>JAUTXW010000961.1:0-2728898 GCA_030620095.1 Kuschelorhynchus macadamiae | reverse complement strand
GGTGTCATGTTTTTCACTATTTTCTGTGTGTCCTAATTTGTATCTTTTTGCTTGGTTTGGCTCACATGAAAACATCTTTTGATTTAAGCCGCTAGGACCACTGGCAAGTATCGTTGCCAAATTACAGTCAAGTCCTAATTCTAAATATGACCAGAGATATCAGAATCGGTGTTGTCCAAAAGTTCTATTTCATCTAGTGATTTGCCTTTATACTGATCACTTTTTCCAGTTATTATTAATTGCAAGCAAAAGTTTTGATACCTTAGCGGTTTGAAAAATATCTTGTTGGCAATCTAAAATAAAATACAAATGTATATGGATTAATTGGGAAGGTACAATTTCTACCAATTAATTAGTTTATTCAAATCGAATCACGGAATTAAAATATTTTACTTGGATATTATGTCATGCAGGTGAAGATTAAAGAGCCAAATACGTCTGAGATTAGAGCATAGTATACATTATATCGTGGCAAGTTCATTTTGCCCCTGAGTGAAGAATAATCCATATATTAACAGAAACGAGAAGTGTGGAAAGAAGTACGTATAAGTGATTTTCACGCCCAGTAGAGCGTTTGGGTCTCAAAGCGCATGTTTTCGCATGTCTTCTTAAAAAAGTTTTTTTAAAAAATCCTAAACAATACTGACATATTACGTAAGCATCAGATTCTTTGTCACAGCTAGCCAAGTCAGGAATATTTAGGTCCGATCTCGGTCTTCTTACTGGTCGAATTATATTTGATTGCTCGATGTTTGCATAATTTCCTTGTCGACGCAACATATTTAATAAGGTTTTTCTTTTAGAATCCTTTAACTTCATCCCCGCTAATTCCTTTACTGCTCCTTCCTCCTTGTGCTGGCGCGTTATATCCTAGGAAAGTGTGTTATTTCCTTGTAGCAGTAAGGGCAGGTATTCTTTTTTGTCCATTTCTTTTAAATTTCCAATTTGCTCGGACTTGCTTCTTCAAACATAGGGTATACGCTCTAATTTTTTACCTTTTCAGATGTTGTTTGACACGTAGGTATGTTTAGTAACTTATTAAGATGCATATTTTGACAGTTATTTAGATTATACATCATTTCCAGTTTAACCGAAGTGACCTACACTTTTATATATTAAATGAAACTCTGCACATTTATTTCACAGTTGTATTTGTGTAGTTTTGCCAGGATACGAATATGGAAAAATATAATGTACATGATTCCATTTAATATAGGTATTAAAGTTTACGTCACTTACGATCAAACCGGAAGTGTCATGGGTATAATTCATTATCTGCGAAAATATGCATCTTAATAAGTTTCAAGATGTACCTAAGTTTCAGTGATATCTGGAAAGGTGTGTACCCTATCTTCTGTATACCCAGTATATATAAAGCCTTATAAAATATTTGTTAATATAAAAATATTAAAAATTATAAATTAGAAACAAAAATGATAATGTATAAACTTTCTATATAATCCTCATATTTTGATTCTCAGCTGTACCAAAGCAAAAAAAAAAAAATCTCGAGATTAAAAGATTAGTTTTTGTTCCTTATACAAAACACATTATTTTTTACTATTACTAAGCTTGACTTATAAATGCTTACCTCTATTATTTTGCCAAAATTAATAATATTCGTATCGACATTACCCGTTTTTTGGTAATCACAGTCTATATTAAGGGAAAACAAATTTTCTGGATGGCTACTGGTGCCCATCAACGAATCATTTACAGCTTCAGTTGGCAAATATTGAGGACTTTTTTCGTTGACGTTCTGATTTTCACTGTTTTCAGTATTTATAAAATTTTCAGTGTTAATGATCGATTCAAGTTGCCCATTTACGACTTCAGGTTCTGTGTGTTCATTATGCGAATCCATATCTTCAAAGATTATCTGCAAGATGTAAATATATAATTTTTAGTTTTTATTCTCCACGGAAATTTGAAACGAATTATTATTTAAGAAAAACGTGCTTCTGCAAACAAAATATTTCCCCGTACGTAAATTTTAAAATAAGTAAGGTTTAGTTAAAGCAAATGCTAATAGTCTACATATTTCTTTACTTAAAATGTCACCTATGACTATCTTTACAGATATTAACGAACATGTTTTGTCAGTGGAATTTCGAATGAACTTGGATTTTCTGAATCAGAACATATTGAACTTTCACAACTCATGGAAAGGAGGCCAGAAAACTGTGTTGAAGAATTTTCTATATTTTCATATTTCTAAAAATAATGAAACCATTTTAATTATATTTACTAAATTTTTAACTTTTATAATCTCATAAAACGAAAATGACAATTCTTTAACAAAATAGTATATAGATATTTTAATATTGGTGTATATGTTACCGGCAAAGTTTGAAATCCGGCATTATATAAAATTCCTAGGTATTGTATAGAATTCTAAAACTATCAGGCATTGTATGGAATAAATTTTATTACATATAACTTCTTTTTAACGCATTTTATAGAATACCGTTTGGATAATCGGACATTTTAGTTTTAGGCTTATACTTGTATCGCCCTATTTGTCCAGGTTAGGTTAGGTTATACAATTTCTATTTTCTATTATTATAACTGATTTTGATGCAAAGTAGTGTTTTTATTCAATACCGTGTAGATCTATTCTTGGTTAGATGTCAGTCTCGATCAATGTCAATTCAGCAGTTTTAGTTTTATACTTTGCCCTCAAACCACACGGCACTGTATAAAATTCTAGGTGTTCTATACAATTCCTAGGTAAAGTATAAAATACAATCTATATTTCATACATTGCCTAACCGACCCAGGCATTATATTATTATTGTCTAGGTATTCTATACATTAACTGAATTAAACACATTGCCGGTAACATATACAAATGTATTTAAAGAATACCTTTTTTTTTACTGTCAGTAGTTTTGTATCCCGGAACAGGCGACGGGTAGGTTACTGAATAATCTGTTGCATTATCATCTATTTCGGTGGGATAATTAATCTGAAACGTTTATTATTATAATAAAATAGTATTTTTAATTTTTTAAAATTGAATATCAAAAAATATTTTCCGTAAGTTTTGGAATACTTTGTCTGATACATTTCTTTACTCAAACTGTTACCCATAACTAACCTTCACATTAACGTACCTGCTTAGTCTGTGGAATTATGCCTGAATTGTAATATATGGATCTTTCATAACTCATGGGTTAGAGTCAAATTGTTTTGAAGATTTTTCGTTATTTTCCATAATTTAAAAAAGTGATTATTTCTTAACAAAATAATATATAAATAACTATATATTATTTTAAAATTTATTATTAAAAATGTATTTTAAAAAGACTGAAGACTGGTAGTTTAGTGAATAATCTTTTGTTGCTTTATCTACTTCGGTGAGGTAACTAATCTGAAACTTAAGTTTTCAAATAGCGAATCCATATGTTTTAACTAATTTATTTTATTCATGCAAATAGAAATAGTCAGCTAACAATTTTCAAATTACCTTTGACTATCCTTTACATCAACGTACCTGCTTATTCAGAATTATGTCTGAATTGTAGTATAATGAACTTTCATAACTCATGGGAAGAAGCTCAGTAAACTGTTTGAAGAGAAAAGTGATAATTGCTTAACAAAGTAATATATAGTTATTTTAATTTCGGAACCCCGATCAGTTGACGGGAAGTTTAGTGAATAATCTGTTGCATTATCTACTTCGGTGGAATAATTAATTTGAATTTTTTTATTTTTTAAATCGCATATTCAAAATATTTTCACAAATTTATTTTATTAATGCAAATCGAATACAAATAGTCTAACTAACGTATTTCTTCACTAAACCGTTACATATACTAATCTTTTAACGTACCTGCTGAGTCAGTGATGTTGTGCCTGAGTTCAAACATACTGAACTTTCATAACTTATGGGAAGGAGCTCAGTAAACTCTTTTGGGGATTTTTCGTTATTTCCATATTTCTAAAAAAATTGAAACTATTGTATTTACTGATATCTTTCTTTATCTCAAAAAGTAAAAATCAAAATTCATTCACCAATAAATTTTCCAATGTTTAAAAATGTATTTTTCTTACGACATCTACGAAACTCATAAAAATCTTACTGTAAACAAACGGGGTTAGAAAGTGTCGTATATCACAGGCGTATTAAAAAATAACTGTTCAAGACGTGTGTTGAAAAATACATTTAAACACTATAATCTTGTGTCAAAGTCACAGCTGACGTAACACGTGATTATGTAAGATTTTCAACAAGAGAGTTGAATGCAGATTTTCCAACCTTAGTGTTGAAAAATACAAAATATAAAATTTTATATATTCTTTTAAACAATTTTAATAGTCTTAGAAAATAATTTATTTATATTTTTATTTTTACCATTTTAAACACATATTATAGAATATGTTATTAAGAGTACCTTTTTATCTTCATTAGTAGTTTCCGAACCCTGGTCAAATGATAGGTAATTTAATGAATAATCTATGGAATCTACTTCGGTGGGATAATTTATCTGAAACGTTTAATTACCATTATAATAAAATCTAAATTTTAATTACACATTTAAAGTATAACTGACCTTATTTTCTTCTCCTGCTTGGTAGTCTTTATTTGTAGAATTCCTCTCAAGTTGGCCCAATTTGCCTGCATTCAAAATAAAAGAATTTTAAAAATAAATATAAATAAATAAAGTCTGGAGTCTGCCAACGAACAGATTGATCTATATTTGATATGTGGTTGTTCTGTAATACACTAGACTTCCCATAGGCGCCGACTTATCAGAGTTGTTTTGGATGCTTTGTTATACTTCAAATTCGTCAATTAGATTTGAATCTTTTATCATTTTCTATTTAAAACTGCATTTCGAAATAATCGTTTAACAGTCTCATTTAGTTAATGAGGTATTGTAGAAAAAAGAATTTATTATTTTACATCTATGTATCCCTTTTATGCATCATTGACTAAAGAATTTAATTTTTTTAATAAAAAATGAACGGCATACAAAAAATAGATAAACTAAAAAGTAAAAAATAATTCAAACAAAAAATATTTGTTGCTGCCAAATTTCAGTTATATACGTCGCCGCCATGCCAGACCAATGTGATTTTTAAAGTAGGCGCCAATTCCATAGATACCAAAAAACAGACATTTTTCTATTAGGAATAGGTATTGATTAATGGCGGCGACTTCAATATCTGAAATTTTGCAAAAGCAACAAATAATTTTTGTTTAAATTATTTTTTAATTTTTAGCTATCTATCTTTTTGAAGGCAGATCATTTTTTAAAAAAAGAAATATTTTGAGATTTTTAGCGATTATTTATTTTTATTATCACCCAGTATACTAAAATTTGTTATATAGAACCCAAAGAAGCGGTCTTAACAGAACAAAAAAAATGAGACTAGCTTGGATAAATCAGTGATTATTTTCCAACAATGGTAACTTTTAACAAATTAACTCCCCTTTTTTTACCTCCATCCTTTAGAAATTTCGTAGTACAAAAAAAATAGGAACGACTGGAGAAGCTGCGAACAAAACGAGCCTAAAACGTTAAAATTGGTCGAGGCACTCCGAGAAATCGACGAACATATAACATAATAACTTTCTTTTAAGTCGGTTACCAAACTTTTTTTAAATGTTTATAAAGATATTTTGTAAAAGGGACCCAAGCTATTTCATCCGTTAAGAACGTTCAAAATTTTTAATAAAAGTCGTTGCCGAAAGGATGTTCTTAATATACCATTTAGTTGAGAAGAGACTGTGGAAAATATTATTGAACCTTTTACCACCTTAAGATTAACTTTTCGAAAGATCCAGGGATTATTTTTAAATGCCGTTAACGAAATAGGTAATCCTCTGAAGTGCATTGCAAAAAGAATAAAATATTTTTTGACTTCCATTAAGGTGGAATTTCGAGATATTTCGAAATTGTTTCTAAATTTAAATCACATTCACTTGAATACACGTGTCTGAAAAAATTTTTTGAAAAAATCAGAATTTTATTTTCAGATAAATATTTTAAAAGTCATTAAAATAGAGAAATCATCCACATTTAGTTCAATATATAAGTATCGTACAGGGTTGGAATTTTATTAGGGGCCTATACCTTTTCTCAGAAACTATTGAAACATTTTAAGACAAAAGTTTCTTGGGTTTAAAGAAATTTTTTTATATTATTTGAGTTTTTTAATACACGTTGTCTGAAAAGTGTTGTACCGACTTCAAAACCAGAATTTTACATGGAACACCCTGTATATTTTTATATTTTTAGATTTCTTGAGAGAAATAAAGATAACTTTTGTAAGAACTCTTTATTCAAATTTTGTGTCATTTAGACAGAAATTAAGGTTATGTGTTTTTTAAGCAAATTTATTTATTCAAAAATACTACCAATTAAACCTTACCGAAAATATTTTTTTGTAATCTTCTTATATTTTCTAAATTTTTTGTCTCTAAATTGTCAAATAAAGGGAAAGGGGAGGGGTAAACATCATTGGATTCAAAGAAATTAAGTATCTTGTTTGGATTAACCGATTTTAACGATTTTTTTATTTTAAAGAATGTGTAAGTTTCTTCGAGAATATTAATATTTAAATTTAAATTTTTTTTTGGCCGCTAGATGACGTTTTGTGACAAAGTCGCAAACTTTTGTTACTTTCTCTAGAATTTCAAATGCAATGGTATTTTTCTCTTTACTTAGAAAAAAAAACATAAACTGGTGAAAACCGCGTAATAAAACGTCATCTAGCGGCTCGAAAACAAAATGAAATCTAAATATTAATACTCTCGAATAAACACATAACTTTTTTAAAACAAAAGAAAATCGTTAAAATCGGTTAATCCAAGCAAAAATTATTTTATTTCTTTGAATCCAATGTTGATCCCTTCCCCTTTTTTTGATAATTTAGAGAAAAAAGTGAAACAAAAATTTTTGGAATTATTAGTACATTACAAAACAAATATTTTCGATTAGGGTTAATTGGTATTTTGAAATAAAACCGCGTTTTCTACTGTACGGTTGGTGTCCTCTTACAAAGTTGAAAATATTGTTCAGCTTTTTTTATGTTTGGCGATTTACTTATTAGATTTTTCTCCCCATAACCTAGAGCAAATACTTTCTGAGATATGGCCGAGAGCCACCCTTGTACATATATGACCCAATTTAAAAAAATGGATATCGTAAAATTAAAATCCTTGAGCATTCTTTTAATTCTCTTTATAAATTAAGGTTTTACATTATAGCCAGCATTAATTAGTTGTAACTTTCCATATATTTCTACATATTTCGTTAACTCTTAGATTTAGGTATAGGACATGTATATATCAGTGGACAGGTATTTTAAGCCTCTTCAAGAAAAAACTATCAAATATAGGTTGATCCATTTAAAAAAACTTGGATATTGCGAATTGAAAATTTTAAAAATTGTTTAATGATCTGAGACACCCTGTATAAATTTAAAACTTCTAGCCATCGTAAATAGTTAGACGATAGTCTTCTTAACTTGTGGCTATAATTTCATTACATAATCTGAACTATCAGCTGCAAGACGTTGTTTGCTGAGAACATAAGTTTGCTGAAAAAAATACATAACCTAAATTTCTGTCTAAATGACACAAAATTTGAATACGGAGTTCTTATAAAAGTTACTTTTATTTCTCTTAAGAGAAAAATGTAAAAATATACAGGGTGTTCCATTTAAAATTCTGGTATTGAAGTCGGTACAGTACTTTTCGGACATCCTGTATTAATAAAACGCAAATAAGTAAAAACTTTTGTCTTAACATTTTTTTATAAATTCTATAGTTTCTGAGAAAAGGTAATAGACCCCTCATAAAATGCCCACCTTGTACATATTTTGCCTATTTTACCCTATGTGGAATATTAAAAAATGCAAAAAAACAATATTCTATTTTTCTTTTGGTAATCATTTGACCAAAGAATTTTTCTACTATTATTTAAATCCTGAAGCTCTTAAAGAAGTTTAAAAAATCAATATTTTTCTAGATTCAAATATTGAGAAAATAGTTTATTTTTATATTAAATAAATTTACTTTTAAAAGCCAAACTTTTTTAAAAATACATGGTCAATTTAACAAAAGAAAACATTTTTATGCACAAATAACTGTATGAATTACAATATAAAGTGCCAGACAATTGCTTTCGAGCAAGAAAAATTTCGCCTAACTTTCAAGCTGGATATTTTTGGAACCAAACCAAATATCGACATCCGGTTTTCACGGGCTGACAGATTGACTTTTTGTGAAAAAAAATGCTATTTTAAATTTTTTTTAACTGTCATTTTTTTTATACAGGGTGTTAAAAAAGTCTATAGCTTGAATGTGTGTAACTTTCTGAGAAATTGTTTTTAATTTTATTCCTATGCGCCATTTTAATCAATGATCCTCTGCAAAGAAAGTAAATTCTCAAAATATTTATACCGGCCTTAGTTTTAAAAATATAGATTTTTTTCCGTAACATTCAATTTTTTCAACTGTTAAGCACCTAAACCATCCGGTACATTACATCTTGCATCTTTTACTGCTGTTTGATATACCTTACGATATCCTGGTTTATTTTCAATAAAAAAATATAGTAATGTAATGTGGTGTCCAGTGGTTTACTAATTATCGCTTATTTTCGGAATAATTTATTCATGGCTCACCGATCTTCACGTTCAAAGGTGCACAATTTTAAAAATAATCATTTAAAGTTTCATTTATTTACATGAATTTAATTATATATATATTGTTAAGAAACAGGTTTCTCAAAATTTTGATATTTGCCTTTGTTTTAAAAATATCGTATATTTTACTTAACTATGATAATTTGTTCAACTTTTCGTTCTAAACCGTCCTGAATTGTTCTTAGCGGCAAATTTGTTAGTAATTGCCATACCTTGCAATAAGCGTGTTTATTGTGAGTAAAAATATTGAATACCTCAATTATCTGATACACAGTTCCGAGCTAATACTAGAAATTCATAATTGGTAATGTCAATTATGCCATGAACTTAAAATATTCTGAGCCGATTTCAGTGTGGTCAGAGAAAAACCGAATTTTTCATCACCTGGCTGACTTTATGTATAGCTTTAGCACCCAAAAGGTTTGAAAAAAGCCATGTTTTGCTTGTGGCAGCTCTAAAACCAGATAGCCTCTTTACTAACATGTCCTATCGGAGTAAATTAGGTTTAACCGCATTTCACCTCAGAAAAAAACAATTAGGTGACAAAGTAACGAGGTACTTTGTCACCCAATTCATTCTTTTTGGTTTTTGGCAAAAGTCGTAAACATTTTGCTTCCTGCTCAATCAAAACAAAAAATGTAATTTTAATGCCAACAGATAGCTCAACTTATTTATTACACCTTAAATAGTTTTCTTTATTTTTCATTCTTAAGCCTCATCTAATTAAATTATTTATTTTTTTTTGTTGTTAAACATATCAAATAACCATTATCAGAATTCACTTACTTTAGAATACTGTTTTAGTTCTGCGGCTCTTGTTTGCTTTCGCTAGTTTGTTTATATTCATTTGAGAACATTATTTTCCAAAAGCTACGGCAGGGCAGTAGGTAGAAAAAAATAATTTAATTGAATGAGGCTCAAGAATAAAAAATAAAATAAGAAGAGCATGTAGCTTATGTACACAGACAACTGACTTATTGGCGTCCAACAGGACAGTCTGTTGGCAATAAAATTATTTTTTTGTTTTGTTTGAGCAAGAAGAAGAGAAAAATGTTTACGGCTTTTGCCAAAAACCAAAAAAGATGAAATGGGTGACAAAGTACGCTAGTTACTTAATCTTCTAATTGTTTTTTCTGCGGTCAAAGCGGTTAAACCTAATTTACTCCGATAGGACAATTTTAGTAAAGAGACCAGCTGGTTAGCGCTGTCACAAGGAAGGCATGGCTTTTTTGAAACCCTCTGGGGGCTAAAGCTATATACAAAGTCAGCAGTTAATAAAAAAAAATCGGGGTTTCTTTGATTACACTGAAATCGGCTCGGAATATTTTAAGGGTCTCAATGACATTAACAATTATTATTCATTTCTATTACTAGTACGCCACTGTATAGCATATCATTGATATTTTTAATCACCATAAATAAACTTACTGAAAGATATGACACTTGCTAACAAACTTTACCAGTAAGCACCATTCAGGATGGTTCAGAACGAAAAATTTCAAAAATTCTTATGGTTAGGTAAAATACGATATTTCTGAAACAAAGGCAAATATCAAAATTTTGAGAAACCGGTTTCTTAACAATGTGGCAATGATTAAAGTGAAGTAAAGAAATTAAACTTTAAAACATTATTTTTAAAATTATGCACCTTTGAACGTGAAGATCGGTGAGCCATTAATAAATTATTCCGAAAATTGGCAATAATTAGTACACCACTGGACACCACATTACATTAGTATATTTTTTTATTGAAAATAAACCAGGATATCGTAGGGTATATCAAACAGCAGCAAAAGATGCAAGATTCAATTCAGAGGATGGTTTAGGTGCTTAAAAGTTAAAAAAATTGGAGGTTATGGAAATAAATCGATATTTTTAAAACTAAAGCATAATTTTTAAAAATTTCTCGGAAAGTTACACACATTCAAACTTGTCATAAAAATCATGGACTTTTTTAACACCCGGTATCAAAAAAAATTGACAGTTAAACATTTTTTAAAATAGCAGTTTTGTTCACAAAACGTCAATCTGTCGACCCGTTAAAACCGGAGGTCAAAATTTGGTTTGGTTCCAAAAATATCGAGCTTGAAATTTAGGCGAAATTTTCCTTGCTCGAAAGCAATTGTCCAACAGTTTATTTCTATTTTGTCTGCCCAAACGATTGGCCACTAAAAACGATTCTAATAAAATTTTACCAGTGCTGCGTTTACAAAAAGTTTGACGTGTTTAAGGCACTTTCTCCTGCTCCAAGCTCCCTTTTTATAGAAAAGTGTCTAAGATATAAAAAATACCTACAAAACCGGGATCTAGACACGTGCCTCGTGTGCCTTTTAATTAATCCGGCTCTGCTGTTGACGGTATTGCTAAAAGACTACCTAACCGATTACTTCCAAAGTTTTAATGCATAGGTAATGAAATCTTAAGTAACTTAACTTATATAATCTAACCAATATTAATAATAGTATATGTAAACTTACCTGCTCGCCTCACTAAATTTAATATTTTCATTCCCCTATTTCCTTCCATTTCACTCAATACCTTCCGTTCTGCTAAACACAAATTTAACTACTGAGACGAATTGCGCCGAAGTAGCCTTCGACTACATTTGTTTCCCGCGTTCCGATATTTCCACTCGCATATCGTCGTCATTATTAATGTTATACGATATAAATCAGGGCGTGCGTTGGTTAGCTCAGTTATATGCAATTTTGCAACGTATTATGTTGGTCAGCCGGGCTAACCAAAGTTTTTTCTTATTTGTATATATATGTAGGCTGACCTGCGTACTAGTAATATATTATTGGGCTTACCAAAGTATCATTAATGTCTATTACGCTAATTAAAAAAAAATTGTTTCCCCTCTTCTTGTCCCCTGATTCCCACTATGCTGATTAGTTCTAAGAACATTGCCGTTTTTCGATATACACTCATTTTAGGCCGGGTGGACCAACGCCCCTTTAATATAAATGGCTAACCAACATACCGTTTATAAATATATATATATATATATATATATTATATTATATATATATATATATATATATATATATATATATATATATATATATATATATATATATATATATATATATATATATATATATATATATATATATATATATATATATATATATATATATATATATATATATATATATATATATATATATATATATATATATATATATATATATATATATATATATATATATATATATATATATATATATATATATATATATATATATATATATATATATATATATATATATATATATATATATATATATATATATATATATATATATATATATATATATATATATATATATATATATATATGTTATATATATATTATATATACAGGGTGTCCGGGAAAATGTGGGAGATCTCTCGGACTCAGATAGAACATTAAAAAATAAGATGACAAGTTCCCATAAATTTTTTTCCTAGCGGCCCTCCCTACGGAGATACGGCCCCCTAAAGACCCCACTGGAAATCGATTTTTCTAGAATAACTTTTAAACGACTCAATATAATTTAACGAAAATTTAATATGATAAACAGTAGTAAGGACCTCTTAAAATGCTTCCCGTAAAACATAATTAGCTTGTTTAGTTTACCAGGGACGGACTAGATTGTACATTTTAACGCTCAAATTTTTAACACCCTGTATGATAAGGAGTTAAAAAAAATAAATTTGGATACCTTGAACATTAAGCTAAAGAAAAGGTGCTCTTGTTCATTGTCGATAAAATGAACCGTTTTCGAGAAAAAAAATAATAAAAGTATTAATGTTTTATTATTGTTTATTTATCAGTATTAAAGAATGCACTTTTTTACAAACGTTACTATGGTACGAAATAAATAATCTCGCATTGACGTGTGCATTTGAAATCTTCTTGACACGTTGATCTTTTTGTACCTACTTCGATATTAATTTATTAAATTTTGAATACCTTGGTAAATTTAATTCGATAATGGGATACACATTTAGTGAGTATGCAGATATGCATCTTATGTACGGACTTGCATCTTGCAATGCTTATGAAGCAAGAAGGTTGTATGGAGAAAGATATCCTAATCGCAATATTCCAAATGAGAAAACATTTCAGCGAATTGACCAACGTCTAAGAGAAACTGGTGGGCAATTCTCAATTAATAAGGTAACATTATTGACGTTCATTAATTATTTTTAGGAAGTTTTGGGAAAAGGAGTACTGATGCTGGTGTGAGGAGAACAGTACGTACGGTGCAATTGGAGGAAGATATTTTGGATACTGTAGCTGATACTCCCTCAATAAGCACTCGAATATTAGCCGCGCAGCTTCATGTGTCAAAAAGTACAGTTGCTGAAGTACTTAAAGAACAGTTGTTATACCCTTATCATCTGCAAAAAGTGCATCAACTACTTCCTGAAGATTTTCCTCGAAGAATCCAGTTCGCAAACTGGTTGTTAGATCAACAACGAACAAACCCAAACTTCATTAGCATTATTCTTTTTACCGATGAAGCAGGATTTACCAAAGATGGTATTGTAAATTTACATAACTCGCATGTATGGGCTGATGAAAACCCTCATGCCACTGTCGTTCATCATCATGCATCAAAGGATGCATTTTATGCATGATGGAGCCCCACCCCATTTTAGCGTTGCTGTACGGGACCACCTAAATAACGTCTATGGAAACCGTTGGATAGGCAGAGGAGGTCCCATTGCCTGGCCTCAACGGTCTCCCGACCTAACGCCAATGGATTTCTACCTGTGGGGTCATCTCAAAACCTTGGTGTATTCCTCTCCGGTTGCTACTAGGGAGGAACTTTTACAGAGAATCACGTTTCATTGCGATATGATAAGGAACAATGCTGGGTTGTTGTGGCGAGTACAGCAGTCCTCTATTCGTCGTGCCCGCGAGTGCATCACAAATCACGGAGCACATGTTGAACCCACTTATGAAGTTTTTAATTGACTTTTTTCTATTTAGCGTATTAGGTTGTTCAGGATCAAAACATATTTAATACTCCCAAAGTTGTATTCTTTTATTATTTTTTTTTCTCGAAATCGGTTCATTTTATCGACAATGAACAAGAGCACCTTTTCTTTAGCTTAATGTTCAAGGTATCCAAATTTATTTTTTTTTAACTCCTTATCATACAGGGTGTTAAAAATTTGAGCGTTAAAATGTACAATCTAGTCCGTCCCTGGTAAACTAAACAAGCTAATTATGTTTTAAGGGAAGCATTTTGAGAGGTCCTTACCACTGTTTATCATATTAAATTTTCGTTAAATTATATTGAGTCGTTTAAAAGTTATTCTAGAAAAACCGATTTCCAGTGGGGTCCTTTAGGGGGCCGTATCTCCGTAGGGAGGGCCGCTAGGAAAAAAATTTATGGGAACTTGTCATCTTATTTTTTAATGTTCTATCTGAGTCCGAGAGATCTCCCACATTTTCCCGGACACCCTGTATATATATATATATATGTATATATATATATATATATATATATATATATATATATATATATATATATATATATAATATATATATATATATATATATATATATATATATATATATATATATATATATATATATATATATATATATATATATATATATATATATATATATATATATATATATATATATATATATATATATATATATATATATATGTATATATATGTATGTATATACAAAAGAGAATTTTTTGAGATGGTCAAAATACAAAAAAGTAAAAATGCCATCAACGATAAGAAGGACGTCAACAACCTGAGTAAATTTTATATTTCAATACTGGAATAACCAATGTGATGTCTTATCTTAATGTTTTAACATAATACGTGTGTTTTAATTGTATCGATGTGTATGTATATATGTGGAAATGTGACATCTTGTGCCGTTTTGAATAATCCTACGTATTGAGGTAAGAAGGAAAATTTTAACTTTCCATTTTTATAAAATTAAAAATAAATGTACTTTCCTTAATAGTTTACGTTCTAAGGTAATACTAACAAAATAAAATATTAAATGTAAAAATACTAAATTAAAATTCTACGCCCTTCTCCATTTTTAGATTTGAAAAAGACCGAAGTGCGGTCGAAACGTTATCTAACTACATCATGTTTATGGGCAAATATATGATTTAAAGTATATGTGTAAATTTTTTAAATTGACCTTAAATCAAGAAAATTGAAATAAAAATATATATATATATATATATATATATATATATATGTATATATATGTATATATATATATATATATATATATATATATATATATATACATATATATATATATATATATATATATATATATATATATATATATATATATATATATATATATATATATATATATATATATATATATATATATATATATATATATATATATGGCTACCTTAATTTTAGTAAAACATATGATAAATATGATTAATTAAATTTTAAAACACTTGTGACAGACTAAAATTCGTGATGTTTCTCTAATTCGTTTTTAAACCAATACCAGTTGTCATTAATTTTTGAAAGTCACTTGTCCCACATTATGCGTTACCACTAACAACTGCCCCATCACGAAGCTACCGCATAACAGTATTGCGCACGGCAAAGATTTGGCGATTGAATATCTCGCCAAGCAAAGTAAAGGGGCATCAAGAAGACGAATGCAGAAGTTAGAATTTCAAAAAGGTATATTTATAAACACTAGCTAAATAATTTAAAGAATTCTGCAGTCGGTTCTTTAGTTCTATTCTTAAATATATAGAGGTGAGATCAATTTTAAAAAAAAAATCGCCTTTTTCCAAAATAGCTGGGTGCGCACAAGTTTGTATAATATATATATATATATATATATATATATATATATATATATATATATATATATATAATATTCCTGCTTGTACGAAGCTTTTTGAAAACTATATTGTAACTATTGCATCAATTTATATTATTATTTATATTTGCTTGAGGCAAACCAACACAAAAATACGGTTTGTTTAATTTTTCTCTTCCATTTTGGAATCACTCATTCTACCTTTATTGAAAATAGATGCAAATTTTAACCCGGTTTTCTCTATCCAAATTTCCCAATTGTCCATAAAATAAAAACAAAAAATCACTAACACAAGCCAACACACACGTTTACAAATTAACGCTGCCTACTTTTTGCGACCGAAAGTTAATAAACCCCAACGATGCCGCCATAGTTTTGTCGAGTGAAATGAAATTCTGCTAGGCCTGAAATTTTAGGGGCATATCGTATCGTAATTTGATACCATTCGAACGTTATCTCCTTAGTGATCCGTAAAATTAAATTACAAGGAATAGGGGCGGGTCTTCGCAATATCCTCAATCTAAAAGGTAATTCCGAAAAATATGGTTCGGGATTTTGTGCGTGTTCCGATTAAGAAATTCTATCGAACCGCGATGTAATATTCATGCCGTTCTGGTGCCCGAACACCTCAAGAATTGAATATTGGTTTTTCCTATTTTCGGCGAGGGACAAAGGTAAGTCCTGTAGCAAAAAAACATTCTCATGAATTAGGAATATTCATTCTTGGATTTATTTAACCTGTCGTTTACTTTTATTCTCTTTTCACAAAAAATATTATAGATATAAGTGAATATTTTACAGATAGTCATTTAAACAATTAAAAAAAAGTTAATGACTTATTTATTAAATCTTTCGCAGATATAACTTTTTATATAAAGAACCTATTTATGAAATCTCTTAGCATTTGATAATCCCACGAGATTAGTATAAAGGAAATATTCTAAAACTTTCCTATACAGGGCGAAGGAGAAAGTTCTGCAAGTATTTTAACACGTGAAAGTACGAGTTATTTTAAGCAAAATATACTTATATAAGCGGACATCTAAACTTAAGCGTTTTTGAGAATAACAGAGAGTAAAAATATTGAAAATAGTTATAAGGTAACATTAATTTTTTTATCCTTTTTGTAAATATAATTAAGGTTTTTCGGATATTTTACGTCTGATGATGACCGTAAGAACGAATCCAATCTACTACTGAACATGTTTTTTCTAAATTGTAACCATAAATAGATAAAAAGTATTGAGAATATAGCGTTTTCAAACCCCTGTCCCCCGGGGGAGATTCTTATTTCAATATTTCTGATGTCAGACATTTACGTCCACGTAGCGACGCTATTATTTAGACTTGCGCTTGTGCCAACTAATCGTGTGAGATATGTCATATATCAACGTAAGCTGTCAATGTCAAATATTATGTATCAACTGTCACTTTTTGGGCCGGTTCGGCGCAGAATGAGGTCATAAGCATTTTAAAAAAGTTTGCGTCGATCTATTGAGATACAGTTTTTGGCTATTAGGGTTTTAACGAGGTGGCTAGCAGGTCATGCTTTAGGTGAATGAGATCTATATTCTCTCTATCGGTGTATAAAAAGTATTCGGAAAAACTTGTAAGATAACGATACAAGAAATGGAAAACCAAAATTCGGAGATATCAATGCTCGGTTAGAAAACAACCCCATGTTTTTCTGCTATATTTCAGTTATTTACGTTAAGAAGACTTTTGGATTTATAAATTTCTCTTATTTCACATATTTCACCATTCATTGGGTCGTTTACTAAATTCTGAATATGAATATAAGTCAATACTTTACAGGAAAAAGTCGATTTTTTCAGGAAGGTAGAATGTTAATAAACACATTTATTATTTCAACCATTGAAGTCAGGAAGTTACAGACAAGAATCGTTTCTTTAATAATATGCTACCCGAGAGAAACATTATATATGAACTGTTCAAAAATCTTAGACCTAGACTAAGTTCAGCTAATTTAGTAATGTTTTAAACTATTAAAGAAATATGTCAAACATCGATAATCCTACGAGATTTTGGTGAAATATATAAATATCTAATACGAGGTGTAAAAGAAATGGCTAGAAACATTTGAGTGCGTTAGAGTACGGCTCATTTTAAATAAAAAAGCCTATATAGCTAGAGGTCTTGACTTTGTTCAGAAAAAAATGTTAATAGTGAATTTAGTTTAATGTAATTTAAAGGAATTACTAAATATTTTACTCAGTTTATCATCCAGGACTAATATTTACCTTATTAATCCAATAATTAAAAAGACGCAAAAATTAAAATATATTTAAGTATTGAATGATTCTTATTTCAGAACACAACGCTGTTGCAGTTATTCTTATCTAAATTGCTACTGTAAATGGATAAAATACCATCTATGTACTGAAAAATCTGGCTTAGTGTTAAGCCAGATTTTTCAGCAAGTTCGTGAGAGAGTTGTACTGCACCAATTTACATGATCTTTTTTAAATGATCCTCTGGCTACCGAGACCTTTCAACACTATTTTTTGTATTGTTTTATTGTGTATTTTTTCTATGAAACCAATATGTTTTCTTTAATAACTATTCCGGACGATGTGGTGAATGTGCCTCATATTTTTATAATTCCACTGGAAACTCATGACGCCATATAATGGAAAAGGCAGAACAAGGTCTGCCGGGCTGGCCAGTTATTGATTAAAAATCTATTTTATTTATACGTACTTATAATAATTATTATTCTTATTTTTTTTTTGGAAAAATTAGGAAACAAAAAATCAATTTTCAAAATCGAACACTTTATTTAATCTAATGAGTGTTCAAAATGAACCGGGTGTAAAATTGCAGCAATATCTTATCAAAAAAATTATGCTTTAGAACTTTAATGTCTTTCAGTGGTAATCCCCTGTTATAAGAGTTTTTATCCATAACTTTATCTGTTAAAATATTTATAGCTGTAAACTGTTTTTATAATTTTGATAATAAACCCTGTACATTTTACTATCTACCTTCATAAATTGGCTAAAGCACCCGAATCAAAAGTTACTGTTTACTAGTACTTGGCTCCTCTCCGCCTCGACCTTCTAGTTTCCCAAATAAACTAAACTGCGGTTAAACGGTTTATGGGTAGTAAAGTTAAAGGCTTTCGAGCTTGTGGATCTTTGGTTTAGTATGTAATAGATAGTTTCGTAAGTATTTTTAAATAACTAGCAAATTCAGCAAAACTACTTAAATATTATACTTAAAGTTCTTATTATGTATTTCGAAACACGTTTCTTGTTTATTAATATTTTTACCTCTTAGAGGTGCCTGGTATAATAGTTTCTTTAAGTATTCTTCATTTATATATTACTTTCCTAGAAAAACTTTTCTTTTTAAAGTGTAGTTTTCCTTTTTATACCCGTAAAAATCAGTCCTGATATGTTTAGCTCGTCTCGGTTACCAACAACTTGAAAAATAACTCATTTTCCCCAATTGATTTATCTCCCTGAAGCAAGAGCGCTGGATTGATTGAGAGTAATTTCGTAAATGGAAGAGGCATTTCTGTTAGAACGATGAATTGCTCAATTTTGGCAGTTTTGCATTCAGTATCGCAATTTAATTAATGCTTATTATCTTATGGCGATATATACTATTAGAGACTTTATCTTTAAGTTTTTAAATTGATTTCTCCTGTGTGGTTTTATTTTTCAAATAAACGGACTTTTGGTTTGAAGTCGAAGATCATATGCATAGAAGTCATTATCTTTTTTCAGATTATTTCTGCGCCAATAAACTGCTGGACACTCGAATGGAATACGAAAATTTTCCGACTTTGTATCTCGATAGGGTATTCGTTTTGAATTCCGAAAGAGCTATACAGGATTTTATATATTTTTTATGGCCAAAAGTTTATATGTGTCTGTAAAGCCTTCATTTTTGAGATACAGGGTGTTAAAGTTTAAATTTTTTATTCCGTTTTTTTCAAGGATCTCAAATATTTCTCGAGATGTATCAGTGGCTAGTGGCGTCGCAGTAAAAATTTCGAGGGAAAAGGAGTCGCAATCTGGGAAAAAGTAACTCCCTGTAGATTTCGAAGGCAGTACGCTATTTCGGAGGCATTGGTTATAAAAAAAACTCTAAAAAAAATTAAAACTTTATCAACCTGTATCTCAGAAACAAAGGCTTTACCGACACATTTAGATGAACTTTTAGACCACAAATGACCTAAAAAATTCTGCATTTATGCATTCTGCAGTTCTGCATTTTTAGCTATCAATTATACAACATCCTGTAAAACGAATACTCTATAAAATCCCTCTAGTCTTGGTGCTTTTTCGTTCTTCAAGGACTTGATAGCTGCCTAAATAATATCCTCATCAACTTGTGTAGATTGTCTCTATACATGGTATAGATCCTCTCTCTTCCGGAAGTTCTTTGGAGTAATCTTTGCCAATTTAAATTGGATTTATAGTGACTTTATTATTGGTCTCTATCCTTAGAGATCGAATTACCATTCATGCGTCCAATGTTTTTGTTTCTCCAGAATACCAATCTCCTTACTCTTTCTTCCCCCCTTCTATGTGATCAATCGTATCTTTTGTGTTTAGCGATTTTGCATATGTTTGTTGTCTTTTTTCTGTTTGACTGTTTTTTTTTGTTTTCCAAATCCCTATCCCTTGTTATATCATCATCATCGTGAGCATATTTCGATGAGCCTTTAGCCGTTATTGTTAAGTAATTTTTCGCCATATTTTTAGCTGACTTCACTATCGACCCTAATTCCTGTTTTTCATATCCCACATCAATATATAATCCCTTTGGTTTTCAAGATGGGTTAATCTATTTTTAAGTTGGTCGTAGGATTCGTAATTTTCTGCTGGTGATGTATCTTTATCTTGGACTCCAACAACTGAGACTTTATATCCTCTAATTAATAGGTTTACCGTTAAAATCCGTTCATCGATGGTGTACTAATTGTTAATTTTATTTTCGTACTTTAAGCTAATGCACATCGATATCTCTTTCCATGCTCTGCAATTTATTATTCTACTTAGATATGTATGTAATCCATCACAACTTCCATTCCATTTACTTTATTTTTTGTCTTTACTGACGTCTTTAAATTTTGTTTTCAAACCCTGAACATTCCACGTTCCAATAATCGTATCCTTTTTTCGATGCTGTGCTCGTTTCCGTGTTGTCTATCCCTCCGAATTCCGATACGTATTGCTAGGAATTTTAGCATTGTAGGTTTTTTACAAGTAGTGGGGAGGTAAGCCATTGCCTAAACCCCCAAGCACTTAATAATTTATTATATATATATATATATATATATATATATATATATATATATATATATATATATATATATATATATATATTTAAAGGGAAAGATGATTGTGTGGATGAATTCTTACAAAGAAAAGGAAAAATAAATCGTGGGCATGTCCGCAAAGAATAAAAAGGGTGTGAAGTTTGGTAAGCGGGCTACACGAAGTTCTCTGTTCGTTCATATATATATATATATATATATATATATATATATATATATATATATATTTGAACTTCTTTTCTTTTTATAAATTGAATCGAGTTTTTCAATTACTTTTAATACATATAAAGGACACCCTGTATAACGTAAGAAATAAAATCTATATAAACAAGTGTTTATACTATCTTAATACTGTGGTTTGGTTCTAGGTGGCTAAGTCAAATTACTAATAAGTAAAGCCTAAAAAAGCTTCTTCCAAGAGATAACTAAGTCTGCCTACCGACAAAAACATATATAAAAAAATACTGATGTTTTTTTTCTGAAATCAAATGTAGTACAATATTTAAGTAGAGGGATTCCCTTTACACAAAATGTATATAAAATATTTTTGACTATAAGGTTAAAATTGTAAAAATATGGGAAAAAAAAAGTTTTCATTTTCAGTACATACTGACTACCTTTTGGCTCACCCTGTATTTTATCTAGCTTTAATAGGGCTACTGCTATCACTATTGATCAGTAGTTCCCATAAAACCATTTATTTCACCTACAAATGTTCAAGTTAGTATTTAATTCTTAAAGTAAGTAATTATATAAGTAAGTTTTATATTACACAGTTTATTATTGAAGAATTTTGCAAAAAACTCCAAAAATCTCAACCTTGTAACTCTCTCTTGTAAAGCCTAACAAAATTATATTCATTAAATAAAATTTCCGTTTTTGCTTAATCAGCTTTGCTTCTTTTGAGCGGCCACCCATCCAAATGCTTGTCATTCAAAATCGAATCTATTTGGCGTTTTTAATAAAGCTAATTTTAATTTCTAAGCAATATTCAGTTCTTTTTTAACCTCCAGTTATTGCCTACGTAACACTTTTTAGGTAACAGGGCGCTCGCACCAAAACCATGTCATATGCAGCCAGTGCCATCATATGTGTTTTGTACATTGCAAATAATTGAATTAGTGTATTGGGGAATCGATATTAGCTTTTTGTATATCTCCGATATAAAACTCAAACAAAAACAATTTTGTAATTTTCTTCGTCATGAAATACAACTTTATAATACAATATGCGCCAGTAGATGCCTACAATTAATTAAACTATCAGTTATTCTTATATCCCACGTGGGCAGGCTAGTGAACTAAAATGTATTTTCTTCAGAGTGAAGTATTATAGAAATCATGCAGGTTTTCTTGTATATTTTTTAGAAAAATACTTCTCTGCATAAAACTACGTACAACATCTACGTTTGCAATGGCGGGGACCAAATCAATTGCGAAAACATGAGTTATTTACGGGGCAGCTCGTATGACAGATAAATTAAATTTTAGCAAGGCAAATTTAGTATCGGTGGTTCATGAAATATGAGGTGATTGAAATTTGCATGTGGAGTAGGAAACATTCCTACCTTAATATTTTATATTACAGTTCAAAATTTAAAGATCTTACATATACATTTTTAGGATAGAGTCAAAAGTATCAAGCTATATTCTGTTTTATAAACAATTTGATTCCATAATAATCCCGATTTGTTTTAGTTTTAATAAAAATACATATAGGAGCATCCATAAATGTAAGCTTTATACAATTCTCTCCTTAGGATGCTAGCAGATCTTTGCTTTTTAGGGTCCCTGGACCCCTAAAAACATGTGCTCCCATTTCCGTCGTTCTGACGCGGCATAGTTCATTACGTATCCGGCTTACTTCAAATTTGACTCAAAAATCAAGGATCATTATCAAAAATGGTAGCCAAATAAAATGTTTAAAAAATCAGTGACACAAAACTACATCTACAATTGACATGAAATTTTGCATAGAAAGCAAGTGTGACAGAGACAAAAACTGATAAAATTTTAGTGCGAATCTTGTATGTAAAAAAATGGCGGTCCAATAAACTGTTTAAAAATTTGGTAAAATTCCATTTCCTGACACAAAACTTTATTTGGAAGAAAATAATGAATGTCATAATTTGTTTTTGTAAAGACTTTTTCGATAACGTTATGAAAAATGAAATATAACAACACTGCAATTTGGCTCTTAAGTTAACATAGACAAGTGTTCAGAAAATAAACAGAAAAACTAACTGAGCTGATCTTCAATCAGAAAAAAAAATTGGTCCAATATCACGTAGTTTTATTTCCTATAAAATAGACATTTATTCGTTATTCTTTTCTATGATAAAAATGGCTGCCGTTTTTTAAATTACTATTCAAAACATGTATAAAACGAGAACATTAAAATTCAATTGAAACCTCCAACAAAGTCAATGGATTGCAATAAAAGTCTATTGGATTGTACACTAATTGAACCTGATCGACGTGGATATCTCTTACAAGACAACTTTACTTATACAGTTGCCAAGAAAGGCGAACTAGTAATTAAATAAATTATTTTATAGCCGATGTAAGTTTTACGGTTTTAGAGTTATTTCCTTGTTAAGTTCACATAAGTATCTATGAATAGACGTATTTTATCAGTTTGTTTTTAAACTGTGAAATATTGAATCAACAACAAAAGTTAGCGCATTGCTCTAATGGTGCTATCGTACCATTCATAAGAAATTCATTAGAACTCGGACATATTTAAACTCACCAGTATCAGAAGCACTGTTGCTCGTGCCAAATTCTTACCTTATGGCGCGGAGTTTCTAACTGGACGTCAAATCTGACATCGCTATTAATTACCGTCCATATTAGTACATTCATAATTTTTACTTTACGCCCAATTTTAAATAGAAGTATTTTATCAGTTTGTTTTTAAACTGTGAATATTTTGTTTAGAAATATTTAATCAACAACAAAAGTTATGGTACGAGCGGGGATCGAACCCTCACCTCTGGGTCTATTTAACGTTTGGCTTTCACGGGCATAACGTAAAAATTATAAATTTACTAATATGGACGGTACCTAATAATGATGGCAGATTTGACGACCCGTCCGGAACGCCGCACTATAAGATTTAAATATTTGGCAGGATCAACAATGGTTTTGCGTGGTACGATAGCACAATTAATTAGAACAATGGGCTAGAAATTCAGAGGTGCGAGTTTGATCCCCGCTCGTATAATAACTTTTGTTGTTGATCAGATATTTCTAAAAAATATATTTCCCAGTTTAAAAGCAAACTGATAGAATACTTCTATTCAATATTTGGCTTTTACGGGCATAACGTAAAAATTATAAATTTACTAATATGGTCGGTAACTAATAAAGATGTCAGATTTGACGTCCAGTCAGGAACGTAGCGGCATAAGGTTAGAATATTTGGCAGGATAAACAATGATTATGGTACTAGTGGGTTTGAATATGTACAAGTTCTAACGAATTGCTTATTAGTGGTACGATAGCACAATTAGTTGCAGCAATGGGCTGAAGATCCAGTACCCTAACTTTTGTTGTTGATTAAATATTTTTAAAAAATAAGTATCTATATAGTAAGTATATAGTGTCCTTGAAAGCGTTGGCAACATATCGAATTTTTTACTAAAAAATTTTCTCCATATTTACCATTCGCAATAACTTACTATACATATGTAAAACTAAAAAAAAAGCCGCTTTTCTGCGATATCTATTATTAAATGTCAATATTGACAGTTAACACAAATTATGTGACTATTTCCAAATAAGCCATTTCTCATACTTAATGAAGCAAAAGTTATTACATATGGAAATTTTGACAAAGTTGCCTAATAAAAAATATCCAATATGCTGCGAACTATTTCAAGGACACTGTATATAAACACTTTATTAAAGTAGTGGGTAGAGGTGAAAAATGTGAATTTTTCGAATGCTGAATGACTGTTAGAGATGTGAATTAAATATATGAAGTATACATTTATCTGCTCATGGACCGAATGGATATTTAGGAAACTTATGACTTTCGGCTTGATAAATAGGCACAATAAATTTAGTAAAAAGGATAACAAAATATATAACAAACAGATATCAAGAAATATATCTGCAAATTGGCTCTTACAGGGTATTTCCGTAACAAATTTCGCCACACCCATAAGAAAGTAATTCATTAATAACTGTTCAAATACAAGGTACTCCAAACTCGATGGTCTACTATAAGTATATGAAAAACCAATAAATTTTTAAGGCTTTGTTAGGGACGTAAGAATCAATCTGAAATAATTTAGAAAAAATCCAATACGGTAAGGTCTGGAGACCTAGGAGGCCAAATTCTTGGATCGGTTCGACGAGTCCATCTTTCTTTAAACATTGGAGTTAGTCCTGCAATCTCGAAGTAACGCTAGAAAAAACTAATCAAGAAAGTCGTCCGAATTTTTTTGCAGTCAAATTTTCATCGCAGAAAGGAAACCTTATTTTATCGCGCATTGTCAAATAAAATATATTAAAATCGAACTTATGCAGAAAACCTCTTTCTTCGTCAAAATGAGGATTTTCTTTAGCATAATATTGTGAAGATCTTCTATTAAATAAGCCATCTTTTGTAAATTTGGACTGGCCGTTTTTTTTGTACTTGCTACACAAAATAAAGATATGAACGAATGAAATAAAATACAGGTTTTAGTCGTAATATGAAGAAAAAATAAGTATAAATTTAATTTAACATAGAAAATAAAAGGAATTATTTAAAAATTATGAAAACTTATCCTAAAATAAACTATTAGTAATTAAACTGCGTTGACTCTCAAATACTTCAATTTCTCTCATTACAAGATTAGTTGTTGCTTTTTGTAGTTCTATGTCTTCTAAAGCCAACAGTGCTTTTCTGGTCCGATTTGTTGTTCTTTTGTTTGATAAACTAAATTCTTTAATCTAACATAAGAAAAAATCCAATGCGATAAGGTCTGAAAACCTAGGAGGCTAAATTCATGGATCCAACTTTCTTCTAATATTGCTCTAAGTTCTGCACTGACTTCGGAAGTCTGAGACTGTCCGTGGCAATATCTGGATATATTTTTGTGCAATAAATTGTTTGACGTAGAAAAACAATCTTATTTTATTATGTATCTTCAAACAACTTTCTATGCAAAATGACGCTTTTCTATGGCAAAAGTTTTTAAGTCCTTCTGCTAAATAAACCATCTCTTGTTAATTTAGAGTCGTCGGTCCAACTATATTTTTTAAATGTTTGGATCTTCTTGTGAACGCATAAAAATAAATTCACAGAATTCAACACGTTCTAGCGGATCGGCAGGCCCAAGAGCTTGAAGGGTTATACATTTGTAATTATGCAAGACCGCTAATTTGTTTCCCAAGCGCCGAGGGCCATGGAATCCTACATTATTAAACCCCAAATGTTCATTGCAAAAGATAAAGTTTTATATACTAAGATGCATTTCAAGTCAGTATCCATTAGAAACAACTATTAATAATCGATAAAACATTCGTTACTCTATTTAATGCAAACAAAAATACGAGGTATCCAATTCAAAAAATTCAATTTCACATATTTATTTATATCATAATTGAACTTAATCTTTTGAACACCCTGTAGAACTATCTATAATATTTGTTATATCTGAGAATAAATTTATATCCTAGAAAACTGCTGTGAAAATAGAAGAATTCTGGCATAATTGGTTAAAAAAATACTATAATTTGAAATAAAACTCGTTTAGCTCTAAAAAAATAACAAACTAACTTATATTTCAAAAATAGTAAACTATAGGTACAGAACATGTCATATGTTGTAACATGGTTATTGAGCGGTTATTTATTATTTTTAAAATTATTTATTTAATTTATTTATTTATTTGAGGCATAGCTGGCAATCCTATCACAATACTGAAATGAACTAAGATATGATAAGTAAAATCAAAGGTACTCTGTAGGCTTCTTCGTAAATTACAATTTACAATGTTATCAAATATAATTGTTAGTACAAATTGAATTAAACATTTTATCTCACCAATTCTGCGACTTCTTCTTGAATATATGTATATAATAATAAACTTAATAACAAAAAAAGGATTTAAATCTAGAAAATGAGGGAATTATTTTAAAATCCCCAACCTTAATAGAAAAGAAAAGACAACAAAAATCTTTAAATAAACCGTAAATTTAACTCTTGAAAAAAAATTACTCCCCAAATAAATCATAGAATAAAAATAAAATATCTTTGAAAATCTCTCAACTTTAATATCCCACTGTATACGTAAAGCCCCATAAACCACCACAAAAGAAGAATTTAAGATCAACTATAAGAAACAAACTCTGACACAGACTGACTTTTAGTCTTCCCGTAAAATACAAAGTTAGTTCAGCTATTACTAGATCCACCCCTTAGACCAATCCCCCCTTTGATTTTATTAGTCAGGACGAAACGAATAAAGCTGTGAATGGTGAAGCTCAAGTCCCTTCTCTATACTTTACGTTCGTAACTTCGTCTTAGAGAGGTGTCACCCATGATAACAGAAAGTGAATAAATCAATTGAAATAATATTCCCTTCAATTCTTAGCCCTAAGGTTATGTATATAATTTAATATATATGCCTATACTAACTTATCCACATTATGGGTCCGAAAAGTCATAGCGAAAAAGAGGCACAGAAAAACTCTTTCAGTTAAGGGGGAACTGCACGCAGTATATGGATCATTTGGAAGCCTTCCGGCCCTGCAATATTATGTTAAAACTATAAGAGATATGTATTAGCTTCAATGTGATTTTAATAGGGAAATATATATAGTTGGGCGCTAAAGGCGAATTTTTATGAAAAAATCAAATCTAGAATTATAAAATAGATGTAGTCCATTTTCGACCATTTTTTGACCATTTTTTCACGTAAATGCCGTCGCATATAATTTTTTTTGCCAGAAAATGGCTCTTTACCGCCTTATATTGATCCTTTGTCTACGTAACTGCAAAATTTGAAATGGTAAATCGTACTCATGTCTTTGTATTTCTGCAGCGCGTGAACCCTTTTGAACTCATATATACGAAATGTAATTTAAATTGCTTATACATAACACATTTTTTTGAGGTCGGACGTGCAGGAGGTTTTCTCTAACACTTAGGTACCTTTTCATCTTACTTTGAACTTGACTAGACCTTATCGTTGGTTTTTCACTTTTTGCGTGAAGTTCTCCCTTAATATTTTCTGTAGGGAAAATTATGCCCCAAAAACATGACAGTTCGGTAATGTTCCTATTACAAAGTACTCTATTGTATTTTTTACATAGTACATTGACCATTCATTACAATTGCATCGAACCAAATAAAATGTTTCAATTAATATTTGCATCAAATTAAATTAAACGGGCTAAAGAAAGATTCCCATCAGACAGGGGTCATATGGGATAATGAACTCTCGATAGTGAGGCATACATTGTAACCAGTTAAGAAAGTATATCTATACATATATCCATTTATACAGTCTAGCTTGGGTTTTAAAATTCTCCAAACTAATATTAGACAAATCCACTTATAATTCCTTTGAAATAGTCAAGCCTGTTTAAGCGTTAACGTGAGAACCAACAGTTTTAGTAAAATATTGTTTGAATTACATTTAGAATATATAAAAATATTTACTCTATACCGTTGTTATAGTCTGTTTATTTTTCTGTTACAATGTCCTAGAATTTTTTAACACAATCGAAAAATCCGAAAATACATATGGTATTCTCTTATAAAATCGGGAGCTGCTGCAATCTTAAAAAATATTTTACAAAGTTAGATTGACACCTTTTACGTCCCTAACCACACTTTTAAATAGTTGTCATTATTGGTTTCCAAATACTTATAATAGGCCATCGAGTTTAACGTTCCCTGT
Organism: Kuschelorhynchus macadamiae; assembly: GCA_030620095.1. Classification (NCBI taxonomy): domain Eukaryota; kingdom Metazoa; phylum Arthropoda; class Insecta; order Coleoptera; family Curculionidae; genus Kuschelorhynchus; species Kuschelorhynchus macadamiae. Next base: position 2,700,188 of record JAUTXW010000961.1, on the reverse strand, counting down.
ATTTCACTTTCCTTAATAAAAGAAAAGTTTCATTTTTAGAGAAGGTACAGGTAGTTTGGTCCAAAAATGCCCTTTTAACAAACATGTCCTCGTAACTAAACTATTCTTTTATCAGGAAACGGTCTATCGATCTGCATATTGATCTGACTACAAAAATGTTTTAATCATACTATAATCATTATTTTTATAAAGGTAAGAAAGTCGTTTGGAGGTCTATACATATTATATGTCATGTTCTTATTTTATAAAAGAGCGTAGAGTCTTAAACAATATATAAACTTAGACCTTGACTTGTATTAATTGTGGTCTGGCTTGTTATGAGATGTCTTTTTCGCTAACATTTTAACCAGTGCTGTACCTGATAAGTAGTAGTAAACATAGTGAAAGGGAAATTAAGGATTCCGGACTAAGGAAACCGTTTTTAGAAAGAAACAATTTTACTTAACACGAAACTTTCTCTATTGATACTAACACTATTACATTAAGGGCCTTATATTTATAAGTGTAGCCTAATCAGCTTAATAACAACAGTAGAAAGTAAATACAAACAAGATATCTTCCTACTGGGTTCGAAAGTGTGTGACGACATTGGCGACGTCTGATCTGCGGGGAAAGCGTGGTTCCTTAATTCTACGAGCACTTTTTGTTATTTTAATTTAAAAAAATTGCATGTATCTATAACTCAAATATTGTTTCGACTAAGGTAATAAACCTAATGGAGTTTATTGAAACAGTGTCGCTAAATTTTGGGCATTTTGGTTTTTACTTTTGTTTTATATTTTAGTATTGGTACGCTATTTTCCCTCCTCAACCCTAGAGTTATATAAAACATGTAAATTTCATTTTCAGAGATGCATCCGCGACGCGGCGCCTTATCGTAAAAATTTTATTTTGGAACGTTGTTCTTGGATTTACAAAACCTTAAGTTTTATTTTTTTTGGCTAATGGCCTTTTTTAATTAAGCTATTACAACCATTTCATTTTCGTTTTAAAACGAATGATGATGCATATATTTAGAAGGACAAAGGTCAAAGAAAGGCGTTACCAACATGAAAGGTATTCTTAAATTATTACAAATAGATGATGCTGTGGATTGGTATAATCGGGAGTAGAAGTTACTTGAACACCAAGATATATTGAGACAAAAAGCAAAAGCGAAAAGCGCTAAGTTACGTATAATGAGGCAAGTAAATAGAAGAAAAAATGAAATATTTAATAAACCAAGCAAATCAAGAAATATTATGCAGATCTAAATGGTCCTTGAATCCAGTAAAACGAAGCAAGTAGCAGAAATACCTGAAATGCGTTACCCTATTGTGGATATAGTACACATCAGTGGCAATAAGAAAAACAAAACTGGAAAACCCCGGACTAGATAGAATCCAGAATTTCTGAATAAAATCTTTTTTTGCAATTTACGGGTCGCTAAGTAGATGCTTTCATGAAATATCACAAGAGCCTCAAAAAATGCCTAGTTTTCTAATAATAGGAAAAAATCTACGTGACATAAAAAGAAAGATCCTCGCAATTATAGACCAGTTGCCATAATTAATAATAATTTTGAAGTAATTTAGTTTGGGGTGAGTATGAGTATTCAATTAATGTGGCATAGTATATTGTTATGACAGTTTATAGATACTTATTAAATTAAAATTATCGTATTTAAATGTAATAAAAAATTGTTAATTTTTTTTTATAATATAAAGTAACGAAAAAAGGAAAAAAATTTGTAAATTTACATCACAAGCAATAGAAGACACATACATCCATTTTTTTGCCCTAAATATATACATAGGTAGGTACTTACATTTAATTTTCGACCTTTGTTGTCATTAAAATAATAAATATCGACTTGTACGCAGGTAAATTCATGGATGGTAGTAATTGCATTAAGTAGAATTAGACTTTTAATTTAGGCGTACAGAAAATTAAAAATAACAAATACCACTATTCATTCTGGTATGTTTAACCTATTTGTGTCTACTAAATCCTTTCTCGTTCTTATCGGCATCGAAAAAGAGTTTACAGTTTTTTTTTATAAATTTGGGTTGTAGGAGACTAATAATTGTGTGTTTTTGAACATTTTAATTTGTCGATTATATTAAAGTGTTGAGATTTTCTACGTCTGTTCTCTTATTAACAGCATTTTAATTTTTTTGTATGAAAATCATCTCCGATAATAATATTTTTTTATATATAGGTTGAACATCCAGTATCTTTGTATCGTCTAACGCGAAATTATGCCCCGTATCTCTCTTGTGTTCTACCAAAGCCGTAGGGTTCGGTTTTAAAAGATAATTATTTTGATCTAATGTATGTTCATGGAATCTTATAAATTACGTTGGATTTTAATTCTTTTTGTGTTTTGGTTTTAAGTTTTGAGTATAACCGTAGTTTACTAGTGTTTTCACTTTTGTACGCTGACAACATCCTTCCAATTTTTTCCGATAATTTTTTTACGTATGTTATTTTACAATACATGAATGGATTATTTTCATTATTTGTTGTTTTTTTTGCCTTATATTATAGGTAATATTATTCAGTATTTTCCTGATCAACCTAATCGGGTAATTGTTTTTGAGAAGCATAGTTCTAATATAATATAAATTTTTTTCGTGATACTTTTTGAAGGAGAGGGATAGTGCTCTAAATTTAAGTTTATTTATAATGTTTATTTTTTGGTTGAATGAATGTTCTGAAAAATAGTTGAGTAAGCGTTCCGTAAAGGTTGGTTTGTGATACCAATCCGTTTCTGAGCTGTCAGTTTGATTTTTAATTGTCAGAACGTCTAAAAACGGTATTTTTTTTTTATTTTCAATAGTAAATTGTAACTTCGGGTGGTAACTATTAAGTAAATTTAACGTTGTTTCTTGTTCGTTTTTCGGAATTGAAGTAAGGATATCATCAACGTACCTCCTGTAGAATGGCAAGTTAAATGGAAGTTTTGCAATGCAATACTCCTGAAGGTCTTGCATAACTAAATCAGAGCAAACTGGTGACAAGCAATTTTCCATACCCAAACCGTAAATTTGTTTGTAGTATTCGTTTTTATATTGGAAATAATTATTGTCGAAAACGAAGCTTAACAGATCTAAGAAGTTCCCTAATGGTATATTGCTCCTCACTAAGTGCCATTTTTTTTTTACGATATTAATGACAACATCTGTTGGGATGTTCGTAAATAGTGAAATAACGTCTAGAGACACAATCTCATAATTTGTTGGAATGATAATATAGTTTAAAGATGTTACAAATTCAAAAGAGTTGCGGACATATTTCTCGTCTTTAACAAACATTGTCCCTAATATATCGGCTAGGTATTTTGTTAGATTATACAATGGTGACCCTAAAAAAGAAACTATTGGTCTAAGTGGTGTGTTATTTTTGTGTATTTTAGGCAGATAGTTTATTTTTGGTGAAACCGCATTACTTGTTTTAAGTTTTTTGCCCTGTTCTGGATTTATATAACCATCTTTTATAAAGTTGTTTCTTTGTTTGATTTTTAATAATGTTGATCTTCGTTTATTTTTTCGTAAGTTGTATCATTTAACACGTTTATTGCTTTTTCGTTATATTCCTGTTTACTTAATACAACCGTTGTATTACCCTTGTCAGCCTTCAAAATAAGAATACCTATAATATAAAGCAAAAAAACAACAAATAATGAAAATAATCCATTCATGTATTATGTGATAAAATACCATACGTAAAAAATGTATCGGAAAGAATTGGAAGGGTGTTGTCAGCGTACAAAACTGTAGACAATAAAACAGCGCAGGTTACATTCAAAAGTGAAAACACTAGTAAAACACGGTTTTACTCAAGACTTAAAATTAAAACACAAAAAGAATTAAAATCCAACGTAAATTATAAGATTCCATGTAAGCAATGTGACAAATGCTATATTGGAGAAACAGGAAGACATATTAAAGATAGAATGAGGGAACATAAATTAGATCAAAAGAATTATCTTTTAAAACCGAACCCTGCGGCTTTGGTAGAACACAAGAAAGATACGGGACATGATTTCGCGTTAGACGATACAGAGATACTGGATGTTCAACCTATACATGAAAAAAGATTATTTTCGGAGATGATTTTCATACAAAAAAATAAAAATGCTGTTAATAAGAGAACAGACGTAGAAAATCTCAACACAGCCTACTTTAATATAATAGACAAATTAAAATGTTTAAAAACACACAATTATTAGTCTCCTACACCCCAAAGTTATAAAAAAAAAATGTAAAGTCTTTTTCGGTGCTGATAAGAACGTTGCAATGAGAAAGAATTTAGTAGACACAAATAGGTTGAACATACCAGAACAAATAGTGGTATTTGCTATTATAAATTTTCTGTACGCCTAAATTATAAGTCCATTTCTACTTAATGCAATTACTACCATCAACGAATTTACCTATGTACAACCCGATATTTATTATTTCAATGACAACAAAGGTCGAAAAATTAATGTAAGGACCTACCTATGTATATATATTTAGGGGAAAAAAATTGATGTATGTGTCTTCTATTGCTTGTGATGTAAATTTACAAATTTTGTGTTTTTTTTTCTTTTTTCGTAACTTTATGTTATAAAAAAGAAATTAACAATTTTAATTACATTTAAATACGATAATTTAGCTAGCTTATAAAAATCATAAGTAACATAATGGCTACTTCTATATAGTATAGAAGTTAAACATTGAAGGACTACTCTCAAAGCTGACATCAAACTGGCTTATAGCAACTATGTTCAAAAAATTGAAAGCAACATTCAGAATGATAGTTCTCAATTTTAGTCCTTTATACAATCGAAAAAAGGTCATTCTAGAATACTTGGCATGGTAAGAGATGGTAACAACGAGTTTTCTTCACCAGTTGATATTGTTCAGGCATTTGCTAATTTTTTTCAAGGTGTGTACGTGGCTCAAAGTAATGATAATATTGAAGTGAATCCTGAGCATATTACTGAGTGTGATGTTAGTATCAACTTAATTCACGAGTCAGACATCATCTTAGCATCTAAAAAACTAAAAAATTAATTAACGTCAGGTGTTGATTCGATTCCTAGCTTCGTTGTCAAAGATTGCATATACGCTTTGGTTAAGCAGCTGACATTCGTATTTAATAAATCTATTAAAAGAGGTATATTTCCTGAATGCTGGAAAATAGCGTGTGTAACTCGCATGTTCAAAAAGGACGATCCGTGTGAGCTGCGTAACTATAGACCTATTTCTATATTATGTAACGTCTCAAAACTCTTTGACACTTGGATCTATAACCAAATTTACCCCCAAGTTCAGGGAATTATAGCCTTAAGCCAACATGGCTTTATGCAGAATCGGTCGTGCAATACAAATCTTTGCTGCTTATCTGAATTCATGAGTGCAGTATTGGACCAATTGGGTCAGGTTGATGTAGCCTATATAGATTTCCAGAAAGCTTTTGATCAACTTTATCAAAACATTTTTTTTTTCAAACTAGAACTTATGGGTTTCTATACTATCCTCACAGCTTTATTTAGATCTTATTTAAATGGGCGGCTACAGTTTGTCTAAATTGAGGGTTTTGAATCAAATACCTATACAGTCACTTCGGGGGTCCCCCAGGGATCTAATTTAGGACCACTATTCTTCCTTCTTTTTATTAACGATCTGGCCAAAATACTCAACACTGATAAACTTGTCTCTGCGGATGACTTTAAAATTTACAAGAGCATAAATACCTTACAGGATTGTCAAGACCTCCAAGAGCAAATAAATTTAGTCAACAATTGGTGTAGTACCAATAAACTATACTTAAATATTTCGAAATGTTACATAGTTACTTACTGCCGTAAAAAAGTATTTACCATGTTTGATTATCAGATTGATTGTTTTAGTCTATTGAGATGTAGTGAAATGAAAGATCTTGGAATTAAATTTGATTAAAATTTTGAGTTTAAGACACACATGAAAAATATAATTTCATCAGCATCTAAATGTTCAGGGTTTATCTTTCGTAACTGTAAAACTTTTCAAGATCCAAACAAAATTAAATTACTCTACTTTAGCGTTGTGAGGTCTAAATTGGAATAAGGATCACTAATCTGGCATCCAATATATCAAATTGACATTAACGGTCTTGAATGTGTTTTTATATAAATTGTTGAACAACGAAATAGACTGTATATACCTTTTTAATCAGATTCGCCTCATTGTACCTAGGTTAAACGCAAGAAATAGTTTAACATCTTACTGTACTCCTCCAAGATCAAACATGTTACTAAGATCTCCCGTATATTATACATGTAATCTTTTTAATATATATTGTAATGATAAGGATATCTTCAATGATTCTTTAGGTCAGGTTCTTTCTGGATTGGGTTAGTTATAGTTTTAATACTGTTCTTAATTAAGATCCATTACTTCCATTTATTTAAATGAGTAATTAATTTACTTTTATTAATTTCCTTTCTACTTTAACATTTTTGTAAAACTAAATTTACCTATAATTATTGTTTTGTATTTCCTGTAAGTGGGTGACTCCGTTGGAAAGAAATGGCTTATTATTATTATAATTTTAATTTAATTAGTATCTATAAACTGTCATAACAATGTAGGGGAGATCGGGGTAAGATGACGAACTTGTAAATTTAAATAACCGAATTAATTTTTACAGCGCTACTACTGGCGCCATCTAGGTACTAATGTCTCGTATTAAAATAAATGCTCACTCGTCCGGCCGGGTCGCTACCGTATCAGTAATACGTAAACAGCTGTTTTGATGGTATCGTTTGTAATATTTTCGTGAATTTAACAACGATTTGTGCATTCATCAAGTAAGTCAGTAAACCTAATTTGTTATAAGAAATTCTTTAATACCAATAGTTATTGTCAGTAGTAAAATCGTTGATGTTTTTGTTTGTGTTTACTTTTAACCTTAAAATTGAATACATTTATACAACGGAGGTAAGATGACGAATTCGTCATCTTGCCCCAAGCAAACAATATATTGAAGTAACTTCTTTTACAGAATGCCGCGAGTATACAAGCGTACATCTAATCGTATGGAGTGGAATGAAGACTCTCTTATAGCAGCTACGAAAGAAGTACGACAGAGATCGTTATCTTGTAACGCAGCCGCAATAACTTACGGAATACCGGAACCCACGTTGAGAAGATACATAAAAAGAGACGCTCAAAATAAAGAGTTCCCGGAGGGTGGGGGCCGCTTCAAAAACACCTTCAATGCTAAGCAGACGAAAGAATTTGTTAGCTACCTAACGGAATGTAATCAACGAGGTCTTGGGTTAACTTGCATGCAAGTTCGAAAACTTCCATATCAATATGTAGAAGCAAATCATATAGAACACAGGTTCAACAGAGAAACAAAAGCAGCCGGGACTGATCGGCTCAAAACTTTTAATACACGTAACAGCCTGAGTCTGAGGAATCCTTAAGCCACTTCAATTGCACGGCTACGCGGATTCAACAAGATCGCTGTCGAAATTTTTTTTTCAATTTTGAAAGAAGTTAAAGTCAAATACAATTTTAAAGCAGACCGTATGTATAATGCGGCCGAATCCGGACTTTCAACTGTACCAACGAAGTTACCCAAAGTTATCACTCCAAAAGGCCAGCGACGAGTTGCTAAAATAGTGACAGCCGGGAGAGATCAAAATACAATTTTGGTTTATGCAATGAATGCTGCCGGGTCATATATACCCCCATTTCTGATATTTGGCCGAATTAGAATGAAACCCGAACTGTTAAATGGTTGTCCTCCCGGTTCTGATGGTAGGGCACAACCTTCAGGTTGGATGACGGCTGAAACTTTTCTTGCCTACCTAAAACACTTTGCCCATTATGCAAGACCATCTATTAACGATCCTGTATTATGACTGATTGGTAACCACAGTTCCCACATTTCCCTCCCAGGAATAAACTTTTGCCGAGAGAATGGAATTGTGCTAGTGGGATTTCCACCCCACACGATCCACCGACTACAACCTCTCGACGTCGCTTTTTTCGGTCCTTTCAAATCATTTTACAGTCAAATGTGTGATTCTCTCTTAATCAATCATCCAGGAATTTCAATAACTGATAAAAATATCGGACCTTTGTTTGGAGAGGCTTACCGCAAGGCAGCCAGTGTAAACAATGCTGTAAACGGCTTCAGAGCTTGTGGCATTGAGCCATTTAACCCGCTGATTTTTGACGACAGTGATTTCGCACCTTCTAAAACAACTGAACGTATTGAACAATCTAAGGATAAGAGTGCTCTCTCAATGGTTAACAATACCAGGTCGACAGTAGGAAGCACAGATTCGTCGTCAACTGATGAAGAGGACCAAAAACCTTTGAGTGTGTTGGATCAAAAATAAAATCGGTTACTACACGAGAGCAGAATACATCAAAAGAAACATTTGATGCTCCAAAAAAACTTCAAATAAAGTCTCATAAACGTCAACTATTTACAGACGAGGGCACTTCCAGTGATTGCCTTCCTTCTATCTGGGATATTAGACCAATTGCAATGGCTGAACGGTCCTCAAACCCTAGAAAGAAAATGTCATCTTATGTTATAAGCAGCACGCCGATCAAATTGCAACTAGAACAAAAACAAAGAGAGAATGAAGAAAAAGAAAAACAAAAACAATTGAAACAAGAAAAGAAACAATTGAACATACAAAAAAAATCAATAATTTCAGAAAATAGAGCACAAAAATATCGAAAAACTCCGTTGCCTAATGCTGCTGATATTGCAGGTTCCATTAGTGACATTCAATATTTATGCCCTGGATGTGAGGAGGAATATAGTGACCCACCATCTGAAAATTGGTTGCAGTGTTGTCAATGTCTATCATGGTGGCATGAAACATGCAGCAACTAGGAGGGTTTTGGCAGTTTTAATTGTGATCTTTGTGGATAGTCATCTTACCCCAATAGGTTCGTCAACTTACCCAGAGCATGGGGTAAGTTGACGAAAATTACCTACTTTTTTTTGTTGTTTGTAGAAAACCCATTTATATTTTTATACTTTTGGTAAGATAAATTTGACACTAAGTTATAAACATGTTTGTACTGATATGTATTTAACCCTCAAATAAATGTAATTGCTTTATATTTTCATTTTCCCTTAACTTCGTCATCTTACCCCGATCTCCCCTACTATGCCACATTAATTGAATACTCATTGTCCTTCTTTTATGTAATTGTAGGGTCCTGATGAAGCAATAAAACATTGCGAAACGTTGACCAACTAATAAGTTGACTTTTTGTTTGGATTCTCACCCCAAACTAAATTACTTCAAAATTAGATCGTTAATCTACTTACATAATTAATAATGTTTCTAAACATTGTGACGTGAATAAAATAATAACTTCTTTACAGAAGGTGCAAGCAATTGCTGTTAATTGTTAATCGACCCTGATATAACGGCACAGCCTCGTTCTTGACTGTTCCAAAGCTTAAGATTGTGCTCAACATAATTGCCTAGTAAAAGTCTTACAGCTGTATAAAATCCTTCCAATCATACATAATGTTTTGAAGCACTCATTGCAACTATGGCCGATTGATCTGACTGAAAAGCAGCATTAATTCCACAATAAGTGCGATAATTTTCAAGTCTATTCGCTTATCCCAACATGGTTTTGACTGTCTGTCAATCCATTTTCCACCCTGCTTGATAACACTTGAATTGGATGTATAAAAGTAGTGATATTAAAATAAACCATGTTATATATAGCAGATAGTTAGATGTATAGTTAGATACCTCTCATCTCTTAGAAAAACACTACTAAGATATTTAGCGACAGTAAAGGAATAACGCTTGGCTTAAAAAGGTGTGCTACTGTCAGTATTATTAAGGAAAGTTGGTGGAAGTAGGTACCATGATCCATCACATAGAGGTGCCTCCTAAAGAAATTCATATAGTAATAGCGAGGTATCAATCATACAGATAGGAAAAGGTATCTAACATAACAGTATATTTACAGGCTCACAAGACTTCTTATTACTTAATTTCCAAATCTAGAAATCTTATTGGGGCAGTTTAATACCTATTCATTAGGACTAGTTACAGGGACAGAGTTCGAAGAACTGGATCGGTTTACCATAAGAATGTTCACAAAGCTTAAAATGTTATATCCTAACGCCGCAAGTGAGCGTTTGTACTTCCCACGTAGCTGGGGAGAAAGAGAGTTGGGAGAACGAGGTAAGCAAATATTTAATGAAGTAACTAACCCTAGACGGTACTTTTAAGGGCAGCAAGATGCACATGTTTGGGAGATAATCGGTGCAAATTCTAATGCTATACCACTAAAATTAAACGAGGAACTGGAGGAAAGACGCCAATTAGTAACACTTGAAACTCAACAAAAATGGAAAATAACTAGTGAAGCCATTAAAAAAAAGTTGGCAGCACTAACGTTTCTTCGTATAGTATATTTACAACCGGAAACCGAAGGCTATATCCTCGCAATTTAAGATAAAGTTATTAGAATCAACTAGGGAAGAAACATATTCAAAAATCGGTAAATTTCTTTTACCCGGAACTTCCCTCGTTATGATTATTTCCTATTATTAAGAATAGTGTAAAGTAGTATGACCCGATTTAGTTCCGTATATAGTAATTTAGTAACATATATATAAATTGCCTTTTCTTTAATTTTTGTAAAGAAAATAAATAATTCAGCACGGAATTTATACTTCGGTTCCTTTACAAATCATTTTGAATTGTGTATAAAGATACACTAACTACCAGAAAGAAGCCTATTTTACGACCAATTAAAATAGAGGGTAATCTATTATAAATACCTATAAACTGTTTTTTCTACGCTTTTTCGTAATATTTTATATACACTAGAATATACATACAACCTCTCTAAAAAAAATATAAGAAAAATATGTTTTCATTGAAACTTTCGAAACCAAATTAAATAACTGGGACTTCAACTTTTTGTTATGATTTCAGTAAAATAAGTTTTTTTGTTAATATTTAATCTGTAATGAATTTTTATTTTGATTACAGTTAAGGAAAATACCCCCTGGGCATAGTGTAATAGTATGGGAGAGAATACGTCACGGGCGGATCAGCGATACTAGCCAAAGAAGCATAGTTGGGCAGTATCATAACATAACACTGTCGCCTCAATAATAAACCAAAGATTAGCTTCCGACAACAAGCTTCTAAATAAAATAAACCCACATTGCAAATATGTGCCAGAACCTGTGCTAGAGAATCATCGTTTTGTACTTATTGGAACAGACCTATCATAACTGACAGGCACCTTCAAAGCCATCGGCCTGACATGTTCTAATAGATATATTGATAAAATAGGTCTAATTATAGATATTGCTGTTCTACTCACTCAGAATATTGCACATACGGAAAACGTTAAAATTATTAGATATCTACAGACTTGAAATTAAAAGAATGTGATAGCTTTCTCAAATGCAAATTATGTTTATTTTGATATCAGTATAAGGAGTTTTGTTAAATCGTTTTTAGAAAAGGTTTTTACTATCGATAGGCCTTTATACGCCAAGGGAAAAAGCGATAATTCTTCATACGTGCCGCATAGTGCGATCATTTTTAGCCATATGATAAGGTGAATTCCTTCTTCAGTAGCTAACTCGACCAGCAATTCTGCTGAAAATAATAATAATGATAATAATAATATTTATCACTAGCCCATCTACATCTACAGTGTAATTCATTTGCTCCTATTTAAATGCCTAAAAAGTTTGATTTTTATTTGTTCTTAGATACTGAATTAATAAGTTAAACACGAAAAACTCTTGATCAAATAATTTCAAATTTTACTCGTATCTTAAAAATGCAAAAATATATAATGACTTTTATATGGGACGCTGTGTAACATTTAATATTTGGCGCGTAACTTTTGTATTAACGACTTTTATAATTTAAATACAAACCGAGATAAAAGAAGTTGCAATGTGATAAAACACTGTCTATTATTATAAAAGTTTAAATATTATTTGTAAATATTTCAGATATGATAAATACATTTTATTTCCTCTAGTTTTAAAACGTTTAGTTTCGTGTTAACATAGGATTAATTCGATATTAATACCTATATAAGTAATTGCTAACTCAGGAGTTAGCAATCCAATCACTAGCCTTCTGAAAGGAAATATATTTTTCGAAACATTACACATTAACACATTACCATCCATTTAACCCATATAAAGGATTGAATTAATATTAATTAGGTTATAAGTTATAATATAAAATGTTACGAAAATATTGTATGGATAAATTAATTTGAAAATTCACAAAATATTGGTGTCAAGGTTTGATTTTAAACGATCTTGTTAGTCTTGCTTGCTTTTATAATAAGAAGAACATGAATTAAGGTTTCTATTAGTTTTCATGAGAATCTGGCTGAATAGCCTGCAAATTATATTGTTACTCACCTTACCAGAATTAAAAATACATCAATTACAATACTAAGGAACCGACTTGTCGACTGATACAATTAGGTAACAGTTCTTTACTACCCAGTAAGAAATACAAAATAGGTAAGAAAACATTTCTCTTTACATTTTTGGAAACGCAGGGAAGCTATTTTCGTTACTATGTTATGTCCATTTTTGCAACAGAAACTTCAGATATAGAAACATTTATAATAGTGCCGATTTAAAACAATATGACTATAGATTTTGTGAATTTGATTATTATGGATAGAAATCAAATTAAAAAAATAAGTATTACGTGTATACTAAAATATAATGATTATAACTAATTAATTAATTAAGTTTTCTAAAACATATATTACAAATTTATATAGCGTAGATTTTATAACTTACGAAAATCTGTAGAAAAGACCAGATCTGGCAGAAGATTATTTAAAGTGCCTACAAATTGCTTTCGAAAATGGCGAATTTTCTTGACCTGAACGAAAAGTTCGAAAATAACGATACATTTTTATTGATAATAAAAAAGGAAATACTAAATTGTTTGTTTTAAAGAGAAAGTGAGAATACTTACTGTGTTTTCCAAAACATACAGTTGTTTTTAATAACTGGTATATTTTTTTTTACTTACAATATTTTTGTAATGCCAGCAAGTGCTTAATATGAACAAGAAATACACAATATAGGAAGCTAAAATCTACAATAGAAGGGAGTATGCGATTTCAACAAGAGAAAATCATCAATAGCGTGTGCTTCATATGATCATTTGGCCAGCAAAATAACCCAAGATATTGATTTTGTTAAAAAAACACCTAAGTTAATTAAGCATTTTTTTGCGTTCCTTTCGAGTGACATTTTCCGATACATAGCTGTACTCAGCCGTATATAAAATTATTTGAAATTATCAGGAAATGCAATTCAAAAACTGCATTCGGCAAAGCAAGACTGCAGATCCCACACATACAGAATACTATATTGATTAGGATGCTGAATTCGTGTTGTTGGTCACTTTGTCAATAACGAAATTCGAGACATTCTATCTGTGTACCTATTGGTACAATTATAATTTAGTTATATCCTTTATATTATTTGTAGGTTCATGAAAATTCACGGTTTTTCCGTTAGTCTTATATCAAAATCTTTATTTAATCATAGTCTTACATATATAACTTCTTTAATTTTTCGAGAGTTTGTATCTTAAATGTTCTGGCATAAATGACGAATATCGCCCATTAAGGTATTTGCTTAAAATTACAAAACAAACTCGAAACTACCTGTGAGCAACACGAATATAGCGAAATAATAAATAAAAACCTAAGCGGGTGTAGATAAGTCAGTTCCTGTTCGCCCCGTGATTTACTACGTTTACTGCTTTCTATAGGATACGGAGAACTAATAAATTCCATATAATATAGAATAAATTTGAACTGTTGGTTATTAAAAAAAAAAAAAATGAGTTGTTATGGAGCGTTGACTAAACTGTAATGAAAAAAAAAAAATAACATGAAATAAATGCATAATTTTGAAATCTTTTTAATTTAAGAAATACCAGGATAATAATGAAATTTGTATTTATATATCATTTTGCTGCTTAACAAAAATCATAATTACATACATTACATGAAATTATGTGGGACGCGACTATACAAAGAGAAAGTTTGTTATACACAGTTGAAAATATTTATGTTGTTTATATACGTCAGAATTTGGAACCATAAGCTGTTGAAGTACGATATTTCTTAAGAAGTAAAAAATTTCTTCTATATCATTGTAGTGATTCAAATTCGTGTCCTTGATATGAAAAAACGATAGACTTGAAAGACAAGCGATTTCAGTAAGAAAGGTAGCCTGAATCCTGCGAGTTATATTTAAAAGGTCTATTTCGAAAATGCAAGTAATTATTTACTTTGAATAAGAAACAAATAAAGGGATAGAGCAAAACCTATAATTCAACGTAGTATATAATTTCATCAGTAAGACTAAAGTTTATATATTTTTTTGCGTTGCTTTAATATAACAATATTTCAAATAGAACTGTACTCGGCCGTTTCTAAAATTGTCCAAGACACTAAATTTAAAAAATATTAAACAGAACTAGCCGTTACTTGATGGAAATCCATTTTAACCAAGTAAACAAAAACACTTGTTTAAAATGTCCATCTAATTTATTGTGCGAAAAGTAAAAAACGTATCATATATTTCGCTAATACCGACGTAATTGGCTTCATGTTAGTATTAAATACCTGCACCTATTTTGCGGATATTATACAGATACAATATTCTTGATTTTCCGTAATGGTCTAATACAGATTTAACAATGAGGAACTATTTAGGTCCAATTGATGGTTTAATAATGAGTTATTTTTATATTCGATTATTTTCATACTTTCTAGTAAATTAAGTTTTATCCTTTTTCGTTCTACATGTAAAATTTTAAAGTTCTCAGCGAAATTATGCTCATCCTTAATTAAATATTTAGAGTAATTGGAAATACCTTTATGCTTTCTGTAACTAAATGTATGCTCATTAATTAACGTTCTGCCTGTTTGTCCAATATAAAATATTGAACAGGTTTCACAATTTAACTTGTAAACACCGGATTTATTCTGTTTTCTTTTTTGGTTTTCGCCTTGTTGTTTTTGATATATCTACCAAGGCTGCTGTTAATCCTAAAAGCAACAGTTCTATCTTGATTTTTAAAAAACTTAGCAACATTTAAAGTTGATATTTCCTGTATAACTAAAAGTATGAAATTTTCTAAGAATGTACTAGCTGGATAAACTAATTGTAATGGATTGTTATATTTTTTCTTTTTTACTATTTTGTCTATAAGATTTTTATGATAACCTTTATTATTATATTTAACTCTTTGGTATAACTTTCAGAGGTATGTCAATCAATCTATGAACAAAATTATTATATGTTGGTATTTTATGTGCAAAAGGATGATAAGACGTATAATGTATTCTAATTTTCATAGTTTATGGAAAATATGAAACTCGTGTTTATTATTTAAATTAAAACGCTGCATGCAGCAAGATCCACACATATATTATATTATCTAGATTTGGATGCTGAATTCGTGTCCATCATTAATTTGCCGATTTTAACATTCGAAACATTTTTTCTGTGTACCTATTGTTCGAATAAGTTATTTCTTTTACATTTAAGAAAATTCCGCTTGTCTTTGATTAAATTCTTTAATTAATTCATAGGCCTTTACACAAATAATTTTTTTTAATTCTTCCAAAATTTGTAACTAAAATGGTCAGGCATAAATGAAGACATTAATTTATTTGCTTTTAATTATGTAACCGACTTGTGAAATGTGTCTAAAAACACATATATACAAAAATAATAGATAAAAACTTAAACGGTTGTAGGTAAGTCAGTTCCCGTTTGCGACTTGATATACTACATTTATTGCTTTCTATAGAACACGGTGAAGTGATAAATCCAAAAAATTAGAATGGTTATATTGCATTAACCTCGACGTACATATATAAATGGAGGTAACTGTATACATTTCAATAACTATCGTTTTTATCATAATGATGCATTGCGAATTAACAGGCCGGGTTATTTGGACCAAATATTACGATTTTTGCACGAAGTAAAGTTTTCACACAAACCAACGCTTTATAACAACAGCTTAACTAATAGTTCAAATTACCAATTAGGGAGGATGTGACATAGATTTTTTAACGTTCATTTAAAATGAGTTTCTTACTTATAAGGTCAGACAAGAGTGTAACAGCATATGAAATAAATTTGAATAGCGGCTTACTAAAATGATTAGCATAAAGAAATGATGTCGTGCGTTGACTGAAAACGGGCAAGCCATGAAAATATTTAAATAGAAAAAAAATTCTAACATAAAATAAACGCAAAGGTTTTCAATGCTATTTAAATTAATTGTTTTTTTATTGAATGGAAACATAGTATCAATAGGACAGATACATATGTCAATAATCTATGGAAAATAAAGAAAATATTCTGGAGAAGCTGCCAAATTGTACTTACAATAATTGTCATTTAGATATTATCTTTCCATTGAGCTCCTTGCACCTCTCCTATAGGAACACAGTTTAACTGCATTTACTAATTCAGAATACTTTTAAAAATCAATAAGTAAAGCTGTCCTTAGAGCAAACTACTTCTAACTGGTAAAAAATATATGAGAAAACGTTTTCTTTTTTTGTTCACAGTATCTCCACATGATATGACTTAGCTAAACACTTTGACGAATTAGAATAAAAAATCACACTATTGTAGCGGCAAGCTGATATACTGGTAAAACTGCTTTAGTGTTGTTATTGCATCCCTTAATACAGAGTCACTTTTAATACTCTAGTCTGCAGCCCAAAAGGGGTATCCCTTTAGTATAACAGGTATAGTTTGTACAAGGTCTCTTTAACTTACATCAAAATATGGGGTTAAGACCCGTATAAATTCTTCTATAACAACGCTAATAAACGATAATCCATTTCGTATTAATAAATGACAGTAAGTCAGAGTTTTTAGGAAGAACTCTTGTTGTCCCCATTTAGAATAGCAGATATATGAATATCGGTTATTGTTGGCTTTTAAGAGTTTTGGAAAAATTGCTAAAGTTAGAGCTAAAAATTCAATGATCTTGCCGAGCAAAGTTCAAGTTTTTGCGGTCTGGTTTGTAGAAGCTTGAAAGCTATGAAGTCTAAGAAGCCTACATGGCAACATGTTAAAAACCTACGTCCCTAGTAGATGATAACTTGGCAGTCAATCATAGTATTGAAAAATAGCACCGATAGAGGCTCCGGTGACTCTCTGGAGGAGTAAAGATGACCTATAGCATATTCTTACATCCTAAGACTTTTAGACGATAAGATAATAAAAAATAATGAGGGCGTTACCTTTGATAAAAAAGTTAAAATTCCGAGAAAATAGTAAAAACCTAACGTTAAGGGTCGTCTACCTGGATTGCTGCTATTGTGATTAATGTGCTAATATTCAATATCTAGTAGAATTTCGACTAAAACATGGTTATACTTTGGCGAGTCAATGTAATCAGCATGTGTTAAATCGATTCAGATATCGGCACCACTACATACCACTAACTTCTTAATCCAAATTTTACCAAATTTATTAACACGGTTTGAGAATTTACAACAATATGAAACTTTTCTAAAAAGCTGGACACATACTTACTAAGAAGAAAACTACGCAAGCTAAAAATGTGTCAATTTTGTGAGAGCATCAAAATTATACAACTTGTGTGTGTAATTTTGTCTACTTAGATTACAAATCTAAAGTGGAAGAGAGATACGATAAAATAAACAATAAGTACCTGAATTCTTATTTTAAATTTCAGATATTATAGAATTATAAAATAATTCATATATTGCCTTATAAAGTAATAATAGTTTAACAATGGGAAAGTGTGTTTTTAGTTCTAGCTGATGATTTAATAATGTGTTGTTTATATGTTTATTTTCATTTTGATACTATAAGTTCTTCTTCATCTACTGCTTACAAACGTGGTGATTTTGCCACTGCTAGATGTAAACTAACATCCGTTGATAGCACACGATCAGCCGGTTGCAACCAAAAAAGTAGGCGACGCAAATATCCGCCGCTGTCAGGCAAAGAACGTCGTACCGTCACAGGCAAGTAAGCGACATCCCTATAACCTATATATCTATAATTTGTAATATCCAAAATTATCCCAACTGGCTCGGAAAAAGTTCAGTTCCTTTTATTTATTTTATATATAAAATAAAACCACCCAATAAAAACAAAACTTAAAATGTTGCAAAAGATGACCGGCTTAATTACTATTTCGCTATTATTTTATAACATATATACTACCTTAAAAAAGGGACAGTGTAACAATTATTTTAAGCCTTTATTTGCGAACGACCTATTAAAAATGAAATTTATAAACTGCCAGATCATGAGTTGGTGGACTTTATAGCTTTTTTATTACGAATATAATTCTTCCCCATATATCAAATAAAGAAAAATGATTCTGTGAGAATGAATATACAAATAATAGGAAGTCCACGAAATTATCAAATTTCTTTTCAGTACCACCTTAAAATATTGTCCATTTCACATCAAAATGTTACACTTGAACATTTGTAAGCCAACAGGCATTTGCACGAATTTATAATGATAGTTTTCTATACTGAAAGCGATTTTGATATTCTTTAAAAAAATTTTAGCTGAAATTGTTATTATCATAAACTCATCACTAAATGTTCGTGTACTCAGCCATTCCGTCTACAAATATGCAAAGGAGTAGATGGGTTAAGAAAATCCGAAATGAATGTCCTTCCATTAAAAATTTCCTGACCATGTTGATGGCACGATGACGTATCACTTCAAACATGTACAGTCCTGTGTACCCTGCTGTTACGTGCTGATGGCGTTTCATACACTTGTCCGGATGGATGTTAGGATCCTTAATTATAAAACTTCTTTTAGTTGTTGGTGTTTATAATCTGATCCAAAATTGCATACATGAATCCCTCAGTTTCCGGAAAGAGCAATCCATTAGTTTATTACCTAGCTGCTTATTTGATGTTGATGTGTCTATGTGCATTTGGTTTAATTAATGTAGAATCGGCCGTGCAAAGCTTTAGGTGCGCATTGCTCTCATTTATCAGCATCAGAGATTGTCGTTCTTTCCAGGCGTTCGTTCCCAAAGGTAAGTGGCGTATACGACCTGGTTATGCAGAAAAGAAGTATCGCCTTTTCAGAAAAAGAAATCCCTCAATGTATTTAACTGCTTCGAATGTAAGGTTGTTATGTCAACAAGAGCTCTTTTTCCTTCGTTTCAGGGCAGGATAGACCTGAGCATAGATGCCTTGGGATGATGCCTCTTGTATTTTTTCATCATGGTTTAGGTGGTTTGTTTGATCCCTTGCAGATCGGTTTGAGTTCAGGATACCAAATTAACATAATTTTATTATATTAATGTATTATTATCACTATTATTATAAAAATTATAACAAATAACTACATGTATCGCATAACTCGACATCAAACAGTCATTAACAACACCTTGAAAAACCTGCTTGATTTGTGTAATTATTTATTTTTGTACCGATATTTTGTCGAAAACAGCAGGAAGATATAACAGTTCGAATAGGCCTGAACGATGAACTAATTTTAATAGTGCCGCATTAATTATACTAGATACATCTAACCTGTAAACGGTGCACGATAAATGAAAAATACATTTTTTGCGCAAACATTGTGCTTAAAATTCTGGCTACATGGATCGAATATGATAACCACTTCCACGAGAAACTGTCACGTCGGCCACAGTGGATCGAAAAATGCGAATATTTGAAGTTTTTGCGTTAAAGCAGAAATCTGCGACAGTGAATACTGAATATTACCTACAAATATAAGACTTAGCCTTATTCTTCAAATTTTAGCAAGAACTGAGATTAAAAAAATGTTATTATTACAAATTATATTTATTAGTTTGTCGGACGATGGAACGTATATAATGCATATAAGAAAACATTGGGAAATTATACAACAGTGGTTATTTTGCATAATTTTTTCATAATTCTTTTATATATACTTTGGAACAGTAAACAATGCGTATAATTTATAATTTATTTTTGTCTTTACTTACTTAACAATACAAGGGCACGTTCCTTGAAAAATCTTTTATTTTAAGGAAGGAAAAGATGAAATTTTTTTTTGCAAAAGTAGCTGCAACACTTCTAAAGGTAATTTTGTAATTTTCTTTTTTGTGAATGAACTTAGTTTCGAAATAACTGGGTCGGAAGAAATTAATGTGTGTAAAATACCTTCCTTGGTAAACTTGCTATTGGATTTTCTAAATCTTGTTTGTCTGTACTTTCTAAAATCTCTATTCCTAGCTCCCAAGGTTTCTTCAAAAAGCTGTCCACTTGGTAGCCAAACATCCTTAATAATTTTTGCCGTTTCAAAATATTTTCTGGCCTTGTTTCCATCGTTTGATGGTTCACCCCCTGTTTTACTCTATCAAGTATTAATCCAACTTCTTTTTTAAATCTTTCTTGAATAATCATTTAGGTTTTTTTTAATACAATAGGAAATATGAATAAGACACTCAAACATACGTATTAATATATGTAGAGAAGATAATCCAAATTTATAATATTTTTCGGCTGGTATTTTACTATAACAATTCATGGAAGACTTTGCTTCTGCTGTTGTTGTTCAAATTTTGCCATCTATCATTGTCAAAAGTAGTGTATGTGTTATAGAAATAACTTCAGATATTTCTGATGATGGTCGAGGATTTTTCCAAATTTTATTCTCGTCACTTACAAAACACAGTTTTATAGGCAGGTAATCTGTCAATAAAAATGCTTGAGTCATCTGAATTTCTATTCCCAAATTGTTGTTTATAGTATATTTGTCCAGGAGTGCCATCAAAACCATATTTGCAATGATATGAGGATGATGGTCGAGGATTTTTCCAAATTTTATTCTCGTCATTTAGTATCATTTATAAAATAAAATTTTAAAGGCAGGTAAGCTGTCAATAAGATTGCATGGGTCATCTGAATTTCTATTCCCAAATTTTTGTTTATAGTATATTTGTCCAGGGGCGCCTTCAACTATATTTCCCCGTAAGTTCTCATGTATCCGTTACCATGACGACAGCTTCTGGAGGATAGCACGAGAATTTTACTTGTAATCTGGTAATATGATGGACACAGGAAACAACTTCCTTTTCCAGCAGAATTTTTTAAAATAATATAAACCAATTTTGAAACATCAAATGAAAAACTTACTAATAATGCTTTTTGTTTTAAATAAGAATTCTGATGATATTTCTCAATGTTTTCATAGAAATGTTTATTTTCTATCGCATGTTGTGGAATTTGAGATAAAAATTGAGGTATTTTATTATATCTTCATTTTCGTTGCTGCGCATATTTGAGTTCATGGTGAATTTATGCTAAACTTTTGTAAATATTCGTCTCTTTCATTTATATTTATATAATCCGGGCTAACTTTGTTTACTAATACACCTAATCGCACTTTAAAGTTACTAAAATTAACACTTAATACCTTCAGTTGCCTATTCTATATAGGCATATATTTTATGTTTAAGAGCAATAGGAACCGGACGGGCCCTAATAAAACGCGTCTTCGACTGATCTTTTAATTTTAAAGAAATCTTAAATTTATTGACTTAATATACATAATACTCAATATACATAAATATTTTTTGTTCGAATGAAATATTTAAATTTAAAAATCCTAACGGAATAACCTAAACTAAAATAACCGGGTAACCCCAACATAATCTTTTAAAGTTAAATCATTTTTTAATAATTTAAAATGTTTAAAGCATTTTAGGTATATTTTTTCTGAAATTGCCGCATGCGCAAAACCAGAATCAATTTCGAAATTTATGGGTATATTTTTAACTAATATTTGAATATAAATAGGTTTAACATTTATCTCATAATTACAAGAATCTATATTTAAATCTCAAAAAAGATCAAGAGAAAAATTAGAATTTATAAACATATATTCATCGGATATGTCAGAATCAGACCCATTATTATTATTTACAGTTTCTAAAAAGTTTTAACGAGTTGAAGTTTTACATACTGGAGCCAAATGACCCATTTTGCCTCACTCATGAAATGTATAATTTTTGTACTTACATTCGACGGATCTGTGATTTAACAAGCCATACAAAATATTTAAATAGAATATCACTATACCTTTTTTCTGAGGAAGTCTCTGCGTACTATTACGGTAGTTTGTTGACGTTTGTGGTCTCCTCTGGTTTCGAAACCTCTGACCATGGAAAGAACCTTCAGCTTGCTGCGTAAAAAGCATATTATCTTCACTTTAACTTTTCACTTGCACGTTATCACTCTGAGAAAACGAGGGTATGTCATTTGGCTCCATCAGGGATGACTCTTTAGCCAGGGCTATTTTAAGGATAGAAGAAAGTGTGATGTTTGCTTTTGTAGCATCTTCTTCAAAGATCCTTTCGGATATACTTGTGTCACAAATTCCGACAGTAAATATATCTCTTAGAAGTTGATCCAGAGATATGGTTGCTGAAAATCCACAATTTGCAGCCAAACTCTTTAATCTGGCTTCTCAGTCGCGAACTTTTTCATCGCGCGATTTTTTGCATTATAAAACTTAAGCCGTTCACTGAAATAAGACTTTACTTGGAAAAATGTTTCAAAAGGAGCCTGTCTTGTTCATCGTACGCAAAATCGGCAGGTATTTGCGGCACGCACATATTTTTTAATAAAACGTAACATTCTTCGTTTAAAGTAGTTATTAAAATAGCCCGTTTTCGATCACCAGAAGTTATTTCGGTGGCTACAGAAAACTGACCAAGTCTTTCGGAAAATACCGTGTAATTTGATGCTTTAGGATCAAAGACATTGAATACTTCTAATAACGAAGAAGACATATTTTCATCTATAAAATAGCTTTCACTTAACCACTTAATCCGAGTACATCGTACGACACCATACAGTATACTGTCGAACTATAAATATATCTATTGTGTAGCGATAAACAAGCTACATAAAAAAAAATGGTAAATACAATCAGAATTCGCATCATAAAATAAACCTAAAATATATGCCTATATTTTAAATTGTACACCATCTATATTATTATTTCATTAAATGCGTCGCTTCTTACCTATTGTGAATATATCAAGTTTGATATCTTAAAATGTAACAAAAACCCTGCCCTAACATGCAATGCATTTGAGTGAGATAGCTTTTTCTTCTAACAATACATAAGATGAATAGGAATTCCTGGTATATTTATAATCAATAAGAAGAGGCGCATTTAATTAAATAATAATATACAGCGTGTTCTATTTAAAAAAAAAGAGGTGTATATTTTTCAACTTTCTAATGATTTTTAAAAGTTTTTGATTCTTTCAAAAGGTAATACAGGAAAATCCTACACTTTTGTATTTAAAGTTTTTTTTGTATCTCTTATAGTTAAAGCTTTAACTGGGTCTGAAAATATAAATAAAAGTCCTGTAAAGAATTATTTTTTATAATTTGCCACACCCTGAGAGGCTTATTTTTTCAAGATACAAAGAAATGGTTTCTACGAAAGTTATAGGAAATTTTCTAAAGATTTACTTGGTGGCGATTTTAAAAACAAAAGACGATCGGAAAATCACTAAATCACCATCAGCCTTATTATTTTTAATGGGATACCCTGTATTTCTAGACATTTTTGAATTCTCCTTACTCTCCCCTTGCCAAAAATATATAATTTGTCTGTATTCCGAACAGCAGTTTTTGATTTATTTTACTTTAAAGTAACCACATATGGCAATTTCACAGATATGCAGCCATACTTAAATGGCTGTACCCATGAAATGATGAAATCGCTTTACTTATGGAATGTCACCAACAAAAACAAAACACTTATTTTCATTCGTAAGTAAAATATTTTATTGATTTTACGGAAAAGAAAATTAATAAAATCTAAAATGCAATTTACCGAAGAAGAAAAACTAAAGATTCCTCAACTTTATTTCGCAAATGTTAATAATTCGTCAATTGCAGTTCGGCAATAGAGGCTGGTATATCCTGGTGCAAGAGTTCCCTCAAGAAAACTGTTGCATATATACTAAAAAAACCACGCACAAAGAAAATCCTTGCAGAGGCAAAGAGAGTTAATTTTGACTTGATTTTGATGAGGAATTTTCCATGTTATTATATTTCGAAGGAAACCATTCTTTCTTTAGGTAATCTAAAAGTTAAATTAAAATTAATTTTTAGAAAATCCAAGCAGATCGATTCCGGACGTCTGGTGGATAACCGGAAAATCGAGGTTCTTCATCTTTCAGTGCTAAAAAAAAATCGATAACGTCAGTATAAAATTAGACCAGTGCAACTATTAACCAACGATCATTTTAACCAACGCCTCCACTTCTGTGAGGATATGCTGACCAGACTGAGGCAAGAGAACGTTATTTAAATCTATTAAATAATGAAATTGAGCATTTGATGTGATAGCGCACCACCACACAACATTCGAGGGGTCACAGTTTTTTTAAATGCTCGATATAATTTGTGAATTGGCAAATATGACCATATTCATTGGCCCGCGGACAGTTCCGACCTCGCACCTTTTTTATTATGGGGATACCTAAAGGATAAAGTGTATCATAATATAACGGACAGTGTTGACGAGTTGCGACAAAAATAGTTTATGAAATTAGGGCCTTAAATACAGAATAACCCACCTTTATTACCCAAGCAATTAGCAAACTAGAAAGAGTGTTTCAAAATTGCTTGGATAATGGAGGGGGTCACGTAAAGAGACTGTAAAAATATTAATTCCTAGTTCTTGTTTTGTTTTTGTTTGTTCGTTTGTGTGTTATCCTTGTATTAGTATATATATATAAATATATATTTTTTTACAAATTACTGTTTTGTTTTTGTTGGTGACATTCCATGGGTAAAGTGATTTAAGTATCTTTGGATTGCGTTCACGTCCAACAGGGCTCCTTTGTTTTTAGTTAACATTTCTTTATTTTATGGGTACCGCGATTTAAGTGTGGCTGCATATCTGTGAAATTGTCATATGTGGTAACTTTAATGTGGAATAATTTAAAAACTACTGTTCCGAATATGGACAAATTATATATTTTTGGAAAGAGGAAAATGAGGAGAATGAAAAAATGTCAAAAAATACAGGGTGTCCCATTTAAAATAAAAAAGTTGGTTTTAAAATTGCCGCCATGTAAATCTTTAGCAAATTCCCTATAACTTTCGCAGGAATCATATCTTGAAAAAATAAGCCTCTCAGGGGGTAGCAAATTATAAAAAATAACCCTGTACTACAGTTTGGTGTGCGTTTTCGTGGATTTATTTTTTAGTTAATTTGAATATTCCGTTTATGAAATCGACTATAAGTTAAATTAATATTTTAATCAAATATGATTGGAATTATTTTAGAGTGAACTTTCCATTGGCTGGATTATGTGGACAAATTTTGCAACAAACTAAGAACCATCTAAGTAAGATTGTTCTTACATCCCCTTATTTTGCGGATAAACATTCTTGCTCCAAAGGTGTTTTTAATTAAAAAAATACCCAGTAAGAATTTAATCCGGACTACCTCCGATAAAATTCTGTCGAACTTCATTTGAAACTTTTAATATTTTAACCTTTTTAGGTTAATATATTTCGAAAGCTTCTGTTTATATTTATAAAAATAAAGATAGTTTTGGTTATACTGTACTGATTATCTGCATAATATGGGCATTAAATATTTGTTAATTCGAATTAGGCATCGATCAACATTTTAACAAAAAAGAAATATTTTTTATTGTTTAAATATTTTCTAATATAGTTGACAATTCTATCAGAGTCGCCTAACATTAGTATATTTAAGGCCCGCCTAAAACGGGTTTCAATCGGTAAGGACTACTCTTGACTTTTCTGCAGTTACTATGTATTATTATATCATGCGAACTGTTTAGTTGGAGAAATTATATTATTAATATTACAATATTATTATTGATATTGTTATTACTATTAAATATTATTAGTGAAAAGCAGCCAACTAATTTTTTGTGGAATACAGTCACATTACATCCTTCAGTATTAAAATTTACCCGATTTTGTTAATTGATAAAGAAAATATTAACATTAAAGGAGAGTTTATTTATAAATTGTAAATTAACACCAGGTATTTTATTTATTCAAGCTTTAAATTTGTAAATTAAAAAGACCAATATAAAATACATAGCCAGCTTACCGATAAGCAAGGCTATCTCAACTTCTTGTAAACATGATTTGATACTCCATGGCAAATAGTAACTTGTAAGTCAACTGTTATTCTATTGTTTACTTCGATGTAATATCTGCAGTATGTATAGAAGCAAATCAAGCGTCAGACTAGTTCTACTGAATTCGCATAAATACTGGTTCATATTAGCAATTTCAAATACGACGGTATCCATTTTGCCGACTATGCAAGACAGTTTTTCTGAAACTTTTGTTCGGCAGGACTCAATGTTAATACAGTTATACGTAGAGAATCCAAATATAATATCAGGCGAGTTAAGATAATAATTTACTCATATTATTATGAATAATCAAACAGAAATAATAATGAGAAATATAATATAATGTTTTGTTCTTCTGGAGATGTTTCTTATCAAGCTATATTTCTGACAGTGGTACTTCAAGATTATACCCGTTCCCCAAACTAAAAACTGCTATTGAAAATGTCATGTCGAACTTTAATGGTTCTTTTTCAGCAGCAAACATTTTGGCAAACATACTTACTACGTCCCCCCATATATAGTTAAGTCAAGGGTAAGATTTCTATATAAAAAAAATATAATATGAAATTTGACGTTTTTGCCGTTTTCTAAAAATAATTATAGTTTCTAAAATAAAAATATTTTACCCTTTAAAATCTGTTTTGCCCCCTGTGAATGTCTGGACTGGGAACGAATGCTATACCTTAATACCAGTTATCCACCTAACAATATAGGTTTTGTTATATACATAAATACTTGTTTTAATATAGGTTCTGAATTCGGCTGGAGCGCTACCGCGCGCTTTCTTTACAGCATACCTAACTATTCCTGATCTAATCTAATTCGAATTTTTATTAATTATGTTTTGTTAACAAAGAGCCACCTGCCTAGATGAGGATTCGAATACATATGCGTACTACGCCAAAATAAATCTCTGGCCAACAGAAGCTGCTCGAAGCTTCTAAATCGGACATCACTCCTCAGTACCTAGATGCATATGACCAGTTACTTCACGCACAGTGGTGGCGCTACACAATATTGACATCCGTGGGTTCAGACAAGAGAATTGCACCTTGCCCGTAGGTGTGACTACAATGCTTCTGAGAATTGGAACTCAGGCCTGTATGAAAGAAGGTCATTTTATTTTGGATCAGTTGTGTTTCCACGGGTCCAACAATAAACGTCTGCCCTGGCTATGTCCTCGCCATTACTTTAGTGGTTTCACTACGGTTTTTGACTTTGTAGTGGTTCCTGTCTTTGGGAATCCATGTGACCCATGTCCGTTAGTCACAAAGGACAGTAGATCGTTTCTAGGAAAGGTAAAAGAAAATTCTTTTATCTTTCCCTAAGTGAAATCCTATTCTCTTAAAATGTCGTTCTAATGAATTACATCTGTTATCTCAAGCATCAACTACAATAATAGTTTTATAAGGTTTCTTGTGGACTTCTCTACTAGATCCTGCCCGAGTTTTTGGTCGCCCTTCTTTCTATATGCCACAGTGGGATATCTACCGGATGGTTCCAGTCTCGACCTATGTGTTGCCGGAAATCTTCTTAACAACTTTTTTGTTGTAAGTAACGGAGGTCATCCGTGAACCAAGAATTTACCTTCTTCCCGAACTGTCCCTATTTATTCTCGACCGCGGAGGTTTGGCCAAAGCTATAAGTCGACACATTTCTGATCGGAGTCTTGTCGATTCTTACCGGAACTCCCGGTTCCTCGGTTGACTTCTAGCGTTCGCAAGTGACTGAAATTCCTCCTTAGTCCTTTTATTCCCATGGGCATGAGATCGACCTTCCTCTCCGCTTAGGCGACGATAGACCCCGTATCAGATTTACTGTTCCTAATCCGCATTTAACATTACGGGAGGGTCACTCACTGCTTTCGGTGGCAAACCCGAACTTCTTTTATTTACTCCCCATAGGAGAGCCACTTTAATGTGCGTGAAAAACTTTCGGCTTTCTGAACCTTTGCAGCACGCTCCTGGGTGGCTCCATCTCTTCTAAACTTCAGTTTCCAATTTGACTTATAACGGCTTTGCGCCTTTTCAAAATGTGATTTTTAAGTCTATTTTGGAGAAAGTCTGTTCCCAAGTTATCGTATGTATAAATTTTATTTACACACACATCCACCTACCCACAACCTTATAGATATCATTTTTTTCTCATCAAATATAATATTTATATTCTGGGGATTCTAAACCGTCGCAAAAAACCCAACTTATAATTTTCGGACACCATTGCGATTACAATACTTCCCCCATATAGCCCAAACGATAAAACAACAGGTGTATGTGCGTTAATAGCTCTAAAGAAACATCTCAAATCAATACAGCTAAAATAAAATATTTTATCAATTGAACAACTATACGTTTCTTTAACGACTGATCAGTCTAGGAAAAAATTGAAAATCTCCCTAATACTCCCTTAATTCTCTTTGGAGACTTGCCATCAGCTACGGGGGTGAATGACGAGCACATTCCTTCTGTAACTTGTCTCGAGTTTTTCCATTGAACATTATACTTATTGACATAAAGTATACTATCTATATAGGTTTAATTCGATACTCTTTTTGACATCATAAAGCAAGTGTTTTTTGATAAAGCTATGTTTAGTGATGATATCAAAAAAAAATCCTAAACTAGGTTAACTCAAAATGCAGACCAATATTTAAAACACACTAATTAAATTACCTCGGGCTGACAAAAAAACACCCATCTGGTGCAAATACTATCGCTTTTGTATTCTAAACTTTAAGAATTTTGATACAAATTACTTGCTAATTTTCTTGTTTATGAATCAGTAGGTATTATTTTGCAGTACAGCGGTAAGTTACACCTTACAGTACATGGTGGGATTACGTCAAATTGTTAAGAAACCGCTTATATGTCTGACGTCGAAAAGAGTAATTATATTTATGCCCACTATCTACCAATATCATACAAATATTAATTCTCCTATGTACCTCAAAATATGAATATAATAAACGTAAATTTCGTGAATAATTTTAATTAAGCGCCATATATTGCAAGCCTAATTTAAATTCTAATCACATTTTTGAATATTTTTTGTTTATATTTATATTTCTGTATGCATTGCAAGTTATTTAATTTAATTTTAAAAACATAATTAATTTAGAGTCAAAAAACAATTAATAAAAATATAAATATAAGTGCATCGATCCTTGAATAAAAATAGTAATGTATTGCTTGTCATAGTTCTGTTTAAAATGTAGATGTCTATTTAAATAACAATATATCAAAAACTACTAAATTAAGAAAAAAAAATTGAAAAAATTAAAATATATGCGTATTGGATGCTTTTAGACCCTCACTACAAGCTTCGATGGCAATAAATGTAACCGTATAGAGCATATAGGTTTTAAAAGTTGCAAGATTTGAAGCCGAAACATTATAAACTCTCTGAAGAGACTCTTGGAAGAGAAAATAAAACTAGACATTATATACCCATGCATAGTTGAAAATGAAGGAGACGTAGGTCATTTAATTGTATTATTCATTTGGAGAATAATTTCTTGTCTCAACTGTAAGTAAAAAATAATTTAAGTTTATTAAATACGATCACTAAAACAATTTTAAAACTGACGTTTTTTAATTTGGTGACATATCCTTTCTAAACCATAGTTAAATGTATGCATTAAACTTTTAAAGACAGACTTTTAAATATTAATACAAAATATACGAAACAATATATAAGATAGCAATAATATTCCGTATTTACATTTTTGTTTACATATACGGTCCTCATCATCTGGACAACTATGTATACGAGGTATATTAAGTGTTATATAATGTCTGCAAAAAGAAAATTAGCCCTAGTTTTTAAATCGTTTTGATTTGTTTTTTTGACATTTTTTAAGAAACATTTTCATAGATGCAATTTTTTTTGCATCTGAAAAAAAAATTGTATAGGATTTTTAACAAAGTCGGAGTAGAATTTTACAAGGAATTAAAATATAAAAGACCTAAAACTTTCATATTTAAAAATTTTCCCAATTTTATATACTTTGTGACATAAGGGGATAGAGGATCTTATTCTGGACACCCTGTACATTATTCAGGTCATTCAAAAAAAACAACAATTTTCTTACTATTAGGTAATTAAAGCCTTTATAAATTAGAAAAAGAAGACGTTTATGATATAAATATACCTCCTGGTTGTTTAAGAAAGGAGCCACATAACAGGGTTGTAAAACGTAGATAAAAATAAAAGGTTTTATCGCTTGCACTATGGAATTTACCGAATGATAAGCAATCATATCTCATCAAAAAATACATCGGATAATGTTGTTTAATCACTACAAATTGATTTTTGCGTCTTGATTTGAAATTAAAAGTGTGTGTCGGCCATAACCGTAATTATTATGCATGTCTTTCTCTGCTCATTTCGACGACTGCTAACAAACATAGGTATAAAATATCACCAATTGTGTATTAGAATGTATACCTCCTTTTATATGTTTCGTTTTTGTTGCTTGGTTTTCACGTTAACTGTTTACGAAACATAGGTACATTGTGTACCAGACTTAACCAGTAAATTTTAATTATGGTTCATTTTTTTGACCGTGTCGACATAATTTCGAATTTCGGGAAAAGTAGTTCTCGATTTCCAGCAGTACCAAAGCACAATGGTTTCTGACGTTAATCAGGATTTGGAAAATACTTATCAAAATATTGAATCAACTTAATAAAAATAATTCTTTGTTTGTACGCTTCCAAATGGCATCTACTTTAATTTTACAAGATACAAAATTCGGTAAATTTTTTTACTCGGAACTTGCCTCGTTATGAATTTTTTTCTACTTGTTAGGAATAGTGAAGTGTGACCCAATTTAGCTCCGGACATAATCACAGTATATATGTGTTATATATACTGTCTTTTTATTTTTATTTATTCCATCATATTGGATTCCTACCTCCATTTTTTTCTACCTATGCCACACTTGACTTTGGACATAATTTGAAATAATGTGGTTTTTAATTTTTATCCCATAAACCATTACGTTGATTTTTTAAAAATTTTATTTGGCCACCATTTTGTTTCGTTATCTTGAATTGAAACCTATATTATCAGTCTTTACCTAATCCGTTGATCGGCAAATTAAGTTTCTAACTGGTTTTCGTTAACGATCCTCTCGTTGTTATGTTAAAGTAGTATTAGTTGGGGTTAGGATACAGTAAAAAAACAAAAGTCCATTTTCAAAATGTCGACATTTCGCAACCTTATGGTTGCATCTTCAAGACTCATAGATTTTATATCCTACATGAAAGCCATATTATCTGTCTTTACCTAATCCGTCGGTCTGCACAGATTTCCTAACCCCAAATAATACACTACTATAACATAAAAACAAGAGAATCGTTAACGAAAACTGATTAGAAATTTAACATCTGCGGACCAACGTAGTAGGTAAGGACTGATAATATGGGTTTCACGAAGGATATAGAATCTATATGTGTCCTGAGGATGCAACAATAAAGTTGCGAAACGTCGACAATTTTAAAAAAGCCTTTTGTTTCTTTACTGGACCCTAACCCCAAATAATACATTACTACAATTACAATACAATTACAACATAATAACAAAACGATCGTTAACGAAAATTAACGAAACATGATAATATGGGGTTCATACAGGATATAGAATCTATATATGTCCTGAGGATGAAACAATAAAGTTGCGAAACGTCGACTATTTAAAACTAGACTTTTGTTTTTATACTGGACCCTAACTCCAAATAATACAACACTGTAACATAACAACAAGAGGTTTGTTAACGAAAACCATTTAGAAACTTAATATCTAGGAAATATATGCAGACCAGCGGAGTAGGTAAAGACTGATAATATGGGTTACGTGCAGGATATAGGATCTATATATGTGTCCTGGGGATGCACAAATAAGGTTCAGGAACGTCGACAATTTAAAAAAAGAATTTTTTTTTACTGGATCTTAAACCTAAATAATACACCACTCTAACAAACATTTTTTAACTGTTCAGCCATATTGGATTTGTACCAAAATATTACCAGGTCATATATGACTATCAATTTTTGGTCAAAATTTGAAGTCACGGGTAAGTAGTATTTAAGCTATGTCAGGAACTGATAGATAAACCCACAGACGGAATTAATAAAACATATTTTTTGGCATCTAGGGACGCTAAAACGTGAAGATATGTAAAACCTGAGAGGGTTTTTTTTTCACGACTACAATAATTTTATTTGAACCTAATTTTCTTCCACCATCTTAAATTAGTATCACAGTTTTACTAGTTGAGCTATATACCACAATTAGTTATGGCACACAAATTGAAATCAATGAGTAGTTTTTTTGTTTTTTGTTTTCTTCCGCCATCTTGCATTCGCACCAAAATTTTACCAGCTGATTCCAACATAATTCTGTTTATGCAAAATTTGACATAAACTCGACAAGTAGCTTTTTCATAATATTTTTTTTTACATATTACTAGGCCGCCATTTTGTTTTTGCCTTACTCGATTTTTACCAAAATATTATCAGATCAACCCCATATGACTCTTAATTTTTTACCTAAATTTTTAGTCAATCGGGATAATTTTTAAGCTAAGCCGCGAACTAAAAGACATACATACAGACCGACAGACCGGCCGACGGAATTAATGAAACATAGCCGCCATTTTGTTTCGCTATATTGGATTTTTACCAAAATCTTACCTTATACAAAACCTTAATTTTTGACCAAAATTCAGTCAATCGGGTAAGTAGTCTTTTAGCTATGCCGCGAACTGACAGACAGACAGACAGAAAGACGAACAAACGGACCGCTGAAAACATATTTTTTGGCATCTAGCAGCGCTAAAACGTAAAGATGTGTAAAAGTTAGAAGGTGACTTTTTCACGATTACGAACATTCTATTTGGACGCCATTTTGTTCGGCCATCTTGAATTAGTACCACTATTTTACTAGTTGATGCAATACCACAATTAGTTATGGCACACAATTTGAAATCAAACCATTCAGCAGTTTTTCAGGCTGAATTTTTAAATATTTTATTAAGCCGCCATTTTTACCATTTACCTTGGATTGGTTCCAAAATGTTATCAGTTGATTCCAACATAACACCTGATGTTTTTGCAAAAGTTGAGATAAATTGGATGAGCAGTTTTTTAATATTAATTTTTTAACATTTCGCTAGGCCGCCATTTTGTTTCGCCATATTGGATTTTTACCAAAATGTTACCAGGTCGTACCCATATGACCTTTAACTTTTGAACAAAATTTGAAGTCAATTGGGTGAGTAATTTTTAGCTACGCCGCGAATAGACAGACAGACGGACAGACAGACAGACCGACGCACAGTGATTCAGATTGTAATTCTTGCTGGACAATTTTTTTTTGCTGTTAGTTAGCTAACTTATTGGATACATTTATTTTTACATGTTATTTTAAAGCATTTCTGCAATTAACGCGGGGTATATTTTATTATATTAAGATATAGATCCTATATAC
Source organism: Kuschelorhynchus macadamiae (assembly GCA_030620095.1). NCBI lineage: Eukaryota > Metazoa > Arthropoda > Insecta > Coleoptera > Curculionidae > Kuschelorhynchus > Kuschelorhynchus macadamiae. The sequence continues at coordinate 2,666,473 of JAUTXW010000961.1, read as the reverse complement.
AGGGTGATTTAGAATCGGTCCATAATTTTATTCTTGACCTTTGCAACTAAAGTAAAAGAAGCTAAACTGAGCGTAAATTAATACATTTTATAGATTTTATTGACTTAAATTAGTTAACTGCATAAAATTATTATAATACAGGGTGTATCAAAAATTACTAAGAGTGTATTTTAACACGTGTCGCGATGTAAAAATTTAAAAAGTCCAAGTACTACACTATACATACAAGTGTTATTATAACGTTTTTAATCAGCTATGAGCGAGTTTATACAGGGTATTCATTTAGAAACTTCCCACCCCGGATATTTCCAAATTTAAAAATTTGCCAATATTTTACTTTTTTATTATGAATGTATTAGGATGAGAATTACTGATTATAGGTACTATAACATAATTTTCATACTAACAAAAATAAACATCTTTAAAAAGTAACGGTGAACAAAAAACGGATAAAATCTAATCTAAATACTATTTTAATTAACACTTAACACTTTTTTTTTAATTTAGTTTTGTTTTTAATTCATTTAAGTAACAAATTCTTATGATTTTATCTCTAGATACTTAAAAAAAATTAAAACTGGGAATCTGAGTCGTCAGAAGCATCGCTGCCGCTGTCATAACCTACATTTTTGTCAGGTGGCTTAAGCAAATTTATCACATCTCTATTGATAATACCTTTTTGTCTGGGTGGCAAAGTTCTAATACTGGATATTAATGGATCCGAGAATACTAACAGAATATTTAAGAGGTCTTGATGCGTACTGATTCGCGAAATTTTACGAGTGTTATGTTCTCGGTAATAACGGATTTCTTTATGACGAGCTTCTTGGGCGTCCTCGGACATTTGCCCAATAGGTAGCATAAATAGATCAAGAACTTCTTTGCTATGAATAAGTATTTTGTGTACACTCGGAGCCATAGGATACCACTCATATAATTTTATATATAAATCAGCTGTTTCCATTGCATACTCATGGAACTTTTTCGAATCGATATTATAATTACAATTTAACGTAGAAAGAATAACACTAAATCGGTAAATTAAGTTCTCGTCTATACCTGTAATGCTGGCAGACATTTTCGGATCTCGGAAAAAGCGACGAGCAGTGTTGCCATCGTTTGTATTTCCAAAGCCTGATTTAGGCATATCTACTAAAAGTCCTGTTTTTTCCCGAAATCCGGAAATAATCTGTTTTTTTTTTTCGTTTCGAATAAATTTTTATTTTCTTTTTGGACTCGTCAAGTTTTAAAGTCCAAACGATATGCTACGTGCAGCAGAAGTTCAAAAGACCTAATGTATGAATGTAATGTTGACAATCCTAAACTAATCGCTTCCATACTCAATTTACGTGATACCAAAGTAGGAATATCATTAAACTCTTTAGGACCCGCCTTACAAATACAACACTTTTGGGACGAGTTATCCATCAATGAGTTACAAACCTTTCCGTCAACCATAGTTTTATGTAACTGATGTTTGACGGAAAAGCTTGCTTTTTCGATAACAATTTTGCTTGGTAAGAGATTTTTGATTTGTTCGTCCATATGGGCAAATTCTTCTTTAATAAGCGAATCTGTTTCTTTCACAAACTGTAATTTCACTGGTCTTCCGAAACGGGTTGAAGATGTTCTCGGATTTTGCCAAATTATTTTTTTCTCAGATTCTGATTGATAGTAGAGCTGTAAAGGTACCACACAGGTTGCAAAGCCACTACCATCTGCCCCCCACTTGAAATCCATTTGCAACTCTTTTAGGCTATTTTCGGCAGAGCAATTAAAAGTTGACAAAAACACATCTCTCTGAACTGCACTGATCCGTTCAATTGTGTGGTTTAATAGACTCTGTAAATTAATGTCGGCAGATTTTTCTGTTATGGATATATGGTTCTGAGAAGGATAGCAACTTTTTTTAGATTCAATAATTTTGTGGTAGCTTGAATAAAGATTAGTAAGCCCTTTCTTTTTTGCTGATATTCTTAATCCGATGTATTGATGACGTGTCAATTTTAAAGAAATAAACAACGCTAAAGCTTCATCAGGGGTATAAGACTGGTCTTGCTTCTCACTATTTTTCATCGTTTTTTTGAGTGGTGCAGCTCTGTTTGGAGAATACGCTATGTGAAAGACGCTTGCTACGTTTCTATGTCCGTCTGATCGAAGCTTCATTTCAGTGGCCATATAAAGTTCATTTTGACTGGTTTTTTTTACTAAATTTTTCACTCTGCGCCTCTGGGTACGATTACTCGCTTGGGAATATGCTGATTTTGGCCGACCAGGCTTTTTAATTGTCGAAAAGTTTAGTTCTCCTTCAAGCCATTCTTCATTTTTTGCAACAAAATCTGATAAAAATCTTCGGCTTTCTTTCCATTTTTTCAGAAGCAGAATATAGAAACTTTTTAGCTTACCCTGTATATTTTTTAAATTTTCATCATTGATGTCTTTATCTTTAATATGTTCTGTTACGAAATGCATTAATTTCGCTTGCGACTGTGATGTTGTAGGTTGGAATTTATCGCCTTGTTTCAGCACATTAAACAAAATAGCTCGTTTAATGGATACGCGTCTCTCTAAAAAAGAGGCGAACACTCATTAAAAGGCAAAAAGAGGCAAGCAAATCGAACATCATACCTTAGCAACGATACCAAGAAACGTTTTTTAGCTAATCATATTTAATAACTTTTGATAACTTGAAAGCGCAAGCCTTCCCATTTTTCAATTTAAAAAAATAGGTATCATTTTGCATGTGTACACAAGAAAGCTATCAGAAGAAAAAAACATATATTGCAGAGCACGCTATATGTAAAAAATTTAAGTAAATACCTGGCAAAATCACATCCATTTTCCAAAAATTCATTAACTTTTTACCAGGACACACTCAAGCACGCAACAACTGACATTTAGCAACAAAGAATTTGACTAGTAAAGATTATTTTATATATTTTTGTTGTAATGATTTAAGTTGACTGGGTATTGTTCTTTATTATTTTAGTTATATTAAATAATTTTGCATATTAAAAAAAAAATTACTTCTGTCCAGCTAAAAGTACCTGTGGAATCACTGTGCGACGGAATTGAGAAAACATGTTTTTCGTTATCTAGAGACCCTGAAACGTGAAGATCTGAAAAAATCTCGGAGAGTGATTTTTTCACGATTACAATATTTCCCTTTTACGAGGGAAGTAAAAATATTTACAACCTAATTAGAACAACTATTAGGAATCAATTAAATATATGAAAATTAATCTACTCCTGCAACAAAATTAATCTACTCATATAATCAAAATATCAGCTATAATGAGACGAAAACAATTCCGAAAAGACGATTGTTTTTCTATAGCTATCAGTCTTCCACCGAAAATCTAAATAAACAATTTATCATTTAATGTTTCCAGCGAATAAGACATTCAAGGGTGAAATTTTCCTGCTCCGCTTTTTCAACCCGATTCTAGCACGGAAGCTAATCATTAAGAACTGCGAAATGGCATGCTTACCTTACTCGATATAATCTTCTTAAACGATGGTAAAAAGGGGTGAGAGTCGCGCACAGCTAATTAGTGCAATTGTTTTGTCTTTTTTATTGGATAATTAAGGTCATTAATTATAACCTTTTTTGTAACCTAGGCAGAAAATAAAATCAAATAACTGGAAGCCTGTTAGAGGTAGTAGAAGGGACTTAAATGTATCATACAGTTGCCAAACATCTGCAGTTCCATCAAAATAACTGCAGTCAGCAAAGTAATGCGAGTTACTTACCCTTTGATTTCATTTCTTTAATTTTTCAGATCCCTCGTATTCATATCACTGTGTTGTTTGCTTCTCTTCAGTGAGGTTGTGAGTATATTATCTACAGACTATCTATTTTATTTTTATTTTAGACATTAAATGAAAAGTTAAAATGTATACTTTAATAAAAGTCTATAAAACGCATTCTTTGGATAAGTGCATAGAACTAATTTGAAATAAAAAATAAATAATGTAGGATTTCCCATTTAAAAAAAACATACGCCAAATTTGTAGTTTTCTGAGTCACTCTGTATATCAAAAATTATTTTACTAATATAAAGCGCATTCACACCTGACTTATGTTTACAATGTTTTTATTACTATTGTGAATGTGTGATTAACTTTCGTTACGTGGGCTGTATAAAAATTTATTTTTTATTTTATTAACACTTTACAAAATTATGATTTATTTGACATCCAGTACTTAGATTATATTAGGTTTACCAGACTATAATGAAGTTACTGCCCAATTGCCACCGTAATGGCAGTTGGGGAGTATTATCACGTTTTAACACCAGCGCGTCTATCTTCACTGTTGGTTCAAATTTTGGTTCTACTTAGTCATCACTTGTAGTTCAGAAATGCAATCTCATTAACAGTGTCTGCAAACCTTCTGAAGCTTGTTGGTATTTATCCAATCTCTTTTCAGGAAAACGCAAAGGCTGGTTTTAGTGCTTGTAGATTAGAATCAGAAGAAATAGAATATAGAGGTCGAGAATTTAGAATAGCTTCAATTTGTATCAAAATTGTGGAAAATTCTTCAAAAGTTACCCAATTATTACCAATAGACCATTTAATGTGAAATTTAGTGCTTTAATTGTCCAAAATTCCTCCGAAGATCTAGCTGAGATAAAGTACCAATTAATATACTCCTCGCTTAGAGCTTATTATTTTCTAATTTACGAAATTCTGCGAGTTTTAATAATTCGCTGTAGGCTCCAACGAAAGTTTTACCATTGTCTGAGTATATATTTTAAGACCTACCTCGTCTATTTTCAAATCTATGCAATGCCGTAATAAATGTTATGGTTGTTAGGCCGGTAACTAACTCGATATGCATAGCTTTGATACTCATACATATGAACAAACACATATAGACTTTCAACATAATCGCACCACGGATCAGCTGGTTCTTAATTAAAAATGGTTATGGTGGTTAATGGACCATTATTTTGAAAAGGATTTAAGTTATGTTTTCTTACTTCAGGAAAAGTACCCATAGGATAGTCGGTATAAAAGGGTTTAACCTTAAAACAAAATACATATTTTTTGACTGCCTTTTTATCCGAAATGGGACAAAAACAATCTCTAATTAAACCTAGCAAATTTTGAATTCCATATTTCGAATGTCTTCTATGTTTACCTTCTAAAATCAAACCTCTCAATCTATGAGAAAAAGAAAAAACATTGGATGCTTTTTTATTAAATGTATATTTTAAGTGTGAAATTCTACCGCCAATTCGTATTAACTCATTATGCATAAAATGGCTTTAATTTGAAATTTTACTTTTTTATGTGTAATTCATGAGGAAATAATTGATCTAAACATCTTTTACAATTTTTTTAATGTATTTTCTAATTCAAAAGTAGTTGTGAATACGTGGTTTTTATAATCGCGGGACGTGGTAAAAAGTAATGTTCTAAATTAATTAGCTCATTTGTTGCCTCTACAAATTCATTTTTAAGCTGGAATTTTCATTTAATTTTCTCTCTAAATCGCCAAACCGTTTAACAGCTATATTTTTAGAGTTACCCAAGTTTTTTAAATTATTTTTGAATTGTAAAATGATATAGGCATGTTATCCCCAAATCTCTGTTGGAATTGATTTTGTACATTTTAAAAACATTAGATCGAAGTAACAAATCTAATTCTCTTGAACAAGTATAATAAGAATTGGCCAAACAAAGGCTCTTAAGAATTTAAGTATATTTGAGTCAAACTGAATAGTCGGGACTTTTTCTATTATATTTGATAACACAAACAACTAACTAAGAAATCATGGTTCTTGAGATTAGACCGGGTCAAAACGGAATCACTTTTCGACGTTTCGCCTTCGATTGCATCTTCAGGGATCTTTACTTCACGAGATCGAAACACTGAATTTAGTGTTCAGGTCCTCTATAAGCGCTCTGCTAGCCTATAGAAGAGTCCAGTTTGGAGCAAATAAAATATTAACCATTTTATATGAAAATGGGGACCTTTTTTAATCAAGAAAATAAATTATGAACTCGGACCTAAAAAATTGAAAAGATTTTTTTTGGTCGTCCTTCTTCCTTACAGAGCATTTTTATTTTTATGAAAGACCACCGCAGGCTTTACATATTCTTAGACCGCCACTTGTAATTTGTGACATATGTTACATCTTTGTTTTAACTTAAATTATCGTGTAAAATGATTTTCTTTTAAGCAATTAAAACAATGTTTAGGAAGTTTTGCGACATTTTTTATTTAGCTACTTAACAACTTCGAACAGAAATTATATAAAAATATTTGATGATCTTTATTACAATAAATACGTTTTGTCCTACCTGGTCTCTTTTCCTCTACTGAATGACTACCAAAACGTTTAATACACTTACCTTTTGGGCCGCTTATTTCCCCATTGTTTTTTCTATTATAGAACGCCTTGATTAAAAAAAACTGTTTAGTCAGACATTCTTGACATATCTTTTTGATATCTATAATTCCCACTCTTTTCAAGCCCAAAAATCAAATTTGCAGGATAATTTTAATAAACATATGATACCATGTATCTGTTTCTTTTCTTTTGATAACTTTAGAAATTTTAAATGTTTAGTTATTGTATCAAAAAGATTTATCAAGCCTTCATAGGACTCATTTTACAGTTATGGTTGTTTAGGAATCGCCGTTAAATTCATAAGAATCAATATACATTTTTAATTTCAAAACGCAAATTGACAAATCTTTTTGATATCTACAACATTCCCACTCCCTTCGAGTTGAAAAATCAGAACTACTGACTATAACGACAATAGTCATCTGATCTTATGTATCTGTTTTTTGCCATAATAAATTTAGAGCTTTCGGATGTTTAGTTATCGTATTAAAAATATTTATCAAGTCTTCATAGGCTCATCTTACATTTTTGGATTTTCAAAGATAACTGTTAAAGGGTAAGAATTATTAATTTTTTAATTTCAAAAGGTTGTGTTAAAAGATTTCAAGCTTCTGCGTAGTGTTGTGAAAACATTTCAAAAGATTCAATAATTTGAAGCGCTTCTTCTTTAAGTGACTAGTTTAAAGTATAAAAATATCGCTTAAATATTTATTTTCATCAACCAAGGTTTCAAAAATATCACAAAATTCTAACCAATTCGCATCAAAACGCATCAAAACTCTGCAAAATCATAGGTGGTAATTCTACCATCGGATTATTTACATTATTAACTAGTGAGTTACTCCATATTAAATTTCTGTTAACCGGTATTTATTATTTGCGAATCTTTTGGCCACTAATTCATTAAAATCCGTTTAGTCTTTTGGTTTCTACGAGATCCTTTTTTAAATAGTTGCTATATGTATACTTTAGTTGCATATGTTGTGATGGTGAGTTATGAAGATATTTATTTTTTATGCAGGACAAAATAGCGCACTGCTTATATAATATATACGTCTATGACTGTTAACCTTATTACCCTCATTTCCATAGGCAGTCCGAATTAAAATCAATACACATTTTTTAGTTTTTAGACCTTTTTAAATTTAAAATTATTTAAAATAATAAAAATTAAAAGTTTTAAGAAAATGAAGCAATGATTTGTTCTGCTTTTTTATTTAAACGACATAAGTATAACGATATAAAGTCTAAATATATAATAATTAAACATAAATGAATGGGTTAGTATGAACTAAACAAATTTAAACGAAACAACAAAAATAATTAGATTCCTTAATTATGTCTTGTTTGAAAAGTGTTATAAGTTTTATACTATATAGAGTATATAGAAATCTACTAGTGGTTTCTACATACTCCATATAATATAATTCTGCTTTATCAATAATAATCCACTTTTTTACAAAATAATTCAGTAAATTGGCAAACATATTTATCAGTCCATAAAAAAATGTTTTTAAGAGGATATCGAAGTAACTCTTTTCCAAAAGTCAGTATTATTTATATTTTTATTTTTTCGAGTTCAAAAAAGTTTATATTTTTGGTTATTGTAAAGCTGTAAACTTGTTCTTTAATTTTTTTTTCGTTAAACAACAGTTTTTTTATCAAGCAACAACACGTTTTTCAACCACCACAATTTGTATTTGGTTCGCTCGCTAGAATAATGAGGTTTCTGTCGGTGACCCATGTCGACTTGTCACACTGCAGATATCATCTGATTTATGTTTAGCAGCAAAATTGACAATTTAAATTCACTACCATAACCTCTTAAGTTTTTTTATACTTTATTAGATTTTTCTCCTTATTTTTCAGGTATACAGCACAGTAGTTACCAGAGTAGCAAAAAATTAAATAAAACATTTTTAATATATTCTTGTAACTTCTATAGAGCTAAACTATCTATTTGTTGATACGTCAAAATTACCTTCTGGCGTGATTTTCTCATTTAAGTAGTAAACCCAAGTACCTATGTTTTTTTTTATAATATTTGATTTAACTGTTTTTTCTTAAATGACGTAGAGCTGAGAAAATATATTTGATTAAATTCACTAAGTGGGTTAGGTAGCACAATGAAAATAAAAGAGCAACAAAGAGAACAATGGAGACCATAAGATATTTAAAAAAAATTGCTGCAATTATTTTTTTTTATTTGTCAGCTTCATAAAAAAATTTCGTAATCAAGATTAAAAATAGCAAGACAAAATAAATCACTAGGTAGGCTGTGGGTGTAGTACTAAATTGAAGTAAAGATTCCTCAAACCGGTTTTGAACACCTAGGTACAACTGTAGATTTAGTGGCAAGGGATGCTGATTTTCTTATCACCTCAACAGCGGTGGAATTATCCATGTCAAAAAACCATGTCACAGTTGTCTCAGAGGACACTATATAATATAATGGTTTTGCATACACATCATACGAGAAATAAAAAAATATCCATGGTTCGTCCGGGGAAAGCAGAAAAAGGTGACAAAATATCAAAGATATCTGACATACAAGACAAACTGAGACATCTGAAAGAATTTTATTTATTAAATCAAAAAAAAAATATGCCTATCGCTACTAAAAAAGTTAACGATCTATGTCGAAACATTGACATACTTTTAGACAATTATTTGCTAATAAAAATTATTTCCTTCAGTTAGCTACTTTGCCTCCAACTGAAGATCCTGCACAACTACATCTGCTTAGGACATACTTTCAGGTAAAGATACAACGAATTTTTGCAAATATGATTAGCTGCGTTTTTTAGATTCCAGAATGGATTGGTAATAAATTAGACCATTTCCAGTATGGGTGGAAAAAGGATCTACAGAAGATGTAGCGCCACCTGACCTCTTAAAATTGATTTTTTGCAATTGTAAAGAGAGTCAGTGGAAAATTGGGTCTTAAATGTTCTTACATATGTGGTCAATGTTATGGAATGAGTTGCACAAACTTTTGTTTTTTAGCGGAATAGGAGAATGTCGCTCGTTATGACGTCACAGAAGAATCTTTTTAATAGTATGTATATAAACTGAACGCTTAAATGAATACTTATTTTACCTATATTAACAATACACAGTTAAAGCAAATATTATAGTTGATATTTGGTTTAAAAGGTATATAAAGAGTGGAAAATCTATAAAACAAACTGTAAAAAATACCTTTATCATTACTATTTACTTTAGAGAAAACAAATGATAATTTGAAATTTGATTCTTTACAAAAAATGTGTTTTAGTTTTTTTGAAAAAAATTACGTATGGAGATATTTGAGAAAAAACCAAAAAATCGAAGATGGTGGCGGTTTTTTTTAATTTTCTCACACTGGGATCGAATGGGACTTTTGAGGGGTTAAATAGGAGACCATTACCTCTCCCACTGAGATCAGTCGGTTATTAATTTTTTCCACCTCGACCTCCAGATTTATTGCGCTATTATTGCAGTGATTCAGTCAAAACCATTTATCGTGAAATTGACTATACTGTCTTTTATCTTAATTAAAATACAAATTAAAAATATTAATTACAGTCTGTTTCATTAGCATTGTTGTCTCTATAAGGCAACAGCAACGTTAAAGTTCTATTTCCTTCGGAACATAAAATTAAATAGTTGCTAATGTAATAATTAATGAGACTATTTACGCTGCCGAAAGTCTTTTCGTTGCTCTTTTCTCTTCCGAGAGCAACAAAATTATCTTGATCTCTCCTTCGTATATTCAAGTGAAAGATTTTCGAATCCTGGACTACGGAAAGCGTCCCCAGTTTAGATCTTTTCGACGGCCTTATAATAAACGTTCCGTTCTGTTTATTCTTCAAAAGTTTTTCAGCCATCGCCCTGCTGACATCTTTGTAAAAGGCTTCTGACGTTTCAATACTCAACTCTGCAAAATGTATTTCCTAAATGAGTTTCCAGCAGTAAACAATATTTAATCTATAACTAATGGATTTCCGGTTTTTTAGGTTGCATCAATAGATAAAATTGCTTTCTCAATAAGTTAAACTAGTAATAAAGTATAGTTTAGTTTGTATTATACATGGAAAAGCCGGAAATACATTATTTTATAATACAAAGTAAAACTGATACCGTAAGGATTTTGATAGATTCTCCAAGTTACAAGTTATTTTGGATTTTAAAACTTTAGTTTTATATAATATCGACTATCAGTAAGAATAAACGGACATAATTTACCAGAAAGTAAATTTATTGTCTGTTCTCAGTTAATGTAATAAAATATTTAATAACAACAATGCTCCCATCTGAGATCGAAAAAAACATAGAAAAACCAATTTTAACGAAGTATTAGATTAGTGAAACTGGCATAACTGAAAAATTAGTATTAACGCATCATTTATATCATGCAATGAGTAAACGTTTTCTTTTTCGCAAATCTCAAAAATAATTTTCGAGCTCACCCTGTAGCGAATAAAATTATGGCTTACTGTGCGGATCCATTGTTGCAACCGAATTTATTATGTCACAGGGCAATAATATACTGTTTTACTTCAAAATTCAATCAATCAAAAAAATCACCCCCCAGATCTTTTCATGTCCCTGGACCCCGAAAAACATGTTCTCACGTTTTCGTAAGTCTGTCGTTCTGACTTTATGTGGCATAACTCAAAATATACTTATCCTATTGACTTAAAATGTTGGTTAAAAATCAAGGGTCAGAAGGGGATGAAAAGGTTACATTTTGTTAAAAATCCAATATAGCGGAACAAACACAAACAAACAATAACGTCCCAAACTGTAAAAAATTTGTTATTAAGATACTACTTTTCAAACAGACTTCAAAATTTGCGCAAAAATAAAATGTGATATAGGGATAAACTGGTAACATTTGTGTGTAAATCTATTATTGAGGAACAAAATAGTGAAATGTTAAAAAATTTGGTACTTAAAACTACTCCAATTAATTTGAAATTCTGGTCAGAAGTCAAGTGTTAAACGAGGAGAGACTAGTAAATTTTTAGTGCGAACCTTATATAACAAAATAAAATGGCGGCCTAATAAAGGATTTAGATATTCGGAAAAATTCCATTTCCTGGAATAGAACTTTCTTTTTAAGGAGGAAAATAATAAAAGATATTTGTTTGTAGATTACTAATAATTAGTGATGCCGCCTTCACACAAGGTGTGTCGTTTTACCAGTAGAAAATAGCTCGTCGTAAACCACTCTAGTGAAATAGTAAGAAATATCTATTTTGTGTCTATATTCAGCGAATCAACGTAATTTTCATAAGAACATCATTATTTCAATTATGTGTATATTTTTTATATGTTTACGTGGCCAGAACCACACCTAATAAAAATAAATCAAAACCTGAGTTTTGATGTTGTTTTGATTTTCATTCTTCTAGGTACAGTAAAATACGATGTATTTTCATTCCGGGTATAACACCAGACGTACATAAAAATGTTAAGCCATAATTTTTTTTTTAAAACTTAAAATAAAAAATTTAATGGAGTTAAAATACTATACGCAATTATCGCAATACTTACACACAAACGAAAACCATAAAAAATATATTAGATAAAAACATCTTAAAGTTGTGCTTATATAGGCGCAACTGGTGAATTCTCGCCCATATAGATCGCACCTAAGATGATCTGCGATGTATGTAAAGTTCTTCACAGTCATCACATTTTCCGAAAAACGGGATGTGCTTTCAGTTGAGGAGAGCATTCCCATCCTTCTCTATATAGAATGAGACCAGTAAAGTCTTCATCATAACGGATTTTTCTTGAGATTTATTTAAAATTTGACCAACCTAAAATCTGAGTTTACATAAAATTTTGATGAAAAATAATGCAAAATGTCACTCACGTGAGTTATCTTACCTTATAAATTGGACTTTTTTAAAAAATGTTTTTAATTTTGAAAGACGGCAGAGGAAATGCTGTTTCTTTTTTAATTTTTAACATTTATACCAAAATTCAACTGTAACTTTTAACTTTCGTTAAATTTATGTTTTTTGTCTAGAGATAACTAAATGTAAGTAAATATGAATAATTCTATCACGGCTCTTTAATTAACAGATTGAGGAATTTACTCAGTTGTTTACCTAAACTACTTTATAATTTAGGCTTTATTTGGTTATTTTAATCCTTTTATTATTTTTAGAGAAAGCGATATAGCGATATAGAACTAGCAAAAAATTTTGGTTTTGTTGGTGTATTAGAATTCCAAAAAATTTCAAAAACCCATGTCTGTAGGGATTTGTGTGTATGTGAACACAATTTGCGCGAACGATAATTTAGGAATTTCTTTTTAAAATTGTACCAAAAATAGACTAGGTCTGTGTCTGGATTAGATTTTGGGTGCCATGGGCATAGATTTTCGATTTTTTTAAGGGGTATAACAAGATAAAAGAATCATATTTTGAGAACCCGGAAGCCGATAACCGTAAAATTGAAAACAGAAACAGATGGGAGAAATGTTACGATATTAAAAAAAAAAATAGAAATCATTGGCGTAGATACTTGGTGTTTTGTTCGATAATATATAAAAAACATAATATTTCGAACAACTGAAATACGCTAAATTGTTTTTATTTTTAATTCAATCAATATCAAATCAAAATAATTTTTGTCCAGTATACTGGATAGCCCTGATGAGGTACACCCAACATACAAAAAAAGTATACAGAAAACGGTAAAATAGGTAAAACTTCTTTTATTCTTTGTATATATGTTTTTGAACTATATAGGGTGGTACTAGGTGGATAAAACAGCCACCTGAAAATAAAAAAATATATTTCAGGAGCTTTTATCTTGCTTAAAAAACAATGATACATGACAAATTTATTTTATAAAAAGTTATTTTTCAACTAGACGGGATAGCCCTAGCAGGATGAAACCGCCCCCTGTTAATAAAACAAAAATTCAAAATTCATTTAGCATTCTTAGAAAACAGTGAAACACGTCAAATATTTCAAGACAGAAAAGTAGAAGTCAAGATGATTTATCTGACTTCTACTTTTCTGACTACCTTTTTTGTTATTTGAGCAAACACTTTTGGCAAACTCACATTTTACTTAGGGCAGTTATTTAAAAAAAATCCCATATGTGAAGTAACAGAAATTCTTAATTTTTTAACATGACGATTAATAGATCAAAAACTCGCTTATTGTATATTTACTATACCTACAGGGGATCTGCAATAAACTAATTCCAAAAACTTAAACATATCTATAAGGAACCCGGAACTTTCTGTTGTAGCTTTCTTAAATATATTTTAATCTGCAATACGGGAATAAAAATGCCGTTGCTTTGTCTTTTATGATAATTATCTACATAGGCTTTAGATTGACCAAATCTGAATAAACAGGGTGTACGAAAATGTCTCTGCACATATAACAAAATTAATTATCTTGCATTTTTATGAAAATTGGAAAACAATAAAATTTTCGTTTATTGTTTGGTAGAGCAAATCAACTACTTTTGGTAAAGGTATTGCTAATTATATAGGGCGTTAGGTAAAGTAAGCAAAACAGATTTTACATATAAAAATTTCATTTTTCTAAAATGAAACTACCTGTAACACATATTATACAACACAGTCAAGTAGGTTGTATTAAAAACGACACAAAATAATCATTGATATTTATAATTTGAAGAAAAACCGTTAGAGATTCTTAATATATTTTCAAGAAGATGATAAGACATCTCAGAGGGATGCTGGTAGGTATATTGAAAATATAAGAAGGGTAAGTATACAAAAAAACATTGCAGATTAATAAATATTACCCCTACAATTTTTTTCCCGTACAGGCTTTGTCGACAGCAGATTTTGTTGGAGTATCAACTTTTTTTCTAGTACCGTAGTAAAGTACTGTGTAAAAATGATAAAAAACTTTGTGATCGAGTGATCTGATCGAAATTTCTTGAAAAATCGTTGAATGGAGGGATATATTTAATCTAGTAATCGGTAATCGTTTTGTTGGCTTTTTGCTATCCTTAATTATCTGAGTTTACTAAATATTTGTTTATGTTTTCCTTTTTAGAGATGTTTTAAATGCATTCCATTTAACTAGAACATTTTTTCAAATGTTGTTGCTTCGTAAATTATTTTAATAAGGGCTATTACAAAGATTAATAGTATTTAATTTGATTCTTAGGCACTACTTTACGTATTGAAAAGTCTTTTTAACCTTAATTGATTAAAGATGACGTAAGATATGAAATACTTCGAGTATTGTAAGTATTAAGGAATTTTTATTCTGCTAAAAAAACCAAGAAGGCCTCTAAATAAAAGATTCCTTGGTATAAAATAACAGAAACATGCATGTTATACCTATACGCATCACATAGCTCCCAACCGATTTCATTTTCGAGATGTGGAACTAAGGAAAAAGAAATTGGTTTTTCCCTGTTTAATAAAACTCGATGTAATAACAACGTGTAGAGTAATACATTTTTTTATGTTACAATCTCGTCAGTAACAGTGGCGTGCAAAACGGGTTATAACGTTTTTGGTATTGGCATTTTTGACAGTTTCATGTATATTTATTCTCCATTGAATTTTACATAACAATTGTATTCTAGTTCAAATCGATTTAGAATTCAAGCAATACATTTTATTTATAGTAAAAGTATTTTAGAGTGAGCTAGAATATTAAAAACAAAAAACAACACTTAATTGGAGTACATGTTCATGTCATATTTTTGGCATTTATAATAATTAGGTTTGCTTAATTCGAAAGTTTTCTCTTTCCTTTACCGATTTGAATTAAGACTACGTTTTTTTTATGTAAAATCAATCTAGAATAAGTGCCATACATAACATTCTCAAAAATTTTATGAAAATTACGACTCGAAAAATACATTGACTTACTCATTTGTACACTACTGGTGGGAAATACTGACAAAAACGTATCATAGAAAATCTATTTCTCTAGATGTCCTTACTACTCCGAGTTTTATTCGAATCTGATAATCTTGAAAATCAACTTTTTATGAATCTGTGTATGCATTTTCATCTTATTTTATGTCAGACATTCTCCCATTAAGCGATGTCTTATGTTTTTTAAAACAGCTTGTGCCGCATTTTCGAATGGATAATTTCATTGTCCAGCGTTCGAAGATACTTGCTAATTATATTGTGGATTTAAATTGCCTTGAAATAGTTAACTAAAACCTGGGATTTTATATTTAGAAATTATATTTTGAAAATTTATTACAAAAATATTTGTTTACTTTATGATACCAAAGCAAAAAACTTACCACAATTTTCAAAATCTTCGTTATGATTGTTCCAACAACAAAACGTACACATTCTATATCCCAAATCTAATACCTCGGTAAACAATCTTCTGGTAAGATTGACTAAAACACGGCTAATCACTTTAAAACATAATATAATACACATGTGTTTGCAAGTATTGTTCATATTGTTTCATGATATCTTCATGAGACTAATTGTAAAAGCGAAAACTATGAACTGATAGGAGTTGCAGCTTTTAGAGCTAGGACCTTAACGCCCGAGTATGTATAGTTTTTTGGATACAATGAAATGGGAAAAATGCGAGTTACACCACCGGTATTTATAATTCATGTTTCCATTTTCTGCACTTTTAATGCTGCAAATAATAAATGATCAAGAAATATTAATTTAGATCTTAGTTCTGAATTACGTTGGAAATAGTAGCTTATGTACCTAACAATTGAAGAAAACTAGTCAATAAGTGAAAAATATTTATTTACCTATCTAGTGTAAAAATGGCATATTTCTGGATTAGTCTGCGCAGTTAACCCATCGACGTACTGTAACAAAAAATTTACCAGTCACAGTTAACCAATACAAAATGTATACTAGAAATGATCGAAAGTCTCGATGACATTGTTTTAGGTGCATCCAAAGTAAAAGTTCGTGAACTAGCTTGCATTCAGTTTTGCTGTGCTGACAATTGATCAAAAGTTCCTAGCAAATTTAAATATGCATCCAATCATTTTTTGCGTCGACTCATAACCGTAGGTAAAACATGAATCCATCACGGAAAAAAATTGTTCTTAACGAACCAGAGAGTCACAAAGATACTGAAAATCTTATGGCTACCGAATTTTGGAATTCGCATGAAATAATATTCTTTCCTCAACTGTTTTAAAAATGAAAAGACCAAAACGGGTTCTTTATCAAATCAAAAACAACTTTTGTCAAAAGATATCCTTAAAAATCAAAACGATGCGCCTGCACATTTGTCGTTAATTGGACAAAAAAAGTTGGACCCTAAACCACCTTTCTCACAGATAAAGCATTAAGCGCCTTCTTTTCACAAGTTTATCTGAGCCAAGCGATTGGAGTCATTCGGCGTTTAACGTTGAAACGAAAAAAGTTTGAGTATGCCGTGCTTTCAAGTCAACCTGAGAGGGGCAACTTAAGTTGTTCATGGTTTAATATTCGCCATAAGTACGTATATATCAAAATTGCGTCTAAAAAGTTATAAATACGAGATTGCCACTTTTTCCCCATTTTTGGAAAAAAATCAAAGTCCGATGTGATTGGAATTAGACCATGTCAAACCGAATTTACTATCCGACATTTCGCATTGGAATGCACGAGATATCTTCAGGAATCTTTACTCCACGAGATTTGAACACCGAATGAGCTGGCAAAGATTCAGGCGGGGTTTTATATCTCTTGTGTTTGCCGAACCATGACCTGGTGTTACGATCGATTTTTAGGTATGATGTAGATCGTGACCCGTACCTCTATTTAAGTTTTTTGTATGTTTAAAAATTTGAACAGAATCTCTAACTTTTTTTTTTTATAAAATCCTGAGACCCACGCTAGAAGTTTGGTTTTTGTTACATTTATAATATGGCCCGTGGTATGCTGCTGTTCAGCTACAGCAGATTGAAATTATTTCTTTTTGATACATTGTTCATGTTCCTTAAGTCTAGTGGATATTGAGAGACCCGTTTCTTCCATATGTACATCTTCACAGGAGTAGGGAATGTTATATATTCCTTCTTCTGTTTGAAAAGGTACAATGTCTAGCGAGATCTCAAGCGCTGTCCATTTTATTCATCTTCTTATGTGTATTGAAGATTGGACATATGTTGGATCGCAGAAGTAATTGTTCTTTTTTATCTGTAGAGTCATGTTTATCGAGGAGAACGAGGAGTTGGATTACTACTACTCATTTAATAGAACCTTTAGCGAAATAACCATTCCTTGTCAGAGCTTCGGTCAGTTTCACTGTTCCCCATCTTAGGGGATTTTGATCAGAAATTAAAATGGCTCTTAATACTAGTGAGTTAATAACCGATTTCTTTTGGACTGGATAATAGTGGGAATTTTGCACAAATACATGTAGAAAGGGAATCGTTCTTTTTATTTCGATTGTAATTTAATATTATGGCGATGTCGATTAAGGTGGTCCAGAAGTGAGGAGATTTTGAGGTCCATGAGGCTAAACAACAAAAGTATTAGCTACATATCTAAACCAGAGCTTTGGTTTAGTAGATCGGATGTTAAAGCAATATGACGAAGGCCTTTGAGGAGTATATTAATTTCTTTGCTGCTATGGAGAAATGTATGTGGGAAAAACAAAATGTAAACGATATATTAAAAATAAGCAAATTGATAAATCTGCAGTAGCTGATCATCAACATATCACTGCCCATGTTATAAACGTAAAGGAAACCAAGGTTCTAGCGTTGAAGTAAAAGAAACGAAGGTTCTAGCATTGCTTTCAGGATTTTATAAAGGAAAAGTTAAATGATCTATTTAAATATCAAAACGTAGGAAAAATTTCAATAGGGATAAGTAGTATTGTATACATCTCACGTGGAAATTGATCTTAATATAGTGTCACGTTTCGGTGAGCGCAAAGTCAGGGATAAAAGCCTGTTTGAATCTTCGAGGTCATTCAGTGTTTAGATCTCAGGAAGTAAATATCCCTAAAGATGTTTTGTGCAACCGAAGACAAAACGTCGATTAGTAATTCCGATTTGACACGATCCAATCCTGTGAACATGATTTCTTAAGTGAACAAAGCCGAGAATACTTCTCTCTATGTTAACGACTTGTTTGTTCAATGTGAATAGACGATTATGTATTGACTGTCCGAAAGATTTATGGCGACGATCGACTAAAATTCGATTTTCATCGAATCGACTGATTACACCCAACGATCAGGTCGAAAGGTGACGTAGATATCCAATTTATCGTTCGATTTATCAACGACTCAAATCGTCCAGATTCAGATTAATATATAATAAAATTAAATCATACTGTTTACATCTCATAAAAACATTAGAAGGTTGTTGAAATCATAGTATTGAGCGAAAAGAACATTATGTAAAATAAATATAACCAGAATTCTAAAAAAAATGTTATTATTTTACTTTTCTATTTGAACACTAGGATATAGCAAACGCTCATTAACCGCTGGCGAAAGCATTGTCCACTTAAAAAGTGTCATTTGATAGGGAGATTTCTTTATCAAGTGCAGCACCAGCACATTTTGAGAGATTTTTATTCGTGTATGTTGCTCCGACGTCTGTAAAGAACATTTGCATCCAAATAAAAATGCATAACATGAATTGTACCGGGTTTTATTTTGTCTTTGCCCTTTTCCGCACATGTAAGTTTTGAAGAGATTACACTATTTTGCATTCATGTTAAACTTGCTAATTAAGATACAGAGGCAGATGTTAGTGTGAAACTGTGAAATATTGCATTTTGTTCTGCTAAGAACAAAGGGTTGGTGAGTAGTAATAAAGGCGCCATATATACAAGTATGGTCTTGTTAAGTAGAGGATAATTCTTGAGAGTATCTTAAATTATATTAGTAAAAATTTATTGGTGTGTAAGTTATTAGGTAAAACTGTAAATTATATCTAATAGTTCTATCACCGTTCTTGATTAGTGACATATTAAACAAGACAAATTATCATGATTGTGGAATTTTTTTTTCATGCACATGGGACACACTGTATGCGATAACAACATAGACATGAATATATTTAGAATTTTCTTAACGAGCTCTATAAATTGATACCTATTACGTTGAAATATCGAAATATTAATTTTTCTACTATTTTTCAAAGTAAAAACACTCGCGGGACACAGACGAAACTTCTGATTAATACATTCGCCCACGCATTTAAACGGTAGATGGTGACAAAAAATTATAGATACATACATACATTCCTATAAACATACATGACTGTATATTTGCAATAAATTACCCTCCTTCGTGTATTGTTAATTTTATATAAATGTGAATAGATTGAAAAAGAATATTTTGACATTGAATTTTTATTTGGCCGCCATTTGGTTTCTCCGTCTTAAATTCGTACCACAATTTTACCAAATCTCTGTATCACATTTAATAGATGCCCAAAATTTAAAATTTTTCTGAAAAGTAGTTATTTAGACTGATTTTTTTAAATAATTTGCTAGGCCGCCATTCTGTTTTGCTGTCTTGGATTCATACCAAAATATTACAGGTTGATTCCTTGGTTTGTGTGCAAAATTTGAGATAAAAAGTACAATTTGTTTTTTAGTAATAATTTTTTTAACATTTCACTAGGCTGCCATTTTGTTCCGTTATATTGGATTTTTACCAAAATAGTACCAGGTCATCCCCTCTTAATAGTTGTTCAAAATTTTGAGTCAATCCGGTAAGTAGTTTTTTGCTACGCCGCTGACATACAGACAGACAGACTAACAGACAGACAAATTGAATTAAGAAAATATATTTCTTGGCATCTAGAGACTCTAAAACGTGAACATATGTAAAACCTACAACTTTTTTCACGATTACAAACATTTCATTTCACCGCCATTTTGTTCCGCCATCTTGAATTCGTACAACAATTTAACCTGTTCATCTATATACCATCACAGTTAATCCTTGTACAAATATTGAAATCAGTTTATTAAGTAGCATTTTCAGGCTGAATTTTTAAATAATTTATTAAGCCGCTATTTTATTTCGCCATCTTGGGTTCGTACCAAAATTTAACTAGTTAGTTACCAATTAACGCTTGAGTTTTTTGTAAAATTTGAAATAACCTAGATAATAGTTTTGTAGTAATCATTTCTTTAACATTTGACTAGGCCGCCATTTTGTTTCGCAATATTGGATTTTTTTTAAAATGTCACCAGGTTCACTTTCAATTTTTGACCAAAAAGTGGGTGAGTATGTTTTAGCTGTGCTGCTAACAGATAGACTGACAGACCGACGAACTGAGAAACCATGTTTTCCGACATCTAGGGACCTCGAAACGAAAAGATCTAAAAAAATTTCGGAGGGTGATTTTTTTAACGATTACAATACTTTTGATTTACGAGAGAAGTAATGAAAATTCAATAAGTAGTTTTTGGATTGACGCACCCCGCCTTTTTGTTACGTCATTTTGAATTCGTACCAGTTTATCCCTATATCATATTTAATCTTTGCTGCTAAATATAAAGTCAATTGAATAAGATTAAAAAGAAATTGCCTGCCATTTTGTTCCGACATCTTGAATTGGTACCACAACTTTACTAGTTTATCCTTATATCACACTTAATTTTTGCAAATATAATAAGTAGTATTTTCAGCCTCATTTTTTAAATATTTTATTTATACCAAAATATTACTAGTTCATGTATCATGTAACGCTTGATTTTTGTGCAAAATTTAAGGCAAATTTAATAATTAGTTTTTTAGTTATTAAATTTTTTTTACATTTCAGTAGGCCGTTCTCTTACTCCTGCGCATTGGTTTTTTGCCGCGAACCGGCAGTCAGACAGACAAACCGACAGACGAATTGACGAAGTTGATAAATCTTATTTTTGGCATCTAGGGACGCTAAAACGTTGAAGGTATGTTAAATCCGAGAGGGTGATTTTTTCATGATTACAGACATTCTATTTGGCCGCCATTTTGTTCCGCAATCTTGAATTAGTACCACAATTTTACTAGTTAAAATGTATAATACAGTTAATAGTAACACACAATTTGAAGTCGCCATCTTGGATTTGTACCAACATTTTACCAGTTGACTTCTACATAATACTTGCTTTTCGTATGAAATTTTAAATAATTTGGATAAGTAGTTTCTTAATAGTAATTTTTTTGAACCTTTCACTTGGCCGCTATTTGTCTTGCCGACAGACAGACAGACAGACAGACTGACGGAACTGAGAAAACATGTTTTTCGGCATCTAGGGTAAAAGCCTTAAAAAACCTTGGAGGGTGTTTTTTTCACGATTTCAATACTTCCGTTTTAAGAGGGAAGTAAAAAGACGAAATTAAAAATTTTATAAAAAAATAGGGCCGACTTAAAAAAAAGCACTGAAAGTGTAAAATATTTTATTCCATATTGAAAATATGACTTTATGAAGTAGATATCAAACTAATAAAACCATGTTTATTTGTTCTATTATATATGTGATTAAGTAATTAAGAATTAGTTTGACGCCGACTTCACAAAGTCAAATTTTCAATGTGGAATAAAATATAATTTTTTTACTTTTTAGTGCTTTTTTTCTGAAGGCGGTTTTATTTTATTATAAAAAGTTTATCGTGACCTCTATTTATTTATTACATTATTTGATTTAAAAGCCCCTAGCATATTTATTACGTCCGTTTGTAGAATTTAATTTGTAAATCATATTTGTTAGTTTTTTTAACTTAATTCGATAAAATACATAAAAAAGACATTAAACATTATAAAAAGCCCGATTATAAAATATGATCATGTAAACAAAAGCTATCCAATTAAAAAGCTCCAGGTCTTTCTATAGTTTATTTGAGATTTTATCGTAATTACAGCAATAAAATACTTCATCTAATTTACGAAAATAGACTTTTCCTTCAAAAATGTTATTAAGTTAATAAAATTTTTTCATGCTCTAGTAATCAGTCGTTCGAACTAGATGAAGACAATCAATATTTATTTTAAGGATTTTAACTGTACTCGTCGGTATAAAGTTTCGTATCTATGAATTTTGAACATGGATTCTTCTTACTAGCATTGCATATTATACAGGAAATATTATTTGACGTGAGAACATTTGTATAGTTTTCAGAATCACTTAACTCAAAGCTATTATTTCGAACAGTTGATGTTGATTTGAATAGTAATTTCTCTTCACAATAAAGTATTGAAATTATACCGACAAAAGATCAGTCCTTTGTAGAAACTGCAAAAACTATTCTAGGCGGTCGGTAGTTTTGAATTGAAAAAGTCAACCAGTATGATGTTTGAGAAGATAATAAAAATTCGACCACCCCCGATAAACACGCAACCCCCCAAAAAATGAATGAAAGGAAAGAAGTATCAAGTTTATTGAAGTCGGTATCAAACTAGTAAAGACCGTGCTTATTTGATGTGGTATGTAAGGAATTAAGAATTAGTTTGACATCGACTTCATAAAGTCAAATTTCCAGTGTTAAATAAAATATTATTTTTTATTTTTTGGTGTTTTTTTTTGAAGGCGGTTTTATTTTGATATAATTAGTTTGACGTCGTCTTCATAAAGTCAAATTTCCAGTGTGGAATAAAATATTATTTTTTATTTTTTGGTGTTTTTTTTTAAGGCGGTTTTATTTTAATATAAAAAAATTTATTGTTTTAAGTGTCTTACTCCTTCTCTATTTATTTATTAAATTATTTGATTTAAAAGCCTTCTGCATATTTATTATTACCATTTATAGAATTTAATTTGTAAATCATATTAAACATTATAAAAAGCCTGATTATAAAATATCAATTAAAAAGTTCCAAGTATTTCTAGTTTATTTGAGATTTTATCGTTATTACAGTAATAAAATACTTCATATAATTTACGAAAATAAAAGAGTTTTCCTTCAAAACTGTTATTAAGTTAATAAAATTGTGTCATGCTCTAGTAATAAGTCGTTCGAACTAGATGAAGATAAACAATTTTTCACCGAAAGTCTCGGTTAACTTAATAAGATATTCAAGAGAAAGATCATAATACAAGAGTTCTAACCACACTTAGTAAGATATCAAAGTGCTTGAATTAAACTTCAAATAATGAGTCCTAACACTGGAACCTGTGGTGGAAGATCGATCAAAATACAAGAGTTCTTACCACACTACACCACAACTAGTTACGTTCTGGACGCGCGTTTCGCTAACCAAGTTAGCATCATCAGCAGATGATATAAACTAAAGTAACTTATTCTAACCGAGACTATTTATAGGTAAATGTGGTCACACTTGGTTGCACCCGACTGCACCGTTTTCAAGTAAACAAACGAGTTAGTAACCTGAATTCTGAAATTCAAACTAACACATAGTAACCCACAGTTATCTAAACTGTATTGCCTTCCCAAAATCCATAAACCTGGGAAGTCCACGAGACCTATTGTTTCAGCTGTTGGATCACCAACGTACAATATTTCAAAATGGTTAGTAGAAGAATTCAGCAAATTAAATATCTCGTATGATAACTTTGAGGTTACTAACTCCTTAGAATTCTTAGATAAAATTAAGAATGTTCACTTAAAAGAAGGTGAAATTTTAATATCTTTTGACGTAAGCTCATTGTTTCCTAGTGTACCCATACCACTTGCTTTAGAGTACCTAAAGGAACTACTTGAAATCAATAATTTCAAGAAAATAATTATTGATGAATATTTACTTCTCACAAAATTATGTATGAATCAAATTTTTTTCAGTTCAACAATAAATATTATAAACAACTTTAGGGAACTGCGATGGGCAATTGCTTATCTCCGTTCCTTGCTTGTTTATGGGCAGATTAGAAACCCAATTCAAAAAAGAACTCAAGTATTTCCCAAGGGTGTGGTATAGATAAGTAGACGATATATTTGCTATTTTTGATACTAAAACAGAAAACTTGGACACTTTCTTAGAAACATTAAAGAAGAAATATCCTTCCATTAATTTTACGTACGAAAAGGAAAACAATGGGCAATTACTTTATTTCGACACGTTAGTTATTAGAAATAACGATAAATTAGAATTTGATATTTATAGAAAATTCTAATACTGATAGGTATATAACATCCGACTCATTTCATTGCCGTCAACACAAAATGGCAGCATTCCATTTCTTAACTCACAAGTTAGTCAATTTTCCATTAAGTAAAGAACGTTTTAACAATGAAATGAATCGGATTAAAAATATAGCTAAAAGTAATGGATATAGTGATAATTTTGTACATAAATTAGTAAATAGACATAAGCATAAGAAAATGTTAAAAGATGCCACTACTCTTCAAACACCTGAGGCTTCCAATAAGTTCATAGTAATACCATATGATCCCAGATATACGAGAGGTCTAGAAAAAGTATTTAAAAACGTAGGTTTTAAAGTAGCCTACAAAACGGAGAACAGTTTGAAAAATCTCCTTGGAAACCCCAAAGACAAAGTCGACTTGAGGGAGAGGAGTGGCATCTATGAAATTAGCTGTAATGACTGCGATCTAAAATATGTTGGATAAACTAAACGCTCCATAAATATTCGTTTTAAAGAACACATGGCATAATTAAGGTACGGAAGAACAGAAAAGTCAAGCGTTGCCCAACATGCTTTGGAAAACAATCACCAAATAGGAATAAATAATCTTAAGTTGATTAAAAACGTATCTAATAATAGATTATTGGATGCATTTGAGAGTATAGAAATAGTTAAATGTGGTAAGAAAGCCCTAAATAAAGACAGGGCCTATTCCCTATAGTCCTCTCTATTGTTTACTTGAAAACAGTGCAGTCGGGTGCAACCAAGTGTGACCACATTTACCTATAAATAGTCTCGGTTAGGATAAGTTACATTAGTTTATATCATCTGCTGATGATGCTAACTTGCGAAACGCGCGTCCAGAACGTAACAAGTTGTGGTGTAGTGTGGTTAGAACTCTTGTATTTTGATCTATCTTCCACCACAGGTTCCAGTGTCAGGATTCAAGAGAAAGTCTATTTTTACCAGGGATTCAGCACGGGACCAGACCACTAGTTTATAGTGCCTACAGCACGTTTAGCAGTATTTTTAGTAGGAAACAAAAAGGGGAAAATCGGACAGTTGCAGTTGTCTAATGTAACTGATATACTTGTTTAATTTCCTTAAAAGCCTTGTTAATTAGTAGTATAGTAGTTTACTGAAACCAATTTTGCAGATGATTGTTGGCTATGTTTTATTTCATTTGCCAACTAATAAAACTTATTATTCATTATGAGCATATTTATCTGTACCTAGTCGGTATGAAGTAAGATTTGTATCTATGAATTTTAAACATGGTTTTTCTTTACTGGCACTGCATATTATACAGGAAATATAATTTGATGCGGGAATTTTTTATAGTTTTCCGAATTATTTAAATGAAAGCTAGTACTTCTTACAGTTAAAGTCGATTGAACAGTAATTACTATTCATACATCTCTACAGGACGAGACAGTGAGCTCTAGAGCAGCTAGAGAGTGTCCACAGGGAGGAGTGTTATCGTACTTGCTGTGGTCACTATTGGTGGACAATCTGCTGGCTGTGGGAGGTTGATTTGCAGGCATTTGCCGATGATCTAGTCATCCTAGTAAAAGGAAGAGCTGAAGAGGAAATCTTTGCAACCCTTCGACCACCTTCCTTATGGGGACAGGTGATACCATTTTCAGCTGAAGTAAAATATTTGGGAATTATCCTGGATAAAACGCCGAACTGGAATGCTCATCTGAATAACATAGTTCAGAAAGCTAAACTATCGCTGTGGACCTGCAGTAAAATCTGCGGGATTTTATGAGGTATGAGATCAAAACAGCTATATTGGCTGTACCTAACGGTCATAAAACCACTGATAGCCTATGGCTCTGTAGCCTGGTGGAGCAAGGGACAACAAAGTGTTGCCCAAGCCAAGCTGAGTGAACTGCAGAGACAGGCTTGCTTGTCAATTACAGGAGCGATTCTCTCCACCTATTGTGGAAAGGAAAGCAATGAGGACAACATACAGACTCCACCATTTGGATACCAGGACATGCAGGTTTGGAGGGAAATAAGGCTGCTGACCTTCTAGCAAAGAAATGAGCAGAGACAAGATTTGTGGGACCTGAACCAGCTTTAGGAGTAGCCCACGAAACGGCCAAGCGCGCAATTTTGGACCTGGTTGAGGAAAAAGCTAATCTCTAATGGCTTGGACTGCCAGGCCTTTCCCATGCAAAGGCATTTATCCCCCCTCCTATGAAAAAGAGGATAACAGAAAATCTGTTAAATATGAACAGAATTAAGCTCAAAACAGCAGTAGGTCTATACACTGGCCATTGTGGTCTAAGACATCACATGTACAGGATGGGGCTTGAAAACGAATCCGAGTGCCGCCTATGTATGAGACAGCCAGATATGTGCTATGTGAATGCCCGGCAGGGATCAGGTTCTTTATTTTCGGTAGAGATATTCTGCTGCCCGAGAACTTGAAGAATTCTTCCCCAAAGGCAATGATAAAACTCATTGAGGATTTAGAGTTGCTTGGGGAAGTGTAAATATAGGTGTGAGCCACAATAGACCACAGAGTCGCAGTGTGCAAAAAGCAAAAGGCGTTATGGTATAAAGTTCTTTTGATAGATATATTTAGAATTCACGGAAAAGATATAAAAAATTCGACCGACCCCAATGAATGCCCCCCCAAAATATGCATGAAAGAAAAAAAGTAACACATTTATTAAATGCATATAATGTATTGAACAAAAATTTATATTTTTACTTCCTTCGTGAAGTGAAGTATTGTAATCGTCCCCCAGATGCCGAAAAAAATTTTTTTTTTAATTCAGTCATCTGTCTGTCGGACTGCCTGTTCGAGACATAGCTAGAAAACTACAAATCCGATTGATTTCACACTTTGGTCAAAAATAAAGGGTCATATGGGGATGGCCTGGTAACATTTTGGCGAAACAAAATGGCGGCCTAGTGAAATGTTAAAAAAATTATTATGAAAAACTACTTATCCAATTTACTTGAAATTTTGCGCACAAATATTATGAGAAAACTAATTGGGAAACTTTCGAATCCAAGATGGCGAAACAAAATGACGCATTAATAAAAATCCAGCCAGAAAAAACTACTTAATGGATTGATTTCAAATGTTGTGCAATAATAAATCATCATAAAGAGATGAACTGGTAAAATTTTCGTATGAATTCAAAATGGCGGAGCAAAGAGACAAATAAAATAATTTTTGAAATGTTGACTTGTCGGTATCAAATTAGTAAACACCGTATTTATTTGATGTGATTAAGTAATTAAGAATTAGTTTGACGACACTTCACAAAGCTAAATTTTCAGTGCTTTTTCTTTAAGGTTTCATTTCACCATAACAAAGTTTATTGTTTCATGAGTCTTACTCCTTCTCCATTCATCTATTAAATTATTTGATTTAAAAGCCTTTAGCATATTTATTACTATCATTTGTAGAATTTAATTTGTAAATCATATTTGTTAGTTTTTTTAACTTAATTTTATAAAATTTATAAAAAAAAACATTAAACATATATATCATCAGGTAAACAAAGGTATTTAATTAAAAAAGACCAAGTTTTTCTATAGTTTATTTGAGATGTTATCTTTATTACAGTAATAAAATACTTTATCTAATTTACGAAAATAGAGTTTCCTTTCAAAAATGTTATTAAGTTAATAAAATTGTTTCATGCTCAGTCGTTCGGACTAGATGAAGACAAACAATTTTTCACCGGCAGCCCCGGGATCTCAATAATATATTCAAGATAATGTCTATTTTACTAGGGATCCAGCCCGGGATCGGATCATTAGTTTATAGTGCCTACAGCACGTTTAGCAGTATTTTTGCTAGGAAACAAAACAGGGAGAATCGTACAGTTGCAGTTGTCTAATGTAACTGATATACTTGTCTCATTTCCTTAAAAGCCTTGTTAATTAGTAGTTTACTGAAACCAATTTTACAGTCGATTCATTGGCTTTATTTTATTTTATTTTATTTAGCAAATAATAAACCCTCTAATATTTATTTTGTGCGAATTTATCTGTACTCAGTCGGTAAAAGTAAGTTTTGTATTTATGAATTTTAAACATGGATTCTTTACTGACATTGCATATTATACATGAAATATTATTTGGTGTGGGAATATTTGTATAGTTTTCAGAATCACTTTAAGCTATTATTTCGAACAGCTGAAGTTGATTTGAATAGTAATTTCTCTTCATATTAAAGTATTGAAATTATACCGACACTGACCCTTTATAGAAACTGCGAAAACTAGTCTAGGTGGTCGGTAGTTTTCAATCCAAAAAGTTAACCGGTATAATGTTTGTTTGATAGATACATTTGGAATTCACGGAGAAGATACCAAAAATTCGACCACCCCCGAAGAACGCGCAACTCCCCAAAAAAAGCATGAAAGAAAAGAAGTATAAAATCTACTAAATGCAGACAATGTATTGAACAAAAATGCATATTTTTACTTCCTTCGTAGAGGGAAGTGTTGTAATCGTGAAAAAATTACCCTCCGAGTTTTTTCAGATCAGGGTTCCCAGATGCCGAAAAACATGTTTTCTCAATTGGGTCGGTCTGTCTATCTGTTCGTGGCAGATTGACTTCAAATTTTGGTAAAAAATTAAAGGTCATATGGGACCTGATAACATTTTTGCAAAACAAAATAAGGGTCTAGTGAAACGTTGAAAATAATATTACTGAAAAACCATTTATCGACTTTACTTCAAATATTGCAGAGAAATCAAATATTATGAGAAATTCAACCGGTAAAATCAATTTTATCGTCGATTGTTGGCTGTATTTTATCTCATTTTCCAACTAATAAACCTTCTAGTATTATTTATTTCATGCATATTTACCTGTACTCAGTCCGTATGAAGTAGTTTTGTATCTTTGAATTTTGAACTAGACGGTAGGTCGTTTTGAATGGAAAAAGTTAATTGGTGTAGTAATTTTTTACTAGTTAGATTTGGGAGTCACGGAAAAGATATCAAAAATTCTACCACCCCCGTAGAATGTGGAACCCCTAGATATGGAAAATGCCTACGCTTTTGAAAAGAAGTGACATGTTTATTAAGTGCAGATCAGTGGCGCCTCGTGGATTTAAGAACGGGTGAAGCGCAGCATAGCTAGGTGCACAGTCCCGACAGGCAACAATAGCGCCGCAGACGAAAATTTTTTAGGGTGCCACTGGTGGTTATTTTTTTAACCTTTTTAAGATGTTAATTATCCATAGCTTTGGAGCGTTTTTCAATACTTAGTAGAAATAATATGAATTTATAAGATTTTAAATATATTTTTTTGTTCCTAAAGAACAGATATGTACCTATATCTTAAAGCTAATTTCCATTCGATTCGATCGAAGCAAAAAACTGCTTAAGCCTGAGATGATCCGAACGCACTAATTTACAGTAATTCTATAACAAGCGCTTGCAGCAGCAGTTTTATGCCGCTCCCATCTCTATTTGGCTTCACCATTACGTTGACATAGCAACTGCCGTAAACAAATATAAGCGCGAAAGCCGGCATGCGGGGGGAGTCTGATGCGGAATTTGTTACTGCTGATTGTGATTCCTCAACGGGTCGCTCTTATGGGAAGATGTTCAGCGCGCTACGTTTTTAAGTCATTATTATTTTTTGAGTATATAACGTACTAGTTTTGATAGAAAATAATAGTATAATTAATTAATAATGTGAATTTCTATAAAACATACTACATTTGTATAATAAAAATGTAGATTATAAAATGCTTAATATTTTAAAAATTGTTAATTTAGTAAATTGATTGGAAAATGTCGTGCCCGTCGCGTCCCCTGGCGAGCCGCCACTGGTGCAGATTATGTGTTGCACATAAATTTATAACTTTTTGTTACTTACCTCGTAAAAGGAAAGTATTGTATTTGTGAAAAAATCACCTCCGAGGTTTTGCAAATCTTTTCGTTTCAGGGTCCGCAGATACCGAAAAAAACATGTTTTCTCAATTCCGTCGGTCTGTCTGTCTGTCTATCTATCAAATTTGTTGTCAAAAATTAATGGTTATATAGCGATAACCTGGTAACATTATGGTAAAAATTCAATATAACAAAACATAATGGCGGTCTGGTAAAATGTTAAATAAATTATTATTAAAACACTGCTTATTCAAATTTTGCACAAAAATCAAGTATTATTAAGTAAACTTTTGGTACGAATCAAGATCGCGGAACAAAATGACGGCTTAACAAAATATTTATAAATTTACCCTAAAAAACTCTTAATGGACTCATTTGAAATTGTGTGCCATAACTAGTTGTGGAATAGAGATGAACTAGCAAAACTGGTACTAATTCAAAATGGCGGAACAAAATGGCCTCTAAACAAAATGTTTGTAATTGTAAAAAAAATCGCCCTCTTAGATGTCAAAAAGTATATTTTATCAATTTCCTCGGTCCGTATGTCGGTTTGTATATCTGACTGTCAGTTCTCGGCATAGTTTAAAAACTAAGGGTCCTATGATGATGGTCTGGTAATATTTTGGTAAAAATCCAATATGCCTGTAGAAGAAGAGAAAAAATTATTTATCCAATTTATCTCAAATTTTGCATGAAAATAGGAATGAACTGGTAATAATTTGGTATGAATTTAAGATAGCAAAACAAAATGACGGCCTATTAAAATATTTAAAAAATCAGCATAAAAACTACTTATTAGATTAATTTCAAATTTTGTGTAAGTGTGATATAGATTCAGAAAACTGGTAAATTTGTGGTACGAATTCAAGATGGCATGGCGGTTCAAAATGGCGTTTTAATAAATTTAGAAAAAAATCTTATTTAAATGACTTTAAATTTTGCAGAACAAGTAAATGTGATGTATAAAAATGATCATGTATGTCAATGTAAAAACTACTTATTGAATGTATTTTAAGTTATGCCCAAAAATCAAGTGTGGCATGGGTAGAAAATGGTAAAATATTGGTAGGAATCCAATATGATTGAACAAAATGGCGCCCAATAAAAACGTTTGAAAAGACAGTATATATATGGTACTAAATGACTATGTACTGAAGTAAATTGTTTCCGAGTAAAGGAAATTAACCGATTTTTTGATGTGCAATGGAGAAAATAATATTGTTAAATAGTCTAGGTAAATTACATTATTTTGTACTTTTTATCTTTAAAACAACACTGGTAATGTATTTGACTCGTCAAAACAATACAACTGAGTCCGAGAGATATACTAGCTGATACCATCGGTACCATTTTATATTAGCGAGCTGATTAGATAAGCTCAGTAGTACCTAATTATATACCGGACTCGTCAAATCGAACCAAATAACCCCAAACTCGAAGGGTTTACTAGCTGGTACCAGCGGTACCATTTGGTATCATTGAACTGATCAGATCAACTCGCTGGTACCAAATTATATTTTCATCTAAATTACATTTGGGGTTAAAATTGACCGGTACCATTCGATGTCATCAAGCTGATCAGATCAACCAAATTATTGTGTTATGTTCGAATTACATACACTTGCAAAATTTCAAATCGATACGACAATTAGAAGATAGTTAAAGCCGACTTACCAGGTTTGTAACATGCATAATTAGTTACATACAGGTGAAACTATATAAGTTACCTAAAGGATAAATCTAATTCATACTAGTTATATCTTTTGTCGTAAGAGTATTAAAACTTAAACTTAAATATTTTAAAAGTATGGAAATCAATAAGCAAAAGTTTAGCTCGACACGCTTTTGAGATAATTAAGTTCTATTATTTTCTTTTCCACATGTATAATTTTGAAGCTGTTAAAATTAAGATCCCATTATGATATCGTAATGAGGTGATTAATTTGAGCACGTTTTATTTTAATTATTAATATTATGCGGTTTTCGAAAATTCCATCCTTGTGATCTTACGTATCTTCCATTAAATGGCCATATTTCTGAAATATGTACCCTTGATTTTTATATTTATGCGTTTTTCTCTTTTGTTGTTGGTAAAGAAATTGATAAAAAACATCTACCAATATCTAGGCAAGGTTTTAACGATCAATCATGTGGATTTAAATATAAAATAATAAATTGTCTTCCTAAATTGTTATGGTGTGTTTTAAATAAATTGTTAAAAATCTGACATGAAATTAGTTGTAAAACATGTTCTAAATTTCGAGTATTCTTGCTGATAAGTCAAATTTCGAGAGGTTAAACCCATTTAAGATTCAACTTTATGACTTTCGAGTTGAAGCCGTAATCGTAAAAATAACATCAAGCAAATGAACTGAACTGGAGAAGGTAATATATATACGTATCGCCTAAGAAGGTTTTGACATCGATGTGCTTTGAATGAAACTCAGCTTTAAAGTTTGAGTTAAGGCCCGAAACGCGGTTTTATTACCACCATAAAACTTGGGTTTGATAACAAAATATTTGAAAAATGCAAATACTTGGTTTTTAATTGTTCAGACAAATTTGCAAAATAAATAAATCTAATAACGGAAATAGTATAAGTTTTTTAAATAACTTTAAACTTTTTTAAAATTTTTTTTTTAAATAAAAAAATGGAGACATATAAAAACAATGTTACAAATTAAAAGCATATATGCAAAACACATGCTTTCATAAATTACTTTTTTGATTTACTAGTGGTTTCGGTAAAACGAAGAAGCGATATTTACATAAAATTTACAAATTTTTGAGTCAACGATACAAACATATCTTTAGTGGAGTTTAAGCTTACATAACTTTTTATTTCTCTTTTTGTTGTAGCTGTATATTTTTATTTAAAAAAATCCTATTGAACTATTGCGGCCAAAAAAATGCCGGTACAAGAAAACAAATTAATATAATGTTGCTCCTAGCTTATTAGAAAAACCTTTCGAAAAAGAGCGCCAGTGTTACTGTGTTACTCTAATATAGTGATCTTAGATGAAGGCTTTCAAGATGCTCTGAAGAATTATTTTCTTCTGGTATTTTTTACGTCATAGATGATTATTTAAATAAAGCCATTATTTTTTGTCAAATATTATATTATACTGTCATCAATACTTGAACTTTTTGTAGAAAATAAATAAAATGAATAATAAATAATGATTAATATTTCGGCATTGCACCGTTTATTTCCATGACGACTTGTAAAAAACATAGCACGCTTAACTATTAATAGAAAAACGCCCACTTTGATTAGTTTTTGATGATTTTTTCGTCAGAAAATATTACTCTTTCCCATAAATTACTCTGACTGAGATATTTCCTACAAAATTTTACTCTTCTCTGCTTGTCTGCCCCAGTCAAAAGTATTTTTGGAATGGGAATGGATCTTATTCGACATCTTGCTGATCTGAACGATTCGAGGAATTAGTTTCCTCTTTCGTATTTAAGTCTGTCGTAAAAGGATGTTCTCTTAGAAAGTTTAAAAATTTGGTATCTTAATCCTCCTTCGAGATATTCTTCCTACCGAAAACTTGGCTTGTATGTATCACGTAACTGTATTCTTGCTTACTCTCAGCTCCATAGCAATATCACTTACATGTACCCTGTCCCTTAATTTAGTGTGAATTTTAGTTTTCTGTTCATTTAATGTATTATCGTTGTTTGTATCCAGCAAATATAGATGACAATATATTATACTATTCGTCAAGTCAAGAGAAACAAATGAAAACCTGCAACTACCTATGTTAATAAATAGTACAGGGGATTAAAACAAATTTCCTTGTCCCAGCATATTTTGGCGGCAATAGTATCTAGTAATTATCCTCAGAAATTAAACTAACTACAGTTTAGTTTTCACAAGTTTTTCACTAGTATTACTAAGAAGTCGTTTTCAGCCAGTATATTACAGTAAGTTAGAACGTAAAATGTGCTTGTTTTCATAAGAAATTATCGCAATTTAGTTGCACAGCAGTGAGTACAACTTTTTCTCTTATAAATAATATGCATAAAAGCTAAAAAACATTTCTTCTTTTCCTATTGGAGCTCTGAAGAAGGTAGCAAAGAGTCCCGAAAGCCCTTATTAGGACCGATACCACAATAAAATTAATTGTTTTGTTGTTTAACGGGTAGGACAAGACTACCTTTCTCTTTATTTTTAGTAGGAATGGGGTTTTACCAAATTATTTAGTACCAATATGGAAATGAAATAGTTACGCTATTCAAACTTTGGGCACAAACTAACCACAAAATTGCTTCGATGAAAAACAGACGAATTTTTCTTTCACGATGTAGATAAAGTGGAATAACACCTAAACCTATTTTCGATGGAATCAAGAATCTCCAAAATTAAATAAAAATTGACATACAAGGCAAATGGTTCTTAAATTCGATAACAAGCTGAATAGCAAATTTATTAATTTAAAGATAAGTATAACAATAAGTAATTTAAAAAATTTACAATCTTATCTAACCTATATAAAACATAAATTAAAAGAAACAATACCTGAAAATATTATTAATGAGTTTAATAACGGAAAACTTACTCTTTTAAAAAATATTTTATAAAAATAAAAATTGACAACGTTAAGAAATTTAATCAACTTAAAAATCAACAACATAAACTTAATTTTAACATTGAATCCAATTGGGTTAAAATTATCTCAGGAATAGAAATCACTGAAGGCATTAAACATTTTTTAGCTTTAGGATTTAAATTTAGCTTACCACTCAACAAAAATGAAATATGGATAAAAACCTATCAGCTCATCTAGAAAATAACACAACAAAAAATATTACAAGGGCTAAATTTACCAATATTCCTACTAACTTATTGAAAAGACCAAAGTTATCTTAATGTTATATTTTATAAAACAAAACGATTTTTTAAAAACCATGTTGATTTTCACTAGAGCTGATAAAGGAAATCTGGCTCTAATTATGTTTAAGCAAACATACATAAACATTGTATGACAACAAAATAGTAGGTAATATTTTTAATAAGTTAAAAGACAGGGATGAAATATAAAAGGCATCAAATATTGTATATAGTATTCCTTGTTCCGAATGTGAAGGTGTATATATAGGACAAACATCCAGAGTCTTAAAAGATAGAATACCTTCACATAAAAGCGACTGTAGGTTAAAGGAAAATACGTATGCCTTTCAGAACACACCAATCAGTGCATTTATTTAATTAAAATGAAGCACAAATATTATGTAAGTATCATCCATATCGATACCAATTCACATACCAGCATTCAGTCTGTAAAAGTTATTTGTCAAGCAAACATATATTTTTATGATTGTATTATTGTGGTTTTGTGAAAATTAAGCGTTTTTTTTAAATGTATGTTCTAATTAAATGTTAATAGATTAAGTGATATAAATAAGAAAAACTTTTTACAAGAGATGCATTTGCTGCTAATAATTGTTCCTAGGTAAGTGCAGATAAAAAATAAGACGCAACAGAGCATGTCTTTGTAATTAAAAAAAAATTAGTTGCCATTTAATTTCTGAAGAAGGTCAAAACAGACGACCGAAACGTCATTTGTGAAAAAAAATACGTCTTTCCTTATACATGGTCCTTAAAAAAATCCAAGAAAATCAATATATATATATATATCTTATATAAGATAATTAATTTATTTAGCAATTTATTAATTAATTAAATAACAAATGAGCAACCTATAAAAATAGTACCAATGCTAATTTTCAGCCAAAAATCCCAAAACTAAATTGGCCCTTGCATTTTAAATCCCAGTTTAGATTTGGGCTGGAATAAACTGAGCTACATTGTGTAACTAGCTTTAAAGTAATATAATCATGATTATTTTAATAGGGTTAACTGAAACACGTTTGCTAATTACAACACTTTTAAATTAACTTTATTCAATCCTACACTGGCCCGATATTTTTGTGTCACGTCGATTTTTGTATATAAGAAAGAAAATATACCGACTTACGCTTTTAACTATATAATTTAAATATCAGGTAAGTCATGTTAATACAATACAATTTCCAGATTAATAAGACACTAAATTTATTATAATAGAAATATACTAATTACAAATTTGTTATGAGATTACAAATAAATAGGTACTTCTAGTAAAATACAAAAACACAAAATAAGGAAATCTGACGCTTTACCCTAAATGTTGGAACTGAAGAAACTTGCAGGTTCAGGATTTAAGGTGGCAAGAGCTGACAAAGCTGCTTGGGAGAAGTAGACGGATTAACAAGCTCCCCCTCCATGGAAGGGCTTGCATGCCACTATCAACTAAAGAGATATCTGGCCCTGCTAGAAATAGAAGAAGTCTTATGTAACATATGTTGTCAGGAGGAGGAAACTCTTCTACACTATTGGACTACGACAAAATATTTTGTCGTAGTCTAAGGATCTCCTTTAGAAGTATACTCATAGCAATGTGAATATTTCTGGTAGGTTCAAGGAATTGCCAAAAGTTGGATTGGGGTTGGTGACAGATTTTGGGGTAGACCGCTACTACTAGGAAGATCTTTAATATATTTAAATATATATAATATATTTAAATATATAGTTCCAACATTTGAATTAAAATATTGATTACCCATTTTTATTTTTCATATATTATAAGTTTTAAAACTGTGGTTAGAAAACAAGATAAATTAATTTTAAAGGGCGCTTAAACTGGTAATTCTGTTAAGAAGCTTAAAACCTAATTTATAGATTGCTGCTTTTAATCCCAGGAAAGACTACTAAAACTTTGTTGTTGAAAATTATTAAGTCAATTTATTGATTTCAGCTGGAACTGTATCGCACTTAAGTTAATCTCTCAAAAAGTTTAAAGCCAGTTGGCTTCGGAATGAGATTATTTACTAGGCTGATCTCAAGGAATAATAATTTTGGGGAAAATTAGATGTCTAACATAAAGAATTAGTTACTCTAAATAGTTTTGCGTTGATTAAGAGACCACAAATAATTTATTGTAATTTGAAACAGTTAGCTTTAAACTATGTACTCTTAAGTACCAGAGAGATCCTGAATATTATCTGTGTAATAAAATTTGTAACGAAGTTACTGAATTTTTGGGGAAGTATGTCTCGTCCTCAGTATCTCCATTATGATTCATTATTTAAACACGTTTCTTTAAGGAAATTAATCAGAAAAAATACGCCCGTTAATTCTAAATTAGGACAAAATCGCGTGAAATTGAGCATTATATAAAATACTGCGCTAATCAACATAGTAAATAATGTAAATCAAACACTTTAAAACACGCGCACGTACCTTAACGTGTGGGAACCGGCGATGTCTCCTATATTACCGTTCTTTGGACAGTCGCCCGTGTTTAAATGATCCTGATTGCGTCCCACCGCGTAAATCCGTCTTTTTCTATCGATGACATTTATTTATGGCGCTAGGCTTGTTATATATCAAATCAAAAAATGCTTTATTCATAAGATGTAAACCTTGTTGACAAGCTTAATATATAACCAGGCAATCAAACATAGTAAATCATCAGGAACAATTTACGACGAGTCGCGGCTCATTCATGCAGCGCGACCACCACAGACACTTCTGATCAGCGCGGATATTTAGATGGGTCGGCAAATCATTTAAAAGCATCTATGCAGTATAAACTTGGGAGTCGGTGGAGTTTCACAGGCTCGAAGCCTCCAGATGATGATCTGCCACTGACGAGCCACAACTACAAGGACCTGATGCAGGGACTAGCCAGCGCCGGTTCCCGTAACCGACGTCCGCAGCCATCGCGATGCACTGCTATGCTGCCAGAATGTGTCTAGGTATAGGACAGGTAGTACCAGGTGGTATATGAGTATAAATATCTCTCTCACTCTCACACATACTCCTACGTTCACAAACACACACATACAGGCTAGTTACTGGTACAAATTTCGGCACTAGTCTGTCTCTCTCACACGCACACACACACACACATCCTTGAGGCCAGTTACTGGGTCCGAGTTTCTGAACTGGTCTGACCCTCAGTGAGAGATGTGACGCTCTCTTTCTCTTAGAACGAAGCAGCCATTCTGTAACCGTGGTATATGCCCCGGCAAGGCTCATCAGGTAGTTTCCTTGGGAGGTATCAGTATTAAAACCGAATTACCCGAACCCTGAAACAAACAAAGTGGCATGTCGTGCGACTTAGATTTATCGATGTGGGAAATAGGCAACTAGTGGCACCATCTGTAGGTTTAATGGTGCACTAAATCGTTTTAGATAAGGCATACATGGGAGCACAAGAAGATACTCATCTGTGCAAAATAGAAGAAAACAGAAATATCAATTTCTGTGCGGTTCTAGGCCGTAAAAGGTTATACGAAAGAACTCAAGATGAGGGATTACTCCTTCATCAACGTGTGAAGAAACGACCAAAAATATGACGCTCTGTTTCTTTCAGAAAGGTGCCATTCTGCTACTGTTTTATTTGCCCCAGCAAGCCTCATCAGGCAGTTTCCAAATACATACATACATATATATATATATATATATATATATATATATATATATATATATATATATATATATATAATATATATAAACCTTTTATTACAAATAGAGTTCTAGCAGTGCCACAGATTAAACCTAGATGCGAATCCTTTTGAAACGGCGCCGGACCAGTTTTCATCGTTTTTCTAGTTGGAAAGCCAATCGGTAACATATTTCAAGATGATACGCGTGAGTATGTGTCGAATACTGATATTTTCTCATCTGGTTAAATTAATCTGTGACATGGCATTAACTAAGGTCTTTAATTTTATTAATTGTTATTTTAATCTTGTTTACTTCCTGCACTTTTTATGATAATTGTTTATGCTACTCACCACCTTGTACAAGAACGATCATTGTCTCGTAATTCGTCTCTTAAAATAAGAGATATACAACACAAATAACTTTTACAGACTTAGTGCCTGTCTTACAGTTTGTGAAAGTTATTTGTCCAATAAATATATATTTTTATGATTTTATTATTGTGGATTCGTCAAAATTTAGTGTCTTTTTAAAATCTATGTGCTGGTTAAATGTTAATAGGTTAGGTGATGTAAATAATATAAATAATAAACAAAAATTCGTTCTACACGGACCTTCAAAACCCAAGAAATATATATATATATATATATATATATATATATATATATATATATATATATATATATATATATATATATAAACCCGTATATCTGGCAAATTGCACTAATACAGTAAGCGCATATATCTTATTTTCAAACCTCATTAGGCAATGCCTAAGCAAAGCAGTGAGTTTTTAAGAGCTCTCAAATATCTAAATTATTGCGAGATGCCACTCTAAATTTTTCTTAGAAAACAGCATGCCTCTCCTCAAAATCAAGAATGTGCAAGAATTTCCTAGAAATTCACCGGACTGTAAATAGCAGGGTCTAATAGAAGACTTGCTGAACATATAAAAGTCACTGGTATGTAACATGTCTTTTAAAATTCATTTTATCTAGTCTCACTTGGACATTTTGTTCGCACAGTTCGGACATGCATGCAATGAATAGAGTAAAAAGTTTTTATCAGAATATATTTGAAACACATATACTTTTATTCAGAAAAAACTGTTAAGAATCAAAAATTGTTTAAAATATTTTTTAGGTACAGTCTGGACCAAATAAGTCAGTGGTTCTTAATGTTTTTACTCTGTAAAATCCTTTTATTTACGACAATTAAAGTCTCTTATTTGGTTCTTCATGCAGATTATTCATATTATTTTATATCAAAACATAGGCTGAGAGCCCGATTTGGCAGAAGTAAGTAGTTACAAAAGGCTAAATTATCAAACTTGATCCAATATTCTGTTACAACTGATATTTCAGAGACTGATAACAGTGAAGAATCAGAAGTAAATTTTAAAAAAAAATCATAATCCTTGTTTGAAAAGGAAACAAGTGTCTCATCTATACCAAATTAATTTTTTACTCACTAGTATTAACTCACTGATATGCTGAAATGCTGGGTTACTTTATTGTACTAAGTAGTGTCGAAGAAATACTTTATTTTGTCTGGATACAAGTACAAGTGATTCAAGACTGAATCCTACCCTGTTGACTTTTCAGTTCAAATAGTTTTGTTTAAAAATTTTGGATCTTCTGCGTATGTATTAATAATAGTTTCTAAAAAACTCTATTCTTTAAGGAAATGCTTCACATTTAAGAGCTTGAACTCTGGTATTCTGAAAGTCATGCATATTATGATGTAACTCCAAAATTCCATGAACTGATGAATAGGATATACCCAGAATACCCATTCATCACTACGTATCAAAGATTGGACTTACGAGTGGAATTACGTCTAAACGTTAATTTCATTCCCTTCAGTAAATGCTTAGGGTCTGGGTAAATTCGGTGGTCCTTTTAAGGTAGAACCAGTATTTTATAAATTGTTTTGGGTTTGAATAAATTCCCTGTTATTTATTTGTGGTAAATCGGGATACAACTCAAAATATTCATAAAAGTATGAATATTTTGTTTTTTTTTGTAACCTTTAACTGAAACTGTTTCATTGTTAATTAGTCTATTGCGGTAGCAGATTTTTTTGGGTTTTTCGAGAACATTAAGAAGGATTTGCCAATAGAATGTAAAACAAAATCACACTAATCTAATAGAGAAAATTAACTGAACATTATAAAATATAAAAACTGTAATAAATATAATATAAATATAAAATGGGAACTCTTCTAAGTTCGTTATATACAATTGTTAACAATCTATAGAACATATCTATCATTCGTGTATTGTTTAAGCTCGAGCAAACTAAAATATCTTTTTTTGTTTCAAACAGCAGTGATTTAAAAATGATATGATATTTAATCGAGCAAGCCGCAAATAGATAAACAAGCAAACAGACCGATGGAAAAAAGAAAACATGTTTTTCGGAAACTCGAATTGACCTTTGAGTGTTACATAAGAATAAACTGGTTACATGTTGGTACGAACTCTAGATGGTAAAACGAATTTTCACTTAAAAAAACGAAAACCGTTTCTCTGCATAGTCATAACAATATCGTTGATATGTCAACATTACCATGAAGAGAAATAGATTTTATTTTTTTAGGCGAAAATTCAAGAGATCAAATCTGCTCATAAAGAATAGGGATTTCAAAAATATCAGGGACGTACCACTGACTGTATGAAATAATTTTTAGGACTATGTTAATTGAGTTGCCACTGATTAGAATCGAGAATTCGTTATTTTTATTGTTCAGTCACCAATCTGTGCCCATGGGATGTTAATGTTTTTCTTACAAGACTTTTTTAAATAATCTTACTTTTATACTGTTATTAAAGTAACATAACATTCTTTAACAACAAGATAACTAATAAACGATTCTTATTTAAAAAACTATACCAACTATTAATAAATTTAACAAAATTATAAATCGTAGGTTAAGAAATTAATAACAACCTTTGTGAAACAATATAGAACATAGACATTAGATAAGTTGTTGAAAATGCCCTCCAACTTGAAGGATACATGGTTCACCTCTTTTGCTCATATTATCGCGCAGTCTTTCAAGTATATCTCCAGTATTTCTTATTATATCGCAGGAAGCTGTTGTATGACCCTTCAGTTCTTCTAGAGTGTTAACTGGGGTGCGGTAAACCAGAGTTTTAAGATGCCCCCATAAGAAAAATTCAAACTATTCAAATCTGAGGACCTAGGAGGCCATGGTCGGGGTCCACTGTGACCTGTCCATCGGTTATTAGACGTGCAAATTAAATATTCTCTTGCTTCAACACCAAAGTGAGTGTGCGCACCGTCATGCATGAACCATATTCTATTTCTAATTAAAATTGGTACTTCTAGTAATATGGACAAATTCTCCTCTAAAAACCGGTGATAATTATGGCCATTTAGCTCTTCTGGCAGGAAAAAAAGGTACATTAAAGTAATTTCCAATAATTCCAGCGCAGACATTTACCGAAAATTGTTCCTCATGTTTAAATTCTACAACTGCATGGGGGTTTTCGTTTCAGTCCACCTTTTATGTAGATTTGCAAATGTTCGCCTAGCTGGTATGACTATCAGAAAAGCGCTCTTAATATAACCGCCTAGCTTCTGGCAATTTGCCATCAGCCAAACTGTACATGTAATGCCTGTCTGCCAACTCCTCATTAGTAAACTCAACCATTCCTTTCCATAATAACAATGCTCAGATATTATACCAAATTAGACGCAAAGAGCTGCATTTAAAAACTGAACCGAAAGTAAATGACAACAAAATTAATAATTCTGACAGCCACAGCGTACTATAATGATAAGTAATAATCCTTTTTTAATGAAGTAATAGTTTTTTTTATCTTTTTACTGAAGAACTTCCAAAATACGAAGTAGTATATAAACTCATAAGCATATCTTCGAAATCCTTATTCATTTATGAGCAGATTGATATCTTGAATTTTCGCCTAAACAAACAAAATTTAATTCTCTGCATGGTGATCATATAGACGATATTAATATGACCATGCAGAGATGCAGTTTTCGTTTTTTAAGCGAAATTCGTGCATCGGAGTGAAAAAAATCAAGTGAACAAATTTGCTTAGAAATGAATGGGGATTTCAAAAACGATTTTTGTTTTAAGAGAAATTAGTGGCATATTATCAATGTCAACTGCTGGAAATTAACCAAAAAAATGCGGTACATCAAAAAATGCCCCTTGATGCAGCATAGTACCTGTATATCAAATTTCATTAAAAAAACTAGAGTGGTATTACAGATATTATTCAAAAATGATTAATTTTTAAACATTTTAACACCCTTGATCTGAAAAGTTAAACACGTTCATATGAAGTTTTCTTCATATGAAAATCCAAAATCTTCGCCGGACTTATAAATTTCGCCATAGGTGGCTATATGCTGTTCAGAGGTAAATAGAGTATCAAGTCCGGCGAAGATTTCGGATGTTCTCTTGGTAGTCATAAATGTCGGTTTTGCTCCTGTTGGTGACTCTGGTATTGTTTTGTGTATCTATTTTAGCGGTAGTTGTACTCGTCTATTAACTAGTTGACTGCGTACTGATGAAGACCTTAAGTCAGAAACACATGTGTATTAGCCAAATTGTTTTGCTTTAACGGTCATCCCAAAAAATCCATTTTCCAAATTCCAGTTTTCTACTATATATATATATATATATATATATATATATATATATATATATATATATATATATATATATATATATATATATATATATATATATATATATATATATATATATATATATATATATATATATATATATATATATATATATATATATATATATATATATATATATATATATATATATATATATATATATATATATATATATATATATATATATATATATATATATATATATATATATATATATATATATATATATATATATATATATATATATATATATATATATATATATATATATATATATATATTATATATATATATATATATATATATATATATATATATATATATATATATATATATATATATATATATATATATATATATATATATATATATATATATATATATATATATATATATATATATATATATATATATATATATATATATATATATATATATATATATATATATATATATATATATATATATATATATATATATATATATATATATATATATATATATATATATATATATATATATATATATATATATATATATATATATATATATATATATATATATATATATATATATATATATATATATATATATATATATATATATATATATATATATATATATATATATATATATATATATATATATATATATATATATATATATATATATATATATATATATATATATATTAAATAATTGATTAAATTTTGGTTCCATCAAAATCCTTCATTAAAATAATAAGAAAAAGGGAAAGCTCAAAAACATTAAATAAAACATCCCACAACACAAACATATTCTGATTTGATTGAACTCACAAACTGTCTTAAAATGCATAACATATTTTTATCATACCTCCTTGCTCTATTGTAATAAGTTCGGTATTGGAATATTA
Organism: Kuschelorhynchus macadamiae; assembly: GCA_030620095.1. NCBI lineage: Eukaryota > Metazoa > Arthropoda > Insecta > Coleoptera > Curculionidae > Kuschelorhynchus > Kuschelorhynchus macadamiae. The sequence continues at coordinate 2,622,161 of JAUTXW010000961.1, read as the reverse complement.
GATTTGTTTTTAGTTGCAAGTAGCGAAACTTCGTAAATTTGAGTAAGATTCTTTTTGCAGTTTTGCAGCATGGTGATTCAATAACCTGTTTTTTAGCTGCCAATTAAGCATTCTAATATGTTTATTTTTATTTTATTTCCTCTAATGAGTCTGGATTCCTGAAGTTTTATCCTCAAATAATCCAAACAAATTAATTTCGATACAAAATTTAAGCAAAAATAAAATGTTGACTTAAAAACCCGGTAATTTGCTCCAAAAATAATTTATATACTAAAAAATCCTTTTATAACAGGTTTCCCACCTTTAATTTTTGTATGTACGTGATAGACTCCTAGACGTGAAGCCAATGATCACTATAAAACGTTTCCTCAAATTTAAGAGCTGTTGTTTATTAATTTCTGATTATTATTTCTAAACTCAAATATGTTCGTAGTTTTCACACGTAGTTCTTTAGGCATAAAAATAATTATATATATATATATATATATATATATATATATATATATATATATATATATATATATATATATATATATATATATATATATATATATATATATATATATATATATATATATATATATATATATATATATATATATATATATATATATATATATATATATATATATATATATATATATGTATATATATATATATATATATATATATATATATATATATATATATATATATTAATAATTGATTAAATTTTGGTTCCATCAAAATCCTTCATTAAAATAATAAGAAAAAGGGAAAGCTCAAAAACATTAAATAAAACATCCCACAACACAAACATATTCTGATTTGATTGAACTCACAAACTGTCTTAAAATGCATAACATATTTTTATCATACCTCCTTGCTCTATTGTAATAAGTTCGGTATTGGAATATTAGATTTGTTTTTAGTTGCAAGTAGCGAAACTTCGTAAATTTGAGTAAGATTCTTTTTGCAGTTTTGCAGCATGGTGATTCAATAACCTGTTTTTTAGCTGCCAATTAAGCATTCTAATATGTTTATTTTTATTTTATTTCCTCTAATGAGTCTGGATTCCTGAAGTTTTATCCTCAAATAATCCAAACAAATTAATTTCGATACAAAATTTAAGCAAAAATAAAATGTTGACTTAAAAACACGGTAATTTGCTCCAAAAATAATTTATATACTAAGAAATCCTTTTATAACAGGTTTCCCACCTTTAATTTTTGTATGTACGTGATAGACTCCTAGACGTGAAGCCAATGATCACTATAAAACGTTTCCTCAAATTTAAGAGCTGTTGTTTATTAATTTCTGATTATTATTTCTAAACTCAAATATGTTCGTAGTTTTTACACGTAGTTCTTTAGGCATAAAAATAATCTTAATTAATTTAATATTTTTAAATATACCTAGATTAAGAAAAAAGCATGTTCCAATCGGAAATAAAGACAGATAATTTTGAATAACGTAACTAAGTGATTCAATTTATTTCGAAGCACGTCAAATACAGAGGTAAGAAGAGATACGATTAAACTAATTTACATTGTAGACTTGCAGATGCTTGAATTAGAGATAAAATATAAAATGTCTTATCTGAAAGGTATTTGAACGCAGTTTTAATATTTTTTTCCATCTTTTTGTTGAAACGTAATGTGATAATTAGATAATGAAAAGGATTATATATATATTGAAAACAAGCAAGCAGATTTCTCAATTTGTTATCAAAACTCAAATATTTGTGTAAATATATTTTTCGCATAAATATGTTTAAAGTAACTATAAATAATTAACTGTTTTTCTTAAATAATTAATTAGTTTAAGCCACTACGACAGATTGGTGATAAGTACACAGATTAGGTAAATATGTAAATGTGAAAAGTTAGAAAAATAAACAACATATATACATATATATATATATATATATATATATATATATATATATATATATATATATATATATATATATATATATATATATATATATATATATATATATATTTATTTATACACTCTAAAAAAATTCTGCAAATTTGTGTAGATTTAGTGCACAAATTGTTTCTGAATGTGTACTTGGGACAATTTTGTGCAGAAAATATGATTGGTAAGAATTAGTTGAATATATTTTCTGAATAATTGTGCATACCTTCTGAACAAGTTGAATTGACATACATAATAAGATTTTTGCATAAGAGAATGCATATTTTTATAACATCGATATGCATTTTCTTCAAACAATATTGTGCATAATTATTACTCAAATTAGAATATTAAAATACTAAATTAAAAATATTTTTTTTAAAATAATATTGTATATTTTTTAGCATAAAACGTACGTCCTTTCTAAAATATGTGGGTACACAATTCTTGCCCAACATTGTGAACATTTTAAGCAAAAAATTGTGCATTATATAAGAAAATACTTTTTTCTGGATAACATTGTAGATTTTTTATGCACAAAATGGGTATGTTTTCTAAACATTTCTTATAACTATGAAAATATATGAAATAAGGAAGCCAAACCACAATCAACAACAGAACCTTTAATCAAAAATTATGTAAAATGAAAAATTATATTTAATAAAAAAATGGTTTTATTCATCGCAGCAACTTCAACTGGATGTAACTTCTTGGTAAATCCCTTTTGAAATCTCGATGTTACGTAACTAAAACAAAAAAAATCACAATGTTTTGTAAGAGTTAAGTTTTTTATTTTAAAACATAACGGGTTACTGCAATTGCCATATTCTAAATTATACAAGAGCCAAACATAATTTGCGTTTTGTGAAAATAAAGCAAGTTAGAGTTTGAGGCATATTTAATACAAATTCATGTTCTTTCACATTTTAATGTGTTACACGGGAACTCATTATGTTTTAAAAAGGGTTAAGTATCTTAAATTGATATAACTTCTTTGTTTTTATGTAAGATTTTATGAAATATTTTTATAAGCTTTGAATAAGACAATACCATATAAATTAATCCTAAAAAGCAACAAGTTTATTCAGTTTATTGTCTTTAAGTTCAGAGTTATTATACCCTCTCAAAAATAGTTGTATTTATATATTGTGTCAATACATATAAGTACATACCTGTGTATAGCTTAGTCCTATTTGCCTTCAAGAGTACAAAACTGCAGATTTCTTGGGGTAGATATAGAATATTTTAAACAAAATCGCAAGAAAATATTTTTCTACAAACCTGCAGTCTATAAACCAAACAACATTTTATGTATGTTGCCATTATGATAATCTGTCGTTCTGTTGAATTATATTTCGGAATGTCGCCACTATAGCGCCACAATTGAAAATATCCGATGTCTGCGGTCCAGTCAAGGCCTGGATGCGTGGGGTTAGATAAAATATAAACATAATTGTTCAGAAAAAATAAATAATTTTGTTCTGAAAATTTTAACACGTTACGCTATTGATATTTTTACACAAGTTTTATTCTTAAAATCTGAACAATGTTGTAGTTTAGTAATGCACAGCGAATATTAGCCATTTTAGCATTGGTTTGTGGATAAAATATGTATAATTTTGGTTAAAAAACGCTTCACAAATGGAGGCATCTATTTTGAATACTCCTGTATGCATTTTCTGCACAATTGGAAAACATTAATGCAGAATTTTTTCTGAATACATTATTGAGAATTAATTTTGAATTTGTTACCGTTTATATTCAAAAGAGACGCATAAAATTCATATACCTTTTGTATGAGTAATTTTCACAAAAAAGTGGTTTAAATGGTTTTTTGTAATATTTTCAGCTCGCTACCGGCAAACGCTTAATTTGTAGGAACCTCAATTTTTTTTTCGAATGGCAACCTAGTTCATGCGGGAGTTCTATGAGAAGGTCTTCTAAAACTGAATGCGATACTGGCAACAAATTAGGGGTCTGCTTATTTTGTTACAGTGAAACAAGCCCACATAAGTTTTTTAATTAAAAATAATATTCGAGAAATCTTTAAGACTCACCTGATTTGGCTAATGTAACAAATGCTGAAAGTGATCTCCATCTTCTACTTGATAGTAACCGAGTCTGTGGTAAATATTATTAACCGCACTTCGAATACTTTCGGCTGGTAAATTAGTTACCTCCATGCTCATTCTATCTTGTAGGTCCTCAACGCCGCTTGGTCTATTTTTAAACACTCTCTCCTTCAAATACCCCCATAGAAAGAATTCCAATGGTCTGGAGACCAGACCTTGTTGACCATTCAGTAGGACCACGTCGACCTATCCACCGATTTGGAAAAATTTCGTCCAAGTGCCTTCGAACATTTATACCAAAATGCGGTGGTTCGTCATCTTGCTGAAATCATATTTTTTCATGGGGATTCTCTGCATCTCTGATAATGCAGGTATTAAATCGAATGAGAAGAAAATGAAAGAAGTAATGCTCAGCAGTAAAATTATGGTCCTAAAATTCGGTTATTTAATATACCAGCCCATACATTGACATTTTGTTGTTTATGTCTCCCACGTATCCACTGTGGATTTTGATCAGAACACCAAAATCGATAATTATGTCTATTGACCATTCTATTTAAATAAAATGTAGTCTCATTAGAAAAAATATGTTATTTTCATTATATCGTCATTAATTTGTTGCTAGTATCGGATTCAGCTTTAGAAGATCTTTTCATAAAGCCCCCACCTGACCTACAGATTATGGGATAGCAGGGAGAGGGTCAAAATATTAAAAAAAGACGAACAACCATTTAAAACATTTTTGTTCCAACGTTATTGTGGAAAATGACTCGTACAGAAGATATAAAGTGTGCGTTTCTTTTGATCAACCGTATATGTAACTACTAAACATTACCCTTGTTTGCATGCGTTTGTTTAATTCTGAAATTTCACTATTTAGTTTCTCTGTTATGGTTTGTAAAGTTTGAGGTCTATTATAATAAATCACTAAACTGAGTTTTTTTCGGGCCTTAAGTTAAGTCGCTTTTCTTTTATTAGTTTTTTCAAAGTGTGTTATTGTATTCTAGTTACCCCCTACCACGTCGGTTGATAATGAAAATATCAAAACATTTAAGAGGCTATCGGAGTGAAATTATATTCTCGATTCATTCTCTTCTGCACATAAATCTGCAGTATGTCAGGTTTATGTCGGTCATCAACAGAAACCCCATTAGTCTAGCCATTAAGCCGGATTTCAAGACAAACATAAAATATGACCTTGAAAAACACGTCGTCATTTAGTGAAGAAAAAAATCGAAAAAAGTCAATATAAAAAAACATTAACTTTCCGATATTCTGAAGAAAAAACGCTCTATGGTAGAAGACACAACCAACTAAAAAAGCTTATTGACATGATATACACCTTCCCGAAAAACATCCATATTGGAATGGAAAAATATAAAGCCTTAAACATTGAAAAAATAAAGTCATTAATGGTGATGTAGCCCTACCCAATGGAGAAATAGTTCTAGCGATGAACCAAAGAGAGACCCACAAATACCTAGGATTCCAACAAGCTAGACTGCTTCAGAATAAGCAAGGAAAGACTAAGCTGAAAGGTCAGTACGTTCAAAGAGTGCGAGCTCTTCTGAAGACAGGACTGAACGCCGAAAATCTCATTACTGCAATTAACCCCAATGCTGTGCCCGTGCTGATCTACAGTTTCAGAATCTTGAAACAGACTACCACGGAACTAGAGGTACTACAACGAACTACTCGTCTAATGATGACCAAGTACCACTCACACCACCCAAGGTCACCAACTCTCCGAATGATCTTACCACGAAGAGAGGGTGAAAAATCCCTTGTTGATTTGATCAATTCGCACTCCCGACAGCTTCCAAAATTGAGAGATTTCTTCACCAGCAAGGCACAAACATCAAGCCTCATAGTGACCTTAAGTAATAACTCGTACTATCCAGTCAATCTCGCAAGTGACCACATGGTGGTCTCAAATGGCACTACACGGCCGACATCGCAATGACTTGAATCAGCCACACATAAATTAGGAAGCATCCAACCGAAGGCTGAAGGATGGACAACTATTCCCAGAGACAGAAGGATTTGTGAAGGCAATACAGGACCAAGTTATTAATACACGAAATTACACGAAATTTGTCATCCAAGACCGGTCTGTTGAATCCGATAAGTGTCGAAAATGTAGTGAGAGATCAGAGACTATACAGCGACATTCAGAAGGCAGTCCTGCTCAGTACTTGCCACTTAGTGAGAAAATTCTTACAGGACAACACAGAGCTAATAGAAACCAGCCCACTCCTTTTGACGCATGCATACGGGGTGGTCTTGGAACCCAACATTTGTTGAGAAATTGATTGTCTATTTTGGTAATAAGAATAATAAATTGCTATAATTTGGCTAAAGAAATTACGATTTGGTATAGAAAATAGAGAAGCATTGTTGCAGATTTTTTTTTGGAATAAATTATTGTAGATTCGAGGAGCTTTTATTATTACACGGGTTACGTGTAATAATGTTAAAAGAAATGTAAAAAATATCTTCTTTGACCTTTGAGAATAATAAATAAATATTTGGCCTAAAATAATTATAGCAGTTTTATTTAGAAATAATGTTTGTATATTTTTGTATGAAACCTACTTAATTTTAAATCAGCAATACATTTATTAAAAATAATTTTGTCCTTTCACAAAAATATACAATATATTAAAACTGATGTAGGATATTAAATTTTCTCCCCCCTTTGTTTTTTCTCTGCTAGGAAATAATCATGTTTTCTGAGTAATATGTATACCACAATAAATAAATTTATTGAAGAAAAAAATAGCATATTATTTTATTGATGGATTATCAAACACATAAAACTTTTCCTTAAACAAAGCGTTGAAAATTCCATTTATTTATTTTAAGAATTTCGACAACGCATATTATACATAATGTGGTTTGAAATTTTCAATTTTGTTGCTATAAATTTTTACTCATAAGGAATTTTTGAAATATCACTCCGATGAAAAAAGAAGCTACGACATTTCGTGCCTTTACTTCTTTACATCCCTTCGAGAACACACAATATTGGGAAATTTGTAGCGGGATAACTGGAATTGCTTTTCTCGTACATTGCTATCGATTTCCAAAGACAGGATATTCTGAATATCGCCTTCTCAAATCGAAGCGTCGGTTTAATATTCGTACGAGATGTGATCTAACTAATTGGATCCAGATGTGGGTATGATAATTTCTTTAATCTAAAACGCTTTACCTAATTGAAAACTGTTTTTCTAAATAAAAGTATAATGCACCTATTACTAAAAGCTGCCTGGAAATTAAAGCTTTATTTCGTTAGGTTTACAAAGTAAGGCAAAAAGTTGGCGGTATTTGCAGGGACGTTCTGTAGTTTAGGAAGTGGAAGTGCAAGCACTATAGTCTAGGTGGTTACGTGATTTTGAATTAAAAAAATGAAACAGTGTATTTTTTTAAATAGAAGATTTAAGACTCACGAAAAACATATTAAAAATTCTACCAAACTCGATGAACGCGCACCCCCCTAAATATGTAGATTATGTAGAAGAAGTTAGTAGAAGATTTTTGTGCGATAATTCGAAGATATAGGGTACATAAAATAAAAATGTGTAATATTGTCTATAAAGAACGTTTTATACATAACACCAGTTTTATCGGCGGTGCAGCCACGTCAAGCTGACTGATGCGCGTCAATCACAATTAATCCATGCCTACAAGTGTGCTATGGGCGCACTTGACATATGCGAGGTAGTGCGCGACAACCTACTCGGTCACTGGATTCTTAAATATACGTTTCGGCCTTTTCGAGCATCTTCAAATTAGAAAAGGCAATAATAATAATTTTAAAGTAAACTTTTCGATTCTAAACATTTTTCATTCTTGCATCTTTTTTTCGAAAAAGAGTAAACAAAACAATTTTTTTCTAATACAAAAAAAAATTAAAAAAAAACTTGTTTCAGCGAGTTATTTAACTTTAGTTATTACAAAAACGTATGTACGAGGTCTCTGTGGCATACTTGAATGTGCGTTCACTTTTGCTAAAATTTACTGTAGTAAGGGATCTTATAGTGCGGGAGGATTATGACATTTTTTGTATTTCTGAATTGTGGCTAAATAGCAATATACCTGATCGGAATCAACTTATAGTATAATTTACTTAGGAAGGACGGTGAAGGAATCAGAGGAGGAGGGGTAAGTTTTTACACTAAAAAAACATTTTCTTTTAAATCTATTCCGTCGAGTAAAAATATTGAGCAACTATGGATAAATATTAAAATTAATTATATACTGTTTGCTGTAGAAGTAATTTATCGACCACCAGACCAAAATATTAGGACATTTTTAGAACTTTTCGAGGCTAATATTTCTGCTTTTAAACCATCATACGAGAAACTCTTATGCCTTGGCGATTTTAATATTGACTTACTAAACTCTCATGATGTAGATACTGCTCAGTTCCTTAATTTGACAACTTCTCTGAGTACCCTCCGACAGCCCTACATGTGTAACTCTTACAAGCACAAATTTGATTGAGTTATTATTAACAAGTAGTACAGAAATCGTTAATGATGTCCAAGTGGAGCCCGTTTACAATGTATCGAATCATGATCTTATTAGATGCCCTTTAAATTTGAAGTCTATTCCAAAAACATCAGCTTTTAAAATGTTTAGGGATTTAAAAAACGTTAACCAGTTTAATTTTTTATCGGATTTACGAGCCGCTCCTCTTGCTTACATGTTTCTGATGGAAGATGTAAGTGAAAAAATTGAATATTTAAACAATATCCTTTAGGTCTTTTCAACTTCCATGCACCTTTTAAGCAAATTGGTATTACTAAAAAATATGGTTAGCGGATAATATTCACTTCCTAATGACCTCGACTTAAAATGGCGACGAACTAAGAATCTAGCTGATTTTGAATACTACAAGTCTCTTAGAAGCCATACTACCCCTGGTGTGTCGTAATGAAAAGAAGGCATATTTTCAACCAAGGCAAATACTGTCGGTATTAACAAAATTTGGAGAGACTTTGAGTTGCGAAACATTGATAAGAAGAATGTGGATATTCCTTCTTCGCTTTGGGACCCTATGCACTTGAATAACTATTACCTTTACGGTATCTCAAAACTTAATCCCAGTCTGGCTCAAAATTGATTGGTACAGAAACAATAAGAAGTCTGGTGTGGTACGTTCAATTTCCAGATGGTTACTAAAAATGAGGTTGAAAAAATTTATATTCTGTGAAATCCTACAGGTAGCGACAGAATTAATAAATGATTGTTGTTAGCAAGTTTTTACATAAATTCTTTTATCATTGATATATTCAATTCATCTCTGGAGAAAGACGTATTTCCCGATTGTTGAAAGTATGCCATTGTCACTCCTTTACCGAAAATTTCCAATCCACTCGAATTTAAAGATGAGCATACTGCGGGCATTCTGCAAATTACCCGAAAAGGTTATGGACACTTATTATGTCATTCATAACCTTTAATAGATCAGACTCACATAGTTGTGAGACTTCTCTATTAAAGGTTATGGATGACATAATAAGGGGTATGAATGGCGCTGATGTGGTAGTTTTGGCTCTAATCGATTAGCCAATATAAGTCATAGCTTGCTCTCTTCGATATTGGAATTTATTGGGGTGGATATCCGCAGCATGAGACTGCTAAATAGCTTTTTGGATAGTAGAGCCCCGTCTGTCCGCATTGCAGATGTCTAGTCAGACTTTCTATCTGTAACGTGCGGAGTCCCATAGGGGTTTATTTTGGGCTCTTTGTAAAATTCATTTATACTCCGAAGATACACAAGTCTATCACACGTTTAAACCGGATAAAATTACTCAGGATATAAATTACTTAACAACTTTAGGTTCAGTAGCAACGGATCACTCTTTATCAATTAAATAAAAAAAATCAATTATGGTTTTTGGAGCTTCCAAAGTCCGTTAAAATTGTTTACCTTCAAATTCAAATCAAAATAATTAATGAGAATCTGCCTATAACTGAAAGCTGCAGAAATTTGGGACTTTTTTTAGACTCTGACCTGAAATATAGGTCTCACATTAGTACGTTGATTCCTCAGGCTTATTTCAACTTAAAATTGATCTATAATTCTAAAGACTATCTTAATCAGAAGATAAAAACTTTGTTGTCAAGCGCTGGTTTTATCACGATTGAACTTCTGTTACTCTATTTATGGATACTCAATAGACTCTTTTGACAAGCGCCGTATTCAGAAGTTACAAAATTCCTGTCTACCATTGATATTCGGAATTCGTAGAAGAAATCATATTTGTCAATAGCTTGCTGACCTTTGTTGCCTTAATATGAGTAATAGACGTTTACTTCATGCTGGTTGTCTTTTTCATAGAATTGTTTTAAATAAAACTCCCCCATATTTGTACAGAAAAATTTTGTTTAGGTCGGACGTATATAATTTAAATATTAGGTTTAAGGGACGTCTTACGCCTCCAATACATAAGACTAAACTATCCAAGAGATCATTCTCTTACCGAATTTCAAAGATTTACAATGCTATCCCGGATTCTATAAGACGTGAAAGTGCTTCCTTTTAAATTAGCTTATAAAAGTTTCTTGCTCGGTCAGCAATAACAGGCAACAAATTTTTATTTTTATTGTTGATTTGACAGAAGGGTTTTTCGTTATTCTGCCCCAGCTATCATAACTCTATAACTGGAAGTTATTATTAGTGATTTATTACTTATTTATTACTTATTACTTACTGTTTTTCTTGCTTTCTTTTTCCAATGCTTAGGGTAAAGAACAGAGTGCGGGTGCATTCTCGAATACACATGCCCAGCTGCCCCTCGACATTTTCACAAAATTGTATTTTTTTTTTGTATCCTATGAGTGTTAGAAATCAAGACCTTATTTATTTATTTATATGGCGTTTAGTTTATAAAACTATATGCTTGATTCATACTTTTTCTTAGTATGTCAACAAAATTTACCTTTAAAATATACATGTTATCGATACCTACAGCTTTCATATTAAACTTTTTTAAAACTCTTATGATTTCAAATATATCTTACAGCCCTTCCCCCTCCTATTAAACTCTGTCTGTTGCTGCTAATCCTAGCACTTCAACAGACTTGAGTTTTGATATATTATGTTCCTGTTAAATTTATATTCCCAGGGATACTCCCGAAAATATTAAGAATCTTTTGGCCCCTCACCTACCACCCACACTCAGAAATTTAAAATCGATAAATAAAATAAACTATTATTAAAATTATAACAAAGGATAAAGTTTAAAGACATAAAACAGAAACAATTTTTAAATATCGTTGATTTATTTTCTGTCTGGAATATGTTCTACGCAGGGATCATATCATCCTTGTTATTGGGTTAGTGTAACGTGGAATAAAAAAATATGATGATATTATTGCTCTCAATGAAAGTCGGGAGTCAACAGCGTAATTTAATGCAAGTCGTGGCACTAGCGAACGAAGTAGTTATTTCTGTGATTCCATTTTGTGATTTTATCCTACAAGGGACTCGTTAGTCTATGCCAACCTGATGAGCACTACAAAGAGCTAAATCGTGATCGTCATTTGACTAAAGTGGAAGTGCCTGCTGCGATATAGGTAATGTTCCAGACCAGGATTATTGTATCCTTGTTATTACGTTGGTGTAACGAGGAATAAACATATATTAAGATAAAAATATATGTTTTTTTATGTCAGACAAAATTACGCACTTCATTCTCCAATTTTTTAGAGCAAACATAACTAACAACATTTGCGAGATACAGACGAATCTTTTGATGTCTGATTCACGAAAATCGATCCGGTTGTTTGGACTAAAGGTGGCAACAAATGGTAAATAGTAACAAAAAATAAATCACGCACATTTCAATGCGCAGTCGGGTAAAAAGAAATGAAATAAATATTACCATATCGTCAGAAAATTCATTAAATCTAAAGAAAAGATAGAACATAATGATAATAGCATACAACTCTGCCACGTTTTTTTCTTGAGTTCCACGTAACATCTGATGAAACCTAATTTGGAAACTTCTATACTCCGAGAGGAATTTCCAATAGAAATCAATGCTCTGAGATGGAACGGACTGACAAGAAATCTTTGGATTAGCCGTGTTTCACGTGTTTCTGTATCTGGAAACCAAAAACGTCCGTCGAGTGAATTATAAGCGATAGCAAACGTGCAGGCGTATGTGCGCGGTATCCAGGGAATTTCTGGATACGTGTTTCCGGCATAGGTCGACTCCACATATATTCATTAAATGTACGTCAGTCAAAGCAAAATAGAATCTTGACGTTTACGAAATACTGGATATCTTAGAGCTAGGTTTAATTATTACAAAACTTAAAGAAATAAAGGAGAAATTCTGCTAAAAACTGTTTACTACATTTTATTATTTTTAAGGTATTTATTGGGCTAACTTCTATGGATTCATCAGTACGAGCGAAGTTGCGGGCAAAGGCGAATTAACCAAGTTGTTTTTTTATATGTTTTTGATTTATCTTTATACTATATTACATTTACTTTTGATTTCACACATATGTGGTATATTCTCTAAGTGACCGAGTAAACACCAAAGGTACTTAGGTTGTCTACGAGCGGTCAAGGGTCTTCTACGGATCTTATGCAAATGGAAAGATGGTTACTTTTTTAATTGCCTTCTTTATTTTCAATGCGAGGTCCTGACATGTGCTTCTGTCCTCCTTATAAGCTCTGACGATATTTTCATCAAGAGGTATTGACAAGTCTACTATTATGCCCTGCCTTGCTTCTTTCAACCACAGTAGCACATCCGGCTGGTTCGCTTGGACAGTTTGGCGTATGAGTATCTCCATGTCCCAATAAAGTTTAACATTCTCATTTTCTTGTTCTGGTTTGGGTGAATATTGATAGTATGTGGTAAATTTTGAAAAAAATACCAAAAGATTATGTTTCAGACACAACAACTGGTGGACCACTTTACCCATGTTATTATGTCTTCCAAGATGGCTAGTGGGAGCAAGGTAAGTACAATCGGACACCGAATACTGGACAGATTCTTCAACATTGCTGCAATATCTTCACTTTGTTCTGTTTAAGAATATTCTGGTTGGGACTATCTGGTCCTGATAGCTATAACGAACCCCTTAGTTTTAAGAAGCAGGTAACCTGCTAAAGTATATCCTATGCAGTGACATATTGAGCCATTTATGAGTGTACTTTTTTATGCCGCACGATTGCTCGATGGACAGAGGAGTTTTTATTTTGGAAATATTTTTAAGGTTATTACAGTCCCTTTCATGAATAGCTACTAGATAGAATTATAATCTGCCTCTCTGGTCTCGATGTACCGGCTGTCCAATAATATATAACAGCCATAACTTCATAACCGTTGATCACACAATTATGGGAAAAAATATGTATAGGTAAATGGGCCAAGAAAAATCTCTGGAAGTTCGAGAAATGACCGCTAGAGGGCGTAACAGCAACTCGAAAATGGAAATGCCGATTTTCTCTTGAATTTTCCTAATTAAGGTTTGTCGACAATATAAGCATTGTATTCTTTCATTTTTTTTATTTTCGGTGATAAACTTTTATTTTCGGTGATAAACTTTTTTTCTCTCAAACGTTTATATCTCTGTTTTGGATAAACCGATTACATTGAATTTGGTGTGAGAAAAAGCGCTTTGTTTGCTCTTCAAGTAGAGCTATTCACTGTACTATAGTGATTCCATTAGTGGTCACTATATGGCGTTTTTTCGAAATTCTTCAAATAATACTAATTCTCTCAAAAAAAAAATCAACTGGTATGATATGACTTTTTTGACCTAATTTAATTTAAGGTTATAATAGGAATCGAATAGTGAAAAAAAAATCCAGGTCCGGATTTAAGTTAGAAAAGTTGACGCTGGTCGCGCGAGTCCGCAACGTCGGATTGAAAAACTAACCTTACCAATTTTTTTTCACAATCATCATTGTTGTGTCACTTTTTCTTCTCTGCAAATTGGTGGGGTTTTTCAATCCGACGTTTCGGATTTTTCATTTGATTTTTTTGAGAAAATGATTTCTCTGACACCAATTTCAATGTATTATTGAAAATTAAAAAAAATGATTAAAAACAAAAAGTTGCATAATTGTCTGAAGAATACACAGCTTATATTTTCGACAAACCTTAATTATTTAAATAATTCTAAATAATTTCCAGCGATTTTCCTTGGCCGATTTACCGATAAATATTTTCCCCCATAATTGTGTGATCAACGGTTATCGAGTTTCGGCCAGAGACCATTCTTAATTGGACACCCGGTACATAAAGATGTTCGATTGCAGAGTTTGAATTCTGATTCTGAATTCTGAATTTTGTAAAAAATGTTCGGATCTTCCTTTCAAGGCGTTCGAGATTCATTTTACACCAAGAGATTTTTCCAAACGCAGAGGAAATGGTTGAGATAGACCTCTTGTTTATGGCTGCTACTTTATTTTTCGCATTATCGTATTAAATATGATATTAACTTCAGAATAGTTCTTGTTCAGCAATCTTTTTATTTCCATTTCACTTAATTTCACATCCCAGTAATATTCCCAAATATATTATTATCATTATTATTTTTTTATTTTTCGTAACTTTCATTAAATAGTCTATAAAAATTAAATTATGTGATTTATTATTTTTGTGCATAAAATGATTTTATTCTAGAAACTTCGTTAAAATTCTACTGAAACCTTTTTTTACGCTGCCATTTGCTATAATTCGCCATAGAGGATTTCCACAAAAAATTTGGCTGTGTATCCCTTTTTTTACCTGAATTCTGTACGAAATTTCAAATCAGAATGTTAGTTTTTTTAGTATTTGAATTTTTGAACATTCCATTAGGCTATTTTGTTCCGCGATAATGACTTTACACCAGAATTTTACCAGTTTATCTAGGGATAATAAGATCACAGTGACCACATTTGTTGTTTGGGCAAAATGTAAGGTCCATTCCATAGGTAGTTCATTAATAATGATTTTTTAACATTTTGTGTGACCTTTGATTTTTGACCAAAATTTGAAGTCAATCGGATTAGTAGGTTTTGAGCTATGCTGCACAGAGATAGAAAGACAGAGCGACAGATATGGGAAATAATGTTATTCGAGACTTGGGATCCTTAAAACAGAAAGATCTACAAAAACCTGGGAGGGTGATTTTTTATTTTACCTCTTACGAGGGAAATAATACTTGCGTATTATATTCACACGTTTAGGTTAGACAATATGAAAAGTATAGACAATAAGTACTCGTTAATGAGGTTCAGGATTAAAACAAAATATATACATTTTGCTGCGTTCGAACGATTTTAGAGGATTTTTGGCTTTTTTGCAGCATTTAAGAATATGATATCAATCTGGAAGCCAGGACCAAATCTGTATTCATCGCTGTGCATTTAATAAGGGCAAAATTATGGCCCTCTGATACCGTTCCTAGATTTGTACTAGGTCAGTCTTATATGAAATGATGTATATATGTAAAATAATTGATCCCTGCAGTTTGACATACTCCTTAAATAATAAACTCGAAAGGATGACCCTTTTTTGATAATTTTTTAAGCTAAAAACAAGATTTATTTACGCAGCAACTAGACTCCCCGTCTGATATTATGGATTTAGCTATATTTAACCCATTATTATTAAATCTAGAATATCAGAAAAGAAGTGATGATATATATCACCGACTGAAGTCAAGACGTAAAAATCTAGGAGCGGTATCAGAATATCATAATTAATCAGTTTATTAGACGTGCAGCGATGAATACTAAATTTTCATCGCGGTCTCCATGACCCTATAGATTAAACAAAAAACAGGTTTAGATATTCTATGTTTCGAGATGTGGACTAAACTGTCAAAATTTCTTTTAGGCATATTAACAAAAATATGTTTTAAACAAGAAAATTGTTAAATTCTGATTTCCTTTGATTTATTATAGATGCGTAATTGTGATCGGTATTTTTAACCTCCGGTGTCTCTAAAATAGTTCGAACGCAGCAATAATTTATTTAGTTTTAAAAAAACATCAGAGATGGCTACATTTTAATTTTTTTGTCTAGGTTACATATCAAACCTATTAACAAAGTTTTATTTTGGATATTTTCTAGAGAAAAATGTTTCTATTTTATGTGTGTGCGATGAGGCCCCGAAGGCTGAAACTAGTAATTACATCATTGGGCTTCTTTAAAAAGTTAAAGTAAACAACAATTTGCCTAATTTTTTACTCATAAATATGTTTGTTGGTGTTGTGTGTAAATAATCGTGGGCCAATTAGACCACATATCGGAACACACAATTTCTTAAACTGTTTTTCATTTAGTCTTATTTACGCCCTGCTAAAAGACCAAATATTTCCTCCCAGTACTCAAGATATTAAAATAAAAAGTTCATACTAACCAATTAGTTCAATAACGACATAAATCTTTCCTTTTGTGGTTTTCAAAGATAAGCAAAAATAACACATCATAAAATAAAATGTTTAAAAAATCGGTAAATTGGCTTTACCCGGAACTTCCCTTCCTATTACTCCTTCTTTCTATTAGGAATAGTGAAGTATAATTATTTTTATCTTTTTCAGAATATAGTTCATGTGTCACGTGACTCAATGGGGTCCAATAAAAATTACTTCCATATGTTACAATTTATTTAAATAATACAGCGGCAATATTTGTATCACCTTGTTGTGGTCAATTGCGATGCAAAGTAGAGAGTTGTCATCTTTCACTGATAATTTTATTCGTTATGATTTTACAATTTCGAAGAAAAATAATGAACTGTAATCGCTGGAGGGACGTTGATGAGGGTGATATTTGAAATTTCTTCATTTTTTATATTCTCTCATCGAAAATAACTCGTGAAATCGGAGCAGCACATTCAACTCGCCCTTCAGACTTTTTGAATCGATATCACTCATAATATCGATAATAATCCTATCACTTGTTATATTATATTAGAATATTTTTCGCTGACTCGAATATTCGCTTCCCTGAATTTGAAAACTTTTACATAGGTGCCTTAAAAATATATTTTTAACATTATATTCTGGAGCGTCATAATGACATCGTTTTGATCGTCATTTTTATTGCCAAAATGTCACATTTTGTCGGACTGAAGGATTCATTATAGTCCAGGAATAACGAACTTAACAATGAGAAAATAACAGAATTTCCCCCAAAACGTCCAAAAAAATAGAAATTTTCCATTGTCCTTCCTCGGGTACGTTTCCAACGGACCTATTGAAGGATCATTTCTTACATTCTCGTTTGAGTTTTATCTTACCAAACTTGGGAGCTGTCAGTGACGAAGAGGGTGAGAGGTTCCATCAGGACATCCTTGCTATGGAACAACGGTATCAAGGTCTTTACTGTTGATCCCTAATGAGAGAAGCTGACCAAGATTTTAAAGGAAAATCACCCCATGCAAAGAAAAAATGATGCTGTTTTGTATTTGTTATTTATTGTTGGTTTCGTGATAGTTGTTTTAAATACAAACCAATGTTTATAAAATAAGTTGTTTTATTTATCTATTTTTAATAAATCACATCAATAAAAAAATAGTCATTATTGAAAATCGTGTTATCAGATTTGGCTTCAGCGTTGGCGTTTTAGCGAGGATATAATACTTTGGCTTTTGTTTCGAACCGAACCAGTCAATTTGTAGTGTAGTGTAATTAACCAAAACGAGAACAACGTTTAATACAGGGTGGTAATTAAGAAAAGATAACTGGTATTATTGCGACACACCCAAATTTTAATGCACCTTTTGTGAAAAATACAAAGAATATTGTTCTGTTATAAATTGAGCCAAGGTTCTAATAGCGATAAAAAATATTGAAAAATATTATTGATACAAATACTCTGCCACTATTTGAAAATTCATAATTTCATGAAAACATGTCTTGTTATGCTTAATTAACAACTAAAAAATTGTATTAATATATTTTGTATTATTTAGAAGAGATAAAAAAATACATATTTAAAAAAATCAACACTCTGTATATTCAAAATTAATTATTTTCGTCTCATTAGTATAATTTTTTTTTGTTATTTTCATGAAAAGAATCTTTTCGAGCAGTGGAGGCATCACTTAAATAACACACTGCATTAAACCCGCCTTATCCATTTTTTTTGCTCTTTTGAGCGCTCACGGTGTGAAGTGGGCCACTAAGCCCCGGTAGACGAGCGGTTTTTTACTACATATATAAAGTACTTACACGTAAATAATGTATTCTATATATTTCTTAAGCATTATCAGAAATATAATTTAATTTTCTGGGAAAGACTAAAGTTAATTAAACTAGTGTTAATGAAATTTACTTTTTAAACCAGTGCAATAAAATATTATTTTAGACACTGACAACTAACGCTAAAAGTCTACTTTTAATGTTGTAAAAAAACTAACTTATATACAATATAATCAATATTAAGACACATTTTCGAAAGGGCCACTCATACTAAATAAACAAAAAATTAGTTATACTCGCTAAAGTCTAAATCTCATACCTAAAAATCTCCATCATATATCTAGTAAATTGTATTTATGAACAAATGTTTGTTAAAGGCAGATAAATTGTTTTTCTAGCTCTTCTTGTTCAATCCACCGCGTATACCTTTAATTAAATTTCCTCGTGCGGCTTCTAATTGTGAAAATACTACAATAAGGAGAAAAGTTAATTAAAGTTCTTCGCCATTGCCAGGTGTAACTTAATGAGATTTTAAAGAGTACAGTTTAAAATTCCATACCAAGTGCAGACACTTTTTTTATAAAGTTTATTTTATGCCGTTTCAAGTGGAAGTGTTTGATTGAGGGCATTAATTATGTTTCAGTTCATTCAGAGTAATAAAAACCATTGATAAAACCCAACGAAAATTATAATTATTTTTTTAACTTTGATAAATTTGGCTTTGGAAGTAACATCTCTTTCGAACAATCCAGTAGTAAGGCACTATTTTTTAGTTTGGTGGTAATACATTACCTCACTGGTGCGATATTGTACGATAATTGGCTCAGGGTTAAAAATTTACAAGCATGCGAAAGATTTTTTATTTTTCTTGATGAACCTATAACATTCCTAGAAATATATTATTTAAATTTGGCTCATAATTGATGTCTATAAAGTGACCATAATTCATTTTAGAAAATTTTACAGGATGTAATATTTTCGGGCCCCATTTTACCGCTCCAAAAAATTGCTTTGGTGATACTGACCTAGTTTGGTACTTCTAACGGATTTCCTGCTTTATATTAACCATTTATTTGCTGTATTACAATAACTAAAATTATGAATGGACCTAATTAATTTAAATTATTTAAAATGTTTCGATCAGCTATCTATCTCCGATGATTATCAAGTGTAAATTAAGAGGTAAGTCCAAGCAGTCCAGAGTCATAAGCAGTGATAATTGAAAGTTTGGCACCAAAACGTGAAATATTCGTGCGCGAGAGTAAAGATCTCTAAACATCTGAAATATCAATACTAGACTTCTTTGTTATGTTCGAAAAATACCGCTTCTTTAAATTTTCTATTTTTCCAATGTAGATCCCTTTTTAGGTTTTTAGCATCTGGGCTTGGATTCTATGGTCGTTATTCCAGGAATGTTTCTTGCTATTCGCCTTTTACATATATAGGATAGTTATGAGAAAGCCAGTTGGCTGTTTTGCCGCTTGAATAAAGTTATTTTATTTTGACATTTCATAACTGTATCGATTATCAACTTTCTGTATAACCATTCTGCTTAAGGTCATTTTTGATATTATTAATCTCCTTGTCAAAAGATCCCTTATCCATACATAAGATTGTGGCTTGGTCATAGAGAGATCTACTAACACCTTGTTTGTGCAGAATTGTTGGACTTCTGGTTGAGGCACTGTCCTGTGTGAGTATGTTTAACCTACTCACACAGGAAGTCTTGATCAAATCATTTTGGTGTTTGACAAGAGCATCAAAAAAGGCAAGCTGGAATTTTCTTCTTTCTCTATGGTGAACTTTATTGAAGAGCGGATATTATTTATAGGCTTTAAGAATGTTTCCAAATGTTCGTTACCCTTGTTCCGTATAATGAATGTGTCGTTGACATCCTAATCAAACTTTAGGCTTAATTGTTGTCTTTTCTATGACATGATTTTCAAACCACTCCATGTAAATATTAGCTAACATTGGAGATAGGGATGACCTCATAGGAAGATTGTCATTCTGAGGTAAAAATTATCTCTAATCTTTAATTAAGAATTACGCAGAAAAGACACAGGTCCAAAATCCTATCCAGTGGTAACGAAGTTCTTTCGGAAAGAAACTGATCTTCACCAAGCTTGGTCTTGATAATCGACAACCATTCTTCTAGAGGATAATTTGTGTACAGGCTTTTCACATCAAAGCATACACACTGGCCTTCTGGATTTAAGGAGATACTTTTAACCATTTTTACAAAATGGCTATAATTTTTGACAAGATAAGTAATCTTAACTGTAGCAGATGATTGACCGGTTCGCTGGTCGGTGAGTCCTTGGAGCTTATGTTTGGTCATAATGGCATGCTAGCTTTATGGATCTTAGGAAAGCCATACAGGTGTGGAGGTTTGCTATGGTGTGAGGTAAGTGTTGTTCTGTTTTATCAGTTATATGATCCTTCTAACGCTTCAATATCTGGTAAAATTCTCATTCTATGGCTGGTGTAGGATATTGGCAAGCGGCCGATATATTTTTTTTCTTAGAGTGTCCGCAATTTTGTCGTCATAGGTTGAAACGTTCGTAACTACAGTAGCATTTCCTTTGATAGGACCTTGATAGAGTGGTCATCATGTAGGTGTTTTAAAGCGGATGCCTCTTATTTGGTAATGTTAGATAAATATGTTTTGCTTTACCAAGCTCTATTCCTAACCTCCATCTAAACTAACTAACTAAACTCTTCAGCTTTTAGTTCTTCCACATCCTCAGTTTTTTATGGAGCTGTCCTTTGATAGTTGGTGATAGGAGATTCTACTTTATGTCGATTTTTGAGCTTTTTCAACTTTAAATCCTGTCTCAACTTTTTGCAAAAAATATAATTTTTCCAGAAGATTGATTTATGGTTTTCCTCCTGTGTATATTTTTTAATTTTTGTTTACCATTCTGTAACGTTGTCTGTAAGAGTGGTTTTCTTCCATCGGTGGTAGTTGATTTGGAACCTAATCAGGGCTTTACTGATATTTTCTAGCACACTTTTTACTCTTTTCCCAGTTACCGTTGACTTCAAACGGAAACATACAGGACTAAAGTTGTTACCTCTTTTAAAGACTCAATGTAGGACGAGTGGTAGGGTTGGTTGGGTTAGGTCAGCAACAAAGTCATAAACTTTGAAGCTCTAAATTAGTTTAATCATCTACGATTCGGTCTATATTAGACTAATTCAGGAGACTAAAAAATACATATGATAATAAGCAAATAAGTAAATGTAAGCAAGTATACAGAATTAACAGGTAAAGCAAGCAGAAAAACTATTCAAAATATAAAATAACACACCAGTTAGAAGATCTTAAAATTACCTTTTTTTTAATATAAATTATCATGAGTATTACTTACAGAACAAGTGAGATCCTCTGTATTACATTAATTTTACAAGCATAGAACAATATGGGACAAGATAGCAATTATTTCAGACGAACACATCTGTTTTTATAGTTGATATGGTATTAAATACCGAATTATTTCGGGTTACTCAAAAAGTATTAGATCTTAATATTCAATATAATATACCAGGTGTTATTTGGATTTAGTTAGGGCAAACTTAATTTTTCAATATCTTGTTTTTTGTTTACGCTAGTTTTATATTTTTTAATTTGAACCATTTCACTTCATAACCTTTTTTTGTAATTAATCTGCCTGTCAACAACACTAGTTCTTTCAAAGTTAAAAAGGTGTTGAAAACTTTGAAAATGTTCAGCTGTTCTCTGTGATATATTATTAAGAAGATTTATAGGTCTTACTATTCTTTATATGTTCTAATATACGAATTTTAGCAGATATTCGACATGTATTACCATATAAGCATTAAAAACAAATGTGTTCGTCTGAAATAATTCCTGTTTTGTCCCATAATGTTCTGTGATTTTAAAAGTAATGTAACACAGAGGATCTCACATAGTAATACTCATATAAATTTATATTAAAAAAAAAAGAAAACTTTAAGATATTTTAATTAGTGTGCTGTTATTGTTATATTTTGAATAGTTTTGCTAATAGTTGTATTTGTTAATTCTATATACGTTTACTTACTTGCTTATTATCCTAAGTATTTTTAAGTCTCCTGAAGATATTCTAATATAGACCGAAACGTAGAGAATTAAACTAATCGAGATCTTCGTAGTTTATGTCTTTTTTGTTGACTTAACCCAACAAACCCTACCACTCTTTATACTCGAAGTCACTAAAAACAAGAATTGAATCAATGCGTGACTTCCTTGGTCAGTTTGATTTTGGTTTTCTCGTAGTTTCTTAATTTTTCCTTAATGCCGGGTCCATATCGGGATTCTTAAGTCTGCCTGAAGGATGCGTGAAAGTTAGGCGCAATGCGTCGTGGGCGAGAATAAAGACCTCCAAACATCTGGAATATCGATACTAGGATTGCTAAAAGCGTCTTTGTTATGTGCGATAAATATCGCTTTTTTAAGTTTCCTTTTCTTCCAATGTTGTTCCTTATAAAGGATTTTATTCCTAGAACAACTATCGTGGAATCCATTGGTCAGAAGCTACATACCTCCTACAAGGAACAATACTGAAAGAAAAGGAAATTTAAAGATGTAGATCTAGAACGAATAGCCTTTAGCAAGCGTAAAACAAAATATTTGGAAACCTTTACTCTCGTACACGAGCGTTTTATGCTTTGGCGCTTAACCTAGTTTAGCTCTTACCGCTTAGTTTACGCTTGATAACGACTGGATATTCATCACTGATGGAAACGTTGTGAATAACTTAAATTAATGACAATGGAAGTCCGACAAGTGAATTTTGATCAGAATTGTCTACACTCTGACATATGAATAAAGACTGTTCATGCTTTTAAACGCATTTTCATAAAACAATTCAAATGGTGCAAGGTATCAAAAGGTCAAACAAACAGCATTGCTTTACGGCTTTTATCGGGTTCCTGACCAGAAAAAAACCATTCCATGCATGATTTTTTAAAATGTATTACTTTTTATCGCATTCCAGATTTAATTTCAATATCTCGAGAATACGCGTCACATTAAGAAAAATAAAATATTTAAAAAAACTTAACCACGTATTGAAACGTTTCAAAACCAGTATTCATTCGAAGCTTGTTTATGTGTATAGTAGTTTCTTTAAACCTCGGATTGGAATTTTTGGCCCATTCAAGATGCCAGAAAAAGTACTGGAAGAAGAGAAATAGAGGTTAAAGATGACTTCAAAACTGAAATAAAATAAAAAAGCCTTTTTTCCTAAGATATGTGGTTGAGAAATTGCTCTATCGTGAATTATTGTTCATCTTTCGTAGTAATATTGTAAACTAAGTCTAATACAATGGGTTTGAGCTAAAGTTAAAGGACTTATGGTAAGCCATAAGGCTACTTGTATTTCTCAAGAGGCTTTAAAGCCAGTCGATTCCCAAAAGTAGAGAAAATGTTTAAAACATGTGACTAAGGAAGATGAAAGAATAAGGATACTTGATAATATGCTAGAAAAGCTAGAAAGCCGATAATTATTTCTCTGGATCCAAATGACGATAGCACAACTGACTCACAAGAAGAATAGGACGAAACCACATTGTTGTAAAAATAATTATGATTGTCCTCTTGGCGTTGAAAAAATTGCAACAAATACAATATTTTTTGTTGTCTAGAGAAACGCCACTTTTAATTCAAGTTGTTTTAAAAATAACAAAATCTATTTATATGTAAATTAGTTTAATGGTTTTTACCCTCTACGTAATCCGTTTGAGGTGAGTCAGCCATAAACGAAAGCAATTTTAATCAAAATGAAAAGACAATATTATAAGTTCGTATTCATATTGTACTGAGATATTTGCTGACAGATATAAAAAGTTTTTTAATTTACCGAAATCTATTTAAAAAATCCTTAAAGTTGCGAACCAGAGAAGCGGTGAAATAGTTAAATAATATTTATATTCTCCAAGCGGTCGTTAAACTCTACCATGTAGCTTTTAACGGAGGAAATGCAACAATAAAGAACTAAGTTAATTAAAAGGATACAGCATATTCAGGTGTAGTAATTGGCTTTTAAAAGTCTCTGTTTTAATTTTTTGAACGTTTTTTTAAATTTAAAGCGAATTTTTAATCTTGTAATAAACAGCCTTAAACGTATACCGGTTGTAAAGTTCTAATACAAATTAGAACGTAGAGAGAAACGACGGATATCCCATTTATTTAAATGCTTTTAAATAATAGGTATCGTTTTTACCATAAATTGAAGAAAAACAAGCTCACTTGTGTTGTGCTATATTTAAAGCTATAAAAATAATTGCAACTTAAAAAATGACTTGTTGATACTATGCAACGAAAAATGTTTTAAATATATTTTAATCACATATTTCAGTAATACAATAAAATATAAATATACAAAGTCGAGGAACGTTGCACGTAAGCTAAAGCGTTTAATATTTAGGGTAAAAGAAATAAATTTTACCAGAAGATTTAATTAATTTTACAACTCCAACAAAAATATAAACTCAAAATTAAATGTCAAGTTGAAGCTAACCTCGTAGTCTCCAAGGAATTGAACATCTTTTTTAACTGACTTCAAAAAGGAGAAAGTTATCAATTCGAGTCAATGTATTTTTACCTCCTTCGTAAAATTGAAGTATTGTAATCGTGAAAAAATCACCCTTCGAAATTTTTTTAGATATGGCAAAACAAAATGGCGGCCTAGCGAAATGTTAGAAACGTTATTACTAAAAAAGTACTTATCAAATTTATCTCAAACTTTGCACAAAAATCGAGTACTATGTAG
Source organism: Kuschelorhynchus macadamiae (assembly GCA_030620095.1). Classification (NCBI taxonomy): domain Eukaryota; kingdom Metazoa; phylum Arthropoda; class Insecta; order Coleoptera; family Curculionidae; genus Kuschelorhynchus; species Kuschelorhynchus macadamiae. The sequence continues at coordinate 2,597,232 of JAUTXW010000961.1, read as the reverse complement.
GAATAAAGTGGTAAAGTTTTGGTACGAATTCAAGATGACGGAATAAAATGGCATGTTAATAAAATATTTAAAAATTCAGCCTCAAAAAACTACTTAATGATTTCAAATAATGTGCCATAACTAGTTGTGGTACAGAGATGAACTAGTAAAATTGTGGTACTAATTCAAAATGGCGGCCAAATAAAATGTTTGTAATGGTGAAAAAAATTACCTTCTTAGGTTTTAGATATCTTCACGTTTTAACTTCCCTAGATGTCAAAAAATATGTTTTATAAATTTCGTCGGTCCGTCTGTCGGTTTTTTTTGTCTGTCTGCCAGTTCGGTGTATAGCTAAAAAATACTTATCACAATGACTTCAAATTCTAGTCAAAAATTAAGGGTCGTATGGTAATATTTTGGTAGAAATCTAATATGCTGGAACAAGATGGCGGTCTAGTGAAATGTTAAAAACATTATTACAAAAAGAGCAATTATCAAATTTACCTCAAATTTTGCACAAAAATCAAGTATTAGATAGGAATTAACTGGTAACATTTTGATGTGAATATAAGGTACCAAACAAAATGGCGGCCAAATAAAATATTTAAAAAATCAGCCTGAATAAACTACTTATTAGATGAGTTTCTAACTTTATGCAAGCATTAAGTGTGACATTGAGATAAACTGGTAAATTTGTGGTACGAATTCAAAATGGCCGAATAAAATGGCTGCTAATAAAATTTTTAAAAAATCATTCAGACGAAGATTCATAACGGGTAAAGGAAATTTAACGACATTTTATATTGTTATTCAGTTATCTAACAAGAATATAGATTTGTAGGTTCCTGGTAGTGGGATTTTAAATTTTCGATTTCATACCACTTACATTGTATGTTCTCTTTTAATACCTGTTCATTTTGTTCTATCTGTCAGGTAAATATCAAATATTCCGCTCGTAACAGTTAAGAGCAGCCATTTTGCTTCTATACCTAAAAAGCAACATTTTACACCTATTTCATCTTACGACCACCCTTTTGCTGTCGTCGTCGCTCCGCCTAATTTTACTAAATTACTAAGTTGATTAAATAATTTGAGCATAATCGCTACAGTTGCTTTTGAGAAATTCGAGGTTTAAATTTTTTTCTTAAGAAAACTAGCCCAAGTTTTTGAGACACTATACTAAATTACATTATATTAGTTTAAACTTTAAAACAAAAGTAAATTTCACAATTCTGATACATTTTATATTAGTGGAAATAATTTCATTTAAAATAATATACATTTTGTTTCTATGTGGTTTTCCATTTCAAAAATAATTAAGGTGTCAGAGAAGTCTCACCCGGCACACAAGCTGGAAACCCAAGAATTAGGAGTTAGGATGAGACATGAGAAACTGAAAGATACAATAATTTAATATATATTCAAATTATAATTTTGAGGTTCTGTTACACATACCGAAAAAAAAAAGTCGTTATCTACAGGAGAAACAAAAACAGAGTAATTAAATTCCACGTTAAATTTCGGAACAAGTTTATTTATTTTCAATTAAACACAAAAAATAAACCTAACGTGAACACATATAATTCATCTAAACAAAGATTGGGTGCGTTTCTACATTCACCACTTGGTGGTGTCGTGGTTTGGAGCAGTGGTGGGATGACGCCACTCAAAATCCACCGAATATGTGATTTAAAAACAGTTTGGTGGAATTCTGTGTTCTTTTTGTTGTTTTTCTTTATTAAGTCTGCATGTTTGTAATACATTTCTATATTTGCCACAGAGGTCAACAGAACTCAGTTTCAATCCATATTAACTAATTTTCTTGGAAATGTTTTCCTCAATTTCATGTTTTTGCAAACGGTATTGACACTTATAAATTCAATTGTAAAAATTATTAAATTATAAAAAAAAATAAACTGTGGATAAATTGCCTTTGTTTTGACATTTCGCCCTATTTCCTTACTATCCACCAAATCAACTATATTCTAAAGTCGGTGGAAATTTTGGATTTATGGTAGACCTACCACATATATTTTATGAATATAAAAACACTGACTGGTAGCAACAGAAACCAGCATATCATCGAATACAAAAACATACCCGTTTTGTTTGACCTGTGACTAAACATTTGTTAAGTCGCTTTTAAAGTGGCAATCTAAAATCACAATGTTTGACTAATTGGCGGCGACATTAATTTTTTTTTGATATTTTTTTCTATTGATGAGGATAATTAATGTAAAAAATCTTATTTTGAGAAGACTTTTTAGATCTGAATCATATTAAGTACAGATATTATGTAGTCAAATATGGTTTATTTTTTTTTGTTTATGAAATCTTGAAAAAGCATAAATAGGTTTTTAATAAAGCTGAGGAGAAAAATAACATAGGGAAATATCCTGAGACATAAAATTATGGAGGTTGGTGGCGTAGATTGTGTGTGTTTTTGGGGGCATACAGTTAAAAGAAAACGCTAAAACAGTTTTAACAACTTTGGATTCTTCTCAAGACTGGAAACATTTCTTGCGTAGCATATTTCATACCTAAATGCCATCTTTTTCGAATTTCAGATTTTAAGAATTTATAAAAAAAGGATATGATTTATGACATCGCAGAATTCAAAGTCATAATTTAGTGTTTGTAGAGGCGTTTATAATCTTTTTTTATGGTTTATGTTTTGTTATTTTGATAAATTTTGTATGCAAAAAATATTTTTAAAAAAATGCTAAAAATAGCTTCAAATTCAACGAATTTAACTAAACTTAAACATTGTTTCTATTAAAAGAAAAGCATGCAATAGATGTTGGTTGATTAGTGATCATAAAATACAGCCCATTTATATAGATATTGCTCTATTTTGTTATGATATTAACAGAAAATGAATCAATAAATATATTCATTCTATCTTTCAGTTTCTTATTTAGTAACGATTCATTGTACAAACGACCTCAATAAACATAATATACTCCCAGAGACTTGTTATTCATCTAAATTAAAAAGCCATGAGATATATCTTTTAAGATAAATGACTTATTTTCTTTTCTAATATCTCTGATCCTTCGACCCATAGAAATTAGATAATCCTCAAGGATACCATAAATTTTATTGCTTCAGCAAAACCTTTATAAAACATATTGCTTTGTTTTGTTAATATGTATTATGCGAACATGGAAGAAATCAATAGACAATATTTATTCCATTTTTCGGATTCTCATTCAGTAACCATTCATTGTAGAAACGGCTTCGATAAAAATAATATCCTCCCAGATAGTTGTTATGCATCTAAATTAAAAATCCATGAGATATATCTTTTAAAATATATGGCTTCTTTTCTTTTCCAATTTCCTTGATACGTTCAACCCATAGAAATTAGATAACCCTCAAGGATACAATAAATTTTGTCGCCGTCGCCACTGAGACTGTACATCACGTGCGGCATCCGAGTGCAACCTCCAGTTATCATTAATATTAAAGAACCCAGGCCCGATTGTAAACATTTCTCCTTCATCCTCGAGATACCTATTAAATTCAGCTAGGATGTTCAATTTATTTTTGACGTGTTCTTAATGTTTCAAACCGAGTTATTTCATTACATGGTTTATTATGATTTTAGACTTTGATTTATTCTACGTACGATTTAAACTTATTCATGATGGCCCAAATATCTATGAATGGACTTTTAACTCCGTTATTCATAAACATGAAAAAAATTTAGATACCAAATTTGTCAAGAATAAAATAAAATAAAATAAATAAAAATGTCTTTTATTAGTTGGGAAAAAAAGTTTTTTTTTCAGTTAAGTCCCGGCGCAGTCTAGCCAGAAAAGGCTACTCCACTGAACCACAGCCCACTGAAATATTCAAGAAATTGTATTTTACAAAATATTATATTTAAATATGTGGCAAGTAAGCTCGAGAAATTAATTTAAATTTTCAAATTAAAATGCGTAAACAAAAAAAATATACAGGAGAATCACTCATGAAGATAGTCAATATTTTAATCTGAAGACTGAATATTCAACAGGTGACTTTTGTAATATTTTTTAAATAGGGATGCACTGAGACCAATAAACTCCCTCGGCAAAGAGTTAAAACATTTGACAGCATTTTATGTAAACGATTTCTGGAACTCGTTACTCCACGAATATCGATAATGTGAACATTTGAACGTAAAATTAATTTCGATTTCAATGTAATTGGGGAATTTTGATTAACAAAAATATTCCTTAAAAAATTTGCAAAATGCAAATCCCTTCTTGCCCTAAACATTAGGGCAAGAAGACAGATTTGTTAGTTTTGGTGCAGAAAGTTTGTACACAAATATTCCGATATGTGAATCACTAGACATAATTACTTTCAAGTGAAAGATAGGTTTTACTCACAAGATGATGGTTTTCCTAGGGGGCCATCCCTCTCTTCAGTGGTAGACAATATTTATATGGACAAACTTTGGCCTAGGTATTTGGATGATACTTTTAATATTTGGACTGCAAATGACAATTATTTGACAGAATTTTCTAGTGACTTAAATAGCATAAGAACATATATTAAGTTTACAATAGAGAAAGAGGAAATTCTTCTTTGCCTATTCTTGAGGTCCCGTTAAGCTATCTGCAGGGGGCATCATAAAAACGCTTTACAACAGGGTTGTAACAATTTGTAATAATACGATGGACCTGGAGGCCGAAATTGAAAACATAAAAAAGATCTGTTGCAGAGTAGTTGGTAACTTTGAAAGACTAATAACTAATACAATATCAAGATTACAAAATAATCATCATACTATACTATATAATAATATACTTAAAAGGGAGAGACGTCAAAATCGGGCATAGCGGAACACATCTGGTCAAACCAATATCGGATGCAGTGATCGGAGACTAAAATTTTGCATAAAAAGCAGCACTGGCGAAAGCCAAAGTTTATAGAAGCAGCCTTCATAGGAGAGAATCAAGGCATATTTACTAAGCCTAGCGTCAATATTCTAAAAATATGAAAGCCGATTCTAGCTCAAACTGACCTAAAACTTCACGGTTCAGGTATTCACCGCACAGGACTAGTATATATGCTCATTTGAAAACGATAATAATAACGGAGATAATTACTAGGTACGCTGTGAAACCAAAATAATAAAGACAATACAACTCCGATAGAACTAGTTTAGTGAAAATCCATGGTAGTGTTCCGTAAAACAGAATCGGATCGTGCAGAATTTGACGATGATCTAGAGCGGCAAGCTTTTTTGTAATGTTTGGATCATCATTCAGGCGAATAGCCCTTCTTTGGACAGGGTCAATGATATTAAAGATTGAATGAGAAGCTGCTTTCCATATGTAAGAGCAATCTTGAAATCTAGGTCTGATTTGGGATGTGCAAAGTTGGAAGGAAAAAGTATTTTCGAACTTGAAAAGGAAAACCCACCCTTAGCGGTTTCCGTGACAATTGATGGGATGTTATGATGCTAGCGAAGATGCATCTAAAAACTGATACCAACTATATTAAAGAAATCTGTGACTTTAATAATTTAAATATACAGGGTATTGTATTCAGTAGGTCTGTCTGTAACGCGGTCTAGCTCCAAAACTATTTATCCGATCAACTTCAAATTTTGGCCAAAAATCAAAGGTCATAAGGAGTTAAAATGAATATATTTTGGTATACATTTAATATGGCGGAATAAAATGGCGGCCTGGTGAGATGTTTAAAAAAATGTTAATAACGAACTACTTAACCAATTTCTCTGAAATTTTGCACTAAAATCGTGTTTTACATAGAAACCGAAAGATAAAATTTTGATGTGAATCCAAGATAGCGAAACAAAATGCGCGCCTAGTGAAATATTAAAAAATATTACTGAAAAAATACTGATACAATTTACTAATCCAAGATGGCGAAACAAAATGTATTTTAAAAAACAAAATGAAAAACTATTTATCAGATTGATTTTATATTTTGAGCAAGAATTAAGTGTGATATATTAATGAACTGGAAAAACTCTGGTACGAATTCAAGATGCCGGAACAAAATGGCGGCCACATAAAATGTTTGTAATCGTGAAAGAAAATCCCTGTCCAAGGTTTTGCACAGCCTCAAGTTTTAGCGTTTCTAGATGCCAAAAACATGTTTTCTCAATTCCGTCAGTCTGTCTATCTGACAGTTTGTGGCATAGCTAAAAGTTAAAGGTCTTATATGTATGACCTGGTAACTGTAAATATCAGTATGGTGGCTCGGTGAAATGCAAAAAAAATGCATCAGTAAAAAACTAATTATCCAAATTACCTCAAATTTTGCACAGTGTTACATAGAAATGAATTAGTGACACTTTGGCACGAGTCTATATTGGACTCATACTCATACCAAAAAGCACAGCCTAATAAAATATTAGAAAAAAACTGCTTATTAGATTAATTTCAAATTTTGTGCAAGCATTAAGTGTGATAGATAGATAAACTAGTAGAATTTTTGTTCTTATTCAATTGACTTCATATTTTTCACAAAAATTAAATGTCAAATAGAAATAAACTGGTCAGGATTCAACATGATGGCAAAAATGGTGGTCTTAAAAAATCAGTTCTTATTCACAATATATATATATATATATATATATATATATATATATATATATATATAGTAGAAAATGGATTTGCTAAAGCAATGGAATTTGGCAAACTATAGACACGTGTTTCTGACTTAAGGTCTTCATCAATACAGTCAACCAGTTGAAAGACGAGTACAACTAGCGCCAAAATGAATAGTAGTAAATTAAAAATATTAGGGCGGCAAGAACTAGTATATAGTAGAAAATGGATTTTTTTGGGGTGAGCGCTAAAGCGCTGGAATTTGGCAAACTATAGACACGTGTTCTGACTTTAGGTTTTCGTCAGTACAGTCAACTAGTTGAAAGAAGAGTACAACTATCGCTAAAATGAATACACAAAACCACACCAGAATCACCAACAGCAGCAAAACCGACATTTGTGATTACCAAGAGAACATCCAAAACCTTCCGGACTTGACTCCATTTTCTACTATATATTAGTTCTGGCCGCGCTAATATTTTCTTACTTTTGATTTACTACTCTTGGGTATATATATATATATATATATATATATATATATATATATATATATATATATATATATATATATATATATATATATATATATATATATATATATATATATATATATATATATATATATATATATATATATATATATATATATATATATATATATATATATATATATATATATATATATATATATATATATATATATTATATGGAGTTTCTGGACCAATTGATTTATATTCTTAGGAGATTTTCTTGGGTTATTGGTCTGAAATATCTTTTTGAAAAATAAAACTTGTTTATTCTTCGGAAATCATTTTAATTTGTTTTTTTTTTCTTTTTTTCTTTTTTTCCCAAACGTTTCGGCAAGATGCCTTCATCAGTGGATTCTAATACAGGTCACTAAAACTAACAAACAATGCTGTTTTGGATTCTTACTTATAAACATGTCTACTTTTTTCTTTTTTTTTTGTTTTGTGTAAGAGGATAAAAATGTTCTTTTATATACATATACATCCATACATAAGTACACCCCTGCACAGATATATACATATATACAGAAATTTAATAAACACGTATAACCTAATTAATATTACTTTTTTTTTATTTTTAAAACAAAACGTTCAAATTGGATATATAATTATACTATAACTCACCTAAGAAGGTACATTTTTTTAATCCATTCACAAATGGGACATATACACTTAAAATTTGTTCTACATATATGTGACAATACAGTATATACATACTTAAAACTACTGACTGACTGAAATTAAAATTCGTTTTGCTGCTGTTGCTCGTCATATATATTGTTTTTATTGGGTTAAAAAACAAGGTGTTTTATATTGTTATTATTTTGTATGTGGAACGAGCGCATTTATTTTATATTTTTGTAATTAGTGTACCTATTATTATTTCATTTAAGATAAACTGTAGAAAATTGAACAATTTTTTTATTTTTGCAAATTGCCATTTAACTTTAAAATTTAAATTTAGATTTACGAGAAAATTGCACAATATATGCAGTTATTTTATTACGTTGTAATATATTTGGTTTAAGTTTTTAATTTCCGTTTTGTCATTAATTGAATTTTCGTGTTTTTTAATGTACATCATTTCCAAGAATTCCCTTTTTTTCTGATTTATTTCAGTTTTTAAGATTTGTGTGTCTTTATAATTAAAATTATGGGATGTTTCATTCTCATGTTTTGTTAATGAAGTTTTATTTTTTTTATCATATTTATGCCCATTTAAGCGATTTTTGAGGTATTGTGTAGTCTGACCGATGTATACTCCAGGACAGTCCTTACAAGGTATTTTATATATGGTGTGTGTTTTTTTGATTTGATTGGTTGGAGTTGGGGTTTTGAGAGAACTAAAAAATTTTTTTGGAAGGTGTTGTAACTTTTGTGGCATACGGTTATATTATGTTTATCAAAAATAGTTTTTATATTTTCTGAAAGGCCTTGTACGTATGGGATTGATAGAAACTTATTTTTATCTGTATTTTTTTCGGTTGGTATAATTTGATTTGGGTTGTTTATTTTATGCAATCTAGAATTAAATATAGAGTTAATTAATTTTTTTGGATAGCTATTTTGAATTAAGATATTTTTAGCTTTTCTTATTGCTTGTGGTTGATATTTTACATTGCTTAATTTTATTGCTCTATCGGCTAGCCCGATAATAACTGATTTTTTTTGGTTCATTGGATGTTGAGAAAAATAATTTACATATCTGCCTGACCATGTGCTTTTTATATACCATTCTGTTTCGATAATGTTGTTCTTATTATGTAATGTCATATCTAGAAAGTTTATTTGAGAATTGTTTTCAGTTTCGATAGTGAATTTCAGCTTTTCATAAAAATTGTTAAAGGCGTTTAAAATATAATTGCATTTGTCTCTGGGAATTAAGGTTATACAATCGTCGACGTACCTATAGAAGAATGGAAGAGGAATATCTAATTTTTCGATTATATTGCGTTCTAACTCCTCCATAACTAATTGTCCAACCACACCAGATATAGGGGAACCCATTGCGCATCCCTCTACTTGTTTATAAAAATTATTTTTGTACATGAAAAATGTGGACTTTAAAGTTAATTAATAACATTAAGCAATGTAAAATATCAACCACAAGTAATAAGAAAAGCTAAAAATATCTTAATTCAAAATAGCTATCCAAAAAAATTAATTAACTCTATATTTAATTCTAGATTGCATAAAATAAACAGCCCAAATCAAATTATACCAACCGAAAAAAATACAGATAAAAATAAGTTTCTATCAATCCCATACGTACAAGGCCTTTCAGAAAATATAAAAACTATTTTTGATAAACATAATATAACCGTATGCCACAAAAGTTACACCTTCCAAAAAAAATTTTTCAGTTCTATCAAAACCCCAACTCCAACCAATCAAAAAACACACACTATATATAAAATACCTTGTAAAGACTGTCCTGGAGTATACATCGGTCAGACTACACAATACCTCAAAAATCGCTTAAATGGCCATAAAAATGATAAAAAAATAAAACTTCATTAACAAAACATGAGAATGAAACATCCCATAATTTTAATTATAAAGACACACAAATCTTAAAAACTGAAATAAATCAGAAAAAAAGGGAATTCTTGGAAATGATGTACATTAAAAAACACGAAAATTCAATTAATGACAAAACGGAAATTAAAAACTTAAACCAAATATATTACAACGTAATAAAATAACTGCATATATTCTGCAATTTTCTCGTAAATCTAAATTTAAATTTTAAAATTAAATGGCAATTTGCAAAAATAAAAAAATTGTTCAATTTTCTACATTTTATCTTAAATGAAATAATAATAGGTACACTAATTACAAAAATATAAAATAAATGCGCTCGTTCCACATACCAAAATAATAACAATATAAAACACCTTGTTTTTTAACCCAATAAAAACAATATATATGACGAGCAACAGCAGCAAAACGAATTTTAATTTCAGTCAATCAGTAGTTTTAAGTATGTATATACTGTATTGTCACACATATGTAGAACAAATTTTAAGTGTATATGTCCCATTTGTGAATGGATTAAAAAAATTTACCTTCTTAGGTGAGTTATAGTATAATTATATATCCAATTTGAATGGATGTATATGTATATAAAAGAACATTTTTATCCTCTTACACAAAACAAAAAAAAAGAAAAAAGTAGACATGTTTATAAGTAAGAATCCAAAACAGCATTGTTTGTTAGTTTTAGTGACCTGTATTAGAATCAACTGATGAAGGCATGTTGCCGAAACGTTTGGGAAAAAAAGAAAAAAAAAACAAATTAAAATGATTTCCGAAGAATAAACAAGTTTTATTTTTCAAAAAGATATTTCAGACCAAAAACCCAAGAAAATCTCCTAAGTATATATATATATATATATATATATATATATATATATATATATATATATATATATATATATATATATATATATATATATATATATAGCGAAATCGCGATGGTCATTATTATCATTTAATGCTCCCAACGAAAGTCAGGAGTCACAATGTAATTCAATGCCGGTCGTGGTATTAGCCAGCGGAGTAGTTGTTTTTGTGATTCCATTTTGTGCCTTTGCCCTACACGGGGCTCGCTAGTCTATGGCGGCCTGATGAGCTCTAATAATAGCGAAATCGCGATCGTCGTTTGACTAAAATGGATCATTGTGTCTGCTGTGATGCAGAACATGTTCCAAACAAGGATCATTTTCTTGTTATGACGTTGGTGTACGTGGAATGAAAACATACTATCATTTAATGCTCCCAACGAAAGCCAGGAGTCACAATGTAATTCAATGCCGGTCGTGGTATTAGTCAGCGGAGTAGTTGTTTTTGTGATTCCATTTTGTGCCCTTGCCCTACACGGGGCTCGCTAGTCTATGGCGGATCAGAATATCTTTCAACACGCCTTAAAATACCGTTGTTCGTAACCGAAAAAACTTAGTTTTTTTTTCGAACGACTAGGCATAAGAGCAAGGTCACTCATAGTATATAATACATGAAAGTTAGACCCTATAATAAAAATTCATCTCATAAACTTTTTAAACAGCTTACAAACAGGGAATATTAACTGTCTTTGTCAGTGGTATACAAACTACACGTTTGACGGCCGAACAATAAAATTAATGATGCGTTGTGGACATTTTGTACACTTTAGGTCTATTTTATTTGCTGCTTTATTGACTCTGTCCGACAATAAAATTTATTAACCATTTATTAAATAGTCCACACATAAACAAGTACATTAGTCAGTGTCGTTCAAAGTATTTATTGCGTAATAAAAGTAGGACTGAATGTTTTTTTTGTATTTTTGTGACCCGCACTTTTAACCTTGGTTAAGCGATTTAATAGTCTACTAAAATAATAAAGGCTTAGAATGTGTCATGGACTATGTAAAGCTAAAGGTTTTTTGCATATTCAGAACGCTGCTAAGTTGCACGGCAATTCCACAAGTTTGCCTTTTGCAAACCTTTCACAAAAGGGAATTTTCACACATTTTTTTATTGCATACTAATGTTTAGTTATGTTAATACTCCCCAGGAGCGTAGTGATACCGCTTCAGGCCTGTAATAACCTGTAAAATATATAACGAACATACCAAAATCACAAAAAATTAAAATCAGTACAAGCAACATAACAAAAAATATAAAAAGAAATGAAATAACTGATCTAATTAAATTTTTTTTCCTCGCCTTGTTATTTGCAAAAACCGATACAATGGAAGACAGGTAGAATTTATTCATTAATTCGAAATAGGAAACACGTATCCAGTAAATCCACGCCACAAACTTTATTAAAACGTTGTTTACCAGCCTTGTGTTCAGGGATTCCCCGATAAGCAGACGAAATTTTCGAAACAAAGCGACATCTAGACTCTAGAGGGTATACGAAAGAAAACGCTCAATGCAGGGATCTTGAACAAGCATAATTGGCATACTATGGAGTGTTTCGGCCGTAAGCCCTACTAATGAAATTCTTTAAAAGAAACACGATATGCGAAAAGAAGTAAAAAATCGAGTTTTTAGAAAATATAAAGGAAATCATTTAAAATCTATTTGGAAACCAATACAGAATAGTTTTTGCTTACATAGATGATTTTTATAAAATTAAAGTTATTAAGTAATATTTTTTTTTACTTAATAGGAATTTAGAGTTTTTGTAATATAAGTTTTTGGTAATAAGAGAACCCGTAATAACTGGTGGCAGAAGTAAAATATTAACTAAAAATTAGTACAATGCCCGATTATGACAAACTTTGAAGCGATTTGTGTTTGAACAAGGATAAAAAGGAGACTGTTAAGAATTATTCGCGGACTTGATCATTTACTTAACTTTAAAACTTAACAAGATCCATAAGTTACTATCATCGTTCGTGGTCATTTTATTTTGAAACTAAACAAGATTTTCATATTTTCTTTTGCACCTCTCAGAAAGGATTTTTGAAGATATTTCTAGAAAGTTTTGTTCCCAAGCTAAGAAAAATTAGAAAACTACATATCAGCGGTAGGTTTTAAGCAGGAGAAAAAGCTCATACAAAACTATATGTGTTCCTAATTCCAAGCTTTTATTTCACTTGCTTTCTTTCTTCGTATGTCTGTCTGTATATATATATATATATATATATATATATATATATATATATATATATATATATATATATATATATATATATATATATATATATATATATATATATATATATATATATATATATATATATATATATATATATATATATATGTTTGTTATATTTGATGGACCATATTTAAATGTTTTAAAGTCTGTTGTAATGAATGGTTGCAATTATATGTGGAATTAAAGCTTTTTGAAACATATTGAGCCATGGAGAGCTACGATGTTAATTTTATTTTATGATTTTTAATTTTTAATAGTTCGCAAGTGCCGAAATGGGTTATTCTGAGGCAGAAAAGGTGAATATGATTCGTTTATATTATTTAAATGGGGAAAATGGCGAAAGGTCTCGAAATGCAAATCGCATATCGACAACCTCAAGAAACAAAAAGTGTAGAAAGGAAAATTGGAATAGTTCAAAGGAATAAGGAAGAAGACTTTATTTTGAGGGTAATTCTACCAAATGTTGTGTTATGTTATGTTTATAAATTTTATTTCTTTTTCTTAGAAGATCCTGAGCGATCTATCGCGGATGCCGCTAAGTATTCCGATAAATCATGGAATAAAATTCTTGAAGTTTTAAGAACATATAAACATAGGCCTTATAAATTTCTTCTAGTTCAGAATTTAAGTCGATTGCGGAAGATGAAATAATTTCTTGTCCAAAGTTGTTTTTACCGATAAGTCAACCTTTACAACAGCAGGAATTTTTAACCGCAAAAAAAATGTTATTGGCATCTACAAATCCGCATCTCATTCAAAGAGTTAAGATACAGGGACGGTGCGGCGATTACTTAGAATAGCTTCCTATTGCCATATACAACAACTTAATCTGGCAACAGGATTGTGCCCCATTCCACAATGTCCTGACAGTAACCAATTTTCTAAACGATAAATATCCTCTTTGGATAGGCAGGCATGGGTATATAAAATGGCCAGCAGATAGTTCAGATCTATTCCCTCTTGATCTATTCAAATAAACTCTCTAGATGGGTGGCAACATATACAGAAAAACCCTGTACACGAAATTGAAAAAAAATCTTCAGACAAAAGACATGGCGTGCGTCGATTAGTGATGATAACTGGCAAAATAAAAAACAAAAGCAACTAAATTACCAAGCCTGCTCTTTAAAATCATGTTGCGGTGACTAGTTTTGTCTTTTTTTTTATTACAGATTACAATTTCACAAATACAATTTACGTATACATACATATCAAAAAGCTGACTACCCTTTCTGCTGGCTAATACACTAAAGTCAGAGTAAACTTACCACTGGCCGACATGAAAGGAAAATATAATCTAATGTAAAACATTAATTTTTTTTCTGAACTACTAAAATAAAAATTTCCAGAAGTCACGATAAAAATTCCTTTAGGAATCCTCAAATAAATACATTTCACATTATGACGAAAATTCTGCTTTACGAAATCGGAAATCTACATTCAGCGACTTCGGTGAAAGACGTCGCTTGTTTTGTGCTTGGCAATAAAACTAACAAAGTGAATATATTTAATACATTGCAGGGTAATGGTGCATATGTAGGCAATATAAAGTCGTCAGAGATGAAAAATGCATTATATATTTATGCTATGACATACACTTATTTTATTATTACTGCCATTGTCTTGCTACGTGATGCTATTTAAATTTCCAACATATTATGTATGATTCAATGTTACCACAAATTTTTATTCGTGGGAATATGCTATTACATTTTATATCTCAGTCAGAATACTTATTATGCTGAAAAAATAGGGGTTAAACTAATTTTGTTTTTTCAGCATTATTATGGTTTAAATATTCTTTAAAAATGTTGTTTTTATCCGATGGAGTTGAAAAATAAGGTGTTAATAGTATATTGCGTAAGAAGTAAAGTAGAAACGAATATTACGAAAGCAATATGGGTAACTTTTCCATTCCTAACAATTCCATGAGACTTACCATTAATTAAAACTTCTTATTATCCCGTCGAAAAAGTTTGTTTGTATTTTGTATTTGACAGTTGCCATGACTACAACTGCTGACGGTCGATTGCGCGATCATAGCCTGCTCACGGAATATTGAAGGTTTCGCATAAACACATTCAAATGTGCGCTTTGTTTATCGTGGCCATGTATTTGGTTTACGGTGACCGTGCGATTTGTTTATCGTGTGTAATGCGGTGATTACTCAGCCTCTAGGCCATGTGTTTTTGTCTATTTTCTATTGTAGTCGTAACTAATAGTATATAACGAGCGTGGAAAGTGCCATATAATATACTAGTGTAATGTTTCACTAGAGTATGTTAGTGTTCTTTTCAGCGAGTGGTGTACAATTTTTTTCACACAACGCACAAACTATATATTACATATCTTTTAAAAAAATAAATGGTAATAATTTTTAACATTGACATACGACCATATTTAAATTAAGTAAAGCGTCAACCGATCACGCGTTATTGCTTTACTTGACCCAGCCTACATCCGAAGATTTTAACGTTCGCACGTTGCATAGTGTAAGATCATGTATATGTTGGTTGGCCATAAGTCAAAATCACAAAATACTTTGTTAACGTCTCTAAACAATTAAGAAGTAAAATCTGGTAGATTGGTTACTTCCTGCCAGGTTTGTTTTGCTATCCTGCGAGTTATGATATTGTCCACTTAATTTCAGTATTTTAATTAGTTTATTGTGGAAATTATTTTTGAAATAACATTTTTTAAAACAGAAATATAAAAAGGAGGTGTGCAGATCGGTCTTTTGTAAAATTCTTGTACATATTTTGGTTTTCTATATATTTTTACGTAGTTTTGTATTTATCTTTCTAAAATTTCTTAAATTTGAAAGATTTGGATAAGAATATCTGTAAAAGTTCATGTATTTAATTAAGTTGACCACATTTCTTTACAGCAAGGTTTAGCTCAATCTATGTACTTTTTGCAACTGTATTAATATTTTGCGGATTTCTGCGGAAAATATGCAGTTTTATTACAAGGCAATGCGCTATTATTTTTTTAACTTAACACACACATATATATATATATATATATATATATATATATATATATATATATATATATATATATATATATGGATTTGCGCTATTCCCAGGCAGTCGTCAAAACATAATTTTTATGTTGTATTTCTAAACAAGTATATCTAAATCGCGTTACTGGCAACGCTGCGCTAAATATTGTTGCATAACAAGCGATTGATGTGCAGAATTTATGAAGCCTCCGCTCGAAGTAAAATCGACCTTTGCTATAAAGGTTTCAGTCGTTGTGAACATTGAAAGTGCTTCGAATGCTATTTTCTAAAACAAAATTGA
Source organism: Kuschelorhynchus macadamiae (assembly GCA_030620095.1). Lineage (NCBI taxonomy): Eukaryota > Metazoa > Arthropoda > Insecta > Coleoptera > Curculionidae > Kuschelorhynchus > Kuschelorhynchus macadamiae. The sequence goes on along the minus strand of JAUTXW010000961.1, from coordinate 2,581,194 downwards.
AGGATATAGAAATATAGAACATTATTCTATAACAAGTTATGGAATAGCCCATATTTCACATAAGTGAAAAGTTTGTAGGCGCCGTCGAAGGAAAGGTCTACGGTTAATGAGAGAATATAAGGCATTCTAAACGTGTTGTAGTTTATACTTTCTGTAATAATAGTTTAGAAATTATGCAACAAGATAATTTTATTAAGAAACAAATAATAAGGAATATAAAATTAAAAGCATTAAAAATTTACTAAAACTTGACTTTTAGAAAGTATGTAAAGTATCAAATTAATATTAAGGTAAGCTAGATTATATCGTCATATTTTACCTTCAGGAATTTGTGGTAGTATTTTGTACAGATCTTTTCTAAGACACCCTGTAGAATTATATTCTGAAACAGTGTATCAGGATCACTTAACCAAATTGGTGCAGTGAATTGGTAAAGTCCTTTTTAATATTTTCTAACGTGCTTGTAACGGACATTCTATAAATCAAATCACTGAAATTTTCGTCGTTAAGCAATGGAAATTGTTAGTTTTTAATGTTGATCTAGTAACGGGAAAGGGAGTAATATTCGGTTTGTTTAAGTGTTTATAGTTTTTCTTACACAAATTTATATACAACTACTAGTAAACATAAATGGTGATTTAAAAAATTAAGGTTTTTTTTGGGGTAAAGGTAGAAAATATAATTGAGATGAGCTTGAAAATTAGAAATGACAATAAGTAACATGCTAGACCTGAGTTTCCTACTGTTGGTTGGTCCCATGTTAGTGTATTACTAAAAAAACTCGAACATTAAAAATACCGAGGTATAACGGATTCAATATTGTTTTAAAATGTAAAAAATAAGTAGTATAAAGTGTCTCTTCTTTATAAATGTGACATTCAGGGAATATAACCGATGTGAAACGCTAAAACTAATTTTCGAAATAAAACTTTACTTCAAAACAAACGTTGTTTTCTATTTCGAAGAATGTCTAAACAAACTTTAGAGAAGCAAAACAATACTCTTCTAAGTTTTGCTAAGTAGTTTTGCAGATCCGAGTAGCTGATAGTTTTGAGCGAAGCGAGAGAGCAGAAATTGAGAAAAGAAATCGGATGTTCCAATTAAATGAAACGAAATTAAAGTGAGATAAAGCACTATTTGAAAAAGGCTTGGGTTTATTTGATTCGGTTTAAATGTTATGTGAACCTTCAATATGATAATCTAAACTAATGCTCACACTTCCAAATGGTACGGTTAAATGTTGGCAGAATTGCTTCAGCCAGTTATACTGGGCGTTTGTGATTTGCGCGTTAAATTTTCCTTTGCCTTTTGCTTGATTTATAATTGCTCGAATAAAATGTATGCAGGGTGCTGCAAAAATATGAGCGAAGCAAATTCTAAAATTCTTCTAAGTTCTAAGATTGGAGAAGATCAGAGGAAATACATAAAGAACATATGGTAGTATCACATTTGGAGACGGTGGCGTAACTATGTGGGAAGGCCGATATATAATAGTCGTACCGAATTTGTTACGGTCGTTAGAGAGACAATAATTTCTCAATGATATGGGGATAGATAAATACCATTTATAACTAGGGATAAGCAATATCAGATTTTACCTATCGATAAACGATAGTAACCCAACTACCGATAAATATTTCTTATCGATATGTCGACAGTTATCGATATATTAATAGACATCGACATAGACATAGACATATCTTTATTTGACTACTTTTTGTAAATTACAATTATCGCTAGTCAGGTGCAACATGTAACTGAAAATATAGACATAAAATATAAATAGCACATTCATAGAATACCTACATGATATGAGTAACACACTATCAATTTTGAAATAAATTGTTTGTGATTTCAAGATATTCCGAAATATTGTAAAAAAACACGCAACGTGAGATATTTTTTAGTTGCAATTTTTAATTTATGGTTTGAAAGCTCTCTGAAGTTTAATGGTAAGACATTATTATCAGCCGGTTGCACAAAACTTAATTGCTGTTAAGAATATTTAACAGAGCTTTGGAATTTGACAAGCCGCTTATAGAAATCTAGGAAGTCGCTGTCAAATTTGACATTCTGTTAAACATTCTAAACTTTAATTGAGCTTCCTGCAACTAGCCGTATATACATCAAAATTTAAAGAATTTTTATGGAGTTACTTAATCTGTAATTTATTCGGCTTAATCGAACTTGCCGATCTAGTGCCATAATTATGTATATCTGAACCACGTAGAAATGTATTTACATTATAGCGAATTTCTATCAACTGATGCATTATATATAACGCTGGTAAAGTTAGAATGTTTAAACTTTTGAAGTGAGGTCCGCAGTGCTCGCGATTACTCAGTCCCACTATCACCCGAAAGATCTTTTTTTTGCATTTTAAATATTTGAGTGCAAGCACTCGCACTTCCCCACACACCATCACAAATGTGCTCCTGAAAAAATACGTAATAGATATTAAAAACTGTTTCTCTGTCTAGAAGATAGTTTACTGCATAGATATTCTACATAGTCAGTCCAACTAAAATTATCATCGACTGTTAAACCCAAAACAGTAGCGCTTTTATGTTCTATGATGTCTCTATTTGTTTCTAAAAAAAATATTTCCTGTGTTTTACTTTCATTTAACTTTAGAAATTTTTGCGAAAACCAATGATCAGCTTAAAAAGTCAATTTTTTGCTGTCGTTTTTTAAATATTGTTTTTATTGGTCCAAAGTAAGGATGTATCAACCGCCTAACAAATGCATTTGTACGGGGATAGGTGTAAAAGAAGTCATTCATACATATGATGAAGAGAAGAGGCCCAAGGATCCCAATGGCACTCCATTCTCCAAAATACCAAAACCTGATATATCATCTCCGAAGGCAAACACCCTGCCTCTTTGATGGAAGGTAAGATTCCAAAAAAATTAGGAGTCTCCCTCTAATGCCATACCGATATAACTTTTCAATGTGTTGTATATGCAACTTGTTGAGATCACATAAGATGAGATCTACATTCTCTTCCTTTTCAAGGTCTTCGACTATGTTCTGCACTATCCTAGTAACTGATTGAGCTGTTCAATGAACCTCTCTAAAGTCATATTGTGCCATATTAAGCAAGTTATTGGACTCAAAAAAGTTAGATGTAATATTTTTAACGATAATTTCCAAAACCTTTCAACTTTCAGAAAAATGAAATAATATATTTAGGTATAGATTTAAGATGTAAATGAGGCTAGTGACTATAGAGTCATTAGCCTCTTTAACATCACCCTTTTCGAAGACCGGGACAACTATGGATAGTTTAAGGGTATCCGGGAAAGTTCCTTAACTAATGCATAAATCAAATAAAAGCGTAAGTGTTGTGGCAATATCATTTGCCAGGTGCTATAGAATAAAAGCATTGAAGTCATAAATATCATAAGATGCTGACATTTAAGAGAATGAATCACCCTAAGTATTTCATCTTCAGTAATTGGCAGAAACGCCAACGTTTGTTTAGTAATGGTATATAGGATAAAATGGTATGTAAGTCTGGCGACTTACTTTAAGAAAGTGAAAGAATTTTTAGAAACTTACCTATTTGTAATGTAATTCGATTCTTCGATCATTTTTTGCAAATTCGTTAATGACGTCATCATAAAATCGTCGATGCTCCGAATTATTTTGGAGAAGTTTATTTTCTATGGATTACAGCGATCGATGTATGCGAAAGTCTCTCCTACCCCGTTGAATTTCTCACGAAATTTTTTATACGCTTAAGTGTTGAAAAATTGCGTTCTACTGATGAACTTGTGGAAGGTATTGTAAATATTAATTCACACAATTTCGATACTTCGGTGTAGGCATCTTCCAGTTAAAAATTGCATTAGTTCCGTAGCGTTATTCTGGAAAAGTTTTTCATTTAAATGCATCAAAATTGCAGAGCTCGAGGAATTTAATATCATTTGAACCGCTAAATCTATGGTTTATTTGTTGCTGAATTTGATCGATTATTTCATAAAAGAGGCGTCTATATGATGTTTGAACATCTCCCACCTTGTCTGTTCGAAGACGCTTGGCTTGTGGCTCTACATTTAATGTCATCGTTTTCTCCCAAAATAGATCAAAGTCATCTCTTTTTTGGCTTAACATGGACTTAAAATCATCCACTTTTTTTAGGCAAAAAGCAATATCATTTGTTTTAGTTTGTAATGTATTAAAAACATTTTCAGCGAATGGAAATATTTCTGAAAAATATGTTCAGCAAATAATTAAAATTAAAATCTCGTTTCAGACAGTCCAAAAACCCCCTCGAACTTATTGCTTCTGATTCCCACGTTTCATTATTTTCTATTATATTCCCAAATAGTTCAATCAGTGATTCACGATTTTCAGATACTGTTAACACAAGTCTTCCATTATAGTTCCACCTAGTAGGAGCTATTTTGGGCAATCGTTTGTGGACAATGGAGTTTAAAGCTTGTGTACGTTTTGTTGACTTGTGATTGATGGACTGAAATAAAACTAAATTTAATTTATGAGCAAAACAATGGTCAAACATAGCACTTCGGAAAGTTTCTCGAATATAGCTTGCAGACCCCCTAATTGTCCGGCCATCACTGCAGCTCCATCATAGCTTTGAGCAACTAATTTTTTCTCTTCATTAATTTCTTTAGTAACGTTATAAACTACGGTATATAATGCATCTGCTGTACGATTTTCGGACACATTCTTAAAACCTAAAAATCGCTTTTGAATACTTCCGTCTGTTTTAACGTAGCGTATTACTATAGATAATTGGCTAAAATTAGTGATATCAGTTGTTTCGTCCAGAACAATAGCAATGAACCGCGCCTTGCCAATCTCTTGCTTAATTCTTTTTAGAATAATGATTGCAACAGCGGAAATTAAATCATTCTGGATTCGATTCGACGTTCCGCGAAAAACGCTAGACTGCTCTAAATGATTTTTAAGCAATCATCATATTTAGCCATTAAACTAAGTAAATCTTAAAAATTTCCTCTATTTAAAGAATTCCCTTGTTTCGTCATGACTTCTAAATCCCAATTCGTGCTGTCCGAGAAAACAAACAACATCGATAAGTCTTCTTAATATTTGCCTATTTTTATCAACTAGTTCATTGTGTTGGCGGTGACTAATTTCCAACTGTTTATTAAAGGCGTGTTCAATTCTGGTTTTGCCGAAGACTTTTTCTTTTATGACGGCCTGTAAATGCTCTTTGCACATAATGTGTCTTTTTACAGCTTTATGGAAATTGTTTAAATCGGAAAAACCAGTTTTATTCCAGAGACATTTTTCATTTTCAAAAAGTAAACATGGCCTACAAAATAATTTATAATTTACTTATATTTTCACACCCTGTTAGCCATTTAAATTGTTCGTATTGTTTTTCTGGATAAAAATGTCTAATACAGTTTTTCATTTTTGTGGTTAAATTTTTTATAGGCGGTTTTGCCCTTCTTTGGAAATTATTTGAAGCTTATCAGCGAAGTTTAATGTTGAAAATACCTTTATTATTAAGACACACACCACACATTCACACACACTCTTCTTTCTTCTTCTCCAACATTTTCAACGTTATTACCGACAGCCGAAGTTGACGGTATTTGCATATCCACGTCCGTATTATTGTCTTCCATATAGCACCACGCATGACGCGACGTACGTATAACACAACACACGGATAGCCGTTCAAACAAAGAACCTACTCCAACGATAGCTTCTGTCACCAGTTAAAGTACGCGACTGAAATGCAAAAATTGCAAACAGCCGGTGGAAAGCCCAATAACCTCTGGCTCGATTCACAGGAAGTCAAGCATACAGGACTTGACTGCAGAGAAGCTAGCGGCCCGCATAGGTTCTATTCGATATTCTATTGTGACTGGGTCTGAGTCAAGGCCGCATTTATTATGGGCTTGACAATTAAGATAATATTTTAGCATTTTTAATATAAATATACATATATATATATATATATATATATATATATATATATATATATATATATATATATATATATATATATATATATATATATATATATATATATATATATATATATATATATATATATATATATATATATATATATATATATATATATATATATATATATATATATATATATATTAATATAAATTAAATTAATGGTTTCCTATTTCAAAAATTACGTTTTAGAAAATGTTTTGTAATTTTTTTTTGGGGAAGCACTGCTTCCCTTGCTCCCATGGACTGGACGCCCCTGCCAGCAGGTGCCCAAAATCATATTTAATGCTTTAGGTTTATTTGGTCTGGCGGGCCTGGGTTCGAATCCTAGGTGGATGCACGACTTTTCAAGTCTGCAATCAATATTAGTGGTAATAAAATCCATCACAGAAAACTGTAAAATGTATGTACAGGGTGTCCCATTTTGGGTACTTTTGCGGGGTATCTCCGTTATTTTTATAGATAGAAAGTTGCGGTTTTCGCGACAGTGTGCAACTTTTTCGTAAAACTAAAGACGCCGTTAACAAAATTATTATAGCCCTTTTAGTTACTTTACTTTACTTACTTTAAGATACAGGGCTAAATTAAAAATGTTACATTTTCAGGCACCCCTTGTATCTCAACTATCATATAACTTATAGAAAATGTGACTTTTTCTTATACAACTTTTTCAGTAGAACTCAATTCCGGAATTAGTATACAGGGTCAGGACAAAAAGTTATGGGACCCTACCTTATTTTTATAAATGAAAGACCCTGTATATTTATAGACTATAAAATTTGTCTTTTTTTAACTTTTCAAAAATATAATAGAACGCATTTTTTCTCAGAAACACGTAAATGAATGACAATTTTCGGAAATTAAATGCATAATTTAACAGTAGTCCATGAATAACAATAATAAACAATTGAAAGTTACATATTGCTTACAAAGAATTGAATACCTTGCATATAGCTATCTTCTTATATAGAAATACCTAAAGGGTTCATTAATAACAGTAAGTTTGTAACAACAGTTTTATAGCATAAAGTAACAATATGACCAACACAAAAATATAACATTATTAAAAAAAAAAGAAAAAAACTAATTTTAAAAGGTGATGTTTAAATTGACGACCATTTTCTCTAATGCAAAATTGGCGCATTTTTATAATTATTTAAGTAGCGTTAAAAAGAGCCATTGGTCTCATTCTCAGATTTCGAAAGGCTAAATGAAATGCCTCTCAAAGTTCTGCTATGCGGCCATGTTGTGTTTTATATACTTCATGTTGTATACAGCCCTATAAAAAAATCTAAAATTGAAAGATCTGGAGATCGTGGAGGCCATCTAACAGGTCCGTTGGTACCTATCCATCTTTAAGGAAAGTTATTATCAAGAAATTCCCTTAAGAGCCTAGAGTTGTGACTTGGGGCACCATCTTGCTGTAGGTAAACAGTATTACATTGAGCTAATGGAATATTTTCGAGCAGTTCTGGAATAACTTCCTCAAGGATTTCTAGGTAGATATGTGCTGTGAGACCTCCTTCAAAAATTCTATAAACTATATGTCTGCCCAAAATAAAACATGACACCCCAAGTCCAAAGCGTCTTTATTATGCCCTTTCAAACATTAAATGCTTAAAAATTCCCGCACTTAAAAAAAAGCATTCGTCTGACCAGATAATAAGTCTTCCAAATAAATCATTAGCACCGATTGTTGCAAATACCACTGGCAAAACAAAACAGTACCCGGCGCGCTCGGTATCGCCAGGATGCAAATATTAAATTTGTATGCCTGATACTTATATTTCTTCAAGATCCTCTGACCGTCAGTTTTTGGCACACCAATTTCCTTCTCAATTTTTCTACATGAGAACGAAGGTATTGCTTCTATATATCCCAAAACAGCGGGTGAACAAATATCCGTGCACCACTAAATTTGCTTTTAAACGAGCAAATATTTAGCTTTTGAAAACAAATATCTTTTTACATTTATTTAATTTTTTGTAGGACTCATTACTATAAATAAATGAAATATTACTAGGTTTACCCGCAGTGATGAACAGATATTTTAGTCCAGGTCTATCTTGGGTAGTTTAAAAGCATATATAGAGTAGAAGTACGTATTCATCGCGGGGTCGTTTTAAAACAAAAAAAAAAACATTTAATTCAGTTAAAACATGAATCAAGCAATATCGAAAGGAATATCGTTAACAACTAGTAAATTATTTTAAATTTGTATCTTTACTTTTTAATTGGTATTTTGTTTTATTATTGTTTGTAGTGCAATTTTGGTGACCTATAATGTGCCCATTATTAAAACAGTTGGTAATTTTGTGACAGTTTTAAGCAAACATCTGGTTTTAAAAGCATTCCAAGATCTGGTCTGGTATATATATATATATATATATATATATATATATATATATATATATATATATATATATATATATATATATATATATATATATATATATATATATATATATATATATATATATATATATATATATCTTCTTTGCCACAATTTTAACGGAAAAAAATTCTCAATCCCAAGTCTTTATATTTTTAGATTTTTGCGAATGCGTGCATCGTTATTTCTTATTCAACATTTAATTTTTTCCTTATCTTAACTCCGTATTTCCTATGTTAAGAGTTAGGCGCATATATTTTAGAATACACGATTGAACTTAAAAATCTTGCATCTGTTAATTTAGCTGTTCCGTAGTTTCTGCAGTAATATTAAGTACATCATCACGTTGCCATTTTAGCTTATTAAGTTTTAACCAGTCAGGTCTCCCGAGCTAAAAAGTATTATTAATTCAAATACTGTGCAGAAACTTTCCGAGAGATGTTGGATTATTGTAGGTTATCACGCGTTAAACTTTGATCCAGCACAGTGTTATAAGGGGCAAAGTCATTTTAATGTTAATCCTTTTAACTTTGAATTGTAACGATCTATAACTATCTGTGCCAAATTACTTTCCAAAATGCCACTAGCAAAATTTAGTCTACATATTGTAGCAGAAAATATCGACAGTATTTTATTCCTACCTATACTAATTTTTAAGAAAATTAACTGCTATTTAATTAACATCATGCCGTGCTCACACATCATATTTTTTTTTGATAAATCTGTAGAAGTTTGTTATCAAAACTTAACATCTAATTTTCGATTGAACACGTAGACACTCGGCTGTTAATAAATTGACTTAGATTTTGAAAATAATACCCATCTATCACTAGGAGTCTCTAAGTCTTTTTCTTTACATAGGAACCAGTGGCGCACCCAGAAAAAAAATCGGTGGATGTTCAAAAGTTTGCAATGTTAAATAAAAATCTGTGATTCGTATCTTAGTTTTTTATGGTCTTCCTGATGGTATAAATTTTAGGTCTTACAGGAGAATAAAATAAGGGAAATATCGAAATATTTTATCTTCCTAAGAAATGTCAATATTTTTTCTATTTTTTTTTTAAATGTGCAATCCGTTGTGCTAAAATATCGAGTGCGGGGGATTTTATTCCCTTTGGGTGCGCCACTGATTGTAACATTACAATTAACAACATTAATATTTTATGACAATCGAAAATTTTACAAAAATATTTACACTTAACAGTTTGTGAGTATTTTGTACTTATATTGTCTGATATTTAAATTATTAGGATTTCGATCAGTTCCTTTGTAAATATTATCAGGTGTAAACTGAAAGCTAATGCTAAAACCATGAGCTTATATAGTAGAGACAAGTGTAATGATACATGCAAATTAGGCATTTAAATGTACAAAACTTTTCTTCCGATACTGGATTTGATAAAAAACAAGTACTTCACTCGTAGGGGGGAATACTGATACTGAATGTGGTCGAACCAGTTCTGAAGAAGGTTTATCGACTAGCGACGAAAAAAGAAATGTTTGGAAGGCTGCAAGGAAAATTACTTGTGAATAGATGTATTACTCAAGATTTGTTCCACTATAAGAGGAATTTGTCGACTGCTTCGATCTACTACAAAAAAGGTTACAACATTACATCAAGTAATGTGTTCTACGTTGTTTTGTTGTGCCAGATTCAATATAGGGTTGAATTCAGCCACTTTGGAAATTAAGATTTTTTATAATATATATATATATATATATATATATATATATATATATATATATATATATATATATATATAACATCGGAACCCAATAAACTTATTATAGCACCAGTTACATTCAGAAGGGGTATATTTTAGAGGGACTTTTTGAGTCATCTATTTTTTTGTATCTCCTTGCTCCTACTTTCTTTACTTCTATGTAACACTTGTGGTTATGTGTGCATACCCTCTGGAAATCGTATTTACAAGGTCACACATTTATTTTATATGGATGATCTTAACCTCTATGCTTCAAGTGTACCGGGATTTACAACATTACAAATACACTTGGGAAGCTGAAATGGGGTACGGTCTAGTTAAGTGATCAAATCTAAAACAAAAGAGTCGATTTTGAGAGAACATGTGATGGAAAACGCCATTTGGAACCTAACTGGCCCTATATATACTTAGGCGTTGATCAACACCGAATGCATGACACAAGCCATGTGATGGAGGCTTTAAGAAGCAAGTATAGGCGGCGATTATCAAAAATATCGAAATCAGAACTTTCCGGGAAGAATAAAATATACGTACGGACCCTGTTATCAGTTGGGTGCGAGATAAGCTTAAGAATCTAGACATGATTACATGCAAGATGTATGTAAATCATAACATCTATTCACCTTCCTGGGTCTCGCGTATTTATCTGTCTCGTGATTAGGGTGGACAAGGCCTTTTGAGTTTGGAACTAATGCATAACCGCATCGTTATCTGCCTGGCTTGTAAAGTTGCCAATAGTGGGGATCCTCTGCCTATTCTTAACCATGAGATCGCGGATGTTGCAACCTTTGTGTCTAAGTTGGATAGGACAATTCTAGTACCGAAGAATTTGGCTTTACTTGTCCAATAGACAAGAACGATTGAGACTCGATTGCTTATATCGAGCCGCGAGAAATCAAAACTCTAGTCAAAGTATCAGTACAATAGTTGCTTTTTTATGATCACCATCACAAACTTCAGCATAGCGTTTTCTATTGAAATACCGAAGCACTGGGGACTGTCAGTTAAACTGATATTCTCTTTTCTTAGATTAGCCGGTTTAAAAGCTGAACATACTTGTTAAACAGAGGGAAAAGCAAGCCAAATACATTCAATTGATAGTGGTATCCCGAGTATAGGGTTCAACTAGACGTCCTCATTATTGGTGCCTTGGGGATTAAAGATACTATACAGAGCTTCGGAAAATTCCAGGGTGTCGAGGCTTATCAGAACAACTTGTGATGGGGATGCATACAGTTGTCGTTTTGGGGTTCCTTCATTTACTGAGACAGATGAGTTTGGCCGACGATAACTGACCGAGTGAACGCAAGGAGTAATTAAGGCAGGAAATGGCATTATATATATATATATATATATATATATATATATATATATATATATATATATATATATATATATATATATATATATATATATATATATATATATATATATATATATATATATATATATATATATATATATATATATATATATATATATATATATATATATATATATATATATATATATATATATATATATATATATATATATATATATATATATATATATATATATTATATATATATATATATATATATATATATAATATATATATATATATACATATATATATATATATATATATATATATATATATATATATATATATATATATATATGTGTGTATATTCGTTACTTGCTGCTGCTCAGAGCGCCATTGCGAAAATTAGATATATGGATATTAAGTTTTAGGTCATGATCAAAATTTTAGGGATACCAATTTTCTAAGAAGTTACAAATAAAAACGTTTTCCATATCAATCAATCTTCTTATACCCCGCTGTATATACCTTGTTTTCTCCTTTGATACAAATTACGTAAAAGCTGATTTTTTATTATACCTTTCAAATTATATGTAATAGTTAAATTATTAAAAACCAAAAAAGCAGACTGCTTAAAACTAGTATTATAATATATGAAAACAAATAAAGAAAACATCCTAAAATAAACGAAACAGTATTTTTAGCTAACCCATATCCCGTATAAAGCAAAAAATAAAAATAAAATTACTTCTTGATCCCCATCTACTCGGATGTCATGATACAACTCACCTGTTTTTATTTTTATTATAATTGAGTTCATTTGGTAAACAAAATTCAATACAAAATATATATTAGGACTTTACGAAATTTGATTAGGATGTGTGATTTGCATTCTACCTTTTGATCTACATTCATTTTTATTGTCCTTAAAAGCGTTTGCGATAAGTGCAAACTTCTGAATTTATGTTCAGTTAAATATTGAGTCTTGTCAAAATGTCTTCTATGACTTCGCGTGTCAGGTGTTGTAGCAAAAACATGGATCTTCAACCTAGACCTTCGTTTGTGTACCAGGAGGAACCGTCGGCGCCGGTGCCTATGCGTCCGGTATCAAAAAAATCTATCTTTTTTTTTTGGACATATTACTTTTCAAATTTCACAAACACATACTAGAATACATAGACAATGAAATGTAAAAATCACAAAGGATTATTAATTATTATATAATTATTTAAAAATAAAAATAAACACATAGTATATTTTATAAGACTTCAATTCATTATTTTTTCTACTCATTGTAAGCTAATTCTAATATTTTTTTAACACCGGCAAATAATTATTTTGATCAAAAATTACAAAAGCTTGAGTCAACTAAGGAATTATAATCTTTGGGTTTAGACCGTCATCTGCGATTTCACAAGACATCTTCAGGGATCTTTACTGCATGGGATCAAAACATTGAATTTAGTGAATGAATGAACCACGATTCTTTAATTCTTTTGATATTGTTACACTTTTACACAAAATTAAATATTTTATGAACCTATTTCAGTAATGCACTCAACATCATCAGGAGAACTCTCCTCACATAAATAAATAAATACATTTTTATTGCTTAATAAAAATAAAATATTAATTGCAGCATTATAAATGAGAGATATTGAGTTTTCAAAAAAATTCATAATATAGTCACCAGTGCATTTAGAAACTTGTGCAAAAACTAGCGTCAAAAATACCATGCTTAGTTAAAAAAATTTGGAAGTGTAAAATTTTGTCATATAAGGTAACTTAAACCGAAATAAATAATTAAAAGTCTTGTCATAACATTTTTGCTACGTTCTTGTACAGAAGGTTCACATAGTGCGATGTCTCACACTGTACACTGTACACTGTAATAGCATATATATTAAGAATCGTCTTAGTGACCGTTTTAATTTGACATCTATCGCCATAAAAAACAAAAATATTATTTTTTTTATGTTGGACAAAGTGACGTACTACTTCCGCCATTTTGACATTTTTTAGGTAAGTCTAGTTATGGACACTGAAGGGATACAGATGAATCTGCTGAGGCCTCTCCCATGAAAATCGGTCCAGGCGTTTACCCGCATACACAAATATACACATATCCATACAACAGTTAAACAGGTTACCTTTCTTTGCGTGCCCAGTTGCTTGAAAATATTTCTCTCTTCCAGAAGCCTTGACAGTAAAAATCATAACAAAATCAGCGGTATACGGTTTGTATAGCCTGTGCTTTTTGTTTTCTTCTCCACATTCAACTAATAAATCATAAACATTGCACATGAACTTTTACAGTAGCAGTAGCACTATAGACACAATTGGATAATAATAATAATAATAATAACAACCCATTATATCGATGAGTAGCACACTCCTACTGAAACTAAAAACTAATATGCAATTATTTTAATACATCATTTATTTGATGCCCAACTATAGCAATATAATCTAATATTACGATTCACTACTAGAAAATTCCCATTCCAAAAGTAATGATCGTAATCCTAAATATCGGGATTACAGTCTGCTCTTGATAACTAAGTACGGTTCTACTAATGGCTATATCACTAATTTAAATTATTCTGAAATTACTTTATTAATAGAAGTTGGTCCTCAGTGTAATTAAAACCCCGGTTTAATTAGAAAATACTCATTAATTTGTACAAACGAAGGTTATCTTAGGTATTAGATAAAAATGTTGAGGCTATAAATTGAAAGACTGAGATAATGCAATACGTATAAATATACACTGCTAAAGGATAGATTCATTTGATGAGATGATTCGAAATTGAATATAAGGATTAATTTTCTTTTGATATTCATACTTTTTTTTATTTTATGTCCTTATACGTCCAGCGTTGACTCGTTTTAGTTCGATTACGGACGATATTCTTCTAAGTCAAGCATCGACGAACGCGGTTAATACGTAATTTGATGAGTGAACGCTTGGGAAGACCGTATACCGTTAAGTCGTTATACGGACTGATAATAATAGGTAGTATTTGGTGTAAGGATATTGTCATATGTTTATTTATTTATTTATTTATTTACAAATACCTGCTCTACAGGACAAGGTCCCAATTACAAAGCAGGGCAAGCACTTATAAATATAATATAATATTATATAACATAATATGTTACTGAACTAATAGCATGTTAGCATAAAGTTTGCGTGGACTAATAAGTTAATTAAATGTTTACCCAGTATTTATAAAACAAAAAGTAATTAACATTGAACCTGTGATGAAATTAGCAACTGGTAAGCATTATTTTGATTATAGATTGGGACGCGGTTTTCAAAGCAAACCAGACTTGACTTGCTCCCAACAATCTTCCCTAAACATCAGTGATCTGCTCAAACCTAAAGTAGTCCAAACCTGATGAATCAGTGGCGTCCTCAATCCTGTAGTCGCCATGTCTAAATTATCCAAGTCAAGAAAGTCTTATCTTAACGTAAAAATGTTAGTTCTACGATAAAGTTAGCATTTTTATACTTAATTATCAGTAAGTGGAATCATAACCTTAAAACCCAACGAAGATATGCGATCAATCATACCTATGTTTTGAAACTGTGAGTTTTATTCACCGAAAACCACCTGAGCTACGCAACCCAAAGTGCGCAAGCTACAGCAGAGGGAACCCCCTTTGCGACAATATTTTCATTTATTTCATTTTATTTATTTTTCATTGTTACAAATACATGTTATTTACATTTACAATAATTATGTCAATAAATTTATTACTATAGTGTTATTATACAAAATGTAAATTAATCTATGCTTAATAAAAGCATTTCAATTTATTAAAATATTTAGGGCCATTACAAAAGAGAGATTTTTGACCGAATGTTTTAGCAAAAAATTGTTCAAAAACTAGTTCCTTTAATTTATTCCGTGTATTATACATATGCGATATTTTTCCATCCACTATATCATAATTTTTATACACAAACATATTACAATTAAAAACATAAAGCAGATTTAAATCAAAAAGTTTCGTTTCGTGGTATAGTTCCTTAGTGGAATATCTAGGATGTTTTTTTAACAATATTTTTAAAATACTGTTTTGAATGACTTTAATATGGGTTAAAACAGATTCTCGTTACCCGCCAAAAAAAATTAGACCGTAACTTAAAACAGATTCAACCAAAGACTTATAAACATTTATAAGCAGTTTTGTTTGTAAAATACCTCTTAGTAGGTAGAAAATTGGAATGAGTGATCTTAACCTATTAGACCTATTAGTTATAGTTTCTACATGGTAATTCCATCTTAGATTCTGATCGATTGTTAAACCTAAATATGTCGTGTATTCTGTAGAACTCACAGAGAGTTTGCATGGGCAGTTGTGTAGGTCTTGTTTAAGACATAGCTCAGAATGAATTTTCAATTCATTGCTAGGGTTTATTCCGATGTTTGTAATGGTGAAAGACACTAAACATACACTAAACTTAGACCCTTAGAAGCGGAACGCATTACCACATCCCAGTTTTTGCCTGAGAAAGCAGTGTCATCAGCATATGAAACTATTTTTCCGCCAATATCAAGATGAAGTATGTTATTAATGTAAATTAAGAACAAAATAGGTCCTAACACAGTCCCCTGAGGAAATCCTATTTTAGTTGTGAGAGAGCTACTTAGAGTATCATTAACTTTGCTTTGTTGTTTTCGCTGAGAAAGATAATTTTCTAAAATATTTAAAGGGATTCCCCTAATACCTACTCTTTGACACGGCTCTAATAATACTTTATGGTCGACCGTGTCAAAAGCTTTAGCAAGGTCAAGAAACACCACTAATGATTTGCTGTCATTATTTAAACTGTCGCTAATGTTTTCTATTAAGCTGTGTATAGCCATTTCGGTATTTTTTCCAGCTATAAAACCATACTGGTTTTGACCTATTATTTTATATTTATCTAAAAAGCTTATAAGTCTTTTTTTAAAGCACTTTTCAAAAATTTTTCCTACATTATTTATTAAAGATATCGGTTTGTAATTAGATATTACCTTTTTTTCTCCTCATTTATGTAGCGGTACAATTACGGTTTCTTTAAAATGACTGGGGACTATTCCAGTTGAAAAGATTTTGTTTATAATATGTTTTAGTGGAGTGAGTATATATTGCCGACATTTTTTTAATAAGATAGATGAAATTTCATTTAAACCTACACTATATTTATTTTTTAATGAATTTATTGTATTAGTTAGCTCTGTTTCATCCACTGGTTCAAGAAATAAAGAATTCGGATTGAGAGAATAATTAGTAGAATGCTCCGGAGACTTTGCAATTTGTCGAGTCATTTTTAAACCTACATTGCAAAAATAATCATTAAAGGCTTCTGCTAGTTGACAGTCATTGTTTATAATAGAACCATCATTTTCTTTAATTTCTGATATATAGTTTTGGATTTATTTTTAGTATTTGTAACTTCTTTAATGATATCCCATGTTTTTTTTTAATATTCGCTTTTACATTTACTATTTTATTTTGAAAAAAATTGTCCTTTAAAATTTGTATTAACTTATTTAATTTGTTTCTGTATGCCTTATATTCAATTATTTGCTGCTCTGTTATATTTACGTTTTTGTTAATTTTACGCTTTAGTAAATCCCTTTTTTTTAATTGAATTTAAGATGCCTACTGTCACCCATGGTTTAAGTTTTTTTATTTGTAATTTAGAGCTTTTAAGTTGTTTTGCTTTATTAATATATTCCCCCATTAGCCCTATGAAGATATTAGTAGCAGCATTAGGATCTTGCATGTTAGTAACCTTATTCCAATTTTCTTTATACAGAAAGTCATTTAGTTTTTTTTATAGTTAATAGAACTGTATTTTTTTTGAATTAGTTGATTACTTGTAAGGTTGATATTTAATTCTATATTTAAAAAAGTAGAAAAGTGATCTGTTAAGTTGTATTCAAAAATTGCCGATTTAATATTGAGTTTTTTATGATTTTTTACAAATATGTGGTCAATACATGAGGAACTATCTATTGTCACTCTAGTAGGTTTATTAATGTAGGATCTTAAGCCATATTCCCCTAATAATGCAACATATTCGGTAGTTAATTTATTTTTTTCAATAATATTTATATTACTGTCACCAATAAACACTTCTATTCCAGATTTGAGTTCTTTTATATCATTAAAGTATGATTTAAGACTATTTAAAAATAAGCCTATATCAGTTGCTGGGGATCTATAATGACAGGTTACTTTGATAAGTATAGAGGAATAGTGAATGTAAAGTTATTAATTGTTTTAGATATCAGATTGTGTTTTAAATTTTCTTTGATATAAACTATAAGCCCGTAAAATATAATAACGAGCTATCACGTTCGAACGGTAAAACTCAATTTTTTATTTAAGTAAATGCCATAAAGCAGGATACAACACGTATCTGTTGCTAACTTTAATTCAAAGGACTTGGTCAAATTGTTTTTATTCCTAGCTTTATTTAGTAAATTGGATATTTTTACTTTTGCCCTTCCTTTCTAAATAAATTATTAAAATACAATTCTATAACAAACAAAGAGATAAATTCTTAACTACTAATCAGTCATCTATCCACATCCAATCAATTAAAACTAATTTGTTTGTAGTTAGCTAACATAGCTTCAGTAATAAAGCAATAAAGTACACGTATTGTACATATAGGATTTGTATTATCAGATAAATTCATATAAGAGTCAGACTAAATATAAATGTTTATTTCTTAGTAAATTCCTGCCAGTTGAAACGCTTAAAAACACTTACACCCGTAATGACTAAAGAGGCTTAAATTTAGACCAGGTCTAACTTAACAGTTATAGGTTATATTTAAATGACATTTTTAACAACTGAACAAATAATGTTTCTAAATGCCACAATTACAAAATGATAGGGATATTGACGAAATATAACTGGCGAACTAAGAGTTTTAAGTATCATGGCAATTAGTAGGGTTATTCTTCTGCTCGAGGACTTGAAGAATACCTCCCCAAATGCAATGATAAGACTCATTGAGAATTTAGAGTGGCTTGGGGACGTGTAAATATAGGTGTAAGCCACAATAGACCACAGAGCCGCAGTGGAGGGTCGGTTTGATCCACTCACTTTTAACCTAACCTAACCTAACCTAACCATGGCAACTAGACCTGGTCTAACTCTTAAACCTTTTTAGTGAATAAGGCGGTTGATATTCTTGGAGACTCAGGACACTTCAGTTACATTTGAGAGCATAATCTGACGAAACGAGACAACAACGACTTAACATAAACGCTAGACTAGTCGAACTAACTTAAGGATAAGACAAAAATATTAACTTTTCAATAAATAATATGATAGATTGATACGACAAAGACAACAACTTTTTAACGCGAATGCTACAGATGAATGAACTTGATAAATATCGTTTTAGGGAGAGCTCATATTCTTACGCCAACTGTTATTCTATTGGTCGAAACAGAGTTTTAACAAGGGAGAATTATAAGGATCATAAATAAATAGAAAAAATACAGAACTACAGATGAGCAAGATAGAATAAGACTAAGTCAAAACTATTGTTTTTGCTATCAGCAAAAAATATTTGTTCCTCTGTAAAGTGTTGCCGCATATGCAGACATTTTGCGTCGCATCACGCAGATTCTTACAAAAGTGGAGTTTATCACATTACCGTGGTTTTCAATTTATGAAACTGGATTATTTGAATATTAATTTCATAGAATATTGTTAATTCTTTTGAAATGGAAGCATTCTTTTGCTCCTAGACAGTGGTTAGAAAAATATTTTAATAGGGTTTTATGACCAGGGTTAGTTTAAATAAATACTTTAAAATGGGTCGGAAAGCTTGTTTCCCAGCCAGCGTTCTCTATATTGGTACTGTCAAATGCATATTTCGGTTCTTGGAGAATGTAAACGGAATCTAGTACTCCGTCAGTACAGAGCGTGGGAAAAGAAAAAAATTGATAACGCGCCGAAGAACTAACGTTTAAATATGTTAAAAAAATGATTTTGAAACGAAAAATCCGTGGCTACAATATGTGATAATTAGTTATTATCTGTAAACTTTTCAAAATATGGAAAACAATTTTTAATTTATTTTTGACTGATATTTTCACGGTTTTACAAATTTATTCGTGCTTTGATAAATAAATGTTTATTAATTTTGTCCGTAAGGTATGGGTAGTGGCGAATATAGAAGTTGATTCTGGGGGCAGGGGGTAGTTAAGTTACTTTTGAAAAATGTACATGAAATTATTAGATTTAAGTGATTAAGAAATACAACTATTCTAAAAAAAGGTCATCTTTTCAGCTTTTTACCTAATTGGACGTATAAAAGTAAAAACGTAAGTAGACGACTAAAAAACAGTCTCTAATTTAACCCAATTTCATTTTACTATGTAACACTGACCTTTGGGATGGGGGTTAACCCATTGAGGGCTAAAAAAACATTACTTTATACTAATTTCATTTTACTAAATACGGACCTATAGTATTGCGTTAAAAACTTCGCTTTGTGTATGTGGTAAATAATGATTTTCCTTTAAATAATGTCTTTTTTCTAAAGTTTTCTTTGTGTTTTATAAATAATATCAAAGAGGAATATTTACGATATTTCCATTCAGTACATTGGGCATTATTTTTGGGTATTTAGACAAAATAAAATTAACTTTTCAAATGAGAGAAAATGGATCTGGTGGTCATAGGCGTAGTTCGAATACCTCCCTGAGGCAACCATACACTATCACTTCAAAGCCTCGACGGTATAATAACTAATTCGGCAAAAAAAAACTTCTTCACTTTTCCATTTACATGTTAATATATTGCATAAGCATAACGTCTTCATGAAAATGAACGACTAAAAAAAATAATTTTTTTGAACGAATAGAGACGTGGTAATACAAAGTCCAGGGTCAGGAAATAAAAATGACAATGCAAGGATTAGTTTTGTTATAGAATTAATTTTGGTTTAAAAAATGTTGTTCTGTGTGGAGTTAATTCGCAAAGGTTTCGCGGAGAATACTTCGGCAGTAGCCGAATTGTGTTCCGTATATGCCTAGCTTGCAGTAAAAACCAATTATCACATATTGTAGCCATTGATTTGCCCTTTAAAATTAATTTGTCATATTTTTTTAGATTTTTTTTTTGACAGAAGACGTGAGGGACGAAAATTAACTAGGGATATTTCGGATAAGTGTGCACATTTAAAACTTTGCTGTTTATGCAGAATACGTAAAACAAATGGGATAAATTTAAGCAAGTGACACAAACGATAGTAAACTGTATAGTATTCAACGGCATAATACAAATTTAAGTACCTAAAAGGAAAGTTAGTTACATTTTTTTAAACTTCCCACTTGCCTACTTTTACCCGAATGCTCGAATGGTCGGATAAGAGTACGCTATTAACATTTAATAAGAATCAAACACACGAATCACAAACAAATGGTTCGATATTGTCAAAACTGCAGTGCACATGCCACCACATATTGCATGATGAACATAAAATGTAGTAATGTCCCTTTTCAGAATCATCGCAATATGAGCCAAGAATTTTATTAATATTTTTCCTTTTTATCGGTTGGTTTAGGTTAACGTTTTTCTTTTTGTATCCTTGAATTTCTGTGAAGGGTCCAGTTTTTCGAGAAGCTTATTTTTAAATGGCTTTTTTGATGATTTAGATTGGTTTTTTGGAGGGGATGTAAAGCAGGTGGAGAAACAAAAGTTTTTTTGGGGGTCCATTCTTTAGAGATGAATGTTTTCTCAAATTTTATAGAGCTCAATAACGCTTCGATACATACAGTGATCCACGAATTGTACTATTTTCCGTAGGGACTGATCTAGAATTACCAGATATTTTCGCAGAAGGCAGAATATTAGTGCGAACTGCTATAGATTTTCCAGATGATCCACAAGTTTTTGTAGGTTGCGTCATCTCACAGTTCTTCATTGAAGTTAGCTTGAATGATCCGGGTTCAGCAAAAGCTTTTTCATTGGGCATAATTTCGGCATGTTCTAGACATTCCATGTTCAGCTAAAGGAGTGCCAGGAGCTGTTACACTTGCTTTTAGAATATCTTTTGAAATAATTCTTTGGCGAATTTTGATAAAATATTCTTTTCTATTGCTAGAGGTATTTTTGCTATCATATGTTGTGATAGAATCATTGGAATATCAGTAACTTTCGATGGGATTTTCTGTGAAGATATTCTGATCTAAAGAAAAAATTTCGATCTTTTTGAACCCATTCTCTGCAATTTTCATGGTTGCAACTCTTGAGTATTTACTGTTGATTATTTGGGAAATAAGTTTCTAACTCACTACTCTTCCGGGATTACTAACTATCCACTTGTCCGCTTTAACAGTATATACATATTGAGAGGGCCAAAAAATGCCCTGTCGAGGGCTTGCAATATTTAACTTGCTTGGGGGGGGGGGGGACGAAAGTAATGAAATGTGATGCATTCTACAAAATAATACTACTAGTATGGACCAATATAATACATGATTGTCTAATATTAATTGAGTGGGCCTATCAGGAGAAGATTTAATAAACTAATAAAATATTGTAGTCAGTTTAAAAATAAGTCGCTGTTCATATAACCCAAATCATATATCAATGATGCTCCAAAATGTAGCTTTTGTTTGATTCTTTTCTCAGGAAAATGATTGATGGTGGTGTATAAATTCCAGTTGGAGACATGCAACACAAAACAGTAACGATCTCCTGTCAGCGGTCACTATCTTACCAACAAGTCTTACCTTTTTGTTCAAAAACTTTTTGAGCTTTATTCAGTACAGTGGACAGGCCAGATTTATCTATGTTAAAAGATTTGTAAAGGGCAAATTTAGTCTCAATGTAAACTTTCCTGAGATTTTTGAAAATATGTTAACTTGAACTCTATTGAACGCAAGGAGAGTTTCTGTCTCGCACAAAAACTGTAAACAGTTCTTTCTCTTCATTTCCCCCCTTACTGAATCAATGGCTCAATCCATTCAACTCGGCATACTGAAAAGCCAAGAGATGAAATGTTTTTGTTCCTATGTCTTGTATCTAAATCCTTGCAACAGTTAACAAGTTTCCTTTCCATTTCTGGTATGAAAGTCTGCTTGAAATGTCCACGATTTAGAGCTATGCTGTTCTAAAATTATAAAGCAACACAAAATTACCTATCATATACCTGATATAGATAACGCAACCTTTTCCTCGGTGCTGCTCTAGCTACTTGAGGTTTCCTGGAAAATGTCTTCATTCATTAAATTTCTTTGGCTCGCCCTTTTATATTTCCTGATTTCTCTATGTAAACAAAGCTTAAATTACTTAAAATATTAGTAACTGACAAAACTATATGATCCGGGTAAGAGTATGCGCTACTCTTATCCGTTACTGCAACACGTTCACTTAACCGACAGCCGGTATTCATTTATAACTACAGTTTACTTTAAATCAAACACACTGCCCAATTCTGCAAGTGTGAAAACATAACTTCTAAAACTGCTGCTGCTAAATCGACAACCGTTTTTGACTACAGTTATGCAAAATTAGGCAAATATAACAATAGAGTGACTAGAACTCAATTTTTAGCTGTGAGTTTTCGTAAACATATAGTAATTTCACAAAAAATGCGTAACATAACATACGTCAGTCCAACTTACACTACGACATGCCACAGTTTAGAAAAGCTGTCTCTCTCTTATGTCCAAATAGTGGATCTGCTTACTCTTAGTAGGCGCGTACTTACCCTACAGTTTTCGAACGATTTATCTCATAAACTATCGAATTCAGAAAAAATATATCAGGGTCATTACTGAATGAGACATTCTGATCTTATTTTTTTACATTTACATAAGAGCTCTATCTACAATAAGCAAAAGCAGATGTTGGCAAAAAATAATTTTTGCCTTTTTTTAACTTGCAAAAAATGTAGTAATGTAAACTTTAGTTAATTCAAAATAGCTTTAAAAGAGATACAATAAAAAATGGCTTGTTTCATAATTTTTTGCGGTCTGACTTAAAAAACTATCTCGGCTTCCTGGACTATTAATTTATAAAAAGGCATTTCCTGTTTGAGTTGCACAACTCTGTATTTATGTATAAATTAGACGTAAATGTTCCTTTTATGGAAATAGGTAATATGTGCGGTAGAGAATCAAGTTGCCTAATTTTCGTTTAATTTAGCCTTAACTTTACATTATGCCGCGAAATTTCCATAATTAATATTAGAGCTTTCACAAAACTTTAATTTCAGAAACTTGCATCCGAGCGAAAGCTCCATCAAAAACACATGTTCCGACATTCGAGCAACATTAGAATAAGCGAAGTCTACCTTTTCAATTGTTAAAGTCTTATTGCTTTCCTATGAGAACATTAGAAACATGTGTCGAACACATCTGCACCGAAATGCACGACACGCAGTTTATTACCTGTGTATTTTCGCTCCGGAAGAAATAATTCCCCTTTTCCTGGGGAATTTATTTGGTCAATAGAGGCTTTGCGTACTATTGATGTTTCAAATTGTCCATTGTAAGTTGGTCGATGGATGAGATATCTAGGGTGAATCCCTTCCACCAATATTTCACGAACAGGTCTTATTGGAAAGGGGCATTTTGGTAATTTGTAATGAGGTGCTAAGTAGTTATTCCATTGCCGAATCAGTGACTGGTCGCTTCAATTACCTAGAAAAGCCTGGATTTTGATCTTGCTTCAATTCATTGATTCAATCATTAGCTGTTTCAGCCTTTGTTATTTAACCCCATATTCTTATCGCATTCGAGATAAGAATGCCTTCGAATAGGAAAAAGAATTCTTATGCTGTTTAGCCGTCGAGCAGTAACTACCACGTAGTGAATAAATTTGAATAGATTGTAGTTTTTATTTTGACCCCCGCATGAATCGCAAAAAATTTCCAATTTTCACCTGGAGGTCTAAGTGAGTAAAAATGAAATTATGTAGGAAAGAAATTAGTTCCTCAGATCCTTTGGCTGCATTATTTTCCGAATAACAATAAAAGAACGATTCAGCAGAAGAAAGGATATGAATATTGAATGAATAAAACGAAAGTTGTCGTTTATAATATACATCATTTGTCGATATATTGGGAATGGGTAAGTTTTTCTGGAAATCTAAAGCTTTAGCTTCCAATTCCATACACTTCATTGACCTTTTCTTTGCTGCCGTCTTGCGTGCATAAAATACTTTAGCTTTTTTTAGGTGAATTTCGTTCTAAGCTTCTATGGAATGCATTTCTTTCAGGCTTCCTCCAATTTTTTTTTGTAAACATGTTTTCTCTGCTGTATATTTATTACATAAATTGCACATATCACTGCGTGGATAGCCAAATTTTAAGTTAAACTTATTATTAAATATCTTGCGATAATATTCATAAGATACAAAAAGAAGCTTCAAATCATTGTACATATCGTACATCTTTTTAATATTGAGAGTTTCTGGTAAATATACCACAGCAGTCTTCTTTAGGGGGTAGTGACTTTGTCTCCCTCTAAATGAACCAATTTGTTTTATTACTGCTTCTAAAATATTTGCGGATTTTCTACTATGTGCGTGATCATATCTTCCTCCCATGTCTTTTGGGGACACACCACATTCTTTCAAAGACGTTTGAACCGTTTGAAGACGTCTTCCCGTAATCCCATGTAAGGACAAAAATGCCTTCTGGCATACTGGTACTTCCATAAAGGAACCTTCTTGAGTAATTTTTACTTTATACGAATATGCCTTTTTTTAACTTGCAAAAAATGTAGTAATGTAAACTTTGGTTAATTCAAAATAGCTTTAAAAGAGTTACAATAAAAAATGGCTTATTTCATAATTTTTTGCGGTCTGACTTAAAAAACTATCTCAGCTTCCTGGACTATTAATTTATAAAAAGGCATTTCCTGTTTGAGTTGCACAACTCTGTATTTATGTATAAATTAGACGTAAATGTTTCTTTTATGGAAATAGGTAATATGTGCGGTAGAGAATCAAGTTGCCTAATTTTCGTTTAATTTAGCCTTAACTTTACATTATGCCGCGAAATTTCCATAATTAATATTAGAGCTTTCACAAAACTTTAATTTCAGAAACTTGCATCCAAGCGAAAGCTCCATCAAAAACACATGTTCCGACATTCGAGCAACATTAGAATAAGCGAAGTCTACCTTTTCAATTGTTAAAGTCTTATTGCTTTCCTATGAGAACATTAGAAACATGTGTCGAACACATCTGCACCGAAATGCACGACACTATTTCCGGAATTGGCTCACTTGATCTTACTTTAATTTTATGTCCCCGGGGATACATCAGTGCTAGACTCTCATTCTTTTCAAAGGTCGATAAACTTGGTGAACACGTGAGAACTGGAAGAAATAATAGAATAATTTAGAACGTTCGATTTATCGATATTTAAGTAGTCGCTAAATATGTACTTTTAATTAACAAAAGTAAATTTGGTTTAAAATGTCTCCCTTAAAACCCGGTACTCACTATTCGAAGCAATCTGTTGCGATTCGTTAATGTGATTTGTCAATCAGTGGCGTATATAAGGGTGGGATTTGGGGGTTAACCCCCCCAGAGACACTGTTATGTAAGGAAATAGTATAAAAAAAGGTCCTTTTTCTACCTACAGTTAAAATAAAGTACCCACTTTTTTTTTGGTTCTTCATATTATTTACGCTCAATAAGAAGGTTTAAAACAAAACTGGGGATCTTTTTTCTTTGTTGAAGCAATGCCTATATACGCCAATGTCGTCAGTTCACATGCATTAACGCATCAACGAATTGACGGATATTTCGTGCACACTGCGCATCATATTTTATTTAATTCTTTCGCATGTATTTTGTTCGTTCTAATATTTGAGAATACACATAAAACAAATGATTTTATGCAGCTGCACGGCTCGCACATTTTTTATTCCTAAGCATCCGCACGAGTACTACCGCTTGCCGAGTCTTTCGTTTGACAGTCCTTGCTTTTGATATAGATACACTTTTTATAGGTACGCCAGGTCTAACGTAAAGGCATTCCGATTTTTAAAATATGTCAACAATAAAAAAATATTCCAACCAAGACTCGGCAAGCGGCAGGACTCGTGCGGATGTTTAAGAATAAAAAATTTGCGCACGGTTCGCCGAAATCAAAGCCTACTTTGATGATTCGTTTAAAAGCTCGAGTTGCCGCGCAACAAATTGCAAGGACGAACCGGACTCTCCACACTGTGTGGTGATTTGTAAGTCGATGCATCAAATCAGCTTGAATCAACGAAATAGTGAGTAAGGAGTTTAAGCAATTTCATATTTTTATCAAGTCCAGTCAACACCGACTTATACAGGGTGCCCTCCTTAAAATGGACTATCTTCACAATGATCCTCTTCAAATAAAATCATTTAATAATTTTATATTTTTTAAAAATCAAAAAGAAATACTAACATAATATTTTGACAATGATTTGACAAGAATTAATGTCAATGATTTGGCATTTTATAATAATTAGCCTCTTAATATTGTTAAGTAACCACAATTAATTTTTTAGCATATTTTTGTCCCATCCGATCAAATACAATTCAACAAAGGAGGAAATTGCCTTGGTGTATTTCGAGAATTAAAACAAAGTTTGTATCTGCTCAGGAAATATCAATCAATATCAAATATCCTGTATATACGCATAAAGTTAGAGTTTGGCTATAAACAAACAAAAATAGTGATTGTAATAATTTCTAAGTAAAAAAAAACTAACAATTCTTCTGTTGTAGGTATAAAAAAACAAAATATATTTTTGTGACGCATTGGTTGCGGAAATCGGACATACAGTGATACGGATATATATGAAGAGTGCACTGCAAGAACGATGACAGTCACTCTTACTTCTTTTGCCGTAAACCCATTTTCAAAGTTTAAAACGTTTGTATTATAAGTCTATGGCAAAGGTAAGACAATCAATTGTAGTCATTTTGTGGATTATTTTATTAGTAATCTTAACATTAAAACAGGTGTGACAAAAGAATTTGACATTTTTATATATGCTCATTTTTTTTAACTTGATACAAAAATAACACAGCAAAAACGATGAATGTCATAAAAAACACACCAAAATTGACGATAGTATTACACTAAAGAGTAAAATATGTTTAACTTTGTTAAAATTGGTAAACACAACTTATAATAAGAATTAGAATTTAATAGATTTATAATGAAGATACTAAAAAGTCTTTTCTATATAAAAAAAATACTAGAGTTCTTTTTCACATACATTTAGAGGTTCTATTTTAAATAGTGATAACTTTTTAATCACTTACTTCTTTGTTTTTCTTGGGGCCACCTTTATTCTGTTGACGCTTTTCCTTGATTATTTTGTGAATTTTTGGATTTGGAGTTTTTTTCGCACTTAATGTTCTTTTCTTAGGCTTATGAGCAAGTCCAACAAAAAACAAAAGTGTTGCAGGTCTTTCCATTTTTCAAAAGTGACTGGTAACTATTCTGAAAAGAAGAATAGCTATTAGATTATATGGCTAAATTCGTATTTACTTCGCAGTTTATTACCTGTGTATTTTCGCTCCGGAAGAAATAATTCCCCTTTTCCTGGGGAATTTATTTGGTCAATAGAGGCTTTGCGTACTATTGATGTTTCAAATTGTCCATTGTAAGTTGGTCGATGGATGAGATATCTAGGGTGAATCCCTTCCACCAATATTTCACGAACAGGTCTTATTGGAAAGGGGCATTTTGGTATGTAATGAGGTGCTAAGTAGTTATTCCATTGCCGAATCAGTGACTGGTCGCTTCAATTACCTAGAAAGGCCTGGATTTTGATCTTGCTTCAATTCATTGATTCAATCATTAGCTGTTTCAGCCTTTGTTATTTAACCCCATATTCTTATCGCATTCGAGATAAGAATGCCTTCGAATAGGAAAAAGAATTCTTATGCTGTTTAGCCGTCGAGCAGTAACTACCACGTAGTGAATAAATTTGAATAGAATGTAGTTTTTATTTTGACCCCCGCATGAATCGCAAAAAATTTCTAATTTTCACCTGGAGGTCTAAGTGAGTAAAAATGAAATTATGTAGGAAAGAAATTAGTTCCTCAGATCCTTTGGCTGCAATATTTTCCGAATAACAATAAAAGAACGATTCAGCAGAAGAAAGGATATGAATATTGAATGAATAAAACGAAAGTTGTCGTTTATAATATACATCATTTGTCGATATATTGGGAATGGGTAAGTTTTTCTGGAAATCTAAAGCTTTAGCTTCCAATTCATTGCATAAAATACTTTAGCTTTTTTTAGGTGAATTTCGTTCTAAGCTTCTATGGAATGCATTTCTTTCAGGCTTCCTCCAATTTTTTTTTGTAAACATGTTTTCTCTGCTGTATATTTATTACATAAATTGCACATATCACTGCGTGGATAGCCAAATTTTAAGTTAAACTTATTATTAAATATCTTGCGATAATATTCATAAGATACAAAAGGAAGCTTCAAATCATTGTACATATCGTACATCTTTTTAATATTGAGAGTTTCTGGTAAATATACCACAGCAGTCTTCTTTAGGGGGTAATGACTTTGTCTCTCTCTAAATGAACCAATTTGTTTTATTACTGCTTCTAAAATATTTGCGGATTTTCTACTATGTGCGTGATCATATCTTCCTCTCATGTCTTTTGGGGACACACCACATTCTTTCAAAGACGTTTGAACCGTTTGAAGACGTCTTCCCGTAATCCCATGTAAGGACAAAAATGCCTTCTGGCATACTGGTACTTCCATAAAGGAACCTTCTTGAGTAATTTTTACTTTATACGAATATGCCTTTTCGTTAAATTTAGCTAAATTTTCTTGTTGTCGTGGTCTTCGTTGTTTTATATTATGCGTGTTTATTAAACCAGAGAGGCAAGAACTTTGTTCATCTTTGGTAGACATTTCATTAAATTCCCTGATAATGCGTCTTCGTTCACAAAGTGTTATCTTCTCAAGACATTTAAATTTTGCACACTTACAATCTGGCCCTAGCTCATGGGCGGATAACCTTAGTTTTTTGATGACGTCACTTAGACGACCAGTACATTTTCTTTTTCGTGATCCAACATTCAGTTCCTTCACTGCGTCCATATCACTATCACTACTTCCTTCTTGTTTTTCCATATTGCACACTAAGTCACAGCAATTTATAAAGAAAACAACTATTAATTAAGAAAATATTAGTAAACGTATACAAAGCGCACCGCATGGGTCTGTTCAATCAACACTAATATTGAAGCACACAAATAAAATAATGCATGTATGACTCACGTCGTGTTTGGCAATGTCGAGATTCTTGCAGGTTTTTAAATAAATGCTTGACTTTCAGCGATATTGCTGTGTAACCCAAGTAAACTAATTCTATTCGGTTAGAGCTATTTATTAATATATATAACTTATTTGTTGAAAAAAAGTGACCCTCATCATTTTTGCAGTGTACTCTTCATGCAGTCATTAAGTAAGAACAATTTTTCGTGAAATTTACTATAACCTATAGTATTAAAAGTATATTGAGCCTTTTTTTATTTTTTTTTACATGTTTTGGCACTCATAATAAACGAGCCATGTACATTATACAGTGCCGTGTTTTGGAATATAGGTACTCAATCAATGTATTACTATGTCACCTATCCAAGATAAACACTAAAGCATATACAAACATGAAAACACACTGGTAGAGGCTCACATATAATATGATTAACATCTGGGTGTTTTCAAACTGTAATAATTATTATCTACCTAATTATTTAAAAGCTACTTCAATTGCTTAACGTGGCGAAATCATAGCATAAAACAAAACCAAATTTGTAAACTTTACAATCTTGCTCAGATAATTTTTTCAATTACCAGATGCCTGAAAGTCTTCCAGATTGAATATACAGTCAAGGTGCTTACATAAAACTTTTCAATTTAAGGTTCAATAGCGTCTCTGTTAACTTTTAGCACTGCAAATACAAACAGAAAAGACACACAAGACTACAAAACAGTTTTCTCATTCTTTTCTCACTAAATTGTTTTTTGACTGGCAAAAGTTTACCTTTGCTTGTTGCTAAGTTTTGCAGATAAGAACCCCAGTCGATTAAAGCCCCAATATATAATATATCCAAGAGTTACACAGAAAAATTTCGAAATTGTCGGCATAAACTTTTCTTCGATTAATAGGATTTTATTTTACAATTTAATTGTTTTTTTTCATGTGGGAAGAAATAGTTTGCCGCATTATTAAAATTAGCCGAAAATTATTTGTTCAGGATTGTTATATTTAACAACTTCTGCAAAGTAAAGAAGATAAAATATTTCACTATTATAACAAAATTACTCTATACCATGTGTCCAAAATAGCTGGTTATGTAAGCTTTTTACACTTTTTACATCATATCGAATTTTATCTTGCTTTAGGGGTATTCAAAAAATAACAACATCTGTGCAAGTGTGAGGTCTCTAAGTCGACCTACTTGTTTGTAAAAGACACTCGCTTTTTTAAGTAATCTTAAAAAAGTCCAGCTGATCAAGTTCCGCAGTTCGTGCTGGCCATACAACAACTCCTTAACGTCCAATCGCTTGGGTTGCTATTACTGAAATGTAGAGAGATTTATGTAAAAAATGGTTTATTTATATTTAGATTAATTTACTTAGATATCACATTATGATAAATTTGGCTTAGATTATTGATGTCTTTTTTATCGTTGACGGCATCTTTCTCCTTTTTAACAGGGCCGGATTAGCGTTTGAAGAGGCCCTAGGCTAAAAATTACCTAGGGCCCCTAATCAGAACATTTAGAATATTTTATGGTAGAATTTTTTTTTTTGATAACGTAAAATTTGTAATAAAACTAGGTAGTGATCTAAATCGTTTGGATAGTGCTCCTGGAGTAAATTCGCCTGTATTATAATATTCTCTTCTGAATAATTTTCTAGATATAAAAACCCAAACATATTTGAAACGTTAAGATAAGCAGTTTGTCGACCCCTGAGTTCCGCAAGAATGTTATCGATTATAACATAGAAAGTATTTATGAGCATATTATCTCTACCACTGAATTCAACTTCACCCTCTTTATGTTCGTCAAATTGTAGTTTTCTGTTTTTTTTTCTTTTATTATCGTATTTGTATGTGGAACAGTTTGTAAGTTTTTTGCCACACTCTTCGTAATATGCAAAACGTTCGCATTGTTGTAAAACATGTTTAATTAATGAATCATACAAATTGACTGCTAAGGAAACATCGAGTTCAGTAGCTTGTAATGATTTACTAACCTTATTAAACTCTGTTAAAATATCGTCCCATAATTTTAACAAAATCCCAACTTCCAATTCTTCGAACCGATTTTTAATTCCTTTTGCTTGAACTTTTGAATTATTTGGTTGTGTAATATCATTTTCGATAACTTCTAATGACTTTTTAAACCCAGAAAATCCTAAAATAATTGCCCTACTAGAATCCGCGCGAGCAGACCATCGAGTAACAGATAATTTTTTTGGAACGAGAGCATTGGGAATTTTATTGAGTTCTTCTGTCATTATTTGCCACCTATGTGTGGAAGCTGAAAAAAAATTATAAATTTCTTCTAAAAACATAAAAAATGAAGTAGCCATATTACAACACTCAGCTGCACATGTTCCTACCAAGGTAAGAGAGTGTGCCGCACAGGGGACAAATAATGCTAAAGGATTCCTTTTTTTAATGAGAGCTTGCAATCCTGAATATTGACCGGACATATTATTGGCGTTATGATAAGACTGGCCCCTACAGTCTTGAATATTTAAGTGTAGCTGGTCTAATATTTTAAGAACTGCAGTTTCCATGTCAACTGCCTTATGGCCAGTATTACCAATAAAGGTAACAAAACGTTCTATAGGAGAGCCATCACATATTACGTATCTAAGAATAAAAGTAAGCTGGTCCGAATGACTAACATCAGGCGTTGAATCCACGCAAATGGAAAAATATTTCGCCGATCTGGCTTCACTACTAATAAAATCACGAACATGCTTTGATACAACTTCAATAAACTCGTTGCAAATAGAAGATGATAAATATGAAACATTACCGCGTCCTGGATTTCCATATTTTTGTAAGTGGTTATTCAAAAATGGATCAAATTGAGCTATTAACTCCAAAAGTCCCAAATAATTGCCGTTGTCATTTCTTCCAAACTTCTCTGTTGTGCCTCTGAATGCCATACCTCGACTTGCCAAGAATTTAATTGTAGACAAAACGCGATGGAGAATTTTTATCCAGTAGTTTTTTCCTCTAAATATTGTTTTTCAATTTCTGTATCTATTTTGCCTAAAGTACTGGAACGAGTTAAAAATATTTTTGTGTTATTTAAATGTTCTTGCGAAGCTTCATGTTTTTCAATTCTAATAATATTTTTCCAATCTTTAAATCCTTTAACAAAAGATTTTTCACGATCCCTACTAAACAACGTACACGGTAAACAAAAAACAGAATTCGTAGACACAGAATATAAGAGCCACTCCCGCCGAACTTCTTCACCATTTCGAAGTTTTGAAAAAAAAATTTTTTTAGATGCGTAACGTGATTGTAAGCCTTCATACACTCTTTTTGAGTTTTCAAAATCAAAGCTGTTTAAGTCCTGTACTATCAGATTTTTTATAATAAAGTTAATGGTGTCTGAGTTAACTGTGATTTTTGCAGGATCGCCAAAATTGCTTGTGTCAACTTCGTCAGTGTCATTCTCATTGTTTTCAATTTTATTAGCGGTGAGCCGGAGCGAAGAATCTAAAAAAAAATATGCGCTTGCTTTTGTTTTAAAACATAGAATAAATAAAGGATTTCAGAATTTTTTACGAAAAACAAAGAAGCCTATGGTTGGTTTAGAATAGAAAAAATCCTGTATGTTACACATAATAAATTATAAATACCTTCCAAATTTGTTCTTGAAGTTCCTGGTAAATCATCGTATGGCAAATGAATAAAATTAGACTTATGTGATTGCTCACTATCAATATGTGGTTTTTTAAAAAAAGTGTTTATTTTTGGAACATTTTCTATAGCTTCCGCGTGCCTTGCAGCCTTTTCTTTAGCTATTTTACGCTTTTTGGCTCCACTTGGATAGTTACTCATTTTAGTCAATGATATACAGATATATACTGTATATAATGTATCACATCACGTATAATTTACACTATGCACTAATCAACTAACTGTGTTTTTTAATACATTTAGTAGTATGTACAAAGTATTACCTTAATATTAAATATGAAATTCGTGTGGATTTTATTAGACCGAAACCGCTAAACGTCTATCATCGTACCACACGGATTGAAATTCTGGGATTCACACGAGTTTTATTTAGTGTTGCCACCACTTCGACAGTCGAGCGCGTCATTCCAGCCAAGAAAATGCGCTAATTTGCAGCTAGAAGCGCTTTCTTTTATTGACAGCATAAAAATAATAGTCCCTATCAGTTTGGCAACGCCGTTGAAGGCTTTCAAATTCAAAGCTATTTTGTTTTTCGATATGATTTAAAAGCAAAACTCAAACTTTGTGGCATTTTTTTTTAGACCACACATAATAATAATAAGCACGGCAGCTTTCCGTCAGGCGAGCAGGGCAATGGGTGGATAATCCCTTTTTCTCTATTATACCTACCAATCTTCCCTTGAGCGCCACTTAATTTTAAGTTTTTTAAATTAAAAAATTAAAGGTAATTAAATGTATTAATTAGTAATTAATTAAAATTAAGAAAAGTTAATTACTGAAAATAGTTGATAGTTAATCCTGAAAATAGAACAGCTTTGTCTGATGTCAACTTCAAGTAACACAACAAGATTCCCAATATAGTAATATTTATTATTGAAACAAATGGCAAAATTGACACTAATGACACATGGATGCACGGCGTGACACTGTTGTCAAGTCGAAAATAGCGATTTTGTTTGTTAAACTTCATTCCTAGTTTTGTTAGTGTGTTCTTTTATCGGATGAAAAGAAAAGAAAACACGAAAGTGAGTTTGAATATGTGAATACTCTTGCTCGTTTTATAGAAATCCGCAATCCGCTATATTATGGGCTACGCGCAATTATGAAAAAAAAGCGCGCTTCTCGGGAGAAAAATTCGCCAATTTCGCGGAAAACGCGCTCTGTTGGCCACACTGGTTTTATTTCAGAGAAGAGTACAGAAGCGTTCGTCGGCGTCGGCCGGTCTATCTTAATCGCAATAAAAACTGACATTAGCGGTTCGTGAGGGCCGCCCCGCGGCTAGATTTAGTATAAATAATGATAATTATTTTCGTTATTATTATTATTTTTATTATTTTTACATCATGGTCAACATATATTAAATATGTATTTTTTCAGATTTTCTTTCCCCCATTAATTCAAAATTTTTCAAGGGCCCCCGCAAGTCAAGGGCCCCTATGCTATAGCCTACTTAGCCTATTGGATAATCCGGCCCTGCTTTTTAATTTGTATCATTTCATTTGTGCATTAGATGCATTTTTTATATAATTGTAACCATGTAATCGACTATCTAATTATTGTGTTGTCATTCCTATGTACTTTTTGGGCAATTTAAACATGGAGTTGAGTAAACTAGGTTTAATTTCTTTTTTTTTATCACTTTGCTTTTCAAGGGAGTGAAAAGACTGTTTAGTAAATTCTGTGGTTTATGACAGATAGTTATGTCGTGTTTAGACAAGATCTGATTTTTTTTATCGAAAATTAATCTGCATTTCTTAATATAATTTACAGACAGAAGATGGCAGCAAAATAACCATTTTCAATATACTGGTTGATAGAAGGAAGAGACGTAGAGGTTTATGGAAGATAGCGTAACGTCTAGCGGCTTCACGGCTTGTCAGTGTTCCCGGCAGTGTTCCATCCAATAACAGTGTTGCCGATTCAGCTTCAGGAACAGCGTAAACCAATTAATAGTGAATATAGTGTGGTGAAGAAAGTAAATAAAAACCAGAACGGTTAATAATTACAGGAAAAAAGTACAAGAAAACGAA
This sequence comes from Kuschelorhynchus macadamiae, assembly GCA_030620095.1. NCBI lineage: Eukaryota > Metazoa > Arthropoda > Insecta > Coleoptera > Curculionidae > Kuschelorhynchus > Kuschelorhynchus macadamiae. Next base: position 2,545,800 of record JAUTXW010000961.1, on the reverse strand, counting down.
CAAATATATTACATCATATACTTGCCCCGAGGGATAAAGACTCATTATTCGAAACTTAAATGTAAATCGATAGTTTCGAAATACCCAGAGATGTACTCATCCTTTAAAGTTATCGTAAGAGAAACTATTTTTTTACATCTATACCAAAAAGGTAAACAGAAACGTAATGTTATTTGCGATGTTTAAATAATGATGTACATAATGACTATTAAAGATGGAGACTAGTAGCTTTACGGATTTAAATTTTATTTACCTGACTAAAACTTGAGCAACGCTAGTTCCATTAACTCTTTCTCTGTGACTGTTTTTCATTGAGAAATAGCTATTTAAATACTGATTCCAAGGGAAGTAGTATTGCCATTGAGATTAAAAATAATATAAATTTTAACTCCCGTGATCTTAGTAAATATTGTTTTGACAGACATATTGGAATAAATGCGACTTCTTATAAATACAAAAATATTCATGTTACATGTTTTTAAGTTGTTATCCATCGCCTCCGGGGGATATCAATCTATTTGTAAATCAAATATTAAAAGTGTTTTGGTAAGCACAAAATAAATGCTATCCTTGCTAGGGAATTTAACTCTATAACGAGAATAAGGATTTTAATGGTTTTTAGAATAAACTTAGGTCAGTTAATTTCAAGAAAATTGTAGGATCAATTTAAAGGTATTGATTGTGAGGGATAAATTCAGTGGAATTATTTGAAAATTCACAAAGCGTGTTAAATAATATGCATTCATGCTTTTCAGATAATTTTATAATTTAATGTAAAAAAACTGACTCAGATTTCATAATAAAGGCAAAACAAACTTAATCTTAACATTGATAATAAATAAGTTTCTAACTCAAAGAATATACATATATTAGAAATTAGGATTGACAAATGCCGGAATCTTTGGTTATAAAAATAAATATAGTTTCATATCAGTTTCGAAATATATTGTCTAGAGAACAACTCGTACTCAGGGGGGTTTCGGGTCTCAGGTATGGCGTTGCCTTCTGGAGTTGGTCCACTATGTCTTGTGATGTATTTGTTGCTTGAAATAATGTACTATGTTTTATATTAGGTTTATCAAGATAATAATTTTGCAGAGATATATTTAAGGTTTTCATTATTTTAACTATTCTTGGTGTTTTTATTTTTGAATTGTCTTGTGCCCAATTCAACCTACCAGACCTATTTACATAGGTCTTGATATCCCCGTCTCATGTCTCTGCAGAACTCCATTACCAAAAATGTATTGCCGCAGTCTAGCTCTAGCCTTGTTTTCGGAGGTTTCCTCATCCTCACAAGGTCAGATGCCTTTTCAATCGATAGAGACCTGTAAGCACTCCTATTGTACCGTGTAAGAGAATATTTTTTTAGCTAGAGTTTGGTATTATTGATATACTTTTTAGGTTACATTTTGTTGATGATACTAATATAAAACTGTAATTTTTCTTACAGGAAAATAAATTAAATAAATAATATTTTTATCAAAATATTTTATTTATCTGAAAAATACTACTTAATTATTCAGGACATCGACTTTTATTATTTTCAAAGGCGAAAACTTAGTTTACCAGTACATTCTCCAGGGAAATAACATAGTGACCGTCTTTAGAATTTTAAATTGCGTTTTAACGTCCAGACAAATCCAATTCGAATCCACAGGAGGCTGTTCTAATAGTTTTTTACATAAACTTAGAGTCGGGTCACGGTTGGGGACGGCATAATTTTATTTCTCGTCCACGCGTCTGCAGACGGTGACATTTGAATTATGTATGATGTTAAACACAGAGGCCGAAAAATAATGCGAATTCCCTACAAGGAAATTCACCCAAAGTCATCCATATTCAGGGAAATTAATACGAAATTCTGCTTAGCTCAAAAGCCGAGAGGAAACCAAGTGAATTATCAGTAATATTCTGCATGTTTTAATATTCCTGTAATCAGCATTTGGCTAAGAGGAATTTGCGAGTATATTTTTTTAATAATTGAATTGTGTATACTATTATCATTCTAAAATCCAAATATTTTTCCAACTCTTGAATTTAGTAGTGCCAAAGAGAAATTATAATCGGAATAGTGGATCCATCATATGTAAAATAAAATTCCCCCTAATAGATCCTAACTTTACATTTTATTCTATATAATTTGGATCTATAGAAAGATTTCGGCCCTGAGTTGCCAGTTCACCTCACTGCATCGGATAGTTAATTTGGTTTATCTATATTACCCGGCAGTCTTATTTCTCTCTTTAAAGCATAGTTTTATATATGGTATTTCTAAACAAGTAGACCTAAATCACGCCTCTGGCACCACCGAGGCATATTTTGTCGCGTACGTTCTATTTAAACGGCGACGCGAGCAATTGATGTAATTAATATATTCGTACTTGATGGACTGTCTATTCGAAGTAAAACCGGTCCTTGCTAATTCACAATGCCAAAACATTGTACTGGTTTCATAAAACAACAGTTTACTCATCCTTGTTTATATAAAGGACCACGTTAAAACCGATTTTCAACGAACAAGTGTACTAGAAAATCTTATAAGAGAAATTTTAAAAACAATTTTGTCACGCCAAAATTCGGTTCCAACATAATACTCTGTCTTGACTGAGTACAAAATTCATACTGAAAATCAAACATTATAAATAGATTTGAAGGCCACTATTAGCATATATAAATTGTTACCCTTGCCTTGAAAAACCGGAATAACTTAAATATGTAAATTTGGTACAAACATTACTCAAAAAACATTACATTTAAAACAAACAATGACCATAAAAAGAAAAATACATTTAAAACAAAATTAATATTATATATATTACCCACCTTGGGAAAATATCCATTTTACGAATCAAATTCAACAATCAAACATTTTTTTTCGCAATAAGTCTTTTCCTGTTTGTCGTAATGTAAACTTGGTAGTAAACAATGTGGAAACTTATAAACATCTGTAATACTGTGAATATATATATATATATATATATATATATATATATATATATATATATATATATATATATATATATATATATATATATATATATATATATATATATATATATATATATATATATATATATATATATATATATATATATATATATATATATATATATATATATATATATATATATATAAATATAAAGAAGGAATATTATTAGCAGCCAATTAAAAATCTTAAGCGCAGTGTACTGGATCCCATTAAGATGATACCAATAGCTTCCCCAATCTTCAAGTGGAAGGCTATCTGTAAACTTTTGAATCACTATTTTTAAAATGTCTAAGTAGAATTGAGTTTTTCGTCGTATTTTAGATACCTTATTTGATTGTCGACTAGCAAAAAAAAAGCGATTAAAACTAAATTTTTCCTGAAATCATTTCTCTTACTTAATATGTGGATTTTCATTGGCCCAAAAAAGACGATTATGTCGATTAAAGTTATTTTCCATCAATTTAGATAGTCTTGTGTATTGTTAGTAACATTTCGCTCTACTCAACTCTTTGCGGGCCATCTTGAGGTTTGAGAGCTTAAACCCTGGCAAACTTATAGTCGTGTATGTTATGTTATGTAAAATTCTTGGTAGAGATAAAAATGTTATTCTGAAATCTTTTTCGGCTCTACGTATGGAAGAGTGGGGGTATGCATAAAGGTATGCCAAAATGTTAATTTCATTTTCTCCATTGTCACTGGTCTGACCAAATTTCTTGGTGCTTTTAAAGTTGAGTCAAAATATCTTAAATTGTTTTGGTCTCGAATAAATTTCGTGATATTCATTTGTGGTAAATCTGAATACATTTCGTTAAATTTTCTGCACGTCCTGCTAATAATCTTATCACACTGTCCATGCAGGATAAACAAATGTATTAAAGCCGTATTTGCGTAACTATTCTCTGCCATTGCAATTTTGACCTAAAATTACAAACGAAATAATGAAACTTCTTTCAAAAGAATGTTCATGCTGTTTAATAATCGTTTTCGTTTTTCACTACTGCCAGTGTCATTGAAAAGCAAATGATTAACGATATTTAGAAAGAATGCTTATACAAGAGTTAGGTATAGGCAAAGTATGCATTGTTAAAAATCTACTTTTACTATACCTTTTCGAACAGTATTGATATACAGGGTGTCCCATTAAAAAATCGATTTTCAGACATCTTTATAAATTACCTTCAAACATTTATTTCTGGACCACTCTGTACGCTTCAACTGAAATATAACCAAATCATTAAATAACCGAAGGTATTGTTGTACCATATCCAAACACCAGCTTAAAATTATTTTAAAGTTGGAAGGTATTCAAATTTATTTGGAAGTACCTACCGTTTTCCTTTAAAAAAAAATGAAAATTAATTAATACTTCAAAATGGCTGCAGATAAGAGGTATGTAAAAATGTTAGAATTCAAATAAGTTCTGTTGCAAAAATTATAGGTACTTGGCACCATTTAAGGTACCATTGAGAAAAAAAGGACCAATGATAATATTTCCAAAAATGATGACTGTATACTCGAAATAATCCATTCCGGTGAGAAGTGCACTCGTTAGTAAACAACATAGAATCCACAAAATTTGCATTTACATTAATTAAAAATTATTTCTTAGTCTTAAATCGATTTCAATTAGTTCCCGATGTAACTGTAGTCGATAAGGATGAAATTTATATTTCGATATAATTCTTTTTACCGATGTTTGCTCGATTTCTAATTCCCGAGCAAGTTTTCTTGTATTTATATGGGGATCTTCCGTAATAGCCAACAAAACCGAAATTCGTTTTCCTCATTTGTTACAGTTTTATCTCTATTTTGTTTAGTATAATGAACATTTGCTGTGTTATCAAACCTTTTCATTATCCTCTGGAAACATTGTTCGTGGTTGACGCTCACGCTCGAGATATGTACTTTGTACACGCGACTTGCCAATAGGGGATTTTTAAAACATTGTCCCATAACATAAATCATATAGATTAATTCATTTTGCGAATAATAATTACTGTTCATTTTCGTTTAAAAATTTTTTTATGTCAGCAAAACGACAAGCAATAAACAGAAAATGACAAGTAAATAAAGCAACGTTCTCCGACAGTTCTTTATTATTAAAATGTCATGGCCTACCGTGATAGAACTAATTTAATTGGGCGAAAAATTTAAAAACATAGGAATTGGAGCAAAAACGTAAGAGATAGATTCTTAATCTTAGACCACTGGAAAGCCTACAAAATTCTACATACAACGGCATATTCAAAGTTAGGTAGTATCATTTGAATAAATCAAGTTATCCATGATTTTACAGGCTCTAAATTCCATTAATGAAGATTGCTCAGAACCAAGAAAGGTTGAGAAACAGCACAACTGGCTTTAGTTAGCACATTTAATGCCTATTGGAGCTGCAAAATCGCAGTTGCCTAAATTCAAGGATATTCGAGTAAATCCATTTTTTCTAAAGGTCCACTGTTTTAGAAAAAGTGAAATCTCAGGACAACGGTGCATTACAGACACCATGTATGTAAGATAAAGTCATGCTAGAATTGACCAAGATATCCAAATTTGCTATAAAAAAATTGGTTCCATTTAAAAAAACATAATTTCTATACGGCGCGATTTAATGGATCACCATGGATCATAAATAAAAATAATGTTGGAATATGCAAAGCGAGGAGGATAAATTTTATTAAGAACATTTTTTTCTAAGCCCAACATTTTCATCGGCCGTGCACACACTAATTAATTTATATATATATATATATATATATATATATATATATATATATATATATATATATATATATATATATATATATATATATATATATATATATATATATATATATATATTAATTAGAATTTGAGGATTTTTGGAAAAAAAAAATAGAAAATTGTACTCACTGCTTTGCAATTAGTATCGATAACTTCTTGCGAAAAACAAACACACTTTGACCTTACATTAAAATTAGATTTTACATACTGGCAGGAATTCCTGTTCTCCATATATTTTTATATTGAAATACGAAGCAAGTAAATTTCCTATGTAGGTTTTTTTTTGACATGTAAAGAATGTTATAGTACGTTCTGTCAGGATGATTGAAACACAGATCTAGGATTTAGCTATGTAATCACATCGATATACATCCAGATACAAAGAAAAATCAGTAGCTGAGAAATATCTTAATCAAACCAGAACAAGTATGAATTAAAAGTCGAATTTATGCCCACGACAAACTACTCAAATTGAAGAGACTGACTATAGAACGGTATATGGATATAATACGTACAGATACTTATATTTTTTAAAAGGAAAATTCTGTGTTATTTAAACTATTATTGTTGTTCGTATAATTGTTCAGATTGAGTAAACTTGAATAAATAGAACTAAGGTCTTCGATATCAGCTCTCTTATTTAACGAATTAGGATTCAGAAATATTTCCACCATTTCCAGAAACAGTCTGTTGTTATAATTAGTTTCCTTACATAATATTTGGGTATCATTAAAGTTGAATAAGTGCCCTGATTGATTTGTGTGTTCTGAAAGTGCACAAGTATTTTTCATTAATCTACAGTCGCTTTTATGTGAAGTTATTCTGTCTTTTAGGACCCTAGAGGTTTGGCCTATATAAATACCCTCACACTCTGATCAAGGAATACTGTATACAATGTTTGATATTTTTTGTATTTCATCCCTATCTTTTAATTTTGTAAAAGTGTTGCCTACTATTTTATTATGTTTAAAGGCGATTTTAATTGAAGGATCATACTTGAACAACTTAGTTATTTTTGATGAAATTTCTTTTATGTAAGGTAACGAAAAATAGTACCTCGGTCTATTTTGAGAATCAAAGGCACTGATGTTGGGACTTATTCAATCATTTCTCTCTCCAGGGTTGATTATTGGAGCTGTGTTATATAATAGTTTTTTTAATAACTTTTGTGGATATGAATTTTTGAGGAGAATATCATACAATCTTTTTAAGTTTTTTTTAAGTACACTAGGGTGAGAAATCCTTTCAATACGTGTTTTTAAAGCCAATACTAGATTGATCTTTATTTTTTTGGGGTGGTTGGAATGGAAATTAAGATATCTACCAGAACTGGTAGGTTTTATGTACCAGTCTAGTAAAATCTGATTGTTTTCACTCCTGATTAGTTTGGTGTCCAAAAACGGAACACTATTGCCAGTTTCCCTTTCTACTGTAAACTGAATGTATTGGCTATAGCTATTAAACACTTGTAAGACCACTTCTACCCCTTCTACAGGTCCAGAAGTGATTAAATCATCCACGTATTTTTTTAAAAACGGTAGTTTTTAAAAAAATAATAGTAGTAGTATATATATATATATATATATATATATATATATATATATATATATATATATATATATATATATATATATATATATATATATATATATATATATATATATATATATATATATATATATATATAATATATTAATTAGTGTGTGCACGGCCGATGAAAATGTTGGGCTTAGAAAAAAATGTTCTTAATAAAATTTATCCTCCTCGCTTTGCATATTCCAACATTATTTTTATTTATACGGGGTGATCCATTAAATCGCGCCGTATAGAAATTATGTTTTTTTAAATGGAACCAATTTTTTTATAGCAAATTTGGATATCTTGGTCAATTCTAGCATGACTTTATCTTACATACATGGTGTCTGTAATGCACCGTTGTCCTGAGATTTCACTTTTTCTAAAACAGTGGACCTTTGGAAAAAATGGATTTACTCGAATATCCTTGAATTTAGGCAACTGCGATTTTGCAGCTCCAATAGGCATTAAATGTGCTAACTAAAGCCAGTTGTGCTGTTTCTCAACCTTTCTTGGTTCTGAGCAATCTTCATTAATGGAATAATAAAGAACTGTCGGAGAACGTTGCTTTATTTACTTGTCATTTTCTGTTTATTGCTTGTCGTTTTGCTGACATAAAAAAATTTTTAAACGAAAATGAACAGTAATTATTATTCGCAAAATGAATTAATCTATATGATTTATGTTATGGGACAATGTTTTAAAAATCCCCTATTGGCAAGTCGCATGTACAAAGTACATATCTCGAGCGTGAGCGTCAACCACGAACAATGTTTCCAGAGGATAATGAAAAGGTTTGATAACACAGCAAATGTTCATTATACTAAACAAAATAGAGATAAAACTGTAACAAATGAGGAAAACGAATTTCGGTTTTGTTGGCTATTACGGAAGATCCCCATATAAATACAAGAAAACTTGCTCGGGAATTAGAAATCGAGCAAACATCGGTAAAAAGAATTATATCGAAATATAAATTTCATCCTTATCGACTACAGTTACATCGGGAACTAATTGAAATCGATTTAAGACTAAGAAATAATTTTTAATTAATGTAAATGCAAATTTTGTGGATTCTATGTTGTTTACTAACGAGTGCACTTCTCACCGGAATGGATTATTTCGAGTATACAGTCATCATTTTTGGAAATATTATCATTGGTCCTTTTTTTCTCAATGGTACCTTAAATGGTGCCAAGTACCTATAATTTTTGCAACAGAACTTATTTGAATTCTAACATTTTTACATACCTCTTATCTGCAGCCATTTTGAAGTATTAATTAATTTTCATTTTTTTTTAAAGGAAAACGGTAGGTACTTCCAAATAAATTTGAATACCTTCCAACTTTAAAATAATTTTAAGCTGGTGTTTGGATATGGTACAACAATACCTTCGGTTATTTAATGATTTGGTTATATTTCAGTTGAAGCGTACAGAGTGGTCCAGAAATAAATGTTTGAAGGTAATTTATAAAGATGTCTGAAAATCGATTTTTTAATGGGACACCCTGTATATCAATACTGTTCGAAAAGGTATAGTAAAAGTAGATTTTTAACAATGCATACTTTGCCTATACCTAACTCTTGTATAAGCATTCTTTCTAAATATCGTTAATCATTTGCTTTTCAATGACACTGGCAGTAGTGAAAAACGAAAACGATTATTAAACAGCATGAACATTCTTTTGAAAGAAGTTTCATTATTTCGTTTGTAATTTTAGGTCAAAATTGCAATGGCAGAGAATAGTTACGCAAATACGGCTTTAATACATTTGTTTATCCTGCATGGACAGTGTGATAAGATTATTAGCAGGACGTGCAGAAAATTTAACGAAATGTATTCAGATTTACCACAAATGAATATCACGAAATTTATTCGAGACCAAAACAATTTAAGATATTTTGACTCAACTTTAAAAGCACCAAGAAATTTGGTCAGACCAGTGACAATGGAGAAAATGAAATTAACATTTTGGCATACCTTTATGCATACCCCCACTCTTCCATACGTAGAGCCGAAAAAGATTTCAGAATAACATTTTTATCTCTACCAAGAATTTTACATAACATAACATACACGACTATAAGTTTGCCAGGGTTTAAGCTCTCAAACTTCAAGATGGCCCGCAAAGAGTTGAGTAGAGCGAAATGTTACTAACAATACACAAGACTATCTAAATTGATGGAAAATAACTTTAATCGACATAATCGTCTTTTTTGGGCCAATGAAAATCCACATATTAAGTAATAGAAATGATTTCAGGAAAAATTTAGTTTTAATCGCTTTTTTTTTGCTAGTCGACAATCAAATAAGGTATCTAAAATACGACGAAAAACTCAATTCTACTTAGACATTTTAAAAATAGTGATTCAAAAGTTTACAGATAGCCTTCCACTTGAAGATTGGGGCAGCTATTGGTATCATCTTAATGGGATCCAGTACACTGCGCTTAAGATCGTCGAATTGGCTGCTAGGATCGCCCGATATTCCTTCTTTAGATTTTTAATTATAAGGCACACTAAAGGAAAAAGTCCACCAGATTCCAGTAAAAAATAAAGAATAATTAAAGAATTGGGTGCAACATCTAATAACACTATGTTATTACAAGTGCTACATATGATGGTTATGTTGATTTTCTTGCAAATTTCTTGGTGCTTTTAAAGTTGAACTAAAATCTCTGAAATTGTCCTGGATTTGAATAAGTTTCTTGATGTCTATTTATGGTAAATCTGAATTCATTTCGTTAAATTTTGTACTCGTCCTATCATACTCAGTTCAGTTCCAGCAGTTGTACGAGGCGGTTGTGTTTTCGCTCGTATATTGTTTTGCCGGTACTTGAACGTTTGTTTGGTTTTGGTTTGAACTGTTTTGATTTCAATTTGTTTTTTGTGTGCTTTGACCCGATCATCAGTTCCTCGTTTGCTATAAACTAAACTTGATCTTGTTTACCAGGATCCGGTTATTAGTTATAGATATTGTTTGTGCGTGACATTTAAAGATTTTGATTTATCAACTGGAAATATTTACATAATATTTACATAAAATTTATCTACATCTTTTTTTTAATTTTCACTTTTTTTGTTCCTTTGAAAATTTTAATTTTTTATTTATTTATAAAATGGCTGAATTTAAGTGCGATTCTTGCCAAAAAATCGTTTCGGAAAAAGAAGACTGTTACAGAATTCGCTGTAGTGGGGAGTGCCGAAGAGATTTTTGTATGGTCTGTACAGGACTGGATAAATCCACGACAAAAGTGCTCTACAAACAAAAATTCAACAACATAAGATTTTTTTGCACTGTTTGCGACTCTCCAACTCTGAAATATTTGCATGATAAAATATCAGATCTCCAAAAGACTCAAATCTCTTCAGAATATCTCGAAGCCCTGGGTTCCTGCTTAAAGAAAAACAACGACATCCTTCCGATCATTGGCGAAATTTACGATATCTTACTCAATCATGACTCCAAATGGAAGATACTGCTAGAAAAAATTGAGGATATTCACAGCCTCCATTCTGGAATATCTGACAGTATACAAGAATCCTTATTTAAATCCATTAAAGAAATTAGGCAGGATACTTTCAATCTATCATCTATTTTAATGGAATCTCAAAATGAATCTGTCAAAGTCCAGGTGCATGATTCATCGAAGGAGCAGTTGACTAAAGAGATGGCTGAGCTGAGGCATAGTGTAAAACAAATGACACTTACCCTGGAGAAGCTTGCTGATAAGCCTAAACAACAATCAATAAAGAAGATATACACCACCGCAATATCAACCCAAACCGATACAACAAATGTCCAAATGCCTGTCAATAGGTCTCCAAAAAAAGCTGTTTCCTTCCAGCCCAACAAAACACCCATTATAGAGAAATGGCATTATGTAGTGGTATCCTTAATTCCGTCCACGTATAAATCAAATCAGCTTGTACACTACATCAAAGAAAAATTAGGAACCACGAATTTTGTGCGTTGTTTTCCTATGCTTAAGAATGCAGACACTTTGCGCTCCGATTTTAAAATTGGGGTGCAAAATAAAGATCACTTAATTCAGCTTAAGAACGCTAGTCTGTGGCCACCTGGTACCATAATTGATCCTACCAATGATTCAGTTTCACCAACCCTTATCCAAACGCCGCCCACTTCCACAGCCCATAATGTCTCATCTTCTAGTCATCAAGATGTCAATATAGATATCCCAAAGAGCCGGGGGCTGTCTCCACCAAAGCCTCAATTATTGGAATCACCAGTGACATTTGTGCCTGGGGAGGATAAGTCAGTCATGATTGGCTCTGACAGGGAGGCCATAGCAGCTTGTAGGTCATTGGCACTGGAGGGTTCTAAATTAAGCATGGAGAAAACTGCAAGGAAAGATGATTTTTTGCAGTTTGATCCAATGACTCCACCAAGAGTGCGGCTGTCCCAAGATTCGGATAAAGCAAATGGTCGCTATATATTAGCCAGATTAAGGGATCCTTCCTTACTAAAGACCTTAAGGCTATTTCTTGCTTATCTACACGACCAGCCATCTAGTGTGTGTTTTGAGGGGCATACAAGTACTAGCATTAAATTATTGCTAGCTTCAGAAGGCCTTCCCAGTGACAAGGACTCCCTGCGCAAGTTGTATTATCGCTTCCACGATGCCTATGGGATTGGTTCATCTGAAGTGGACTCAGACCTTGCAGCGTATAGATCTTTCTACTCCTCGGAAAAAATTTTACGGCTCCAAAAAATTCGTGAAAGTACTGGTAAATATTATTCTAGTGGTTCACCATCAAAAAGTAAAAATTTTTAGTCAATATGACGCGAAAAGAGGATCTAGCACCCTCTAGAAAATTGACCAATAGTAATTTTAATCTTTTTTTTCTTAATATTCAGTCCTTAAGACATAAAACAGACGAATTATATCTTTTGTTAGAAGAGCTAAATTTTCCAGAAGTCATTGCCATCACTGAGCACTGGCTAAATATCAATCAACCTGTTTTTATTAAAAACTATACCACAATTGCCAGATTTAATAGAACTAATTTAACTCATGGAGGCACCATGATAATATCTTTAAACAACGATTTTTCCGAAATATCAAAGTATAATCATTTATTATCTGAAAAAGTATTTGAATTTTCTATCGTTTATCACAATACTTATGACCTTTATATTATTTGTATTTATAGAACACCTGATGCTGATGTGCAATTATTCTGCCATAACCTTCTAAGTTTGCTCGAGTCCCTTCCTGTAAAAAGCAAATTAATCTTATGTGGCGATTTCAATATTGACTTTTCCAGTGTGTGTGCTGCTCAGGAATGTCTTCAGTCCATCTTTGAGTCATTAGGAATTGCCATGCACGTCAACTCACCAACCAGAATTACTAAGACAAGTGCCAGTACTATAGATTACGTTGTGTCTTCTTTCGATCCTAGCTCCGTCGAATGTAATGTCTTAAGTCCAGGTTTCTCCGATCATGAAGCAATTTTCACAAAATTTTCAATTACATCCAAAGCCAAAAATTCCTCTAGACAAGTAGGCCGTATTTTTTCGGTTAGAAATTTCATTAATTTCAAACACCTATGTCAAATAACTGACTGGGACTCTCACACTTATGATGTCGACACTGAATTTTCTCGTTTTATAAAAACTCTAACTAATATAGCTTCTGAATCTTTTCCTCTTAGGCCTATCAAAAATAAAAGAAGTAAACCCTGGTCCACTAAAGGTTTACGTATATCTTCTAAGAACATGCGGTCACTATCTCATTTAAAGAAATTTTCGGACAGTGTCTTTTTTCATAATTATGTAAAATCATACAGAAAAATTTATCATAAGACTATTAAAGCCGCCAAAGATATTTATTACAATAATAGACTTTCTAACGCCAAAAATGTAGCTAAAGAAACCTGGTCTATCGTAAATGATTTAAGAAACAAAACTCCTTTATCCAACACTATCCTTACCTCTCCTGAGGACCTAAACAATTATTTTGTAAATGTAGCCAAAGATTTGACTAAATCCGTATCTCAATCTAATGACCCAATTTCATATATCTCTAATCATAGGGTAAACCTGCACAGTTTCTTCTTTTCACCAGTAGTTTTATCAGAACTTCGCAGTACAATTAATGATATCAAAAATAAATCTTCCTCGGGAATTGATGGGCTTACTTTAAAAATGTATTCAAGTCTGCCGGAGTGCACTCTAGAGCATCTGACTGCTTTGATAAATATGTCTTTCCAAAATGGTACTTTTCCAAGCTGCCTTAAAACTGCAATAATCATACCTCTTCACAAAGGAGGTGTTTCAGAGGAAGCTTCGAACTATCGCCCAATTGCGCTTCTCCCTACGCTATCTAAGATCATCGAAAGACTGGTTAAAAAAAGGCTTTTATCATTTCTGTCTAGATATGAAATACTTACAAAACATCAATTTGGATTTTTAAGTAACAAATGCACAAGCGATGCCATGTTTTCCCTTCTTAATAGAGTTTACTCCAGCCTAAACAACCATCACGCTACGGCAACAATTTTCTGTGATTTTTCCAAAGCTTTCGATTGTGTGAATCATAATATATTAACTAACAAGCTGCAGTACTATGGATTTAGAGGGGCTCTTCTCGATTGGTTTAAGTCATATCTTAGCAACAGAAATCAAGTTGTGAAAGTTGACAACAGGATGTCTTCTTGTAGGCCAATGGAATATGGAGTGCCTCAAGGCTCGGTACTAGGCCCTATCTTGTTTCTTCTGTTCATAAACGACATGGCTAATTTAAACATTAGTGGAAAAATATGTCTCTTTGCGGAGGATACCAGCTTTACGTGGAGCCACCCAGATGTCACGGACCTACATAGGATTGTATCTAATGACCTAATCACCATTAAATCCTGGTGCGATTCTAATCTCCTATGTTTGAACATCTCTAAAACGAAAGTCTTGTCTTATAAAAACACGCTGCAACCTTTTGACCTTAATGGTACCACTATTGATGTCGTAAACTCTGTAAAATTTCTAGGGCTTCTTGTAGATGATTCTTTAAAATGGGATCCACATATCGACGCTTTATCAAGGAAGTTGGGTTCTGCTTGCTTTGCGTTAAGATCTGTTTCCGAGGAGCTTAGCTTTTCTACCTCTAGAACTGTTTATTTTGCTCTTGTTGAGTCGCACCTCAGATATGCTATTCCATTCTGGGATACATGTTGTGCGACTCAATTTGATCGAATTTTAATACTACAAAAAAGAGCTGTTCGTTACCTACTGAGACTTAACAGTAGAACTCACTGCCGAGATTTCTTTAAAAGATATAAAATACTAACCCTTCCTTGCTTATTCATTTTGGAATCGGTTTGCTTAATTCGTAAGCATGCACCTGCTCTATTAGAGAGACCTTCTCACAACTACCCTCTCAGAAACACTGAGCACGGTCTCTATCTTCCAACCCCACACTCAGAGTTAATTAAAAGATCAGTAATCTACAATGCAAAAAAAATGCATAATCACCTGCCATTTAACATCAAATCCATAATATCTCTGACTTCATTTCGCAAGGCTTTGAAATCATTCTTACTGGAAAGCGCCTTCTACACCGTGAACGAGTTTTACAACACATAAATTTATCCTTATGAACCCCTAGTGTGATAGTTGCCATTACCAACCATTTTTACCGAATTTTGTATATGTATTTTTTTAATTGTTTCGTACTTTTTTATTTTTTATTTTTTACTTTGCTTTTTTATTTTTTTACATTATATTTATGAAAATGTTTATAACATAGTACGACTGACAAAGTACATTTCTAATGTACTTCTTTTAGGATTCTATTATATTAATATTCTAAATTCTTGATTTAAATATTATTTTTCTATAATATTTATGATGTGTTTTTGTTTTGTTTTGTTTGCTAATTTTGATGTTTGTAAACTATTTTTTTTTACAACAGCTTTGTCCACAAAATTGTAAAATTTTTTTGACAATAAAGCATTTATTTATTTATTTATTTATTTATACTGTTCATGTAAAAGAAATTAATTTTTTATAACTGTATTTGAATAATTATTATTATTTGCTATTGCTCCTTAAATATTATTTAACTAACTGTCTTCAATATGTGTTATTAAATGAAAGGAGTAGGAAAATTTTAGTTAATCAGGGAGTGCCTCAAGGTTCCGTCCTTGGGCCGCTTCTTTATCTTATATGTATATGCAAATGATATTCCTTTTCTTAATTCAAATAATTCTGGTATTTTTGTGGCTTGTTATGCAGATGACACCAAAATTTTAGTAAGACAAAAAAATGTAAGTGTTAAAAACTACCACCGAAAAATCATAAAATAATAATAATTGAGTGGGTTTGAAAAAATCATCTTAACCTAAATAAAAGTGAAACTTCAACAATATTTTTGAGTACTTTTTAGCACTGTCACTCTAATAACAATGTATTATACTACACTTACCAGGGGCGTGCAGTCCATGGAAGCAAGGGACGCAGTGCTTCCCCAAAAAAAATTACAAAACATCTTCTAAAATGTAATTTTTGAAATAGGAAACCATTATTTTAGTTTATATTAAAAATGCTAAAATATTATCTTAATTATCAAGCCCATAATAAATGCGGCCTTAACTCCGACCCAGCCATAATAGAATATCGAATAGAACCTATGCGTGCCGCTAGCTCCTCTGCAGCCAAGTCCTGTATGGTTGATTTCCTGTGAATCGAGCCAGAGGTTATTGAACTTTCCACCGGCTGTTTGCGATTTTTGCATTTCAGTCCCGTGCTTTAAATGGTGGTGGAAGCTATCGTTGGAGTAGGTTCTTTGTTTGAACGGCTATCTGTGTGTTGTGTGATACGTACGTCACGTCGTGCATGGTGCGATATGGAAGATAATAATACGGACGTGGATATGCAAATACCGTCAAGTTCCGCTGTCGGTAATAACGTTGAAAATGTTGGAGAATTTAGTAAGAAGAGTGATGTGAATGTGTGGTGTATGTCTTAATAATAAAGGGATTTTCAACATTAAACTTCGCTGATAAGCTTCAAATAATTTTCAAAGGAGGGGCAAAACCGCCTATGAAAAATTTAACTAGAAAAATGAAAAACTATATTAGACATTTTTATCCGGAAAAACAATACGAACAATTTAAATGGCTAACAGGGTGTGAAAATATAAGTAAATTATTTTGTTGGCCATGTTTACTTTTTGAAAACGAAAAAGGTCTGTGGAATAAAACTGGTTTTTCCGATTTAAACAATTTCCATAAAGCTGTAAAAAGACACATTATGTCCAAAGCGCATTTGCAGGCCGCCATAAAAGAAAAAGTCTTCGGCAAAACCAGAATTGAACATGCCCTTAATAAACAGTTAGAAATTGGTCACCGCCAACACAATGAACTAGTCGATAAAAAATAGGCAAATACTAAGAAGAGTTATCGATATTGTTTGTTTTCTCGGACAGCACGAATTGGGATTTAGAGGTTGTGACGAAACAAGGGTTTCTTTAAATAGAGGAAATTTTCAAGATTTACTTAGTTTAATGGCTAAATATGATGATTGCTTAAAAAATCATTTAGAGCAGTATAGCGTTTTTTACGGAACATCGAATCGAATCTAGAATGATTTAATTTCCGCTGTTGCAACCATTATTCTAAAAAGAATTAAGCAGGAAATTGGCGAGGCGCGGTTCATTGCTATTGTTCTGGACGAAACAACTGATATCACTAATTTTAGCCAATTATCTATATAGTAATACGCTACTTTAAAACAGACGGAAGTATTCAAGAGCGATTTTTAGGTTTTAAGAATGTGTTCGAAAATCGTACAGCAGATGCATTATATACCGTAGTTTATAACGTTACTAAAGAAATTAATGGAGAGAAAAAATTAGTTGCTCAAAGCTGTGATGGAGCTGCAGTGATGGCAGGACAATTAGGGGGTCTGCAAGCTAAAGTTCGAGAAACTTTTCCAAGTTCTGTGTTTGTCCATTGTTTTGCTCATAAATTAAATTTAGTTTTATCCCAGTCCATCAATTACATTAAAGAATGTAAAGTATTTTTCGTTACTTTAAGTGGCATGGCTACTTTTTTTCCAAGTCAACAAACCGTACACAAGCTTTGGACTCCATTGTCCACAAACGATTGCTCAAAGTAGCTCCTACTAGGTGGAACTATAATGGAAGACTTGTGTTAAGAATATCTGAGAATCGTGAATCACTGATTGAACTATTTGAGAATATAATAGAAAATAATGAAACGTGGGACTCAGAAGCAATAAATAGTTCGAGGGGGTTTTTGGACTGTTTGAAACGAGATTTTAATTTTAATTATTTGTTGAACATATGTTCAGAAATATTTCCATTCTCGGACAATGTTTTTAATATATTACAAAGTAAAACAAATGATATTGCTTTTTGCCTAAAAAAGTGGATGGACCTATTTTGGGAGAAAATGATGACGGTAAATGTAGAGCCACAAGCCAAGCGTCTTCGAATAGACAAGGTGGGAGATGTTCAAACATCAGACAGACGCCTCTTTTATGAAATAATCGATCAAATTCAAAATCAAGCAACAAATAAACTATAGATTTAGCGGTTTAAATGATTTTAAATTCCTCGAGCTCTGCAATTTTGATGCATTTAAAGGAAAAACTTTTTCAAAAGATGCGTTTATATCTCTTCTTCATTATGGCCAGTTCTTCGACCGAGTGTTACTGCGATCTGAACTAAAAGTGATTTACGAAACTGATGACATTAGAGCAAAAAATAACGCTAAGGAACTAATGCAATTTTTAAAAGACAAGAAGCTGGAAGATGCCAACACCGAAGTGTCGAAATTGTGTGAATTAGTATTGACAATACCTGCCACAAGTTCATCAGTAGAATGCAATTTTTCAACACTTAAACGTATAAAAAATTTCATGAGAAATTCAACGGCGCATACATCGCTGTTGTCCATTGAAAATAAACTTCTCCAAAATATGTCGGAGCATCGACGTTTTTATGATGACGTCATTGACGAATTTGCAAAAAGTGATCGAAGAATCGAATTACATTACAAATAGGTAAGTTTCTAAAAATTGCTTCCGTTTCTTAAAATTTCACCACACACCCCTGGTTGTTTATAATAGGTGGCGCTATACATACCGATTAGTCATTATAATATAATCCGGTATAACAAATGAGATCTTCGCTTGAGATATGGGTAATCTAACTAAGCTATAAAACCAATATATAATTTAAAAAAAGCGCACAAATCAATTCTTAAAAATTAACACTAAAAGAGTACATTATAAATGTTAAACTTAAAGATTAAACTATATAACAAAATTATATTGTAACAGTGTTGTAGATATTTTAACTCTCTAAGTAAACACGTAAAAGACTCATCAAAAATAAACTTATTTAAACAAAGAATGAAAGATTTTTATCAGAAAAAAATTGTTATAGTTTGCCTGAGTTTTTTTTTATTTTATTTAGTTATATATCGATTTTAATCTATACTCATCTCTATGTTTTAATTAAGATACTTTGAGTTAGGAGCTTTGTGACAGATTCTTCAATTACTCTATTTGACTTATGTTGTTTTTACTTCTTCTTTACTTAATTGAAGAAATAAATAAAATTATTATTACTCCAGATCACAAATAAAAGAATGGAACTTTTGTCAAGTAAATATTAATGGCGTGTAATTTATTGATCTTATGGCCCAATACTACTAAAGTGTTTGAAAAGTACATGTTAAATACAATTTCAAAAATAAATACTTATACATTGAAAACTTAAAGAGTTAGGTCTTGGCAAAGTATACATTGCTAAAAAGTTACCGTTGTTTGCTTTTTAAATCAGTACAACACCTCCTGTCAAACTAGAAATTAGCGTGGGGAAATAGATAATTAAAAACTGGGATAGAAAAGTGAAATCCTTTTTGTTGAAAGTTAAGTCGTTTGGGACTTACAGAGCTTAAAAGGGTCAAAAAATGTCATTTTTCAAACGCCATTTTCTCGAAAATAGTTGATTTTAGATATAAGAAACACAACACAAAAAGTGTTTAAAATGTACAGGACAATACAAAAATGCAATAATATACAGGGCATTTCATTTAAAAAACGGATGTTGGTTTAAGGTAGAAGTGGCAACACCGCACAACTTAAAATATTTTAAAAAGAAAATTTATGATTATCTATAGCCAGAGCCAGAGTTTCAAAGTAATCTTATTGGTTCTCCAGATACTTCTAATAGATCACCGGGTTGGGGTACGAGATAAGTTGCGGGTAAAAGCGAAGTTACCGATTTTTCTTTTGTGCAATAGAGAGGACTCTAGAAAACAGGAATGGAAAAGTAAATTATCTTGGTCTTGATGTTACATGGTAATCACAGCAAAATGAAACTTGCAAAGTTGCAAAGATAATAGCAAAGTGCCTATCCCTACACGGAACTCGCTAATGTATGTCAGCTTGATGAGCTCTAATAAGAGCAAAATCGCAATCGTCGTTTCACTGAAATGAATCATTGAGCTAACGGCGTTGCAGGACATGTTCCCGACAGGATCATATGTTATCTTTCTTGTGACGGTGGTGTAACGTGAAACAAAAATACATTAACAAATTTAATAATTTCGTCGTGGGAAGTTTGTTCCTTCTTCCTTTAGATTTCTGAAATTTTTTGACATTTTTCAATTGTTTATTACCTTATAGAATGCATAACTCGAATGGGTATATTATATTGTAATATTAAATCACATTCTCAGCAATATTTTACCTAGTTTCATTATTTATAATAAAATAAATTTTCCCAGTAAATTCATTACATACACGAGAGGTAATTTTAATGAATATTAGCAGTTATAATTTATTGTTGTGGAAAATAATCTTTCTAATATTCATGTTATTACAAATAACACAGTAATATATTTTGGTATTGTTTTGTATTTATCATGGTGGTGGAAAAATTATTAGCAATCTGGAATAGTGTAATTATACCAGATGAGTCCGTAACCCTGTTTCTGTTAAAAACAAAAATTTTAGATTTGATTGTGACCTCGTGAGACCTTGGAACCGTTTTAACTGGACCTAATAACGATTTTTTTAAGCGATAACCCATACATATATATATTTTTTTAAACCTTAATAAAATATCAATTCGTTTTAAGCCCAGTTAGCCTTCACTGTCCTAACAGCGATTTTTAACAAAATAATTTTGCTTTGACCCCAGACAACTGTAGTAAATACGTTTAGAGATGGATGCAAAAGTCGTATGTCAGACAACGATGCCAAAAATATGGCAACTAGCGTCAAAAAGAATACGCAAGTTGTATTTGTCTTTCAACTAGTTGACTGTACTGATGAAGACTTTAAGTCAGAAACATGGGTTTATACTCAGCCAAATTTCACTGCTTTAGCAGTCGTCCCAAAACAAATCCGTTTTCTACTATTTGCGAGTTCTTGCCGCCTTAATATTTTCCTACTTTTGATATGGTATGGTTTTGATCCACACCTTCGATGGCAATGCGGGTGGTGCTGTGCTTGCCGGCTCTTGATGTAATTCTGGGAGGCGAGGCAGAGAGAATGGCACTCAGGCTGCATGCGGTCTAAAACCCTTTGCGCCTCTGTCCTCTAAGGCGATAAATCTTAAGATAAATGAGCTGTCAGGAAAGGTTCCAAGGGAAGATTGGAGAGACAAGAGTTCAGACACTCAAGTGCCGCTATATGCGATCCTGAGGCTGTTCGGAGAGGGCACCTCCTCGGGCGTGCTCGAGGTAATCTTGAAAAACTGGTAGGAATGAAGGACATTGCTAGTTAAACAAGGACCTTCACATCTGCTCAACATGTTTTTGCTACTGACTAGCTCTCGTAAATACCAGAAAATCTATTACAGGGGAAAGATGGCCAGAAATGGTCACAATCGGAGTATGCTCGGCCGCCACAGTGTTGAACTACATCAATGCTCTTGGCTGGCTCGATGAGTAAAACTCCAAATGAGATTACAATGGGCTCACTTGAAAGGCTTTAGTAATAGGTTGGGGCAAGTTCCCCCTTCATATCTCTACTTATCTATCTATTTCATATTTTGATAAAAAAAATAAATGTAAAATTAAGCAGTTTATTAAAATATCGAAAGTTAATTAAAAATTAAATCAAAAAGTAAACATTTTTTTTTTAATTTTAATAGTCTGTATTGCCACCTCTAGCCATAATGCAGATATCAATTCCGGTTGGCATGGTTTTAATGAAATTTGCAAAAATGTTCTAACATAATATTTCGCATTGCATCTGCTAATACGACTTGGAAACTGTTCTGCCTTTACTGGACTGTCCCACTGACTTCTTATCCTTCTTTTAAGATTATCTCACAAATGTCCAATAGGCCACCAGGCGGGTTAGTCCAAAACAGTAATATTTTCTGTTTCCAGGAAGTCAACTCTGCTGCTATAGGGTGGTGCATTATCTAAGTTGTCTATGGTACCTCTCCGAAGTCTGACTATGGGTACTAGTACCCCATCAACATATCTGCGAGTAGTTCTCCCAACATAATTCCTCCCCAGAACATTACACTGCCTTCCTTATATTTTGGGATGTCTCATCCAAAAATAGTACATTTTGGCAATCGTCAATAACCCAATTTTGGTGCTGAAGATACAAATTTAATTTGTCAATTTTATGATACCTTGTTAACTCGAGAATTCATAGTTGTCTTCTGCTGTATAAACTGCGAACACGAAGTATCTCATATTATTTCGATCTCTTCTACCTATTTGACAAATGGTCCTGTTTATCCCAATTCAATATACCTTGCATATTTTTTTGAAACAACGCCCTGTTGTAATTGTATTATTTCTTGGACATTTCTTCTTCACCAAGAACAATTATATTTTCTCTCTATGCATCTGACAATAAAATTGTACGTACGGCATATTGGCTATTTTAATACAGCCTTACTCTGTAACTTCAGTTTTATAACTCACCACAAATTATGAAATATGCGTGCAAAAATGTTATCATATTTTTATGCCACTATGTTTATTTCCAAAAAAAAACTTTATTTTTTGTGAGCATGCAAACTTTTTTTATTTAGATTATTAATGTGAAATATTGAGTGATTCCATGTATATATTTATTTATTTCTTTATAAGGTATAGGACTTCACCGTTTATTTTCATTTTACCATAGAGTTTAAGTGCTCAAAACGGCCACTAAAATTGCTAATTTTATTTCGATTCACTTTGGTAAATATAACACCGCGGTTTAGATTTGTTGAAGCTTAAAAGCTTTCCCGATTTATTGCTCTAGCTGAACGAAACTTATGCACTGAACGAGAAACCTAAGTAAACAGTCCGCTGAAAATACTAACAAAGCAAAAAGTAAATAGATTTGTAGTATTTTAGTTCTACGATGGAATTTTCTACTCAAGAGCCATGTATTTCAAGTATGATCAATGAAAGAAAGGCGTATTTAAAATACGTATATCAGTTTATATTTTTGATGCTAAGTTTATGGTTTGGATTTGAAATTAGAATATATAATTAAGAAATCATGGTTCTCGCGATTAGACTGTGTCAAAATGGCAACTATCCGATGTTTCGTCTTCGTTTGCACGAGGCATCTTCAGAGATCTTTACTCCACAAATTCTTAACACTGAATGTACCATAACCCGTATCTCTATTAAAGCTTTTTATTTAAATTTGTTTGAAAATTTCAATAGAGTCTCTAATCTTTCGTTTATAAAATCCTGGAACCAATGCTAGAACCTCTAGCACTCTTGACTAAAGCCGTGAAAGCTTCCGTTCTATGGAATATATTATCTTGTTACTGGTTTGTAAAACTATACTATTGTAATATATCTTTGCTTCTTGAGGGCTGGTAAAAAACATGATGATCGAGAAATAATTTATTTTTTTAAATTACAACCTTCATAGCGTAAGCGTATGATCAGAATACCTTATATCTTGCTTCCGATTTTCGAGTAAACACCTCAGCTTTCTTCTAATCCAGTTCCTAATTTATATGCGGCTAACTCAAGCCTGGTATGACTTCCATAGGTCTTGTTGATGTAATACGCATTTGATTTATGCAAACTAACTTTCGTATTCAGGTGAACTTATGACTGAGTTTTTTGTTTGTTAATTCTTCAGCCGCCAGATGACAGCTTTATCGGTCTTGTAATGCATCCATTTGGCAGCTTTAGGTTAGGTTATGGCATTTCAATTATTTGCTACACATTTTACAAATGATATAATTATTGACACCGTAAGTTGTGAGCAAGGTGATATGATTTGCACTGACCCTCAGAAGGTATTTTTGCGGCAGCTCGACTAGGAGAATGTGCGACTAAAGCCCACTACTCGGTATTCGTTCATTCGATTCGTCATTCATATGCTTAAATGAACAAATGGGTGAATCAATTAATGGACGTATATTTCATTCATACTATTCATTAATTTTTATTTAATACGTTCACATGGTTTTCACGTGTCTTTAATGTTTGAAATACTTAAAATGTGTTTGATTCGGACGAATGGTTTGCCGAGGTCAAAACCTACTTGATTACCAGCCAAAAGACGGAAACGCCGCGCAACGAAATTAACGGATGAACTAGACCCTCCACAATAGACAGACAACTGGACGAATAGTGAGTAGTGGGCTTAAATATAAACGGCAGACAATTAAATCTCCTAAGATTCATCCATGTTATCTTACAAATACCTGACAATCACAAAGATCTACAAAAAAATGACCAAAATGAATGAATGCTCAAGAAAACTAAAGTAATAAACGTAGTGTAACAAGCGACACATGTAAAATGGAGATAAGCAGGACCCAGTGCAAGACACAAGAAGGTAACAGGTGGAATCACCAAATGCTAAAATCGCACCCATATTAAAGACATAGAAGAAGATGAAGACTTTAAATGCGCTGAGGAGATCACCGGGAGAAACACGCAGGACTAAGGTTGGAAAGACCCCTTTAGACAGAAACTCATGGAAGGAATTAGGGAAGGCCTACATCTTGTATTTTCGATAGTTTTGTGTATATAAAAGTACTTCCTATAAACATATATATTTTTTGTGTTTTCTTTGTGAATTCTACATTTTTTTATGTGGTAAATAATTTTGGAAAATAATAAAACTTTTTGCTCTTAATAACGAATATTTAGTCGGTTAGATCAGTTGTTTGTTGTGGACTTATAGTTTTTGGTGTAACTATTATTGATGTATTTTTCTAACTAGTACTACTGTCTTAGATAAACTTGTTATTGTTGTCTTTATTTCTTTTTAAATAATACCTTACTAAGCTATTTCACTGGCCGTTATGGAGCAAACACATGCGTCTTATTTATGTTTTACAACTTTAGTTTTCCTTTAGGCATTCTGTGTGTTTTATTATATTTTCATTATTTGCGTGTTTTTGACAGTCATGGTTAATAATATGAAAACAGGGCATTTAAACGTACGGTTGTGGTTCACCGGGTTTGCAGAGTTTAAAATATTGGTCGAGCACAACGACATTTTGTTGTTTTCTGAAACGTGGCCCTCTGATGTGCATAGCTCTACTTTGTTTGCAATATCCAACTATCAACTATTTAGAAAAGACCGCTTAGAGAGAGTGAAACAACCTATGAAATTGAACATATAACTTTTGGTTTTGAGATAAAAGCACAACTTGAAATTGTGGCGCTTAGGACAAAAATCTTAAACAAAACATATGCCCTTATGGTTGTATATAAACCACCACAGTTAAATTTCCAAAACGTAGTAAACGAAGAAAGAAAAGAATCCTTTGGTAGGCCCATTTGAGAATTATATTATTGTACAAATCATAGATGACCCCACAAGAACAACGGATAGTTCAAGTACATTAATTAATGCAATTTTTGTCAATAATCGCTCTTTAATAAGAAAATGTGGTATTTTATCTGCCGATGGTGTTTCGGATCACAAAATGGTTTTTTTTTGTAAAATTAGTCTGGCAAAGGCCCCTATAATTCCTAAAATAGTTATTTTAAAAATTTTGCGATAAATAATTTCCTAAATGATATGTATAATTTACCTTGGCAAAATATATTTTTTGAGAACAATATTGATACCAAAATTAATATCTTTAATGAATTAATGTTAACCCTTTTTAACATCCATGCGCCTATATGTGAATACAGGATTATTAAGCCGAGAGCACTATGGCTGACAAAAAACTTAAAAATGTTCATGAAACAAAGAAATAGCGCCTTTCAAAAATATAAGATAAGGCTTAAGCCTGCCTGATGAGGGTAGAGGCCCAGAAATCATGATCGCAGGAGGGTACCCTGTGACATAATCGAAAGCAATTCTTCTTTTAGGCCGTTTTTGCACCTGCAGAAATTATATATTTCTGCTATTATACATATATGTTTTTCGGCCAAGAACTTTTGGTAAAGATGTGTGAGAGCACATTTTTATCGATTTTTAGTATCTACTCTCCGCATGATGGTGCTAGTGCATGCTTTTTAAATTACCTATGGGTTTGCAGCCGGAAATCACCGGAGCCCCGATAGGTGGTGCTAAATGTTACGTTTAACTTGTAGTACTGTTTCAGTATGATAGACGTTTCGTTTTCGAT
The DNA here is from genome assembly GCA_030620095.1 of Kuschelorhynchus macadamiae. Classification (NCBI taxonomy): domain Eukaryota; kingdom Metazoa; phylum Arthropoda; class Insecta; order Coleoptera; family Curculionidae; genus Kuschelorhynchus; species Kuschelorhynchus macadamiae. The sequence continues at coordinate 2,519,897 of JAUTXW010000961.1, read as the reverse complement.
TTTGTCATATCGAGCAATCTGTTATTTCAGATCTCCCTGGGTACAAGCCTGCCTGATGAGGGTAGAGGCCCAGAAATCATGATCGCAGGAGGGTACCCTGTGACATAATCGAAAGCAATTCTTCTTTTAGGCCGTTTTTGCACCTGCAGAAATTATATATTACTGCTATTATACATATATGTTTTCCGCCCAAGAACTTTTGGTAAAGATGTGTGAGAGCACATTTTTATCGATTTTTAGTATCTATATTCCAAATAATTTATCTGCGATGCTAATGATATCAACAACCTTTTTGCCTCGTTTATACAAAACACAGCCACTTGTACAGTAAGAGTGAGTTTCTATAAAAACAACACTTTTAATAATAATCATCAGTTTTCATTTTCATTTAGAAACTGAGTAGGACATAAAGAGTTTTAAATTCCATAAAAATAATGCGACTGGATTTGATGACATTTCTCCTCTAATGCAAAAATACTGCAGTCCGTTTACTGACAAGTTCATATTACACATTATAAATTGTTCCATTGAAATCAGCTATTTTCCGGACAAGTGGAAGATATCGCTTGGAAAACATTTACCTAAAGTTACTAATCCGACTAGTTTTACTAGTTTTAATGATATATGAGTAATCAGTATTCTCCCTACTCTCTCTAAAACATTTGAAAAATGCTTACATACTCAAATGTCTGACTTTTGTAATAAAAATATTATTCCTTCTACGCAGTGTGGGTTTTTGAAAGGTTATGGTACATCGATAGCTTTGACTAATGTAACTGATGATATTTTTAGGGCATGTGATAAAAATATGAAAACTATTTTAATACTTTTAGATTTCTCAAAAGCTTTTGACACTATTACTCATAATCTACTTATTTCTAAATTAAAATATTACGGTTTTAGTGAGGAGTCTGTCCCTATTAAATCATACTTAACGAACCGGTCTCAAACTATCTTTACTGAAAAAAAACATTCTGATCGAGCGAAAATAATTTCTGGTATAACTCGAGGGTCCGTCTTGGGACCATTGTTGTTTCTTATATATATATATATATATATATATATATATATATATATATATATATATATATATATATATATATATATATATATATATATATATATATATATATATATATATATATATATATATATATATATATATATATATCCGATATTTTAAAAGCTGTAACGTGTTGCAAATAACAAGCATTTGCTGATAATACTCAGATTTATTGCTGTTTTGATGTAAGTTATCAGGTAGATATTGAACCGGCTATTGACAGTGATATAAAAATAATAAATAAAACATAATTTACGTTTAAATCCTTCGAAATCTAATCTATTGGTGTTTGGCAATAAAAATCAAATGAATTTTATAAAAGATAACTTCAGTACAGCAATTAATGGTTCCAAAATAAAGTTTGTTGATAATACCAAGATTTTGGGAGTTGTATTAGATACGCAGGTAAGGTTTAAGGAGCATTTAAAGCAGTTGTTTCAAAGAACTTATAATTCCTTAAAGATGTTGTACAGTAATAGGCATGCTTTAAATAGAAAACTTAGGCGGAACTTATGTGAGTCTGTTGTTCTATCTAATTTTTCATATTGCGACTTTTTATATGGGTTCTGTCTAGATCAGGAGAGTCGGTCTCGTATACAAAAAATACAAAATAACTGCTTAAGATTTCTTCTCGGATTAAGAAAATATGATCACATTTCACATTTGTATAAAGAAGTCAACTGGTTACGAATGAATGCTCGTAGAAACCTTCATTTTTGTAGTTTTCTAAGTAAATGTATTAGTGATCCTTCCACCCACGTTTCTGCTCTCGAACGATTCATTTTTCGTGATGGAATATATGGAAGAGATGTAAGAGGTAGAAATAAATTAACTATGCCTCATCACCAGAGTGCCATGTTTCAGAGTTCTTTTTCAAATAATGGTGTTCGATATTATAATGCGCTTTCTGTCGAATTTTTAAACTTAAAAGTGCTGGAACTCAAAGTAAAATATAGGAAATACCTTTTTGATTTGCAAAACACAGGTAATTGTGTTTATTAAAATAATAGTCGATTGTCAGGGGCACAATTTTATGATTTATAAAAGATCTGTTCTTATTGCACCCAAACTTTATTAAATATATAAAAATACCACTGCTTACCATGACTACTGTTACATTGGATTTAGAATAGTCCTTGTCATTGATTGGTTCAGTAGAGTAGATTATTATTATTATTATTATTATGACTTATTGCCTCACATTATTCCTGTGGTTGTATTTTATACTGACGGGATTATACCAAGTCAGTGCAAAAAATATATTTATACCAAAAAAGTACAAAAAATAAAAATAAAAAAAGGAAATGAAAAAAAAAACAACTATTGTGTATTAAGAAATGATCTAACTATGCTACATGTTTTCAAAATGAACGATTGCTGGATATTCCTGTGAATGTCTGTATTAAGTCCTAATTGAGCCAAATGCGGTGTAAACGTTGTTGGGGTGAGAGCTGTTACTGATATGACGAGAGGAACAATGATGACTCTTTCCTGTTTCCACAGCCTTTTTACTTCCATTGCCAAGTCGGTGTATTTGGCGATCTTCTCACTGTATTTCGCTTGGATGTTCTCGTCGTTGGGGACAGCCATGTCAATTAAATAAGTGAATTTCTCTTTTTTGGATTGAAAGGTGATATCGGGTCTATTTGCGGGGATTGTTTTATCTGTGTGGATGTCAATGTCCCAGTAGAGTTTGTAGTCTTCGTTTTCAAGTACAGATGTTGGTGTATAACGGTAGTAAGGGTCTGTGTTCTCGGTTAGTTTGTATGTTGTGGCTAATGCTTGATGAACGACCTTCGCTGCTGAGTTGTGTCTCGCGGTGTATTCAGTTCCGGCCATTATTCTACATCCACTCATTTTGTGATCGATCGTTTCTCTCTGCTGGTGACATCTCCTACACCTCTCGTCTTCAATGGTTGTGTCCTTGATGATGTGCTTTCGGTAGTTTCTGGTTGCTATGACTTTGTCCTGGATGGCAAGCAGGAAGCCTTCTGTTTCAGGGAACAGCTGCCCTTCTTGTAACCACGTATATGAAAGCTTTTTATGTATATGGTCTTGCTTTATGTGGTATCTGTGTCTTCCGTGATGTGTTTTTTCAGAACAGGTGTTCATCTTTTCTAGTCGTGATTGGACGTGACTGTGTGCGTCTGCTGTGTGGCTCGTTTGAGACAGGTTGAGCGGTGTATAATTCTTGTCTGCCTTCACTATTGCCTTGTGGAGGTTAGTTTGTTTGTTGTGGAAGAATTTTCTGAGTTCGTAAATTTGTTTTTTATTTAGCGATTGTATATCTATAATTCCCCTTCCTCCTTCTTTTCTCTCAATAGTGAGTCTTTCCTTGCATGCGTTGGGCTGTAACTTCCTGTGTTTAGTGAATTCAGTGCTTATGGGAATGTGAATGTTTTCTGTGTCTGTGTGTGACCATTTAATGATACCAAACGAATACGTAAGAATAGGTATGGCGAAGGTGTTAATAGCTTTCGTTTGATTTCTGGAATTCAGTTTTGTTTTTAGTAGCTTTGTGAGTCTGGTTTCAAATTCCGTCTTGACCTCTGATTTGATATGAGTGTGGTTAATTTTGGTGCTTTCACGGAATCCTAGGTATCTGTACGTTTCTTCTTTGAAGATGTTATCTATAGTTTCATTGTTGATTGTTTCCCCCGTAGGGTGGTCTTTCCACTGTCTCTTGTTGATATGAAGTAGCTTGCATTTAATTAAACCAAATTCCATGTTGATGTTCAGGGTAAACGTTTCTGTAATTTTAAGGAGATCCTTTAGCTGTGCCTTTGTGCTTGCATATAATTTTATGTCATCCATGTACAAGAGATGGTTTATTTTGTGTACTTGTGACAGTTATTTTTTTGGTGTTTAATTTGGAATCCGAAGTTTGTGTTATTCAGTGTGTTTGAGTTTCGATGTGCTCTTTTTGTGTTCTCAAGTTGATTTTAGTTTTCCACTTACTCATGATTTGCGTAAGAAATTGCCTGATGTTTTTGTTGACTTTATATAATTCTAGTACTCTGGTTAGCCAACTGTGGGGTATCGAATCAAAGGCTTTTTATAATCTAAATATTATTATAATTATTAATATATGTAATTCTAACTTTAATCTAATTATTTGTGTCACACCTTTTTGTGCTTGAAAAACCGTTACAAGTTTTATTCTTATTCATAAAATGTACAACCGGTAAAATAGATATGAAACCAAAACAAACTTAATTGCTTTAACATCAAATAAACAAAGGCCCTTTTATCTAGCTTTACAGTATGCATATGATATTATCAGAAGTTTGTTCTATAACGAAAGTTTCGCAGAATGAGAGCTGAATGTTTATTGCCCTAAAACAGCTTCATTCTAACCCTAAAGGGACTAGAGGAATAGAAGTGTAAAACTGAGGGACAAGTGGAAAGGATAACGAAGGTTCTACGAATTGTATTTAATGGAATAGGAAATAAGTGGGGTTCCGGCAATTAAATTTAATTTAGAACGACGGTAAAACCGAATATGTCAACACAACAAATGTGCTTAAGTAATGGTAAAGAAAAGTCAAGAATATCGCATATTTATTATGCCTACTATACGAGATGATCACATATAATATTACCCCTTCTTGCTTTTCCAAATACATACAAATTTAAAATGTTGGAACAAAGGATTATAAAGGTAGTTTTGGGACACTTGTCAATTGTTTTTTATGTTTATTATTATAACGATGGAGAAGGGTAAGTCACAGAAATAAAAAAGTTATAATATTTTTAAAGAATTACCATTTAGTTGTTCTCCAATATTTCAAGAACCCGAATAGTTTACACCGACCCAATTAAGCTTTATAAATATAGCTAAAACTGGCTCCAGCGTTTTTGTATTTCTTGTAGTTTCTGAGATTTGAATACATATATCACCAATATTTTGAGTTCCACTCTATCAATAGGATTAATTTTTATATTTATATAATGCGTTTTAATATATGTATAAAGTTTATTTTTTCTAATGACTACTTATGTGTATGTTCTATCTCTTTCTAACACATTGCCCCTTATGGCAGGGTTTTTGTCAAATTTCTCGGTTGTCTTTAATATTAAAGGTATCAAAAATGACAATTTTAAATCAGCAAGAAGCTGGCCATTTATTGAAATAATATTATACAAGGTATTCCATTTAAAATATCCATGTTAACGCTTATTTTCTATTTGATTTTAAAATCAGAAAGTTGTGTTAAATATTGTTTTCACATTTAATTGAAAGTTCTGTAAAGGTCTAATTTTTTTGGGATTTTTAATTTTGATTCCAGTTTTCTGCGAAGACAGGAATTATCAAAACAAAAGTTTTAGGTATTTATTAATAAATAATTGTTCAATTTGCTGTAAATATTTTGGCTTATACTTTAAAGCAATTATGGGTTAAACCTGCCAATTTTAATACAACTAAAATAAAAGCACTTTAATCATTTTAAGTACTGCGTGAAAATGCTTATTAAAATTATGGTTTTCAGGAGTAATCAGTTAAAGCGAAATTACTACCAACATTTTATCTTTTGCGATTCCACAGTGCAAGTCAGGCTTCAAAATTCTTCCAGATCAAGAATAAATCAGAAATAAAACCTAAAATCAAAAAGGACTGTGTTCCTACTGTATATCGGTCAATTTGCCTATCTGTCTGTCTCTCGGTTTGTTCAATGCATAGCTAAAAAGCTACGTATCCGATTGACTTGAAGTTTTGGTAAAAAATAAAAGGTAGAATGGAAATCAAATGGTAAAAATTTAGAAAAAGTTCGATGAGCCGGAACAAAATCGTGGTCTAATTAATTGTTTAAAAAGATATTACTAAAAAGCTGCTTATCCAGTTTACCTTAAATATTGCTTAACAATTAATTGTAGCATAGGAATAAAATGGCAAAATTTTGTCCCATTATAGTGGAATAAAATGGCGGCCTAATGGAATTTAATTTAACTCAAAATTTTGATAAAAAATCACCTGATAATCGGTAAACTTCGAAATCCCTGAATAAACACCTCTTTTTTATTAAAGAAAATAATAAATGCCATAATTGTTTTTTAGACTATGTAGTAGATATTAGGAAAAATAAATGCTTAAAAATCGGTAAATTCTCCTTTGCCCAGCACGACTTTCGCAACGGACTCTATCATACACAAAAAACACAGTTTATGTGCTTATATTAATCTATATGATGGTTTTATGGGAGGGTAATTTCTGGGTACTTTAATAGAGAAATCGGCACAGTAATTTTAACATTACTTTTCTTGTAACGAAACTTTCGCTGTATTAAGAAAAGTGAAACTTATCAATATTTAAGCAAACAAAATATCTTTGTTTTTGTCTTTCACAAGAGCCTCTATTTTCTTGTTGCATAAACTGGGTCTCTCCTTGCTGATTAAAACTATACCAAGTGCTGTATTTATTTTTAAAAATAATTGAAAAATCGACATAAGCCTGTCATAAGAGGCAGTGTATTTCCATCGTAAAGACCAAGGAACTTCCATTTTGATTGCTTCTTTATTCCCACAGTGTCCCGATTTTGGAATGTGTTGCCAGCAAAGGCTTTTCCCTTTTCTCCTACTCTGCAAGTCTCTAAATCCCGCGTCAAACTTTCCCTGTTTTCACTTAAACCAACCACGGTATAATATAGTACACGATCTAAGCGTAAGGTATGTGATGTGTCACCGTACGGATCATACCTCTTCGAATTATCAGGATAGATTGAAGGTGCCTTCTTGGAATTACGTTACATAAGAAAGTGATTTGCCACTGTCATAAGAATGAGATGCACTAAAAACATTAAACAACCTTTGGCCTCTCCATAAGTCCATATAAGTCGTAACAGGTTCGTATTTGATAGTACGGTCCGATGGCTTTTGTGTAGTCTATTGTGAAACGTGTAGAGAGATATCATACCTCCCTTTCAGTATAACATTTTATTGGCGACTTCACGTCTAATATAAATAATGCAGGTCACATTAGTGTCTTAAAATGTCCGCAAATGTTTACCCGTTGAGACAAAAATGGTAGTTAAAAGTGTTTATTTAAAGCTAGTGGAGCGAGGCCACTAAAAGAAATTTTTACTGAATGAGACAGCGGTTTTAGCAAGCATTCCTGAAAGTATAGTTTGGAAAATTGCAAACAGTTTAATAGAGCCTAAAAAAAGGAAAAGACAATGGTGTACGGAAATGTATTGATTTCTGTCACGAAAACTTAATCCGCCAAAAAATATATGCATAACAAAAAGTTCCTACGTTATCGTCAGTTTGACGATATTTGTGACTTAAGTTTTTCCACTACAACTTTGTGTAGTGGAATTACACACAGGGTGTTTAAACAAAAAAATAGAAGCTAATTGAATATCTTAAACAAATAAATACAGCTAAATCGGAAAATCGCATGAAAATCCATTTAGATAAGACATGGCATGACACCCACGACACAACCAGTAAAGGATGGATTGATACAAGAAAAATGCTACTTCAAGGCTTCGTCAAATAAAGGGAAAATAATTTGTATTTCACCTGTGGGGTCAGAAGAAAACTGGATACCAGAATGTTTATTTTTAGGAACCAAGAATATTTCAGATTCAATGTGGATTATCATTGTGATATCACCGTTAGTTATCAAGCCAAATATACTACCTAATAGCAGTACTGTCATAGATAATGCATCTTACCATAGTCGCTAAGTGAATAAGGTACTAAGTTCAACCAGTAGAAAACGGAACATACAAGCCTTTTAGTGCGAACGTGACATATATTTCCATCAAAATTATAATATTAAACAACTGTTTAAAAAGGTACAGTTTTTCAAAGCAATATGTTTGTGATAATATTGCAAAGGAAACATGTCACGAAATAATTCGGCTTCCACCATATTATTGTATCTTTAATGCGATCGAATTGATATGGCATAAATTAAAGTCTAAATGTATTCAACATGTCAACAAAATTAAAAACTCGTATAGTATGTATATAAATATAAAACGAAAAACACTGACCATTTTTATAAAAAAATGTAACATTTTAATATTTTGTGACGTTTTATTATTGTAAGAGCTTAAAAACAAATAACAACTTTATAAAAATAATTGAACGTTTATTAGAAAAGAAACAATATTATTGAATATGAATTCCAAATAATATAAGATCACATAATCTGATCACTTAAAAGTACATAGTTGGTCATGAGTTTCCTTTTGTTGTTATTTTTTACAGTAATTTGATGAGTCATTTAAAATTGAGCTGCGTTTATTTAGGCTAAGAATTATGGCTGTTAATCCCGAAACAGCTGCTGCTATTGTTGCATTGCTTCAAGACGAAAGAAGTGAGCGATATGTTGCCCAACACTATCGCGTATCCAATAGCAGTGTGCACCGTATTTATGCACCTGGAACTGATCCTTAAAGTCTGCGAAATCCTCGGGCAAAAGCTGTGGAAATGAGAAGTCGGCTTCAGTACGTCCGGTTTACCAACATAAGCAAAAGCACAGTTAGACGAAGACTGGAAGAAGCCAATCTTACCATAGACCTGCAACAGGCCCAGAGCTTCTTAGGCGTCATCGTGTTGCGCGACTTAAGTTTGTCAGAAACATTGGGGAGAAAATGAATGGTGTCATGTTTTATTTACGGATGAGTCCAGGTTTGATCTCTGGTTTCCAGATGATCATGAGAGAGTATGGCGAAGACCACACGAGTGTTTTACTGAATGTCCTAGAGTAGGATACCAATGGGGCTTAGTTATGTATAGGTTGGAGGTTCTTTGGAGACACGCACGTACATCGTTTCAAGGGGCTCTTTAACAGCTGATAGGTACATCGACGAAATTCTACAAGATTTTGTGATCCCATACGTTAATTTTATTGAAAATTTTTCTCATGCGTGGTAACGCCAGGCTCCATACCACGAGAATCAACCAACATTACTTAAATGATGTCCACAACATTCTTGTTTTGGACTGGCCTGCATTAAGTCCAGATGCAAACCCAATGCATGTTTGGGACATTTTTAGGAGAAGAATGTCGTAGTCCTGCTCCTTTAGCCTTAAACGAGCTGCAACAGGCTCTTTTAAAGGAAAGGGAGCTTATTCCTCAAGAGGACATCCGGCCTTAGAAAGTCTGCCAAGAAGAATGTATGCAATAATTCGGGCAATTGGGGGGATACACGTTATTAAAAATGTACCTGCATAGATTTTTCCAGTTGTTTGTATTTTTTCAACTTTTTGACTTTGATGGTAAGAAAAGCATTTTTTTTTCAAATAAATGTTAAATTGTTTTTAAGAATTACATAAAATATGTTATCTCGTTGATGTATAAATTATAACAATAAAAGTTCACACAAAACTTTATATATTATTTTTTTAAATAAAAATTGCAAGTGTAATTCAGAACCTGTAAAAAACTTATTATTAGTAGCGATAGCGAAATTGAAGTAGAAAACAATAACTAATAATAAAAAAAGTACAGTGCCGCTCTGCACTACATCTTGCCATTAAGTAATCGAATTATTCTTGTGTTTTAGGTATATTAGAGGTAATATAGCTAAGTCACTTTCTTAGATCGTGAAAAATACTATACCCAATACTTAAGCCTTCGGCCTTCATGCCTTCATGGTCTGCTCATATATTTAAAAAAAGTAGGGGGCCTTAACATTACAATTTAGTTTCTACCTGACCACCCACGCCCTCAGGTACTGTGAAAATGGAAGTTGAGTGATGTGTTTTTCTACTACTTTGTGTGTCATATTAGGAAATCCCTATCTGGCAAAATATCGCTTTTATTCTATCTCATGCTGTTTATTTTTTACACCAAAAAATATAACAAAGCCCTTTGACGATACACTAACTCCACAGCTAAAGCCATCAGGCAAATTATAATCACGACGACAAAGTGGTGTATAAAAATATTCTCTCTTTAACCCTGTCTTCTGAAAAGGAATCCTTAACAAACGTTTCTCTATTTTTTTAGAGAAGGTGAGTTGGAGTTCAAGTTTAGCTCTAAAAGGGTATTGTTTTAAACCCTTATATTACAGATAAACCAAGTTGTTTAAGTGTAAAGCCAACTTTTAGGTCTTATAGACCCAACGGGTGAACTATGTTGCGACTTTATAAACACAGGATTTTCTTACAAGCGCTTTTGCAATATGTGGGCTCAAAATAGAATGCTATGAAAAAGGTATTTTTTACATTAGCATATACTAGTTTAAATATTATAAATGAAATATATGGGTTATTATATAGGAGAAGAATTACTATCCCAACAATTAAAAAAAAAATAATTGGCATTTATATGTCATTTTAAAATATATCCACGTGTATGTCTGTACAGGGTATCTCAAAAAGGCAAGACAAGTACCAACTGTTGTTTTTTTAATATAATATACCAAATTTTTTAATGTTTTTGAATTTTATATTAAATCCTGCACATTTTTTGTATAATTTACCATATATAATGGGTTACCTTTAGATACGTGCTGCTACCTGGAGATTAAGGTTTATTTTTCGAATATATTGACAGAGATGTTTGAAGTCTGATTTTCTGACTCATTTTTATTTTTACCTAATACTAAAAAAATGAGCTACTCGATTGCTAATGGGTTCAAAATAGTCGAGCTCTAGTTCAAGAATCATAATAATGCCACAAGAACACGACAGCAGAGTAGGGAAAATGTTCAGAATGGTCAGAGAATATCGTCTGTACTAACTATAATTCATACAAAGAAGTTATTGCAAGAAACAGCATCTCTAAGAAATAAGAAATTGACGAAACAAAGATAAAAAAAGGGATCTTAATAAATTACTTTATTTTCAAGAAAATCTATCAGAGACTTTGTAAGAGATATAAGCTGTGGACCATGAAACAAGAGGGTTACTTATCGAGCAGTTCAGAGAACTTTAAAGCAAAACGGATACCAAGATTTTAAAATTATAAATAATTATAAATATTATATTAATCCAAATTGTCCCAATAAAATTTTATGGACCGATAAGACGATATTTACCACTGCCGGTATTCAAAATCGGAAAAACTGCCATATTTAGATCGATGAAAATCCATAAGCTGTCGTGCCAATTACTTTTCAAGGACGATTCTCAATACGAATTTGGTGCGGCATTATGGGACATAAGGAGTTAGTTCCGGTTTTTTGCAAAATGGGAGACATTTGAAACTTTTGAAAAGTCAAATTGAGCACTTATCCATTTACTACCACTTCACGCGGCAAAATATAATTTGTAATAGACTTTCTTTAAAACAATTATCAAGTGTAGATGGGAACATACGGAACAATCAGTTGGCCCGCGAACAGCCCGGATCTAATGCTCACGGATACCTTCGTTTGGAGCTATTTGAAAGGTGCAGTTTTTAGGGAAAGAAATAATAATATTGATGAGATTCAGACAAAAATTGTTGAAGAAATTAAACATTTAAACAAAAATGAGTAAGAAGCAACTATAAATGTACTGGAATGCCAAAAAAGGATTTACGATAAATGTGACGAGGTTAATGGGGGACATGCTAGAAATAGGATTTATTTATTTTCTTGTTTATGATTGATTATAAGTTTGAATTAGTACCATGCTATTTCCAAATTTAGTAATCAAGAATTAAAAACTATGTAAAATGTTTTATCTAATTTTGTAAACATTTTGTAGAATATTAGCACAAAATAAATTGAGTCAAGCAGTAAATCAGATTTCAAACATCAATCTCCAGGTAACAGCAGGTATCTAAATAGGTAAGCAATTATATCTGAAAAATGGTTGTATTCCGTAATTTTAAAACCTACCATATTTCGAAAACCGTTAATTTTGAATACATGGAATAATGGAAATATGTGGAATTTAATATAAACTTCAAAAACATAGAAAAATGTGGTATATTAAATTTAAAAAAATCAAAGTTGATAGTTGCCTTGCTTTTTTGAGACGTCCTGTATACATAAAATTATAAGCATATGAAAAACAGATCTAAACAGACAATATTTGTTTGGAACATTTTTTTCTAATTTCAAAAATAACGGAGATTTTTCGGTTTAAAAAGTTATCTGGACACCCTTTACGTTTACAATAATTTGAGAATGGTTAAACCGGTTTGATTCAAAGTATATTTCACTTGAAGTATGCAAACAAGTTTATAGATTACATAATCATAAACATACATATATTTAAAAAAAAAACCCTGGATTTAATCCCACAATAGCAAACTGAACAGAAAAAAAACAATGCCGTAACAAGTTGTTCAAAAGCACCGTACAAGAAGTTATTTTCGGGATCCCATTTTTCTTTATTAGTAGATTGTTATTAGGATGACACAATACAGAGTAAGAAGTATTCGCAAGGGTAGCTAAAAAATTAAAGACTAGATATTATATAACATTTCAACATATCCGGTTTTCTATTAACTATGAGTAAACATCAAATTATCTAGTCGTCTAACATTCGTAATGCCATTTTTTTTGAAAATTCTGAAGTTATACCAGTTCAGTTGAAAATGAAAATTACGAGCATGGACAGATTATCACTTTTCAAGTAGTATCTCAAGTAATGAAGACTAAATTATAATTTGTATGCTACTTTTAGAAAGTGAGAATGGAACATGGGCGTTGGATGTCATATCTCGGAGACAAGGATGCTGTATTTTCGCATGGCGCGTAAGTTGCCATGTCAGGATATAGAGGTCCAGTTTCATACCGTGTCAGTCTTCAAGAAACGGCCCTGCCCGTTTGGGTGCTTCTTTGTCGACTGTTTGTCTTTTCATATTCGGAGATTCGTCTTGAATCGGGGTTGTTTCCGCAAACGGGTTAAGTCAGTGGTAGGATGACTGGGTGTATCGATCGTCGGTCTCCTAGCCCCTTGGAGGAATTGCCAACTAGCTCGTTGAAACCCATTTGAAATTTACCTTCACGTACCGAAGGGCCGGTTGCACTAAGGCTATCAGGATCCTCGTTCCCATTGCTTTCACGGGCGTTCTGTTGAGGCCGGGAGTCATATACGGCGTTTGCCTAATTTTCAGCATTTTTTAGATATTTTACTAACTTAGTTAAATGTTAGATTAAACTCATATACACGCATATCAGTAATGAATTAAAAAAAGTGTTTTCATGAACCATAACACCTGGTGACTTATATACTATTAGTCTGCAGAAAAATTTATAATCCTAGTCTTTGGTGAAATCAAAATTTAGGTATATTTTCTGAATTCATGTAAATGACACATTCAAATTTTAATATTGTTGAATAAAGAATTTTTCTTTAATATTTGATTCAAATTTACTTTAAATAAATTATAGCAACTGTCTGTGTTTCAAATATTTTTTGGACTATATCACTTTAAGTTTTACAGTGAAATGCCTTATATTTTGATTGGTTAGCCATAGATTACTACTAATATTGGGGTTTAAAATCAAACTCTTAAAGAAAATTATTTTTTACTCATCTTTAATCAATTTATTTTGTGCTGATATTAGTATAAGTAACACTGGCGAAAAGAAAACTTCATTGAAGCTGTTTTTATCACGAACATCCCTAAGATCTAGCGGCCACTGTTTGCGCAAGACAAGTAATTTAGCCTAAACATCCCATTATTATCCATCAGCATCACTACTGCTGATGTCACACAAGTAACTACTCGTGTGCCAGCACAAAATAATTAATATATTAAGGCAGGTGGTGGACATTTCCATCATTTGATGTAAATTTAAAGTGTAGTAACTTTTTTAGATTGTTTCCTTTCTGACACAAGAACTTAAATCTTAAATCCTAACCTAAGTAACTTCACGAGATATCACTAGTATTAAAAAATTTAGCATTCAGTGAACAACTTTTGTGATAGTGTTTCCGCTTATTAGCGTACACTGTTTTTTTTTCTGTCAGTGGCAATTAAATATTAAGTAATATTTTTGTGACCGAAAATTATTTAGTATTATTTTTTATTAATTCGTTAGGGGTATGTACGAAAATGCTTTTATAGGAAATGTGCATCCTTTTAGATAGTATTTAAGAAATATTGGATACAATCACCAGTTTTTATAAAAGTAATTGTTTTATGAAGAAATCTCTTAAACTACCCTTAATTAGATAAGGCTATATTACAAGTATAGTTATACGACTGAATAGAAACAGTTGCTGAAGCTTACACGGAAGAGTTTTTACAAAATATAATGCATATCTGATGTTCCAAAACTAGGCTACGACTTCCAAATTGCAGCAACCAGCAACAATTGACTTCCAGAATCAGGCTACCTCTTTCAAATTTTAGCAACCAGCAGCATTTTTAATTCGCAACCGATGTTTACGCATTTGTATTGGAATGGAATACCCATGGCATTTGAGAAAACCCCATATACAAAAATTATATGCCATCCAATCATAAAGAAGCAAAAGAAATAAATATTGTTGTTCATTTATATAATGGGCTGTATTTGGTATAATAAACGCAGGTGCTAGTTTAAAAATGATAAAACTGTAAATAGTATTAAAAATCAATGAAACACTTGCCTTGTCTGCAAATTTGAAATCATTTATTACACTTTACCAAGTTATAGACAATAAAAATCTATCAACAAACACATTTGTTTTTATTATGTTTAACGTGAATTAACTACATGCTAAAACTAATCATTCATTCAACTTTCTCACTAATAACTTATGGATGCTTATTATTCTAATTCAAAGTTGCACTTATTATTAGAAAACATGAAAGAAAAAGTTTAATAATGATGTTTGAAAGTTGTTTAAAAAACTGTAAGATTTAACAATCCTGTTAAATAAAAATTACATCTTTAGCGGAATGCTGAATGAGCCACGTACATTTGTCAGTATAATCAGATCAGTAGAAAATCAATTTTATTACTATCATTCTTCGTCAAGAAACAAGGTTACCTAAAACAACTTTAGTACAGGGTAGGTTAGGTTTTGTTAGGTTGGGTTAGGTACGTCACGCCATATGACTTCTACAAAATGGATTACATTGCTTCATGCCTCCAACGGGAACCAAAAACAGAATCTATCTTTCCTGAAGATTAATAAGGGATTTTGAGCTTTTTTTTGGTCAAAATAATACTGATATTACTACCTTTGATTTTATACCAAATTGCGTATGAATAATGTGAGTTTTCACTACATTTGGCAAATTGCGCAAAGTTTCGTTTCCGGACTCTCGACACTAGTTTGTTAAAAGACTATTTTATTTAATAGTCGCGGAACTCGAGGATAAAATATTGCATTTTATTCGCATGTAAAAGCTATTATTCACGAGTCCCGTCTGTACAAAAATTATTATGGCTACAACTTTTTTTCTAGTTTCTCATGTATTTTGTAAATTTTTATTATATATTTATTGTAGAAGTGACTAATTGGAAACTTGTTACTTTCAGCTCTTCTACCTATGTAGCACCTTGTTGTTTCCAGGTAAGTCGCATGTTTACTAATATATCTGCGGTAAGTGCTGTGTTTTATAACCAACCAAATACTCTGACAATTTGTAGAGTGAAACAAATATTTAAAAAAATATTTAGTCAAACAGGAAAATTACGAAGTTTTTCAGAATTGTTTATAAATGACTAACTACATAGCTTGTCCCTCCATAAATACAAGAATATTGCATAAAAATTACGAAAATTAATTTCTTGTTTCCAAAATATTGAAAATACAGCCATTTTATGAACATAAAAATGAAGGTTAAAATATCATATATAAATATGATTCTTATAATTTTCCATTAAATATGATAATTTGGAGATAAATCGATCGGTAGCTATATTTAATTTTCTTCCATTGTCGTTTCCTGTTATAAGAAAAATATTAAGTTTATTTTTGATGTTTAAAATATTAATTAGTACCAGGAAATCCGTGGCTATATTATGTGATAATTAGTTTATATAG
The DNA here is from genome assembly GCA_030620095.1 of Kuschelorhynchus macadamiae. Lineage (NCBI taxonomy): Eukaryota > Metazoa > Arthropoda > Insecta > Coleoptera > Curculionidae > Kuschelorhynchus > Kuschelorhynchus macadamiae. The sequence continues at coordinate 2,503,957 of JAUTXW010000961.1, read as the reverse complement.
AGAAATCAACAAACCTTTCGTTGAACGTCATCAAAATCTATGGCGCAATTTGGCCTCGAAAGATTCACTATGACTGACATTTCATTTTCTAAATTTCAAGCACTTGTAATAAAACAATTGTATTACTTTCCTCGTAAAAGGAAAGTATTATAATCCTGAAAAATTACTCTCCGAGATTTCTTCAGATCTTCATCATCGTTTTAGGGTCTATTTATGCCAAAAAACATTTTTTCTCAATTTCGTCGGCCTGTCTGTTCGCGGCATAGCTAAAAAACTACTTACCCTGGATATTAAGTAGGATTTTTATTTGTGATAGTTACTTGATCAAGATTACTTAGGATGGATCTATCTATGCGTCATGTCACGTATATATCCATATTCCCAAATAAAGATCCGGTGAACGGGCGGCCCACCGTATGGATCATTGGTTGCAATAATTTTATTATTAAAATGTTCAATTAAATAATTAAGAAGTTCTGTGGTAATATAAGGCGGTGCTCCATCTTGGGAAGTTCCCAAGGTAGATCATTAAGATGTTACTCAATTTCATTTTGGAGAAAGCCTAAGTACCTAACCCCTGTTAATTTGTTAATTGGCCTTGAAATAAAATTGGCCCATTTATTCTGCTACCAACGACCGACACCAGAACAGACATTGACACCAAACCTTTCTACTTTCTTGCTGTCATTTCATGTCGATTTTCTTGGGCCCACTAACGAGTGTTTTGCTTGTTAAACGTACCATTATTAGTAAATCTGGATTCGTCAGAAAATAAGTTAAAGTTGATAAAATTTGGGTCAATTCTACAACTTCGGAGCAACCAATCACAAAACAATACCTGTCTATCGCCATTGTCAGGATACAAGTGTTGGTGTAACTGGTACTTAAAAGCTCGATATCCGTATTTTTCTAGCTGATTTTTAGCTGATTCTTGAGACTTAAACCCAGTTCGTGATTAATTTTTCTTAAAGAAACAGTTTTATCAACCTCAACCATAGCAAGAACGTTAATCTCCATTTCTTCATTTATAATAAATCTGCCTTCCGCCACTTGTTTTCCTTTTTGATGCCAAAAACGATTCTCGAGATATGGAAAATACTCATCGACTGGATGTTGCCGGTCCGGGTATCTCTGAGCATACAACTCAGCAGCATTCCTTGAATTTTTATGACATTCTCCCAATATTAATAACATATCGACTTTTTGTCTTTGAGTACACATTGTTTTGACTTTTGAAAACAAAAATAATAGTGAAAATCAAGAAAAATAAGGAAATCCTACTTCATATCGAGCATTGCTATCCATGGCACACTTGATAAAAGTAAATAATTGATTATCCAGTATTTATTTAGTAATATTTAATTTTTGAGCTTATTTTTAATCCAATCGCAGATTCGCAAAAAAAGTCTCTTTTTAAAAAGTGCTTGTCTAAAAAGGGTGGCCATTTGAAAAAAAATAGTTACATACAAAAATTCTATTTTATCAACTTTTCTTGTTCCTAGCTATCAGATTATTCACTAAAACTTAGCGATTGTATGATGTAGAGTGTATTATTCTGTCATCATTTCAGGTCCTTAGATTAATTTATGTCCGGTCACGGCCACCTAGATGTAATTTTAAAAATGGCTATAAACAATCGAGTAAACCTAAAAAGTTTTTAAAATGTCTCATTTTTATTCAGAATTCTCAGGAACCCAAAAATTTAAAAATACGGTGTTCCATTTAAAAAATCGAAACTGGAGTCATTTCCGTCAAATTTATTTTATCCATTCCGTCGGTTCGTCTATCGGTTTGTCTCACTGTCTGTCAGACTTCAAATTTTAGTCAAAAATTAAGGATTATATGGGGATGAACTGGTAATATTTTGGTAAAAATCCAATATGCTGGAACAGGATTACTAAAAAAATCTAATTATCAAATTTGCATAAATGTTGCACTAAAATCAAGTGTGACATAAGAATGAAATGGTAATATTTCGGTATGAATATAAGATAGCAAAATAAAATGGCCGCCTAATAAAAAATCGGCTTGAAAAAAATTACTTATTAAATTAATTTCAAATTTTGTACAAGCATTAAGTGTGATATAGAGATAAAACAGATTACGAATTCAAAATGGTGGAACAAAAGGGTTGCAAAATAATTTTTTAAAACAATCAACGTAAAAAAATGCTATTTAATTGTCTTCAAATTTTGCAGAGAAATTAAATGTGATATATGGATAAACTGGAATGAATTAAATATTACTACACAAAATGGCGGTTTGTGTCAATGTACAAACTATTTATTGAATTTATTTTAGATTATGCTCAAAAATCATGTGTGACATACGTAGAAACTGGTAAAATATTGGTAAGTAATAAGTGTTAATAAATGACTATATAGTCACCTAAAATGGGTCACATTTCACTATTCCTAATAAAAAGAAAGATTCATAACGAGAGAAGTTACGGGTAAAGGAAATCTACCGATTTTTTAAACAGAATATAAACATAAAAAGCTGAAAACTGAGTAAATTTACCATCGGTTCTTGCTCCTAATCTTCTTCAAAGGAATCAGAAAGTTTGATTCAAATCCTGAAACCGAAATTATTGTGAACAAAAACCAGTATTTAAAGCGTTATATAAAGATAAACCTCTTTTCACAGAACGGCTTGAAGTGACAGCTAGTATTCGCTTTTTCAATCCCCAGCTCGTAAACACCAAGTTAAGAATGGACCTAATATGTCAAAGCAAAGAACGTCAAACAGTCCTTCAAATGAGAAGGTTTTGAGAACAAGATGTATATATTAAACACATTTCTAGCACATAAACGTAAGAGCAACTTGCTCCAATATTTTTAATGACACCATGTATATTCTTTCACAGTTATTTTCCTTGTAAAATTTATTTATTTTCTGCAGTGTCATAATGACATAATATTGTTCGTCATTTTTACTGTAATTTTTTTTTGGACTTAGTACCCTAATGGTCCATTATACTCCTAGGAAAGTAATGGATTCATTATAGTCCTGAAACAAGTACTCTAATGGTTTATTAGTCCTAGTACCATAACGAATTCAATATAGCAGTATAGTATGTAATTAAAGAGATTAAACAATGGAAGGACCTGATTATATTATACGATCCACTAGCTGCAGTATCCTTTGGGATCCTTGCCAGCTGTTTTCTTTATAGAGTAGAATAGACTTAATCAATAGGGCTAATTCTTCTGACGGCGGCATATATGTCACTTAGGTTCACAAAATTAGGTATTTGAATCCGAGCGAGTTCCGAGTTTTAGTACCCGGCAGAATGACAACTGTTATTACTTCGGACGATCGATTTGCACTCTCTTTCCGAAGGCGTCATTGTAGACGAAAAAAACGACACCTTTGCTAGAGGCGAACCGTGTAGAATTGATAAGAACATATATAGGTGTTGATGAAAAAGAATGTATATATAGTACTTAAATTTAGTTTTGTATTTTAGAACATGCTTAGAAATTAATTAGGTAAGATAAATGGCCTAATAATAAATATAGAAAAACAGAAAAAGAAAATAATCTGAGAATGATAAATGTCTTAATTTTAAATGAACTGAAATATAATGAATAAACTCTAATAATTTTAACTAACACAAAAACAAACATGTTGGCGTGACGAATAGCCCTTCTTCTTCTAGGCTTTCGGGAATATGTTTGACAAAATTTTCAGAATATTTTACTCAATTGACTCCAGAAGATGTATATCTTATTCGAATCGAAAACAATAATTATGAGACGCCGTGGTATCAGCCTCGGCTAACGCCTCTCGCGGTTAGTCTCATATTGATCGTTATTGAATTCTAATTTTAAGTGAAAAAAAATAAAATTTTAACCGATTTTTAAATAGTTTAAAACAAGTATTTTATAAACAAAAACTGCATTTTTGTATAAAACGGCAATAGTGAATTTTCAAAAAAAAATAGCTGTCTAGCCGCCATTTTGAACACAAAAGTTTTAGTTAAAATACGACAGTCTATAAAAATATGCAAGGCTCTACTAGAAGAGGTCACTTCAGTTAAACTGGAAGTATCTTTTAATCGTTTTTTTCATAGAAAATTCGCTTCTTATGGAATTATAGAAATGTTTCAAACTTATATTATCAAAGTCTGTTACATATCTCCTGTGTCACATTGGCAAATTTGAATCTAAAAAAAACCCCTGTAGTTTTAAAAATAACAAAGTTACGATGGAAATAAAAAATCCTATTGAAGAAATTGTTCAGTGCTCCTTAAAATTTAAATTTGTTTTTATGCTAGAGTGTATTTAAATATAAGTATATGATCTTCAGGATCGCCACGTTTTTAAGTAATCTTAACAAATTTTTTGCACACTCTTGTGCAGACCCTACAAATTATAAAAAATATAAAATTTAAGGGCTAGCAAGAAATTTCACACCCAACGGCTAATAAAAAGTTACAGCTTAGTATGTAAGGAAAATTTAATTAGTTGAAAAACAAATCTTACCGCAAAAGATGTTTAAAGTTTTTAAGAACTTTGCAAATTGTTTTTAAATTTCACCAAGGATTAAGCTGATATCGCAATTAGAACTCAAAACTCGTTCTTGTAAATTTTTGGAGCAAATAAATTATTGGAGTCTTATATATATTATATACCCTATATAAATAACTTTTTAATAACACTTGCAAGAGATAGCTAAACCGCATCTCAATATCTCTTCTTGTTTTAAACATATTCGTATTTAAATTTTAGTTAAAAATTCGTTTGTCCCGTTTGCTCTGTCCAGCAGTGTATATTCAGATATTCTGTTTTCGAGAGAAATTAATTAACTGTTATTACTATTTGTTTTTTAATAAAAAAAGATAAATATAAAAACTTAGTTTTGCCACTGTAATTACTTTTGTCTATGAGGTAGATAAAATGTACCTGAAGCACAAAATTCAAGTGCAAACACAAAAGAAGCTAACGGAACGACAAAGAGTTTTGTTTGTTGTTTTCACTTCGCTTGTCGAAGTTTTACAAAGCAAAACACCTTTTTACGCGAAAAGCCTTTTGTTGGTGACATAAAAATTGTCTGTTCTAAAATAGAGAAAAATAAAGTTCATGATATCAGAAATAAATTTATTTTCAAAATTTAGTAAACGTAAATATTAGTCAAAAAGCTCTTTTTCTACGACTGTTATGGAATACTAAAAACTTACTACGGTTTAAATCATATCATTAACAAGTTTAGGAATATGTACCTGTAGCAACATCTATTGACAGTCACTATATTTTTAGAGTTGTAGAAAAAGTATAGTCTAAAACACGTTTGGGATAGCGTATTCCACACTCGTGAACTAACATAAACTTCATTCACTCGAACGGAATACGCCATATTCCAAACTTGTTATAGAATTTTTTGCTTCTCCGTATAACACATCATTTATTCTATTATTATCAGACGCCTATTTTGTATTTCGTTTCAGTGGGGGGAGGGTGTCCAAGCTCATAATATCTGTTGTATCTTTCTTTGATTAAATATTCCGAGAGGGGCTTAGATCTCCAGAATCACTAGAACAATGAAAAATCTACAAGGATCCGTGTTAATTATATCTTTTGCTTTATACATCAAGACGTCCACCGGGGGGGAGTTGGGACTTGGGGTCTCGTTGACCCACCCTAAATACACCACTGAATAGTATGAGCTCTATAGAGGAACTATAGTAATCGCAAACATTTTCGAGAAATATAACTTTTAGAGTTGTATGACGTTTTAGAGTTCCTAAAACATAAAAACAAAATTTCACCAAAAATGTAAAATGGTAAGAATGTGTATATAGGTACACAAACAAAATTTGCGCGCACCATAACCTGAAACGGTTAAATCAATTCTTTTCAAATTTGCACCAAAAACATTCTAGAATTTAGATCAATGGGTCGTAGGACTTTGGGTAGTATGGGCGTATAAATTCAATACTTCCGGTGGGTATAAAAATATAAACAAATTTTATATTTTTTCGCAACTTTTTTTTTGCCCTATACCGGGTACACCAAAAGAAATAAATAAAAAATAAAAAAAAAAAATTAAAATAGCTAAACACGTCTAAGTTCCTTTTTTTTAACATAAAAACATTTTTATTGCACTATACTGGGTCTAGTCTAGTATTTCAAATGCATTTAGTATTTTTAACAAGCGGTGAAACATGTTAAATACGAATATCTTTTATATACATTTTTATTCTATATAGGTTAGTCCGAGGACTATGAAACATCCCCAAAAATAGAAAATATTTTTTTGTTTTGAAGCGTATAGTTTTAAAAACCAAAAACAGTCAAACACGTCAAATTTATCTCTTTACATTTTTTCCACTAAACATAGTTGCCCTTAAGGTTAAAACAGTCCATTAAAAATACAATTTTTTTTTAAAACTAGTAAAAGAGGGCAAATTTTTTTCCTTTTTTGCATAAAAAACAATTTTTTTTTCTTTTATATAGACTTTAAGGGGATGAAATTGTTATCTAAAAATTAAGTTTTTTTAAGTGTAGAAGACGCCAGATTTGTTTAATTTTCTGAATACAACATTTTTTTGGCTAAACAAAACGAAAACATTTGTTCGGCTCAAAAAATATCAGGTTCATTTTATTTTTTTTGCCTATAGTTTCGAAATTCATTTATGTACTTACATATACGGAGAGATACTGTGTGTGCCAAAACACATCTTTTCTGATCAGCTCTTCGATTGGTACAACTTTCTTTTATAAGAAGATTTGATTATTTTATTTAGTTACATTTGATTTCACTACATTTTATTAAAATCAGATTGAGAATAGGCATACAGACAGCAGACAGATTTTCCATAAAGGCTGATCTATTAAACCATTACTTTATACTTATTTTATTTGTTTCTTATTAGAAAATTTATATATATTAAATAATTTTTAGCTGTGAAGCTACATTTGATTTTTTTTTCAGTTTGGATATACAAAATAATTATCCTATAGTAAAAATGTGTTTGGACATTTAAAATCCCATTATTATAATTTTATTAGTTCCTATTTTTCTTCAATAAAAGTGATTCCTGTAATTTTTGAACGAAGAGTAAATTTCTAAAAGTAAAAAAATATTTTCTTATATTACGATATGTACTTTATCTGCATTATTTTTAATAAAAATATTTTATTATTTAAATCTGGTTAAAATTTTTTAAAGATATATTCTTAATCGTGTTTGATTTCTTAGCTTTTTTGGAACCTCTATAAACAAGATTTACATTTACCCCACAGCTTCCCTGGTATTCCACTACTTACAATAAAAACTCTATACATGCATATAATTATTTGGTAATAAGTTTATACAAATTCTATAACTGTAATTTATTTCAATTTTTTTTAGATTTTTATTTATTTATTATTATTCTTATTATTTATTTTTCATAACATTATTTACGTAATATCCAAAAAATTCGAACTATAATTAGCCTTTGTTGCTACTCTAAGCCTGACATATATTGCAGGATAATTCGTACCTTTCAGGAATATTAACATAATGACTAACAAGTTTTCCACTTATACAGGGTGTCCCGAAATTAAGGGATATTATTTTTACAGAGTTATCTCGATCATAAAAAAGACCAAAATATCATATAAATATAATATCAAAACTTGTTTAATTAGAGGGCTACAGACTCGAGAAATTTTTTAAATATTTTCGATACGTTTAAAAACTAAATAATGAAATCTGTGTATTTGGTAGTCGAATCATATGAACTCAAAAACATCAGTATTAAATTAGGGGCGTCCCGAATGGGAGGGAGAAAGGGCAAGTTGTCCTAATTTTTTTCTGCATAGATTTTTTCAACTTGCAATATCAAATTATAAAAACTCGATACATTTTCTTTACCCGGAACTTCTCTTATTATGAATCTTTCCTTTCATTAGGAATAGTAAAGTGTAACCCAATTTAGTTCCGCACATAGTTCAAACATTTTTATTGTGCGCCATTTTGTTACAACATATGGGAATCGTACTAAACTTTTTCCAGTTTCTACCTATGCCACATTTAATTTTTGAGCATGATTAAAAATAAATTAATTTTTTTATACTGATTTTTAGAGATGGCTATTTTGTTTCCATATTTTGAATTCGTACCAGTTAATCCCTGCATTATATTCAATTTTGCTGCAAAATATAAAGTCAATTGAATTGAATTTCCTTGAATTCGTACCACAATGTTACCAGTTAATCTCTATATCACTCTAAAAAGATGTCCAAAATCTAAATTTTATCAAAAAAGTAGGTTTTAAAACTGATTATTTTAAATAATTTATTAGGCCGCCATTTTTTTTGCTGTCTTAGATTCGTACCAAAATATTACAGGTTGATTCCTTGGTTTGTGTGCAAAGTTTGAGATAAATAGTTACAATACTTTACCGTTTTACGAGAAAAGTAATAAATTCAATAAATAGTTTTTACACCGATGCACACCATCTTTTTGTTACATCATTTTGAATTCGTTTCTGTTTATCCCTATATCACATTTAATTTTTCTGCAAAAAAATTTCAAGTCAATTGAATAAGACAAAACAAAATTGGCCTCCATTTTGAATTGGTATCATCACTTTACTAGTTTATCCCTATATCACACTTAATGCTTGCACAAAATTCGAAGTTAATCCAATAACTAGTTTTTTCAGGTTGATTTTTTAAGTATTTTATTAGGTCGCAATTTTGTTTTGCTATCTTATATTTATATCAGAATGTTACCAGTTCATTCCTATGTAACACTTGATTTCTGTGCAAAATTTGAGAAAAATTTGATAATTACTTTTTTTAGTAATAATTTTTTTACTTTTCACTACGCCGCCATCTTGCTCTGGTGTTTGGATTTTTACCAAATATCGACTAAAATTTGAATTCAATTTGATAAGTAGTTTTTAAACTATGCCGCGAATTGACAGACACAGCTATGAATCGACAGACGGAACCTCGGAATTTGTAAAACTCATCTTTGTCACCTAGGGACACCTAGTGATTTTTTCACGATTACAAACGTACTATTTGGCCGTCATTTTGTTCCGTCATCTTAAATTATTACCAAGTTTTACTAGTTCAGCTCTATACCACAGTTAGTTATAGCATACAACTTGAAATCAATCCATTAAGTATTTTAAATATTTTATTAAACCGCCATTTTGTTTCGCTATCTTGAATCCGTTTTGTTTTCCCATATTGGATTTTTACCAAAATGTTACCAGGTCATCCCCATATGACCCTTATTTTTGAGCAAAATTTGAAGTCAATTGGGTAAGTAGTTTTAGGTATGCCGCGAACAGACAGACCGACGGAATTGAGAAAACATGTTTTTCGGCATCTCGGGGCCCTGAAATGAAAAAAATTTCGGAGGGTGATTTATTCACGATTACAATACTTCACTTTTACGAGGGAAGTAACAAGGGTACTCTTGATTTAAGTCGTTAGGATACACAGTTTTCGAGAAAAATTGATTTGGGTTTAGTTCAGTTCAGCAAATAATTTCGTTTCTATTGTTATCAATTTAAAATTGTGTGTTTAATGCCATGCAAGATAATTTTTATATATTTTTTTTTTTTTGGAAAACGGCGTATCCTAACGAATTAAAATGTTAACAACGCTCGGTGGAAACAGTTAAAGCAAGAGTAAGTTTTCTTTCAAGAAAACGAAAAGTTTTTATAATTTTAAATTGTAAAATGAAAAAATCTACGCAGAGAAAAGTTATGGCGACTTTTCCCTCTCCCCGTTCATTTGAGTTCAGTCTCAGCCTATAAACAGTTAAGAATTAAAGGACTTATATTTTCCGGTACTGCCTATTAAAGTCGACCTCGACGCAGAAAAATCAGCTTTTTTTTAAATCCATAGGTGCTGGACTAATAATAAAATTTAAAATTTTTTTAAGAAATTGAATACATTTTCTAAAAGGTACATAATTTTTCTAGGTGGTACAGCTTTTTAAATGTGTGTAAACGTTGCAGATCCAATACGTGTCGGGATTAGACCTCCTCAACTCCAATTTATCTTCCTTTAGAAAATTTTTAAAAGCGATTAATATATTAGGATCGCAAAATATCAAAGTACATAGTGTACGAAACCTCCCATTTTCGTGTTCTTTTTTAATTTCTTCTGTTTTTTTTATTTCTTTCAGTGTTGCTAAGTAAACCAATTTAGCATACATTTATTATTTTATTCTGACTAATGAAAAATATTGGTTGCTTTTTATCTAGCTTTAGAGAAAATATAATTATTTTCTTCAGAAAATATTTCTCTTGTGAGTAAATAACACAAAACTTGAGATTTTATTTATTCTTTAAGCCATAATTGCATTTAAAATAGAGAATATTTTATATGTGGGTTTTATGCATCAAACAGGTACATACATTTAAAAGATATATAGTTTAAAATGGTTAAAGTAACAGAATCATCAACAACCAATTTTTTAATAATTTCAAATTTTAAGCAAGTCTATCTATTAAAAAGTGTGTATATTATGCGAGCAAATATATTATTAATTTATTTTATTCCAAACAATACCATTATATCGAAAACATTAATTACATTTGAGTGAAACCCATTTACCTGTGTACATTTTAGTAACTATCAAATATGGCAAAAGTGATTACATATTTTTTGAGAATAGTGTTCACAATATAACAAAGCATTGATATCATGACACATAAATTTAATGTTATACATATTATTTTTTTATTTTAATTTTAAATTCCTGCATTGATAACATGACACATAAATTTTAACATTTAAAGAAACGAATGCTTTTCGGCATACCTTGATATATTTAAGATAATCTGCAAAATTAAAACAATTATTTTAAAATTCACAAATGGGAGTAATAGGACACACATACGTTCTATTATACATTTAAAAATGTACTGTCTACTAATTTATCAAAAGATGCATAATTATAGAGCTGTTAGTAATTACGAAATTGTAGTGGCGGATTCATGGTTTAAAACTATTTTTTGGGTTTTTCCGCCTTAGAAAATTGGAAAAAAATAAAAAATAAAATATAATTACCTTATAAATTGAATAGATAGTCTTAAGTTCTGGGTCCACTATGAAGGTACCCGAGGAACGACACTGAAAAATGTTTGTTTTCTGGACGTTTCGAGGGAAAGTCTACCCCCGTCTTCAGCAAACCTACAAATAAAATACTAAAAGCAGAATATGTCTTATGTTTCGTATCAGAAATATAACCAGAATGACTAATCTCTAAAATGTCAATGAATGGTAATTTAAAGGTGTTATTTTTAATTGTTAGAATAAGGTGCGAAATAGGTGTACCTAGAGTATGTTCATTTGAATTTATTGTATTTTGAGGTGTCTTTTTTTTACTTCAGTATTTAGCAAATTTAACCAAGTGTTATTAAAACTAACGGAACAAGATGCTACACAATTATATTTATTTATTAGCATTGAACAAGAAAATACAAAAAATGTTATTTATAAAATTCCGTGTCAATGCAATAAATTTTACATAGGTGAAACCTCTAGGCCATTAGCCAAAAGAATTAAAGAACACCAAATATACATAAAAAATAGGGAATTTCAAAAATCAAACATTTGCCAACATGCACTAGATAACAATCATAAAATTAATTGGAATGCTTCTAGTATTATAGCAAAAGAACCATGTTCCAAAAAACGTAAAATAAAAGAAAGTGCCTTAATATTATTAAATAAAGATAATTGTGTAGCATCTTGTTCCGTTAGTTTTAATAACACTTGGTTAAATTTGCTAAATACTGAAGTAAAAAAGGACACCTCAAAATACAATAAATTAAAATGAACATACTCAGGGTACACCTATTTCGCACCTTATTCTAACAAATAAAAATAACACCTTTAAATTGACATTCATTGACATTTTGTCAGAGATTAGCCATTCTGGTTATATTTCTGATACGAAACATAAGACATATTCTGCTTTTAGTATTTTATTTGTAGGTTTGCTGAAGACGGGGGTAGACTTTTCCTCGAAACGTCCAGAAAACAAACATTTTTCAGTGTCGTTCCTCGGGTACCTTCATAGTGGACCCAGAACTTAAGACTATCTATTCAATTTATAGGGTAATTATATTTTATTTTTTATTTTTTTCCAATTTTCTAAGGCGGAAAAACCCAAAAAATAGTTATAAAGTTGTTTACGTTTCTTTTTATTATTTCCTTTCTTTTTGTGGTGAACAATCAACTTCTTGTTCACCAAGAAACTGTTAGTGGTAACTTGTTTTGCAGAATGTTGAAAATTATGTCATTCCAAATTTACTACATACGATTGTATTATGGCTATTCCAAAAAATATGACATGAAAATGTCCTGATATAGATGATCCCATTGCACAGCCTTCAATTTATTTATAATAAGTATCCTTATATGTAAAATAAGTAAAATTTCTAATTAATTGAGTGACTGCGTGGAACTCTATGGGGATGTTAGTATATTTTTTAATTTCATTCCATTCATTTTGTTTATTATGTTCAAAGCTAAATCTAAAGGAATGTTTGTGAATAAAAGGTACTTCGTCAAAAGATATGATTAAATAATTTTCCGGTTCTTGTGATAATCTTTTCTTTAAAATGCAAAATATATTTGATAAAAGATGAAGTTTTATTTAAAATAATATTTAATATTTCTCTTAGGTATTTAGAAACTTTATTTAAAGACGATAACATACAACAAACTATCGTTTTTGGGTATTCCCTCTTGAAAGGTAACTTCAAGAAAAGGGTATTAACATATTTGTGTTGATTGCACGGATGGAAAAATATTATGTGTTTTCATTCCGGGTGTACATCCGTTCATCACTCTGACTGAAAGAAAGAAAGTCTTCAATTGGACGCAAAATAGAAGGCTTCGAAAATGCTAAATGCGATTTTGGCGAAACGTCAGCAAAACTGTTCTTTTCAGAATGAGAGTGATGAACGGATGTACAACCGGAATGAAAAACATATATATATATATATATATATATATATATATATATATATATATATATATATATATATATATATATATATATATATATATATATATATATATTAGCGGGTACCCGCGACTTCGTTCGCGTATATGACTATAGTAAAAGGGATGTAAAGAGGATGTTAAATCACCTCATTTGAGACCTCTTTATAAACCATCTTTGTTGTTGCATTCTCTGGCTGTAAAATAGTCAAGCTGCTACGCGAACTTACTCGGGAACATGCGGCGTAGAGTTGACCATGGGAGAAACAATCGTAGGTCAAGTCTACTGCAGCTCTACTTAAGGAATGCCCTTGAGCTTTGTTAATTGTCGTGGCGAAACAAAGCTAAAAGGATACGTGGTATAAAAACTGTTTCTCCCAGATCAGCGCCAGAAATAATAGTAGACTCTATTACATTGTTTTGTAATGTTTTAACTTGTAGCCAAGTTCAGCATCACTGGTGCCCCCACTTTTAAAGTTAACTCATGACGAGGGATTCCTGAAGGGTTTAGAGAGTGTAGGAACTCGACAGGATAATTAACCGCATTTTCTTGGTCTATAACTACATCTATTGAGTAGTAAGTTAATTGTGGAGCAGTAATTTTTCCCAATAAAGCTATATTTATTTCATCTGCTGTGCTATGAGTTGACATGCCTCATCTGTAAACCAAGAAGCGGTTTTATTTTGACAACTTTCGAGTACACCATACACATTTAAGGGGTAGTTTTACCCCCTTGGACACTGAATTTTGAAGAATCTTTTGTTACCTCACCTCGGCGCTCTAAAATCAAGCTGTTTGCACAAGCTCAGCTTTCTACGACAAAGGGTTTGAGAAAGATCGCAAAAATTAATCAGTGATCCGATTTTTTCAAAAACCCTGTATGAATTTATAAAAAATCTTAAAATATATTAAACAGCACGCGTTCAAAAACATAATATTAAAGGTAATGTTTCATCCCCTTGGACATCCTGCCTCGGTTTTTAAAAAATTTAGATAACAAGTAAAAAATTAAATATAAAGCATATTATGTTCAAGCGTTTTCCGAATAACTAACGGTTTTTTATATATTTATATAATATTTAAGGGATGGTTTTATCCCTTTGGACACATTGTATGAATGTTTTAAAAATGCTAAAATATGTTAAAAATTGAATTAAAAAACGCGTGCTCAAGCATTTTTTCGAAAGACTAATCGGTTTTTAAATAAAAAATATTGTGTTATTTAAGTGTTGGTTTCACTCTTTTGAACACCCTGTATGAATTTTTAAAAAGTCCTAAAATATGTAAAAAATTAATTAAAAAACACGTGTTTAAGCGTTTTTCCGGAAAAATGACGTTTTTTAAATAAAAAATATTGTAATATTTAAGGGGTGGTTTCACTCCCTTGGAATTTGAGTTTTGAAAAATCCTTTCTTATCGAACCTCTACACCCTAAAATCAATCTGTATAAGTCTTTATATATATGTATATATATATATATATATATATATATATATATATATATATATATATATATATATATATATATATATATATATATATATATATATATATATATATATAAATAAATAAATATATATATATATATTTATATATATATATATATATAAAAGAAATATATGTATATATATATATATATATATATATATATATATATATATATATATATATATATATATATATATATATATATATATATATATATATATATATATATAAATATATATACATATATATATATATATATATATATATATATATATATATATATATATATATGTATATATATATCGTATATCTCGATAATTAAAGGTAAATATTTTTACAGAGAAAATTGCTTCGTTAGGGGGCTACAGCCTTGATAATAAGCCCCTGTAAAGATGGTTTTTCCTAAATATTTTCGAAATGTTTCATTATCTAAATGAAATTTGGGTTTGGGTTTGGTAATTTTTATATAATGAGTCAAATCCTGAAGTCAAAAATGTCAATACCAAATCAGGGGTGTCCCGAATGAAAGAGGGAGGGGGTAAAATGGCCCTAGCATTTTTGCGTACATTTTTTTTGATTTACAGTTCCAAGTTATGAAAATCTAAGATTTTCCAGAAAAGAGGCACTCTTTGTTTAATTCATTAGGATACACTATTTACGAAAAGAAATTATTGAAATTTTCTTAAATGGCATTAAACTCATGTAATTTCATTCAATTTTCAATTTAAACTAGAGGCGAAATCATTTAATTATTTACTGAACCCAAAATACGTATAATTTTTAATGTAAGACAATTTTCAAATCAGTTTTCTTCGAAAAATTCTTATAATTTGGAATTGTAAATTGATAAAATCGACGGAAAAAAATTATAGAGACTTTTCCCTCTATCTCTCCCATTTTGGCAATGAATGCTCATAATGCTGTGACCATCGTAGTTTGAATATGTTTTGCCTATAATAAATGTTCATCCTAGATATCCTGAACAATACAAGTTCATGTTATCTACAAATTCCTAAAAGCAAAACTAAAGAATTACTCAAGCAGATTTGCATGGCACGTTCCGAAGAACAATTGATAGAGCAAACAATAGGAAACTAGTCCTACAGAAATTCCTGTTCCGTAAGCTGGTATTTAGTCGACGATATTTCATTAAGCTACATTAATAACTGCAAAATTTAATGTCGTTTGTTGATTAGTTGAAATATATTTGCTACAGATTCGTGGCATTACTGAACTCTACGTCAGGGTAACTTAGTTTTAGCCTTGATTTAAAAAAAAATCAATCTGTACTCTAAATATAATCAAAACTTTTAAATTAAAAGAAAAACATAAGCAAAAATTGTTAATGGCTATGTTAGTAATAAGCTGTATAAATACAAAGTCCGGCAAAATTATCGGTTGGCGAAATATTTCTAGCTCTATTTTTTCAATTGACTCCAAAATGGAGGAGCGGAGTATGAATATGTTACGAACACGATTGAAACGTTGGCATGGAACTTTTTCAGTTTACGAGTAAGCATAAATTTGTTTTGACATAATAAAGAAAAGTAGATTTTTGCCTGAAAAGCCTAAGATCCAGTTCTACAAAGAAATGATTACTTCGGCCACACTGGGGAACTAAAATGCAGACAAACAAACCATAATAATAAGCAAATTCGTTAATTTATGATTCTCAATTTTAATTGTAATACAGATGATTACTTTAAATCAGTTAACTGGCAGTTGTTAGGAGTTACGGAACCACTTCTGACAGTAAGAATTTCAGTTTTGAACTTTAAGAAATGATTTCTTATGACCCCGCTGAAATCGAAATTTTAAAAATTGCATGCTCATTCCCAAGCCATGGACAGCTTTGTGAAATTAGTTACAGAAGCATTAGCGGCAGCATATGCTTATGTAGCAAGTAGACAGATTTATAAGATAAGTCGTTTCCACAGCCTCACTACCAAAATTTGAGACAAAAGGTCATTATCGCCAAGTTCTTAAAGACAATTGAATGTTAAAAAAAAACATAAAAAGTGTGGATGGGCGATGGAACTCTATTTGCAGCCATCTTCACGTGGTGAGTCATAAAGAAAGCAAGCTCTTGCGTTCTTTATAAAAAGAAGGGAAGAACTGCATAAAAGTATATGAACCATTTTTTTCAAAATTAGATGTCAAATGGGCAACTAAAGAAGGGGTCCCAGCAATCCAAGTTTTGGCACACTGAAAAAACAAATCATTTGATTTAAACAAAAGTGGAGTATACGGGAACCAATATTTGTTTCCTATAAGCGAAAGTGCACACACTGAAAAAATATCATGAAACATGTATGTAAAAAGGCATAACATTGACTTTTATAAGCAACCATTAAATATGCAATAATTATTTTTTCTTAAACAAACCGCTGTTTAAGAAATGTTAGTTATTATTTGATTCAAATATGTTTTTCTTTGGGAGTATTTATATAATTTCTTAAACAAACAGAAAATAGTTCGTCGTTTTTAGAAGCCAATATGACGCCATTTTTACAAGCATTTTTTAGATAGTGTAGAGAACTTTTAGATTATTCGGCAGGAAGCTTTTACGTTTTGGAGTTAAATAATATATTTAATTTAAAAAAATATATATTTGAAGCAAACAATTCTTCATAGGTTACTATTTATACAAAAAAAAAACTTTATTTGGGTAAAATAATACATTCGTTTGATTAACATACATGGATTTAAATAAACGCAATAAGTTTAAACAATTTTTTGATAATATTAAATACATATCTGTTTCGCTTATAGGAAACAAATATTTGTTCCAGTAAACTCATTTTTGTTTAAATCCAATAATATATTTTTTTAGTGCAGTAATTCATATATACAGGAGATAGCTATAACATTTACGATCCACCCAACCTTAAATATGCCACACTATAAGTCAAGTCAGTCGTTAGATAGTAATTAGGTTGCTCGAAATACCGTGTTTCTACTTTTACAATCAATATAAATAGCTGAATAAATAGGACTACTCGGTGAGCCCAAACTGAAACACGGAATAGTCGAAACTCGCCTTCTCTTGTTCCGTGCAACTTAAAACAAAAGAGTAGCTGCAGCAAACTTTGCACTACACATACCAAAGAACAATCGACATGGCAAACAATACGAAACTTGTTTAAAACTACAGAGATAAAATTTTAAATGGAAAACTTTTACGTAAATGTTGCTTGTCACCTGAAAGAAAAGGAATTTTAATGAAAACTAGGAGCCTCGTTTGTAAGGCAATAAGGCAGCTTGATTAAAAAGAATTTTAGAAGCTCGCAAAAATATAAACGTATGTGTGTTTTAAACAACAATACATTTTGTAACCTGAGAGCTTTAAATAACATGAATTATCTGTAAGACAGTTATATGAGATAATTTTTTTACAATAGAATGATTTCTCAAAAACTTTTTTTAGTTGATCTAAATTCTTTTTTGAAACGGAAAATTATTTAAGTGCATAGTGACTTGGAGGCTTATCTCTGGGACCGTTGAATTCAGTATGCATTGCTATATTACTAAATAATGAACTTACAGCCCGATTTATTAAAATGGCTGTTGACTCTGGTTTGGTTATGTGTTTGGTTGTACTTGCTAATTATACTCATCTCTCAACTAGTTGACCGTACTAAACATATAGCTAAATTTTTGTACTTTTTCTTTTAAAATAACTTTATTGATTTCAAGAAAATACATGTAAAAAAATCTTATACTTGGAATCAGCTTATTCTAAATATCTAAATAGATACATAATATCCAAAAAATTTAACTTAATTTGACGTCAAAGAAAATACCAAGTATTGCTCGATCGAATGGCCCTTACATAAAATGCGTGGAAGCTATTGGAATTGAAATCAACTGTTAATAAAAAAATGTACAGTACTTCTAGAAAGTTTCAATTTCCTCTCAAATAAGTCCTGCTTTCCAATACCCTTTAGAGACTTCGGTATATTGTATATTTTTATATAATGTGACAACATTGTAATAGATAGACTTAATACCTATATTTGACCTTACTTGTAGTAAGTAAATATTATTTGTTTGTCTGGTACAATGTCTATGTACATCATCAACTTCTACACATTCAACAGTAGGTTGTTTAATTTTATTAACAATATGATAGACATACAGAATAATTTTGAACTCATAGATATTATGGATGTTAATTTACTTATTTGATACAATTTGCACGTAGGATATCTAGATTGCCATCTATCTAACATTTTTCACTGCTCTATAGAGTTCTTAATGGTCTCAAATAACAATTAGAAGCCGTACCACATACAGATATCAGATAATGCAGATAGCTTTATATGTGGGCGTAGTAAAATTGTTTCTATTTTAACCTAACTTTTTTGTAGTCGGAGTTTCTATCTGTTCTATTAATCGCTAATTAAATTAAAATGGCCACAGTTTTAAAGGTTTGGTTAGAATAAAATTTCTTCTAAAAACCTCGTTTTCCATTATTTGCTTCTCTTTCTACACTGCTTGTTTCTTTATTGTACAATAGTAAATTGAAGTTTTGGATTTTTGCTTCCGATCTAGTATTACGCAATAAATACGCATTTCATTCAAATCTCTTTGAAGCAGATCGGTTCAAGTGGTTGCAATTTATGCAATATATACGTACTCATAGGCCTTGCCGAGCAAATTGGAGTGAATTATAGCATCACAGGCTAAAAGACGCACTACACGTGCTGTAACATATAGTACAAGGGAAAACAATAATAAATTGGAGTGCTCCTAGCGCAAAGCAATCGCTATAAACCTGTTGAATCCTCATAAACTAACTAGACTTATGAAAATATTAAAAATGAAAAATATGTATCAGATGTTAGAATAGCGTTTAATAAACTTAATGTGTTTCAACAAAAAAGTAGTTGGGATTTCCTTGGGTGTTTATTCCAAGATATGCTATGTGACAAAGGCATATTTTTCACTAATAACTCTTCTAGTT
Source organism: Kuschelorhynchus macadamiae (assembly GCA_030620095.1). Classification (NCBI taxonomy): domain Eukaryota; kingdom Metazoa; phylum Arthropoda; class Insecta; order Coleoptera; family Curculionidae; genus Kuschelorhynchus; species Kuschelorhynchus macadamiae. The sequence continues at coordinate 2,484,531 of JAUTXW010000961.1, read as the reverse complement.
AATATTTTCACTTGTGGAGTTAAGATTAGAAATAGGAGCCTAAAAAATATCTGATATTTCTGGTAGCATCCAATATCACTCAAAAAGAAACTGCAATGTAATTAAAAAGCTATTTTTTTAAATCGTTTTGCAGCAATCGTCAAATTTAATATTATTTTGCCAGGACAACAAAAGTGATAAATAACGTTTATTTTTACTTCCCTCGTAAAAGGGAAGTATTGAAATCGTGAAAAAATCACCCTCCGAGATCTTTTCAGATCTTTACGTTTCAGGGTCCCTAGATGCCGAAAAACATGTTTTCTTAATTCCGTCGGTCTATCTGTCTGTTTGTCTGTCAGTTTTTCGATTCGCGGCATAGCTAAAAAACTACTTATCCGATTAAGGTAAAATTAATGGTCATATGGTGTTGGCCTAGTAACTTTTTGGCAAAAATCCAATATTGCGAAACAAAATGGCGCCCTAGGGAAATGTTAAAAAAATTATTACTAAAAAGCTACAAAGAATAAGTATCATGTAGGAATCAACTGGTAAAATTTTTGTACAAATCCAAGACGGCGGAACAAAATGACGGCTTAGTAAAATATTTAAAAATTCAGCCTGAAAAACTACCTAATGGGCTGCTTTCAAAGTGTGTATAAATTCAGGATGGCGGAACAAAATGGCGGCTAAATAAAATATTTTAAAAAATTACACTTTCAGGTTTTGTCTGTCTATCTGTCAGTTTACGGCATATCTTAAAAACTGATCAAACTGATTTCAAATTGAGTAATATTTTAAAAATCCAATATGCCGGAATAAGATGGCGGCCTAGAAAAACGTTAAAAAATATAATTACCGAAAAAACTAATTATACAATTTATCTCAAATTTTGCACAATAATCAATTATTACATATTAATGAACTGATGACATTTTGGTATGAATATAATATAGCAAAACAAAATGGCGGACTAATAAAATATTTCAAAGTTTTTGCAAACATTAAGTGTGATATGGAGATAAACTGGTAAAGTTGTACTACGAAGTCAAGATAGCGGAACAAAATGGGGGCCAAATAATTTTTTTTAGAAATCTTATTCAATTGACTTTAAATTTTGGAGAGAAATTAAATGTGGCATAGGTAGAAACTGGTAAAATATCGGTAGGGATCCAATATGGTGGAACAAAACGGCAAAAAGAGCATAATTATTAAGTTCAACTTATGCTAAATTTAAAAGTTTCTTTTAATTTAAAGAAAGCAGTAGTCTTTTGATTTGGCGCTTTTTCATCATGCTCGCCTGATATTGTCTAATGGCTAACTCAAGCAAAGCTCCTTAAAGTAAAAAAGGGACTGGAGCGAGCAATAAAACTGTTCAGCCAGCCGAAAATTATTCTAACGAAAGTATTTAGTGAACTTTGTATTACTTCAGCCCAAAACTTGCACGTGTATGACATATCAAAATTGGACATCGGAATATTTAAAACATTCTTTGTTATAGCTACAGGCAGGATCAGTCTAGGTTAAAATTATTAGATGCTTATTAAAAAATATTTGAGTAAAATGTGTAAAGAATGTAGGGTAAAATTGTTATTTAATTAACAGAACCTAGATCGTCCTACTAGGCAATTTTAAATTACAACCAATTCAGGCTCTGTTAGATGTGCTACAGAGGTCTCATTGGGGACCTCTTATTCTTGATATATTTTAAGTAAATATAGTGAATACTTACCTACTCAAATTGGAATCGTAGCTACAACTATTCATCTGGCTAATACCACGACCTTCATTAAATTATACTGTTGATTCCTTAACGTTGGGAGAAATAATGTTAATATATTTTTTTTACCTTACAGTCAGAACAAGGATGCTATGATCCCTGTCGGCCGCATGTCCTCCATTGCCGCAAGTGCCATCCATGTCAGTCAAACGACTATCGCGATTTCGCCATAGAATAGTGGCTCCGTGTAGAGCAAAGGCACAAAATGGAGTCACAGAAACAACTACTCTGCTCGCTAATACCACGACCAGCATTGAAATACATGGTTGATTCCTGACTTTCGTTGGGAAAAATAATGTTCAAGAACAGGGGTCATGGTATCCCTGTTCTGACGTTGGTGAAACCTAAAACAAAAATATATTACTTACCTATTATTTACTAATGATCCGAAATTCTACTATAAAGAACTCAATAAGAATTATTATTTGTTGCTTGAGAGTGATCCGGATAGGGTTGTACTTTAGTACAAAGATATTAGTTTGAATCCAGCCATATTTCTGAAAGAATCAGTAAATCATTTCAAATGAAAATTCATAAAGATATGCTCAATTGACTTCTATGACGCATTTGTACTGTTCGTTCGTTCGAATTGACGAAATAAAAAACAGTTTTTTTTATATATTGCGTTTTGGTAAACCCAGGTATTTATTGTGTTTTAAAAATAAAAACGGTACCTTGTATAAAAAGATTCTTAAAATTTTTTAAACATATTTAACTAAAAAGTGCCCTAACTTGATCTTTAACATTAATGTTAAAGTATCCTATAAAAGTGAGACAACTGCACATTCTGTAGAATTTAAATTACAAATTACTGATATCAGAATGTATGTAGTAGATGTTCTTTAAAGAACAATCTGTTTTATTCATTAAATTATTATATACGGGAATATCTCTTCTTGTTAGGAGGAAGTCTCTTAAATGAGTATAGCACTTGTTTATTGGATTACACAATGCTCTATTAGATCTAATATTAGATAAATAGAGTTTATTACTTCCTCTGGAATAATATTGGAGACGATTTGCCTGTGAATTGATATCAATAATCTAATTAATTTCTGCTTATCTGTTAACACCTTATAAATAAATTTATATTACTCACACATTGACAGTGTTTTAAATTTAAAAAACTTGTAATGTTAGATACAATATTTGTAGGTGTTTGCAATTTATTTATATGTGAAATTGCGCCGAACCCCCCAAAAAGTTATTAGGTATAGTATTTTTCACGATCTAAGAAAGTGATTTGGCCACTGTCATAATAATGAGATGCAACAACATTAAATAAATAAAAATCTTTTTTAGCTTTTTCGCAACTGAATAAAAATATTTAACTTTAACTTGGTTGAAGCAAATATTTAATAAAATTACACATCTCAACATGTAGACTAGTCTGTCTGCAGAATGTTTCGATAAATAATATAAAATAAAGTATACGTACTTGTTTATTGGATTACACAACGCAATTATGATTGTTATGGCATAAATAAAATAAATACATAATATATTGCATACGGAAACATTCTGTAGACAGAGTAGTCTACATGTTGAGATATATAATTTTATTAAATATTTGCTTCAATCAATTTAAAGTTAAATATTTTTATTCAGTTGCGAAAAAGCCAAAAAAGATTTTTGTTTGTCAACAAATAATCTGAACACATTTAAAAAAAACATTAAATAACTCTCGAGCTCTTCGTAAGTACCTGGCCGTAACAGGGTTGTATTTGATAGTACGGTTTCCTATCTTTTGTCTCGTCTATTGTGAAACAGGTATAGAGATATTATACTTCCCTTTCAGTATAAGAGTTTATTGGCGACTTCAGGTTTAATACAAAGAAAGAAACAATTTTCATTTTATCTCGAGCCTTATAGAGAAGTGTGTATCATACAGTTCAGTAGTGTCTTAAAATATCCGCAGCCCTTTCCGTCAGCAGCCGCAAATATGTTTGCCCGTTGAGGCAAAAATAGAAGTTAAAAGTGTTTATTTAAAGTCAGTCGAGCGAAGCGATGAAAAGAACTTTTCATTGAAGGAGGTACCAGTTTTAGCAAGCATAGAAAGGCAAGTGTTATAATGGAATCAAAGCGCCTCAGAATTGAATATATTGAAAAAATAAATAGATCGGGAAATCGAACGATAATCTACATAGATGAGACATGGTATGACGCCCACGACACATCCAGTAAAGGATGTATTGATACATACAAAAAATGCTACACCAAAGCTTCGACAAAGAAAGGTAAAATAATTACTATTTTACATGTGCGGTGGATACCAGAATGTCTGAAGTTTTGAAGATTGGTTTAAAAATAAATTTACGCCAAATATACCACCTAACAGCAGTATTGTTATGGATAATGCATTTTATCATTCTTGTCATAGTCACCAAGTAAATAAGGTAATCATAAGGTCAACAACTATTAGAAGTTTTAAAAAGTTACACAATTTTTCAAAGCAATATGTACAGGTATTCGGCTTCCACCATATTATTGTGTCTTTATGCCGAGTTGTAGTTTGAGTTAATGAAGACCGAAGTTAAAAATGTAACTGTTGAAAATTGGGGAAACTGTATTCAACATGTCAAAAAACTGAAAACTCATATAGATGTATGTATATAAATATAAATAGTTCAGAACCTGTAAAAAACTGATTATTAAAAGCGAGAGTAGCAATAGCGCAATTGAACTAGATGAGACCCATTGTAAATCAACAAACTGTCATCCGCAAATGTAATATACTTTGCACACAACCTCGGCGATCTCAAACTAAGAATAAGGACGAATTACAGCAGGGATCCTAGAACGGATTCTTGTGCCACCCTACACTGACCAACCCTTCATTGCTCTTTACATTTTCCTAATATTAGAATTAGATTATTTCCCTTATCCCCATTTTTTCTCATTTTGATAAAGATATTTGAATGCCTACTACATTAAATTATTTCTTCAAATCTACAATAGCAACTGAGTACTTACCCAGATCTATCTCCGCAGTAATTAGAACAATAATCTTTATAACTTGTTTTTGCAACAACTAAAAGCATCTGTGTCTAGTTTTCTGGTTTCTGTTATGCAGCGACATGTTGTCTAATGTTATATGTTTCGTGCAATTTAGGTCTCGTAAGTCATGTTTAGACAGATAATCATTTATTTGTTACCAAACAATGTTAGCCAAAAAAGTTTTATCATGTATTTTCATTTATATTTATGCACTCTATGCACCTTTTGTAAATCTATATTGGGCATTTTGTCCATACATAAATGAAATAAAACAAAATATTATTAATAATTACAAAATATATATATTAAGAACTTAAAATCGGCTTGTTGAAAAAATGCTTAAAACACTTCTTCTGAAGATTTTAGACATCTATCGAGAAATAAACTTCTTAAACTTTAAGAAATGCAATTTACCTTCCAATTTTGGATCCAATTGACATTCCGCTAGCATTGTTTTTGGGCCTCGCTGCGTATCATATCCGTTTACATAATTTAAAAGTTGACCATTCCGGGCACATACAATAAAATTTACTGTCAGAAATTCTAACTTTGTTCCCGAATTTAAGAAAAAATTGACCTTTCTGTCTTCTGTGGATCCAAACTCGATTTGTCGGTTCGTTGAATGTCAATTTGTAATTCTAAGGCACCGTTGACTTTTTTTGGTATCAAAAGATAAATGTAACGTACTCATACTGTTTGACTTTGGTTATTTCGATTTGATTTTCAGCATTACATTACCGTCCGTCCAGCCTCGTGAGATATATATATATATATATATATATATATATATATATATATATATATATATATATATATATATATATATATATATATATATATATATATATATATATATATATATATATAATATATATATATATATATATATATATATATATATATATATATATATATATATATATATATATATATATATATATATATATATATATATATATATATATATATATATATATATATATATATATATATATATATATATATATATATATATATATATATAGTATATATATATATATATATATATATATATATATATATATATATATATATATATATATATATATATTATATATATATAGATATATATATATATATATATATATATATATATATATATATATATATATATATATATATATATACATACATATACATATATATATATATATATATATATATATATATATATATATATATATATATATATATATATATATATATATATATATATATATATATATATATATATATATATAAATATACGATATATATGATATATATATATATATATATATATATATATATATATATATATATATATATATATATATATATATATATATATATATATTTTAGGCTCGCAACTGCCATTACTATAAATCAGCGATCCCAGCTATATAATCGTTGTTGTTATAATGTTATAATGATGGACGACCTCGCAGCTTGCGATTGTTGGAGGTGTCGGTTCAAACTCGTGTTCTCGGTCGCATATTAGGATTTTAGTTTTGTTCTGATTTATTTGGAGCCCATATTCAAGTTTGGACAAAAGTTGTTCCAATTCCTCTTTGCTGTCTGCCACTAGAAATGTGGCATCCGCATATCTCAAGTTCGATACCTTAACACCGCCAACACAGAAATCCCCTTCCTAATCCTCTAGCACTACCCTCATTAGGTGTTCCTGATAAAAATTAAAAAGTAGAGGCGATGGTATATAGTCTGGTGTGACCCCTTTTTCTATATTGGCTGTTTTTGAGAAGCAGTTATCAATTTTTATGACTGCCTGGCAGTTTAAATATAGTTGTTTTATCAGCATAACCAAGTGATCAGGAACACCCATGTTCAGAAGTATACTCTATATCTTATTCCACCTTATGTTAGTAAACGCTATCGTGTAATCCACAAAGCAGAGGTAAAGGGGTATGTAGTGCTCTCTGGTCTTCTCAATAAGAATGCGGACATTCAGTATTTGTTCTCTTGTACCTCTGTTTTTAACATCAGCTTGTTCTGGGGCAATTTGATGGGAAGTTATATATTGCAGTCTTGATTTAATTATGTGGCGCATGATCTTACTTGCATGAGAGATAAGTGCAATAAGTCGGTAGTTGTCACAGTTTTTAGTGTTCCCTTTTTTGAGGAAAGGAATTATAGTTAAGGTGTACCAATCTTTAGGCCATTTTCCAGTTTTCCACATGCTGTTGCCGAAATTGTGTAGGGTCGGTAGGCATTCTCCCTGTAAGTGTTTCCACACCTCGGCAGGTACGTTATCGAACCCAATAGCCTTCTTATCATTGAATTTTCATAGAGCTTCTTTAACTTCGCTTAGTAAAATATCTGGTTCATTTTCGTTGTATATTAAAGCTAGATCTTGATTTCATTACAGATGTGAGAGAAGTAACTTGTTTTATCTCTGCTACAGTGTCTTTGTATTTGACCGCATAGTGCCTTGTATTCATTATATTTGTTTGGATCGTCAAGGCCTTTTTTTCAGATTTTGGCGATGCAGAGATCAAGGGTTTCATCCGATATCCACTGTTGTTTCTTTCTAGGTGTTAAGGGTAGCGTTAGTTTATTAACTTTGTTTAGTAAAGCCGTTTTTAGTATGGTCCAGGTCTCCTAAGATTTTCAATTTGGGTTAGTTTGATTAGTATTTATGAGTTGTAGCTGCGTTAGGAAAGCATCACGTATTCCCGGGTAGTCCTGTAGCTGGCGTGGAATACGTCTGCGCGGCTTACGTTTAGTACAGAATTTTAATTTTATTTTGACTTTGGATGTAAGCAGTTGATGGTCGCTGCCACAATCGGCAGAGGGTAGAGTCTTTTTATTTTGAATGGAAGAGCGCCATCTGGAATTAATTAAAATTTAATCAATCTGGTTCTTATATCTACCCGCTACCTTATATATATATATATATATATATATATATATATATATATATATATATATATATATAAACAGCGTGTAACGAAAGTAAGGAAAAAATTATGCTGGATCCAATGGCGAGTTCCGCACCGCTGGCCAAGTTTACCGTTTTTCTGTTATATAAGGATTTGTTTTTAATGGAACACCCTATATTAAAGTACTTTTTAAAGTTCTCAATACATTTTATTAAGAGCACCTTTTATGAAAATCAACAGTTTTTGCAAAAATAAGGGTCTAATATCCATAATTTAATGTATTACCTTTAATTAAAATACCTGCAAACAAAAGGTTACCTGGTATGTTTGATAATGTCAATTTTTTTTGATTTGGGGATAAAATGCGAGACCTACAAGCACCCAAAACCGGTAAATCATTATAAATTCGTAGGGAAAAAAGCATTTTCTTTTCATATATCTCTCATTATATGTCTGACTCACATTGGGTAAACCATTAGAAAACTATAATATCTGATATTTAAACTTTTGATGAATCTCAAAAAGCCACGAGTTGTTAATTGTTATAAATGTTATTTAGCTTAATACCCACGTTGTACATTTCGTTCATCGTGTAAGCCAAAGTTTACGCTGAAAGACTAAATCCCCTGGAGATACTCGAAGGCGGTTTGCGAATAGAAATGATAACGAGAACACTACATAAACTTCCTTATTCCTTTTGTGCAACCACAAGACTCGGGACCCTACTTGGCCTTTCAGCTCCTCAAATTAATATACGTAAATATTTACTAACCTGAACTATTAGCAGTGGATAAGGTTTGTTAAGTTCCAAGAATTTGAAATTTACTTGGCACAAGAGACACAAAGTGTTGGGAAAGCACTGTAGATTAATTATTAATATTTATAATTTATAATCGTATAATGTCTAATATTGTGAATCAAAAATACATTAACAAGGGCAAATATTATTTTATAAATTTTCAAAATATCATTTTTATGACACTTTTTTTTTTAAATGTTAAATACTCTTAACTCGGCGAGACAGTGCCTTATACACACGCGTGTTGAGAAATATTTTATCTACGTCCGTGAGTTATGAAGCTCTTAACCCACGCATTTTTCGTTACTTAAGAGGTTCATTACCGCACTCCTTTTTATTACCGCACGTTTTTTCACTCACTCATTCCTTTCTAATTTGAAATTTGTAATACAGAAAAAGCGAAGAAGATTTTTATAAATTATTTTATTAAAAACTATAAAACATGAAAAATTATTTACGTTTAAATATTAATAGTATAATCTTTGCAATCTTTCAAATAATTTCCTGGCGAAGCTGCCACGTTTGCTAAATTTGTAGTCAATACATTGTTTTCATTATTTAAACTGATCGTCTGACGGCTTTGTTTAATTTTTTTTTTCGGGTCTCGTCCAAAGTTTTTCTCGTTTCACCCAGAATTTTGGATGCTATTTTTCTTTTATTTTCTGCAGAATTTTCAATGGTGCTTCCCGCAACAGTGTTGGATCGCCAGCCATCATGATCTTCGGAAGCAATGCCCCGCATATTCTTCTGGATGTTCAAGTTTGAGATACAAAGCAATTTGTTTTGGCAAGGGTCAAAAGAATTAATGCCAACCGGTAGCTTCATACACACCATTTCGAAATTGGATGAAAAACCTACCATGCTCGATGTTACGGGGGCGAAATTTAATGTATCTTCGAACTAGGTGAATTGATAGAATTCCCTGGGTATTTTGGTTTTCGTTGTCGGTAAAAAAAATTAAAACATCGCCCTTCATCTTTGACATTTTCCAATAACAAATTTGTTAACTCCTCTCGCCTGGAAGCTCCTGCAAGCTCAATAATCAATATTACTTTCATAAATAAGTATTTTTGTCATCCGCTTCTAGAAAAAATGTTGTAATATTGGTTTTAGTTTATGCCCTTGACTGTATAAATTTGAAGGAACAAGTAAATATCAAGCCGTAAACCCTGCATATTTTCTTATTTTATCATGTGTTGGTATAATTCTACCCAAAATAACAGCCCGTCAAATCAAACTGTTTACGTATTTGCGAATTAATAAGTTTTAACTCTTTATTAGTGAATTAGTTTATTAAAAATAACTTCTCATCCTTTCACAAACAGGGGCGGATCTCAAATATGTTTAAAGTAAAGACCTTTTTTTTGGTCGTAAACAACATCCAAGAAGAATTGCTTTCGATTATGACACAGGATACCCTCCTGCGATCATGATTTCTGGGCCTCTGCCCTTGTATATACCCAGAGAGATCTGAATTAACAGATTGCTCGATATGACAAAATCGAAAACGAAACGTCAATCATGCTGGAACAGTACTACGTGCTAATTGGAACACTTAGCGTCACCTACTGGAGCTCCCGTGATTTCCGGCTGCAGGCCCATAGGTACCCTGTGACATAATTGAAAGAAATTCTTCTTGTAGGCCTCTTTTTGCACCTGCAGAAATTATATATGTTTGCTATTCTACATATATTTTTTCCAGCCAAGAATTTTTGGTAAAGTTGTGTGTTGTCTATTTTAGTATCTACTCTTCGCATGATGGTGCTAGTGCATGCTTGCCAAAATACCTATGGGTCTGCAGCATGTAGTACTGTTCCAGTATGATAGACGTTTCGTTTTCGATTTTGTCATATCGGGCAATCTGTTATTTTAGATCTCCCTGGGTACGAGTCTGCCTGATGAGGGTAGAGGCCCAGAAAACATGATCGCAGGAGGGTGGGTACCCTGTAACATAATTCTTCTTATAGGCCTTTTTGCACTTGCAGAAATTATATATTTTTGCTATTCTACATATATCTTTTCCGGCCAAGAACTTTTGATAAAGATCTGTGAGAGCGCATTTTTATCCATTTTAGTATCTACTCTCCGCATGATGGTGCTAGTGCATACTTTGCCAAAATACCTATGGGTCTTCAGCCGGAAACCACCGGAGCCCCAATAAGTGGCGCTAACTGTTACACTTGCCATGTAGTACTGTTCCAGTATGATTGACGTTTCATTCTCGATTTTGTCATATCAAGCAATCTGTAATTCAGATCTTCTTGGGTACAAGCCTGCCTGATAAGGGTAGAGGCCCAGAAATCATGATGGCAGGAAGGTATCCTGTGATGCACATGCAGAAATTATATGTTTTTGCTATTCTAGATATATATATATATATATATATATATATATATATATATATATATATATATATATATATATATATATATATATATATATATATATATATAAAATATATCAGAAGATGTACCGCCTTCGCAATATATCTAACACCTTAACACAAAATTATATTATATATATTTTCTCGTCCTATTTCTGGTTTTATAAAATATTAGCATCTATTTGTCTTCAGGAATTGATGTTTTCTGCTGGCTTAATAATTAATTGTCGGGTGAAGTGTGTTGCCTGAGATTCAAGGAGCTGGAACGGCAAAGATAAAATAAACCATAAATATTGATGTTTGTTTAATGAGCATAATAAACAGTTCTAATTTATTATCAATCATTAGTGGTTTTCGTTAAGTTTATTTCGTTATATTCTGAATTATTTGACCATTTTTTTTAAATTAATTAAAATTTAAATATTTTACTAATATGGATTAACTGAAAAGTTTCATCAGAAAATCTAAATAATAAATCATTATTTATTGACACTATAAATTAGTTCCATAACATGTTTCGAAACACATTTATCTTTTACATGAGGATTTTACACTTATAAAACTCAGTGCAATAAACTGATGACTGAACGTTTACCTTAGCAGTAATCATTTCAGGACAACAATGAAATATTATTAGTTTGACGTGAGTCTCGAAACTGGCAATACAGTTAGCATCTCAAAAATTGTTAAAATGAGTTTAAGAAAAACAATATAGTAAGATAAAAAAGCCTAAAATAATATACTTGCTTTACTAGATTTTTATGCAAAAACAAACAAAACTTCAAGAAATTGATTACCAAGGAAAAAAATCCGTTAATTCGCGTTTCCCCACAACTTTCCTTGTATAGAATTTAACTACGCACAGAAAACCACAGTTTATAAATATATATAATTATACAAACAAGCTAAACTGTATTTTTTTTTGAGAACTATGTAGATTCAAAACGTATCTTACTTGGATGTAGTTGAATTCGGTACGAGGGAAGTTCTGTCACTTATTATTTTCCTCCATAAAAAAAGAAAATGGAATTTTACCGAATTTAACACATTTTATTTGTATAGAAATCTGACTTAAATTTTATATCTCTTGCACACCCGATTTTTGTGCAATATTTCAATTCAATTCAATTTTTTGGTAGTATATTTTTATACATTTTTTTCCTTCATAATAGCTTCACCTAAAAATTTTACCAGTTTATCCTCATATCACATTTGATTTGTGGGCAAAACTTGATATACATTCAATAAATAGTCCCTTAATTTTTTTTTTATTTTTTGGGACTGCATTCTGTTTGGCTACAATGGATTCTTACCAAAATGTTACCATTCAATTCTCATATACCCCATGCATTTTGACCAAAATTTGAACATAATCAGATAAGTTTTTGAACTATGAGACAGACCGGCGGGAATGGAAGAACATGTTTTTTTTTTGCGGGGACTAGGGACCTTAAAAGATGGTGAATTTTTACGATTATAGTACTTCCCTCTTACGAGAGAAGTAATATTATTCATATTAGATATTGGAAACTTAAGCTGAAGTGAATTCAATGAGTTTTTGCGTTTAAACGCGCAAATGTATGTTTAAACGCAACAGAGGCTTTGCGCATTATACTAACGACAGTTATAGCAATGCCATGCTTAGTCCTGTGAATATGAATATGAACGTGAATCTAAGTGTGGTGAACTTGACATGTGACGACAGCATTCATCTCAAGTAATTCGTTTAAAAACACGGGTGCAAATGAGATTGCCGTGAAAAGAAGAGTACGACTGAACAAAAATAGATAAAGAAAAATAATAAAATATCACAAACAGATGCTATTCTCCATATATAACTGGGTCAGAATTAAAATATCATGAAGCACTGGTAGATTTTTCCCAAACAATAATAAGAATGTGTGTGTCTTAGTTTAAAGAAAACCTGCAGCGGCAATAAAGCCCTAATAGTTAGGTTGGCAGCCAGTGCAATCGTGACGAAAATCATTAAATAAAAAACAAACTCAACGGCACTTTATCACAAAATAGTTGTGTGCATTTTTATAATGCACTATTTTGGTAAGCAGATGTAGTAATCTAAAAAATGTTTTAAATTCTAGTTTGTTTTCTTTACCTGAAAGTCTTCATTAACTGATATGCGTGCCTAGGCAAGCAAATTTTATTTGTAATTAGTCCAGTTTGCTCTTCCTCACTTCTATGTTTTAACGAGCATATCGATATACTGTTCCCGTAACTGTAACACGTATCCCGAAAATCATTAGTGGTTGATCCTTATTTTTGATTCCCAATTAATTATTTCAGGGGTTTTGAATTTCGACCGCGTAAAAACGCGCACGTTATAGCAGAATATAAATTAAATAATTTGTTTTTGTTCATTTTTATATTACAATATAATTTTCTATTTTGCTTTCTATTACAAGAAAAAGAAGGCGTGCAGATATCACTCACTATAAATAGATATATTTGAAAAATATATTTTATTATGAGAAAATTATTATTTATATGGGCTGGAGACTTGCAGAGCTTTTTTGTAACTTGCTTTCTTCATATGTCTATCTAAACCCGTTTGTGTTTGAGCTCGTTCGATTTGTCTTGACTAAATACTATAACTTAGGTGGTGTCCAGGGTTTGATGTCGAGACTGAACGTGGCCATAAATATTCTTTAACTAAACAAGATAGCCTCGTCGTGTTTGAGCTCGTTGGATTTGTCTTGACAAGAACTACATACGTAGATGGTGTCCAGGGTCATCTTGAAGATGGCCATAGGAATTCCTCAACTAAACAAGATTGTCTCCTCGTATTTGGTTTCGCTTCATTTTGAATAAAATTTAATATTATACAGGTGAATACGCAGATATTAAGACAGATAATTAAACAAATTTTAATGATCGAAAGTGCAAAATAAAATAAACGTAAATGATATTAAAAAAACAACTTTTATTTATAAAAAATTGCATATAAAAGCGTATGTAGTAGTGCATACTTAATAAAACTTACATAAACACAATACTTTTAAAAGTTTGGATATTTTCGTAAAAGTTGAGGCGTGAGACGTCATCACAATTCAAATAAATATTCAAACTATTAAAAAAATATTTAAACTTTTAAAGGTTCTGTGTTTATGTAAGATTTATTAAATAATTACTGTTTTTGCCTTTGATAAGTGAGGGTGGGGTTCGTCTGTAGTTTTACTATCTAACTTTATACGCTAATTATTATTTTTAATTTTTTTTTTAATATTTTTTACGTGTATTTAATTTAAAGCATGCTTTAATTAGGTGGTTAAATTCGCTGGTCAGAGAGTAAACTTTTGACTCCGTATGTAGATTCAGGTATAAAAATAAAAATCCGTTATATACAAGACACAGCCACGTGCCATTGATGATTTAAAAAGAAGGATACAGGGTGCGTGCAATTCAGTTAGACGTCATATGATTTTACGCACTGTGAATGGTCAGCTAATTAAACGGTCTAATCTGTGCATACACGCTAAAATCGGAAGATTGATTATTTATTTGTTTTTTTACAAGATAACTGTTTCGAATTTAATTGTTTTAACTTGTTTCAAATGTTTAATTTATATTTTTCTGATTAAGTTAGGTTAGGTAGTACCTAAATATGTTGTTTGTGTTACCGGCATATCATATCTGTTATATCCAAAGTGTGTTATATTTTAACAATGTTATTTACCAGTACCTCCTTTATTTTTTAATCAGTTAAATCACTTTTTTAATAAACAGTATTTCAAAATTACTCTTATACCAGATTTAAGTATTTACAGAATTGTTATTATTATTATTATATTACATTCATTCAAAGTTTTTAATATTTTCTTAAAAAAAAACAGGCAAAATAGTAATAACTGGAATAAAGATATTTAAATTATTAAACCAATTATTTTAGGTACAGATTCGGGAAAATATTTAATGAAATTATGTCCAGTCACTGTTTTCTTCCAAAAAATGTTTTGACCCACTCCGTACAGAATTTCAAAGAGCTGAACGTACAAGCTTAAAGTATAATTTTATATATCATTTAAGCCTTTAGTCCAGAATATTCTTAACACTTCTACGAAATGAAAAAAAATCTATGCACATCTAAAATTATTATTTTTCGCTTAACTGAATTAACAGTTAAAAATTTCACAAAATCACTATATCAATCATGAAAATTATCTGAAAATATTTATACTTTATTTTTGTACTAAAATAACAAACCTAAGCAAAATTATGTTCAAATTTAATTAAATAATTTATGCAAAAACAGTTTTTACATTTTTTCTTGAAAATAGAAGAAAAACGGATGATTCTTGTAATAACTCAAATTAAAGCTTATTTATGTCTCGTTCAAATGAGTTTATAAAATTTAATGTACAGGGTGACGTAAAAAAATATTCAAGAAAAGTAAGTTTATAAACGTCATAATTTCCTTCCATAATACTTTTTTGGTACACTCTGTAGAAATTTTTAAGAAGCTTGTCAATACCTTCAAGTATCACTTAAGTATGTGGGTAAATAAACAAAGGAAATAGAGGCCTGGGGAGTTTTAGCTGGCGAACTCTGTATAATAATTTAATATGTATTTTGTGATTTTTAATAGACAGAGTAAGCAACTGCAAAGCGATACGTTTTGTTTAATTATGCATATAGTAATAAAAAATACATATAACTATGAGGGAAAAAAAATAATAAACGGCATTTAATACAAAAAACTCACAGCGAAACACTTTTGTTATCACTACTAAAGTCTGATGAATCTGACTCGATTTGTTGTTACCTGTATAAAAATAAGAACCAAAGATTGTTAAAAACTTCGGTTTTTCTAGTACTTCATTTATCATACCTCTTGCATCCCCACCATACCATTTCTATGGAATTGGCAATGGTAAGGTAGAAGCCTTAGTACTCTGTGACCATATTGTAACGCTAGTCCATCAAGTCTCAGGGAGCAAAAAATAACATTTTAAAAACGTAATATATTAAAAATACAAACTACTACATGTTTTCTTTTTTTCTGGTAGAGTAGTCAATATTTTTATCTTGTAGCCACCTTAGAAAAAGTTGTTTAGACCAACTGTAGTTTGAAATCTTCTCTAATAGCCTAGAATGGAAGGATGCGTTATCCATGACTATGAGGGAAGGCTCTTCTAAATTTGGAAGTAGTTGTTCCAAAAACCATTTTTCAAAAATGTCAGCATTCATACCGTTATGGTAATCACCGGACTTGACTCAGATTTAAAATAAGGCTTGCGTTAGCCACAAAACCTGTCTCTAATCCAGCCAGCAAAATAATGTATATGACACCTTGTAAACCTTTCTTTTTGACAGTTTTAATTGAACCATCTTGCCAACTATTTCTAAACGCTCCCTTCCTAATATATTAAAAATATATTCATATAGCATTTTGTTTACTATAGTTTAATACAACCTTCTTACAAACCTGTATATAAATGTTTCATAAAAACAGCTTTCAAAGCAAAACTATAGGTAAAATTAGCCGTATATGCCCTTAAAAACCCAACTATTTTCTCAACTAACTATGACTCTTCCACTAAATGCTTTCTATTGTATATAATATCTTTTCACCATTTATGGTAATCACCGGACTTGGACCTAGTTTAAAAATAAGGTTTGCGTTAGCCACAGAACTTGTCTCTGATCCAGAATGCAAAATAATGTATCCTAGGCCTTCTGAACCTTTCTTTATGGCAGTTGAAACCAGCATCTTTCAACACTATTTCAACACGCTTCCATTCTAATATAATAAAAATATATTCATATAGCATTTTGTTTTGTTATAGTTTAATAAAACATTCCTACAAACCTGTATATCCACGTTTCATAAAAAAAACATCTTTTAGAGCAAAATTATAACCATATATGCCCTTAAAAACCGAACTCTTTTCTCAACTACGTATGGCTCTTCTATTAAATACTTCCTATTATATATAATATATTTTCGGCTTTAAACTTTAGTACTCTCAATCTTCTACATAAGGAAGCTTTTGAAATTCCACACCATCAAGATTCAGAAAATTTGTTTATAGTGAAACTAATGTGCCATGTTCTCCTAAAGAAGCAAATATATATGTTTTAAATTTATTGAATAAAATTAACTTTATTTAAAAAACCTGCAGCAAACATTGCGTAAATTCTATTACTTATGATGTGCACGTGATTCCTATAAAGAGGGCGTCCAGAGATCTCTGAATAACCTTATAATCCTCATCGCTTCTTAATGCCATGAATACAAATAACAAATCTAGAAAAACAACAAACCTTCAAAACTGCCTTTGATATCATATTTAGTTCACCATCTGAATACCGTCGAGATATTTCATACAATAAAATGGGAAAAGGAAATGAAACCTGACGTGTCTCTTAACAGAACCATTTTTTTGATAAATGACCTAATGTCATAACTTTCTTCATTATTGTTCAAGTTCTAAACACGAATGGTAATGCGTGACTCTGGTTTTATGCTATAGTACTCGAATGTTACTAGGTCGAATGAACTCTATACCTACTACGTAAATGGAACGACCCCGACCATAGCCAAGATCTTCTAAATGTGTGCCAGGGGCAAATATGGCAAAGATAGCAGCTCGCTTCAACTTGTAACATTAAATGGTTTTATTTAGGTAGATGTTTGTTTTTCGTTTGGCTAAAAGTACACTTGTGCTGATAAAATAGTGGCAAAATAGCTTTCGAGTGTGCTGAGGAATTTAACAAAGCTGTGATTTCAGTTGGTTTTGTTCAGGGGGGAAGTTAACACCTATAAGTTTTAAAGTAACTGGTGCAATTGCTTTTTCACATGCAGATAATCAGATTTTGAGCATAGAAAACGATTTTCAGTGTAAAATGTATATACCTAGCTTATTAGAAATCCAAGCTATTTTTTTTTGGTTTCGCCAGTAGCTCTCACATGGCCGATTTTGATATGTATTTTTTTAAATTAAACTCGTATCTACAGGCGTAACTTTACATTGAGTTTTTAGAAAATAATTTTTAAAAGCCACTGACGAATGAACTGTTTTAAAAACTCATTTGGTTAAAAAGTTATTGTTAAACAAATTAATAATACATTTCACCCCCTAGTGTAACAAAATGAAAAATTTAAATTCATTTTATCTTCACTATATTTTATCCTTATATTATACTCGTACATATGTAAGCCTTACGTTTGGTTATAGAAGAAAAAGGTTATTAGCTTTATTAAAATAAATCTATATGCAGAGCATTTTTTTAATTTCTAAACTAACCAAATGTTAAGACACGATATATATTATATAGTATATTAAACCTTTTGTATATTTTTTAATTACAATTAATTAAGAAAATAAAGTTTTATTAAATATTGCACCTTTATTTCCATTTAACCCATAATCTAGAAAAACGGCGGGTTGCATAAAATGTATTTGATACACTTTTGTAGATTGACGAGGCCGTTCAAGTTATAAAGTATGGAGTTCATTGACTAGGACAAAGCGATTACCGAACTTTTTAACCAGAAAAATCTTGTTATAATGTTACAAATTGTGATGAGTGTGAGTTTCGGCAACTATCTGTTAGATCTAAATTATTTCGTATGCAGTGATATCTTCTTTAATTCTGGATAGTGTTTTTTAACCACACACAACGTTTTTGCCATCGCAGTCATGGCGGAGACAATGCTTAGTAAAAACTTTTCATTTATGAATTTATTTATTTATTTAGATAAAACAGTGTTATAAATCTTTAAAGCTCTAATTGATTATATAAGTATATAACTATAAAATGATAAAAAAAAGTATTCTACCACCTCCCGCATCGAAGAACTCACTCCAGTCACTTATATACATTCAGTTAAAAAAAATTAGTTGATAAAAAGGTTTAAAGCTTTTTTCGAAAATTGAAAAAAGTTGGTGAAAAAACTTCGAAGAGGAAATGTCGAGTTTTAAATCTTTTAGAAGAGAAGAGGAAAAGTGACATAAAATACGTAAAATTTATTTTGTAAAATGAGGATTTTCTGCTTTTCACAGATATCTTCGGAAGTAATCGGAATTTCCCGAACATTTTGCTCCCAACAGTTTGTTCTGCCATTATTAGTTCATACCACAATTCTACCAGTTCATGTCTATACCACAATTAAATCTCAAACAAAGTTTCAAATCAATCTATACAGCAGTTTTTTTAGGCTGGATTTTTAAATATTTTATCAAGCCCTTAATGTTTGACCAAATGCAATCTGGTAAGTAGTTTTTAACTTTGCTGTGAAGACCGATGGAACTAAGAAAACATGTTTTTTACGGCATCTAGGGACTTTGAAACATAAAAATCTGAAAACATCTGGGAGGGTGATTTTTTCACGATTACAGTACTTCCCTTTTAACATTAACATCTTGTTGTCTCACCTTTCAACAAAATATTATTCGGCATCAAATTGCGCATCTTTTCGTTCATTTTGTAGTTTAAATAATTTGCAATTATACAAATTTGAGCTTTAAACTTTTATAACACTGAGACTGTTTTTTCTGACATGATTGAGATGTGGTTGAAGCACTGTCCCCGCCTCCGCACTGAAAGGAGTACATTTTAAGCATTAGCAGGACGAACACTCTGTAAAAAGAGAACATCCAAATTTAAGCAGATATAGTAATAAAAGTCGATACATTTCCTTTACTTGCAGCTTAATAAGTAGAATTTTCTAAATATTTTATTAGAAAGCTATTTTATTTTGCTATCCTGGAATCGATATTAAAATACTACCAGTTTATTCCTATGTACCACTTAGCTTTTGTACAAAATTTGAGGTAAATTGAATAATTAGTTTTTTTAGCAATAATCTTTTTAACATTCTTCCGCCATATTGGATTTTTATCAAAACCTTCCCAGGTTATCCCCACATGACCCTTAATTTTTGACTAAAATTTGAAGTCAACCTGATAAGTAGTTTTTAAGCTATGCCGCGAACTGTCAGGCAGCTAGACAGACCGACGGAATTGATAAGATATATTTTTTGGCAGCTAGGGTCGCTAAAACGAGAAGACCCATAAAACCTGAGAGGGTGATTTTTTTTCGCAATTAGAAACAGTTTATTTGGCCGCCATTTCGTTGCGCCATCTTCGATTGGTATCGAAATTTTACTAGTTCATTCCAACATAACACTTGATGCTTGTGCAAAATTTGAGATAAATTGGATAAGTAGTTTTTCAATAATAATTTTATTTTTTTATTATATTACTATTTATATTATATTTTTTATCAAAATTAGAAATCAATCAGGTAAGTAGCTACGCCGCGAACTGACAGACACACAGTCAGACCGACAGACGCACCGGCGGAATTGAGAAAACATATTTTTTGGCATTTAAGGACGCTAAAACGTGAACATATGTAAAACCTATCTAAAAGAGGGTGATTTCTTTTACGACGACAAACATTTTATTTTTTCTTGAATTAGTACCACAATTTCACTAGTTGACCCCTCTATAGCTCAATCAGTTATGGCACACGATTTGAAATCAATCCATTAAGTAGTCTTATCCGGCTGAATTTTTAAATATTTTATTAAGCCGCCATTTTGTTCCTTCATCTTGGATTCCCAGTTGATTCCAACATAATACTTTGATGTTTGTGCAAAATTGGAGATAAATTGGATAAGTAGTTTTTTTAATAATAATTTTTTTAACATTTCACTAGTCCGCCATTTTGGATTTTTACCAAAATATTACCAGGTTATCTGCATATGACCCTCAGTTTTTGATCAAAGGACCGAAGGAATTGATAAAACATATTTTTTGGCATCTAGGGACGCTAAAATGTAAAGCTTGAGAGAGTGATTTTTTCACAATTACAAACATTTTATTTGGCCTCTATTTTGTTCAGCCATCTTTAATTAGAACCACAATTTTAATAGGTAATCCTATACCAGAATTAGTTATGGCACACAATTAAATCAATACATTAAGCAGTTTTTTTTTTGAAATTTTAAATATTCTATAAAGCCGCCATTTTTTTTTCCGCCATTTTGGATTCATACCAAAATGTTACTAGTTAATGCCAACATAATACTTGATGTTTGTGCAAAATTTGAGTCAATTTGAATAAGTAGTTTTTTAATAATAATTTTTTTATTATTCCACTAGTCAAGTCAAGCTATGCCACGAACAGACAGACAGATAGACAAACAAAACGACGGAATTGAGGAAACATGCTTTTCGGCATCTAGGGGCTCTGAAACGTGAAAATCTGAATCCTGATTTTATCACGATTACAATGCTTTCCTTTTACGAGGAAAATAAAGCTAGCTTTCGGACTAGATCGTCGAGACATTATTTGCAGAAAAAGATATAAACACATTTTTAATTTTCCTTAATAAATCATAATGGCACGTGGTTTCCTATTATTCGTCCTATCGTTTGCAAGGTATTGTCCATTCTGCTGTCACGTTCAGAGAGTGTATGACTAACAAGTCAAAATTCAAGTCGATTGAAATATATTTCTTGCTACGCTTTATGGATTGGATTAAATTAGTTTTCTGGGTTCAGTAAGAAGTATGGCCGTACTTGATTGAACCGGTATGATATTTTTTGATAAACTTTATTTTCAAAACGAACTAGAAACTCTTCGTTTATAGATATAATGGAGACCGTACCAAGAACTTTAGTTTTGTATATTGTAATAACACACATGAAAGACTTATTACACTATCCATGTCTAGGGCACTGCATATTATACATTTACATGTTTCACAAAATCCGTGAAGAATTTTTTTATACTTTTTAGCATGAGTGCAATGTTCAAAGCATATTGTAAAATAAACTCTACATTCATAACTTGATTCTGATTTCAAAATGTTTCGCTTTTTACATTTTGGAAATGTATTGTCGAAAACATTGAGTTAGAGCGCTTAAAAGCTTTTTGATATTCCACTGGACAGAAAAAGGCTCGTTATCATAATTTGAAATATTGTAAATAGATGAAATATGTCCTTTTTTGGGCTGATGCTGAACATTATCGTTGGTGACATATGGCTGCAGTATTGACTAAACGCAGTATTTTACTAAACTGCAAAATTAACTATATTAGGAATTACAAAAAAATGACAACTCAAAGTTAGTGTTTTTTTAAATCGAACATTCTGGATTTAAACCGAAATCTAAATGAAGTTTTGAACATTTTTATATATAACATTATATGTCTAAATTCAGTTAGTTTTGAGCTATAGCCATTTAGATATAAATGTATGCTAGTTTTTTTAACCCACATAACTTTTCTATTTATGAAATAACAATAGAAATTTAGATCATTTTATTACAGCAAGAACAACAATAATAAATTTGTCACACCTTATATTTCCCCCATCGTTTTGCAGGCATTCTTCATAACATTTCTGCAATTTTGCAATTGCATTTTCTATAGAAATGGAATTCCTTTTATTTAGATTATTAATTTCATGGATAATAAATTTTTTTAAGCCATCAACGTTTTCTAGATAATGTTTGTTAATTAAATTTTTCAAATATCCCCATAGAAAGTTACCCATTGGCGTCATATCAGGGCTATTTGCAGGTTAATGAATAACTCCGTTTCTCCAAATCCATTCTGCATAAGTTTATCCAAAAATGTTTTCACTTGTTCAACGGTCACTGTCATGTTGGAAAATTAATCTGTGACAGTATCTTACTGGTAAATTCTCTAGTCCTTCAGATATCGCATTTCTCAAAAAATGGTAATATGAGTTCCCTGGTAAACTACCTTCAAAGAAATATGGGTCTATTATTTTATTTATCAGTATCCTACACAACACACTGGTAGACTGACGACATTAAAAACGCACTGCCCACGTAAAATTTGGATTTTGTACTGCCCAATCCCAACATTTTGTTTCTTGGGTACACCGCTATTAGAAAAACTGGATTCATTGGTCCATAATCTATTTAACATAAAAGTATAAAAAATAATTCTTTGTTGCTTATGGAGCTGTGGCAGCTTTTAAATTTTACCATATTTAAAAAGTCCATAACGTATTAGCTCTTCAGACACCGGTCTTAATGAATGGTTTGGATTTTCGACAAAACTTAAAAAAAATTTTAAATTTTTCCTTCAAAGGTCAGAAGTTGTTTTAAACCTAAATATTTTTGATGATGCGTCTTATAGAAATAGAATAGAACCAATGGAATAGACACCTATTGTAGCAGAGGCATTATAATCATTTTCATTAAATAAAAAAAGTATTTTTTTTTTCGAGACAGAGAATACATCATTGTCACATGAAACAACTTAAAGTGAAATTTGTCATTTTATTGTCTATATAATGTTCTGGTATTAAATTACTCTCAGCATTTGAAATAAAAAAGTTCGGTGGGTTAGAAAAAGTAACATAAATCAATATTTAAGTGACTATAGTAGAAAAACAATGAACTTAGACATATAGTTTTATATATAAACAAATGTTCAAAATTTCAAGTAGATTTTAAATTTCGAATCAAAAACACTAACTTTGGTTTGTTACATTTTTGTTGCATTGTCTAACAGCATATTTAAAACCTATGAATTAACTTTTACAACTTTTGTATTAGGCATTATTCTCCAGAATGCTAAACAAAGGGGATTCAACAATTGAAAACTTTGGTGCAATAACCTGGTCCGCTTTTTGAAAATGTTGGGAAAACGGAAAAAAACTTTTTCTCTGCACACAATATTGAGATGAGTGAAACTATCATATTTTTTTTCATCTTAAGTGTCATTCAAGTGGTAGGTTTTTTAAATAGTTTTTCAAATTAATATAAACACAGATAAAAAAATTACTTTTGAAAATTGGACTTGCTTGTTTTTTGCACCAAATTACAAAAAAAATTAATACAACCTTCTTTTTTAAGATATATTTACGGCTTAATCATTAACATTCAAATTGTAAAATTTAAATAAATGTTGACTCTGTCTCATATCTATTCTGTTCCGTTTCTCCCGTTTCATCTTCAGGACCCTCTACAGGCAGTAACCCTCCGAATACAACTTCATAGTATCCTTGGTAAGCTAAAACATATTTTGCCACTAATCCTTTCCAACCTTTACCTTTTGCATCTTTAAGTGGTATTAGATTGTTGTAAGCTGTCACTAATGGCATTGACATCTGAAACTGGGCGTCTTTTTCTACATAAAACTTTTAAAAAACTGACAATCCCGCGCTCACAGAGCATTCAATAAAGCTGTTTTTGGTGTATTTGAAAACTCGGTATGTTGAAACTGCAAATCTTTCTTTCTTTGTTCCAGCTATAGATTTAAAAATTTGTTTAAAATGCTCTGCGTACTTCAAAATCATCTCTTGTTGCACAGAAATGACTTTAAATTTTTTTGATGTGTTTTAGACAAATTTTCTCCATTCTTTAAAAATGTATACCCTTTCTTTTTTGCACTTATTTTTTTCTAAAAGCTCAAAAGAACGATCACAGGGTAAAAAGCTGTGACCAGGTTCTGGGTACTGGTGTGTGCAGATATTTAAAAAGAGTCTGATTTTTGTTTTGTGCAAAGCATTATCTGAAAAAAGATATAGAGTGGTAACTAAGGGGCAGGTGGGTTTGAATGTAATGCGGTAAGAAGCTTACAACTTCATTGCTTCCTTTTTTGGCTGTAAACTCATCGTACATAAAAAATGTGGAAATGCCAGTTTTTGCAGAAAAAATGCAAAAGTAGTACTGACAAATTTGTCTTTTATAGAAAATATCGCCCATTGGAATATGCGGTAAGGGCAGATTCTGTTGAAAATCAAAACACAGTATTTCCACCTGAGCATCTTGATTTGCATATAAGCAGGGTGTAATAAAAGTCTTTTTCCCTCTGAAGGGCAATCTTATTTTCGACCACTATTGCATTCATTAATCGGTCGCAAATCTGACATGTATCCGATCTCGGATGTCCAAAACCTATGTTGTGTTTTGATGTAAAGTGAAGATAATAAAAGTCATAGGTAACATGTTCAATACGCTCAAAAATTTCTTTCTCATATTTTTCAGGGTACATCATATGCATTTTTGAAATGCTTAACTTCGGTGCTAAGTAGTATTTGCCATTATTCGTATCTGAAACAAAGAAAAAAACTATTAATTTTGTTGTAATAAAACAATCTTGAAGGGGGCATGTCCAATATAGTCCCTATTTGATCAGCTATTGCATAAAAAATATAAAATATATTCTTACCTTGTATGAATGGGAAATAGATTTTTGTATTCTTTCGCCAGTTCTTTCTCGTGTACGAGCAATGGGTTTTGAAGATATCAAACCACTCAGGTAGAGATCTTGCTTCTCTTTACTCGCCAATTTATTGAAGGCTTCTAAAACGCTGTTTCTTTCTTCCTCGTTTATTTTTGTGAAACATTAACGACGACAAACACAATTTTGCCCAATCACTCTTTTAGGTACCACTTTTTTAGAGGTATTTAAAAACTCCTCACTTTTTACAGGTATTTAAAAACTCCTTTACGAATCCGTGTCTTAGTTTTCTGCTTTAGATTAATTTTTTTATGTGAAGGACCTGTCTGCGCATGATCACTAGGAGGCATATACTCGCTTCCCGAAATTTGAAATGGTTCCGATTCTTCGCCTGACATCGTAGCGAAACGCTAGAAACACCTTCCTAAAGATATTCAAACGAACTGATCAAGTACGGCGGGACGGCCTAAATCATAGCCACGGGAGTCGCTCATTGTTACTTTCCACCCTCGACAAGTCCCCACCACATAATTACCGGTTGGGAATAAGAACCGGGCAAGTCCTGGCCTGTTTCTTACCTCAAACAATCTAAACAAGCAAGTCCTTTTCTGTAATAACTTGGTTAAAATTCGACGGACTTATAACAAAAGATACGGCGTGTGAAATTTGGTAGATTATATATAAAAACTAAATTTCCGATAAAATTGGACTTACCCGGTTATTGCACCAAGGTCTTCAATTATTTTATTTTAACTCGTCCTTTGTTTTTTTGACTTTTTTCCTTAGCTTTAAATTGGGATTACTATCAGACTAAAATATCTTCTAAAAAAATATGTACTGCTTTAGAAGCCAAACAAATCACTAAAAATGTATGTCGTTTGTGCACCTTTTAGATAATTTTCAGAGACCGCACTAATGGCGGTTCTAAAATATTCTATATTGTTTCAGTTTTGAAGGTGAAATTTATTGGAATTTAACATTCTGTATGTTTTCCCTAAGCCTTCGTGGAATGATTGAGCGATCTCTCCTACTGAATATCTTTCGGTTTGTTTGTGTATTGCATTTACAAAGAACCAAACAATAATTACATTTATATCTACGAAATTTATTTTAGGGATTTTGTTTTATATTTTAGCTGGAGGTGTGTGTGAAGAAATGAGTTTCTATACTTTTGTACCGGTAGTATTAAAAGTATGTTGTTTTTTTTTGCATTTTAGAATCCGAGCAACTTTTTGCTATACATTTTGCGGTGAAGGCAAATTTTCAATCCGAAAATCCGCAAACAAAAACCGATATATTTTTTTATGCATTTGCTTAGAAAATTCTAAATTTCTACATAACAAAAATTTTTAAGAGAAGAAGACTTAAGAACATCGCCGATTTCGTAAGACTTTCAGCAAATGTTATGTAAATTGCCTCCATGTATGACCAATTTAATCCATCGTGTATATGTTAATAAAATATTCGGTATTCCATTCCACATCATTCTGCCTTAAATAATACGTTAATATTAAACTTATTCAAGATATTATTAAGTAAGGTCCACGACAATCCCTACAGAAAAACATGTCCCTCCAGCTCATTACCTCATGGAAAATGGTGATTCTTTGATGTATCCCTACATACCATTTTTAAATACGGCTTTCAAGTTACTAGTAAATTCAGTGGCTCATGCTATTCCTTTAGACAATTCCTTTGCTTGCATTCATGAAAACATTGAAGTCCCTTTGATAAAAGGGCTTTGCATGGCTTGTGAAAGCTTTTATTATGATAGCACCTATATACTGGAAATGCATTGAAGTCTATTACGTTCGATTTTACACCCTAACATTATCTATCTCTACCTTGAAAGCTTTTATAACTAAAATTTTGACTCTTGGGAAATATAGGCATAGATTTTAATTTAAGATTTATTGACTTATGCATTATTTATTACTATGTACTAGGGATGACTTGGTAGTATTTTGGTTACAATCCAAAATGGCGAAGATGATGAAAATCAAGTATTACGTAGGAATCAAGTAGTAAAATTTTGGTATGAATCCAAGATGACGAATCAAAATGGCAGCTTAATAAAATATTTAAGAATTCAGCCTGAAAAAACTACTTAATAGATAGATTTCAAATTTTGTACACGAGTTAATTGTGGTATAGAGATGAACTCGTAAAACTGTGGTACGAATTCAAGATATCTTTAGTTTTTAGCATCCCTAGATGCAAAAAAATATGTTTTCTGAATTTGATTGGTCTGTATGTCAATTCGCGGCGTGGCCAATAAATCAACTTCAAATTTCGGTAAAGAATTAAGGGTTATGTGGGGATGACCTGACAATATTTTGGTAAAAATCCAATATTGCGGAACAAAATTACGGACTAGTGAAATGTAAAAAAAAATATTACTAAGAAAAAAATTATCCAATTTACCTCAAATGTTGCACAAGAATCAACTGTAATATTTTTGTATGAATCAAAGGAGGTAAAAATGGCGTCAATCTGTCAGTCTGCCTATGTGTCGGTCTGCCGGTTTATGTATTCGCGGCATAGCGACGTACCCAATTGAATTCAAATTTGAGTCAAAAATTAAAGGTCATATGGGGATGAACCCATGGTAAATGCAAAATAAAATGGCCACCTCGTGAAATCTTAAAAAAATTATTTCTAAAAAACTACTACCTAATTTATCTCAAATTTTGCACAAAAATCAAGTATTATGTACGAACCAATGGTGAAATTTTGGCACGAATCCAAGATGGCGGAACAAAATAGATAATGGACTGATTTTAAATTGTGTGCTATAAATAATTATTGCGTAAAGATGAACTAGAAAAACTGTGGTACTAATTCAAGACGTCAGAACAAAATGACTGCCAAATAAAATGTTTGTAATCTTGAAAAAAATCACCTTTTGATGTTTTAAATATCTTTTAGTTTTACCTTCCCTAGATGCAAAAAAAAATATGTTTTATCAATTCCGTCGGTCCGCCTGTCGGTTTGTTTTTCTATCTCAAATCGCGGCATAGCATAAAAACTACTTTTCCGATTGACTTCAAATTTTAGTCAAAAATTCGGGGTTATATAGGGATTACCTGGTAATATTTATATAATATATAATAACAAGACGGTGACCTAGTGAAACGTTAAAAAATATTACTATACAACTAACTATCCAATTTACTTCAAATATTGCACAACAATCAAGTGTCATATAGGAATGAACTGGTAACATTTTGGTATGAAAACAGAATGGCACCCTAATAGAATATTTAAAAATTAGCCTGAAAAAACTACTTATTAGATTCATTTCAGATTTTGTGGAGGAACAAAATGGCGGCCAAATAATTTTGTTTAATAATAATGTAATGTTACTAAATAACTATGTACTGAATTATATTGGGTCAAATATTCGTAATAAAAAATAAAACGAAATATTCATAACGAGGGAAGTTCTGTATGAAGGAAATGAATTGATTTTTTTCAGTAAATAGAAGCAAATCACACTTCAATGTATTTTTTAAACCATCTGCATTCAGCCGTACCATAATTGCCTTTATAAGTTAAATGGCAGTTAAGTAATTCCAGTCAAGTAAAAGAAACTGGGACTATAAAAATCAGAAAGCAATCTTTAATATATTTTTTTAAACACATAGTTCTAAGGACAAAAGATTGGGAAAACACTTTTTCAATATTTGGAATCGAGATAAGTGCTATAAAATTATGAATAAACGTTAGACAACTTATCTCAAATAATCTTTGGCTTATTTTACCCTTTATTATGACTATTATATAAGTCTTACTGTAAGTTCTGTAGTTGTGCGAATTGGAAAATAAATGCCTTAAAACATATTTTTAAGTCATTCCTGCAAATCCAGTAGCACTTACAGTACATTGTCGTCTAAAAGTACAATGTTATTCCTAGAATGTTTTTTTTAATTGCTTTAATTCTGGCTTGAAGTTTGTTAGCCCATTGTTCAAATTTTTTTCTATTTAAGTTCACATCTTGTTTTTAAATCGATTTTTTTATACTGGATATATTATTTTAATTTCAATGACACTCACCAAACTTGCCCTAAATTAAAGGCTTAGTAAGTAGTTGTAAACCCATCAATTTTCAAAGCAAACCTAAATATAAGGGATTCCGTCAATTGGCCGAAAGTCAGTTGGCCGAAGACAATTATCCGAAAAACAAATTGGCCGAAAAACTAATTGATCGAAAAACAAATTTGCCGAAAAGACAATCCATTGGCAGAACAGTCACGACCAAACCCAGGTGTCTTGAAATATATAGTTAAAAACAACCACGCTAGCAAGGGCCCTATAATTAAAGCCTATAGTCTATTTCAGAAATTTATAGAGTAATAAAACCTCATTAGGTTTAAAAAAGGACTACAGGGTGACCGACCAATAATGTATGCCACTTGCATAGATTGGCACTGATCTCATTGCAAAATTCTTTATGTTTATCAAGTGTAGGTAGTGTCACCCGATTTTGGGTCAATTCATGCCTTTTTCCTATTATTATCCGTTCATAAACACTGAAAATGGTACGCCAAAAGCCTGCGGTTGGTTACTTATAAAAAGAATTTAAATTTAACGAAATTTATTTTAACAAAATAAAAATCATATATAATATGTCCATAACATATAGGAAGAAAATAATTATTATTAGTCGCTATTTTATTAATATTTTTATAATAGTATGGCGTAACAGCAAATACTAACATGTTTAAAACACAGTTAAGACGTATTTGTAATCTGTGTTTTATTACCTGCTTCCATTAAGTACTAGCCTATTATGTACGCTTTGACTAATAAATGTAATCTATACAATAATAAAACCTCAATAGGTATACAAAAGAATAAGGCGAAGGAACAGGAATTTAAAAAGATGTTTACTATTTTTTCTATAAACAAAGTTTACCTACGCCTTTGGTCGACCCCGAAATTCAGCCAAACTGGCGGAATTTTCCATTCTATTACTCTATACATTTCCGAAAAAGACAATAACAAATAATTTAAAAAATAGATAATAAAATTTTCAGTATGTTTTAAATTTTCACATATATTCACAACTTGTGACGATCGTTTCGCTAACACTGTAGCTTCTTCAGACAAGAAGTACTTCTACTTACATTAACAGAAATGAACTAAATGAATTTGGAGACATAATAAATACATATTTTTTATGAGTCTAAAATTACTGACCTATTTTTACAATATTGGGTCTGAGAGTCTAAAGCTTTGGAAAACCCAAGTGTTTTACGTAAATAAATTCAATAGAGGTGAACCATTTGTCTCTGTTTGGTCATTTAGGATATACTGGGTGTTTTTAATTTTATTGATTTCTAAGGATTCTAAAAGGGTTAAATTTTTGCTTTTGTTTATAGTGTGCAAAATCTGAAATTCATCATTAAACGTATGTTTTTTAAGAAGCCCAGGTCGGTAGTTTGATCGTGTGGTATTTCAAATTTATGTTAAGAGCGGCAATAGCAAATCAAGACATATAACTTCCTCAATAACTGCCTCAAAAACAAAGTGTTTCCGAATTACATAAAACTCACAACAAGAAATCGAAGTTTAGCCGCAAAGAAAGCAGTCATTAATGGAATGTAATAATGGATAAAAGAAGACAGAAAACAACAGTACAACAGTAGAGATAATAAACATTATCTTAAGGTAGTACATTCAGAATTATCATTTAAATTACATAAGCTAGAATTTGATTCAGTAGATTCATATACTAGAAAAAAAGTAAAAGATTTAATAAATGAAAAATACCTTAAACTAAATAACTTAAGGGGGAACTGCACGCAGTATTATGGATCATTTGCAAGTCTTCCGCCGCTGCAATATTATGTTAAAACTATAAGAGATATGTATTAGCTTCAATGTGATTTCAATAGGGAAATATGTATAGTTGGGCGCTAAATGCGATTTTTTATGAAAAAATTTAATCTAGAATTATAAAATAGAAGTAGATTTGTCCATTTTCGACCATTTTTCGACCACTTTTTAACGCAAATGCCGTCGGATATAATTTTTTTTTCCACGAAAGTGCTCTTTACCGCCTTGCATTGATCCTTTGTCTACATAACTGCAAAATTTGAAATGGAAAATCGTACTCATGTCTTTGTATTTCTGCAGCCCGTGAACCCATTTTTAAACGAAATGTCATTTAAATTGCCTATACATAACACATTTTTTTGAGGTCGGACGTGCAGGAAGGTTTTTCTAATACGTAGGTACCTTTTCATCTAACTTTGAACTTGACTAGACCTTGTCGCTAGTTTTTCATTTTTTGCGTGCAGTTTTCCCTTATTGATTTCTAAGAAACCTTTAAATATGGTTAAAACTAAAGATCATTATTCAGACCATGTTTTTTACGAAAAATTCATAAATCTAACGAGAGTAGAATTTAATAGACAGGAAGAAGAATTAATATCAAAAGGTTTTAGTTATAACTTAAATTCATAATTAAATAATACTAACTTAGAGTATTTAGGTGTAGAAATAGCAACCGAACATTTAGAAAACAAAACGGAAACTAAACAATTACTAGCTAAACAAATTAAACATATAGATACAATAAACACAAATTTCAATAAACACGAAAAAATAATTGTTAAAAACATACAACAAAAACTTTAGAAAATAATTTAGTGTTTACAAGAGGAGACAAGGATAAAACAGTAACAGCAATAGATAGACAAGTATATTTAAAAAAATTTTTTAGACTCAGAAAATTACATAAAACTTAATAATAATCCAACAAATAACTTTCAAAAAGAAGTTATAGGTATAATAGACCAATGTAGAAGTATATTTACAACAAAAGACAAATTTTTCTTAAAGTTATGAATTTGCGACCGCCTAAATTATACTCATTAATTAAACTAGCTAAAGATAATTTGCCAATAAGACCAGTAGTTTTTTTGTAACTGCACCGACAAAAGAACTTTCAAAAAAACTGATTGAGATTATTCTAAAAAACACCAACTTTGTATCGAGTTTTTCCATTAAATATTCGGTAGAATTAGTAAATAAGGTTAAAAACATAAACTTGCCAGAAAAATCATTCTTTGTACAATTTGACATAAAAAACCTGTTTCCTAGTGTACCTCCATTAGAAACTCTAGAACTTATAAAAAATTTACTGACAATAACAAAATGCAACCCAATAGTCCAGTCAGATATAATAGCAGCTTTCAAAGTATGTTTAAACCAAAATTATTTGCAGTTTAAAAAGCAATTTTATAAAACCAGAGGTGGTCTCGTAATGGGAAACCCTTTAAGTCTACTTTTGGCAGAGATATTTATGACAGATTTAGAACATAAAACTAAATCTAACCCCTTTTTAATTTAAATTGTCTCTATTGGTATCGTTACGTGGATGATATCTTAGTTTGTTTTACCGGAACTTATAGACAGCTAGACATTTTTCTGAGAGACCTTAATACACTACATAAAAACATACAATTTATTGTTAAAATAGAGAATGACAACGCCATTAATTTTTCAGATATGACAATATCCAAAATAGGTAACAAACATGATTTGTCAATATTCCACAAACCTGCACACACTGACACGACTGTACATCATCTATCGATGCATCCAATAGCACATAAACTAGCAGCCTTTCACAGTATGATACACAGACTAATTAGTATACCCCTAAATAAACAAAATTACGAAAAAGAACTTAACATAATTAAACAAATTGCAGTGAACAATCGGTATTCAGTCTCTGTTATTGAATCCATTTTAAAACAAAAAATTAATAAAAAATCACTTATAGAAATTTTCCCACAACATATTAAAGAAAAAACGAAATACAAGACCATAACCTTTTATTGGTAAACCAGTCGAGAAAGTAGCCGCAACTTTACTTAAAAACAATATTAAAATTTCATTTAAAACCTACAATAGTTTAGGAAAATACATAAAAAGCAACAAAGAAAAATCTCAAAAAGATAATATGTCCGGGGTATACAAATTAAACTGTGAGTCATGCCCAAAAGTTTATATTGGTCAGACAGGCAGAAGTTTTAGACAAAGGATTTAAGAACATTAAAGAAGTTTTATTAAAAACAAAACCGATTCCATATACGCCTCACATTTATTAGAAAATAAACATACGTTTAATGATGACTTTAAGATTTTGCACACTATAAACAAAAGCAAAAAATTAACCCTTTTAGAATCCTTAGAAACCAATAAATATAAAAACACCCAGTATATCCTAAATGACCAAAACAGAGACAAATGGTTCACCTCTGTTGAATTTACTTACGTAAAACACCCAGGGTTTTCCAAAGCTTTAAACTTTCAGACCCAGTATTGTAAAAATAGGTCAGTAATTTTAGACTAATATGTATTTATTATGTCTCAAAATTCATTTAGTTCATTTCTGTTAATGTAAGTAGAAGTACCTCTTGTCTGAAGAAGCTACAGTGTTAGCGAGACGATCGTCAGAAGTTGTGAATATATGGGAAAATTTAAAACATACTGAGTGTTTTATTATCTATTTGATAATGAATTTTCATCATGTAACGATCCAGTCAATTAAATAATTTATATTCGGTACCTCTAGGGGGAACCGCACCGGGTTAGCACCGGGATCCTTAATAAAGACATCGTTAAACCAATAATAGAAATGACTTATTCGGCGTTTAAATTTAAGGTTGTACGGCTAGGTTGATCTGCACTGCTAGATTGATCATCTGCACCTGGTTAACACTAGGTTCGTCTATACAATCAAACCATCTTGCTTGCGCCTCAGGCTAACTTAAGATATATTTTTTATTCAAAGAATCATAGTTTAGGGTAAAACGTAATGTTTCATTTTTAAATATTTAGATATATTATACAAATTTGTTTTTCGGCCAATTGTCTTCGGTTAGTTCATTTTCGGCCAATTAACTTTCTGCTAATTGACGTAGACCCAACTATAAGAGTAAAAAATATTTTTTAAGAGGATATGGGAAAGATTCTAAAACGCGTTTTAGTTTTAACATGGCTGCTGGACATCGAGCTTAGGAAGTCCTTGTTGTCTAAGTGCAAACCAACCATCATGAAATTGAACATATCTGTAGATATAGGTTTCGTCATTTTTTTACATATCTCTTGAAGTGTTTACTATCAATAGTTCCGGAAGTTGACGAATTGTAGGATCACTTTCTGAGCAACTATTGTCGCGACAGAGCATACCGGACACTATGGAAGCACCTGGTGCTATAACTGTAAGGCCATTGTCTGAGCAAACCTTAAATAAGAATAACTTTTATAAGTGCTGGACCAAAGCAGCTCTAAATGGGAATAGATCAAATTTAGAACTTAACTATAAATCGCTATCAGCGAGCGTTTGTGACTTAATCAATTTTTTTCTTTGAGCTGAATCAATCCCACTAAATTCAAAATGTTAAAGGAGGTAATCCAGAATGGAAGCTTTCACGGTATTGGTGTTTGTGATTTGGTTGTGTTAAAGCAATTCTATTTTAATACAGCCTAACTCCAATAGCCATGATTACTTAAGGAAAGTAATATATTAGCTAATTTACGTTGAAATTAGTATACAATTCCAGAAAAATGCATTTGATGCATAATTAAGAATTTTTAGGTTGATGTTAGTTCAAAACTAACCTAATATGCGGATACATACTTGTTTACGTTTACTCTGGTTAATTATATTATCCGCTTCGGACACGTAAATTAATGAAAACAAGTTTAAATTGTTGGCGTAAATAAAAGCATACTTAATTTTCCGTAAAAATATCCATAAACAGTAAAATATTACGAAAAATAGTAACACCAAAGTCGCAGTCAAGAGGTTGAAAAACCTTGCGATTTATTAAAAGAAAAAGAAAACCAGTCCTGGAATTCTTGTAAAGTTTATCGTTGGAGGCGAAGTTTGTGCCAAACACAATATTCCCATTGTACAATAGCTGAGCTCACTTCACTTGGTTTATTTCGTTGCCCCCTCATATTTGGGTCATCAAGAAAATATAATTTTCAGCGTCGGAGAACAATTTTCTAATCCGGTTTTCTCGGATCTTACCTTTATACTTAACAAAAGTTTTCCGCCTCATAAATTTCATGCCGCTATTTCTTAGTTTTAAATTATATTTGGAGACCTTTTTCTTCAATAAATTATCTTATTTTCGGTGAGCGTGATATGAACTTTACTAAATCTTTGAATTAATAATGACTATAAAGTCTACCCGGATTTTAACTTTCAAAAAGTTTCAAAAAATTATGGTCCGCGTCTGGGTAATATCTGAAATCGATGGATTAATATATATCAGTTGTATAATTTAGCGGGTTTCGGTGGCTTACCGAAAGCGGAAAAAATGGGCTCATTTAGTTAAACTTTGATATTTTACTACTATCCCTTAAAAAATCAGCTCCTGTAATTGAATATAAAAAATATTGATTCAAGAATTTAAAAAAATTTCTTCGTGACCCATCAGTATTGAATTACAATTTATGTTAGATAAAGCTGATTTTTTTAAAATTTTGGAGTCTACATAATTTAAATAAGCAAAAAATGTTTTCTTAAATAATGTATTTATTTTTTATAAACTTTGTCCAGTTGCATCAAACATTGCGGATTACCGATTTTGACTACAAATATTTTAACAGGTGCTAGTCTGGACGATTTTAAACAAAAAGTTCCTATATACCATCGGTCAATTCGTGAAAGAGTTGTACTGCACCAATTTACACTTTATTTTTGAAAGGATCGTTTGGTTACCGAGACCTTTCAACACTATTTTTTGATTGTGTTATTATTGTTTATTTTTTGTATAAAACCAATATGTTTTTCTTCAATAACATTTCTGGACGAATGCGATGTGTGAATGCGCCCCATATTCTTATAATTCCACTAGAAACTCAGCGCGCTATCTAACAGGAAAAGCAGAACAAATTCTGCCGGGCCAGCTAGTTACGGTTTAAAATTTTTAATTTTGGAGAAGGTTTCAGTTAAGTTCTCGACAACACGGCAACGTTGCTACGTTGTACATGATTTCATTTTATCAAATCGGTTGTATTTGGGGATGGATTAATTATTTGGCATAAAGGATAGTAACTTGGAAGCATATTGTCGGCGCGTATAACGAAACAAAATATCCTACTTGTCAATGTAACTAAACAATAATAATTTTGCGAGATAAATTATTTGCAAATTTATAACTCTACAACACTACAGATCGCTATTTTAGTTTATCAGTTTCCAAAACCTATTAAAAAATATCAAGTTATCAAAAACTCTAATTTGTAGCAAAAAGAAATTAGTATAAAATAAATAAAGTATTATAAAAACACCCCAGCACAGGTATCACAAAGCCAATTTTGAATTTATTAAACAATGTGATATCTTCATGTTGTATTCTTTATTTGTAAACATTTTAAAAATCACACTACATATTTAAGACAACAAACCCAACGAAGCTGCTTAGAGAAAAAATCACTGTTTGTGTTGCTGTCGTTCACTGAAAATTGAATCGCCCTTAATCCTTTCTACGATAAACCGTGTTGCCGATTTTGGTAAGATTTTATTAAGGTAAAAACTGAGTTTTCAATGAGGTCCTTTTCAGATCGTGAAGATATTTTAACTAGAAAAAAACTTATGAATTACGTAAAAATAATATACATAACTGTTTTATACGATAAAATAAATAAAAGTATCAACTTTATGCTCAAAATTAAATTATTTAAATACAACTTTAAGGCCAGTTTTTTCGATATTGTTAAGGATTTATTGTAAGACACAATTACCATTTCGGGATCCTGAGGCATTATTTAGGCTCGGTCGATCTAATCTAAGGAAGAGAAAATATAAATCGCTCAACAATTTAAAAATTGAAATGAAATTAAATGGTTTATGTTTTGGCGGTAAGTCAGATGGCGCTGAAACATTAAACTTTAATATCTGAAAATTAAATTTTCTTTAATAATTAAATAACTATAAAATAGGGATTCTTGAGTAAAATTGTTATACGAAATAGCTAAATTATTTTAGCTCTTGACAGTCCGACTGTTTTTATGTTTTAAATTATTTTGTTTGTGTTGGATTAATATTGAAGGTAAGTAGTGAATTCTATGTAATATTGCGTTTCATTTTCTAAATTTGGGGTATGGTAGTCGAGGAATGGCAATTTAAACAGCAAATAGGAGTGCTAACAAGTACGTTTGTGTGCAAAAAATTGTTCACAAAATAAGAAATAGTGGTCCATAATTCGATATATTAGTTTCTCGGGATATTTCATTATTGTCCTGTTTTTTTTCTTTAGTTTCAAAGATGGTTTATTTTATTGAGGAGAGAGTGAAAATTATTTAATTATATTTTTAAAATAACGAATGTTTAAGATTAACTGCCACTTAATTAAAGGCGAGATATGCAGATAACATTTCTACGTTCTCGAATTAGTGGCAAAATTTGAACAACTGGTTAAGTGATAAATAAAAAAGGGTTATTCCAAATGTGAGTAATAAAGTAGTAGAAAAATGTCTGAAGTAATTGGAATTGGAAAGAATTTCGAAACAACAAATTGTATCAGTATAAAATTCAACTTCTCCAAGAACTGAATGAAGATGATAATGACCGCCGTTTACAATTTTGTGAAATAATTACCGGTAAAATTATTAATAGCCGAACTTAATTTCTAACGTTTGTTTCTTAGACGAATACTCGTTTTTTTAATAGTGCTGTCAATCGACATAACTGATCCGATACGACTCCAAAGATCTTCCACGAGGTCCATAATCAACGTTCTCAAAAGTCTGGGCTGGTATTTTTGGTAGTCGCATAATAGTGCCATATTTCTTAGCAAGAAATTTAAATGGAGATACATACTTGGAGCTATTGTCATTTATCAGCGGTGGTTAAAATTATGGAAAACGACTAACGTTAACATGACGAAAACTCGCCCTTTGAGCAAAATGGAGTTCCACCCTATTAGGCATTACTCTTCGGCAATTTTTAAAAGACATATTTCCTTGTAGATGCATTGGAAGGTTGCAAGCTCATCAGATTTATCTCTACTTGATTTCTTTTTGTGGGGACACCTTAAGTCGAAAATGTATGTCACCCAGCCTGAGTCCTTAGAAGAACGCTTCAGGAATGAATGCCAACAAATTATACCAGATATTCTTAGTAAAATCTGAGAACCCTTTGTGAACAGCTGCTGTATTAATGTATAGAGATTAATAGTGAATACTTAATAAGATAACGTAGCGACTAATTAAATTTCTATCTAAACTATTTCAACACTTAATTTCTCCGCAACTCCTAACCCAAATTTAAAAAGTTAAACGCCATATTGCAAAGAATTCAATACCCTTTAAAATGGAATATCACAACATACCTTTTGTCATCTGAAAAAACCTAGCGTAGAACCTAGAAAAACTAAGGGGTCGAAGTTCCAGCGATCAAATTAATGTCTAAACATGTCTCCTGCAATCAAAAATGTACTGGTCTGAGGGACTTTTAAAATGTTCACTTACAAAGTTGTTACTGAAGTGTTTTGGGGTGCCACCCCACATAACTGTTACTAGAGTTTACTGAGCATGAAGCTTTATTTAACAATATTAATGCATTTCCTTTAATTTTTTCCTTATTATAAAAAGGTTCCTTTGTATTAATATTTGGAGCTTAATTTTGATCTTTAATTCTTTTTGGCAAATTGCTTTCAGGTTTGCAGCTTTATGTATTTTCATTACGAGAACATACGAATAAGAGTTTTGTAAAGGTAGTCATTCAATAAACTTATGAAGAGAAACATCGTTGTCCGATTTTACCACAGATCATCTAATTTAAGGAAAAAACTTACATATAAAGGTTTCTCACGAAAATATTTTGTAAATACATTGCTTACAGTCTTTTTCAAACGTAACGTACTACTACATTTTCACGTTTCAGGATCCCTAGATGACGAAAAACATGTGTTCTCAATTCCGTCAGTCTGTCTGTCTGTTCGTGGCGTAGCTAAAAACTACTTACCCGATTGACTTGAAATTTTGGTCAAAAATTAAGGGTCATATGGAGATGACCTGGTAATATTTTGGTAAAAATCCAGTATGGCGATTAAAATTGGCGGCTTAGTGAAATGTTAAAAGAATTATTGTTAAAAAACTACTAATTCAATTTTTCTCAAATTTTGCAAAAACAATCAAGTATCATGTTGGAATCAAGTGGTATCATTTTGGTGCGAATCCAAGATGGCGGAACAAAATGGCAGCTTAATAAAATATTTAAAAATTCAGCCTGAAAAAACTGCTAAATGGTTTATCTTCAAATTGTGGGCCATAACTAATTGTGGTATAGGGATCAACTAGTAAAATAGCGGTACCAATTCAAGATGGCCGAACAAAATGGCGGCCAAATAAAATTTAGCTTTGCTAGATGCTAAAAAATATGTTTCATCAACTCCATCGGTCCGTCTGTCGGTCTTTCTATCTGTCTGTTCGCGGCGTAGCTAACAAACTACTTACCCGATAGACTTGAAATTTTGGTCAAAAATTAAGGATCATATGTGGATAGCCTGGTAGTTTTGGTAGAAATCCGATATGGCGAAACAAAATGGCGGCTTAGTGAAATGTTCAAAAAATTATTATTACAAAACTACTCTTCTAAATTATCTCAAATTTTGCAAAAGCATCAAGTATTATGTTGGAATCAACTGGTAAAAGTTGGTACTAACCCAAGATGGCGGAACAAAACAAAAAACTACTTAATGATTTCAAATTGTGTGCCATAACTAATTGTGGTTAGGGCTCTACTAGTAAAAATTTGTTACTAATTCAAGACGGCGGATCAAAATTCGGGCCAAATAAACTTTTTGTATCGTGAAAAAATCACCCTCTCAGGTTTTACATATCTTCACGTTTTAGCGTCGCTAGATGCCAAAAAACATGTTTTATCAATTCTGTCGGTCCGTCTGTCCGTGTGTCTGTCAGTTCGCTATATAGCTTAAATACTACTTATCCGATTGACTTGAAACTTTGACCAAAAATTAAGGGTCATATGGAGATGACCTGGTAATATTTTGGTAAAAATCCAATCCTGAACAATGTTAAAAAGAAAATGTAAGAATAGTGTATTATTTAAGGTTAAAACTCAGTAAAAAAACAGGTCTTTTTTAAATTGACAACGTTTCAGATCTTAATGTGTACGTCCTCAGGACACATATATAGATTCTAGATCCTACATGAAACGCATATTATCAGTCTTTACCTACTCCGTTGGTCCACTTGTTGTCATGTTAAAGTGGTGTATTATTTGTATTTAGGATGCGGTAAAAAAATAAAAGTCTATTTTTAAATTGTCGACGTTTCGAAACTTTATTGTTGCATTCGCAGGACACATATATATTTTATATCCTGCATAAAACCCATATTATCAGCCTTTACCTACTCCGTTGGGTCGCATATTTTTCCCAGATATTAAGTTTGTAAACGATCTTCTTGTTCTTAGAGTGGTGTATTATTTGGGGTTAGGAAATATCTGCAGACCAATGGAATAGTTAAAGACTGATAATATGGGTTTCATGTAGGATATAAAATCTATGACCCCAAATAATACATCACTTTAACATAACAAGAGGATCGTTAACGAAAACGAATTAGAAACTTAAAATCTGGGAAGTATCTGCGGACCAATGGTAAGGACTGATAATATGCATTTTAATTTGAGATGTCGAAACAAAATGGCGACCAAATACATTTTTTTAAAATCAACGTAAAAAATCTTGTTTAATTATTTTGCAGAAAATTAGATTAGTAAAAACTACTTATTGAATTTATTTTATTAGTCCCAAAAGTCAAGTGTGGCATAGGTAGAAAGAAAATGGTAAAATATTGGTAGGATTCCAATATGATGGAACAAATAAAAATGAAAAGACAGTATATGTAACACATATAGTGTGACTATGTACTGACCTAAATTGAGTCACACTTCACTATTCCTAACAAATGGCAAAGAACCAGAACGAGGAAAGTTCTGGGTAAAAAAAATTATCATTTTTGTTATATTTATGCAAACTGCACTGACTGAATTTTAGCATCGTTGAAAATTAAATTACGATTTAGATTCACTATTGAAAAATCTAAACATCAGTTAACATGAGAGAGCATCTTCCACAAAAGCGGATCCTACCAAAGCATTAAAAGTAGTTTAGATTTTTTTTATTTGTTCACACTTTATATAGAAAAGTTTAATTGACTTAATTTTTAATAATGCACGTCTAAAAATGGTATGACAAAAATGCTGTCAGAACGATTTATAGATTCATATCCGGGTCGTTTTTATATACCACCTTGCCAGATCCTCATCACTTAACTAGACATTAAATTAAGTTTCCCATTCAAATCTAAAATTGCCTAAGGGAAGTTCCAAAGCCTGCAAATATTGCTTTTAATATTCACAATACCCACTTTTGTGCCGACGTCAGTAGTGCCAGGAAGATTGAAATATTAATATTAACGTTAATTCCGACACAAATAAATGTCAGATAATGCTACACAAAAAATGTTTTCCGTACAGTGATTTAACAGGCGAAGCGACGACGGCGACAGGAAAAGGGGAGTCATAAGATATGCAGTCGAAATAGATATGAAAAGTAGATTTTTAGGTAAACAAAAAAAAATGGTTATAATGAAAATTGTGTTCGCCTGTTACGAGTCCAGATACATGATATTTACCTGACAGGTAGGACAACATTAACAGGGGTCATAAAATACACAAAAAGTCATCCAAGTAGTGCAATTTTAAAAATATGAAATGTATCGATATGAAACGAATAATAATTTGATTAATTAATATTAGCTTTTCAGAAAATTTTCTATTCATTAAAATTCTATTGACAGTGGCCGAGAAATGAAGATTCTTGATGAGATAACTGAGTTCCGAGGCTAACTTTTTTATATATGAAAGGTGGGATCACAAATTATTTTTTTTAAATTATAGCTTATGTTAGAAGCATAGAAATAACAATAGGGAAACTGATTTTTTTTATTTGAACGCAATCATACATTGTCAAAATTATTAGTTATTTGGTCTGTTGCTTTGAATATTGACCGTTCAGTATCCGAAGGTCTATTGTATCATCCTGATCCGCCCTTATCCACAATTTCCGTAGTACAGAATTTCATTACACCCAGAAAATTTTATGAATCTATATAGTTGTTTGTTAATAACTTAAATACAAGATGTAAATAAACTATAGTTTATTTACATTTGAAGATAATTATATGCATATGTAAACTATGTACGCAGTAGAATTTTGTACGACGGAAGTTCTGTATAAAAAAATTATTGCCATTTTGAAGAAAACAAAAAAACTAAATTTTTTAAAAAAAGTTTTTAATTAATACAAAGATCGAAAAGTCAGTATGTTTATTAGAGTGACCGCTAAAAGTATCTTTTCACAAGTTTTTACCAAAATTGATTAAATACAAGTAAAATTATAAAGAAAATTCTGAAATTCTTTACGTCAAGTAGTTTTTGTTGTTTTGTAGGTTAGGTTATGTATTCGACCTTTGAATAAATAAATGTACAGGAAAGCCTAGCCGTGACCTTGACGAGACCGGGAAGATCCCAAGATTCAAAACGATGGCCCGACAAAATGACAACAACTTGTTTCCAGTTTTAAGTGGCGTATCCACTATGATTTTTACTTTGAAATTTAGGAAGTAATTTGAAAACTTATACTTTTGAAAGAGAATTAATAATTAAGGTATTGGCTAAATTAAACAAGCCAATTAGTGTGATACATTATTTCAGGTGCCAATTTAACAAAAAACTGGTGACACATTAATATTTATATCTTTAACAGCCCACTTTAGATATTATTAAATTTTACTTTTTACAAATAAACCTTTCGTATAAATACATTTATATGTATTCAGGAGTTTAAGGTTAACGTTTATTGTTATTGATGCTTTAAAATTGACATTGGGTTTGAAATAGCGACAAAGTTGTAAAGAAATGTGGCAATTTTGCCATCTGGGCAAAATAAATTAACATAGCGAGAACGCATCCTGGATGATGAGCTGTCGCGACACGTGCCCAGTAATTACAATCATTTGATCTAACTTGCTCCTAAGAAGTAATTGCAACTAAGAATTTCATAAGCTGCAAAGTACATGGAATTTTTCTTGTTTGTTTCGTTTCGACTGTCTTTTTGTATTTCTGCTTTCTTTTTATTACATTACTTGAATTTAATAAATAAAATGTAATGGTTTTGACTTTTTTAATAAGCAGAATGGTTATTTTTAGTTGAACTAGGAAATTATTTTTTTTTAAGTAACTAAAATTATTTAGAAAAGTTAAGTAGATAAAAATATCAACGTATTTAAGGCGCAACAGGCCATAAATAATTAAATATAAGTAATTTTATTAGTACAGTCTTAATTACGTTTTAAATAAAAACAAGCACAAGTATTATTATTTCATTTAATGATACAGAACAAAACATTAGATAAATACCTATTTACGAAATATCAACATCTAAGACACATTAGGTTCGAAGAAAATTCAGTAAAATTAATATTAATTATACAAATAAAAACAAAACAAATTAAAATAGAACTGCTATTATACGGTACCAATAAATTTTATTGGTTAAAAATGCTTTATTATATTTTAGAAAAATATTAATATGGGTACCAGAAGTTCCTACGCCTTCATTTTTATTTAGTATTTCCTAGTTTGCATAAACTCTCTTAATAAACCAAAGTACAATTTAAATTTTTAATTTAAACCCGTATTAAAGCACAAGGAAAAAGGAAATAAAGGCAAAAATAATTGTTATTATAATTAAAATCATAATTCTTAATATGTCAAACAATTAGGTTAGGAACCAAGTGGTATATAAAAAACACAGTAGCGTAACACTTCATGTTATATTTTGCTACGTCAAAATATTACATGAAAATGTTAATATTAAAATATTAAATTAGGTTAGGTCTGGTTAAGTTAGTTTACGCTTACAGAATCCAATTTTTTATCGTTAATATTTTTGGGATATCTTAAACGATGTAAGGTTAGATTAAATTAGTTTTTTTACCGATTTAAATTAATTTTGGGTTAGACTTAAAAAATATATTACACTAAAAATAGCTCATGAACGTACAAATATTTGGGCTACTTAGGGTTCGATTTTGGTGACCTGCAATAAATAAATAAATTAATAAATACAAAGAAAATACTATATTTTTGAAAAAAATAAGTGTTTATAGAAATTAAAAAAAAATTATGTACCTATAAATATAGGTATATTCTATTTTTTCCAAAAAAAAAAACAAGAAATAAAATCTCCAAAAGAGAGAATTTGTAAAGACTACGGTTTGACAACACACGTCAATAAACCAAAACGTAAACATCAGAGAAATAAGGTCCCAAAAATGACGTAGTTCCGTCAAAGCCTGCTAATTTAAAAATGCATGGGGCTCTTTCCTGTTGTCTATTTATTCAAAGTATTCGACAGAGACGTCTAAAACCAACAAGGTTTTTCGGAATGTCTGTTAACGAAAATATCAAAAACGTAATTTTTTTCATAAGTCAAAAATATATAACTTCCGGACGTAGTGCTATTGAAAAACTCTGGATATTCTTCCTTTGGGAACCCACTACCATATTTATATATAAAAAAAATCCAAAGGGAAAGCAGTTTCTTTTTTTACGAAAATTTCCGGTAGATTGGCTCCACTATTACGGATAGTTAAAAACAATAATGTGATAAAATATAAAATTATTATGAGCG
Source organism: Kuschelorhynchus macadamiae (assembly GCA_030620095.1). Lineage (NCBI taxonomy): Eukaryota > Metazoa > Arthropoda > Insecta > Coleoptera > Curculionidae > Kuschelorhynchus > Kuschelorhynchus macadamiae. The sequence continues at coordinate 2,439,725 of JAUTXW010000961.1, read as the reverse complement.
AAAAAAATTACTTTCTTTACATTTTAAATTACATTCACAACCTACTTTTTTTTTTCATTAATTTTCGGTTGCGCCAAGATAATGCCTAGTCTCTCTAGGGTATTGAGTTCAATATTTCTGTAGCACTTTGTATTGCTATCACGTAGGATTTTCCACCCCAGTTGTTAAATTACTCGCCTTCCGCCAAAAGGATTTAGGTAATATTTGTCATTTTGCTTTATTTCATTGATGTATATAGCTGCCTCGAACAATAGTACAACCCATGTTTGCAAGAATAAGGTTTTAACTCTTACAATGTGTCTCACTTCCATGTGAAAAATTTTTGCGGATTTGCTTTGTTTGTTCAATTATCGTTTTAAAATTGGAACATCAGAGTGAAGATGACAATAAAAAGCACAGATGTATAAAAAATATTTTTCTGTCTCGAAAAAGCATCTTTATAGATTTTGGAAATATTTAATATATGTTAAGATTATATTTTATTACTTCCTTGATAAGAGGGAATTATGGTAATGCTAAAAAATCAGCTTCGGAAGTTTTGCAGATTATTCTCATTTTCGGCGGTCCCGTGAGACTGCCAATGCCGGTCCGTCAGTTCGCGGCAAAGATCAAAAACACCGCACCCGATTGACTTCAAATTCTGTTTAAAAATTCAGGGTTATATATTAATGAAATAGTAATTTATTTGGTAAATAACTACTTATATATTTGAATTCAAATTTATCGTAATAATCAACTGAGGCATAATCTGATTAAATTTTGGTATGCATTCATTATGGCAGAGCGAAATGGTATTAAATGGTTTAAAATATCAATATCAAGAACATCGGTAAATAAATTGGCTGTTCCGTCGTTATGAATGTTTCCTTTTATCACAGAAACAGTTACTTGGTAATATGTACATATCTTTATTATCTCTCATGTTCCTGGATAAAACAAGGTTTTATTACGAAGAAACCTCCGTATAAATTCCTTTACAGATCGGTTTTACTAATTTTCTTTTTAAATCGGAAAACCTTTAAATCAGATGTTCAGGAGTGTGCAGTCCAAAAACAAGCTGTCAAGTGCGCGTGAAAATGCCCTCAGGAGGTTCTGACTAGCGCAAACAGTTAACAGACGTACTGGAAATCTTCTAGACGATACAGAAAAGGTCCTGTATCATCTAGAAGACTGCTTTTGTACGGAAAACACTAACTAAAAAAGGAATACACTGATAAAGCAACAAATTAAAAAAAAAACAAAGATTTATTAATTAAAAGGTTAGTTTAGGTTAGAATTTTTTTAATACCTTAAAAGAAAAAAATTAATATCGCTAATTTGTTAGGCTGGTTTGGTGTAGCCGGTAGGAAGGTCAGGTACCGGAGGTCAAACAATGTCCAAGAACGTTAGTCCGTTTCAAAAAGTTTGAATTTGCCCATGTCAAAAAGTTTCAATTTGGTTAGCCCTTTCCAAAAACCCTCAAGTGGGATTTTACTCCCCCAAGTCGATAGCTGAGGGCTGCAGCTCGAAGTAGACGACCAAAACGTACCGTTATCAAAAATCAACTCTACATCCCGTTCTCCTTTCAGTCCCTCCATTTCAGGGAATATCTCTCAGTCAGAAAAAATAACAATCCAAAACAGGAATATAACTAAGTAATGAAATGAAATCAGAATCTGGTAACAACAGAACAACTTTTTTGCTTCATACAGCTTCTAAACTGACAATCTAGGGTCAATTGACACGCTGACATCTAAAATTGCAAATGGTTACAAGTGCATCAGTAAGACACATCGAGTCAATTGACATGCGGACGTCTAAAATTGCAAATGTTAACAACTGCAATAGTAAGACACATCGAAGCATAAATCAACCAATTATGTTCGTAAAAACAGATTGAAAATATTATAAAACTCCTCATCTTAGACCAACAGTATTCTCGGTCGAACATAAAATTCATTCAAATAGCACATCTTTGAAAGTTTTGGGTAAGGTATAAATATTAACATTTTGCCAATAATATACTGTAAATATGCATATTTTGTTGCAAAAAAATAGAGATATAATTATGATGAAATGTTTTAGGCTGATAATAATTATAAAAACAAAACAATCCAACAATCAAGAGATAACAATTAAATTTCAAGGAAATCAATATGAATTTATAAATATAATACAAAATCAACAGGGAATGTTGCTTAGTAGTGTATTTTCGTTGCAAAAATTCGAAAGGTATGTGATAATTAAATAAGAAAGTAAAAAGTGTTTATGTTTGCTTATTGTCGTAATTACTATTTAAAAATAGAGGTTCTTAGTTCCAGACAATAACAAATAACGAAAACTCAAACCAAATTCAGTCAATTAAAAATGACTTAATATAGGAAAACTTGCATAAGAAGAGAGAAAGATATATCATTGTAAATTATGTTGGTTATTTACCTTGGCAAATATGAAAGAAATAAATCAACTTTACACTAATTGTGCATTTTTCCCATGTAAGTAAGTATCTTTAAAAAAATTTATAAAATATTTATTACAAAATAATAACTTAATCAAATAGGGAATTAAGTAATATTAAAATATACAGAAATATGCTGTATAATAAAATTAAAGTTACAACACCATAAACCGTAAAATTAAGTGAGTATATTTTAGGGCATTCGCTACCTTATAAGAAGATCTGTCTGTATTTCTAAGTAAAACTTCTGATTAATCAAATGTTTATTAGTTATATATTTCGATATGACCTTAGTTATATCTAATCCTCTTTTTGGACACTGGGTATAAATGAAATGGTCCCGTATATCAAATAATTTAAGAAAATAAACAAACAAAAAACTGTTAAAAATCGTAAATTATATTAAGGAAAACCTTTCTCTAAGAACATACACCTTGTTTCTAAAATTTTGATTTTTTTACAATATCTTTTTAACCACTATGTCGGTTAAATTAGGGAGTTGGTGAATTAATTGCCCCTTACAAATTTAATAAAATCCGAGTACTTTCGGAACGATCAAAAAAAACCAAATATATATATTTTTTTGGACTTACTTACAAAGGTAACGCAAAATAAATGACGTTTTATTAATAACACTTTTTGCCCTTTGTAAAATTACATAATCAAATTTAGAACTCAGTCTAGTCTGAGGAACCATAAGTTTTATTTTTTTAAATATGGCCCTAGATTACTAACCTCACCTTTAAATAGCCTTTGACATTCCCAAACCATCGATGTGACAAACAATATATTTTGTTGATGTTCAATCAATGCAGATATTTTTCTTCAATACGGCGCTGTTCTTTTTTAAGTAGATGTTGAATTTAACATATTATATAAGACATTTTTTAAAAGTAATTAAGCATTACTAACAAAACAAAGAATCATTCAACATAAAATAGTTTTTTTTTAATAATTACATGAACTTAATGCTGTTTTATACAAAATATATTTAAATATATTTCCTTCTGCTTCTACACGTTTATTAATTATTTTCCCATTTAAATATCGAGCATTGGATGTGCAGGAATCGCTCTTGCTTCCCTAATAAGATATTGGACCAATAGATTTGTATCAATTGGTATATCACATTGTTATGCCACAAGCTAATTCGCACACTGCCTGTATCTCTTCCTTGAACACTAACCTCTTGATTTTGTTTTCGATTTTGAACAGACCAGCAGTGTTCATTATGTGAGCTAAACAAGCCATTTGTCAAAAAAATGCAATTATCCGATCATATAAATTGATTTAAAAAATCATTATCTTCACTCAATTTCTTTCTCAGCCAATGACAAAATTCCAGCCTTTTTTTATTGTCTCTTCGATTCACATGATTTTATTTGACTTATAGCCATTAGAGCTTAAAGTTCTCCAAATCCTTATTTTCAGTTTATCCATTTCGTTCGAAAAAAATCTATCATTAACCTTAAAATAAAGTTAATATAGATTAGAAAAAAGTTACTCATTTCATTATTTACTTGAGACGATTTCAATGAATAAAAATAAATCACCACGGCCGTTTCTAGACTTTTTCGCCAACAACCGGGCGAGGTATGCAAAAATGGTGTCTCTAGTAAAAATAAGCGCCTAAAAAAGGGGTATTTTTCCCAAGTTAATTTAATTTCGTGGGTTTCTGTCACGCATGTAGGCTGTCTTTGATGAGTGAATAAATGACTACCTTATAAAATGGAGTTTAATTAATGAATTTACCATAAGAAAACTAGCATATTTATGAATATGGTTTACAAATTATAGTTAGGAAGTTCAAATGTCAACTCTCTTTCAAAGAAGGCAAATATTTGCTACACAATTTGGAAGCAGCTAAGAAACATAATCGCCAGAACATATTGTTTTTCCTAAAAAGTATTTGTCATGAGTTGCTACTGTTCTTAATATAAAATTAGGCATGCCACTAAAGTGTGATCTTCGTTAAGAGAATGTTATAGTTTAATTGGATTTAGCAAAAAAAACAACAATATTTAAATTTAAATTGGTCATTAGTTAAGTTTTTGTATCTAATAAACATGTTAAATTGTTTTAATTAGGTCTAAAATAATTTAACTTATGCACGATTATCAAAAATCGTTATTTAAAAAACAGGACTATAATGGAGAAAAAAATGCACTGGTGACTTATGCATCGAAGCATCAGCAAAGTACAATGTTTTATATATCGTTGACTTCAGGAGGTCAAGAGCTATTTAAAAATGTGGATATTAATCCGGTTGATGATGGTTTCTTAAAGACGAGACGCCGGATTTTAAATTTTATTTTGTCATTTTATAAAGCAAAAAGTGCCAATGTTAAGTTTATTTTTAAGTAACGCCAGGAAAAAATTAAATAAAAAATCGTTTTAGGTGATAAAGGTATTCCCTGATGCCATTTTTACATAAAACTTCTAAGCTTTTAGAATCCGAAAAGCTTACTCAAACAGGTCATGTATTTTCGAAACGACTGACATCTACATTCGAAGTCAAATAAACCTTTTGCTGTCCTTTTTCAAGAGCAGTTTAATTAAATAGTGAACTCATCTTATTATGAAGTATAGAAAAAATAATGCCTAAATCAAAAGGCTTACTACGTTTCTGGTTCAGATATAAAGTCGCTCCAACCCTACACTAACCTATAGTTTAAAAGGAACTCATTCTTTAAAATTTACATCAATTTCTGTTATATTTTTAGTAGTTAGCAATTTACAACTTTGTGAACTTTTAACTCTTTCGTACTGAAAAGTTTACATACGTACTGACGAAGGAATTTCCATCTAATCCAAATATTTTCTCTGTTTCGAGTAAATTTTAGTACTGTATCTTAGTTAAGTGGCATATTTATGATTAAGACGAAGAAAAAATCTCTCAGGAAAAAATTCCATCTTGGGTCACTTCTGCTTTCAAACTTTCATAAGAAAGCAGAAAATCTGCTACAATATGCACAAAATTGATCATTACACAGTGCACAAACAAGAATCGTTGAAGATCACCCTATTTTCATACTATGTTTTTCTGAACGTTTTGAAAGTCAAATACTTTAAAACAATTATCTCCCTTTTTCAACTGTTCAATTCTTATTAATAACTAAATTTTACCTTCATATATAAATCTTAAATGTCTTCGACTACCATATTAGCTTAGAATAGACATGCAGTTAAGTTTGGAGAGGTAAAATTTTGCAATAATTTATGTATCCCACCAATCAGCAAACATAATATACTCAAAACCTCCCCGATGCTAGGGGTGATTAATTATTTAGTCAGCCTAAGACATTAATTTCCATAAATTTGCTAATAAGAAGATTAAGTAGGCGCTTGAAACCTATCACAACTGAAATAGCTTGAATGCGTTTACATAAGATTTTCATTATCATTTCCGGCTGATTACGCCTTCTCATGTCAGTCACGTTTCTCCATTTGTTTTAGGTGCTTAGGCATAAATGTCATTGATATCACGTACAATATCAAATTTCATTTTAGTGGATTTAGCAAATATTTCGAATACAACGAAAGGTTGTAGCATACCACAATTTATTAAAATCTAGGCTATGTATATTTGAAATAAAACTAAAAGTATTCAGTTTTTTAAGCCCATCTTAAAATGTGCGTATAGGTGTTTTGAAATTATAAATGTATGACAATAGCAAGTTGAAAAACTGAGCATCTATCGAAGATAGATTAGTTTATGTATAAATATAACCTAGGCAAATCGGTAACTCCCTTTATACAGAAATCCATTACGTTTAGATAACACAGTTTATAGATGCAAATAAATATTTGGTAATAACAGATTCTATAAACTATAATATATTTCAAATTTGTATTTCCATTCTGTACGAGGGAAGTTGTGGGCGATTTTTTCTTTCTTCATAAAGGAAAATATTGTAATCGTAAAATCGAGATTTTTTTTCAGATCTTTGCATATCATGAGGGGATCAAATGATAACATTTTGGGAAACTTTTGGGCTATTTTTATATATAAAAATCTTAAAAAATGTAAAAGATATTTAGGTGCGGTTTTCAATAAATTAGAGACCGTTTTATGGTTTACAAGTGCCTTGAATTGGATTTTGATTTAGCAATCCCAATTTATAATTACGGTACCATTTTTGTTTTCAAATTTCGTGTCTGCCGCAATTTTGAAGAAACTTTTTGTGACTTTTATTCATTGCAGGGTAATCAGTGGGTCAATAGTAAAACAAATTTGAAGGGTTTTTGAATTTTTTTGAAGAATTTTTTACACAAAAAATTGGTGTAAATAAACTAAACTTGAAAATGAAAGCTTTAATAAGTAATCAATATTAAATAGAGAGGTAAAAATAAAAAATTTATATTTTGGAACAGAAAACAATAACTAGAGTTACTAATTATTATTAGATTCAGTTCGTAAGGTATAAATGTAAGGATCTGAAGAAGCGCATAGCATGTTAAATATGTCTTCGTTCGTTGCGAGTGTGGAACATTTTCGGGAGTGATCCAAACGATATTTTCGGTAGTCCTTGTTTCGCGCCTCCTGTACTTCCTCCATTAATTTACCAATTGGAAGCATTGATATTTTAAAAGTGTTGTGTTCTGAAATGGGCATAAAATACCATTGATACAACTCAATATAAAATTTTGCAGTTTCAAGACAGTAATCTCCAAATTCTTCAGCATCTATTGAATCTTTTGAATTATTATCAGTCAATATTTTCTTAAATCTCGTAATTAAACTTTCATTAACTTCGGTTATTTCAGCCGTAGGCTGTGGATTTGCAAAAAAAACTTCTGGAAAATCCAACTTAATGCCTAGTTTATTGCTAAATTTTTCCTGGATAATTTTTTCTTTGTTTCTTCTTTTTCAGATTTTGTTTCATTTCTATAAATTTAAATCTTGCATGTAAAGAGTTTAGTCCAAACTTAAAAGCCTCTTTATTCATTTTTTTATTTAGACATCTTTCTATATTATTCATCTCACTTGGTTTTGCTTTACAAATGCAGCAAACTGCCATTGAAATAGTCTCCGTTACCGTTTGCGCAATTTTACCATCTATCAGGGTAAACAAAAGAACGTGGTGAATTTCATATATTTTCTGATTTATGGTACTATTGTTTCTTTTAAATGCCTTATTTCGTGATTCACTCTGTCTGTTTCTTTTTTTGTAGTTTCTGGAGTTTCCTTTATATATTCAAATTTAATGGGTCTGCATAGTCTAGTGGATGATGGTTTGGGGTTAACCCAAAGCTCATTATCAATATTATTCTTTTCGTACAAAGTTAAGGGTACCAATGAGGTTAAAAATAAATTTGATCTTTCACGTTCTATAAATCCCTGCTCGAACTCATTGTGCGCTTTGACAAACCATCACAACTCCATTTAGATATTAAAATCAAATTTTCAGATAAATCTACAATGTTTTTCTCAGCTTTAGAATGCGACTGGCTGAATGATAAAGAATAGACGGTAGGGGAGCGGTTGCAGAAGTTTCATTAATATTTATATTTTCGGGATGTTTCTTTTTTTTTCCTTCAAGTACTTTACTATAGCATAGAAATATGTCGTGTCTTATGACCCTGCAAGCTTTTTTGAGCATTCATATTGATGCTTGGAAAGCTTAGCATCTAGTAGTAATGCTAGTACTTTTTCCGGACTAAAACCGTTTGAAGTGGTTTTTAGGTCATCTGAAACAAGAAAATATTTTTTTTCCAAAAGGTGGCAAATGTGTTCATTACGGAATTCGTTTCCAGTAATTTTTAATTTAAACAGGTAAAGTTACCTAAATCGTAAGGTTACAACAGACCGAAATTATTCTGCTTATTAAAGGTAGTGTTAAAAATTTACTTAATTCTTGGTTTATTATCAGTCTAGGAAATATTTGTAGGTATAAAAAGACATAATTTTTCCCAAACAAAATTTTACTTTAAAAGATGCAAGAAGAAGTTGTTATGTAATTTAATATTGTACTTTTCACCTTGATCTGGATGCAAGAAACTAAACACGACATCAAAAGACAAAACGTAAGAGTTGATTTAACCGTCGTTCTTAAAGTGAACCATTTCAGCCAAAAGTTATGTTATCATAATATTACAAAGCTTACTTTTAATTTTATTCGCCACTTCATGGATCAACTTAGGGGAAAAATTATCGCACAAATTCTTAATTTTGTATCTCTTGGATCGACTACAGCATTCCAAAAATCCCTTCTCTGGACGACCGCGACCGCAGGCTCGGCTTGCTGTTGAGAAAATAAGTTCTACTACAATTCAATATTTCTTACCTAGCTTTAATACTTGAATGAAATTTTGAAAATCTTATACTTATACTTATACTCTGTTGCCAGATTAGCAGATATTAGCAGTTAAAATGTATAGTTTTAACAGTAGAGCCCTTGTGGTCTTCAGCACTGCTAAATTTGGCTTGCGGGAACTTGTGGCAAGGTATGTTTTACTCTAAATTTTTTTTTATTAAGAAATACAATTTTTTTAAAACTGTGTAAGTTTGCTGGTCAACTTTACAAAAAAAAACAATTATTCTTTGCAAAAGATAAAAAGTCCTTTTAAACAGCTTTTTAGAAAAAATATTTGTTTCAATATTAAGGTAGTCGTTTTCTGTCAAGATGTGGTCAAGGTTTGCCTATTTATAATTAAAAAATACATCGATAGTCATCATTCGGGATTTCTGGATTATAAGTCTGTTAAAACTAATTACAAATTATTTTAGTTTTACAAGATGGAAATGATATTTTTTTCCTAGACATGAACCACCGTGGGACGTCGGAATGGGGATATTAAAATTCAGAGCAGATTCTAAAAATAAAATAATACACGAGTTGTTCAAATTAGACTTTAGATTGCTACGCGACGAACCCTGAATACAACAGATTCTAGGCACAAAAATGCAGCTTAGTAGCTACAACTCTTATGTTAAATATTTTTTCTAAAACTAATTTTATAAACGTTACGGGACTAGTGTTTTTATAACCAATATTCCTGTACATCAGACTTTCTAACTGTGCTTTTTAGGTAAGAAACATTCTATATCATTTAAGATCCAAGAATATTAACGTAAGTATCTGTCCTCTGGGAATATCACATTTGTCAAAACCTTATCGGTGTTAATACGACAGAGAGAATCAATGTGAATTAAGTAGGCTATGCAAATGCATATGCACGTTTTCTGGATTAAGCAGCAATGGAACTTAAACGTGACCGCGGCATTGAATCCTGTCGCGAATCGGCTGCATCTTGGCGTCAATTAATGAACTTCGCGGGGTGAAACTGGAATCGAAAATTCAATATAATTAATATTATGAAAAAGTTCAATACTTTAAGCATATTTTATTAAATTGATTAAGTGAATAAACAATTTAATATCGGACTGTAATATTTACGTTCCATAAAGAAAGACAAATTTCGTAGTGAAAAAGCCGAACGATTTACTTAATTTGATATAATCCCAAATCAACATTTATTTGGGGAACAAATTAGGTTTGGGTAGGAAGGATGAACTGATTTGGTTCTAATCGATGAAGAAAGGTAAATTAATGAAATTTTGCTTTTAAGGAGCTGACTTCATTTCGATATAAAATAACACGTGACACATATAACAGTGTTTCTCTAATACAATAACCGTCATACTGACATCTCTTTTGAGACTGCTTTAAGAAACTTCAGGTAGTGACTAAAATGTTCAGAGTGTAGTTTGATTTTCCATTCTTTCCAGGTGGTAACTGAAAAACATCTTTGAGTTGCGTATCGATTACTCACGGCAAATCCACAAACATTGGCTTGAGCAGCAACCGCACATAATTGATACTTTTTTGCCACGGGAGTCAACTTGAGCATTGGCGTGTTCGAACATGCCGCGATGCATGCCAATGTGGTCACATTTTAATTCACATTTGTTATGAAATAACAACATCGAGAATACCATAACCAGTTGCCAAGGAAGAGGAGAAATGTATAAAAGAAGATAAGTTCAGTAATAGGTTTACCTATCCTCGACTTAGAGGAGAAAATAACCATACTTCTGGCTCAATTAAAAACTCGACTTAAATTGTTGTTGTTTCTCTATATTTTTTTATTATATCACCAATGTCTTCATATCTCATACCTTCTATAAATCTTACACTATACTCCATTGTGTTTGGATTTAACACCGCGCATTAACAGAAGTTGTGCCAAAAATGACCCGCGCGGCAAATTAAAACATTTGCAGCAGCCCTGCGAAATCAATACATAGCTTTGCAATTTTTCTCTCGGCTATAAGACGTCAGGAAATTTGTATTATAATAATGGATTTTGCATCCAACTACTCGGCAATAATTCAGTTATAACTAGATTGTCACTACAAATTAAAACAGAAAACGACTATACAATACACAAATTAGACGAATTTATTTTCAAGTATATAAAGGTTGAAATTTATTTAAGTATATAAAAATTAAATCAAAAGGTGAGCAGAACAGGCCGAGTCAACCAAATTCTCTGTTATTATTCGATGTTATAAGTCAAAAACTAAAAAAGGTGCCAACATTTTGCGGTTTTTTTAATTCCCAAATGTTTAGCTCACCTCAGAAACCGTCGTAAACTCACATTGAGATGCCCAAAGTAAAAAAAAAATATTTTCAGGTTTTTACGATTTAATGGAAGGCACGGCCTTTTTTTGATCTAATTTAATTCGGCTAGAAATAATCTGCACGAATTTAGGAATTTTAGTTTGGTTTCTATCTTTAAATAATAACTAAATATGTTTATTTATGGCTTGGTACTCTACAGAGATTTCTCTTCAAGCGGTACAAATGTCATAATAACAAGTACAATGAAAATAATAGTTGCATCTATAATTAAGTAAAAAATTATAAAAAATGTAACCTATATTACTTTAAAAAAATTTGTATTACTTCTAACATCTATTTTATAATTTAGTCCAAAGTTTAGTTAAATTTTACCTAAAAAAATAAGCACTGGAGTTTTTGGGTCACAGCCATTATATTATATATTTGATTTGAAAAATAAAACTGTTACACAAATTTAATAAAAATCTCTTTAATCTGTCTCCAGACAATTGCTATTATAAAATATTTTTTTAAATATACGTAATCGTAAAAAATCAGCCTCCGAGATTTCCCCTCACGTTCGGGGTCCCTAGATGTAAAAATCATGTTTTCGCAATTCCGTCGTTATGTCTGTCGGTCTGTTTGTATATTCGCAGCATAGCTAAAAGAATACTTACTCGATCGATTTAAATTTTTAATTGAAAATTCGGAGCCATAATATGGGGATGACCAGGTAACATAAAAATTCACAAAAATCGAGTGTTACATAAGAATGAACTGTAACATTTTGGTACGAATTCAAGATGGCAATACAAAATGTCGGCCTAATAAAATATTTAAAAAAAACAACCCTAAAAAACTACTTAATAGATTCGTTTCAAAATTTGTGCAAGAATTAAGTATATAGAAATAAACTGGTAAAATTGTAGGAAATCAAGATGAGGGAATAAAATCGAGGTTAAAGAAAATGTATAAAAAATCAACACAAAAAAATTGGTATTCAATTGACTTTCGATTTTGCAGAAAATTTGTTGTGATATATAGATACACTTGTAAAATGTTGCATATGAATTCAGTATGACGAAACAAAATGGCGGCATAATGAAATTTTTAAAAAATCAGTGTAAAAAAAGTACTTATCCAATTTAGTTGAAATTGTACCCAAAATTCAAGTATAGCAAAGATGTAAACTGGTTAAAATAATAGTACGAATTAAATATGTTGAAACAAAATAGTGCCCAATAAAAATGTTTGAAGAAAAGATAGTATATATATATATATATATATATATATATATATATATATATATATATATATATATACTTTTCTTTAAACATTTTTATTGGGCACTATTTTTTCAAGTTGTTCTAATTACAGTAACATCCAAACTAAAAAATTGCTTCAAAAAACTACAAAACTGGTCATATTTTTAAAGCTGAAAACCCATCGTTATTATTAAAGCTATACAATAACAAATTAGAAGTTTAGTTCAATCCGTGGATTTCAAAAACGAATTTTTGTTATTACAAAAAAACTAGATAGTCTTACTAGTACTGAAATGCGCAAAATCAAGTTAAATGAAGATAATATAATTTTAACCATAATAAATTGGCACTAGATCATTTTTTATTGTGACTAAATTAGTATTATTTACTTGCTACAGCGTTTATGTGTGAGAGTTAATATCATAGATAAATATGATATTACATGAACAGCCAATTTTACCAAACCAATTTGAAGTATTTGATAAAAGTTGAAATTATGTAGAAATTCTTTATGTATGAGTTTCAGTGAGAGACAAAAAATCAACCTAAGCATTACACCATCAAACATAGGGAGATTTTGTGGAATAGTGGGTTTGTTTAGTGTGTAAATGAAAATAATCTAAAAATACGTGGTTTAATTCAGACAGGAAGGATCTCTAGAAACAATAGGTGCAATTTTTCACTTTTTGTGCTATATCTCCAAAGCTATGCTAAAATTTGCCAAACTTATGGAGTACTTTTTCTTTTCCTTATTCAAACGCAAAGCAAATGACTGGCCCCAGAACTGGAAGCAAAAAATAGTTTCGGAGTCACGGCGCTTCAAAGTTGGTTGAAAATATAAAATAATTGCTTGAAAATCGTTATTTTTTATATATTATATTTGTCAGTATTCCTGGAAATGTATGGAATGTTATGGAAAGCAGACCTAACAACGAGAAAATGCGACCTTACTGAACTTTCTGCCGTTAATAGAATACTTTGAATGTGCAATTTTTTTTCCACAGTAAGACCTCTAGTTGTATGTAGTTAATTTTAGCCTTATCTTACTACACGATTTGCATACTTTGCGCTCAAAAGTTGATAGTAAACAGCAATTTCATATAATTATATGTGTTGTGTGGGGAAAACAAATATATCATAAGAATTACAAAAATTGTTGCAATTTTAATTTTATCAATTATTTAACAAATTTCTACATTTTAATAAAATATTTATTTAGTTCAAAATCGATCTAATATTCTCGACATTTTCATCACTTTTTCCCTAGCATTCAAGACAAAGAAATAAAAATGGAATGCCCGCTTTTTGATAGTCACATTGTCGTTTGTGCCCGTTTTGTGTTTACACTAATTGGAGTTAAGTAATTCCCCAGCTGCTATCGGACAAGCTGTAATAGGCATCAATCTATTTGAACTCAACTTCCAACCAGGATCCAACTGGTTACCATATCAACATTAGAGTTAATAAAATAATTGGCTTATAGTGTTGAGCAACATCTGTTGTTGGTGGTAAAATTGTAAATGAATTTTTAATTGCGAATTTTGTAAAAAAGCAAGCATGGCGACATTGTGTCATATGTATTAGCAAGTCCTCGATGAGTACCATAAAGCGATGCGATACATGTCTCTGTTCTTTTATCGATATATCGAGAATAAGTTCAGTAAGTTCACATTTTTTTTCCTTGTAAATCTACTTTCAACAGAGTTTCTCGCCCGAGACACCGGGATTGCATGCAATATATAAAAAAAATAAAGAATTTCAAGCGGTTTTTTTCATATTTTCGACCAAATTTAAACCGCCATGTCTCCGAAGCTAGTCTTGCATCGGGCTCTGCGATCTACTATTTCTTTTGCTATTAAATAAAGAAAAGAGAATTACTGTATAACTTTAGAGATATAGTATAAGAAGTGAAAAATTCTAAGTTTCTAGCTTATTTTTATAGTTTTTCTTCAGAGTTCATCCGTGAATTTTAATATTCTCTCAATTTACACCTAAATGAATCAACTAATCTACGCACTTGTATATTTTCTATTGTCTAATGTTTCATATCTCTGGAAACTGGCCTATTAGACCGAAACGCCAGAATTATAAACAAACTATATCATTAATACTGTATCCAGACTGTTAAAATATCGATAACCTGTTTCGAAGCGGTATTATATTCAAAGCAAAATTTACTATTGTATTGGGCTTCCACGAAATTCATGCAATAAGTTTCAAATAATAGAAATCTGGATCCTCATCCAGTAAACTAGCTCAGCTACAGAAGGGGATTATGTTATATTCTAATTTGAGTTTATATAAATAGATTTCTCATTAATTAATACAAAATAAGTGTGTTGCGTTATTCTACAAGTAGTAGCAAAATAAATATTTACCTAAAGATTTTTCTTTTACTTATTCTCGCATTTTTTCGTAAAAAAGTATATTGCTTAACAAGTTTGGAAAATAGTATGTTTCATACTCATTTAATCTATGTCGATGTGATGAGTTTGTGGTTCGAATTAAAGGACAGTGATTAATAAACCAGTGGTTATTTTGTAATAAACGTAAATTATGAATATACCTATAAAATAACACAATACATCAATATACTTTTCCAAATGCTCTGAATTATTTTTTGGGCAATTAAAAACATTCAGATGTACTTTTTAGGTCATGGCGTCGTTAACTTGAACTAAACTTGAGTGATTAGTTCCCATGTATAAGAAATATTAGGTCCTTACGTTTCTTTAATTGACTTTAAATAGGTAGTGTGAAGCAAATTAACGACACAAATAGTCAAATAGTTTACTTTTCCAAAGTATCTTTAATTTTTAAAACAAAGCATAATTGTTAAAGTTACCCATTATAGGTCCATGTATATAATTATGGGCATCTTTGTAGTGTTCTTACTAAGTTACCTACAAACAAGAGGAACCCTAAAACTGACTCTTCTGGGATATTATCCACTTTTGTCAAATTGGTGAAAACTTCGTCGGTAACCAGGTATGCATTCTGAATGGCAAAAGATAACCCCGTTTGCTATCTTCACGATTCTCTAGATATGAAATATTTCGTATACACAATTTTGATCATTTGATGTTAAATAAATGTATGTCTAGTTTCTGGTTAGTTGTTTTCATATAATTGTTTTGGTTGAAATTTTGAATAGCCTATATAAATATTTTAGATGGGCTTATCTAATTTTGTTGCTGCTTCATCAAATCTCAGTAGGCTGTTATTAAATAGATGTCAGTTGCAGTAACAAATGCTACACACTTAGTTACTGTTAAATTTTGCTAGTGTTTGATGACATGACATGTTTCATATAGTTTCTAAAAGATTTTTTCATAAAAACGAAATTCCAAGGCATAGCGAGTTTTCTAACGAAGAGATGCCGTATATGATGTGTGTATACGCGGAGGGTTCATGTACGATATTTAGAAATGTATCCACAACGCAGATTTTAAAATTTTCAAGAATCTCTATAACTGACTGGGAGAAACTGGATCTTTTCGTCCCAAACGACATTCTGCAGGACGCATAGTGGAGTAAAAAACGGGGCAAAAGTCGCTTCCTTCTCGATATTTTTTTGCGTTAGATCACACCGATATATACCTCATTTTATTAAATTGATCATTGTACATACGAAATCACAAAATATTACTTTTTTTGCGGTCTCGACTTTTTTTATTTACAAAAAACTGGAAAAATTATTATTTTTTTAAAATCGCGTTTTTTTATGTTTCCCCTCGTATAACTTCTTACCTAATTAAGCTGTCGAGAAGATTTTTTTTTGACTTAAAGCAGACATTTTGGCGCTTGTTCTCATGTAAAACATCATAGCTATTATTTATTTTAAATATGGCTAAAACATCGATGAACTTGAAACTTTAGAAATTATGTAAACAAGTTTTCATTAATCAAAAAAAATATTTGTTTTTGAAAATTTTATATAACATGCAGCGAATAAAATGTAGATAGAATATCAAAAAAGTTTTTAGTAGCAAAATCGTTAGTGTAGCTTTCATACTTTAGGTGCTACGATTTTTTAAAGTGAGCAAAATTCAAAATTTTGGTTAGAGTGTAGTAAATAATGTGTATTTTTGTGTCGTTTTTTTTTAATGAGCTTAGAACACGATCAAACCTATTGAGTATTATTAGCCACATCATTCTACACTTGAAACCTAAAAATATGACCTTCCTTCACTGTTTCAATATTTTTTATTTACAATAAACTGTGAAAATTTAAATTTTTTTAAAATCGTGTTTTTTATATTTCTCCTGTAATATATTCTTACGTAATTAAGCTATCGAGACGATTTTTTTACTCATGTTTTTCGCTTACACCTTCACCACACAATAAACACTCCATTTTAATATCTCACTTTTCACTATATTTTGCTAAAAACTTGTTTAGGACAAAGCACAATTCACAATTGAACAAAGCAGTATTTGTACATTACTATGGTGATAATAATTATCACCATAGTAATATACGTGCAAACACTAGTTTAGTCCTGCATTTTATAACGCGTCGTTCTGGTACAAAATACCGGCCGCTTCATATTCGCCTTTGAGAATAACCAAAGTTTTAAATTTCGCGCAAAAATCGTAGCACCTAAAGTATGAAAGCTACACTAACGATTTTGCTACTAGAAACCGTTTTGATATTTTGTCTACATTTTATTTGCTGCATGTTATATAAAATTTCCAAAACCAAAATTTTTTTCGATTAGTGAAGACTTGTTTACATATTTTCTAAAGTTTCAAGTTCATCGATGTTTTAGCCACATTTAAAATAAATAATAGCTATCATGTTTTACATGGGAAGAAGCGCCAAAATGTCTGCTTTAAGTAAAAAAAAAATCTTCTCGACAGCTTAATTAGGTAAGAAGTTATACGAGGGGAAACATAAAAAACACGATTTTAAAAAAATAATAATTTTTCCAGTTTTTTGTAAATAAAAAAAGTCGAGACCCCCAAAAAAAGCAATATTTTGTAATTTCGTATGTACAATGATCCATTTAAAAAAATGAGGTATAAATCGGTAAGTTCTAACGCAAAAAAAATCGAGAAGGAAGCGACTTTTGCCCCGTTTTTTACTCTACTATTAAGACTATAACTCCCGACTAGGAAAAAAAAATTCTGATTCGCGTATCCGAAAACACTGAAATAAGCAGAAGAAACCTTTCTGCTAGAACTGGTATAGGCAAGTCCACCGTTTTTAAAATTTTTCATGAAGAGGGACTGTATCCATTTCATTTCAAGTATGAGGGAGATTTCCACAAATAGTTCACAACATACTTGACGGGACCCTCCATTACAGAAAGGGGTTTTGTATAAAAATGAAGATTTAGAATCCTATCGTTTTCCTATGTGAATGTTTCTTCTATAATCCTTATTCCATAGTTCTATCCAATCCAATCAGGGAACCTCGGGAAGATAAAAACATACGAGTCCTGGAAGCCTATTTATAGAATATTTTCCCTACTATTTTCTTGTTTTAAGGGACATTTTTGGACAGCTTTATTTTATCTTTGCTGCACCTCTGCCACTCCACCCTTGCTACACCAGCGCTAGGCATCTTCCTTTTTGGATAGTGTTGGTTCAGTGTTTAAATTGTATTAACCAAAAATACCCACACTGTTTTTGTCTCGATTGCTTTCTTCGGCATTTTTAAAACTCCCTTTTCACTGTTTATTTTATAAATGGCGACTATACCAAAGCATTAAAAATATTAATATTCTTGATGTGTTCCCAAAAGTTGTCAAATGCATTATCTTTGACAAATTATCCCTTGTTGTGTTTATTGCAAATAATAAAACCACGAACTAATAATGAATTATATTTAAAAATTAAAAACATTTTTGCATAATTTACTTATTATAGTGTAGTACTAGACACTTGTAGCAGTTAAGGATTTAAAATATCAAGCTATGTTCAGAGATGTGTGTTATTATTCTTTTAAAGTATTAAATATGAAACTTACTACAGTGTCAGTAATCAGTGACGATTTGTTAACAATTTATGTTAATCATCCAAACGTATTTTGCCTTAAACTAATACCTAGACTATAATAAGCAATTATTCAATGCTTCACCATCCAAGTAAATTTATGGCCTTTTCTGAAATACAAGTAATAATTCACAATGCACTTAAACTAAGTGAATAATTGAAGTAGTTCCATGCCTTAAGTCACTCTGGAATATTAATAACGTATGCTGAAATTTACTACAGTCTCCTCCTGACAAACATTTGTTACACTTATAATATATTTAACCAACCCCGATAGGTTGTGGATGTTTATTAATACTTCTCTGGATTGTTTGTTAACTGCTCTATTATATATTTTTGTTAAAATGTTTTGTTACAATATTACGAAAAGAAGACAATTCCGAGGGGTTAACTTATGTATCCAAAAACTTTATTGTGCATCTCGTCTGGAGTTCTGCATTAAGTGAAATATCTTAAATAATATCTTAGAGACAGCAGGAAAACATCGATGTGTCGGTTGCGCCCATCAAGTGGCATAAAAGTATGTGAACACTTAGATTCGAAACTAACTGGGTGTGATTTTTAGATTTCGGAAAATTAAGTCAATAGCCGCAGTTCAGTCGAAAAAAAAAACATATCATCAATTTTTAATGCGAATGTTCATAATGATTTTTGTGAAGAATTAAACATAGATATCGTGAATGCCTATATAATATTTTATCACACGCCATACTGTCATGTAAGCACTTGCTTTTTTTATGAGCTTCGTTTTTGCTGATATGTCCTACAAAGGCAATGCTAACCTGAAAAAGTAATTATTGGATAACTACATTTTTTACTAAAAGAAAATCGCAGACTTCACATTGTGTACAAAAGGTGTAATATATTTATAGCAAAGTGAGGGTGCCCGGAAATAACACTAATACATATCTTTAATACGTAATGCCGTAATAAAGACAATCATAACCCTCACCATTTTTGAAGAAGTTTGACATTGAAAATTTTTAATTTTAGGCACCTCTCCTATCTCGGTTTTCTGCAACTTACGAGAAAAGCGTAATTGTAATCTGGCCAGCGCGGTGGCTAAATGATTCTTCTTATGCGCATCATTGCACATAGTGTACAAAATTGGGCTCTAAATGTGCCTCAAACGAGACTGCCAATGACAATAAACATTAATCTTTATTTGTCAGTTCTGCAATTATTCCCCATTGATGATGTTCATGTGCCCACATTCTGCATTCCCTTCTATGTTCTCTTACTAATATATTGACGAATACGTGATTTTGTATTATTTCAAAGTTACAATATTTGTTTAGATACGAAGTTTTTTTATTTGCCGGCTGGAAAATACAGACGCGATTTGTTGTACATTATATCAATCTAGATAGTTAAACGTCCTCCTGTAAAAGCTACCACTAGTTCCGTCGTTGTTTCTTGATATCTTCGATTACGTCATCTCCTACCCAGTAAGTTTTTATCAACACCCGCTCAACATAACAACAGTTTTGAGATTGTTGAAGGCTCCATTGTTGATGTTCATGTATCTACATTCAGCATCCACTTTTATGTTCTCTTACTAGTATTTTGAGGAAGACGTGAAAGCTACCACTAGTTCCGTCATTCTTTCCTGATATCTTCGATTCCTTCGTCTCCAACCCAGTAAGTTTCCATCAACACCCACTCAACATAACAACAGTTCTGTGATTGTTGAAGGCTCCATTGTTGATGTTCATGTATCTACATTCAGCATCCACTTTTATGTTCTCTTACTAATATATTGACGAAGACGTGAGAGCTACCACTAGTTCCGTCATTCTTTCCTGATATCTTCGATTCCGTCGTCTCCAAGCCAGTAAGTTTCCATCAACATCCACTCAACATAACAACTGTTCTGCGATTGTTGAAGGCTCCATTGTTGATGTTCATGTATCTACATTCAGCATCCACTTTTATGTTCTCTTACTAGTATATTGACGAAGACGTGAAAGACTGACTTTAAATTAATAGACTCGGATTTTATTAATTTTGGATTATTTCAAAGTTACAATGTTTGCTTCATTTACCTGACTGTTTACAGTATACAAGAAATCACGACTGTATATTCAACCCGATATATCTTACAGGCTGCAAGAACATAAAGTTCGAAAACTTCGTATATAGGCAAAAATTGTGGCTTCGAAATAATGCAAGAATCATTAAAATTCTTCACTAATTTAGAAGATATTTTTTCCAAACATAAGTAAAATTCTGCTTGAGTTCTTTCAGCCGTTCATCAGTGTATTTTGGATAAGCTGCTCATATTTTTGATGACAGTCAGAATCCGTGTAACTTTTGTCACGCAGTTTTGTTAGACAATACCGGAAGTATTTAGAAAAAAATGTTTTTTGTATTTTTTCCAATTTGTGTTACCTCGGTTGTAATAAGAAAGATTGATGCTGATTATTATAGATTTATTTGCATAAGTTTTAGTGGTTTGTTTTTTTTTTAAATGGGACACCCTTATCTTTTTATCAATAAACCCCAAAATTGCACAAAATATGTGCGCCCGCTACTGGATTCTATACGAAAACTAAGTAATAATCAGTTCTTACCTTCCACGTAAGCTGTAGGAAACCAAAATAGAAGAAAGTTCATCTAGTTGCTATTGTTATACATTAATATTAGAATGAAGTGGTTGATGATCTAGCATGGTCAATGTAATAAACTGACAGTTGTCATTTTATAAATCTAGAAAAGCGCCCAATAAGAAGAAATATTATGATTTTATAAAATATTCTTAGTATATATTTTATATGAATGGTGTATCATGAAATTTTTTAAAAAATTAATATTTATAAAAGGAGTATAATAAGTCACTACTTTTAC
Source organism: Kuschelorhynchus macadamiae (assembly GCA_030620095.1). Taxonomy (NCBI): domain Eukaryota; kingdom Metazoa; phylum Arthropoda; class Insecta; order Coleoptera; family Curculionidae; genus Kuschelorhynchus; species Kuschelorhynchus macadamiae. The sequence goes on along the minus strand of JAUTXW010000961.1, from coordinate 2,418,609 downwards.
TGATTTATTTTTTTATGTTGCCCTAAGTTTTTTAATATCCTGAATCATTTTGAAGTTATTTATGAAAATGTGTTGGACAGTTTTAATGGTTTCAGTATGTGCTTATTACCTAAATATTACAATTTAAAAACTGTCCATATATTTAAACATATTTTCCTTCAAAACAGTCTAGGATATCCAAAAATCCAAGGAATATAAAAGTTGTAAAATAAAGCAGGAAATTCCACTAAAGTACGTGAGTGCCACCACAACATTCTTTTTGGACGTGATAAAAAAAAAATTAGATTCTGTTTGAAATATACTTTGGTCCTTTTATAGGCATTAATTACAGTTGTGTGTCAAATTTGATTCAAATGTCTTTAGAAATGTATGGGGCACATCAAGAAAACTGAAAGACATTTAAAACTTTAACGCCATGTATCTTGAAAACAAAGCGTTTCCGGTTTCTTGTTATATGAACTTTTTATCTTATTCATACAACTTTACTATTCTTTAAGGTTTTACTACAAAGCCGTTAAAATAAAATTTCGTTCTCAATTCTATCACAAATTTATCTGTTTAAACTCCGCTATTCAATACTGGGACATTCTGCAGGAAACAACCAACGCTATAATCAGGAATAATTTAGCTTTTAGCTACTTGAGGAAATTGACCTCCTGCTTAGAAATACGGGTAATAATTTAGAAAGCACTTAGATTAAGTGAATAATTGAACCGGCTGTTTGCCTTAAGTCATTTTAAAATTTACAACGTTTGTTGTATAGAGAATATCAGGATAAAGTAGAAAGTTTTCCGAGTTTAAGGTAAGAATAATTGTCTAAAGTATGTTTTGTAATTAATTTAGTATTGGGTAATGGCAGGGTCACGTGAAATGATAATATTTTCGAAGTAAGAATAAACCCACAGATCAACTAAATGATATATTTTTAATGAAACATAAAACAATAGCCCCCATTTACCCATATTCACTAAAAAAGTTTAAGAGTTAGACCAGGTCTAGTTGCCATGGTACTTAAAACTCTTAGTTCGCCAGTTATGCTTCGCTTATGTCACTGTCATTTTGTAATAGGGACATTTAGAAAAATTATTTGTTCAATTGTTAAAAATGTCATCTTAAACCTATAACTGTCAAGTTAAACCTGGTCTAAATTTAAACCTCATTAGTGAATACGGGTGTAAATATTTAATAGCTTTTTATGTAACCATTAGCACTAATTAGCAAAATAACATTTTTTTGAAATATTTATTTGGCAAATAGTTATGAAACAATTATAATTTAAAATCACCGTCGCTGTTTCTTCTAAAATAATAACTGGCCGGATATTTAAAGTAACTATATGTTTTTCTGTTTCTCATTCAAAAAATATAACCTTTCCAATAAGTTTCATCCGCTTATTATCGATTTAACACCATGGACTACAGACCATTTGCAATAATTTTTTTTAAACGACTTCAAAAAAAGTAAGAGGTTATCAGTTCGACCCTATGTACTTTTTTATTTCTGCACATTATTACTCTGGGATGGTTTGAGCGGTTTGAATAAAATTTTTAGGAAGAAATAAAACCGACTTAAGAAAAAGTACTAACAAGTAAAAATTAATATTTTATTTCTTCTTGAAATTTTATCTTTATGAAATAGGCACAGAACTATTAAGGAACAGTAATATTATTTTATTATAATCGTGTTATATACAAACTTTAAATTTTCAAGTTGGAATAAAGTATTATTTTTTAATTTTTAGTTTTCTTTTTTCTAGATCTCTCGTATATCTGGGATCATATGGGATTACTATCAACTTATTGGGAGCATCAGATGCTTGAAGAATAGAGACAACTTTTAAAATTCTCTTATGCTTATGTCTATTTACTAACCGGAATTTGGAAAGCAATCACCAAATAGGAATAAATAATCTTAAATTAATTAAAAATGTATCTAATAATAGATTATTGGATGCATTTGAGAGTAAAGAAATAGTTAAATGTGGTCAGAAAGCACTCAATAAAGACAGAGGGCCTATTCCCTATAGTCCCCTCTATTACTTACATGATAACGGTGCAGTCGGGTGCCACCAAGTGTGACCACATTTACCTATAAATAGTCTCGGTTACGATAAGTAACTTTAGCTTATATCATCTGCTGATGATGCTAACTTAGTTAGCAAAACACGCATCCAGAATGTAACAAGTTATGGTGTTGTATGGTTAGAACTTTTGTATTTTGATCGATCTTCCACCACATGTTCCAGTGTTAGAACTGCTAATACCATGACCGACATTGACTTTCTCAGTTGATTCTTGACTTCCGCTGGGAAAAATAATATCATAATATTTTTCTTTCATGACACACCAACGTCACAACAAGGATACCTTGATCCTTCTCTGGAACATAGCTTGCAATGTCGCAGGCGCAATGATCCATTTTAGTCAAACAACGCTCTCGATTTCGCTTATTTTCAAGTTTTTCAGGCCGCCATAGAGTAGGGCACCTCGGGTCGGGCAATGGTACAAAACTGAGTTACAGAAACAACTACGCCGCTGGCTAATACCACTAGCGGCATTGTTTTACTCAGTAGATTCCTGGCTTTCGTTGGGAGAAATATTGTTAATATGTTGTTATTTCACGTTACACTAAGGCCAAAATAAGGATACAATGATCCCTATCTGAAACATATCCTGCAATGCCGCATGCACAATGATACATTTCAAGACATATTTCATGTTCCAGATAGGTAGCACGTTACCCTTGTTATGACATTGCTGTAACTTGAAAAAAATATATTAACATGTATAGATTTTATTGAAATTGTCTTATGTGTTCTCCGAAATTATTAGTTCGTTAAAAATATCAAGTGTCTATGCTAATGATCTCACAATTCTAGAGCATAAATATATTTACGTAACTATATATATTTTTTAATTTAATTGAAATTTATGCTTAAGACTTTCTGAACTGATTTTCAGAATATTTTAACCCTCTAAAAATATTAAATGAATTAAATATTACGCTTATAAAAAGTTACTACTCGCTGTCCCCCACTCATTTTTAACAAGCGACCTCCATTTAAAAATGTTTTCAAACATTCCCCATTAAAGTCTTCAGTCTTTATAAATTGAAATTTATAATCATACAACAGAATTTTTTAGGATTTCCCTATTTTTCCGAACGTTGTGTATTTTATTATTTATGATAATTTTTTTTCCAGGAAAAATTTTAAAAAACGCTTGTAGAATTTTTTTCTACGTTCTTAGATTGAATCTCGACAGCTTGTTCCTAACCTAAAAATTCGGCCAACGAAAATTTAACCAACATTTTTAACGCGCAAGCAAATAACATACAAATAATCTTGCACGTCTTATTTTATATCAAAAAAGGCAACATATTTAATTCTACCTGTATTTTTTTTTTAGTTTAATTTACTACCTACTTTTTGTTTTGTATGAATAAATGTTAATTTTTTTCTTAACAATTTATTATAGTAAACATTATTTTTTTATGGCATCAACGTTTAATAAAAAAGGCAGCAGGATTAGTAAACTTATTAACACCATCTATTTTTGGTACATTATAACCATCTATTACTAATCTTTTACACCTACCGGTAATTTGGGAGGTCTCCTCTGCAATAAAAACATCTTCTTCTATACCAGATAGTATTTTTCCAAGTTTAGGCTACTCTTAGTACTCTTTGATCTCCTACAACAACTGTATCCTGCTTTAAAAAGACAAACATCGATACTCAAGGATATTTAAAGGAATTAAAAATATATTCAAAACAATTAAATGTATTTGAACATATTAATAAGAAATTAAATGTTTTGAAAGATATTTAACGAAAATTAAGCATATAAAAAGATATAAATACGTATTTAAAGGTATTTAAGATTGTGGTTTACACCAAATTGAAAAATTTTCGCGTCCTTCGGGCTGCCTTTTCCTGGACCGCCAGGTCGCCTTGGCTAGTAACGGTCTTCGGAGCATTCACTTAGACTACCTATAGGCTTCTGTCCATCTCCAACTCATATTTGTTTTATTTTAGACCCATTTGTTTAAGATCTCTATATATATAACAAAAATATTTTTTTCTAATATTACGAGTCCAGAACTGTCACAAGTATTCACAAAAAGTATTTCAAGTAAGTACAAGTACCAAATACTTACAAAAGCAATAACAAGAATCAAGTAACAAATACTTTCCAATTTTAAAACTATTTGAAGTATCGAGTAACTGGTAATTGTACTCGGTTTTTATTAAATAAAATAATTCAAGTACTTTATATTTCAAATACTTTTAAAAGTATTTAATATTAAATTTAACATTAATTTAAGTACTTTATATTTCAAATACTTTTAAAAGTATTAACTAAATTGAAGTACTAAATAGTATCTCAAATACCAACATGATTAGAAAAAATGACAAAAACATTTTAAATTGTTAAATATATATATTTTTTTAAATAAATTTCAAAATCAATCAGCAAACTTGCCTTGTAAACTGGCTGAAAATGGTTTTTGATTCTTACTTATGAGAGGCCTATTTTGGTGCTATCATTTAGAATATGTACTAATATTTATTTTGTTAATTATTACATATACGAACTTATTTTTGGCCCATGTCACTTTTTCAGTTAAACGTTTTTTTTTTTTGGTTCTGAAAAGAAATTTTTTATATTTTTCGATACATTCCAACTATATTGAAAGACTGCCGTGCTGGCATTCATTTTAGAAGGTCCTTTATTTTACACTTGTTGAATCGTTACATTCGGCGTATAATCATTCGGTTTTTGCCACTAACAAAGCATAATACAAATGTAATCAACCTTCTTTTTTCAGAAAAATTGCTTATTCCTCCAGAGTAATATTTCTCCTATAGGCACTAAAACTTTTTCATATTTGATCTTACCATATTCAGTCCCTTCTTGCCAATTATGTGAAATATTATAAATGAACCGCGTTAACAATAGTAGTTTCTAATTAATTGAATATACTTATTTCATACTAGATGGATGTGCAAAATGTTATATGATACTATAAAAGTAATCCTGAAAACCTCTTATCTAATTTAAATCTCGTTCTAGAGTCACAAAGAACAAGTAACATTCTACGGCCCACCGTCTCTTTTTTCGATGCTAGCCTCTTTACAAAACATCTCGGTTCACAGTGGAACGATTAATATTCCTGCACGGCAAAGAGGGGTCATAATTTTCTGCCAATAAGGAAGCAGAAGTGGCAAATGCAAACTGATCGCCTCTATTTCTAGAACTCAAATTAAAACGCGCAAACAAAGTACTTAAATTAAAAACACATAGTATTTGAAATACTTTGGGAGGATTTGAAATACTTTTTTGTTACCTAAAGTACTTTTGGTAGTACTTCAATTACTTTTGTATTTCAAGTAAAATTTATATATATTTCATATACTTTTTTGGGAAATCAAGTACCAAATACTTTTTAGGATGTAATTGAATTTCAAGTGAAATTACCATAAAAAGTATTTTACTTGAAGTAGTGACAGCTCAAGGGTAGATATAAGAGTTTTGCAAACGTTTTCCGTTTTCCTATTGTTTAAGTATGACTGTTTGATAAATATACTTTTATTATTATTGATATTATTATGATTTGCTGTGTTTATCATACCGATGCGATCTTGATGAAATAGTTCCATAAATGAGATTTGACAGAAAACCATTTTTTTTTAATAGCAACTGAATTTTTAAACATGAAAAGGAAGATAATGGAAGAAGTTTTAAAAGTTCCATGTTTAACAATATAGTTGCTGCTAAAAAAAAATGTTATCTGTAAAATATGGCTTTTGCCGCTTACGATGTTTTGTCAAGAACTCATCGATATGATAGCTTATTATAATTATTTAAAGTAAATTATTGTTATTAAGAAAATATTGACAAGGATTGAAAAAACTTTTAAACAATTTCCATTGAGAAAAAAGAACCAATAAATCCAAAGAGGTGCTGATTAGTAACCTGAATAATTATCAGTAAACTTCTGTATGCCATATTTCCTGCAAACTTTCTTCTTATACCAAACTAATTAATCTTATAGTAGCTTTAAATAATACCCAATTATTCGTCAACGGTTAATAATAAATTGGGAGGACTTAGGTAAGTTTAACCGCGTACATCAATTTAATTACTAACCAGACTATTAGCTTTATCCATAAATTTATTAGCGCTTGGTATTAGTTTGCTGAGGACCTTAATCAAAATTATTTGGAAGTATTACTTAAGCAAGTGTAATGTATGCTAATGTACAGGTTGGCGCATTTTCGATACTTTTCGGGGGCAAAACTGTAGGTGCTAAATAAAAACATTTTCGAATTCGTTTTACAAATGGATAATAATTCTAGTACCTAACAAAAAAGTTTAACATGACAACTTATCTTCTATTTTCGAATTGCGAGACTATTATTCGCGAAGCACTCTACTCAGCGATTCTCACCACTCCTAAAAGCATTGAGTATATGCAATCGCGTCACTTTTCCCAAACTACTATTGAAACGAGTATTCCTGAAAAGTATTTTTCTTATTTTTGTAAATGATACTCTTTAAAAAACCTCAGAAAAAAATCTCTATAATAAGATCAGGCAACCTAGGTTGCCACCTTACCAGCCCATTCGTACCCCACCACTTATTGGGAAAATAGCGATCTAGACACTTAGCTATTCTTCGGGTATTATGACTCGGAGCTCCATCTTGCTGGAAGTAACTGTTTTTCGTTCGTACCTTAGATATTCGGTATCAGATTTTTCTCCAGAATTTCAATATAACTCTCAGTTGTTAAATTTCTATCAAAAATTGTATAGCACGATATTCATGCATTATATAGGGCACACCATACATTAAATTCAAAACGACCCTGTGATGTTTGATTGACGGTAGATTTTCATTGGTCCAATACAAATTATTATGGTGATTGAATATTTCATCGCTAGATATACCACTTCATTTGTCCATATTATTTTTCGGAAGAAATTATTGTCTCTCCGGCAATTGTCCAAATACTACAAGCAAAATTACCTCTCTGTTGACGCCTATTTCGTCTCTAATGTGCGTCGAAGATAAGGTTGGATTCGCTACAACATGCGGTTGTGTTAATTTCTTCTATTTCATTATTTTTCTTTCTACATGACTTTGGCCTTGGCTTCTGGAAGTACTTATGTAGCTTAAGATTTTTCTCCAGTCGAGTGGTATCAAAATATCGGCATGGGGTTGCCCTTTTTCTGGGTACTTTCTAAAATATAGTTCCGACGCAACAATACTGTCTCTACCGGACTTAATGTAACACTCTATTATGTTGAATTTTTGCATATCGTCGTATGCCAAACTTTTAATTGTTAAAATATTTGAAAAGATTGCGTCAAACAATTGTCCCCAAAGCCTACTCATATAAATAAAATTGTCCCTGTCTGAGCTCTATAGTCAATTCGACTCTAAGCAGGCTTTTAACATGTTTGTTTTACATTTTATGATGAACTATGCTATTTTGTTGCAGGAATGGCATTTATTCAAATTAATTCAAATAGGTTCTGAGGAAAATGAAATAGATATAAGGAAGGAGGGTAATATTAATCCCAAAAATTGAGTTAAGTAGGTTTTTTCGATTTATTCCATTATTTTATCAAAGGTATTGTCAAAATTATGTGAAATATTTTCAGATATGTTATCAAGTGGTTTTTGTAGTTATCAAACATGAAATTTAAACAATCGCCTCCAAAGGTATAAATAAAAACCATAGTTCTATGTTTACCGCAATAACATAGAACATATAATGAAAAAATAATTATATTTAAAAAAATATTATTTTGCAGAAATTCAAATCCGTCTCAAAATCCGTTTAGCAGTTGCAGAGAAAATTGCCAACATACAGATCGAAAACAGAACCTTCTTTATTTGAAGTCAGTTAAAAATAAATATAACTATTAATTTTAAAACCAACAAAATGGTCATAATCTATTTCGACTTTAGTACAGACTTTTCTCAATACATTTTTCCTCATGATGGTATACCTATTTCTAAGAATAGAGTTATTCGCTTCAGCATTTTATCTGGATTAGACTTCTTTGTAAGTTGATGCACCAGTTTAAAATTTATGATAACTTGGCATAAAACTTTACTCCTGTTTATATTTTATATCTGCCATAAATTTAGAGATCTGGGAAATTCTTATCATATTCACCCACCGGGAATAATTTATGTGGAGCAAAGGGATGAGTTAAATATAAATTTAAAGATATATATGTTGAATATAGTATAGTGTGTATGTTGAATAAGAAAAATAATTTTAAGTTTATATTAACTGGAAACTAAGAAAACAATTCTGAACTTAAATTATATATATGTTTTCCATCGACAAATTAAAACAATAGGTCATCTTTCGTATTTTATAGAGGTAAAAGGTGACTTCTTGTGCCCATTATATACTTGGCGGCAGATAAATCCGTACAGTGTCAATTGATTATACCCTCATTCATTATTTTGGTAATACAGACTTTAATTTTTACCTTTTACCTGAATTATTATCATGTGGATTGAGTGGTTTTTAAACGTATATTAAGATTTTTTCTCAACCGAGAGATTTGCATGATATAATAAAACCAAGGTATGATATCGCGCATTCCCTCCGACCTTCGGCCATATGATTTTAGTGCATTTTTAGTTGATTTTTAAAAGTATTTGAGGATTTCTGTGTCCTTTTTTGTATATAGTTAATTATATAATAAAAAATATGACGTGTGCTGTGTTCGGGTGTTCAGGTAAAGAATTTTGATAGGAATATAAAGTTTTCTACTTTCCCTAAAGACAAAAAATGTTTACGCAAATAGACACACTTGTGTAAACGCAAAGTTAAATTTAATACAAATTTGGCGGATATGCTCAAGTCATTAACAACAACAATATCAATCTGGACGAAATAGTCATCATTTTTAATTAAAAAAGAGTTTTTTAACTAGAATAAGGCTATATTTTATTTAAATTTTATTTGTTTATATAATTACATATAATACAGGAACAAACGGCAGCTTATGCACATAAAGGTTAAACTTGTTTAGTGTGTGTTGTTTTATTCCATCTCATACCTGCATTTTTTTAATTAGACCTTCTCCCCTCATATAGGATTTAGTTACGTCCCTGTACTTAGCCAAAAACAGAGATGCTATATAGATTTTTTAGTTTTAAATTGAACTAAATATAAACATGTATAACAAAATAACAGTATAAAATTAAATACTGTTGGATTTTATACAACCATAACTCTTTCTTTAGTGTGTTTTTTGTATTTTTATTAAATAAATATATAACTGCCATGTCATAAGTTTTTTATTTTAGTGAGTTATGTGTCAATGTTTCATTAGAAAAATATTTTTAATTGAAAAATATGGTAATATAATATCTAAACCTTAGAAACGACGTGCATCTCCATAAGCAATTTAAAAATCTACGCACGCAATGACGTCACTGCGCGAACCGGACGGAAATGAGGCCGTCTAGATATCATACCTTGCGTTTATTATATCATGAGTGTGATTTTTTTTCAAACATTTTATTTAGTAACCATTTTGTTTCACCATTTTGAATTCGTACCACAATTTTACTAGTTCATACCTATCACTCCTAAGACTTGCACAAAATTTGAAATTAATCTGATATGTAATTTTTTCAGACTTTTTATATTTTATTAGGCCGCTATCTTGGACGCATACCAAAATATTACCAGTTCTATCAACATTTGTTCCGGCGTATTGGATATTTACTAAAATGTTTTCAGGTGATCCCAATAACATCTTTAATTTTTGACCAAAATTTGAAGATTTTAGCTATGCCGCAAATTGACAGAAGATCGATAGACAGGCCGACAGAATTGAAAAAATATGATTTTGGGCATTTAGAAACACTAAAACTTGAAGCTATGCAAAACTTTTGAGGGGATTTTTTTCATGATTACACTTTATTTGGTCACCATTTTGTTCCGCCCTCTTGAATTAGTACCACAATTTTACCAGTTCTTTTTCATATCACACTTAATTTTTGCACAAAATTTGAAATCAATCTAATAAGTAGTTTTTAAGCAGATTTTTTTAATATTTCCGCACCGTTATTATTTGAAGTCAATCCGATAAGCAGTTTTTGAGTTATGCCGCTTAGAGACAGAGTGACAGGCATACCGATAGATAGACGAAATTGAGAAAACAAGTTTTTTGGCATCAAATGACCCTAAAACGTGAAATCTATAAAAACCTGGGAGGGATTTTTTCTTAAGATTAAAATACTTCCCTTTTACGAGGGAAACAAAAACAAACAATAAATTATGCATGACTGTGTATTGCAAGGTTGATACGGAGCTTATAGATTGATATAAAAATAATATGTATATTTTTCCAAATAGTTTATATTTTGTGCTAATATTTCTGATCGAAAATTCGCATCATATGTGTTGTTAACCAACCACCACCCAGACGTTTTCTATCGGATTTCTTAGACTTAATGGTGGATATATAATACTGTTTTCAGAAAACCAATTATTGACTAATCGGACTGTATGAAAAAGGCAGTTGTTATATTAATGTTGTTACTGTAGGTGCTGCAAAATCATTTTGACTCTGATTAAGATTAAATAAAGCTTTTTTCTAATCAATAATATTCTCCAAAATATATATCAGCAAGTATAGTCCATGACTGGAACTGAATAGTATTATCAACAAAATATGCATGACATTCGGCCATCCTGACTTACAAAGCGTACTTGCTTATACTAGGAGAGTTGCACTAATAGATGGTAGTTAAGGCTAAAGCAGTGAATTCGGCCAACTATAGATACATGTTTCTGACTTAAGGTCCTCATCAGTACTTACAACAGTCAACTAGTAGAGAGACGAGTATAACTAGCGCTAAAAATTAATACACAAAACCACACCAGAGTCACCAACATCGACAATTTGCGATACCAAGAGAACGTCCGAAATCTTCACCGGACTTGATGCTGTATCACCACGGAGCAGCATATAGCCACCTGTGGCGAAACTCATATGGTGTGGTTTTCTGTATTAATTTTAGCGCTAATTGTACTTGTCTATCGACTATCTGACTTTAATAATGAAGACCTAAGTCAGAAACACGTGTCTATAGTTGACCAAATTTCATTGCTTTAGCTGTCATTTCAAAGAAATCCTTTTTCTACTATATTATAATTCTTGCCGCGTTAATATTTTCCTACTTTCAATTTATTACATTTGGGATATGAGTTTCGCTACAGATGGCTACATGCTGCTCCGTGGTGATAGAGTATCAAGTCCGGCGAAGATTTCGGATGTTCTCTTGGTAACTACAAATATCGGTTTTGCTCTATGTATAAAACACTAACTTTACCACAAACAATACACATTTTACAAAGTACATAAAACAAACATAACAAAACTAAGAAACAAAGAAGTAGGAAACAAGGCTACGCTTGAGTGACCAATCAGAGACGTCGATGTAATTTTTTTTTGATGAGAGGCGATAGTCCAAAACGAAAAAAGAAGAGATTGTTCTGGACGAACTTGGCTAACTCTAGTAAAGTACGATGCTACATTAATAAAACGAAGAAGAATTAGTAAAAATGGCAGAAAAGACTTGAAGGGAATACAAAATAAGAATATATAGTTATTCTTTTGAAATATTGTTAAAAATCAAAAGAGGCTCAAAATTTAACATTTCCTTAACACAGATACGGATGGGGCTCTTTTCAGCTTTTGTTCTTGCCATCTTTTCCAAAAAAAACAACTTCTTACCTTTATCGCTTTCGTGAGTTATATTTATATTTTCGGAAATGGAAAAACGATGTTTTGAGGATAACAAATGATTCGCAAAAGCAAATTTTGTCAAGACTGTCGTTTTTGTCTTTGATTCTATCTATATATTGATTTAAAGTATTCTTTGTTTTAAATGCTATGGAGATACTAAATGCCTTAAAAAATTTAGCTAAATGTAGAGATGTATTTCCAAAATATGTTAAAACTCTGAACTTGTTTGTATTAGTTTTATTATTATGTATTAAATTATAAGAGAGTTTGTATTTCTTCATAAACATAAAATTTTGTTCAATGTTTCGATTGGGAAACCATTGTTTAAGGCAATTTCCCTTTATATATCTAATTCTATAGCAAAATCAGCTTGGGATAACGGTAATTTAAAAAGTCTGTACAAAAACGAATTAAAAGCTGCAAATTTTTGAGAAAATGGTGAGTTTGATGTAAACCGGTAAATTTACCTTATTTACCCAGTCTAAAATTATACACACTTCTTTAATTTTATTAAAAATAGATTTTCAAACAACCCAGTAATTAAACATTCTTCTTTATAGTAAGTACTTTGTGTACATCCTGTTTATATACGGAATTCAATATTCTATATTAAAATACGAGGGTGTTATAAAACTAATAAAATTTTCTTTATGGCTTCTCATACTCTATTAACTGGACATATTCCTAACCTTAAAAGCACTAGTCCGGACCCCAAGGTAAAAATATTTCTAGCAATAAACACCCGTTTAATGCGACCATAAACAATATTTACGTCCTTGACTTTATAGCAGGATTTAACTGCACAGTTATGTTCGGCCATTGAAGTTAGGTTTTATGTGCATGGCTAAACTTTCTTAATTTTCTTTCAAATTGACTAAATATTTCAGGAATCTGTTATAGCTCGGTTTAAGATCAATTATATAGAGGCAACAAATCAAAGTAGCAAAAAGAAAAGCTGGCGTATCTGAATTTTAACCCTACCACTGGTAGGTAAGGTGTTAGCTGCCCTATTGTTCTCTTCCCAGGCGTATTTCAAATTTGTTTTTAAAATACATATATATATATATATATATATATATATATATATATATATATATATATATATATATATATATATATATATATATATTATATATATATATATATATATATGTATTTATTTATATATATATATATATATATATATATATATATATATATATATATATATATATATATATATATATATATATATATATATATATATATATATATATATATACATATATATATATATACAGTGTGTCTAATACTTGATTTTTGTGCAAAATTTGAAATAAATTGAAAAGTGGTGTTTTAGAAATAATTTTCTTCTCGTTTAACTAGGCCGCCATTTTGTTTTACCATATTGGATTTTTACCAAAATATTACCAGGTCATTCCCATATGAACCCTAATTTTTCACGAAAATTTCAAAAAAGTCAATCGGGTAAGTAGTTTTAAGTTATGCCGTGAACTAAGTGACAGACAGACAAACCGACAGTCGGACCGACGGAATTGATAAAACATATTTTTTGGCATCTAAAGACTTTAAAACGATTACAAATATTTTATTTAGCCGTCATTTTGTTCCGTCATCTTGAATTAGTACCACAGTTTTACTAGTTCATCTGTATAGAACAATTATTTATGATACACAATTTGAAATCAGGCCTTTAAGTAGTTTTTCAAGCTGAATTTTTAAATATTTTACTAAGCCGCCATTTTGTTCCGTCATGTTGGATTCGTACCAAAATTTTACCAGTTGATTCCTACATAATACTTGATATTTGTGCAAAATTTGAGATAAATAGGATAAGTATTTTTTTAGTAATAATTTTTTTAACATTTAGGCCGCTATTTTGTTTTGACAAATTGAATTTTTATCAAAATGTTACCATTTTATCTCTATCTAACCCTTAATTTTTGACTTGAAAAAAAAAAACATAAATATCATCCGTACAAAATACGTTTGGTACAAGAACTTAACGAAGATGACTTTGACAGACGTCTGCAATTCTGCGAGATCATAAATGAACGAGTAAATCAGGACCCATCAGACATTTCTTATATATATATATATATATATATATATATATATATATATATATATATATATATATATATATATATATATGTGTCCCAGATTCGCTTCTCTATATAGGGATCTCGGCTCCTATTATACCTACTGCAAAGGTTAAATGGGGAAAGTTTTAGAGGAAACTGATTGCATTCGATATCTGGCTTCAGATTTACGACCGATCAATAAGTTTGGGAAATATCGGCGAAAAACCGAAAATGACGGATTTCGTTTTTCGCCAGTATATCCAGAAAGGTAAATTTGACAGCTATCAAAATGTGACATTATTCGGACACATTTTTAAGACAAAGAAGATGGCGTATACGACACGTCTTCATTGTTTTTTGTTAACCCGCAACCCGTCTCAACTCTCATTTTTCTTATAACCGCCATATTGGATTTTTCGATTTTTGGAAAGAGCCCAAAATTCCCAGTCTAGTGATATCTCACAAGTGCATTAAAGATTTTAAATTCATCAAAATATCACACTTCGTAAATTAGGTTTCAATGTTTTTAAAGCAGACCATGATTTATTTCTCACAAGATTACATTAATAAGTAAGTAATGTATAGAACGCATTGAATTTTCAATACAACATGAATGTAGATAACTAGACTTAAAAAATCTAAATGGGCTTTAACTACTTTGTAAGTGGGTAACATTAATTTACACATCTGCAAAATGACGTCCATTTGCATCGAGACATTTTTGACAATTGCTGACTGTTTTTCGTACAACCCTGGTAAGTTTATTTCGGTTAATATTTCTAAATGTGTCCAGAACCCTTTGTCTCAGGATTTCTATGGTCACGGGGGATCAAATTCATAGATTTCATTCTTCGTGTGACCCCAGAGGTAGAAATCCAAGGGCGACAGGTCAGGGGATCTAGGAGGCCAAGATATTGGACCATTTAAAGAAATGATTCCTTCGTCAAACTGCTCTCTTAAGAAGTTCCTGACTTGAATGGTATTGTGAGCCGGACACCCGTCTTGTTGAAACCAAGTTCAATCTTCCGTTAGAATAGCTCGTAAGGCTGGTACAACCTGGTTTCGCAAAAGCTCTAGGTACCTCTGCCCTCTTAGGTTGTAGTCAAACAAAAATGGTGCAATAAGTCGATTTCCTGAAATGATTAATAATTTATAAATAGGTGCCCAACAGTCAAAGGCGGCAGGGTCCGCTGGGTGGTACTAGAAACAATAAATTATAAAGGGAAAATTAACTTTATTAAAAAGTAGATATTTTCTTTCCAAAAATAATTATCGAAACATCCCGTAATGAATGAGCTTGTATACAGTTGAAACCTATTCAGCTTTATTATGAAAAAGAAAAACATATTTGGTTAGCGGGAAGTAATAGCCGTAATAAATTATTTTGTTGGTATTGCATATTAATTTCGGAAATACTAAATCAATTTATTTCAGCGATATAATAATCTTAAAGAAGTACACCGTGCCTTAATAAAACATAAAATATCAAAAGAACAAACCCCTTGCGCTTTAAAATTTAAATTATTCAGAAATACAGCTGAACGCCTTTCTATAAATCATAATGAAAATCGAAAAATAATTCGACATTTGATTAATATGGTATTTTTTTTTCATAACGCACGGGTTGCGGGTTAACAAAAAACAATGAAGACGTGTCGTATACGCCATCTTATTTGTCTGAATTTGATCCCCCGTGACCATAGAAATCCTGAGACAAAGGGTTCTGGACACATTTAGAAATATTAACCGAAATACACTTACCAGGGTTGTACGAAAAACAGTCAGCAATTGTCAAAAATGTCTCGATGCAAATGGACGTCATTTTGCAGATGTGTAAATTAATGTTACCCACTTACAAAGTAGTTAAAGCTCATTTAGATTTTTTAAGTCGTTATTTACGTTCATTTTGTATTGAAAATTCAATACGTTCTATACATTACTTACTTATTAATGTAATCTTGTGACAAATAAATCATGGTCTGCTTTAAAAACATTGAAACCTAATTTACGAAGTGTGATATTTTGATGACACTAAAATCTTTAATGCACTTGTGAGATATCACTAGACTGGACATTTTAGGCTTCTTCTAAAAATCGAAACATCCAAAATGCGGCTATAAGAAAAATGAGAGTTGAGGCGGGTTGCGGGTTAACAAAAAACACTGAAGACGTGTCGTATACGCCATCTTCTTTGTCTTAAAAATGTGTCCGAATAATGTCACATTTTGATAGCTGTCAAATTTACCTTTCTGGATATACTGGCGAAAAACGAAATCCGTCATTTTCGGTTTTTCGCCGATATTTCCCAAACTTATTGATCGATCGTAAATCTGAAGCCAGATATCGAATGCAATCAGTTTTCTCTAAAACTTTCCCCATTTAACCTTTGCAGTAGGTATAATAGGAGCCGAGATCCCTATATAGAGAAGCGAATCTAGGACACACTGTATATATATATATATATATATATATATATATATATATATATATATATATATATATAGAAATGTCTGATGGGTCCTGATTTACTCGTTCATTTATGATCTCGCAGAATTGCAGACGTCTGTCAAAGTCATCTTCGTTAAGTTCTTGTACCAATCGTATTTTGTACGGATGATATTTATGTTTTTTTTTTCAAGTCAAAAATTAAGGGTTAGATAGAGATAACATGGTAACATTTTGATAAAAATTCAATTTGTCAAAACAAAATAGCGGCCTAAATGTTAAAAAAATTATTACTAAAAAATACTCATCCTATTTATCTCAAATTTTGCACAAAAATCAAGTATTATGTAGGAATCAACTGGTAAAATTTTGGTACGGATCCAACATGACGGAACAAAATGGCGGCTTAGTAAAATATTTAAAAATTCAGCTTGAAAAACTACTTAAAGGCCTGATTTCAAATTGTGTACCATAAATAATTGTTCTATACAGATGAACTAGTAAAACTGTGGTACTAATTCAAGATGACGGAACAAAATGACGGCTAAATAAAATATTTGTAATCGTTTTAAAGTCTTTAGATGCCAAAAAATATGTTTTATCAATTCCGTCGGTCCGACTGTCGGTTTGTCTGTCTGTCACTTAGTTCACGGCATAACTTAAAACTACTTACCCGATTGACTTTTTTGAAATTTTCGTGAAAAATTAGGGGTCATATGGGAATGACCTGGTAATATTTTGGTAAAAATCCAATATGGTAAAACAAAATGGCGGCCTAGTTAAATGAGAAGAAAATTATTTCTAAAACACCACTTATTCAATTTATTTCAAATTTTGCACAAAAATCAAGTATTATTTAGGAATCAATTAATAAAATATCCGTAAGAATTCAGGACGGCGTAACAAAATGGCGGCTTAATAAAATATTAAAACATTCAGCCTGAAAAACTCAAATCAAATTGTGCGCTATAAATGATTGTGGTATACAGATGAACTAGTAAAACTGAGGTACTAAATCAAGATGATATGATATTTATAGTAATAAAAAAATTATCTTCCCAGGTTTTACATATCTTCACGTTTTAGCGCCCCGAGATGCCAAAAAAGATGTTTTATCAATTCCGTCGGTCCGTTTGTCGGTTTGTCTGTCTGTCTGTCAGTTCACGGCATATCTTAAAAACTCCTTATGAGAGTGACTTCAAATTTTGGTCAAAAATTATTTCTGAAAAAAACTGATTATCCAATTTACCTCAAATTTTGCATAAAGATCAAGTGTTATATAGGCGTTCTTTTAAAAATGTTTACAAATGAAGAATATGACCTGAAGATAACAAATTGTTAAATAAGTTCAATAAAATTGATTCTATATTGGCTTTCTGGTGCGTGCATGTTTAAAGCAAGCTTTACCTTTAACTTTTTTAATACTATTTTTGAATTTCTTTGTTCTGTAAAATACAATTTTTGGTAAGTTGGTATTTTTTAATAAATTTTGGAAACTAAAATAGCTGTCTGTGGTTTTGTGGAGTCAAAAATGTGCATATAATTAATCTCAAAAATTATTATTGTTTGGTTACAGTGTAAAGTAGGTTTTTCTATTTCGTTATACGACGACAATGTGCTTCCAGATTACTATCCTTTATACCAAATAATTAATCCATGCATCCATCAGATGTACAGCATTTCAATGATATTGTAAAGCTTTTTGTTTTGTTAAAAAAAAACTGACCCGATAATATGAAATCATGTAGAACGTAGCAACGATGCCATGTTGTCAAAAACCTAACTGAAACCTTCTCCAAAATTAAAAATTTTAAACTGTAATACCTCGAAAACCATTTAGGAGTAACCGATGTTATATATAACTTCTTTTCAAAATCGTCCAATAAAATGTTTATAGTCAAACCCCTAACATCTTGTATAGATAGGGAGATAGATATGTTACATATTACTTTTTTACTTCCCTTATTTCTAGTACATTTGGCAAGTTGTTCTCACCAATTGATAAATATTCAAAAACTCTTCATTTTTTATCTTAATGCAAATTTAATGCTCTATAGGCAATTGCAACTAAAATGCAATCGTCACCAAAATTTTAAGCAAATGGAATCACTGTTGGTATAATAAGTGGCTATCGTAATTGTGGCTTGTGAGATGAAGAGTTCGGATCTCCCCTTAAGCATAACTTCCCCAAATATTGTAAAGGATCATATTGTCTTCACTGCATCTTTCATTTAAGCGCCTCTACACTAAGATTCGCTTATCTGATTGATACAGTTAATTTTTAATTCGTTCACAAAACATTCTGCTTTTCCAGCCATTTAAGTTCCACTGAATGTGCTCAGCTTTCTCTTAATAACGGGATACCATAACTTAATCTCTAAAAAAACGAAAATTTTAGTAGTTTAGGTGTTAGTTTTACTTATCTTAAATTATTCTGTTCTCGTAAAACCGCTTCTTGATTGTAGTGATTAATTCGAGTTGAGATGTATAATCTGTTCCTACGCGCCGTCCTAGTGGTAGTGGCGTTAAAATATTTTAGGAGCATTATTTAATGGGAGAACTGAACCCTTCATCTCGCGAGCCAGAATTAGATCAGTCACTTACTGCGACCACTTTCTTGTATCAATAGAAATTCCACTTGCTCAAAATGTCAGCGATGGTTTTATTTCAGTTGACTATAATGTGCATCCACATAAAATGCCAAAGATTAACGAAATTTTGAAAGAAAATGGAAAAACTAGAAGGGTATGGCTACCCTAGACTATGTTCGATTGCGCCTCAAATTTGCGTTAAAGTAAAAAGACGAATTAAGGCAATACGTTGCCAGAATATACTAGAAACTAGGGGGGGCTACTTAAATCAAAACTGATTTTAATGATTATGATTTGTGTTTATTATATGTACTAATATACTGAAATATACCGTTCTTTCCAAAACAAAATTTTAGAATTGAACATCAACTTGCTGGTTATACGCCAGTTTGTTTAAAAAATCACACTTTGCATTAATTATAAGACAAACAAAAAATCTCGAAAGCGTCCCGAGACAAACTTTTAATTTAAACTAATTAATTTTGCAAGCTGGTTGGGATACGCCCTATATAATTGACAAATTATTTTTTTCAACGGTCATATTCGAAAAGGCAAATCCTTGAGGGTTTGTGCATCATTTTACTGTTTTTCCACATTTCATTCTTAATAGTATATATCTAGTATATCTGTAGTTCGCAGGAGAAATTCTGGTAGCTCGTACCTCGCAAAACATTTTTAAAATATAAAAAATTTTTATTCCCTAAATTGAGCTAGATCTCATAATAAACGCGAGCGGCGGCAACACTGCGGTAAATGCTATGTAGCCGATGCGACGTCACCACGCTAAAATCGAGTAGAAATGATCAGCGAGACAACGCGCTTGGGTTCGGGAACGATCCTGGGGTGCGATTTTGCACTTATCATTTCGTTAGTTAACGAAAATTTTCTCCGTTTGGAGATCTGTTCGGCATGACAATCGGATTTTCCGATCCTGGTTCGTTAAACAACAACCTACTACTAAAGCCGCCATTTTCCGAATCTGTCAGTTCTTGAGTTTTTGATAATATCCAAATTTACTGCCTGCCTGGAGTTTCATTTCGTAAGATAAAAAGTAGTTTTGATTACTTGAAAGCTAAGCCATGATATATTGGCATATGCATCATACCGTAAATATTCAACAGATGCCAAAATATTCAAGAAAATCATGAAAACATGGAACCTCCAAAGAGGCAGCGAAGATACGAAACTCGTAAATCCTTCAAATTAAACAAGGTAAGCTAATCTGTTTAAAAAATATTATCTATGTCATATTATTACGAAACCTGTATATTTTAATTATTAATGAATCATTATTTTTAATTCAGTGAATTCTTCTTTCTTGATCATTTTGTTAGAAGTCCCTACGGGAAAACATAAAACGCTATCCTCAAAATGTACTTCTTTTGAAGAAATATTTAACAAAGTTGTGAATATTCTGTTTAAATATTAATTACATTATTTGCTATATGGTGCAAAATTCTATATTACGTACTTTATTTTTAAAAGAAAAGGGACCTATGATAATATGTATTCCATCTATTCTAATCCAGCACCGCGGCTGTTATGCAACCACATAAACATCATACATTTATCCGCCTTTGAAACGGAGCGCGCCTTCCACAGAAAAATAATATAATAATATAGGCGAAATGCGTTCCTCGGGAGAACAAAGCGTTTTAAACTTAGAGTAAGAATAAAAATCTTACTCTAGGTTGTAATTGCCCGTTGTTACTGGGGAATGGCCCTCCCTATTTTAAGAATAGGCAGTATTTTATTTATTTTGGTCTCTCGTAACCTAACCTAACTTCTTTAGTTCACAGATACACAGTAAACAAGTCGAACAGCTGATGGATCAGTTGCGGAAACATAACAGTGGTTTAATAGTGGTGTATTTAGGTATTGCAAAATTGAACATAAATACCAGTAACTAGGAACCAATTTAAGAATAATATTTTCTATTGATGGAAAGACTAAGGAAGCAATAAGGGCAGTTGAATCTAGATTATCATAATACTGTTACAGGTAGGCATGAATTTGTATATTTTTAAGCAAATAGAATGTACTTGCTAAAATTATATTTTACTGTCTATGTCGAGGTCTATGTATAACTTGTAAACAAAAGTATTCCTTAACAGGTATTATATATTTTCACTGTTGAGGGCGAAATGAAATAATCTTTGTTTTTCTTTAAAATTTATATTATATTACACAGTATGTGGTGTATGGCACATTTATTGATTATAGCAATATTTTTACTTTTTTGCAGAATAGGACCCTAAAAAGAACGATACAAGAAATGATGTCAAGTATTTGATACAGTATTTTCATTTACCTTTCACATACTTAGTCAATATAAGGAAGAACAATAACCGAAGCACAATTACAAATTCCTCGATAAGCTATTTTGTTGATTCAAATTTGAACTCGACCATTTTGATTGTAGAAAATATATACCTGTGTAAGTATTAATTGTGATTATTTTTTTTTATAAAGAAACTTACTATAATATTAGGCTTAAACAGATTAGGCTAGTATAATTCATAAGCTTATGTTTAGCAAAGTCTACTGCAAAACATAACTATGAGTTCGTTATTGTAACAAATTATCAGTTTACAGTATCAAAAGAATTTAACACTTGAAACCTTGTTTAATTTGACTAATTGTTTTTGCACTGATATTCTGTCGGAAAACAGCAGCAAGATAATGCATAGCAACTCAACTGATGAATGGTGCACTTATTTTTTTATTATGCCATCCATTAAACTTTGTGCTAGACACCTCATTATGTTTTATATGTTTGTTTAATTTCTTACAGTGTGACACAAATATGTTTGAAGTGTTTGTTTTTCCTTGGGTTTTGCTAATTGCAATTTTTAATGTGTATTTTTAAATTAATCTTTTGTTCAAATCTATGAATCGCTTTTGAAGTTTCACATCACAATAAAAATATTCTATTTAAAAAAATAACTATTATATGACTTAATAAGTTCATTATGTTTAATGGAATTTATTTGTTTATTCCTATGTAAAATTGTATAGGGTGCCTGATTATATTTTAAATGGTACGTACCCTAGAGGCCTTATGCTATGAGTTATCAGAAAACTTTAAATACAAATGTTTTTGGGTTTGAACAAAATCATCATTCATTAAATCATTCTTGCCAATTATAAATATACTAGGTTTAAACTTTATCTCTAAAGATAAGAGAAATTTTAGAAAAACCCTGCCATAAGAGGCAATGTGTAAGAGATTTGCTTCTTATGATAGGGTTTTTCTTAAATTTCTTGATTATCTTTAGAGATAAAGGTCTTAAACCTAGTCCATTATTAATAATCAGCAAGAAGAGACCATTTGAGGTGTATCTATTATACAGGGTGTGCCTTTTAAAATAACGCAGTCGATGCCCATTTGCTAAATTTCCGATTATCTTTTGTTTGTTTTTCTTATAAATTGACCAAACCTAAACACTTTTATATTTAAAGTTTTTTGATAACTCATAATAAAGTCTCTAGGGTATTGTTTAAAATATAACCAAACATCCTGTACATAAAATCTGTATAAAATATCAGATGTGTTAAAAATTTAAAAAAACTACATTAATATACATATAGTAACAAAAGTGAACCAAACTTAATTTTAGAGAAAAAATTATACACCATATACATTATACTTATATCATGAAGAAACCTTATTTTTTGTAAGTTAAGTTAACTGTGTTTACCATTTTTGACCAGAAGAGGTTATTTCAAATCCATTATTATGTAATTCTGGGATACCTTGTTAGGTACTGGAAGAAACTAGGTTGCTAAAAGTACATTTTGTGAGGATATATTAAATATTTATACAGGATGTTTTTTTATTATGGACTATTTTGTTTTATTAAAGAACAAAACGTCTGGTTTATATGCAATTTGGTAAACTGAGGTTTAATACTTTAAAAAAGACTATACATGAATTTGTAATTCGTTTTGTTTAAAATTTTATTTTTTAAATTTCAATTTACTTGAAACATCTGTATGTTGCCTTTTTTAATCATATCAAATAAAGTATAACTGACTTAAGTCTATGAAAATTAAGATCACTCACAGTGAAAACTGTATTTTGTAACAAGAAACATTTTTTCTCGATTTTTTTCTTCAGAATAACTTTATTTTATAAATTCAATTCTGTCTCTATTTTGTAAGATTTGGAGGTGATCATGGTATCTATTGTTCAGAAAGTCAAGAACTACAACATATATAAAATGTAGGGAATTTCCCTCAAGCTAGTTTTATAAGATTTATGTGTAGTCCTAGTAGCTACCTCGCAATTCACCCTTTCTTATAGGCTTTGTTCAGTATAATTTTTAGAATACCTAGTGGCATTGTGGATTGTGACATATAAATGACGAACTTAAAGATGGACATTTTTGGACAATATTCAGATCTCAATTTTTGTTCAACAAAAATTAACATATTTAGTTACGGTTTTCGACAATGTCTAATAGGCGCGTAACTAAGGGGGCATAGGGGAGGTGATGTCTTTTTTTTTGGGATATTGCATGGGCGCCCGCAGAACCATAACTGATGAAAAAAAAAACAAAAAAGGTCATAGTCCATTTAGTATATAAATGTAATTTATATATGTAATATACAATATTTACATCTTCCAAGGGAGGCAAGCGTCCCCCTCCCCCCTTCCCCCATTCAGTAACAGGAGTCTAGGGACGCCCCTACGGTCTAGCACTAAGTTTATAGCCTAGAGGATGTTAATGCAGGTCTTCAATAAGTGTTTTGTAAAACACTTGTTGAAATAGTTTTCCTTGTTTTTTTTTAATTCTTTAGTTTTTTTTTGTACAGGTTGTTTTCAACGAAATTGTACATTTTTTTTAAACATGTTTTTTTTTCTCAACTTTTGTATCCCTTATACTATTATTTCTTACCTCAGTTATGAATAAAGGTAATGTCTCTAAATTTATAAATGCGACTGTTGTACAGGGCTTTCATTTATATTTTGACACCTAGTTACATCTTTAATTATAGAAAATTTAAAAAAAAAACTTTAATTTCAAAATTTGTAGGATTATTCCTGTATTATGGTCTAAGAATATCAAATATTTCTAAAAATTATTGAAAAGTAGAAAAAACTACATAACATGAATTTTTTAAATGTGACACCTTGAATATTATTATCTAATTAAATTAGTCTTTTCATACCGATTATAAATATATGAGTTCAGAGAGAGAGAGAGGACTAATATCTTTGCCTCTTATGAAATGACTTTTATCAATTTTTTGGATAATCTTTAAAGATAAAGGTACCAAACCTGATATAATGCTAACTTCAGATTCATTTAATGTTGCATTAAATGGGGCCAGCTAAAAAAAATATAGGTTATGTAATTTCTTCTATTCAGTAATATTTTGTATTCTTAGAAGATAATAGTGAAAAAATCCTACAATTATTGTGTTTTTATTTTCTATAGTTAAAGCTGTATCTAGATGTCAAAATATAAATAAAAACATTATACTTATAAAAAACTGTTTTGCATATTTTTTACTTTGAACTAACTTCAAACTCATCATTAGAATTCATTAATATCTATGTAAATTTAAATAATAACAGATCTTTTTACCATTATTTAATAAGTTTCATTAATTTTTAAACTCTCAAATGACCTTTTGATCTGATGGATCATGAAAGTTAGTTTAAAGTAAAAAGTTCAAAATAGAATGGGGTAAGAAACAATTGTTTGATGTATACGGGAGCTGAGAAAAACAACACATCCAGAAAAATTTACATTTTGGTGAAAACACCCTTTATATAAAAAAAGTTTTTTGGTATTCGGGTGTGAATTATCCTGGGTAGAAAAGAACAATATAATATTTCGTTTTGTAATAGTCATTGTGTGTGTATAAACATTTTGTGAAAATGACAAGGGCTTAGATAATACTCTGTGTAACAGATTTCTTGTGGCCTTTTGCATTTTCGAAGCGATAAATGCAACATATAGTGCTAGGCATTATCGAAAACCACAACTCAATATATAAATTCTGGTTGAAAATTAGTAAACTTGAATTTTGTCTTCAAATTTGGACATCAGTACCTAAAATTAATTAATTAATGTAGGGGTTATGGTTATATTGAATAAAAAAAATTGGGTTGAGGTACTATACATGCTGTTGGTTACAAACACAAGTTTAAAAAGCCATATTTATATGGATATTCTTCATATTTTCTTAAGGGGAATATGCTTCTTAAGTATTGCTTTTAATTTTTAACGAAAATTGGAAATATACCTATTTTATCAATAACGAAGTTTTTTTATAGCATATTGACAGCTGATTTTTTGAAAATCAATTTTTTTACAATATTTTTTCTTCTTTTTAGGTATTCAAGTCACAGTGTGAGTCCTTTGGACCCTTTGTAAAAGAAAATGGTGTGTACTTACATATCACCAGAAATAAGCAGCAATGGAAACTAATTTCAGCTTGTAACAACTTGAACAATAAAAACATGTCCAATTGTAATATGTTTTTATTTAGTGACAAATATAGACTTGATTTTCACTATAAAATATCGCAACACTTTTAAAAAAAAATTAAAGAAGTTCCAGTCAATTTCGTAATAATCAAAATGGAAAATTATTTCATTTATATCTTAAAGATTTATGACTATACTTAAATCTAAAAAAATAATTATATTTAGGCGTTTTATAGATACAGATTTTCAGGGATATAGAAAGTTAGAGATTGATACCATTATGAAATTAGTTATGGGTGGTATTATATATGAATCTTTAAACAAATTTCCAAAAGTTAAGGTATGAACGTAGAAATATTTATTTTTCAGTTCAATTTTTAGTTTTTAGACGATAAAATTACTCTATCAGGTATAGGATCAACTGTGCAATAATTTTATTATTTTTAATGCAATGAAAAAAATGCAAAGTAAATTTTCTTCTTCCCAATCATATGGTAATTATCAGTCTTTGAAATATATAGAGAGTGACAAAACATCTATTTTTATTAAATGAATACCCTGTCTATTTTTTACACCTATAAAAAGCTAAAAAAGTCTTTCCAAAAAACTTCATGCCAAATTTTCTGATATACCCACCTGTGATATTTAAAAAACTAAAATTAATACCTTCCTGCAAATGGCCATATTATTTTTGAATATATAAATTTCGTAACAGTTACAAATAGAGTATTTCTTAAAAGGGCTTCTTTATACAGAGCATTCCATGTAAACAATTACACTGTGTGTAATATTTTTTAGTACGAGAAATAATACAAATATTACAGAGGGACTACTTTAGATGGCAATCAATTTCCCTCGTACAGATTGTCTGCATATTCAAATAATTTATTAGGCCGTCATTTACTTTTGTTATACAAGATTCGGACTAAAATTTTACCAGTCTGTCTCTGTTTCTCACTTGAGTTATGCAATTTTATTTCATTAGGCTGCCATTTTGTTTCGCCATATTCTATATACCAAAATGTTTCCATTCCGTTGAAAACTCAAATTCAACTGGATAAGTAGTTTTTAAGCTATGCTGCGTACAGACAGACTGACAGAAGTGGGAAAACATGGGGCCCAAGCACCCTAAAATGCAAAGTTCTGCAAAATTTTAAAGGGTTAATTTTTCATTTTTTACTCTTTTAAACTGATCTAAATGCTGGTGGTTGCCCTTCTTCAATAAGGACTTTTATTTATTTTAAACTTTATAATTAAATGATAAAAGTATTAACTTCTATTTGTTTATTTTTCTAATGATTTAATAAATCCTATTATGTATTTTAATAATTTTAACACAGAATAAGTGTGTAACTTATTTTATTAAGACCATATTACCATTTTATTAAAAATCGTCTTAAAACAATACATTTGGAAAAATAAAAAACATATTACCAATTCATTAGATAAATATAGAAAACAAATGTATTAGAAATTAAAGTTAGAAGTTTCATTTTGAAAAAATATTTAATTCAGAATAAATATAACATTTTGACTAGTACGTCTAAAACTAGTCCACTCTAATAAAGATATGTATGCATTTATCACTACAGTACATTGAATTTGTAGACAATAGAGAAAAAAACTTAAGCTCTATCTCAAAATATGGCTTACTAAAGTATTCAACAATTGTCTGTTAAAATTATTAGATTTTAGTTTAATGTTGATTCTTTAACAAATGTTTGTTGCTAGTGTCCTATTTATTTAAAAAGATGTTATGTATCTTAAAATAGTTATTTCCTACCTCGAAATACCTGACAGTGTCTTTAAGAATATCATATTCTCTAATGTCTCTAAAATATCTGGAAATACAAGTGCAAAAATATTATATTACGCCTTTATAATAAGGTATAATAACATTAAAATCTGTTCTGGAAAAGCACAATACAATATCCACTAAAATGTTCACTTTTTTCACTGCACTCACATGTAGCGATTAATTAAAGTCAAATTTAGGTCTCTTGAAATCACCACTTATTTGTTAACTTCTGTTTTATTAGAATATTAGTAGGTATTAGGTACAATATTATTCACCATCACCAATTGATGCTAACAATGCTGCTATATCTTCCATTTTAGAAGTATAACAAAGACAAATATTAAGGATCTCCAGGCAGACCTTAGTAGCTTCGGATTTTTAACTCTTCTTCACCTTTTAATTATTTCCAACATAATAAAGTATACTTAATTAATTAGGCCAAACAAATGTGTCGTGTTTGCTCAACGTCAACAAAATAATTTTAAGGTTAACAGTAATTGTCAAATTGTAATGAAAAACTGGCATACTTGACGTCAAAAAATACATGCAATTTTCCATTTAAGAAATGGATGCTACTTCCAACCT
This sequence comes from Kuschelorhynchus macadamiae, assembly GCA_030620095.1. NCBI lineage: Eukaryota > Metazoa > Arthropoda > Insecta > Coleoptera > Curculionidae > Kuschelorhynchus > Kuschelorhynchus macadamiae. The sequence goes on along the minus strand of JAUTXW010000961.1, from coordinate 2,390,870 downwards.
TTGTCAGTTGTTTCGCTAAATCACGTGATTTAGCGATTCGTTAACTAACGAAATGATAAGTGCAAAATCGCACCCAGGCTTGCTTTGAACGGTGTAAATACGTAAGGAGTGGTGGCCAGGCGCAGTTTAAAACTGAACGAGACAAAATTTAGCGGTTTGGTTAGCGTTGGCCCACAATTAAAAATATGGCAAGTAGTAGTAAGAAAGTGAAAACATACCATCTCCGTTCGGAATGGGAAGAACAGTATTTTTTCACAGAAGTTAAAGGCAAAAATGTGTGTTTGATATATAATAGTTCTGTCTCCGTTGCTAAAAACGGAAATATTGAGAGGCATCATAAAACTGTACAGGGTGTTCCAGCGAGGACTGAACAGGGACCTATTTTCGACCTTCCTTGTATTTTGGAAAAATTCAAAATAGCCAATCGATGTATTTTTTCTTGTAGAATCCAAAAATATCATCGAAAAAATATTTGAACCAGAAACAAAAGAGTTACGCTATGCATCAGGTGTTTTTTAAATGGAATGTATCGTTTTTTATACGATTTTTGGAAAGAGTGATTTTTTTTATGTCCGTTCTGATTAAAAGATTTGATTTTGCGATAGCTGTTTATATTACATTTTAATGTTTTATAAACTAAAATTTTAGCTTCACCTGTTTAAAATATACGATAGGTTGGTATAGGTGATCAAATTTAATGTTCGTTACTTTGTTTCATATCAAGGGAATGTAAACAACCCGAGACTGTGTTTCGCAATTTTGTGAATCTGCTTATATTACAGACACGTTTTCTATTTATTTTGTCAATTTTATTTTCACCCCAATATAATAAAAAGACCTAATAGGAAAGGTAGCAGACAACCGCAAGAAGAAAGTGCCTAATAAGGGCAAAATAATGGTTTCTACGAAAAAAAAAACGTGTTTGAATTTTATCTTGTTGGATAGAAATATATAAGTATATCATCTTAAGAAAAGCAAATATCAACATAAGAGAAAAAATAAAGGCATTACAAATTATTAAATAATTGCTTTTTAATAATAAAATATAATCCTTAATTACTAGTACAATACAATAGATTAAATATCTGCCGAAATTTTGCATTTCGCGAAGTTTGAGGAAAATCTTAATTACGGAATGATCGCAGTCCACCTCTAGATGTATATGATCTCCAAGCAAATATTTACAATTAATGACCTTTAATGTCGGTATAGTTTTTAAGACAAAAATATGCTAATATAGTTTTAATGTTGTAGTTTAGAGTCCATATAGCAAAGCTTTATTATAAGGAATCATGGTTCTTGTAAGTAGACCGTGCCAAAATATAATTCCTTTGATTGCAAAATGTATCTTTAGGGATTTTCACTCTATGAAACCTGAGCACGTCTTCGTTGCTAGGAATGTGAGCTAAGGCCCATTTCAGCAAATAAGATGATATGTCATTATCTCTTCCGCCTGCCAAAGTTTCGTACTACATGCGTATGTTTCGTCTATTATGATGACCCTCTTATTTGAACTTTCTCTTTTTAGATTTGTGGCATTGATTATGCTCATCTTTCTGACGTATATTTTTCTTAAAGTAAGTCTGACATTAATAACATTAGTTAAAACGGCAAATAAAAATTTTGTTTACTGTTTTGCCGACGGACAAATTATCCTAAGATATTTAATTAAATGTATAAATAATAGTTGGCAAAGTGGATATTCTCCACATTGCCTTAAGACAGGTTTAATAATGTAAACACATAAAGGAGGCGATAAAGAATGTCCTTCGAACTTTCGCCCAATATCACTATTACTTACACTTTCAAAAAATAATAGAAAAAGTTGTAAAAAAGCGTGTCATTGCAGACTTAAATAAGTTTCATTTACTATATGTAAATGAGTTTGGCTTTCAAAATTTAAAAAGTAGTGGAGATGAAATATTTTTCTTTCTAGAAAAAAAATATTGTGGTTTAAACGACTAAGATCAGTCTTGGATCTTATTTTATTCCTATTGTGCAACTGCACGTAAAAAGTGAAAAACCAGCGACAAGGTCTAGTAGAGTTGAACGTAAGATGAAAAGGTACCTACGCATTAAAAAAAACTTCCTGCACGTCCGACCTCAAAAAAATGTGTTATGTATAGGTAATTTAAATTACATTTCGGTTAAAAATGGGCTCAAAAGGGTTCACCCGCTGCAGAAATACAAAGACGTGAGTACGATTTACCATTTCAAATTTTGCAGTTACGTAGGAAAAGGATCAATGTAAGGCGGTAAAAAAAATTATATGCGAAGGCATGTGCGTCAAAAAGTGGTCAAAAAATGGTCGAAAATGGACAAATCTACTTTTATTTTATAACACTAGATTTGATTTTTTCATAAAAATTCGCATTTAGCGCCCAACTATACATGTTTCCCTATTAAAATCACATTGAAGCTAATACATATCTTTTATAGTTTTAACGTAATATTGCAGCGGCGCGCGGCGGAAGGCTTGCAAGTGATCCATATTACCGCGTGCAGTTCCCCCTTAACTAACCTTAACATAAATGGAACTTTTACATTGTTTGCGAACGATGTAAAAGTCTTGTCTGGCGAAATAAAAATGAAGTCCTAATGAAAGTAAATATCTCATGAGATGTAATAATAGGCTATAATTAAATTAATATTTCAACGTTTAAGTTTAACTTTGAAAATCAAATACTACCCAACTAGCAAAGATGTTTTATAATTCGATGGCTCGCAAGCTATTTTATTTTATTGGAATTTTATTATTTCTTCCAAATTTCTATTTTATTATATAAGAGTTACCGTAAACATTATTCAGTCAGCAGCTAAACTGTTACATACAATTATCGTCAAAACGTTTATAAAACAAAATTAAAAAATATCTTATAAGTCACGAAATTATTGTAGAATGGTTTTCCTCAACGTCTTATAAAACATTTTACCTTATAAAATGGAATTATTTTATAGTTGTTTTTTAGTACATATTTTTATTACCTCTATAAATATATTAGTTTCTTTTAGTTTAAAAAACGATTTTATTATTGTACTTTTAAAAACAATTTCGCTTATAAAATTAATTTCTTTCTTTAAAAGTGAAATTGTTTTTGTAGTGTTAATTTTATAACCATTTTATAGTATGTCAGCCCGACAACAGTATGAATATAACAATAAACATAAAACTGAATCGTTTTCGTGAATATAAATTTGTTTTTGCTATAACTAAGTCAGCTGGATATTCATTTTAGGTTAGATAAACATTTTTTATCTGTTTCCGGTAAGTACAGGGTGTTCCAGCGAGGACTGAACAGAGACCTATTTTCGACCTTCCTTGTATTTTGGAAAAATTCAAAATAGCCAATCGATGTATTTTTTCTTGTAGAATCCAAAAATATCATCGAAAAAATATTTGAACCAGAAACAAAAGAGTTACGCTATGCATCAGGTGTTTTTTAAATGGAATGTATCGTTTTTTATACGATTTTTGGAAAGAGTGATTTTTTTTATGTCCGTTCTGATTAAAAGATTTGATTTTGCGATAGCTGTTTATATTACATTTTAATGTTTTATAAACTAAAATTTTAGCTTCACCTGTTTAAAATATACGATAGGTTGGTATAGGTGATCAAGGTAAAATGACGTTTGAATGCTTTGTCAATAAAAATTGACATTATTTTAATTATTGTCGAAGTCTTCACGTAAAAAATATATATTTGACTCTGATCGAAATGAAATACTCTTTGGACGAGAGACTACAGATTGTTATGCTATTTTACAAGTGCCAAGAAAATGCAAGAGAAGCAAGAAGAAGATTTATTGCAAATTTTCATAGAAATATATCCATCAATACAATTCTAAGGATAAAAAACCTATTTGAGGAAAATAAAACTTTACATGATAGAAAAAGAAATTCAATAAAAAATAATTATTAAATAATAAAATAAAACTACTAATAACATAAGTTTTCAATGTGACCGCCGTTTTTCTCGAAACAACATCGATAACCCCTTTGTAGCCTTTCTAAACTTGCTGTTACAATATGATTTTCCTTGTTAAGGCGGTTTATTTCATCGACAATTTTTCCCATGATCTCTTGAATATTTTCGTTTCGTTGTCTGTATACGACGTTCTTCAAATGGCCCCAAAGAAATGTATCCAAAACTGAGAGGTCGGGGCTATTGGGCGGCCAAGCATATGTTCCATTTGGCCTATTCATTCGTTATGGCGCCGATTTAAAAATTGAACCACATCATGCACGGCATGAGGAGGCGCCCCATCATGTTGCCAAATTAAATTCTGATATTCTGCCAATGGTAAGTCTTCCAAAAAATTTTCAATTTCGTTTTCTAAAAACTCATAATATCTGTGCCCATTTAAAGTCCCATTAAAAATATTGGTCCCAAAATTTTATTGTTTTTTATCCCACACCAAACATGAATAGAATTCCTCCCTTGAAATTTAATAGTCTGGAACTTTTTTGGATTTTCAACGGCCCAGTGGTGACTATTATGTCTGTTGAATACTCCCGATGTTGTGAAAGTAGCTTCGTCGGTCCACACAATATTTTTGAATAAATCAGGGTCTTCGTTTTCTTGCCGAATTACCATTTGAGAAACAAATTGGAAGCGAAGTTCTTTTTGTGCCGGTGTTAGGTGCTGAAGTGGAAGGATACGAAAAGGCCTAAATTTATGAATTTTCAGATTCCTGTGAACAGTCCCTCGGGTAACTCTTCTGCGCCTTACACCGCCACCGTACTGAACTTCCCGAACTGCATCCGAAATAGATTTGGTTGGATTAACTTGAAAATAATTTATAATGGCCTGGTCTCGATTTCTTCTTCTTTGTATATTTCTTTTTCTATCATGTAAAGTTTTATTTTCCTCAAATAGGTTTTTTATCCTTAGAATTGTATTGATGGATATATTTCTATGAAAATTTGCAATAAATCTTCTTCTTGCTTCTCTTGCATTTTCTTGGCACTTGTAAAATAGCATAACAATCTGTAGTCTCTCGTCCAAAGAGTATTTCATTTCGATCAGAGTCAAATATATATTTTTTAGGTGAAGACTTCGACAATAATTAAAATAATGTCAATTTTTATTGACAAAGCATTCAAACGTCATTTTACCTTGATCACCTATACCAACCTATCGTATATTTTAAACAGGTGAAGCTAAAATTTTAGTTTGTAAAACATTAAAATGTAATATAAACAGCTATCGCAAAATCAAATCTTTTAATCAGAACGGACATAAAAAAAATCACTATTTCCAAAAATCGTATAAAAAACGATACATTCCATTTAAAAAACACCTGATGCATAGCGTAACTCTTTTGTTTCTGGTTCAAATATTTTTTCGATAATATTTTTGGATTCTATAAGAAAAAATACATCGATTGGCTATTTTGAATTTTTCCAAAATACAAGGAAGGTCGAAAATAGGTCCCTGTTCAGTCCTCGCTGGAACACCCTGTACATTCAAATTTTGAGAAATCATTCCCATAACATTTTGCCCCCAGAAAGGAAAAACTGAAACAATTAAAAAAACAGTTAATTGGACAACAATCTGTATTTTTAAGAACAGTTGACAAAAGTAAGGCCGTAACTGAAGTGTCATACCGTGTGTTCCAGATAATTGCACAGAAGAAGAAACAGGCGTTTTTAGAAGCTGCAGATTCGTTATTTGCCAACTTTAGAAATAAAGACGAGATAGTGTCTTCAATACGGTCTCTGCAACTGTCTGCTAATACAGTAATGAGTCGAGTAGAAGTAGTGAGTAATGATATTTTTTACAGTTGAAAAGTGACTCGCATAATTGTGTTTATTTTTCACTGTAATTGGAAGAATCAACTGACATAGTTGACACCTCCGAAATGGCCGTGTTCGTTAAGATGGTTTTCTGTAATTTTACGGTTAAAGAAGATCGAGATTGAAGTTTATTCCTTTGAAAGGGCATACTACTGGACAAGAGTTGTTTTCTCATCTCATTAATCTTATTTCCACTGAGAAAATTCCAATATCAAAAATGGTAGGCTTGACAACCGATGGCGCTCCAGCTATGGTGGGTGGTTTTCCCCAATTCCTCTCTTACCATTGCATTATCCAACAGCAAGCATTATGTGGAAATTTTTTAAAACCAAAGAACGGTATGTAATTGGTAGTAACAAACAAAACAAAATTAGAGCTCAAGCGTTACAAAGCCTTGGCCGATGAAAGTGACTGTCAATACTTCTTCACTCTGAAGTTCGATGGTTGAGTAGGGGACGAGTGCTAAAACGTTTTAATGATGTCTTACCTGCTATAGTTCATTTTTGCAAACAACGCGATGAACCGATTCAGGAACTAGAAAATTTAACCTGGCTTAGAGATATTGGTTTTCTTGTGGATATTACAGAAAAATTAAATGAACATAACTTGCAGCTTCAGGGTAAAGTAAAATTTATAAATAAGCTTGAATTTTGGGAACAAAACCTTATTAACTGCAATAACAAGCATTTTTCTATTCTTTCAGAAAAGATAGTTCAAAATCCATTAGTACTTTATGAAAGTAAATATCATGTAGAAATAATTTCTAACTTGAAGGATATCTTCAAAAATCGTTTTAAAGACTTCAACGGAATTACTTTAGTGGCGCAATTTGTTGTTTTACTCTTCATGGAAATTGATGTCCAATAGTTCGCAACTTGTATTATGCAGAACTGTCAAGACAAATATCCAGATTTAGGTCGCATTGCCTTGAAAGTAAAGGCGTTATTTAGTTCAACATATTTGTCTGAATCCTCTTTCTCAAATATGAAGTTAATTAAAAACAAATACCGCGTAGATGAACATTTCGATAATTGTATTCGAATGGCTGTATCAAATTATACTGCAAACATTAAAAACATTATTAATGAGTCTGAGCATCAGCCCTCTCATTAAACATGAATTAAAATAGTGCATTATTCTTTTTGTTGCTTTTATAGTGTTTTAGTTTCATAAATCATATCGTATCGTAACCGTAATTTTTTTTTACTTTTTAAACACCTCTGGTTATTTTTTATGAGCAGTATGAACTCGTACTAAAATAATATTAGTTTATTTTTAGTATTTTATGTTAATAAACGAAAAAAATTTGTGTGGAATACAACTGTGCATCATTTCATTTCGGTTGGCTTACGTCTCTTACAGATAGGTAGCTCACTATCTATTCCAAAACTATCAAAGTAGATCAACACATTAAAAAGCTTGGCGACCACTGGTATATATTGCTGCGAATTTAGCCCTAGGTTTGTTAAATTTTAGGTGAATTTATTTATTATTTTAACGAAGTGGACTTCGTTAAAATAAAGAAAGAAAAAGAAATTTTCTAGATTATTCCATCCTTTTCTAAAGGCTATATAAGCGCGCTGCAAGGCATCATTTTGATTCAGTTTAGTTTCAGATTTCGAAGGATTAGGTCACCATTGTTAGCTATAACCAGTCTTCACCTGTAAGCTGTGTTCTAAATAAAAAGAGTTCATTCAAAAACTACGTCTTTGATTACCGGAAAATCCCGAACATTTGGTGTCAGAAGTAGCATTAGGATCAAGCTGAGTCTAAAGGAGTAACAAATAGTTTCTCTTAGTATGAAGATATAAATCAAGAAATCAAGAAGAACCAAGAAGACATGAAAAAAACTCAAGAAGAAATGAAGAACTAACTTAAAAAAGACATGAAAAAAACCCATGAAGTCATGAAGAAGAATCAAGAAGACATGGAGAGGATCCAAGAAGACATTAAGCAAGAACGTAAAGAAGACATGAATGATAACAAAGAAGAACTATAGCATGAACTTACAGAAGATATGAGGAAGATTCAAGAATACATGAAGCAAGATATAAAAAGAGGATATGGTGAGGAACCAAGAAGACGTAAAGCAAGAAATACAAGACATAAGAAAGAATCAATCAAAAAAATTCAATTCAATTCAATCAATTAGGAAAATGTTATTTGAATTGAAAATGACCAAGGAAGATGTAAAAAAGGAAATAGGATAGATGGGGAAGAAGGTACAAAAGCAAGTTAAGGAGGTTCATGACCAAATGCAGCAGGAAGTCCAAAATCTACAATCCCAGATGCAGAAGTTTGGAACGTGAATTAAAATCCGAAGTTGTCTCTTCATCACATGTGATAAAACCACCTACGTTTGTTGGTAAAATGCCGTGGGTTCCTTACCTGAGACAATTTGAAGCTACCGCAACTGGAAATATTGGGATTCAACCGAAAAGGCATGAGCACTAGTTTGTTCGCTGTGTGATGAAGCTATGGAAGTATTACGGAAAGTACCCGAAGAAAAGCAGAATGACTTTGGTGCATTAGTATGTCACTTAGAAATGCGGTTATGGTCAGGCACATCTGAAAGAAGTGTATAAAGCGCAACTTCAGTGCCGTAAGCAAAAATATAACGAAAGGCTTTAAGAGTATGAGGCAGATATCGTGCGGCTAATCAACTTGGCTTATCCAACCTATCCTGAAGAGATTGAGCAAGAGTTTGTAGTAAGCAGTTTTATTGAAATCGTTTGTAATCCTGATACCAACCAGACTTTAAGAATAGCTAGAATAAAGAAGATTTCAGAAGCTCCTGCATATGCCCTTCAGTTTTAAACGGCTAAACAAACAAAAAAAAACTAGGAAGACTACAGTACACTTCAGAATACTGGACTACTAATGAAAAAGTCGACCTCTTGACTGGGCGCCCTCCTGACAATAACATAACTACCACGGATTATGCCAGCTAGGTTAGTAAACGCCTCAGAGAAATCCATGAAGAGGTCCGCCAGAAATTACAGATAGAAAGCGATAGAATGAAGTCACGTTATGATCTACGAGCCAATGCTACTGGATTTACAATAGGTGAAAAAGTTTTATTATATAATCCAAAAAGAACTAAAGTACGTTCGTCAAAGTTGCAGACATCATGAGAAAGCCGTATCGTGTAGTGAGCCGACTGAATGATTTGGTATACCGGATTCAGAGGAGCCTTCATGCAAAATTGAAAGTGGTGGCCCGTTACCAAAATACCGAAGGTGTTTTATTGAGACAAGCAACTCTGGGAAAGGGGAAATGTTGTGAATTTAGCCTTAGTTATAGATTTGTTAAAATTTAGGTGAATTTATTTACTATTTGTTATTTTAATGAAGAATACTTTTTTAATTTTTATCCATGTAACGACTATGATAGTGTCAAAAATATTTCTCGAATGTTTCTGTTAGGCTTAATTATTTTCACCCTGTAGTATTTCGTATCCTTTTCCAAAGGCTAAATAAGCAAGGCATCATTTTGTTATAGCAAACTCACCAATGTTTTAGCTATGGATTCAGTTTAGTTTGAGATTTCGAAGTATTAACAAGTTGACAGTGACAGATTTTTGGTTACTATTGTTAGTTATAACCACTTTTCACCTCTACTACCTGTAACCTGTGTTCTAAATAAAAGGAGTGCATTCAGAAACTACGTGTTTGGTTACAGAATAATCCGGAACAATATATTAAATGTCCAATTTTGGCTAAAAAATTGCATAGCAGATGGTTATGAAAGGTAAATATCTAAAGACTACGTATTAAATTTGAGGCTAAAAACAATGCCAAATTGGCTATAGATCCTTGTGAGAAACTTAATGTCATAGTGCTAAGAAACCAGTATAGTAGTTTATATATACGCGACTCATAATCGTCCAACTGATTAATCAGTTACGAGTTTCGATCTGCATCTTAACTAACCTGGCAATTATAGGAAAACGCGGTTGGGATATGCAGACCAAATTGGCTTCAAACAAACATCAACATATTCATGGAATCAGATTGCGCATGCATATACAAAGGGATAGTCTTTATAATGTGAATTATTAATATTCCAGGACGTTGACAAACAAACCTCTAGGATATTTGATAGCATACTAAACTCAAGCGATATCTTGATATTATTTACATGACATTTTACTTTGTAATTTATAATGTAAACTACAATAGCATATGAACGTTTTAAATAGGTACAGAATATTTCACTTTTTTTAATTATATGATTTACAGTCAATCCAATTTGGGCAATTGTCTCTACTTGCCTAAAGACCAGAAATTAAATTAAAAAATTGACACGTGACATTCGGTAACGTCAAATTTAATATTATTTTTTGAAAAGGGTCAAAATTGGGGTTTGTGGATTCTGGTATGAAAAAAGCTTATATATAGATACGCAAATTTTTAGAGCAAAACTCGGATACAAATATGTATATTCTACGATTTGTTTAAAATCGGAATTCATAACATTTTCTCATATTTAACCAATCCAAAACGTCTGCCTCAATTTCTCAAAAATATTAAAAATAAAATATTAATACATATTAATTAAGATTTAGAACTATTTCTTTAAAAATAAACAAAAACGTTACACATTTCCATGCTGAAAACTTGAGATGACGTTGTAATGTCTAACAATCAACAAGTTGTTATTGAGGTCTTTAACTTTACCAGAGAAAAGATGATATCCTTACAAGATAGAATTGAAGTTGTTAGTGTATCGTGATCCTATGTCAAATAAGGAATTTGCTGATATTTTCAATGCATCGTAACAATGCATCCATAAGTCATTCAGCTGTAACTTTAATTTTTAAAGAAACGAGTTCCATCCCAAATACATTTAAAAAAAGGTCACAGTAAATGGATAACTCGTCAGGGAGAAGTGAAGTTAAATATGTGCCTCGAAATTATAAACCATGGACCTAGATATTTATCAACCGTGTCTAAAAATACAAATTTGTCAGTCATAAGATTTAGAAAGAAAAAGAAAGCACTTTGAAAGAACTAGATTTTCTACCACGTCCTGAATTTACTGCACACCAACTAGCGGATAGCTGATGATGATGCCCCATCTTCCTGGTACCACAAAAGTTGCCGATGTCATAGATTAATGTCAATAAAATACGGTTCAAGTTTTTCCAATATCATAAGTAGAGGTTTTGTGCGATCGACTGGCGATCACCCTTTATAACAAAAAAAATAGTAAAACAATTTCGAACAAACAAATCCTGGTCCAGTGCCCACCTGTAAGTCGTAAATAACCTCCCTTAAAACAAATCTGAGTTGGAAAATGTCAATACATTCCCCTAATCTCAGTATGCAAATGGACAATTAAACCCTCAAAGTTAGGTCGTTTTAGTTCGGGATCCTAATATTGGCGTTATTGTAACAAAATTGGGGTACTTCTATAAAATTTTATTTTTGCTACATTTATAAAAATATGACAAATTACTTACAGTCCCATTTAATGTAGGTTGTTTATACTATTTCAGCCATACTGTTTATCTTTAGAAATGAACAGTGTTTCTCAATATATTAACAATATGTACTAATATTTTGATACTTTAATACCATTGTTCAAAATCTCTTTAATCGTTTTATTTCGTATTTGGTCTATGCGTAGCCATGGTGCTGGTGGCGTTACAATATTTTGGGAAATTATGCTTGACGGCACAACTGACCTATTCCATGTTTGCAAACGAAGCTGAAAATATCTCGACATCAGTTACGAATCCTGAAAAAAGAACTAAAACATTACCATTTTACGAGGTTTTAAGAATTGTCGCGTACGGATTTTATACCCAGGTAAGAATTAGGTCAATTTTTTTAGAACAACTAAGCGACTGGCATTTTATTCAATATGTATTATTTAGTGATAAGGCTTCCTTCTGCCGAAGTGCAATTGTTAATTTTCATAATTTGCATACATGGAGTGACAAAAATCTCCATTCTTTGCGAATTGAAAATTCACAATATGAGGTTTTAGTAAACATTTGGGTCTAAATTAAAGATAATGTCATTATTGGTTCAATTGTTTTTCGTAACAGACTGAATCAGAATTCTTATCTACAGTTTATAAGGGACGATTTGCCAGACTTGCTTCCTGTGCTCTTAAGGTTTCAGCGAAAGCGAAATATACGGTGGTCACTGGATTGGTCGTGGTGATCCAGTTGCTTGTCCGCCTCGATCACCTGATATTAACTGACTTGACTTTTATTGAGAGCCATCTTAAAGAAATTGTTGCTCATACAAGAGAAGGACTTTTTATAACGAATAGAGGAGGCATTTCAAGAAACAGGAATCCATCGTCACGTTTGTAGAAAGGTCCGAAGATCTTTGTAGCGGAGAGCTTTTTATTTAATATTCTTCAGCTTAGCTTCAAAGTAATTACTTTTATTTTGCTTGCGTTTATTACAGTTAATAAAAAAAATAACTGTTCATTCGTTTTTACACGCCTAAGAGAAATAGCATTTCTCTCTCAACCAAAACAAAAACTAAAAAAATATCAAGAGACATATTTTGTCTATCTGTCAGCTGGCTATACGATAAGCTCACAAAAAATAAGACATTCGGTGGCGTACATTTTTTTCCCTAAAAATGATAAACTAAAGTCCAGCGCCCACGTCTCTGGTGAAAATACTAATGTCCATTTACACCTAAAATTAAACTCATTGCTAGGTCTTTACAGTATTAAATATTCAGGTTATTTATTGCAACCACTTTTGAAGTATATACAAAAAATGAAACCTTTAGTACCCTGTATCTTAATAAACAAGCTCTGTCCGACCCATCTTCATGTAAACTTCGCCCGAACGATAGCGTATGTTTTTTGAAACTCCCTGTATAACCAGCCATACTTGCTAGTTAAACGTTCAAATTCACGACTTTTGAACTAAACCCCATTACCTCAGCTAAATATTTTCAGGGATACCCAAGAGAAGCATTATTTGTTCCTGGAATGTCCTCGACTAATTTAAGTATTATGTGGGCAGTAACGATTCTTGTTACAAAACGTATTGGTAACCACAAATTAATTTTTCAAAAAATGTATGAGATGATGCCGTGGACATCTCATAGCGAGCATATTAAAAATAATATGGCGTCATGGCTGGACTTTGAATCTTTTTATACAAGAGGTTTCGCAATAACTTTTAATATTTTAATATTGCCTTCCTTGCTGGTGCCTAAATTGTAATTAACTAAAAAAGTAATTTAGCCATAGCTGGAGGTACAGCCCTTGAGCCAGGTGCAATTTTTTTTCTCATAAAGCTATTTCGGTAGGTTATAAATCTTAATGAAAGTTGATAATATCAAACAACTTAATAGCTTTTTTTTCAGTACCATATTTTTCCTTGTGTCAGTAACTGAAGTATGTGGTGAGGGAGTAAAATTGAAAGGAGGGGACGATCTAAAATATCATGTTTCATATGATTTTCGCGTTTTTTAGAGGTATGAACTTTAGTTCTATTAATAATTTTAATTTTTAGATTTAGATTAGATTCTCGATAAATACATATAGGTATGTATAGATAGCCCTTTTTCTACAATATTGGTTATTGTGATTGGTTGCTATAATTCTAAGAAAATTTTATGCTCGATGTATCTCAATACTTTGCCTTAGAAACGTCCAACATTTTATTCTAGGTTTAAGCCTTCAAAAACTTTGGCCCTGAGCTTTATAAAAAAACTTTTATAAATGAAACTAAAAAAGGGTGAAATAGAAATAGTAAAGAGATTATATTTAAAGTATTGGGCATAAATGTTTTCTTGTGTTGTATTTTGTAATTACATAGGTTGAACACCGCCTTCATAAAGTCAAATTTCCAAGAGAGAATAAAATAAAAAATTTTAATTTATAGGGTTTTTAAGTAAATTTTACAAGCCTACTCCGCATTATAATGCAAAAGTAGGGGTTTCATTGCATATGTTGATTTAGATGTCTAAAACTCAAAAGTGACTAAAGGTAGCTATAAGGATATTAGAAAATTACTTCTCCAACCTCTGATGACATATTATACAGAGTGTTCCATTTAATAAAATTATTTAACCAATTTTATAACAGAGAATTATATCATTTTTGAAGATCCCCTGTAATAGAAATGTCAACTCTTGGTTCTGAGACAGAAGATGTTATGCTTTGGCTATGCATTATTCAAATTTCATTAGACAGCTATGCTAGTTTCAGCATTACTATACTATATTTTCCTTGAAATTTTTGCCTTAAAAATATCTAATTTTTTATCTTAAAACGGTAAAGGATGGATGGTATGTGTAACTATTAATAAAATTTGCTTAAATTTCTACGGGGTATCTAAAAAGGAAAAAAATACATGGTGTTCCATGTAAAATAACAATGCTGTGGTTGGTTGCGATGGAAACCGAATGTGACACAAATTTAAAAATATTTTAATAGAAAGATAAATGTAAATTGTAACAAAATTTTCAAAAATATGCCTGTGGCAATTCTTAAAATTTAATAATAGGCCGATGTCCGTTAATAATCTTGTATAGACGTATTAATAATAAATAATACACATCCGTGAATTAAAACGTTTTTTTTTTTTTTTCAAAAGGTATTTATTTGGGTTTTTCCTCAAATTAAAAAAAATATTTATTGAACACTGGATTTTGTCGAATAACTGGCATTACATTATTTCATTATCGAAATCTATTGTGTATATAAAATAACAATATACGTAACTCCATGCGGCTACAAATGTCTGAGAGCTTAACTAGCAACCACTGTCTTTAAATTAAATATGGTGTTTTCTTTCACATCCAGTTTCCCGTAAACTTAGTAGTCTCTACAACTTCGCAGTTAATAGAACAACAGTCTTTAATCTTCCAAAATGTATTTCCCTCTTGATTTCGATTTACGAAATCCACTTCCCTATTACCGAATTAATGACAGGTTCTCTCAAGCTCGAAATTATATTTTTGTTAGATGGGACCTCAGGGATAAACAAAAACATTATGTGTTACGAAGTGTGAGAATTACTTTAAGTTATAAATTCCCTTTAACTTAATTAACTTAACTTTTTTATGCATGGCGTTAATTGGTAGTAATTTATCTTTCCAGAAATCAGGTCCGGGAGCTCAGTGGTAAGAGAGAGCTTGTCTTCCAGTCGAAAGGCGTGGGTTCTATACTTGGCTTTTTCAGTGCTCGGTATGCCTGGTCTTGTACACTTCCAAGGTGGCTTTTTAGTCATTGAGATAATAAAGTAACGGCATTGTTCGTAGACTTGTAGAACTCTCTATGTAGAACACATTCCCTAAGATAAAGGTCTAGTGCAGTACAATAAAGAAATCAAATATATCTTGGTATAATATAGACTTCAAAGTACTCACTGGTAATCGCCAACGCCCAAATACGAGTATGGCTTCTTCTTCTTGAAGTGCAGTGCTTTTTGATACTGACTTCAAAGACGAAAGTTCTTTAATCAATATTACAAACATTTCCACAACACAAGCGTAGGCAAAATACCTTTTTTTTTTCGCAATGATATGCATTCGCAATGTAGCCTTTTTGTCGTACTGAGTGTGGGAAAAAATTTCTCGCACTAAAAATAATTTGTATTTTAATTTCTTAATGATTTTACTATATGTACATTCTTGTCGCTGTCACGTCAGAGTAAAATTTATTTTTTGTAATCGTTATTAAAAGTTAAGTTTCATTTGAAATGGATATAACATAAGAAGAGGAACTGCTAGAAGAGGTTTGCAAGCCAGAAACGTGGTTAATATAGAATTGCTGTCATAAAAGTCCAAGTATGAAACAGTATAAATCCTTTTCCAACTGGTGTGAAGAACGGTACATGAAAACTATAAAAGAAAAGGTACTTTTGGCATATTTTCTAAAGTTAAGTAAGGAATTTAAACCAAATACTTTATGGTCAAAATATTCCATGCTCAAAAAGTCTCAAAATTATACGCCCAGTTTTTTTGTGATATCCGAAGAAATTAATAATCGGGCATATTTACAGATTATAGAAAATACACTGCTTTACGACTATCAGAGACAACAAACCAACGTTTTTCTCTAAGCTGCAAACATCTAATGACAGCCTGCTTCAGCGATACCCATTACATTTAAAACATCTTGTTTTGTTTTTACCGTCACTTTCGTTGCGATGATCAAATATTGGTCTTGTATTCTTTCAAATTACCAAGACGATTTTGGCAGCTTAAACATAGCCGCATAAACATTTCGATTAAGTTAATTTTTACCTTCTAGCGGGGTGGTGTCACCCATGCTCAAAACTTTAAACTGTTAGGGGTTCTCTTTTCAAAGATCTATATTTTTGAAATTGCATTGGTATTATTTTGGAAATTATGTCATACGTATTCAAATGTCTTTCAATTTTAAGTCCTGTAAATGATTAAAATGCCCATAAATAACCTGCATACAACAATAAAGTATCTGTTCAATGTATTGTCAGACATTCTGAAGTACTCGTGGAGTTAATTGTCTGCATTTGTGTATAATCTGCTGATACAAATTTTAAAATAAAAGAGATGTCTAATACATTGTAACACATTTATTTGATATTTATACGGCTTATAAATGATTTAGGGTTATATTGAACACACAGTAAATTTACAAAACCCATAGAGAGCAAAAGTAGTAAAATTATGAAATAAATAAAAAAATAATAAAAGCCCAGAGCATACTGGACTTCTAAGATTTATTGATTAATTTTAAATAGCATGTGATATGAATCTGACATTATTTCAAAACTTGTCGTCCAATACACCTAATACGTTAATCCTGCTTTTACTATAACTGATTTAGATATTTTTGCTGATAGCTTTACCAGCTATGCCATATATATAAATGCCTATTCATTTATTCCTAGGACAAATTTTAAACAATTTAAAAAACTACAGAAAGTTAAGTGACGATGCAAGGATTTCGTCAGCATAACGTTGTATTATTTAAGTGTATTAGAAGTTCAGTATTTCGTGTGCCCTCCACACAAGAGACACCGCCCTGGTATGCTTGGCATATATTAGCGAATTTCTTTTTGCGGTATGCCTTTCCATTCTTTAACTTAAGTTTCTGTAGAGTTTGAGGCATCTCCTGAGATGTCTATCTGATACATCTCATACTCGTTTGATGGAGTTAAAATCTTGCGTCATCGCAAGCCAATCCATATTTCAAATACCTCGTTCTTGCAGGAAGTTAATGGTAATCTTTGCAGTATGCGCTACGGGCGTTGTCCTGTATTAAGATACAATTTTGACCCACCACACAAACAACCTAAACAACAAAAAGATTGACACATGTTCCTCTTCCAGCTAGAACAGTATCGGTGTTCAAAACATTATTTTAAAACCACCGCGTTGAGCGATTAAATTCCATTGCATTATAACCGATACTCCAGAAAAAGCACAAGAACAACGTAACAAGAAGGTGAGCACTAAAAACATAAAAAGAAACTCTTCCTTTAAATAAGAAAAAGAATAAGGTTAAGAAAAATAACAAGATTGAAGAAGAGGATGATTCAGATTATTGCTTTTGTTTAATGTGTGGAGAAGACTTTAAACATAGCAAGCCGAAGGAAAAATGGATACCACTGCCTGTTCAAGATGGCTCACGAGATCTGCGCTTCTCCTGAAAACATTTTATTTTACCAGTGTATCAATTGTGATTCTGATGACGATTTAAATCTTTCTAATGTTTCTTAATTTCTACTTAAGTTTTAGTTTTGTTGCGATTATTCAAATTGTTTTTGTTTTTAGGTATATAATGTTGTGTTTTGTTTTGTTTAACATCTTGATAGACGTCTTTTCAAATAAATTATAATTTTAGATTTTTTACTATATTTTGATAATGCGCCAATATACCCGCCAATTAACCATCGCAACAATGATGGATGTATTTTTAAACACATTCAGTAAGCAAACTCATTAATTAAGATAGAAATGTTGTAGACAAGGCTCTATACTATCGAATACGCAAAAAAAAATTTTTTTTAATTATCTCAAACTTTGTAAAAAATTTAAAAGTAAATGAGTACTATTTTCCGATTTAGATATTTTTGCTGATAGCTTTACCAGTATGCCATATATATAAATGTACATTTATTCCTAGGACAAATTTTAAAAATTTAAACGTTGTGCTGTGTGGATTTCCATAACGTTGTATTAAAGTGTATGGTTTTTCGAACACAAGAGCTTTTTGGCATATATTAGGAATTTCTTTTTGCAGTATGCCTTTCCATTCTTTAACTTAAGTTTCTGTAGAGTTTGCATTTATTAATATATTTTTAAAATCTTATATTTCTTACCTCGTTCTTGCAGGAAGTTAATGGTAATCTTTGCAGTATGCGCTACGGGCGTTGTCCTGTATTAAGATACAATTTTGACCCACACAATAAACAACAGGCACTACATGTTCCGCTAGAACAGTATCGATGTAGCGTTGAGCGATTAAATTCCATTGCATAAGCACCAAATCTCTAGACTTCTCGTACTGCGACAGCAGAATGGCGTTCACCCAGACGTCTTTAGACACGTACCCGACCATCGCAACGAGTAAAAAGGAATCTTAACTCGTCTGTAAAGAGTACTATTTTCCGTTGTCGAAGTTGCCAATTTAAATGTGTACGAGCAAAATTTAAACGTTGTGCTGTGTGGCCTCATGATAAAATGGTTTTTCGAACAGCTTTTCTAGGTCTCAGGTGCGCATTTATTAATATATTTTTTATTATCTTATCGGGAGAATTTAATTGTGTGAGTCATTGTAAGAGCTATTTGAAGATTTTTTGCTGTTTTATAGACATGTAGTCATAAACTACACAACATGTAAATTTTCTGAGGGGATTAATATATTGAACTAAATATAAAAATCGAAAAACATTTTATTTCTTCTTTTGTTTTTACTATATTTTGCATTGTGGTAATAAACTATTGTCTTTATTTTGTTTCCCCTTACTAAGATGATTTTTACAACTTAAACATAGTCGCATATTCGGATTTATTCCCTCTTTATCTTCTTCTTTGAGAAATGCTGGAACTCGTCAATTTTTTATTTTGGGCGACACGTGTCAATTAATTTAACTTTCACCTCAAAGCGGGGGTGTCATTTTTGCTTAAAATATCAATCTGAAATGGGTGTCTAGTGACACGTTGTTCTAAATAACTTCAGATTCCTTTTTCAACGACTTTTACATGATTTAAAACTCAAATATCTTACCATTTTCAGTCAGGTAAATGTTAAAAATGCTCAGCATCAACCTCCATACAATAGCAAAGCATCTATTGGAAGTGTTACCGGACATTCTAAAGTACTTGTGGTGTTATTTGTGTGCATTCGTGTATTCGCTAATGGAAATCTTGTAAGAGTTTGAACATATTTTTGCGATTTATGTAGTATTTATTAGGTACATAACAATTATTGATCCTACACTGTGTACGAGACAAATGTCATTTGTGTCAGGTATTTCGTATACAACTTTACGAACAATCTTAAAACACTATAAATTTCATCCCTAACAAATTAAATCGGTCGAAAACCTGAATAAATATGAAAATGATCGACGTTTGCAATTTTGCGTGCTGATAAGCAGAACGAATTATTATCTTTATTGTTTCTTTTTTGGATGTCTTTGAATTTTCATGTTTTTTTAATGATACAGTTAATAAATAAACTCTAATACCCAGCATGGCTCCATTCTTTTTACCTTGCAATTTAACGGGAAAAATCTATTAAGAGTTGGTAGAAAATGACGTAGATTTAGCAGAAATAGCTATTATCGGAAGATTAAAAAAAGTAATCATTATCGAGCACAAATTTTTATTTTCTAACAAGACGGTCAGCGCTCCGCCACACCACGCCATGCCAGTAAGGCAATTTAATGAAGATTTTTCGAGACAGTTGGATCGGCAGAGGAGGTCCTATTGAGTGGCCCACTCGCTCTCCCGATTTAACTCCATTTTACCTGTTTTACCATTTAAAGTCAAACATTTATGTGACGCAGCCAACACTTTAAACAGATGCTCTATTGTTGTATGGAGATTCGACTAAAAATTGAGAGACATTTAAATTTTGTATAACGTAATTTCTTGAATAAAATCAATCCAATTTTAAAAATGTAGGTGTCGTTGAAAATTGAATTTAAAGCCTTTTAAAATAATATTTGACTCGACACGCTTTTCATTTAGGATTTGGATAAGCTGGATTGAAAGAAATTAGATTAATAAAAAATACCTCAGGACCCACTAAAAGTTAGGTAGAGAGTTTCGATTACCCAAATAGTTTTAATTTTATTCAACAAACTATACATTAAATACACTTCACAGCAGACTAACAAAAATAGGAATAAGCTAATTGTACGGAATAAAAAAAATTCCATAAAATTGGCTAGTTTTGATTAATACCGTTGATTGAAGATAAGGGTTAATACGTTATTACCTAAAGAAAAGATATTGCTCAGCTTTGAATAAAAAATTATAACTCACAGTGTGATATTTGGTTGATTTGAAAGTTTGAATTCTGGCATCATTATTATTAGTAATCGATAATGTGTAGTAGACTAAACATCAAAATAGGAATAAGCTAATTGTACGGCATAAAGAAATTCTATATAATTGGCTAGTTTTGACTAATACCGTTGATCAGGGATAAGGGTTAATACGTTATTACCTAAAGAACCGATATTGCCTAACTTTGCTTTGAATAAAAAGTTATAACTCAGTGTGATGTTTGGTTGATTTGAAAGTTTGAATTCTGGCATCTTTTTTATTAATAATTGATGATATGATCTTTGGCAATAAAAAATATTAATAAATTATTATATATATATATATATATATATATATATATATATATATATATATATATATATATATATATATATATATATATATATATATATATATATATATATATATATATATATATATATATATATATATATATATATATATATATATATATATATATATATATATATATATATATATATATA
The DNA here is from genome assembly GCA_030620095.1 of Kuschelorhynchus macadamiae. Taxonomy (NCBI): domain Eukaryota; kingdom Metazoa; phylum Arthropoda; class Insecta; order Coleoptera; family Curculionidae; genus Kuschelorhynchus; species Kuschelorhynchus macadamiae. The sequence continues at coordinate 2,370,093 of JAUTXW010000961.1, read as the reverse complement.
TATATATATATATATATATATATATATATATATATATATATATATATATATATATATATATATATATATATATATATATATAGTATATGTCCATCAAATGAGTCGGGTCTTGCTAAATACAAATATGCTAAATTTAGTACCTTTATCTTTAAAGCCATTCAAAAAATTTCACAAAAACCCTGTAATAAGAGACAATGTATTATAGTGAGATGGAGTTATTCCAAGTAACTCCACTGAAAGACAAAGGCTTTCTCAAATTTCTCAAGTGCCTTTAAGGATATAAGTATCAAACCTCGTATATTTATAATCAGCGTGAAGAGACTGATTTGATAAATATATAATAAACAGGGTATTTTATTTAAAAATATGTATGTTAAATCTTCTACACATTTTTAAGACATTCTGGATATATGATTAATAACATTCTACACACTACGCGAAAAATCTTAAAAGTTTCGTATTAAATAATACTTTTTATCTATTAAAATTAAATCAATATTGGGGGTGACGAATTATAAGGAAATAACCGTACATTATGCAATGTATGCTTGCATTAATGCTTTAAAATTAGGCATACACCCAATTATATTAACTAATATGTATTACTATAGTCGGTATAGTATTTAGGTTTAGAACAGGTCATACTGAAAACCCCTGTGGAAGATCTATTATTCATAATTTTTTGGTAATTATATTATGAATTATTAACTATTAATTTTGGTTATATATAATTGCAGTAGGTATTATTTTTCTCCCCGTCATGAGGCCCAAACGTTTAAACCTATAAATTCCGACATAGTAAGCTGCCAGTTTACTCTAGCAATACTGAAATCCAATATAAAAGTTTACCTTAAGATGCCACAAAAATATTGAATATAAAAATTTTAAAGTTTTGTTTGTAATGTCATTTTCGTAAATTTTCATTTATCTAATTTTCTCAGAACTTTGCATTGAACTTTTATTAATTTATTTTTTTTTGTAATTGAACTATCCTGCCAATATTAAAATAAAGACATCATGATAACCGATTGATCCAAAATCCCTAGAAAATAAGGAATAAATCCGCTTATAAAATAGGCCTTTTACAGTAAAAAAATTGAATTCGCCGACTGCCTTAATTCTACTAAGACTCAAAGCGATTCAGAACAATTAAATGAATTCAAAGCAGACTATGCTAAATTTACTTTTTCCAATTTAAAAAAAAATCACTTGGTAACTGGTGAAGTAAAATTGAGAAAAAGTGTTCTGTACAATTAATTAAAAATTACAAGATTTTCAGTATAAAATAACAATGTTCGTGCTTATTTTCTTACTATACCTTTTTAAATCATTTGATAATGGTTTAAGACTTAGTAGACCCTGTTTTAAAAAAATATAAGCAGAAATCCTTCCCGTGTGCAGCTTATACAGTGTATAACAAAAGTCTGGAAACATTGAAATATCTTGAGAATCGCTCATTCAGTTTTAATTAAAGCTGGAGTAGTTATCTATGTAAATGCGACGAAGTCATTTGCAACATTGCCAATTTTACCGTGTTCCAGTAATTGATAGGAACTACATTTTCCGATTGAAGTAGGTACTTATTCTAAATATAATTCCTAGGATATATTTAATTCCTAAATTCAACGGTTCTTGAGTGGAGGATAATTTTTATGTATCTAATAAAAATACTAAATACCTAATCGAAATACTAATTGCAGCTATATAAAGTAAGTTTTGAAAAATGCATATCAAGTACTTAAAGGGTGGTCCTTAACTTCTTTACAGTAAACTATATATTGCGGAAAGCATTTGAATTTCGATATTTCTACATTCCTTTTCAACTCCTCGTCATAGATCTTACAGGTTTAATGACTTAAATTTGAAAATGACGTATCCCATATAAAATAATTGAGGGGCGTCAAGTCTGGATAAGGAGATGGCCATTTAATACTGCCTCTTCTCCCTATTCACCTGCCTTAATTAAAACATACTGTCATTATTTGATACTGCATTGCTATCTAAAAAATATTTTGGATGTAAATTCATAAAAGTATTTGACAGTGGTTAAAAAACTTACGAGGATTAGGAAACAATTGCTGAATTAAGACCGAAGCAATAAGATCTTAATAATTGCAAATATCTGGCACCATTCAGATTTCCTGCTAAGAAATAGGGCCCAATTATCATGCGATCTATTATCTCATCCCAAACATTAGGGGTTTCCCTCGCTTAATATCAACAATTACGCCGGTTGACGGTTCCATTTAAAGTGAAAATTTGTCTTGCGCCTTTTATTTTCCTAAAACTTATTGGTTGATACATTCACTCAATAGCAATGACTATAACATTGACCAAATAACCACAATCATTTCATTTACCTGGAGTATAATATTAAAAACTTGCTTTAATAACGAAAAATATTATGCGAAGACGCCATCATTGTTTATGAAATTGCCAGAGAATTAAATTACATTTCTCTTTCAAAATTTTAGTAACATTTGAAAATTGAAAATGAATTTTTACCATAGTATATCTTTTAATTTTCGTGACGAAAAGAAATGTTGAAGTCCTTTATGTCTTTTAGTTAATATTTAAAGTTGACGCTTTAATCTTAAAACATGAAACTGGTGTATATAGGTGCAATTTGCGTTAATTCAGTCATTTTTCTGTTCATTAGTTATTATATTTTTTACGCGCTTTTATAATCTATATATTGGAATGTAAAACTTTACTTGTTTCTTAAAAATAAAATCTTATCTAGTTAACACTTTTTTCGCCTGTATGGTATCAGTCTGTGATGTTTTATTCACATTTTTCGCTAACAGTGGCCGACAAGATTTTTCTAACACAGGCCAGCTCATTATTTTCACAATGGAAATACCCTCCCAATAATAAAAAAAATATTCAGAAAGCCATAATACGTACCATTTTTTAATAGCTTAATTAGAACCTTTTATATTGGCAGGTAAACAATTTTATTGTCGGGCGGCTAAAATGGGTCCATTTTACAACGGAAAAATTACCTAGACTGGGTTGTTTACAACATTAGACATAAAATAAACGTTAAACATCACTCTTCTGTTGAGTTTCGAATTGAGTGGTTCTCTTTGTATCGATAAGCAAGTGTATGTGAAGACGAGAATGTCGAGTCAAAACGAGAATGTCGAGTCAAACGCGCCGAAGTTGCAAAATTTCTCCTGACAAATTTTGCTATATTTGTGTAGAATTTCTGGTGAAACCACAAGCCAGGCCATTTTCCGAAAATGTAAAAAAAGCCTACTTTAAATATTTTGGTGTGTTAATTGGGGATCAAGATAAGCGGTGGGTTCCCCATGTGTCCTGTGTTAGTTGTAGTGTATCATTGGTGCAGTGGTATAAAGTTTTTTTTAGTGCTTTTTTTATATTTTTATGTTTGTTAAATGACTCTTAAGATCACTAAGAAAAACTATTATAAAATCGTAAGTTCGACTCGGCTAGCTGATGTTTTAGAGCAACTTAATAAGATTATAATCTTAATGTAAAATACTCCGGCTAATTGAACTTAGCAAACGTCGGAAAAGTTTTTTTTTATAATTTGGCTATGGGCGCCAGAGCTATAGGAGCTCGAAGAAGAAAGATATACAGATATAAAATAAAGGAGGAGAGCAATTTAAAATAATTAGATTTAGATATTTAATAAAAAATAAAGATAAAATATATGCTAATGTGACCTAAATTAAATAAATGAAAAACAAAATCACCTAACTACAAATTTATTTTTCCTTGGACTGTTTTTTTTGAATATTGTTTTCAATTTTTACAATATAAGTACCTGACATACGTCAGTTTATAAATTTCCATATATATAGATTAATAACAGCTTAGAAGTGGAAGTGAAATTAAATATTCTCTTACAATTGAAATAATTATATTTTATATTTTGGAAAAGATTTGGTTATTTATTTTTTCTCAATATATGCATAAAAATCCATTAATTATTAAATTAAGGTTAGAAAGTACATTTTCTCATAAAATTAAGTTAAAATATTCAAACGATTCAATTTAACAAAGATAATAAATTACGATTTAAGTCAGCAAGGATAAGATAATAATATAGATCTAAAGAAATTAAATGGGTTAAATAAATTTAGTTGGTAACTAGATTTTTTAATATTTTTTAAGCAGCTGATCGTTTATCAGTATGATTCAATTTTATATATGTGAAGTTCTTTGTGAACAAACAATGAAACTCAATTATGTGTTCGGTTGTTGATTATCAATTAGTTAATCAGCTGATCTTTTATCAGTTTGATTTAATTTAATTAGTAGATAATATGAAGTTCTTTTCGAACAAACAAACAATGAAACTCAATTTTATGATCGGCTGATATTTGACCTTATGCAAAATTTCTAAAATGACAACATGACTCTAGATAATTCTAGACACTTTTAAACAAATTTCTTAAGTAGAAAAAATTTAATCATAAATAGTCAAGTTATTATAAATTCAAATTAAGATAGAATAAGAGAAATTTTAATTAAAAAAATCCAATTTGATATTAGAGGAAAATTACAATAGAAAAGAAAATCAAAATTTCAGTTCCATAATCCTAATAAATTTACCATGAAAGAAAATGCCACAATCTTAAATTTAAATTAGTGAAATATCAATGGTATTACTCACTAGTATGATACCTTGATTTAATATACACTCACATAATTTATAAGAAAGAAAAATTTTATACCTAATTAGGATAATTGTAAATGTCCAAAAATCTTTAAGAAATTAATATTTTAGTACAGATAATAATTTTTACAAGCAAATATACCAATGCCACATAGACAATATTTATACACAGTCTAAGAATTAATTTATACCTACATTAAATTTAATATATTTAAATCAAGAAGATATGTTTAAATTTTACGTAAATCGCGACAAAAATTTTTTATATATATATATATATATATATATATATATATATATATATATAACAATAATTTATAATTTATACCATTTATATATTTTTTTTGAAGATAATTATTAATTAATAAAAAGAAGGCATTGAAGACTGAAGAGAGGTTTCGGTATGTAATTTTCAAATAAGCATTAAGTAATTCCTAATGAATTAATGCATGGCCACTACATCAATCCAAAGAAGCGAAAATAAGAAAATTATAAATCACTTATCTTTTCAAAATATGTCCGGGAGTATATCCTTGCTGTGGCGTCATTCCTTGTAGACTACCCAAGTCCAAAACAGGAACAATGACACCCTGGAACTGGCCACACAGCACTTGTACAGAAAAATGACCACACGGTACTAAAAAAAGGACTTCTTCCTCCAGGAATTAAGAAGATTTACCACAAAACAGTTACCATTAAATTTTCCTCCCCCAGGAATTTAATTTGAATTATGCAATAAATTCTTCATTTTATTGATTATTTACTTTTAATATCCATTTTTCATGTAATAATTAAAACAATTGAAAGTAGTAGGGAAAAAATTGTAGAGAAGAGGAAAAATGTTAAAAGGAAAAAAAACCTGAAACAAAATGGCGAAATGAATCAACATGTTCACAATGCACAAAAATATAATTTTTCTTGCCAGAAAACACTCAAAATTAACTTACCAGATGTTATGGCTTAAGAAAGCAGTAATCCATTACTGAATTGAGATGTAATTGGATTTAATCCAGCATCTAGGCTGACTAAGTTAAAATATTAACCAAATTCCAACTAACTTATCTCATGTTTGCTTTCAACAATAGAAATTTTGCAAAAGAGGCTCGAAACGACTGACCCACTCGGTTTTATGGAATCGGACTACATAAAAACAGTACATCCGTATGTCTCACCAAAACATGACCCCAATTCAGAATCTATTTTTGGCAGTTAAGATTTTTAATAATGAAAAACCCAATTAATAGTTAATATTTGATCAATCTAAAACTCAGGAAATTTTCTCAATCTCAATACAACTATGTATGTGATACACCTAATAAAGAATCAATTAGGGACCATTTTATAATAATATTCATGAAATTGAAAAGCATATGTATAAATTTTATTTTAAATGTGGCGGACGAAATCTGAATCTAGAAATTTCCTTCGAACGTGTTTTACAAAGCGAGAATTTGCGATCTGTTGGTTCGGGATCGATATAATAACTTCGGTGCCATGCGTGAGGTACTTAATATTCCAAGCAATTGTTAATCCAGTAAAATTGTGATTTGATGCTATTAATTAGAAAATTGTTAATATTATTTAGTTTAAATTGAATTTTGAACCAAACATTGTAACGAACGGAAAAGTTTGTTACAGTGGATGAAGGGAAAGAGAAAAAGTATGCCTTTTGCAGTTCGAATGGTATGGCGAGAACCCACCAATCATTCTGACGATTGTTATTTTTGCCTGACAAAGACTGAAGGTTATTCCAAAAAGGGAAAGCACAATATAGAATATCCAAATTTGCAATCTGCCATTCGACCTGTTCCTCATAATGCAAATTTGCCAGTGCCGATTACAACTTTAAATTGGCAAGCTATTGATTTGGGAGATAATGGAGATAACGCATCATCAGGCAGCTCAGAAGAACAGTGCATCCATCCCACTTTTACCACAGATCCCAGTTCCGGCGACATTTGATTTTTCAAATTGAATTAAATGATTTAGTACGTGATTTGACAGCCAGACAGTTTGATGCAGGAACTTAATATTGAACATTCTCCCCGTGACTGGCGCTTATTCATAGACTCATCTAAATATAGCTTAAAAGCTGTGTTATTGCATAACGAAAATTTAAAACCCTCTATACCAGTTGCCCATTCAGTTTCAATTCAAAAAAATTATGAAAATATGCGCACGATTTTGGATAAAATAAACAGTAGGTATAAATGGCAGATATGTGGGGACTTAAAAGTTTTAGCAATTTTAGTGGAACTTCAGGGGGAATTTACAAAATATTGCTGTTTTCTTTGTTTTTGGGACAGTCGTGCAATAAATCAGCATTATGTAACAAAAATTTGGCCAGAAAGAAGTGAATTTCAACCGGGATCTCAAAATGTTAAATTTATACCTCTTGTTGATCCCAAAAATGTCCTTTTGCCTCCTCTTCACATTAAACTTGGGCTGATGAAAAACTTTGTGAAGGCTTTGAATAAAGATGGTGATGGATTTAAATACCTAAGACAAGTCTTTCCCCAGTTAAGTGATGCCAAATTAAAAGAAGGCATTTTTATTGGGCCACAAATCATAAAATTGCTGGACCATGTCAATTTTACGGAAAAGCTTACCAGGCGGGAACTCAGTGCATGGAATTTATTTATTAATGTAGTAAGAGGATTTTTAAGCAACAATATGGATGAAAATTATGAACAATTAGTTAATGAACTCTAAGATGCCTATAAAGTGCTTGGTACCAGAATGTCATTAAAAATTCACTTCCTCCATTCCCATGTGTCATTTTTTCCTAAAAGTTTGGGAGCTGTTAGTGACGAGCAGGGTAAAAGGTTTCACCAAGGTATCAGAACAATGGAAATTCGCTACCAAGGACGATGGGATCCAACCATGATGGGTGACTACTGTTGGTTTTTGAAGAGAGAAGATAGGACAAAAATAAAGTTTAATTGGTGTTTTAAGTTAATATTTTTCTCGTTTGCTTTTCTCCTAGATGTATGGTATGTTTAATAGGCGAAAACTGTAAACATAGTCAATAAACAGGGTTAAGAATTTTCTGAAATCATTTTTTCTATAGATATTAAGTATCGTATCATTCGATATGGTTCTACAACTCTAACAAGAAAACCCTCCGTGCTACAACTTTCTATTTGTCATTTTCGTATTTGGATAGGTCCATTCTATTAGATTATGCTCTTCTGATTTGTGTTACAACAATTTTTTTTTGTCGGCTAGTGATTTAGCAGCCTCTGCCATATTTTTATTTTAGCTTTAACCTGGTATTAACCCGGTGCGAATCCATCTAGTGGTATCGCTTGTTTATTTGAGTGACAAGCCTAGATTTATAAAGCAAGGTCTCTATTATGGCTTTAATGATGGCTTTATTAACAAACCTGGTGCTAACCACCGAACGGTATCAAATATTGAGTATCAGTGGTTTTACCTAACAAGTTTCTAGACACAAATAAAAACACATTATTATTGTAAAATGTTTGACTTTTTAAATTGAAATATTTGGCACTGATTTAATTGATTGACAGTTTTAGGTTATGCGACCAAAATAAAAATAATTTTCTGGTCAGAAACATCGAAGTTTCTAATATAAAAAATAAGTAAATCAAATAGTTTGCATTATTTAAATAATATTTTCTAACTAGTAATTAGAGAAAACAGGTACTTTGTGCAAAAATAAGAGTTTTCGCAGGAATATATAAGTTCCTTATTCAGAAGACTTTATAGAGATCAAAGAAATGTTATCATATTTTAGTTAAGAAAAAGATAAAAAATAAATAAATAAAAAAATAATAAAAAGTAAGAGTTTACGCAGAAATTTTTTTTAAGTTCCAGATTTAGAAGACTTTTTAGAAGTCAGAAACAATTATGCTATGAATGTATGTCATGGTAAAAGGCATAAAATTAAATAAAAATTAGGAGTTTCCGCAGAGACATTTTTATTTGCAAAAAAAATTGTGAATATATCACATTTTAGCTAAGAGAAACTTGAGCCGATTTTTTTTCCAAATTTTGCATACAGTAGATCCTGCTATTGAATTTCGATTGGGATATTTATCATTAAATATTCTACAAACTTGCTGCATCGTTCTGTTTCGGTCTCCATAACCCACTATCATTAGAATTTCCATTCTTTGAGTTTCGCTTAACTAAACCTTTAGTTCAAATTTGACGTTGACGAACCTCAATACTTCAACTATTATTTAAATATTGGTTTCCGTACCAAGGTAAACAATTAACATTAATATTCTTTTTAAAATGACACTTTAGTCAAAAGCTGTTGAATTTATGAATTAAATGTATATCAGGAGACATCTTTAGAATAATTAGTGGAAACGGATAAATAAAAATTTCTATCAATTACCGAAAAACGGTAAACTTGGCAGTGTTGCAAATGTTACCCGCAGCTTCGTCGGACTTCCATACATGACTGGACCAAATTTAATTAAAATTGGATAAACTATTTTCGAGATATTTTGTGACACACTGTATGATAAAACAAGTATATTATTAAATAAACAAAAACCGACTACTTAAAACTAGTATATTAATATAGAAAAAAAGAAATATTACGCATACTAAATACGTGACACTTTACTTCATATAGGTAGTAGTGCGATTAATTTATCTTGATAACAATTTAACCTGCGATACCTCCAAATTAGGGTTGCTTAACAACTTCTTTATAATAGTTAAATAAAACAGAAGCCTATATATTATATGTCCCGCAAATGGGTCTCTTCCTGCAGATTATAAATATATCATGTTTGATAACTTTATCTTCGAAAACTCCCGAGAAATTTGAGAAAAACCCTGCCATAAGAGGCAATGCATTCCCGTCGGCTCCACTATGTGGTAGCGCGTTTTCCGCCACTCTAACATACTGCCTCTTATGAAAGGGTTTTTCTTAAATTTCTCGGATGTCTTTGAAGATGAAGTTATGAAACCAGATATTTTTATAATCTGCAAGGCCGTCCCATTTAAAATAGCGCTTTTTGATTTTTGAGTTATTAGAAAAAAAACTTGTTAAAAAATCCTACGGTTTTTTTGTTCATATGGCTAATTTTAAAACTAAATGGCAGGTTAAAATGTTGTCAAGATAAATTGATCGTACTGTACAGGGTGTCCCGTTTTTGGGGTATCTCTCTTATTAGTGAAGATAGGGAGTTCCGGCTTTCGCGACATGGTGCTACGTTTTTTGTGAAACGAAAGATGACCCAAACAAAATTTTCATAACCCCCCTTCGTTTTTAAAATACAGTGTGAAACTGAAAATATTGCACTTTTGGGCCCCGTCGTAATTCGGTTGTTATTTAATTTATCGAAAAGGTAAACACTGGTCCTGATACAGTTTTTCACGTAGAAGATTTTTTATGTGAGCAGTCTTTTTTGAGATATAACATAAATTTATAATTTTTTAAATGGAACATCCCGTATTTTTCTATTTTATATTATTCAGCTCACAATAAGCTTCTCGAAAATATATAATAGTATATACTTTTCTGTTCGAATCGCACAGTAATTTGCATTTTTTTTTAGAGATAGACTCAGTTTTTGGTAGTAGGCTGGGATAGAACAAAAGAAAATTGTTGTAATGTTAAATAAATACTTGTCAAAAAACCCTGGTTCGTTTTGAAGCGAGATTAGAAAACCGCAACAATTATTTTAGATTTTATAATAAAAAATGGCTAGAAACCAAACGTTTTCTAATAAAGAAAAATACGACATGTTGCTCTGCTTTGCACAATCTAACGAAGATGTTAACGAGGCTTCGCAACTATATTTATTAAGGTATGCTTAGCATTCATCGTATTTTATAATACATACATTTTTATGAAGCTGTTGGCGTTTTAAACATAGGTATCCAGAACGAAGACAACCTCGTGATATTACATTTCTTAGAATGAAAATAAATCTAGTTGATTTCGGATCTTTCAATAAGACGCGAAGCAAAACCTATAACAAGAAAGATGAGAAAGACGTAGTTAATGCTCTGGCGTGCATTGATGTAGATCCTTCAAGTTCTTGCAGAGAAATCCATCAGAATGTTGGGGTTCCAAAAAGCCGGGTACAAAAAATTTAAAGAAACAAGGTTATAAACCATTTAAATTCAGATTGGTGCAACTGATTTTCTGAAACTGGTAGCTAGAAAAATGCGATAATGACCCTGACTTTTATAGAAAAGTAATATGATCCGATGAAGCATATATAAGTAGCTCCGATGTATTAAATGGGCATAATTCTAGATACTGGTCGCAAGAAAACCGTCATCGAATACATCCTCGCGAATGACAGGGTAGGTTTGGGTTTAATATTTGTTTCATATTGGGTTCAAAAATAATGTATCGTATATACCAGGGGAGCTTAAATACAGATCGGTATTTCCAAATACTGGAGCTTATTCTACCGGAATTACTCGATGATCTACCTTTGGCCTATTTACGCGACATATATTTTCAGCAGAACGGAGCACCTGCTCATAATTCCGGTAGAATAAAGCAGTATTTGGAAAATAATTTTCTTGGAAAATGGATAGGGACCAATCCAATGGTCCTGTTTTTCGATTTTGGATAACTTCTTGTGGGAAAAACGACAAGACATGACATCTTAGCCGATTTAATGAACGCCACAAAAAGGGCATTCAATGAAATGTAACAACGACCGGTTAGTATTTTCAATGCCTCAAGAAGAATACGGAAATTATGTAGGCTTTGTGTAAATGGACATTATTTCGAGCAATATCTTTAGGGTACAGATTTAGCTTTCTGTTTATTTTAGTGATTTTTAGTGGTAGGATTAGTTTTTGTTGTTGTTGTTAGTTGCTGTTTGATGGTATTAGAGGTAGAATTATTAACATGTTCATTTTATTCAATTTATAATACTTTTCAAGAATAATGAATTCACGGGTTTAGCAGCGAAAAACAGGTTAATAATTATTCTTTTTATTATAAAGCCGAGTTTTCGGTCCGATCTTGAATCTTCTTCAAGGCAACAGGCTAAAATTATAACAATGTAAGGTAAGTAAAGCTATGTTAGTTATTACAAATTAACTTACATTTTGCATTATAATTATTGAATTATTAAATTGCTAAAATTTTAACATTTTTTGTAAAATAGAATAAAAAAAGAATATACAAGGTAATAATTTACTGTAGAATTTAAAAAAAAATTCTTGTTACTATAAATGAGAGAGAGAGAGAGAATTTTAGGTTGACACGGGCGCATCAGCATCTACGGCCATTTAGCACCCAGTCTATAGCGTAGTTTCTATAGAGTAAGTAATAGTGATTATTATATTTTATCGATTATTCTAATTTCTTGTATAAAATTAATTACGGATCCCTTGTTATTTTCAGAAAAAATATCTCTCATATTTCCTAGATCTATGTTATGTTTTTTCCTAGTAGGACGAAGGTGGTTGCATTCAAGAAATATATGTTTAATGCTTATAGGGATATTGCAAGAAAAGCATGTATTTATGTCTCCATTATTCAATAAGAATTCATGAGTTAGTTTGCTGTGTCCAATCATTAGGCTGTTAAATAAGCATTGTTCTCTTCTATTAGAGGAATTAAAGGGGATACTTTGATAAAATACTGGTTTAATTTCGTGGAGTTTATTTTGACCTTCATACAGGTCCCAGTCAAGCTGCACCAAGTCTCGTACAATTTTTTTAATGTGGGGGGTTATATCATTAGGATTGAAGATATGAGGGCATGTATGTCCTAACTGAGCCTCTTTGGCAAGAGAATCAGCTACTTCATTGCCATGGATACCGATATGACTAGGGATCCAAAGAAAGGTTATATTTTTATCTTCTCTCCCAAGATCAACTATTAGGTCTTTGATTCTTTGAATCAATAAATGATTGTTATGAAAGCGATTTATGGCTCGAAGACAATTCAAGGAGTCTGAGGCAATTATCCAGTGTTTGTGTTGGGTTGACCGTATGTATATTAGAGATTGGAAGATTGCGTATAGTTCGGCTGTAAAGACACTGTTGAGTTTGTTCATTAAAAATTGACTCTGTTTAGAGGAGCTGTGGAAGGCAGAGCCGACTTGATTGGGAAGCTTGGAGCCGTCAGTAAAGATTAGGTTATGTGATACAGGCAGGTTATTGATAATTTGGTTAAATTCTGAGATTATTAGTTGCGGGTTTGTGTTATATTTGTCGAATCTGCAAAGGGAGTAATTAAATTTTATAGTAGGGAAAATCCAGGGGGGGAATTTATGAGTGAAAGGATCAGGAAAAGAAGGGAGGATTAGATTATGTTCATTGGCAAAAATGTGATAACGTACGTTTGAGCTTAAAGTGTGTTTGGTGTTTAAATAGTAGGTTTGAGGAGGAAGATTATGGAAGAAGTTTATATGATCGGGAAGAAAAGTTTTAAACCAGGAGGTGGTAGCGAATTTTAAAAGTAAGTACAATCTTCTGTAAGGGAGAGACATGGTTTCTGTAATACTTTGTAGGCTTATTACTGGACTAGTACGGAATGCTCCGGTGGCGAGACGGAGGCAGTAAGATTGTAAAGGTTCAAGGCGATCAATGTATGAAGTCCTGGCTGAGGAGTATACAATACAGCCGTAATCTAGTTTTGATCTTATTAGGGACTTGTAGAGTTTAATGATTGTGAGACCGTCCGATCCCCAATGAGAATGAGATAGCATTTTGAGTATTTTGATGTCAGCCGTACATTTGGAACGTAAATAATTAATATGGGTTTTCCAGTTTAATTTGTTATCAAAATACAGACCAAGAAATTTAGTATTTTCTTGAAGGGGAATGGGAGTGCCTTTAAAGGTAAGAACATCCATTTTTGAACAGGATCTTATGTTGCAGAAGTGTAAAACTGAGGATTTTGACGGGGAAAAACGGAAACCGAAGTTTTCAGAGTAATCTGTGAGGGAGTTAAGGCATATTTGGAGTTAGCGATCGCATGTACGAGGGCTGTGAGAAGAGTAGTAAATAACTAGGTCATCTGCATAAAGCCTATAAGAAATTTGAGAAGGAATATATTTGTAGATATTGTGAAGGGCAATTAAGAATAATGTAGGACTAAGAACAGAGCCCTGAGGGATGCCGTTTTCGAGAGGAAATATATCAGAAAAATAGTTCCCTACTTTAAGTTTGAAAGATCGATTGAGGAGGAATTGACTGATAAATTTTGGAAGAGAACCTCTGAGACCCCAATTGTGCAGTGTGCTTAAAATGTTATGTCTCCAGGCAACGTCGAAGGCGTTGGAAAGATCTAGGAAAATCGCAACTAGGTGGTGTCTTCTGTAGAAGGAGTTGTGGATGTCAATGTCCAGGCCAACTAGATGATCGAGTGTTGATCTGTGTTTTCGAAAACCATACTGATGTTTATCCAAAAGGGAGTGTTTCTCTAGGTACCAAATGAGTCTGAAGTTTATCATACGTTCTAATATTTTGCCAAGGTGGCTTGTAAGAGAGATGGGGCGGTATCCCTCTGCAGAATTTCTGGGTTTGTTAGGTTTATGAACGGGTATCAAGATAGATGACCTCCAGGATTCAGGGTAAATATTATTTAGCCAAATGTGATTGTAGATTTTTAATAAAAAATTTAGAGCTCTATTTGAAAGATTAGTAATCATTGGGATAAGAACATTGTCTGGGCCAGGGGCAGTGTTTCTGCTTCTGGATAATGCAAAGCTAAGTTCTTCAAGAGTAAATGGGACATTGTATGAAAATTCTGTGGAACTGCTAAAGTCGATTGGCTTAGATTCTTTGAGAGTTTTGTATGATTGAAAGGTATTACTGTAGGATGAGTTACTGGAGATTTTGCTGTAATGGGAAGCAAAAAAAAAAAAGATTTGATTTTTGATTCTTTAATGATTCGCTTCGCCTTGGCCCGTTTTCGTTTAAAGTCGATCAAATCAACTGTGGAAGAAGAATGTTTGAATCGATTTAAGGACGTTTTTCTTTCCTTGATGGCTGTCTTGCATTCATCATTCCACCAAGGGACAGGAGGTTTATTTGGATTAATATGTGAAGTGGGAATGGATAGTTTGGCTGATTCATGTATGGCTAATACGAAATTGGTCAGGGTAGTGTTAAGATCAGATTGATCGAAAGAAGGAACTTTAAAATTTTGTTATTTAGCCCAGTTTGCCCTTTTAATGTTTAAAATGGATTTGTTCGTATGGGGGTTGACGTTATCCCGCCAAGAAAGGAATCTGATTAGGATGGGGAAATGATCGCTGCTATAAGTGTCGTCGAAAACTTCCCATTGTAGATCTGGAGTAAGTTCGGAGTTGTAGAAAGTAAGATCTAGTGATGAAAGTTTGCCTGTGGACGAGCTAATAAAAGTTGGAGTTCCAGTATTAATTATGGATATATTATGGCATGACAGAAAATCCTCCACAATTGAACCTCTGGGGTTTAGGTCTAGAGAACCCTAGATAGGGTTGTGACCGTTGAAATCTCCAGCAAGAATGAAAGGCGTTGGAAGTTGGGGTATAATGAGATTAAGGTCGTTAATTGAGAGATTATATGATGGGGAAATATATATGTTGCATATGGTTAAGTCACAATGGAGAGAAGTGCGTATGGTGCACACTTCTAAGTCAGATATGATGTTAAGGGTATAATATGTAAAGGATTTGTGTATTAGGATGGCTACACCACCAGACGGTCTCTCAGCATCGCATCTGTCTTTTCTAATGAAGTTATAACTTTTGAAATTAGAAGTTTTTTGAGGATTTAAGTTAGTTTCTTGGAGAAGGATTACTGATGGATTGTGTATAGTTGTGAGAAGTGATAAATCCTCGATATTGTTATAAAATCCATTAATATTCCATTGAAGTATGGACAAGGGAGCTATCATGTTTATCAGTTTTATCATTTTTTGAGGATTTTGTGCTGTGTGTAGAGGACAGAGAGGAGGAAGAAGCGTGTTTACTCAAGGAGGATTTGACTGATGTGGATTTCGAAGTGATAGCTTTATAGTCCATAGAGGACGAGGAAAGACTTTTGGAGGAATGGTTAGGGGGAGGTGAAATGGTAAGTGAAGATTTTGAGGAAGAATAGGATAGGGGGGAGGGGTCAATAGTGGATTTTTGGGAAGACGGAGTGGTGTAGGTAGGAGGAGGTTGGGTGGAAGGAGATGATGAGATATTGGTGAGGGGAACATCGTTTTGATGGTGATTAATGACGGAGTTTTCAGGGTTGCCATTTTTAAGAACTGTAGAGTAGGAGTTTGTATAGGAGGGATAGAGAGCTTTATATATTTTCTTAGCGTCTGTATATGAAGTTTTTTCGGTAACTCTAATTTTCTGAATTTCGTATTCCGTCTTGAATATAGGGCAACCTTTATACCTAGGGGAGTGGTCCCCGTTACAATTTACACATATGGGGGAGGAAGGCAAGGGCTATTGGGTTCATGATCTTTACCACATGAAGGGCAAGAAGCATTGTTTTTGCAATTATTAGATAAATGACCAAAACGTTGATACTTGAAACATCTTAGAGGATTTGGGATAAATGATCTTACTTTGAGATTATACCAGCCGGCATAGACTCTGCCAGGGAGTTCTTGAGTATTAAATGTTAAAATTTTACTGCTTGTTGAAGTTAGCACTGTACCTTTCCGGGAATTGATTCTTTTTACTTGAATGACCCCCTGAGATGAGAGATTCGTTAAAATTTCCTCTTCGTCACAATTGAGTAAATCTCTGCAGGAAATGACACCCTTAACGAAGTTGAGTGTCTTATGGGCCTCGACAGATATGTCGTAGCCACAAAGCCTATTAATTTTAGTGATCTTGTCAGATTGTTCTATTGAGTCTACCTCTACAAGTAAAGAACCGTCTCTAATATTTTTAATGGATTTTATATTACCTATATCTGTGACAATACCTCTATGTATTAAAAAGGGTGATACGTTTGAAAATGAACCTTCAATTATCTTTATAACAAAAAACTTAGTATAACTTTTATATTCAGGTACTAATTCTATAGGGGAGGATACTCTAGGTCTCTTTTGCCTTTGAAGAGTAGGGAACTCTTCACCTTGATTTAATTTGAATCTGCTTGCTTTGTTCCCAGTAGCTATCTGCGATCCAGCCTGGTAAACCACTGGAGACGCTGTGCAGTCGCTGGCTGACGGTCGGGAGGGGCCCACACGACTACCCTCTACACCGACCGGTACTGGGGATCCGACAACCTGCACCGTAAGTTTAACATCATTAAAGGACCTATCCATAGTCTTTAAAGTGTTTTACATAAAAGGACATAACAGGACAACACAACATGACTGGGGCCCCGGGGATGTCACACCCGTACTATGAGGATGATAGTTGCTATCACACTCATAGCCCCCTGGGGGGAATTTGTAGGAGAGTGTAAGTGTGTGAGTAAGTGTGTAGGTATGAGTGTGAAGGTGTGAGAGTGTGAGATGTGAGTGTAGGTGTGTGAATGTAAGTGTAGGTGTGTGGGAGTGTGTGTGTGTGTGTGTGTGTGTGCGTGAGGGAAGTGTAAGACTCAGGTGACCCCGGGAGCGTCGTACCCCGTAACCTTTGTGTCTGATCTTGTCCGACACGAAAGTCCCCTGAGGGGACTATAAATGAAATATATCATATATATTTCATTTATATTTATATATATTTCAGATATATTTCACTATAAATGAAATATATCTGAAATATTAATTTGTTTTGTAAGCATTCTCAGCCTACTACCGAAAACTGAGTCTATCTCTAAAAAAATGTAAATTACAGTATATACTATTATATATTTTCGAGAAGCTTATTATGAACTGAATAATATAATATAAATATATATGGGGTGTCCGATTTAAAAAATTATAAGTTTGTGTTATATCTCAAAAACGACAGTTCACATGAAAAATCTGACTACTCTACTAGATTCTACGTGAAAAACTGTATCAGAGGCAGTTTTTACCTTTTCGATAAGTTAAACAACAACCAAAATACGAGGGGTGGCCCAAAAATGCAATATTTTCGGATTCACAAAATTTTGTTTGAGTCATCTCTCATTTCACAAAAAAGTAGCACCAAAACCGCAACCCTCTATCTTCACTAATAAGAGAGATATCCCATACCTATATGATATATTTAAAGCAAAAAACAAAATTATAGCAAAAAATATAAATAAAATTGTTTCTGAATATTAGAGTAGATAAAGTCCATTTTACAATTTTATTTTAATTATTTTTATTTTTAAAATAGAATACATCGAGAATATAATATTTAGCTTTCCTTAATAAAAGAATGGTTTCAGTTTTTTAAACATTTTATTCGGTCATCAATTGATTTTGCTATAAAAAACTAAAGACGCCAGCATTTTTGTGCAAAAATTAAAAACATGCATTCTAAGTTGTGCCTTCAGGCGATTTTTTTATATTTCAAAACTAATTTTTTATATACTTTTTTCCGTCATGGTAATCTATACATATTATTTTCTACAAACAGGGAAAACTTTTGCAGGGTTTTGGACTCCAAAGAACGTGCAAAAATAAATGAAATGAATATTCTACTGTCATCCTAAACTGTTTGGTTTGGTTGGTAGGTTAAAAGCGTACAATATGTTCAAAGTTTGTGGGGCCAATAGAGAAATTTTCATACATATTTAGAATTTGATTAGACTAATCATCTATCTAAAACGTAATCGAATTTGTAAAAATTTGCGTTTTTATATTGGATAATTACATACTTGTGCGAATTTCGATTGAGTATTGAGTAGTCGCACGTTTGGAGCTCTTAGTTAATTTCAAAAAATAAAGTGGCATTTTCAGGCAGAGAATTTTGATTCCTTAACTGCCTTTTGGATCTGACTCTTGCGCATCGCCCAGTGTAATTTTTGAAGTTCGAAGACGGCTCATAATTGTGTTATAGTGATGTTTAAGTAATTTTGACGCATTTTGACAATAGGTAAATAAATATTTGAAAATAGGTATAAAATTAGGGTTTGAAAATATCTTCAGATAGAAAATACGTTTATCATGAAACTTTATGCTTAAGTTTTTATATACGCTTGATAAATACGTATGTATGCTAACGGATATTATATTGCTTATGCGAATAACATTATCTATTTCGTGCTCTGATAAATTTTGTATTTTTTACCATAAAAATTTGGGAATTATACTTGACTTGGAATTGCGTTCTAAAGAATACGTAAAAAACTTAATTCAGAAATCATATCTATCATTAAAAATGTTGTATAATAGCCGACATTTCTCAGTTTATACGTAAAATGTTATGTGAGTCTTTAATCCTTTCTAGATTTAATTATTGTGATTTTATATATGGGCCATGACTAGATCTAGTTCATAAAAATCGTATTCAAAAAGTACAGAATACATGTTCTCGTCTTATTTTTGGCCTAAGAAAATTCGACCATATATCCTATACCTTCAAAGAACTTCGTTGACTAAAAATGAATAACAGCAGAATGTTACATTTAGGCAACTTTTTAGTAAAAATTTTGAGAAATCTAGCATTACCATTTGCTATAAAGAATAAGTTTTTGCCACATCACCAGGGTGCCATGTATCGAAGGTCTTTTACGTAGAATGCTATCAAATTGTTTAATTCCCTACCTTGTGAATTAACTTCCCTTAATGAAAAAGAATTTAAAATTCAGTACAAAAAATATCTTCGTTGCCTCCAGGACTCCTGAGAACTAATTTTGAAGTTCACCAATGCCGAATGTTTTAGTGGTTGTTAAACGGAAAAAATGTAATAATATTTATGTTAATTGCTTAACTCCTCTACCAGCAGAAAGGGGTTCAGTAGAGTAGCCTTTCTGGCTAGACTGAGCCTTGCTCGGATGTTTTTACAAAATGTATTTTTTTAAGTATGTTAATTTTGAAATAAAAGACCTTTATTATTATTATTATTATTATTATTATAAAATTTGCTGTGCGCTTGCTGAAGGAATTCGATCATTCACAGGTGTCTTTGGAGATTAATGAATCAGATATCTAGAGTATATTAAAATTCAAGATGGAGTACATGTATACAAAAGTGGTTGCAATACGCGTTTATATAAAGGTAGCCGATTATTATATAAATTTTAAGAAACTTTGAAAGGTATATTGCACTCAGAATCACTTCTGTTTACATGACCTGCATCATGAATTTAAATAGATTATATTATGTTTATAATTAGAAAAAAAGTATCCTTTTAAAAAATATACAATATGTTGGATATTCTATTCAAAAAAATGCAACTTTGTTTCGCCACGAATTAGTGGATAAACTTGAATAATTAGTTTTTCTTTACTTTAATGCATTTTTCAGAATTCTAAAACCTTTTTATAGGTAAAACAGGATAAATGTGTCTTTTAAAAATTAGTAATACTAAAATACAAGTACCTACCTGTAAAGATACATAAATATTATATTTTTTCTCAAACATATTATACAAAAAAAGATTCAAGTATATGATAAAAGTTTTTCAAAAATAAAAATTAAATCTATGCATTCTTCAGAATGGACTGTACTGGACCAGGTCGAATGCGTCCTCCAGTGTGTCTCCAAATGCTCAATTGCCTTGTATCACTATGCAAGCACCCTCTGGTTTCATCGGTGAGCATGATATTGTTCCATTCTTCATTCTAACCGATTTTTTCTCGACACCAGGCTAAGCGATTCTGACTGTGTTCCATAGTAAGAAGGACAGTGTGCCAAGGTCTTTTTGCCCTTAAATTGACCGCATAAGCGGTTTATAACAGTTCTGTAACTGACTTCAACTCCGCTAGCTCTTCTTAAATCACGGGCTATTCCCGAAGCTGGTCTAGTCATATTTCTTCGTGCTGTTAAAGTAACGAAACGGTCTTGCATTCTGGTGGTAGATCGCGGTCTTCTAGGGCGAGGTCTTTCAGACACAGAACCTGTTTCTTGAAATCGTTTATTTAATCTACTGATGACACTTTGTAAAACATGAATTGCATTTGCAACATCTGCTTGACTCATGCCAGCTTGTAGCATACCAATGGCTCTATTAGCGATGCCTATCGTTAAGTGCCTTCGTACCATTTCGCACAATATAAAAACACTTTTCTCAGTATTAATACTAATAACATCTGTGATGACATTTCAAGCCGGGATACTTCAAATTTCAAAGCATTCTAGATGTCCCGTTTTTATGGGCAAAATAGAAATACGGGTAAAACATCACCATACTAATATTGCTGTATTTTCTTTAAAAACAAAGATACGTTGATCCTACAAAAAACAAAATCTTTTTAAAGAATCAGGCTTCAAAGTCACTGATATATAGTTTAAAAATCGCAGGCAGTTTATGCTACAGAGTGTTTCAAAAATTCACTAAAAAACATATGCCTTGACTTCAACCCTATGTCTTATTCAGTAGTCAATTTTATTTTGTATTATTCTCATGTAATCATTTTTGAAATAATATAAATTTAGGCTATAAAGTCAAATTTTTAATTATTCCAACTATAAATAATATATTCTACTTGCAAAAACGACCTTTTTTTATTATCTCTAACTTTTTTCCATGTATGTATGTCACGATCTTGGTCCAACGTTTAACGATAACTTTATTAACAAACCTGGTACTAACCCTGTATCTTTTGTATTGACGTTCCTCCATGTTATGTTGTTACATGTAATTTTATGGCTTTAATGATGGTTTATGGCTCTAGTGAGAGTGAGTGTACGGATCCACCTAGCGTTACCGTTTTTTTTAAATGTAAAATCACGGCCTATGCCCAATGTAAAAAAATACTAAAGTTACTAGCG
Source organism: Kuschelorhynchus macadamiae (assembly GCA_030620095.1). Taxonomy (NCBI): domain Eukaryota; kingdom Metazoa; phylum Arthropoda; class Insecta; order Coleoptera; family Curculionidae; genus Kuschelorhynchus; species Kuschelorhynchus macadamiae. The sequence goes on along the minus strand of JAUTXW010000961.1, from coordinate 2,348,691 downwards.
AAAATGAAATCAAATGAACTTCACTTTCCACAAAATGTGTAAAACTGGTTGCCTACCTGTTTTCAATCTGATCCAAAATATTCTGACTTTAAATCCATTTTATTGATTAATTTACGATGTATTAATTGCAAAGCCTTTAATAAAAAGCATATCTGGGCGTTGTCTAGTCTACTGAAATTTCGAAGGAAAACAGGCAAAAAAATGTTAAAGTATTTAGTTAAACGTTTGGACGCGACTTCGTTTTTTTTCGAAACAATTTATTTTAAAGGAAATAATAGAAATGATATATATAACTTTTTTAAATAATGGTATTTAAAAGTTTCTTTGTAAATTCTTAAGTAATTATGCACTCGTGGAGATTTTTGTATGATACACCAAAAAGTCCTTGTAAATTTTATATATTCCGGTTTTTGATCAAGCAGAGCCGGTTTAAGCTTAAAAATACAGTACAAAAATACGATTATTTTATAATTAAAGCATTTAAAAATCAGTATTCAAATTTTTTGAAACATGTCGGTAAGGTGTGAAAAAAATTATAAATTTACACACCCTTATTTTTAAAATACTTAAAAGTTACGTCCGCAAAAATGTTGGAGACACACCTCCAAAAGAATTTGAACTAACTTTAAAAAAAATTATGCTAGCTACTAATATGTACAACTTTGTCTCCACATAGGTTTCTCTTCTCATATACAAGATCCCAATTGTATTCAGTTTAATTAATAATATTGTCAACATAAACTGTAAAACCCTGTAAGTTTTCTAGTTGGTTTCGATGTAGAAATAAAATTAACGATAGCTGACCGCACCATTTATACTAGCAATAGACGTCGAAAACAAAAACCCGAAAAACACATTTATAACTAACCACCTGGCATTCAAACGGTATTTACGCCAGTCTTTTTCACAAATATAATAGAATATAACAATTCTGTCCGCCTATCCGACGTTTGCAGAAAATTGGACGTAAAACAAGCGCAGATAAAATAGGAATTTTAATTCAATTAAGAGATTCCCCGTCAGCAATCTGCTATAAAGCCAAAAAATATTGTTATAACCTTATGCTATAAAAAGCTAATTTTCATTTGTTTTGTGGCAAATATTTTCTTCTTTTTGTTCATAATTTTCTGGGACATGACGGTTTATTTTTAAATACATTATATTTTATTAGAAGAAAAAATACAGGATGAATCACTATTACTTGCAACCGCAGATGGTTTGGCGTAGGAGATTTAAAAACAAATGTCCATGTGCTTGTTTTCAACCTGTTTTCAACCACCGGGTTGTTTCTCAAATTAAGTAAATCACTAGCGCAATGTAAAAGTAAAATACTAACATAGCCTTTTATATATACAATTTCTGTCCCAAGGCGTTCTGTATTTGTTGCTACAGCCCCAAAAGGTCATTATGATGCCCTTTCCTGTTGCCGACGAATGCTTAGAACACTGGTTGACGTGTTGTCTCTTCTTGCCACGTCTCAAGTAACCAGAAGCCAGGAAGCCGAAATTTTGCACTGCACATGGCAAGTATACAAGACTGTAGCTTTAGATTTAGTATTTAATTTACGCTTGAAGACGTTTGGAGATATTGCAAATCGAAAAAATGTGAAATCAAGGAATGACAAAACGAGTTCAGTGAATATTCTATGACCTTAAAATAATTATTTTGTGGCAGAATTATTGGAGTACTTTATTACTACTTTATACTTATTTATTTATTAACATTTTATAGAATAACTATGATGCTGTCTTCTTTTTCCTAAATTTATACTAAACTAAAGGGAAAACTTGGCAGTGTAAGTGGAGGTTGTGATTGTTATTATTTACATAAAAAATAGGTATATATGAAGAAAACTAATTACTGTACAAAGCAATAAGACGAAGATTAATTAAAAGAAATGATTAAGGATATCACTAGGATATAAAAAAAAGAATGTTGCGAATTAAAAGAAATGCATCTTAAGATAAAAAAAGTGAATTTCTTTAGACCAACGACAAATCTATTAGTTAATAATAAGAAATAAAAAAAAAATTAAAGGATAAGTTTTTCGAAATATTTTTATAATAAATAACCCCGCAATTCACGACACACACACAAAAGAGTTTTAAACGACCGAAACCGTTTACTAGTTTGATATTTTGACAGAGACTAACTGTAAGATGTGTACGTAAATAAAGCGTTAACTTTCAAAAACTATTAAGACCTACCCTAAAGGTTGGTCGCTTCAAAATTTGAGTACACCATACATTGCGTCTCAAAAATCTTTTGAGAGAGAGAGCTTCGATGTCTCTATGATTAAGAAAATAATTTATATTAAAAATAGTTTTTTTATTTTTTAATTCTAATAAAATGTATATAATTTTATAGAAACTTATACCTTATCAGTAGTCGTGAGTTCAAAATAAGCATGAAAAAAAAAATAAAAAACCCATCACATTGTCTTCCTGAGTGGGAAAAATATATCATAATAAAAAAAACATCAAGTGCTGAACACAACAGGCTTCGTGTATATAGAATTTTAATCTACAGATAAATCATTTTCCTGCCAATGAGGATATCCTAATTAAAAACTAATTACTAAAGTAAAGAAATAAAAGTTTTAGTTATAATTTTAGTATCATTCTTACCCCTGAAATAAATATAGGTGAATAACAAAGCCTTATTCTAAACGGTGTTGCTCGTTTATTAAATGGGATTATATATGATGAAATTTATCAAATCTTATAACAAACGAATCTGTGAAATCTAAATACGTACAAGTCAAAATGTCACTTTAATAACCAAACAGAGAGAAGCAAATTATTTTAGCAGATTTCAGTTTGTAAATGTTTAATGATTTATTTATTTACCACACATACAAGCAAACAGGTTGAGAGTGTGATCAGTTTACATTTGGTACTTTTCATCAATAACTATTTTGTCAGAGCTTTGTGTGCTTTAGGAAATTGAAATAATTATATTTGTATACTATTTCCAAGGGTATGTCAGTTTTGCTGGGTTTTCACGAAAATATAGTTCACAAAGAATAATTAACTGAATATGTGTTTTACAACCAGAAAATATTTTGAAATGGTTTTAATAAAGACATTATGCAAAACTCGCTCAATACTCAGAAATCGAAATGCAAACAAATAGTTCAAAATTATTAAGTTTCATACTTAATTATGAAGATTAATCGTAACAGGAAGAATTTTTTCCCATTTTATGTATATAATAGGTAGAATGTTACTATTAATTAGATCAAGGTTAACAATAAACGTCTACTGCCATTAAATTTATTACCAAAAATATTTTAATTCTACTTTTTATATAATAAATTCTTCTAAATAATCATTGGTTTTCTGAAGATAAAAATTTAAATTTCAGAAATTTAAAGTTATCTACTTGAAAACATGTACATTTTTACAATTTTATGTCTATAATAATTATATGTTCTAAAGAACATCACAATAATCTTGAGAGATTTGTGGCAACGAACCAATAGACGATTTTTTTGAAATTTTAATTTAAGAATGTCAAAATAAGCATTTCCCTCACTACGCCAATTCACTCAGTAATAAGTGTTCCTAAGCTAATTGAGCTTACAGTTTTCGTTAAGATTGATTTAATTACGGGTTTATTTAGATTTCTGCGCCAAATATGTGACTTAAATAAATATGAAAGTATTTTATTAGACTTATATTTTAGAAATATACTAACTATAAGGATTAATAGGTACTATATAAAGTGGTTTTTAGAAAACCTACGGCTTTCAGTGATTTAATAAACCAATTAAAACCTATTTTTCACATTTACTATAACATCAGATTCGACATGTAAAGTCATTTTTAACAAATAGAAAACATCCAAAAAGCACGCTGCCAGCAAAATCTAAAAAAATCATTGCTCACGACTTAAATTAGTTTATTACTGTCAGCTCTCTTATGTGAAATACAGCCTACTTCATATTCTAGTTAAATCATATAGGCTCGGTGGTTGCTCAGTATTTACTCATGGGACTCACCAACTATTATATTCGTACGAAAAGATCTGTTTTTTAAACTTGTTTGACCATATTATGATATTGAAATACAAAATAATTATGTTGGTGATTTATTATATGGATATTGCAATTACTTGCAGACAATCAACAGCAAATGAACTTTAAGTTTAGAATTTCGTTTATCGAATTTAATAATTAAGCAACATTTAAAGTTTAGTTTTAGTTAATTAGAACCAGCCTTCTATCAAGATAACTAAGAATGAAGGTAATTCTTTTGTTAATGCGATGGACGTGTATGTAGGTAAAAGAGATAGAATTTTAATTTACAGACAAATCGTTTCCTTTTCAATGGAGATGTCCTGGTAAAAAATAAGTACCAAAACGAGATAAAGATTTTAGTATCATTCTCATATGTGAAATAAATATAGATAATTAACAAAGCTTAATTCTAAATGGTGTTTCTCGTTTAATAAATTAGATTATAATTGATCAAATTTATCAAATGTTATAACAAACGAATCTGGGAATCTAAATAGGTACACATCAAAATGTAACTTTAATAACCAAACAGAGGGAAGCAAATTGTTTTAGCTGATTTCAGTTTATAAATGTTTAATGATGTTTAGAATACATACAAGCTAACAGGTTGAAAGTGTGATCAGTTTACGTTTGGTACTTCATCAATAACTATTTTGTCAGAGCTTTGTGTGCTTCAGGAAATTGGAATAATGATATTTGTATACTATTTCCAAGGGTATGTTAGTTCTGATGGGTTTCCACGCAGTATAACTTTACGGCATATTCGGTTTAAGAAAGAACGGATTTTTTTTTTTAAAAATGTACATAGTAAGTAAGCACTAATACACACAGACTTATATTTTAGAAATATACAAACTATAACGAGTAATAGGTACTATATAATGTGGTTTTTAGAAAACGCAAGGCTTTCAGTAATTTAATAAAAAAAATTAAAACCTATTTTTTACATTTGCTATATATAACACTTGATTCGATATGTAAAGTCATGTTTAACAAATAAAAAACGTCCAAAAAGCACGCTACGAGCAAAATCCGAAAAGAGTTAATTTTGCATGTCGTTCGAAATCATTGCCCACGGCTTAAATTAGTTTATTACTGTCAGCTCTCTTGTGTAAAATACAGCCTACTTCATATTCTAGTTAAAAAATATAGGGTTGGTGGTTGTTCAGTTACTTACTCATGAGACACACCAACTGTTATATTCGTACGAAAAGATCTGCTTTTACAACTTGTTTGACCATATCGTACTATTGAAATACCAAATAATTATGTTGGCGATTTGTTATATGGATATTGCAATTACTTGCAGACAATCAACAGCAAAGGAACTTTAAGTTTAGAATTTCATTTATCGAATTTAATAATTAAGCAACATTTATAAAGTTTAGTTTTAGTTAATTAGAACCAGCCTTCTATCAAGATAACTAAGAATGAAGGTAATTCTTTTGTTACTGCAATGGACGTGTATGTAGGTAAAAGAGGTAGAATTTTAATTTACAGATAAATCGTTTTCTTTTCAATGGAGATGTCCTGGTAAAAAAGTAAGTACTAAAACAAGATAAAGATTTTAGTATCATTCTCATATGTGAAATAAATATAGATAATTAACAAAGCTTAATTCTAAATGGTGTTTCTCGTTTACTAAATTAGATTATAGTTGATCAAATTTATCAAATGTTATAACAAACGAATCTGCGATTCTAAATGTTTAATGATGTTTAGAATACATACAAGCTACAGGTTGAAAGTGTGATCAGTTTACGTTTGATACTTCATCAATAACTATTTTGTCAAAGCTTTGTGTGCTTCAGGAAATTGGAATAATGATATTTGTATACTATTTCCTAGGGTATGTTAGTTCTACTGGGTTTCCACGCAGTATAACTTTACGGCATATTAGGTTTAAAAAAGAACGGACAATTTTGTAAAAAATGTACATAGTAAGTAAGCACTAATACACACATACTTATATTTTAGAAATATACTAACTATAACGAGTAATAGGTACTATATAATGTGGTTTTTAGAAAACGCAAGGCTTTCAGTGATTTAATAAAAAAATTAAAACCTATTTTTTGCATTTGCTATAACACTTGATTCGATATGTAAAGTTATGTTTAACAAATAAAAAACGTCCAAAAAGCACGCTACGAGCAAAATCCGAAAAGAGTTAATATTGGATGTCGTACGAAATCATTGCCCACGGCTTAAATTATTTTTTATTACTGTCAGCTTTCTTGTGTAAAATACAGCCTACTTCATATTCTAGTTAAACAATATAGGGTTGGTGGTTGTTCGGTTACTTACTCATGACACACACAAACTGTTATATTCGTACGAAAAGATCTGCTTTTACAACTTGTTTGACCATATCGTACTATTGAAATACCAAATAATTATGTGATTTATTATACTTGCAGATAATCAATAGCAAAGGGAATTATTAGTAACTTTAAGTTTAGAATTTGATTTATCGAATCTAGTAATTAAGCAACATTTAAAGTTTTGGTTACTTAGGATCAGCCTTCTATCAAGATAGCTGAAAACGAAGGTAATTCTTTTATTACCTCAGTGGACGTGTATGTAGGTAAAAGTGGTAGAATTTTGTTTCCTTTTCAATTCAGATGTCTTATTTAAAAACTAAGTACTGAAGTAAACAAGATAAAATTTTCGTATCATTCTTATACCTGAAATATATATATATATATATATATATATATATATATATATATATATATATATATATATATATATATATATATATAATCTATATGGTGTTGCTCGTTTATTAAATTAGGTTATAGATGATCAAATTTATCAAATCTTACAACAAACGGATCTGTGAAATCTAAATACATACACATCAAAATGTCACTTTAATAACCAAACCCAAAAAACAAATTGTTTTAGCTGATTTCAGTTTGTAAATGTTTTTTTTTTATTTAGAACGCATACAAGCTAACAGGTTGAAAGTGTGATCAGTTTACATTTGGTACTTTTCATGAATAACTATTTTGTCAGAGATTTGTGTGCATTAGGAAATTAGAAAATGATATTTGTACACTATTTCCAAGGGCATGTCAGTTTTGCTGGATTTTCACGGAAATAGTTTAGAATAATTAACTGAATATATGTTTAACAACTAGAAAAAAAAATTTGAATGCTTTTAATAGAGGGAACATTATACAAACCACGCTCAATGCTCAAGAATCGAAATGCAAAAAAATGGTTCAGTCACTAAGTTGTATATTTAATTACGAAGATTATCAGGTAAAATGTTACTATGAATCAGATCGAGGTTAACAATAAAGGCCAACTTCCACCAAATTTATTACCAGAAGTATTTTAATTCTCTTTTTGCATATACCTCAGGCTTAATAATATAATAAAAATAATAGGTTCTTCTGGATAATCTTTCGTTATCTGAAGATAAGAATCAAAAGATCTGTTTGAAAACATGTAAATTTTAAAGCCAACTCCAACCAAATTTTCTAAAAAATTTATATAGTAAGTAAGCAATAATACACACAGACTTATATTTTAGAAATATACTAATTGTAAAGAGTAATAAAGTAATATATAAAGTGATTTTTAAGTGATTTAATAAAAGAGTTTGAACCTATTTTTACTATAACTATAACATTAGAGTCGATAGGTAAAATCAAGTTTAACAAATAATAAACGTTCAAAAACACGCACCAGCAAAAACTGAAACGAGTTAATTTCGCATGTCATAAGAAATCATTGCCCACGGCTTAAATTAGTTTATCACTGTCGGCTCTCCTGTGTAAAATGCAACATACTTCATATTCTAGTTAAGCAGGAATATAGGTTTGGTGCTTGCTCAGTTACTTACTCATGGGACTTACCAACTGTTATGTTCGTGCGAAAAGATCTGTTTTTAAAACTTGTTGTGTTATGTTGGTGATTTATTATATGGATAGTGCCATAATACAGTTACTTGCAGACAATCAACAGTAAATGGAATTATTAATAACTCTTAAACTCTCTAACATTTAAAGTTTGTGTTAATTAGGATCAGCCTTCTCTCAGGATCTCTACTGAAAATGAAAGTAATTCTTTTGTTATTGCAATGGACGTGTTTGTAATTAAAGAGGTTGTTTAATTTGCGATAATGTTAATTGGGCAGGTATCAATAAGAAATCTATCCCTACTACGACGAGATGCTGCTCCAGTCGTTTAATGTATCGGGATTAATTTTATTGCGGCACAGAAAACTATATTTGACTTCCATTGAAACTCAATAGAAATTAATGAATGGCTTAAGGCATTCGGAAATATATTTCAATATTATACTATATGAAACCGAATAAAACAAAATTATAAAAACTACTTTTAAATTTGCAATCAGAAAAGTTCAATTTTTTACGCAAATTCTAAAGCTATTTTTTATTTTATCAGAATTTAAAAAATTTTCTTAAAAAAAAAGGAAATGTTGTTAGATTTCAGACACTCAGGCGCTTGTTTTTTAAAAGTTACGGTCACTATGTTATATAGGGTGATTAAGGAACTAGTCGCGTGGTGTGATTGATTTGTTCATCTAAATTGGAGTGCTGTTGCAACAGTTTAATACAGTTTTATTTGCTATTAAAGTAGTGTATTAATGCCGAGTTAGTTTTTAAACCTAAAAATTTTGCAGTGTCTATGACTATTAAAATTAATAATAGTACCATAATATACCCAAAATTGTTAAAAGAAAAGTTTTATTTTTTTTTATCATCTAAGTCTAATTCTTGGAGCATAATCGCATATTTTTGCGCAGTTTTCATTATGAGTTGGACACTGGAATATTAATAGGGCACTCTTTCAAAAGTAGTGCTTTATTACGTTTGTATTTACTATTAATGATACGAGTTTTTTCAACAAGACCCACTGCGAAAATTATGAATTTATTTCTTATTGACCACTAAATGTAATGCCATTAAATACAGAATGATTAACTATTAGGTGTACGTATTTAAAGTAAAATTATTGTCAATAAAAAATTTGCCTTACAATGGTCAGGGCTTTCTTTTAACGTTTTGGGAATGTTTTTTACTTCTGTCAAATTTGCTGTTGCCGATTATAGACCCCGACCACTTTTTATTTTAAATACTTTGTATAATAAATATTTTTTGATATTATTTAATGTTACTATTTAATTTAATTCCTTGAACGTAAATGCACTTACTTTTGAGAAACATACCCAATAAACATTTTAAGAATTAGATTTAGGCGACCAAAATATATAAATTTTCCCTTTCAAAAATTTGTAATATGTTTGATTTTTGCCAAACTAGCTGCTGTCCATTTTTGCTTTAAATTTCCTGAGTAACGAATTACTGTTTATTGTTTATTTAGGGCCAGTATTTACATCCCCAATAACTTTATTTGTAACCATGGAAAATATCCACCAAATAAAATTGGCTGTTGATCAAATACTGGATCCAAGTCAAATTAAATATTAACTATATTATCAATTTGTTTTTACTCCCACATTTATTTATCAGCAATATTACATAATTATGAAATAAAAAGTTTCTCTGTTCCCAAGTTTTTTATTCACACATTCAATAACAAAATATCTTATTGAAATATTTTTCTGTAAGAAACTTATTCTAATTCTCGTCAGAAGTGCCTATAACTAAATCTAATTCTAATTCTTCGGTTCGGTGGGGATAATATCCTCAACTTGTAAGGGTGATGAGCCCCTACAAACCACGTTGGCTTCAAATAGCCATCAAAAAATCAACCGCATTCTTCAGGAGTTAGTTTAACGCAGGATGCAACCGTTGCAGGAAGCCACATTGAGTTTACATAGGTAGGTCCCAAAATTTTCTGTTTGAGTGACTGGTGGGATCAGATTGGAGCCGATATCTTAAATCTTCATAAATTGCTTGACATATTCGATATCTAGCGTCGTTGACGCTTATACAATGCTTGATCCCATAAATATGGGCAGTAAACTGCATTCAATTTTCACCTCGATGAAAAGATCTATTGGGTTTCTCAATGATGCAAATATTTCCTGGAAATCCGTATGCCTTAAAAATATTTAAAAGGCTTGACTTTCCCGTTGTTATAAAACGCAGTTGTATAATCACAACTCGTAAATGCGTAAAAAGCTGGCAGACCTAGGCATAAAGTAGGACCCAACATCATCGCCAGCTCAGTAAAATTAATGTAATCAAGATTTTGCTTATTGATTTTCTTTGACGAACAACCCGTCAACCAAATCTGAGTCTGCGGAACTTTCTGGGTATTGGCCAATAAAATTACTAAGACATCGGAATTATTTGCTCTGACCAATATTTTCAAACTTGTTGGCTCTTTTGAACGCTTCTTTGAAACGATGGTAAATAAAGGTCTGCCTCGCTTGACATTCGCGATGTCGGTGGTACACACGGAACCTGGTACAAATATTTTATGGCACAAATTTAAAAAATTAGTTTGACTTTCAAATAAAATTTACAACATAGAAATACATTTAACTCCAATCATAATTATTTGATCTGTTACATACGGACAGACGGACATGATGAATTTATAAGAGTTCAGATTCTTGCCAAAATGGCTAGGGAACTCTAAAAATGGACAACAATAGCAACAATACATAATTATGAAATAAAAAGTTTTTCTGTCCCACGATTTTTCCGATGGTGTAAGCGTGCCTTTAATTAAGATGATTTTAATACCTTTTGTTTGTAAGTTCACAATAAGATCTGGAATGTTCATTTCAGTGAGAGGAGCGTCAATTGTGAGCATACTAAAAGTAAAAAAACACGAAATACGGAATATTTTCATTAATTAACGTTGCTCAATACTTACAGGGTCTTGAGACGAGCTACGTGTCATTTGTTGCTCCGGATTTATTGAGAGTGCCGGTACCTGGAAATATTACATCAGTTTCGAATATTCGACAAGTGGTTTCGCCATGTGGTCGTCAATTGCTTATTTAAATAGGAAACTAAATGTTATATACTTACAACATGCTTTTTGCAAAACTGCGGAGAATTATATTTCGTGCTTAGAACTGCTACTTTTTTTTTAGTAAGAAGAATGATAACCAAAATTATCAATCGAATCCAATCATAATAATTTAACCTGACTGTACGCAAAGTTTTTTTCTCGCCGAACCCAGAATTTCAAAAAATATTTCTTGAATTATTCATTATCAAAATCAATAACGGAATGCTCCAAACCACACACAACACACTTTTCATTTTTAACTGTGTACCTTTTCGTCAAGACCGATATTTTCACAGTGTGCCCAAGACCACGTTTCCTTATCATGGAATATGAGATTTATTTCAAATCAGTGTTCTATCACGTTTATCTATCACACGTAGTAAGTAGCTAGCTCCCTTTGACTCAGCAGCTGCCTGGCGCACACCTGCCTCTCTGCATCCTTGTCTGCCTGTCTTCCTCTCGCGCTTAACATTTAACATCTAAAATCTAGATGGCAATTTTGTTCCAAGACAGATTTCTGTTTAAATTGTATATGAACTAAATTGCTCATAATCTGAATAATTTGATGGAGGAAAAATAAAATGCTACAAAGATCCGCGAAGATGCTGCGTGCTATCATGGCTGAAGCCTGGGGAAGTTAGTCCAATTTGACATGGTAAACCCACGAAACATCACAGAGAACCTTCTATATATAACAATGTTAAACTACTAATTCCCTCTTAATTTGATATATGCAGTTCAGAGATATAAATTATCTGTAATAGCAGCATGCATCATTCTTATTAACTAATTTGGAAGATAAGATCGATATATATATATATATATATATATATATATATATATATATATATATATATATATATATATATATATATATATATATATATATATATATATATATATATATATATATATACGTATCTCTAAAACAAATATAATATAGCAGATTCAAATTTATTTTATTTCTATTTCCAAACAAAACTATTCAAATTATTTCTATTTATTCATATTGTACATAAAGTTAAACACGTTAAACCATACTTTTATTATGATAAAAGCAAATTGTGTTAAAAGAACAACGAACAAGTGACATACCACAATTAAGCATTTGATATCATATATCATATTTATTGGAAAGGTAGGTACATATTATTACTAGGATCCAATTTTATTATTAGTCCGCCATAATTTTATGTAAGAAACTTACTGTTAGTTCCTGTGTTTTGAAATATATTATTTCTATTTTTAAAATATAAGTTGTACTTTCACTACGATATATACAATTTTAAATATTGGATAACCAGATTTAGGGTGTTAAAAATAGTACTGCAAATTTCTTTACAATTTAAGCCCCCTTTCCTTAAAAATTGAACTGATATCCAGTCAGTTTAATATTATTTCATTACTTAGGGTGTCACGGCAATGTTGACTTTATTGTGTTTCCTTAATAAGTTAGGGAGAGTGAAATCAATATACAAAGAATATTACCAACTAATGAGAGCCTATAATAAATTAAAATTGTCTTACCTTAGCTAAGACAGATTGCTTGTCTAAAGTTTTGCATTATTTTACTTCTCCCATTTGCCCTTTATAATACATCCCCGGATATCCTAAATGTTATTTTTTCGATTCTATGGATTCGATAAAGTCCGGTAATGCATGGCAAAAAATCTAAAATACTCTTTTGTCAAAAGTCACGTTACATAATTACTAAGTAATCAATATTCATATCCGGACGCTCATATTTCTGGGTTTATAAAGTTACGCTCATTTGATGTTTCATTATTATTATATGCTGAAAACGAGGGAAATTCCACATCCGCATACTCTATTGCACTGCTGAGCAACCTGCTCATTGAAAATTGATGTAAGGTCGATTTGACATTGGAATGTTGCAATTATGTTGTCGGGATATATCCGGTTAGATTGAATGCTTATGCGTCTCCAATTGTCTAGTAATAATATATTAACATTTGTATTTGACGTATCATCATTTCTAGTAACTAAGTACTTATAGGATCCAGATAATCCCTATGTAATAGTTGGCGATGATAATTGATTATGGGAAGACTGTAAGTTGATATGTTTGATATTGCAGGATCATGTGGCAGTATTACGTAATCTTTGTTGGTGTATATGTGGTAAATGTATCAAGACATACATTACTTATGTTGTTTTACTTATATTTATATAACTGTAGATTTTGTTATGCTACAAGCTAAACTTTTAAAAATATCATTTAAAACAATATCTCACTAAATTGTTGAATCAGTGAATGTAATATAGTTTTTAGAAAATATAGTAATTAAAAAATATGACGGAATAAATTGTTTAAAAAGTAAAATCCCAGTTCCTGAAATAAAACCTTCTTTCTAAGGAAAAAATAATGAGAGACATAATTTGTTATATTATAGATTATAAAAATAAAATGATTACCAATTACAATTAATTAAATAAGAACAATGTAAAGACATAATTTATTATTTTATTGAAGTAAATTATAGAAAGATTTTCTATTCTTAGTTTCTTCAATTGGTTGGACACGTTATGGAATGTTAGAATATCTGTTAAATTTTTAAACAGTATTATTTAAACAACAAATTTAATTTTTCAAAATTTAATCTAACTAGCAGTTACAGATTTTATTTTCTTTTCAGCAATAATTATTGGTGTCTATGATTAAACCTGCCTAACAACTCGAGCAACTCATGATAAGGTATGTATAACTATAATTAAATCTTTAAAACGTATTTGTTTATAATTCATACAGGCGAAGTATATAAATTTTAAATTTTATTAAATTTACGGGATACCCCATTTTATAATAACTAATAATATCTATAATATACTATGGATGGCAGGAACAATACAAAATCGGAATAAATATAACTTAAAATAACAAAATCAGATTTAAAACTCTATTTTTAAAACCAACTAGTGTGCATCCAAATGGATCGAGATACTCACCATACTCATTGAGTAACCGAAGACTTCTATCAATGGGATAATGTTTACCATATTACATTGGTAGCATGAAATGGAACCTTAAAGAGATCGAAGTTCCTCAAACGACGGTTGGGAACATTTAAACAAATTCTCGAGAGATGTTGATCAATCAGACCATTAACGAGTTTGAAGATAAAGCACAAATCGAACATCAAGCGTCGCTTTTCAAAAGCAATCAGATCCATGTTTTGCAGCATATCTGATCGATGATAATCATTAAAGCTTATACCAATTTTGAATCCTACATAACGTAAAAACCTATTCCAAATCCTTTCAATAACGATAATAGAATTAAAATGTTGAGGAGACCATACCACAGTAGAGTACTCAAGGCAAGATCTAACCAATGAAGTATATAGAGTTCTAATCACACCCACAGACAGATTCAGGCTATTTCTATATACAAAACCCAATATTTTCTGACCTTTAAGAGAAGTTCTTATGATATGCTCGTTGAAGCACAGCTTTTCATCAAACCAAACACCTAAATCCTTCACAATATCAACATACTTGAGATGGTCACCATTAATGATATATATGAATTCAAAGCTCTTAGAACCCTTCCAGAAAGTTATGTAACAGCATTTACTAACATTGAGTAATAAATTATTAATTATTGTCCATTCATACAAAGCATCTAGGTCATTTTCTAGAGCCACTGAATCTCCCAACTGATCAATCGGTCTGTAGAACTTTAAGTCATCTGCGAACATACTCACTGATGAAATTTTGATAACTTTCATTATATCATTGAGAAACAGATTGAACAGTAGGAGGGCACTGGGGAAATAGAATGGTATCTGGTAGTTTTTATACTTAGGTTAGTTATTTAAATTTTTATGGCATCTTCCTGAGATATATAACAATGGAAAGAAAGTACATTAAGGGAACATGTTTAATTTCATAAGTGAATAGTAACATGATATATGACCAGTATATAGACCCTCAAATTTAATTGACTTAGCCAATACTTGATGGAAATATATTATACGCTTAATAAAACGTCTACAACGTTAATTTCCACTATATGGCATTAAACTATGATAATTGTTTCGACACGCAGTGTCTTTTTGGAATGGAATTGACAGTTTACAGACTGTAACTGTAAATTTTATCCGAAAAAGACACTGTGAGTCGAAACAATTGTCATGGTTTATTGCAGTATAGTGGAAATAAAGTTATAGACTTTTTTATTCTGTATATTTAGATCCTTGTTTAAACAATGTTGATTTTCTTTGAGCAGGCAGCAAAACCGGTTCACAAAACTAAGTGAAAACTTATTTCGTATTAATTTTATGTCAGTCCTATGTTTGGAAGTATTTACTTTTTATCTTTGAAAAAAATATTCAAAAAAATCAAATCAAAAATTAATGAAGCTATAGTTATTTATGCAATTTGTATTTCTATGAGTAAAAAAGAAGTAGAAATTATTTTTAGGGATTTATTTTCTCATATACGTAGGATATTAAGGAAAAATATAAAGAAAAGTTTTTTTAGTGAAACTCCCAATACCAAATTAAACAACTGAAACTTCAACCTTTTTTATAATTTAAGTTGAAAAATAGTTCTTTATATGTTCCTTTAATATTTACTGCAACTAAGGATGAATTAAAACATACGTGATATTTACAAAATTTTGAAAAATTTTCAATTGTATTCGATACATACTTCGGCTCTTGTAGAGATTAGGTATTTATAATTTTCTGATTTTTTTTGGGTTCACTGTAGAACTTATCTCGAAATAAATACATTTCATCAAACAAATTTGCGAATGAACCACTTTTTTATAAAAAAAGCATAACAAATACTTATAAGTTTGTAAGGCACTATATGGTTATAAACCTCTACTGTTACTTTAATTATGTTAAAATTGCATATGAGTATATTATTATATAATATGCTGTTTTTTAATGTAGGTTTTTAAAGAATTAATGTTAAAAGTGTATTAATAAAATATGTTGATGAATTCTTGAACAGAAAATTAACTGACATTTGACATTTCATGATTAATCGGCTATTTCCTCTAATTCAAGAAGCAATGTTCCCAAATTTAATTTCATTTTGCCAGCGAAGAATTCATTACTGTTTATTAGGGTTGTTAATAACATTTTGATGCATAGTTGAAACGCTGTTATTAGGAACACAACAGTAAAAGGTTAGCATTAGGTTACACGCCGAAGACATCATCATTAAAGCTATAATGTAAAAACCTATGAATCGGTACCGGGTTAGCACTAGATTAGGCGCCGAAGACATCATCAATAAAGCCACAGCACAAAAAACCGTACAGTTCAATCACTGGCAACATAGAGATAAGTTTAAATATTTATATCATAAATCGTCAATTTGGCAAAGCTATAAGTGTCCTTTTACTTCTAATAACATTAACATAACATTTTAGAGAATTTGCTCAGTTTTTATTATTTTTTTCTGGGTCAAAAGTGCTTCATCCGCAAATTTTCTTAATTTAGTCTGTACTATAAGACATAAGCTTTCGTTTAAAATTTGAAAAAATCGTAAAACCCGAAATACTTACTCTCAACAAGACCCCATACCTCAAATAATTTCACAAAGAAATAGATCAAGGCAGCATTGAAAATGTACACTTATTGACAAAAATTTTGACACTACTTGACAAGAAATAAACAATTTAAAACCAGTTGTTTTTTCTATAAAATAATGACAGAAATAGGTTAAATATGTCAAATGCGTAATACAAAAAGGGGGTATATTCAAAAATTTTATAAACTAGATGATACGTTATACAGTACATGGAGAATTGCGATAAAAAATACATTGGTCGAACAAAACAAAGATTAAGTAAAATAACTGCATTACACAAAAGTGATGCCATGCAATGCTCTTTCAGAACATATTATAGATACGGGACACATTTTAACGAAACAAAAATTTTACACACTGAACCTAGCAAAACGCTTTTTTTGAAATGACTGAAATAAATAAAGAAAAGCTCACATTAGACAAAAAACTGATATTGAAAACTTAAATAATTGCTTAACAATCTTAAATATTTCTTTTTCGAATTACCTCTAATATTTTGCTCCCTATGCTGTCTAACGTATTATCAATTAAAAAATTTTTGAACATATCCCTTTTTTATATTATGTGTTTGACATATTTGACAGAAAAACAATTTGTTTTAAATCGCTTATTTCTTATCAAGTAATTAGGCGAAAACTACCTGATTTTATATTCATATACTTCTAAAAATTCATTCTAAATTGTCTTTACATTTTAATTAGTGTATGTAAAACTGAAATCATCCTGGACAGTTAGTAATGCTCCCTAAGGACATAGGCGAGTTACTTCCTAACCCGATGCATGGTGGAAGTGTCCAAGCCCAAAAAAGTTCTAACACCTAGTATGACATAGGGTTAAGGCGTCGGGTACTGGCTTCATGTACGATAACATTTCAAATGAAATAGAAGTGACAGGCACGGAAACGATCTCAGTGCTTCCAAAGACAAATTGTACTAAATGTATAACAACTATCCGCCCATCTGGAGATTTTCGCGTAACTGAACGGCAGAGTTGTCATGTCGTGATGTGTTGCTGCGATCTGTTAGTTATATTCATCTCATTAAAGCATACTTCTTATATTATATTTCTAAACAAACTCATGGATCTGGCAACACGTAGCAAAATATTGTTGCGTGCTAATATTGCGAATAAACGGCGACACGAGCAAATGATATAGCGAATTTGTTAGTGACTGATGGCCTGTACTATCTATTTAAAGTATAATCCGTCTTTAGTGTTACCCAGTATAATGGTTTTTAATCGAAACTGGTCAAATGTCTCTGGACTCTATGCGAATTAGTTTGAGTTCTCTCTAGTTGCTAACGTAATATGCACCTAGCACGAAAAAACAAAACTAAATTGACTAATATGGGTAATACCAAATTACACTTTCTTTTTTAATTTGCGGTTGGTTTAATTTCGGGTTAAAAACGTACTGTACCGTCTTATATACTCGCATTGCGACTATTCAGTACAAGAATCCAGAATGTATTCAGATCTCCCCATCTTGATATCTCATACAGGTATGCTACCTTCATATCACAAACACAAATATACAATCGCTATTATCTCTGGCAAAACTAATATTGTACGGCGGATAACACTGGCTTGTTTTCATTTAAATGGGCCTCGCTGGAACGAAGTCAGCGACAAGAATTTAATACCAAAATTCACTGCGGTTGGAGATACAAGGAAGTTTATTAATGGTTGCAAACGCTAAATATACCGAGTGGATAAGCTAGATTTACTCCTATTAAATTAGACTGAAATATCATGTAAAATGTTTCCTACAAATGCGTAGAAAACTTTATGATAAGTATCAGAAATTAATAACGTCTGGTTCTGTATATGCCGCACAATGTAAATTCAGGTTTATGTAATACGGCTACCCAAATTATGAGGTGGCCACTATCTAGATTGTTATTCTGATGAAATGTTTAGCCACCTACGGATAGGAACACAACTTAATACAAGTAGTTAGCGGCAAATGATTCCTCGCTATAGAATGTTCAAAAAAGTATGGCGTGTAACATGTAGGAAAAGTAGCATAATCCAGAAATATGTTTCTCGTTCGAGTTTTGTAATATGGTACATTTTCTTTGATAAATAAAACGGAATGCTTTAACTCTGGTAGGTTTTCCCAAAGACCGATTATTCTACGTATAGAGAGTGCATCAAGTACAAAAAAACCACATCAAATGCTCATTTTCCAGTTTAATTAGGACGCCACAATATTTAGCTCGGTGTTGCGATCTGTCTGATTATGGTCTACTTGCGTAATTGCATAAACATATTTATAAACGTAATAGCATAAAACAGATCTACAAACAAATTTAATCAGCAGATCGATTTTTTTACCTATAAGCAAACCACCGAGACCTAGGGCCTAAATATTAGGTACCGTGGTTGATTTAAGTTAAGACAGGGAAAGTTTTTTGATACAGGATTTAAAGACTTACAGATTAGGAGAAGAGGGAAAGGCATTTGCTGGTAAAACATAAAACATTCCATAATCGAGACACTCTGGGAATAAACAAGCGAACAAATTGGGAGGCCTTTGATCTTTGCAGTTTGACGGCGAAAAGAAGCATGTGGGTCGAACTATTGTCTTCCTGGCAGTAATAACCAAGGAAGGCATAATGGATGATAATTCATTACAATATAATCTGTGGTAGTATTTGTAAAACAGACAGAGGCCGCTTACAATTCGACGATGCTCTAATGAAGCTTTCTTGTGATGTTTGGATTATCCATCAGATGAATAGCGCTTCTTTGGATATAGTCAAGGATGCTAAAAATTGAAGAATAGGCTGCTCCCCATATATGCGAGCAGTACTCAAGGCTGGGCCTGATTTGCGAAGTATACACAAATTGGCAGAAGAAAAGTATTTTCGAGCTTGGAAAAGAAAACTCAATTTCTTTGCAGCGGCTGTCGCAATTGAGGTGATGCGACCAATGCGACCATGCCAGCAGAGATCTTTTTGAAAAGTGATGCCAACTATACTAAAGGAATACCTGGCTTTAAGCGTTTGATTAATTATTTGAATGGTGTGGGTACTGGGAGATAATTTGTGAGATAGCAAACATGATTGTGTCTTAGTGGCGTTACACTGGATAAGATTGTTTGTTCCCCATTATACGATTTTAGTGAGATACTCGGTTTGGGATAAAGTCACTACTCAACAGCCTTCATTAATGTCAGCCTTGGAGGCAGGCTTGAGAAATTATATATTGGAGTGGAATGTACTATCTTCGGCATGGCTGTGAATAGGACTACTGGTAGAAGAAACCAGATCATTGATATGCAGGATGAATAGGGTAGGTACCAACACTAAACTCTGTGGACCGCGTGCGCTGACTTGATGAAAGTTTGATGAATGGCCGTCAACCACTAGAGAAGTAATTCTGTTGGAAGGAAAACTGAGAATCGAAGTACAGGATGGTCCAATTCTAAAGGACGTCGGTTGTAGCTCAGGAAACGTTAATGACAGAACTTAAGGAAAAACATATTTGTAGGTAATTCGGCCAAGAGTAATTGCTGTAAATTACACTGGCCGACAAAAAAACATTTTTTTGTTGTAACACAAATCAGAATAGCATATTCTAATAGAATGGACCTATCCAAATACGAAAATGACAAATAGAAAGTTGAAGCAGGTAGGGTTTTCTTGATAGAGGTGTAGAACCATATCGAATGTTACGATACCTAATATCTAAAGAAAAAATGATTTCAGAAAATTCTTAACCCGGTTTATTGACTATGATTACAGTTAAGAGAAAAGCAAACGAGAAAAATATTAACCTAAAACACTAACTAACCTTTATTTTTTCTATTTATGAGGTGTTCTATCTTCTCTCTTCAAAAACCAACAGTAGTCACCCATCATGGCTGGATCCCATCGTTCTTGGTACCGAATTTCCATTGTTCTGATATCTTGGTGAAACCTATCACCCTGCTCGTCACTAACAGCTCCCACATTTTTAGGAAAAAATGACAGATGGGAATGGAGGAAGTGAATTTTTAATGACATTCTGGCACCAAGCGCTTTATAGGCATCTAAGAGTTCATTAACTAATTGTTCACAATTTTCATCCTTATTGTTGCCTTAAAATCCTCTTACTACATTAACAAATGAATTTCATGCCTGGTAAGCTTTTCCGTAAAATTGACATCGTCCAGCAATTTTCTGATTTGTGGTCCAATAAAAATGCCTTCTTTTAATTTGGCATCACTTAACTGAGGAAAGACTGGACTTAGTTATTTAAATTCATCACCATCTTTATTCAAAGCCTTCACAAAGTTTTTCATCAGCCCAAGTTTAATGTGAAGAGGAGGCAAAAGGACATTTTTCGGATCAACAAGAGGTATACATTTAACATTTTGAGATCCCGGTTGAAATTTGCTTCTTTCTGGCCAAATTTTGGTTATAATGCTGACTTTTTGCATGACTGTCCCATAAACAAAGAAAACAGCAATATTTTGAAATCCTCCCTGAAGTCTCCCTATAATCGCTATAACTATTAAGGCCCCACATATCCGCCATTTATATCTATTGTAGTTTATTTTATCCAAAATCGTGCGCATATTTTCACAATTTTCTTTCATTGCAACTGAATGGTCAAATGGTATAGAGGGTTTTAAATTTCCATTATACAATAACATAGCTTTTAAGCTATATTTAGATGAGTCTATGAATAACCGTCACTCACGGGGAGAATGTTCAATATCAAGTTCCTCCATTAAACTGTCTATATAAGTATACGCGCACAACGAATTTTTCATACTATAGAATTAAGAAAACATAGCATTTCTTTTTCTGAAATTCGTAATTTTTGTTTCTTTGGCCAATAGGTTTCATTCCTTAAGACGGGAACCCAGAAGTTCTGACTGTTGCTTGGATAACCCCAAATCACGTACTAAATCATTTAATTCAGTTTGAACAATCAAATGTGGCTCGCCGGAACTGGGACCTATGGTAAAAGTGGGATCGGTGCACTGTTCTTCTGAGCTGCCTGATGATGCGTTATCTCCATTATCTCCCAAATCAATAGCTTGCCAATTTAAAGGCGCAATCGGCACTGGCAAATTTGCATTATAAGGAGCAGGTCGTATGGCAGATTGCAAATTTGGATATTCTATATTGTGCTTTCCCTTTTTGGAATAACCTTCAGTGTTTGTCAGGCAAAAATAACAATCGCCAGAATGATTGGTGGGTTCTCGGCATACGATTGGAACTGCAAAAGGCATACTTTTTCTCTTTCCCTTCATCCACTGCACCAATGATACACTACAACTAACAGAGCACACATGGGGAGCCCACCGCTTATCTTGATCCCCAATTAACACACCAAAATATTTAAAGTAGGCTTTTTTTACATTTTCGGAAAATGGCCTGGCTTGTGATTTTACCAGAAATTCAAATATAACAAAATTTGTCAGGAGAAATTTTGCAACTTCGGCGCGTTTGACTCGACATTCTCGTCTTCACATACACTTGCTCATCGATACTCAATTCGAAACTCAACACAAGAGTGATGTTTAACGTTTATTTTATATATTATGTTGTAAACAACCCAGTCTAGGTAATTTTTCCGTTGTAAAATGGTCCCATTTTAGCCGCCCCACAATAAAATTTTTACCTGCCAATATAAAAGGTTCTAATTAGGCTATTAAAAAATGGTACGTATTAGGTCTTTCCGAATATTTTTTTATTATTGAGAGGGTATTTCCATTGTGAAAGTAATGAGCTGGCATATGTTAGAAAAATCTTGTCGGCCAGTGTTATTTTTAGTTCGAAAATTAACTATTGGACCACCCTGTTCAAAGTTTTGGAGCAAGACCTTAGGCAGGAAATTTGTTACGAAGTGCGTCATGCCAGACTTGATAAAATGCTTTGGGTATGACGAGGGCAATAAGTTGGGCTTCTCCGGGAAATTCAAAGGACTTATTCCAGTTGTGGGTTACGAAGGTAAGAAGTGCTGTGGATCTTTATTGGCGGAAGCCGTATTGCCTATCGTGAATAAGCAATTCATATACTTCTCCATTTTTATGCACATATTTGTAGAAGGAATATCTGTCTGTAATTAGAGGGACATTTGGTATAACGTGGTAAGGATAGGGGCCAATTCAGAAGCGCAGTTTTTTAGACTTATAGACAGATGACTTTTTTGCATCAAGTGTGTTGAGAATACATGCGTCATACCTTCTTTACCCTGAAGGTAATTTCGTGCATATTGTATGGCAAAGCTTGTACTGATAGAAGAGGGAAGTGAAGAGGAGGGATTAAGGTAGAATTTGCGATTAATTGTTTGACAAAAAGCTTAGATTTTGCTTTAGACCTGGAGATGATTTCATCACTAGAGGTTAGGGACGGAAGGGGCTTTCGATTGATATTTTTGGCAAGCGACCAAGAGTTTAGCTCTTAAAAAATAATTGTTGCATTTTATGCCATTATTGAAGGAATTTTCGCGTCAAAAATTATGGGATTGTAATGATTTCGTGCCTCGTTTTTAGCTGTAGATTTTCTGAAGTAGGGTTCTTAAGGAAATTGTTATGAGTACGAATTTTCTCTAGTCTGGCATTATCGTAGGATTTTGAAAACCAAGATTTATTGTTGGGTGATTTTGAATTCTTAATAGAATATGGTCTAAAGGTTTCTTTACCTAACTGGATTACATCCGAGATTTGTGAACAAATTCAAACATCATTTTAAAACAAGGAAGAGTATAAACCTCGCAACCTATCCCAATTAGCGGAGTTATATTGTTTTATACAACTTCTTGTTGTATAGTACAAGAAACAGTAATTAAACTGTAGTCAGAAGAATCCAGAGTAGCGGAAATGGAAAACTCACAAGGCTCTAAGTGAGTAGTGAGAAAGAGGTCCAATGAATTATGGCTATGTGTGACCATGCGTAGGAAGTACTCGTATGATCTCTGATGAGGTTTGTAAGAGATTAGATGATTGCAAATGCCTCTGCCGCTGTACCTTGGGGCGTAGTTTTAGCAGACCCTAATTATTCTTTATTATGAACGTTTAAGTCGCCAACGATAATGATTTCCGAAGAAGAGAATTCAGAGATTAATCGACTTTAGCAGAAAGGAAGTCGAAGAGCTTGTTGAAGGAATTGTCTGAGGGAGAGCGGTAGATACAATAAATAAATTTAGTGAAAGTTCTAAGGGCTAGTCAGAATATCAGTTCTATTCGATTCAAGATTCAGAAGGCTTGCATAAGATTGAATTCTGCGAACGTAGGCGCAAACGCCACCGTTCAGGCAGAACGATGAAAGAAGTTCATAGCCTGGTGCGTCTCGGACTGGCAACTCTGGGCATAGAGCTACGCGGAAATTTCTCGATAGATTCAGAGTATACAAACGAAAATGCACAGTTACGTAGGATAGATTGTCTATTTCGAGTATAATCTCTATTTGATATTACCCATATATTTATAGCTCGAAAGCAATTGTTTCAATGTAAAAATTCCTATTCCCTGCGATTCCAATCTGATTTTTAGCTAGAAAGTTTTGTTAATTGTATTGTCTATTTTAATTCGTTCCATAAAAATTTTGAAAAATTATACTGCTAAATTAAAATACATAAAAATAATTTAAGTAAACTTACTAATGATAAAATGTGTGCTTTACACTTTTTATTTTCTTAATATTGTCAGATTTTTCAATTCAAATAGCTACCTGTTATTCTCTTTTCTAGTCTCCCTAGAAATCCCATTTAAATGAGCGAAATACTGATAACTCAGGATACCTCACAGCACATTAGGATCTTATTTTATTTGTATTTCTGCCACATCCACAACCAACTGCCAGATGTTACAGACATTTTTCTATTAGGTGAAACTTCTTTACCGCAGCCAAACAATAAAATGCGATTGTAATGGGATAATGAGTTATTTTTCATAAATTGTTCCGGCAGGTCGTTAGTTTGGTTAGAATTAAAAAAACCTCATAATGCAAGCAAATATGTCGGGATGTCGGCTTGATACTATCTGGTTACTTCGAATATATACAGGTTCAATATAAAATAATAAAATTATTGTTATTTCCAGTAGTATTTTATAGGTTGTGTAGAAACGCTTCGGCAAGACACTCGGTTTATCGGGTGAAATATTGGATGACTGTTCTCGACGTTATGTAATAAGATAAGAGTTTTTCTTTGTGTTGAATCAGGTAGATTAGTCAGTCTTGGGAGACAGAAATTATTGTTACGGGTAGTACGAAATATACGTTGTTTGAAAGAACATTGTATTGATTTTTCGGTTTGAGTTTACAGTTCAGGTGTGGGGTGGTTCACGTCTCTCGTGTATTGCATTTTCTTTTGTTTTAACTGTGTATGATTAAGTTAAATTAAAGTTATTGTTGATTATGGGTGGCAACTCGCGCAAAAGGTCTCGTAGTAGTAGTTCTAGTTCGCAAGACAGTGATGTTGAGCGTTATCGCAATCGAAAATCTTCCAAACGCGATGATTCTGGGAAACGTCCGGGATCACGCGATTCGAATAAAAGTGGCTCTAGGAAACGTCCGGAATTACGAGCTAGTGACAAAAGTGATTCTAGGAAACGTCCAGAATCGCGCGTGGTAGACCTTCGACGTGAAGAACAAAGCCGTTCGTTTGTGCATTCTCGATCTGTTTCCCCAAGAACTCCTGAATCAGAGTCCACGAAAGATAGGTTCAAAAGGCTAGAAAACATGATTAAGGATTTAGGTCGTCAGGCACAGTCTACGGAAAACAAAGAAACTCCAAGGTTAAGTTTTCGCAGCGACTGCACTCCAGAATTTTCACCGGAAAATAATAACCTTACAGCTGAGCAATGGTTGACAAAAATTGACCAATTAAGACAATTAAACAAGTGGGATGAGATAACAACAATTTACCACATGCAATCCAGACTCGTAGGCATGGCGAAAAACTGGTACCACAGTTTGACCAACTATAATTTGACCTGGGAGGAATGGAAAAGCCAAGTAAGAAGAAGCTTTCCCGATCACACCGATTACGCAACGCTTCTACAGACAATGTTAAACAGACGGAAATCTCCAACAGAATCGATGACTATGTATTACTTTGAAAAAATGGAATTACTAAGAACATGCGACATACAGGGGAAGAGAGCAGTATCCTGTCTTCTACACGGTATTGACGACTCCGTAGTACAAAATGGCGCTCGGGCAGGGAGATACGAAACACCGGAGGCCTTGTATGAAGAATACCTGTCTGTTTTGCGGGCAAACGTGCCTTCAACTTCTGCATCAAGTCAGCCTAAAAAAGTGCGTGATACTGATTTACGTAATGTCATCAGAAGCAAACCTAAAAACAACGTGTTTTTAACAAAATGTTTTAATTGTGGACAACGTGGCCATATTGCAGCAAAGTGTTTTAAACCACGTCTCGAGTGCAAACGTTGCAAACTTCTAGGGCACGACGAACACAACTGCCATAAAAACAAGCAGAACAAACCGACGGGTAAGTCAGAAACCATTTTAAACTTAGATTTACGTAAAATGCCAAATTAAATACTAACACTTGCTATTTTATTGACTGTTACATAAATGATTATGGCTTTCGAGGATATGTTGACTCGGGTAGCAATGCCGTTACCATACGTGAGTCTGACGTTAGAAATTTAAATCTAGATTTTCACCCAGTACAAATTCGCCTAAGTGGGTTTGCCGGCGGCTCAGTTGTCGTAAGACATAAAGTTTTTATTAATCTTAAAGTTGATTTAGCTGTCGCACCAGTCGAAGCACTTTGTGTACCTGATGCGGCACAAGAAGTGTCTATAATAGTAGGGCAACCGTTTATAAATAGCTCTAATGTCGTTATGGTGGTACGTGGGGGACAAGTTAGGTTATTTAATAAAGATGAAACCTCACTTAGTGAAATTGACACACTGCCGTCGCGTAAAGTTACTTTGTGGGCCAAGGAAGCATCTGTTATTCCTCCAAATCACATTGGACACATTCCACTGTATGCTTCTGAGAATTGTGATGATGTATATATTGATTTACGCTATCGTACTTGGCCAAATAAATTTCATTTAATTCCACGATGCATAACAAATTTAAAAAGCGGTGGTTTAGTACCTGTTTTTAATGCTTCTGATAACGCTGTTGTGTATAAAAAAGGCAATGTCGTCGCACGGGCAATTACGTGTACAGCAGAAAAACAAGAACAATATTTAGACTGTTTATCGGTTAAACAAAGCGAATTAACACAATTTACAATGTCTGATATAGAAGATCGCGTAGACAAATGTCTTGAAAATAAAAATAAATTAAAATTACTTGAATTATTAAATAAGTATCGAGATTGTTTTGCAATTAAATTAAGCGAAGTGGGCAAAACTGATGTCGCGGAAATTTCTATAAATTTAACTGACGACACTCCCGTCACATATAGGCCGTATCGACTAGCTTATTCTGAAAGAGAAAAGGTTAGGGAAATAGTAAAAGATTTATTGGAAAATAACATCATTCGGGAGTCAAACTCGCCCTACGCTAGTCCTATATTATTGGTTAAAAAGAAAAACGGAGAAACGCGCATGTGCGTGGACTACCGGGCCATAAACCGTAAGACTGTCAAAGACGTATGGCCCCTACCACGTATTGACGATCTTTTAGACAGGCTGAAGGGGGGTCAATATTTTACAAGTTTAGATCTTGCGTCTGGTTATCATTAGGTACCAGTAGCTAAAGATTCCGTCTCCAAAACAGCTTTTATTACGCCAGATGGTCATTATGAGTACCTCGTAATGCCATTTGGATTGGTGAACGAACCAGCAGTATTTCAAAGAGCCATTAATCAAATCTTGGGGTCTTTACGTTACACGACTGCCCTTGCATATCTAGATGACATTTTAATACCATCAAACGATGTAATGGGCGGACTAGAGAGTTTAGAAAACGTTCTGGAGTTACTACGTTCCGCACGACTGACCTTAAGATTTGATAAATGTAGTTATTTACAACGAAAAATAAGCTATCTTGGTCACGAAATTTGCCAAGAGGGGATCAAACCGGGTCCAGAAAAGATTCAGTCTGTTGCTGATTTCCCGACTCCAACAGATGTTCACACAGTGAGACAATTTTTGGGGTTGGCGAGTTATTTTCGCAAATATATACAGGGTTTTGCATTAATTGCCAAACCACTTACAAATTTGACAAAGAAAAACACGGTTTTCACTTGGAACGACGAACAACAGCAGGCTTTTCAAGATTTAAAGACAAAATTGACATCCCGTCCAACATTAGCTATATACGATAGGGAAGCTCCGACTGAAGTCCACACGGATGCCAGCAAATGGAGTCTTGGTGGAATACTACTTCAAAAACAGTCCAATGGCGCGTTAAAACCTGTTCAATATTTTAGCAGGGCGACTACCAAAGAAGAACAAGTGTATCATTCGTACGAGTTAGAAACTTTGGCAGTCGTTAGTTCTCTGAAGAAATTTAGGGTTTACCTTGTAGGAATACATTTTAAAATAGCAACAGACTGCAATGCTTTACGCACGACTTTAACCAAACGAGACCTGATTCCCCGCATAGGAAGGTGGTGGTTAACAACGCTGGAATTTGATTTCGATATTGAATATCGGCCTGGGACAAAGATGTCTCATGTTGATGCGCTTAACAGAAATCCAATTGAGTCGAACGTCGACTTGGATATATTGCACGTTAATGTATCCGACGAGGATTGGATTTTGGCGGCGCAGCTACAAGACGAAAGGTGTAAGCACTTACTCGAAGTTTTGCAGCGAACGCCCACCAGCAAAGAGGGAACTCAAATACACAAAGAATATTGCCTCAAAGAAAACCGATTATACCGGAAGGCTCAAAATGGCCGACGATGGGTAGTCCCAAAGGCATCCCGCAGGACCATTCTCATGTATGACCACGATGGACTAGGACACTTTGCAGTTGATAAGACCATCGAAGCCGTAAGCAAAACATATTGGTTCCCTTCTATGAGGAAATATGTTAAAAACTACATATCGTCCTGCCTGGGATGTATGTATAATAAAAAACCATCGGGTATGACGCCAGGAAGCCTGCATAGCATTGAAACGAAAGCGATACCCATGGACACGGTACATCTAGATCGTTTGGGGCCATTTGTTAAAAGTAAAAAGAAGAATAGCTATTTAATCGTAGCAGTGGATTCTTTCACTAAATTTGTGTTCTTAAAAGCAGTACCTAACACGAAAACTGAACCAGTGACTAAGTTTTTGAATGAAATAATAGAAACCTTTGGAGTCCCACGGAGGTTTATATGCGACAGAGGGACTGCCTTCACAAGCAAAGCATTCACCGAATATTGCTTAAAATTTGGAATTAAACGGGTTCTATGTGCAACGGCCACACCGCGTGCCAACGGGCAAGTTGAGCGAATTAACCGAGTTGTTCTCTCTTCATTATCTGCTAGTGTTGATGATGAGAGGTCTTGGGATGATAAAATAAGCATGATTCGATTTGGAATCAACACAACTATTAGTACCGTTACGGGAAAAACACCGTATGAAGTATTTTTCGGATATCGACCACGTGGAGTAAACGACTCATTTTTGACGACAGAGGTTCAACATGAAGAACCTTCAAACCTTACTGAGGTCCGAGCTAATGTAGCTGAAAAGATAGCCAAGAAGCAGGCTGAACAAAAAGGATCGTACGATAAACGACATGCTAAACCTAAACGTTACGAAGTTGGCCAACAGGTAGTTGTCGAACGAAACAAAGGTTCGAACGATGGGCAAAGTCGAAAGCTCGAGCCACGATATCACGGCCCATTTACGATCACGGCAGTTCTCGATAACGATCGATATGTCGTGGAAGACTTGAAGGGGGCGAAACGTTCGCGAAACCCGTATAAAGGGGTGTGCCCCTCTGAAAAGATTAAAATTTTTAAAACAGTTGTGAGTTCTGACGATTCTAAGGATGAATCGGAAGATTCACCTGTTTAGGTTATTTTAATAAACTAATTTTTATTTTTATTTTTATGTTTCAGAAGCGGGTAAGTCTGTCTTCCCGAGAACGTGAAGATGTCAGGTTAGGCCGACTGTAGAAACGCTTCGGCAAGACACTCGGTTTATCGGGTGAAATATTGGATGACTGTTCTCGACGTTATGTAATAAGATAAGAGTTTTTCTTTGTGTTGAATCAGGTAGATTAGTCAGTCTTGGGAGACAGAAATTATTGTTACGGGTAGTACGAAATATACGTTGTTTGAAAGAACATTGTATTGATTTTTCGGTTTGAGTTTACAGTTGGTACTAGTGTTTTAAAGACATATAAGTATAAGTAAATTCAGAAATTCAAAATTTCTATCACTAAGTAAGAGTGCGCAAAAAAATACTTGATTATAAATGATATTGTATGACAAATTCACTTAACTTAGCGCATGCATAGTAGGTACTGGAACTTTTTCCTAAGTCTAAATTGGGTCCCTTAGCAAATTGCTGCTTAAAAATTTGACCTTATATGTTTAAAGTGGTTTAAAAAATATGGAATTTTGTTATTTTAATAATTTCTGTAAAAAATCGTCAATACTTCTTGGACATTTCTATTGGAAAGAGTAACATGATTAAAATTTGTATTTCATATTTCCGCTTGATTAACATTCCATTTAAATCTTCATTAAATCATTTTTTCTTTTATTTGTCTTTGGTATTAGTATTATTTCATAAGCTACAGAATGTTTTCCATTTTCCTGACAGGCCCATTACTAACTTTTAGGCCACCTGTTCGTACATAAATGATCTTGCAGCGTTATGTACTAAAATTTTTAATAAGCTAAGAAAATAAATAAAATTATTTATTACTTAATCTGTCTGTTAAAAACTGCACCAATATATAAAATAAGAATATTAAACTCGAACATCTCAAAAACTGAAAGGACAAATAAAACTTTTAATTTTTAAAATCGGGAAAAATATAATACGAAAGCTTTCACGGCTGGAGTCAATATAGAAATGATGATATTTGGCTTTAGACCGTATCAAATTGAAGTACTTTCCAACATTTCCCCTGCGATTACACGAGGCATCTTCAGGGATCTTTCTTGCACATAATACAGTGTTTTGATCTTGTGTAATAAAAATCCCTGAAGATGCGTCGTGCAATCGCAAGAGAAACGTCAGAAAGTAATTTCAATTTGACACTAAACTCATGAATCATAATTTTTTAAAAGAAAATATATTTTCATTAATGCAAAAACGTAGTAAGTAAAAAAAATGTTGATAATGTATACGGCTCAACGAAATGTGAAATTCAAAACCCTAATACAGAGTAATTATTTCGAAATTATTTATTTTACTTAAGTTATCGATCCCCTAAATATTTAAGATAGCTAGAATTTTCAAAAATTCGGTTTCTGTAACTTGACGTTCAAATATATTGTCATTTTCAAGAGAATTTTTGTTCTAGCTTTATATGTAATGAATAATAAGTAAGATGGTATTTCAGGTGTGTATCTTTTACATTCTTGTATACCTCGTTCTGCGACGAGAAGGTAAAAATGTCTTTAATGTCCCTATTGTATAGTCTTAAAATATTTCATGACAAGATCTGAAAGTATATTTTTTTATATATAACGAGACTATATTTACTTTGTCGGGATTTAGACACAAATTAATAAACTCTGAAAAATATTCCACAGTCTTGAAAAACCGAATAACGTCGCCTTAAGGGAGGAAATTTATACGACCTTAATAGGCCGTAGGATTTACCTGGCGCCTTTAGACGTTTCCCTTAAATTTATATTAAAATTATGGAAATCTGTTTTTTGCCACTTGCGGGTAATGAAAATTCATGAACGTAACTTACGTTTCTGGCAGAGCGGATGATTAGATAATTAAACTATTTTAACTGAAGATTTGTTGCTTGGTAAACAGGCATTTTTCGTCCCACAGTTTTTGAAAATTTTGAGTTCTAAAAATCCCCTAGATGTAATCAAATTTTGTATAGTAGGTTCATAAAAAATAAATAATTTTGTTATATCAGTATAAATAATTGAATACAGTAAGTCAAAATTTTAACGTTTTTATAAGTCATTTTAAAAAATTGATTAATTTCCTTTATCCGGAACTTCCCTCGTCATGAATATTTCCTTTTATTAGGAATAGTAAAGTGTGACCCAGTTTAGGAACACATATATACTGTCTGTTCAAATATTTTTATTGCACTCCATTTTGTTCACACATTGGATTCCTACCAATATTTTACCAGTTTCTACCTATGACATTCAATAAGTATTTTTTACATTGTCACACACCCCGATTTTGTTACGTCATGTTGAATTCGTACCAGTTTATCCTTACATCATATTTAATTTTTCTCCAAAATTCAGAGTCAATTGAAAATTTTTTTACGTTGATTTTTTAAACATTTTTTTCTGCTATCTTAAATTCGTAAGACAACTTTACCACTTTATCTTTATACCTTATTTAATGCTTGCACAAAATTTGAAATTAATCTAATGAATAGATTTTTCAGGCTAATTTTTTTAATATTTTATTACCCCGCCATTTTGTTTTGCTATGTTATATTTATACGAAAATGTTACCAGTTCATTTTTATGTAACACTCAAAAAAATGTTGAGGTAAATTGAATAATTAGTTTTTTTAGTAATAATTGTTTTAACGTTTTACTAGGCCACCATCTTGTAGCAGCATATTCAATTTTTACCAAAATTATTACCAGGTCATTCCCATATGACCCTTAATTTTTGACTAAAAATGAAGTCAATCTTAAGAGTAGTTTTTAAGCTATGCCGCGAACTGACAGACAGACAAACCGACACACGGACCGACAGAATTAATAAAACATATTTCTTGGCGTCTAAGGACGTTAAAACGTGAAGATATGTAAAACCTAAGAGGGTGATTTTTTCAGATTACATAGATTTTATTTGGCCGCCATCTTGGATTCGTACAAAAAATTTAACAGTTGATTCCTACATAATACTTGACTTTTGTGCAGAATTCGAGATACATTGGATAAGAATTTTTTTAGTAATAATTTTTTTAACATTTCACTAGGCCGCCATTTTGTTTTGCCTTATTGGATTTTACCAAAATGTTACTAGGTCATCCTATATGACCTAGTAACTAAGCTATGACACGGCCAGACAGACCGATGGATTCGAACCCTGAAACGTAAAGATCTCAAAAAATCTCGGAGGGTGATTTTTTTACGATTACAATACTTCCCTTTTACGAGGGAAGTAATATAACAAAATAGTGCGAACCAATCCTTCTATGTTTTTCTATATTCATTGGACTCCTTGTACATATACCCTGAAAATATCTCTTATCCTAGGCTATCGACCAGTCTAATATTATAAAACAAAACTATTATTTCAATCTCACCCACGCGCTAACTTTTTGCAGATTATTTAGAAAAGGAGTTAAAAACTCTTAACTGACTGTGAGAAAAAATCACTGATTCCTAAATCAGTGAAATTAATGAACTTTTTGATACTGTGGAGAATGGATGTTAATAGTATCTTGAATTACTTTTGATATGATAATATCATTTTTGTTTTAATTTCAAGTTTATTTTAAATTTCTGTCTGAAGATTGTAAACAATAGCTTATGTCGTAGTTTCTTACCTTAATATTCATGGTCCTTACATAGGGTTATGATTGGGTTACATAGAGATGTAATGGCATCTTGTTTGGATTCTGCAGAATAATAAAACTTCTGTCTGATAAGTGGTCCCGTGTGGGTGAGTTTTCTGTAAACGGAAGATTCGTTCGAATTATTTTGATGTTTGATAAGGATATCAAAAAGGGCAAATATTATTTAAATAGTCTAAATATTTTTCGAGATGTTTTACACCCTTCTTTCATATAATGTAAGTGTTATCAGCATATCTTGAGCAAACTCTATTTTTGATTATTGTCATCCCTTTAGCCTGATTTTCAAACCACTCTATTTAAATGTAAGCCACCGACTCCAAGAAGGATGAACCCATAAGAAGACCATCATTTTGGGCGTAGAACAATATCTTTATCGTAACAGTGAGACGCAGACCCCACTCCAACTGTTCTATAATTGTACCTAATGGTAGTTAAGACTTTTAGCAAGGAACTTCTTTAAGTTCGGTGTTGATAGTCGATATCATTTTCAATGGAACATTCATATAAGGGCTTTCAACATCAAGGTTAGAATTTGGTCTTCTGGGAGTATAGAGTCTATGCCTTAAAAATCTACATAAAATGGCTACAATTTTTAATACAAGAAATAGTACGTCCCCGTGGATAGTGGATAATAATGCTGGTCGAGGAGTAACTAGAGTTTATAATTAGCCGTTATTCCATGCTGACTTTATAGATCTCGAGGAGATGATATGCGAAAGTGTTGCCCTGACTTGGTGATGCAATATTTGCAGCATTTCAATGTCTGGTAAATTATGCGGCTCATCCAGGATCACTAGAAAGAGGCCGGTTTTAATGTAACTTATATTATTATAAATTGAAATAAACGATTAATTCATTAACCAAAATAAACAATAAAAAAATCTAAAGAAACAATTAATTTGTTAACCGACATGTAAATATAGTATTTGCAGAGTTTTGCGCCTCTAAGCCATAAAACCCCATTCATGCTAAACCGCGCAAGTCAAGTTACTAGTATGGAGTGATAGCTAATTGCCCTAAGTTTGTTCGGGGCAGCCTTTGCAAAATTTTCATAAAAAAAGTTTTGTAATAGAATCAATTTTTTAGTAAATAATACAATTTTAAAACTAAAAGTTTTCCTTTTACAGCAGGGTGTCCCCGATTCACTCTGACAGCTAATAACTTCCCTAATAAAGAAAATACGAATGTTGTTTTTATAATAAAAGTTATAGATAATTCAAAGAGCTATAATTTTCATTTAACATTTATTATTCAGGGTGTGTTAGTAAAGTCAGAGGCATAAAAAATATTTTTATACTATATATTTGAATTTTTTTCGGTAAATTCTAGACATATTTCTTGTACAATAATTTATACTTAACTTTACGGCTTATTTTATTACTGCAAAAAGTATTGAGAATAAAACTTAAACTTACAACGTTCGAAAAATATGTAAAAAATGTTGTTCATTAGAAACAATGCAAGCATTAAATCAACGAATACGTTTTTGGAACAAGCTGTTCTATTCCTGTCTAGAGTAATATTGTTACACTATTCTTTAATTTTGTTTTACATCATCTAATTTTAAAGGAGGATGTATTTTTTAAATATCATCAAAGAAAAACATTCAAAGGAGTTAGGTCTGAAGATTGGGCTTGCCACTGAATACGACTCCTATGACCTATTCATTTAACCAAAATAATGTAAAGTAAACTTCCTTTTTGGCTGTTTCGCAAATAAATAAAAATATCTAAATTTAAATTTATTGAAACAAATATTCAATAAAATTATATACCTCAATATGTGAAATAGTCTGCCCACGGAATGTTTCGATAGATAATATAAAAATATTATTTAAGCAAAGTTTTTATAGACATATTGCTGTTGTATACTGCTTTCATCCTGTGGGGACTCATCAATCAGTGCGCTGATCGTAAGAAAAGAACAGCAAAATTGATTTGTATGTAACCTAAAAACAAAAAATGATAGTTGCAATATCTTCAAAATATTTTTGAATACTTGAAACAAGTATCTAAGAAAATTAGATATTTCAACGTGTTTAAGTTTTAAATCCTGTGGTTAGATATTTTCATTCAGATGCGAAAAAGTTAAAAAAGGAATTTAGATTACTAATCTAGCTGCAAACTATCATTTTTTTTTGTTCATTCAAACAAACCGACAATTTTTAAAAATTTTTCTTTGCTACAACCATCGATATATTTTATGCTTGGGTTGTTTTCAATTTAAAGATCTTCTTCGAATTTTGTAAATTTCTATATTGTTTTTAATGGTTTTTAATTTTTTTTTAATCTAAAGTATATTTGTTTTAACAAAATATGGGGTTAACTTGAAAACCGTCAAAGTAAAATACATATTATTGTACAGCAAATATGTCTAGAATTTACAGTAGAATTCAAAAATTTAGAAATATACAGGGTGTCATTAAAAAAAACAAGACGCAGAAGTCGTGGGAGCAAATATTAAAGCTGCCGATGAGTCGAATAAACCGCTCGGTCCCTTCAGACGTCGCAGCCCAAGTTCCTTGCGTTCACCTATACAACTAAAAATATTGGAAAGAGTAATCACAAACAATTATCAGTAGATATAAATTGGTGTTGAATGTTTTTTATATGCTCTGTATCAAGAATGAATATCGCGTCATCAGCCAATAATTTTAATATGAAAGGGGAAGGGCGGTGTGCACGTAGAGGTAAATAAATTGTGAAAATCTTTTCTTTGTATTTCGTGCAAATCATTTTATTAAAAACGTAGCAAAGCGCTTTCGGCTTTCGCCATCATCAGTGCCACCTGAAAGGAAGGAAATCACTTTCTTTAGTTTTCAATAAGTATTTTATGAAGAGAGTTACTAATGTAGAAGTGAAATTGAATAAGGACAAAGAAACTATGTAAAAGAGAGTAATTATGAAGATAATTTGTATTAAGAAGCAATCTGTAATAATAATTCAATAAGTGATCTACTTACTTAGTCAAGTGTGCACAGGAAGTAAAGCCATATAGTACCACAAACAGTTAAAAACAGTAAACATTTAAATTTTAAGTTACATGTCAAATATATAACAAATCACATTTAAAACTTTTATAAAACAAGGGATCACCCCCTTTTAGCGACCTAAATTATCATTTCGTTCCAGTTAAGGCTGAAATGTGGGGGTCTCAAATAACAGAGTTTGAAGGTTAAACCTACAAGGAAAATTAGCACTGTGAGGTTGGCAACCTATCAATATATTTAAAATTTAAACCTGTAGGAAAAGAAGTGTCAATGAAGAAGCAAATTTTAACCAAAATAATTAGAAAATTAATCAAATTGAATGTGGAAGGCCGTGGAAATATTTTATATTATTTGTATATATTTGTATATATTGTAAATAAATTGCAAGAGATTCAAATCTAGTAAGGAACTATTAGAGGAAAAATTTTTCTCAAGTATTTTAAGTTGGTCATATTGATGAAGCAGGGTTGGCTTCAGCGGAGTTGAAACCAACTTGTTTATAGAATTATGACTTAAACAATTTTTAAATTTAATTTTGATTTAATAAAAGTATTATTATTCCATTAAAATTGTTTAAATAAAGAGGAGAAATGTCAAACAGGAATTTTTATGCAGGTTCTGTACAAATTGGTGAACAAATTAAAGCATATATACATATTTCAATCTTATTCACAACTAAAGATGTTTTTAGATAAATGTGTGTTATGTAAACAAAGTGGCGAGAAAAGAGAATTTGTATCTTGAATTGAAATTTAATTTATTTATTTTCAAAATTATGAATTTTGAAACTGGTATAAGTGAGTAAGGAGATGTGGATCGGAAAGTTATATAAGAACTTGTAGACCCTTACACATAAGGATTAATGAACATCTTAAAAGAACTACCTCAGCCTTTGGAGAGCACCTGAGATCTTCCAATCATAGTTTTAGCTCAAGGTCAAATTCTAAACTACTTCATAACATAACGTCTAAAAACTTCAACAGGTTGGACTTTATAGAGGATATCGAAATTTCCAACGAACTAAAGAATAATGACTCATGTCTTAATACACAAGTCTCCCTCAATAGATTTTTCATCCCTCTACACCGCAGACTTTTGGACTAATTCCACCGCTCTATGATGAACCCAGACTTGAAGTCATTTACTCTGTCTGATTGATCCATTCTTCTTCCTCTCTTTATTAATATTCATTTAAGGAAACTTATATAACTTTCCGATCCACATCTCCTTACTCACTTATACCAGTTTCAAAATTCATAATTTTGAAAATAAATAAATTAAATTTCAATTCAAGATACAAATTCTCTTTTCTCGTCACTTGTTTACATAACACACATTTATCTAAAAACATCTTTAGTTGTGAATAAGATTGAAATATGTATATATGTTTTAATTTGTTCACCAATTTTTACAGAACCTCCATAAAACATTGATTGTTCTAATTCCTGTTTAACATTTCTCCTCTTTATTTAAACAATTTTAATGGAATAATAATACTTTTATTAAATCAAAATTAAATTTAAAAATTGTTTAAGTCATAATTCTATAAACAAGTTGGTTTCAACTCCGCTGAAGCCAACCCTGCTTCATCAATATGACCAACTTAAAATACTTGAGAAAAAATTTTCCCCTAATAGTTCCTTACTAGATTTGAATCTCTTGCAATTTATTTACAATATATACAAATATATACAAATAATATAAAATATTTCCACGGCCTTCCACATTCAATTTGATTAATTTTCTAATTATTTTGGTTAAAATTTGCTTCTTCATTGACACTTCTTTTCCCTACAGGTTTAAATTTTAAATATATTTATAGGTTGCCAACCTCACAGGGCTAATTTTCCTTGTAGGTTTAACCTTCAAACTCTGTTATTTGAGACCAACACGTTTCAGCCTTAACTGGAACGAAATGATAATTTAGGTCGCTAAAAGGGGGTGATCCCTTGTTTTATAAAAGTTTTAAATGTGATTTGTTATATATTTGACATGTAACTTACAATTTAAATGTTTACTTTTTTTAACTGTTTGTGGTACTATATGGATTTACTTCCTGTGCAGACTTGACTAAGTAAGTAGATCACTTATTGAATTATTATTACAGATTGCTTCTTAATACAAATTATCTTCATAATTACTCTCTTTTACATAGTTTCTTTGTCCTTATTCAATTTCACTTCTACATTAGTAACTCTCTTCATAAAATACTTATCGAAAACTAAAGAAAGGCAGGTGGCACTGATGATGGCGAAAGCCGAAAGCGCTTTGCTACGTTTTTAATAAATTGATTTGCACGAAATACAAAGAAAAGATTTTCACAATTTAATAATTTTAATTTTGTTAGAAGCACGTTTATTTGAAGCATCAGACGATATGAACAGACTGGCCAGCAGATTTTCTTATATTAGTATGGCACGACAAGACCAGTATATCGCACAAACTGGACGTATCAGTGTCTATTCCTGCTCTTAGGTCTAAGTTTCTTAGATTTATGATCAGATTATCTCGGGTACAGTCCAGAAGACCTTTTAGAGTTCCACTGGTAACTCCCCGTCACCAAGCAATCGGGGCGACTGGTTTTTATTACAATGGAGAAACATGCCTACTACAGATGAGACGCGGTTTGGCTTTATTACTAATGATTACTTAATAAGAGTTTAGAGAGAATTAGGTGGTGTTAGTGTACAACCAAAGAACTGAAATGATTCATGTACCAAGAACCTCTGCGCGATCTATTAAAAGAACAATTCATCCTTGTTGTCGATGATAATCCCAGGCCGCGACGTACTAGAGCTGTCCAATAATCCTTGGGAGATGGGAACATTACCAGATTAGGCTGGCCGCCAATGTCCCGGAACATAAATCTCATCGAACATGGGTGGGATTATGTGTCCAGAGCAATTTTTATTCGCAGTAACCCACCATAAAATAGCGAACAACTTATTAAAACTACAACAGAGGAGTGGAGGAATATATCCCAAGAAACCATCAATAATTTAATTATCGGTACGCTCTAGGTGAGTTACTGCATTAATTTTTTTTATTCATTATTTTTAACAATTGCAATTTTTTCTCCTGATTATTGATCTAAATAAATTTGATTTATTTAATATATTTGTTTTACTTTTTGCTACTAATTACAGATTTTTGAAAGTGTAACAGAAAATTTTAAATAATTTTTCATAATCTATATTTTTTGCTCAAAAAGATCATATTTTAGATTTAAATGAAAGAGAACTTGCCTTATAATAACGTGTACTTATTAATCTTTTAATTTCTGAGAGGCAAGGAATTACAAAAATAATGGAAAACTCCGATCAATTATTTCACTAAAAATAAAAGACTTTTCATTATTTGCTCAAACTTAAGGCGAATGGAGATGCAAAAGCGGCATCATTTATAATAGAACAAAAGGATCTCGATTGTTTTATTTTAACAAAGCCATTAAACGATTAATTGTTGCCATCTGTAAGGAGTCCTTAGGAAATTTCGTTAAATTCCTTAATTCGGGAATAAGCGGCATTTCCTTTGTGATCTTAGTGAGGAATTACACTAAGGAAATTTCAACCAAGCCTGCATTATCCGTGTCTTACCTAGGGTCAAGGACGATAGAAATGCTTCAGTGGCACTGCTTGGTTATTTCCTTTTTTTTTGGAAATTTGGATTATTCCAAACTCATAATTCACTATTTTATTATAGGGTATGTTTTTAACCGATTTGCCTCAGATTACCATTATCTTTAGCACCAGGTATTTCCCCAACGTTTCATTTCCTGTTATTTATTATAATTTTTAAACTAAATCTTAATAGTAACACTGGTTATATACTTTAAACTCCAAACGCCCCATTCCCGGGAATTAACGGTGATATTAAAATGTGTTAAAAAGTATTTATTTCATGGGATAAAATGGAAATATCAAGGTCTAAAATAAAAACGACAACATCACCACTACAGGCGTCGCGATGTCAAGAAAAAACCAAATAATTGCAAGAATGTCTCAGATTTCAAAAGCACGTCTATTTCTAAGCCATTTTTGTAATTGGCATTAACTTGTTTACTATACTGATTACTGAGATATACCTAAATTCCAAACGTCGATTCTGGCAAATTAACCGGGATATCAATATTTCCTGACAAGTGGATTTTTATTTAATTAAATTGTAATCTTTAACAGTTAAAAAATGGATGCCGGCGCCGGTTTCAGTATAGCCACCACAATGTCAAAAAAAAATTAAACAATTGCAAAAAGTAAATTTCAAATTTACGTCTATTTCTAAGGCTTTTTTTATTTGCACCAAACTGATTGGATTCATTGATATTGGTTTCTGACATACAGCGGGTCTTTTGGTAAAATAATGATTTTTACTGACTTGTTTTAAATAATACTATTTTAAATAATAAAAAAATATGTATCATCAGGAAACCGGCCATAAAATAAATTTCGATGGGTGTAGGGAGATTGCCAATATAGAACATTAGAAGACCAGAATAATCCGAGAAGCCATAGAAATTGAAAAACAAGGTGATTTGAATAAAAGGGACGAATCATTAAAACTACCAACAGTATGGAAGACAATAATCGACAAATCTAAAATCGCAAAAACTCAAGCGCAATTAGCGCAACAACAACAGCACCATCCGGAAAACATAAATAACGACCAACGCCTGCGCAGATATAACCTTCGGCCCCGAGTGGGGGTATAAAAGGAAGCGCCGCAGTCACCAACCCTTCAGTCTCTATTCGGACGCGAGAAAGAAAGCTTCGAAAATGCCAAATGTGATTTTGGCGAAACGTCAGCGAAACTGTTCTTGTCAGAACGACAGTAGTGAACGGATGTACACCCGGAATGAAGACACATTGTATTTTTCCATCCGTGAAGGGGAAAAATCAACACTATACACCTCTACGGGTAGAAGATTTTCAAGACAATCAAGATGTATGAGAAACTGAGAGGTAAGAAAAGTAATCTTTTATATGATCTAACCTTTCAAATTAAGTGTCGTGACAGCGATTTACTTCCTACTTTTACACGGTTGTCTTATCATACTAAAACTAGAAAAACTAACACCATACTTCAAAATGCTAGTAAGGCGTTATTAAAAGAACAAATTCATCAAACTAAAAAACAACTAGCCGAGACAGAGAAAGAACTTTTAAAGTTACACCTTAAACTAAGTAACATCATTCACCCTTTATTGTGGAATCGCATAGAAACTTTGGCTTTTTGGCGAACAGAATCAAATAAGAATATTAAGACAGATAAACTTTCGAAAAAGTATGACAATCTTCTAAGAAAAACGAGTCAGCCACAAAGATCATCAGTAGACGTCGATAAATTAGTACATAATATATCATCCTACAGTCTCTCAGAAAATGAAAAATCCGTACTGAGTAAGGGTTTTAATTTTGCGATATCTCCTAAGGAAATCCCTAAAGAAGAAATAATAGCTGGAG
Organism: Kuschelorhynchus macadamiae; assembly: GCA_030620095.1. NCBI lineage: Eukaryota > Metazoa > Arthropoda > Insecta > Coleoptera > Curculionidae > Kuschelorhynchus > Kuschelorhynchus macadamiae. Next base: position 2,307,057 of record JAUTXW010000961.1, on the reverse strand, counting down.
TGGAAGCTGTCCTTGACTCCTCTGAAGAAACAAAAGCAGAGGGGATTCGACAAGAGGTGGCAAGAATTTTAAGATCAAGCAAAACACCAAAACAAAACCTAAATGCCACTGAACAAAGGGCCCTAATAAACTTTCGAAAAATTAAAGACATCACAATCCTTCCAGCAGATAAAGGAAACGCAACTGTGGTTATGAATACTCAAGATTACGTAGAAAAAATGCAGGATATCCTACAAGACAATTGTTATAGGTCTGTTCCAAGGGACCCGACAACGTACCTAGAAAAAACAACTGAAAATAAAATAAAAAGTTCACCAATTAACCCCGAAATTCAACAAAAAATCATACCACGGGAATAGTCGAGTAGATGTCCTAAACTCTATGGTTTACCAAAAATACGCAAACCAGGGGCGTCTATCAGACCTATTGTTAGTGCTGTTAATTCGCCGCTACAAAAACTGGAGAAATACCTTCTGAAATTATGAAACCAACTGTAGAAAAACCTGATTCATTTGTAAAAAACTCGGAGCATTTCACTCGAATTATACGAGATATCGTCCTTGAAAAAAAAACGATATCATAGCAAGCCTAGATGTCAAATCGTTATATCCCAGTATTCCCATCGACGAAGCATTGGACAAGATTGCTATGAACGAGGATTTCCTGGCACATATAATAGAACTCTCGGAGCATTGCCTCAAAAATACTTATTTTTCTTTCAACGGGCAAACGTATAAACAAATGGATGGTGCTCCAATGGGGTCCTCGCCATCACCAGTAGTCGCGAATTTATTTATGATATACTTCGAGAAAGAAGCTCTTGAGAAAGCAAGTTTAAAACCCAAATTATGGATTCGTTATGTGGATGACATATTCATTATATGGCAAGATGGTCATGCAGAGCTCGAAAAATTTCTGACTCACGTAAATTCAATCCACCCCAGAATACAATTTACTCTAGAGTTAGAGGAAAACAACAAACTACCATTTTTAGATGTTTTGGTCACAAAACTACATAACGGACATTTCGAATACACCGTGCATAGAAAACCAACACATACAGACAGATATTTAAATGCAAAATCACATCATCACCCAGCACAAATTCAAGGTGTGGCAAATACCCTAATATCCAGATCCGTGCGATTAACTGATACACAAACGAGACAAAACTAACTTAAGGTAATATCTAGTGCTTTAAAGAAAAATGGCTACACAAATCGCACCATAGAGAAAGCTATTAATGCACAGGTTTTCCGAACAACGAACAACAAAAAATATGAACCGGGAAAGCAACGAGTAGTCTTATCATATGTAAAAGGCACAACAGACAGAGTCGGAAGAATTCTGAGGAAACACAACATACAAACAATACACAAGCCACAAACAACTATAGGTAAACTACTCGGAAACCCAAAAGATAAAATCAAACTGGAAAACCACGGAGTGTACAGTATTCCGTGCCAGAACTGTGAAAAGTTGTACGTAGGGCAAACTAACAGGCGAATATCAGCAAAAGTGGAAGAGCATAAACTCAGCATCAGAAATAAACAAACAACCTCAGCTTTATTCCTACATCATCAGGAAACCGGTCATAAAATAAATTTCGATGGGTGTAGGGAGATTGCCAATATAGAACATTAGAAAACCAGCATAATCCGAGAAGCCATAGAAATTGAAAAACAAGATGATTTGAATAAAAGGGACGAATCATTAAAACTACCAACAGTATGAAAGACAATAATCGACAAATCTAAAATCGCAAAAACTCAAGCGCAATTAGGGCAACAACAACAACACCATCCGGAAAACATAAATAACGACCAACGCCTGCGCAGATATACCCTTCGGCCCCGAGTGGGGGTATAAAAGGAAGCGTCGCAGTCACCAACACTTCAGTCTCTATTCGGACGCGAGAAACAAAGCTTCGAAAATGCCAAATGTGATTTTGGCGAAACGTCAGCAAAACTGTTCTTTTCAGAACGACAGTATTAGTAAATTTCCTATAAATATCAAATTCTAATTTATCGTTATTTTTAATAACTGACGTGTCGAGAAAAGGTAATTGCCCATTGTTCTCCTTTTCGTACGTAAAATTAATGGAAGGGAGTTTATTGTTTAATGTGTCTAAGAAAGTATTCTGTTTTAGTATCAAAAATAACAAATATATCGTCTACGTATCTATACCACACCCTTGGGAAATACTTGAGTTCTTTTTTGAATTGGGTTTCTAATCTACCCATAAACAAATTTGCAAGGAACGGAGATAAGCAATTGCCCATCGCAGTTCCCTCAAGTTATTTATAATATTTATTGTTGAACTGAAAAAATTTTGATTCATACATAATTTTGTGACAAGCAGATATTCATCAATAATTCCTTTCTTCAAGGTATTGATTTCAAGTAGTTCCTTTAGGTAATCTAAAGCTAGTGGTATGGGTACACTAGGAAACAATGAGCTTACATCAAAAGATATTAAAATTTCACCTTTTTTTAAGTGAACATTCTTAATTTTATTTAAGAATTCTAACGAGTTGGTAACCTCAAAGTTATCGTACGAGATATTTAATTTGCTGAATTCTTCTACTAACCATTTTCAAATATTATACGTTGGTGATCCAACAGCTGAAACAATCGGTCTCATGGACTTCCCAGGCTTGTGGATATTGGGAAGGCAATACAGCTTAGATAACTGTGGGTTCCTATGTGTCCTATGTTTGAATTTAAGTTTATCGGACACAAGGTTTATACACTGTTTTAAGGTTCTTTTTACTTCTGTTATCATTTTTGATAACAGGTTTCTCTCAATCAAATCGTAGCCTACATTACGGAGAAAAGTTTGAAAAATCTCCTTGGCAACCCTAAAGAAAAAATCGACTTGAAAGAAAAGAGTGGCATCTATGAAATTAGCTGTAATGACTGCAATCTAAAATATGTTGGGTAAACTAAACGCTCCATAGACATTTGTTTTAAAGAAACACATGGCACATTTAAGATATGGACGAACAGAAAAGTCAAGTGTTGCCCAACATGCTTTGGAAAACCATCACCAAATAGGAATAAATAATCTTAAGTTGATTAAAAATGTATCTAATAATAGATTATTGGATCATTTGAGAGTATAGAAATAGTTAAATGTGGTAAGCACCAAATAAAGACAGAGGGCCTATTCCCTATAGTCCCCTCTATTGTTTACTTGACAACGGTGCAGTCGGATGCAACCAAGTGTGACCACATTTAGCTATAAATAGTCTCGGTTAGGATAAGTTACTTTAGTTTATATCATCTACTGATGATGCTAACTTGGTTAGCGAAACACGCGCCCAGAACGTGACAAGTTGTGGTGTAGTGTGGTAAGAACTCTTGTATTTTGATCGATCTTCCACCACAGGTTCCAGTGTTAGGACTCATTATTTGAAGTTTAATTCAAGCACTTTGATATCTTACTAAGCACTATAGTAATTGTTAGGGACACAGGCTTAAATAATTAAGTGTACCCTCTGCTATTTTTTAAAGGCTTGGCCTAAACAGTAATCAAGTAGATGCAAATCATTAAAATTGAGATTTTTAAAGGTCGTACAATTGGTTTGTTTTTTCTTAGCGTTGCGACGTCTATACAGGTGACAATATCGATTTTATTTTAGCCGTTGTTCTACACCAACAAACTCTTTTTATCAAATTTTGACATACTCGTTAATTCTCGAGAAAATCATGTTTGGATTTTTAAGTGAAACACCCTTTATACTAGATATTTTCAGGAAAGATCCGAAATTAGTTTCCACCGATAAACATCGGGGCATTCTACCGATCTGCCTGGTCAAAAGTCAATTCGCTGAAACTCTCCTAGATTTACTAAAAGGCTACACCACTATACAACAAAATGATACTTTTTTTTTATTCGCATAAAATAAGGAAGAAAGAAATTCACATACAATATATAAATTTTTGAGAAATTGGTACATTTGCTATACTTTAGGGTAACTCCGTCTATTAATTACATACATATCCCTACTAAATAATTTTGAGGAAAGTAGCGTCGCGTTTTTTTTTAAAGACGTTCGTTGATTCTATAAAATTTACCTTTTCTTCACAAAAAAGGTAGGTAGGGCGTTACTTCAGGCGGTTCTTCCCTCGGGAACACCTATCTCTGAAAAACCCCATATTTAAGAACCCTTAATTTCGTGACAACCTGTATTTTCTAGCTAGCCTGTATGTCTATATACAGGATGTCTCGAAATTAAGGGTTTCCTTGGGAACACTTCCCCCGGGAACCGGGCGGATGTCACCTTTTCGCTCACGTTGGGGATATTATTTTTTACTTTTTCGAGCTGCCTTGCTGTAAAGTTCTATTAAATTGATTGAATTTTTTTTTAGGTTTTTCGTTGTCTCTTGTATTGTACAAGTTATTTATTACTATTGTCGAGTTTTTCTCTTTTATATCCTTATGAAACAGAATCGTAACTGTCTAATAATTTGCGTTTTAAAGAATTAGGTTTATATATATATATATATATATATATATATATATATATATATATATATATTGGAATATATATATATATATAAAAAGTTAAAATGGTAACATTTTGGTAGCAATCCAGAATGTTACATTTTTTTGACATATAGGAAATTATTCTGAAAGTTTGACATAAAAAATAATACTGAAAATTGTCTTTCCCAAGACATCAAAATAATTTTGGAAATGTTTGTCAGCGGAAAATAGAAAAATGGAAATAGAAAAATTGGAAGAAAAAAGTCGAGTTAATTTTGCCGCAAAACATTTCTCCAAGAAAATGCCATGGCTTCTATCTTCTAAAAGTACGGTTAAAAAGTATAGCGTGTTCTTTAATTCTGAAACCCCAACACAAGATTTTGATGAGTATGAGAAAATATAAAAACTAATACACAGAAAAAGGCGTAGAGGATGGACGTATTCTTCAAAAAGCATAAGAATTATTAGTAACCAAATTGAAAATTTAATTAAACTTATTTAATGAGAAAAACTAGTTCTTTTTTAGGGATGGAAACATATATCCATCTCTTCATAATCTCACCTTAGCATCTCTCCATAGTCAGAAAATAATTACTTTAGTTATTACAAAATTTATATCTATACGACTTAACACTTTAACTTCTTATCTTTAATAAAATAATGTATTTAATCGATTTGCAACGGAAATAGTTTAACAGGCGTTGGGACTGTCCGAACTTAATCTCTCCAAAACCGCTACGCCCTTAATTAAGTACAGCAAGTAATTTCTTAAGCGATAATCGACCCTACCCAGCAGGCTAATCTTTAATGAGTAAAATGTCATTTTTAGAAGTACTTAGCGTTTTTTACTTTAGTCACAGGGATTAAAATATATCATGTATTTCAAACATTTTATCAAATTAACTGTGTTTTAACGTTATCATACATAATTTCATGTATCATTTTAATATAATCAAATTATCATAATTAACATTAATGTATTTCATTGCTCTAGATGTAATAATAAAACAAATGTTTGTTATTCTTATTTTTTTCTGCTTTTATATATTTTTCTGTCATTATTATAATCAATATTCTTATCAGTAAACAACACGCGCCAACTTTTTTGAAGCACACTTCGTTCGAAATACCTTTTTTAAATTGTTTCAATTCTTATTATTTAGGAATTTCGTATAGTTTCAGTATTTAAATGGAATAATACAAAGCAATTGTAATAAAAATCGAAATATGTTTATGATTCTATTTTTGTCTGGTCTTTAGAAAGCCTATTTGAGAATTCTTATGATAACGAAAGTAATAATATTGCCGTTCGCTCAATAAATTCTAAAAGAAATATATTTTTATTTAGTATAAACGAAATACTTTAGAGATTCACCTCCTAACTATCACTTTGATTCCCGAAATGTCTTGAAAATAAGAGTCATTTACGAAATTTAGTACGAGTAAAATACATAAATCTTAAAATAAGACAATGAGAGTTTGACAAATCACGTATATCTTTATGCATACCTGGAAAAATGGGCGTAATTTCGTATTATTGCTATAGATAAATGAATGCTTTCGACAGTTTATTGAAAAAGATATTTTCGTGTTAGGGATTTTAAATTTGCGAGTGAAGATTATTGTTTTTTTAAATAGTCTTATAATTTTAATTGAATTTTATCAAAAAGTGGAGTGTTTATTTCGAGGGGGAATCCACTGACAAAAATCTCTACACCATTTTCATATTTTCTGTATTTTCTCTATTTTTGAAATATTTTCACTATTTCTTTTAGTTGCAATTTTTTTCGGGGTATTTCTGGGTGTATTTTCAATTTTTTTTTGTAAATCTCACGTACTTTACTTACCCAATGTGACTATTGATTCCAAAATTCTCTAAAAAGGTATAAATAGAAAATCGCAAGAATAAGATCAATAACTATCGCCTGTTAGGTTTTGCTTATGTCATGTCATTCTTTGTAAATGTGACATTTAGAAAAAATATTTGTTCTATAGTTGCATATGTCGCCTTAAACGTATGACTGGCAAGTTAGTCCTGATTTAAATTTATACCTCTTTACTGAATACAGCTGTATATTTTTAATAATTAAAACATGTCTCATTAATCTAGTGTAAAAGCTGAAAAATATAAGTATTTCAATCAATTCCACATGCTCTTATCGTATTGAGCAGAACAAAAAAAAAAGCTGCCTATGTTAAATTTACTTAAATAACAGTCATTTTTAATAGGACAAACGATTTATTAATACAAAAAATATAGTCACTATTGCCATAATTGTTATGTTTGGGTTGCAAACTCATATACTTGAAAATGTCCCAATTTTAAAGAATATCAATTTTAAAACAAAAAAAAAAAGATGAAACTTATTTTTAAAAATTTATTCAATTGATACTACTACTAAACCATTACATGCACGTTAAATTTTTGATGTATCATTTTCTTTTTTCTTATGAAGGAATACTGAGGGAAATACCAACAAAAAATACCATATAATCTTTTGTGATAAAATAATTATTTGTTTAGTTGTACATTTTTTGTATAGATGGCAAGATAAATAAATAGGTTATTTCAACTATTAAAAAAATTGATATCGCGTATTATAAATTTTTTACATAAATAAATATTTTTTAATTTTTAGTTTATAATTATTTATTATGCGCGTTCATAGGAAGCTCTGTCAAGTTCAAAATTATAAGTTGTTCAATTTTTTCTGTTTGATACTGTATGTAAGATTTTTTAATATTTAAAAAATAAAGACTAAAAATATACAATTGCGTTAAAATAAAATGTCTAGATAGACTTTAGGGTTAAATGCATATTGGAGTGGTACAGGCGACGGGTATTATTTAACTTTCTTTACAAAAAGATTTAAAACTTTTCTAAATTAAGTCTCTCAGAAAATAATATTTGAAAATATTTTTGACGATCTTTAAAAGGTAATGAATAACTTCTATATTAATATATATATATATATATATATATATATATATATATATATATATATATATATATATATATATATATATATATATATATATATATATATATATATATATATATATATATATATATATATATATATATATATATATATATATATATATATATATATATATATATATATATATATATATATATATATATATATATATATATATATATATATATATATATTTATTTATTTTTTAGGTTTTAGTTTAAGTAATTTAGCATATAAAATACATTTAAGTAAGTATGTTTGACTAAGTTTTCAAATTAAACATGTCTCTATTTTGTGTTTAAATACAAACCACAAAATAGAAATTATATGAAAACACAATTTATATTCTGGCTGATGACAGTCGGAGTTTTTGTGTCGACCACGTACTTCATCCTGAGGCAAAGCGCGTAACAAAGCCGAGCAACATTTCTTTGATGCGGCGACAGAATACAAGCAACATATAAGAGATTCAAGTGATCCGCGGCCAACAGGGCCGTAGATAAAAAAGGGAGGGTGGAATTTCTACTCACCCCCATTGCTTAAGCGAAAAGTGAAATAAAGTTTTCTTAAATTGTGCGGTTAGGAACATGTGAACATCCTACGATGAAGAACTTTATTAGAGAGCGTATTTAAAAAAGCATGGGCTATCGAGGGCGATTATTTGACATGCATTAAGATAAACTTGTTATGTATGCATAGGACCGAAACAGCTTCTTTTTGAAGAAACAAATTTTTTCCGAAATTCATTTCCCGTATTTTAAAACTCGGTTATGAGATTGGGGTGAAACTCAGTGTAATAAGAACAATCCCAGAGTAGTATATTACATTTTACATTCTAAAAACAGCACTTTTCACATGAAGGTGACAGTTTATAAAAAGTAAGTTACATGAGCAGGAAAAGTCATTTTCCCGCAACCTCCTAAGAAAACACATTTCGCAACCGGATAAAGTAGGCGCGGAAAACAAATGATGATACACACTGTGTGTTAGAAAAATAACGCACAGCATTGTATAATATCGCAAAGTTTAAAACAGGTTATTATGTTACTTTGTAATAAAAAAAAACATTATTTGTCTTAATTATACTGTCATAATAATTTGATAATGATATGATATTTGATAATATTAAGCGCTGGAAAGGGCTTTAATATATTTGCGTGATATAATCACACAAGTTATATGCCACTTTCCATGGTCATTATATAATATAAATATTTTTTTTTTAAATTAAGTCTATAAAAGTTAAATACGTAAGTGGTAACTGTACTTACTTAAAGCTTAATTGCATGTTAATAGTTGTAAACATTTGTTATTTTTTACATTTGTTATAATTAAATGTTTGTATTTTAGAACAAAACAAATTTTAAAATTAAAACAGGTGGTACTTATCTACATGGTAAGTACAAACTTAACAAACCGTAAACTGTTTAGTCATGATTAGGCAGAAAATAGTATTTAATTGACCTCAAATCACCTAAACACTTAAAAACACACTATAAGGTACAAAAAACTCATGAAAAACGCTAACCGATAAACTTCATCAATATGATATTTGATAATATTAAGCGCTGGAAAGGGCTTTAATATATTTGCGTGATATAATCACACAAGTTATATGCCACTTTCCATGGTCATTATATAATATAAATATTTTTTTTTTAAATTAAGTCTATAAAAGTTAAATACGTAAGTGGTAACTGTACTTACTCGTCAATAATTGATTCCTGGCAAGTTATATATCTCGACCATTCCCAATGAAAAGTTATTATTAAAGGTCATCATTTTTAGGTATTTAAAGTAGAAATTAATGCAAATGCAAATGAACGTTTCGTAGTTTTTAAGGCGAAAACGCATGGAATCAGCTGGAAATAAATATTAGGTTTTTTGATTTGAGAACTAAATTTCGATTATCTTAGAGAAAGAGGTGTTTCATTTTTATATTTTAATACATTGACATGGAAAACGAGAATAAAGACGGCAACCGAGCAACCACCAACCATTTATCGTATAAATAAAATGTGAAGTAGGCTGTATTTTCTGTATTTTATACACTTAACCTGACAAATCAATTTAGGAGCGGGAAATGATTCCGCGCTACATGCGAAGTTAGTTTTTTGTATAAATTTATGAGCAGACAACGAATGCCGAAGACCTAAGAACTAGCTACCGTAGTTGCTTTAAATAAAGGCAAGAACAGCTTAATAAAGGAAGAAACAGAAAAGTTGGAGGTTTTTGGTCTTTGCAGTTGGACCGTGAAGATGCATATGGGTCGATGCTCGTGTTTCACTGGCAGGAATGACTAAGGAGGGCAGAATGGATAATAATTCATCAGAGCAGAATCTGTGGTAGTATCTGTAAAACAGAGACAATTCTATGTGATGCAAGCTTCCTTGTTATTGTGATTTTTGAATCATTAATCAGGCGAATAGCTTTTCTTTGGACAGAGTCAAGGATACTAAGGTTTGAAGGAGAGGTAGCTCTCCATATATACGAAACATACTCAAGGCAAGGTCTGATTTGCGAAATGTGAATGGTGGTAAACAAGTTGGTAGAAGACAAATATTTTCGAGCTCGGAAAAGAAAACCCAATTTCTTCACGGTTGCTGTGGCAATTGAGGTGATGTGATCATACTACCGAAAGTCTTGCTGGAAAGTCATACCGATTAGGCTAAAGGAATCTTTGGCTTGAAACATTTTATTAATTATTTGAATGGTGTGAGTACCGGGACATAACTTATGAGGTAGTAAAACAATCATAGATATTAATAGGGTCCTCGGTTAGGGATAAAGTCAACTCTCTAAGCGTATCATCAATCTTAGTCTTGGAGACAAGTTTGGGAAATTGTATATTGGAGTAGAGTGTGACATCGTCAGCATACCTGTGAATAGGTTTGCTGGTAGAAGAAAGCAGATCATTGATGTGTAGGAGAAATAGGGTGTAGGTGCCAACACTGAATTCTGTGAAAATTTGATGAATGGAAAGAAAACTGGCAACTACAAATCCTTGGGGGAAGACCATAGATAGGAAGTTTGTTAAGACCTGTATTATGCCAGACTTGGTTAAATGCTTAGGATATGTCGAGGATACTAATTTGGGCTTCTCCATGGAATTCGAGGAACTTATTCCAGTTTACGTATTTTTTCCATTTTCATAGCAGGCGTCGAAAACTACATTTTGTGGCGTACACAAGAATAAAAATATACATTTTTTCACCATTATTCAATGATAATTGTTTTGGTATCGGCATTTCGGCAATTTTATATATGGCATTTATTAACTGATTAATTTTGCCCGAAAGAGGTATGCCTTGTTCAAGTCGATAAATCTAACAAAACTCGAAATATTTTAAATTTAATTAATGAGTAATCATTAATAATAAAATCAATTCAAAATATATGCATTATATTTTATTATTCTCTCCAATCGCTAGGGTCTAAATATCGCCAATTAATTATTTTATGTATTCATTTGAACAAGTTAAGTTATTTCAGACGTCTATTTAGAAGAACATTTTTAATAACCTATTATATTACACAAATTCTACATTGTGCAGTGTGGCTGATGGCCAGTTCAGAAGCGCACTTTATTAAGACTATGGCCGGAATAACATTAAGACAGGAGGACTTTTTGGTATAAAGTGTTTTGAGAATATGTCGTACCTTTAACCTTGCATATTGAATGGCAAAGCTAAAACTGATGGAAAGGGGAATGGAAAAGGAGGAATTAAAGTAGAATTTGTGGCGATATCTTTTTTTAAAAAGCTCACCTTTTGCTTCAGGCGTGGAGACAATATCATCACCGGGAGCTAAGGGTGGAAAGGAGCTTTTGTAGATGTTTTGATCAATGTTTTTGGCAAGCGTCCAAAATTTTGTCAAGAAAATTGTTTGCCTCTTTTGCGTGTGTTGAAGGCATTTTTGGCGTCGAAAATTATACAATTGTAGTTATTTTAGGATTATCGCAGGATTTGGAAAACCAAGGTTTATTGTTGGGAGGTTCTAAAGTTTAAATAATAAATTTCGGCAAAATCGCTGGAAAAGACTGTGGCATAGAAACGAGTAATATATATTTTTTCATCATTATTCGATCATAACTTTTTTGGTTTTATTATCTGATAAAATTTGCACCAAAAAGGTACGTCTAGTTCAAAACGATTAAAACAGCAATATTCCAGATATTTTAAGTTTAAATAATGTTGATTAAAATCAATTCAAAATGTAAGCAATACATTTTATTCATAGTAAAAGTATAAAAGAAGGCTTTGGAATATTAAAAACAAGTACCAAAGCTTAATTGCATGTTAATAGTTGTAAACATTTGTTATTTTTTACATTTGTTATAATTAAATGTTTGTATTTTAGAACAAAACAAATTTTAAAATTAAAACAGGTGGTACTTATCTACATGGTAAGTACAAACTTAACAAACCGTAAACTGTTTAGTCATGATTAGGCAGAAAATAGTATTTAATTGACCTCAAATCACCTAAACACTTAAAAACACACTATAAGGTACAAAAAACTCATGAAAAACGCTAACCGATAAACTTCATCAATATGACTGACATAAGTGACATTTAATAACATCATCTTTTCAAACCTATCAGTAACACTAACCAATAAACGAAGAGTATTTTTCGGGGTGTGAGATGGTTGAGGAGAGACTGATCCGATAGTCACAATTTGTTGTTTTATTAAGTATCGTTATTAAAGTAAAAAAAAAAAGTTTCTCGATGACATGGATTAGAAATAAAGTAATTCCTTTTTACATACTTGACAGAAAAAATGGCAACTTTTATATTACGGATTAATAAAAAAAAAACATTATTTTCGGATTTTTGACTAAATAATATAGTAAGAATTTAATTATCTAATATTAAAATTGGACTCAGACAGAACATTACAAAAATTACACATTTTCAAAGAAAACAACAAATTAGAAAGGTTCCGTCTTCTTTAGAACTTCTCTGTAAATAAATTAACAGAGTGCCTGAAAGAGAAACTGAGCGTATTTTCTTGAATTAACCGAGGGTTTTGTTCACAATTGCGTTAAACGTTTGAACAAGATAAACTAAGAACAGTAAATTGCAGCAAGTGTATCGACAAATAGCTTCTCGCTTAGAAAAATTAGTTTTACAAAGTTACCGTGTTTAACTACTGGACTCATTAATTCAAGCTTTGAACATAAATACATTATTTTAACTAACATAGAAAATTCAACAAGCAAGAGATAAAAAATTGTTTTATAAAAAGATGTTTTTATTTTGTACAATTTTTGTTAAACTGCTGCAGTTTTCATAGCACAGAACTAAAACATTCGTTTATTATTAAAAGGCAATAAATACAAAGACGGGTTAAGAGGCAACTGTTGGGCATATCGTACGTTTAAAAACAGAATATACTTACGTTGTATTATAGTTTATTTTAATTTTTAGCATTGAGAATAATATATGTTTTGGGTCATACAAAATAAAAGTTAGCTGATAGATGTCCAGTGGTACCGTATTGGAACAACATATTTAAAATAAAAGCATTTTATTGCAGTTTTTTTTTTCTTGAAAAGCGGGTAGTTTGTACCCAATTTGTATACATTTCTACTCCTCCATCTAACAGCCCTTATATTATTAATACACTACATATATAGGGAAAGTATCGTAAACACAAACATTTTCTAAAACTATAAGTTGAGTTTTTCTCCAGATTTTAGAATTATTAGAACACGGAAGACTCCCGAAAATGAAAAAAAAATAAAAAAGCGTCAAATTTATTTTACCTTTTCGTATATATAAACTTTTTTCAACTATGCAGTGTAGCCCTAGAGGGATAAAACCGTTCCCTGATACTTTTTCATCATTATTAATGTAATTTTTTGTGTATAAATACATTATTTTCAAATATACAGGGTTCTGAAAATAAAAAAATCTGCTTAAAAACAATATTAAAATTTTAAATGGTACAAAAACCTAGCTAGAAATTATTTGGTAAATCTACATTTGTGCATACCTAATTTGACAATCATAATGCATTCATATTACAAATTTTTGCCTCCCTCGTAAAAGGGAAGTATCGTAATCGTAAAAAAAATCACCCTCCGAGATGTTTTCAGATCTTCACGTTTCAGAGTCCCTAGATGCCGAAACACATGTTTTCTCAATTCCGTCGGTCTGTCTATCTGCCTGTCTGTTTTTTCGCGGTATAGCTAAAAAACTACTTAACCGATTGACTTCAAATTTTGGTCAAAAATTAAGGGTCAAATGGGGATGATCTGGTAACATTTTGGTAAAAATCCAATATGGCGGCCTAATGAAATATTAAAAAAAATATTATTAAAAAACTACTTACACAATTTACCTCAAATTTTGCACAAACATCAAGTATTATGTTGCAATCAAATGGTAACATTCTGGTACGAATCCAAGATGGCGGAACAAAATATCGGCTTAATAAAATATTTTAAATTTCAGCTTGAAAAAAACTGCTTAATGGATTGATTTCAAATTGTATGCCATAACTAATTGTGGTATAGGGATCAACTAGTAAAATTGTGTTACTACGTCAAGATGGCTGAATGAAATGACTGCTAAATAAAATATTTGTAATCGAGAACAAATCACCCTCTCAGGTTTTACGTATCTTCAAGTTTTAGCGTCCCTAGATGCAAAAAAAAATATGTTTTATCAATTCTATCAGTCAGTCTGTCGGTCTGTCTATCTGTTTGTCAAATCGCGGCATATATTAGAAATTACTTACCAGATTGACTTCAAATTTTTGTCAAAAATTAAGGGTCATATGGGGATGACCTGGTAATCTTTTGGTAATAAATATAATATGGCGGAACCATGTTAACAAAATTATTACTAAAAAAACTTATTATATGTGTGTATCTTAAATTTTGCACAAAAATCAAGTGTTACATAAGAATGAACTGGTAACATTTTAGATATGAATCCAAGATAGCAAAACCAAATAGCGGCCTAATAAAATATTTAAAAAATCGGCCCGAAATAACTATTTATTAAATTAATTTCAATTTTTGTGCAAGAATTTAGTGTGATATAGAGATAAACTGGTCAAACTGTGGTACAAATTTAAGATGTAGAAACAAAACGGCTGCCAAAAAATTTGTTTGAAAAATCAACGTAACAAAATTTTGTTGAATTAACTTTTTAAGTTTTGCAGAAAAATTAAAAGCAAAAATGGGATAAACTGGTACGAATTCAACACGCGACGTAACGAAATATCGGTATGTGTTAATGTAAAAACTACTTATTGAATTTATTTTAAATTATGCCCAAAAGTCAAGTGTTGCAGAAATAAAATGATAAATGTTGGTAGGAGTCCAATATGATCAAACAAAATGGCGCCCAATAAAAATGTTTGAAAACACACTATTCCTGACAAACGGAAAAAATCATAACGAGAGAAGTTCCGGGTAAAGGAAATTTACCGATTTTTCTCATTATGTCAGACATATAGTATACGAGTATACTAATGGGTACTTTTTACAAATAACTTCTAAGCTGTGCAAAATATTGAAAAGATCCAAGAGACCAAAAATTACTAGACAACGAAGAAAAGTAACTTTGTTATTAAAGAAATACCCAGAAATTTCGTAGTAAAAAGATCTAGAGGTTTAAAAGGGTCCCAACCCGGAAGAAACTAACATTGTTGTCTTGATAGACCTTATCTAGGTAGTTCTAAATATCTCTCAAAATGTACGAAGTGTATTAAATAAAAATAGGAAAAAAAATTATTTTAACACATTGTTGCTCAAAAAGGAAGCGCTTGCAGATCGCTGTATTTTTATGAAATAAATTACGTCCATAGTTTTGAACTTGAATTAATTTACCTTTTGTGCACTGCACAATAAGTACATAGTCTTAACGTTAGCATTTTTTATAATAAAAGATAAAGAGGAATATACACTCGACGAAGTAATTCACAATTTCATAATAGATACAATTGAAGAACGACAAGTAAGTTCCCTTCATGTCGCTTTCAAAGATATGTAAGATTAAATATATTTAGGTATTCATTAGTTAAAAAAGGAAATTATGAATCTCATTATTTCCTCTACATAAGTTCTACCGCTTTTACATCAAAAAATATCCTTATATTATAATTGGTTGAACAACTTATAACGTAAAGAATATAAAAATAATAGCAAAAATTAAGAATAGTAGTTCTAGCATAACCGTTACTCTTTAAAAGTTCACTCAGGTTATTTTATAATGAACCTTTTTAAAGGTCAAAAAGAGGTAGGTCTAAAAATAAATAGATTGTTTTTTAATTCAGTTTTTGATTTCATGCTAATTATCAAGATACCCATTTCACTTTTCACAATTATTTCGATTAAAGCGTATCAGCACTTAAATTATGTACGTCTGCTAAAAATATTTTCAGCAGGGGTGAATAAATTTCAATAACGATGTGGACTTAGCCAATTAGGCACATATTTCGATTATAATGATATTATGGGATGTAAAAGTAAAAATTTGCATTACTAATATGCTTAATTTTTTAATGATTAGACGGAGATTTAAAAGAACTACATGCGAGGTTTTAAGTAAAGTTAACTCTTCTTTGATTCCATTTCCGTTAGTTGCTATATGTATTTATTTTTAACGGATGTAGCATGAAAAGGGCTATCCGAACTAAGTGAAAGAGTTAGTTTTGGTGTAAATTTTACGTTTCAAGACCACTGTTTTACATAAAAATGAAAATCACGAAGAACTTTTAGTTAATTACTTAGAAACTAGTAATTTTTTTAGTTTCAAATTAACTTTTGAACAAAAGAACCAGAATTATGATTTGATTTTTCTAGGGTTCTTGTATGTTTAATATGATAATAATGATATCAAATATTTTAATTTGCGATATCCTAACTTTCTCTCCCATAGAGTGATAAATTATAAACAAAACTTTTTCTAAAATGGAAAATAGTTAATTACAATTTTACAGGAAGTCCTCAACAATAACAATCAACTTGGTATATGCTATATATTACATTTTTTTTGGATTCCATTCATATCAATATGCAGCCTTCAGTCCATGTTATTTAATTCATCATTATGATGGGAAGTATTCAAAGAACAAGTTTGATATAACAATGGGCTTTTAACAACGGCTTTCCAAGTCAATTAGTATTATAAGGAACATATAATTTATGGGTTTTTTAAGCTCTCTCACATTTCTGTTGCTATAAAGATTAAAATTTACAGTAAGACTAATAGTATTAGGCTGTTACTAGAGGACATTATTCTAATTGCATAGGGTCAATTTGTATTTGAATTTGCTCTAAATGATTTTTCGGCATGGTTTATTTCATTTATATATAATAGTATTTGCCATGAGGTACGCAATGCTTGTTTAAGGGGAAAGAGGATATTGACACAGCGACTTGATTACAGGTTAACCTTCCGACTGCATCGTCGGGGTCAAATTGACGCCACGCATAATTATTTCGTTGTCAAATCTACATTTCATTTTGTATTTTATTAACTATTTATGTAATCTTTTACAACTATGTTGCAATCAGTTTGCACCTATTTAGATTTTTTTTATGTATTTTTTTTAATACGAAAAACGCCGTCACGGGTCAGATTGACCCCACAGTGCGGTCGTTCTTCCCGCCTTAGCGTAATATATGACTATGAGTATAGAAGCCAACTGGAGATGATCAGCAGTTAGTCAAATACTGTTATTGATCTCGTATCGATGGTGTTGATCTAAATAAGTAATAGAGATAATCCGTGGGTTTTGTGGAAGCATATATTTATTTTATTATTCCGACGCGATTAGACAGGTAAGTTTGTCTTTTATTTTTTTTATTGACTAGTGGATTTATAGAAATATTGTTTATTATAGACAATATCACAATGGCCAATTGTAAATTGACAAACGCACAGTTACTATCCTCGAAGATAAAAATTTTTTTGTGGACATGTACAATCCTGGTAGTCAAAGTAGCGAAGAAACCTGCGAAGGAAATGTTGAGGCTGAGGCTGATAACTTGCAATCAGAACAAGAAGGATCTAGTAGTAGGGATAATAATGGTAATTCTGCAGGTATGTCAAGTACTTTACAATGTTATATTGGGAAAGACAGGAAGTCAACATGGAGTAAAGTTGCTCCTCAAAAAACCCGAACAAAAGCCAAGAATATTATAGTACATCTTCCTGGTGCAAAAACTGTGGCTAAAAATATAAAGAGTCCCGTTGAGACATTTTCTCTTTTCTTTGACGACACAATTATTGACAAAATTATAAGACTTACCGATATGAAAATTGAAAGTAAGCTCGATGGACAAAATAATTTACAAAACTTTTGAAAGTAACCGATAAAGAAAAAATGCATGCCTTATTCGGCCTGCTCTATATGTCTGGGGTGTTTAGTTCATCTAAGTTGTCACTAGACGACCTATGTAATGTCACGTACGGACTACCAATATTTCACGCAACAGTGTCTAAAAGATCATTTATGTTTCTTCTAGCAAATCTTAGGTTTGATGACAAAAGCACTAGAAGTGCACGAAATGACAAATTAGCGGGTATATCAGATATTTGAAATATGTTTGTACAAAATTGTGAAAAAACATACACTATAAGTGAGTATGCCACTATTGATGAAATATTGTGTCCTTTCCGGCTTCATACAGTATATGCCTAGCAAGCCAGCAAAATATGGCACTAAAGTTTTTACCATAAATTGTTTGCGGACATTTTATTTTTTGGGTGGAAAAATATATGCTGGGAAGGAGGGAAATGTGACAGCAAAGAATTTGTCTCATGATGTAGTCATGAATCTTACTAGACCAATATCCAACTCAGGCAGAAATTTGACTACTGGCAACTGGTTTATATCAATACCATTAGCAGAAAGTTTGCTTGAAAAAAAAAACATTAGTAGGAACACTTAAAAAAAATGGACTACAAATTCCACGTGAATTCTTACCCAACAAACAAAGAGCTCCAAAAACAACTTTCGAGGCCTTCAACAGAACTGGAAAAATTGTGTCATATGTTCCCAAAAAAAAATAAAAGTGTTATCCTATTTAGTTCTTTCATGATGGAAAAACAATTCTGCACCCAGAAGAAAAAAACAAACCTGAAGAAATTTTATTTTATAATCTTACTAAAGGAGGTATTAACACTCTAGATAAACTTTGTGCAACATATTCAGTTCAAAGCGCAACTCGCAGATGGTATTTTTTTATCTTATGGTCAACATAAGTACTGTAAATGGTATGGTGACATTTTGTGATGTTAACCCTAATTATTTTATGGACCGCGGACATGGTCGAAGACTCTTCATTAGAGAGACGGCCGAAGGACTAGCCAAAGCACATCACAACAGGCGTTCATTGGTACCTGATCTACCATCATCAGTAAGAACAAGTTTGAATAGGTGTAGTGTGCAAACTTTACCATCTAAAAGGAAGCGACCTGTTCAGCAATCTGGTGGAATAAAACGATGTTCATTATGTCCACGTGGAAAGAATCGTAAGACTTCCGACACATGTGTCAACAACTCTTGCCAAATACACATTTGTACAGAGGTCACTCTGTAATCATGTATAATTACTGTTTTGAAAGACATTTTTAACATGTCTTTGTTTTAACATATATGCTAAATATGCACACAATGCATGTGTCAAAAAATATGTATGCACTCGGAAGGTTAAGCAAATTTGTAAATGCCATGAAACCTAAAGTAGTCTATAAAAATTTTTTGGCTTAAAGTTTTCCCAACAGGTATAGACTTTCTGATAATAAAACCATCATTTATATTTGTATAGTGTGTTATTGTCCTTAAATAACAATTTAAATACTAGAAGCTGGGTTTGTGTAGTAGCAGGACAGTACGCCTATCCGAACATCAAGTACAATAATTAAATGTGAAAATAAAAATATTATAGCGAAAAGACTAATTTTCCAAAGTTTTAGCACGTCGGATTTCAACGGGTAACGGTAGTTTCGACATACCTACAAATTGGTATATGCATATTGGGTATTTGGAATTAAATTTTGGTTTAGTAAGGGACTAAAATACCTGGATTCGCTAAAAGGTTTGAGAGTTATATCAGACCTAATTACTATAGCAATTAAAAGTTTTAATTCGCCAGTTATATTCTGCTTGTGTAACTGTCATATTATGTAACTGTAGTATTTAGAAATATTATTTTGTTTCATTGTTGCAAATTTCATCTCAAACCTATACTTAACTGTCAAACCCCTTTAGTAAGGTTGTGAATGTTTCCACACAAATGAAAAAACATTTTTATTGATTGGAAAATACCTATACACAAAGCAAACTAAACTTGAAAGATGCTAGTAGCTAAATAAACAGTGTGTAATTTTTTATTTCAAAGGTTAAAATTTGTTCGCCATTAAGCCTGCTACTCATTATTCCGTTCGATTTGTCGGTTCGATTCGTCCATTTATATGAATCAATGAATGGACGAATCAACGACTGGACGAATATTTCATCCATACTGTTCATCAATTTTCATTTAAAACAAAGAATTTGGTTGTGGTCAAAGCCTACTTGATTATTAGCTCAAAAGACGGAATTGCCGCGCAACGAAACGAATGAATTATTCGGATTCTCCACCCTATCCGGACGAATGAACGAATGGACGAATAGTGAGTAGCGGGCTTAGTCAGCATGTGTGCAAAACAACAGTGCATTTATTTCATATTTTAATTGCGAAGTAACGTCAGGCTTTTTTTATATTCGTAGGGGAATAAATCACTAGCTCATTATTGGACAGGCTTAAAAATGTTTGTCAACGTTTCGATAATTTGGTATAACAACAAAGTATTTTTGAAAAATTGGACAATCAATAACAAATTGTACGAGCTCAAATGAACTGAATAAATTATAGTCAAAGCTTACATGATTTAAACATAGATACTATTAATTAAAAAAAAAAGATTTTTTTTGAACAAACTATCGAAACGTTGGCAAAAATTTGAACATATTAGCAATAAAAAGCCTGCCCAAAGTTAAGCTCGTGATTAATTCCCCTACTGTCATATTTTATTTATAACTTAATAATTCTGCGGCAAAAGATTATACGATAGCGCCAACATGGATTTCAGTTACCAGTTGACCTGACCTTTCGTTTATTTTTTCAACTACAAAACCATTTTTAGACTAGCAAGGGTTTAATTTATGGTGTGAAGAATGGAAAGTGAGGGTTTACGCCCCAAAGGCAATCGTAGAAAAAGTATAGTTCATAACAAATCTGTTTTTACACACGTTTGTGTTTTGAGTGGTAAATATCTCCAATCGTTTTCAAACGTAACTTGTTACTATTTGAAACGTTGTGAAACCAAAATAATAAAGGCAATGCAGACCGACAGAACGAGTTTAGAAAACATCCTACATAGTTTACCATCGTCATACAATTACTAATTTTCACATATATATATATATATATATATATATATATATATATATATATATATATATATGTATATATTCTGTTCTAAAATTTTCAATTTTATGTATTAATGATATATAAGTTACCGTTAACTCTATAAAGGAAGAATCAATTCACTTTATTTTTACGGCACACTATAATGAAATTGAAGTCCTAAAAGGTAGGCCATACTTTGTATATAATACGTTAGAAACACATAGAACAACAACACTCAAACGGAAATATCTCGAAAATTAAAAAAAAAGCATTTTTATTAATTAAATTTACTCTCTCTGACTAACCCGGAAATAAATTTTAATGACCAAATACTTTTTTATGGTTTCTTTTGTTCAAACAAATCATTATCGCTAAAAAATTCAGGATAGTAAGCTTCTCACATTTTTCAGATTTAATCCCATTTCTCTTAAAAATAATCCCTTGTAGTAAATGAACAACTTCTTAATCCAAAGTATTAGTTTACTTATACAACAGGAAAAATACTGCTTTATACTTTTCTTATTTGCACTCTACAGAAAAATATTTATAAAAAATGTATGCATTAAATTATTTTTTGCTTCCCATAGATTGTAATAAATAAAAACCATTTAACTAACATAAAATGATTAAAAATAATCTCATCACTATACTTATACCTAGATTCACATGAATAAAAAAATTCATTAAGTCATAGAAAATCGAAATGTCAATTCAAATCCAAATGAGCGCTCTCTGACGTCCCCATAAAAACACATATGTGCGAGAAAACAATTTATCAAAATTTTCGGTATAGATTGATGACGCTGCCAAAAGAATGCTCTAGTAGATTCCAGGCTCCCCTGTAATGTTTTCAGGGCAGGGAATTTCAATTTTAGAAAAAATAAGAAAAAAATCCTTTTTTGACTCTTTTTCACTTTTAAAAGGGTCGTTGTTCCATTTTATCTGGATGGTTGCTTCATATTTCATGGGAGCAATAAATCTGCTTAACCTGTAGTCAATGCAATTATTAAAGATGTCTTTTTCCAGCCAAATCAAAGATTACATACTTAATTTCAAATACTGTTAAACATAAATGAAATAAACAATTTAGTTGAACATGCCAAGAAATCATTTATAGCAAATTCAAATACAAATTTATCCCATAAAACACGATCGGATTGTCTATATTCCCTAGATGCTGATCTCGTATTTTACCTTTCGTTGTTCATATAAATAATTTCTGTATAGAGACCAGTCAGTTCCTTGAATTTTGCAAAGATTTTTTTTTTAAATTAAATTTATTTACAATGTCCATGCATTTGATCTAAGATATAAAGATATACTCACTCCTCCTGTACACAGATTCACACTTTTTGAATGGTTTTAGCTATCAAATAATTTGAAACTACAACAAACTTTTTTTTTAATACGTAATATATTTAGTATTTTCATTTAACACACTTTTAATGTTTGCCAGGTTATCGTCTTGTTTTTAAGCATTGTATTTTTTCTATGTTAGTCAGTGTAGAATATCATGGTATACTATTGCTTTCAATAATATTAAACATAGATCTCACTTAAATATTATTATTTAATTCATTAATAAATTACTTTACTTACAATTAATATGTATTTTTATGTTAAGTGGGGATGCCTAGTTTCAACTTTGCCTACTGTATTATTTTCTTCTTCTTTACAACAAAGTTAATATTTATTTAATTTTTTTATAACATTGTAGTCTTAACGTAAATCAGTTCTTACAACAATAGGAATGCGAAATTACTAAAAAAAACACTTTTTGATCAACTTCTAATATTCTGAAGTTGTTAAATATCCAGAGGTTTCGAAGTAACAACGCTTTGATCATCGAAGATTAGCTTACTTCTAAGAGCCGATTGCAGATTACGAAATTAGTCCTTTCCCCTAAAATTAA
This sequence comes from Kuschelorhynchus macadamiae, assembly GCA_030620095.1. NCBI lineage: Eukaryota > Metazoa > Arthropoda > Insecta > Coleoptera > Curculionidae > Kuschelorhynchus > Kuschelorhynchus macadamiae. The sequence goes on along the minus strand of JAUTXW010000961.1, from coordinate 2,284,252 downwards.
CAGGGTAATGGTTTCTGGAGAGATCTACGCAGCCAGGCGGAAGATGTAATAAATTTTGTAGTAGCGGTGTTAATTATTTTGTAGTATTCCAGCTTACTAGGTTCGTATTTGTGTAGAATTTATAAAGTTACTATAAATATAATTATTAGAGTATTGAACAGAACTAACTGTTACTTGATGAAAGTCCGTTTTAACCAAGTAAACGAAAACACTTGTTTAACATTTCTACCTAATTTGTTTTACAAAAAAAAATAAAACAAATGACAATTTTTCGCGAACCCTGTATCTTAATCAGATCTTAGATCTTAAAATTGTATTCAAATAAAATTTAAAATTTAACATCTGATGAAGCCACAGTGTTAGCGAGACAATTTTCATATGTCTTATTTTTGTGTGAAGTAAAATGTCCGAAAATTTTAAAAAAGAATTAGTATATGGGAATCGGCTTCTAAAAGATTAGACTTGATTTTCCGCCGCTTGACCTTGATATAATTATTACAGTGTAGTTTCCGAAAATCTATCCATCAGCACGAATATTTTTAAAATTTACAATCCCAATGATTCAGCTTCCCACCTGATATTCTCAACTGCCGATCTCTTGCGTCATTCCGTTTTCGTGCTAGTCGGCATCGAATCGACTTCGCAGACAACACTAACAATTGCGTTAGAAAGTACGTTAAGATGTCAAAAAAGGATAATTCACCTATAAAGGTCTTAAAGTAAAATTAAGAAACTTATACAACGAATAAATAGAATTCAGTGATTCATCTTATTTTTCCCATCGTTCAACACAAGATTCATCAAATAGGGGTTATATATATATATATATATATATATATATATATATATATATATATATATATATATATATATAGTTAAGTATTTTCGACCGTACAGAAATTACAAAGAGGTTTTATTTCGGGTCTAGCGGTCCATGGGAAAAAAAAGAAAAACTCTTTTTATCTTAAGTGCTCAATATTTCGCCAATGTTTATTAGCTTCATCAGGAGCAACTACAGAAATTATAAAGAATAGGCCCAATTAGAATTATAACATTATAATGACAATCAATAATAATTAAATCAATAATCAATAATTTTTAAATTTTAACATTTCTATCAGTCAATAATTTTTAAATTTTAACATTTCTACGTTACAACAGCTCAAATAATGTGGCGTTTTTAATGATAATATTCATGTCCCAGCAGTTGAATTGCAAAAAAGGAGAACAAAACATATTAGCTACACAAGCCTTATCTAGATGTTAATAAATTGTACGAGTTGAACTATTCTATGGTGTGCATTTAAAAAGTATTGTTACATAAAGTTTAAAAGATTGCAATAAATATTGCTCAGCTGATTGGTATCTGATTTATAATTAATGCAATTTTTGTTCTTTTTTATGTGGTACATTTCTAAGAATAACCTTTTTTTGTCATTCGATTCCATCTCTAAAATTTTAACATTGGAAAAGTCAAAATTGTGGCCTGTTTTTTGATTGTGTTCAGCCAATGCACAAGAGATTTTTCCTAAACGGCATCACTTTTGTGGCCGGTTATTCTTTGATGAGCCACTGAGATGTTTGCCCGATATCCACCACATTCCAAGCAGGACAACTGATACACAACGTTACTATTAAGTAATAAGGGTGTTTGATCTTTGACCCTAGAGAATAGATTAAAGTTTTTTATTGTATTATATTTTGCTATTTTTATGTATGGAAAATCTTTGAATAATTTTGCAATATTATTAGTTAGGCCACTTATAAATGGTGGTTTTCTATATTTAAGCTCAAGCGGTTGAACCTCTTCTTTAGGGCCATCATATGTATTTGAATTATAAATTAGTTTTTTTAGAATATGTTTCGGATACCCATTATTTAAAAATTTCTCTAATAGTTTTTTTAAGTTGTCTTGTAAAAACGAATCATCAGATATATGCATTACCCTGTTTTTCATGGCTATTACTGTATTATATTTTTGATTCTTTGGGTGGTTAGAGAAATAATTTAAAAATCTAGTGGATGCTGTTGGTTTCTGATACCAATCCAAAATAATTTTATTTTCTGGGTTCCTAATTAGCTTAGTGTCCAAAAATGGTACACTACGTTGGTTTTCTTTTTCAATAGTAAATTGAATATTTTTGTGAACAGAGTTAAAATATTGCTAAATAAGTTCTGTACTGTCCTCCGGTACCAAACAAATTACATCGTCTACGTATTTATATATAAAAGGTATCTGAAACGGCAAATTGGGGATAACACTGCTAAATAAATTATCTAAAACTATTGTTGCAAGAATAGGGCTTATGGGTGCGCCCATAGGGGTGCCAAAAATTTGTTTATAGAACCTATTATTAAAACTAAAGTAAGTGTTGTTAAAGATAAATTTGATTAAATTTATGAAATTATTTTTTGAAAGTGTGGTGAATTTCTTAATTGTTTCCCATTTAGTGTTTAAGATGTCAATTACTTGATTACAGGGAATATTAGTAAATAAAGACACAACATCTAACGAGACTAATACATAGTTATTAGGTACCTGAAAATTATTTATAATATTAACAAACGAAAATGTGTCTTTGATGTTGTAATTAGTTTCATCTCCCAAAGCATTTGTTAAAATTTCTGCTAAATATTTTGATATATAATAGGTTGTAGAATTAATAGAGCTAATTATTGGCCGAAAGGGGACATTTGTTTTGTGAATTTTTGGTAAACAATATAGTTTCGGGGGAGATGAATTATAAATTATAAGTTTTTTATATTCTTGTTCAGTAATTTCTTTGTTCGTTTTTAAGCTTTTAATCAAATCATTATATACAGTTTGTATCGAGGTCGTTGGATCTTTAGTTAATTTGTTATACGTGGAAGTTTCTTGCAACATTGTTTCGGTTTTTTGTATATACTCACTCTTGTCAATAGCCACCGTGCAACTACCCTTATCCGATTGTAAAATATAAAGGTTAGGATGGAGTTTTAAGAAATTTTTAGTTTTATAATATAATATATTAAATTGATTTTATTGTTCTTTGTGTGAGTTTTGCATAAAATTAGTAACTATGTTAGAAGCTCGTGCTCTTATTAAATCCTTGGAATGGTTAGGGACGTCATCTATAATGCTTTCGAGGTCAGCCATAAAAACATTCGATCGAAAATCTTTGCTTGTGCTTGATACACCAAATTTTGGTCCCAAAGAAAGAAAGTCTACTATTTCGGTAGGAATATCTACAGACGAAATATTTTTAAACCACTATTGTCAATAAATATTCGATCATTTGAGAGTTTTCTTTGTTTTAGTTTATTGAATTTTCCAATGTTTTTTTGTTTTAGTTTTTTAAATTTATTATTAAAAGTGCATTTCAACCTGTTTTCAAATTCATTTACAATATGATGTGGTAAAATTTCTAATAATATAGATTTTATTTGTTTAGTTTGCTTGATATTCTTAGAAATATTATTGCATGTTAATCTAATTTCTAGTGAGATCGTCCTTTTACAACATCTTGAAATAAAATTTTCTACTCTGTTATTAATAATAAAATCATTACCTGTAAACAACAAACTATGTACATTATTAATACTATCACGAACGTGCCTAGGCTCAATGTTTGAACTTCTACAACGCAACAAAAAGATTCTCCTGTTGGTATTGTTTGCTAGCTTTGTGCTTAATCCTGCCCATTGCTTCATTAATCTTGTAGCATCTATTCCATATAAATATGCAATGTCTTGACAAAAACCCATCATAACATAAGTTAAGTATTTTCGACCGTACAGAAATTACAAAGAGGTTTTATTTCGGGTCTAGCGGTCCGCGGAAAAAAAAAGAAAAAACACTTTTTATCTTAAGTGCTCAATATTTCGCCAATGTTTATTTGCTTCATCAGGAGCAACTACAAAAATTATAAAGAATAAGTCCAATTAGAATTATAACATTATAATGACAATCAAAAGAATAAAATTTTGCCTAGATATACATAGTCAATAAATCGAATTACAAAAAAAGGTTATTCTTAGAAATGTACCACATAAAAAAGAACAAAAATTGCATTAATTATAAATCAGATACCAATCAGCTGAGCAATATTTATTGCAATCTTTTAAACTTTATGTAACAATACTTTTTAAATGCACACCGTAGAATAGTTCAACTCGTACAATTTATTAACATCTAGATAAGGCTTGTGTAGCTAATATGTTTTGTTCTCCTTTTTCGCAATTCAACTGCTGTGACATGAATATTATCATTAAAAACGCCACATTATTTGAGCTGTTGTAACGTAGAAATGTTAAAATTTAAAAATTATTGACTCTACCATCTTGTAAGTAATTTTTAAGTATGTATTGACTATGTATATCTAGTCAAAATTTTATTCTTTTGATTGTCATTATAATGATATAATTCTAATTGGACCTATTCTTTATAATTTTTGGAGTTGCTCCTGATGAAGCTAATAAACATTGGCGAAATATTGAGGACTTAAGATAAAAAGAGTTTCTTCTTTTTTTTCCCACGGACCGCTAGACCCGAAATAAAACCTCTTTATATATATATATATATATATATATATATATATATATATATATATTATTACATATACCAATTGGGACAGATCGCTTCATATTAAATTTAGGAATAGATATTAAAGCTGCAGTAGCGATACAGAAAAAATACAAAAATATCTTTATAGATTTAAATTCAATGATTGCTTATATCACTTTAAGTGTTTACCGTTCGGTCTTAACATAGCCCCGTATATATTCACCAAACTTCTTAAATCTGTAGCAATGAAACTTGGACTTATGGGTATAATAACTGTTTTTTATCTGGAAAATATTCTAATGATAGGCAGAACCAAATCAGAATGCATATTAAACTCCAAAACCACTTTAAAACTGCTGGGAAAATTAGGGTTTATAACTAACTTAGAAAAAAATACACTACATCCTATACAAATTTTCCTATTTTATATATAGGAGAACGTGTGTAACTCCTAATAGCTTAAATAAATAAAGTTGTGCGATTTTATTTTTAACAATATTTTGGTGAATCTAAAAATCAAGATTGAACAAAACACTCGAACTAGTTAAATAAAAGTAACGATACAATATAATGAAATCGGGCGATCTCTTTTATAATATGAATATAGGACAACGTGCGTTGCCTATAAATATGGGATAAAATCGGTCGATTTCATAGTTATGCAAGGAGCAACGTGACGAGGTTATGAACAATTACAATACTCTAGCTGACTGTAAAGCATTAGTCATAGAAAAAATGATTCACAGGATTTGAAAACATTAGCAGAAGCATGCCGGTTATTTACTAATGTTCATTCTGCCATTTATCTCCATAAAAACTTTCGAATCATGCCACACTGATACAGACCGCAAAAAAGTTTCAAAAACATTAGAAATAGATGAATTTCTATTTAGCAAGTAATTTGGAGAAGTAGTGAAGGACCAACAAACAATTAATAAAACACTACAAATGGCAGGCAACTACGCAGGTACCCTTCCAATATTTTACAGCCTTGGAAAAGTATTGCAAAGGTCCGAGAGGTTTTAGAATGGGTTAAGGGAATATCAATTCCTTTTTATTTAAATCCCAATTAGTTTTTTGAACTTACTGTAAGAATCTCGGAAAATGTATTAGAAGAATACAAAAACTCTCCTAAATATTTGGTAGAAATAGTTGCTATCGAGAAATGTAGTATTATTAAGGAACAATTTATATCGCCGTAGTTTCTTATTAAATAAAAATGCAAATGGGGTTTACTTATAATCCCATAGAGATGCAAATTTTCCTTCCTGGTAAAAATTAGTTAGTATCCCTGATTTATTATTACAGGTACTAGACTGGTTGTACAAACATATTGGATTGGGTCAGGATATAAAACTAACCAAATTTCCTTGTGAAATATTCTCGGATTTCTCAACGACGGGATGGGGAGCTTTTTGTGGAGAAACTAGCTCAGTGGTTTTTGGGACCAAAGTTGCATATAAATTATTAAGAGACTAGAGCTGCATACTATTCATTAAAGTCTTTTGCGAAACGTAAAAGTAATATTCGCATATTACTGAGAATAAATAAATCAAACAGCTATTCCCTGTATCAATCGAGGAGGAAGTGTTAAATATCCATCTCAAAATAAGTCCACAAAGGAATTGTGGCAAGGGTGTGTAAAGAGAGGGAGATACTCTACAGATACATTCTACAAGGAGATTCCCCTGGTGGTAGAGAAGTTGTTCGGTGGTCTCTTTTACTAAAAGGTGTACCAGAGCCTGCAATCAATGTAATAATATCTTGCAGAAGGAAACCTGAAACAGTATTCGGCTTGCGTTAAAAAACTCTGGGACTTTTGTAAGTAAATCCTTATGAATACAATTTGCAAACATACCTTATTTTCTAATGGACATTTTAAACAATGGAACCGCCAAATCCTAAATATACATTTACATGGAATTCCGTTACAATTTTAAAGACATTTAGAAAAATGGTATTCCATAGAGACGTTAAGTATAGAGATATTTATCATATAAGCATGTACTCTTGTGGCGTTAACAACTACCAGAAGAGTGCAACCTCTTTCTCTCATAAAAATTGAGAATATTAGAATATTAGACGATAAAATTGAAAGTAAAGTTCCTGACAGATTAAAAATATCTGGATCCAGTAGAATGCAACCTATACTCTTTTTTCCTTACATTAAAGCAAGACCAGAGTTACGTGTGGCATTCACTATAGAGAATTACTTTAAAAAATCCGAGGTTTTCGTCATTGCCAAAAAATCTTATAATTACTTTTAAAAAGCCATATCACGCCGCCTGTTCACAGACTATTAGTCGTTGGATCAAGAAAACATTATCTTTAGACACATTCATATTCTCATCTCATAGATTGCGCTATGCATCACCTTCCGCAGCTTACAGAGCTTGTGTAAGTGAAGAACAAATAAAGAAGCAGGTTGGACACCCTCATCTAATACATTTTTTAAATTCTACAATAGACTACAATTTTAAAAATATTTAGAAAAATGGTATTCCATAGAGACGTTAAGTATAGAGAATTTATCATATAAGCATGTTCTCTTATGGCGTTAACATCTGCCAGTACACTGCAGCCTCTTTCTCTCATAAAAATTGAGAATATTAGCATATTGGACGATAAAATCAAAATTAAAATTCCTGACAGATTAAAAATATCTGGATCCAGTAGAATACAACCTATACTCAATTTCCATTTCATTAAAGCAAGACCAGAGTTACGTGTGGTATTCACTATAGAGAATTACTTTAACAAATCCGAGGCTTTTCGTCATCGCGGAAAAAAATCTTATAACTACTTTTAAAAAGCCAACTCACTCTGCCTGTTCACAGACTATTAGTCATTGGATCAAGAAAACATTATCTCATAGCGTGCGCCATGCATCAACTTCTGCAGCTTACAGAGCATGTGTAAGTGTAGAACAAATAAAGAATACAGCAGGTTGGACACCCACATCTAATACATTTTTTAAATGCTACAATACACCCATAAAAGATTAAAACGATATATTTGCTAGCACTATTCTAAGTTGCATGAGACGTAAAACTATTTTTTAACGCTTTTTTCTCTGAACATCTACACTACACTGTAATAATTAAATCAAGGACAAGCGACATAAAATTTAAAGGTTAATCGACTTACCTATAGGGATGATTAATTGTAATTTTGCTAGCTTATCTGTAGATATAATTATCACCCAACCGACCTTATGTGGGAATTTATTAATTTCCGATTTCTATCTCGGGTTAAATTCCAACGTCTGACTCTAAATTTATTAAAATCCGACTTATGACTCGGAATTTAATAAATTTCGACTTATAACTAATAAGTCTTAACCTAACCTAACTCGGAATTTAATTACTTTCAACTTCTAACTCAGAATTTAACTAAATAGCGAGGTAGAATCTAGAATTTATTAAATTAATTAAATTCGATATTTAACAAAAAATATATTTTTTTATTTTTGTGCCGCTTCTAAGCTTTCGTATTAACACAAATTCCGAGTTACAAATTGACTTTCGCTCGGATCACCTACCACCTACCGGGCATGCTAAACACGCATGCCCGGTAAAGCTCCCTGACGGCGGAAAAAAAGTGTTGTTTTTCGTGGTGTTTCAAGGGGCAGTCCAAACACCATTGTGGAAACTTGTTGTGAGGCGGAGAGTCATAGGAGATGTGGGAATTGTGATTTCTTTCCCTGGATAGGCTTACCTAATAAGTCCAAAGGTCGTGCGGTGACCAGAAAGTTCCACGGGAGAACGTCCAGAGTCGCTTTGAAAGAAAAGGATATACGTCAATATCAGTAGAAGTCCTAGGAGTTAACCCTTTGATAGTGGAAACAATGTGCCTTTTCAGAGAAAGAAATATTTAGTATCCTTCAACGATTTACGGAGAGCAATTTGCTCGTCAACCCGTGGTCGTTACCTATTGGGCTGGAGAATGGCGCTGAAAGCAAAAAAGTGGCAGCCGACTCCATATAGAAGGGAAAGAAAGAAAGAGTTACAAAAACTATTTAATAAAATTTGTTATCTTAATCGAAACTTGCAGATTATAGGTCAAAATTTAATACATTCCGAGATCTAAGTCGGTATTTACCAATATTTTTTTTTATTTCTTTGGCCTTCTTGGCTTTCATATAAAGACAAATGGCAAGTAAAAATGAAAACACAGTCTTCCAAATTAAAGCTTATATAATGACGGTCAAGCATTAGCTATTTTTGTTGAGAAACAAAAACCCAAAAAAATGATGAAAAGTGTTTATAAAAGCGGGTCTGTTTTTTTTTTAGTTTTAGACTTCATCTACTGCCTTTATTATAAAAGATAGAAAAAAAAATGTTAAATACAAAAGTTGTAGGGATTTTCCTAAACCGCGAGGAAGTCAAGTTTATTAAAACAAATAAACATGGCAAAGCTACTAAAAAACATAAACTTTATATATTACATTATATTTCGATAGAGAATATCTTTCGTATTACAAAAATGTATAATATGTCTATGTTTGGTTCAGTAGTTTTTGAAATATTTACGTTTAAAAATCGCGATAATATCAGATTTGGGTTTACGAAATCACAGTTGCCATGGACAAAAAGCAAAACAAAGCGGAAAATTGAAACGTCTTTAATATTAATTAAAACTTATTTAGACGTCAAAATAGTTTAAATTGTGAAATGTTATACAGAAGACGAAAAATGTGACATTGTTCGCATATTTTACAAAAACAGCAATATTGTTAGTAGAGCCCAAGCAGAATATCGCCGTATTTATCCTTTACCTTAGGTAAGTTCCTTCTAGTACATTGAAAGACGCATCAGAGAGCGCAAGCATATTCAAAGGAAAAAACTCACTATGATTCAAAACAATGGTGAAGAGTTGAAAATATCATTATTTTTTCAGGGTTGGAAATTTGGTTAAATACAACTTTTGTATTTAACATCTTTTTCTATCTCTTATAATAATGGCAGTAGATAAAGTCTAAATATGTTGAAACACCCTGTACCTGTGATATTGATTAAAAACAGAGAAATGCTGATATGAAGCATCAATAAAATATGTCCGAAATTTCAAGCAGAAGCAAAAGAAAATATACTCATAGTAGTACATTTTGATGCAACTTTTCGTCATGCCTTGATCGTGGTTAGGGCTTAAATAAAACAGAATTTCGGCAATGTAGGATAAACTATTTCAGTAATTTAATATAGCTACGACGACGCATTTTGTTATTAAGGAAGTTAGACCGAAATATTGCGGCAAGATCCGATGCCTGTAAGTTGAGAAGATGTTCAGAAAAATGTTGATATAATATATAATATTAAAGTCATTTCAGGTATTTTATTGTCAAAAAATAATTAAATTTGCTAGATAACACATAGTTTCTATAGTGTTTGGAAAATAGATGGCCATAATTCCAGGGCGTGATACTTCATGATAAAATAAGAAAAATTTTAAGGTTCAGAAATCGATAATTCCCAAGTATCTAGGGTAAAGAAATGAAAGAAGTAGTTCTTGCCTTTAAACTGCGTCAAATTGGCATTACTTTCCGACGTTTTGCCTACGATTGCACGAGACTTCTTCAGGGAACTTCACTGCACAAGATCAAAATACTGAATGGGCTGCAATGAGCAGAGTTTAGCTATTTATACCCGACCTGTGCTCACCGGCGCCTCATCCACTGTTATGGTTAATTTTCACGCATAATAAGGCACGTAGTCAAAGATTTTTCTTTTAGATTAATTGTGTAATATGGTTGAGGGCTGGTGTTCTACGACTATGAACACTTTACCGAAAAACAAGGGTTTTTTAAGCTTTTTTTTCCTCTTATTGCAAATGAATTACACTTTTTGCCCATCTTAAGCATTGCCCAATCTTTTTGTGTGTAATAAAGATTATGCGGATCTAAGATACCCTCAGAATTTATGTGTGGTACCTTGTATCTATGTATCTATTAAAATCATTAAAATCTATTAAAACCACCATACACCCAGAAAATCTCAATAAAATCGCAGGCTACATGCTTCACTATGCCTCGAAACAAATCCTTACAACCAAAAAACAAACAAAAGTATGCTTTATTGCCGCATGAAAATTTTTACAATTTTATGGACAAAGCGAAATTTACCTTAAAAAAAAAAAAAAGACAACAATGAAAAAACGAAATATTGATCGAAAAAAAATCATATTTTTCGATAGGCCAATGCAAATACATAAATTGTAAATATAACATTCGTTAGGACATAACATTGCCATAAAGCGGTTTAAATAAGTGAGGTTAAACAAAAAGTGTACTGAAATAATATAGTAAATAAAGTGTATTAAAAAAAAAGAAAATGTATAACTTTAATCTAATACATAATAAAAATAACTATTACTACTATATCTACCTATAAAATGATTTCAAATTCTATGCTAGCAGCTGGAACATGAAAGCCAAAAAGATTTATGTAAACAAACAAATAAAAAACATTTTAATGAGAATAAAATTATTCATTATAAAAACTATTAACGCAGTAAAAAGGTCTTTCAATGAGGTACGCTATGATTTTGTTTCGAAAGAGTGCAAACATAGGAATAGATTTTAAATGTTCTGGACGATGATTGTAAAGTTCTATGGCATTGTAAATAATTTCTTTTTTTATTAATTCTGTGGACGGAAGGAAGATATATGTCATGTCTAGAGTTTCTGGTAGGATATACTTGTTGTGGCCTTTCCGAAAAAGTATTTATAAATATTTTCTCTTCAAAGAGACGGTTTCTAAAATAAATATACAGGAAGTCTTAATATTTTATGTTTTTTGAAATAGTATTGGCAGTGCGCTTTAATATTTAGAACAAACAAATAGCGAATGGCAAAGCAAGCGGTAGAAAGTTTTTTAGTTAAGGTGTCAATATGCTTAGACCATTTTAGGTTTTTAATTATATTCAAACCCAGAAATTTAACCGACTCAACGTATTTAATATTGCTGTTAAGTAGCTGAAGTGGTTGTAAGGTCCCCTTATGAGATAAGGCCACCGTTTTATCCACACTGAAGCAAAGTAGATTAGAATCGGACCAAGCCTTAATCATAACAAGGTTGTTGAAAATATTAGAATGTAAAGACGTTTTATCAAAATCACTCCATGTTATGGTTGTGTCGTCAGCAAAGAGTGAAATTTTTCCATTAATTTTTAGGTTGTTTAATGCATAACAAAACAAAAAAAAGTCTTAAGACCGAAGCTTGAGGTACTCCACTAGTAATCAATTTACAATCAGAATCAGAATCGTTTGCCCTTACAAATTGTTGCCTATTTCCGAGATAATATTTAAACTGCTTAACAAAATTTCATGACTAACACAGTCAAAGGCTTTTGCATATTCACAAAAAACTGAGGCGGTGGGGTGGTTGTTATTGAGAGGTAAGTAGGCGTCGCTAAGCAATGAGAACATGGCGTCACTGATGCACTTGTTGGGTAAAAAATTCGAATTGATCCAGGGATATTATCTGATATATCTGATATTTATGGAAAAATGGCCTGAGACGATTCTTCAGTAACCTTTCAGTGATTTTTGATTGCACTGGTAGAAGAGAAATAAGTTGTTAATTGCAAGAGTTAATTTTTCGCCCCCTTTATGAAGAGGTATAATTATAGCTGTTTTAAGACATTCAGAGAATATATATTTTATAAAGTAATCATTTATTAGTGTTATAAGGGCCTCTATGACTAAGAGCGGCAGGTTCAGGAATATTTTTATTGATAGGAGATCAGTGCTACACGAAAATTTGCTTGTGATGTTATTAATTTCTTTCAATAGTTCCATGCTGCCAACAGGGCTTAAAAAGAGGCGATCAGCGACATTTTTCGATGGAGATAGAAACGAAAAAGGGTCCAAACTAGGCGAGATACCAGAGGTAACATTTTTGCTACATTAATAAAATAATCATTCAGGTTATTTGGCCTTTGCAAGATCTGACTCACAAGGTTTGTTTTGTTTCTGAAGTCAATGATATGGACCAGGTTTCCTTTGAAACGTTTTTAGACTTTGTTAAATTTTTGTATAGTATATTTTTTTGATCAGTTTAATATAGATCATCTTATAATTAGAGATATAGTCGAGAATAAGAATGGAGTCGGTGAATTTTTTATATATAAAAGATATATTTTTAAGTCACGCGCCGATTAACATAGGTCGGATATAAACAGCTGAGTTAGTTTTTAATTACTTTCTTAAAAGCAATTTAAAATGTTGTAAACAGTTTTAAATACAACTTAGAGGAAAACCTTTTTTAAGCAATTTTTGACATTGTGGTAAAAATTCGATATGGCGGAACAAAATGAGGCCTGGTGAAAAGTTAAAAATTTATTTCTAAAAAACTAATTAATCAATTTGTGCATACAAACCAAATGTTACATAAAAACGAAATGGTAACATTTTGGTACGAATCCAAGATTGCAGCCTAATAAAATATTTAAAAAAATTAGCCCGCTTTAAAATTATTTGAAATTTTATACAAGCATTAAGTGTGATATAGAAATAAACTAGAAAAATTGTGGTACAAATTCAAGATGGCAAAACAAAATGGCAATAAAATGTTCAAAAATCCAAAGCAAACAAATCTTCTTACTCAAATGACCTCATGTTTTATGCAAACATTAAATGAGTTATAAATAAGAGGTGATACAAATTCAACATGATGCAACAAAATGGCGGACATAAAAAAACAATGTAAAACTTCTTTCAATTTATTTTAAATTACGCCCAAAAATTAAATGTGGCAAAGGTAGAAACTGGTAAAATGCTGGTACCACTTCAATATGGTGGAACGAAATAGCGTCCAATGAAAATGTTTGAAAATACAGGTTATGTGCATACGTTACTGAATAACTGAGTATGTAACTAGATTGGGTTAGATTTCACTATGCCTAAAAGAAGGAAAGATTAATAATAAGGAATGTTCCCGGTAAAGGAAATTTACCGACCTGTTTTAAATATATTTCTATTATACAGGATACACGCAAAAATACAATTCACTTCAGGCAAAAAATCTTATTTTTGAGGGGTCACAACAACCATTTCAGAGAAAAAAAAAAAGATAAATATTCAAATTATTTTGTTGTAATGTTAGTAAATTACTAAATATTGATAGAACGCTTCTGCAACCCCGAATTTACAGGAGGGTGATGGGACAATCACACCATAGAACTTTTTTGTAGTAAGCAAAAATAATGTTTAAATTATTTATGTTAAATCATGCAAGGTTGCGGATATGAAATACTATGAATTAGCTAATCTTCATCTATAAAGAAAGGAAGGTATTGCGGATAAAAGATTATTTCCTAAAGATTGTTGAAAATTATTTCAGCCATATTTTTAAGGAGATCCTGTCACAACATCAAAAATTGTACTTAAACATGTCTCGTTTCTATATTAGGAAGCAAATATAAGCAAGTAAATAAGACAAATACATATAATAACTGTCCGATTGGACGAAAGTTAGTAAATTTGAAAGCGGGATCCTGTTAATTATATTTTCAAAGATATAAAATGAACACAATCATAAAATAATTGACTGCAGTTTTGAAAATTTTGGGCTATAAAGAAGCCTTACTAAACATAAGGTTAAAGTCTGGAACAGAACTAAGGCAAAGTCATTGTAAAAATTTTTGAGAAGAAGAATCACAATGCACTCTATCTATGTTATAAATAGCTGAATTCGTTCCGGATTAATATCAAGATAAATATGAATTTTGTTATCGTTTAATGTAGCTTCTGCAGTAAGTTGCTCTTTGATTTTAAAACGAGTAAAAACATTGCCAATATGGATGAGAAAAGTTATGAGGTTTGGCACATATCTCTGATCACCGAGAAACTTACATTAATATAGATAATGTTATCAATTAGCTTACTTACAGTGATATAAATTGATTTTGTTAATTAAACTTCAAAATTTGGTTTTAAGGTTTAGGACAATAAATAAAAGTTACTTTAAACGTGAAGTTGCCCTCGTTTCGACTCTATATTTAATCTTTTTCAAGGCTGAAAGGAGAAAACAATAATGTTACTGTTTTCTGTTTCCTTGACGGTTGTTACATATAAATTATCACTTATTTATTGCTGTATCAGCAGATTTTATTAATATTACCATTTTTTTCTCTGTATTTTTTGTTATTATTTGCTAGTAAAGCGTGAATTCAACGATAAAACAAATATAAAGCAATTGTTAAAGAACAGACATAATTAAATTAAACTTAATAAAATTAAATGTTTCAATTAATTTTACTAACCTCTGTTTTTTTTGTATTATTTTTTAAAATATTTGTTTTACTTTTAAATTTAAATTTAACTACCAAATAATAATAAAAAAATCTGTTAATAAGCGATATTCCATGTGTAACAACCATCAAGAAAAAAGAAAACAATTATTCTAGTTTACTTTTTTCAGCCTTGAAAATGACGAAACGTCGGCAACTTCATATTTAAAGGAGCTTTTATTTATTGTCCTAAACCGGAAAATCAAATTTTGAAGTATCGGAATATAGGACGGTATGCTTTCGCTATTTAAACTGTTTAATTCATTTCAATCAATTCACTCAATGCAGTTAATCCACACCTTTTATTTTGATTTTTTTAAATTATATTGTTGTTATGTTATATACTATAATGTCTGTATAGTTCGGGTTCATTGTATAAATGTTTCTGTATAAAATAACGTACTTTCATTCACATTATAACAAAATTCGTTTTATAATATAAGCAAAAGTTATGGTACGATCTGGGATCGAACCCGCACCTCTGGATCACTAGTCTATTGCTCTAACTAATCGCGCTATCGTACCAGTGATAAGCAATTCGTTAGAACTTAGGGTTTGAATTCTAATCAAATATTCGTTTGTTACCTGTGTTTAAAGTGCAGACATAAGAATTTCCTGGACTAACATTTTACATTGCTCATATAAACTTCATCCTCATTAAAATATCCCTCCCATGATCCTAAGCTAAATCGGCCCTTGCGGTGTTAGCAGCAACGCGTAAAAGAAGGAGACAAAAGCAAATTAATTCTCTCATTCTTTTATTTTTGGGTCATAAAGATATTAAGGAATTGTTGACAAAAAAAATATTCACAAATGAATTTTTGTCGCATCAACAGACAACAAATCACTCTACATACTCTTCAAGTCTTTAACTGGTTTGTGAAAACTTAATTTGCCGTCGTTTTTGTAAGTAGTAATAGTGCCCATTTTACCTTACTTTTAAAACGTTTTCATTAATGTATTGCAATGCAACAATACAAAAAAAAAATAGTTGCTTCTTATTGTTAATTTTTATTTATTTGAAAATATTGGTTTGCTTATTTCAAAAACACTAGATTCTAACCCAATAACGTCAAAATAAAACTTTAATGCCCTTTGTTATTTAAGAAAATATATTGTGTAATCATTTCATTTTCCCCTTGTATATAGGTTCTAAATAAATTGTTTAAGTTTTTTACATCACATATATATACATTTACACAAACCATCAATGTCTAAACTTTAATATTACCTTCTATCTTCTTTGTTTAGGGCGTCCGGCTAAAATGGAAAATAAACCTACTTAAAAACATTCGCATCCATTAGAGCCATTAAACAAATTACCGCGGACCGGGCGGCGCGGCGGTAAGCAAGACTGTTTATTCAATTAGGGGCGGTTTTTCCTAGCAATTGCGTTGGACGTAAGCAAAAGATAAACTCGACGTAGCAAAAATCAGACCTCGTGTTAGCAAATAAATTTCCACTTAGAAAAATTACCTATTCGTTTTCTTATTGGTTTAACTAAAAAATTGCATACAATCTACTATTTTTTTATGCTATAAAATTAAAGTGGATGCCATATGAAGGCGCACAAACAAGGATTATTTTTCAATATTTCAATAAATATTTTCGCGTTACAAAACTCCGGCAACAAAGCATGAGTGGCGTTAAAAACTGTAGAACTTTTTAGTGTAGTAATATATAAACAAAAGCAATGTCAAGTTTTAAAAAAATATATATCTCATCTAAAACCTGTTTCTTGTAGGACTGATTTTGAAAAAGTTATAGCTATTTAATTTTTGTTTAATATATTTTTAACACAGTAATTGGAACTTCCGGTTGCAAAAATCGACATGAAAAATGTAGAGGACGAATTTAACTTTATTTTATATGGTCAACAAAAAGTCTGTGACCAATACTTAAAGTTATGGAAATGCGGCTTATAATTAAATGTAGGATAGCCCAGAAGAAACTCTCGATGATTTTCGTTTCAAAATGTTTCGAACATTGAGTGTAAAAAAAGGTTAGACTTGGCCTCTTTACTCCTAAACCAGCGGAACCGCATATAGTTACTATTTAAATGCGAATAAACGTGGGTGGAAAAGGGTTTACGACGAACTGGACTCAATTACCACCATCAAAGAAGCAGTACCTGAGAAATTGGTAAATACTCTCCAGCAAATACACATCCGACTGTGGCAAGGAGTGTGATTGTCACAAAACAGGACTTAATTCAATACCTACTAAACAACGAGGCCTACCAGCTGAAATTAGACTAGGCCTGACGTCACCATGTCTAGGTCTGCACTCGCCTCCGGTAAGAAATGCATTAAAGCATAGACCAATGCAGTTTTGCTTATGTCGTATCGTGATAACTGGCCATTAGCTTGCCGACAACCAGCACTTGCTAACCGAAAACAGTGCCATTTTTATGATGTCCCCATTTTTGGTGAAAATTTAATTATATTTATTAGTTTTTGTACGTTTAAATTCACGTAAACATGCCATTTAAGTGTTGTGCGCCTAACTGCCGGGGTGATTACAAAACCGGACCAAAAGTTTACGTGGACAATATAAAATAATAATCTATTATATTCTTGATCATATGGACTCACCACAGGCCTATACTACTTACCTGGACTTAAAACCTTACCCGATTTTGACAAATAACTCGGCTTTGATAGTTTACTAATTGGCTAAAATAGGACAATTAGTAAACAAAAAATCATACCGACATCTTTTTAAAATTTTGCGGTAGATCCGGGCAAACGCTGTCGGGTAAGAACACGTAGGGGTTTAGTGGGTAGGGGCTTTACCGAGTCCCACACTGTTCTGGAGTGCCTTGTGCATAATAGTTCGTACGTAAATGCATTCCTCGTCTTGTAACAAATACAAAAAAAGACGAGTAATCGCTTAAGAGTCGCCTTTGGCATTTTAATTCTATAGCGAAACCGAATAAATTTGACAGATTCAAAAACTCATAAAACAAACCCTATAAATCGATGTTTATTTGCTGAAATTAAAAAAAAATTATCTAAATAACCCGTCCTTTCTAATGAAGGTATTAAAATAACATAGGCCTAAATGGGATGACGTCACGTGTAAGCCGGTAGGCTTCTTTGTTTAGTAGGTATTACTTAATTGCTCTGTACTATGATACATTCGCAATTGTATGTCCTGCACAAACGCAAAAAATCAACCTTGAAGCGGACAGAAAATCTGAACAAGAACTAGATCAAAATGAATAAGTGAGGGGTAACGACGCTCATATGGAGGTTCCCCTTAGCGAAAATTCCATCACAACACAAGTGTGACCCAAAAAATTAAAAAAATAAAATGTTTACGATAGTTTCCAACACTTTGTACTCGTCACAGAAACTTTGTTGATTATTTCAATTAAAATCTTTACATCTTTCATGCACATTTTCATAACCGGAAGTTCCAATTACAAATAAAAAAGATAGCTGTAATTTTTTTTTAAATCAGTTCTACAAGGAAAAAGTTTTATTCAAAATGAAAGATTTAATAGATTTCTACAACTTTGGTGTTTATAAATGTTTCGACAAACCGAACAGAAACGGAAACACATACACTTTCACGTTTTCCAATATGTCGACCGAAAGCCAGGTACAGTTCACTAAAAAAAACTCCAAACATATTTTGAGTCAAAACTTCTTCGTAATTTCAATATACTCAATATTG
Organism: Kuschelorhynchus macadamiae; assembly: GCA_030620095.1. Lineage (NCBI taxonomy): Eukaryota > Metazoa > Arthropoda > Insecta > Coleoptera > Curculionidae > Kuschelorhynchus > Kuschelorhynchus macadamiae. Next base: position 2,265,738 of record JAUTXW010000961.1, on the reverse strand, counting down.
AATATATTATATAGATATCATAAAAGTAGTGTTCTATAGCAAACTTGAAATACAGAGTGTTACAGACTGCATTTTTGTAAAAATTTTCTTACAGGGCAGCTGATGCAAAATGAGATATTTTAATATTTTTTTCTAGTAAATATAATCGACGCCCAAATACCAAAAAACTGTTTTCTGAAATTTTTTAAATTTCTTTCTGTTTATAATATACAGGATGTTTTCGACAAATTATACATATCTCTGACCAAGTTGTTTTTCTCATCTTCTGTATGCATTAAACAATTTGTTTTTTACCTTAGATATGATCAAAAGTAACACCTCTAATTGTTTTAACGTATACAGGAGCAACAAGTTTAGCGCTTGTATTGTATTAAAAAAAAATCTGTTTTGTGTATTTTTACATTAAACTAACAAATCCGTACAGCATAAATCCTTCACTGTATACTGAACTTCACCTACCTGGATTACCTTTCGCATTAAAGGGTTACAACAATTCAGTAATAGTTTAAACTTATTTGAGGTTTATCAAATTTTGAAGTCACTTTTGCCTTGTCAAGAGCAAAATAAGGGTATAAAATACTACATTTCTGTAAAATCTAGAGTAATTGCTCTAATAGAAGTCGCTAATCATTTTGGTATTTCCAGAGCACTGTCCAAAAAATGTTTAAACAATGGCGAGATGAACATAATCTTAGTTTGACCAACACAATTAGAACTTATGAAAATCATGCTAGCTTTGTAGCGTTCCTAAGGTAAAACCCATCGGAAAATCAAAAAATTATCGGTATTATCCAAATCATACACAATACAAGAAAGCCAATGGTCATTTTCGGTAAGCATTTGGTCTTTCCAAAATCAATGCTCACGGTCCAGATGTATTCTAGAACATTAGGCGAACTTAAACAATCTCCACAATAGCCATGTTAAAATATTTAGATGCATTAGTCTCGATCATACCCGAGGTAGGAAACATTTGTTTAATGCATAGGGAAGATGTGAAAAACAACATGTTCAGAAAAATTAACAATTTGTTGAAAATACCCTGCATATTATTAACCGAAATAAAATTAATATTGTTTTTATGACATTTGGCCACAGACTATCTCGACTAGAAAAGAATAATCAAATATCCCATTTTGTAACAGTTACCGGGTAAGAAAATTTTGAAAAAAATGACAAAGCCTTGGGTAACAATCTGAATAACAAATTTGTTGCAGAACACCATACTTATGACCCCGGTGCCATAAACTCTCTACCTAGTTTTAGGCACCGCAGAATCCAACATCTTAATTGAGAATATTGAAGCTTAAATGTTGTCCAAAAAATAGCATGTATAAGTTCGTTGTCCAGCGGTTTAATTAAATCTAGAACACAATAAACTTATGTTTTGTAAACATTAATTAACGCAAAAGCCAAGCAAAAAAAAACAAGATATTAAAAAAAGTGCAAATATTGCATTGTGATCCTCTTTTTATCCAGCAGTCACTTCTAACATCAATTGTGTATGTTCGAAATCATGTATGATCAAACACACTAAATACTTTAAATTTGAAGTGAAATATTTCAAATTAAGAGCAATGATAAAACAACATTATCCAATAGCTGTTTGGCTATGATTATTATTCGATAATTTTAACAGGACAAACATAATGTATAGACCAGATAAGCAGGAGTTACCAGCTACTGCCAGCGACTTCGTGCTACTGATTAAGTAATTAGAAGTATACTTGCCTCCTACTTCACAGACTAAAAATTTGAGATGGAACAAAACATTGTATAATAAGATGTCTTATTATACAATGGTAACATACATGCTTTTGAAAAGCCTATATTGTTCAACGTAGCTTGGCGAAAACAGTTCAAAATGACGCCATTGCGCCATTTTTCAGCATGCTTGCTATGGGACTACCCCACAATATCCTGAATATTTCCTTTAAATTGGTCAAACCATCGAGAAGTAATCGATGTTCATGCATACAAAATCGGTAAATTTCCTTTACCCAGAACTTCCCTCATTACCAATTACCCTTTATTAGTCTGACCCAATTTAGTTCGATAAAATGTCATTTAGTAACACATATTTCTATCTATGTCACACTTGATTTTTGGGCATAATTTAAAATAAGTGGAATAAGTAGTTTTTATAGTGACGCATGGCCATTTTTTTTCGTCATGCTGAATTCGTACCAGTTTATCTCTGTTCCGCAATTAATTTTTGTGCAAAACTTAAAGTCCATCGAATAAAAAGATTTTTTATGTTGATTTGAATATGAAGGGCACAGGCAAAGAAGGCGATATGTCAATTTTTTCCGAAATTGGGTTAATCAGGCCATCTATGAGCTAAAGCTGTAAACTGTTACCCTAGAAATTGTCACGGCTAAAAAAGCGAGTAGTCAGCAAATATCACCCGATTTATTTTTGCCATACAAGCTAAAAAAGCGATATGTCCGCGCGGAACCACGTAAGAAGGCGTTAAGTCACTGGCGTTGCCGAAACAAGTAGTTTAAAATGATTTGTACGTATTATTTATTTTGTCAGTTGGTACACTGAATCTGTGTTTGTTACATCAGCTGTATTTGTGCCGTTTTTTGTTTATAGTTAGTTTTCTTATCGTTGTTTAAGTTTACGTTGGTTAGTAAAAAGAATATGTTTGAGCTAAATAACTCTAGTAAAAAACGAAAGAAATACGGTAAAATGAGTGACGTAAATAAACTGATAAACCTCAGAAGTCATTCCCTAGGAGAAGACTGTAAGTGCAAAAGGTTTAAATGTTTTGTACATGTATCGGAGCCGTCTCGAAGAAAAATAATTCAAAATTTTAATTTGCTTGGTTCAGTCAACGAACAAAATATATATTTGTGTGGTCTTATTTCGGTTTTGCCTGTTAAACAGCGTAGACCTAGACAGTCTGAGGAGAATGCTGTCCTCCATGATGCTACTTTTTGCTATCGGGTAAGGTTTCAAAGTGCAGAAGAAAAGACAGAAGAGGTGCAAGTATGACAAAAGGCATTTATGGCTATTCATGGAATTGGCCGAAAGAAACTGGAAGTGTTACAGCGATCTTTAAAAAGTAAGGGGGAGGCACCAAAAGATCAAAGAGGTAAGCACAAAAATCGTAAACACATACTGTCTGATACAACTCATAATGTAATCAGAAGTCATATTAAGTCATTTAAAGGTCGCAAAAGCCATTACAGCTTACGTGATTCCAATAAAGTATATTTACCGGAAGAACTTAATATAAAAAAAATGTACACATTGTACTGTCAGCAGTTCCCAAATCACCCTATTTCCTATGAAACTTATAGAACTATTTTTTCAAAAGATTTTAATATAGCCTTTGGCTATCCAAGATCTGACACATGCAGTCAGTGTGATGAATTTCAAGCAAAAATGAAAAGTTTGGAGACTCAAAAGCTGAATTTATCGCAAACGAACGCGATGGAGTATCGTGTAATAGACAGAAACATACACCGAATATCCATCGAAATTAAGGTGCATAAAATGAAGGCTGAACAGTTTTATAAAAGAAAAAGAGAAGTTAAAAGAGAAAGTCAACAATCTGAAGACATGGAGGCGATTTGCTTGGATTTTTCCAAAAATCTGCCTGCCCCGAATATAACAACCAACGACGTATATTATAAAAGGCAGCTGTCAACATTTTCTTTTAACATTCATGTTCTTTCTACATCACAAAGTATTTTCTATGTGTATCCTGAAACTGTGGGGAAAAAAGGCAGTTATAATGTGTGCTCTTTATTGCACCACTTCTTATATAATAACCTCGACATGAAGATACGTAAGCTTGAAATATTTTGCGACTCCTGCGGAGGACAAAATAAAAATTATACGATGATGCGTTTTCTACACTACGTAGTGCATACGGAGAAAAGGCTAAACAGTGTAAAACTTACTTTTCCGATACGAGGGCACTCGTACTTAGAGTGCGACAAGGATTTTGGTTTGGTAAACCAAAAGAGTAGAGTCGAAGTTCCAGAAGAGTGGTATGAAGTGTTCAAAATGGCAAGGAACAAACCATCTCCTTTTGATGTTGAAAAAGTTACACAATCGTACTTCCAAAGTTGGACTGACTTTTTATTAAAACGCTACCGACGCACATGCCCTTTTCCTTCTAGACCGCTCAGGGAACTTAAGATAGTCAAGGAACACCCCAGGTTGATTTTACATCGGGATAGTTACAATGGTAGTTGGGAAACCAGTGTCGTCATCGACGCCAAATTTAAGCTCCTGGGAAAAAAGCAACTAAAAGAGAGAGAATTTCAACTTCCAGATTTCTTATACAAAGGTAAAAAGCTTTCCTCTTTTTATAGCGGTGATTAATACAATTATTTTATGATTTTAACAGATCTTCTGCCTGTAAGTGCACCGAAATGGAAGGACCTTCAGGATCTTAAAAAGTTTTGTCATTCCTCTGCCCAAGACTACTTCAATTCATTGCCACACGTGTGACATGATAATGTTGCAGGTAAAACAAACTCAATTTCTCAAGTCTCTCTAATCTTATTTGAGCTATATTTTTAGATGTCCTGCCCATAATTGCTGTAATGAAGACAGACATCACATCAGAACCTTTGAATTTTAGTACTGTAGACTCATTACCGCATTTATTATAATATTACTGTTTTTTTTTTAAATAAATATCTCATGACAAAACACCTTCTTTCCCTGTTTGAATTGGGACTTTTTGTGAAAAATTGCGTTTTTTTAATAAAAAATTTTTCCAAAAAAAATAGCTATGAGTGGTATTTGTACACACTACCCTAATAATAATAATATGTAAAAATGGTTTCTATTTTACTTTTATAAATTACTTTTTAGAGCTCTTAAAACCTTTAAAAGCGTTTTTCTCAAAACTAACTTTTCCGACATATCGCCTTCTTTGCCTGTACCCTTCATATTGATATGATGATGTGAATGTTTAAAAATTTGCCCGCCATTGTTTTTAGCCATCTTGAATTCGTACAACAAATGTACTAGTTTTTCGCTATACCACATTGGATGCTTAGAAAAAAATTTCTAGTAAGTAGTTTTTTCAGCCTTATTTTTAAATATTTTACTAAGGCGCCATTTTGTTTCACCATCTTGAATTCTTACCAAAATTTTACCAGTCAATTCCTACATAGCATTTGATTTTTGTGCAAAATTTAAAGGAAATTGGATAGTTCTTTAGTAATAATTTTGTTTTAATATTTCATTAGGCTGCCATTTTGCATTTTTTATGCTATGTTTTTATTACCAAGAATCTCCATATGACCCTAACTTTTTGACCAAAATTAGAAGTCAATCGTGTAAGTAGTTTTTAAACTATGCCACGAACACAGAGACACGCAGAGAGACGGACCAAAAGATTTGATAAAACATAATATTTGGCATTTAGGAACGCTAAAATATGAAGATATGTAAAAGGATTTTTTTTTACCATTACAAACATTTTATTTGGCCGCCATTTTTTCCGCCATCTTTAATTGGTACCACATTTATACGAGTTCATCGCTATTTTACAATTATGTATTGCACAAAATTTGAAAAACAATCCATTATGTACAAGGAATCACAGAAACTACTCCGCTGGCTAATACCACGACCGGCATTGCAGTACACTGTTGATTCGAGACTTTCGTTGGAGAAACAATGTTAATGTTTTTTTTTATTTCACGTTACACCAGCGTCACAACAAAGATCATGGTTTCAGCGGAGTAGTTGTTTCTGTGATTCCATTCTGTGCCTTTGCCCTACACGGGGTTCGCTTAGTCTATGGCGACCTCATGAGCTCTAAAAAGAGCAAACTCGCGATCGTCGTTTGACTGAAAAGGATCATTGCAGCATTGCAGGATATGTTTCAGACGAGGATCATGGTATCCTTGTTGTGACGTTGGCGTAACGTGAAACAAAAATACATTAATCCGTTAAGTTCTTTTTTCATGCAGAATTTTTAAATATTTGGTTAACCCGTCATTTTATTTTATTTGAAATCGTACCAAAATTTAACCAGTTAGTTCCTACGTGACACTTGCTTTTTATGCAAAATCTGAAGGAAATAGGATACGTTTTTAGTAATCCTTTTTTTAACAATTCATTAGACCAGTATTTTGTTTCACGCTTTTATGAACGGAATTTTTTGTAGAATGCCTACTTAGTGCACCCCTAGAGTACTTAAGGGATATTTTCTCCAAATTTCAAATCTCTAGGTCGACCGTTTGTCAGTCAGTCAGTCACTCATTTATAGTGTTTTATAGAACATATGAATTTAAACAGTTTTTTTAGGTTACTGAAAATTAGCTTCAACCAGAATAATCAAAATTCGCTGTTTAGACGTAGTTTTTTATTAATTGCATGCATAATGGAAGCCAAAACGACAAAAATTGCTTAATACTATGACGAAGAATTTTAAACTTGGTACTTCGTATGATTACATCGAATAGTAGACATTTTTTACAAGGCCTAATCTATTTACATTTTATTTTTGTACAAAAAATGTTATTTAATATTAAAGAGAAACAAATATCTAAATATTTAGAAACAACGCTGATAGATATACCGACTAGTTAATTCAAAATATACGGATTCTAGAATTTCGTTATAAAAATGTTTTCATGAAAGCTAACCCGTTTTTGCAAACCTACCTCAATTGGGAGATTGATACAAAGCAATTTGTAGAATTAGGTTTATTGTTTCCTTAACTAAGTGGATGTCATTTACGGAAAGCGTAGACCATCTTTTATGCTCATTCTTCAGCTACCGTAACTAATGCTGAGAGAAGAAAAAAAAGTAATTTGTTAAGAAATCATGGTTATTAAGTTTATGTAGACCGTATCAACTTGGAATTACTTTCCGACGTTTGGCACGCGATTGCATGTGGAATCTTCGAGGATCTTCACTCCATAAGATCAAACATAGAATTTATATATACAGCTTTTTTGCAGCGAATATAAAAAAATTAACAATTTTTTCGTCAAAATAATATATTTATAACCAACTCTACAAAGGTAGGGGTTCTCAATTCTAATCTATAGATTTTTATTTTCCTCGTAAAAGGAAAGTATTGTAATCGTGAAAAAATCACCCTCCGATATTCTTTCAAATCTATACGTTTTAGAATCCCTATATAAAGAAAAACATGTTGAGACATCTTAATTTCCTCGGGGAATTAAGGATTATATGGGGATGACCTGGTAACATTTTGGTAAACGTCCAATACTTATCCAGTTTATCTCAAATTTTGCACACAAATCAGGAATTATGTAGGAATAAACTTGAAAAGTTTTGGTATGAATCCAAGACGGCGAAACAAAATGGCGGCTTAATAAAATATTGAAAAATTCAGCCTGAAAAAACAACATAAAGAACTAATTTCAAATTGTGAGCCATAACTGTGGTAGAGAGTCGAACTAGTAAAACTGTGGAACTAATTCAAAATGACAGAACAAAATAGCGGCCAAAAAACATTTTTGTAATCTGAAAAAATCACCCTCTCAGGTTTTACATATCTTCACGTTTTAGGATCCTTAGATGCTAACAAATATATTTCATAAATTCCGGCAGTCCGTCTGTCTGTCAGTTCGCGGCATAGCTTAAAAACTACTCATCAGATTGACTTCAAATTTTATTCAAAAATTTAGGGTCATATGGGGATGGCCTGGTCATACTTTGGTAAAAATCCAATACGCCGGAACTAATATCCAATTTACCTCAAACAGTAGAACAAAATGGCGGCCTTTACTTTAAAATTGATTTATGGAATATAATTAACTAAAGAAAGTAATTTGGGCGTACTTTGAAGTTCATCACCTGATTTAGGGTGAGGCAGGGCTCATTTTTGTTCTAAGTTTATTTCGGACTTTATAGATGTTATGAGTTTCTAAAAATATTAACTAACTTTAATTTTGGCACAAAAATTCTTGCATCAATAAGTTAAGCGTATGGCTGGGGTGGGCGAAGAGGTAAATATACAATGTCCAAGGAAGTATGCAACAATGGGAAACTTTTTTATTATTTATATCTCAGAAAATTTTATTCTTGCTAAAAGTTGGTGCTTGAAGAAAAAATAGTTTTGAAGGTCATACATTTTAGGTCACATATACAGGATGTTCAAAAAAATACCAAAATATGCGAATTTCAAAAACTAAGATTTCCTGTGGCAGCAGTTTCGATGGCCACAAAAAAATCCTAAAAAAATGTTAAGTAAAGCTTTTTCATATTAGTTATAGTTAAAGAGATATTTCGGTTCAAAAATCGAAAAATTTTATGTTTTTCCGATATTTGACCTTAAATAGCCCCGTAACTATTATAAATAGAAGCTAAATAAAAACATTTTATTTATATTTATATTTTTTGTGGCTTTTAGAACTGCAGTCACATAAATTTTATTTTTTGAAATTTTTTGTTTATAAATATCTCTTTTTTGTAGTTTTTAAACACCCTGTATATCTAGCCTAAAATTTAATTTTGTCAAAACTATTTTTCTTCAAGCACCAACTTTTATCAAGAATAAATAATACAAAATGAATAATACAAAAAGTTTCTCATTTGTTGCACACTCCTTTGGGCAAATTGTATATATATACATATATATATATATATATATATATATATATATATATATATATATATATATATATATATATATATATATATATATATATATATATATATATATATATATATATATATATATATATATATATATATATATATATATATATATATATATATATATATATATATATATATATATATATATATATATATATATATATACATTTTGCCCAAAGTAGTGTTCAACAAATGAGAAACTTTTTGTATTATTTATTTCTGAGAGTATTTTATTCTGGATTAAAGTTGGTGCTTGAAGAAAAAATAGTTTTGGCGGAATTAAATTTTGGCTAGATATACAGGGTGTTTAAAAACTACAAAAAAGTGAATATATATAAAAAATCTTGAGAAAATTTTTTATAAAGAAATAGATCGAAAATGACTAAAAAGTGAAAAATAATTTTAATCCTGAAAATATGACTTTATCAAGTCGGCGTCAAAGTGATAAAACCATTAAATGGATATTACAGATTAGTATTGAGGCACTCAATATAACAGTACAGATTACAGTTACCAGATGGGAATCTTCTCGATACCTCGCGGCACTAATTTTCATTGTTTTTTCCAGTTGGCCTGCGCCAATCGTCAATGTATTCCTTACGGCTCTTCCGTAGCATTCGTAGCGTCAAGTCCTCGAAATTTGCGTATATGGCGAATCTTAATACTTCTCTATCTGGTAGGTGTACTCTGTAACAAATGTTTTTTTGTACTTAGTTACTAGGTCTTAATTGGATGCCGATTTCATAATATCAAATTTCCAAAATAGATTGATATTAATTTTTAGCTTTAAAATAATTTTTTTTTCGACTTTAGCAATGATGTTGTTTATATGATCTTCCCATGTCAGTTTCTGACCAATGAAAACACCTAAGTACCGAAAACTTCCAATTTTCACAATATACCGAATCTGCTCATATAAATACTGGTGTAGTTGACATCGTTAACAATCTCTCAGCTAGTGCAATATATACGGATGGATCATCGGAGGGTATTGGTTTTGCATTTTACATTCCCGCTCTAAATCATGTCAGTGTTTACCAAGGTAATTACAGATGATCGACATTTTCCGCAGAGGCTAACGCCATTTGCCAGGCTCTGGATTAATCCGCTAACCCGCGGATTGGATATGTAATCCTGTCCGATTCTATGACTTGCCTTAAAGGAATTAAAAGTTAACTTAGAAACGTTTTTAAAAACCAACTTATTTTTAATATGTGCCAAAAACCGCTAAAATTGGCACGAAGGAAGGTTAAAGTATCCTTTGATTGGGTTAAAGGTCACGCAAACATAAGAGGAAATAAAAATGTCGATACTTTTGCAAAACAAGCCATTCAGAAAGGTTCATTTCCTGAATTATAACTCTAAGTCATAGAACAGTTAATTTTAAATCAAGCATTCAAGAAACAACATTAGGTGAGAGCAATTATGTAACTTTTATCAGAGCAATGTTTGGACATGGAAATTTTAACGTCAATATTGAATAAGATGTTGTTTATTGTCTGTCCTTTGCCTCCTTGACTCTGGATACAAACAATTTCGTTACGTTGCTATTCTGCTGACGAAAACAACCATTTTTCCTATGTTTTCTTTATTTTACCTTTTACAATGACTGAAAAATATATATGACAGTGACGACTTGACACCTCTTGTCAGTTAAAAAAAATTACAGGTGTTCCCTGTTCTATGTTAAAGGGCTTAACAGATGTATTTGGCTGACAACCCCTTCTGTTTACGAGACGATACTAGTTACGACTCAAAATCAACAGGCACCTTTTATAGAAACTTGCCAACAGTGGCGTGGATACAATATAGGCAAAAAAGCGGTGCCTACCCTATGAAAATGGTTGGGAAATCTATTTTTCTTTTGGAAGAAATCTCTTAGTTATTTTTAATTATTATGGTCTTTTTTCTATAAATTTAATATAAAATCCACCATCTATCATCGAAAATTAAAAAAGGTGTCGAACCACCTAAAATTATTACGCCACAAAAGCATCCCATAAGAGTCAATATGCAAGCAAAATTCGATCACTATTAAAAACCTTACGGGAACTAAAAGCAGTGCTTCTATACATACGAGTGCGACAAGGATATTAAAAGATTCGTAGGCATATAATAGAAAGAAACGCAGGAGCCGAAATATGTCGTAATATTGTTTATAATGCTGTCGATTCACAATAATATGGGTTATTATAGCAATAATTAATGGCCTTAGTTTTCTCTTTCTCGCCCTGTTACGTACTTAAATATATTATAAAACAGTTCTTAAACATTTTTAGTTGACAGACTGAAACATTAATTTAGTGGTTTAAATTTTTCGTCCTGATATTCTAAACTTAGTCAATATGAAATGCTTAAATTTTGTGAAGATAAGATAATGTGTCGTGTATTTGCTTAATTATTAAAGTTAACAAACTTATAACAACAAAACAATGGCGGCTTGCGGGTGAAAAAGTAAGTGAAGTGCAAATGAAGCAAGAAAATATCGCAATAATTTTTTTTCCAGAAGTTTCTTTTTTATATGTGGAAGGGGTAGAATATTTTTGTACGAATTACCTACATTTTGTGTACTAAATCTATTCTCCTATCCTTCATAGCAGCAAATTTATTTATAACATACTCATAAAATGGATGAATTGCCCTAATCTCCTCCAGACATTCCTTTTGAATTGAAATATTGCCTAGAGAAGTAAGTCTGTTTTGAGATATTGTATTTCTTAAATAAGTTTTTACACGTTTGAGGCAAGAAAAACTTCTTTCCACTGAAGCACTTGTCGACGGTATTGTCAAAATAAGGGAAAACACTTTATATGCTTTGGTTAAGATATCTTTATTTTTATTAATTTTTTTCACTTGCTCTTGCAGCGATATATTCCAGTTACTCTCATTGGCAAAAATAAGACCAAGCTCATTTTTAAGACGTTGACTTTTTGAAAATATTTCCCCATATAACTGTAACAAATTTTCAAACGGACCAGTCGAAAAATTTAAACTATATTCGGAAAATTTAGCAGAAATTGCCAATCATAAAAATGTAAGTTTTTCGGAATCTTGAAAGCTTAGTGTCATTTCCATTAAAATATGGTCCAATATTTCATAAAAAAGGGTTATATACTTAGATCTAATTTCTTCAGGTGAAAGCTTATCAAAATCACGTTTATAATGATTTATTTCTGTAATAGAATTTGCTTTATCAAACATGATATTAAAAAAAAATGTTCATTTCTTTTTTTACAGAGCGCCTCACGACAGCATTTTATATTGGATATGCAAAAATGAATGTCAAACGATTTTTTTGAAGAACGCAACTTGAACAATCACATTTACTTACTTCGAATTTGAAGACCAACGAGTTTCTGTATTGTTGGTATACGTCTCTATACGTATACGTATACGTAGATGCAGATGTAAGAGCATTCGTTCGTTTGGCTGAGTCATGAAAAAATGAGGGAATACCACAAAGGCTTGCAAAAAAATTCGATATTTAGAAATATTTTTTAATTTTTTTTTCTTTTTTTTTGAAGGCCATTTAGATGGCCAGACATCACACTTGCGCCATCGTAACATTGCCCTATTAATTTATGTTTATAGTCAAATTGGTCCAAAATTTGATCCAATAGAGAATATAAATTCTCCGACGTTCTATGGAAGCTGACATTATAAAATCCTAAAAATCTCATGTCTACTGAACCTTCTGAATTTACGCATCTTAAAATTATGGAGCACTGGGTGGTTTGCGTAATATCAGTGGTGGCATCCACTTGCACAGAAAAAAACTGTGTGTTCATTATGTCATTTTTTACATGATCATTTAAATAATCAGAAACGCATTCAATTAAATTCAATTAATAATTATTTTGCTTTGAATAGTTTTCGAGTCACCAGTAAAAACATTTTTAATTTTTTTGTGATGATCTTTTAGTTCTTGGGAACTTCTCGATATTAATAAACCTAAAAGATTTTTACTGTTTATGAACATACAGCAACATTCAAGACAGAAGCAGAGGTAAGAAATTTTAAAAGCATAGTCATTTATTATTGCCTACCTTGTTTCAAAAGGCACTGCACGCCACAGCTCTAAACCTATCATATAAGACTATTATCCGTAGTCTAGATACTTATGTGTCTAGTATTTAAAGTCGCCCAGACAGACCTCTGTAGCGTGATGTGAGTGTCCCCGTCCTTAAATATATCCTTAAATTTTGCATCGTAGGTAATCAACGGATTGTCGTGTTTGAAATACGGTATGGCTGCTGAGTATTAATATTGTTAGTTTTAAATGTCGTTTTCTCCTTTTCTTTCGTTTTTGTAGTGGCTATATGCTACCCCAACAGAGCCAAGAAAAAATAATTTTTGTTGAAGTCGTTTTTATTTTTTTGTATAAAAAAATTAGTAATAATTTCCCAATTTCTACAGTACCTATCTGTTAAGTTGTATTTAATGTTAATATGATATCACTTTTCCTCAACAGCCTTCAAATCTCCTTTTTATTAGTTTTTTGCGGTTTTTGAACGAAAACACGCATCTATTATTATGTTCAATGTAAACAAAAGGACTTTAATTTTCTAGCACATCCCAAAACATGTAATTTATATAACATCCATTACCCATTTTAATACAATTACAATAATCGGCATTGAAACGGTTAGTTAACCGCAGAAATAATTACTAATTACTTTGCTCTGACAACAGTGTAGGTACCCCTTAAATCTAATCATTGCTCTAATTATTATATGGCAGCGTAGTTATTAAACAATCCAGCTCTCATTTATTCCCAAGCACAGTGCTATATTGTTTTCATTCCGTGCTCCAAAATGATGGATAAATTAATTTTGTTTCCTTGTGAATATTTTTTTTATATATTTTCTTTTTTATTTTTACTGCTCGTTTTCATTACAGAATCAACGCCCTTAAAGTAAAGTTTCAGGTTTTGGTATGTAATAGATGTTTTCCTAACAAGTGCTGAAACAGATACTTTTCCGCATGAGACTGCATTTGAGATTTTCCGCAAGTGTTAGAAACTTATTATTTTTACGGAAGAAATAAAATATCTAACTACAAAAGGAAATTATAGCTGTTTATTAAATTTTTACTCATAACATATTATGATTATTGTTTATTATTTACAATATTTATAGTAAAATTGCAATTTTTTGCTGTATGCAAATTAATGACCGAAGTTAACTGACTTTTCTGACGGCTGAAATTTCCTCAGGAAACCCAGTATTGACAATTTGCTAGATGTAGCGGGTACAGTATTTCTGAGGTCTGTAGAGAAAGAGACTATTTTACTGTATATCGTCTTTTTCTGGTTTGAAAGAGGCATAATATTTTTTTGTAATTCTTTAAGTACGTAAATTATCCTGATTACAAAATTAAACTTATAAATACACCTTAGAAACTATTTGGGAGACCAGTTCTTTTTTATTAGCTGAATCTAGAATATCGTTAAGTAAAACCTTTAGAGGATATTTCATATTTTATTAATGTCTAGAATACCCCAGATACCATACAGCACTAGCAATATGAACACAACGTTCTGTCCCTCGATTTCCATGTACATACAATAGTATCCGCTAATAGAACTTTGTTCAATATCAGACTGCATAAACATTAATCCAACACTTAATACTATTCCTAAATCTAGAAAAAAATACTTAGCCCAATTAAATTATTTTGTTCCCTAAGTATATCTATTTCCAGTTCATTTTATGGTTCTCGTTGCATTAAGGGCGGTGCTAGTTTAAGCTGTTCGTTAGATCTCTTAGATATTGTAAATCCAACCTGGGAAACCCTGGAATGTGGTTTTCATTATTTGTATCGCCGGCGCCATCTAAAATGGTCATTTTCAACTTGTAGAAATACATTACAAGCCTTAATATTTTTAACAGATACGCAAAATCCTCAATCATTCCAGCTATTTCAATTGTTTTAATATTTAGTTACAATGGCTCCAAAAATTCCATAAAAGTTGCCAATACGCGGAATATGATAAAGTGGTATATTTTCTGCAAAAAATATAAACATTGTCAACATATGGGTATTATTCGCCTCTTCTTTTGTCAGTTTTGTTTGAACGGGTAATAAAGACTGGGTATTTTGAGCCTAATACCTAAAAGAAAAAATAATAAAATAATGTAAACTATTTTGAATCTTACTATTACTATAACATATCTAAACCTTTCCTACCTTCCATTATCTCCTTCCTGCACCTCTTGCAATAGTTATTCTAGGATTTTCATAGTAATCATATTTATAAGCTTTGTTCGATATCTGGGGCCGTATTTGGCGGTTTTTTATTGTTTAGTTTACAAAAAAATGTACAGGCTATTTTCAAAAAGCTTGTATTTTTTAAATTAAAAAATTTAAAATTTGTTTTATTGATTGTGGAAATTCCGAGACTTTATTATCCCAATTTCTCTATACCTAGAAGTATAGACATTTTGCATTTTTTTGTTTAGAAAAAAGCAGGTAAGGGATATTTTCAAAAAGTCCGTATTTTGTAAGTTCTTACATTTAGTATAAAACTTTCAGGACTATATTATCCCAGTTTTAGTTTAGCAAAAAAGTTACCGGGTATTCTCAAAAAGTCTGTATTATCGAAGTTACAAAAATTACAATTTTCTATGGTGGTTCCGCATTTTCTGGTTTAGGAAAAAAAGTTAAGTACAGGGTGATCAGCTATAAGTGTCTACCCTATTTAACTTTTTTTGCTTTATATAAGGCTTTACATTTTAGAAAAACAAATTAAATACAAAAGTTAAGATAATAAGTAGTTTTTAGCACATATATTTTTATGTTTACAAGGCTGCCAGACAAAAGTTGAATTTTTTTGAAATAGGATACCCCATATTTGGCTTGATGTTTTCATTCCACTAGAGAAATAAAGAATTTTAATACCGTACCATATATACTCAACTATTTGTTTTTGAATTATAAATAATTTAAAAATATTTATTGAATTTGGGGAACTATTTTCTGTCAGTCTTTTTTTATAACACCCAGTATACACATGCGTCATTATTTTCCCAGTTTCTCTATACCTAGAAGTACAGAGGTTTTCCATTTTTTTTTTAGAAAAAAGTTAGAGGGTATTTTTAAAAGTCTGTATTTTTAAAATTTAAAATTTCCATGAGCTCTTTTTATTTCTCTGTACATAAAAGTATGGTGATTTCTATTTTTTAGAAAAAACAGGGTATTTCTAAAAAGTCTGTATTTTTTAAAACACAAAAATTTCAAATTTCTAGGCTTCTTCATTTAATGTGAATCTCTCGGGACTTTATTATCCTACTTTTTTACACAGAAATACATGCTTTTAGCTAATTTCAATTATCCTTCAAAATGTGGAATTTGCTGCGCCTAAAAGGAGAACTTATTTCCTACCAATCTGGTGGCATTTGAAATTCCTTTAAAACTAATTCTCTTAGTTAACTGTGGAATTTACAAAAACCAGGGAAACGAAGTTCAAAATAATGACAGTGATTGTCATTTGATTAAGCAGTGCAATCGTTTTCATTATCATTTTTTAGTTTATTTGTCCTAAAATTCATTTATTAACTTTTTTATTTAATTATTATTTTTTAATGTAATTTAAAATAGCATCATTTAAAAAAAGTATATACCCATATGCCCAACAAAAGATTAAGCATAAGGTGTGGTATCAAAATTCTTAGTTTCTCCAGTGCAATTAAAATATCAAGTCAAATATGGGGTGTCTTATTTAAAAAAAAATCAACTTTTGTCTGTCAGCCTTTTTTTAAATACAATGTAAACATAAAAATATATGCGCCAAAAACTGCTACTACTACTTAGACTCGAAAGTTCTATATTAAATGAAAGAACTCAAATTTGTAATTTTTTAATTTAGAAAACACCCCGTAACATTTTTATCTAAACAAAAAAATGCAAAACCTACTTAGGGTTTAGAAAAACTGGGATAATAAAGTCCCGGAATTTTCACAATAAATAAAAAAACACCAAGAAATTTAAAATTTTTTAGTTTAAAAAGACAGATTTTTTGAAAATACCCTGTAACTTTTTTCTTAACAAAAAATTTAAAAAACCACCTAATACTGCCCGAGATATTGAACAAGGCTTCTAAATGTGATTACTACGAAAGTTCTAGAATACTTATTTCAAGAGGTGCAGAGAGTAAAAATTTTTCATTTTTACATTATATTTTTTCATACCCTGTATTACTTAAAAAAATTATTTTTACCAAAGGGCACTCCAGGCTATTGATTAAAGAGTTATAAAGCCTTTCAGATTCTTTTTAATTTGTAAAAATCGGCTAAGGAGTTTCCGAGATACAGTCTCCTAAAAATGACGAAAAAATTGCTGTTCCCACTAATTTTTTGAGCAGTTCATATTGATTTATTTCTTAAAAGTTCAAATTACTGGCTTTTTGGTAAACACAAGTATGATATATTTTTAAAAAGCTAAATGTGAAGCGGATAAGACAACTACAAATATACAGGGTGTCCTATTTAAAAAAATATAACTTTGGGTTACGTACAGAAAATGACAACCCGCAATAAAAATTTAACTAAGCTAGAGGATTCTACGTAAAAACTTATATAAGTGTGAGTTTTTTTCTTGCCGATAAGTTGAAGGATAATCGAGATACGGGGGGGGGCTTCACAAAAAAAGTAACACCATGTCGCGAGAACCACAACCCTGTATTTTTGCTGATAAAGGCGATTCTTCATAAAAACAACGAAAACAGAACACCCTGTACAATAGATTCCTTATATTAAGCAAGAGTATCGTTTAAAACAATCTTTTCCTAACAAATTTTGCAACACATATGCGGAAACTATTTCTTAAAATCTTGTCTTAATACAAAAATATTCACTTTGAAAAAAATACTGATATTTCTAATTATCCGTTTCATCTATCTAGGAATTTATTATAGTTTATCTACCGTGCTAAAGTTATCAATAGTTTGTGGTGGATTTCGTTACGTGGAAAGTAAGAAGTAAAAGCCCATTTATTTGTCGTGTAAATTGAGAAATAGTTAAATCGCTAAAGCTAAACTTAAATGAGATTGCAGCATTTACATTTATAACTGAAAACTTCCACTCGCTGTTTTGTTTTCTGCAAAACCAATTTAAAATCCTTATTTGAAAGCAATAAGGGTATAGTCTTTCAGCTGTCCATTTTCAAACGGCTAATGGGACAAAGTTCGTTGACTATCCAATGAAAGAACAAATTAGGTTTTAAGATTTATTTAAATTTATAAGAAACAATGGCTTGAAATATGAATATTTATGGTGTTTCCTGTAACAGTTAATTAAATAAACAATATGATGTTGTTCACGAACGAAATTAGTTACCTTAAAATTTTGCTTTCTTTTTATCTAGACCAGGGATGAACATATTTGAGGATGGGGGACTATTTATTTAATAAACTCCTTCCTTGCCTTGAGCCAAGAGCGAGGACCTGTTTTTATTTATTAGCTTTAATATATTAAAACATTTTATATATTCATTCACAACACATATTACCACACGTACGATATTGCTATTTGGCCTAGCAGACCTTGTTCTGCCTTTTCCGTTAGATGGCGCGATGAATTTCCAGTGGAAGTATAAGAATATAGGACGCATTCACCACACCGTCCAGAAATATTATTGAAGAAAAACATATTAGTTTTATAGAAAAAATACGCAATAAAACAATACAAAAAATAGCGTTGAAAGATCTCGGTAACCAGATGATCATTTAAAAAAAATCATGTAAATTAATGCGGTACAACTCTCTCACGAATAATATTGAAAAATCTGGCTATCTAAAGTGTCTTAAATATATAGATTATTCTTTAACGCATTTTCTCTCTTATTTGCGAGATTTGTATATATATTTTTGAAAACGAAAATCAATTATTACAATAAATTTTGTTAAATCAATTAGTGTAGATTATTTAAAAGCTAGTCAACAGACAATAAAATTAAAATACTTAACACAGGGTGAAATCGAGGTTCCTATTTGTTTTTATTAGTAGATATTTGATAAAGTTTGTAATAGTATTTTTAATAATGCCATATTCCATTTTCGGGTAGATCATTTTCAACATGTTTGGAAATTTTTATATTTTTGTTGTATTAAATATTAATAATATATGACAATCTATATGCTACATGCATTTTTAATGTCGTATTTTATTAACTTGGATATATTAACAATCTCATATCTGAGATGAACTAAGTACTTTGAATGACATTGAAATGACATTCGTGATTGGGGTGTATTGTCGATATTTTTCTATTCAACATCGTAAAGGTGAGAAATTGTGTCCTAGACTTCTTAGAAAAGTGGAATTAGCAGCAATTAGGAGCAGTAGGAAATGTACTGTGAAATGCACAAATATCTTGACATCATAAATTGTGCGGTCATTGGAATAGTGCTTAATCAAATTGAAAATAAAAAAAGAACATAACATTGGAGAAGCCTATGATGCAAAAAATTAACATTATTTTAAGGATAACAAACCGATTTCAGTGAATTATAAAAAAATACAGCGTAAGTCAATTTTTAAGGGATATAAATTATATTAAGAATACCAATTGGTAAAAACGGCGAATTCCCTTTCATATTGAAAGAAAAAAATCAATATTGAAAGGAAAAATATGCTTATTACATTTTCCTTACTTTTATCCGTCAATTAAGGTTTTAATACAGTAAGAAAATATATACATACATACATATATCTCAGTATTTTCGTAAAAATTAAAAATCCTGAAGTTTTTGAACAAAGTGAATTTTACTTATTCTTCGAAGGTACCTAGTTAACGAAGTTTAAAGCTCATATAATTGTCAGCTGTAACCATATCATTTCATAGAAACATTGTAAAATGATATTATCTTGTTTGACAATTTTTGCTTATTGTTGTTTTTACATCACATATAAGCTGATATAAATCGGTAAAAAAATCTAAGTGTATAAAAATTGAAACAAACGTACTTGTAAATTGAAAATTAATAACTAAAAACATCTGTTAAGGATCCTACCTATATCTATGATTCGTGTGTTTATATAGATATAGATGGAAGCAGTACATGTCAAATTAATGACAATGAAATAATATATTTAAAATAATGATAGGTGTGACGTCATCAAAAATACCATTAGCAATGAACGACATGTTAGTAGTAGTAGTAGTAGTAGTAGTAGTTAGGGGGAGGTCTAGAGACCTGACTGGTAGGCCTATAAGGCCCTTTCAGTCTACCCCAGCTCCTCCCTCAACCACCACCCGCCACTAGGTGTGCATCCTTGAATCTGCCTGTCCTTACTATGTAAGTCTGTATATCCTTCCATGCAAGATCCTTAACTTCGTCCCTATGCAAGACCGTAGTGCCGAAAATATCTCGTCGCAGTCTCGCTCGCGCTTCACATCTGCACAGGAAGTGAAGCGGAGTTTCCTCCTCTTCCTGACACTCCGTGCAGATAGAATCTTCCTCATTGCCTAACATAAAGAGGTGTCTCCTCAATCGACAGTGCCCCGTTACTATTCCTACGATGGACTTTAGAGCTTTCCTGTCTCGGGCTAGTAACCACTCTGTTTGGCCCTTATCGGGCTTCACAATGAAGTCTTTAGCTTGCCTCGCGACCCCGGACTGGCCCGAACAACATGTTAAGTAATGGATAGAATCTAAAAGTCTTAAATCGAAATGTGCTTAGAACAAAAGGCACAAAAAGAAGTACAGAAAAAAGAAGACAAGAAAGGTAATGTGGAAAAGTAAAAGAGAACTGAGGAAATAGAGAAATAGAATGAAGACTGTTAAAAGCTCTACAGTATGTACTTTTAATTTTCAATTAATTGGCTAGAAGTAAATATTCTGTTAACTTATGTTTAAAGGATTGTTCTGAGAAAGTGTAGTTTGTGATGCTTTAAATTACTATGACAGTACTTCCCTGGAAAGAGAAAAGTACTGTAATAGTGAAAAAACCACTCTCCAGGATTTTTAAAGATCTTTTGGTTTTAGGACCCTGGATCCCGAAAAAAATGTTCTCCCATTTCTGTGAGTCTGTCGGTCTGTAGTTCTGTCTGTACGCGGCATAGCAAAAAAAACACTAATCTTACAATTCTATCTACCACTTAAAATTTGGTTACAAATCAAGGGGTATATGAGGAGGAAATGGTTACATATTGTTAAAAATCCAGTATG
The DNA here is from genome assembly GCA_030620095.1 of Kuschelorhynchus macadamiae. NCBI lineage: Eukaryota > Metazoa > Arthropoda > Insecta > Coleoptera > Curculionidae > Kuschelorhynchus > Kuschelorhynchus macadamiae. The sequence continues at coordinate 2,244,956 of JAUTXW010000961.1, read as the reverse complement.
GCGAAACAAAATAGCGGCCTTACAAAATGTAAGACAAAAATATTATAAAGAACTGCTTATCGAAAGGACTATACAAATTTGGCAAAATAAAGTGTGATATAGAGATAAACTGGTAAAATTTTTGTGTAAATTCAAAATGGCGGAACAAAATGACAGCCTAATGAAATATTTAGAAATTGAGTGTGCCAAATTTTGCACAAAAATCATGTGTTAAACAGGGATGAGCTGGTAAATTTTTAGTGCGAATTCTGTATGGCAAAACAAAATGGCAGCTTAATAAAATGTTTAAATATTCGTTAAAATTCCATTTCCTGAAATAAAAACTTTTAAGAAGGAAAATAATAAATTATATAATTTATTTATTGTAGACTGCGTAAATGTTATGAAAAATAAATAAATAATAATAATTAGAAATATTAATAAAAGAAATAAATAAATTAAAATTTTTAAAAAATTTAAATAAATTATAGTATATAGGTTATGTATAAGGTTAATACCAAATAATTATAGGCAGTTATACTGTTTATGTTAAGTAGTTAAATTCTATACGAGGGAATTTGTGAGTAAAAGCAAATTTGCCGATTTTTTTTTAAGCAAATGGTATCTCCAGTTCTATTAATGATATAAAAACTCTGTGCGTAATAGAACATTTATAAAATACAGTATTTCTTAAAAAAACGACAGAATAAATAAGTGATCTGATAAGACACACGATATATACTTTATTCCTTCGTTTTCAATTATTACAAAATAACCATTTCTCTTGTGATATTTGGTAGTAAATTTTTGCTGCTTTGGTATATTATTATCCTGTAGTGTAGTGACACCCTGTATTAGTTGTTGGCATTGAAGTTACTTCATATTCATAATAAAAGCAGAATGAGCACGCTGACGCTGCATCGCGCTCTTGGTAACGGTGTCCTACATCACGCATTCACCCATATAGAGATATACGCTAGCTTTTAACCAAAGTGGTAGTAAGGGCAAGGGTGGACCTTGTCGGTCCAGCCCTTGGACTGTACATTATTCATATCAGTGTTCTTAATAGAATTATTGTTAATAACAACGAGTCTCATTCCGTCTACCAACAGGAAACGTTACATGGCGACCCTGCCTTAAACGATCCGTAAGGACAACCTGCCGTAAGTGCCTTAAAAGATCCAGCCTGCTGAAATATTACTGTATATATGGGCGAAAGAAGGCCAAAGAGCACTTCACTAGATAACAAGGCCAAATTTGATAAATTAAGAACTGAATGATGAAGACCACCATAATATGGACCAGAACGAGTTTTTATTTTTTAGCTTTTTTTAGGTGCAAGATACAAAAAAGAAATTATATAATATGGAAATGGAAATGTAGAAGTTACTGGAATTTGTAGAGTTTTAAAGTATGTAAATATATGATAAGGAACTAAAAGTCGCAAAATCGAGTGTGGGCATAAGGTACTAGAATAATTAATAATTAATTCTCAATGGTCATCTGGAACATAAGGGCGTGTTTAAATCTTTTTATTAAGTAGTGTTAAATTTTAGATTAGGGTGTAATATTGCATAAAAATACGAATATTAACGTATATATATTTAATAGGAGGTATATTTTATTTTAAAAATAATGAGTATTACCAAACCTAAGAAGTTTAATTCACGAACTAGAAGCAAGTGCTAATTAATAATTATAATGTTTATCTTAATCTTGCTATCTGACAAGTAATAATATTAAAATATTTTATATAAATAAATAAATAAAACAGACATATTGGACATTAGATGCTGATTATCCTATATGATTTTTTAAAGTTCGTAGAGTTATGCGAAAACGGCTAGTGCTGTAGATGGATAACGCTGGTGTAATTATCATTGATTACGCTATTTTATTAAACATCTTTTGTCTAAGAAAATGATATTTTACATATCAATCAGATGAATTGCGAATAATAAGCAAACAAAGTAATATTTAAAATGTGAATAACTAAGCAAAGTCAGGCTAACCTACTTATTTTGTTTTTGTTACCTACTAAAACAATTATTGCATTCCAAAACAATGCGTTGTCACGTCTTACTAAACTAAGTAGTTATTATTTAATTTATTGCTCAATGTAAATGAAAAATAAGTTTTTGGCCACTTCAAAATAAGTAAATTTCTAAATAAGTAACTACCTAAAATTTTCTTTAGCTTTTGCAGTTGTCATATTATTGCTTCATTTTGATTTAGACTTATATTGGTTCAAAATCAATATAAATATGAAATCTAAGAATGACTAAAAATACATGGTTTAATGTATAATAAATGGTTGATTGAACAGGAGTCTCGCTTAAACTTTCGATACGATTACTTAACCATGACTTACTAAAACGAAATATTTTTGGTTGTCACATAGACTGACAAATGGGCTTTTAATTCATAACTAACCCAAACTAAGAATGGTCAGTTTTCATAGGTTAAATATGTATTACACTTGTTTGTAACTACGATAATTGAAATTTAATTAAAAACGTCATTGGTAAAATAAGCCTTTTCACTTCATAAATCAAATATCGACGACCCCGTCTTATTTTTGTAATTTCGTCAGCTTAATAACTAATTCTTGGTTGATTTTTCGTTCTCTATATATTTTAAGGAAGAAATTGTGCTAAATAAAGACTAGCAAGTTGATTATTTTTACTAATTTATAATGGTTAAAATATAAAATGTTTTAAGACTAATATTGCATAGTAATAAAAGCTAAATTAGATGCTTGAACGAACTTCCAAGAAAGTTTAATAATTTTATAAATTTTTCATTATGTATTAAAACTTGAGCTCATTAGGTTCATAGCCTACAAATACACTTGTTGCAACAAACACAGTCCTAGATTTTCTGCTGATATGGTGATTTTGATGGTGGATTTTGTCAACTAATTGCATTCCAGCAATTAAACAAGGTTATTTAATGTGTTAATCTATTCTTATATTGGATGTTAAATAAATATAATTTATAATAATTATTGATTATAAAAGTACACTAACGCTTAACATGACGTAAATGTTCTGGTAAAATAAATAATATTTACTTTTATATATCTGAAATTATTGGTAATTAATATCAGAAGATACATTAAATAATATGCAGCATATGCATTGGGTCATATTTATGAAATTCATGATTATTGAGCTGCAAGCAATATAATTCACACATCATTCAGTTGCTCCTTCGGCAACATATCCATACTAGAGAACTTGCTAATCTGACCGTATGCTAGTAAACCCCTTGGCGTATCTGCTATCCTGATTTTGAAGTATATAAAATAATAATAATAAATAATAATGTTAATAAATAATTTAATATTAATAAATAATAAGTATATTAATAATAAATAGGTATTATAAATATAGTAATTAATTACATACACATCGTCAAAGAAAAGCCCCCTTGGTTACGTCATTGTATGTGTTATTTAATCAAAATCGAGCAACGTCTACCAAAGTATTTAGATGTCTCAACGTTGCCATGTTGCCTCGCTGAATATCCCCAGGCACAGCTGAATAATTCCACAAATTCGCCATATTTATGAAAAAAAAAATCCCCCAGATTTTCTTTCTTTTAATTTCAAGTGGATTTTTTCTAAACGATATTTTCGTATTAAATTGAAATATTTTTTAAAGAAAATTTTTAGAAACCCCAAAAAAAAAAAAAAAAAAATTAGCGGTTTTGATAAAAAAAAAAAAAACAAAAAAATGTTAAAAAGAAATCTGAACATATATTATACCTAGTTAGAAAAAAAAAATGGTTTTTCCTTTGTATATCTGCTTAAATTTTCTCTGAAAAGTCAATAAAAGAAGCTAACCCAGCCATAAAATTTGGGCGCTGAAAATACTGTTTATCAAATAATAATAATAAATTAAAAAACCTGAAAACAAAACACATAATTTGGTTATTCATTAGCATTCAAAAACATATCTAAGGCTAAACTATATTCTGCAGTAGTTTGATAAATGTTTAATGTTTACTTTAAAATACAAAATACAATGTTAAAATGACCATCAAACAAAAAAATACTTGACAACCCCGAGATAACTAAATAGGGTTACAAAAATAAATAAGAGCAGATTATGCAGCTTATGCTGGCTAAACGTTAGGTGGCTAGCACAAAATTCAGATACAAAACATATTCAATTATATTTCTAATACATTCAATAATTATTAGAGCATTAAAAATTTGAAGTCGAATTTTACCATAATTCTGTGGCATAAATAAGTAAATTCATTAATAAACCAAAAAGGAAAATTATTAACGCTTACGCAACGAAAAGCTTATTTTATTAAAATTCTAAGAACTTAGACAGTAGCTCAGCGTATATGTGTAAAGTTACTTCTACTTAAGAAAGTTGTGAAATTAAGCCGTATTTACCTAAATATTAACAAAAAAAAAATTAGCGCTGATAAAACAAAACTTGATCATTATTGTTAGATTTTTTTTCGAGGAAATATTGCTTGGCCTTAATGAATGGCTGATGAGCAAAAGTTTGTTGTTAGGAATGGCAAAATAGATGAGAATGGTTAAAGAATGTATGAGTATATAAAATGGAATGTGCAACAGTTAATATCATACTTAAAATGTTAGAAATTATACAGGATTGGTCTGATCACCCGAAAATGTATAAAATTTCTAAACGCGTAAAGATATTAGCTGGTCTGCATAGAAAGTAAAAAGAAAAGAAATAGGAGCACTTTCCCACTCATTAATGGTAAGCTGGGCGTTAGCGCCATTACCTAAGCTAGGTATGTAGGCTGATGAAAGGGAGTGCATGTGCCTAAAAATAATACGAGAAATGATGAAAGTAGTGCTTATTGCACAATAGGGTACCCGCAGTCTAATAACGGTTTTCTTATATACATATCAAAAATCTAGTTTTAAATCGTACGAAGCATTGAATTCAAGACGTCAAAAGTATTAATAGATACTGTTAAAGTGGACTGTAAAAAAAAAAAAAAAAAAATATATATATATAGTAAGCCAGAAATCCCGATCAGCGTCTGACTTAGGTACGTCGCCGAGGGAACTGGAAAAAACTATAATGTAAATATATTAATGAAATGCATGCAAAAATACGAAAATATAATATATAAAGTGAATAACGGACAAAGTAAGTAAAGTATAAGATAAGTAATAGAGATTTTAAAATCTTTGAAGAAAGGAATTACAAATGCGCTAATAATAATAATAATAATAATAATAATAATAATAATAATAATAATAATAATAATAATAATAATATTAATAATAATAATAAAAAAAAAAAAGTTAGTTATAATCAGTAAAAGTAACGACAATATTTGTTTTTTTGATTAAGCTACCTACGACACAATAAAAATGAGCATCTAATGATCTCAATCTAGTAATAATTTGTTTTTGTAATTACAAGCTAATATTACATAATAATTTGAGCCTGAACAAAATATACATAATAACTGCATCTATTCGGATATGACTTTAAAAATTATATACACTGTATTCCTTGTCAATAATACAATAATATTCGAATTGTCGAATTTAATCACTTAATGTGTAACTTATAATAGGTACATAATGAATTTTGAATAATAAAACTTACATTTTATATTACCTTTTTGCGCACACCCGACTATATGCATATATATAAACTTTGTGATTATTGTTTGGCTTATTGTAGGTGTTTGGGTATAATTATTGACTATACTTAACTTGGAATTTTATTATATACTATATTGCGTATTGGTTTTATTTTATTATTCATAGATTATTATATTATATATTATTATATTGCTTATTTATATTTATTTTATTATATTTTATTGGTTGACAAAACTATACAAGAAACACTCATATAATATTAACAATAAAAAAAAACAAACCATTCATTGAAGCATCAATTAACTCATTACACAGTAGTGTCCTTCACAAGTGCGCATAGTGAAAGCCATTACCTGTCACATTTTAAATAGTATGTTAAATGTATAAGTTTTGTCAAAAGCTGATTAGTTATAACGATTTTTTTTTTGGTTACTTTGTGTTAGGTTGTTGTAAGAATGATTCAACAAGTATAATCATTCTTTCAAAAGGGGGAAGGTGTAGTGTAGTGACACCCTGTATTAGTTGTTGGCATTAAAGTTACTTCATATTCATAATAAAAGCAGAATGAGCACGCTGACGCTGCATCGCGCTCTTGGTAACGGTGTCCTACATCACGCATTCACCCATATAGAGATATACGCTAGCTTTTAACCAAAGTGGTAGTAAGGGCAAGGGTGGACCTTGTCGGTCCAGCCCTTGGACTGTACATTATTCATATCAGTGTTCTTAATAGAATTATTGTTAATAACAACGAGTCTCATTCCGTCTACCAACAGGAAACGTTACAATCCCTTGACCTAAAATGTATAGATTCTTAGACTTTCCCTTCGTAGGTAAATAAAATTTTTATTTAGTTATAATTTCAATCACTTAAAATGCAAAAAGGTTTTAAATATAAATAGAACATAAGCAGAGTCTATCCAATGATTATCAGAAAAACGTAATTTTTTTAATGAACTTTTATACCTAGAAATACTTTTAATTTACAGTTGATTCTATTTTATATTGAGACAAGACTGAATTAATTTACTAATGAGTCGTTCTGTATACCTAGCAGTTCCATTTTTCTTAGTCAAATAGATAATCTATTGCCGCAGGTCTTCCTACTGATAATAAATCCTGTATATTTTACAAATTGCATTAGGTATAACAAAATCCTGCTACTTATGGAATTTAATAATAATGGGGCGTAAATGTGTTCTAAAATAGTAAACAACATGTATTGGGTAATTGGAATTAAACTTTGCATCTAGATCTGGTCCTTAGTTTTTGTCAATTATCTGAAAAAAAAATATATAACTGAATAACCCATATATTTCATTATACTGCTGATATCCATTTTATAATTTTAAATTTCGTTCAAATTAAAATGAATACGAGCAATGAACTTTTTGCAAAATGTCAACATTTGCTTTTTTGTATCAATATTCAAATACTTTGTCGGCAAATGTCCATTTTAAATTTAAACAAATTCTCTTTGAGCATTTGCGATTTTCATATGAATGAATGATTAATGGGAATATATTGCAATCAGGCCAGATAAATAATTTTCCATATGAAAGGTCGACATCACGATCATTTGTGCAAGTTTAGTTTATTGAAAGAGCAACTTTGGATATATTTATTTGTTATGTACAGTTTTTCAAATTAATCCGGCCTACCTCTAATTATGAACGGGCTTAATTATTTGATAAAATATAGTGACATTGTTGTCCTTGATTTTCAGGGACGAAGAGAAGATATTTTTTTCCACTTATTTGTTATGTTTTAAAACGAAATAACAGTTTGCGCTTACGCAGTCCCATAAAAAAGCCCTGAGCAAGTTGTTCGGGAATGAATTTTAAAAGATATAGGGTTAGTTATATATTTGATTTTTAAAGTACATTATTTTTTACTTTTTACAGATTATTTTTTTTAAATCTATTCAATTTGTTATTTACTTCAATAATTTTAATGGGGCTTGTATATTTTTTCCACAGTCACTCGCCGTAAAATTACCTTTTTAAAAATGTTACGCATGCTAATCTTTTTTTTTTCAAGATGGCGATATGCCAGCTATTTTTGGCAAATCAGTATAGTTTTATTTAAAATAAATGGCTATTTTATCTCATTTTAAAATTAAAGGTTAACGTGTGATACATCTTTAAGAAGGTAATTAGGTCAAAAATGACTGTGAAAAAACACAATTATACTAATACCATTAAAAATATTGGACTAAATTGTTTTTTCGGAAAAACAAGGAGTAACAAAAAAATTAAATAAATCTATTAATGCAAAAAAAATTCTTAAATCGAAGTGTTCTATAAAAATAAGAAATTATTTTACACTGTTTAAAACCAGTAACTTGAAAATAGTTACGGTATTTTTTGTATAAAGCGTCAATGTTGAATTTTCAAAAAATGGCTGTCCAACGGCTATTTTGAAAATAAGGTATTTCGTTGAAAAGTTAATTTTAGCCTGAATACGATGGTCTATAAAAATATACAGGATCCCATTTAAAATTATAAGGTATGAGTTACTTCCGGTGACCCCTTATTTCTTCACAGAAAATTTGCCTTTTATGGAGTTACAGAATTTTCAAATTCGAATTTCAAATTGGTTTTTTAAAACTAAAAAAATTGCATCTGGTTACGTGATACTCGGTGTTAAAAGCAATAATTGTATTTTTAAAAATAATAAAGTTAGAGAGAAAATAAAAATGGGCAGAAATTATTCAGTATTCCTTAAAACTTAAAAAAAAACTTTGTAATTTAAATTTGTATGTTACATGTGTTGAAATAGACGTACATGATCTCTAGGATCGCTAAGTTTTGAACTAACCTTAACATATTTTTTCCACACCCTGTATATTTTATGCCTAGTGCAGACCTTGCAGATTATAAAAAAATTAAGATTAGACGGCTAATAAGAAGGTACAGCTTAATATGTAAGACAAACCTAATTAAAAAAATCATATCTCAAGAAATATTAAACATTTTAAAAACGTTTCATATTATTTTTTTACAATTTCAGCAAGGATTAAGTTTATCTAGTAATTAGAACTTAAAAATCATTTTTATAAATTTTAGGAACCAATAAACAATTGGAAAATTTGTTGTATAAATAACTTTTTAGGTTAGGTAAGTTTTACGCTTAAAATTGGCATATGATATAAAATAAAACTTGCAAGAGAGAGCTGAAAACCAGATCTCCCTATTTCGTCTCGTTTTAAAAATAATCTAATTTAAATTTTACCTAAAAATTCGCTTGTTTCGTTTTCTCGTCCGCATAGTGTGGAGAGTTCGCTTGATCCGTTCGTTTCATTGAGCGGCGTTTCCGTCTTTGGGGCGAGTAATCAAGTAGCATTTGACCTTTGTTTTTTATGTATTATCGAACATTGAAGACCCATTAAATTCATGTAAACGTATTAAATAAAAATTAATGAATAATGTGGATGATATATTCGATCCATTCGTTGATTCGCCCATTCGAATCAAATGATAGAATCGACCCGACGTATCGAACCGAATACTGAATAGCGGGCTTAAGAATTGTAAACGAGGCACTTACAAGGATAATTAGACAGTTTTTAATTTCTGCGAAACAACTGACTATCGGAAACCAGGCGAACAACACCGACCTTACGCATTCGCTTGCTAGATGTAGACGCTAAGAATTAAGTAGTGCAAACCTTGAATGGTACTAAATTGCAACTACTTCTACAACCCAGCGAGCAAGCGGAACTAAAGGGGGTCCTGTTTAATTGGTGGAAGAGATATAAGCTTCAGCGGTTTAATAGTTGAAAAATATAAACCACTTATTTGCATATTAGTAAAATATTTAAGTTTTACGTATTGTGTTAAATAAAACATAAATTAACCGAGATTTATTTAGGAATAAAGGAATATTGCTTTTCCTGTGTTGCACACTTCCAAAACGAATTTTTATTTGCCTATTGTATTGAAGAAACTTGGAAAAAATTGTTTTTATTACAAACAGCTCCAACTATTTATTTTGTGAAGAACTAAGGAGTATCCCCCGATATGAATCCTAAAACAGCTTGAAATTTCCGTTCAAATAAACCTAAGCTTATTCAGTTCACATAAGCAGGGATTCAGTAGATATAGCGATTTAAATCTTTCGAAAGTCAAGAGCTTCCTCACCCTTATTAAGGGTGACATGACAATAAGTTTAGAACCAAAGTGATAGGAAATTAACTTAGCTTTTACGCAATTAACGCAGCAACTGTGCCTCATTGCGGTCAATGTAGAAACTTAAAAATATTTAATTCAGTTGCTTTCGGCCACTTTTGTTATACTTTTTTTTCAAGACGCTAACATGAAAGACTTCGAGATGTGAACGGTGAACTCCCTTAACGGAACACCGTGTTTGTGCCTGAAATTAATATGATATTTGCTTTACTTACTAAAAAAGTGATCCCTGGCTTATTAGTTTAGTTTATGATTTGTATCGTACCGAGATTTTTTCGATTTTCCAACGAATTTTACCTCATGAATGCCACAAAGATAATACTATTTTTATGATTTGTAACTGTATTGGTCAAAGTAAGGCTATCCTCCTCCCGCAATTTTTTATGAACTTTTTTGGCTGTTTCTCAAAATTATTAGCGACTCTCCAGTCTTTTTCTATTAGAGTAATTATCGCAGATTTTACCGAAATGTGGCTTATCTTATTATGTTGCACTTGACAAAGTAAAAGTAACATCAAAGATTGATAAACATCAAATAGCTTCAAATAACTATAAATTGTTGTAACCGCCAGGGGGACTTTATTTGAAATATTGCGCCGACGATATTGGTTTCGGATGTGAAGAGTGTGACGTGAATGCACATTATGTCAGTTATGAAGTTCACAATCAAAATTTTACAGAAAAAATTGTATTTCTACTAATTCGACCAACCAGATCGTGATTATAGCGATAAAACAAGAAGCTGTTTTGCCGATTTCGTTTTTCCGCTGTAATTTCTTATCTCTGTATTAAAATCAGTCAACCAACTAATCAAAGCTTGCCATCGCCGATAAAATTCAATTTAAAACACATGCACTGAGGCGTCACCATATAATTACGTATGTAGATAAGAATAGTTATGGCCGAAAAGTGAGGTATCTGAAAAACGTGTTACCGGAATCGTCAAATCTGCACATGCGCAAACTATGTTGTCATAAGTTAATTCTGATCCACAAATTTATACAAATACAAAATAATATTCGTAACAGTTCATATCTATAATACTGAAATGTACAGTTAGTATTCGTTAGCAATCTATATTTATTTGTAACAAAACGTTATATAGGTAATTATTATTAAATCAACTTTTCAACTATTCTAAACAGATACGCAACATTCGGCAACCATATGAGAATCTGACAGTGACACGCCATTGTTTATATTTACATTTTTAACCAAATTTTAAGTCCGCTGACCAAACTTGTGAAAATATATTAAAAAAAATAGTACAAAACTAAAATATTTGGGGAATTATACAAAAATTCCCGCTCCAAAAAATATTTTCTGTATAATCTGCAACGCCAGCAAGGAGAAAAACCGGCTTTCAAAATGTATGGATAAAAAACTTACTTCCTACCAACTGAGTAGGTACTCGTTAAAAATGCATAAAATAAATGACATTAAAAGGTATTTTCGAGAAAATATACCACAAATTCCTAAATAACACTTGTATTTCCAACGTACCTACAGTTTTCAGTCCAAAATGAATGAAACACAAATTGGAACATACCCAAAGAATGAATGTCTAAATTTTAAATTAGTTGCCACTGGATAGCAGTTTTTTTAACAATGGCAAGTAGCCATTGTCCTTGAATTCTTTTTTGCGTAATATATTAAAAAACTGATTTTGATGTTTTATAAATATCACTCATTTTCTAATTCGAGCTTCGCTTTCGGATTTCTGCGTAACATTGTATCACTAACAACTAAGAAATTATCATACATACAAATATATATTAAGCAATAATAAATAAAACAGTCCAGTAACAGAAAGGTTGCACAGGTATCGCAAAAGCAGCGTCACGTCGAAAGAGGATCTATTTACCTGTCAGTTTTCTAACCTATTCAGACCTTTAAATGATATTAATGTCTGTATAAAACCCTTCTCGAATTCACGGTTTCGGAATAGATAACTATATAAACAAGATATATAAATATATATATATATATATATATATATATATATATATATATATATATATATATATATATATATAGAGACAACTCGCCCCTACTGGGCAGGATGGCAACAATAGCCCTTGAAGTCTAAGTTAAAAACTTGACTCGAATATAACGTTTCACAGTTCAGATTCATATTAGGTTGCTAGGTTTTTGCATTTTAACAGCGGTCAATTCTAAATGTAAAAACGTGTTTATCAAAAAGTACGCAAAAACGCTAATCTAGTAATAAGAACTTAAATCGATATGCAAAAATATATAATAAAATGTGTGGGTTTTTTTTGTTTTAAAATTATAATATAATTTATGGTTTGCAGTTTTTTACCCCTTAAAATAAAAACCTAAATTTTACTGTTATTTTTAAAGAACTGTTTCACTCTCTTAGAATAAACACACATAAAAAATTCCTTGTGTATGGAAAAATACCTTGCGTAGTTGAAATAAATGTTTATGTATACAAAATTATATACACCGTTATTAAGGCAAGTTTAATGCTTCTGGACTTTTATTGAAAAAAATGTATATAAAGAAAACTATTCAAAAATATACAAAAAAACTATTTTTAATGTAATTTCTTGAATACATGTTTTTTTAATTTTTAGGTAGCTGTTTTATACCCCTAGGGGGTATAGTCATAGAAATGATTTAATTGAAAAAAATGTATACAAAGAAAAATTTTCAAAAATATACAAAAAAACTATTCAATAACATGAATTTTTCTTTATATTTTTTTTATCTTCAGAAGCTGCCTCAGCATTTTAGAACTGCCTTCTATAGATGATGAACAAAACAATATTTCAAAATATATATATATATAAATAAAACGAAACCAGTAACGGTAAATTTTTTTCAACATAACGAATATATATATATATATATATATATATATATATATATATATATATATATATATATATAATGTGATTTTTTATATGGGATAATAAAAATATGATAGGTTAATGATGTTAATAGCGAATCTCAAATCTATATTTTTAACCGTCCAAAATTTACATTAAAAAATTTTGCAGCTCTCTATTCAGAATTTCTTAAACAATTAAAAGCCTCTCTATATCTATTATTATCCAAGTGTAACACATACGCTCTGATTAAAATATTTAGATTCTTATTCTTATAGTATAAATAACATCATTATTAATTGCTAATATACTATGTAAAACATAGTAATACCCTTAATGATCCCGAAATGGGCCCTGGTGATGATGATTATAGCTTAGTAGAAGCAATACAGCCTGCAATAATTTCAGATACACCCAATACTTAATGTAAAAAGTTAAATTAAAGATGCTGCTGAACCCTCGGATTACTGGAATATGCCACTACTCCGGACCGAACCTATTTTCTTTACAACCCCGTATATTAATATATAACACGAAATCACACATTCCTAAATCAGAAACACTTTAAATACCGCATATAAATCAAAAAAATTAGCATAAAATTACTTCTGAGGCATACCTTTCACTATCTTCATTTCGGATAAAAAATTATATATTATATACTAGCTATTTTTCTACTTTTCGCTACGTATATCCATTCTTACTAACATTTCGAGATAAAAACATCGCCAAGTTCAGTTAGCAATGTTAGGCCACCTTGAAAAATGTCTCAGTTTTCTATCAAATGAAAATTATGTGTATTTTTATTGGAAATAGTCCATTTGCCAAATTTCCGACTTCGGATAAAAAAATTGCTTTGCATCTATATCTTGCAGAAAAAAGATAGAATTTTTGATAAATACGAATTTACAAAGGGCCAAGGAAAGGGAACCAGAATTCGTGCACGCTACAATTCAAAAATTTCTCAAAATTCACACTTAGCACTGATTGAATTCATTTCTACACGTTTCTTTGTGTGTTTACTCGATTAATAAGGGCCAAACGTAAAACGAGAGCAAAATACAGAATATTGCAATTATATTACTAAATGGTTCGCACTATAAAAACCGGTGAATAATTTCAGTGATGTGGTTTTTTAATCCTTTAGAGGAAATTTGGGATTCCTTATATAAATTTACATTACTCTTCTCGAAAAAAAAAATAATGAAATATGGGAAAATTGATAAGTCGGAAACAGTTTTTTTAGTTTCGTTGCATTTCGACCGATTTCTCGTCAATTGAGATATAGGCATACTTGATTTTTAATCTCCTTTAAATTTCCCATCGAATCCATTTTTACCTTGACAAAGTAGTCAGGGTTTCGAGTCCGCAAAATGCCTTCAAAGTTAACCCGTTTTTTTATAAATGACTTCTCGTGTTTCAATATTGCCCGTTAACGAACTTGTCGAAGATTTTTGGACGAGAAATAAAAAAAAATGCCCCACTTCAAAAAATTTACAAAAATTAACTATAATGACCTGCATTTTTAATCACTGGGGTTTCTAAATGAGTGCCCTTATCAGACGCCAGCGACGGCTTATTATAAGCCCCATCGATATCCCGTTTTTACCAAAAGAAGCGAAGATAGAAGCGTATTTCCCCGTTGCTGAGTTACTGGATAAATATGAGCGCAATTTGTGCAGAACACTAGAAGGGCATGTCTAACAACACAATGATTAAAAAATGAGACCAAATCTTCTCAAAAAATGTCAATATCGGACTTGTCAGAAACAGAATAGTAAAAAAACTCTTAACTTATATCACTTTAATCTAGAAAAGATATAATCTTAACAAATTTCGTATTAATGCTACTCAACGCGTGCTTTTTATATCTAAAATTCAAAATGCGGTTATTGGGTGCTGCAAACAAGTATCCCTCTGTATAAATGTTTTCTTTACCAAGACATTAATAATTTTATATTCTTTACCAACCTTGACAGAGCTGCCATATCTAGTTTTGTTTCCAAATTTCTGCAATACGATATAGGCAAGCCTAAGCAAAAAAACAATGAAAAATTAATTATTTTTTAACCAACCAAAACTTGATTCAAAGTTCTTTGTATAGAAAAATGTAGAAGAATGATCCACTTATTTGTAGGTATACTAATTCTGATAGTGAGGAATCTTAAAAAGTTCCTGAAATATTATTAAATATTCCATGTGACCTTCGTAATACAATATTATATATATATATATATATATATATATATATATATATATATATATATATATATATATATATATATATATGATAGTATGTTTTCATTCCACTTACACCAACGTCATAACAAGAAAATGATCCTTGTTTGGAACATGTTCTGCATCACAGCAGACACAATGATCCATTTTAGTCAAACGACGATCGCGATTTCGCTCTTATTAGAGCTCATCAGGCCGCCATAGACTAGCCAGCCCCGTGTAGGGCAAAGGCACAAAATTGAATCACAAAAACAACTACTCCGCTGGCTAATACCACGACCGGCATTGAATTACATTGTGACTCCTGGCTTTCGTTGGGAGTATTAAATGATAGTATGTTTTCTTTCCACTTACACCAACGTCATAACAGGAAAATGATCCTTGTTTGGAACATGTTCTGCATCACAGCAGACACAATGATCCATTTTAGTCAAACGACGATCGCGATTTCGCTCTTATTAGAGCTCATCAGGCCGCCATAGACTAGCCAACCCCGTGTAGGGCAAAGGCACAATATATATATATATATATATATATATATATATATATATATATATATATATATATATATAACTTTGAAGGTCATTTCAGATACCTTTTATATATAAATACGTGGACGATGTAATTTGTTCGGTACCGGAGAACAGTACAGAACTTATTTTGCAATATTTTAACTCATTTCATAAAAATATTCAGTTTACTATTGAAAAAGAAAACCAACGTATTGTACCATTTTTGGACACTAAGTCAATTAGGAACCCAGAAAATAAAATTATTTTGGATTGGTATCAGAAACCAACAGCATCCACTAGATTTTTAAATTATTTCTCTAACCATCCAAAGAATCAAAAATATAATACAGTAATAGCCATGTAAAACAGGGTAATGCATATTATGATTCATTTTTACAAGACAACTTAAAAAAACTATTAAAGATATTTTTAAATAATGGGTATCCAAAACATATTCTAAAAAAACTGATTTATAATTCAAATACATATGATGGCCCTACAGAAGAGGTTCAACCGATTGAGCTTAAATATAGAAAACTACCATTTATAAGTGGCCTAACTAATAATATTGCAAAATTATTCAAAGATTTTCCACACATAAAAATAGCAAAATATAATACAATAAAAAACTTTTAATCTATTCTCTAGGGTCAAAGATCAAACACCCTTATTATTTAATAGTAACGTTGTATATCAGTTGTCCTGCTTGGAATGTGATGGACAGTATATCGGGCAAACATCTCAGTGGCTTAGGCAAAGAATAACCGGCCACAAAAGTGATTGCCGTTTAGGGAAAATCTCTTGTGCATTGGCTGAACACAATCAAAAAACACAATTTTGATTTTTCCAATGTTAAAATTTTAGAGATGGAATCGAATTACAAAAAAAGGTTATTCTTAGAAATGTACCACATAAAAAAGAACAAAAATTGCATTAATTATAAATCAGATACCAATCAGCTGAGCAATATTTATTGCAATCTTTTAAACTTTATGTAACAATATTTTTTAAATGCACATCGTAGAATAGTTCACCTCGTACAATTTATTAACATCTAGATAAGGCTTGTGTAGCTAATATGTTTTGTTCTCTTTTTTTGCAATTCAAGTGCTGGGACATGAATACTATCATTAAAAACGCCACATTATTTGAGCTGTTGTAAGGTATAAATGTTAAAATTTAAAAATTATTGACTCTACCATCTTGCAAGTAATTTTTAAGTATGTATTGACTATGTATATCTATCTTTATAATTTTTGTAGTTACTCCTGATGAAGCTAATAAACATTGACGAAATATTGAGCACTTAAGATAAAAAGAGTTTCTTCTTTTTTTTTCCCACGGACCGCTAGACCCGAAATAAATTCTGTACGGTCGAAAATACTTGACGGATGGAAAAATACAATGTGTTTTCATTCCGGGTGTACATCCGTTAACTAGTGTCGTTCTGAAAAGAACAGTTTTGCTGACGTTTCGCCAAAATCACATTTGGCATTTTCGAAGCTTTCTTTCTCGCGTCCGAATAGAGACTGAAGTGTTGGTGACTGCGACGCTTCCTTTTATACCCCCACTCGGGGCCGAAGGTTATATCTGCGCAGGCGTTGGTCGTTATTTATGTTTTCCGGATGGTGCTGTTGTTGTTGCGCTAATGGCGCTTGAGTTTTTGCGATTTTAGATTTGTCGATTATTGTCTTCCATACTGTTGGTAGTTTTAATGATTCGTTCCCTTTATTCAAATCACCTTGTTTTTCAATTTCTATGGCTTCTTGGATTATTCTGGTCTTATAATGTTCTATATTGGCACTCTCCCTACACCCATCGAAATTTATTTTATGGCCGGTTTCCTGATGATGTAGGAATAAAGCTGAGGTTGTTTGTTTATGTCTGATGCTGATTTTATGCTATTCCACTCTTGCTGATATGCAAACTAACAGGCGAATATCAGCAAGAGTGGAAGAGCATACACTCAGCATCAGAAATAAACAAACAACCTCAGCTTTATTCCTACATCATCAGGAAACCGGCCATAAAATAAATTTCGATGGGTGTAGGGAGATTGCCAATATAGAACATTATAAGACCAGAATAATCCGAGAAGTCATAGAAATTGAAAAACAAGGTGATTTTAATAAAAGGGACGAATCATTAAAACTACCAATAGTATGGAAGACAATAATCTACAAATCTAAAATCGCAAAAACTCAAGCGCAATTAGCGCAACAACAATAGCACCATCCGGAAAACATAAATAACGACCAACGCCTGCGTAGATATAACCTTCGGCCCCGAGTGGGGGTATAAAAGGAAGCGACGCAGTCACCAACACTTCAGTCTCTATTCGGACGCGAGAAAGAAAGCTTCGAAAATGCCAAAACTGTTCTTTTCAGAACGACAGTAGTGAACGGATGTACACCCGGAATGAAAACACATTATATATTAATTAATTTAATTCCAGTTTCAGTATTAGGAATAAAAATTCATAATAATTATGTTTCTGACAAAACATTAGAGAATATCGTTATTATTCTGTTCAGTTTTTTTTGCCCTCGATGAATGTTTTTAAACAAAGGAACATAAAATCTATTATCAGCTTTTAAAGCCATAAATAAAGTGATCTTGCGTTATTTTTCCTATTGGAGCATCCCATTTTTCATTTGATTCGCATTGTATTGAATTTTATAGCTAGATATTGATAAAGATTTATGATAGGAATATTGTCGAAAATAAAGAAAAAAGAGATTGAATCTCTATATCGAATAAGAGGATTGTACTTAGTTGAAATTGCCTTTAACTGACTACAATGAAATTATTCTTATTTTTTTTAAGTTAATAGCAGTAAAATAAAATCAATATCTGTGTTTTTTGTATGTACAGGGTTTTTCCTTATAATTTGCCACCCCCTTAAATATTTTACTTGTGAAAATTTACATCACGCTAAAATCAAAAACAAATGACTATCGGAAATTATAGAAACACCATGAACTTTGTTATTTTAAATGGAACACCCTATATATTTTTAAATTTTTTAGATGCGCCTCATTGCACTCTTTTCAAAAACGTATAACATGTCTATATTTAGAACAGTAGTTTCGTCTTCGAAATAACCTCTTATGAGGTGCTTAACTTATTTTATTGGATCTAGATAGCCGTGGGTGCAATTCAGCCATTATGCGAATCACTCTAGCCATAAAATGTCAAATGGAACCAAAATTATTATTTTTGAATAACAGTAATATATTTTATTTACATTTTACGTCAAAATCAATATCTGTGTTTTTTGTATGTACAGGGTTTTTCCTTATAATTTGCCACCCCCTTAAATATTTTACTTGTGAAAATTTACATCACGCTAAAATCAAAAACAAATGACTATCGGAAATTATAGAAACACCATGAACTTTGTTATTTTAAATGGAACACCCTATATATTTTTAAATTTTTTAGATGCACCTCATTGCACTCTTTTCAAAAACGTATAACATGTCTATATTTAGAACAGTAGTTTCGTCTTCGAAATAACCTCTTATGAGGTGCTTAACTTATTTTATTGGATCTAGATAGCCGTGGGTGCAATTCAGCCATTATGCGAATCACTCTAGCCATAAAATGTCAAATGAAACCAAAATTATTATTTTTGAATAACAGTAATATATTTTATTTACATTTTACGTCAAATTAAGAATAATACCTAATAATAATGCTTTTCACTAAAGAAGAAAAACTGAGAATAAGTCAGTTATACTACGCAAATCAAAATTCTGTCAAGAAATGCTCAGGAGATTTCGAGAAGATGACCAATTTTTTAACAAAATTATGTGGTCTGATGAAATTACTTTCACTACAGCCGGAATATTTAACAGAAAAAACACACATTTTTGGGCAACCCGAAATCTACATGTAATTGAAGAAAGGAAGAAGCAAGGGGGTAAGTCGTTGCATGTATGGTGCGGCATATTAGGAGAGCAAATTATTTTTGAGGGTATTTTGACAGGCGAACGGTATTTAGATTTTTTAAATAACGAAATAGAGCGCTTTTTAGAGAGCCTTCCTCATTCGTCAGTACACTAGATAGATTAATTTGGTACCAAATGGCACACCGCCTCACAATGTCCAACCGATTACCAGTAATATAATACCCTATCCAGGACCAATAGCCCCGACCTCACACCCCTAGATAATTGTTTGTGGAAATATTTGAAAGATAAAATCTACTTTAATAGGACTGATAATTTGCAAGAATTAAGGCAAAAAATCGAGCAAGAAATAGTAATTTTAAATACCGAATATCCATTCTTTGTTAGCAATGCTATTAATAAAATAAAACATGTGTTCCAAAATTGCCTTAAACAATGGCGCTGGTCATGTTAATAACTTACAATACAGATTTTATAAATATTATTGTTATCATTGTTTATTCACTAGCATTTGTATATGTTGTTTGTTAATTACATATATTATATTATATCAGAATAAACTTGCTGTTATTTTATAAATTTTAATATTTAATTTGCTATAAATATATAAATTTAACGTTAAACGTAAATAAAATATATTATTTTTTTTCAAAAAGCATAAGTAATTTTGGTTTCATTTGTCATTTCATGGCTAGAGTGATTCACGAATCATAATGGCCGAATTGCACCCACGGTCACTCACGGCTATTTAGTTCCAATAAAGTAAGTTAAGCACCTCATAATGTGATACTTTGAAAGTGAATAGTTCAAAAACTACTGTTCTAAATATCGACATGTTATATATTTTTGAAAAGATAACAATGAGGCGCATCTAAAAATTTAAAAATATATAGGGTGTTCCATTTAAAATAATAAAAGTAATGGTGATTTCTATATTTTCCGATAGTCATTTGTTTTTATTTTAGCGCTATGTAAATCTTCAGGTTAAATCCTACAACTTTCGTATTAACCACTTTTTTATATCTTTTGAAATAAAAGATTTAAAGGGGTGGCAAATTATAAGGAAAAACCCTGTACATAGCATCGGTTTTGCCTCTAAGTTTATGAACATGTAGCTTAAGTAAGTGCAGATCTAATTATGCTTTCTAGGGAACTAGAAAAGAAGAGCAATTAGAAGTCATACTAACCCTTAAAGTAATTAGCCGTATTTGCAATTTTTTTAAATATTGGGAGTCTGGTATGGCGTACGCCAATTAACGCAGAGAAACAAGAACATTTTGACTTATCTGAGAAAATACGAGACGTTAAGAGTTCAATAGTCCAATTTTTCACACTTATGTACCATCATGCCTAAGAGCTCACACAATTATCAGAAATAACCCAAAAACACACAAAACTTGACCAAAAACAATGCATAGTATTGCGATTTACAAACATGCGACGGTGTTGCCGGTTTTTAACCAATGGCATTGTATTGAAATAAAAACAAGATATTTAAATGCTTATTTGTTGATAATAATTGTATATAAGGAAATATTACAGATGTTATTATAACAGTTTTAACACCACCTTTAACATTAGTTTTAATACAACTAGCAAGTATAAATTTTCATCATAGATATTTATTATATCTATCACATATCTACTACATTCAGATCAAAATAATTCCCTCTCCCTGTTGTTACGTCTATGGTTTTTATATAATTGTTTTTAAAAGCAATTGAGGAAAGAATTTTCTCCTGTAATTGATGAGATATCGTAAATAAAGAAAAAACACAATTCATTCCTTTTCATACGCTTAAGGATACAAATTTAAAATAATGGAAATTTGTTTTTAGATAATTATTTTTCGAAAATTATTGACGAAAGAATTGTTTTAAAACTCATTTAGTTCCAGTGATATTGTAAAAAAATCGGCAAATTTCCTTTATGCGGAATTTTCCTTGTTATGATTAGGACCCAGTTTATTAGGACCGTAGTTATTTAGGAACACATATATACTGTCCTTGCAAACATTTGTATTGTGCGTCATTTTGTTCCATCATATTGGATTCCTACCAATATTTTACCAGTTTCTATCCATGCCACACTTGATTTTTGGGCGAAATTTAAAATACATACAGTAGTTTTTACATTGACATACACCGCGATTTTGTTATATATTTATTATATCAGATTCAATTTTTTTGCAAAATTTAAAGTAAATATCATTTTCAAGATTTTTTATACATTGTTTCTTTAAAAATTTTACTTGGACGCCATTTTGTTCCGCCATTTTGAATTCGTAACACAACTTTACCAGTTCATCTCTATATCACACTTAATGCTTGCACAAAATTATTTTTTCAGGCTGATTTTTTCAATATTGTATTAGGCCGCCATTTTGTTACCAGTTCATTCCTAATAATTGAATAATTAGTTGTTTTAGTAATAATTTTTTTACGATTCACTAGGCCGCCATCCTGTTCCGGAATATTGGAGTTTTTACCAAAATATTACCAGGTCATCCCCATATGATCCATAACTTTTGACTAACATTTAAAGTGAATCTAAAGAGTAGTTTCAAGCTATGCGGCGAACTGACTGACCGACAGCCAAACAAACCCACAGACGAACCGACGGAATTAATAAAACATATTTTTTTTATATCTAAGGATGCTAAAACGATATGTAAAACCCGAGAGAGTGACTTTTTTCAGATTACAAAATTCTTATTTTTTCCGCCCTTTTGTTCCGCCATCTTGAATTAGTTCCACTGTTTTACTAATTCATCTCTTTATCACAATTAGTTATGACACACAATTTGAAATCTGTTCATTAAGTAGTTTTTTCAGGATGAATTTTTGAATAATTTATTTTTTTCCGTATTGGATTCATTTTAAAACTTTACTAGTTAATTCCTATATAATTTTTGTGCAAAATTTGAGATACATTGGATAAGTGCTTTGTGAGTAATATTTTTTTAACATTTCACTAGGGGACCATTTTATTTTGCCATATTGGATTTTTTACCAAAATGTTACCAGGTCCTCCCCATATAACTCTTAATTTTTGACCAAAACCTGAAGTCAATCGGGTAAATAGTTCTTTAGTTATGCTGCAAACCAACAGACCGACGGAATCGAGAAAAGATGTTTCGGCATCTATGGACTCTGAAACATAAAGATCTAAAAAAAAAAATAGAATTGGCAAAAAAGTAAAAACATATAACACAGCTTTTCACCGCCCCCTTCTCCTAAAAAAATATATTTTCTTTTTGCACTTAAATTACAATAAAAATTACAATACATTTCTTTTTTGACTTATTCGCAATTCAGGTGAGGTTAGAAGATGCATATTGGAGGATAAAGTAAAGAGTTTTACTACTTTGCATAATCGGCACACACATAGGTATATAGAAAGGAGCAAACAATGTGGGAGGTCATTATTCTCGTAGACTTGGACAGTGAAGAGGTTTATGAAAGTCAAAGCTCGGGTTTCTCTAACATGAATATTTAATAAAGAAGTAATAAAGGTTTTTACGACAGGGCAGAATATGTATTTATATGTGTCAAAATAGGACAGAACTAAATTCTTCATTTTCCTTCAGTGCGTTTTTGTTCCGACGAAAAAAAATGCTTAGCATATGTGTACCTTTAGATGAAACGGAATTTTAAATGCTTTTAGCACCAAAATTCTCTGTGTCGTATCGTATACACTATGTTGAATATCTGTAAGTATTATAGGTACTGCTACTTCACGGCAGTACTTTAAAAATATGTATTTTCCATAATATAGGAAAATAATTGTCTTGAAGATATTAGCTACTTCATTCTTTATAGTGTACAAAATCAAATAATCATATTTTCTTAATGTATTTAACAGGTATTGTGATACATTAAATAAAATTTCTATGCGAAAACGCATTATCAGACTGCTGAACGAAAACATCTAAAACAAGTCTGATCCAATATATTATTGGCATTTTGGCGTTAATACACATTTGGTATTTATTGCTCAAATTTGTTTTCAAAACATTTTCGTAACTTAAATCTAAACTTAACTCTTAACTTAGCCGATATATTGCTGTTATTGTTTTCGCGTGTCGTTATTTATTGCAAGCTACGTAACTTTGGAAATAAAATATAGTTTTGTTCAACATGACGGTAAAGAAATCATACACACGAACAAGAAGGGAACATCAACAGAGGTAAACTCTTTAGTTTCAGTTTTACGTAAAAAGGAAGGCGCCAGTTTGGTTTTATTATAGAACATAGAGTAAGAAAGTTACTTCATTACATTCCTTTTTCTTCAGTAACAGCTGCTTTCGAGGCATGTCCATAAAAAATATCTGAAATTTAAATTTTCTTTTCCTTTTTAATCTTAAATAGTAACTGGAGTACCTCATATTTTCTCCTTTATGGATTTTATAATAGGAATAAGAAATCTATTTATATGTATATCTATACTAAAATTTACTTAATGGTGGAAGGAAATTTACGAATGAATAACTTTTTATTGCTAATTGTCTTCTGCCGCTAGATTGATTGGAATACTAGTAGTATATAGCGTTATAAGGAAAGGAGATAATAAGAGAAAAGAAGAACTGTGGAAATTAACCATTTTATGAATATTTTAAAGCTATTAAATTAAGGCAGAAAAGAGTTTTGTATGTTTTGATGCCGAAAGATGTTAAAATATTTTTAAAAAGGCAAACTATTAAATAAATAAATTATATATATATATATATATATATATATATATATATTTATATTTATTTATATATATATATATATATATATATATATATATATATATATATATATATTGCAATATATACAATTGCTTTCGAGCAAGGAAAATTTCGCCGAACTTTCAAGCTCGATATTTTTGGAAATGTGTTTTAAAAAATTTTTAACTGTCAATTCTTTCTAATACAGGGTGTTAGAAAAGTCTATAATTTTTAACTCAATTTTGAATGTGTGTAACTTTCCGAGAAATATTTTTTAATTTCATTTCTATGCACTGTTTTAACGAATGATCTTCTGCAAAAAAAGTAATTTCTCAAAATTTGTATACCTGCCTTAGTTTTAAAAATATCAATTTTTTCCATAACCTCCATTTTTTTTTCAACTTTTAAGCACCTAAACTATCCTGTACATTACATCTTGCATCTTTTGCTGCTGTTTGATATACCCTACAATATCCTGTTCATTTTCAATAAAAAAATACTAAAGAAGTAATGTGGTGTCCAGTTTCGTACTAATTATCGCCTATTTTCCGAATAATTTATTAATGGCTTACAGATCTTCACGTTGACAGGTGCATAATTGCATAAATCTTTTAAAGTTTCATTTGTTTACTTCACTTTAATCATTGATATATTGTTAAGAAAAAGATTTGCCTTTTTTTTAAACATATCGTTTATTTTATATAATCATAATAATGTTTTCAACTTTTCGTTCGTTCTAAACCATCCTGAATTGTTCTTATCGGTAAATTGTATTAGCAGTTGTCACACCTTTCAGTAAGCGTATTTTTTGTGATTAAAAATATCGAATACCTCATTGATATGTTGTACAGTGGCGTGCTAATAGTAGAAATTAATAATTGTTAATGTCATTGAGAAACTTAAAATATTTATTTCATGCCGATTCCGGTGTTGTCAGAGAAAAACCGAATTCTTTATTACCTGCTGACTTTGTTTATAGCTTTAGCCTTCAAAGGGTTTCAAAAGAGTCATGTTTTTCTTGTGACAGCGCTAACCAGGTGGTCTCTTTACTAAAATTGTCCTATCGAAGTAAATTAGGTTTAACCGCATTTCACCGCAGAAAAAACAATTAGATAACAAAGTAACTAGCGTACCTAGGTACTTTGTCACACAATTTATCTCTTTTCGTGTTTGCCAAAAGTCGTAACCATTTTCCCCTTCTTCTTGCTCAAACAAACAACAAGAACAAAAAGTTGAAAAAGTTACTATGGTTAAAAATAAGCGATATTTTTAAAACAAAGGAAAATATCAAAATTTTGAGAAATTAGTTTATTAATAATATGTCAATGATTAAAGTAAAGTAAACAAATGAAACTTTAAAATATTATTATTAAAATTATGCACCTTTGAACGTAAAGATCGGTGAGCAATTAATAAATTATTGCGAAAATAGGCGATAATTAGTACGACACTGGACACCACATTACTTGAAAAAAACTAGAGGTTTTTTGCAGAAGATTATTGATTAAAACGGCGCATAGAAATGAAATTAAAATCTCGGAAAGTTACACACATTCAAAATTGAGATAAAAATCATGGACTTTTTTAACACACTGTATTAAAAAAAAATTAAAATAGCATTTTTTTCACAAAAGGTCAATCTGTCAGCCCGTAAAAACACTATCTTTTAGATTGTGCGGAGTTATCTAAACTAACTTGAGATAAACCTGTCAAGTTGCAGTCGACGATACATACCTTTAAAAGTTTATGGTTATCATATGGCCTTTTTCGTGGAAAGATTTCTTTACCCGCTTTTATTTAAGTTTAAATTATTAATAGTTGAAACATTTCAAAAACGAAACGATTTAATTATATAAATTGTCAATTTACTATGTTAAAAATACAATAGGATATCTTATAATAGAAGCGTTTCAAACATTTCTTGTTTTTTTTTGAAAAGCATTGTTCCCCTTTAGAAAAAAATGGCTAAGAGGGTTTTTTTATGCATTCCGTTTTTTTTCGCCTTGTTTTTTTTATCCAGAACGCTGATAAGTTAGTTTAAGTTTTAGACATTTATATACAATATACTTTTATTTTATTCAGACGGAAATGTCATTATATTTCAGTTTAGTACAATTCTGACTAAGTAAAACTTTACGGAACACCTATGAACTATTTATTAATTAAAGCTCACGGTCTTTCACCTTTGACCTTTTTTCTGATTTCTAAATCAAGAGTTAGTCTGTGTAAAAGTTTTATTTGTTACAGTTGATTTCAGATTTTTTTGTGGTGCTTTATGGGGCTTTCATTCTAGTTTATTTTGAAAGTAGTTTTCACGTATCTTAAGAGTTAAGTTTACGCTTTATTTAAAGATTTTTATTTTCTTTTCTTTTGCACTAATTTGGGGATTTTAAGTAAATTCCGTCATTTTCTAAATTATAATTTAGTAAACAGTTTTTTTTTACTAATTTTAAGTACTATTTTTGTATAGAATTTCTCATCTTTTATTTTTGTTAATAGATGTTTGAGTTGTTTTTAAAAGACTAAATATTTTATTGAAATAAACAACATGTTTGTTAAAATATCTATATTCAAGAAGAAGATACAAACGTTGTTGTTGCAGTTTGCTGTTGTTCGAGATACAAGTGGCCGCTGAATTGGTGAGATAAGATATTTAATTAAATGTGTAGTAACAATTATATTTGGGAACATTGCTAATTATAATCTACGGTGAAACCTACAGATTACCTTTGATTTCACTTATTATATCTTAGTTAATTTCAATAATGTGATACAATTAAAATAAATAATTAAATTTAAATACTATAAAATTATAGAGCTCATTACAACCTATAACCCTGCTATAATTAAGATAACTGATGAAGGACATAAAATGGTCGAAACGTCTTAAAAAGTAAAAACATCAAATATACATATAAATGTTAGCGAAATATGTTCTCTGAATACACAACGTAACCCCTGGATGCTGGATCGTAGTGTTAGAATATGGTCTTCCGAACTCTTACCTTCAAATGAAAGATAAGTTACACATATAAGAGCACAGTCTTCCAATGTGATCATTCCAGTTTCAAAGGGTAACCACTGCATGCGTGAAACTTTCATTATTTAAATTACTAACGATGATCTGTTGACTAAATTTCTAAATTACTTTTATGATATAAGGACATGTGTTAGGTTTACAATAGAGAAAGTTGAGAACTTCTCTTTCCATTGGCTTGACGTTCTTATTAAGCGAACTAAAAGAGCCACAATAATAAAAATCCTGTATAATAGAGAGGCAATAAATTGAAATCATTTAAAAGACCTGAAGGAAAAACCTTTATAAAAATTGTTTCAAAATGATCAGGTCGAAAGATTGACAAGTAACTGTATACAAGTTACAAAATCATCATAGCAGAACGATACATCCCAACACAGAAGAAACATCATAAGCAAGAATCGTGGTTTTTATGATACATTAAATCAACAAAACGACCTAAAAGATTCTAAAAATAGTTCAAATATATTGATTAAAAATTTATAAATAAAAAAATCAAACAAAATTTTAACTTTGTTTTAAATGTTTTTTCTACTGGGTTATCACTAAAATCAGTCCAAATTCTTTATTCCAATAATAGGCGGATATTTCGATGATATTAAAGGGAAAAAATTATATAATATATATTCGTGGCGAAGCCCGGAGTTTATATTTTATATTTTATTAATTCAATTCTGATAAAAATTGTATTTGTTTGTATTCGTCCAATCCCTACGTGTATTGTGCCTAGTCTTCCGTGTGTTAATGTAACGCGATGCATGTCTCCACACCGAGGTATGAATTATCAAATAATACAAAATATTTGTTTTAATTTTTTGAGTCCTTTTTGTTTTTCATTTCGAAACTTCACGATGTTACGACTGAGTTATGCCAACATGCTGGCATTATAAAAATTTACCTGATGAAATAAATTGCTTTATTTGTTTATTGATTTTTGTGAAATATTTATATTTTATTTCTAACGGTGATGGAATTGTATTATTCGAGTTAGTTGATTGTTTAAACTGACCTTTATTTTTGTATCTGGTGGTTCTAAACAGTATATTGTTCATAATTAGTTCTTTCATATGTGTTAGATGAGGAGTAAAGTCGTTAAAACATCTTAATCTTCAAAAACACTTCCGATTTTGATGATTTTTTAAACATTTGTTTTTATATCTTATTTAATATTAAAATCATTTTGGTGGAAGTACGTAAATATTCATGTGTATAATGTAATTTCAATTAACAAACGACAAATTTTTTAATTTTAGCAAAAAAATAAATTGTTGCTTATTAAAAAAATAAGTTTGGCTTCAAAACATTTCCTATATAATATACATAGATTGCGTCAAAAATACGTACGCGCAAGTAGGGAAGAAACTAAGTGAGTTAAAAATTCATTTAAAGTTTCTTTGTATGATGTGTCATTTTTGGGTAATTTAATGGTCAATTAGGTAAAATATTTCCAAAAAAAATTAAAAACTCTTTTATATAAATATATATATATATATATATATATATATATATATATATATATATATATATATATATATATACAATATACAATGTGTTGCCTTAACGAAAATTTAATTTTTTTTACAGAGTGCATAAAAAATACCAAAATAATATTTTGCGTAAGAGTAAAAATGTCTCATTTTAGAAGATGCAGAAAAGTCAATTTTGATAAGAGTTTTTGCTTCAAAAATGAATGAGGTTCGCGTTATCAAACATTTAATTTTTTATACAGGGGGCATAAAAAATACAAAAATGTTGTTGTGCTTAAAAAGCATACTTCGTTTATAATTCTCTCAAAAGTACAAATATTAAATATATTTTGAATTAAACCCTAAGCAGAACTACAAGATTTCGTTATAAGATTTAAAATTAAGAGTACCAGGTTTATTACATTACTTCTTAAAGTCCCAAATATTCTCAAGCACACCTTTAATCAGAGCACCTACTAGTTTCTAAAATAATTACGACACTTAACGACGTACTCGTCGATGTCTTTATTTCAAGAAATAATTATCATTTAATGTAAAATAGTTCTTATCAAAGTTAATTAAATAATTGTAATTCAAAATACGTCTTATGCAAGTGTAATTTTTATATAATACAAACGTTTGTTAAGCTAAAAGCAATTAAACTAAGCTTACGATAAAAGTTCAAAATTTCCACCGCCATATTCAACACATTTTTCAAACTACTTCCTTAGATATCTGAAGGAATTTCTTATTTCTTCCTGGGGTATTGAATGAATAGCCTGGGTAACCATATTTTGCCTCATAGAAACATGTCGGCCATAGTTAAGTCAGGGCTCCTCGGGGGCCACAAAATTGGGCCATTTCATACAATCCACCTTGTACTATATTTGTAGTTAAGCCATTCTGCAACTTCACGAGCGAAATGTGCTGGACAACCAACCCGTTAAAAATACATTTTTTGGCGAAAATTTAATGGCAAATTTTCATTTCATTGCTAAAAATGTATCCAGCATTTCTAAGTATGATATTTTATTGCAGCTGTTATTTGAACATAACTTGTATCACAACTGCTAACTGTTTAGCACGATTTCTAAGGGACTTCACTGGGGTTTTTCTAACAGATTGAAGAACTAAAAGTGTGGCTACATCGTTATGGTCATATTTCTTCTTTTTCTTTTTAAAATCCAAAACAACCAGTTTTTTGGAACTTTTTTTATTATGTTGCAGATTAGCATCCGAGTTATTAGTAGTTCTTCAAATTTCTCGCTAAATTGTTCCATGAAGTAGCGGTATGATACTTGCCCATCCCCGTAACGGTTTATTATAAAATTCCTTTGCTCAGTAGATAGCATTTTCATAAGAACTATTTTATAATCGATGATAATTATTTCACGAAATAGAAACGTTAACAAGTATGTCGTTAAGTGTCATAATTGTTTTAGAAACTAGTAGGTACTCTGACTAAAGATGTGCTTGAGAATATTTGGGACTATAAAAAGTAATTTGATAAAACTGATTCTCTTAATTTTAAATCTTGTAACGAAATCTTGAATTCCTGCTTGAGGTTTGATTTAAAACATATTTAGTATTTGTACTTTTGAAAGCAAAATATAAATAATAAACGAGGTATGCTTTTTACGCAAAACAATATTTTTGCATTTTTCATATATATATAAATTTTTGACAATGCGAGCCTTATTAATTTTTAAAGCAAAAACTTTTATTAAGGAAGAATTTTTTTGTTATCTCGCAAAATGAGACACTTACTTTTACGCAAAATAGCATTTTTGAAGTTTCCCCCTATATATATATATATATATATATATATATATATATATATATATATATATATATATATATATATATATATATATATATATATATGTTGATTTTTATATTACGGATGGAAAAATATATATGTATATATATATATATATATATATATATATATATATATATATATATATATATATATATATATATATATATATATATATATATATATATATATATATATATATATATATATATATATATATATATATATATATATATATATATATATATATATATATATATATTTGTATAAGGCTATAATATTACCCCTCCTTTCTTGTTACGATGGATAAATATAAAAAATTGTGTTGTCTCAATTAATATACTGTGGTCCAGCACTTTTTATAATACCTCAGATATTTTACGGATTAATTTATTTGGATCCTCTTCGACTGAAAGCAATATGATATTATTATTTACTTCAACATTTTCTACTGTTGCTGTTCGTCTTTTTCTTTTTAAATCCAAAATCATTTTTCATTTTTTTGGCATTTTTATAGTTCTAAAACAAAGGTTTATCTCCTAAATAGAGTGCACTGGAAAGAATGAATCTAACAAAAATATTAGTGTGCCTTGACACTACTTATTTATTAATGTTGGCTATCAAGTCTCAGTTTTAAATCGCCATTAATTTAATTTAATGATCATAATAATATGCCTTATTCACTTATAGAAAAGCAAAAAATGTTAGTTTATATAATAAATAATTACAACTACAGAGCTGCGCAACAAGAGCTTAGGAATTATAATCCCCGAATGCATGTTCCATGCAAACAAACGTTCAAGAGATTATACTCAAAGTGCCAATATATATATATATATATATATATATATATATATATATACATGCATTCTACGATATATATATATATATATATATATATATATATA
The DNA here is from genome assembly GCA_030620095.1 of Kuschelorhynchus macadamiae. Classification (NCBI taxonomy): domain Eukaryota; kingdom Metazoa; phylum Arthropoda; class Insecta; order Coleoptera; family Curculionidae; genus Kuschelorhynchus; species Kuschelorhynchus macadamiae. The sequence goes on along the minus strand of JAUTXW010000961.1, from coordinate 2,213,714 downwards.
TATATATATATATATATATATATATATATATATATATATATATATATATATATATATATATATATATATATATATATATATATATATATATATATATATATATATATATATATATATATATATATATATATATATATATATATATATATATATATATATATATATATATATATAAATGGAAGTGGAATAATTTTATTTTTAATCATAAATATAACTGGTTTTTGCTGTACTTTAACTATCGGTATATCTTGTTTCTGATGTTACGTTACTTTACCTATATTAATAATATCAATCATTTAAATTGTAATTAATAAAATTTAAGTGAAACAAAGAGAATGTCTAGGAGCTATTTTGTTTTGTCTAAGTGCCAAAGCACACCACTAGGTGGCTTAAAATAGGGGGAGGGGTCTCTCAAAAACTCACCAAATCGCATTTGGTGGGTCAATTAAAAATCTCACGTCAACTTTCATTTCAGCGAAGTAGCACATTTTTATACCATTTTGTTTTATAAAATCAAATTGAAAATCTTAGGTGGGGAGGAGGGATGGGAGATTCCACCACCCTTTTGAAAGACTGTAAAATATATCAACGGATCAAGTTATTATAAAACGATTCGCACTCTTTGTCCTTTATTAAAAAACACTGGACACAGATCATACGGAGAATAATAACTTTACTTTTTTAGTGTAACTATGTGGTAGAGAATCTTAAGAAGAATAAAATAACAACGATGGGCTTGCTAGCTTAACTATTTAAAGACTTTTGTCAAAATACGACGGATTTTACTCACATTATTTGTTTTCCTTCCGTCGTAAAGGGAAATATTGTAATCGTGAGAAAATCACGAGATTTTTTCAGATATTTAAGTTTCAGGGACTCTAGATGCCGATAAACATGTTATCTCAGTTTCGTCTGTCTGACAAATTTTGGTTAAAAATAAATGGTTATATGGACCTGGTAACCCATGTAGCACTTTTAGTCATGAATACGTCATTGCTATCACAAGTATTTTCATTGAAGTAACCGGAACTTGGTGTCGCCACGTTCTGTTTAAGCTGAGACTACGTACTCATTACCAAAATGGTGAACAATTTTAGAGTAACTATTTGGTGAATAACATGTAACTGTGACTTTGACTATTACGTAGAAGTACGGAATTGTGTAGTTCCATTTAAGTAGCCGAATAGGAATAATTCAACCTATTCGTCACTTCCTTATTTCTGTTATTATTTAATCCGTTTTACAAATATGTAAGAGTCGTTTTAATACAAACAAAACAGTTTTGGCGGCTACAAACACTCAAATTGGGAATATGGTGTAGAGCGTATAGAATACGTTATTTGTATTTTAGGTACGATACATGCGTTTCACTTAGTTTTCTGGCTATGCTAAGGACCTAAAATTAAAACCTAGGCAACATCTCTGGCGAATATGCTGATTCCTTTACTGAGAAAATTACTTAACATCAAGTGTCTACGACTGCTTCCATACGCTTTTATAGTTTTGGATTCTTTAAATACGCAACTGTCACTTATACCCAATCAGACTGAAGTCTTGAACACAAAGGTGGTACGAATAAAGTTATCTACAAAGCTCATATTAAACATATACTGTATATTATTACCAAGCGGTTACGATTTGGGAACATTCCGCCTGTTCTTTAAAATTAATTTAATTTGTGTCGTAGCATGCGTAGAGTTGCCGTACTTGAGTAACTACTATAATTTTGCCATCTATCATAACCACAACCCTTTGTTTCGTTTTTATTTTTTGTTTCCTTAAAATGCCGCTTTAGGTTGTTTTGTTCAGGTATGACATAACCAAGTTGTGATATTTTTAATTTTCTATAAAATGTGGGTGAGTGACGAAAGCTATATTTTTTTCTTATGGTATGTGAAGCAATTGTGAATCATTTTAATTTGTTACTCGTAGGCGATAACACAACACATACACAACTAATTAATAGCTGTAGACCAAATTACAATGACTTTAGAAGGAGAGTGGCGACATTAGAAGCCCACCTGCCAAATTGATGCAAAATTTCTAAAGGTTTAAATGGCGGCACACATATTATCGTTAGTTTTTCGCAAAATATGACTAAATTAATCTACTTTTATATTGACAACCTCTGTCAGCGTCAATTGTAGGGATATGTTAATGTTTTACTTTAATCTGTTCGAATTATCCAGTACAAACTTACTTCTTCATTTAGATTTTTAACAATTAACAATGTTTGTACAAGCGATTAATGAGAGTTATTAAAAGTTTCTTTTATGTTAATCTAAGAGAACTTCTACCTCAAATCGAGGTGCTGAATGAAGTAAAACATACTCTAAGACATATCTTTTACAGCAAAATAGAACCAAAATATAATAATGTGCAATATTTAATAACTTTTCTTGGAGTAAACTTAAACTTAAGACATTTACTGTCAAAGTCATTTACATTTCATCATAAACACTATATAATTACAAGCAAAAAACAGGTGAACTAGGCTTAAATACATTTTTCCATATGGCCAATAGCTGAGAACTTCTTGTTTGAATCAATATTTAATAATCACAAAAACTAATTAAATGAGACACAAAAACAACAAACCTCATAAGAAACCCACGTAGACGAAAAGTAAACAAAGCGATTTTAGCAGCAATATGGCCGAACCAATCAAAAATTGGGTACTCTATTGTTGCCACTGTCCTTATAAAATCACCGATCGAATCTCGTACCAGCGCCCCCTATCTCCGGAACCTCAAGTGCAAGAGGTAATAGTTTACTTGTAGTAAATAATTACTATAATTCTTACTTCTAAGTTGCAACAGAAGAATAACAAATGGTAATAGCCAGTTTAAAGTAGCAGTAGATGATAAGGTTTCTACTCTGCAACGACTCGTTTTACTTTATAGTAATACGTTACAGGAGTACATTTGAACGTAATGGAATAGTCTCTGCAAAGTTCAAGAAGGTACTGATACTTAAAAGTTGTAATTTAGTAAACAGATTAGAAACGGCAACTTTGAATAATTACTATTACGTAACGGAAAATAAATGACGACCTTGGAGTCAATTCCTTAAGTAGTTGCTTGGCAGTAGTTATTATATAATTACTTTACATGGAAAATTACTATAAAGTATTATTCGCCGTAACAAATACATATATAATACTTAAAAACGTGTAACCCAAATTGTTTGTTGATATATAGTAGGATTATTAGTAAAATAAATAAGTAAAAACTCTTAAAGAGTAATAGTGGAAACGGTTGTAGCTACTTTAGTGCTAGCTGGGAACATTTTGGTAAAAATCCAATATAGCCAGTGAAATGTTAAAAAAATATTACTAAAAACCTACTTATCCAATTTACGTCAAATGTTTTGCAGAAATGAAGTATTATAAGGGAATCAATGGGTAAAATTTTGATATGGATTTAAGATGACGAACCACAATGACGGCTTAATAAAATATGTAAAAACTATTTAATGGATTAATTTAAAATTTTGCGCGATAACTAAATATGGTATAGAGATGAATTTGTACAATTTTGATACGAATGGCGGAACAAAATGGCGGCTAAATAAAATGTTTTTAATCGTAAAAAATCACCAGGTTTTAAATATGTTTACGTTTTAGCGTTCCTACATGCCAGAAAATATACATTTTTATCAATTCCGACGGACTGTCTGTCAGTCTTTATGTCTGTTTATCGGATTGTCAGTACACGCCATATCTTAAAATCTACTTACCGATTGATATTAAATTTTGGTCCAACATTAAGGATCATATAGGGATGGCCTGGAAATATTTTGGTAAAAATCTAGTATGACGGAAGAAGATGGCGGTCTAGTGAATCGATAAAAAATTACTACTAAAAAACTAATGATCCAATTTTTCTTAAATTTTGCACAAAAATCAAGTGTTACATAGAAATAAAGTGGTAACATTTTGATATTAATCCAAGATAGCAAAACAAAATGGCGGCATAATAAAATATTTTAAACAACTAATTAATACGATAATTTCAAATTTTGTGCAAACATTATGTATGATATAGAGATAAACTTGTAAAGTTGTGGTGCGAATTCGAGATCACGAAACGAAATAGCGGCTTAATAAAACGTTTAAAAAATCAACGTAAAACAACCTTCTTATTCACTTTAAATTTTACAGAAAAATTTAATGCGAAATAGAGATAATCTGGTACGAATTTAATATAACGGGACAAAATAGCTGTGTGTGTCAATGTAAAAACTGTTTATTCAATTTACTTTAAATATACCTAAAAATTAAGTGAGGCATGAGTAAATATTGGTAAAATATTGGTGGGAAGCCGATATGCTAGAACAAAACAATGCCCAATATAAATGTTTGAAAAGAGAGTATATATCTGTTAGTAAATGCTTATGTACCGAACTAAATTAAGCCACACTTCACTATTAATAATAAAAGGAAAGTTTAATAACGAGGGAAGTTCCGGGTAAAGGAAATTTACCGATTTTTTGGATTTAGGTTTACTCGCCTCTATCAACTTTGCTTTTAAGGCGTCGTCGATCGGTTGGGACAATTAACAAGACGAAAATTTGTAATGTTTGGTGAGGATTATTAGTAGTTTCGTTAAATAAACGTCGCAACCATGATGTAAATTGTCTAGGATCTGCTGGAGGAAAAAAATTAGTTTATTACTTTAATATATAGCTGTTTAGACGTCACGTAGAGCATGTTCACGTTTAGAAAACGGCGTCAACTTTACTTTAATATTCACGTTAGTTTTCATTCGATCCACCTATTCTTCTTCGCATACTTTTAAATTGACCATATCTGATGTAATATTAAAACACTAAAATTCGAATTTACTAAATGACCCCATTATAATTGGGAGAAAATTTAAGGTTGCTTCTCAAATTTACAGTTAAATAAACACTTTGAAGTTTAAGTACGTCATTAATACCAGAGATCGTTCGAGTCTGATGCAAAACAGTTTTAAAGTAGGTCTCGGGTTTACGCCGAAATGATATTTAATCCCTTGGCTTGGAATTATCACGACTTTGTAAGTCAAAGTTATTTTTTCAAACAACAACTGCAATTAAGGTAGAAAGTGTTCTGAATAGTTTCTGAATTTTGAAGTAATTTTAAGTTATACGGCGTATACTCTGAACTTGCCTTAGATACACGGCCTGCTCATTATAAAATTTATAAACTAGGAATGAGCTAAACATGTTTACAAAAAATAATAAAACCGACTTAAAAAAAAACTCAAAAGTAAAAAATAATATTTATTCCATCTTCAGAATTTGTCTTTTTATAATGGTAAAGTAATACCTAATTATTAAGTACATTACGAAAAAAAGTCGGTAAATTTCCATTACCTGAAACTTCCCTCGTTATGAATTTTTCCTTTTATTAGGCATAGTAAAATGTGACCCACTTTAGCTCTGTACACATTCATTTAATAACACATACTGTTTTTTAAATCATTTTTATTCGGCGCTATTTTGTTCCATCAAATTTAATTCCTACCTATATTTTACCAATTTCTACCTAAGCCCCACTTGATTATTGGGCATAATTTAAAATAAATTCAATAAGATGTTTTTACTTTAACATACCCCGCCATTTTGTTACGACATTTTGAATTGGTACCAGTTTATCTCTATATCACATTTAATTTTTCTGCAAAATTTAAAGTCACTTGAATAAGACTTTGTTTACGTCGAGTTTTAAAAAATTGTGTTTGGCTGCTGTTTTGTGCCACTATCTTGAATTCATACTACAACTTTATCAGTTTATTTCTGTATTATGCTTGCACCAAACTTAAAATTTTTGTAATAAGTAGTGTTTTTAGGCTTTTTTATGATTTAGTTTTTGACCAATTTGAAGTCAATCGGGAAAGTAGTTTTTAAACTATGCTGTGAATTGACAGATAAATAGACAAACCAACAGACGCATCGACGGAATTGATACAATTTATATTTTGGTATCTAGGGACGCTAAAACGTGAAGATATGTAAAACCTGAGAGGGTAATTTATTACGATTACAAATATTTTATTTGGCCACCATTTTGTTCCCTCATCTTGAATTAGTATCACAGTTTTACTAGTTCATCTGTATACCACAATGATTTTCGGCACAAAATTTAAAATCAGTTCATTTAGCAGTTTTTAGGCTGAATTTTTGAATATTTTATTAATCTGCCATCTTGTATTCGTACCAAAATTTTACCAGTTGATTCCAACATAATACTTTGATGATGCAAAATTTGAGATAAATTGGATAAGCAGTTTTTTAATAATATTTTTTTAACATTTCGGTAGGCCGCCATTTTGTTTCGCCATATTGGATTTTTACCAGATATTACTAGGTCATCTTTATTCATTTTTGATCAAACTTTGAAGTTAATCGGGTGTGTAATCTTTAAGGTACGCCACGAATTGTCAGACAGACCGACGCCGACGGACGGATCTACGGATTTGATAAAATTTCGCATCAAGGGATGCTAAAACGTGGAGATATGTAAAATGAGAGGGTGGTTTTTTTACGATTACAAGCATTTTATTTGACCGCCAGTTTTTCGGCCGTCTTGAATTAGTACTACAATTTTACTAGTTGATCTCTATACTACAATTAGTTAGGGCACACAATTTGAAATCAAACCAATAAGCAGTTTTTTTTGGCTGAATTTTTGAATATTTTCTTAAGGCGCTGTTTTGGTCCTCCATCTTGGATTCATATCAAAATGTTTCCAGTTGATTCTAACTTAATACTTGATGTTTGTGCAAAATTTGAGAAGAATTGGATAAGTAGCTTTTAATAATAATTTGTTAACGTTTCACTGGGCCGCTATTTTGTTTTGCCATATTGGATTTTTATCAAAATGTTACCAGATCGTCCTCATATGACTCTTAATTTTTGACTAAAATTTGAAGTCAATCGGGTAAGTAGTTTTTTATGTCTGTCTGTCTATCTTTTTGTATGTGTGTCTGTCTGTTATGTTGGAATCAACTGGTAAAATTTTGGTACGTATCCAAGATGTATAAATAAAATAAAAACTACTTAATGGATTGATTTCAAATTGTATGCCATAAATAAGTACCAGTACTTGTGGTATAGGGATCAACTAGTAAAACTGTGCTACTAATTCAAGATGGCGGAATAAAATGTTTGTAATCGTGAAACAAATACCCTATCAGGTTTTACATATATTTTCGTTTAGCGTCCCTAGTTGCCAAAAAACAGGTTTTATCAATTCCGTCGGTTAATAATATTTTTTTAACATTTCGGTAGGCCGCCATTTTGTTTCGCCATATTGGATTTTTACCAGATATTACTAGGTCATCTTTATTCATCTTTGATCAAACTTTGAAGTTAATCGGGTGTGTAATCTTTAAGGTACGCCACGAATTTTACGGACGGATCTACGGATTTGATAAAATTTCGCATCAAGGGATGCTAAAACGTGGAGATATGTAAAATGAGAGGGTGATTTTTTTACGATTACAAGCATTTTATTTGACCGCCAGTTTTTCGGCCGTCTTGAATTAGTACTACAATTTTACCAGTTGATCTCTATACTACAATTAGTTAGGGCACACAATTTGAAATCAAACCAATAAGCAGTTTTTTCTGGCTGAATTTTTGAATATTTTCTTAAGGCGCTGTTTTGGTCCTCCATCTTGGATTCGTATCAAAATGTTTCCAGTTGATTCTAACTTAATACTTGATGTTTGTGCAAAATTTGAGAAGAATTGGATAAGTAGCTTTTAATAATAATTTAACGTTTCACTAGGCCGCTATTTTGTTTTGCAATATTGGATTTTTATCAAAATGTTACCAGATCGTCCTCATATGACTCTTAATTTTTGACTAAAATTTGAAGTCAATCGGGTAAGTAGTTTTTTATGTCTGTCTGTCTATCTTTTTGTATGTGTGTCTGTCTGTTATGTTGGAATCAACTGGTAAAATTTTGGTACGTATCCAAGATGTATAAATAAAATAAAAACTACTTAATGGATTGATTTCAAATTGTATGCCATAAATAAGTACCAGTACTTGTGGTATAGGGATCAAAGTAAAACTGTGCTACTAATTCAAGATGGCGGAATAAAATGTTTGTAATACCCTATCAGGTTTTACATATATTTTCGTTTAGCGTCCCTAGTTGCCAAAAAAACAGGTTTTATCAATTCTACTTACCCGATTGACTTCAGATTTTGACCAAATATTAAGGGTCATATGGGGATGACCTAGTAATATTTTGGAAAAAATCCAATGTGGCGGAACAATGTTAAAAAAATGTTGTTATAGTGGTTTATTATTTGGGGTTAAGATCCAGTAAAAAAAAACAAGTCTTTTTAAATTATCGATGTTTCGCAACTTTAGTGTTGCATCCTCAGGACTCATATAGGTCCTATATCCTATATGAAAACCATATTATCAGTCTTTATCTACTCCGTTGGTCCGCAGATATTTCCCCTATATTAAGTTTCTAAATGGTTTTCGTTAACGATCCTGTTGTTTTTATGTTAGAGTGGTGTAATATTTGGGGTTATGATCCATTAAAAAAACAAAAAAAGTATTTTTTTAGAAGTCGACGTTTCGGTTTATTGTTGCATGACACATATGTACATGATATATCCTGCATGAAACCCACATTATCAGTCTTTACCTATTCCGATGGGCCTCAGATATTTCCCAGATATTAATTTTCTAAATGGTTTTGGTTAGAGATCCTCTTGTTGTTATGTTAGAGTGGTGTATTATTTGGGAGTTAGGATCCAGTAAATAAAACAAGTATTTTTTTAAATTGTCGGTGTTTCGCAACTGTATCGTTGCATCCTCAGGACACATATAGATTTTATATCCGGCATGAAATCCATATTATCAGTCTTTTTTAAAATGGTTTTCATTAACGATCTTCTTGCTGATGTATTAGTTGGGGTTAGGAAATATCTGCGGACCAACGGAATATGTAAAGACTGAGATAATATAGGTTTCATGCACGATATAAAAATCTATGTGTCGTGAGAATGCAACAATAAAGTTGCGAAATGTCGGCAATTTAAAAAAAATACACTTTTGATTTATTTATTGGATTCCAACCCCAAATATTAAACGATTCTAATATAACAACAAAAGGATCGTTAACGAAAACCATTTAGAAAGTTAAAAAAATTATTATTAAAAAATTAATTATCCAATTTACCTCAAATGTTGCACAAAAGTCAAGTGTTACACAGGAATTGGTAACATTTTGGTATGAATCCAAGATAGCAAAACAAAATAGGGGCCTAATAAAATATTTAAAAAATTAACCTGAAAATATTTTTTATTAAATTAATTTCAATTGTTGTGAAAGAAATGTGATATAGAGACAAATCGGTAAAGTTGTGGTACGAAATTAAGATTGCGGTATAAAATGGCGGCGAATAAAATTTTTAAAAAATCAACGTAAAAAAATCTTGTTCAATTTACAAAAATTTGCAGAAAAATTAAATACACGAAACGCAGAGCTTATTAATGTAGATACTAATTTGTATAGTGTGTGCGGCGCGTACGGTCCGGCAAGTTGCCTTTAGGCCCTAGTGATTGAAAGTTTCACTTTCGTAGTGCTTAAAGTTGTGTTATTTAAAAACCGAAATGCCGTTGTTTTAAAACATCAGTAGAAAAAAAGATTATGCAATATCTATCTACACGCTTGGTCAAATATTTGAAATAGAGCAAAAGCATGAAGCTCCCCTGATTTTTAAATAAACAATAATAAACAGCAGAGCGGCCTAAGCCCACAGAACATAATCCAGATAAATTGGAGAAAACAGCGGAAATAAAAAGGAAGTTTAGTCTTATCTTAGACGTTTAATCAAGTCGAAGATATCTCACCAACACTCAAGAGGTTAAAAATGGTTTAAGAAAACTGGATAAGAACTGCGAATTCTCTAAACGGAGCTTTGATTTTATCAGTAAATACTAGAAGTAGTTGAGTTTTCTAAATTTCTCCTAAGGAAGATTCGGAATACTTTTATATATAGTGGGGGCCATAATTTTCGCAGCATATATATATTTTTTCCTTATTGCCAAATAAAAACTTCAGCAAATAAAAAAATACAATTTTCTGCTACAGCGTATCCACAGAGCATTATAATGCAAGCTTTGCAAATAAAATATTTCTAATAAGCGAATATTCACACTTCACTGTTGCACTACCCTATATTTTAAACTCTTCCGATATTTTTTAATAATTTTTTTCTTTTATAGGGTTTTAAAAGAAATATAATTGAAAATTTCACACCTAAATTCCTAACAAATCAAAAGCTTCTATTTTCAATTATTTCCATGGCAACCCAAAATATTTCCGGCAATATTCGCCTTCCAGGGTACCCTAAGCAATGTTCTTAATAAGTGGAAATATTTCTGTCACAATACTGGGCACATGAAGTTTTTGAACATTTTATTTTTAAAATGAAAACTAATATTGTTTAATACTTCTTGTTTACTGGCACTTAAATAATAATTAAAGAATTAAAACCAAAACACCACATTTTATTTAATTCCTACTTATTGTATGTAATATTATGTATTAATCACAAAATCAAAGCGTTTTTGAAAGTCTAGTCTGTATCGTTCTGAACAGATTTTCTTCCGGATTATGTAGATTGCACTTTAGGTTAGATTCATCAGTAATGTATGATTTATTTTGAGATCGCAGGGCTCTTTGCAACGTTTACACAATTTATAGTTTTTAACTTTGTACATTATCTTGAACTTACAAGTTTTTGAAACTTGATTAATCAAGTTTATATAGTTATAAAAAATCAAGAACATCCCATTTAAACGTCAGCAGAATGCAACTCGCGTGCCCAGTAGCGCTACGTTGGCGAACGCGACTATTGTTATTCAACTGTTTCAAAGCCATCTGAGACTTTTTTGTGTTATATACCCACGGACTTCATAAATCAAAATGGACTGCCACTGTTTAATAAATATAACGTAAAAAACGTTCCACTAATTTAAGTACAAAAAAACTCTATTTAAAGCAACAGAATAAATTTGTTTTAAACACTTTAGTAGTTTCATCAAACTAAAATGGAAGGAACGTGATGTTTTTCACAATTATATATAAATAGGTGTTCTATACCTCACGTTTAACACTTTAGTACATTAAAAAATAACGTTCCACCTATTTTAGTACAAAAAACTCTATTTGAAGCAATAGAATAAATTTGTTTTAAACAATTTTTAGTAGTTTCATAAAACTAAAACGGGTGAATCGTGATGTTTTTCACTATTATATGTAAGTAGGTATTCTAGACCTCACGTTTGCAGTGTCGTAGCTACAAATTTTGAGCCCTACCGCGATTTTCGGTTTCTCAGAACAGAAAAATAACTGATGACAAAAAAAGGTCCTTTGTTGTTAGTTTAGTTAAATTTGGAGGCTAGCCAGAAAATATATGATGACTTAAAAAAAGGTCATCCATACTCTCATAATGCCCTTGAGATCGTTTGCAATTATCGCCGGGCCACCTATCCTGGCTTGCGGGGGTGGAGTTACGCCACTGCGTTTAAGGCTTTAGTACATAAAAAAATAAAGTTCCACCTATTTTAGTACAAAAACTCTATTTAAAGCAATAAAATAAATGTATTTTAAACAATTTTTAGTTGTTTTATAAAACTAAATTGGGTGGTACGCATTGTTTTACATTTATTATAAGTATTGATGTGTTCTATATCACAGTTATAACACTTTAGTATAAAAAAAACAACGTTCCACCTATTCTAGTACACATAACTTAATCTGAAGCAATAAAATAAATTTGTTTCTAACAATTTTTATTAGTTTATTAAAAGTAAAATAGGTGGAACGTGCTTTTATATAGGTGTTTTATACTACTAGAAAAAACAACTTTCATTATATACTAAGTGACAAGAAAAAGGTAAACACCTATATGTGCTCATCCGATTTTGATAATTTTTGGTATACATGCTCAGTGCCTCTTACTTAGTAAATGATTAGAGTTTTTGCTAACTTACTGGAAAAAGTGGTTCAATAGTGTGTTGAAGACCCGCGATTTCATATGCACTCATTGATACATCTAGACTCGGATCTGATGAGGTTGTCGATATCTTCTCGAGGTATCTCATTCCAGGCTACCTGAACTTCGTGAGTAAGGGCCGCTTAAGTCTGATCAAGTGGAGGGTGCTGCAAATGCAACAGCCTGCGATCATGTCCCAGACATGATCAATAAGACACAGATCAGGCGATCTTGGGGGAAAAGGTAAACCGTTGATGTAATGTTGATCCATGAACGCTAACATTTCTGTGGCAATATGCGATCTGGCACTGTCTGGCTCAAATATAGCGTTTTGGATGGTGTAAAAGTATGAAGTTACATATGGCTGAACTATTTCCTGGATGTAGCACCGGACTATCATATTACTTCTAATGAAAACTACTGGTGATCTGCTACTATATGCAATAGCACATGGACTTGACGCACTCTGTTAAATTGTGGATCATGTCTTTCACCACGTCGCGTCGGCTTCTCAGCTTTGCCCGACCATTGTGCTTTCCCAGACAGAAGTGGGACTTATCGGAGTATCCACATGATGTCTGAGTAAGCACGTCGGTCACGGAGCTCCAATACTTTTTCTTCGAAATAAGTGGTACCTTTTTAGATATAATTATTTTTTTCGCTGGTATAGTGTAGTGAGTGTCTGTGCGCACCCAGTCGTCATTTATAATATTTGAAAAGCGGGTATTTTTGGCTAATTGACGATCAAAAGTAAAATCAAATTAGTGCACATTCCAGTGGTAGTCAAAATGACGAGAAGTGGCAGCAAATCTGATTCGGATGAAATTGAGAAACTGATCAATAAAGTTTGTACCAATTTTGCTGCTCAGATAGAAGCGAAGATGGACGATAAGCTGAGCAAGCTGGACAGCAAACTAACATCTTTATGTTAGATCTTTGTGTTCCAGGTTTGACGTGTTTGCAGATTTTGTAGATGCGGAGCAAGTGGACATTCTAGGACTCTCTGAGACCTGGCTTCATGATAAAATTTCTGATGAAGCCTTGCATATAACTGGTTATAACTTAGTAAGAAGGGACCGTGGAGGACGTGGTGGGGGAGTTGCTTTTTATATTGGTAATGGTTTTAAGTTTAAAGTTGTTTCCACCCCTCCTTCCTCGGGTTCCCTTGAACAATTATGGATATCATTTAAAATGAAGGGTAAGGAACTGTGTTTTGGGACGATTTATAGGCCTCCCAATGCAAATTTGAGGAGTTGTATTGATGAATTAGAAAATGTCTTAGTTTCTTTTTTAAAGTATGATTCTGTCATATTTGGGGGCGATTTTAATGTAGACCTCTCAAAAACCAATAACACTAGTTCATTGTACTTAAATAACTTTTTTTCTAAGTATGGGCTATATCAATTAATCGACGCGCCAACGCGTGTTACGGATAACACTTCGTCGTTACTTGACATACTAGTGACATCGCGTGAAAATATTCTCTATGATATTTCTACTACTCCTATGGATGATATTTCAGATCATCACTTAGTTCAATGTAAATTAAAAATTCAAAAAACAAAACCTCCAATCTCATTTCGAACTTGTCGGGATTATTCAAATTTTAATAACGATTTTTTTGTTGCGGATTTATTGCAGTTAGATTGGCATGGTTTTTACCAGTGTGACAATATTGATGTAAAGGTTGAGATTTTTAATGACAACGTCCGTCGGGTTTTTGATGTCCATGCACCCCTTAAAACTGCGCGCATATCAAAGGCTCCTGCCCCTTGGCTGACGGATAACTTAAGGCTTCTTATAAAACTGCGTAATAGAGCACGTGCGAAGTATAAAAAACAAAAGACCGGTACTTTATGGGAAGAATATAAATCTTTAAGGAATTTTGTTACAACCGCTGTAAGAAATGAGAAACGCGCTTATTTACAATATAAATTTCAATCGGATCCTAAAGCTTTTTGGCGTACAATTAAATATTTAAATATAAATACCACTCTTAGAACAGCTCCTGGGGATATAGGTACTGCTAGTTCTTTTAATCCTTATTTCATCAATAGCATCCCCATTCCCGATTTAAGCAACAATGAATTTATCTCAGCCCATTATATTAATAAAACTCATCCTAGTATTCAAAACAAACTAAATTTTACACAGGTTAGTAATGATTAGGTTGAAAAAATTTTACGTAGCATTAAAACTAATGCCAGGGGCAGTGACAACATTGACCTTAAAATGCTGTCTTATGTTATCCCTCACCTAACGGATCAGGTTGTCCATATTATTAATTTTTCTCTTCTCAGCTCTAAGTATCCCTCGGCCTGGAAGTGTGCAAATGTTTTGCCTATCCCTAAAATTGCTAATCCGGGGCATGTAATGCCTATAAGCATACTACCTGCTGTGTCGAAAATACTTGAGAGGGTAATTCATGAACAACTCAGTAAGTTTCTCGCTAGTAATAAAATAATTCCTTCCACTCAATCAGGATTTCATCCCTTACACAGTACTACTACTGCTCTTTTAAAAGTTACTGATGATATTTTTTATGCTTGTGATCAGGGAAAAAATACCTCTCTTGTACTTTTGGATTACAGTAAGGCATTTGACACCTTGGACCATAGGATCATGTGTGCTAAATTAGGATACTTTGGCCTGGATGCTTCTTCTCTTCTCTTTATCGAAAGTTATTTAACTGGTCAAAAACAGAGAGTGGTGATTGGCGATTCGTCATCGGAACTCTTACCATTATCTAGAGGCGTGCCCCAGGGAAGCATCTTGGGCCCATTGTTATTTTCTGCTTATACTTCTGACTTTTCTTGCTTTATGAAAAACTGTAGTTCCCATCAATATGCAGATGATATGCAAATATACTATTCATTTTTTGCATGTAACTCCAAGCTTGCAGAAGAACATATAAATGGGGATCTAGAAATAATATATGAAATTTCTAAACATCATGGGTTGATTCTGAATGGTTCTAAATCTCAGTTTCTTTTGTTTGGTAAAAACCGTGATTTATTGTCTTTGCGTGATAACTTTGTTATCAAAATCAACGGTCAACAATTACCACCATCATCCACTTGTAAAAATCTCGGACTAAGTTTTGATCCTCAATTGCGCTTTGAGGCGCATGTTTCCAGTCTTTTACAGAGGGGATTTGCCAAGCTCCATACCCTACATCTGCATCGGAATTATTTATCTTCCGATGTGAAATTGGGATTGTGTGATGCCTTGATCCTTTTAGGTTTGGCATATTGCGACGTAGTATATTGGCCAACTTTATTTGAAAAAGATAAATATAGTTTACAAAAACTACAGAATGCTTGTCTCAAGTTTGCGTATGGGCATCGAAAATTTGACCATGTTACTCCTCTCTTTGTGAAATCTAGATGGTTCACCTTACAGGAAAGATTTCTGTTACATTTGGCAACAATGATTTTTAAAATTATTCAAACTAAACAACCAGAATATCTGTTTGAGAAGCTTATCCCTAGATCAAATATTCACAGTAGGTTGACCCGACACTGTGGCCTGCTTAATGTCCCCAGACACAGTACTGCGCTCTTTCAGCGTTCATTTGGCTACAATTCCGCGAAAATCTTTAATTCTTTGCCATCAGGAATTACTGCTTGCTCCAGTGTCGAAACTTTTAAGAAACACATTAAAGCATTTGTTCAAACTAATAATTATATCAATTGATGGTTATTATAATGATTATGGTTAATTTGTTACCTAGTTGTTGGAATTCTATATTTATAGGTACTTCTGATAATATTATATATATATATATATATATATATATATATATATATATATATATATATTTTTTGTTAAAGAGGCGGTTAGATGTGAGTAGCACTTAGCTAGATCTCGCCGCCATTTTACAAGTGTGTTATTTAAAATGTTTGCGATGAAATAAAGACATTATGTATTTATTTATTTATTTATCACTAAAAATCACTTGATTTCATTTCTGGTCACATTGTATTCTTTCCCTACACCAGAGCAGATGGTTACGCCGATGTTCAGCTATGAGAGGTAGCACCCAGTGTGGGCGATAAGAAAAAGAGACCAAACCTTCGTATTCGGCGATATGCTGTACGCATACCAACCATCATACCGTGCTCTTCAAACCACTGATTTGCGATGGTCCGCGTGTTGCTGAATCTGTCTCTAAAAGCCAGAAGTCCCAATCGGCGATCTAAGTGCTCTGTGGTTCTTTTGGGACGTCCAGAGCCCCTCGCTCTATGTCTTCGGCCTTCCTGAGCCCACACCCGTTCACACTCCAATAGAGTGCATGAAGATCTATCAGTTCTTATGAAAACTTCTCTTATCTACAGACCGGCTTCATGTAACCCAACAATTCGACCACTCTCAAAGTCAGTAAGCTGAGTAACCCGACGAATCCTACGCACTCGAGGCATTTTAACCAACTTAAAAAAATGCTTTGCAACAAGCTACACAGGTTTTACAATTCAAATGTGATCGTGCACACTCTCGAAAACCAACCATTCCTTTAGCACTAGCGACCTTGCAGCCACTGCAAACACTTGACAGATTAACTTGAAAATGTAAACACTTTTTGTTCGTTGTCAGATATCTCGACACGTAAAATAATATTGAATTCTAAAGAACATATTTGGGAGTTTACCTATTTTTTACTTATATTAGGAATAATTGTCTTTTATTAACACTAAATCAGATCAAAATTTCATAGAATTTTACTAACTATTTTTAGTAATCTACTTATGGTAATTGCTATTAGTGATATTAATTACACAATTATTATAAATGGTTCATATGTGACTTGAACTTTTCATTGATTACAGATTTGTCGCGGTGGCGGCTATTCAGGTGAATTCAGGAAAAATAAACAAGCAAACATCTAACTATATTTATCATATATCTTTTAAAATTTTAGTTTTTACATTTATTCACCTAATTGGTCAAAAATAAACTGTACATCTCGAATAAATATTTTACTTGACCGTTGGCGGCATGTCTTTTTAAAACGTTCAATCGAACTTTATTATAACAACTATAACAGTGGCGCAAACCACTTTGACTTTGCTGGAGGTGCTATGTTTAGTTTACGATTTCCCTATTATGTTGCCATGACAACGCGTACTCGATGACATCGAGCCCAGCACCACACACCGCTCAGTTTGCGGTGGTTGTTTACTTTTATTTTCGCGGATTTAGCTGCAACCGGTGAGTTCCTTTGCAGTTAACGTGACTGTTTTGTGTTATATTTATTTATGGTGTTGTTACAACTTCAAATTGTAAGTTAGTAAATGTGATTGTTCAAGACTGGAATACATTAAAAGACGTCTTTGAATTTATTACAAACTGTGACAAATCTGATGAAAAATCAATCCGCCTTGCAAAAGGATTTTTAGGTGAGATGAACGATTTTGATTTCACGTTTCTGGCATTAGTGTTTAATGGCATTTTCTCATTCACGGGCATACTATTTGACGGTCTTCCAAAAAAATCGCTTGACATTCATTTTTGCATATCCAATATAAAACGCTGTTCTAAGGCGGTCTGTAAAAAAATAAATGAACATTTTTTTAATCCCATGCTTAATAAAGCAAATTCTATTACAGTGATAAATCATTATAAACGTGAGCTTGGTAAGGTTTCACCTGAAGAAATTAGGCCTAAGTATAGAACCCTTTTTTATGAAATATTGGACCATATTTCAATGGAAATGACACTAAGATTTCAAGACTGTGAAAAACTTACATTTTCATGTTTGGCAGGTTCTGTTAAATTTTCCGAATATAGTTTAAATTTTCCGACTGGCCCGTTTGAAAATTTGTTATAGTTATATGGAGAAATATTTTCAAAAAGTCAACCACTTAAATTTAGCTTGGTCTTATTTTTGCCAATGAGAGTAATTGGAATATATCGCTGCAAGAGCAAATGAAAAAAATTAATAAAAATAAATATATTTTTACCGAAGCATATAAATTGTTTTCCCTTATTTTGATAATACCGTCGACAAGTGCTTCAGTGGAAAGAAGTTTTGCTTGCTTCAAATGTGTAAAAACTTATTTAAGAAATACAATATCTCAAGAAAGACTTACTTCTGTTGGCAATATTTCAATTCAAAAGGAATTTCTGGAGGATGTTATAAATAAATTTGCTGCTATGAAGGATAGGAGAATTGATTTAGTATACAAAATTTAGGTAAGTCGTAAAAAATATTCTACCCCTCTACATATAAAAAAATTCTGGAAAAAAAATTATTGCAATGTTTTCTTGCTTCATTTGCACTGCACTTACTTTTTCACCCGTGAGCCGCCACTGGTTTGTCGAAGATGTTGCTCCTCATGGATTCAATTATATCCTGAAATTTATTTTGATGTGAAAGTTTCTTACCGAAACCCCCTCTTGAATGAATTAATATCTGTAATTTTTTTCTCGGTCACTCGGAAAAGTTTTCAAAAATTTGTTCACTTTCCGGCAATAATTCAAGCACTACGGAGATTATAAATGACAGGTTTTATAAAATTCCTCACTAATGTATAAAACCAAATAATTAGGACGAAAATAATTTTGTATTCATAATTTATAAAATGTATTTTTAAATAAAATGAACTACCATTTTATTAAATTGGTTTTTAATATTTTTGTAAATAATCTTATAAAAACTAATAATATTCTTTCCTTAAACCTCATATTAAAATGAAAGTAATGAAATAATCTCAACAGTTTAACGTGCAGAGCATTGCAATAGTAGAGAAAAACATTTAAAATTATTTTAGAACTAACGGCTAAATATTAGCTTATTAAAACTAAACTGGTTAACACTCGAAGCGTGTGCCCTAGGTTTTTATCTTTTTTCAGAGTTGTCTATCTTAAAAAATATCATGCGGATTTTGATGAATTTGAACTTTGTTTCTGCGGAAAGCAGCGTAAAAATCAGATAGTAAATGTGGACCATTTCGTGAATGTAATTCGGGGAATATGGGAAGCTATTTCTCAGGAATGTATTCAGCTTCTAACTGACAGCATGTCTAGAAGAGTAGCATCTTTAATATCTAACAGGGGTGGTCTAGTCCGCTATTAAAGTTTTGTTTTATATTTATTGTTATTTTACTATTTTATTTGTTAAAATTGTTATTTTTAATTAAACTTACCTAGTTGTGGTTAGTTAGCTATTGTTAATGAATACAATAAAATAGTTGTCTACTGAAACTTGTTCTAAATGCTAATGTCCTGTATATTTGGGTAATTTCGTTCGAATAAAAATATTTGTTATCTAAGTGGCCCTGTAGTTTTCTTAAGAAGAACGTTGGCTAAAAAATTGCGAAACCGTCCCGAGACCAATATACCTTAAACCTAAAAATTATACATAACCTGTTAAATTATCAGCATTTTATACAAAGTGTTCCATATAAAGTTTGGTCCCTCAAAATTGCGAAGATAAACGGCATTTTTTCTTTTCAATTGCTATCCGCAATTTTTGGAGACTCGCTGTATAATGCAAATCTGTAAATTTCCTGGGAACACTTCACCTTAATGTGCTAAACGTTAAAACAATTGGATCGAAATTCCATTTTCAGCAAAAATATTCGTATCTCTAGAAAAAAGCGAAATTTCAAAAATTGGGAAAATTACTTTTTGCATTTCCATCCTAGACAATAGAATAAAAACGGCATGTTTCTTGTTAAAATGGGATCGTCAAAGATTTTAGATCATTTTACATCACTTTATTATATGCCCTGTATATCCCTACCAACTGACAATGCACACTAAATTGATACCTCAATTGAAAGCCAATTAACGAGCCATTCCAAAAAGTTTAAATTCAACAAACTCCCCAGAATACTTTTTAAGATAGGCAACTTTGAAAATGGGATAAGAATCTAGGGCGGACGCTTCGAGTGTTGAACAGTTTATTTTAATAGCAAAATTCGAATTATATTGTCTCATGTGGCTATGGCAGTAAATGTAATTTCTATTTTAAATTTTGCAAACGGTCTTTATATTAAATTCTAAGCACTTTTTCCAAATAAAATTATTCTATATTTTGTAACCTAATCCTTATCGGATTATTTTCAGCACTCTGCAAAGCTGACCTAAAGTATAACAATAGAAGAAAGTATTAATAAAAAACTTTTCCATATATTGTGGGCATTATGGCCAACACTCCACACTGTATATGCAAAATAATAAAAATATTTTTTACCTTCTGGCGTGTCGTAATGACATCATTTTGATTGTCAAAATGACACATATTTTCAGACTAAGTTTTCGGAATTCATTATACTCGTAGGATTGTAATAGATTTATTATATTCGTAAAACAATGAACTTAGCAACGAGAAAACGACTGCTTTTTGGGAATATTTTTTTAAAAAATGTACACAAAGTTTCACTCAATGCCGCCAGAAGTTTTGTATGTTATTCGGACAGAAAACAATCATTATCAGCCTCGGTTGACGCCTCGTCTGATAGTATTCACAGCTAGTCTCAAAATGATCGTTATTTCGATCCTTATAAATAACTAATGTAGAACGGTATCGAAATCTATCTCAGTTTTCACTTAAGTTTTGGAATTAAATATTTTTTCGTACTAGTTTGACATTGCTTTGTATTAATGTTTAAAACTAATCATTGTTTTACCAGATATGAACATTATTTAAACATTTAAGAACGTGCGTAAATTTTGACGAGATGATCAAAAATGTATTCCTATTTTGTAGAATAAAGCAGAGAGTCTCATATAGTTATAGTATAAAAATATTACCGCTATTATTTATTGTTTAAATAGCAGAGGTAATTTATTAAATTAATAAACAAAGAAGATTAATATAGCAATATTTATTTTTTAAGTCATGTAATTAGTAAATCCATTTTATCACGAAAATCATTTTCATTTTCGTTCTTCGAAACATTATTTTATTGCCCAAAATTAAAATCTATTATATTTGTATAATTTTTATAAGATCAAATAAACAAACAAAAGTATGCTTTATTGCAGCAGGAAATCTGTTACAATTTTATGGACAAAGCGAAATTTACCTTAAAACAAAAAAAACAAAACATTGAAAAAACGAAATATTAATAAAAAATAACATATTTTTCGATAGGTCAATGTAAATACATAAATTGTAAATATAAGACATTTGTTATATTCGTAACATCGCCGTAAAGCGGTTAATGAATTCAGGTGACCTTAACAAAAGGAAACAAACAATACAATAAACAATTCATATTAAAATTACTTAAATTACTTAAAAAAACTCTATTTTGTTATCGTTGTACAAGCAAAATAAGTGAAGTTAAACAAAAAGTGTACTGAACTAATATAGTAATTTAAGTGTATCAGAAAAAAAGAAAATGTATAACTTTAATCTAATATGTCACAAAAATAATTAATGTTAACGGACTATCAGAGAGTTCATTCGTTATAAAATATTTTCAAGCAACATGACACCCAAAAAGATTTAAGTAAACAAACAAATAAAAAACATTTTAATCAGACTTATTCATTATAAAAATTATTAAAGGAGTAAAAAGGTCTTTCAATGAGGTACGCTTCGGTTTTTTTCGAAAGAGTGTAAACATAGGGATTGTTTTTAAATGTTCTGGAAGATGATTGTACAAATACTAAGAAATTGCTCAGTAGTACAGCAGCCTCAAAAGGGAAGGCCATAGCGGAGATGGGATTCAAATACAGAGAAATAAGTCAATCTGGCAGAAGACACGTCCAGTTGTTTTGAAACCGATCGAATTGCAAAGCAAGAGGTAGAAAGTTTTTTTAATTAATGTGACAATATGCTTAGACCATTTTAGGTTGTTATTTATATTTAAACCCAGGAATTTATCCAACTCAACGTATTTAATATTGCTGTTAAGTAGCTGAAGTGGTTCTAAAGTCCTCTTATAAGATAAGGCCACCGTTTTATCCACATTGAAGCAAAGCAGGTTCGAATTGGACCAAGCCCTAATAATAACAAGGTCGTTGGAAATATTAGAAAGGAAAAATTAGTAAAGACGTTGTATCAAAGTCACTCCATGTTATGCTTGTGTAGTCAGCAAAGTGAGAGATTTTTCAAATAATTTTTAGGTTGGTGATATCATTAATGTATAACAAAAAAAGAATAGGTCCCAAGACCGAACCTTGAGGGACTTCACTTGTAATCAATTTACAATCAGAATCAGAACCATTTCCCCTTACAAATTGTTGCCTATTACCGAGATAAGATTTAAACCAATTTAAAGAAATACCACGGATTCCATAAAAATTCAGCTTGCTTATCATAATTTCATGACCAACAGAGTCAAAGGCTTTTGCATAGTCACAAAAAAACTGAGGCGGTGGGGTGGTTATTATTGAGGGATAAGTAGACGTCGCTAAGCAACGAGAACATGGCGTCACAGGTGCACTTGTTGGGTAAAAATCCCAACTGATCCGGATCTGATGTTTAAGGAGAAATGGCATAAGACGATTCTTGAGTAACCTTTCAGTGATTTTTAATAGCAGGGGCGATAATTGCAAAAGTTAGTATTTTTGCCGTCTTTATGAAGAGGAATAATTATAGCTATTTTAGAGAATACAGCTTTTATAAGGGATTCATTTATTAGTGTTGTAAGGGCCTCTATGACTAGGAGCGGAAGGTTCAGGAATAATTTAATTGATACGTCATCAGTGCTACATGAGGATTTGCTTGTGATGTTATTCATTTCTTTCAATAGATCCATGCTGCTAACAGGGCTTAATGAAAAGCTATCAGCGACATTTTTCGATGGAGGGAGAAACTAAAGAGGGTCCAAACTTGGCGAGATACCAGAGGTAACATTTTGGCTTACATTAATAAAATAATCATTTAGGTCATTTGGTCTTGGCAAGATCTGAGTCACGGGGTTTGATTTGTTTCTGAGGTCTTTGATAATGGACCAAGTTTTTTGTGAAACGTTTTTAGATGTTAGACGTTTTTGATAATATATTTTTTTTACTGACTTGATTAATTTAATACAGATCCTCCTATAATTAGAGATATAGTCAAGAATTTTTTTATATATAAAAGAGAATACATATTTTTAGCAGAAATGCGTAGTCCTTTCGTAGTCCACGGTTTATGACGCTTAGGTTTGATAGTCTAAAACGGGATGGCTGTATTAAAAGCACTTACACACAATCTTCTTTAAGAAAGCTCTAAAATTTGAGTTAACACTTTCAAATTCAAAATTTCAGTCGGAGCTTATGCAAATATTATGAAATTCTGAAAAATTGGAGGCCCAGAAAATTCTGCCCTTATGGCGAGGTCTCTGTAAGGACCTAAGAGGTATACTAAATTTGGAAAATATTGCTTCGTGATCAGAAAGACCTGTGCTAAAAACCTGAGATTGAACCTCTGATGGAGAAAAATCAGACGCCACGTAGTCAATGATCGAAGAAGAGTATTTTGAAATTCTAGTTGGAGACGATACATGCATTGCAAGACCGAAAGAGTCGAATATAGAAATTAAATATTTCTGGGTAGCACAAACAGTAGCATAGTCAATATTAAGGTCTCCGCATAGAAGTTTCCTGCCTTTTACTGGTAGACTATCTAGCAAATTTAGCAGGTAATTAAAGAACGATTGTATATCAGAATTTGGTGATTTGGTTCCCATTTAGGGAAAGAATCAGTGTTCCTCCATGAGCTAAATTATTTCTGTCATATCTAGCTATTGTGGAATATCTCTCCACATAAAAGGGTTCGTTTAGATTCAGCCAGTGCTCAGTAATTACAGCAAGTTGGAGGAACTCCAATTCTTCTTTTTTTATTAATATTAAATTTTTACAGAGTACATTGTAATATCAGTATATTACATGTTTATGATAAGAGGTACATAATGACTAGATCTTCGACTTCGATCTTTGACTTTATTACATCTATACAAACTCCAAGAGCTTTATATCGCAAAAAATAATAACGTTAAAAATTTCATGACCCTACCGTACCAATACCAAAAAAAAAAACAGAAAATAAAACGCATATATGATATCCTGATAGTATGGCTGATAACAATAGAGCGTTTTTAAATATATTACAGTAGGTGAAATAATGCGTTACGTCCGTTTGAATTGAACACATTATTTTTACACTAAATGAATGCAAAATTTATATGTTTCATGACAAGCTTTCATTAAAAACGATTAATATAAAATATAGAATTAATATTTATATTAGATCTATTTTTCTGTTATTTTAGCAAACGTGACGTAGGTGCATTTAGCTAACGGGCCTTAATTAATGTTTATTTTATTATTTATTTAAAGCTTTGATTATTTAATAATGGGAATTTTATATTTTTCTCTTGAATTCTATATTATGTTTTTAGGATATCTCCTAATAAATTAGTGTTATCGAGATAGGTTGTTAATATTTGGAAAAAAATATATAATGAAAGTATAATAATTTATAACATAATATAAAATTATATAATACAGGGTCCGGCATAAGTCAGTTAACCGATTTGCATACAGAAAAAAAAAAGAAAAGAAGAGCATACAGAAAGATGGTTTATTGATTTGTTAATTTAGATACAAAAGTAATGACTGCTTAATTGTTGCGTTTTAGGTTCAAACTACCTCCCACCTTCCTAAATGCGGATACGACACCGCTTATTTACGTTTGAGCAGGTTTTTTCAAAGAATTCTGGCTGCGCGCGGAGAGCGTCATATTCTTCTTCAATTTTTGTTTTCAAATGTTCAATGTCACGTAACGGAGTCGCAAACACTTAACTTTTAAGTACTCCTCAGAGGAAAAAATCACTGGACATAAGGTCTGGTGACCGTGCTGGCCACTCGATTTTTCCCATTTTTCGTATCCACATGTCAAACTCGGCATTCAGATATTCGCGAACTTGTAGTACTTAGTGGGATGAGGCTCCATCTTATTAAAAATATCGAATACCCGCTATCTCCGGGTTATTTTCAAGTTGATCCTTTAAATCAATAAGCAGACTATTCTGAATTCACGGTGTCCTCAAAGAAATACGGACCAAGGAGACGACCGGCGTGAATTGCTGCCCACACTGTTATTCCAGGAAAATTCAGCTCTTGGGCAATGGTTTGATGAGGGTTCTCAGATGCCCAGTAAATACATATGTGCCGGTTAATCCGTCCGTTTAATTTGAATTGCGCTTTATCGTCCCATAGAATTTGCCGATAAAATTGGTTCTCATCTTCCGCGCAACCAGTAAACCACTCGCCGAATTCCAATCTGCGATTAGGGTCATCTTCCATTAGTGCATGTATCAAACCTGGACGATAACATTGATAATTCTGTCTCTTCAATATGCGACGTAAACTGCTGTCTGATATGTGTAATTGAAGTGATGCACGAACCACAGATTGGTTAGATGTCTCCACAAAAGTTTGCGCAACGAGATGCATATTCTCTTCTGTCACTACCGTGGTAGCTTGACCACTACACGGCGCGTCTAACACCGACCCGGTTTCCTGAAACTTCTTGTTTAGCTTATAAACCATCTCTCGCGTAGGCACGGGCCTGTTAGGATACTGCGCCGAAAATTCATTAAAGATCATCTCGTTAGTAACCGGCAATTTTAAACTAACATTTGTAGCACTTCTCACGTCTCATTACATTAATTCAACCGCGTACACGAAGACGTGAGCAAAACCGTAGTTTTTTGGCAGTGTTGCCTGCTCGCACAGTTTTCGTATAGCGTTAACTGACTTTTGCCGATATATTATAATATAATATAATATAATATAATATAATATAATATAATATAATATAATACAATATAATAAAATATAATATAATATAATATATTAAAATATAATATAATATAATATAATAAATGCCTAAATGAGACTCTGTAACTTTTTTGAAATATTTGGGCTGGTACAATGGTTTGTTGGCTTTTTACACCGACGACTCATATATAACATTTTCAAATTTATGTATAATTATTTAGTTTATAGTAAACTGAGGCAATTACAAAATTTGACTGGTTATATAGTTACTGCTTTTCACACAGTGTTCTATCACTATCCTGTCGAATAACCCTACGAGTTGGATTTTTCCAAATTTACATATCATACACTTTATAAAAGAAAGTTAATAGAATCTTTATTAATAGGGTGTTACTATTGAAAGTGACATATTTTGAATATATAATCAGTTTTAGTTACTAAGATACTGGCCTTCTTTATTAATGAAAACAACAATTTTTTCATTTACAATAAAATATTCTGTTTTTTTGGTTTCTTCTTTCAGTCCATTTCACTCACATGAATTATGATAAACATATTTACTTTCTTCTTTCTTGTAAATATCAATTTTAACACTTTGAGAACACTTGAACTATTAGAAAGTTTCAGTTTACATAGCTTTTTGTTTTCATTTATCCAAGCTGCTTTTTGTATGTTTGCTCTGTTTGGAATGTTTAATGAACATTTTGCCCATAGTTTTTCATTATTTTAAGCCAATTAGTAATCTGAAACAAAATTGAACATTATAACTTTGCAGTTAAATATAACCTTTAAAATATCAAGACTTTTATGTAAATTACATATTACATACCTCAGTATGTTTTATTCATAATTCATTGGATTACATTTTGTAAAGTATTCTCAACTTCTCTAAATTAAAACAAAAGAAATTTGTTTTTGTTTTATTTACAAATATTCGGAATTTGCCTGCTTTTCTCTTCTGTCACTATAGTTTCATTGGTTTCTTATTCTTCGGCATCCAGCCAGCTTTGACAATGTCTGGTTTTTGTATTTCAGTTAAAATCTTGGTTCTGCTCAGGGGCAGTTCGCCAGCTCTATTCGGGGACACCGAATATTATCGGATTCTTACTCCCTTCCACTAGTGGCACCAGCACTGGACTCCAATGTAATTATTATTTTATTTTTTGGCATTAGGTTGGCATAAGTCCCTTCTGAAGTGAGGAAGAATGATGTAGGGGAATGTCAAACTTCTT
This sequence comes from Kuschelorhynchus macadamiae, assembly GCA_030620095.1. Taxonomy (NCBI): domain Eukaryota; kingdom Metazoa; phylum Arthropoda; class Insecta; order Coleoptera; family Curculionidae; genus Kuschelorhynchus; species Kuschelorhynchus macadamiae. The sequence goes on along the minus strand of JAUTXW010000961.1, from coordinate 2,186,740 downwards.
CGAATTTTCTGGAGTTCATTTTCTCGCTCCTTTCTATTGGCTCTTCTTAGAGGTGCAACATGTGTCCGGCTTTATAAAAATGCCTTAATGGACCGATCTTTTTTAAGTTCTGAAAGTATGTCCTAAGTAATTTCTTTTTAAAGTGCAGTGCCGTTGAACGTTTGATCAACCACGTGAATGGCGTCCTGAATTTTGTTTTGTCAGTCGGTCCTCGAGAAGCCTTTCTAGATGTCTGGAAATTCCCTTTGTTGGTGACCGTTGACGTCGAAGGAACCCTCTAGATGACTAGAGGTAAGGCAATGTCTTTGAATAGATTTGTTGTAAATAACTTGTTTTTGCACATTCCGTGTCGATTTTATTTTAAGACAAACAATCGTTTGTAGAGTTTCAGGTTAAGAATTCAAGATATGGTTTTGAATTAATTCTTAATTTTTATATATATAAATTTTATATAAGGTAGCAGAAAGGAAGTAAGTAACCTATTTTTTGTAAAACATCCTTGGCGAAATACTTTATATTTTTAAAACTTTTTCCTTGCGGCCGCGGCAGTGTGGTAAAAGAAAATTCATGAATTTTTGATTCCCTGTGCACTATTTAATTTAATTTTCATATTTACATATTTGCATCATGATATTTCGCCAGATGTTCACAGGTTGATGATATAATGGTAATAACATTCTAACAAATTGACATCTTTGATATATTTTATATTTTTACATAGAACTTGCTTGATGTATTTATTTTTATTTCTTAACATCACTTAAATTGTAAAACATAAACGAAATTTCGAAATTTGATATATTCACAATAATAAATATTTATTTAAGTATGTTCCTACACTGATTGAATAAAATTATTCTAGGCATCATTTATTACAAATTATTTTCCGTAGTTTCGATTAATCCATTGCATTATGTGTTTATTTAATTTATTGTGTATGTTTATTTAATTTATCACTAGTAAGTTTAAAATTTAACGTTCCTTTCAGTTAATCACGGCTTAGTTTTCCTTTCCAATGAATACTCGTTTTTGTATTCATTCCATGCAGAAAACTAAGCAAATACCATGCATAAAAAGTTTAACAAATCACATTCGAGCACATATTTATTTAAAATAGGAAAGCAAATAAAACAGTCAAGCTCACACCAGAAACGAAGTATGAAAATTGCAAGCGTAAATTTTCCCGTACGACGATTTCCTGTCGAAAAAACAAACATGAAAATGTCAGGCACACCAAATAAAATGTATTAAAGTTTAGCCGACCCGGGGAAAGGTGAAAATAGTGTATTTTTCGGATTAGAATCGGGAAAAATATCTAAAATTTCATATTTTCGTGATTTTTCCATTTGGAATTTTAAAATATTAAAGCAGAATTGAATATATCTTTATATATTTTCTCAGGCTGTAAATCGTTCAAGTACATATATTTATTTTAGATTGAAAAAATATTTATTATAGACAGAGTTCAGTGTTTGGTTGTGTCGACATTTGTTTTAAAGCATACTGTTTGTTTGCTCGTGTTACTTCTTGTAACACGAGCAACACAAAGACAAGTGCTAGGAACTTTGATATATTTAGACAGGGCCATTTCTAGAGTTTTTCATCACACCAACAAAAACCGTAAATTTCCTTTCTCGGAATTTCCCTGGCTTAAATATTTCCTTTCATTGAGATTAGTGAAGTGTATTCCAATTTAGTTTCAAATATAGCCAGTTAGTAATACATATATATATATACATATACATATATATATATATATATATATATATATATATATATATATATATATACATATATATACATATATATGTTGATTTTTACTCCTTCACGGATGGAAAAATACAATGTGTTTTCATTCCGGGTGTACATCCGTTCACTACTGTCGTTCTGAAAAGAACAGTTTTGCTGACGTTTCGCCAAAATCACATTTGGCATTTTCGAAGCTTTCTTTCTCGCGTCCGAATAGAGACTCTCTATGAAAACACATTTTACATACATATATATATATATATATATATATATATATATATATATATGTTAATTTTTACTCCTTCACGGATGGAAAAATACAATGTGCTTTCATTCCAGGTGTACATCCGTTCACTACTATCGTTCTGAAAAGAACAGTTTTGCTGACGTTTCGCCAAAATCATATTTGGCATTTTCGAAGCTTTCTTTCTCGCGTCCGAATAGAGACTGAAGTGTTGGTGACTGCGACGCTTCCTTTTATACCCCCACTCGGGGCCGAAGGTTATATCTGCGCAGGAGTTGGTCGTTATTTATGTTTTCCGGATGGTGCTGTTGTTGTTGCGCTAATTGCGCTTGAGTTTTTGCGATTTTAGATTTGTCGATTATTGTCTTCCATACTGTTGGTAGTTTTAATGATTCGTCCCTTTTATTTAAATCACCTTGCTTTTCAATTTCTATGGCTTCTCGGATTATTCTGGTCTTATAATGTTCTATATTGGCAATCTCCCTACACCCATCGAAATTTATTTTATGGCCGGTTTCCTGATGATGTAGGAATAAAGCTGAGATTGTTTGTTTATTTCTGATGCTGAGTTTATGCTCTTCCACTCTTGATGATATTCGCCTGTTAGTTTGCCCTACGTACAACTTTTCACAGTCCTGGCACGGAATACTGTACACTCCGTGGTTTTCCAGTTTGCTTTTATCTTTTGGGTTTCCGAGTAGTTTACCTATAGTTGTTTGTGGCTTGTGTATTGTTTGTATGTTGTGTTTCCTCAGAATTCTTCCGATTCTGTCTGTTGTGCCTTTTACATATGGTAAGACTACTCGTTGTAGCGGCGAATTAACAGCACTAACAATATTGTTAGTGCTGTTAATTCGCCGCTACAAAAACTGGAGAAATACCTTTCTGAAATTATGCAACCAACTGTAGAAAAAGCTGATTCATTTGTAAAAAACTCGGAGCATTTCACTCGAATTATACGAGATATCGTCCTTGAAAAAAACGATATCATAGCAAGCCTAGATGTCAAATCGTTATATCCCAGTATTCCCATCGACGAAGTATTGGACAAGATTGCTATGAACGAGGATTTCCAGGCACATATAATAGAACTCTCGGAGCATTGCCTCAAAAATACTTATCTTTCTTTCAACGGGCAAATGTATAAACAAATGGATGGTGCTCCAATGGGGTTGGTCACAAAACTACATAACGGACATTTCGAATACACCGTGTATAGAAAACCAACACATACAGACAGATATTTAAATGCAAAATCACATCATCACCCAGCACAAATTTAAGCTGTGGCAAATACTCTAATATCTAGATCCGTGCGACTAACTGAAACACAGACGAGACAAAACGAACTTAAGGTAATATCTAGTGCTTTAAAGAAAAATGGCTACACAAATCGCACCATAGAAAAAGCTATTAATGCACAAGTTTCCCGAACAACGAACAACAAAAAATATGAACCGAAAAAGCAACGAGTAGGCTTACCGGGGAAAAATTGAAATATTGTCTCTATATATAAAAAATAATATCCATGGATTTTTTTTGGAAAATTACACATGCGAACAACAAAAACTTTTAAAAAGCTATTTACTTTTTACATTTTTTCTGGTATTTACAGATATTGTAGGCATCTACAAGTAACTTTTAAATGCCCTTTAAATAGTCCTTGAAATCCTAGGGGCATGTTTATATTCAAGTATTATCTTCATACATCAAAAAACTTTATATAATATTGGCCTAAAATTAACTGATGAGTTAAACTTTTGATTTTTTACGTCCCACATCACGGCTCTGCACACGGTATACTATAGTTTCATTATTAATTTTAGAAAAATCCATAAGAAATTGCGCCGAAATTCTCTGAAAAAGTATTAGAAAAATTCATAGGACTTTAAAGAAACATAAATTCCACCCGTTTCAACTGACAAAGTTCAAATATTTAGTTTACGCTAACAAACAGAAACGTTTGGAATTCTGCAGATTTATAATCGACAAACTTGAAAAAATGTGCATTACTGGGCAACCGACAATTTCGAACAGTTTGTAGAAGTAGGTAAATCATCCAGGTCACCGATCAGTAAATGTGTGAAGTGAGATAAAAATAGTAGTATTTTGGAATCCCATTTTTTTTATTATTCGCCTACCGGTAACCTCTACCTGTAATTTATTATGACATTGGACATTATGTCAATGATTTACGTTTAAATGAAGAACAAGAAATTATTTTTTAAAGGCTCTTTTTAATGAAAGGAATGAAATCTTGATTGGGAAAGATGAATCAATTAAGTAGCCGTCGAACAGTCGAGACCTAACTCCGCTTTATACTTTTTATATAAATATAAATTAAAACCCACAATGGTTGATCACAGCCATGAAAACATTGAAAAAGGCTTATCTTTTTTTTGTATACAGATTAACAGGGGTTATTCAAGGTATTTCAACAGTGTAATCACCAAGATCAGCTGTATAATTGTGGTCTATCATGTAAAAGGTGTCTCAATTAACACTTTTCCACCACTTTCTGAATGAACTGATAAACCTTTTTATAAAAAAACTTTGTCTTGTATCCTATAACTTTTGTATTTAATATTTTTTCTATAAAAACAGTTAAATAAAGTTAAAGAGGAGGGGCCCATTTATAGTGGAACATCCTGTAGAATGTAACGTTACATTAAATCGAGTAATTAAGTCGCGTAAGTTCACAGTTCTGAGAGTCCGTTATTTTTAGAATTGAGTTCGGTTTCTACAAGGAGCTGAATTGACTTCAACAATGTTAACTAATTTAGTGAAAATGCAAAACGTTATTTTTAAAGCGTATACAAACACAGAGACTGGAAAAAAATTAGTAGTTGAGGTAGGCTTAGGATACAATCAAAGTGGAGAATATTTTCCTACATGCCAACCTTTCATCTCAAAGTGTTGCGTTCTGAATTAAATAACTTTATGCAATGAGTAATGAGAATTAATTAGAGTGACCAATGAGACATCCTACGATATTTGTTATTTTTTTATATTTTATGTTACGTTTGCTGAATTACTTAAGCGAATATTGCATATAAATGTAGGTATTTATTACTTTTCATCGTTAGATTTGTCGAAAATATTTACATTTATATTACATTACAATTCAGCAACAATTAGTTACACTGCTATTAAGAAAAGCCATTATTATGGATTCATTTGTAAGTAAATCTAATAAAGTAAATTATAAATTCTACTTCTTTGTCTCCTTCTTAAGTCGAACAACTAACCCTCTTACATTTCTCGCACAACCTTTTAAGTAATCCTATGTCCCAGAGGGGATATCTTCTTTATAAAGAATGACTTAAGCTTGGAAAGACATTTTTCTTTCTACCGGGGTTTTCTATTTCCTTTCCGCTCTGTACTGATAAAGCCGAACTTTATTTGGACAAATGCGACGGATTTTGCGGTAATATTCCTCTTTTCTTGGGCACACAATCGGCTACATAATAAGTATAAATAGCAATACAGAGTGTGCCAAAATAGGTGGGTAAACTCTCAGAGGAAAAAAACCAAACGAAAATGGTAATAGTTAAACTGCTCCCAACCTCAATATTTAGTGATAAAGGCAATTTAATTAACTTTGGGTGATTTATGTAGTAATTTAAGATGCTTAAATTAACGAAAATATGCTTCTATTGACTTCTATTGTCAGGGAGATCGGCAATACAAATTGTTACTTCACAACTTTTAGTTGCATAAGAATATTTCACAGTAACGTGTTTTTCTTACCCCCAGATATTTTTTATTTGCCCTTCGATATTTAAATTCTATTAGTTTAGAATAATTTTAATATTGTGTTAAAATTACAAATCTCCTAAAGTATTACGTTCCTTGATATGATTGAAGGTTTACTTGCCTCTATATTATAACAAAAGTACATCTAAAAATAGTGATGACCTCCTTATTCTCCATACTACTATAACTTTAAATAAAAGGTCTATGTAACATAAGATGTGCACCTTACTATGACAATTTGAATTGTGACGCAATTTTTAAAACCTATGAGAACTAAAAATATATGTAAATTATACTTCGATTGGTCACATCCGAATAGAACACCCTGTAGTTACACTTCTTATGCTGTTGACAACGCAATTTTAGAGAGATAAGAGATGAATCATAGGTACCTGCACCGACCCGGCAGATGTTAACTCACATAAACATCATTATACTTCTTGCGTTGTAGACAAACGGAGCGAAGTGAAACGCGGCGCGACGGGAAAAAATTCCCTGAAAGATAAACAATATTATTATTTCGTGCCAATAGACTAAAGTTGTGAAGTGTGTGGTTGTTGTTTAAAATGGGAAAAACCCACAAAAGGAAGGGAAAAGAACTGGGTTCCATCAAAAAGAAGATGAAAAAACTTCAGCAACGCCTTAATGAACTTGAATCAAGTAAGTAAAATATTTTTTCTTTTAAAATTAATTTAACAGTGGTGCCAAGACGGAGAAAAAGAAGGGAAGAGACAAATATTATGCCATTGGCTAATATTTTTGGCATGGGTTGTCTACTTTGTAGACTAAATAAGTGGTCAACATTACAGTTGATACATCGATATGAAACATTTGGGTTTTATATTATTAAAATAAGCTGATTATAAACAATTTTCCTTGAATTGTTTGGCTTACTAAAGAACTGCCCAAACCCAGCATAGTCCTTGACTTATGCCCGCCATGTGTCTCAATACAATAGTATATTATCTAATTACTGTTATATTATATTCCCCTAATGTTATTCTACATATTATGGGCATTCATAAACCAGTAAGAGAGTTAGTCTCTTCGGGACTAACGCCGGGGTTTTTTTTTATGATTTCAGGCGAAGAGTCAGATTCATCAATTAGCACTAGCACTACTAGTGATAACAGCAGAAATGTCCTTAATAGTATTTTGGGTGCTGATCCCTCGGATAAAAACACATTGGGTCCAGAACTCTCTGAAGAAATAGTGAATAGATGGGAAAACTATCTAACACAAGGGATTGACAAAGAATCGAAATCCCAGCTACTGGAAAAGTGGCGAGTTCCGTCCAATTGTGTATCCCTTCAGGCTCCTGAGCTAAATCCGGAGGTAAAGGCAATGCTCCCGCCTACCGAACAGAAAAAAGATAATTTTCTTCAAGAATTACAGGAAGTGTTGGGTAAAGGCTTGGCTGCCCTGGGAAGTACCCTTGAAGTTTTGATTAAAATGAGCAACTCGGGGCAAAAATCGCAAACCCAACAAATCTTGCGGAAGCAGGAAAGATTTTGTGTTACGTTCACAACAAGATATCCAAACACAGAAAATTTCAGCTGAATCCCCATTTTAATTCCAAAATTCAAAAAATAGCGGCTGAACAAATTCCCGATAATTTCCTTTTCGGCAAAGATTTTGCCGAGAAATGCAAAAATGTGAAGGCCTTTGAAAATACCGCAAGAGAACTGCAAGCAGGTTCGTCAACGTCAAAAAACTTCAAAACCAGAACATCAAAAACAAGATGGAAGGGCAAGTACCAAAACAAACCCAAACGGAACAAAAACAACAAGGACAAGGAGTACAAGGACTCGAGGAAATACAGGAGGGACTGGAAAAAACGTTAGAGGTAAATAGAGATTTCAAATACGCTGGAAGAATAAAGTATTTTCTTAACCAGTGGAAAGAAATAACCAATAATAAAATTATATTGGATTGGGTAATGGGTTATAAAATCCCGTTTATCTGCAAACCATATCAGGTCAAGGTTCCTAAAGATAAAATACTTAATAAAAAAGAAATAAAACTTTATTCGGAAAGTGTACGAAATCTTTTAGTCATAGGAGCAATTAAAATTGTCGATAGTTGTAAAGACCAGTTTTTGTCTTCTTTTTTTTTCTGAGGCAAAAAAGTAATGGCGACTATAGATTTATTTTAAATCTGAAAAAATTAAATAGATTTATCAGTGTTTCTCACTTCAAACTTGAAGATATTCGAACGGCAAAAAACCTCATTACTAAAAACTGTTATCTTGCTTCGATAGATCTTAAAGATGCGTATTTTCTTATCTCGGTCTATAATAAACATAAGAAATACTTAAGGTTTAAATTTTTGCAGCATATATATGAATTTCAATGCCTGCCGTTCGGGTTATATACAGCCCCTTATGTATTTACAAAGCTATTGAAACCTGTTTTTTCACAACTACGTCATAAACAATTTTTATCAGTTACGTATTTAGATGATTTTTTGCTAATAAGTAAGGATTTTCAAGGCTGTATTCAAAATATAACAGAAACCAATGATCTTTTAACAAAATTAGGGTTCTTTATTAATTTAGAAAAGAGTAATTTGATTCCTGCACATTAACAAAAATTTTTGGGCTACCTTTTAAATACACAAAGTATGAAAATAAAAATACCTGAAGAGAAAAAATGTAAAATAAAAAATTTTATTCACAAAATAATGCTCGTTAGGAAAATAAAAATTAGGAATTTTCTCAATTTGTAGGAACATTGGTGGCAATTTGCCCTGTAGTAAAATATGGGTGGTTATATATAAAATCCTTTGAAAGAGAAAAATATAAATTTTTAAAAGCAAATAATGAAGACTACAATAAATTAATGAGCATTTCTTCCTATTTACGAACAGATTTTATATGGTGGTTAAATAATATTGACGATGCACAACAAAACATAAAATTACCTCATTATAAATGTACTATATACTCAGATGCATCCAGAAGTGGGTGGGGCTCTGTCTGTAACGGTCTGGAAGCAAAAGGGTTTTGGCAGTTGGAAGAAGGGAAGAACCATATAAATGTGCTAGAACTTATTGCCGCTTTCTATGGTCTAAAATCATTTGCCAAAAATTTTAAAAACTATCACATTTTGTTGAAAATAGATAACAAAACTGCCCTATCAGTAATAAATAGAATGGGGAGCATTAAATATAGAAAACTTAATTACGCGGCTAGGAGGTTGTGGCAGTGGTGCGAAAAACGTAATATATTTGTTTTCGCGACATATATAAATACCTTGGAAAATGTAATTGCAGACAAAAACTCAAGGTGTAAAAATATAGATACCGAATATTCGCTTGACAGCCGAGCGTTTGCAGAAATAACAACAAGATTGGGCGTTCCCAAAATTGACTTATTTGCCACTTATTTAAATAAAAAATGCAATAAATTCGTATCTTGGTTTCCCGATCCAGAATCTATAGCAGTAGACGCTTTCACTATAAATTGGAAAAACTTAGAAGGCTATGTATTTCCACCTTTCTCCTTGCTGCCAAAAGTATTAAATAAAATAGAAACTGACAAAGCATGTTGCTTAGTAGTATATCCAATATGGAAATCTCAGCCGTGGTTTCCAAAACTGGAATCTATGATTTCTTCAGAGGTTATTATCTTGCAACCTCGAATTAATTTACTTTTATCTCCTTTTAGCGAACCCCATCCAATTTGGAAACAACTTACCCTGGGTGCTGCAGTTTTATCAGGCTCGCCTACGGCAAGCAAAATATTCCAGAAGAGACTATGGATGTCATGCTAGCGTCCCTAAGCAAAAATACCTTAAAACAATACAATTCAACATATTCTAAATGGTGGCTATTTTGTGATGGTAATATTCAAAAAATGTTTCACCCTAGCATAGATACTATTTTATCGTTTTTAAAAACCGAATTTTCAAATGGAGCGCGATACTCAACCCTCAATACACATAGATCTGCACTAAATCTAATAAGTAAATCGGGTAAATCAGAAGTTGTTGTAAGATTTATGAGGGGAGTATTTAACCTACGGCCTCAATTTCCTAAGTATAAAGAAAGGTGGGACCCAGAACCCGTATTAAATTACATAAGCTCATTAAAAATATCAGATAACATAACTTTAGAAAATTTAACAATAAAAATGATTTTGCTCCTAGCGCTTTGCTCGGCACAGCGAGTACAAACATTCTCAAAGATTAAAATTAGTAATATTCAGATTTTTGACGAAGGGGTTGAGATAAAATTTTCAGACATTTTGAAAACTTCTGGGCCAAAGAGGGCCCAACCCCATTTAAAATTCCCATACTTCATAGAAAATAAAGAACTTTGCATTGCATCTGTCATCTTGTATTACATCGAAAAGACAAAATCTGTAAGGGAAAGTCAAGATATTCTTATTTTAACCATCAAAAAGCCCTATAGACCCGCAACAACTCAAACACTAAGTCGCTGGATTAAAAAAGGGTTAGAAAATTCGGGAATTGACGTTCAAAAATATAAAGCGCATAGCACCAGAAGTGCAGCGTCTTCGGCAGCCCTTAGGGCAGGCACTTCGGTGGACAGCATTAAAGATGCTGCGGGGTGGTCGCAAAGAAGCGAAACATTCAATAAATTTTATAACAAACCACTATGTTCAAAAGATTATTTTGCAAATTATATAAAACAAATATATAATCCAAAGAAAATTTAGTGTAGTTTTAAAGTTAGTTTGTTAAAACTATGTTAAGAATTATAATTAGTTTAGTAGGGTTTTGTTCTTTTGTTTAAAATATCTTCTCATATATTTATCATGATAGTTTTACTATTATTATTAGGTTAAGCAGTTTGATAATGCATAACAAATAAAAATATATAATAAATAAATAAAACATTATTTGACACATATGTTTTAGTTTGCTAGTAAAGGATCGCCACATTCTCTAAACATCTACAGGGTGTTCTATTCGGATGTGACCAATCGAAGTATAATTAAGGATTAAACGACTTACCTGTAAGGAAGTTCAATCCAAATTATACGAGATTGGTCACATCCGAATAGACGCCCTCCCTAGGTTCTTGTCCCGGCCCAGGCGATCCTAGAATATTAAGAAGTATAATGATGTTTATGTGAGTTAACATCTGCCGGGTCGGTGCAGGTACCTATGATTCATCTCTTATCTCTCTAAAATTGCGTTGTCAACAGCATAAGAAGTGTAACTACAGGGTGTTCTATTCGGATGTGACCAATCTCGTATAATTTGGATTGAACTTCCTTACAGGTAAGTCGTTTAATCCTTAATTAAAAAGTAATTGGTATTATGGAGTTTGAACCATTCTGTTCAGGAAAAGCAATATATCAGTCAAAAAATGTAACGTATGAATTACCTAATAAAGAAATCTCTCCAAGAAAATAGTCTTCTAATAAAGTTTGCATAAGCAGACAACACAGTAAATTCAAGAGTTGTATCTTACATATTTATCAATCCGGGCGTTTTGGAATCATTAAACTTAAATCACTTTTCTATGGATTTATCGAACCATACCATACGGTACTCCAATTAAAGTGACTTTTACGGTTTTTTGTAATAGAGTTATTTATTTTGGAAAACATAGTTTATCGCACTCATACCACTCTTAAAAATGATAAAAAAATGATTACGAAGAAAATTAATTAAAACTAAGTGATAGTAGAATTATAATAGATTCACAAGGTCTAAAAAATATCTGGCATAGAAAGTAATGCAAAAGTAATGGGGAAAATCGAACGAATATATAGAAGTACCATCAGGTATAATTATATATACGTTCGATTCCAGGAGAAGTATTTTACTATTGTTGTTTATATTTTGCTTAGTCACTGAAATAAATTAGATACGGTAAAACCTTTCAATAATTCACATCCGAATAGACGCCCTCCCTAGGTTCTTGTCCCGGCCCAGGCGATCCTAGAATATTAAGAAGTATAATGATGTTTATGTGAGTTAACATCTGCCGGGTCGGTGCAGGTACCTATGATTCATCTCTTATCTCTCTAAAATTGCGTTGTCAACAGCATAAGAAGTGTAACTACAGGGTGTTCTATTCGGATGTGACCAATCTCGTATAATTTGGATTGAACTTCCTTACAGGTAAGTCGTTTAATCCTTAATTAAAAAGTAATTGGTATTATGGAGTTTGAACCATTCTGTTCAGGAAAAGCAATATATCAGTCAAAACATGTAACGTATGAATTACCTAATAAAGAAATCTCTCCAAGAAAATAGTCTTCTAATACAGTTTGCATAAGCAGACAACACAGTAAATTCAAGAGTTGTATCTTACATATTTATCAATCCGGGCGTTTTGGAATCATTAAACTTAAATCACTTTTCTATGGATTTATCGAACCATACCATACGGTACTCCAATTAAAGTGACTTTTACGGTTTTTTGTAATAGAGTTATTTATTTTGGAAAACATAGTTTATCGCACTCATACCACTCTTAAAAATGATAAAAAAATGATTACGAAGAAAATTAATTAAAACTAAGCGATAGTAGAATTATAATAGATTCACAAGGTCTAAAAAATATCTGGCATAGAAAGTAATGCAAAAGTAATGGGGAAAATCGAACGAATATATAGAAGTACCATCAGGTATAATTATATATACGTTCGATTCCAGGAGAAGTATTTTACTATTGTTGTTTATATTTTGCTTAGTCACTGAAATAAATTAGATACGGTAAAACCTTTCAATAACGACCACCTTCGAGGACTCAAATGTTGGTTGGTAAATAGGGGTGATCGTTTAGGAGAGAATAATTAAACAAAGGGTTTGCATTTTACTGTGTTTATTTATTGATCAATTTACTTTACGTAACTAAAGTTAAATAACTCGATGACATGAAACTTTTTTTTGGAAATTTCGTTTCTTCCCCATTTATTTCATTATATTCCACAATTTTGAAAACGTGAGGAAAACCATATTATGGGCCAAACTGAATCATCTTACGTTAGTTACGGCAAATATATTGCGTTCTTCGCCGTGCATTGATAGGGAATAAGAGAATATCGGACAGAATTTAAATTCTCGATTCTGCTCCAAGACATGAATCAGGTGATCTGCAGTGTGACAGGTTAATCTGCGTCACTATTAATCTAGCCACCGAGCCAAGAAGCCGGCTGTTCAACCAAGGACTTTTTAAATGTCATATTTACGAACGAAAAAAATGTCCGAGTAAAATCATATTTTTTCCGTTACGATTATTATTTTCAATAAACAAAAACATAAACATTTTTCAAACAAACCAGCAAAATAAATATATTTTTACTCAATAAAATTTTTTCTTCTTCAGTAAATTAATCGTTGAAAATTTTGACTCTTTTTAGAATAACCTCTAGATTACCGACGAAGAAAAAATGTTTCGAGTAAAAGTTTATGTTTTTTTTTCTTTAAGATTATCCGAAAGCATTTTTTTACATACCTAAAAAACGACTTACCAACTTGACTTCAAATTTTGGTCAAAAATTAAGGTTCATGTGGGGGCATTTTGGTAAAAATCCAATATGGTAAAAGAAAATGACGGCCTAGTGAAATGTTAAAAAAATTATTACTAAAGAGCTACTTATACAATGTATGTCAAATTTTCCACAAAAAGCAAGTATTGTGTAGGAATCGGCTGGTAAAGTTTTGATGCGTATACAAACAAAATGGCGGCTTAATAACAAATAAAAATTCAGCCTGAAAAAACTACTTATTGGACTGATTTCAAATTGTGTAACAAAATTAATTGTGGTATAGAAACGAACTAGTATAACTGTGGTCCTAATTCAAGATTGCGGAACAAAATATGTAACTGCTAAATAAATGTTTTTAATCGTGAAAAAATCACCCTGTCAGGTTTTACATATCTTCACGTGTTAGCGTCCTTAGATGCCAAAAAGTATATTTTATTAATTCTGTCGATCCGCCTATAGGTTTGTCTGCCTGTGAATTCGCAGCATTGCTTAATCTACTACTTATCAGACTGACTTCAAATTTGAGTCAAAAATGGTAATAAATCTAATACGCCGGAATAAGATGGCGGCCTAGTGAAACGTTAAAAAAATTATCAATTAAAAACGAATTATGCAGTTTACCTCCAATTTTACACAAAAATCAAGTGTTACATAGGAATAAACTGGTAATATTTTGGTATGAATACAAGATAGCAAAACAAAATGACGGCCTAATAAATGATTTAAAAAATCAGCCTGAAAAACTACTTTGGATATGTGCGTGCAAGCATTAAGTGTGATATAGAGATAAACTGGTAAAGTTGTGGTACGATTTCAAGATGACGAAACAAAACGGCGACCAAATAAGTGTTTTAAAAAGTCAATATAAAAAAAACTAATTCAGTTGACAAATTTTGCAGCAAGTTTGAATGTGATATAGCGATAAACTGGTACGAATTCAACATGACGTAACAAAAAGGCGGTGTGTCAATGTAAAAACTACTTATTAAATTTATTTTATATTATGACGAAAATTCAAGTGTGGTTTAGGTAAAAACTTGTAAAATATTGGTAGGAATCCAATATGTATGATGGAATAAAATGGGGCCCAATTAAAGTGTTTGAAAAGGCTATATATATGTGTTACTAAATGATTATGGACTGAACTAAATTGGCTCACACTTCACTATACCTAATAAAAGGAAATATTCATAACGAGGGAAGTTCTGGGTAAAGGAAACTTTTACCCTATCGTTGCCCAGAGGGTATAATCGGTGCCACCATTTATTAAAACAACTTAAAATGGATAATATATCTAAACAAACAGAATATATCTGAATTTATCTTTTATTATCTTTTTAACAATAAATCTTTTGTCCACTTCTGTCTTTTTGTTCTTTTTTTGTAATGATGCAATTCAACTGCAGCTGCCACTACTTACACATAAATGTGTTTCATGTTGTTTTTACCAGAGAAAAGAACATGTGTAGGAAATCAAAGGTTTCGTCGCTTAACTAGACACGCTTAATTATCGTATTATAAAAGAACGAAGTGTGTGGGGCCCCAAAGGCACCGGTTTTTTTCTGAGAAAATTATGAGTTCAAAAATGAGTTTTATTACTTAGAAAAATCGAGACAGTTATAGTCTTAAAAAATTAAAACTCATTTTTACGATTAATTTCTACCAAAATAAAATGGGGCACGGTTATGAAATTTCATCGAAAACATGATCAGCCATAGCCCACAGCCTCGCAACGCAAGTATTTGGTTTGACTTTTACCTATCATGACAAGCTTCGATTAGTTAGTTGAATGATTTTTAACACAGTAGAGATAGCAAATTACGGCGGTAAAACGAAATGGACAAAACATCATGTAGGTGTTTTATAGCTGGATTTAATTGGTTGAAATTCTAAAAATACCAAATTTCATTGATTTACCTTTAATGAGTGAAATGATCATATTTAAATTTTTTCTAGTTCAAAAAATATATCTTTTATTTATTAAAAAACTGTAGATTTTCCGATATTTTGTTATAAAATTTAGGTACATTTTACTTAAACTTTTTTTTTCGAAAAATAACTGTATTTTTATTAAGCGAAAAAGCGTTTTTCAAAGTCGACAACCATATTTTATATTTAACTGAACACCTACTCGTTCCCTAGAGTTATGAAGTTATTGGTGAAACATCGTAGATATCCTAACATTAGTATATGTTTCCTAATTTGACCAAGCTAATCACATACAGTTGTAGCTGGGTGGTATTTAAAAAGATGAAAAAGTCTGACTTTAAAGCTGATCTCTCACACACAGTGAGCATAATAGAATCCACAAGAAAAAAACATGCAGGCAATTTTCAAAGTAGTATTATGTTCATTTTTTAGACTCGAAATTCATATGCTAATTGAAACAAATTTTAAAATAAGACCAGCTATCAAACAGAGCTTATTCTTCTGCCATACCAGTTACCTTAGATATGATAAAGCGTACATGAAATAATTAACGTGATCCTATGAAAGGACTTATTAGTCCAAATCCAGCAAAAATTTCCCGACGTTTCTTACAAGTGTCATCCCCGTTATCCGAGCTTAATCCGTAAGCTGTATAATATTAATTCTCTTTATACGCTGGACTCTTACTGGATGATTAATTTTATGCCCAGGAAGTTTCTTAATATCCCATTTAGCTTAGCGCCTCTATGGAACATTCGCAGGGTTGATAAATGTTTAAAGCGGCATGAGAAGTACCTGCTTAGTTTCAATAAGCGTAATGAAAAGATATTTTATTTTACCAAAAACTTTTGTTAGGTTTTCTTTTTCATGAATTTTTTAATTTGACTCCTTATTTTGACTTTATCATAAAATCCTTGTTTTATTTAATTTAGTTCAGTGGCGGCTCGCCAGGGGACGTGCTATGGCCACGCAATGGTGAATTTCCGTAAGCCAAATAGAAATGGGAGCGGCATAAAATGCTGCTGCAGGCTGCGGGTGCTTATTGGCTTGTTATAGAATTAATGTAAATTAATGCATTCGGATCATCAGAGGCGGAAGCAGTTTTGCATCGATCGAATCGAATCGCCATTAACTGTTTCTTAAGAACAAAAATATGTACTTAATATCTATATTTAAAATCTTATAAATTCATATTATTTCCCTTAAGTATTAAAAATTGCTCTAAAGCTATAGATAATTAGCATCAAAGGTTAAAAAAAAACAGCCATTTTGGGCGTGGCACCCCGAAAGAATTTTCGTCTGTGGCGCTATTTTGCCGGCGACGCTGTACACCTAGCTACGCTGCGCTTCTCCACCCGTTCTTAAATCCACGACTCTGTTAGGTATAACATAGTAAATACACTATATCATCAATCAGACGAATAGCTTTTCTTTGGACAAAGTCAAGGATATCAAGAATTGATGGAAATGCTGCTCCCCGTATGTGGGAGCAATGCTTAAGGCATGGTCTGATTTGCAACGTGTAAAGGGTAATCAGGTTGGCAGAAGAAAAGTATTTTCGAGCACCGAAAAGAAAACTCAATTTCTTCGCGGTTGCTGTGACAATGTGATCTTGCCAGCGAAGATGTTTCTGAAAAGTGATACCGACTAGGCTAAAGGAATGTTGACGTGTATGCTGATAGTAAAAAAGAAGCCGACCATTCAAAATTTTTTAAACTGACGGCATTCTTGAAGAACCGTTCAGTTGCTCCGAAATTTTGGAGATTTTTAAAGAGCACGTTTACCTCCGTCCAAAAAACAAACAGAGATGCTCTTTTTTGGGCTATCTAAAAGGAAGATGTATATGTAAACGCAGCATTTGTTATTTAAAGATTCCATTGAAAACAAAGAAAAGAAGCAAGGGTGCTTCAAACGCAAAGTAATTCTGTGATCGCAACTACTTTTAGCGTAAGAATTAAAGTTGAGATCACAATTCATTCATAAATCTATTGACCAATGTTTGCGATAAAATAAGAAGTGTGGATGACCCACGTTCAAGCTGTGGCCATTTGTTGACGAATTCCAGTGGCGGTGCGAGTTTTCACTTCCTGCATTAGGAAATATCATTAATCGTGAAAAAATCATCATTCCGGGTTTTGACAGATCTTCATGTTTTTCCATTACTGTTGGTCGGTTGGTCTGTTCCGGTATAGCTAAAAAATCCACTTACTCAATTAACTTTAATTTTATTTAATTTTTCACAAGAATTACGTCTGATACAAAAAAATATTGTTATGAATTAATAAGGCGAAACAAAATGACGACATGTTAAAATATTTGATGTACGAAAATGAAAAAATAGGCCATGCTTCAGTATCGTTGACAAAAGGAAGGATTTTTACCTATCCCTTAATGAGGCAAATAGATATTTTTACAAATATCAAAGAAATAATCGTTCCCTACTTCACTATTAAAATCAAACCAATAAGTTAGGTAAGGTTAAAAGGAAATTAGTTATTTATATATTACTAAACTTTAGTTTTTAGTTATGTTTGCTCTATGCTTCTGTCATTTTATAATTGTGACATTAAGAAAAATTATTTGTTCAGTTGTTAAAAATGTCATCTTAAACCTGTAACTGTAAACTTATACCTTGTCTAAATTTAAACCTCTTTAGTGAATACTATTAGAGTTTTAAACCATAATCAATGAATGCTTTTAACGCACTTTTATTGGCTTCCTATTGTACGTTTGTATGTCTGGTTTAAATCTTGTAATGGATTTTTCACCACTTCCCTTACCGATTATTTTCAAATTTGACATGCATACATACACTTACGGATATAAAAAATCCGAATTCTTTTAGTCAACGTTTAGAAATCCAAATTGACGGCGCCAATGCGGCCAACGAATTTTGTTATTTGTGTAGATTAAACTGAAAATTGGTGCCTAGGAATATTTAAGAGTGTCAGCATTTAAAAATTCAAAATAGCGGTGTCAAAATGACAATGTCAACAGGTCGGACGGATGATTTTAACATTTTTGGGAATTATTTAAGAATGCACAACAAAAATCAAAATATATTGAACGAATTTTGTCATTTGTACAGATTCGGATGAAATATCAGTATCTAGAAGTATTTAAGAATGAAAGTTCTGAAATTTTAGTCAATATTTGAGAATTAAAAATGGCGGCACCAACATAGCAGACTAATTTCAAAATGTTTGCAGTTTTAATTAAAATTTGGCATTTAGGGGTATTTAAGACTGCACATCATGAATTTTTGTCAATATTTTAAAAATTCAAGATTGTAATGCCAACATGGCGGCGGAATTTTAACATTTGTACAGGTTTGAGAATACATATCATACATGTTTAGTAAATATTTAAAAAATGGGAGTAGCAATGCCTAGATTGCGAGCGAATTTTAACATTTACACAGATTTGATTAACAATCGATATTAAATGTGCAATTTATACATTTTTAATAATAAATATTGAAAATGGAGATGTCATAAATCAATCAATCCGATAAGTACTTTTTTCAGATATTTTTAAACATTTAATTAGGCCACCATTTTGTTCCCCCATTTTGAATTTGTCTCAACATTTTTACCAGTTCATCTCTATATATTATTTGATTTTTGAGCAAAATTTGAACATAATCGATGCAGTAGTTTTCTGCATTGACTTTTATAACATTTTATTAGGCCGCCATTTTGGATTTGTAGTAAAACTTATCAGTTGATGGTCATGTCACACCTAATTTTTCTGCAAAATTTGGATAAAATGGATAAGCAGTGATTTAGTAATATTTTTTTAACACTTCAATAGACCGCCATTGTGTTCATCCATATTGGATTAGTACCAAAATGTTACCACTTCATCATTATATGACCTTTAATTTTTAAACAAAATTGAAGTAAATAGGACAAGCAGTTGAGCTTTGTCCCGGAGAGACATACAGACTAACCGACGGAAATGAAAAAACATGTTTTTTTGCAACTAGAATATTTTCCTCTTGCGGGGAAAATAAATAAAAACGAGCGCCATAAAATAAGAATAGAATAGCCAATTGTCATATTGTTTTTCCATGTTACTAGCTAAAATTTAAAAAATAAAAGAATTTTTTTTAATTTTCAATATCCTAAATTTAAAATTCTAACGAGTTTAGAACATGTTTATTAACATATTTTTACTTTGAATACCCAAAGAATTACCATTTAAATTCCTTTACCTGACCTGACAACACTTATACAAAAAATTGGCCCAACTCAAGTGAAAATTAAAGAATCGCGCGAAATCATTCGAAACTTTCTTATTTCCCCAGATTTCATATAAAATCTAGTGATTTTCGAAATCGCAGTACGTTTTTTTGAGCGTGAGACGCCCTTTGACTATTTTAATATAGTGTAAATATATTCTATAATTATTTTAATTCTCTGATAGGAAAAACTATTGTAATCGTCAAAAAATCACATCAGAGTCTTTCTTGTATCATTTTGCTTCTGAGTATTTTCACATGAATCCCGATGAAATAAACATTCTATTAAACTGAACCGGATTGGTCAATACGTCTAGTGATCCAAAATAAGCGGATAGGGTATCTTCCATTAGATACGTCTCCTGGAAAAGGAAATATTGCTGTTTACTTAGTGATTAAAAGATTCCAAATTCCAAACTTAAACGGTCATTTTTTACAAACTCGCATTGCCGCACCATAGTTAGGTCAACTAAAGCTCCTAGTTTCGCAATGTCTAAGATAAAGTAAATAAAACTTATTTATTAAATATTTACAAAATCAATGTTGTCCTAATGTCACCGCACCTTTAGAACGCTGCTTGTTGAAGTAATGCAACATATCATTAGTGGATTTGAACCATATCAACAAATACACAATAATACATTAACACACATGCAGTAGTGACGCTAAGAAAAGCTTGATATCTAATAAAATATTTTTTAGCCAATTAATTTCTTTAATGTTAAAATTTATTGTAGTTCCACGACCCGCTATTGGTTTTTAAGCCACGCCGGTCACGTGACCCTGTAAAAATCTTTACTGTAGACTATTATACTTTTTTACTATAAGGATCCTTTGTCAATGAAAGTGGGATGGTCTAATACCACAGTGGGATGGTCTAATACGTGGAGTTGTCGATCGGGTTGGCCATACCTAACTAAAACTCTTGTTACTGATGTAATCTGATCTGAGGCTTTGGGTATTTTAGTTTGTATTTTACTATTTTGCAATAAAAGTAATTTCTTTATACTGCTTAGAAACTAATACTGGAAACACATTACTATTCGTTGTATGAACATTTTATTGCATCATGTTTAAACATATTCACCGTAATATAAATTAGTATAAAGATTGGTGTTCTTGGCTAGGCTTGGCATGAGGTAATCTTGGCAATAGCTAAATATGTAAATAATGAACTGTATTTTTATTCTCACTCTAAGCAACTACCCCTATATTCAGGGAAAATGTTAATAACAGTTAGTTGATATGTTTAATTTTGTTATGACTTTTGACTATAAAATTGAATGATTTTCTTTTTAATGCAGTGCAGGAAGTAACAACTTCCCGGACGCTTACTGTAATGAGTTATGTTCGGGGCTCATATGAGGCCGAGAAATGGCACATTACGGTACAGTATGAAATAAAGCCTATATTCCTTCTAAGGAACAAATTAGCTATAAAACAATATTTTCTATAAAATAAAGAAACAACTTCTTCAAAATAAACACTTTCTGATTAAGCATACAGGTCATAAAAGTAGATTTTTGTCCCATGATTCGAATTGTTTATTGAAAAATATAAATTGTTGTTGGAAAAACAATAATGACTACAAGGTTCGAAGCGAAAATCCATACGTGTGTTTTGCTTGATTAATAATATGCAAGTAACATCGACTTATTGATAATGGCGGTAAACCTAGACATACATTGTTTCATCTCATATAAAAACTTGAGACGTGTGATTTATATAAAAAGAAAGTGCAAACAGAGACCACTCTTTAAGACTGACGGTCAAGAGGGAATACATAAAAAGCTAGCGAAGAGACGCTTTAAGTGTGGCTACATTTTTTCTGTCAAAGACTTGACGCCCTTTAAGATAAATTGTTGGTTTAAAAAAATCTTAATGTTTGGTTAAAGGAAAAATAAAGTATAGGTGTCTGTTTCTTAAAGTTACGGTATAATTTAATAAAGTAAAACGAACAATGGATATATGGTGACATATGAGATAGTTATCTAAAATACAAAATAATAACGAGATACTGTTATTTAATAGTATTTATTTGATGTTATTTTTAATAGTTTATAGTATTGAGATCCATTGGTTTTAAGAACTTAGGAGACATGATACTGAAAACAGAATCAGAAAGATCGCAAAATTGTATAATTTTTGGGTATGATATTGTAATAATCTCAAATGAACAATTAAATGACTGAAAATGCTATTTTCACTATAGTATGCTTAGTCAAAATATAGACATTTTCGATATAATTGAGGTACATGATAATTTACTTTATCAGTGTATACGTATGTTTTAAATATAAAAATGGTTTAATCAAACGCTTTTTGATAGAAGCATGATTTTAAAATAAACATTTTTAATTCTTTCTCCCAGTGGCGTAACTTTTCGGTTTTGAGTAAATTATTTAACTGGATTGCATTTTGGGCAATCCTTTTTTTTATTCGTGTTACCATTCCACTGTTACTAAACATACGAAATATATATTCAATTCTCTAAGTACACTATTGTTTCATTAATTATTTGGCTTTTCCTATATTTTCATATTGTCGGTTTTTTGAATTTTTCAAGATTTTGTACAGTTTACAAATTATTTAGCAAAATTTATGCATACCTAATCTGAAGCTCATAATGCATTAAGAATGATTACAAAAATTATGATTTTTACCGTTTTTCTATGTCGGACATTAACTTGTGCAGCAAGCAACCTTCGAAGTGGACATTCAATAATATTTATATTCAGTGGGGTATAATTTTGTAATTTATTCAGGAATATGAAAGATCGTTTGGCAATCTTTGCTTACTATATAGTAGTTTCCTCCAAAACTTTGTACTAAATCCTCTTTCCAACAGAGGGATTTCTCTAGCGGTTGAAGGCCATTCGAAAAACTTTCAGCAAATCAACGCAGGGATTCCACAGGGCTCAGTGTTGGCACCTACCTATTCCTCCTGCTTATCAATGACCTGCTATTGTATTCACAGCTATGCTGACGATAGCGCACTCCAATCCAATATACAATTTTCCTAACCTGTCTCCAAGATTGAATTTGATGATAGGCGTAGAGTAATGACTATCCCTAACCGAAGACTTCACTAAAATCGTAGAATGTGGGGCAAAGTACCTTGTCCTGTTTAACGCCACTAAGACACAATCTTACTATCTCACTAATCATCTCACAGTACCCACACCACACCCACGCAAGATTCCTTCAGCCTAGTCAGTATCAATTTTCAGAAAGATCCTCGCTGGCATGATCACATCGCCTCAATTGCCACAGCAGCCGTGAAGAACTTGGGTTTTCTTTTACGAGTTCAAAAATAGTTTTCTTCTGCCAACCTGTTTACCCTTTACACTTCGCTAATCAGATCCCTACCTTGAGTATTGCTCGCACATATGGGGAGCAGCCTCTCTTTCAATCCTCAATATTCTTGACTCTATCCAGAGAAGAACTATTCGTCTGAATGATGATTCAAACCTCATAAGGAAGCTTGCATTACTTGCAATCGTCGAATTGTGGGCGATCTGTTAATATTGCCAGAAAAATTGCCTCAGGCATTTTTGTATTGAGAAATATGATTGTGACTATGGATGTGAGAGAATGTTTAACGGCTTATCATTCCTTCGTGTACTCTACGTGTGTTTATGGTGTGTTAGGTTGGGGGCATTCTGCCCATGCCTCTAGAGTTTTTGACTTGCAGCGGAGGGCGGTCTGAGTCCTTATTGACCAGGATTTGTTACAGAGATAATGTTAGATTTTTCTGCAAACAATCTGAAACACTTACGTTGCCTGGTCAGTATATAATGGAATCATTACTTTAATTTCATGAACATTTACACAAATTTGAAACAATGGGGGATACTCATCAGTATCTAACTAGGAGCAGAAGAAATCTACTCACAGATTTCCTAAGACTGAGAAGAGCTTGGAATGCAACTTTACATTATTAATACCAATTATTACCAACAAAAAACTTCAAAACTGTGAAAAGATTATTTTTATTGGTAAGGGCCATCTATAGAATAAGTTAGCTAAAACAATTTTATTGAGAGGGAATTCCAGTTTTAATCTGTTGTGTTGTACATTAATTTCTTTCTTTTTTAATTGTACTGTGTAAAAATCTGAGAGTAGTACATGTAACTATTTTTTCCTTGGACTTTTCGCTTTCAAGCCTGTTTTGTGACTTGTATAAGAAAAATGTACCTTTTTTATCACCAATAAATTCTATTCTATTCTGTTTAACAGATGTTGATGTTCTGATGAAATATCATCCAATATGTCCTTAGTCATTGCTGCCAGTGAGACATGAGCATCAACCCATATGCGTCCCTTCAGGCTCCAACTGCAAAAACCAAGGACCTTCTATTTTTTTTGTCCCAAAATGTCCAGATTATGGAATGTGTTACCAACAATATAGAAAAAATATGCAATAAAACAACACAAAAAGTAGTGTTGAAAGCTGTCGGTAACAAGACGATAATTAAAAAAAAAATCATGTAATGTAAGTGTAAATGTGTGTAATAGAACTCTCTCACGAACTTGCTGAAAAATCCGGCTTAGTGTTTAAAATATATAGTTAGTATTATTATCCAATGTTCAAAATGATATATATAAAAATTGTGTTTACATACCTTTTTGTTAATTGGGTGCACCTACCTATACAAGCTTGCTTTTGAAAATAGGTAAAATAACAGTTGGGCTATGTCAGGTATCAAAAAATAGTATTGTTTATAAGCTATTTACTTATCAACTGCTAGAAATTAGTGCTGTCAAAATTATTAACGGTGAATGGTTAACTGGTTATTTAAAAGTTAACTGATTACTAAAACGATTTTCGTGTAAATATTTAACCAGTTAATTAGTTGATCAGGATAATTAATTAATTGGTTAAACGGACGGTCTGAGGTCATAATTGGCTTAAAAAAAGTTTTAGAACCGTATTTTGAATTTTTTTGGTATCTCTATTACCAAAGCAGGTTTTCTCAGATCTTGGCAATAACGAATTTTTTTTTCTATTATTCCTATGACTAGTGCAAAAAATACAATTCATTAAAATTTGTAAGCAGTCGGAAATTGAAAATTAATGCACATAGAATTATAAAGTTTATACAAAGAAGGTTTCACGGGCAAATATTTAAAAATAATTATATACAGGACACATCAAAAATTTAAATATATTATCATCCAAATTATAAACAATACAAAAAAAACCTAATAATCAATTAAATAACCTGTTTGATTAAGGCCTGACAAAAAACATTTTCAAATCGAACATAAACATTTTCAAATCGAACGGAAGAATTCTTACTTGAAAGGAAAAAAACTTTGATGTTTTAACAGATTTGGTGATATTCAGATCCAGATCCATTCTAACAATTGTTGTCCCTTTTGGTCAGAATTTGGTACTCATTGATGTTATTGAGTATCATCAGCGGAATTTTTATAGTAGGCTAAAATGAGCACTTGCAAAATGAAAATTCAACCACAAAACATCACAGATTTAATAAATGCAGTAAGAGAAAAATAGAAAAATATGCCAAAGGAATTCATTAATACTCTTGTCTCTAGTATGTCTAATCGTTGCCAAGAACTCTTGAGAGTTCAGATATAGATAATGGATTTTAGTGTTTTCTAGCTTATGCATTTGTAACCACCTCTCAATAAAATATGCTGCATCCTCTTTTTATCAAGTTCTGAGAAAACCCGATATATCTCCTTTGGTAGCAAAGATAACAAAAAAAATCAAAATACGTTTGAAGATATCAGTATAAGATATTTAAGAACAAATGTTACGTATATTCAAATCATTAGAGAAAAACCGTAGGGCGGTTCACCTTATTGCACGCCTTTTAAAAACACGCTGAATACGGACTATTTTGTATCTTAATAAATTCCTATTAAAACAATCAATAGCCAAAGATACCATCTATCAGTCAAATCAAGTCTAAAAAGTTAAAGAATAGGATATGGATAAAAAATGGCCACATCGTCGTAAAAAATTTAAGACGGGTAAAGAAGCCGCAACCCGGAGGAAATTAGAAATTATTTTCCAAAACTTTTTTAATATTAATCATAGAGTACCCTATACAAACGTTGCCATCCAAGTATAAATTTAATTTTGCTGCAACACCTCTAATTCGTCTTTTTCAAAAATTTGAAAATCTAAGCTAATTTTTTCAAATGCTTTTGAAATCCCAATGGTGACCATCGATTTGCAGCACCCTGTGTACAGTGCGTACCAAGATGGACGTAACTATACTTGTAAACGTTAATTATACATTTTTGGAGAAATATGTATCCTTCATAAAAAGTTTTACTTATAACCAAAAGAATAAAGTACCCTCATCCCTACAGTTATTAAAATAATTATAAAGAAAAGTTATTTGGAGAGATGAAAATTTTAAATACCTTTTGTGTATTTCACCTGCAACAAATGTTTAATTTAAAATATTCCTTACCAAGGAACGTACCGTTGAAAATATGCAAATTTATTTTGACTCGGTATTAGAACTATATTTTTTTTAGTTTCAATAACTTTAAAAATAAGGGTATTTTATTCTCGTGGTAATTTTAGATTTTACTAATTTTTGAACAACATGTATAACTAATTCACATTCCATCGTTACTTTTCGAAGTTTCAAAGCAAGCAAAAGCTTTCTTTATAAAATATTAAACTATATAAATAAGGGTACCTATTTTACCCATGGAGACATTTTTATATTTTTTGATCAACTTGTATAACTTAGTCAGATTCCGTGATTAGTTTTCGAAGTTTCAAGGAAAGCAAAATTTTTTATTAAGTATAATGTTTTCCTTAAATGCAAAAATAGCGTTTACGTCCATCCGGGGACACACTTTATATTAATTATGTATTTTTTGAACACCTGTTTTACAAATGGCTATTGGAAAGTTATAAAAAAATATATGTATTTATTCTTAAAGTTATTAAAAAATCCCTATTATATTGAATTAAAAAAAAACTTAATATAATATTAATCATTCAGTTTAACGAAACAAAATTATGGTTATATAACATATGTACAAAATTAAAAAACAGTTTTGAACCTCGAAACCACTTTTTCCAAATTCCAAAATAAGCAAAGAAAAGTAGAAAATTACAAAATTCAAGACACAAACTCAAATTTAATAAAATAAAAAATATTTAATACGATCTAAAAAAGTTAATAGTACGTCCCTGAAGTAAAATTGGTAATCGGAAAACTAACATTTTAATACAAGCTTATTGGGTGAAACATAACATCAAATGTTTACTTCACACGTTATTTTTCTCTGTGGGTTTTCCGGAGTTTTGTTAAATACTTTTTTGAATTACAAGTTACAAACGGTTATATTTAGTTTCAAAGACAAGATTATGACTGACTTTTATACCTCAAAGGTGCACTTCTAAAGTTTCATTTTGGTTGGTTACTTATTATGTTAAACAGGAGCTGCATTGAGCTCCACCCTTTAAGAATTGTCTTTAGAAAACCCTAAACAATTATAAATGTCTTTTTAAAAATAGTACTTAATTCAGAAGCGAAAATGTTGGAAAATGCATATATTTTGGAAATAACGAATTCATAAAAAATAAATCAGATGTCATAAATGTGAGAAATTAGCTTTTTCATAATAACTTATTCATTAGAATTATTTCAGATTTGCAAACTCTCATTCAAAACACAAAGTTAGTATAAAAAAATCTACTTTCTTCTACCCTTCGTATATGCGAGATTGCGAATAAACCGTTTTGTTTACTTTTACTTTATGAAATGGGCTCGTTCAGTATATGTTTTTCATTACAAATTCTAAAATAAAGTATTAATATATATTTATGTATTTTATATATATTTACAGTTTATCAAAAACAGCGCGCGCGTGCGCGCCTGGAATTGTGTGACGTCATAGAATCCGGGGAGCCGGCCTCGGCTGGCTGTTGCTATGCTTCTCGCGGGGTTTTCTTTTAGTTTGACATAGTATGCGGGAAGCTCTGGTTTCTTTGTGGTGAATTGAATATATATTTAATTGTTTTTTGGTATTTTTAAAGTAGAATTAGTGTCATCATGGAAATTAAACAAAGTAAGAAGGATAATTATAAATAATGCGTAGTTTAAGTTGTAAAAACACGACTGCTACTACCTCTGATAAACTCTTTATTACTTTGTCAAGAAATGTAAAGGCAAGGAAGTTGTGGCAGCAAGCTATGCGGAGGACAGAATTTAATAGCGATAAATCAACAAAATACTGCTGTGAGGGTCATTTCAATGTAAGTATTTTTACATGCTTTTTATATTTACTTGGCTCTGGAAAGTCTTGAAAAGAAGAATAATTATTCGGTTAGAGAAGAAAACTAATTGCCTGAAATTTTCATGGAATACAATACTACTCTTCAGTGACAATGCAAATAAAATTAAAAGCTACCATTAGCTTGTTTTTTTTTTCTTACATTATTTTTTTATTGTTGTTCTTATCTATATTAATGTTCACTCACTCAGTCATCACGATCTTGCTCAAACCGCTTGACGTACAAGTTGATTTTAGAGTGTAGAGATTTGATAAGAAGGGATTCTTGAAAACTTTAATTCCAAGGGGGTAAAATCAGCCCTTAAATATTACAATACCCTTTTTAATTAAAGAAGGGTCAGTTTTTCGGAAATACACTTATACACGCGTTTCGCATAAAGTTTCTTTTTCTGATGTATACAAGGAATAAGGCCGGATTTTTCAGAGTTTCCATGGGATAGGGAATAATTTTTGCCTTTAAAGTTGTAACGCGAGCGAAGCCGCGGGCAAAATCTAGTTAATTAATAAATATATTTATATTGGATTATTTTATTACTTATGTGGGTATATTCGATTTTAGCTTGATGAAGATATGGATAATCACATGTACTATAAGTTGATGGAAAATGTGAACATGAAAAGCAAAGAGCTTCGAAAAATATACTAAGAACTAATTCCTGAACAGTAGTACGAGTTCTGATTTTTCGGCGTTGTATAAGCCAACGTCTAGTGACTCCAGTTTAACAGAAAAGACTGAGGAAATATTTAATTTAAAGGAAAATATACAAGGAAGAACCGATTATAATAGTGAAAAAATCTCCAAAATGTATATCGTATACCCAGTCACTACTAAAATTGTAAATTGTTCAAATATTATAGGCATTTATTCAGTACCTTTCCGAATAAGGTTCATAAATGTTAAAAGCATAATAGATTATTTTGAAATTTTCATCCAAAAGTTGAAAAATCCTATATAGCCATTATTTTCTTGTCATATATATATATATATATATATATATATATATATATATATATATATATATATATATATATATATATATATATATATATATATATATATATATATATATATATATATATATATATATATATATATATATATATATATATATATATATATATATATATATATATATATATATATATATATATATATATATATATATATATATATATATATATATATATATATATATATATATATATATATATATATATATATATATATATATATATATATATATATATATATATATATATATTTATATATATATATATATTTATATTTAAATCTGTACAACCATCTCGTTGTAAACATACAAATACAATAGCAATGAAATTATAAATCTCCTCGTCTGTAAAAAATTATTTATATATATATAATATATATATATATATATATATATATATATATATATATATATATATATAAAAAGAACAGGTCAGAAAGACTCCAGCATATTGCCCGTCAAAAGTCTGGAACATTTATCTGTCAACGAATCATCCTATTTTTATTTGTCAGAGCTATTATGGTTATTAGAATACTTACTGATGCATTTCACACCCCTCATTTCGGTACTAATAAAGTCTCGATTCGCATTAAAATACTCTAATACAATAATTATGACATCTACTTCCGGCATAGTAGAGAAATCTAATAAAAAAATTCCAATATAATCTGAATCACACATTGTTTATAATAGTTAATGCAAACAGCATCTAAAAATGCTCTATCAAACACAAAAACACTGATTTATTATCCTTATTTATTATTATTACATCAAGTTATTTAATGCACATACTGTAGACCTTTCGGATGCAATAGCGTCACATATTAAATTTTTGCCGCTGAATGTATTTTTAACTTTAAAGAAGCATAACTTTTTTAATATTTATTTGAATGAGGTGATTTTTTTATATAGTTTTTTGGTTTGTGATACTTCATGAAACTGTGAGAAAATATGATTTTTGGAATTTTACAGAATTGCAGTTAAATTGCGAGATGGTGTATACTGGGTGATTTTTAATTGACGCCTAGCAATGAAGTAGTGGAGTCCAGAGCTCTGAAATGAAATAGTCAACCGGATTAAAGTTCAGGCTATTTGATGGCCAAACATAAGGTAGTATAAAATCTGAGCAATATTTTTGTAGGTAGCTTATTGTACTCGCAGAGTGTTGACGGCACACTATCTTGCTGAAAGGTATAATAATCTGATAAGTGCTCAATTGTCAGAAGCAAGTTCCTTGAAATGTTTTATTGATAGATTTATAAGTCTATTTTAACTTCAGATTCAACAAAAATGTATCTTGTTTTTCCTATTTGAGATATGGTCAACGATACCATTACAGATTTAGAAAAGTTTCTTCCGCCTCTCGGTTTGACATTTAATGAAGCATCTGTTTCCATTAAATTAAAAATAGTTTGATGTTCGCAAACCAGAATTGCAAGATAGTTTTTTGTTCGCAAACACCAACTGCGAGCAGGGAACATGTTTTTATCCTTTTCGCACCAAAATTCTTTTGTCTTAAATACTTAATAACAATTAAGAAATCACGGTTTTTGGGATTAGACAGTGTCAAATTGGAATTACTATCCGACGTTTCGCCTTTGATTGCACGAGTCATCTTCAGGGATCTTTACTCCACGAGATCGGAATACTATATCCTATCTGTGATATTGCTACTTAAAGTATTGAACGATTTTACAAGCTTTATACATAATATTCTTTTGATATAAGAATGCTGGCAGTTTATCAAAAATCACGCATCATCAAACGTAATTCCTAATAATTTCGTTGAACTTGATGGTAATAATAGACAAGAAGAAGTATCGAAAATAACTAGGTTTTTCTGATAGGCTCTATTATTCGAAAATAAAATAAATTTACTTTTATCCTTATTCAAATTTAGACGATTCTTTTCAGACCATTCAAGAATCCCTTCATTCACAAACTCAGTAGTATTTTTCAATATAGTGATACTTTTTTCAACAATCAAAACGTTGGTATCATCTGCATAACAAACATTGAACATTCACAGTAGATGAAAATTGTTGTTTATAATTTATAAGGGCATTGAAATAAACTAAGAACAGAAAAGGTCCAAGGATCGACCCTTGCGGTACACCATGTTTTATAATGGAAGAATCACTTTTTTCATTATTAATAAGTACAAATTGGCTTCGACTTTTCAGATAAGATACTAATAGATCTAAGGGCGTTCCTCGTATTCCGTATCTAAACAATTTTGCGACAAGAATTTCAGCAACTGATTTTGAGTAAAAAAGTGACTATAATGAATCACTTAAATGCAATTCGAAATCTTAGAAATACTAGAAATTAAGCTGATAACCCTAAAAATAAAGAAAACATTTTGATCACCGTTTTTAAAAAGGGGTACTAGCGTAGCGAATTTCAACCGCCCTGGAAAAATTTTTTTCTATTGACATATTAAT
The DNA here is from genome assembly GCA_030620095.1 of Kuschelorhynchus macadamiae. Classification (NCBI taxonomy): domain Eukaryota; kingdom Metazoa; phylum Arthropoda; class Insecta; order Coleoptera; family Curculionidae; genus Kuschelorhynchus; species Kuschelorhynchus macadamiae. The sequence continues at coordinate 2,155,599 of JAUTXW010000961.1, read as the reverse complement.
TATAAAGGCCAATACGTCACACAAAAGATATCTACACTTCTTCAGAAGAACCAAGAGATTCCCTCGAAACTTTTTAATTTTTCAAGCCATTAATCAACGTTATTACATCTGCACTACATAGCGGCGGTATTGTAACAGAATAGACTATAATCGCAATATAGACTATAATTTTTTATTTATTCTAAATATAATTCAAGCAATATGTTACTAAAACTGTTGGTTCTCACGTTCACACTTAATCAGGCTTGATTATTTCACAGAATTATAAGTAAATTTATCTAATATTAGTTTCGAGAATTTAAAACCCTCGATAAGTATCATATAACTCAAATGCTACAATCTAGAGTATAGACAGATATATGGATTAGCTTTCTTAAAAGGTTACAATTTATGCCTTCCTTTTCGAGGGTTTATGGATCACATATGTTAACTGGTTCATGATAATCTTTCTTTGGTCTGTTTAATTTAACTTGTTGCAAATGTTAATTGAAACATTTTATTTGGTTCGATGCAATGATAATAAATGGTCAATTTACTATGTTGAGTATTTTGTAATAGGAAAATTACCGAAAAGCCATGTTTTTGGGGCATAATTTTCCCTGCAGAAAAGATAAACTGAAAGGGTTTTTCGTGCCTTTTTTTCGCCATGACTTTTCGGACCCATAATGTGGATAAGTTAGTATAGGCTTATATATTAGATTATATACATAATCTTAGGACTAAGAATTGAAGGGAATTTCATTTTTAATCTATTTATTCATTTTTAATTATCATGGGTGACACCTCGTGTTTCTAAGACGAAGTTCTGAACGTAAAGTATAGAGTAGGGACTTAAGCTTCACCATCCACAGCTTTATTCGTTTCGTCCTGACTAATAAAATTAAAGAGGGGTTGGTCTAAGGGGTGGATCTAGTAATAGCTGAGCTAACTTTGTATTTTACGGGAAGTTTAAAAGTTAGTCTGTGTCAGAGTTTTGATTCTTATAGTTGATTTTTAATTCTTCTTTTGTGGTGGTTTATGGGGCTTTACGTATATAGTGGGATATTAAAGTTACGGGATTTTAAAAGATATTTTATTTTCATTCTATGATTTATCTGGGGAGTAACTGATTTTCTAGAGTTAAAATTTACGTTTTATTTAAAGATTCTTATTTTCTTTTCTTTTGTACTAAGGTTGGGGATTTTAAGATAATTCCCTCATTTTCTAGATAGAAAGATAGATTTCTAGAAAACCTTAATTATGGACATTTACACAATAAATAAATAAACATATACACATTTTACTGACGCAGGAACTACACAAACTTTTAGGACGGACACAGCACGTTTACTTATCAACAACTGAAAGTGTTTGTTTTGGTTTGTGGTTAAGAACAATTACAGTCGCATTCAGCCGTACAGTGGGTCAGAATTGTACTAGATTGTGGTCAACAATTGACACACAATGACCACAATCTAGTACAATTCTGACCCACTGTACGGCTGAATGCGACTGTAATTGTTCTTAACCCCAAACCAAAACAAACACTTTCAGTTGTTGATAAGTAAACGTGCTGTGTCCGTTTTGTTACGTTTAAAGTTTGTGTAGTTCCTACGTCAGTAAAATGTGTATATGTTTATTTATTTATTGTGTAAATGTCCATAATTAAGGTTTTCCCACTAATTCAAGGTAAGCCTATTAGATTGTTTTTCGGCTTTTAATCTAATTTATCTAATTTGTCCCCAGAGCTTGAAAAAGTGTTAATGTAACACGAAACGCTGCAATTGAAAATAGTGGTTTCACTTTAGATCCTATTGCAGTCCCATAACCCACGAATTCAAGTTACACTTATTCATTAGGGACACGAAATGCCTATCCAAATTATCATTTACGAAGAAGCCTACAGAATACCTTTGATTTTACTTATTATACTTTAGTTAATTTCAGTATTGTGACAGGGTTGCCCGCTACGTCTCAAATAAATAAATAAAATAAATTTAATAATCAACCGCTCGATAACCCTGCTACAGTATAAAACAAGAATTGCCAAAGAAAGGCACCAGGCCACTTATAAAGTTATAATCAATATTTGCATCACTATTTGAAACAGGAAAATACTTATTAAAATTATTGGCAATAACAATTGTACATGTTCTGAGTTTAGCTGGCTTAATTATAATTACCTAATTCCTGACTTTTAAACTTTTAGGTAATTCATTGTTATTGGCAAAACACATTAGTTTTCGGATAAGGGACGTGAATTCAATAAATTATCACCTTGATTACAAATAATCTCCAAGCAAATTAATTATTTCCTCTACTATTGATTTAATTGTCTGCAAAACTTGTAGATCAAAATAAACTTTGAGAGCACTACATGCTATCCTCAAGATTTGCGAATAAGCCTTGAAACATGGGTTTAAAGAAACAAGGAAAGCTTTACCGTTTGGAATACCAATGGTCTGGAGAGAACATAGAAATCACACCGATGACTGTTATTTTTTTGTCTTTGTGATATTAAAGCTCATATCACAAAGTCTGTAAAGTATATTTACTATCCCAATCTTCCGTCAGTAATACGACTGGTCCCACATAATGCTCATATACCTGTACCTATTCCACCTAAAGTATTGCAGTCTAATGTCGAATCTTCAACAGATACAGAGTCTCTTGTTGAAGCATCTACCTCAAGAATCAGTGAACCCCAGCTATTTTAGATTAGAACTGAATGCTTTAGTCAGATATTTAGGACTTCCAAAAGATCTTTCTGAGATTTTAGGATTCATTTTAAGAGAAAAAAATACTTGCCCCAGGAACTACATTTTATTGATATAGAATTCGTGAGGTTCAATTTATCGATTACTTTGTCACAGCTAGTTCACTTGTATATTACCAAAACATATTCTTGTTTGTTATCCACCATGGTGCTCCTGAATACAAACCTATGGAGACTTTTTACAGACTCGTCAAGGAGAACCCTTAACGCTGTTCTACTCCACAATGGCAATTTATATGCATCTGTTCCTGTTTGTCATTTAAAAGAAAATTACGAAAATCTTGAAGGATTGCTTTTAAGAAAAAATTATTAGCAACACAACTGGATTCTATGTGGCAACCTTAAGATTTTAACATTGCTTTTTGGTCAACAATTCGGATGTACCAAATACCCATGTTTCTTATGTGAGTGGGACAGTAGAGCAAGAGATGACCACTGGACTAAAAAAAACTGGCCACCAAAAATGTAATTCGGGAAAGCCTAGTTGACCCGAAGAAAGTTGTATTAACCCCTCTTCATATAAAATTGGCACATTGGGACTGATAAAACAATTTATCAAAGCTCTAGATAAAAATGGTGGTTCTTCTATGAAACATTTCGGGGTCTTTCTGGAGCTCAACTAAAAGAAGGGCTTTTTGTTGAGCTATAAATAAGAAAGTTAAAGAAAAGTAATGAATTGAGATGGTTATGCAGGAAGACGAGAAAGAAGCATGGATAGCTTCAAAAGAAATTATAAATAAGTTTCAAGGAAATCCAGAATTTAAAAATATTGTTGAAAACATCTTGGATAAATTTAGGAAATTAGGCTGTAATATGAGCATAAAAATTCATTTTCTACATACTCATCTTGACTATTTTCGGGATAACCTCGGTGATGTCAGTGAAGAGCAAGGGGAGCGCTTTCACCAAGATATTAAAGGAATGGAAAGGCAATATCAAGGGCGTTGGGATGTCAAAATCATGGCCGACTACTGTTGGATGCTTAAAAGAGACCGCCCTACAGCAGAATATGGACGAAAAGAAGCTTTTTCGGAAAAAGAGGAAGATTTTCCAAGAAAATAAAGGATTAATGAATGTTTTTTTTAACTTTCGCGGTTTTATTATTTGTTTTGTTGGTTTTATAATTTTTCTTATTTGTCCTAAATATATATAAATATTTTTTCTTCTTACATTGTTGTAGTATTTTGTTTAAAAACCTTACGTAATAGAAAAAACCAACAGATTTGAAAGCATCACTTAAATACCCAATATCAGTTAAAAAATTCAATTCACATTTTATAAAGTATTTAAATGCAGGCCTGTGTTAGTTATTGCTAATATATTTTTCCGTCTATGTTCCATATTAATTAGGAATATTAGATAGGTACACAAAATGTTTCATAATTGGTTAAAGTTATTAATCTCTCTGCTGACTGTGCTGACGCATATATTGTATAATTCGAAATGACAAAGGCTTGTGGAGGGATTCGAATTTGTTGTGCTTGGCTTTGTTCGAGAAGTATTACTGGAAAGTAATCCACTACAATTTATTAATCGATAAATCTATCTGAAGGTATAAAAAAGCATTTGTTACAGTCTTTTAGAGAAATCTAATTAACTTGACAAAAAAAAACGAAATAAATGAGATACATGTCCTTTCTTGTTTCCATAATATACAATCTCTGGGACCTGGCGCCATCTATCTATCCGCAAAATAGATCCATGACATTTTTTCAGAACTCTGAAGTTAGTACAATAAAAATCTGCTATCCCAAATGCAATATGGCTGCTTGTGAATAGGATAAATAACAGGAAAGGGATAGCGGCACCCGCGTACCGGAAATGTTTTGGCGCTCTTTAAATATGGTATGTAAATAATATTTGTAGAATAAGAACTCAGTTAAATTTAAAGTTGATAATTTTTTTTTTATTTCATTATTCCCTTTATTTTTTTTTTTAATTTAACATCCTGTATCTCAAAAATAGCGCTTTTGCGGGCATATATTTACTAAAACTTTTTCCATGAGATAATCCAAACAGTCACTTTTGAAAAATTTTGAGCAATTCTGACTTCAACTAAAAGTAGAAAAGGTGCCAATGGCATAGATCCAAATAGAATTTGTTTTTTTTTCTCGAAAACTTATCGATCATAACATACTAATTGCATTTTTTTACTTGCTCTAAACGATAAAGCCAATAGTCTTTTAAAAAATAAATGGAGTACTATTTTTTTAAGAAATTCAAGAATGGTTATCCGTGGTTAATATAAAACTGCTGAATACTTTAAAAATATAGCCCTTAGATACATATGAGCTTGATCTAATCTTAATAAAATAGTTCTCATTGTTCCGGTTTAACAAAATAAACTCATATTTGCTTTTAAAATTTAAACATCGCGGACCTATGTTCATATGATTTTTTTGTCTTATTTTCTTACAAAGAACCCCCTTTAAAAGTTGGCGCATGTTTTTTAAAATACTCAGTTATATTTAATTTTAATTTTGTAATGAAACACCAGAAATTCCAGAAAAACTAAAAATTAATACATTGTTAAAGGGTTACAAATGACGGCCAAACATTATAAATTTGCAAAAATTATTAATAAAAGAACTAATTACGCAAATTACCTGAAATTTTGTACATGAATCAAGTATTATGTAGGAATGAAACAGAAAAATTGTGGTTCGAATTAAAAAAATGCTTACTTAAAAACTACTTATCTGATTTACCTGAAATTTTGAAATACGATTCAGGGTGGTGAATCAAAATGATGGCAAAATAAATTTTTGTAAAATTAGCCTGAAAAAATGCTTATTAGAATGATTTCAGTTTTTGTCCAAGAATTAAGCGGTATATAGAAATGCTGGTAAAATCGTGGTACGAATTCAAGATGGCGCAATAGAATGGCGGCAAAATAAAATGTTTGTGTTCCAGAAAAAAATCACACTCCCGGGATCTCCACGTTTTAGTATCCCTAGGTGGAAGAAAAAACAGCAAATATTTGACTAATTCCAATTTCTGTATAATTCTATCAGTGCCTAGAATATCTAGACTGGTATAGTTTTTGTGCCTTTGTAAGTGAAAATGCCATATGATTTGTTTTTTTTTATATTTATGGTTAGTTTAAATGATGACCCAATAAAAACAGCAACTGAACATGAGACATTACAAAATTACTATTCAGCACAATATTGGTTAAAGACATAATATATAGATTAAACAAAGAGATACTCAAAACTGTCGTCTGCGGTATCTCTACCTGAACAAACAAAGCATCAGTGAACACATTATTAATATTTACAATTTATTTCGGAATTTTTCATCAGTTCTAGAAACTTCATATATTTTTCACATTTTAAGAAAAACTTTCAATAATTAATCGAGATAACATTTTAAATTTATAATTTTAAAAGTTATCTTTCAAATCTTTCTCAGATTGCCAAATACTTTGATAGATACTACAAATCCTTTGTGTAGTTTGATTGCGAATATTTAGTAGCTGTAACTGAGACTATTTGAGTTATAACTTATATACAATAGGTATATTTTTATTTCGGATCTACATGTTGTATCACAAGTTTTTTGAAGATGCTGATGATTCTGAAGCAGGTGGGAATACGTCATTTTGGGGTTTTACCTTCTGTCTACCACAAACAACATATTAAAATCTTAGTCTACCCGCAAGTTTTTTGATCTACCCTCTAAAATTAAGGCAGATTGATTGTACTATTATAGCACCTTAAAAATAGCTAAGAAATATATATTGTAAATGCTTTATAATCAAAATAAATATTATTAACAATTTCAAGGCATCCTTAATTTGTGAATAAACTTAATCGAGCTTATTTCAAAATTAAAACAAGATTTTAATTTCTGTTCTTTTTTGGACGGCTTTCGAAAAACTACTATGTTGCTTGGCTGGCTTTATGCTTCGATATTCGTACTATAATGTATACATTACCGCATCAGAAGTATATTTACGTAACTTTTTTCATATTTCAAAAAAGCCAGAAATTTCTGCCAAACAGAAATTCACAACTCTTATTCGGAGAAAACAAATTTTTCTATAAATCTAGATAAAATTGTTTAAAAAGCGTCAAACCAATGTAACAAAAAAACTTATTTTCTTTACTTGTTCACACGTTACCGAAAAATCTTTAATTAATTTATAGAAAAAGAATTTGTTATTCTACCAATGTTTTCCATACTTCGTGGTAATACTTAAAGCAATCTAGTTGTCTCATATTTGCTTTTAAAATTTAAACATCGCGGACCTATGTTCATATGATTTTTTTGTCTTATTTTCTTACAAAGAACCCCCTTTAAAAGCTGGCGCATGTTTTTTAAAATACTCAGTTATATTTAATTTTAATTTTGTAATGAAACACCAGAAATTCCAGAAAAACTAAAAATTAATACATTGTTAAAGGGTTACAAATGACGGCCAAACATTATAAATTTGCAAAAATTATTAATAAAAGAACTAATTACGCAAATTACCTGAAATTTTGTACATGAATCAAGTATTATGTAGTAATGAAACAGAAAAATTGTGGTTCCAATTAAAAAAATGCTTACTTAAAAACTACTTATCTGATTTACCTGAAATTTTGAAATACGATTCAGGGTGGTGAATCAAAATGATGGCAAAATAAATTTTTGTAAAATTAGCCTGAAAAAATGCTTATTAGAATGATTTCAGTTTTTGTCCAAGAATTAAGCGGTATATAGAAATGCTGGTAAAATCGTGGTACGAATTCAAGATGGCGCAATAGAATGGCGGCAAAATAAAATGTTTGTGTTCCAGAAAAAAATCACACTCCCGGGATCTCCACGTTTTAGTATCCCTAGGTGGAAGAAAAAACAGCAAATATTTGACTAATTCCAATTTCTGTATAATTCTATCAGTGCCTAGAATATCTAGACTGGTATAGTTTTTGTGCCTTTGTAAGTGAAAATGCCATATGATTTGTTTTTTTTTATATTTATGGTTAGTTTAAATGATGACCCAATAAAAACAGCAACTGAACATGAGACATTACAAAATTACTATTCAGCACAATATTGGTTAAAGACATAATATATAGATTAAACAAAGAGATACTCAAAACTGTCGTCTGCGGTATCTCTACCTGAACAAACAAAGCATCAGTGAACACATTATTAATATTTACAATTTATTTCGGAATTTTTCATCAGTTCTAGAAACTTCATATATTTTTCACATTTTAAGAAAAACTTTCAATAATTAATCGAGATAACATTTTAAATTTATAATTTTAAAAGTTATCTTTCAAATCTTTCTCAGATTGCCAAATACTTTGATAGATACTACAAATCCTTTGTGTAGTTTGATTGCGAATATTTAGTAGCTGTAACTGAGACTATTTGAGTTATAACTTATATACAATAGGTATATTTTTATTTCGGATCTACATGTTGTATCACAAGTTTTTTGAAGATGCTGATGATTCTGAAGCAGGTGGGAATACGTCATTTTGGGGTTTTACCTTCTGTCTACCACAAACAACATATTAAAATCTTAGTCTACCCGCAAGTTTTTTGATCTACCCTCTAAAATTAAGGCAGATTGATTGTACTATTATAGCACCTTAAAAATCGCTAAGAAATATATATTGTAAATGCTTTATAATCAAAACAAATATTATTAACAATTTCAAGGCATCCTTAATTTGTGAATAAACTTAATCGAGCTTATTTCAAAATTAAAACAAGATTTTAATTTCTGTTCTTTTTTGGACGGCTTTCGAAAAACTACTATGTTGCTTGGCTGGCTTTATGCTTCGATATTCGTACTATAATGTATACATTACCGCATCAGAAGTATATTTACGTAACTTTTTTCATATTTCAAAAAAGCCAGAAATTTCTGCCAAACAGAAATTCACAACTCTTATTCGGAGAAAACAAATTTTTCTATAAATCTAGATAAAATTGTTTAAAAAGCGTCAAACCAATGTAACAAAAAAACTTATTTTCTTTACTTGTTCACACGTTACCGAAAAATCTTTAATTAATTTATAGAAAAAGAATTTGTTATTCTACCAATGTTTTCCATACTTCGTGGTAATACTTAAAGCAATCTAGTTGTCTATTAGCTGAACATTCCATATCCAGTAATGCAGTATTAGAAACAAATTGATCAACCTGCCCCAGTTGAACATTGGCATTTTAGATGGAGATAAATAGATATTTCACCCTAATATACAAAGGTACTTAAATTCGTCAAAAAAACAAAAACAGACTTATCACGTTGTAAAGAAAAGCAAAGTCCTGGTAACGGTTTCAAAATTCGATAAAAGAAAAAGTGAGAAGTATATGAATCTTAAAAAGGAAAAATAATAAAAATTCTGCTTCTGTCTTCATATCAGGGTTCATTTACCATAAGCTGGCAAATGACAGAAATCAACTTTAAAACTGTGTAATTCCAAAAAATATAAATTATAACTCTAAACAGGTAATATTTTGTTTCCACATTTAAGCTGTCAAATCAACCAAAAGAAAGTTTCTGTCTATCTTAATATCTTTTTTTGTATCAACTTAAAAAATAGACAATAAGGTGTTTAATTAATGTCGCTGTTAAAAGTCGTGAACCTAAAATATAAAACCAATTTAGTAAAAAAACTCTTTTGTGATAAAATAGAAGACAATTAGGTATTACAAAAATAATTGGATCCACAAATATGATTAAAAAGCAAACAGATTGGTTTCAGTAAACATCTATATTTTATATAATTATTTGCGCGTTCTTGTAGTTCATACAAGATTTAATTTCGCTAGACAAAATGGGAAACTACTTTTTAGTTACCAATTTACATGTTACTGAATTTTTACATCAACGGTTTCTAGCATGTTAATGTAGAATACTTTTTTTTCTGTATAGTTTTCTTTTTATCTAAACATCATCATCATTAATTATGATTCTTTAAATTCAGGTAAATAAGAAGACAGATTTTCTAAACCGCTGGACATAAGATGGTAGGTGTTTAAGAAGTTAAATCCAACGGGTAAAATATTAAGTTTCGTTGTAATCTGAATGGCAATTCGTTGTTATGAAATATCTAATATAATAATTTGCACGGCCGACTCCGAAACAGGGCATGAAGTAGTAAATTCGGCAACTAGGCGTACGGAATTGACCTCATGTCGGCCATGTACCGCGACAGTATGTAAAATGGCGGTTCTCGCGATTGTTTACTGATACGCAGCAATGAATAAATAAAGTTATTGTGAATATATTTTTTATTCTGCAAAGGAAAACTGTGCCAAATATCGATACAAAGACTACTTTAACTTAATATAACGTTCGATACTTCGGATAGCGTAGCTGGGCCTGTAATCTTATTGTGTTAGTTATATGGTATTATGTTGTTTTGAAAACGTGTGTGGTTTATTTTGTGCTGGGTAATGAACTAATAAAAAGGTGGTAAAGTCTAGGGTAAAATAGTGCATAGGTTTAGCATAACATAACTTTGATAACAATGGTCGCTTAGCAAATGATACTTATAATGCACTTCGACGGAGCACAGTTATATTGGTAGAAATAACTAATTAATCTTTTAAAAAATCAATATTGTATATACTGCCAGGTAAATAATATTTATTAGATTGTGAAATAGACGAGTCTGCTCAAGTATAGATATATGGATGCTACACACAAAAGTTCAAAAAAATTATTTTCTTATTTCGTTAGCTGATGAAAGAAGAGGTATTATGGTGAATTATAAATACTTTATCTATCTTAAACGAGGTAATATTGTGAAGTTTAAAGAAGTAACTTCTTCAAAGAACGTCTGGGGATAGTAAGTATAAAAAAATTCGCTATTGATATTTTAGGGGCAAACCCCAATCTAGATCTGATTCAATATAGTTGTTTTCTTTACGTTTTTAGATTTCAGAAAAAGAAAATGTTTGTCTTGGGGTTTTGAAAAATATGTGCTTGAGTCTTTTTCAGCAATAATAATCTCATAAAAGCCCATTTTACAATGCACCCTATTAAAATTTTGAATTTAACAAACCGCTTTTCTAATTTTGCAGTTGTAAATTTTTCTGGCATGACTTCTCTGTTTGCTACAATGGAGGCAGCGTCATGCAGTCATTGTGCTCTTGTATAAATTCTGAGACTTCATTAGCTAGCCTGTTTTTACAACAATATCTCCTAAAGAGACTTTTTATAACTGGCGATAGTTTGTCAACGCTTCTACAGAATAGATTTTCTGATTCATAAAATATCATATAATGAAGATTTGTTTTAACTGACAGTAACCTGCAGGTCATCACTATCTTCTTACTTCTTCCTTTTATAAACTCACTTAAAAATTGACATGTGATATGTATAAATTTCCTTGCCAAAGAACATAGAAAGACAAAGTGCCCCAGAAGAGCGCCGAATATCATGGTTGAAATGGGCAATAGGGAGAAACGATCTTCACAATTTTATTCGCAACAGCGAATATTTGAGTTTTTATAATACATACCACATATTTATTAGTGGTTATTTATCTAGATTACTTTCGCCATTTACTATTAAGTCAGACCCTTTAGTTTGTTTTATTCTAAAAGTTTAAATACCTTTTGTTTAATTTTGCTCTTTTCTGAATTTAAAACCTTAAGCTTTTCATAAAATTGATGCTTGCAATTAATTAAACGTCTAGCGTAATTAGATTTGCTGTTTCCTTTGAAAAACCATGCTCATTTATTCTTCTGTTAAATTCTGTCTTTCTGAATTATGTACATTCTTGGACAATTTCTGCAAGTTAATTTACCTTATTTCCATCTATTTTTGATCTAGGAATTTTTTAGGAATGTTTCTAAAGAGATTTTGAATTTACAGTTTTGTTATTAAATACTCCCTAGTACGTATTAAATTTATAATTAGAGGTATAATCGTTAGAAATGGAGTTAAATGAGCGCGTAGTTTTGTTATATAACTATTTTTTATTTACCATCATACATCTATTATGTTTAAAATATAAGCATGATATGTTCCGAAATCAGAAAAAAAAAAAGGTCCGATTCTGAAAAAAAAATTACTTGTTTGCTTAGTTGCCAAAGTTTTTATGACGAGATTTTGGTTTATTTTCATGGGAACAGAAAGCCAATTAAATATATTTAATATTTAAATAAAAAAAATTTCAAAATATTATTTTTGTTGTGCAAAAAAATGCTAATTTCAGTGGTTTTCTATTTTTTTTATCTTTTAAAAAGGAAAACAAAGTCAAGATGGGTTAGTTTGCTTGTCAAACATAAATATGAGAATATTTGTGTTTTTCAAATTGGATTAAAAAATTTTCTATAAAATTTCTACTCGCCGGTAGTTTTGAAATTCCTACCTGTATTCTTAAATGAGTAATACTTTTAAAAAGTGTATTACACCTACTCTAATTTTGTATTATATATTTCTCCCACGTCAAAATGAAGTTACCGTTTTAAATGTAATTTTGTATTTCAAACGTGAAAACATTTAAAAATTTCTTGTGAAAACAGACCTAAAAACATGCAAATATTCCAAAAATTAAATAATTAATAGTCTCTTCCATTTAAAAAATACTATGTTTTTGTCATAACTCGTTTGTTTCCAATTCAATTGTTTTTTTTAATAGTATTTTCAAATTTTCCATATAATGCCTATTTCAGTTTTTTAATAGGTGAAATTAAGCTGAAGTAACGGACCTGTTCAGTTCTCGTTTAAATCTGCTCATTTATCTTTATTTATTTATTTACAAATACCAGCTTTACAGCAGGACAAAGTCCCAATTACAAAGCAGGGCAAGCACTTATAATTATAATATAATATTATATAACATGATCAAGAAAAACAAAGAAGATGAAGAAACTTAAGTTAAAACTAAAACTAAAGACTACAACATGCGTCTATATGCGGAAATAATGTCAACGCAATAGCGATCGCCGCACATCAGAAGCATTAGCTATGGAAAAATCCAAGTGATAGCTCTTGTTATATTTATCACACATTAAATACAGACGTGAAAATTTTAGAGTGTTTGTGCGCGGTTTAGGCAAATAGAATAAATTATGTTGTCGTGAGTTTAAACGAGGTACACAAAAATTCAGTTTTCCTCGTATATATGAACAATCAATTTTATAATTAAGCAATTTAAATAATGTAATTAAACGGTGGTAGTCACGACGATTTTTTAGGGAATCATATTCTAAGTTGTTAAGCAGCTGCTCATGCGGATAGCCCTGGTGGGGATATATACCGTCTTTCACTTTCAAAAAACAAGCATATTTTAAAAATCCACGTTGTATTCTTTCTAGACTCTCTATGTGTGTATTGTACTCAGGTCCCCAAATTATTGAGCCATATTCCAGTTTTGAGCGGACGTAAGAATTGTACAATAGCTTTAGTACACTGATGTTTTTAAAGTCCCTCGTACAGCGTAAAATGAATCCATACATTCTGGAGGCTTCGGCAGTAATAATATTCATGTGAGGGACGAATGAGAGTTTTGAATCAAATAAAACTCCGAGATCGCGAAATGAGTCACACCGAGAAATAGCCTTATCTGCTACGGAATAGTCATATATACAAATTGACAGTTTATTAGAAAATGATATTACATTGCATTTCCCTATATTAAGCATTAAGTTGTTAGTAAAACACCAATTATTTATAATATCCAGACTCTTTTGTAGATCAATGCAATCAGCAATCCCACTGATATTGGTATAAATTTTGATATCATCAGCATACATTAAAACATTTTACGTTTAGGTCGCAGGCAATATCGTTGATAAAAAGGATAACAAATAGCGGTCCCAGTGCAGACCCTTGAGGTACACCAGAAACTGCAACGTATTTGCTAGAAGTATGTCCATTGAGGGCGACATACTGTTGACGTCCCGATAAGTAAGAAACTGAAGAGTTTTATTAATCTGTTAGAGAATCCAGTATTTTTAAGTTTAGTAAGTAAAATTTTATGATCAATTCGGTCAAACGCTTTTGAAAAATCTAAGTATATTACATCTGTTTGACTGCCTGCATCAATTGATTCGGCTATATCAAGCGAAATATAAAGCAAATTGGTAATTGTTGATCTTCCCTTAAAAAATCGATGCTGTTGAGGTAGAATGAGTTCTTTAACTAGAGGAAAAATAGAATCATGCAGCAAGATTTCAAATACTTTACAAATATTACAGATAATGGACACCGATCTGTAGTTTAAGATTTCATTTCTGTCACCTTTTTTGTACACTGGACAAACCCTAGAAACTTTCCAAAGCTGTGGTATCGTGTGTTGTTGTAAGCATAAATTAAAAATAAACAGAAGGGGCTTTAACAAGACTAATTTGCAATCATGAATAAGAAAAGCAGGAATTAAATCCTGTCCAGTTGTGTTTTTCGGGCGTATTTTTCGTATCAAAAATTTCATATATTTTAAATTAAGTCATAAAATTATTATAAAACATATTGTTAGCACATAAATTTCACTTTTTATAAATGACTTTTTTAGGGTTACTCTATCATCATATATATATAAGATATAACCTTTAATGTCTGTTTTTATTTTTGTTCAAGAAACAAAACCAAACTTTCAATATATTTAAAATGTTTTTTATACATTTATCCTTTTTCTTTATATTCTGGAAAATTTGCTTATTTACATTTAGGCGATTTTTTTAAATTATAATTGTTTTCAAGATTTAAAGCCAAATCACATTTACGGTTTACAGATTGAGAGTATTGAAATGATATTTCCAAGGCAGGGTGATGGTTGTCTTCTTATATTAGCCTATCCAAGGCCCTATTAATCAAACATTGCGGATTATTATGTATCACTAAATCTAGGACTCGGTTGTTAATATTTCTTAAGCTATTACTTTGGGTGAGATTCATATAGGATAAAAAATTATTAAGTAAACAAGCACATTGGTCTCTGGTTTCACAATCCAAAAACTCTGAATAAGCCGGTAAATTTCAATCCCCAAGAATACATATATTTTTGCCAAACATAATATTTAAAGAAAGAAAAAAATCAAATAAGTTTTCCAAATTTCTAACAGAGACAGGAGGTGGTATATAGACTAGAAAAAATAGGATTGAGAAATAGTCAAAACTTACCTTAACGCCCACAATGTCAGTACCAGGCAATAAGTCACCCCTGTCAAAACTAATTCTACTTGATTTATATGATTGATGAACACAGAGTAAAACACCTCCTCCTCTGGATTTGTTAGTCGCAGTGAAATCTCGATCAGCTCGATACACATTATATTGATCACATATTACCTCACTACTACAAACAGATGAATTAAGCCAAGTTTCCGTAAGCGCTAATACATCAAAATCACAATAACACGAGCTGTTAAATATTTCGTTTAATTTTGTTAAAAGTCCACGGGTATTTTGGTAGTATGCTGAGAGGTTTTTATTTTGAATTTGTTTGGTGGCAGAAGCTAACACGCGGGTGGGCGGAGTTAAACTGGCAGTGGTGAGCTGGGGCGAAACTATAACTAATTGCTATTCACCTAGAATATTCGCTTTAAGTTTGGCGCATGCATTTTTGAAGTCGGTACATTTATTAATATCCCAGGCCGCATGCCAGTACTACCACCATTTAAACTAGTACAATTAGAACAATTTAAAACCTGCGCCCGACATTCATTAACAATATGATCATTGCCACACCTAGGACAACGACGTTGAATACTGCAATTTTTTGCTGAATGATTAAAACCATTACAATTAAAACATCTAGTCACCTGAACACCGTCATGAACAAGACACGGGTCATACCCCACAAAAACATTGTCCACCATCATAGCGCTATCATAAGTTACTCTATCTACCTGCAAAACTGCTTGATGCATATTAGAATGTTTCTTAGTCTTAAGAATTTTTATAACCTCACACAAGGAATCTTTAAAAAATATATCCGGGTTTAGTTGCCTTAAAATAGTTGATAAGTGACCATCTTTACAAAATTCGGTAAAACCCACGATCTTGATTCTAAGATTCAAGCCCCGGAGTTCTTTGATTTCATAGGAATCAGAGAGTTTCTCTTCGGCAATTTTTTTAAATCGCTTGTTCTCCTCAAGTGTTTTACAACCTATTAACACACCTCCATTATTGGTTGGTTTAACTTTATCAAGCTGTAGATGAGATCCAACAGGATCGATTTGCTCCGACACGTATTGCTTTGTTGTGGTAGTCGACTGCGACTGATCCTTTGGTTTTATCAGTACAGCAGGTCGGGTATTGTTTTTAACTATTTTTGCATAGTTAACTGGTGAATCAGGAGACTTCATTGCAATATTACATAATTTAGCAGCAATCAGCTCAGTAAGGTCTGATTGGAAACCCTCAAAAACTGCTTTAAGGCTCTTCAAAGCTGTTTGAATCTGATTATCGATTAACTCCTTGACAGACTGCTGATTAATTGTAATGCAGTCACGTACACAATTATTGCACTTCCAAGACAAACCACTGACCTCCTGCAACAAGCTGGCAACATCGATAGATTTATGAACACTTGTACTATGACTGATCTTCCGACACTCCGAACAGCACAGTTTTTTGTGGCGAGTGTTTATTGATTCCTTACAAAAAACACACGTCGAACTCATGTTTAACTGCGATAAATTATGAGAGTATGAAAGTAAACGCCGATTTAGGGGATTAGCTGATATATATTCAGAACGAGACCTAACGAAATAAACACTTCTTTATGCAAGCACTTGACTTGCAAATTTTTGTAAATAGGTTCACAAAAATAACTCGAAAATTACAGTGAATACGGGAGCACATCAGCACGCGTCATACCAAAATTAACAGTTTATACTCTCTGGTTCTCCTCAAGGTAATGTTACGAAAAACAAGTTTTATGGTTAGTTATCAAGTTTTTCTAACATTAGAAAAATATATGGGAAATCCTGTAATTTTTACTTCCAATAAATAGGTCTCTGCAGAACTTATGGTGCCGTTGTAAGTGATAGATGTAGCTCCAGGCTGCAGACATGGTGCCATTGTTTTAAAATTTTATTAGCAATTTCCAGTTTATATGTCACTGATTCCCCTATATAACTTTCAACAACCGAGAAAGATTTCCATCCTCCGTTCCGTTTTAGACCTATAATGTCTGTTCTAGAAGAATTAGCCAATAAAATTGCGGAAAACCTTCTAGAGTAATGGCCGGTAAAATCTTCAGTATTTTGAAGTTTAACCAACTGGGTTATATCGGAGGGAATTTTTTCCTATTTTATTTAATCCTACGCATTGCACTGTACATTTACCATTTAGATAATTTATAAAAAATCTTCAAAAGCTAATGTTTGATGGGTGCAATTCTATATATTTTCTGTAGTAGTAAATGTAATTTTTACCGAAAATAACAAATTTCGTGTTACGTGTGCCTTTATGTCTGGTATTTTAACCACTCAAATGCCTTTCTTATCTTCGATACCATCCAGAATTAAATTTGTTAGCTCTTGGCGACGGCAAGCTCCAGCAATACCAAAAATAGCCATTATAAAGAAAATATACGTTCTTTGGAGCGTCGGATAAAAATTTGGCGATATCTTTCTTGTGCTAAGCTAGTGCAAGACACCCTGTATAACCCCTACAATAATTGCATTTTCAATGATTTAACTACATTTTTATTTATTTCTAATAGAACAGGTCACTGGAGAAAAAAAAGCACTCTCATTAATCGTTATAATATCATGATACATATGACAATATTACTTCAAAAATTCTCGTAGTAGGCTTCAAGAAACAAGATATTTGCCAATAATACAATTAAGTATTTACATTTAAGTTTCAAATAAACTAGTTTTTGATTAGATTGATAAATATTTGTAACTAGTGCTTTTCTTTTTGGCGATTGTTGCTAAGGTAAGTAAAATAAAATGTATAGCTTGTTTTGTAGATAAAAAACATACTTGTACCAGCTCGTGCAAAAATATTTTTTTTAAAAAAATTAGTACGTTACTGTGTTACGGTTATGTGATGCTAACGGTATCAAAACTACTATTTTTTTAAGAAATGGCGGATATTTCTAATAGCGTTTTATATAAGTAAATAAAATAAATAACTTTTTTGTTTTTTTTTTCGTGAAAAGTCAGCATATGCTTAACAGTTTTTTAAACGATTTAGTAGATTGCTAGGTTACAATTATAAGTAAATTAAGTTCTTGTTTTGCTTTTTTTTGCGATAAGGTTTTTTTTATTTTCTTCAGATACCAGGGGAACTATATCAAGAAGGCTATCTTTTGAGAAGTGGCGGATGTCTGCTAAAGTCAATAGAAATTCTAGCTTACTTGCTTTTGCGAAAGAAAAATTAGATTTCATTGTAACTTCAGAGAAGACAAAAGAGAAGAAGAAAGGAAAAACTATAAAATATTTTCCTAAACATATTAGTGGAAGATGGGAAAATTCTTCAAGAAAATTAAATATATATCTTATATTTTAAGTTTTTACTCTCAGTCAGAAATGATCTGATTTTGCTTTTTGTGTGTTGCTTTTATGAAAGAAAGATAAACACATTTATTAACCCGATAAATTTAGTTTGAAAGTTTTATATGAAAGAAATACCATATCAATTTATTCCTGTTAATAAGTACTAAATTATTAAAACATTTTAGTTTAACATTGTACTATCTTTTATTAACGTTTTTATATACAAGACGAAATTTATTGATAGTAGCCAGCTTTGTTGCTAAAATTTTAACACCCTATAGGCAAACCTCCGAATTTTGTGAAATTGTAAACCAGGTGCTCTATTTTATCGTAAAAAACTTTATATTTAATAATTAAGTTCTCTAATTTAATAAATCCGGGCGATATAAATTTTGTAACTAAAAAAGTATTTGCCTATATTATATAAGAGTCAAATTTTGAGAATCTATACAACATTATCAACGTGGATTTATATGAATAAAAATCTAATTAAACTTAACCCTTCTGATTTCCTAAAGCAACTAGAACTGCTACTTTTAAAAATGAAATTGCATTTATTAAACCAAAATTTTCGAAAAAAAAAACACCACCAATTTTCTTAAAGAATTTTCCTATTCACCAACATGTGAAGAAAGAAAAAAAAATTTAATCGATTCTCTGTCTCTTTAAAAATTAAATTTAAATCTTACTTCTCTTTAACTTTATCTAAAGCAAGTAGGCTACAATTTCTATTGAGTTTCCAAGGTAGAAAAAAGAAAACACCCTATATATTTAATTAAATGTTATACTTATGTTCTATTTATTTCTCTACATCATTAAGAGATAGCTTGATCCAAATTTTATGTTTCTTGGATTCTTTTTAATTTGGCCATAATGTCAGTCAATTAACAATTTTCGCTTTCTGTTTCTTGATTAAAAAAAAAACAAACACTCAATATGTACACTATAGACATAATTTAAGTTCTTAAATTATTATTTACACAAAACATTTAAAAGTACATAGGAGGTATGTCATAAACTGGTGAAATTCTAAAGCAACTCATTTTGTCAACCCAGTTTTTTCAGCCAGTCCACTGTGGGGCGCCAAACTAATAAAGGCAAAGATCTTGTACTTATACGTGGTATAAGACATCAAAATACCGAATTGACTGAATACACGATTATATTTTTGTGATTAAGTAATTAAGATTAAGTTTATCAACAACTTCCAAGGGGTATAAAATATTATTTTTCACTTTTTGGTGCATTTTTTTGTAGTCGGTTTCATTTTTTTATAAAATTTTTTATGTCATTCTTTTTAAGTTTATCTATATGAGTTTTATTGTAAAAATCAGGTTTAACAAACGGCAGTGGACCGTCTGTTAAACATAATATTTTTTCCTGATATAGTAGTAAACGCGTAGAATCGGGATGCGAGAGTAGATTATTAAGAAACTTATTGCAATACACCTCGCTGCAAAAAACAATATGGCGCCATTCCCCTGTTTTTAACATTTTTTAGTACCATTACTATGGGATCACCCTGGCAATATTCTGAAAATTCCCTGTGAATTTAATCTAAATTGGTCAAACCATCGCGGAGTAATTGATGCACAAACAAAGAAAACAACAAAATTAGTTTTTAATATGTTTGCTAGTCCCATAGCAAACCTGAATGTCCGTTGAAAATTTCATCCAAATATGTCAAACTATCGCGAAGTATTCGATGAACAAACATAAAAAAATACATAGGGTCAAACCGATAACCTCCTCCTTTTTTGTCGGTTAAAAATTATAATAACCGACTGGTTAATAACGTTTAATTCATACCGAATGTTCATTTTTTGAAAATATCAAGTAAAATACTAGATTTTAAGGTTGCACATTTTCATGGTCACCTTCATCACATCAATATATATCGTTTTGTTCGTTTCACGTCCACTACGTATCTAACTCTTAAAATAATACAAGAGCATGTTTGGACAAAAGGTTGTTTATTAATTTAAATCAATTGCTGACGTTTCGACACTATGTGTCTTCATGAGGGCTAAAAAATCAACAAAGAACACATCAGCTATTGAACACCTATATAAATGACGGACGATCGAACATACAAACTGTTGCCCAAAAATCCGACCAATAAATATCAAATAGAAAATAATAATTTGGCGAATTTTCTCAAAAACAAAAATTTTATTAGCGAACAATAAGCTAAATGTTTAAAAACCTGCAACTTGATTTCTCCCAAAATATATGGTCTCCCTAAGTTACACAAAAACAACAGACCGTTACGACTTATAGTGTCTTGTGTTAATATACCTGGTTATAAAATATCTCGGTTTTTACACGATATTTTAAATAATTTGACACCCACATTTGCATATAATGTTAAAAATTCATATGACGTGTCAAACAAACTTAAAAATGTAACCTTACCAGATAATTATGTCTTGGTGTGTTTTAATGTAAAGTCCTTATACCAGTATTCCTAAGGACCTGTTGTATGTATTTAATTAATTTCGTATTTAAAATTATTTCTTATAAAGATCAATTTTACCAACAACAATTTGGAACTCCAGTGGCTGCACCGATAAGTCCAATTTTGGCTAACTTGGTAATGGATTACGCCATAGTTAAAGCCCTAGAGAGGTTAGACTTTGTAATCCCTTTTTTCTTTCTGTACGTTGACGATTCGCTAACATCAGTACCAACAGATAAACTAAACACAACCTTAAACACTCTCAATGAAATCAACCCATATTAAGAATTTACTGCTGAGGTGCAAAAAGATAATAAACTACCCTTTTTGGATATATTAATTGTAAATAATAAACAAAAGCTGTCAATTGACCTCTATAATAAGCCATCGAGCTCAAATTAGCTCCTTAATTTCAAGTCAAGCCATCCCCTACATCAAAAAATAAATATAATAACACAATTTAAAAATAAAATATTCATTCGCTGCCTTTATCGCCCTTATACCTGTCTTTAATATTATTATTACAAAAAAACAGGAGAACGAATTTCGAATAAAAATATATGGGACCACCAGAGACCAGAGACGTCTTCTAGAATTTGGAGTTTGACTTATAAAAATCGACCAAGCCGTTTAGACAAAATATATACAGGTCGAGTTGAGAACCTCCTCCTTTTTGGAAGTCTGTTAAAAACTAACAAAATGTGAAGATAGAACGAAAGCTGTCCCGGCTTTGGTCAATTAAGAAATCCTGGTTCTTGATATGGAATTACTTTCTATTTTGACACGGTCTAATCCTAAGATCCTTGAAATCTTAAAACGTAAAGATTCGGAGTAATAGATTTTGACAATTTTAACGTTTTTTAAGTCTGTACGGCAATATTACCAGTAATAGAAATAACAATCTGTTACATACAAAGAAAATACATCTTTCATATTCTAATGTATAAGCTGTGGCGAATGAAAAGAGGCAAACAGTCGTTTCGAAATCTAGTTTATATCCAACAGTAATAAAACTCTCAAAGAACGACATTCGCTCTAGCTCAGCATGTCCCGAACACACTGGAACAAATAAAAATAAACGGCGAGTAACATAATATTCCCGAAAGTTTTGATCTCTGGAAGGGAGGGTCGCGTCCTAACATAACAATAAACAACTTACTGTAGGGGATGTTTCAAAGAAAGGTCCAAGCCCTGTTAAGTTTACGATCAAGTGCTTTCTGTTGCAATTTTATGGAATTTTGAAATTTTCTTTTGTTAAAAATGGTCAGAAAAATGGTTTTATACATATTATAACTTATTTGTGTGAACATTATTTTAGGTATTTTGTTTTATTTGTGCAGACTCACGGAAAAAAGGTAATTATTTGTAAAAGACGCCAGAGCTAGAGCTCTATTTGCTAGTATTTCTTGCTCTTTTGACACTACAAAGTTTGTGATTTTTTCGGAAATAATAACAATAGCGAACTTTAAAAATATGTTTACAGAGTCGAGCCACTCCTTACCATCAAATCGTATTACCTAAATGGATTTTTATAGTTAAAATTAACACTTAAATTCGAAATTTAGTTTGAAAATAAATTTTCCATATTTCAATACAGTCGCATTTTATTTTCTAAAAAACTTTTTTAAATACCTATTTATTCCCAAAATTAAAAATAAAAATACCTTACACCCCATGCATACGTTCAGGCGTTTTAACAAAAATAAGTTTTTGTCATAAGTTTGTAACACATGATCACACATCAATAATATCAACCTAGAACAGTAATTCTCACGCTCCACAGTGAGTTAAATCGGCCGTCTAGCACGACATAAGTCCCAAATGTAATTTTGCAATATTCTTAACATATTCTAAAAATCTATATTTAAGATAGTGTTAATAATAGAAAAATGCAATTGAGAAACAAAATTATAATTACAGTTCTCGGAGGGGAAGCCTTAAAGTTAGTAAATATTTTAAATCTGAAATTAACATGTTTCTATACATCATTTTCAAAACAGAAAATATGATACTAAACATAGCAAATGTTTTTCTAATTTCTTACATGACTACTGTTTATAATTAAAGTTTTCTACGGTATCAAAACTTTTTAAATATTAAAGCCCTTACCTCAGAAAATTTGGGTCTTTTTAGGTATTACTATATTTAGGTAGTTTTTTTTAACTTGTAGAGCATGCAAAAAAAAGTTTGTTGAAGTTTAGTTTAATTTTTATATAAAAAATAAGAAAAAGGATCCCTTTTAACCAAAAACCAAAAAATTAGCTGCTCATAGATGCCCATTCGGGATTTATATAGCTTTAACTATGGCTCCTTAATTACTACTAACTGCACCAAAAAAAAACTGCACGATGTTTATATGACCAGAACTTTGCAAATAATCGTCCGAGTGTAATAACGGTAAACATTTTGCAAAGACTAAGGTACAAAATTTCGGAATTTTGTATTACAGCTGTCATCTTTTTAAAGTTCAAGATGGCGAACCCATTTTAAAAATATGGATATTTTATCCCTCGGTAGAAGTTTTACATGCCACATCGTGTTAAAACTAAATTAACAGTTATAATGCCACATTATTTCCAAGCAAAATGATAACACTTTTAAAATTCGATAAATAACTAAGATATAATTTTATAAAACCACACTCCCTTCAATTCTTTTAATATTAGAAATGAAAATTTCAAATAAAAAACTAATCAATTAGGTAAATTTTAACGACTTTTCTACCTTTACAAAAATAAATCTTAAACGAAGATATCTCCTAAGCTACCAGTTCAGTGCCAGTAATTGGCATTTTTGTAAAGATAATTTCATAAAAATATAAAAATATATAAAGTGCAATATATAAAATATAAAATAAATACAAAAATAAATATAAAAATATATTAAGTGCAATATCTAAAAAATATCGACTTCATTGTATATGGCAAATAACAAAAACAATTTATTTATCACGAAAAGTATACCTAACTAATTAATTTTTATTTGAATGTTTTATTACCAATATCAAAAAAATTAAGTAGTGCTTGGGTGCAGGTGCATACGTAGTGGGCTTTTCTAAAACATTACCTGTTACATATTGTTTAGTCTAAAAGTTCTTCTATTGTTTATGTAATGAATAGAATAGAAACTCAATGATATTTTGTACTCACAATTCTACATAACCTAAATAAAGCAATATTTGACAAGACACCTTGTATTCTATCTTAATTTTATATGCGTCCTATAGCTATTAGTTAATAATAAGTTTAAAGCAATGATTCATGCATTTTGACATCAATTGTGTTTTTAAGTTACACAAAACATTACATTTTTATTAAAAACTGAGGCCATTTTAGTAATCCGCATCTTGTTTACATTTTTTTTTACAAAACATTTTGTTACCTATCCTAAAAAAGTATTATATGAAATTTAAAAAACGTTAAAACAATGCTTGAATAATTATGTCGTACTACATGGCCGATTTACCACACTGTGCGCTCCAAGATTGGTAATATTTAATTAAAAGATGATTGAAATTTATTTCCAGTAGTCTGGCCATGGATATTTTTAGTTTTCTTTTATTATTATTATAATGCACTTATAAAAAATGTTTTCTTGTATTAAGAGTTCTCCATCAATATCAATCAATATTAAAGAAAATAAGAATTTGTAAAAAAGTTGTCGAAAAATCAACAAAAAGAAAGATCTAATATAAATGTTCGTTATTTAGTATAAATAAATTGTATAAATCAATCATTAATATAGGCCGAGTATCTTTTATTGATCAAATTTTAGACACTTATATGTATTTAAAC
The DNA here is from genome assembly GCA_030620095.1 of Kuschelorhynchus macadamiae. Taxonomy (NCBI): domain Eukaryota; kingdom Metazoa; phylum Arthropoda; class Insecta; order Coleoptera; family Curculionidae; genus Kuschelorhynchus; species Kuschelorhynchus macadamiae. The sequence continues at coordinate 2,131,172 of JAUTXW010000961.1, read as the reverse complement.
TGTAGAAAATATGTTTCATTCCTGAGTACTCTCAGCTTTATCCTGATTCGTTTTATGTATTTCTTATACCAATCTAAAGCATTGTCAGCAGAAGGTTTTTACATATTTTATATTTTGTCCATGATATTAATTTCCTTAAGTATTTTACTTCAACTTTAATAAACAGTTAAGCTAGAGGCAATTGATGACCATAACTCTTTCATAAATGTATTATATTTAGGTAAACACTCAGACTATTAAGGGGATTATCAACATGTGGTTGGTCCCAACAGTTTCTAAAGTTTATAAGACCCTTATATAGTTTGTAATTAATCAACAGGTAAGAGGTTAAGTCCAGGCCAGAAACAGGGATAACGTTTAAACATTTAAACATGCCTAGGTTAGATCCAAAGGATAAAGTTTAAATAAGAATTAATACGAAACTTTATGGAGATAGAATGCTCTTTAAAGGCATTTAAAGTTGTGTAATCAAAGAAGAGAGACAGAGTAAGGAAATTCATCAACATTAAACGTTGATTGTCATAACTTATATTAGTACTGTCTGCTAGCAGCAAAAAACCCAAAAAAATTAAATCATACCCGACAAAATGTGTTTAAATTTGGTAGCGCTGATTTGCTTTCAAATAGTTTTTTTAAAATTACGTTTTAAAATATAAAGAACGTACCAGGTGCGAACGGGACCTAGATGTTATTGCTCTGTGAATAACTCAAGAATAACTTAAACCGTGATATTGTTGAAAATATCGCGGTTTAAGTTATTCTAAAACCTAATAAATTTAGCTTACTTCAAATAATTATAAATTGATAGCCTAACCAGTAAGGTTAGAGGTTTTTACATGTCTATTAGTCTAAATTACTGACGTATCCAGTAGACTAGACCATGTCAAATTGGAATTATTTTTCGACGTTTTACCAACGATTGCACGAAGCATCTTCAGGGACCTGCGCCATATTAAAACACTAAATAGTGGTTCAGGTACTATGCCACCGACACGTGAGCCACTGTGCTTCATCAAATGTGGAAACCCATCATCACAGTGAGTAACACGTCGTTGGACACAGGTCGAAAATATATACCTGAACTCTGCTCATTGGAGCTCATTCAGTGTTTTGATCTTATGCAGTAAAGATCCCTGAAGATGCCTGGTGCAATTGCTAGCAAAACGTCGAAATAATTCCACTTTGACACGGTATTTCTTGACTGCAACTATAACTTTAAAATTACACCTGAAAACTAAAAAATAAAAAGTGCCCCCATATACCAAGACTTGACCATTTGAATATTTACAAATCACTTATTTGCGAGCTTTGTATCTATTTATAGACATAAAATCAACTCCAAATAATAATCTTATTTTAGTTAACCCAGCACGACAAAACTAAATTTTTAAAACTAATAAAACAGAAATTGATTTAATTTTTCTTCAGGGTGGAGTGTCATATTATTACAAAAAAAAGAAAAGTAGTTTTATTTCTCCACAATCTTTATTAGTTTTTAAATTCTATAAAATGAAAGAAGGCCTGCCTATGAGCTCTAACCTCTCTCCCTCCCTAGCAGAGATTTTCATGTCTTCCTTCGAAGATAAATTATTATTCTCTAGTACCGAAGCACTAGTAAAGAATGCATTCTTCTGCTGAAGATACGTAGATGACATCCTAGTAATATGGACAGGATCTAAATTTGAATTGGACTGTTCCCCAACTTATATAAATAGCTTACATTGCAATATCAGATTCACTATGGAGGTAGAATCAAACTAGGATATACATTTTTCAGGTCTTACTATCCCAACAATAACAGCAGCCTAGACTTTTTTATATTTCCAAATTCCTTTTGATTCAAATAATTTTATATAACACAAATTGGCCGCTTTTAATTTATGATTCACCGACTTTTCTCTATCCCGCTCCTTCCACACAATTTTATAAAGCCCTTATTGATCGGCTGTTTAATAAAAAATATAAAACTTTTCAAAAACATATTTTTAACAATAGTCAAGATGATTCTATTACAACTTGGCATCCTCCAAAATTTATTTGAATTTTCACAAAAAAGTGGAATTTACCACCTACAGTGTGATATCTGCAACTCGACGTACGTTGGCAAGACTGGATGTAATTCCATTTTGTAGGCTACTTTAAAACCTACTTTTTTAAATACTTTTTCTAGACCTCTCGTATATCTGGTATCAAATGGGATTACTATGAACTTATTGGGAGCCTCAGGTGCTTGAAGAGTAGTGGCATCTTTTAACATTTTCTTATGCTTATGTCTATTTACTAATTTATGTACAAGATTATCATTATATCCATTACTTTTAGCTATGTTTTTAATCCGATTCATTTCATTGTTAAAACGTTCTTTACCTAATGGAAAATTGACTAACCTGTGAGTTAAGAAATGAAATGCTGCCATTTTGTGTTGACGGCAATGAAATGAGTCGGATGTTATATACCTATCAGTATTAGTAAATTTCCTATACATATCGAATTCTAATTTATCGTTATTTCTAATAACTAACGTGTCGAGAAAAGGTAATTGCCCATTGTTATCCTTTTCGTACGCAAAATTAATGGAAGGTATTTATTGTTTAATGTTTCTAAAAAAGTGTCCAAATTTTCTGTTTTAGTATCAAATATATCGTCTACGTATCTATACCACACCCTTGGGAAATACTTGAGCTATTTTTTGAATTGGGTTTCTAATCTACCCATAAACAAATTTGCAAGGTTCGGAGATAAACAATCGCCCATCGCAGTTCCCTCAAGTCGTTTATAATATTTATTGTTGAACTGAAAAAAATTTTGATTCATGCATAATTTTGTGAGAAGCAAATATTCATCAATAATTTCTTTCTTCAAATTATTGATTTCAAGTAGTTCCTTCAGGTACACTAAAGCTAGTGGTATGGGTACACTAGGAAACAATGAGCTTACATCAAAAGATAATAAAATTTCACCTTCTTTTAAGTGAACATTCTTAATTTTATCTAAGAATTCTAACGAGTTAGTAACCTCAAAGTTATCGTATGAGATATTTAATTTGCTGAATTCTTCTACTAACCATTTTGAAATATTGTACGTTAGTGATCCAGAGCTGAAACAATAGGTCTCATGGACTTCACAGGTTTATGGATTTTGGAGAGGCAATGCAGTTTAGATAACTGTGGGTTACTATGGTTAGTTTAAATTTAAGTTTATCAGGCACAAAGTTTTTACACTGTTTTAAGGTACTTTTTACGTCTGAACCAGCTTGAATCAAATTGTCTACTCTTTCAAAATAATCTGTTTTGTCTAGTATAACAACCTTATTTCCATTGTCAGCTTTTAAATAAAAACTTTTTTTTCTTCAGTCCCTGGATAACTTCAGTATTTTTATGAGAAACATATTTTGACTTGTTAACAATGTTTTTTGAGATTTGATTTCTGCAAGCTTCTCTCAAGCACCTGAGGCTCCCAATAAGTTCATAGTAATCCCACTTGAAACGTAGGCTCTAGGGTCGCCTACAAAACGGAGAACAGTTTGAAATATCTAAAATATGTTGGGCAAACTAGACGCTCCATAAACATTCGTTTTAAAGAACACATGGCGCATTTAAGATACACAAGAACAGAAAACTCAAGCGTTGCACACCATGCTTCGGAAAACAATCAACAAATAAGAATAAATAATCTTAAGTTGATTAAAAATGTATCTAATAATAGATTATTGGATGCATTTGAGAGTATGGAAATAGTTAAATGTGGTAAGAAAGCACTAAATAAAGACAGAGAACCTATTACCTATAGTCCCTTCTATTGTTTACTTGACAACGGTGCAGTGGGGTGCAACCAAGTGTGACCACATTTACCTATAAGTAGTCTCGGTTAGGATAAGTTACTTTAGTTTATATCATCTGTTGATGATGCTAACTTGGTTAGCGAAACACGCGCCTAGAACGTAACAAGCTGTGGTGTAGTGTGGTTAGAACTCTTGTGTTTTGATCTATCTTCCACCACAGGTTCTAGTGTTAGGACATAGTTTTGATATAACAAAAAAATTCAAAATGCTACATATCATCTCTTACTCATAAAAGATGGATGCTCTTGAGTACATTGAAATCGCGAAAGAAGGTCTAGATAAGAACACAAATAGTTTTAAACCGGTAAGGAATCACTTTATAGAAGCAAAATTGGTCACAAACTTATTTAAAGTATGCCGTCATAACCTCGTGTAACATATTTTTCATCCTTAAACACTTCCAACACTATGGCTTCTAACCTTACTATCTTATCGATTTACTTTTGTTTTCATTGTTCAATGTAGTGTTTTTGCCATTTATGTAATGATTTAATTAGTTTTCTGTGTGTCATATCAGCTTTGTGCCTTTTACGGAGTTTGACGTAAGTGACCTAATTTTATTATTCTACTAACAAATTTCTCATTTATATATGTATCTTTCAGATATGAAAATGTAAGGTTAGTTCTTGGAAATGGTATATTACCGAAACGCGTCGAACTAATTAAAAGTTAATAAAGATTGTGGAGAAATAGACCTACTTTACCTTCTGTTGTAATAATAGAACAGAAACAATATACAAAATATTACCGACGGAATTCCTGTTAATCCCCTCTGGAAAGTGCTTTTTACAAATCCAAACAACAAATAATATGCGACTCAATGTTTAGCTAAGTCTTGGTCTTGGTCTTAGTCTTGAAGTCTTGGTCTTAGTCTTGATCCTTGCTGGGCTTCCCAAGCAACAGTGGTTTTCGCAAGTACATTTCCGGAATTCACAGAAATATGCGAAACTATATTATTTATGAGTATTTGTTATATGATTTTTTGTACAAGTAAATGGGACTAAATACAATTTTTAGTGTCAAATATTTGTTAAACTATGAATTTTAGACTAAGTGGGGCAAATTTACCATTATAATTTTAAACTTTTAATAAATAATTTTTGCTCCAGAAACCTTTGCTTACGATGGTACAAGCTGTTTCTAATTCAATGCTAAGCCACCAACACTTTTGTATTAATATTTTAAACAATATTATATATTTGTTTTTTCACTTGTCAAGATATTAAATAATTTAACATATTATATACAGGATGTTTCAAATTGAACCTTCACAATTGGGATCTCGCAAACTATAGGAGATACGAGGACGATTGTGCTTAATAATATGCCGTTTAGAAACTTTTAAAATCCAAATAAAACAATCCGGAGATATCCGAGAAAAATCGAAAGTTGAAGATTTCGATTTTATTTTTTTCTGATGTTATTTGACAAGGTAGCCCAAAATTAAAGGCACATTTTCATTGCCACTTTTTTAGAGCTTTGAAACGACGCTTTCAGATTTGCCATTCAATGTTTCACCTCTTAGCCAACATCCTTAACTTCTCTTTTGGGTGCAAACAATTACTTAGATTTTTCATTATAATGATATAACTTAATGATATACCCATCTCTCTTTCTCTCATGGAACTCTTACGAAAAGTACTTGAATTAAATTATGAAAAGGCAAGTGTGATACATCATTGAAAAGGTAATAAAAGGGGCAATTTGAAAACATAATAATCGATATAATAATTCATGAAAAAGTTACTTGTAAAAAGGTTCTAATTTTACTTGAATAAACACCGTTGATCTGGACGTCGCTCGGCCGCTGTCGATAGAAAGGCACTCTCTGATAGTTTTTATGGTTGTTCAAGTAAGTATAAATGCACTTTTTTTTTTATTTCAAGACCAAGACCAAGAAAGAAACTTAGGACGCAGTCTTCGTCTTGATCTTGAGAGTCTTGGTATTGATCTTGAGATAATTTACAAGTCTTGGTCTTGCTCTTGATTCAAAGACCGAGACAATACCAAGATCAGTCTTGTTGTCTCTCGAAGGCCTAAATATGAATGAAACGTGTCGGATTTTATCCAAAGTCTTCGAGAATTGGTCTAACAAATGCGGCATAGCGGGCGTTGCTATGTTATTCATCTTTTAAGGGTATATTATTAATAATTAGGTAATTTTGAGGGTGGCACTAGTAAAATTTAAATCTAATAAAATAACAATAAAAAATCCATATTTATTTAAACAAAAAACATATTTTTGATGGGAGTTTTTAAACAAATATGGAAAATTTTCACTTCACATATAGAAACTTTTTCACATAGGCTATAGCCCTTTAAATAATGTATTTAATATTTGATTTTCTATTAGGAAATAATAATAAAAATAAAGAGTAACTAGTGACAACATATTTTTTTAATATTTATTTAATTGATATCTAAAATAGATCCATCAAATTCCAAGGTAAAGCTCAAACTATAGCATATGGGATTAAAGAGTGGCCTTACGCCTTAAAAATTCCATGCTTATAGTGATTGATATTTGGTTTCCTCGTAGGAGTGCTACAGGTTTCAGTATTGGTACTTACCCTTTTTTTCTTTCTACATGAACAAGACGTATAGAAGTTGTGTAATACGGTTTAGTCACTTGTGAGTAATTCCAGTGAACTAACTTGTGGAAAGCATGACAAAGCAAGTTCCTTGCACAAGTAGCAATTATAAACGTCGAGCCAAAAATACAGCCAAGTTGTATGTAAAGAATATAAAGATCTTTTTATCTTAAATCTCATTCATAAATTAAGTAATTAGTGACCAAGTTGTTTTATGACAATACTTTTTTCGCAAAAATCGATTATATCATCAAACAATAAAATGCAATTTCTCAAAAATCAGACTTGCAGTAATAAATAAGTAAAGTTATTAAAGTTTCCATTTAATTCCTGTGAGCGTAAAATCCGATTCCTGTGTTTGAGAAACACTAGCACACATAAACGTAAACGTAGAGGAACACAATATTTCTGAAAAAGATGTTTCAGCGGAAAAGGAGGGTCGAAGCCCAAACATAACATTAGGGAACTTATTACAGGGAATGTTTGAAAGGCAAAGGGCCTTCTAAATATGGTACTTATATTGGCGACACTTTACTGCTCTATATTATTTTGACCTACTTTAGCCAGTTACACATCATTAATAGTATTTACTTTGATTAATAGCCCATAGTGGTTTTTAATTTTCAGAGGAACGGACGAATGTTGAAGGAGCTCAAAGTTTAAATGAAACTATATAGGATGTCCGGAATTCCAGTTTCTTTATGGTGATCTCCCTTATTATCAGTGATGAGAAATAGTTAATGGTGCAAAGTTTTAGATAACTTTGTTATAAGCCCAATGACATCTGCAACGGATTCTAGCTCTGAAGTTTAGTGCAATAATAATTTAGGATAGACCTTTTTCATTCCCCAAAAATTTTAATTTTTATAAACACGTTCCCAAAGCAACTCTGCGTTATTGTATTTAGTCCTCTCAGATCTTAGTTCTGACGTCTCGTAAACGAGAGCCCATCAAAAAGCATTTGACCTACCAAAACTAACAATGTAAAGAATTAATATTTGGACCGCAGATTTAAGATTTTCGCATAAGAGACAATGTATTAGATAGGGATGGAAAGCCAACATTTCGCCAAACTCACAAGGATGTTAAATACTTTTAATGTATAAGTGCGTTAGACAACTGAATCTGGGAGGTCATAAGCTTGTGAGAAATGAAATAAAAAATCCGGTATTTACAAAAATTAAATTGATGATTAAGTTTACGGAACGTCACATTCAAAATATTACCACATAATACTAGAAATCTGGCCAGATCATATATATTTTTAACTACAATATGTTTGGATACGTTTTGAACGCAGTCTACAACCTTTATTTTTAAAAGAGAAGAAAAAGGTTTTGAGTACGAAATTTTTATGGTTTTATTTGAACCACTAAAAACAATAGACCATCGCAAAAAAATTGTATAGACTTTTTCCTTTAATTCGAAAAATATAGTATTTGCCTATACTTAGTGACATTTACATTTAGGTCACATATTATGTAAATTTAGGGCTGCTGCTTCGACTAAGTAAATTGAAGACTGCACTGAAGAAAAACAAATCCAAATAAACAGTCTCCACGGATACAATCTACATTTTATATTTTTAGACATAACTTTTAAATTTATATAGTTACAAAAATTACATGGGAAATTAAAAATATTGGATAGATTAAATAATACGTATAATCAATGGAAATCGCTAAATATTTCTACTACTTTAAGTTATCGTTGATTCAAATAATCTATTGCTTAATCACATTGTCAATAAAAGAATAGCCATTTGTTTCTTAGTTGTCTTTAATATCTTATGTTTTATCATCTCAGAATAGTCTCTTAATTTGAAAAAGAACATTATTTTAGTACATTTTCCTCCGAGGAAAATAGAAATGAAATTTCGTAATCAATCACATGTGCCTTAAGTTTCTAAGATATACAGCGTGTGACAAAAGTAACGAAATGGCCAAATATCCCAGGTACCGCTTACCTGAATTTAATGAAAATACGTTCACCTAGGTATAAAATTATGTCGGATCCAATGGCGAGTTCGGCATTGCTGCCAAGTTTTCTGTTGTAAAAGGAAAATTATTTTTTTACTGGAACACCCTACATTATATTACTTTTTAAAAATATGCGTAAAATTCTCAATACTTTTTATTAAGAGCACTTTTTATGTTTTAACAGTTATTGCAAAAATAAGGGTGTAATACCTTTTATTAAAATACCTGCACACAAAAGTTTACCTTATATGTTTGACAATGTCAGTTTTGTTGATTTACAAAAATGGATCGTTTAACTGAAACCCAAAGAATTGGAATTTCAATTATGCTGAGTTATGGGGGTAGAATGCGAAAGCTGCAAGATGTTTGTAACATTTTTAATAACAAATATCCTAACAGAAATACAATAACTAAATCTACCGTAAATAAAATTAACAAAATATTTCGGGAAGCTGAATGTTTTAATCCTTACCTTTCAATCACAACATTAGGAAGAGAAAATAATGTCTCACGCATGTTCATAGACCGACTTCCAAAAACTGAAAAGTTTTATCCTTACGAAATAACTAAAATAAAAGAACTCTGAGCATGATCACGATAGGTGCTTGGAATTTTGTAAAATCATGAATGTTGCAATACCAATTCTGACGAAGCAACTTTTTTTGAATGGATACATTAACAGGCATAATTGTCGATATTGGCCCAGGGAAAATTCACATTGAATACGTAAAAATCATACCTAATTTCCACAAAACATAAATGTTTAGTGTGGTATAAAGGGTGCCAAAATAATCGCTCCCTTCTTCATGAGAGACACATTAACTGGAGAAAGATATTTGAATATATTAAAGACCGAAATGGTTGCTATTGCAGAACTATTTCTATAAAACCGTAATTGCCTTACTTTACCTGCTGTATTAAGTATTTAAACTTGATTTTTTTAGGTAATGGTGCACCAAATGATGAAATATGGTTTCAGCAGGATGGTGCTCCGCCGCATTTTGCTCGGAATGTTCGGGAATATTTAGGCAATGTTTTTTTGGAAGCAGACGTAGGAGTACAATAGAGTGGCCACCTCGGTCTCCGGACTTCACGCCTCTCAACAACTTTTTGTGGGGACGCCTTAAAAATGTGGCGTATAGAACTAAGCCCAATAACCTCGAGGATTTAAAGGAGCGAACAGAAATCGAATGTAGACGAATCGAGGAACCTGGCATTCTTTTTAATGTATTAAATGTTTTCTCACAGTATTTGGCCCGTTGTCAGGAACTAAATGGACAACATTTTAAACACCTTACTTAGTTTAATCAATGTATTGTTTGTTGCATTAGGTATTCCTTTGTTGTATTGTATTGTTTCCGTTGTTCTATTATTCCATTTTGTTTCTATTTGGGAAGTAAATCATTTGTAAATTGTAATATTTTTTCACGTCTTATTTTATCGGAAGAGCAATGTATTCCAATATTTTGCATTATATATAACCCCTTTATATATTTTTGACAGTAATGGTCTTAAAAAAATGCCTTTTTAAAAACGTCTCGCATGTTAACCTTTATTTCCAAGATATTCCAAAATTACTGTCATATTGGCTTTTTTAAATTCAGTCGTCATTTTGAAAATAAGAGTTGTAAAATAGAGGCCACTTTTAGTAAGACCGGAGTTAATCACTTCTTTTCAGATAGAGTTTATAGGTGTGCCAAGTTTCCAAGAATTGAAATTCTAAAAAAATAATAAATAAAGCTAAAAAATAGCGGCCTGTTGCATGTCTTCTGTGTCACCGGGTGTAGGGTGTCCTACCTAAAAAACAAGCTGAAGCTTTTTAAAATATCTCATGATTATTTAATGAGTATTATACAGGGTGTCCACGAACAACCCCTACAAAATGAAAAAGGTGATAAAAAAACGTGAAAAAAAATGTCATACTAACCTAGGTTACGAAGATACAGGGTTTTGAAATATAAATTTTATTTAATTTTTTATTAAATATCTGCTGCAAATAATAAAATTCTCCCACGAAATTGGTGTAGCAGGGTTATCGAGCGGTTATTTATTATATTTAAAATTATTTATTTATTTGAGGCTTAGCGGGCAACTCTGAAATTAACTAAAGTATGATAAGTAAAATCAAAGGTACTCCGTAGGCTTCTTCGTAAATTATAATTTACAATGTTATCCAATATAATTGTTGGTACAAATTGAATTAAACATTTTTTCCCACCAATTCTGCGGACATATAAACTCCAACAACAGCAAACTGCAACAACGATGGTATCTTCTTCTTGAATATATATTTATTTTAACTAGCAGATGGTTTATTTAAATAAAAAATTTGGTTTTTAAAAACAACTTAAAAATCTATTAACAAAAGTAAAGGAAGTGAAATACTGTACAAAAATAATACTTAAAACTAATAACAAAAAAAGTATTTAAATCTAGAAAATGAGGGAATTATCTTAAAATCCCCAACCTTAGTACAAAGGAAAATAAAACAAAAAAAATCTTTAAATAAAACGTAAATTTCACTCTTGAAAACCAGTTACTCCCCATATAAATCATAGAATAAAAATAAAATATCTTTGAAAATCCCTCAACTTTAATATCCCACTGTATACGTAAAGTCCCATAAACCACCACACAAGAAGAATTTAAGATCAACTATAAGAAACAAAACTCTGAGACAGACTGACTTTTAGTCTTCCCGTAAAATACAAAGTTAGCTCAGCTATTACTAGATCCAACCCTTAGACCAATCCCCTCTTTGATTTTATTAGTCAAGACGAAACGAATAAAGCTGTGAATGGTGAAGCTTAAGTCCCTACTCTATACTTTAAGTTCGAAACATGGCTGTTCGGTAATGTTCCTATTACAAAGTTCTATTGTATTTTTAACATAGCAAATTGACCATTCAATATCATTGCATCGAACCAAATAAAATGTTTCAATTAATATTTTCATCAAGTTAAATTAAACGAACCAAAGAAAGATTCCCATGAGACAGGGGTCATATGGGACCATGAACTCTCGAAGAGAGGTATAAGGCACTTAAGAAAGTTTATACATAAATCTGTCTATACAGTCTAAAATATAGCGCTCCGGATATGTGATATTTATTACTTTGTTTAAGTTTTAAAATTCTCGAAACTAATATTAGACAAATCCTCTTATAATTCCTTTAAAGTAATCAAGCGTGTTTAAGCGTTAGCGAGAGAACCAACAGTTTCAGTAAAATATTGTTTGAATTATATTTAGAATATATCAAAATATATACCCTATACCGTTGTCATAGTCTATTCTGTTACATTGGGCCTTCGAGGTATTTTTTGAGTGAGGAATCATAATTTAGTATTAGATTTCATGTGACACATACTATTTTTAAATTTGCCCTAACTTTTTTGACGATGTACTTCTGGGTTTTTTACGAATAAATATTATTCTTGTACCTTCTCTAAGCAAAAAAAGGTATACTTACTCAACAATGCTAGAGATAACCGTTCTCGAACAATTTGCAAGTTTATGCGTGGATGCAAGGAACATTTTTTAATAATAATAAACTAAAGTGTATTTATTTCAAGACAATACAAAATTAAAGGTAAGTATGAATTATTCTAAACTATAATAAATGCTCTACGTGATGACCGTTAGTTAAAAGGCATAATGTAATTCATTTTTTTTAGAGAACGTAGTATACTTTCTCTGCTTAGGAAGGTGTAAGTATTTACTTACTCAACAATGCTAGGTAACCGTTCTTAACAATAATAAACGCAAGTGTCATTTTTGACAAAATTGTTATTGTCATATTAATAATTTAATTTAATTGAAAGTAAGATTCTATTAAATTGCCGACATTTCGCAACTTTATTGTTGCATCCTCACGACACATAGATTTTTATATCGTGCATGAAACCTATATTATCTCAGTCTTTACATATTCCGTTGGTCCGCAGATATTTCCTAACCCCAACTAATACATCAGCAAGAAGATCGTTAATGAAAACCATTTTAAAAAAGACTGATAATATGGATTTCATGCCGGATATAAAATCTATATGTGTCCTGAGGATGCAACGATACAGTTGCGAAACACCGACAATTTAAAAAAATACTTGTTTTATTTACTGGATCCTAACTCCCAAATAATACACCACTCTAACATAACAACAAGAGGATCTCTAACCAAAACCATTTAGAAAATTAATATCTGGGAAATATCTGAGGCCCATCGGAATAGGTAAAGACTGATAATGTGGGTTTCATGCAGGATATATCATGTACATATGTGTCATGCAACAATAAACCGAAACGTCGACTTCTAAAAAAATACTTTTTTTGTTTTTTTAATGGATCATAACCCCAAATATTACACCACTCTAACATAAAAACAACAGGATCGTTAACGAAAACCATTTAGAAACTTAATATAGGGGAAATATCTGCGGACCAACGGAGTAGATAAAGACTGATAATATGGTTTTCATGTAGGATATAGTACCTATATGAGTCCTGAGGATGCAACACTAAAGTTGCGAAACATCGATAATTTAAAAAGACTTGTTTTTTTTACTGGATCTTAACCCCAAATAATAAACCACTATAACAACATTTTTTTTAACATTGTTCCGCCACATTGGATTTTTTCCAAAATATTACTAGGTCAACCCCATATGACCCTTAATATTTGGTCAAAATCTGAAGTCAATCGGGTAAGTAGTTTTTAAGCTATTCCGTAAAATGACAGATAGACGGACCGACGGAATTGATAAAACCTGTTTTTTGGCAACTAGGGACGCTAAACGAAAATATATGTAAAACCTGATAGGGTATTTGTTTCACGATTACAAACATTTTATTCCGCCATCTTGAATTAGTAGCACAGTTTTACTAGTTGATCCCTATACCACAAGTACTGGTACTTATTTATGGCATACAATTTGAAATCAATCCATTAAGTAGTTTTTATTTTATTTATACATCTTGGATACGTACCAAAATTTTACCAGTTGATTCCAACATAACAGACAGACACACATACAAAAAGATAGACAGTTCACCAGAGGTTGAGCGAAACCGGATCGGTGTCTCCAAAAAAAAATGAAACGGGTAGGCATCCCGTTGTAGTTGAGGAATTCGAAAAAGCTATTCTGATGGATCTAGAAGATAACCCAGAATTAAGTTGTCGAAGATTGTCAGCGATGCATCCAGGAATTTACAAATCATCTGTAAGTAATATTATACACAAGAGAACTTATACCCGTTTCATTTAAAAAGGTGCATGCTATGAATGAACCAACTTTTTATTCTCGTATTTTATTCTCCGATGGATCTAGTTTTACGAGAGACGAAATTAATAATTTACACAATTTACATCATTATGCATATGTTAGGGATAGTCCCTATGTTGTGAAAGAAACCAAACATCAACATAGGGTTAGTGTTAATGTGTGAATTGGTATTGTAAACAATAACCTAACTGGACCTGTTGAGTTGCCAGCTCGACTAATAGGGGAAGAGTATTTAAATTTTCTTCAGAATATGTTACCCACAATACTAGAGGAAGTTCCTTTAAATATACGGCAAGCCAAGTGGTTTATGCACTATGGGTTTCCGGCTCATTTTAGTCGAAATGTGCGTCACTACAGAAACTTACGAAAATCAGTAATAGTAATGCCATGTGTTCTCCGATCCAATACAAACTCGTGAGCGGTTCTCGAAAAAAAAAGAATTACATCATGCCTTCAAACTAACGGTCATCACGTGGAGCATTTAATATAGTTTAGAATAGTTCATACTGACCTTTAATTTTGTATTGTCTTGAAATAAATATACCTTAGTTTATTATTAATAAAAAATTTGTTTTACATGCATCGACGCATAAACTTGCAAATTGCTCGAGAACGGTTACCTCTAGCATTGTTGAGTAAGTATAGCTTTTTTTCTTGGAAAAGATATAAGAATAAGGTTTATTCGTAGAAAACCCAGAAGTACATCGCCAAAAAGTTAGGGCAAATTTACATAAATAATAGTAGCGTACGTAGCGCCCTTTAAGTATCACATGAAATCTAAAACCAAATTATGATTCCTCACCCAAAAAATACCCCAAATGCCCAATTTCGTGAGAAAATTTTATTATTTGCAACAGATATTTAATAAAAAATAAAATAAAATTTATATTTCAACACTATATATCTATATACGTAACGAAGCATTTCCGGACCTAGGTTAATATGAAAATGTTTCCGTGTTTTCTTTATGTAGAATCACTCTTTTTATTTTGTCGAGGTTTTTCGTGGACACCCTGTATAATGTATCATGTGCTGCATACATTATACTTCTACAAATCGCTATCTACAAACATAAAATCTCTACGCTATGACAAAGCACAGAATATATATACCCATATATATATATTTTAGTCGAAATATAATCATTATATTTAAATTAATTATTACAAAGCTATTGCTTCAATTAAATTTTATATATACACTCTATATATAGAAGTAACACTTTATGTACAAGTAACACTTTATATACGAGTAATGAAAACAAAAGCCAACAAAACAATTCTCTGGAAATAATAAAATACAATGTTTCCTTTTACATCGTTTTTCGTGCCTCTTTTTGTTGAGCTTCTGAAAACAGAATACGTAATCATCAGGTACATTACCTTTCAAACAGACATCAGCAACATACATAAGGGATTCTGACATTTTTAAAGTTTTCAAACTTTTTGTGGCTTGTTTTGCTCTGGGATGTTGTCTATAATTCAAATGAAAATAGAGTGTAAAGTATTCTTGTGAAAGAATGTTATTTTAAATGTAGGCAGTCGATTTTTAGCTTAAATAATTAGTATTTTAAGCCAATTCGTATTAGAGTACATAAGTATGTAAAACTGTAATTATTTCGGTATTTATATTTATCACCTCAACATATATCAATATGCAAGTGAATTTACTTTAAAATGAAACTAGAAGTGTGAAAGGCTTTATTATACACACAAGAATCAAGAATCACAACACTCAGATTGCACAAAACAACTTTATTAAACAATAACACCGTAATCGTAATCCTACCTCTATTTTTAAGTACATATCTCAATAACATTGTCAACGTGACTAATCATCACTTCCCCACCTCGTCGGCCGATCATTGCCACAATCCCTCCATCTTTTTCAGCTTCAGCGGGGGTAGCTTCTCCGATGCTGGTAGTTCCATATCCGGTTGGGTTGGGTCGGCGTCTTGTAGAGCTGTTGATGAGGGAGAATTGGGATTTGGTATTTTGGTTATTATATCTGGCTGGCTATTATCGGTTTTATTTTCTGTTGCTGGTCCTGGCAATTTCTTTAACGAGCTGATGTGTCGTTTTAAGGTTTGACCATCTGGCCCGCACAGTGTCATCTCATTTCCTTTTCTTTCCATTACGGTAAACTCCTCATTATTAAATCGGGTAGTAAGTTTATGGGGGATTATCATGTTCTGAACTAATACTTTGTCTCCTTATATCTATTATTTTCGCGTGTTTAGCTTTATCTTCTTTTTCTTTACCTTTGCTTTTATTCAATATGTCATTATCCCGAGCCTCTTCATCCCCTGACTGGTTCACTAAGTCTGCTAGTGATGGAAGTTTATCGCGAATGATTCTGTTAAATAATAGTTCTGAAGGTGCTTTTCCGGTAGTTCCATGAGGCGTGACATTGTGCATCATGGTAAATTTCTGTAGTTCCGTTTTGTAATTTAATTTGTTTGCATGTGATATTTTAAGTCGTTTTAAGATTGCTCTATTCATATTTACTACTTAACCGTTGGCCTGTGGCCAATATGGTGGTGTATGTATTAAGTTAATGTTGTTTTGTAAGCAAAAGTTCTTAAACTCTTGGCTAGCAAATTGTGGACCATTATCCGCTCTTATTGACCTTGGAATTCCTAGCCGAGAAAATATATTTGACAAGTGACTGATGATAACGGAAGAAGTAGTAGTTTTAAGCAATATAATTTCATGGTATCTAGAGTAATAATCCACAATAACCAACAGTTGCTCGTGATTCGGTAACGGTCCCATAAGGTCTATTGCCACACATTGCCACGGTCCATCTGGAAATTTATGTCTCAACATCGGTGGTGGCTTATCTGGTAAGCTGACCGACAAACAATCCCGGCAACTTTTGACAAATTTTTCGACCGCTTTATCAATTAGAGGCCACCACACCTTGGCCCTTAATCTTCTCTTCATGACAGTCTCTCCAGGATGACCTTCATGTGCCAATTGTAGTACTTGTTCTCTTAGCGACTCGGGTATAATTATCCTTTTTCCACGTAAAATTATGTGTCCCACTGTTGTTAATTCAAAACGAAAAGGATAGAAAATATTTTTATTTGAAGATTCCCAACAATCATCGTTTATTTTGTTCACAGCTTCCGATATTTGGCTGTCAAGCTGACTTTCTACTATCACTTTTGATATCTTCAAAGCTTTCGGTGAATGCCTCTCCGTTAAAGTAAAAACATGATGTTCATTCTCTCTATCAAATGGGGGCTCATCTTTTATCTGGCATAATCTGGACAATGAGTCTGCTATATTTTGTTTTCCGGATTGGTATACAATTTTGAATTTAAATGCCTGAAGCCTAAGAACCCATCTTTCAATTCTGGCTGGGGGCTTAGATGATGGTTTGAATATAGTTTCTAACGGTTTATGGTCTGTAACCAGCTCAAACTCTAAACCTGAGAGGTAATAATAAAAACGCTCTACTGCCCAGACAAGAGCCAAGCTTTCTTTTTCTGTTTGGGAGTACCTTTTTTCTACGGCAGAAAGACTTTTGCTGGCAAAAGATATGACTTGTGGTGTTTCTTTTTTATTAAACTGTAGCAAAACTGCTCCTAATGCCACTGGGCTAGCGTCGGCTACTAGTCGCGTTCTCAACTGGAGATCGAAATATGATAATGTTGGAAGAATTGATAGCGATTGCTTAAGCTTCTCGAAACTCTCCTGATGAATTTCTGACCAATGAAAATTCTGACTTTCTTTTGTCAGTTGGCGGAGGGGTTCTGTTGTGGTGCCCAAATCTGGTATACATTTTCCAAGGTAAGTTACGAGTCCTAGGAAGCTTCTTGTTTCTTCTCTTGTTTTTGGTGGTCGAAAGTCTAGAACTGTTTTTATTTTCATCTGATCTGCTTCAATCCCTCTGTTAGACAGTTTATGTCCTAGAAAATAGAGCTGTTGTACTTTTTTAACGCATTTTGTTTCATTTAATAGCACATTATTTGCTGAGAATACTTCTAAGACTTTCTTCAGGCATACATCATGTTCATCCTCTGTACTTCCGTAAATAATCACATCGTCTATGTAATTAAGACAGTTTCTACAAAAAGAAAGCATTTCTTCGAATACCCGCTGAAAAATTTCGGGGGCTGAATTTACCCCGAACATTAACCTTTTGTAGCGAAACATGCCTTTGTGGCTTATAAACGTTGTGATCGGACGACATTCCTCGTCAAGCTCTAGTTGGTGATAGACATTTGCTAAATCCAGGCGTGAGAAATATTTAGCATCTCTTAACTTAGTCATAAAAGATTCAAAAGTGGGAAGAGGATAATTTTCTCTTAAAATTGCCTCATTGGCCCGTCGCATGTCGACACAAATGCGAATATCATCATTCGGTTTAAAGATAACCACTATTGGTGAGATCCATGCACTTGGTTCGGTTACTTTTTCGATTATATCAGAAAGTAATGCTTCCTCTAATTTCCTTTCAACCTGCTTTTCTACTGAAATAGGTACTCTTCTTACAGGCTGTCTAACCGGTTTTACATAAGGGTCAATTGTTAGTTTAATTTTAATATTTTTAATTTTAGGGAATGGTTCTGTCTTCCCAATTTGATTGATGTCTAAGCCTAATTTTAAAATTCCTAACCGCTTGGCTGTATCTTTTCCTAGTATAGAGATTTCACCCTGATCTATGACATAAAACGATGTTATGATTTCCTTGCCTTCTAGTAATGCAATTGTTGTCTGAAATTTCTGTCTTACATTTAATGGTTCGCCTGCCGCATACCCTCTCAAGTTATGCTGCAATTCTGAATTAACATTCCAAAATACAGCATTTCTTTTTCTCAGTATCTACCAGTCATCGCCTTTTACAATATTAACTGTTGATCCAGAGTCTATTAATAAGGTGATTGGTACCCCTCCTATGTTGCACTCTATGAGATCCTCATCGTTTTCATCTCGACACTGTCTGGAAATCTTGAAACATTCCAAATTTCGAATAGCTTCGGTCTCCTCAGAGTCTTTATTTTCCCCTTCTATAAAATTGACTCGGGGTCCTGGCCTTCTTCGCTTATTCTGCGGTTCATATGATGGTGCTTTATTATTGTTGGAACGTTTAATTCCTGTTCGACTAGTCCTACACATGATTGCGTAGTGGCCAAGAAATCCACATTTGTGACATTTGGAGCCTCTGGCAGGACATTCTTTAGTTAAATGACGCGATTTCCCACTTCTTGTACATTGATTAAAATCTGCTTTGTTTTTAGCATGAATTTTATTAACGGTGAACGAAGTACTGGGTTCCGCATTTATAGAATCCATAGCTTTAGACTGGCTTCCAATTTGCTCATGTACCTGGCACAATTCCAGAATTTCCTCCAGTGATCTTTCTTTTTCTAACAGTTTCTTTTTCAATTCTCTAGGAGCCCAACTATCTATGATCTTATCTTTGATATTAATTTCCATCGCTTCTTGAGCTGATTGTCCAAACGAACATTTAGTAGCTTGATGTCTAACTTTTAAAACGAAATGATTAAAGCTCTCGCTTTGCTCTGGTTTAAGGCTTCTAAATAGATGGCGCTCAAAAGTTGAATTTTGTTTAGGTGAAAAGTAATTTGTAAGTTTTTCAACCAAACTTTTAAAGACATCATTATTTTCCTCGGAATTAAATGTCTCTATTGCCCCTGGCAGGTTATATGCGACCTCTTGCAACTGGGACCCACCAAGATGTAAAAGTTTATTTCTCTTCTTTGTAAAGTCTGTGATATCCTCGGAAGCCAGGTATAATTCGAGAGATCGTAGCCATTTTTCCCATTCCCCCCTAATCAACGCTTTATCGATGTTATTACACAGGAATGGTCTTATATTGCTTTCCGACATAATTAAGCTGAAATCAAAGTCTTTATTCTAAAATAATTCATTCAATGTACTCATAATGTCGTATTAATAAATATTTATTTAAACAATACTAGGTTAGAACCAGCAAAATGATTTAGAATTTTATTTATTATTCTGTGTAAATATACGTTAATATTTATTTTTATCATTTTATGACCTTTATGATTTTAATATGTTGATTTAACATGCTGATTCAGCACTTTTTTTTTAATGTATAAATTAATTATAACCTACTTTTTTTTTTGTATATGAAGGTCTTATTGTCATTCACTTACCAGCTTTTTGTTACGTGGCCCTTGCCTACTTGCGCTTGCTGACTCGCACAATTTCTTGTCTAAAACTGCCCTGAAAACAGGGTAACAGTTACATAATATATTCCGTAAACTGCCCTAGAAGGGTAACAGCCTACAATAAGTCATGATTTGCCTCGAAACTGCCCTATAAATAGGGTAATAGTTTTATTTGTTTTGAACTGCCCTATTAATAGGGTAACAGTTCTTTCGTTTTAAACTGCCCTAATACCTAGAGTAACAGTTTTATTGTTTTAAACTGCCCTATTAATAGGGTAACAGTTAGCACATAGAGTAAAATACACAAAAAGATTCTATAGTATTTTAATTTTCCAATATTTAAATGGGTACTCACCCTTTTTCTTTAGTTTTTTTTCACACCTCGTCGCCAATTGTGCTACACACAAGAATCAAGAATCACAACACTCAGATTGCACAAAACAACTTTATTAAACAATAACACCGTAATCGTAATCCTACCTCTATTTTTAAGTACATATCTCAATAACATTGTCAACGTGGCTAATCATCACTTCCCCACCTCGTCGGCCGATCGATCTTCTTTCGTAATCTCCAGTTCTTCGTATACCGGGCGATGCGCTGTCATAGGAATTATTAATCAATGCATTGCCACATATTCGACTACAGATTTGACCAAACAAAAACAAGTGCAAGGCGATCCAGATATCTTTGAACACAGCCCCGCCAAATTAGACTCTTAGTTTTCATTAATTCGCAGAAAACTAGAAATGATTTTATTACACTTTAGGCATCATAAATAAGGATATTATTGTAACGTAATTCCAAGAAGGCACCTTCAATCTATCCTGATAATTCGAAGAGGTATGATTCGTACGGTGACGCATCTCATTGTTGACGAAGTTACGTAAGCAAGGGTCGAGGAAAGGACAATCTTTTGGAGAGAGCAGTCTCTTGATAGCATTATTCGACATCGGCCAATATTATATATTTACAGGAATTTACGATTTCCCCTATTTAATATTTGTATGTATGTAGTTGTATGTTGATACTTTCGTGTTTCAATAATTAAGTTATCTTACACTATGAGTTTGCGATTGGTTTATGAGGTGAGCTAAGCTTTTGGGAGCCAAGAACGTGAAATTTACTACGTTTTCCAGTTTTTAGCTTATAACATCTAACGGATACATTGCAAAGAAAATTTTATTGTTACTAAAAGTGAAGAGCAATAGTTTGCTTATAATAAGCAGTCAAATATGTAAAAATATAACATACAAAAGTTCTAGAGCAACAAATTTTGCATCCAGGGAGTACTTAGTTTGCTTATTCCTCTGCATAGATACACCATAAAAAATCAGTGGTAGTTGTAGCGCTCATTTTCCGCTAAGTAGCCTTTCCGCAGTGTTATGACATTTGAAACCAAAATCACCTACATTCGTCTAGGGAATCGAATTTCTACGCAATTTGATCATACAATTTCTATGCAATTTGATATATCACTCCCCCTTTTTGCACTCCCTATGTTGGTTCCTTTCATACGCAATTACTTTGATCATTACGATAATTTGGGGTGCAATTAGTTTTTATTGTTTGAATGGGGTTGAACACGATACTCTGATGGGAGTACTATTTGTAGAAAAAAGTCGAAATGGGACAACCTGCACTTGCAGTCATCCTAATCAATTGAATTGTTTAGCTCTGAAGCCTTATTTTACTTTGTTATGATGGCTATAAGTTTCGATAGATGTAGGAGTCTCAACGGAAAATGAGCGTTACGACTACTTTTGGTTCTTTGCGTGCATCTATGTGGGAAGTGAGCAAAAGTATGTGCTCCTTGAATGGAGAATTTGATGCTCTAAAATTTCCACATTCCTTTCCATTTCCTTACATTTTTCATTTGGAATAGCCGTTATCCAGTCACAGACATTTGAAAGTGAGTGTAACGCACTTTTCAGCCGAAATGGAAAAATGAGTTAATCTTTGACTGCTGAATAAGCAGCAGGGGATGCTCAAAGTGAAACAAAATTGACAGTTTTTATGAACTAATGGAAGACTCTGTCCTTTCTTGCTTTAAAAAAATTTTAAATACGAAACTCGTGGAAATTTTTGTGATGTTTTTAAATATTTTATTGAGAAATCGGTAAATTTCCTTTACCCTGAACTTCCTTCGTTATGAATCTCTCCTTTTATTAAGAACAGTGAAATGTGGCCCCATTTAGTTCAGTACATAGTCATTTAGTATCACCTTACTGTCTTACTGTCTTTTCAAACATTTCTGCTGGGCATCATATTTGTCTCCTATCAATATTTTTCCAGTTTCTACCTATGCCACATTTTAGTTTTGGGCATAATTTAAAATAATATTACTAAGTAGTTTTTATATTGACACACACCGCCATTTTGTCATGTTGAATTCGTATCAGTTTATCCCCAAATCGCGTTTAAGTTTTCTGCAAAAATTTAAAGTCATTTGAATAAGATTTTTTTACGTTTATTTAAAAAATATATATATGGCAGATATTTTGTTTTGCCATCTTCAATCCCTACCACAACTTTACCAGTTTGTCTCTATATCACACTTAATTCTTGCACATAATTTCAAATTAACCTAATAAGTATTAAATTAATTAATAATTAACAGTGTAAATTAAACAGGGTCGTTTTTATTGACATGTCCATACTAAAAGGACTTTATCCTCAGCTTATTTTATGACTGATGTTTCATATGTACAATAAAATGTTTATAAAATATAGTTTTTATTTCCCTCGTAAAAGGAAGTATTGTTTTATGATATATAAAAAACGTTTTCGTGAATTTTGATGAAACTTAACACAGGTTTATATTATGTAGTAGTAATATGCTTATTTAAACGTGATAACATTAGAATTGCTCATTCCGTTGGCATTTGGAAAGGAAACTGAATGTATATATATGGGGAAAACTATTAGACGCCACAGGTTTCTTAAACTTTTTACTTCTCTCGTAAAAAAAAAGTATTGTAACCGTGAAAAAATTACCCTCGGGGATTTTTTCAGATCTTTACCTTTCACCCAAGATGCCGAAAAACATGTTTTCTCAATTCCATCGGTCTGCCTGTCTGTTCGCGGCATAGCTAAAAACTAATTACCCAACTGACTCCAAAATTTGGTCAAAAATTAAAGGTCATGTGGGGATGACCTGGGATTATTTTTGTAAAAATATAATATGGTGAAACAAAATGGCGACTTAGAGAAAAGTTAAAAAAATTATTACTAAAACTACTTATCCAATTTATCTCAAATTTTGCACAAAAATCAAGTATTATGTAGGAAACAATTGGTAACATTTTGGTACGTGTCCAAGATGGCCGAACAAATTGGCGTCTTCTGTTAATTCTCGGCATAGCTTAAAAACTACTTAACAGATTGACATCAAATTTTAGTAAAAAATTAAGGGTCATATGGGGATGAGCTGGTAATATTTTAGTAAAAATCCAATATGCCTGAACATGATGGCGTCCTAGTGACACGTTAAAAAAATTATTACTAAGAAAAAGAATTATCCAATTTACCTTAAACTTTACACAAAAATCGAGTGTTACATAGGAATGAACTGGTAACATTTTAGTATGAATCTAAGGTTGCAAAACAATATGGCCTAATAAAATGTTGAAAAAATCAGTCTGAAAAAACTACTTATTAGATTAGTTTCAAATTTTGTGCAAGCACTAAATGTGATAGAGATAAAATGTGATAGATAAAAAATGGTAGAATTGTGGTACGGACTCAAGACAGTGAAACAAAATGGCGGCCAAATCAGTGTAAAAAATCTTCTTATTCAGTGGACTTCAGATTTTGCAGAAAAATTAAATGTGATATAGAGATAAACGTATGAATTCAACATGACAGAAGAAGATTGCCGTCTTAAAAAAATCAGTGTAAAAACTACTTATTTAATTTATTTTGTGTTATGCTCAAAAATCAAGTGTGGCATAGGTAGAAACTGGTAAAATATTGGTGCAAATCCATTAAGCAGTAAAGATATTTGAAGGGACATCATTTCACTGCATATCCCTGTACAACTTAAAAAAATCAAGAATAACAGATTAATATCAACAAACATAATCAGAGTTCATTAAAATCGATCAAAGCGGTTTTGAAATATTATGAAAGAATAAATATATTTCATTTCAACATCTTATAGAAATGCAATTTTAACAGAAAGTATATGTTGTCAAGCAATGTACCTGTTACAATATAGTAACATCAAAGAAACCGCCTCGTAATATTATCAGTAACATTTACAGTTTGACAGATAAAGGAGAATGCATAAATAAAAGCTATAATTAAATCTGGAGATGCTCATTGTATATTACAACTGGCTCGTGTTAAGCGAAATAATCTCGGAAATAAGCAGTTTTGACATAGATCGTGATTTAAAAAAGAAAAATATTTTTGTTACTCTTTTATTACAATTTGTATCTCTTTTTGCCAAAAATGCATTGCATGAAATACATCGTTTAACTTTCTTAAATTCATAATTTTTATAAACTAAGATATTTATTTTCGATGATGACTAATCTCAATCGTTATACGTATGAACGTACCGAAATATAAAATAAATTATTAGTTCCGGAACTTAAGGCAATGCAGGGCATTGCAGGACGTTGTATTGATATTGCGTGGGCATTATTGGCAAATACGAGAGATTTGGGTATTTTGTGGGGCATTGTTCGACATTGGGGCTTTTATGTAGAATTAGTTTAGTGTACACAATTGAAGAAGCGATTTGCCCCTCACTCTAGAAATATACAAATAAACAATTAGTTATAGACAAAAATTGTTGAAAAAAAATGCTTAGTTTCAATATTTTTCTACACTGTGGTTTATATTAAACGAAGCAGTTTAATCAGAAAAATGCACAAGTACTTTTGTTTTTTTTTAACAACTTAATTTTATTCTATATTGACACTTTTATTTTTAGTTCCATGCATTGAAACTTGCAGACAAAATAAAGCTTGCCCTTTTTAATTCATGTGGATCTCTAATAGCAAAGAATAATTAAAGCAGTTGCGGGTTACACTAAAGCTTCTAAATTGGTTCTAGATAGATAAAGTGCATACATAACAAGCATCGATTATTCAGACGGAGATCAAAGCCAACCAAAAAAGAAGAAAACACAAAAGCGGAGCATCTCGCGGCCAGCACGGAATAATTTTGCATAGAACTATTCCTAACCTATTCTCCATCCCGGTGTTTTCTTAGGGGCGGAAATTAATTATCTTCTGACGCTAATAGCCCCAAAAATGATGAGAAATTTAAAAATATACTTGAGTATTGTTTTTCTTTGCATAGTGGTGATATTCCATGTTTCAGGAAATATTAGTGGAGTAATTCAATCCAAAATTTTCGTGAAAAAAGAACTAATCTTGCTTTCGTACTTTTTCGTATAAACATATTGAAAAGAAAGGAAATCCTGAGTTTTTGCATTGCCCAAGAACCCGAATTTCTGTTTTTTGACTTTTGTAGAAAAATAGCATTTTTGACTTTTTTAAAGACGCCTTGTACAAGAACTTAATGAAGATAACTCAGATCGCAAATTACAGTTTTCTGAAGAAATATTATATTTAATTGAAACACTAACCAGATTACTTGTATCTGACATGTTTTAGATTAAGCAACTTTTTTTCTAAATGGTGCAGTCACTAGACAAAATTGTCATTACTGGAGTAAGAAGAATCCCCACTGGCTTTAAGAGGCTTATGTACAGCATCTTTAGAAACTTATCCTATGGACCGGAATTATGGCAAATAAAGTAACTGATCCAGCTATTATTGCAGCTTATCGGATATAGTATTTTATTAATCCGATCGAAACCAAAGAAAACAAAACTACCTTGGTTTCAGACGTATGAGTCCAAAACATGAATTATAAAACAAAACAATCATGACAAAGAATGTTCTTTATAATTTAATTTGTGTTTAATACATTTTGACAAAAACTTGTGAAAAGATACTTCAGGTGATCATCAGTAAGTATACCAAATTTTTTAGATCATTGCATCTAACAGAACGATTAAAAACCGCAATTCATTTAGAGACCCCGTCTAGAAAACTATTTCAGCATTTGGAATCCCTGTTTTCAGATTCATATTGACAAAATTTTGAGAAATGTTGCATTCAAAAAGGCCATAACAGCGGGCAATATTTCCAAGATTAATTATTCTTTTATAGTCAAATCTATAAATCTAAAGAATTTTCTTAAACGTAGGGAGATATGTGATATTATGCAGTCATACAAAATTATAAATGGTCATATAATGTGTCCAGAAGTACTTCAAGTTTATATTTTCCAAGAGCATTATGAGAAACCAGAAAATTTGAGCTCTAGCAGCACAGTAACTGTTTACGGGATAAATCACTAGAATCATTAAAAATGGAAATAAATTTGAAGGTGATATTTTCATTCTGTATATTGAGCAAATTATATATCACTTAATGAAATATTATTAAGGTTCTCTTGGGTTTGTTTTTATACATTTGTACGGAGTAGGGCCAAGAATTATTTATGTTATAAATTTTGTCATTTAACTTTCAATAATTTTTTTAATTTTTATTCTGGTATTAAGTGCTTCTCAAGCACTTTGTACGAATAGGATAAACCCGTTTATAAAGAAGTAAATAAATAAATAAACAAATAAAATTTAATTGTCATTTTTGTGCAGACAAGCCAAGTGGAATATTTTATTTTTCAAACGTATGTTTTCATACTCCCTTTAAAATGACACTAATTTTTTTACCAGTAAGCAATTCTATTTAATTTCTTATTGAAAGGAAAATGAAAAAAATAGTTTTTTTTATTTCTTAAAAATCCCATGACCTTTAAAAATCATGACTCTTAGACCGTGTCAAATTGGAATTACTATCCGACGTTTCGTCTTCGATTACACGAGGCATCTTCATAAATTCATAAATTTTCGTGCTACAATACCCGTATTCTGATATTCAATCATGGAACTATTTTAAATTGCAACCAAACCAAACAAGAAATACTTAATTTGAATAATCTGGATAATAAATCCAGGTAGTAGGTCTCGGTTGCCTGAAAAAGTAACGAATAAAATTCAAGACTGCAATCATGTGGCTATATGAGCTTATGATAATTTCTTGAAAAATTGAAAAACAGCAGAAATACTAAAGAAAACGAGAAATATAATAAATACTCACCCGAGATAACACAAAAGATAATTTAGGATTTAACTTAGTCCATTTTGTGGACCTGAAGAGGGCTGTAAGGTTTATCTAGCTACAAAGGTAAATTTAGATTTTTACATTTAGTCCAGTTAGAGAAAATCGATGCCCACTATCGAAATTGCAATTAGTAGAGCAACAGTAATAATGCTTATTATTAAAAAACCAAATAAGACTTATTTTATTTAAAATTAAAAAAAAACTAATTTTTTTTGTTAAAAATAAGCTTTTGTAACTACTTGGCTCTTCTTTTGTATATAATCACCTTTTTCTGTACATATAATCATACAAATAAATCTTTAAAATATAAAAAACCAATTTTGGTAACATTTTTGGTTTCTTTTTAAATACGAAAGTAAACAGAATTTCTTATTTAAAAAATAATTTTTTATTTGCATTTTGAAGAGAACAAGAAAACCTTATTAAAAAACAAAACATTCAGTTTGACCGGTTTGCATAAGAACTAGATGTTCGGGAAACACTATTCCCAAAAACCTAAAAATACCTAACGTATTTAACCTAATTACATGTACAAAAACCTAAATCTAACGTCGACTAAATGCCAGTCTCTCTTAATAATAATAATAATTATTATTATTCCTGTAATATTACAGCAAAACATGCGTTAACTTGTCGCATTCCTCAACCTATTAATTTCAATCGTCATGGCCTTCCTATGCACAAAGTAACCTGCCTGCGAGAACAAGGCTTTGATAGGCAGAGATGGCATAAATAAGAACTAGATTGTGTTTACTTAACACAGCAATTTTATTCAGTTTCATACATCTCCTTCTCGGCTTCGAATAAATAAAAAAATTCTACAAACTAACGATAATAAAAATTTTGCAGCCGGTCAACCGATGTAAAGCCAAAAGAATTATACCTTAAATAAATAAACCGTCTCTTGATTTTCTTTATTAGAATTCAGCCGTATGGAAACCAAACATTAAATTTTACCTTTCTCACTTTAGTTGTCCGAGCATCTTTTACTCTATATTAAAAACATTTCCACTTTCTGTATATTACCACTACTACAGTAGAAAGTCGCAGTTTTATATCATCTTTATTTCATTTTGCCAATTGGACAGTTTCAATTTATTTAGCAGTTCTGCAACAAGCTTTCTTTTTATTTAATATAATTCAGTAAAACAGTGAATTAAGTTCTAAGAAGCAAGTGTTTCTTTTCTTTGCTCATCAATAGTGTTAATTCTTTCTCGTTTCAATTTAGTTTGTACTCAAAGAGATCAAACCTACTACAGTATAAACCAGCATTGGTTTTTAGAGGTATTTTACAGTGAAAGTTTACGTATCAAGCATTAGTAATTTTCAGTTAGTTTTAGTTATTAGTTTCACAATTTTTTAATTGTACAAAAGGTGGTACAAGTAATTTGTTGTGTATCATTGCATTACAATTAGGGAAAACGAAAGTGTAATTTTGGTATCAAGTTCAATGAAGAAAAAATGAAACAACATAACAGGAAAAGAGTAATGTCTTTCCAGATAATAGAAGAAAAGAAAGAAACTTTGAGTAAGTTTTTTGTCATTTATTTGCTCATTATTAGTAAAAAAAAGAAGTAGTTTACAAATATAGTAATTTATGCGTACAGCTAGCGCCCTACTGAGTACTGTGTTTCCTTAAGATAATTGCCTAATGGTCCTTGGGAATAATTAGTCAATAGATATAAAAGTATTTTTTTTCTGCTCTTATGAGCTATACTTGTGATTAAATAATTCAGTTACGGTCCACTGAAGGCGATTCAATTTTTAAATTAAATGGCACTTTTTAACCATTCGATTAGATGCAAAAACTATGCTTATTAAAGACCTCTAGTGAAAAAAAAAATAATAACAGTGCTTAAAGAGAAGTTATATTGCGTATTAATGTTGCATTATACGGTACATATGTTGATAGTGTTGTCAATTTTCGTACACATCACGGTTTCTTACTATACTAATATACAGAGGTCAAAAAATTCCGGCCCGGTAAAAAAATCCTGAAATAAAAAATAATTTCTTTTTTAATGTCATTTTAGAAAATATTTACACTGAAAATATCTGTATTTACACTGAAAATAAATGTATATTGAAGTGTCGATCACGATGAACAAAATGATTTTCCGTAGAGGTCTCTATCTGCTGTCTTTTGCAGTGGAATCATTGTTTAAACAATGTTTTCCGAGATAAACAAATAGCCATAAGTATACACGAATTTATTGTATGATGTTTCAAATCTATATGTTGCAAACTGTATAAGTTATTGACACTTGCAAATAAAACTAATTTTCAACGAAACGCAATTTTCTCGGAATTTATTCGATGCTTTTCTATTAGACACATCTTAAAAGATAGAGATTTGAAGTATCTACAGCTTTTAGAAAAAGCATTTTTTATAGGACCTACCCTTTTTCAATAAAGGAAAATTTATATTTTTGTAAAATATCATTATTTAGATGCACTTAAACAACTCGCATATTCATTTGCCTTATAGCATGTCATAAATTGTTTTTAAGCTATTTTCCTGGCGTAGTGGTTATTTAGTAATATGTATATATACAAATAGGTAACTTACAAACGGTACTAATTCGTCCATTTGTTCGTCCGCATAGTGTGGAGGCTCCTGTTCATCTATTAGTTTCGTTGCGTAGCGATAAAATGTAAAACTGATAATTGATAATATAAGTCAGTGAACACCGACACTCAAAATCGACAGATTATTAATTAATATTGTAATGGTTTAATATTTCTAATCTCGCCGATTGCCGCCAATTGTAATGGCTGAGGGTAATAGTACTGTTAAAACACTGGGATTCTTTGTTATTAAAACACGACTTTAATTTAAAAAAAGAATAACACTTATATTGAAAACTTAAATACAACAATATAACAAAAACTAAGTAAATAGGGGAAGAGTAAAGAAGTGTCTGTACTGGGCAGAAACCCGTAGAATTCTGTTCGTCCACTTCTTTGCAATTCATAAACTAACTTAGGTATAATGTTTGTCGGCTTTGTCGGCTCCGTTACTCTGTAATTTCGACAAAACAATATAATTCCTAAAGGGTCTAATAACCTAGTTTATTTATTTATGATTGCCAAAACATTTCTTGAAACCAAGGTTTTATTATGTGTGAATTACGGTATTTTTAAATAATTCTATTTTACTGTTTATACAAGATCTAAAAGTATACTAAATTTTATTATACTTAGAATAGAATCTGTCTAACATCTTGGGTGGACAAGGTCTAAACAAACTTCCTTAGTTTTATTGTACTTAAAAATATCGACTGGCGTCTTGTATGGAAATGTGTGAGCAATTATAATACATTTAGTTTAATTAAAAATATATATGCAATGCTAATTAAGTATTAAGGTAATAAAATAATGGGATCACAACACCTCTCCCCTTGGTGAGAGATTTTATAGAGTCCTAACGAAGAAAATCTCTTAAAATATGTTAACTCGAAATAGCTACTTGTTACTAACTACTACTTATACTAATACTTTTACAATAAACCTTATCTTAGAATAAAAATTATAATATAGTACATCTTAATTTGATTCAATGGCTCCGCGCCTAGAAAGTTCTACTCTAACATTTTCTTCAGAGTGATCCCTGTCCACTTCCTCTGAAGTATATCTAGCGATATGTCTACCTCTGTTTTGTGGGGATGGTTCAATTGTCTGATTAACTCTGATACAAAAATTTGGCACCATACCACGACAAGCAGTTTTTTGGAAACAACTTTTATATAGTTTATAAATCGTGAAAATAATTATACACAAGGCTAAAATATAGGCTATAATAGAAGCCGAAAATGTATAATTACGTGTTACTTTGTTTTTTTCAAGTTCCTCGGCCATTTTGCCTATGTCTTCCAACTTATGACTGGCAACGTTAAGTTCTGGCATATGTTTAGACAATATTTTATAATGTTCGTCTAGTAAAACCTCACTTAAATTTAAATTATACTTCCTTGTTTCTTCGCAACAATTGTCTGTAATATTAAATGGTGGAATAAATTCACTGAACACTTTTGATGAAAAAGTATTATCATGAGGCACAAGCATGGATGATGCACTATAACCCTTACATTGTTTCCCTAGTGTTACGCTGCCGCAAGTTCTTAATATTATGTTTTCAGGTTTATTTTTATTATTACAAGATATTGTGAGGCTCTCTGGATGGCTACTGCAAATAACCACGTGTTACTGGTTTGTAACTGGTTAAAAATTGCCCTATCCGAATGTATAATCCGTTTATCACAGTTGTCTGGTATTTTATTTGTAACCTGAAGTAGTTTGATTTCACAACTGTTTTCTAAGTGTGCCAAAAATACTGGTTTTTATTGTTTACAAATTATCTAATTTTTTTAAATTTTTAAACAAGCATTATATTCGATTTCTGAAAAAGTCATAAATTGTTGTTTGCTTTCGTCTATTGCCACGTATTTTGAAGATGGTTTAATTAAAATGAATTCATTTGCAGTTAATAGTTTAGGAAATGGCGATATTTTATAAATATAAAAAAGATTTGATTCTACTAAGGGAATACTTATTATGTATATTAAACGTTTACCTTTAAAATATACTTGTAATTCTATTACATTGAGAAGAAGATTTGCATTGTTAGGATCTAGTGGTATTGGAAATTCTACTCCATGAGGTAAGGATTCGAAAACTTTTTTTAATTCATTAACGAGCCTAACGGGTGTTAAAATTGAAGGATGTAATATACCTTTCTTTGCCACTAAAATTGCATTTGTAATTCGTATAACTTCTAATTCTAACTGATTTAGCATCATATTTAGTAAGGTTATGTGTTCTTGTAATTTAGCCTTAAATGATAAAAACTGGACATCTTTTTGTTCCTTATTTAATTCATTATTAAGTCGTCTAACGTTATTTTTTAAGATATTTGCATTAAAGTCTAAGGTGCCTATTGTATTATTAAAGTTTATTAAAGTAGATTGTACAATATTTGTTTGTTGTGTTAAGAGATTTAAAACTGAACGATCGTCTTTAGTGATTTCTGAAATTTTCTCATTATAATAATTTGCGTCATCTTCGTCTAGAGTTCCAAATAAAACTTTTGTTGTTTTTCCTATTATATTGAACCATCCTCTTTTATTTCTACTTAAACTATTATGACCCACGAGTTCATGCAAAACTTTTTCTATTTTTTCAAAAGTATACTTTGATGATTTTAAAAAAACTTCGCATATGAAAAAGTGATACTGAGCGTTATTATGATTACACAATTCTTCCGTATTTTTGTAATGATTTTTTAGTAATAACAACTTATTGCTAACATTGTCTAAATCTACATAAGTAATTAATTTCCATTTATTATTAAACCGCCGAAGTTCTCCTAAATGTTCAAAATGTATCCCAGGATTTTAATCGTAGTATGTGACGTTATACTCGGAGTAGGTCAAAGCTATGATTGCTATTATCGTTAAAATACTGAACCCAAAATAATAATCCTATTTACACAAATATACACATTTTTTTTTATTTGTTATTAACTTATTAAATTACGTATGAACAAACTATAATATATATATTTTTTATTTGTTAATCGTAAAAGAATTTTAGCCTGTTTGCATGAATAGTTTGTTTATTTTTTCCTTTTTGAATTGTATAATTTACATCAGAATTCTTTTTTATTATTTTATATGGTCCAACCCATAATGAAGAAAGCTTTTTACTTCTACCTCTTCCAACGGATTCATCATATAATAGTACCTTATCGCCTGCTTCAAATTTTCTTAAAAATTAATGTTTATCAAAATTTTCTTTCGATTTATTTTTGCTTTTAATTAAGTTTTCTCTGGCGAGTTGATGAGAATATTGCAATTTTTGTTTTAAGTTACTAACAAAATCATCATAAGTATATTGTGTTTTTGGAGGCTGATTAATTGATGTAGGTAAGTTGGGAACAACACCGAATAAAAGCTCAAAAGGAGAGTATTGTGTTGCAGTATGCGGCGTAGTGTTATATGTGAAAGTTGCAAAATTTCTCAAATATTCTTCTAAAACCCTGTGAGATCGCTCTAATGCTCCGTTCGATTCTGGATGGTAACTACTCGTTTGGAACTTTTTTATTTTTAAGAGTTTACATGTATCTTTAAAAAGTTCGCTAAGAAAATTTGAACCTTGGTCGGTTACTAATGATTCAGGAATTCCAAAAAGACAAATTATGTCTTTTACAAAATGATGAGCAACCGTTGAAGCTTCTTGATTTTTCATAGGAACATTAATAATATATTTAGTAAGGTCGTTCTAAAAGGTTAAAATATATTTGTGTTCGTTTTCGGTTTCTGGTAATGGACCAACTATGTCCAAAAAACATTTTACACAAGGTTTAGAAGCTGTAGTTGTTATTGTCATTGGAATTTTTGTTTTACGAGATAATTTATTTTTTTGTCAAAGTTTGCATTTTTTAATAAATCTTTTGATGTCTTTTTTATTAAGCGCTTCCAAGTATATAACTGTGACATTTTTTTATACGTCCGAGAATACCCCTTGATGTCCCCCCAAGGGACAGTTGCGAAATTAATGTAATAAAGTTTCTTTGTCGGGATCTGAAGGAGTTATTAAGCTATTATTATATACTGTTATTTTAACATCTAGATCTTTAAAAATATACCTTATCATTGGCATTATGATTTCCCATTTTATTGAAGGATTATAGTGGTATTTAATAAGGGATAATTTTAATTTATCATTATAGATCAGACTTCGTAGACTTATTAATGCGGACCAAATATTTTCGTAACTAAAATTATCAAACATATTTACATTGTCTACGAGTAAAAACAGTTTGCAATTAATGTCATGATAATGAAAAACTGAGGCTATATTTAGTTGACTAGTATTATTAAAAGATTCTAAAAAATACTTAAGTTGTTTGTTATTTTTTAAAACACTTAAATGCTCAATGTCTAAATTTTTTGGTAGAAATATTGCGATGGGGTTAGAATTTGATATTTTAAAGAGACTTGTATTTTTTTCTATAATTTTTGAATTAATAGCAATATGGGTTTGTAGGTATTTTTGAAATTCTTGATAATTCGTAATTAAGTTGCCATTAACAGTGCTAATTATTCTACTAAGTGCATCGGCATTTGCGTTTATTTTGCCTGCTTTATAAATGATTTCAAAATCATATTCTTCTAATTTAAGCCTAAATCTTATTAATCGTGAACCATTAAATACATAGAGTAATGGTTTATGATCGGTTACAATTTTAAATTTAGTGCCAAAAATGTACGGTCGAAAATATCTTACAGCTCATACTATTGCTGTTAGTTCCTTTTCAGTAGTTGAATAATTTTCCTCAACCCTGTTTAAAGTTCTACTGGCGTTACGCAATTGGTCGATCGCTATTAACTTTACCTTGTGAAAGAATCGCTTTTACTGCATAATTACTGGCGTCGGTAGTTATTATGAATTCTTTGGAAAAATCTGGGTATTGAAGAACGGGTGGAGAAATGATATTTTCTTTAAGACTTTGAAATGAGTTTTCGTGTGCATTATCCCAATTAAAAGTTGCGTCTTTTTTTAATAATTTTGTCAAGGGCTTAGCGATTTTTGCAAAATTTTCAATACATTTCCTGTAGTACCCAACTGGGCCTAGAAATGATTTTATGTCCTTTGCGTTTTTTGGTTGCGGAAATTTAGATACGCATTCAATTTTTGTTGGGTCTGGTTTAATACCGTGTTCGGTAATAATATGCCCAAAATATAAACATTCCTTACGTAAAAATTGACATTTTGAAGGTTGAAGTTTTAAGTTTGTCATTTTCATCCATTTTAACCTGATGGAACCCGCTGGCTAAATCTAAAGTAGTGAAATAATGAGAATTTCCTAACTGGTCGAAAATATCAGTTATGTTTGGAAGTGGAAAGGCATTTCCTACGCTTATATCGTTTAATTTTCTAAAGTCTACTACAATTCTAAATTTTGGCAACGAAGTATCGCTTTTCTTTGAAACTACGAGTAAGGGACTATTCCATGGACTATTTGAAGCAGATATTATTCCGTCTTTTAACATTTGACCCATTTGTTCATTAATTATTTCTCTATGTTTGAAAGGTAACCTATAGGGTTTCATATTAATGGTCCCTTTAGTTGAATCTGTTAATATAGTATGTTTGAGAGTATTAGTAAAGGTCAACTTATCGCCTTCTGAATAAAATATATCACTAAAATCTTGACAAATATCCAACAATGAACTAATTTCCTCAGTATTTAAGCCTTCCAAATTTATTTCGTTTTTAATTTTTTTGAATCTCTTAATTTGTGAAATATTATTTATTTCTACTAGCTTGGATTCATTTAAACAAATAGGTTCAATGTTAACTCTAGGAATTGGAATTGTTATTGCTTCATTTGAAATATTTAAAATACTAATTAAACATTTGTAATTTTGAACTTTCGTTAAGGTAGAACCTAGAAAAAGGTTTTCAGAAAGTTTTTTTGAGTTTATAATTCCTTCTGTATCTGAAATGTTAGCACTAGCAGGAAGTATGGTTTCACATCTAGGAGGAATTGTTGTTACTGTTTCAGATGGCAAAATTTTAAAATAATTTTCTTCAAAGTAAACGGTTTTCTCATCGTAATTTATTTTTGCCTTATATTTTTGTAAAAAGTCTCGCTCTAAAAGACCATCATTTTTTATAGGAATACTATCAGGAACAATATGAAAAGGATGACGTAAAGTTTTGTTATTTTTTAAATTAATCGAAATTGAACAAATACCTAAGGTATAAACAAGCTCTTTACCTATGCCTTTTAATTCTACTATGCAATTTTGTTTTATATCGACATTACTTTGTAAAATATATTGTTTTAATAAGCTCACATCCGCTCCAGTATCTAACAAAAGTTTTGTTTGTTCAGTTTTTACATTTGGCGACTGAAAAGTTAAAATATCTAATTGTTTATAATTATTAGAGAGTAAAATTGATTTAACGGAATTTTGGTTAGCTTTTAAAGGATTTTCTTGAATTAAACAGCCTTTATTATCTAAAAAGCACTTAGTCGGCTGTATGCTACTAAGGCTTAATTGTCGTTTCCCGAAATATTTTCATAAGATGTGCTAGGCAGTGCATCCTGAGGTACAGTTTTTTTATGTTGGCCTAAAATTTCATGTTGGGAATTATTAGTAAAAATTGGATTTTACACATCCGGTGGTAAATTATTATCATTGCGTGAATGTTGTGAATTTATAGTTCTTATCTGTCGCGAAGGCGGAAATGTATTTTGGGAATTTGGAAATCTTTGTGAATATTGTGGTTGTGTTTGTAGTCTAAGAGATGTATTATTGCGTGTATTGTGATTTGGCCGATATGTATTATTAACATTTTGATTATTAAAATTTCGAGAGAGATTATTATTTTGATTAAAATTATTGTTATTGTAATTGGATTGACTATAATTACCATTATTAACAGGAAAATTTGAAAAATTGTTTTGATTATTTGAAAAAATATTATTAAAATTTGAATAAGGTGGAAAATTTCGATAATTTGTGGTATTATTTATTTCCCTGTGTTCATGGCTTCTAAGAAGTCTACATTGCGACGTTAAGTGGTTATTTTTTCTACAATATAAACATGAATTTTCATTATTAAACTGCCTATCATTAAAATTTCTATTCCCCTGGTTACTTAAAAATCCTATATTATTTCTAAAATTTTGCCTTGGTTTAAATCTATCGTTATGTTCTAATTCCATTTCTACCGCTGTTGAAATAGCTTTGTCTAAATCATTGCTACTTTCTGCTATAACACGAATTTGTATTTTTTTATTTATTAAACCTTTTCTAAAATTGTTAACTAAAACTGACTCTAAATTATTTATTAAAATTCTTGCTTCGTCGACCCCATAATTTAAATAGCATGTTTCTTTGTATTTATTAAATAATTTTCTTAATATATTCTCATATTCTTTTACACTTTCATTGCCATTTTGCCTAATATTCATTATTAATGTTAAAAAATGAGATGGTGGTCTCTTATCTACAAATTGTTCTAATAAAAAGTCTTTTATTTCATCCCAATTTCCAAATTCCTTATATTGAGTAACTTCCTGTGCCTTTCCTTTTAATATGGTTGCAAAAATTAATTCAGCTAAGTTTTGTTTTTCTGCTGTTTTGACTATTTTCATAATCGCATCGCAATTTTTTATAAAAAATTGAAGAGAGCTCGCATCTCCACAACCATCAAATGAATCAATTTGATTTAAAACATCGATAGAGTTTTTACCCTCAGACATTTTATAAAAAAAATTAAATTTACAATTTACTTCTTAATTTTTTTATTTTGATTTCGTTTCAAAAAATTCTCGAAAAATCAGTAGTACAAGAAGTATCTAATATTTTATTATTAATATTTTTTTTTTTAATATAAGCATAAATATTTTTATTTTAATTTATATTTCAATTTT
This sequence comes from Kuschelorhynchus macadamiae, assembly GCA_030620095.1. Classification (NCBI taxonomy): domain Eukaryota; kingdom Metazoa; phylum Arthropoda; class Insecta; order Coleoptera; family Curculionidae; genus Kuschelorhynchus; species Kuschelorhynchus macadamiae. Next base: position 2,093,655 of record JAUTXW010000961.1, on the reverse strand, counting down.
TTTATATATTGTTACTTGTCTTAAATATAATTATTGTTATTATTTAATATTTTTTTAAATGTATTTTCTGTTATTTGCAGTCTCTCCTCCTAATGCAATATTTATTAATCAATTATCTTCCTAAATACTAGCTATATACTTAAATCTAACCTAACGTTAAAGAAAATGTAGCGTAACACAGAAAACAAAAGAAACACCACTTACAGTTTCATCACTGATTTCCGCAGTTGCCCTTTAGATCTCAGGTACAAGTACGATGAGCCTTATCGCAGTTTTCTTCCTGGTGGATTGCTGCGTCTCCGGGCTCCTTCAAAATCCTCCAAGGTTTCCTGGTGAAAGTTGTCTGCTGCGTCTCCGCGCCCCTTCAAACAGACTTTGCCGATTTCCTAAAACACCTCCTAACACCTGCACAGTGTTCCTGCTGCGTCAACACGCTCCTTCAGGTAACATTCACTTTTTTTTTCCGCTGTCACCAATTGTAATGGTTTAATATTTCTAATCTGGCCGATTGCCGCCAATTGTAATGGCTGAGGGTACTAGTACTGTTAAGACACTGGGATTCTTTGTTATTAAAACACGACTTTAATTTAAAAAAAGAATAACACTTATATTGAAAACTTAAATACAACAATATAACAAAAACTAAGTAAATAGGGGAAGAGCAAAGAAGTGTCTGTACTGGGCAGAAACCCGTAGAATTCTGTTCGTTCACTTCTTTGCAATTCATAAACTAACTTAGGTATAATGGTTAAATCTAAGAGGGGCCCGTTGTCGGCTCCGTTACTCTGTAATTTCGACAAAACAACATAATTCCCAAAGGGTCTAATAGCCCAGTTTATTTATTTATGATTGCCAAAACATTTCTTGAAAGGTTTTATTATGTGTGAATTATGGTATTTTTAATAATTCTATTTCACTGTTTATACAAGATCTAAAAGTATACTAAATTTTATGATACTCAGAATAAAATCTGTCTAACATCTTGGGTGGACAAGGACTAAACAAACTTCCTTAGTTTTATTGTACTTAAAAATATCGACTGGCGTCTTGTATGGAAATGTGTGAGCAATTATAATACATATGCAATGCTAATTAAGTATTTAGGTAATAAAATTAATTGGATCACAACAATATATATAAAGATAAAATTAAAATATACCTTTACTAAGCACACAATATTAAATTAATTAAAAGCGAAATGCATGGTCTAAATACAGAATAAACAAGAATAAAAAATTTGAGGAACCAATATTTAAAACCATAATAAAAGGCAGTCGGGTTAACTGAACTACATCGTGCAGTTAAATATAGGATATAATGTATAAATAAAAATTAAAACTCGAACAAGTAAAACAGATATAACGATATTTAACCTAAATAACACCAACAATACATATATGTAGTCTTAAACAAGTACATCAGCATAAAACTCACCCAGGCTGTAATACGCTTTAAGTAATAAGACTTTTTTAAGTTGTGACCTAAAAAGCTTTAGTGAACTAGAAGTTTTAATATTAGGTGGCAAGTGACTAAAGATCTTTCTGCCCTCATAAATCAGAGACCTTTTTGTCAGTGTTCTGGTAGGTATTGGCAAGGGTAAATCCGAAGCCTGCCGAGTATCCCGTTGACATGCAGGACGCTGAATGCTGTGCCGATTCTTAAACCCAAGTGATTTCAGCAGTTTCAAAAATAAACAAAGCTCTGAGCGTTTTATTTTTTTGGGCAATGAAGTGAGGCCTGCAAGATTCTATTCGGCATACGCCAGCGATCAACCCAACAACTCTCTTTTGCAGCATAATTTAATTATCTATAATTAATTAACGAATAAAGATTTCAAACTTTATAGATATTCTTTTTTTAATGTCTAGAATGTTTTCGTGCTATTTCAAGAAAATGTGAAAGTGGCCTATTGGAGGATATTATCTTTTACCTTTCTTGATCTGTAACGCAATTTAACAAGGATATACAAATTCTGATATAGTACTTACTGGTACTGTTAAATACATCACATATTAATGCTTTAAATAAATTATTTCTAATTTAAAGAGAATACTTTCAAATGTAAATTTAGAGGGATTGATCTAATTTAAAAATATTAGTCAACATGTTCTTAGCAATGCCCGGAATACACATTCTATTACTCTAAGGTCAAGCTATAATAAACAATTATTTCTTTTTCGTAAGTCTGTTTTCTACCTTCGCGTTTAATAGAAATTTATTCTTTAAACGTTGATTACGCTTTCAGTTCACGGTGTATGATCGCTACCTACTTGATAAAGAAAAGGGCCATTTTAAGATCCTAGCACACGAAACATAAAGTGTGGAAGCCCGTACGTGCTTAACTGCCTGGAACGCTCATGATCTTTTCGTATATAGCACTTGAAATTACCTATTTATGGATGATATTTAAGAGCTCGTTTCAGTAATTTGTTCCTTGATGTATAAGATTTAAATTTTGATCCTATGAGATATTAATGAGGAAAAGTATATAAAGGAAAAATGCAATATGTGTTTGAAGGTATTTTATCAGATTTATGCAACAACGTGTGAAAAGAAAATAGATTTCAAATAGTTTGTCTTGAAGTGTAGTTAAGTGGTAGTAAATGAAAGATTGCAAGTCTACTCCACCAGTCAATTCAAAGGACATGTTGCGGAACAGAACTTTTATCATCAGCCATGGTGCAATACAATTGACAGGCCCAGTCAGGCGTAAAAGACCAGAATTCTAATTTAAAAATTCTAAGAAAAATAGAGAAAAAAAATTAATAGGCTAATTAGTTAAAAGAAAAAAATATACATCTAAAAACTGGAGAAATATCATCAAACCAAATTAAAAAGTATAATATACGCAGGTGATTCTTTAGTGATGTTTACAAATTCTCCAGGTATATAAAAATAGTTTCTCAATTTTCTCAATGAATTAGACCCTTTTATTGAATTTAAAAGGCAAATTGAGAATAGTAATTGTATGCCTTTTCTATATTTGTATTACATAAAGATCCCGAAAATAAAATAAACTATTTCCCCAGAACTCATCTTGATCAAATTTTTTTCAGTTTTATTGTAAATTTTTAAAGATAAAATAAAATTCCTGTTTAAGAACAAATCTGTTTCTTGTATGTACCTATATCGTAATTTATAGTTTAGCATTATTTTAAGTGTGTTATCTCAATTACTTAAAAAAAAACAAATGACAAATTGTTTTAGATTATTTTTCTGTTATAATATTTTTTTTTTCGAACGTTCACATATTTGGTGATTATAGCTGTTTATTTTTATTTTTTTTCGAACGTTCACATATTTGGTGATTATAGCTGTTTATTTACTTAACTCCAAAAAAATCAACTGTTCATACTTAACTATAAAATACAGTTCCTCTTACTTTACACATACTAATTAATAGTGACAAAAAAACGATTTCTTCATCAAACTTCAAACTTCAGAAAAAAAACATAGTTTAAATTTTCTTTTGTGCAGACTTAGAATAGGTGGGTAATCTATCAGGTATTACTTCACTGAAGATCAGACGTCACTGACTAATGCACAAAATAGATTTGCGTGTTTACAATGCCTTACTGCTGCGTCCTACGAGTCTGTCGAATCATTCAGGATAGTTTTTCGGCAAAAAAAAAATTAACTGAGGCGTCCAATTTATATTGCCATAAAAGGTTTTACCTTTTAGTAAACTAAAGAAAGAAAGTATTTATTTAATAAATACTGAATAGTCAAAATGTTCCCTTATAAATTTCCCTACTAAGATTCGGTCTTAAACTTAAAATCTGGAAAAAAAATACAACTCTTTTGGTATAATCTGACGTAATATAATTATATTCTAGGAATTGATATAGTAACTTCTTATGTTTAAACTTTAGCAGCATAGTAGCTTTTTATAAAATTATGTATTTTCGCGACCTTGAAATATCGAAATGATTTCAAAAAAAGGGATCATACATGCAATAAATAGATAGCACTAATTTGACTGAAAATACGTTTTTTCTTTGTTAGTTGAAACTCCTCACAATATTGCCAAAAGGTTTCATAGAATATGTCTCCAAAAAAAATTAGGTGTGACTATAACATATATTTTTATGTAAGCATTTATATCCTACAAAATTTAAACATTTCTAGTAAGATAATATATCAGACTAAGACGAATTTATCTTGTCTCTTATGTTGTTTAATATTTTATGAAATGGTAATAAAAATATTAAAGGTTATGTTAATAGGGAAAGGTATTTCTCGAATGGTGATGGTAAATATTGAAATACTTTTCAGATTAGCACAATATATAGATTCAGATTCTAAAAAAATGGTTACCCGGAACTTCCCTTGTTATGAATCTTTCCTTTGATTAAGAATAGTAAAGTGTATACTGTATTTTCAAACATTTTTATTGTACGCCATTATGTTCCACAATATTGAAATCGTACCAATATTTTACCAGTTTCTACCTATGCAAAACTTATTTTTTTGGCATGATTTAAAATAAATTGAATTTTTTTTACACTGATTTTTAAGACCGCCATTTTGTATCGTCATTTTGAATTCGTGCCAATTAATCTCTGTATCACATTCAATTTTGCTGCAAGATATTGAGTCAATTAAATAAGAAGATTTTTCTGGTCCCAATTTTGTTTCTCCGTCATGAATTCCTACCACAATTTTAACAGTTTAAGGGATGCCCAAAATTTTAAATTAAACTAATAAGTAGTGTTTCAGACTGTTTTTTTTTAATAATTTATTAGGTGGCCATTTTGTTTTGCTGTCTCAGATTCATACCAAAATAATTAGTTTTTCAGTAATAATTGTTTTAACATTCCACTACGCCTCCATTTTGTTCCGTCATATTGGCTTTTTACCAAAATAATACCACATAACCCTTAATTTTTGACCAAAACTTAAAGTAATTATATTTAGTTTTTAGCTACGCCGCGAACTGACAGACACACCGACATATGTTTTGGCTTCTAGGGACCCTAAAACGTAAAAATATGTAAAACCTTCAATTTTTTTTCATGATAACGAACATTTCATTTTATCCGCTATCTTGAATTCGTACCACAATTTTACCATTTCGTCTCTATACCACAATTAATTCTTGCACAAAATCTGAAATCAATCTATTAAGTAGTCTTTTTCGGGCTGAATTTTTAAATATTTTATTAAGCCGCCATTTTGTTTTCTTTTCTTCTTTCTTATGTTCATACCAAAATGTTACCAATTCATTCCTGTGAGGGTGATTTTTTCAAGTTTATAATACTTTCCTTTTACGAGGAAAGTAAGTAAATAAATAAGTAATAATAAGTAGTTCTTGCATTGATATATACCGCCATTTTCTTAAGTCATTTTGAATTCGTACCAGTTGATCTCTATTCACATTTAATTTCTCTGCAGAATTTGATGTCAATTGAAGAAGATTTAAAAAAAAAATTGCCCTCCATTTTGTAACCTCTTGAATTGGTTGCACAAGTTTACCAATTTATATCTATATCACACTTTATGATTGCACAAATTTTGAAATTAATCTAATAAGTAGTTTTTTCAGGCTATTTTTTTAAATAATTTATTAGGCCGCTATTTTGTTTTGCTCTCTGTATTCTTACCAAAATGTTATCAGTTCATTCCTGTCCAAGTGTTACATCCTGATTTTTGTTAAAAATTTGAGGTAAATTGGTTATTAGTTTCTTTTAGTAATACTTTTTTTACGTTTCACTAGACGGCCATCTCGTTCCGGCATATTGGATTTTTACCAAAATATTACCATATGAACTTAAATTTGAAGTCGATATGATAAGTAGTTTTGAGCTATGTCGCGAACTCAAGAACAAATAGATACACCGACAGACGGACCCACGGAATTGATAAAACATATTTTTTAGCACCTAGGGACGTTAAAACGTAAAACCTGAGGGGGGGTAATTTTTTCACGATTATACAAACTTTTTAATTGACCGCCATTTTGCTGGGTAGATTTCGGTAAACTTTTTAGCTTTCAAAAGCTAATTTTAGGAGATTTTAGGTTAAAATGTTCAAATAATAGGTCAATAAAATATAAAACTTAGGTAATAAGTATTTTGATAAAAAAAATACACTTCAAATCAAAACGTCAAAACATTCTTATCTGTTCATCGGTTAGTGTCCACGTAAACTGCTCGGCAAAATGTGCCGCCTCTAATATAGAATTATCTGTCAATTTACACCTGCAAAAAAATATTGATGTATTTCAAACATAATCGATAAACAGATTAGTTAATCGACGTATTAATTTGAAATCCAAAATTTTAATTTTAGATCAATGAAAACATAAACTGCTTAGTAGTTCTCAATAATGGTTTGCCCTATTTTAGAAAAGTAGATACGTACGTTGTGTTTTTGTTAGCCTATTATAATTTAAAAATAATGACCCAAAAAAAAACGCTTTGATCATAGTATTATTTGCTAAAATCCTTTAAGACTTTTTCAAGATATGGCGTATTGAAAAGTAAAACACCGATATTTTATATGTTTTAATATGATGTACATCTTAGTCTTAAAGACCTCTCAAATGTTAACCCCATATTTAATCTTTTTAATTTAAATTTCTTTAAATAACTTTTAATACATTTAATTGTTTTAAATCCTTGAGTATCCATTTTGCGTCTTCGAAACGGGGTGCAAATAAACTTGTTTTTTTGTAGCAGATCAAAGGGCACCCTAAACTTTGACAGATACTGTTTGGCAGAGAGAAAAGTTGTTTTAATTGCAGGGCATACCTTTAAAATTCTTGGTAGAAATAATAGATAAGCAATAGATTATTATAATCGTTTTTTTTTTAATGGGAAACAATAACTGTAAAATACATATTTACATATCAAAAATAGATGATGTTAATAAGTTTACTAATCCTACTTCTTTTTTTCAAACGTTGATGCTATAAATAATTAATGTTTATTACAACAATTAAAAAAAACGACCTATTTAGGAAAGCCTATGCATACATTTCCATACGTATAATATATGAAATAAATATTTATTCATACGAAATGAAACAACACACACAAACACACGAAAACAAGGGTAATATTAAGAAAAACATATGTTGAATTTCTTAATTTAGATGTATATTAAATAAAATTTAATCCTTTTGAATAACTTTAAATACTTTTAATTCTCTTTGCATACTTTTTTTATTATTGTAAATTATATTTAATACCTTAATAAAACTTTGACATCTGCGCACTGCACGAGTGATGAGTGTGTATGTCAAAAATAAAAAAAAAACTTACTAAAACGTTAGGAGATATTGTTATGATCTTCGCAACGTATCATATTTAAATCTGTTTTTGTCAAAATAGAAAGTGCTGCAACTTTTTCAACCTTGCCAAGATTTTTTGATTGATCATCCGATACAATAAAAAAATAAGAGAGGTTTTTATTTTTTAAAAAATTAAATCAGTTTGATAAATTTACATCCATAGTAAAATACATGAACCATGTGAACCTCGTAAAAATTCAATAAATATATATATTAAATTAGCATGGCATATTTTAAATGTAATAACAAGTTTTTATAAAATGTATTGTCGTACACAATACACAGATAAATTAAAGAAACACTAAACACCATCATATTACAATATGAACATACAGAGTTGCAGCGATTCAAAAAGGAACTGCCACTTCCAGAAAAGTTTTTATAAGGAGCTCTTTTGATGGTTCTTTGTAGTATTAATGTAACTGCAATTTTTATGTATTCAATTTTGCCTTGTATCTTTATTGATTCTCCTCTTGTTTCCGAACTTCTTAAAAGTATGGCTAGAGTGATATCCTCAGAAATGATGCGTAAGCGACTTGAACTGCCACTGAAACACTCATATAAAATTAAAGGATATTAGGTCAGGTGATCGCGCAAGCCGTTATTCTAGTTAGCAAAATTGATATGTTTAAGTTTTCGCCGAAAGCCATCATAGTAAATTTTGATATTGTTGGAAGACAGTCACTCACATAACCATGCAATAAATATGATAAGAATTATGTACTATTGCCCCTTTTCGAACCCATATCATAATTCATGTAGTCTCGGTGGATCGTAAGCGCTACAAACAAAAATTCTTACTCCGAAGGGACACTATAAATCATAAAGAAGCGTTTTGACTTGATACCGGTAATAATTTAATTTTATCCCTATTTGCAAAGTCGGGAAAGGGGAAATTGCCAGTTTGTGCGGTATCTAGTACGCCGGAAAAATGATAAGGTATCGGGAAAAGAAATTTATTCGACGGATTAAGTTGATCAACAGATATCATGTGGGTTTTTATGAAGTGGATTAATATCCTAGGAACCTTTTCGAGCTCTTTTATAGTAAGCAAAAAAAAAATAATTTTCAACAAATACAATTTTGAACATTTCTTTATATTACATATTATATTGTCTAAATTTAATTTTTGAAGAAATCAACCTTCAAAAAAAATTATATTTTCTTAAATAAAAAGTAGTACCTTCATGTCTAAACGGGTGAAAAATACATCCCAGAATATAAGATCATACCTTTTTGCTTTTTCAACCTGGCAATCCTGGTTGGAATAAATTAAATTTTTTTATAATATAAGCTGAGAACAGATCCGAAATAGTTTAGAAAGATAATTTTAAGTGCTTAGAATGCAAAGTATTTCTTTTTTTTTTGTTTTAATAATGTGGAAAATTGCACCAGTGGTTATCGTAAGAGAAAACATTTATCATTTATCAGACATCAGAGCTGTCATAAATACTGATTTAAAGTACAAGTTTCAAATACTTACGAAATCAACAACGCGAACCAAGTAACAATTGCTTTCAAATTTTAAAAGTATTTGAAGTATCAATTAACTGTGAATTATACTTGTTTTTTGTCAAGTAAAGTAAGTAAAGTACTTTGTTTGTATTTCAAATACTTTTACGAGTATCTGAAGTAAAAATTGTATTTGAAGTACTAAGAAGTATTTCAAGTACAAGCATATTCAGAAAAATGTAATAAGTACATTTTAAATTGAAGAATATATATATTTTTTGAGATACATTTCAGAAGCAACCAGCAAACTGTCAGATTGCCGTGTAAATTAGCTCCAAATGGTTTCTGGTTCCGACTTATAATAAGAGGCCTATTTTGGTACCATCAGTTTAGTATACGTACTTATATTTTTTTTGTTATTTATTACCAATATGAACTTATTTTATGCCTATGGAACTTTTTCAGTTAAATGAAGTTTTTCTACGTTTTTTTTTTGGTTTTGAAAACATATTGTTCATATTTTTCGATAGCCGGTCTTAGTTTTGCTTTTTGACAGAGTTAGACAATCTCCATGAGATATGCAATTTTAAATGAAAAAAATATAAACGTTACGTTGCCAGGTTTTAGACTAATGTCGGGTTGCACAATGCATTTATCTAAGCAATAATTAATCAGACGACTCATACTGTGACAGACCACAAGAGTGTCAACGTCAAAAATGATTCTACACGTCAGTTAAATTTATTACGTGATTAAAAGTTTTGTGCTACCGGCTATTTATATAAAAGATGTGAAAATTTTTTTAAAAAAATGACATTTGTACAGAATAAATGTTATTAACTGAATTATTAATATAATTTAAGAAAAAAAAGGGGTAAAAAGAGAATATATAAAAAGAGCACAAACATTTCAAATTATTAATGAAAAAACACTTTTGCAACTTGAAACCAAGTACATTGTTTAAAATATTTTAATAGCCATGACAAAAACATGAACAAACAATATAAATAAATATATATATATATACCGTGTGTCCAAGATAAAGAGTGGATAACATTGGTAGATTGGAAACCATAAGAGCTACAGCTTGGGTTAAATTAGAGAAAAGGTGCTCAATTTAGTTTCCAAATCAATGCCGTTTACAAACCTAAAAAATTCCAAACCGTTCCGAAGAAATCCGACAAAAACCGAAGAGGTGCATTTTTGTTTTTATTTTTTTACAGCCCTATTTTTAAAGTTGGATCAAATTTGAAAACACATTCTTATAGCAGTTTTTTCTCGCCTACAAGATTCCACTGTCACAATTTTTGTCTGACGTTTCGTCTCCTGTCAACCATCATCAACTTTGTTTTTTCATACGGCCGCCATATTGGATTTTTTCATTTTTAAAATGACCATTTGAGTCCCATTTCAACGATGTGTCACTTCATCAACTTTATTTTTCCTACGGCCGCCATATTGATTTTTTTAATTTTTCAAATGCTGCCTTATTTACGAACTTTGTTTTTTCTTATGGGCGCCATATTGGATTTTTGCAATTTCAAATTTCTCGTTCAATTCTTATTTCAACGAAGGTTGATAGGTGTTAGGTACGCCTCGTAGGTACCCACCAATTTAAAAAACAAAACTAGAAACCTTTAAGTAGACAACACAAAACGATTTATTTCAAACTTAACTACTACTAACTACTTAACAGACAAAAAAGAATTTAAATTAACTATCTTACTTTACAGAAGGTGTTCAAATAAAAAACCATTGTTTTCTAAACACAAGTATGCGCGTCGGATAGTTGCATTTAATACATTTTGCAGGACATCTGGTGTTATGGTTTGAAATGCCTCCAAAACCAGTTGACGTTTATTTTAAAAAAAATCTAGTAGCCTTTTAAAAACAAATTAATGACTTATGTCAAAATCAACAATGTAAAAATTTGTTGATTCTGACATTTTGTTTACAGAATACAGATTTTGCTTATCGAGTTTTTTAAATTATTGCATTTTTTATTGTTATTTATTAGTTTTTGTTTGCTTTAAAAAATGTTTACAAAGTTTTCTTTTGAAGAGAAGTACGACATGCTAAAATGCTACATTTTATGTCATAGCAACACTCAAAGGGCGAAAGATATGTACGAAAATGATTATCCAGAAAGAACTCAACCAAACAGACAGATATTTGGAAAGATTTTTAGAAATTTACATACGTATGGTTCTTTTGATAAAAATCTAGGCAACCGAAATAAGAACTCTAATGAGGAAACAGAAAATAATGTTTTGTTGGCAGCAGTCGAAAACCCGACAACGTCTGTTAGACAAATTGAGCGCCAAACTGGAATCCCAAAATCAACTGCGCATTTTGTTTTAAAGAAAAATAAATTCACACCTTATAAGTTTAGAATTTGTCAGGGACTGCGACCGGGTGATGATTTAAGAAGAAGAACCTTTTGTGAGTGGTATACCAGAAGATGTCAGGAAGAAGAAAACTTGCCGAACCGAATTTTGTGGTCGGATGAAAGCATAGTGACAAATAATGGTATCTTCAACAGAAGAAATACTCATTTTTGGGCCAAAGAAAATCCTCGACGGTTTAAGCAGTCGAAATTTCAGCACCGATTTGGTTTCAGCATGTGGGTCGGAATTTTGGGAATGCAAATTATCGGACCCTTCATTTACAATGGAACCCTAACTTCCCAGAGCTATCGCCATTTGCTACAGAACGACCTAGAGAATTGGTTTGACGAAAATCTTCCTCTAGCAGAACTAAATAATTTTTGGTTCCAGCAGGATGGAGCACCTGCGCATAATGCCAGGATTGTTCAAAACTATCTAGCAGAGAGGTTTCCCGAAAGATGGATAGGGACGCATTCAGTAGTGGCGTGGCCCCCTAGATCGCCGGACTTGACACCGCTAGATTTTTATCTGTGGGGTTATTTAAAAAACTGGGTGTACGAGCGAAGTTTTGAAACGGAAGAGCAGCTACGTCAACTGGTTTTGGAGGCATTTCAAACCATAACACCTGATGTCCTGCAAAATGTATTAAATGCAACTATCCGACGCGCATACTTGTGTTTAGAAAACAATGGTTTTTTATTTGAACACCTTCTGTAAAGTAAGATAGTTAATTTAAATTCTTTTTTGTCTGTTAAGTAGTTAGTAGTAGTTAAGTTTGAAATAAATCGTTTTGTGTTGTCTACTTAAAGGTTTCTAGTTTTGTTTTTTAAATTGGTGGGTACCTACGAGGCGTACCTAACACCTATCAGTACTTCGTTGAAATAAGAATTGAACGAGAAATTTGAAATTGCAAAAATCCAATATGGCGCCCATAAGAAAAAAAAGTTCGTAAATAAGGCAGCATTTGAAAAATTAAAAAAATCAATATGGCGGCCGTAGGAAAAATAAAGTTGATGAAGTGACACATCGTTGAAATGGGACTCAAATGGTCATTTTAAAAATGTAAAAATCCAATATGGCGGCCGTATGAAAAAACAAAGTTGATGATGGTTGACAGGAGACGAAACGTCAGACAAAAATTGTGACAGTGGCATCTTGTAGGCGAGAAAAAACTGCTATAAGAATGTGTTTTCAAATTTGATCCAACTTTAAAAATAGGGCTGTAAAAAAATAAAAACAAAAATGCACCTCTTCGGTTTTTGTCGGATTTCTTCGGAACGGTTTGGAATTTTTTAGGTTTGTAAACGGCATTGATTTGGAAACTAAATTGAGCAACTTTTCTCTAATTTAACCCAAGCTGTAGCTCTTATGGTTTCCAATCTAACAATGTTATCCACTCTTTATCTTGGACACACTGTATATAAATATGTATATATATATATATATATATATATATATATATATATATATATATTGTAAAAGTATCTTAATTGTGCAAATATAAATCAAAATATTGAGTAAGGTGCCACTTTTATTATCGATACTAATACCTAAAAAATACGTATAAATATGACGTAAGTCCAAGCGTACGTCGCGGCGTCAGTATAGTAACCCACAAATTTTAGAGAAGCAGTGAGACATCTTTTTGGGCATCTTTGCCAATTACATCGACGTACTATTGTTTCAAAATAAATACTTATTTTGCTGCTACGCTTGTCCTTAATTAGCCTTTACTCAGAAAATACTCTGATCAAAACATAAAGCGGGGATCCTATAGGCACTAAAACTTTTTCATTTTTGATCATACCATATTCAGTCCGTTCTTCCTAATTATATATAATTTTGTAAGTATACCTAGCTAAGAATACCCCATTAGCAATATTAGTTTCTAATTAATTGAATATATTTGTTACTTACTAAAGTGATAGTAAGATGACACTAAAATATTAACCCTGAAAACTTCTCATCTAATTTAAATCCTTTCTTTTCGATGTTAGCCGCTTTACAAAACATATCGGTTCATGGCCGAATGATTAACATTCCTGCGCGGCAAAGAGGTGTATTAGTTTTCCCCCAATAAGCGAGCAGCAGTGGCAAATGCAAACGAATCGCTTCTATTTCTAGAACCCAAATTTAAACCCGCTAACAAAGTACTTAAATTAAAAACATCATGGTATTTGAAATATTTTTGGAGGAGATATATATATATATATATATATATATATATATATATATATATATATATATATATATATATATATATACTCTATATATACAAACACATTTTATTTTATGATATTTATACTTGAAATTCAATTACATCTTAAAAAGTATTTGGTATTTGATACTTGATTTCCGAAAAAAGTATTTGAAGTATATATATATATATATATATATATATATATATATATACATATACTTCAAATACTTTTTTCGGAAATCAAGTATCAAATACCAAATACTTTTTAAGATGTAATTGAATTTCAAGTACAATTATCATAAAATAAAATGTGTTTGAAGCAGAGTATTCAAATGCTGAAAAGTATTTGAATTACTTTCTCAAAGTATTTTACTGAAGTACTGACACCTCTGCTTGACGCTAAACAAATAGTGAAAAATGTTTGCGAAACTTTTGTAAAAAGAACTTTTAACAAATAAAGTTCTTTGCAATAAACCAGTGAACTGACAAAAACCCCAATTTCTACAATTAAGGGCATTGTAGGAAACCATTACTCAGGAACAAGAAAAAAAACCGAAAGATTTTCAGACATATCATGTACATAATTGTAAAAATAGGATTCATGTTCTGAAAAAATTAACATAAGTAGTGTTCAATCATAAAGATTACGAAATTTGCGATACGCTTATCTATAACAAATTAAAAAGTATCGATCAAACACTAGGCCAATAATTTATCTTGATGGAACTTAGTTCGACAGCAGTACAAAATATCAAACCAAAGCACCCCCAAATAAAGATAAACGAATACCTAAACTATTTGCTATCATCTGCGAAAGACATCAAGTTTCTATTTTGAACTATCATGACAACACAACCGCCGAACTTCTCTACAATTGGTTTCGCAATTCACGTTTATCGTGTGTTCTCGAACATAGGGTTATTGTTTTTGACAGTATAATTTTCCATATTCGCCTCCTAAATAAATTTCCGAATATAGTCAACACCAAATTTAAAATACAGAAATATGTTAGATAATGACATCTATTTAGCTATAAAAAAATCTTTTTAAAATTTTAAAAGACTATAAAGAATAGGATATATATTCTATCATAAACATCAGGTTAAATCATACAAAACGTTTCTCCTACTTTGGATGTCTCAGTGGTTGAAATAATAAAAAAGTTAAAGCTGGAAGAATTCCGGTCAATACGTTGTAAAAAGTAATATAGATCCACTGATACTGAATGAGGATTAAGTTAAAATAGCCAGATAGACATTCTGTCTATGTCTTCACGGATGGAAAAGTACTATAATGTATTTTCATTCCGGGTGTATATCCGTCCACTACTGTCGTTCTGAAAAGAACAGTTTTGCTGACGTTTCCCCAAAATCACATTTGGCATTTTCGAAGCTTTCTTTCTGGCGTCCGAATAGAGACTGAAGTGTCGGTGACTGCGACGCTTCTTTTTATATCCCCACTCGGAGACGAAGGTTATGTCTGAGCGGTCGTTGGTCATTATTTATGTTTTCCGAATGGTGCTGTTGTTGTTGCTCTAATTACGCTTCATTTTTTGTAATTTCAGATTTGTCGATTAATTTCTTCCATACTGTTGGTAGTTTTAAATGATTCGTCAATTTTATTCAAATCACATGGTTTTTCAATTTCTGTGGCTTCTCGGATGATTCTGGTCTTATAATGTTCTCTGCAATCTCCCTACACCCCTCGAAATTTATTTTCTTGGCCGGTTTCCTGATGATGTAAGAATAGAGCTGAAGTAGTTTGTTTGTTTCTGATGCTAAGTTTATGCTCTTCTACTCGTGCTGATATTCGCCTGTTAGTTTGCCCCACGTACATATTTTCATAGTCCTGACACGGAATGCTGTATACTGCGTGGTATTCCAGTCTTATTTTATCTTTT
This sequence comes from Kuschelorhynchus macadamiae, assembly GCA_030620095.1. Lineage (NCBI taxonomy): Eukaryota > Metazoa > Arthropoda > Insecta > Coleoptera > Curculionidae > Kuschelorhynchus > Kuschelorhynchus macadamiae. The sequence goes on along the minus strand of JAUTXW010000961.1, from coordinate 2,078,422 downwards.
GGGTTTCCAAGTAGTTTACTTATAGTTGTTTGTGGCTTGTGTATTATTTGTATGTTGTGTTTATTAAGAATTCTTCCCATTCTGACTGGGGAGTCAAGGACAGCTTCCACTCCAGCTATTATATCATCTTTAAGTATTTCCTTAAGAGATATCGCAAAATTAAAACCCAGTACTCAGTACGGATTTTTCGCTTTCTGAGAGATTGTAGGACATATTACGCTTTAATTTATCTGTTGATGATACTTGTGGCTGACTCGACCTTCTTAGGAGATTGTCATATTTTTTCAGAACTTTATCAGTCTTAATATTCTTATTTAATTCTGTTCCCCAAAAAGCCAAAGTTTCTATGCGATTCCACAATAAAGGGTGAATGGTGTTATTTAGTTTTAGGTGTAACTTCAAAAGTTCTTTCTCCGTCTCGGCTAGTTGTATATGTGTGTGTGTATCTTTATTTTACACAAAACCCAAGGAATCAACCTGTAATATTTTCGTATGAATACAAGACAGCAAAAGAGAATGACGGCCTAATAAATTATTTAAAAAAGTCAGTCTTGAAAACTTCTTATTAGATATTAAGAAATCATGGTTCTTGGGATTAGACCGGGTAAAAATGGAATCACTTTCCTTTGACACGGTCTAATCCCAAAAACCATGATTTCTTAATTGACCACAGCCGTGAAAGCTTTCGTTCTACTTATTAGATAATTTTAAATTTTGGACATCTATTAAATGTGATATAGAGATTAACTGGTAAAATTGTGGTACGAATTCAAGACGGAAAAATAAAAAAATCAATGTATTAAATTCTTCTTATACAATAATTGACTTAATAGCTTGAATATGATACAGGGATTAACTGGACGAATTCAAAATGACGATATAAAAAAGTCTTAAAAAAACATTGTAAAAAATCAATTTATTTTTAATCATGCCCAAAAAATAAGTGTGGCATAGGTAGAAACAGGTAAAATATTGGGACAATTTCCACAATGAAAGTAAAGATTCATAACGACGGAAGTTCCAGGTAAAGGAAATTTACTGATTTTTTAAACTAGTATCAATACATGGGATGTCTGAAATATTGTGACAATTTTGCATCATTAAACAAAGGACATGGGGGTAATACAATCAAATAATTTTATTTTGGTAAATACTCTTTTTAATGCCAATTTTCTGAAAACAGTTAAGAGATAGTGATCCGAGAATATATAGAAATTATGTTTGTAATCTAATTCTATATGCAGATGTGAATCTATCACTTTAAAGGCCCATATAAGAGTTGTACAAGATTTCAAAGGAAAAATAATAGATATTTTGTGTTTATTTAGGGTAATCAGTATGTTGATCTACCAGTTTATTTTAAGGATTTCTGTTTTCTTTCTCTCGCACAGACCCCTGATGCAACGGTGTGCTTTAGCCTCTCACATTTGGTAAGTCATAAATCTTATTAAAACTACGGGGTAAAAACATGTACATAGATATTTAAATATTCTGTAGGGGACACTGTACTTTATACTCTTTTACACAACACTATTAAATGGCCTTTTTTTCTGGCGAATATTTTAGCCTTGGGCATATCACTAAACTCCACCAAATCTGCTTGTTTGAGCCGACAACTAAAAAAAGTGTACATACACCATATTCCTATAAAAATAAAAATTTATTCTTGAATAAACTCTGAAAATGTACCAGTAACTGCTAGGGAAAGAATTACTCTTATCCGTTTGATTCCATATCTCCATTCTGCATCCTGATATAGGTTTGCGACTCTGTCGCGGTTCGCTTATAAGCCGCTCCATAAATTTCACGGATTTATGGCAGTTTAACTTCAAATTTAATGTTTTAAAAAGATGGGAAGTCGGAAACTTCCCTTCAGTATGTGGGTACAGAGTAAAATTATATATGAACTCGGCGAAAATGTTAAAGTTTAGAGTTCCAATAGAACTTTAACGGTCATTAAATATATAAAAAAACAAATACGTAATTGGACAACTTACAACTTCAATAAAACATGCTTAATAATACCTTAATTGCTGATATTGAACCGCAATAAAAAAAATAAATAAAAAATGAAACCGTCTTAAAAAAACACTAATATTAAAAAATAATGTTTTATTACATATTAGAAATTTGCATTATGAAGTCGAAGTCAAAAAAATAAAAACATTAAGACAGTTAATACATAAATAATGTACTTAATAATTAGCTATTAGTTAGTTAAACGTCAAATTCGAAAAGTCAAATTTTCGAGATGTAATAACTGAGATAGATCTTTTTAATAGAATATATGCCTTGATAAAACATAGCTTCTCTCAATTTCAATATGTTTTTTTTGCCGAATAGATCAGTACTTACCAATTTGCTTACCTTTAATAAATTGATTAATTAACAATACCTTGAGAAAAAAGGTGCCAAATCTAACATATATAATAGTACTTCAGGGTTTCCCTAGGGATCTAACCTAGGACCTCTATTATTTCTAATAGCAATTAATGGTGAGTTGCTAAACATTCTAATGGATTACTGTTTGCTGATGACTCAAACTCTTTATAGAGGTGGTAAAAGTCCTTGACTGTGATTTTTTACAGTACAATATAAGATAGTGTGGTTTATTCGTAAAAGGTAAAATGCTCAAAAATGTGTTTTACACTTAAATTAATATTGTGAGTAAAGATTATTCTGTGGATGAGGTAGCCCTTAAACAAACCTATGTCCAAAAAGATTTAGGAGTGTTATTTGATACTAATTTAAGCTATTCAGAATACATCATGAATAAAATTAATGAATCTCAGTTAATCGTAGGTTTCATCATCGGATCTACGAAAAGTTTTAAAGTTGGCGTTTGTTTAAAATTGTTTGATTATCTTGTGTAACCTAAATTAGAATATGCCAGTTTAATTTTAATTTGGTCTCCACAGTATGATGTGTGCAGTAAAAGTATCGAGAAAGTACAAAGAAAGTTTAGTATATAGCAAATACACGTATTTTAAAAAATGTTATCTGTAAAATATTTTTGGAAGGCTATCCCTTGAAAACAGACAAATGAAAACATGCCTTTTGTATATGTTCAAGATCTTAACAAATAGAAAAGTGTCCGTATATTCTCTCGCAGCTTCCGTAGCACAAGACAGACAAAAATATTTTATGTAGACTTTCCTAGAATAAATGTTTCTAAAACCTCACCAATTCTTTGCTTCTTAGTCTTAGGATCGAACTGCTTAATATAAATAAGGCACTGTTCAGTTTATTATAATCCAGAAATCTGAAATTGGCTTAAATGCTGTATTCAATAAATAAATGATATATTTTTTTTTACTTTTTAGTGTATTTTAGAATTTTTCTATAAAAATAATATAATATTGTATTGTAATATAATTTTGTAAATTTAGTTGAATTAAAATTAAGTTAAACCGTTTGACTCGAAACACCCTTGAAGATAGGAATAGGGTAAGTTAGATATATTAATTTGACTTGGAATCTTGAGTAAAACTCAAAAATGTATTAATATACGAAGTGGCATTTAAATTAAATATTTTTTGATTAATTAATTTTGTGTAATATTTTTTTTAATTCCTTAGTCAGTTGTTGTACAGTACATTTTTTAATAATATTACCAAAATCATTACAGGTTTTGTATTTAAAGTTTTTTGAGGTATTGTGTGTATGTAGTTTTTCGATACTTTTAAGGGGTTAATAGTTGAATTATTATGATTGTTTTAAAACATTAAGTTGACAGTGTTGAGACCATGCTAGACACATTGTAGGAGTCATTTTTATTAATTATTCCTACAATATTATGTTTTAAAATGTTAAATAATAATAATAGTAATAATAATAATATACAGTATGTATATATATATATATATATATATATATATATATATATATATATAATTCGCAAATACAAACAGACAGAACTGTAGTGCATAATAACCCAGACATTGTTTGTATAGATAAAAAGGAAAAGAAGGTTTACTTAATAGACATAGCTGTAACATTTGATCATAATGTGGGTAAAACAGCAAATGAAAAATAGCTAAGTACCAAGACTTGGCTTTCGACATGAAACAAACCTGTCAACTTAAATCAGCCCGAGTAGTACCATTTATCATCTCAGCTAATGGGTTAGTACACATAGACTTAGAGAAGAATCTGAATGAGCTCAACTTACCTGAAAAGATTGTCGACCAATGCATCAAAGCTGCGATCTTAGGTACAGTCAACATAGTCCGCAGAGTTATGAACACAGAGTCTTGAATAAAATATTCCGGCGAAATGTATCAAGGTAATACGAAAAAAATCGTGAACCAAAAAAAAATATATATATTTATAGTATCCACTCTCAAACACAGTGAATAACAGAAATTTTGGATTCCACATTAAACACCAAAAAAATAACATACACAAAATAATCCATCTCATGTACATAGATGACATAAAATTATACGAAAGCACAAAGGCACAGATAAATGAACTCTTTAAAATCACAGAAACGTTTACCCTGGACATCAACATCTAAGTAAGTTGGTCTAAGTAAATACAAGCTACTTCATATCAACAAGGAGCAGTGGAAAGACCACCCTACGACGGAAACAATCAACAATGAAACCATAAATAATATACTCAAAGAAGAAACATACAGATACCTAGGCTTCCATCAAAGCTCCAAAATTAACCACACTGATATCAAATCAAAGCTCAAGACGATTTTTTAAACCAGACTCACAAAACTATTAAAAACAAAACTGAACTCCAGAAATTTAACGAAAGCTATTAACACTTTCGTTATACCTATTCTTACGTATTCATTTGGTATCATTAAATGGTCACACACAGACATAGAAAACATTCACATTCTCATACGCTTTGAATTTACTAAACACAGGAAGTTACATCCCAACGCATGCAAGGAAAGACTCACCATCGAAAGTAAAGAAGGAGGAAGGGGAATTATATATATACAATTGCTAAATAAAAAACAAATTTACGAACTTAGAAAACTCTTCCACAACGAACAAACTAACCTTCACAAAACAATAGTGAAGGCAGATAAGAATTATACACCGCTCGACCTGTCTCACTCAATTTTGCAGGTCTCTGGAAAGCAAACAAAAGCTACCAAAAAGAACTTGAAACCCACTGGAAGAACAAGCAATTTCATGGGAGATACGCTATGCCCTCAATGATAGAGGCGGAAGGGTCTGTTATGGCTATTAGGATCAGGTCATTGCAACAAAAACTACTGAAAACATATTTTAAAACAAGACATACCCTATGATCGATGTAGACACTACAATGAGAATCATGCGGCACCTGACAACAGCCTGTTCCTATCCTGCTCCACCAGACTAAATAAAGGCACGACAAGACCACCAAAAATTGTGCATCAAGCCTTATGCCATAAATATCAAATAATGGAAAGTCCCATACTATAAATACCAACCAAAAGAATATATTGAAAATGAAAAAGCTAAACTGGTATTACCAAAGCCGATTACACGTAAGCCAGTTTCAGATATTCACCACATCAATCTCTCGTGTCGCCGTTTAATCGTAATATTAGCACGAAAGCAACAATATTTGACTTGGTGTTGCCAGAAGCTTTATTTCGGTCTACTGGCTTAGAAATACATCCTTTATGGCAAGAATTTCATAGCTCTATAGTCCGGCGTCTTTACAAACTGGACTCTCTCGGCACTTTTGCACTCCGGCGATGGTCGTCTGCATTCCGGCATTTCACCTAGTTGAGAGTGGTCACTTTACTGCTCGTCGTTTACCTTACCCGTTTCGTAATTCAGCTAAACTCCCACATGCTTTAAATTCTTCTTACCTAACATTTGCGCTATTACTGATTATATTATTCGAAATGGCTACCCGTGTTAAACAAAAACATGAGACTTTGAGTTTAGAAGTAAAAGTGGGCATTTTGAAACAGTTGGATAGTGGTGCTAAGCAGAGCGTTATTTTTCTACGAGAAAATTTATAAAAAAAGTGATTTTAAGGCAAGTGGCGGTTGGTTTCAGGAATTCAAAACAGGGTACGGCGTATGTATTCTAACCTGTACTGGAGCTTTTCAGTGATATAGGAGTGGTTGCCCCGTTTGTTGAAATTTTTAAAGATAAAGTGTAAGATTTTAATTTGACGGCGAAATTTACAACGCCGAGGAAAGTGGGTTATTCTGGCGTGTCCTGTCGAACAAAACATATGGGTTTACAATAGAGACTGAAGCTCCCGGAAAAAAGTTTCTAAAGATTGCGTGACCTTTATGTTATGTACAGAAGCATGTATAAAAACCATGGATAACAAAAGAAATGGTTGCAGAATGGTTTCATGAGCAATTTGTACCCAAAGTAAGCCACTTACTCAAGTCGAAAAATATCTCTCAGAAATCATTGCTCGTTTTAGATAATGCACCAGGGCACAAACTAATCCCGGGAGATGGTCAAATACAAGCCTTCTTAATGCCGCCTAATTGCACCACCTTAATCCAGCCAATGGATCAGAATATAATCCAAACAATAAAGACCAATTACAAAAAGAAAATCTGGCTTAATGCAGTCAGTAGAGAATCGGATATTGCACAAACTTTAAAAGAAATGACACAGAAAGAAGCTGTGTTTGCAGTAACGGAAGCATGGAATTCTGTACCTCAAAGAGCAATCTAATCCTCATGGAGAAAATATGGCCTTCTATAAACGACGCAGAGGTAGAATGATAGCCAGAAGACGACTTACCTTTAGCAAAACTAGTGGAAATGCTGTTTCTAAATAGATACTCTGAGATAGCAAAACAAGAATTTGAAGACTGGTTTGTAGAAGGATCTGATCAATGTGACAAAACTAGGAGTGATGAAGAAATAATAAAAGAAGCTATTTCGGAAGAAAATCATTTTTTGGAACATGATTCTACAGTTGCTCTTACTGCGGGCGCATCTGCAGAATCGTCAGTCAAAACGAAAGATGCTCTAACGAGGATAATGCTGCAGAAAATACTCTGCTTGCATTAAAGAAAATTAAAAGAAGATAATTTACAAAATATAACATTGTAAAAAGCAGTCAGTACTAGATTCATTAAAACCTGACACCGTGGAAAACGTAGCGTTTTTAATTAAATATATTGTTTTTATAGATGAATAAAACTGCAAAAAATCTTTATAACTGTTAACTGATGTTAGCTGATATGTACCATGGTGCAGAAAAAAACTGGGATAACGAAATATCCTTTTATCACCTAGACTTTCTTTGGCATCAGGTTATGAGATAACCTGTCAAGTTGTCAAGACTTTTAGTTGTCATCAACATGTCAGTAATATACACCTCAATTTTTTTGTTAAAACAATATATTCCCCGTGGTAACGAGGTGAACATTTCAAAAGGTCTTCCTAATAGTCTGAAGGTTAGAATCTATATTTAATATATATTGAAAATATTCAAAAAAGTTTATTTTTGATATGAACTATAGATTTAATGCAGAAATGCTAAATAGTGGTTATGAACAAATTTTCAAAAAAATATAAATTGTTAAAGCTAAGTTCGCGTAGGTTGGTTAGTGGACCGGTCTTCTTGTTTAAAATTGTTAACAATTTGATGAAATCTACTGATGTTACGCGTACCCTTTGTTTGAACTGTCATAATACTAACACCCGATCCTTAGCTCTCTTTTATTATCCCATTTATCATACAAATTCGGCCAGTAACTATTGTTCTTTCTTCCACATAGATTTATATCAATCGGTATCTTGCCTCAGGTGTATTTTTTACTGCAAAATGACTCCCTCATAGAAACTAGTTTTGTGTATAATTACGGAATTATAATTTTTAAATTTTTGGTGCGCCTTTGTAACTTCTAATGTCAATAATTGTGTTAAGGTGTCTAATAAATAAATAAATAAATATTGTCATAAAACTGTTTGATTGTCTTCATAATCTAGTAATCCGGACATTCGAGTAATCTGGTGCATGAACAAAGTTCGTGGTACCGGATTATCGAGCTTATACCGTATAATCAAATGTGCTTTAAAGGGACAAAAAAGAATTTCTTGATATAGCGTAAAACCGATCTATAAATAAATTTAACTAACCATTTTTGATGATTGCGCTTTACGAATCCCAATGAAATTGAATACAATTAGAGGGTTCTTCAACTCAGTTCCGACCCGGGGGTGCTGGGGGTGCGGGGCACACGGGTGGCAAGTCAAAAGGGCGGCGATAGCCGCACGGTTAAAAGCAAATAATTTTTTTTTAGAATTGCAAAAGGGGCAGTACTAAATGAATTTTGAGCATGTCGATCTCAATAAGTTAAAATATTTTGTGGTCCAAAATTTTTTGACTTCGATTTTGCGAGTGTTGGCGATTGAAAATATATTAATTAAAGGTAAGTACCCTTGCTGATAATTTTTTTGCCTGGTTAAACATTTAAATAGAGCTTCGATTTTAGTTTAAATGTTCTTAATTTGCAAATATTGTTAAATAAACGGGGACAAGCTTAAAATTATATTTTTTATACAACATGCTTAAAAACAAAATCATAAAATTTAAGGGGGGTGATTTCATATCAAAAATAAAAGGTAGTTTGTTTTATATACGTTGATTTTATAAAGTCAACTATTATGGCGCCAAACAATTGTTTTTATATTTTGGTTGTTTTGGATATTTTGCCAAATTACTTTGATTATTTTTAAATTTTAAAATGTATATTTGTCTTACGTAAGTGGCCAGTACTTTTAATAATAGAACTATGGATCCACATGGATCTACTTCTACGACGCCGACGTCTGAAGCATATAAAAAGCGAAAATAGCATAAAACCGCTGTGTCTATGGTGAAATCATAGCCGTACATAATCATCTATAGTGATATCATAGGCGTGCCTGTTGGAGAGCCAAGTCCTGAACCAAGTGAAATCGCGACAATTACCGAGAAGGACTCAGAAGATCGACGTTGGCTGGACGAAGTAAGTTACGATGTTTCTTATAAAGAGGATGTTTTTAAGGATCTCAGCTATTGGCCTTCCATACTATCTGACAAAATTAAATTAACTTTAATAGAGTTAGGCCCAACTCAACTTACAGAAGCAGATGTAAATTTTCCTTTAAATAAAAATAACAGATGCTTCTCATATGTGTATTATAAAAAAAGATTAAGTAACGGGGAAATAATTCTCAGAGTTTGGCTAGTGTATTCTCAATCAAAAGATAGCGTATTTTGTTTTCCTTGCAAAATATTTGCCTTTGTTGAGGGGTATCATGATTTGAGACATTTATCTCAGATTATAGAACGACATGAAAAATCAAATGATCACATATGTAATACAAAATCGTGGATTGATTTACGTCAATCAATTTATTCTAAAACAACTACGGATTCGCTAAATGAGAAAATGTAAATGTGGAAATAGATAGATGGGTTTCCGTGTTAAAAATTATAATTTATGTTGTGAAATTCTTAGCAGGTCAAAATTTAAATTTTAGAGGCAAAAATAATAAGTTGTATGAGCAACAAAATGGAAACTTTTTAAAATTAATTGAAACAACTGCAAAGTTTAATGATGCTATATCAGATCACATTACTAGAATTATTAGAAATTTATCAGCAATGCCGCATTATTTGGGCATTCATATTCAAAATGAACTTATTTCTCTTTTGGGACAAAAATAAGACATGAAATAATATCGCTTTTCAAAGTGAGTAAATATTATATAATAAATAATATCTATTATTTTGGATTCCGGATATGTCATCAAGACCAGCTTACTGTTGCAGTAAGATTCGTTCTATTAAATAATAAATCAAACCAAATAGAAATTAGAGAGCACTTTTTAGAATTTGTTTCAGTATCTGATTCAACAGCACAGGGTTTAACTGATGTTTTAATAGATTTTTTAGAGACTCACAACCTTCATTTGGGGGATTTAAGAGGACAGCGTTATGATAATGGTGCAAATATGAAAGGCCGCAACAATGGTTTACAAAAAAAAATTCTTGACATAAACCCTAGAGCTTTTTATGTGCCCTGTGCCGCGCACAGTTTAAATTTAGTTGTTAATGATACCGCAAAAACGTCTTTAGAAATTACAAGTTTTTTTTTATTGTACAGGAGCTTTACGTTTTTTTCTCCGCATCGACTAAACGTTAGAAGGTCTTAAAAAGTGAAATCCCTATTTTAACACTAAAGCCTCTTTCAGATACTAGATGGGAAAGCAGATTGATGCTCTAAAAGTCCTTAGATATAATCTAGCCAAAATATATGACGCTTTATATACCATCTATTTTGAAAAAACTAGAGATTCTGAAACGAGGAAAATGGCCAATTCGTTAATTTTAAAAATTAAGTTATTTAAATTTATTTGCTCCATTATCACATGGTACAATGTGTTAAAGAAAATTAATATCGTAAGTAAAGCTATGCAAGAATCTGATGCTACATTATCAAATATTATTTTATTGTTAGAACAAACCAAATCATATTTATATAATATTAGATCAGATAAAAGTTTTAACGATGTTTTAAAGAAGCCAAAAATATTGCGGAAGATATCGATTGCGACCCTTTATTTCCTACGATTAATATGGTTAGACCCCGAACAAAAAAACGTTTATTTAGCTACGAATGTGAGGATGAGGCACCAAAAAATCCCCAAGATCAATTTAAAATTAATTTAAGTAGGCATTTCGTGTCCCTAATGAATAAGTGTAACTTGAATTCGTGGGTTATGGGACTACAATAAGATCTAAAGTGAAACCACTATTTTCAATTGCAACGTTTCGTGTTACATTAACACTTTTTCAAGCTCTTGAGTTAGTGGGAAAACCTTAATTATGAACATTTACACAATAAATAAATAAACATATACACATTTTACTGACGTAGGAACTACACAAACACAAAAAGTTGTTACTTATCAACACTTTCAGTTGTTGATAAGTAAACGTGCTGTGTCCGTCCTAAAAGTTTGTGTAGTTCCTACGTCAGTAAAATGTGTATATGTTTATTTATTTATTGTGTATTAATTAAGGTTTTCCCACTAACTCAAGAGCTTGAAAAAGTGTTAATGTAACACGAAACGTTGCAATTGAAAATAGTGGTTTCACTTTAGATCTTATTGCAGTCCTATAACCCACGAATTCAAGTTATATTTAAAATTAATTTTTACTTTGTAATATTCGATACTGCTATATAAAAATTAGATGAAAGGTTTGAACAAATGAAATAACACACAGTTTTCAATTTTCTCGACGACCTAAATAATTTCCTTAAATCAGATAAAGCAGATAGGTCTATAAACTGTAAAGCTATTGAAAATATGTTACATGATCCAACTAAAAATGAAAAAGATATTATAGCTGAAAATTTATGCGTTGAAATTGAGAACATAGCACCCTATATTTCTCCTGGAATGAACGCGTTAAATGTGATTCAATACCTATTTACAAATAAACTCTTTCCAAATTTAGTGATTGCTATAAGAATTTTTTTAACATTACAAGTAACAGTGGCTAGCGGGGAGAGAAGCTTTTTAAAACTTAAAATTATCAAAAATTACTTGAGGTTAACGATGGGACAAGAAAGGCTTTCAGACTTATCTATTATTAGCATCGAAAAAGAAATTTCGGAAGACATGAATGTTTCAGATATTGTCGTAAGGAAAGCAAAGTTTATTTAGACTTACTGATTATGATATTTAGTCATTAAGTTAAATAATAATTATCATTGTGACAGTAATAAATAAATATTTATATTCACTTTTTTTTAAAAATCGCTATTTTATTTAATTTTTAATAAATAGAAACTTTTACTTTAGAAGTTACAGGGGGAAGGGAGCGGTAAAATTATTCTGGCACACGGGCGGCAGGTAAGCCAGGAACGCCCCTGCTTCAACTTAAGGTTAGCGTCTCACTCACGAAATCAGTATACGGCGCTAAACCATATCCGACCTAATCTCCGAAATCGCGAAATCAACCTCTAAATTATTCCCGAAACCACATTCAAAATCCCGAAATCAAAGTCGAAATCAAAAAGTCGATCCGAAATAACACGGTTTCGCCCAATGTAATGTTATTTTCCATATTAATGTACGTTTTACTCGGCTTATTCGCATAATTCTGTTTTTAATAATACAGAAAAGTATATTGTCACCGTAGGCAATTTAATAACTGAATACATGTTAAAGAAATAAATAAATATCATATGTTATATTATAACTGGCCTATCCATACTCTGCAAGCATTAAAAATTGTAGAAAATTCTCATCTCGATACCATAAGTCATAAGAAGGCGTTTGATTCGATACCCTCAATAAATTCATTTTATTCCTTTCCTCAAAGAAGGAAAAACGGAAATTGCCAGTCGGTGCTATATCTAGTATGACGGAAAAAAGATAAGATATCCGGGAAGTAGATTTATCTGGTCGATTAAATGTCAATAGTACGTTTACGGAAATTGATATTTTATGAAAGGCATTTTTCTTTTAAAAGAATATGTTGTGAGGCAGTGTGCGAATGTGCCATTTTACGTTTACGCAAAGGGGCTTATGTATGGCGGCCATTAAGTAATTGTGAACTTAAAGTAAACAACATATTACAGAATAAACTTATTAATTCGTTTACAGAATTCGTATCCGTTGTATAGAAGAAACTTCGTTGATTTTTTAATGATATAATAATAAGCCCTATTTTTTACAATGTCTTTAAAATACTGTAGTATCAGTTAAAAAACTATCCAGTTGTATTCTGTGTTATCTAAAAAGGGAATGCGTCTTTCATGTCGACCTTATTGTGTAAATCTCTTTTCTAGAACTCAAATGGGATTCAAAAATAGTAAGAGCAAATACTTAACACTCAACTTACAGCAACTAAAATCTGTGTGGCCACTTTTCATGTTAATAAAGCATTGTCAAATTTTTCTTTCAGTCTTGGTTTAGAATCTTGTCTTTCAAGAAACTTTTGAGCATATATTCTTGAAGCTAATAAACAGTTTTTATGACTTTCTCCTAATGTGTACACCATATTAAAATTTATCATTTTTTGTTGGGAGTAATTCATTTTAGGAACAATCACTTAATATTGCAACGATTAGCAATTATCAAATTATCGCAAATGTCACATTGACTAGTATTTCAATGGTAATTATCTTCATATTCTCGTTTGTTTTTTAAAGATGACTAAGTTTTTTTATTAAACTTCAGTTAAAAATATTAAAATTGTAATGCAGTGTATTAATTTGCTGCTTCTTAAATCAACAAGAAAATTTATATATTTCGATAATAAAGTCCATTTTACAAAATTCCATACAGGGTGTTACGTTTGAAGAAATATTGTTATGGTAGAAAATTAAGAAAATAACTTGACGAGAGCACAATCGATTTTAGAAATATTTTAAATTTAAACATTAATTATAACAATAAATAGATGCATCAATTCGGAGTAAAACATACAGGGTGAACCGTTTGAAATTTTTGAGCAAAATCAATTTAATTTAAGAAAGTTTATACTTGGACAGCCAGTTAAAAGAAAAATCTCATTAAAGCTTACATTTCATTTTATGGTATCTGCACAAACTCTCTATAAAATATTTTTTTTATTCCAAGTAAATAATTGAACTATTGAAAGCCGCAACCAATTTAAAAATGTTTTTGTGGGTAAATAAACATTGACATTAATCATATGTTGTGAGGCACTGTGCGAATGTGCCATTTTATGTTTACGCAAAGGGGCTTATGTATGGCGTCATTAAATAATTGTGAACTTAAAGTAAACAACATGTTACAGAATAAACTGAATTGTAATTTGTTTACAGAATTCGTATCCGTTGTATAGAAGAAACTTCCTTGATTTTTAATGATATAATAATAAGTGTTATTTTTTACAGTGTCGGCGTTTTGTTTTGAATTTAAGATCTTCAAGGGTGCAATAAAAAAATTCAGATTTTAAAAAAATTAAATAAAGCTAATAAACCCTTATTTAATGTTTTTGTGCTTTTAGGCAATTTTGTAGATTGAAATTAAACAATTACAGCTGGTAACGATCATTTTGATGTTGTATTTGCAAGATGTAAGGAAGTTAAAGCGCTTCAACAAGGGATTGTTTAAAAATCTGTGGTCTCAGTTAAAAACTATCCAGGTGTATTCTGTGTTATCTAAAAAGTGAATGCGTTTTTCATGTCGACCTTATTATGTAAATCTCTTTTCTAGAACTCAAATGGGATTCAAAAATGGTAAGAGTAAATACTTAACACTCAACTTACAGCAACTAAAATCGAGTGATTACTTTTTATGTTAAAAAAGCATTGTCATTGTAGGATTACTGAACAATAAAATAATATACTAGTCAAACATTAAATTCCTAAAATTCTAGGTTAATTTTTTGACAAATAAATTTAAGTTGCTGACTGTCTATTAGTGGTAAAATAGCTTAACACACTTTAAGCTCTTAAAAATGCATTATGTATGTCACTTAAAAATGAAGAAATTTCAGAGTTATCCTTATTTCGAAAAATAGCAGTATCTAGGCCACAAGTACACATTTTACGACCGCACATTTAAAACGCATATTGTGTACAAGAGATATTCACGATGCCCTTTTAGTGTGTATTTCTTCTATAGCTTATAAGATGCATCTATTTATTATTTCTTTAAATCCAAAATACCTTTAAAATCTATTGCACTGTTGCCAAGTTATGGGTTATTTTCTTAATTATTGACCATAACAATACCGGGGTTCTTTAAACGTAACACACTGTAATTCAAGTTATACCTAGTATTAGATAACATAGTAGATGTTATTGTTCGAAACGTGTGATTTTTTTTGTCTCATATCGCCATAAACGTCGCTGGTGTTCGATAAGTAGATGATTTTATGTAACCCCATAAAAAAATCCATGCTTGTCAAACCAGGAGATCTGGCAGGCAAGTTAATTAGTCCACCTCGACCTATCCACCTCTCAAGAAAGGTTTCATCTAGATAGACTCATACATCTCTGTGGAAAAAGTGAGCGGGAGCGCCGACAAATTGTTTCGTTTAATTTCCTCCGGCATTTGGTCTGTTAACCGGGTAAATTCTTCTGGTAAAAATCACAAAAATCTGTTGCCAGTTAATGGTTCATCAAAGAAGTATGATCCAATGGCATAGTTGCAAAGAATAGCACCCCAGACATTAAGAGACATTTTAAAGTTATAGCGATTAAAGAAACCATTCCGATGAAAAATGACTTCGTCGCTATACTAAACAAACTTGAAAAATAGAGTGTTTTTATTTTGCCAAAAGGTAACATGATTTGCAAAATCAAGTTCAGTTAATTCTTGATGTAGTTGTACATGATAAGGATAAAAGTTTTGTGATTTAAGCGACTTGGCTACTGAAGTCTTACGGATATAAAGATTTTGACTAATGGCTCTTAAGCCTTATGTAGGTTCCTCCGTCACTGACAAAGCAGTCGCATATTTCTTGATGTTTTTTCGTATTTAACGGGTCCTGTGCGTTCAAATTTTTCTTTCAGTCTTGGTAAACAAATTAGTTGAGAATCTTGTCTTTCAGGAAAGTTTTAATAAACAGTTTTTATGACTTTTTCCTAAAGTGTACACCATATTAATCATTTTTTGTTGGGAATAATTCATTTTAGGAACAATCACTTTATATTACAACGATTAGCAATTATCAAATTGTCGCAAATGTGGAATTAACATTTCTATGGTAATTATGTTCATATTCTCGTTTGTTTTTTAAAGGTGACTAAGTTTTTTTATTAAACTTCAGTTAAAAATATTAATTTTCTACTTCTTAATCAACAAGAAAATTTGAATATTTCGATAATAAAGCCCATTTTAAAAAGTACCATACATGATATTACGTTTGATGAAACCTCCTATTACTATAGTGGAAAATTAAGAAAATAAATCATAACTTGACAACAGCGCAATCAACTTTAGAAATATTTCGAATTGATGTAACAATAAATAGATGCATCAATTCGGAGTAAAACATACAGGGTGTTCCGAATGAAAATTTTGAGCAAAAATCAATTTAATTTAAAAAAGCTTGGACTTGAACAGCCAGTCAAAAAAATCTCAATAACGCTTACATTTCATTTTATGATATCTGCCCAAACTCTATATAACATAACTTTTTTATTCTAAGTAAATATATGAACTATTGAAAGCCGCAACCAGTTTAAAAATAATTTTGTGGGTGAATAAACATGACATTAATCACACATTTCTGTTCATAGCAAATTAAAAAAAAAACAAAAAAAAATTGCTGTACCACTTTTGTGATACACCCTGTATATTTGAAAACATTTTACTATATTCAATTTTTTCATTTAAGAAACTTTTGTTTAAGAACTTTTTGGCTGAATCTAATATTTTATAAGCTATCGAAGAATTACAGACTAAATGGACGCCTTGCATAAACAAGACATAATCAGACCTCAACGAACATCTGATTGGCGAGTATATTAATATAGGTATGTTGAAAAAATTACAATATATTATATTAATGATATTTTTCGTCCGATATAACGAGATATCGATATTAAAATTATACTATCGACATTTTTTTGCCATGTTTACATTGCAATATATCGCTTCTCTCAACCAAGGCGTTTGACTGTTTACGTAAGCCAACGTTTCACTTAAGTTGGTAAATAAACGTTTCACTTAAGTTCGATTGGCCAAGTTTTAATTTAATCGACGGCTCTATCGTTTTTTATATAACCCTTTTAAATACACCAAGTTAATTTCTCAGTTTTATTTAATGAAAAAACTTTCAAATGTTTTCATCTATATACAGAAAAAAATCGCCTGGTAGAAATAAATACTCAAATCATGTATTTGACCCATATTTCATCTAGACATAACACACATAAACTTCTACTTTCAAGAAAGAAATGCACATATTTCGCAGAAATCGCAGAATTTATTTCAAAACGAAATAGTTGTAGGTGATATTTATATATTTCTATGGCGTATATCGTATTATAAGTTAAAAGTCAATGCTATTTAAATATTGGCATAATGAAAATTAAATATTTTTATATTGCTTTACACATGTGTATTTTATTCAAATCGGCTGCAACTTTTTCCGAAGTGTTTGTATACTTCAGTTAAACCTTCGTGTATTTAAAATAAACAGAAATAGTTTTATTCAACTATTCTCTTCTCAACTGTTTCGGTATCGACTTTCTAAATCGAATGAGATGCCACTTGGCTTGTTTTAGTGTTTGGGTAATTTGGTTTTATTACTGATCCGCCCTTAGGAAACCTTGCAAGGGCAAAGTAGTATTCTATTACTATATGTATATATATATATATATATATATATATATATATATATATATATATATATATATATATATATATATATATATATATAAATATATATATATATATATATATATATATATATATATATATATATATATATGTATATAAATATATATATATATATATATATATATATATATATATATATATATATATATATATATATATATATATATATATATATATATATATATATATATATATATATATATATACGTATATATATATATATATATATATATATATATATATATATATATATATATATATATATATATATATATATATATATATATATATATATATATATATATATATATATATATATATATATATATATATATATATATATATATATATATATATATATATATATATATATATATATATATATATATATATATATATATATATATATATATGTTTACTTATAGTACAAATTTAGCCACTCGTTTAAGAAACTTATGAGGCTTATTCCAAATTTCGTTCGGGAAATATTATATTACAACAACTAGGGGAATGTGCATGAGACTGAAGAACAAGAAGAATTTTTTCAATTACTTTTTTGATTAAAATTTTCGCATAAAGTACCCCGTTTCCTGTTTTCATTATTATGTATGTAAGATATTAAGTCGGATATCGATATATTAACCATTATTTTAAGAAAAAGAATCGTCCAGACAAATCGATATCCAACGTTGTCAATATGTGAAGAGAATAAATTGTCATCTATTCTTTAACGAAATTTGATTCGATTATATCTTTTCAAATACAAAGCATTCCACTAGTAAGTCTATTCGAATAGTTTGAGACTCTATCTAAAAATTAGCACAATTATGTTTTGTTTTTCTTACATTAACCTTGAGAAAGATCTTAAATTTAGATCGAAACGTTGGGGTTGTAAAAAAAAGGTATTTTATTATCCTTAAAAACCAAAAAAATGTTCTTCTATATTAATTTGTCGTAATGAAGGACTGATATTGATATTTATTTCAGATAAACTAGATTTTGTTTTCTGTATAAAGAAATCAATAGATAGTAATCACTAGCTACTGTTCAATTTGTAAGTGTAACATTAAATTATTATTCAAATTGGAGAAGAGTCTAGAATAAGCGGAAAAATTAAAATAATGCGAGAATATTTAAATGTCACTGAAGGGGCTAAAGACTTAAAAAATAATTAGCGATCAGAAATATTTGTTATATTATGCGCCTTTCAAATATTTTGCCTTTTAGGAAAATAAAATTGGAATTTATCTCAGAGACAGAACAGTACTTCCGATTTCCTACAAGAGACGTGATTTATTTAACTTCCAAATAAGGTTTCGAAGGGGTCGGAAATAATAGTTATTTCTGGGCTTACAGTAACATCAAACCTAGTTTAATTTTGGTCGATGCTTAAAGCAATGGTTTTCGGTAATGTTTCTAGAGATTTTGGAATAATGAAATGCGCAAAGGATTTTAGATATTGTTTTGAAATAGAAGTTAGATTACTGCATGCGGAAATACAGATCGGATAACAAATTAGTTCATTATTGTCCAATAAATTCTAGAGTTAATGATTCTTGGAGAGCGCGATAGGAGGGAACAATTTATGTGATTTGTTATGTGGAAATTATATCAAGTTAGTATGCTTCATAGACGCTTCGTGAATTAGAATAACGAAACATTTTAGGCAGACAATTATGAGAGTTTTGCTATAATGATTGTTCAATTGGCAAATGCGAGTATATATTTATTTTAATGTATTAGTACGTCTTATATAGCCTAACTTTATAATTTGCATTTTAAACAAAACTTACTCGTACATAAACCGTTGCTCAATTCGTAGTGTTAATTAAAAATGTACTATTATATTTGAGACTAATATAATCTGGAATATGTGGTTTAGAAAAAGCAAATCAAATGTAGTTTTTTGCCTTCAAAATACTTGCATTACACTTTTTTAATTTTTTTGTGAATAAATATAGAAGAATAATTAAAAAGGGCGGTATTAAAAAAACAATTAAAAGATTATTTTTTGATATGTTATTCTATACATCAAGAAAGATTACTTTATATAAAACTATATATTGTAGCTTAAAAAATCATAATAAAATTATCCTACTTTATGCAAAATTTAACAAAGTTTATATCAATCTTGTGAATTTTCGGGGTTACATCAACGCTTGTAAAAATAATAATCAGTCTCATGAATTTTAGATTATTTCAGTTTAAAGAAGAAGGCCTCCAAATCTTCATAAAAAAACCCATTAGTTTCATAGTCACGAAGATAACGAAAATTAGTGAAATTGTCTCAAAACTGCATTATAGTGCATTAGAGTAATGAGACAAGAAAAATTATTTTTGAAATAAGGAGGCGAGTTGAAAATATTAAAATTTAACATATTGTACATAAATCGTATAACAATCAGACACAGTTTTTATAAAAAAGGATTTAGGCTAATCAAGGAAAGCATACTGTATTTGATTTGCTTAATCTAAACCAGTGATTTCCGGTTAAAAATCTGCGATGGCGAAAATTAAGTGATTGTTAGCAACTGATCAGCAATCGTAAAAAGTGTACTGACATACCAATGGTTTCAGATGTATGAAACTTAACTTATTTTATGGCTTTTCTGACAACCGCAGAACAAGTTGAATTAAAACTATATCTGTTATTCAGTGTTGGACTGGACCTGCACCAGTGCTGAAAAACGAAAGCTTCCGTCTTCATTGGAACACAACAATCATAACAGACAGTCCGGTAGCAAACAACAGACCAGACATCATTTTCGTAGACAAAACAAACAACATAGCATATTTCATCGATGTTTCTTGCCCACTGGACCATAATCTAAAGCAAAAATTAAGACCTTTGTGAGAAATTATTATTAATTATCTTAAAGAAAGCCATTGTTCTTCTGGAACAAATAAAACTCATTAACAAAAATATGATACAAAAATATAATATGATGTCATACTTGAAACATGTAGAATACAGACGCGTATACAGCTTGGAGTTATAGGAGGAGTAATTTATTAGTTTTTCATGCATTAAACCACTAAAAAAAAACAAGTAGGCACGTTTATATAGCACGTAGGCTTATACCCTTCTTCGTACAATATAATGTTATGTGACTTCAATGTTCAAAATCCGCGGACGTAATTTTAAATAATTTTGTCATATGGGGGGGGGGTAATTACCCCCATTACCCCCCACCTTGTAGAATAGTTTGGAAAACTCTCCCTAAAACTTAACACTTACCTCCCGGTCATGGTGATTGGTGCAAACCCCCTTTTAAAAAGGAGAAAAAAAATGTTAATATTATAAAAATATATTAAAAAGCAAATAAGGAAATAGATAGTTACCGTTACCCACTACTTTTCTCCTACAGAATTCCACTACATACAGATAAAACATTTTATGAATTCATGAAGATGTTTGTCAATAAATTAAATAATTTATAGTTTATAGGTTTGTATAAAGCTATTACCACATAATTATATGGATATATAAACAGTGTTGTCTGAACAGGATATCCCAATTTCGGCACTTTTGCGGAGTAACTCCCTTTTTTTAAAGATAGAGGCTTGCGGTTTTCGCGACAGTGTGCTAGTTTTTTGTGAAATTAAAAATATGCAGTACCAGAATTTTCATTGCCCCTTTTGGTTTTTGAATTACAGGGCGTTTTTGAAAATGTTGCATTTTCAGGCACCACTTGTATCCCAGGTATCTGATAAAGAATCGGGCCGCTTTCAGAACAAGTATACGGAGTCAGATCAAAAAGTTATTTTGTGTCCAATTAGTACGTAGTAGGCTATGGCTAACTTGTTTGGAACATTTTTATTATTAATAAAATATTTTTGTTGATTTGGTGTTTCTATTAAACTATATACTATATTTAATTTACTTTTTTTATATGTTAGTTTCTTTCATCCAATCTAATGAGAGGAATTATATTTGCAAAGGTTTCGGAATTATATTTACAAAGGTACCGTATTTTAGGTGCTATGGTTAGGATACTATCTTATGAATTCTTTATGTTCATATTAGATATCCAGAGAGAATTATCAAATTTATTAGAGCCTGGATCATTTACCCAACCCCGTCCTAAAACATTTACTAAACGAGATAGAGGGAGAAAAGAAATAAACGTAGTGGTTTATGTAGAAGCGATGCATTCATCTTCTTACCAGCAAATAGAGTAAGCAACTGGTAGATCCAAGAATGATGCTCAAAGAATTTTGCAAAAATATAAATATCACCCATATAAAATCTACATAGTTCAACATTTACACCCCGGCGATGCCGAGCGCCGAGTATTGTTTTGCCAATGGTATTTAAAATAAATTGACACTGATCAATTTTTTCGCACTCTTGTTATCTTGTCTGATGAATCTTATTTGTCAAGTGCCGGAATTTTTAATCGCCATAATATAAGAAACTAGTCCGCAGAAAATCACCATTTAATTTTTGAGAGAGCACAACAAGAACGCTTTGGGGTTGGATAATCTCGTAATCTATAGAATTTTGAAGGAGGTTTCAGAGCGCGTCTCACAACTAGAAATCTGAGGAAGTTACTCCACAGCTGATGGAATATGTTCCATGGGCACTTTATAATGCCGTTTATCTTCAACAAGACGGTATCGCAACGCATTTTTAGACGATAAATTTTCTCAGGTACTCACGGACTCTAAGATGGCTTCCGCGATCTCGGGATTTTTCGATTTTAGATTTTTTCTTACGGGGTTTCATGGAAAATAAAATACATAAAACACAATATCAATCTGTAGCGAGGCTTCGTGCGGCGATCTATTTAACTTTTGGAAATTTGTAAAGGAAACATATGATTCTTTTGGACGCTATTAGAAGAATAACGCCAATATGCCAATTTTCCATAGAGAAAATGGCCATCATTTTGAGAACTACCTTTAAAAACGCTTTACTTTTTTAAAATTTTGTTGCTTTTTGTTTTTCCTAACTTAACTCCATGTATATATCTTTGGAAAGGCCACATTATTCCTAATAAATATAAAGAATATATACAGGGTATTCCATTTAAAAAAATAAAGTAGGGTCCGATAACTTTTTGACTGACCCCGTCTATTATTCTAAATGCGGCATTAAATTCTAGGAAAGAGTCATATAAGGAATAGTTTTCTTAGTACATTTTGTAAAATATAGAAATAGTACAAAAGTAAAATTTACAAAAGTAAAATTTTAGCAAGGCGCCTTATAAACTTACATACTTAAGTATTACCTTAAATTTGAAATAGCCTAAAAAAATAAAATCTAAAATGTGCTTCTCCCACATGAAAGACTTCCGATTTTATCAAGCGATAATGTAAAACTCTAGCCCGATAAGAAGGTGACAGTTCACACAAAGACTTTACAAAAAGAAAATACATAATCAATTACGCGACAAAGCAAGTCTCGCACGGTCAGTTTGGATAAGGGCCGCCGGAAAAGAGCCCTTTTCTAACGGAGATTCGGTCGAGAGGGTAAAAATAGATGACCTCTAGAAAAGTCGACAAGAGCTTTACACACTTTTTCTGAACTTTTCAGCCTGACCGATATGCCAAAAAAATTCGAGGGTTTTACGTGTGAAAAACGTTTGGCCCCATTGGATAATTCAACCTTAATGTTGTTCGCATTTGTAGTTTTATAAAAGGGATTTCGTTCATTGCATTGTGATGTGCTTCTAGCACAGTATATGTGATTTACGGTCACTTAATATAACTGCACATTTTGTGTCGAATTTTTGAAAATAAATTTTTAATGTTGAAAAACACCAATTGATTTTTTTAGATTTCAAGTTGTACACTTTTCGAAATATGAAGTGTGTGTTTTGCCAGTGAAATATTTTTATAATTTCGTTAGATAAACTATTGCATTAAGGAAATATTAAGGTCAAGTATAATAATAAAAAGACAATTAGGCCTCTCAAAGGAGATTTTTGTTGTTTTTGTGGTATTTCAAGTAGAAGCGGAAACTTTCAGACACCGAATACTTTAAAAAGTGCATCCATAAACTCCAGCACAAATTTAATTACAATCCAGGTAATTATTTTTGATTCATTTCTTCCTATCAATTTTGACCAATCACTGACAAGAATTCATACCTTATATTTATTTTCAAGGGGAAAAATTTCCTGACATAAGTGTCAGCAGCGGGAAAAAATCAGAAAAATATCATTCAAATTTGACATGGTAAGTTAAAATGAGCATGAAGTAATTATATTATGTTTTTTAGTTCAATAATTACTATTCTTACTACTGTTTTAGATACAAAAATGTTATATTAATTTATTTATTGAGATCAGGAAATAATCTTAGCAAATAGCATTCGCCAAAGTGGAAAAATCCTGGTCTTCGAATCAAATTTTTAAAACCACTAATGCTCATGTTATTTCGTAAAAAAATTACTTAGAAATTCGTTTTTTCGATTTTTTCCGAAAAAACTAGAGATATTACCCCCGATAAAAATATTAAAACAAGTAAACTTTTTAATTAACTTAATTAATTAGTTAAACCTAAGGCAAAATGAATTGCATATTATTATCTTAGTTTTTTATAGTTTTTATTGCAGCCTCATTTTAAGTCCAAGCAGAAATAAAAATGTTGCAGCTTAGCCTAGAGAGGAACGCGCAATTCGTTTTGTTAATTTTTACTACAGCTCTTTCTCGCCGATTTTCGTGATTTTTTGACACTTTGGTAAATTTCTGGTTGCTAATCACGAATTTGAAGTCAAATCGATTCGGCAACGACCTTCTTGAAAGTCTCAAATTTAATTATTCAATGGATTTCCCTTCTATCTTTAGGATATGTCTTATTCCTTTAACATAAATTAGGTGCAAGTGATATTAAACTATGTATTTATTAGAAAAAATGTATTTAATTGCAGTTTTATAACTGAAAACCTCAATAATAGAGCAATAAAAACACCGTTTCAAAATGTATGTTTCTTACACTACGCCAACTGTAAGTTTTTTTTGAGCTTGATGCTAGTATAAATTATGTAATTTGAATTTGAAAACGTCACTTCTATACAAAAAAATGCGGGAAAACGTCTACTTTTTAAATTGTAATTAAATTACGAATACGAAGGCAAATTTTTTCGATCACGTTTCGTTTTTGAGTTCATCTTCAAAGTTCACAATCATACTAAAAACAATTTACAGTTTTTCTTTCTTTCAGAAAAACTTTTACTTCTGCTTATACCAGAATTTCATAATATTACATATCTAACTTAGGAATTTCTAGTTGGTTTTTTCTAGGTCGAATCGTTCAAATTTTGCATTTTCTCATATTTCGCGAATGTCAATTTTCAAACGTTAATATCTCAAAAATAATAATATATTAAAGATAGGCATGTGGAATTTTATATCAGGTTGGCGTAGAATTTTGTAGAGACATACACATAGACATAGATGGGGGCCCGAGAGCAGCATTTAGGTTAATTGTGCTATCCTCCCAAGAAGACGTCTCAGGCCATGAGCCCACTTTTTTTTTAAAATGGAAGGGACCCTTCCAGGTCGCAGCAAAGCAGTCTGGCGTTAACTAAAGCATCACATCGACAGACCAGATGCTCGGTATTTTTAACTACATCAGCACAAATCCTGCATGTTTGGATCGTTGCCGAATCGAGTCTTATACAGGTTATATTTTAGTTTAGTTTTAGAAGTCTGTTAGTCTCAAAACGGCTAAAAGGGTCTGATATGAAGATCCTCTTTTGAGTCCTGCTAGCTCGTGACATCCAGCACAGAATTCTTTGATAATGCGATTCTTAATCCTGACCTTGACAATTAAAGGAGCAATTCCGAGAGCAAGTTCCGGCCGAATTAAAGCAGTGTTGCTACTTTCCCGAGCCAGCTGATCCGCCTCCTCATTACCCTCAATGCTCTGATGGCATCCAATGAGGCTAACCCTATTGGACTCAACATTCTTTAACGCTCTCCTGCATTGGAATGTAGACAGCGAATTGTAGTAGTGGTACACTCTGGATAGGTTTACTAATACCGATGGAAATATAATAAAAAATCCCTTCCTTTTATTTCTAGTGCCTTTAAAGATAGTATCAAAGTTGATTTTGATTTCTAAAAAAAAACAAAATACTCTGAATATCTGCCAACTATAGAAAAAAATATACATTTTAAAGAAACTTTTGTTTTTAACTTTTTTTATATCTATAAAAATACGACCGCTAGTGGAGAGATGCATTTATAACTGAAAACCCTATTAAGTTTTGATGTACGCACTGTATTTCTAATTAATGAATTAAAATCTCATAGCCAAAACCTACTTAAATAAATAGACTTTTAACCCCGCGGCTTTTAAATTTATATACAACATTTTCTTGGCATAGATCATAAAGTGCGTGGGCTGCGACATCTGAAGAGTACCGGGCAGAAAAACACATAAAAACGCATGGTTTTGTATGTTGACAAGAATTCGATATTTCGCCGCTTTATTCGACTCGTCGGAACCTTTAATGTTTGCAATGAAGGTTTCTTGCGGCCCGCATAGTTTTTGTAGCCCACGATTCGTAGGTCAGGCTTTAGACTTAATAACAGAGAGACCCAACATATTGTGCTGTTTCATTAATAAAATAGTGTATGATTTGACGCAATAATTAAAGTAAATAAATATGTACTGCATGTAGGTGAGACAAAGAAAAAAAAATCTATACTCTTTGTCGGATCCCACATATGGCAACATTGTAAAGTTATGACAGACTTCTTACTGCGGTTGACATCTAATATGTCAATGGCCATTAGCGTAATATTTAGTAATAGTAAATAAACCTATTAGTAAAACAATCGTTTAACTGCCAATTAAAATTAACATCTCTTATCACAGCGGGCATATTTAATAACATACCTAATTTAATCTTTTTTACATTATACATAAAAACCTATACCTTAGCTCATTTATTTTGCCCTGAATGCAAAACAACGTAATACCTCTCAGTATTTTAATATAATTTATTGTAAGAAATGATGTTCTTTATATCAAATATTTATAAAGTGAGATGTAAACCTGTGTTTTTTGTATCTACATACATTGGTTTTTATTTAGTATGTAACGTAGGAAAGAAAGTACAGCTATATAATTTTACTTTCTAAAGAGCGGTAAAATAGGAATTATAAATCATATTAACCCTTCAAGTAATTAACCGTATCATTTACGTCAATTAATACAGAAAAACAACAACATTTTGACTTACGTGACAAATGAGACGTTAGGAGTTAAATAGTCCATATTTTTTGCACAATTCGCACTTACCTACCAAGATGCCCAAGAATTTGAACAAACAATATCAGAAATATCCAAAAATAATGCTTCGATTCAACCCAATACCGCTTTGTTCGATTTACGATTTTCCTACTTCGATTCACAAAAATGCATCGGTGTTGCCGCTTTTTAAGCAATGGCATTGAATTTAAATAAAAAACAGGTTATTTGAATAATTATTGTTGACAATAATTATTATTACAGAATTAGAACCACTTTAAAATTATTTTAATATTATTAGCAAGTATAAATTTTGTTCATAGACATTTATTATGGCTATGATTTTGTTCTATACAGTATAGTTAAAAACACCCTTTCGAAACAACAAAATCAGGATGATGCGGTAGACCAAAAAAGCAATAATTTTGACACTCTATGATTGCGACCAAATCAAAAGAATTCCGTCTCTCTGTTGTTAGGGCAATGGAGTAGTGTCCCCAATAAAACTTGTTTATCGAATCGAACTTACTTCATGTCTATAGTTATTAATTTGATAGATATAAAGAAAACAAATAAAAAACGCTTTGAGATGGTACCACATAAATTGCATTTTCCCATATTAATTATTTCAATTTATCAGATCACAACGTTCGATTGGTACGATTGGTACCTGCCGCTTTTAGAAATAATTGCTTAACAATGAAACAAATACAAAAACACCGATTTCTGTTGGTTCATTGATACGAAAATAATAACTTAGTACCAAAAAACAACAACAGGTAAAGTGGATTGTAAAATCCTGCTTTTAAGGTTAGAACGTGTCAAGATTCCTCGTGCCATCACGAGGAAACCTGCGGGAATCAAAATAATTTTGTATAAATAAAGTACCGAACAGTGGGCACATAAAAGGGTTTTCCATATACTTGGAATTCAGTAAAATTTTATTTACAGGCCTGCTTCATTAAAGTTACAAAAACTTTATATACCGTAGAATAAATAACAAATATTTAGTTCGGAAATTTTTTACTTAATGGCCTGTATCTTCTCCAAGTTTTGTCAATAAAACATTCCAAGTGGAAATTAGTTTAAAACGATTCGAAAACGAGAAGCAATTTCATTTTAGTACAGTGACCTATTTTAATATAAGGTCAGGCGGATAAGTCAAAAAGGGACGGATCCTTCATGTAGTAAAACAACTCCATTGAAGTATATCTCTGATAAAATTTGGCAGTGAGTATTCAGTGGCTGCCACTAAGGCTAAGATAATACCGGATATATGAAACAACGGCGATCATTTAACCAGCATGTAACTATATCTATTGTCCGTGAGGACAAAATTTTCCGTATTTAATTAAACATAGGTTATTTTTAGGCAACAAATTTACTATTATAATTCATAAGGACGAGTTTTGAACGCGAGTCGCAGGCTGAAAGTAAAATAATAATAATATAAATAAAACACTTTAGACTCCTTAGTTTTTCACTTGTATTTACAGCTTGTGACATATGTTTAGCTAACACTGTAGCTAAGCGTACAGAAAAGGCGGCTTCTACAATGCGTAAAAAGAACATAAAAATTTCATTTAAAAGAAATAATAATCTAAGTAAATGTATAAAAAATAACAAAGAAAACACAAACTGTAGATGCACAAAAGTGAATATAGACTAGACTAGGAAAAGTTTGAAACAAAGATTAGCAGAACATAAAAGAAGTTTTATTAAAAATAAAACAGACTCAGCATACGCCTGTTGTTTTTTGTTAGATAATAACTATACTTTCGAATATGAATAATTCACCTCTGATGAACCTATTTTGTTAAAAATATCTGTCCAGATGTTATTTAGGGCTCTAGTAGACCATAAAAGTCTTGGAGTTTCATTAAGCAACGATCCAGTTATGGACTTCAGCCGATCGAATGACCAGGGATCCTTATGAGATCTTTTCCTTAACATCCGGCACAGTTTACTTGTACCTAATTTGTTATATTTCATGGAATGTTTTTCATTTCAGGTTGCCACTGCGTTATTTTTTTCCTATTAATGATATATATATATATATATATATATATATATATATATATATATATATTATTTACAAATTCGTTTAAATGTGTTTCAGCAGATGCTCCATAAAACTGGCATCCGTAATGCAAAATAGATCGAACAATTGACCTATAGAATAAAATAATATTCGGACCACCACCACCATTCGGTGATTATACATCCTTGAAATATTAAGACTGTTTTCTACTTTTTTATTTAAGTAGTTTATATGGCATTTCCATAATTTTTTTTTCTATTATTCCTATAGCGTATTTGAATGTCCTTTGACATTGTCATGATGTGCGGTAGCAAACTTTTTCCCTGGGAAATGGTCAAACAGTAATTCAAAATCATGTATGTAGATTATACATAAGATAGAGCTTAAAATGCTTCCTTAGAGTAGTCCTGTTCTAGGTACTCGGGTATCCGATATTTCTTCACTGGTTCTTATACAGAATAGATAGACGAGCATTATACGAAGAGTATATATTTTAAATCATTTCTTTTTTTGACTAGTTTAGGTCATTTTATTCGTTTATATTTCGTAATTATCATTATCATATGCTTCGTTAATATCCATAAATAAAGCTGATGTATTTTTGTTCTTAGTAAACCCCAGATATGCCAAAATTTCTTAAGTGAAAAACTTTTCTTTCTTTCGTTTCTATACAGAATATTTGCATATATATAGATATATATAAATATTTAGATTTTATATATCTATATATATATATATATATATATATAGATATATAAAAAATAAATATTTATATATATATATATATATATATATATAAATATTTATTTTTTATATATCTATATATATATATATATATATATATGCATATATTAATTTTTTCATTAGGATATAAATATATAAATATTTAGCATATTATATATATATATATATATATATATATATATATATATATAGATATATATATTTATATATATATATATATATATATATATATATATATTCGCTTTTAAGGAACATTTCAATGCCTAAATACTTTTTGACTCAAAACAAGATCATGTAAAAACGTTTGAAGAAGTTCTATGAATCTATAAAAACATTAGTAATATTATTCAGTTTAGCCAGGATTACCCTAACTTTAATGAAGCTAGTACTGACACGTTTGCTGCAGAGAAAAATAGAAGAATTGTTTTCACTTTTAAGCATTAGGCATAAACGGACATCTCATGTGATCTATTAAAAATGTGTTTCCTCATTTAACTTATGTAAACCTCCATCTTCTTAGACTGCGATCCGCCATTGGAAAGCCATATGCAGCAATAAATCAACCTCTCAAAGTGTTTGTACTCTGTAGTTAAATAAAAAACACTCCGATTTTGTGACATATCTTGATTTATCTTTTAGTTGTTTTAGATTGTACCAAAAAAAAAGATACAACAAATAGATAATTCAACAAATGTAAAATATACTACCTCTAAGTAAATTTGATGTCTTTTAGTAGAATTGGGATCCACGGCCACTCTTGCTAGTTCATAGTGGCCACCGACTTGCTGGTTAAATGCCTGTACAGATCGGTTTCACGCAATCAGTTTTATTCAAGAAAGTGAGGGATGATTCGTATAAGCATACTTGCCACGTTTTATATTGTAGTGTTTTTTTCTATTTTAAATCGTAGAAACTATTTTTCTCAAATAAGTTTTATTATTTTTTAAGAGAGAGAAATAAAACTATGCGTATAGGATGATCTTGTGTTGAAACAAATAAGAGCTTGATATATTTTACTTTATTACACGTTTAAAAGGAAGGTATCTTGTTACATCTTAAAAACTAATTAGCACTCCTATGTGTCTCTTGAAAACATAACTATCCAGCGCATATTAATTTTAATAACATCTGAGATACGCATTATAGTATTTCTAAACAAGTAGAGCTAAATCGTGCTACTGGTACCAAATCTTGCTACATATATTATAAAATAATAAATCGACCCAAACCCGGCTCGCTTTCTATGTTATTTCAAAATGTGCGGTGTACACTTTCATTTCCATGGTTTAGGAGAAGGAAATCTGTTTTTAAGGTTATGAATATTCTTTACAAGTAATATAACCTATGATAATTTAGAGAGAAAACAACTCCATTTTTACCTGTAAATGTAAAAATAGTACTAAAAACTATCGTGGTCAGATTGGTACGTAGCTTTTGATGGATTGAAAAGTATCAGTACGTTTCTTTCTAATCCTAAACGTAATCATACGGAATACTATTAAAAAACAGAATAGAGTTTCCAGTATGATTTTAGGCAAAAGTTTTTCACTTAAGAAATTTTGGCATATCTGGGGTTTACTAAGAACAAAAATACATCAGCTTTATTTATGGATATTACCGAACGTATGATAACGTTAATTACGAAATATAAACGAATAAAATGACTAGTTTAGGATTCCCAAAAAAGAAATGATTTAAAATATATACTCTTCGTATAATGCTCGTCTATTCTGTATAAGTGAAGAAATATCGGATTCCAGAATACCTAGAACAGGACTACTCTACAAGGATTTTGAATTACTGTTTGGCCATAACATCAAAATCCTCCAATTTGCAGATGATGTTTGCATTTATCGCAAAATACATCAATAGATAATTGCAACAATAACTTCAAAAGAAAGTCCAATAATAAAGTGCAATAACTTCAAAAGAAGGTCCAGAAGTCCTACACAGGTTTAATAAAAATCGACTAACACTGGCAGAAAAAAAATCCTCTTTTTGTACATTTCCCAGGGAAAAAGTATGCTACCTTACATCATAACAATGTCAAAGGACATTCAAATACGCTATAGGAACAATAGGCAAAAAATAATTATGGAAAGCCATATAAACTACTTAAATAAAAAAGTAGAAAACAGTCTTAATATTTCAAGGGTGTATAATCACCGAATAGTGGTGGTGGTCCGAATATTGTTTTATAGATGGATCATCTGCTGAAACACATTTAAACGAATTTGTAATAATCGAAAACAAATATTTAAGGCATTATGTGAGATTTTTAAAAATTAGGCCTATTCCTATCATGGAAGCAGAAACAACAGAAAAACCTCTCACGCTAACAAGATATTACCTTAGGGATAAATAAGTACTATAAAATTTATTTTTAACCCCTTCGCTACCAGAGCGATTTCGCTATCTACGATATTATACCAGATTTGACAAAAAATTAAAAATTTATTTTTTTGGGTTTTTGTTTTTTTTATTAACTTACAATGCAAAAACATATTTTAAATGAAAAAATATTTATTTAAAATGAAAAAAAAAAGACTGAAATAAACAAAGAAATGAACAATAAAATAAACAAATTTTAAACAAAACAAGAACAAGATGTATAAAACTTAGAATAAAACATCAATTACAAAAACAGGAGAAGCTCAGTTTTCGTTTAAAATTAAAAAATACAAATAAAAAATAAAAAAATTGTATAAACAAATAAACGCAAAAACAAACTGTAAACAAAACAAAAAGTCTTATATAATAACAGAATCTAAATTAACATTTACGAACAAAGTACAAATAAAACAAAAAAAGAAATAAATGAATAAACAAACTTTATTCAAAAACTCCTAAAAAGAAAATTTAAATTCGCGTTCAAAATAAAACAAACTAAAAAAAACCAGAACTCTTATAAAACAACAGGATCTATATTTGCGTTCACAATGAAAGTACAAATAAAAAATAAACAAATAAATGAATAACAAATTGTAAACAAAACAAGAACTCTTATATAATAACAGGATCTAAATTAGCATTTACGATCAAAGTACAAATAAAAAATACACAAACAAACAAATATATGATTAAATAAACTTGAATCAAAAACTCCTATATAAGAAACAAACTAAATTCGCGTTCAAAATAAAACAAACTCTGAACAACACATGAACTTCTAAAACACAACATAAAACTAAATTTGGCTTAAAAAATTAAATAAAACAATTATACGAAAACATTGAGTTAGTAACCATGGTATCGATCAAAGTGTTCTTTAGAACATAAATAAATTGGAGCGTTGGGACAACGATTGCAGACATTACTTGTGAACATTCTTTTTTTATTGACGCTGTAACAGATTCTGCAAGTTCCTATTTTCCTACGGATTCCTGGTTCTCTGAGTACTGACTGTCAAATGTGCTTTATTTTTTCCTCCCTTTTTTTATTATTTTTTTTATTGTTAGATTTCAATTTTTTGTAGCCGTCAGAAAACTCAAATAATAGTTCATCAATTAGGAGTTTTGTAAAATCTAATACGTTAGTATTCTTTCCACTTGAATGGCAATACATCACTCGAGAATTTAGTACCATTCGTTGTATGATATGCATTCCTATTTTTTTAAACCAACTGTAGCTTTTTCTGGTACAGATGTAAGGTTCTATATCCTGGTCCACGGCGTCCACAGCTCCCATATTCATATTATAATGATCAATAGTTGATGGTTTTTGAATTGTAATATTGGAAGAAGAAGCTGTTTGGTAGCGAGATTTTTCAACAAATCCGCTTGTATGTTTGGTGCTCAATAAGTAGACATCTCGTTTATCTTTATACCTCGTTACTAATACGTCTCCCTTTCTCGCAAAACATGTCTGAAATGTTTGTAAAGGTACTTCAGTTAATTCTTTAGGCACACCTCTATTGGATCGAATAGTACCAGTGACATACGTGTTTTGAGTTAGTAGAAACTCTGCTAATCTTAGAGACATGTACCAGTTATCGATTACTAACTCTCTCCCTTCATTTAAGAAGTTCTGAGACAAAAACACAACTATTCTTTCAGAGAGACTCAACAAATTTCCGTCTGGGATGTGATCAACTTTATATATGTCTTTCCCAAAGTATAAAGTAAAATTGTAGGTATAGCCCCGCAAAGAAGGGTCACTCGGGCAGACACAAAATAACTTCATCCCAAAGCGTGATCGTTTCGTTTTTATAAACTGCTTAAAATGCAGCCTGCCCTTATACAAGACTAAACATTCGTCAAGGGCGATAATTTCCCCCGGATCCACAAGGGTCATACAGTTTTCCTTGATGTACGCAAAGAACATAGCTAATCGCGTAATTGGTCTTCCTTGGACAAAAGCCTTCGGATCACTAAATCTCAAAAATTTCAGAATCGAAAAAAATCTTGATCTGCTCATGACCTCTGCGCAAAATATATGTGGTCCACCGAAAAGGAAATCTCGACTCCAATAATCTGTGATTTTTGGATAACGTACAATGCCCATATATAAATTCATAGCATGAAACGTATACATATAAGGAGTCGTAACATCCTTCCATAAAATTCCGTTTACCTTTTGAGTTCCATTTTCAACTAAAAACATACCTGCTCGTTCATTTGTCCATTGGCACATATCCTGTACAATTGTCTCAGACATAAACGCTTGAAAGCATTCCAAAGGGGTCTTTATGTTCTCCAAATTTACAGCAGGATGAAACCCTTGAAAACTGCATGTAAACGGAAAATTTCTAGACTGTCTAG
The DNA here is from genome assembly GCA_030620095.1 of Kuschelorhynchus macadamiae. NCBI lineage: Eukaryota > Metazoa > Arthropoda > Insecta > Coleoptera > Curculionidae > Kuschelorhynchus > Kuschelorhynchus macadamiae. The sequence goes on along the minus strand of JAUTXW010000961.1, from coordinate 2,044,344 downwards.
TGTCCTGTAAACAAGATATTTTTTTTAGCAAATTGTACAAACACCAATTCAAAAAATATTTACCGAAAATGGGTCTGTAACCACAGAAAAATCGCCCATCATTACGGGTTCCCCGTCAGAATAATCGGATATGCTGGAGAGACTGTTATCGTCATCATCCTCATCCGTGTCTGGCACGTATTCAGAGCCAGAGTCCTGAAAAGGCTCGCTATCGCTTGAACTAGACATTTTTTAGAGCAAACGACTACACCCCAAGAAAGCAACAATTATACTGAACAAAAATCGGGTAGCGTCCGGGCGATTGCTTTTGATTTGCACACACGCCGCCGGCGTGACCTTGAAAGGACCAATCAGAAATTGACTCCTCCTATAAAATTTTGCTATACCACGGCTAAAACACTATCAACGAAACTATACTGACCCGTAAAATAAATAATAGTGCGACTAAAAAACGTGTAACCATAGTGGCACCATGGTATATTTGAGAATATACATTTGTTGCCACTATGGCTACATGGTAGTGAAGGGGTTAAATCTACTGGCTTAATAGGAAATATTTATACTCTAACAATACTTAAATACACCCACTCCTACTGGAAAGTCAAGAAAACTTAAAAACAATCATTGTTTATAATAATCATCCAAATAACATACCGAAGTGTATAGCTTTTTAGATTATTTAGAAAAAAATAATTTTGTTTCTCGTGTCAAGGCAAAAAAACTCTTCTATTAGTACAAGATTATTCCTGGCTACTTGATATAAAAGATAATATTTACACATATAAAATATCACTATATTTTCAACTTCAAGGCACCTTTCTAAAAGATATCCCAAAATTCGTCATTAAACCACATAAAACTAGATATCCCTTAATTATATAGATAGATTGTTTAGTAATGTGACTAATCATGTACAATCTCATTTCAACTTAAAAGTATTGAATAATATATCGATAACTATAAAGCATTATATAGGTTTATTATTAACAGAAGTATTTAATTATATTAATTATTGTAGTTTTAAGTACAGTAAAACGTAAAGTGCGGGTCACGAAAGAAAACCGGGCGGTCCTTAAAATAAAGGTTCATAGTCTTAAGCAAGCGGAAAATTAACATTTGTGTACGCAAATAAATTTTATGTTATTTTATTTGTTGTAATAGTTTGTCGCTTCACCTATAAAGTGTGCCAGCTAAGCGGCACGGAAAATTAATCGAGGATTTAGTAAATTTCGCACTGGTCCACTTGTAATTGGGATGTGCCTAGAGTCCATGCACTTGCCGCTAGAATGTTCTAGCTATTTCCAGTGGCGCCTATATATTTCGAGCATTTGTTTTAATCTCTATATAAATGCTTTGCGTTGAATTTGAATTATGATTTCAAAGTAACGATGGCGAGCAAAAGAGGAAAAACAATTCAAAGCGGTGCAAGTGAAGTTATTGCGAGCGTTATAGAGGCCTGTACTAGAGGAGCTGAAAATAATAGTTTGACTATTCCAATTCAAAATCGAACAGAACGCGCTGCATTTTACACTAGTGTTTCGGAAAGTAGTGTAAGAAAAATTCAAAGAGAACATAATGATCGCTCATGTTCTACTTCACCTTTAAAATCTCCAGGTAAAAAAGACCACGATTATTATACAAAGATAAAATTGACGATGGTGATTTTCAAGTAATTCGACGAACAATAGAGGATTTTTATATAAACTTGAAGAAGGTGCAACCCCCTACTTCGTGCTGTAAAAACAAAATAGATTTTCCGTACGGGTATAAAACCTTAAATCGGCTTTTACGATCAAATGGTTTTGTTTGGCGCAAATGGCAAAATAAACGAAAATTCTCATTGAGAGACCAAATATTTTTCACTGGCGGTTGAAATATCTATCAACTGTAAGGCAATATAGGTAAGAAGGACGCAATATTGTGTATCTAGACGAAACCTGGGTAGATAATGATATGACAGTGAACAAATATTGGCAAAGTGAAAGTGTTACAGGTGTTGTTCAGGGAATCTGCTCTGGTAGTCGCTTTATTATAGTTCATGCTGGTTCAGAAGGCGGATTTGTTCCAAGTGCTGCTTTAGTTTTTCGCTCGGGACTAATAACTGGAGACTATCATGGACAGATGAATAGAGATAATTTTGAAAAGTGGTTGCTCGAGATGATTCTATCTAACATTCCTCCCAAATCAGTGGTAATGGATAAGGCGTGTTATCATTCTGTCGTAGAAGATAAACTGCCAACTAAATACTCTACAAAAGCTCATATGATATCGTGGCTTAAATCGAACAATCTTGTATGTGATCCAATATGGAGAAAATATCAATTATATGAAGTAATATCAGCCAACAAGCTTAGAGAAAAAAGTATAAAATTGACGGTGTATTACCTCGGTCATACACCTTTAAGGCTGCCTCCATACATGTGCAACCTCAACCTCAACCCTATTGAACTTGCATGGGCAGTAGTAAAAAAATATATTTGATAGCGCAACACCGGTGAACTTTCAATTAAAGATTTAAATAAAATAACATTAGAAGCGATTGACTCAATATCGGCTGAAAATTTGAAATCGTATGTTAAACATGTTCGTTCTATTGGAGATAAATACTGGTAAGTAGATGGCAAAATTGAAATGGTTATTGACGATTTAGTTATCACACTGGGATCTTCAAGTAGTGACGACGAAACCTCATCATTTTCAGAAGAAGACAACGTTTTAGAAGGAATCGAACCATTAGAATCACAGCGGTCAACCCCAAAAATGGCTTAGTTTTTTTTTTTACAAAATAATTAATTTTCTGTTCAATACCGGGTGTCAAAAAATATCTAATATTGCAATTAATATTTGAAAAACTACAGAACTCATATTTTTCCAAAATTAACACATCAATGTAGTTATAGTAGGGGCGCCAGCACTGATTCCAGTGAACAAGATCTATCAAAATTTTAACTTATGCAGTTCGACTTTGGACTGTTCGAATATGCCAAAAGTGACCGTTTGTTTCCGTCTGTCATATTAGTTTGTACAGGGGGCGTCATTGTGAAATACTGTAATTGCGTGTTAATGTTAAAGGAGGGTGATTCTTAGACCTTCTTAAGAAAAAAGTTTAATATGAACCTAAAAGTCTTAACTTTGGAGATACGGGGATTTAAAACAACATTTTTTTTTAAATCCTAATTCTAATGCTATTATAGATAAATAACTGTGTGAAATTTGATACACGTCTTTTATGCATAAATGGGCATTTTTTTACTAACAATCAATTTTTGAAATTTCTACCAGTGGCGTGCATATGTAATTAACCTGGGTAAATCCGTATGCTCCTTAATGCGTAGAAGACGTGTATCAAATTTCATGCAGTTATCTACAATAGCGTCAGAATTGGGATGAAAAAAAATGTTTTCTTTTTAATTCACCATTCTGTGGCTCAAAAGTTAAGGACATAAAAACACCCCCTTTAACATGAGCACGCAATTAGAAAACTCCCTGTATAGTACTTCACAATTACGGCCCCTGTATAAGGTAATATGACAAACGGAGACAGACGGCCACTTTTGGCATACCCGAGTACCCCAAGTCGAATTGTATAAATTAAAATTTTGATAAATCTCGTTCACTGGATCTGATGTTGTAACTTGTAAAATCTAGACTTGTAAATCGTGTATCACTATACTGGGTTGTCCAATAATAGTGGACATAGGCAGTAGCCCGGGAACCGTTAATGACAGCACTCAAGAAAAAATATATTTATAGGTAAATCAATCAAGAAAAATCAAAATTAAAGAGATATAGAAGTGCGGTACATGAAATAAAACGGACAAATATAGATAAAGGTTCATTAAGGCATAGTTATATTTTTTAATTAAGAACGACGGGACACCACTGGTTTAAAAAGATTTCTTGGCCGACCTTCCTAAACCTATTGACTCCGCCCGGTTTTCTTTCGTATCCCGCGCTTTAGTTACCATAATCTCAGTAAATTTTATTATAACACAATATTTAATAGAGATAAGCTGGCCAGTTAGTTTGTCCAGTGACATAGGACTCATATAGTTATACATACAATAATGCATACAAACAAAAATGAAAAACAAAAAACATATGACGATCATTAAAGAAGAGTTACTGCTGTACCTCTTTAGTAAGTGGCTTTTTATAACTATCCCTCTAATTATATACCCCTATTTTTTAATACATGGAAATACATGATTGGGAAATAAAGACCACCTTATATACAACATAAATGACTCTTATGCAGTCTATTTTTTCTTTCTTGTTGATTTTCTTCTCACCACTGCCCAAAACCTCTATTACACATCCTTTTTTTTGTTGTTTTTGGACTTCTTATAATAGAGTCAAAGTTCTATAGACTTTTCAGTTTTGGTTTTTTACAACCCTTTTTGCTTTTAGAGGTAAATAGTACATTTTTACTTCATTTCTATGCCATTAGGAAATTATATTTCTTCGGCTTAGACCCTGTGCAATTAAAACTACTTTTCGACGTTTTGCCTCTGATTGCAAAAGACGTCTTCAAGAATCTTGACGTCACAGAATCTGTCAACTTACTATTTAGAACTGACGAAGTTGGAGGAGTTAGGATACTAAAAGGGAACTTCCTATTATAGCTACTTTCACTTGGTAAATGAAAATTAAACTTGATTTCAGATCTGAGGTATTAAGCGTTATGTCGTCTTTTATATAAAATTCTAATTAACTGTTTGCTTGCTAGTTTATACAATTACTCCAGACTTTGGAAACATTATTCAAGTTCGCCCTTAAACTTTTCATTTTAATTACTACGAAACTATTTGACAATATTTAGAACTTTATCATTCAAATCGGCAATAAGGCTAGAGTAATAATAGCCACTGCGGTCTATATTGAAACCTCATGAAGGATTAGTATATGTCTCCCAAATAAATATAGTTTCCATTTGGTAAAAGACAGTCACAGTACAAAGACACCAAAGGAACTGACTAACTAGTCAAATCTTCTTCAGCAGTGGGCGAACATTACTTGGATGGTACCTTGTATTAAACTCTAACTTGTATTGCTTAACTTATTGCTTCTTTTAAATTCAATCCAGTTACTGTTAAATCCAAAACACTTTTTACAAATTAGTTATTATAATACTGTGTACTTAACATATAGATATTGCAGACGTTAACTGTCATAAAGCAAAATATTATATCCACAATAATTTGTAGTACAAGCTCCCTCTATGCACAAGGTTAAAAATGTCGCGAATTTAGCCCTAGTTATAGATTTATTAACTATTAGGAGAGGCTATACAAGCGCGCCGCGAGGCCACAGTTTAGTTTGAGATTTCAAAGTGTAAACAAGTAGACAATGACAGTTTTAGGTTGCCTTAGTTACGAGCGTTAGGTATAACCAGTCTTTACCTGTACTATCTGTAAGCTGTGTTTTGAATAAAAGAAGTGCATTCAGAAACTACGTGTTTGGTTACCGGCCAATCCGGAACATTTGGTGTCGGAAGAGGGATTAAGATCCAACTGAAGCTGAAGTAGTAAGAAGTAATTTCTACTAGTAGCAATAATCGTGGCAGCAAATTTGGATTCTTTTATGATCTTGATTATTGCAATGCATAATGACATACAGAAAATCCAAGAAGATGTAAAACAAAAAATGCAAGACATGAAGAAAACCCAAGAAGACATAAAGAAAACCCAAGAATATATGAAGAGGGTCCAAGAGGACATGAAGCAAGAACTAGGAGACCTGAAGAAAAATCAAGAAGACAAGAAATTAAGGAATATATGAAAAGGAACCAAGAAGAACTAAAGCAAGAACTTACAGATGACATAAGGAGGCACCAAAAAGACGTAAAACGAAAAATGCAAAAAATAGAAAAGAATCAAGAAGAAATCACTAGAAAAACGTTGCTTGAACTGACACTAACCAAGGAAGATGTAAAAGAGGAAATGGTACAAATTGAGAAGAAAGTACAAAGGAAGTTAAAGAGATCCACAGCCAAATGCAGCATGTAGTTTAAAGTCTACGTTTCCAGATGCAACCAAAGTGAGTTAAAATCAGACGTTTCTCTTTATCACATGTGATAAAACCATCTACGTTTCATGGTATGGTGCCGTGGGTTACTTACCTGAAACAATTTAAAGCTGCCTCCACTGAAAATAATTGGGATTCCACCGAAAAGGCACGAGTACTAGTTTGTTCCTTACGTGATGAAGCAATGGAGGTGCTAAGGAACATATCCGAAGATAAACAAAATGACTTTGGGACATTAGTAAGCCATCTAGAAATGCGTTCTGGTGAAGCACATCTACAGGAGATTTATAAAGCGCAACTTGAATGTCGAAGACAAAAATATAACGAAAGTCTTCATACTCTTGAAACAGATATTGTACGACTAATTAACTTGACTTATCCATCCTACCCTGAAGAGATCAAACAAGAGTTGGCAGTAGGCAGTTTGATTGAAGGCCCTCATGATCCTGGTACTGTAGTAAATGTATACAAGTGTTTAACATATTTGTCAACATTTAGCCTTGACTGAACGGATGAGAGATATAAAAGATTAGTTTATAACCGGCTGTCATGGCATTTTATTTACTCCAGTAAAACATAAAAGTACTGCAGATACCAACCATGCTTTAAGAATGGTTAGAATAAACAAGATTTCAGAAGCTCTTGCATATGCCCTTTAGTTTGAAACGGTTAAACAAACTTCCAGGAGTCAAGGGAAACTACGAAGACTACAGTACACTCCAATGACTTCCAACATTTTAAAAGAACTGCAAGAGATTCTTTTTAAACATCAGAAAGGCGAAAATAAAACTTTAACTTTCCGACAAAAAAAGGCATGCGTGGTTGGAAATGTGGTAAAGAGGGACATGTGCAAAGCCGCTGTACCAGCAATGGGATTCCTGAAGATATTCAAGAAAACTCCCATGAGCCAGTTTTAAGGGGCGAAAGCTGGTTAGATGCTAACAAGCCCTATCGACATCAATAAAAATTAAAGTATCCCGGCTGCAGAATAATGGCTCTAGCTTGGTAATACCGGGGAAGATGTGTAGTCGGGACTGTGAAATGGTACTGGATACCGGCTCAACACACACCATTGAATTATTCTTGATCCTTGCAAGACAGAAAATCCCATACAACAAATATGTCAACAGTGAAATTATACCTGTAAAATATATTTGCCAAAACGAACATCAAATAATATCCTCAGCAAGTCAAAAAAAATGACAAGATCGGAACCTGTCAATCTGCTAATACAGTATTTACCTGTAAAAACTTGCCATCTTCAAGACCTGCAAATACTTTACCTAAGGTACTTCAAGACCTAGTGAAATTGTTACAACATTTACTGAATAAAGTTCAGATGTCCAAATTGGAAGAACTTTTGAGTAGAAATCAAGATCTCTTTTATTTGTCTGGCAGCGACTTAGGAAAAACCAACGTAGTTCAACATAGAATTAATACTGGTGATGCAGCGCCGATAAAACAGCTTCCAAAACGAATACCTTTGGCAAAGCGGCATGAAATTGATCAGATGCTTATGGATATGAAAAAGCAAGACATTATAGAGCTATCGCGAAGTCCCTGGTCATCCCCAGTAGTTCTGGTTAAAAAATGGTTCCACCAGATTTTGCGTGTACTTCTGCAGGCTCAATGCCGTCACAAAGAAAGATAGCTTTTCCTTACCAAGAATTGACTATACCTTGGGCACTTTAACAGCATCAAAATGGTTCTCGACCTTGGGATGTTGGGACGTTTAATGGAACTGACGTTACATGGAATTACATGGGAAAAATGCCTGGTATATTTAGATGACACCATTAGTCTTGGAAAAACATTTGAAGGTCATTTGAAGAATATTGAAGCTGTTTTCCAGAAACTGAGAATGGCTGGGTTAAAACTCAGTCCCAAGAGGTACCAGTTTTTTCAAAAAGAAGTGAAATATCTAGGACTTGTTATTGCCGAGCCTGGAGTAAAAACAGATCCAGAGAAGATTATAGCTATTCAAAATTGGCTAATACCGAAGTACAGACATGAACTAAGGAGTTTTTTGGGACTTTGTGCATACTAGAGACGATTCATAAAAGGTTTTGCTAATATCGCTAAACCATTACATCGATTTACTAAAAGTAATCACAGCTATGTATGGACCGATGAATGTGAAGAAGCATCTAACGACTTGATGAAAGCCCTGTGTAAGCCTCCAGTGTTGTCATATTCTAAGCCATCCCAAATATTTATCGTAGGCACCGCACATGCAAGCAACGCCGCTATTAGTCGTATTTTGTCACAAGTACAAAATACAGTACAGTATAGAACTACTAGCTATTGTTAAAACATTGGAACACTTTCATAAGTTTTGTATGGGCCAAAATTCCTTTTAAGATCGGACCATGCCTCACTTAAACGGCTGCTACAATTGAAGAATCCAGAGGGACAAATAGCTAGGTGGTTCCAGCACCTACAGGAATATGACTTTAAACCCTAAAAATGCTGATGCTTTATCAAGAAGACCATGCCCAGAAGGTTGCAAACACTGCAGCAGACATGAGGAAAGAGAAGATCCTAACGATCTTAATTGCTGATGAACAGCACTTCAAAGCTCTCAAGAGTGGGACTCAAAAGTTTTATTCAGAGATCAGCAAGAAGATCCAAATAACCAAGATGAAATTATAAAATTCACCAAGACCTTGCTACCAAAAAATTGCAGCCAAATCCCAGAAATTTAAAGGATACTGGGCTTTATGGGACTCTTCGGTAAAGACGGTCTGTTAAAAAGAATCTGGGAAGGTCCTGACGGAAAAAATAACAAAAATTAAACTATTTTGCCCTCAAAGAAAATTCCTGATGTTGTGCAAGCAGTACACAACGGCGCAGCGGAGGACATTTTGATGTTATGAAAACTCTCGAAAAATTCGAGAAAGGTTTTATTGGTTGAGAAGTCGTACAGATGTGAAGGATTGGTGCCCAACTTGCGAGGACCCTTGAACGAATTGCCATTGATGTTGCCGGACCATTTCTAGTTAGTAAGTTCGGGAATCGCTTCGTATACCCAATCCAGAAGCCATCACTCTTGCCGACGTACTATTTCAAGAATGGATTTGCCGATATATAATTCCAAGAGAAATACACTCGGACCAAGGCAGGAACTTTGAATCCGATGTAGTGTATCTACAGTCAGATGGAATGGTTGAAAAATTTAATAGAACTTTGGAGAGCTACCTGAAAATCCAAGTTAATGAATAACAAAGTGACTGGGATAAGTGCATTCAACCATTTTTACTGGCCTATCGCTGTGCGGTTCATGAAAAACACCTGCCAGTGTAACATTTGGTTCCAATTTACAACTTCCAATCGTCCTCTTGACTGGACGCCCTCCTAACAATAAGATAACTATCACGGATTATGCCAGGCAGGTTAGTAAGCGTCTCAGAGAAATCCATGAAGGGGTCCGCCAGAAATTGCAGATAGAAAGCGATAGAATGAAGTCACGTTATGATCTACGAGCCAATCACACTGGATTTACAGTCGGTGAAACAGTTTGGTTATACAATCCAAAAATAACTAAGGGACGTTCGTCGAAGTTGCAGAAATCATGGGAAAGCCCGTATCGTGTAGTGACCCGACTGAATGACTTAGTATACCGGATTCAAAACAGCCTTCATGCAAAAATGAAAGTGGTGCACCTCCATCGACTAGCCCGTTACCTAGATACCGAAGATGTCTGATCGGGACGGTCAACTCCAGAAAGGGGGCAATATTGCGAATTTAGCCCTAGTTTTATTAAGTTTTAGGTGAATTTATTTATTATTTGTTAATTTAATTAATTAGACTTAACTTATTTTTTTATCCATGTACCGACTATGATAGTGTCAAAAATCGTTCTCGAATGTTCTGTTAGGCATAATTCTTTCCACCCTGTAGTATTTAGATTATTCTAGAGTTTTCTAGATCATTCCATCCTTTTCTAAAGGCTATATAAGCACGCCGCGAGGCCACATTTTGATTAAGTTTAGTTTGAGATTTCAAAGTATAAACAAATAGACAGTGACAATTTTAGGTTACCTTAGTTACGAGTATTAGGTATAACCAGTCTACCAGTGTACTTGTACTACCTGTAAGCTGTGTTTTGAATAAAAGTAGTGCATTCAGGAACTGGGTGTTTGGTTACCGGCCAATCCGGAACAATATGTATACTAATTTTTACCTTTGACACTTCATTATTGAGAATATATTATTTTGCACAGTGCGTCTAAAGGATGTAATGTAATTAGTACATCGTCTATACAATTAACACATTCTAAAAGTGCAATGATGCAAATGACAATTATTACCGATATTAATTGATTCATGGTTTATTAAACACATTCTGAAAGTGCAATGATGCGAATGACAATTATTACCGATATTATTTTATTCATGGTTTATTCAAGGCAGCTTGTGGCTTCTCTATTATGGACTAGAAACAATAATTTGTTACTACGATTCAAAAGCCAGCAGCGGTAAATATATGTTCCATTCAGTAATGCATGATTTGTTATTTTATTCTGTTGTAAATAATCTAAAGAAAGGGAAATTATAATTTACCCTTACGAGTTAAAAGTTAAAATATTGTTATTTTATTTAAAAGTCAAATGTATTATGCACGAATTACATACCTTCCTGAACATATAAGTCGAGAATCTTTTGAATTAACTTTTTTTACTCTCTACAAGATTACAGCTACCTTGCATCTTTTAATAAAGCACCCTGTGCTATATATTGCAAAATCAGAAAAATGTATGCTCTAAAATACTGATCGAGAGATATTTCGAATTTTGTTGCTAATTTGCTTAAACTGATGATTTATAAACGAGATGGGTACGCTTTCAAATTTTCTCTGTGAAAGCCAGTTTGGGCTATTCACAAATAATTAATGCTCATTCTTCTGTTTTAATATTACCCATGCTTTCTCTTCGCCCCTTGACATGTTTTCATAATAAATGAGTTTGACCTTGTTAGTCTCCATTAAATTTCCCCTGGCTTCAATCATTTTTTAATTACCTGTTGCTACATTTAAAACTATACCTTCGGTTTAAGGAAATGTATTCTCTTGTAATATTTAAAATTTAGGAATATTTGAATAAAATAAGAAGATAATCTAATTTTACAGCAGATATTCTAAGACGCAAGTATCTTATTTTTCTTTTAAAAAACTCTCATTATTTGTAACAATAAATACAAAAATTTTAATTAGTTAATTTAAAACTAGTTTGTCACTACTTGATATAATCACAGAATTAAAAAGTTCGTATAATGGGGATGTAATTAAAGTGAGAGTTCGCATGTTCCTGCCCTACTTTTGGCTTTTAGCCTGTTTGACCTAGTTTTGATTAAAATTGTTGTAATAGCTAAACTATTTATATACTAGATTTTTAATTTTTGCTTTGAAATCAACTTTTTAACACGAAACTTTTACAATGCCCAACTAAGATCGCAAAACACAAAACAGAAAACAATCTAAACGAGCTGGTGTTATTTTATTGTAGTTAATAAACTATGAAAAACTCGAATCAGTAAAAGAAAACGTTCTTGTATTATTTTGATACGAAATATCAATGTTATGATGTGTTAAAGTTTCTTAAGAAAAGGAGTGAACCCCAATTTTGCTCACCAATATTTTATTTCATTCCAACATTGGGATGTTGTAACGCCTTCGGATTTCTACCGAACAAGTGCGCCAGTGACGCCATGATGACGTTGCTTAGCGACGTCTACTTATCCCTCAATAACAACTACCCCACCGCCTCAGTTTTTTGTCATTATGCAAAAGCCTTTGACTTTGTTAGTCATGAAATTTTAATAAGCTAGCTAAATTTTTATGGATTCCGTGGTATTTCTCTAAATTGGTTTAAATCTTATGTCGTTAATAGGCAACAATTTCTAAGGTCAAATATTTAGTTCTGATTCTGATTGTAAATTAATTACAAGTGGAGTCCCTCAAGTTTCAGTCTTGGGACCTATTCTTTTTTTGTTATCCATTAATGATATCACCAACCTAAAAATTAATGGAAAAATTTCTCTCGGCTGACGACACACACGACACTTTCTTATAATTACGGCTTGGTCCGTTTCCAATCTGCTTTGCTTCGATGTGGATAAAACGGTGGCCTTATCTTATAAGGAGACTTTAAAACCACTTCAGCTACTTAACATCAATATTAAATACGTTGAGTCGGTTAAATTCCTGGGTTTGAATATAAATAACAACCTAAAATGATCTAAGCATATTGACAATTTAACTAAAAAACTTCCTACCGCCTGCTTTGCCATTCGATCAGTTTCAAAAGAACTGGACGTGTCTTCTGCCAGACTTACTTATTTTTCTCTATTCGAATCTTATCTCCGCTCTGGCTTTACCACCGAGCAATGTCTAAGTGTTTTTAGGCTTCAAACATCAATTCGCTATTTGTTTGATCTAAATAATAGAGCTCACTGCCAGTACTATTTCAAAAAACGTGAAATATGAACAGTTCCTGCATTATTTATTTTAGAAGCCGTCTGTTCGATGAGAAAATATATAAACACTTTCCCGGAAAGGCCACAACACGTACATCCTACCAGAAACTCTAGGCATGAGGAAGGATCTTCCCACTCCTTCCATAGAATTAATAAAAAAATCAGTTATTTACAACGCCATAAAACTTTACAATCATCTTCCAGTACATTTAAAAACCAAGGCTATGTTTACACTCTTTCGAAAAAAACTAAAGCGTAACTCATTAAAAGGCCTTTTTACTGCGCTAATAATTTTTATAATGAATAAGTCTTAATGAGACTTATTAATGTTTTTTATTTGTTTGTTAACTTAAATCTTTTTGGGTGCCATGTTCCAGTTGCTAGCATCAAATTTGGAAATCATTTTATAGGGGAATGAACTGTCTGATAATTCGTTAAAATTAATTATTTTGTTACGTATTATATTAAAATTATACGTTTTCTTTTTTTTTAATACACTTTTATTTTGTTACGTATTATATTAAAGTTATACGTTTTCTTTTTTTTAATACACTTTAATTACTCTATTAGTTCAGTATACTTTTTGTTTAACGTTACTTATTTTGCTTGTATAACGATAACAAAATAGAGTTTAAGGTCGCGAATTTTAATTTCAGTGTCATCGAAATTATTTACCTCGCATATGTATCGTTTATTTCCTTATTACTAAGGTCACCTAGATTCATTAACCGCGTTACGGCAATGTTATGTCCTAACGAATGTTTATTTGTTCGTGATGATTTTATAGCTATCATAACTTGGTATATTTACAATTTATGTATTTGCATTGACATATTGAAAAATATAATTTTTTTTTCAATTAATATTTCGTTTTTTCATTTTTTTTTCTTTAAAGGTAATTTTTTTTAAAGGTAAATTTGTCTATAAAATGGTAACAATTTTTTTGCGGCAATAAAGTAAAGTTTTGGTTATTAGATTGTTTGTATTTCGTTGATCTTCGGTAACCATCGGTCGTTCGATTATATCACTTAAAATAATGGCTGAATCTCAGGTGCCACCCCTTTAACAGTGAATATACAAAGAAGTTATCCTAGGTGTTGTGCGTTCATATAATACAATATATATCCTAAACCTAGCCCCGTAAATAAACTATATGAAAACCCTAATGAGTACCAGAGAAAAAAGAATATATGCCATTGAGAGAGAAAGACGCGGTGTCGGTGATCGGGACGCAATGCGGATCGGTTAAAACAAGCAACTCTCCTATAAACGATAATACAGGAGCCAACGCCGCCAGTTCCCACTCACTGATGTGCGTGCGCGAGTGGACCTATGTGGTGCGGGACACTTACACTGGAACACCGTACCAGAACACTTACTAAGGACAATCGATATACGCAATCTCTCAGATTTTCTATTGCGTGAATGTATACAGGGTGTCCCGAATTGCAGTGTCCAAACTTTAACAGCGCATTCTGCATTCAAAATAAGCCCTAATTTTCTATATAAACATATATCGGCAAATGCTTCGTTTTCGAAATACAGGGTGTTAAAGTTTTAAGAAAAAAATTGTTTTTTAGTCATAACTTTTTTATTACTTGAGATATTGTTATTAAATTTGGCAAACAGCCTTGGAGTAACAAAAAGCATTTTTTGATTTGAAATATTTTTTAATTTTTCATCAGTGGCGTTGAAAACAAAAATCATTCCTAAAACCCCCACTCAGTTTGGAGCAAATTTGATCTCTTGTCTTTTTTTCGTGCGGTGTAAGGATTTCGAGTAAAAAACTAAAAACCATTTTTATGTATGGCATAGTTAAAATTTCCATTATTGTTAATTTCAGTAGCAAAACCTTTAAGGTGGGATTGTAACAGCAAGTTTTTAAAATTATTTGGTTTCCGATATTTATTTCATGCATTCCGGGTGAGTTCATAATTTCTGAACAACGTATGTAGGGTTTCTAAAATAAAAGCTTGTCTGACAACTAAGGAGAGATGAAGTCATCGACCCGTTGTAATGGAGATTTGCATTATGTTTGGGTTATCAGGGTGACATCGCAGAAGTTAGCAGGCAACCTATTAAAATCTAATGTCCTTGGTACTGACCATCATTCCTTCATTGTCGACTCTTGGTATGCCATGATTGCATTTTTGTGATAATTGAACAATTGCTAGGTTCGTCTTTAAAGTTTGACAGATGAGTTTATAATTCTAAAATCGTCGATTCATTTTGTAAAACGGTAATTAGAATTAATTCAATTTTGAAGATGATACTTCATTTTACAGAAACTACTCTTTATTAACTAAGTTCGTAATTAATTTTACAAAAACTAGAATTCATAACTTTTATTAACTTAGATCGTGAAAAAAATTTATAGAGCACTTTAAATATCATTAAGGATTAATGTGGGCTTTAAAATTCACAATAATTGCTCAAAATGAGCTCCTCTAACTTCGACACATTTTCGGCATCTGCTCTTAACTGTGTCAGTGGCATGGCGTATAAAATTCGTATTGGCTCGCAAAGTTTCACAGGCTTGCTCTATGCTTAGAATCAATTCTTCTCTTGTATGAACTGGTCTGGAATAAACTAAATTTTTCAATTAACCCCACACAAAGAAGTCGACAAGTGTGAGGTCAGGGGAACGTGGTGGCCAGGCTGTAGCTCCTAATCGTCCAATCCACCGTTCTGGATAATTATTATTTAACCATTCACGATTTACAAGTGCAAAATGCGCGGGAGCCCTGACAATTTGAATCCAGAATTCGCTTCTAAGATTTAGAGGAATATTTTCTAGATATTGAAATTCTCATTCTCATTTTGCAGAAAATCATTAAATAACTGTCAATCTAGGCGTGGTGGTAGAATATGGGGCCCGCAAAAAATTTCATTTATCACACCACACCAACCATTAACAGAAAATTCTTGCTGAAATGCTCTAGTTCGTACAACACGTGGATTGTCATGGCTCCAGATTCGTAAATTATGGAAATTTACTGAGCCGCTTCGGGTAAATGTGGCTTCATTAGTCCATAAAATTTTTTTTGAGAAGTTCTCGTCTTCCTCTATTTGGCGCAAAAACCAATTGTAAAAACTGACACGTTTTTCGGCATCACCAGGTTGTAAGTTTGGAACTGGCTTCCTGTGATCTTTCCTCAAAACGCGATGAACCTTATTTTTAGAAACAAAAACTGCGTTGCCTTGTAAATTATGAGCTGCTCTTCGTAGGCTTAATGTCCTATCGTTGTCAAACTTATTTAAAATTACGTTTCGATATTGTTCATTTCTCCTACCTTCGTTTCTCGGATTCTTTTTGATTTCAAAATTCCTAAACATTAAATGCATTTTAATGAAAACTTGTTTGCAAGGTAATCTTCTATTTGGAAATCTTCGTTGGTATTCCCGTACTGCTGCATTTTCCATTTCCATTACAGAAACCATAAACGAAATGAATATCAGCATACTCAAAGTTACTGAATAACACCAAAATCACTATTTAGACTGATAGTTACTTTTTTGTATAAACTGTAATGTACCTGACATTTATTTACTCTAAAACCTCAAATGTCACACTTTAAAGACGAAACTAGCAATTGTTCAATTGTCACAAAAATGCAATCATGGCATACCAAGATGTTAAAGGTTTTGCCACTGAAATAATTAACAATAATGGAAATTTTAACTACGCCATACATAAAAATAGTTTTTAGTTTTTAACTCGAAATCCTTGCATCGCACGAAAAAAAAGCAAGGGATCAAATTTGCTCCAAACTGAGTGGGGATTTTAGGAATGATTTTTGTTTTCAAAAAAAGCAGTAGCGTACCATTTTTTCTTCAAGAATATTCAATAAAAAATCCTGTACGGACGCCACTGATAAAGAATTAAAAAATATTCCAAATCAAAAAATGCCTTTTGTTACTCAAATGCTGTTTACCAAATTTAATAACAATATCTCAAGTACTGAAAAAGTTATGACTAAATAACAATTTTTTTCTTAAAACTTTAACACCCTGTATTTCGAAAAAGAAGCATTTACCGATATATGTTTATATAGAAAATTAGACAGAAAGAACGGACTAGTCCAGAACTCGAATCCAGTTAATAGCCTGAAGGATGGGATAAATGTATACTAGACATGAGAAGAACGATCAGTTCGCAAATTTTGGGCCCAGAATCTTGCTGTATCTTTGTGTATATGTATGAGAGAGACAGGAAAGACATACTAGTCGAGAACTCAGACTCACGTACGAGCCTAAAGGATGGGATAAATGAGATGACAGGAAAGAACAGTCCGCAATTTTTGGACCTCGAATCTGGCAGCAGGAAAGGAAATATTTGTGTATATGTTTGAAAGAGACAGGAAGGACATACTAAACCAGCACTCGGACCCAAGTACTAGCCTGAGGTATGAGATAAATGTGTACTAGACATGACAGGACCGACCACTCTTTTGGACTCCGAATCTGACCGCGGGAAAGGAAATATGTGCGAGATAGCGTGTTTGTAATATGCGTGAGTAAGAGGTACCTAAACCATTACACTACCTAAAATTACCTTTCATAAGAAAGATATAAATCTACATATATCCTGGCTGCGGGCGTCGGTGAGGGGAGACGACCCGGGCCGGTCACTTCATCAGGTCTCAATAGTGGTGGCTTACCTCCCTGCTGCTGCTACCTTGGAGCCGGGTCAACGTTTTGAGGCTTTGAGCTAGTGGAATTTACACTATGAACGTGCTTTTAAATTATTTGCTGATCCCTCCAAATGTTAGCACCTGTAAGAGATAGGGGTCACGCTGCATGAATCGCTCGCGACTTGTCGTGACTATTGCCTGTTTACTATATTGCGCGGTATTTTATATTATGCCCGAGGAAATTCGCTCGAGTCTTTCTCTCTCTCTCTCTCTCTCTCTCTCTCTCTCTCTCTCTCTCAATTTACCACAAATGGTTTTTTGAAGTAACGACCAATTTTTCAAATGGGGGAATGTTTAATCGGTAAAATCGTCATTATTTGTCACGAGAAAATCCCATGCAAGTCCACCAGGGTAATCCTCAAAGGCGATTCAGTTTAAACGTATGGTGTGGAATATACAAAGCAAGAATTATTGGAGTTCATTTTATGAACGCTACTTAAATGGAGACAGGTACCTGAAAATTTACAAAATTTTGTGGACGATGTGTGTTTAGAGGAAAGAAAACGCATGTATTTTCAGCAGGAGGGGGCTCCCCTCATAGCACCCAAGTTGTACAGCAACTACTTCAAAGGTACTTTGAGAATAAGTGGACAGCTAAAAATAGCCCAATTAGATTTCATTTTATGGGGATACGTCAGGGACAGAGTTTACCTAAAAAAGTATCCAAACGTTGAATAGTTAATTTGTTTTATTATAATATTAGGAATTGTACCTATTTCGTTCTTCGTCGTTCAAATTTATTTTCAAGCAAAAATTGTAAATAACACATTATGCAGTAGTATTGTTTTATTTGTTTTATTATAATATTAGGAATTATCCTGCATTGATTAAGAAACTATGTACAAAAATCAAGTCGTCCTTGGAAATCACCTGCTTTCAAGGTTTGTATTAGGCGATATTAGTAGTAGGGAACGAATTTGTGTTTTTTTAAAAAGCATAAATTCCTAAACACAAACCACTGTCATTGCAAAGGTCCCTTATGGAATTTTCAGGAGAGGTTTTAAAGAACTCTAACAAATTTATTTCAGTTTCTTCACTTATAAAGTGAGGAATTTACTTTGTGGAATACCTTTAGTCTAATTGTTTTAAGCGTTTATTTTATCTTTTTAACAACAAAACATAAGCAAACATATTTACATAAATCGACAAAAACTATTACCATTCGAAAAACCCATTTTGACGTGACAAACAATACAACATTGTACAATGTAACCAACATAATAATATGAAAAGAAACTATCTAATAATAGATGCAAATGCATACTACTAATATTGTTGTTTTAAGCGTTTATTTTATCTTTTTAACAACAAAACATAAGCAAACATATTCACATAAATCGACAAAAACTATTATCATTCGAAAAACCCATTTTGACGTGACAAACAAGACAACATTGTACAATGTAACCAACATAATAATATGAAAAGAAACTATCTAATAATAGATGTAAATGCATACTACTAAATAGGCAACCCAAAAAGCAAATGTACTCAGAAGTGGCTATTTACTACATAAAGTTCTTCCTTCTCCTCGACTATTGTTACACCTCTATTTGTGATAAAATCTTAAGGTAGATTTATGTAACAAAATTTAGTTTTAACTCAATCTTTAGTAATAAAATTTCACCCTGTTATTGGTTGTTATTCATGTGACTTCAATAAACCAATCAAAATGCTTGTCCTTAATTATTAAGTTATTGCTAAAACTAAATTTCCTACATGAACCAAATTTTAAAAATAAACGACGGGCGACGGTTTGGGAGTTCGCGTATTGAATACTTTTCGCTATAATCCTGAAGTGCCTCGGTAGTATTTTTTCTGCGCAAAATATACATTTCCACCATATCACAGTTTTCTGAGGGAGTAAACACCATTTGTATTCTATTAATAATAGAGCAAGCTTACTATTGAAAATAGCTTGATATTAGAATTAGTGAATGTCAGTGCCGTCTCTACTATTGTTTTTATGCCATAGGTAACTAGATTAAAATTAAAAATTGGTGTTTTCTCTGTTATTTTGTACTTTAGGCAAAAATGATAATGAACAACTTTTATGACATTTTCGACGGCGAATCGAATGAAGTAGACATATAGGGGGTCTTCAGTTTAAAAAATATACTTTTTTGCAAGAATCTCGAGAACCGTACATTCTATCGTAATCAGCAAGAAAACTTACAAAACTTTCATATTTTAACCGACATCGTAGCTCTCATAACAAAAAAGTTAGCAATGCTGCCAACGTAATTTTGAACACCCTGTATATATACAGTTCAAGAACAATATATATATATATATATATATATATATATATATATATATATATATATATATATATATATATATATATATATATATATATATATATAAATATAGTACTTCTTAGACAAAATTCCGGTTGTGACAAGGACTCAATACATCTGTCAACGTAGATGCATGTTCTTGGGTTCAGGTGGATGTGCCTTTTATAATGTAGAGAACTTTCTATCTGCCCAAGACCTCGCACATGCTCCTTGTAAACCCAAGGTTCCTGTAGGAGGTAGATGTGTGTTTTCCCCACAGCTATGTGACGGCCTATTAATGAGGTCGCCCCTCTACTGTGCTGCAAGTTACTTTGTATTAAGAGCACCCCTTTGCCCATTGGAACGAGCTAAGGGTGATCTTCCGTCATCCGGGAAGTTGTGTCCTCCGACCCAGATGCCGCGCTATGCACGTCTGTCTGAGACAGAAGCTCAGCAACTTCTTGCTCAGCGTCAGACTCGTGGCTCAACCGCTGAGCTGGGTTTGACGGGGAGATAGGTCTTCCCGCTGCTCCGGCTTTGGTGTCGGTGGAGGTTTCAGTCAAAGTTGGAGCTTTTACCTTCGTCTCAAAAGTGACGTAGGAGACCTCAGCATACGCCTTAAACTTTTGACGTGACAAGGCCTCAAAGGAAGCCTCATCAATGCCAAGCAAAAGGAGATTCTGTTTCTCCTCCTTGCGATAGTACGTCCTCCAGAGATTAGTTCTTAGTCCTAAGTTCTGTCTCTGAAGACGTTTTAAAGTCACGTCCGTACTGTCCGGTGGTCCATGGATAACGGCCACAACTTTTACTGTCCTGGGAACGTGTTTCTAAATTCTCAGAGATGCATTATCCCATGGCTTAATGATTGGAATGGTCCCCTCCAACCAGTTCAGGGATCACTGATCTTCACAGTTCACCACAATGGCTCCCTGTTCCATCAGCCGGAAACCGATGAGTCTAGGGAAGGGCCCCTCCACCATCCCGTCTACAACGGTATTAAGAGATGCCAAGAAAGCTCCATATTGAGTCTCCGAGATGACCACGTCCGGATATGCCTCCGGTATACTGGTCACCCTGAGACCTGCTGCTGCCGCCCGCCCGTATGTGAGAGTGCCCGTTTTTTTGGGCCTCTTCTCAGGCTGCTTGCTTTTCTCAGTCCCTGGGGTGCTCCCTTTGAACCTGGGACGTTTAGTCCCCCCTAAGCCTGAGGGCTAGGCCCTGGCTTGACTGCGCTCTGGCTCGGGGTGATACCTTCGAGCCTGAGCCGTCTAGCCCTGGCCTTTTGAGCACCAAACCTGTTCTTTTTCCTAGAACCGCCCGGTGTGTTGCCAGTCCCCTTCATGGAGCCTTGTTGAGTCGTCTCCTTTTGTAAGGAGCCAGCTCTACTAGTCCCCTCTTAGGAGCCCGGTTTCATAGACCCTTCTTCCGAAGAGCCCTTAAAAGGTTTGCTGCTATTTTTTTTCATACAGTTCCCACGAGTAACTCGGAAAGGTGGTCCACCCCAGCAGAGCCGGCTTACTGAGGTAAGGCTGGCAGGTCGCCTGGTATCCCAGAGGCTCCGTTCACGACACCCGATTTAGGCTCGGGTGTCATGCAGCTCTTAGCACGTAAGCGCACACCGTGGCTTGAGCCCTGTGTCCCTCTTAGCTTCAGAGCTCCAGTCTAGGCCACTCATCAATAAGACCTCGCGATCGTAGCCATGGAGTCGTACCAATGAAAGGCCCCTGAAGTCTCTTACTGAGCCTCACCACTGCGTTCAAAGTGTGGACACGCTGGGAGGATGGTACTTCTTAGTTTTTTTTACCTATTATTAACTGACAAAATTGTATCTCACACTGTATAATTCATGTATCTAAAAGAAATGATAAGTTTAAATTTATAAAAATACACAATTGTCTTTTCCTTTAGCCTCATATTTAAACAATTAATTGATATGGGCCTCCCTTGTATAATATTTCCCCACAAGAAAGTTATTATCGTATTCCTTTTAACCATACTTAGTTGTGACCCATACAGGCTCTTAGATCAATACGTGAAAATCTGTGAATACCTGTTATTAAAATATAGTGCTATTTTACGTCAACCATCTTGTATATTATTTCTCAAGCCAGCACAAAACTTTAATATATTTTTTTTTCAGAAAACTAAACTACAGACATACAACATAAATAAGATATATCAATATTCACTCAAACCGTTTTTCAATGTATTGCGTACGTAGTCCTTCATATTCCACGCTACTGAATTAAAAATACCCGTGTTAAAACATTAATACGGTTACACGTAAGACACTAAGTCCAGTTAAAATTCCAGAGCAACCCTGCGACCAGTTGCGGTCCTTTAACGAGGTAGGTGGTTGCTGCAGCAGATAATAGATAAACTTACAAGTTCTGAGACCGCAATGATCTAAGCACTTAAATCAGTGTGAAATAAACTCTAGAGAGGCATTAGGTCGCAATGATGTTACGTGGAAAACGACAATTGGGAACTACATGTTTAGATAATTTCAGTGTTCAATTTGTAAAAAAATGAAATATCAATAGAATAATCGATCCTTAAAGGTAAGGTTGTTATAATTATAGACTTATCATTCCATATTGACTCAATAATATAGTAATTAGAGACATTATCAAACGTTTTTTTTTTTCTGTTTAAAGCTGGGAAATATCCTTTATTTAGATACTGGGTACATATTAATCAAAACCAATTAATTTCACGTATTTTTGTTAGTTTTTAGAGGGAATTTATTTACTCCTATTTTATTGTTTCGTCTCCTAAGCCGCCTATTATGAAGAACCCCGTGATTTTAATAAGACTAAAACGTTTAATTTTCAATTAATTTCTTTATAATATGTGATATTGAAAGTTTTCCTAATGTATATGTATTGGTACTAAAAATTAATTGTAATTATTGGCTCACTAAATTAGTCCTGCTCTTTTCGCCAAGAATAGATTTTTTTATCAAAACTTGTGTGACTTGGTACAAACATATACAAAGGCAAAACAGTGGTAAAATGAGTTGAGAACACAAACGTTTTTTGGTCTCCGTATTTATTCTTTCAGACGATATTTTCTAACCAATTTTTGATCAGCGGGGAATTATTATTTTTCGTAAATCAATACAATTAGTGCCGAGATTGTCAAACGGCCTTCGCAACATCTATCTCTTCTGAGGGGAAGAATACGTTAGAATTAATATAAAAATTAATGCAAGCATCTAATGAAACCTCTTTTAGCAATTTTTTTATAAAAAAGATCTGGTTTTGCTCTTACAATCTACTTCAACTGAAATAATAAAATATTGTTCTTATTTTCCTCCACCTTTCGAAGACGGTTTTTGCAACTTAAGAATAGTTGCGTATTCGAATGTATTACTTCTTCAGATAATCATTTAAAACATTACGAATATTTTCACGGTCGCATATGTAACGGTCATATATGTAACAGTGAAGTAATTTTTCTAGAAAATTGAACAATATATGATTTAATATTTATAAACAAACCGTACCCTTTCTAATACAGTTTAAATTGGACGAAACATCAAAATAGAATAAAAGAGTTGCATTGTTTACTGAAAATATGAAAAAAATCGGATTATTTTGATTTATTAGTCAGTATCTGATATCTCAAAGAAACACATTTCCAGTTTTGAATAAAAAAAAACAATATTTGCTCATATGCTTAGGTGATATGTTTATACACAGAGTAATATTTGGTTAATGTCGAAGTTTGAAGTGTCCAACACCTATTACATATGTTATTAAAAAATTTTCATAAAAAATTAAACCGACTTCAGAAAAATGCACTAAAAAGTGAAAAATAGTATTTTATTCCACATTGAAAATTTTACTTCGTGAAGTCGGCGCCAATCTAATAAAGACAGTAAGACCTTATACGGATAGTATTAGACATCAACACACTGAATTTACTAAGTCCATGATTATATTTTTGTGATTAAATTATTAAGAATAAGTTTAGCTCCTACTTCACGTAGTAAAACTTTCAAGGTGTTTTAGTGCATTTTTTTTGAATTCGCTCTCATTTTTTTTATATTATTTATTATATATTATTTAATTTATTTCATGTTTTTTAGTTTTGTTCTTACGAGTTTTATTGTAAAAATAAAGTTCAACAAATGGTCCACCACATAATATTTTTTTCATGATATAAAGGTGAAGGCGTAGAATCGAGACGCGAGAGTAGAATATTAAAAAACGTCTTGCAATATATCTTGAAGCAAAGGCAAAATGGCTCCATTCCGCAATTTTTAACATTTTTTTATTATTCTCTTATGAGACCGCTCTGGTAATATCCTGAAAATCCCCTGAAAATGTCATCTAAATTGGTTAAACCATCGCGGAGTAATCGATGGAAGTACAAACAAAATAAAACAACAAAATGGCCGCCATTCCGCAATTTTTAACATTTCTTTCAATATGCTTGCTATGGGAGCACTATGGCATTATTCTGCATGTTCTCTGAAAATTCCATCCAAATTGGAGTAATCGATGTATAAACATAAAAAAAAACAACAAAATGGCTCTCATTTTTCACATTTTTTTTTAATATGCTTGCTATGGGACCACTCCGGCAATATCCTGAATGTCCCTTGAAAATGCATCCAAATTGGTCAAACCATCGCGAGTAATCGATGTACAAACATTATAAAAAAGCTCAGGGTCACACAGTATACATAAAATTACATACCGGGGTAGCAAAAGAGATACCTTTCAGCAAATGAGGTTGTATGTATATTACACATCTCAATGCTTTAGTTTGAAAAGGGCAGGTATTTAAAAAAAAATTAAATTTAATAATAAAAGTCGTTGCCTTTATCACCCTTATACCTGTTTTTTTTTATATTATTATTACAAAAAAAATGGGTGAACGGATTTCATCAAAATATACGGGACCACCCGAGAAACGTCCTGTACAACTTGGTTTGACTCATCAAAATCTGGCTGATTTTGATGGGTCAAACTTCAAATTGTTTTTTACTATCTTTAGACAATATGCGAGAACAAACATAAAAAAATACAAACAGGTCGAATTGAGAACCTCCTCCTTTTTTTGTCGTTTAAAAAGTAGTTTAGTAATCTAAGGATAGGATAGTCACATTAAAAAATATCAAATATTTTCGTTTAGTGATTTTTTAATTTGTTTTTATAAATTAGTGCAACTAATAACTTATTTTAACAATAAAAATTCTGTTTTTATATTTTCTAAATAGAGCAATAGCAGATTGAGTTTTACTTTATGTAATAATAGTTGTAGTAAATTAAAATATAATATGCAGTAATTAAAGTATTACTCTGCATAAATGTGGAAGATATCTAGAATATTAACTTACGATGCAATATTTTATATTAAAATCGGTTTAAAAACAATTTTCGATGCGCTAAATAAGTCTAGGAGTGTAAAAAATTTAAAAATTGAAATATGCACTCACTGGTCCACCCTGTAGTTTACGAGGTATAGTACAATAGCAATATATAGTGTTTATGGCGTCGCCAACGACATACTAAAATAATAAAGAAAATTTCACGAAACCTAAAATCGTTTAATTTGTGCCTTGTCCAATTTCTATTCCGGAGAGAAAGAGAATCTGGAAATATGTTTTGCATGTCGTGCAAAAATGTAATGAAAATGCATAACAAATCGGTTTTGCGTCCGCCTTTATCATTCCTACTCGTCAAGCATAGCAGAGGTCAATAAAAATTACCTTAGGACGACGAGATTTAAACATAATTTGAACCCAATAAGTGGTATTACTCTTTTGGCTACTTCATCTTAACATGTTGTGTTTTTAAAGAACGTTTTTTTTTTTCTGAAATAGGTATAGCATGTGATTGCAGATTACCCCGGTTGCACAAAACTTAATTGCTGTTTAGAATGTTTAACCAACCTTTCTGATGTGATAAGTTGCTTACAGAAATCTAGGAACTCTCTGTCAATTTTGACATTCCGTTAAACATTCTACACTTTAATTGAGCTTTCTGCAGCCGGCCGTCAGCCGCAAAAAGGATACATCATCCTTTATAGGTTTCAGTTTATGTTGAATTTTTTTGTTTTGTCGCCGATTGTAACATGCGCTATGCCTTAGTAGTAGACATTCTTCTATAGGTTTAGAGTTTTTTATTAAACCAGTTATTGAAGGGTCTTAAAAATATTTTTGAATATTTTCACGAACAATTTTAATCGGAAACCACTTCATTAAATTTTGTATATAAAAAAAGTTGCGATTTTAAATACACCACAGTTTGAAATTTATTTTATGAGTGTTCTACTATCTGCATCAATTCTGAGAGAGCATTGGCCTACCATCGCCTTTCTTCATAAAACTCTCCTAGTTGGTTGCCTAAAATGAGTAATTTTCATAGAGCGGACATACAACCTCCCCCAACTACATACTATAAAGCTATAACGCTATTCTTTATGTAAGATAACATAACCGTCTGCATGTTAAGCAAAATAATTTCGACAATTGACCCAGATACACTTTCCTATGTCAACATTATAACAGTAACCAAACTTATACCATAGAGTTAAAGCAAACATGTATATTTGCCTTAAGACTACGCTGGTTTATTTGTAAATTTAGATAAAATTGCCTCTCGCATGCTTTCAAATTGAAAACCACAAGCAATTCTGCGATATAATATTGAAAATATTGGGTCGCATATGAACTTTTTATGGAAATGTTAAAACTCTCGTAGTTTTCACATTTTTATTAATCTATGAGAATATAAATGTGTCGCTATTCATATTCTAATGTTTTTTTTAAATATTAAGGTTTATATAGTAAAATTAACTAAATATTAAATATTTTGCTTTAAATAAAGCCTGATTTTTTTCCACTTTTAAACCAGATAGGATTGAGTTCAGTACAATGCTCTGTATTATTATTTTGTACCCTTGTTGCTTTAATAAATCCAAATCGATTTTTAAAACTAGATCTAAGTAATTTTTCTTCCTTTCACAGTTTGATGCTGCTATGACGATCTGAGCAGAAATATGAAAAAGTTTCCCTTACTCTGTGACTGTTTTATCATAAAAAAAATTCTCGGAGAGGCTTTGGAAACTCCCTCTAGAGCTAGCTAGTTATTATTTTTCATTAGAATAGGTTGTGAGATGCCCTATATTGAGCGGTGTTCCCGGGGAAGATGAACGGGGGATTGCGCCCTATGAAGATGAACAGGGAACGAGTTACCCGTCCCTTTACAGAATTTAAGAAGACCGTAAAATAAATAAAACAACAGTAAACTCTCTTGAAAAATAAAAGCGTTCGTTGTGAGAAGTACATAAAATAAAACACAATTTTAATTTTATAATAAAATGCTTTATTGGTACTATTTAAAAAAATAGAGTCAACTTTTGTATGCCTTCTACCAGTAAATTTATTTTTAATAATTTGGTGAACTTTTTCTCATATTATAATCTCCAAATAAGACAAAAAAAGTTCTAGATATACCTAATTAATGTCTATGCGTAGTAATAATTTTTTCATCCTCATCACTGTCACTGTCAGATATTTTTGGTACTTTTTGAAACCGACGAATACATTCGTGTGAACTTCATGTCGTCATCGTGTGAGTCCAAAGGTCACCAATATTATGAATCAAATCAGAAAACACAGTGAATACCAAAATGTTGTGTGATTCTTTTATCGAGCTATTAAATCTCGATGGGCTGTTTACAAATATATAGTGAGAAAGAAAATAGTTTTTTTTTATTATATTACGCAATATTATTAAGATATTCACTTAATTATTTTATATATTAAATCCCGAGGAACTAAATAAAGAAAATTCGCTAAATATGTATTTGGGTAAAATTTTTTGGTTGGCAAAAACAAAAATACACAAAATGGCAAGCGCCTCAATAAAGTCTGAAGGCGGTTCGAATCAGTTGAACAATCAGGATATGTTCTGTTTATACAGCCACTTAATGAAAGTGAGATTTTTTGAATCTTGTCAAAAATTATGAGCCCCACTTGACCTAAAAATCTAACCACTTATACAGTATCATTTATTTAAATGCGGTCCACCCCTGTGCAAAGAAAACTTGGTTTTTTTTTGTATTGTGATAATAAAAAATTTTATTTGGTAAAAATATTATGCACTTTTATTAAAAACACAAGATAATTAGTTATTACTTCATTCATGAGATTTTTTCAGATCTTTACGTTTAAGGGTCCCTAGATGCCGGAAAACATGTTTTCTCAATTCCGTCTGTCTGTAGGTATGTCTGTCCGTCATCTGTCTGTTCGCGGCATAGCTAAAAAACTACTATATATATATATATATATATATATATATATATATATATATATATATATATATATATATATATATATATATATATATATATATATATATAGCCCGTATTTTTCGTTAGCCCCGAGTTTCTGGTAAAGCGATTTTACCGATTTTTATATATCAAATTTTATCTTATAATTAATAAAAAAATTTACTTATTTTAAACACGCTTTTAAATTGGAACAAGTAGTCTATAATTATTTATTTATTGCCTACAAAATTACAAATGTACAAAAAAAGTAAGCAAAAAAATTGTGTCAAATCTAGTAAAAAAATTTTTAAATTAAAATTCACTGGCTAATATCCAGGAGCCAGTGGCAAAAGCTCTGAAAATCGGTATAGGAAATGTTTAACCAAATGCATGAAACTTGTGCATGAAAAAAAAAACATAATTTATTTCCAAGAAGATTAAGAAATGTACGAAAAAATCCAAAGGCAAAAGGCTTAAGTTACAATGCAAAAATGGATATTCATAATGTAGTTTATGATTTATACACGTCAAAGACTAACATAATCCTTCAGAAACTATTTAATATTATAGACTAAAAAATATCATCATCACTTAAAAGGTCCTCATCTTCTGAGTAGTCCTCAAATGGCGCGATGATCATTGGTGCTATTTCGACATCTAGAACTCGTTCTCGATTCCACCAATCCCATATTAATTTCTCCGTATGTTACACAGATTTCTTCCAGTACTCCGGCCTAATATAATTTAATGAATCTTGTCAAGCAATTTGCACTTCATGTGATGTAAGACCATCGTTCACGTGTTTTTCGTAATATGATTTTGCCCTAGCTCATATTAATTCTATTGCGTTAAACTGGCAATGGTACGGCGGCAGTCGTAAAACCTCATGTCCATTTTCCCGTAATATTTCATCTACGACATATATTGTTGATTTTTTAATAGATTTTGCCATTAAAAGAAGTTTTAGTTGCAGCATATTGGGTAAAGGGTTTTATTTTTGTTTTACTAGCCAGTCATAAATATCACTTTTCTTCCAGGATGAGGTAGATTGTTTATTTAAGATTCTTGAACGATAAGATGCATTGTCCAGCATGATTTAAGATGGAGCATCTAAATTTGGAATCAGTTGTTCTTTTAACCACTTTTCAAACAGTTCACAGTTCATATTATCATGGTAGTCCATACTTTTGGATGTTGAAGAAAACAGTAAACTTGCACCTGGGAGAAATCCTGTTGAAGAATCTGCATGCAAAATGATGAACCGTTTTCCCGTCCCATATTCCTTTTTTCTCTTGAGACTTTTTATGCTTCGATTTTTTAAAGCTTTCTTTAAAACTTCTTGATGTGTATAAATCGTAAATTGCATTACAAACATCCATTTTTACATTGTCACTTAATTCTTCTGTCTTTGATGTGTACGTTCGTGTACATTAATTAAATTATTAATAATTTTCTTCGGTAGTAAAATATACTTTTTTTCATGCACAATTTTCTGCACAGTCCTTATACCGATTCCCAGAGCTTTTGCTGCTGTGTCCTGGATATTGGCTGGTGAATTTTCATTTTCGTAATATTTTATTAGATTTAATACCATTTTTTTCGCTTGTGGATGTAAAAAAACCCGAAAATTGTTTTCGATTACTGTCACTGACTTGTCAATCTGACTTTGAAGTGACATCGCTCAAAGATTTTTGCAACTACTGGTGATTATATGTTTATCCCCTTTTTTCATATGAAAGTATCGTAGGTCTATCTAATTCATCTTCCGGATTTTATGCGGAGGATATGATTACACATAATAAAAGAAAAACAAACATAAAAAATTTGTCGTTGATAAATCGTATGACCCGCACGATGACACTGCTTTTGACTATAATAAACTTTAGTCAATTTTAGCATATGATGGTATGTCGGTATAAAAAACATCCATCTTCCATAGTTCTGATAATGGCCATATCATTTTCAAAGTCGTAGCAAATATCTTCGTCATTAAATTCATCGGACCCAGCTTGACGGAAGCAGTTGCTGATAGTCATATCTTGGAGATTTTTTCAAGCAGCTATGGTCCATATTTAAGCGTTTATAACAGAATAGATATCTCTCCCTGTCCTGTAGAATGGGAGTAATACATCGATGACAAGGGTCTTTTAATTAAAAATTTTCTATAGATACTTTGAAAATTTGAATAATCCTTTGATAATCAGTTGTATTCGGTGGTAGAAATATTAATTTTACAGTTTTTAGAATAAGTTTAGGAGGAGACGTAGCGTTGTCTAAAAATAAAAGTACCTTTCTATTTTGCCTTTGCGTTTTTCTGTCAAATTTCGCTAACCAGTTTGTCATTATTTCCCTTATCATCCCTGACTTCTTGTTATGACACCATTCTATAGGCAGTTTGTCCATGCAGCATTTTTTCCAGTATCTATATTGTAGAAGAGACAAATGGTGGGGCTCTCTTTTGAAGATTTCCCACCAGAACATTATTCATCTTCTAAAGTAAATGTTTTATTCGGCAAAGCTCGTCCTATGTCGTTTGCATTAAATATGTCTCTAGGGGAATAACCCATTATAATGGTAGCTAACTGCTTTTTCAATCAGAAACATGGACCAAATCTACAAAATCTGCTCCACCACAAACTGATTTCAAAGAAATTGTATGTCCTTTGGAAAACTTCTCTAATCATCCCCATGAACCATTGAAATAAAATTTTAGCTTCCGTGCAACCGCTTCTTTACTATTATTATTATTATCGTAGCGGATACTGTAATGTTAATGGATCATACTTTAAAGCAATCATAAAAAAATTGGTCTAATGCAGCACCCTAGAGTTTTGCGAACTTTTTCTTTTGTTCATCAAGCGGTTTATTTCTATCGCATTTGTTTTCTAAAATATCATCGACTTGAGTTCTCCCCACACAAAAATTTTCTGCTAATGCTCTAACACTAATTTTACATTTCACGAAGAACTGAATTACTTCGACCTTTTCTTTAATGTTCAAATATTTTCTTTTGTTTGAAGACATGTTAATAACACAGACATAATTTCAAAACTTAGATGTTTTAACCACGGAATAATTTATTTTATTACAGTGGCGGCTCCTCCATTAGGTCATATGGTCAATAACCCCCAATAAATATTTCCAGACAGAAACAAGTAAATAAAATAATACTTAAGGTATATTTTTGAATTTTGGAAATTCCCTCTATTAATCTAACCGTATAAACTCGTTGACCGTTCACTTAATTCCGCGACACACTATCGATGCCCCGCACTGCGATATCCGGAGGTTTCATTTCGTTAGCATCGATGACGGCTGGCGGCCCGCGTTGACCTCGTGGTTATAAACGGAGGCGAGTTTTTCCCGAGTGTTCCCGATCAAATTTGCTAGGTTTCGGTCAACAGCAGCGCCGAAGAAACTTAATAATTTTTGTCAGTTGATGCGTTTAATGTGGATCGTGTGATAGGTTGTGGTTACGATTGTGTATTTTTATAGATTTTATTTTCGAGACTCTACATTTTCTTTGTTGATTTTCTGGTTTAAATTAAAGTTTTAGGAAGGACACAGTGTTTTAGAATATTAAGACTTTAAAAGCCGTTTTTAATAATTTTGGCGAGCTGAACTTTAAGAAACGACTCGAATATAAAACCAGTAGTCGATCTATGTCGAAATTTAAAATTCAGCAAACAAGTAAAGAGAAAAACAAAGCAGTAAATCGTTATTTTCGAAAAATATGTACGATTTCTGTGTTTGGACATGCGGCTGCAAACTAACAAAGGCATCTGACTCTTTGTGGTGTATATGTATTGAGACCCCTGAAAAGCTGACCATGAGCCGCCACTGTTTTATATAGTAAGTACCCCTTTTGACAATTGTTTGTTTTGTTAAGATCTCACTAACGGCAGGTTATTTTCCTATGTTGATGCAATATATATATATATATATATATATATATATATATATATATATATATATATATATAAAAAAATAAAAATAGTAATTTATCTGTCAGAGGAATTTTTCAAAATTTTTTTATCAAAATTTACTGTCGGTATCCGTTGCACAGAGCGTTCGCTGTGAAGAGATTTAAATACTAAATACACAGAAACGTAGTTATCAATGGTGCGTTGAAAACTGTCCAATAACGGGAATTGTCCGGTGCTCTGAGATATCCGTTAAGTGAGAGTACGCTGTAGTAAATTGCAATAGTTCTTATTAACTGACGAATTTCTCACCACGAGTTTAAACCTTTGCTCTATAAATTTTACTTACCTCGAAAAAATCGTGAAATAATTTACCCTCCCATTTTAGGGTCACTAGATCCCAAAAACTATGGTCTCCCATTTTTGTCGGTCTGTTGTTTTGTCCTTCTATCTTTGCGGACCACAAGGGGATTGAAAGGTCTCACAAAATGTTTAAAGTTCACTATTAGGAAACTACTTATCGAATGGACTTCAAAAATTTTGTATAAAAATCGAGTGTGATGTAACGAAAAACTGGTAAATTTTGGTGTACCCAATGCCCAATATGACGAATATGGCCCGCCTATTTTAATAAATTTTAAGAGATCCGAGTTCCGGATTCCTGATCCGGGTCTTTAAACGGACCCAGATCCGTTGACCCGGATTTTTAAAAAGATCCAGATTTCCCATCACTAGTGTTATCACGTAGAAGAAAAATTTGATTTAATGAGCAACTGGTTGCCTATGCGTCTATTACACACTAGATAAACCTATGCTCATCGTTGTATGTAAAAATAGA
This sequence comes from Kuschelorhynchus macadamiae, assembly GCA_030620095.1. NCBI lineage: Eukaryota > Metazoa > Arthropoda > Insecta > Coleoptera > Curculionidae > Kuschelorhynchus > Kuschelorhynchus macadamiae. Next base: position 2,011,820 of record JAUTXW010000961.1, on the reverse strand, counting down.
AGCAAAAAAAATGTTAATAATAAAGATAATAGAAATATGCGAAATTTAGGCTACCTTTTTAGTGCCAAAGAACATAAATTATTTTTTTCGCTCTAGAACAAAGAACATAAAATTCACCAAAGCAAGCATTAAACCCATAGGTCAACCGGCAATAAGATGAGTTTGCCCTTGAGTCATACTTGACGTTATTGCAAAACATACTTCATTGTGTTTTAAATTTAAAAGGAAAATCGCTAGGAATCGGAATAAAAAAATATTTCGATCATTTACTTGACTGTTTATAATTGAAACCTGAATAATATAGGTCCGGGATGAAATCATTTTCAAATGGTTACCGTTACTCAGTTGAACACAGCCGGCCGCGGCGCTGCGCTCGCTGTCGCAGTAGGCGTATTGGCACTTAAGGTAATTTATCGGTGCGTTCACTGTGATGTCCAGAATGACATTTTATGGAATTTGCTCTAAAAGATTGACAAGGATTAGCAATTTGGGATGATTTCTTACCCACTAGTGTCATTGCCAAGATATATGCCAACTTTTTGTCTGTTCTAAGAGTCGGTGTTTTTCCTTTACATAACTTTTAGCTTTATAGGTATATACTTACCAAAGTCCAAAAACCACCTAATATTTTAATAAAATATCTCTGACGTTACGATATTAGTGAAGTTACCAGGCATCTTTAGTAACTAACACAACAATGTTAACAACTAACCGAAGATTTTATCACAACACTTTGAACGCCATTCAGTTTAGGTAATAAATTTAGGATTATTTTTATCGTGCAACTGGCAACGGTATGATTAATGATGGAGAAAATTTAGACTACTCGTAATGAGAAATTCAAAGTCAGGCGACATTTAACCAAATGACCTCAGAATTATACTTGCTTTATGCTTTAATACATTTTATTTATATATACGTTCGTTTGAGTCGCTTAGCTGTAAAAGATATGCAACTTAAACAAGCATGTATGTATGCCATAACATTTTGGCTTTTAAAAGTTTTGTCTTGTCTTGAGATGAAAATATTAAGGTGCATTTATCTAGTCATTTAAGCTATTTTAATGCGTGAAAAGTAACGTTTGACCAGCCTATGAATAATTATCTAATTAAAAAAAATATATTTTTTTTAAAAACAATATATATCGTGTTCTTAGTAACTCTTTTTATTTTACTGGTTTTCATGTAAATCTTTATAACTCTGTACATTCGGGCTTACACTTTAGAGGAAGTTAGTAAAATTTACTTAAATGTGCAAGGATAAAAAATACTAAGAATATTTTATAACACATAAATTTCTTAGAAATGTGCTATGTGCTAACGTTATATCACATAATTTTAATTAATATCTTTATTTATATTTAGATAAACGTGCATTGTTTGTTTCAGTGTATACGCTGTATATATACGGAATAATAAACTTTAATATTCGATTTATCAGTACATTGTTTAAATTGAAGTTAGTTACATTATTTAAATCGGGCTGTAAACAAAAATAATATGGAGTGTCTCACTGTACAATATTCAAAGCGTTCTAAAAAAAATACGTTGTCGTCACCATGTGCGCTGTGTACTTTTGTTTAAATAAGTTTTATAAAAAATGTATTGGTCACATATTTTTAATATTTATGCAAATGCTTTTCATATTTTGTAGATATCTAATTAAAAACAAATATTTATTACACTATATTCAAAACATATAGGTAAATGATTCTCCACTTTGCAGAAGACGCATATCAACAAAAAGATAAAACTGTTTGTTTCACGTATAATTTGGTAAAACATCATTTACAAATAATTAGCATTAATTTTCCAGTTTCTCTGTTATCCACGCTTTCACCCTTAACCTCTTTTCATAATAAATAAACTTGACGGAGTTAATATCCCCCTAGACGTCAATCTATGCTTTTTATGTTGTCGGAGGCCCATTTAAAATTCTGCTTCCAATTTTTAGGGTTATTCCAATATAGGACGGGGTTATATTTTATTAGAGACTTTAAAATTTATGAAACCGTGAAATTTGCATTTTAATACGAACTTCCTACCTGGTTCAAACAACCTCGGAAATATGCCGACGAAATATCTCATATATAGTTTACTTTAACAACAAATAACCTACAAGTGAATTTGCAATACACGAGCAATTTTTGATTTATACCTACATAAAGATTAGTTCACAACAGTGGCAGTTCTTATTTTAGGAATTTAGGCGTTCTGAATGAACTAGTTGATTAAACTACTAAACAACAAACCAAAATGCAAACATTTACCAATTTTTAAAGAAGCTCTAGACGTAAAACGCATTTTGAAAAATTTGCTACTAAGGAAGTTAGCGAAGAGCTAAAAAAACCTTCACCTAAAAATAATTCCAACTGTTTTGAAACTTGGCACACTTAGAGGTATCTTGTGATGAATCTTATGAAAGTCCTGTTGAATCCCAGGGGAGTCAAATTTGCAATCATATAGTGAGGAGGTAAAATGTCCAGCCTCTTCTGTACCACTAGAGAGACCTTCCAACAAAATTTAAAGGAATTTAATAGGTTACGCTCTAGAACAATTTTTGGTATAAAAATGGCAGTTATAATGTTCAACACGGCGCACAGTGTAAGTTATGCATGTAATTTGTTGACCATAAGTCCAAATCACTAAATATTTTGTTGACTTCTTTAGATATTTTAGAAGTAATGTTTAATAGGCTGGTTACCGTATTTATTTTTGCTGGTCATTCATTTCTTTTTGAATGAGCTGTCATTAATTTTGCCAGTTTTGATAATCACTTCGCGTCTTGCAAATTTTGTGATTTAAGCCTGGGTTATAGATTGAAAAGGTTTGTGTCTTGCGTCGTCCGTTTGAGGTAAGTATTTCGGCTGGTTCTTAGCTCGAGTTATAGATTGACAACGTTTGCGCTTTGCGTCGCCCGTGAAACTAACCTTTCTTTAATGTTTATATTTATCGCCTTTATGTATAATGCAATTTTGTCTTGCCTGTTTTTCAGTTTATGAGCGTTTTTTTAATTTGCTGAGCATGGATAATCAAAATCACACTAAGGATGCCTAATAAGGATTAGGCATTGTGGATATATTAATGTGTGCCGCAGCTGTACGTTATTGAAGAGAAGGCGGCAAAGAAGATCGCGAATTCGGCCTATTAATTGAGGTGGACATACTCATAACTCCTACCAGTATTTTCTTAAAATTAAAGACAATGACCTCAAGCAGATTTTTTAAATGGACGAGAATGTTATATGTATATATTAATGTCAAATTTTTTACGAAGGACGAAAGTTTCAAAAAGCCCTCTAAACTCTGACAATTTCATTGGTTGCAGCTTAACGCAAACGTCAATTTTCGCCAGCCGCTTCCATCAAAGTTAAAGATCGCCATCTTTTCGACGCCTAGTGGAAACTCAAATGGATGGTGGCAAAAATATAACCATACCCATTGAACATAAGAATGTTTGTAGATTAGTTTTTTATAAAAATGTGGGACCTAAATTGGTTTTATAAAGTATTTTACTTTTTATTCGCCGTTCTGAAATTTCTCTAGTTTTAAACATATTAGAATTTGACTAAAGTATAAATTTAAGTATTGAATCGAGTTGACTGAATTCCTTCATTGAAACTTTTAGCTCAACTAATGTATTTTTTGAAACTGTAATAAAAGTTTGCGGATTTTTTCAGAAATTAGGCAGTTCTATTTAAGTTAGAAGACAAGGGGCCATTTTTTAAATTTAAATATTAAACATCATGTCTTATATTGTGTTGAAATTTGTCCTGCAGTTTATCAATTCGATAGCTGTCATTTTTTACTGAAGTCTTTCTTTAATAACAACTACACTGCCCATTTTTTAAAGGGAATATCTGGATTTATTTAAAAAAAAAACATTAATACAGTGGAATTTTTTCCAAAAAAAAAATTGTATGAAGTTTTTCTCCAAAAATTTTTATGGACGATATTATGATAAATAATTGCTCTTAATTATATGTTTTTGTGACAAAATAGTATATGAATCAACGAGCATGTATAATCATCTCTGGTAATTAAGACACTGGCCTTCGGATCGTTTCGCAAACTTCATCCTCGTGGGTAATAGCTATTACATACGAGTAGAATAGTATACTTTTTCTGCGACTTATTAGCCTTTATAATAATGTCACCAAGCATGGTTCATTTGATTAATAGACTCGTAAAGTAATTTTGTTAAATTCTGAATTCTGGAGTAACGTCACATCAAATTTCTTTGAAGGCAGATAATTTCTATAATATTTATCTAAAAGAGCTGAAATTGTGTACACTCTACTAGCATGTGATACTTCATTAAACGGAGAAAAATATGATTTTTCGATTTTAACGTATGAGCCCATTGAACCCATGAGGGCCATGAGTAATAAATTATTACGCAGGGGTAAATATAGGCGTTATTATCTATTCAAAACCTGGGAATAACAATAATATTATTATTAAAAATATATATATTTTTTTTTTAAATTTTCGGTGTATTTTGTTTTTGACATATACTCAGTTATCCGCTTCAAAAACTCGCAATATATTTTATACTCTATTTCAGAGGTACAGGAAATGAGCGAAAGTTTCTTTTTTAGAATAAGTGTTTTTTTTTTATTTGATAATAACAAATATTATATTATCTATTGGAATAATCAACTTGAAACCAGTGTCATTTGATTGATCATTGAGTTTTGATAACTAAGACAGAAAAGCACAAACCCTTTTGCTCAAATTTCATCCGTCGACAGTTGACAGCCGCTCAAAATATGAAATTTTAATTTTTCACCTGCCATTATTTCGAACGGTTGAAGATATTACATAACTTTAAATACAATATATTGATAAAATTTTTATTATAATTCCAATATGTAGTAGTATACAGAGTATTCCATAAGAAAAAATACATTTTTTGGTTTATTACTTTTTTGAAACACTGTATTTTTTACGTTATTCGCCTCTTTGAATCCTGCAATTGTCATATGAAATTATTGTATATATCTTGTAGTTTAGGAGCTATTTAAGGCGAAAACCTTGTTGATGCGTTCTGTATAAATATTGCTCTTAATTTAGATCTTTCACAATTATTTTAACAGGATTAAAAAACTTGTCCTTAAAAAACCACTAAATGTTTGGCAAAAAATCATTTATGTTTAACTGAAACTGAAATATTATTCATTATTCTGTGGTTTTTCAGTAAAGGTTGTTCTTCAAATATTGATTGTACAATTTGTAACCATTTTCACCTAAAAATATTGCACACATATGTAATACATTTTGCGGTAATAGAACATTCCAAGTAACCGCTTTGAACTGTTACACATTTAAATTAGTTTAGTCAATTTCTTTTTTGACGGCATCCTGTATAAATTACAAATTTCCTGATATGTACGAGACATCTTTAGATGAATTATTTTACGTTAGGTTGTGTAAACTGCAATGTAAGAGGCACCCATACACATCTCATTTTTAATATGTCGTTTCAGTTAGTTGAAAATGTTTTTAAGATACCCTGTATATAGTATAAAATGTTCTAAAAAATAAAAATATTAAATTAATTGAACATCCAACTGCCTCTTTAGCAGTTGCAAACCAAATCGGACAGATTCAAATAAAAAAATAGTTTTGGCCAACCGTCTCATATACCAGCTTTCTGTGCGGCGGTTGGATGCCATCTTAAATCTTTTTTAAATAGATAGAAGCGTCGATTGACACATTATTTTGAAGGTCTCTTCAACCTTAATTCATATCCATGATTTGAAATTACTAAAATAATCCATTTCAAGAAGGCTGTCATTCACAAATGTTAGAAGTATGACATTTAACCAATGATGTCTTGATTTTATGAAATTTAAAGGGAATATTAGTTGATGAAAATACTATTTGTCGAAGAGCGTTTGATCCCTTATGTTTCGTCCATTTCTAGAATTATCAAGTGTATACGTAATTTAATATTTCAATATGACTGCGTCCTTGATGTACGTGGCATAAGTGAAAATTACCTGAAGAAATTCAATATTTCAAAATCTATTGCTTCTATGCCTTCAAATATATGAAAAAATGGATCGGGAGCATTGACAAATCCTCTTAGACACGAGTTAGAAGCCAATTTCAAATAAGTCTGAGACACCCAAAAATTCCAAAAGTTGGAAAAAATCTATGTTGACGTTAATGTGGCGCTCTATTGGCTATAGGAAAAAACTTTACTAAACGTTTTTATAGGTCCCGGATACCGTTTTCAGAAATCTCGTCTAAGATATTTCGTTTCGAAGATGTAGGCGAAAAACTGAAATAAATTCTGTATTAGTGTATCCACAATATAAATGGCTGTGTATACATTGCGTCCTTATCTATACTTTTATTGGAATATTTGTTCCTTTACTTGCATGGTTTTTTTTTGACTACCAAAGATTTTTCAAGTTTCAAGTTAACTATCTGGCTCGTTCTGTCTTCTCTGTTAGATCGCGCGATGAGTTTCTAATGGAATTATAAGAATATGGGGTGCATTCACCACATCGTCTAGAAATGTTGTTGAAGATCATGTAAATTGGTGCAGTACAACTCTCTCACGGATCTGGCTTAATGTTTCAAATATATAGATTTACTTTAGTTATTATAAAAAGGTGCAAAAACCTATCCTAAAAGCTGAACCCCCACACCCAATTCTTAATTTTTAAATAAAAAAGTTTCACTTCATCGAGTTATTTTAATTTAGTTTGTGCATACATAGTTGTCTGATTAACCCAATTCGCTTTATACTAGTAGGTATTCCGGATGAATAAAAAGTCAGCAAAGCCCCTGGGATTTCCGAGGAATAATTAGTTTTCTAATTTATAATTTATTTTAAAATTATCATCTGTCGGTTTTAAGATCTACAATTTGCTATGAGATTTGATGCAGATTTTAGAAAAACTCATTTTTCGCTGAGATAGAAACCTGTTACCAAACTAGTAAGCTATGCCAGAATAATTAGCACTTTAAATTATTTCCCAACCTTTTTCAGAGCTAAGTTAAAATAAATTACACGTTATCATCAAAAATCAATGTAAATGCAAATATAAGTTTGTTATAAGTATATAAATCTAGATCAACTCAAAAGTCCAAACTTGTTGAACTTTTGTTTTTCAATAAAAAAAAACTATTTCACAACCTTCTTCAGAGCTTAATGTCTAGTCAAAATAAATTACACGATATCAACAAAAATCAAAGTAAATGCAAATGTAAGTTTACTATAAGTATATAAATCTAGATCAAGCCAAAAGTCCAAAGTTGTCGAACTTTTGTTTTTGTTTAAAAGCCCCGCCATGTTGAATGACATTATCTAAGTTAGATTTAAACTATCCAGAATGTTGCCGGATTTTCGTTCGATTTTAAATCCAAACGACGCCAACTTTGTTTAAAATTAGGTTTTGCAATCTCACATTCTTAAAAGTAATTGGTTGGTATTTAGTTTATGGGGAATCGATATATTTGAAAAGCACGAATATTTTATTTATTGCCTTCCTTTAAATTGACTTTAAAATGTACAAGGTGCTGCCGTTTATATGTAAGTTTTCTGATATTGTCTAATACAATAGTATTTGCTTTCTTTTTATATTACTGATAACACGATATTACATAATAAGTGTTATAAAATACATATTATGCACCAATGGAAAAGTTAATTGCTTTACACCATGCATTACGTACTATACTCTACCTACGACCGCTATCACTTGACATTTTGACTAAATTTGTAATTATAGTTTTTCGAATAATGAAACTCACAATTAGCTAACATTTAACATTCCAAACATATTTTCAATTAAGTTTAAACCAATATTTAAGTTTTTTTAACTTTGTTTCGGGAGTCTGAACCACGTACGAGATATACTGTAGTGTTGCTATTGATCTCAAAGTAATCTGTACAGGGTGTCCAAAATAAAAAGCCCTATTCTACTATCTGGAAGATCATAAGTGAAAATTTAAGGCAAATAGTTTTTATTTCAGTTGCTTTTAATTTATTTTAGTTTTAATTTACTTTGTTATTATTTATTCAGGCTATTACACTTTTCGTGGGTTCCAGTATAGGGCTATAATGCAATGATTTTGGTTTTATTGTGTTTTTTTGTCAGTTTTTCTTTATATATATTTAAACTAATAGTATTAAAGTAGTTTAAAACCTTTTAAACCCTGTTAGAGCCAGAAAAAGATATAAGTTCATTCTATTTGCAGTCTAATAATTAAATCTTAAAACCTAAGAAAGTTACAGTGTTGCCAAGATTAAGTAATTCGATAATAATAGTTATATAACTATAGATTTGCGACAGAAGAAATGTTTCTAATTGATGAGTCGATACCCTCAGACTAGCAGGTAGCAAAAAAAGAAGCCGAAAAGCTCTTAAAATACAAAAATCTTTAGATTGAGAATCCGTGGATGTGGGGATTACAGACCAATGTAGTTCCAGTTATAATAGGTGTAACAAGTGTGATACAAAAAATTATCAGAAATCCACAGTTATATAAAAGAAATGGAGTGACAGACTCAACATATTTTCGTTATGGGTACAGCACATATAAAAAGAAAAGTACTTCAAGAACAACTAGTTCTAGCAAACCCTAAGAATATATTCTGTTCTTGGACACTGGATTTTTTAACCACTTATTATTATTGTTGTTACTATAATTATTATCGAAATTGACAAACAAGCCCATCCCGGGTGCATGCATCAAAAGGAGGACGCTGGTTCTATGTGTTTTTTTTCTCACTATGTGACAAGTGCTGAGCAAGAGATCTTAGTATGCAGCCCTATGATTTTCAGGTTCTGTTCTATCGTGTTTGGAGCTAGTACAGTTAATGCGATATCGGTATCACATAAACCTTATTCAGTCGCCATATGTGCTGTATCTCGATGGCCAGGTCCGCGTATGTGGTCTTTTTCTCTTGATATTTATCCAACACGTTGTTATTGTTGGGTACTGAGACATCTACCAAATAAGCTGTCTTTGTTTTTTTATTTAACAGTACAACATCAGGGCGATTAGTCGTCACTTGTCTGTCGGTGATAATTGCAGTACAGTTTGAAGGCATTATTTATTATATAATTATTATTATTATCATTATTAATATTATATTAAATTTGTTTTGTGTTCAAAATTACAAGACGCGAAATGAGGTACTACGTAGAATGAATTAGTAAACAAAACTTCCTTTTGCCAACAAATAAGATAATTTGAATATTTGGGCCATATGAATTATTAAAAGTAATAATTCGGGATAAAATTAACAGCTAGAGAGGACCTGGTTCCCGAAAGTCATGGTTAAAAAACTTAAGAACGTTTTCTAGAAAAATTCCAGCTCAACTATTTCGAGCAGCAGTTTCAAAGATCAAAACTGCATGTCATCAACCCCCATAAAGGAAACGGCACAAATAGAAGAAGAAGAATACATCTACTAATTACCAATTTGTGTACTTAATATATAGAATAACACAAAAGATGTACCTTACCGTTGACCCATACACACCGATACAAATAAGTTTTTTCGTCGTAATTAAAATTACACAACTTATAAATTAAAATTTTTTATACAAGGTAGTAAAGACATTAATATTTTATTGTGCTAAATTGAGACTTATCTTTTTTTAAGCTCTATATTATTTTATATTTATATTCTCTTGAGTAATAGGTTCAAAGCTGGAACATAGAGAACTAAATTATAATGACTGACGAGATTAAGAGTTATGTTTTCAACTTACTCGTGCCATTGTACATTTCTTGTTCGATAATACAATTCCTAATACTAGTTCTGATAAATTATAATGTGACTCCAAGAGCAGGTTGTGGATAACTAAAGCTGTATTACTACCTTTCCGGGCCAGCTGATCCGCATTCTCGTTACCGCCAGGTTCCTGATGGGCAGATACCTAGATAAAGCTGACACTATTGTACACCCAGAAGCAATGAATTGATTCTGTTGGATGACAAAACCATAATTGCTGCTTGCCTATGGCATATATAGATATACTTACCAAGATGCGCTCTGAAAAGATTCTCCTGTAAGCAGCAAGTTTTTTGTAATATCAGCACGATCTAAGCAAAATTTACAATTTAAGTTTGATTCTTGCCTTATGTCGATTTTACTATATTTCCACCCAAATTCCCCATTAGAGAGCCGCCTGTGTACCTACTAAAAGAGATCAAGAGAAGCTTCTGAATATAGTCTGAGTGATTGCTAGTAGGTTCTTTTCTCTCTGGATTTTTTTACCATCTAGGGCAGTTTCCATTTATTACCTGTGTTGATGGGACATCTTTGAAATCAGATTACCATTTCTAGGACGTGCTTTTTGTAAATTCTATGTCTTTTTCCTTGCTTGTTTAGCTCAATATGACTCTTGGTAGTTTGTACGTGTCATTCCATCTAGACCAAATATGTGTTAAATTAATTAGATTCTTGTTTCGCATTTCTATTTTTATGCAGTAATCTGTAATCAGTTCGACCCTATATACAGTTCATTGTTTCTATTTGAAAGTCTCTATACAAAGTTATATTTCTGGCATCTGCTACTAGTCTTAATAATCTGTTTTGTATAAGTTGGAGGATTTTTGCCTGGTTGCGTAAGTAGGAATTACATACGTAAAAGGAATAGGATATATTAAATACGAATAGCATATATTAAATTCCAGTGTATCGTGTGTAAATACAGTAAGCAATATAGGACCTAGTGCTCTTATCGTACTTTGTGTGGATATCACGCCATGTAGGGACACGAACAGAAGCATCATGCACGTAGGTAGAAAAAAGTAGGAGACGGTGTGGCAAGATGGGGTATCATCAAAATTTTCAAAATACGTGCTGTCATTTATATAATAGTAACTTCGATAGCTTTTATAGCATAAATATGAATGTCAAGTTTATAACTAGAGGTTCCCGACTTCCATACTCGACGATGTGTTGTAAAAGTTGGCGTTGTAATACTCGAGCATTTTATAATTTAAATATGAAAGTTTAACAAAATATTATCCTCCTTATATTGAGATTGTTTCAAATATAGGTTGGGGTATAAATTGGGTCTATATATCTTACTAAATGTCTTTTTTTAACAGCTAATAATAACCTAACCTAAAAATATTAAATGAGGCAGGTTGGTGACGCTAAAATCCATTTCCACTTACCCCGTCTGGTTAAGTATAAATTTTTTCTTTTCTTTTTTAGACATATTTGAATAACTTAAAAAGCATTTGCTATTATTGAGTAAGTTTTAGATGCATTGTTTTTTTTAGATCATGGTTAGAGATACAAGCATAAGACAACTCGTCAAAATTTGTCGATTGAGGCTCTGAGTAAATTGGAGCAAAAGGAAAAATCTGAATCTTGTTTCATTTTTTTCCTCAACAATGTCAGTCCATCCCACATGTTGGACATCATCGTTATTCTAATACTATCACTGTAAATGAGTTAGGAGAAAATTTAAAAAAGAGTAAAGTTCCCTTGGAGGCCGAGGGACAACATGTAGCTAAATATGCAAAACCGCCTTCAAAAAAGGAAACCTGAAAGTAGTAAATGATAGAAAAACCATTAAAACAAATAAACTAAGCATAAAAAAACACAAAAATTCGATTTCCTCTACTGTATTTTTAAAAATAAGTATAATAAAATTACAAACGGCTATAGAGATAGTCCCTATAAATATTGCCGCAATCAGACATATCAGGCGCCATTGTTTACAGGTTTAAAATAATAATAATTTTTTGTATATATATATATATATATATATATATATATATATATATATACATATATAAATATACGCTAAATGTTAGTTTGAATATTACATTCTCTCTGAAGACGTTACTGTGTAACGAAACAATATTGTCATAGTATTTTTTAAAATACAGTAGTGGAAATCGAATTTTCGTGTTTTTTTGTACGTTGAATTATTCCATCAAGTAACAGCCAACTCCATAGAAATAAATTAAGTTTATAAGAATACGGCGAAAATAACGTGGAGTGATTATGCTGTGGATTTCTTTATACCCAATCCCTAGGAAATTGAGGGTAATGTATAAGATGTGGTAAATTGATCCCGTACAGGTGAAGCCAATAGGGATAAAGATATAGCCTAGGTCTGTACGTTTTGTTAGTAATCATGTTTTACTCCACAGAAAACTCCATCTTGCCCTATCTATAAACAATTACAAGTCCTTGAAATAAGTTTTGTTACTTTATTTTCGTCCCCATCTTACCACATCTTTCCCTGAGTCCTTTTAGCAAGTCGCACATATCCAAGATGAGGTAATTTCTGATGCTAAATCTGGTACGTCACTGAGGACCAATTTCTAATGGATTGAAGAACTTCTAAGATGCTAAAATATGAGAAAAATTATACATCCTAACATTAAAGGGGTCTTCACCTTAACAGGGGGAAGAAAACGTTGAAGTTACAAATGACAAATTCATAATTCTTAGTTACTTTCCTTCTTACTCATATTTCAAAATACTAAGCTATGAAAGAAAAATGACTTTCTAATGGTGTCAACAAAGTCTGAAAAACAATCGCTTGTAATCTCGGCAACAATAATTTCCGATAGAAACCAGATCCAAAATAGGGTGATCTGACTAATTTCTTTACACTATAAACTTTTTTAACTTGAATGTTCTCACGAATATCGTCGATTAGCACTAAATTTTAATTTAAATTATACTTTGTTAACAATAACTTCATTTTGCCATGAGAACGCAAATATATTTACCGAAATACTTATGATGAACAGCCCTTCCGCTAAAATGTCCAAAATTTTCACACAATATAAAACGTGCCTTAAGATGTGAATTAATTGCGACATAACCATAAATAAGCATAATCTTAAATGTCTCTTGTACCATCCGCTTCCTTTTGAGCGGGTTAAGATATATTTTTCAAGTTAAGCGTTTTATAGCATAAAACATTTTAACTGGTACGCTCCAATTTTCCCAGAAATGAAAATTTCTGGATTAGTTTTAAGGATGAATTCTAATGGCCAGATTTGTCAATGTAAGGATTTATATTACCCGTTTACCAAAATTTTTCATTGAGAAGAAACTTTCAATTTAATATTTAAAGAGTTTTTTTTATAAATAGTTTGTAATTATGTCATTTGGCATATAATAAATTTAATATATCGCCCAAATAAGTCAATGAGTTGTGATCGCTTTATGTAAAGAGATTATATAAATAATATAAAGATCTTGAAGAGTCATGCTATCAAATATTTATTCACTGGTCGTATATTGCTTGTTATGGTGCAACGTTTCACTTTTATACTTAGGTATACTTTAATTAGTTTTAAGGTGTTTAAGGATGTAGGGTCTATCATGTTATAGTTACACCTAACTTTTGTATATGTTTTTGAGTGTTCACATCTAATTTTAGTTATAAATTGAATTAAAAGCCAATTTAGAGGACAAATATGATTGTAACCATTAGAATTTCATATCTCCTTAGACAAACGAACTTTTTGTTATCACTATGAATTATTTCAGTAGCTTACCTTCACTTATTTATTTTATATAATTAATTTAGGTCCAATGAATTATTTTGTTTACTACAGGAAAAAAATAGCCTATAGCACTAAACTAAATATAAATATGCATACACAAGTTACATATGCTACATACAAACGATAAAACAACAAATATTTAAATAACTTACATACCAAAAAAGAACTTATAAAAATTAATTATTTTATTAAAAATGGTATTTTTCTAGAAATTATTTATTTATATTTTTTTTTATTTCAAAACATTTCTAATATTTCAAATTCTAATTTAATGAAAAGTGTAAGGTCTCAGTCAAAAGATAAATGTATGAACTAAGAATGTCTCTCGTGTTTCGCAATAACAGACATCAACAGACAATAAAACAATACACATTTTAGAAACTATCGTAGTTTAATAAAATGTGCATTGTTATGTGGTCCACTGATGCCCGTTAGGGCGAAACATGTCATATTTAGTTTATAAATTTAACTTTTTACTTTGTATATTTTTTTTATTGTTTCGGTACTTCCTTCTAAGAGGGATGTAAGTATTCCCTAGTAAAAGGGAGATATGGTAATGGTGAAAAAATCACCCTCCGAGATTTTTGCCGATCTACGCGTTTTAGGGTCCCTAGATCCTAAAAAACAAGTTGTGGCATTTCCGTCGGTCTGTCGTTCTGCCTGTCCGCGGCATAGCTCATAAACTACTTATCCTATTATTTTTATATTTTGGTCAAAAATTCAATATGACGGAACAAAAACTACAAGGCCCATTAACTCTATAGGTTGCCTCGAACGATCTTGACCTATCCCAACTCGGTGTGAGCGATCTACGTCACTCGGCGACCGGCTTGCTTTAGCACGACACTGTCTTATTTTAATTTTAAACTTATGTTTAGGGATGTTGAATCAAATTTTAACCAAGTTTTTTTGCTGAGTGCATTTCAAAAAGCTAGCATCGTATTTGAAAAAGTATGATGTATTTTTAAAGTTTAAAAAAAATATTCTTGTAAACATGACAAAGAGTTGTAAATTTTTAGAAAACGTACTTTTTTTATACAATGTGTCCCAATAATGTGTGTTTTTGTGCTAATAGTTAGAGATAGAAGAAAAGTTTAAATATAAATGTTAGTATATAGGATGACTTATATACCTACTACTACTACTATACTATATTTTATTACATTTTTAAATTTTATCTAAAATTCTACGTCTACTTCACATATTGTCCATAGCTAAGTTTAATTGTTTTCGAGATATTGACATTTAAAAACTGGGATTTTCAATTTTGAACAACAGTCTAAACGGTTCAGATTAGAATAAAACGGTTTGCACTTTCCTGATTTAGTCTTTAATAGTCCATAAATTTCTTCTTTATTTCTAACCGGTACCAAGATATCATCGTTCAAACATCTTTTTTAATAATAGGAAATCAGCACACAATTTATGCTTAAACGGTAACAAATTAAAAATTCTGTTAATAATTTTCTCCATTTTTTTATAAAGGTTTTGGTGGGGGTTCACTTCAGTAAGGCTTCTTTTTTTACCTTTTGTTATTTCGCCAGTTTATTTAAATATTTCATTTTTATAAATAACCTGTGTCTTAGGAACACTCTTGCGGTATCTAGGTTTATATTGTTGTGTCTATTTGTAATTATTTTTAATAGTTTTCCGGTTGTTTTAGTCATCTTTCACTCGAGAAAGTAAAAAAATACTCTGAAAAACACAATTGACAACTATCGCAACGAAAACGTAAAGCTGAATAAGCTATAAACTGGCCGCCTTGTCAGATCGGGTCGCCAGTCAACATCACGAACTCAGTGTCCCCCGCGCGTCCCCCTCGACCGATAGCTGCTCATCGAGGTAACCTATAGAGTTAATGGGTCTTGCAAAAACTCAGCCTCATAAAATGTTTGAAACATCATTACTAACAGACTAATGAATGAACCTCAAATTTTACACAAAAAATTCAGTACCAAGAAACTACTTATCTAGTTGATTTGAAATTCTGTACAAAATTCAATTGTGAAAAAGGAATAAAGTGATAAAATTAAGTGCGAACCCTATATTACAAAAAAATGCTTAAATATTCGGTAAAATTCTAATCCCAGTAAAAAACAACATGCAGAAAAATAATATAAAAATAAAATAAGTGTATCCCTAAAAATAGGGCAGAATAAGATATTGTCCAGGAGGGGCCAACATTAAGTTTTTGGCATAATTTATAAGTAATAACAATAATTTAATTTTCCCGAGGGGGCAAGACCCTTAATATCTCCTCCGGACGTCAATGTAATAAGTATAAAATTATTTTAATGCGTTTTATATTCATCGTAATTTAATTTAGTTATTAAAGATCTCAGATACAATGATTGCATATAAAATAACCAAGGGATTTCCTTTATTCAAATTATTTGATTCCATTGAAGTTTTGCTTTATTTTCTTATTTCAGACTAAAAAGTTAAATTTGTTTATTTCCTAATATTAACATATGGAAATTGGATTATTTCATTCCCATTTCAAAGTTTACCTTCACTTTAAAGCAATCTTAAACTTTATCTCCCGACAGGATTAATTATTTCTAAAATCGAGGGTTAGATTGTGACTAAATTAAAAGTTTTTGAAATTATAAAAAACGTATTAAGTAATGTATTACCAATTTGATATTTTAATTAATAAATAAATTCTAACTTGCATATTTAAAACTAATATACACTTAATAATAATCTCAACTCAACAGGAGATTGACATCTAAGTTCTTTTAAAAGAGTGGAAAGAAAAAAAAACATAAATCAGAAAAAAAATTAAATAAAATCGACTTCAAAAAAGCAATTGAAAAGTAGAAAATGACATTTTAGACGACCTAAAAAATTTGACTTATGAACTCGGTGTCAAACTATTATTTGATTACTAAGTTAGGTTAGGTTTTGATATTGCTTTTTTCGTAGTTCGTAGAGTCTAAAGACATAATGGCGTAATACCTCAAGGAATATCTATTTATTACAATTTATAAGTTTAACGCAGGCTTCATAAGTCAAATTTTTAAAGTCAGATGAAATTAATTTTTCACTTCTCAGTGCGTTTCCACGCCGGTTTATTTTTCTTCAAAAAATATTTTATTATTATTAATAATTATTATTATTATTATTTTTAGTTTCTTTCCTTTTAAAAACTTGTAATTTTTTATATATATAGGTTTAAAAGCGGCAGTGCAAAAACTCTATTTAACTATGTATTGCCTTATAATATAAAAGTAATAATAATAATAAAACGTCTATTAGTTTCCAATGAGTGCAGTAAACAAAGTTTTCAAAATAAGAGTAATAATAATAATCATGGTAACTAACGGGCGTTGTTTTCAGATTTCAGGGATGCTCCTTCCCCCGATTCTATTGAGACCAAAAATATTTAAAAGTTGAAAGAGAAATTAATGAGTAGTTAGTAATTAAATGTTTAAAAAATCGAAAGGTTAAGGATAGGGAAAGGGAAAGGTATTAAGTTTCAAATTTAGCATTTTGTGACGTAGGCAATCAATTAAAAATTTGGTTAAGAAGAAGCAGTTTGGTTTTTCTCTTGAAAACTTTTTCTGAGAAAGTAAACTCATTTATTTCAAATTTATTTATTAAATGTGCAATTAAATAAGAAAAAGACCTATAAGAAAATTGTTTTTTGTGTAACGGTATAGCTAATAGATTTTTTCGTTTTATATTAAGATTGTGCACATCAGTACGATTAATTTTTTTGTGTAAATATGGCAAAGAACAAGAGCATGTAAGACTCGTCTCTCTCTCGTGCATATTTAACCAAATTGCTTCTTTTATGAGTCACGTCTTTTTATACCAAAAATAAGTTTTAGACAGGAATTTTGGGGGCTTTGTATTCTATTAGAGTAGACATTATTAAGACAAGGTCCATAGATGCACAGAAAATATTGTGTTTACCAACACAACTAATTTTTATTATCAATAAAAGCGTTTGTCAAATATTAACATTTTCAGCACATTTTCTGTTACTAGGCACGCTACTAAAATTAGTGTAACCTACCTCAATGTTTGTCCAAATTCCTATAGTTTGCTTTTTCTTTTTCATCTCTTGATGAACATATTTTTCAAATGCATTCTTTCTTTTCGACGCTGTATGTAGTCGAGCTAACCACGTTTAATAGGCGATTACATCTATATAGTTTTTTAAACACTTTTGTATTTTTAATTAATGCATTTTTATATATTCTGAGAGGTTAAATTAGAAAAACGTTATTTATTTTAGAACAGATATCTTTTATCTTACCATCCACAATTTATATGTTTTAAATAGTAAGAATTATTTGAAAAAAGTTTCACATTCAGAAATTAATGTAAAGGCGCAAGTTTTAATAGTGTAAATTAAAGCAAGAGCTACAGTTGCTACATATATATATATATATATGTATAGTTATAATCATTTGCTGTCACAACCTGATGAGAGGTATGTAAAGATTGTGCGGCTGCAGCCAAAAATGATTATAATTCTTAAGGCACAATAAGTAAAGTAAATGCTCCAAGAATATACGTGTTTATCCGACCTATACTAATAAATTTCAAATAAAAATAACGTTATATCGACACAAATAATTAATATTGAGAGTCATACATAGAGATACATATAAATATACATTACGGAATCCATTATTTAGCCCCGAGTACTTAAAAACATAACGTAATTTTGTCACCCTTTAATTGAGCAGCGAAACAAAGCGAGGCGAAAATAAAGGTAAAATACCACTCATCACAAACAGGAAAAGGTTTGTTGTATTTTCAGCACTTTTTATTGAAAGCTTGACAGGTAATAAACCAACCCGACATTGAGCGCAAATGTATGGCAGCCGGAATAAATAAACAGTCAACAACAAGCCTGCGACATATTTTTTGCAGGGTAAATTTAGTATTGTATTTAAGTTATCCAGTGATATCATATTGATTCAAAACTATGTTTTTATCTGCCTCATCATATATATATATATATATATATATATATATATATATATATATATATATATATATATATATATATATTATATATTCTTGGTTTCAGGTCATTACATTAAAGAACAAATCAGAAGGTATCTTTTAAACATATATTTGAGACCTCGGTAACGTTTCGACCATAGTTTTGGTCTATTTCAAACCTAAAAGATTTTTTTTAGCACAATTTCTATGTTATAAATAATAGTATTTAAAATTTAAGACTTACCATAGAACGTAAAATTTTCAAATAAACAATACTACTGAAATACACATATTCTGACATATACTATGAACATTTTTTTACATTTTAAAATTACTGGGACGTTCACAGTGTTATAATCAGACAAATAGAACAAATTTGAGTGATTATAATAAAGTTTCATAGTTAAATGTATGATTTTAAGACATTTCGTGATTTGTGGCAACGAATCTGATGAAATATATTGCTTTTTTTTATTAATTGGCGTTTTTGTTTTTAAATTACTGAAAGTTTTTGCCAGCAAGTTATATCCTTTGTAGCTTGTCACGTTGTTATATCTTATAAAAAGTTTTTGAAATTGTTGGGATAAACCATTTATGAAAGGCAAAGAAATTTATTTTGTTTTCGAACAATTTGATTTAATATTAGAGTCTTCAGAATTGTAATATTAATGAATTCTGCTTTTGAATAATTTATTAACTAAGTATGAAAGATATTGGTTTAGATGCAATGCTTTTTTTGCTATTCTATTGGACCAAGTTTGTTTTGTGTACCATTTTATCTTAATTTTATTTCCTATATGAGGTAAAGTTAGGTCCAAAAAACTGATTCGGTTGTTCTATTTGGTTTCAATTGTAAATTGTAGCCTTTTGTGGTATTGATTGAAGTGTTTTAATATATTTTTTGCTGGATCAGTTGAAATTGCAGTGATACAATCATCGACATAAGGATAAAAAAGATATATTAAATTTTACATTATTTAGGACACTTTCTTCTAGCTCCTCTATTACTATTTGGGCAACCACGCTCGATATCGATGCTTCTATAGCACAACTTTCTATTGGTTTATATAGCTGATCTTTGTATACAAAATACGTAGAATTTAATGTTAATTCTGCTGCCTTTAGGAATTCATTTTGGGGTATATCTGTGTATTTTTTTTATTTGAAACCATATCTTTTTAATTATTTTGGTAGCCAATTAGATTGGAAGGTACAAAGTTACAACCTGAAGCGATATTAGTTGATAACTTTCTGAAACTTCTAAATTTTTTAATTTCTGTTTAGGAATTCTGGATATAGTAATTATTTTAATGTACAATATTTTTCAGAATTTCTTTTAAATACTTTGACAGTGTTGTAAATGGAGATTGAATATATGAGACAATTGGCCGTAATGGGATATTTTCTTTATGCAGTTTAGGTAATCACTATATTTTTATCGGGTGAAATAAAAAGATTTTTTTCCATAAGTCAATTAATTCATTGTTTTTTTTTATACTGGATCGTGGGATCTTGTTTAATTTTTTTGTATGTTTTTGCGTCATTTAGTATTTTTTAAATTTTTATATTGTAGTCAACAGAACTCATTAATACAGTTTTATTTGTTTTAGCAGCTTTTAGAACTTTTATAGAAGGATTGTTTTTCAGAAATCTTTCAGTTTTTGTTAAGTTTATTGTGTGTTTTTTCTTTTTGTTTGTTTGATTTTTTAGTTTAGTTTTAAAGTATGTATAATATATATATATATATATATATATTTATATATATATATATATAAAAAGGTCAAAGAATACGAAATCAATATATATACGAAATCAATATATATATATATATATATATATATATATATATATATTATATATATATATATATATATATATATATATATATATATATATATATATATATATATATATATATATATATATATATATATATATATATATATATATATATATATATATATATATATATATATATATATATATATATATATATATATATATATATATATATATATATATATATATATATATATATATATATATATATATATATATATATATATATATATATATATATATATATATATATATATATATATATATATATATATATATATATATATATATATATATATATATATATATATATATATATATATATATATATATATATATATATATATATATATATATATATATATATACATTTATATATATATATATATATATATATATATATATATATATTCCTGTAACACAATTAATATAATATTAATATTGAAGGGGAACTGTGGTAATACATAGATAGAAGAAAGGAAGGAATTATCATTATTATAATTAAGTGAAATATAAAAATAATTTTCTCGGGATGAGGAGCCATTATCATTGCATAACACATTACTACTTTTATTCTGCCCGCTCTTTCTACATTAATAGAAAGCAGCGGCAACTAATGAACTATTCGAGCTGTAATTTATGTTATTCAACCACAGATGCTCATTTAATAATAAGATGCACGAGTAATATATGAAAAACAAAATGTATGTTACATATAACTTTCTCATAGCCCAGCAACTTTTGCACCATAATTATAATAAGCATTGAAAGCATAACTATAATAAGTAGCATCTACAATATTTCGTGTTTGACCAATAAAAATGGTATAGAATATAGTAAAATATGACCGTGTTTAGTTTAACAGAAAGTTACTTTGTAATTGTATAGACAAATTGTGTTATATTTGACTTTTTGCATGAGCTAAAAGATTCGAGTAAAGTACCCTGTCCTTCTAGGTAAAACCAAAATTTACTTGGATGCCCAAGACCATCTTAACTTATTCGAAAACTATGTAAATTTAATAGTATATAAATTAGTCATTTTTATATATTATGTATCCACCAAATGGATCTCGTCATGCTCTTTATAAATATACTGCAACCAATACATTCTTTTAATAACTAAGTTTAGAAAAAATTGAATTTGGTAAAAGGTTTTGCTCAAAAAAGTATTGTAATATGATATTAAAAAATTAGAGTCATGTAATAAATCTTATATCTTATGTTTTTTTAAACGCCAGAAAACGGACTCTTTCCCAAAATGATTAAAAGTCACAGGAAAAAATTATTTTGTTTTTAATTTAATTGCCATACGCCAAATTTCAACCCCATAGGTTCACTTCAAATGTTTCTTTTTTTAACTTAATTATTCTTTATCACACCCAATGTAAGCAAACATAATTTAAACTACCTATTTTTTATAAATTCACCTAGATGCAGTTTTTAATTATTATTTTATTTTAAGAGCCTTTTTATTGAAGGAAATATAAATGGGTCCAAATTAACGAAAAGTTTATGCAGTTTCCACAATATATCGTTAAATATTTTTAAACCAGATTGTTTATTAAGTTAAAATATATTTATTTATTTCTTTACAAGAACAAAACTGAGAAAACCATTAATTTCAATTTTGTATCGTTTTTAAAAGTAATTAGAACATTTTTTTAAAGTATTGAAATAGTCGCAGTTATAACGAAAGAATTGAATAAACTTTTTATCTAACGATTTTGTGTAATGATATTTTAAATCAGGTTTGCTTATGTTACCTTGCTAAAAATGCATTAAGTTTAAAAAATAGAACAAAATTAAGCCAATAAATGTATAAATTCAAAGAATTTTTTCCTTACGTATTTATCGAAGTTTTGTATTTTTTTTTAAATAAAATGGATTTCTTTGACGTGATTAACTTATTTGCTGATCAGTTACCGTTATCTTTAAAGGTTAGTTGCCTTTATTGTTATAATAAGAGAAAAATCTTGTCATAAGACGCAATGCATTCCCATTAACTCTCCTATGTAGTAGATCATTTTACGTCTCTCTAACACACTGCCGCTAAAAGCAAAAATTTTGCCAAAGTTCTCGAATGTATTTGAAGATAAAGGCATCAAACTAGTATATTTATATATTAATTGTGAAAAGATTCATTTAATGTACATATAAATATCTGTATATAAAAATGTTTAACTCTTTGATCTCCCCTGTATACTATTCTCACAAAGATCATACCAGTACTCTTTTATTACATTTATTTAAATTGAAATAAGCTAATATTGCTATAGTTTTTAGGCTCTACATACTAAATACGTCTAAGAATAACATAACATTTCAAAATCGTAATAAACTTAACCTCGAACTTGTCAAGAGCGTAAGACATAAAATAAATGTAAAAAAATATGTTTTCTAAAAAGCTTTTATTTATATGCTATAATACTAAAAAGTAAAAAATAATTTTTCTTAGTAGTTTATAAATAATAATTTTTTTACATTTATTTTTTTTTTGCTTTTTAATAGTATTTTTACGCACCCTGTTTGAGACATTAACGATTGGACACTATAATATTGTATTGTCATTGGGTTTATGTATGTATACCAAAATTAAGTCATCTTAGAAAACGTAAACTGTTTTGTATAGTTTAGCATTATTTTGTACGTACCCTGTATAAGGTATTCACGATTGAGCATCATATTATTGTATTGCCATCGGGTTTATGTACATATCAACTAACTAACAAGTGAAGTTAAATAGTAGCTTTCGAAATATGAATTTTATACCAAAAAAACTCAGGTTGAACATAGTGAAATGAGATGATGTAATACGATAAATATCAGATATATATTTAGTTGTAAAAACTTGTTTAAATAACATCCCAAAAATGACAAATGTAAAGACAACGGCTATAGGTAGAAAATTTGCATTTTATTTACATCATGATAACCGAGGAATTAATTTTAGGACTCTAATAAAAACGGCATAAAAAGCGAGCCTTGAAATCCTGAACTCTAGAAAGGGCGACCGAAGAACCCTGGTTATGGAAACTGGAAACGTAGGGATCAGTTTGGTCCAGACCGTCGAGCGACTCACTTCGTGTTGTTCGAAGATCGTGCGCCCGTATTTGCCCAACGTGTTTAGATTTTATATAATAACTATCCAAATCGAACAGTGTTGAACATTTTAACACACAGATTAGATAATTCAAATTATTTTAATTAAATACAGTGTTTTATAGATTATGGTATATTTGGTGCAACATGCGAAAATGGATTTTATTTATTTTAATATGTAAGTAATAATTGTGAATGTACTCCGTGCATGAAATAAAATTCTAACTTATAGAAGTAAAAAAATAATTTTTTATACATTCTTCTTTTTCATCACTGAATATTATACGATGCTCAGTTTATATTTTTCAGATATATCATTTAATCAGATAATGATAATTAATGGTTACAAATTGTTTTTAAAATTATTTGGGTAGAACTATTACATGTTTTGGTTTACCAATACAGATTTAACTGTTATAACAAACCATAATATAAACTCTCTTCCTCAGTAATAATGATATATAATAATTTTCTTTTGACAATATTGACAATTGCCTCTATTATGATGGATTGCCGCCACAGACAAAGTCAAATTTAATGTTTTTAGTAAATAGCAAAGTGGTAACCTCTAATATTTCTTTGCTTAACTAGTGTTCTACAAAATACTAAAATATTAGTATATAATCGAAAACCCTATAAATTTTACGTTCACAGAAACTTTAGATATTCCACAGGACATGCTAGGCGAAGCCATACAGTTTGAATATAAGGTAAAGTTCTTAATCTAATAGTGTCGTAATGAGAAAAGCTAAAATTTATTAGACATGAAAAGCGGAAGTAAATTTCCTGACATTATATAAATTTTAACTGTTCTTCTACAAACACTTTCAAGACAATTTAATGAAAATCGATCACAAACACATTATACAATGTGTTATTGTTATACAAAAATTATAAAAAGTTTTTTAATATTTTACCACGATAAGGTAATATGAAAACAGTTAAATAACTAATATCAGTTTTGATATTTTATAAAATATACTTATTGTGTTCGGTAATATGTTTTGATTTATCTCAGTTCTGGCTTTAACGATTGTCACTTATTTAAATGGTTTATGTTAATGTTATAGGACTATATATATATATATATATATATATATATATATATATATATATATATATATATATATATATATATATATATATATATATATATATATATATATATATATATATATATATATATATATATATATATATATATATATATATATATATATATATATATATATATATATATATATATGGTGAAGCTTGGTTACCGCGCTACACGTCTTTCAGTTTCATCAGCAGAGCAGTTTAACCAAGTTAAAAGATATAAAAAACCTAAAACAAGTTCATTAGCGTTAATTAACAGAGAACATAATAAAATTGGTATTAAAGGAAAATAATTTGGTAGAAACGTTTTATAGTGTTTATGGCTGGTATGCACATAACGTTGACTGCTTAAAATAAATAATAAAAAATCAATATTAAAATTAAAAATTATAAACACTGTTGCAATTTGATTTATAAAGCTACCTAATAAATCAATTTTTTAGATATATTTTTTTAGTATATTAACAATTTTAATGTTTGAATGAAATCACATATAATTGATTTTTAAAATGATTTGCTAATGTGTAAAGGTACTTAGTGCTTAATTATAGTTCAATTACGAAAACGTTAGTCAAAGCGTCGTATGAAGTTATAAAAATAGACAAAAATTACCTGGTAATATTTTGTCTTTATAAGCATTATCCAAATGTATTTGTACATATACGTATACGAAAATTATAAACTTACCGTTTCTCCAACATTGGTTCTTTCTGACAAAGTGCAATCTAATCGTTAGTTTCATTTAACTTTATTGTTCTTTAAAGATACATTTGAATACAAGCTTTCAACATTTCAACAACAAATTTTTTATAGTGCTTTAAGTCCTCCCTCTATAGGATTTTCACAAAATAGCTTAAACGAGTTCTTACCAAAAATAATTCCTTCTTTTGTGGCGACTGACAACGGTATGTTGCTAACCGAAATTTTGCTACATGTATCGAACTAGTGATTAGACTAAGGGGTACTCCTTGCCCCTTTGCTCGGAAGTACCTTGTGAATGTGAGAAATTCTATATGAAAATCAAAAGATTTCTTAAAATTAGTTTAAAAACCGGGGTGCACACAAAGGGAGACAAAACAAGAGTGGACTTTGTCAAGTTTACTTTAACGGGTAATCATGCAATTCAGTCGTCGAAAGCTCAAATAACCCAAAAAAATTCATAACTACCAAATAAAAGTGTGTTTATTCATCAAAATGGAAAAGTAATAAGGACTAAGATGCAGAGATTTCTAAAATTTGTAAGCCTAGTTACACGAAGCAAGGTTCTTAAACTTACTTTTGTAATGTATGTAAACCTTAGAATCTGATCAGTTGCAGTTTGCTGGACAGAAAAGATAAAAGTAGTGTGACCTAATATTGATATTTAGTTTTAGTTGATAATGATCACAGCCAGTAAGGATCAAACATTGTAAGAATACTTTAAATACCGTAGAAGACAAATCACTGAGTTGATTTCCTGTTGCTTTACGACATTACTGTAATTTAAATTTAAATGATGATGGAACTTAACAAAATCGGAAGTCGGTAGTATTTTAAGGTCAGTTTATTTTATGTCCCCATATCGGTAGACGACTATAGAACTGTACCGTAATTTATTTATATACTGGAAAAGTTTGGTTACTAATTTTCACTCTAACCGACACTACCCGTTAGCCGTTAAGTTAGTCGTCTTTAATTATCACATGCACAAGTTTCAGTTTTAAAAGTAAGTGTTTAGTATTTAAAACTATCTTATTTTGAATTTTCATTTATCTATATTTGTGCATTATATAAACTAACTGAAATAATGTATTTTGAAATTGCATTAGTTAAAAACAAATGTCTCGTTCTTTTATTTTCTTGCATGCTATTATTTAATGCGTTAATGCATAATGACATGTGTGATATATATGATGTGTTTTGAGATATTTCAATAAAATATAGAATGTATTTTCCTATTCAGACTAAAATGAATCGAATTTTATGAACCCATTTGTTAAAATTTGTATGTACAAAAAATGGGAACAATAATTTATTTCTTGAATAACAACATATTTCTAAATGTGCTGTACGTCTCACTTATTGAATTAATATTATAAATTTTCAACATATTTATATTTGGATCGTTTTAAAAACCTAATTAATTTTAAGCACTTTGCTTTTTATTTATGTCTCAACTAAAACCGTTTTTAGTATTTCTCATGGTAAACCATTATAAAAAATGTATGTATGTTTGTATAATAAAACATAATTGACCAATAAAAGTTTAAGGTATCTGCATTTATTCATGAAAATGAAAATTTAATACTGATTCAGATGCAAAGTTTTTTAATATTTGTAAACCTCCTTACACAAAGCAAGGTTCTTTAACTTCCTGATATAGCACTTTCGGTTGAATAACCATAGGATGGAGTAAGTTGCACTTTGCTGGACATATACGATAAAAACAGTGTGCTCTAACAATAATTTTTAGTTTTCAGTTGATAATGATCACAATTAATAAGGACCAAACATTTTTAGAATATATTAAAGACAATGCAAGTCGTTTAGTTGAATTCATGTTGCTTTACGATATTATTGAGCTATAAAATGTTAATTTAAATGGTTATAGAACTTAATAACTACTAATTTTCACTCGAACCCACACTACATATTTGCCACTAAGTTATGTGCTTTCCTACGTACAAATATTTGATGCGATAATTTTGTGATATATATATATATATATATATATATATATATATATATATATATATATATATATATATATATATATATATATATATATATATATATATATATATATATATATATATATATATATATATATATATATATATATATATATATATATATATATATATATATATATATATATATATATATATATATATATATATATATATATATATATATATATATATATATATATATATATAACAAGAAAATGATCCTTGTTTGGAACATGTTCTGCATCGTATATTCCTAAATATATATATATATATACATATACACAGTATAACAAGAAAATTATCCTTGTTTGGAACATGCTCATCACAGACACACTGCGATTTCGCTCTTATTAGAGCATAGGATAATATGCAAAGGCACAAAATGACGAATTTGGATGTGTTGGGAGTATTAAATGATAGTATGTTTTCATTCCACTTACACCAACGTCATAACAAGAAAATGATCCTTGTTTGGAACGTCGATACGTCTGCTGTTTGCTGGGAGACGATGTTAGTTTATTTTTAGATTACCTTATTGTAATGTACTTGTACACATTTTTATTATTTGGTCGTATAGCCAGTCTGCATTTTCTGCGTTCTGCTTCGATCATCAGAAGGTAATAGGTTTGTCTCCCTTGAAAATAAATTGGTTCTTTTAAAATATGGATGTATACGAACCATCCAAGAAAATTAAAATTAAAAAAATGGTATTATAATGACAATTCTGTCGCAGTAGAAAATAACGAAAAAGAGATGACAGAAATAATTATGGTATGGGCTAGTGTTTTGGAAAATCCGACCATTTCTATTAAAACTGTTGCCGAACAGGTAGATTTGAGCAGGAGGTCAGTAAGAAGAGTGTTAAAAATGAACGGGTATCGATCGTATAAAGTGGGAAAAACCCATGAAATTTTTCCCGATGACAATTTTAGGAGAATGCAGTTTTGTGAACCTGTAATGGAAATGGTAAACAACCACGACAATTTTTTAAGTAATATTGTTTTTACTGACGAATCAAAGTTTTCATTGCATGGTCGGCACAACCCTGCTATAGTCCGTTATTGGTCTCGGTAAAATTGACATTCCAATTTGGAACCCAATATCCATAGAAATTAAATATCTGAGATGGTATGTTGGGTGAAAATATGATTGGTCAATTTATAATCAATGGTTCTTTAAACAGTCCTAAATACCTGAACCTTTTGCAGCAAGAAATCGTTCCAGAAACTAGGGGAATTACAGGGCCAAAATTTAACAGCATTTGCTTTCAACAAGTCGGTTGCCCTGCTCATAACACTATAGCAGTTCAGGAATACCTTAATGCAACCTTTCCAAATAGGCTTATGGG
Source organism: Kuschelorhynchus macadamiae (assembly GCA_030620095.1). Lineage (NCBI taxonomy): Eukaryota > Metazoa > Arthropoda > Insecta > Coleoptera > Curculionidae > Kuschelorhynchus > Kuschelorhynchus macadamiae. The sequence goes on along the minus strand of JAUTXW010000961.1, from coordinate 1,983,239 downwards.
TATATATGGTACCATCTTAGCCTGCTCGATCTCCTGACCTCTCGCCAAATGAGGTTGCGTAAAATCTCAAATTTATAGTTTCCAAGAGAATATGGCTAATAATCTTCAAGAATTACAATTAAATATTGAAAATTTTCATTAATATTTTTTGAGAATAAATTTTTATTTTTTTTATGAGTCAAATTATATTTTTTTCAAAAATATGCAAATGGGTTTATTTATATACATATATATATATATATATATATATATATATATATATATATATATATATATGAAATGTACATTTTAAGATATTCTAATAAAATATAAAATGTGTTTTCTTATTCAGACTAAATTGAATCGAGGTGTGTGTACTCACCTGTTAAACTCATTGAGTATAAAAACAGGAACAATAATTTATTTTTTGAATAACATCACGTTTTCTAAATTTTTCTACTTCTCATTTATTGCACTAGATTATAAATTTTTAAGTTATTTACATTTGGGTCGTTTTAAAAACCATAATTTATTTTAAGCCCTTTACTTTTTTAATAACCATAGGATGGAGTAAGTTGCACTTTGCTGGACATATAAGTTGAAAGCTGTATACCCTAACAATAAAATTTAGTTTTCAATTGATAATGATCACAATTAGTAAGGATCAAACGTTGTAGGAATATATTAAAGATAATGGATGATCAGTCGTTGAGTTGAATTAATGTTGCTTTATGTTATTAATGAGATTAAAATGTTAATTTAAATGGTTATAAAGCTTAATAAAGTCGTAAATCGGTAGTATTTAAGAGCAGTTTATTTTAAGTTCCCGTATCGTAAGACGACTATCGAACTTTGCCGTAATTTATTTAATTATTGGTAAAGTTTGGCTACTAATTTTCACTCTAACCGACACTACATGTTTGCCATTAAGTTAGGCGCCTTTAATTATCACATGCACAAGTTTCAAATTAATAGTAACGCTTTATTTAGTATTTAAAACTTTCTGACTTTGGATTTTCAATTATCCGTCTTTGTGCTTTATGCAATTCAACTGAAATAATATATAAAATTGTATTAGTTAAAAAATTTTCTTCGTCAGTATTCATCCTGAGATTGCGAAAAGAGCTTATAAATTCAAGGTATTATGATCCAATATGTGTGATACATGAAGATTTGTATGTTACAACATATTGTAATAAAATATAAAACTCTTATTTAGACTAAATTTGACTAAGTTTTAATGTTATTTATATTTGGTTGATTTAGAAAGGATAATTTATTTCAAGCACTTTACTTTTTGCTTATATTTTTTTTGAAACCGTTTTTAATATTTGTCGAGGTAACTCAGGAAATATTTAATAAAACCTCATTTGCTATTTAAACTAAATGTATTTCTTTTATCCAATTGTTAAAATTTTTAGTCAAAATTCAAAATATAGTTTAACTTTTATATATTGCAATTGCACCACTAACATCCCCACATTAATATTCCGGATATCCAAAACTGAAGTGATAAATCTATCTGCATCTATTGGAATAATATCATGACATCATTTTTATATTTTTAAAAATAATTGTTGTGCTATACTGGAACTTATATTTCAACAATTTAGCTACCCTAAACTTGCATTCTACCCGACATATATGAATAAATTTGGTTTTTTTGATTTCATGTAGAATTCGTGGTTTTGATCATGAAGATCCTTGAAAATATCTAGTAGCCAAACCTCGATCTAAATCCGATAACCACGAATTCCCAAATGGTGGCTTTTTTAGTAATTGACATCGTTCTATAGATGAGGTAGAGATATAGAGATTATGGTTATCTATACAGCTTTTCATTTTGAACCGAAAAATGGAGAAATGTAGTGAATGAAAGTTCAAGTGATATTTAAGCCATAACTTTAAAGCCAAAGTTTAACAAAAACACACAAAATTGGCAAATTTCCTTTACCCGGAACTTTCCTCGTTATGAATCTTTTCAGTACATAGTCATTTAGTAATACATATATACTATCTTTTAAAACATTTTTATTGGGCGCTATTTTGTCCATTATATTGCTTTCCTACCAATATTTTACCATTTCCTACCTATCCCGCACTTGATTTATGGGCTTAGAATAAATTCAATAAGTACTTTTTACATTGTCACACTACGTTGATTTTTTAAAAAAATTATTAGACCGTCATTTTGTTCGACCATCTTGAATTCGTACAACTTTACCTCTAGATCACACTTAATGCTTGCAGAAAATTTGAAATCAATCTAATGAGTAGCTTTTTTCAGGACGATTTTATAAATAATATATTAGGCTGCTATTTTGTTTTACTATCTTATATCCATACCAAAATGTTATCAATTGTCAACCTGGGGATAGGTACTGTAAATAAAATAGAGATTCTTCACAAATGCAAAAAGTTAAAGAAAATGGAACTTCGAAAAAAGAATAAACCCCAGGGTATCTCCCGACCATACAAATTATTTTATCCTGCAATCGCTAGCAGCAAAGTCTCGCTTCCAAAATGTGCCCCACAGGTCCAGTACCTGGAAGTCTTCGTCTAAGACTCTCCTCTAAACACCTCACTTGTAGTTCCTCTATCAAGCAGGCTTTTCGCTGTCTAGTGTCCCTCAGGTCCACTACCTGGAGGTCTTCGTTTTGGCTACCGTACTCGTAACTCTCTAACAAGTAGGTTTTCGCTTCTAGGTGCCACATAAGTCTACTACCTGGAGGTCTTCTTCTTGATCTGACCAGAGTCGTTTCTCTCCGATAACTGATCCCGTTTCTACGCTTTTCGCCTTTTTATAAGGGAGGGTGATATCGTATCACAATCAATTCATTCCTTTGTAACACTTGATATTTGTGCAAAATTTGAGGAAATTTGATAATTATTTTTTTAGTAACAATATTTGATCGTTTCACTAGGCCGTCAACTTGTTCCGACATTGGATTTTCACCAAAATATTACAAGGTCATCCCCATATTATGACCATTAATTTTTGACTAAAATTCGAAGTCACTCTGATGAGTAATTTTTAAGCTATGCTGCGAATTGACAGACAGACAGGCGGCCCGACGGAATTCATAAAAATACTTTTTGAATATTTATCTAGAGACGCTAAAGCCTTAAAATATGTAAAATCTGAGAGGGTGATTTTTTCACATTTACTAACATTTTATTTGACCGACAATTTGTTTCGCCTTCTTGAGTTAGTACCACAGTTTTACTACTTCATCTCTATACCGTAATTAGTTACAGCATACAATTTGAAATCAGTCCAATAAGTTGTTTTTCAGAATGAATTTTTAAATAGTCCATTAAGCAGCCATTTTGTTCCGCCGTCTTGGATTCGTACCAAAATTTGCTGACTCCTACATAATACTTGATATCTGTGCAAAATTTGAGATAAGTTGGATAAGTAGTTTTTTAACATTTCACTAGGCCGCCATTTTGTTTTGCCATGTTGAATTTTTTCAAAATGGTACTATGCCGTCCGTATATGACCCTTAACTTTTGATCAAAATTTGAAGTCACTTGGGTAAGGAGTTTTTTAGCTATGCTGCTAACAGACAGACCGACAGACAGACAGACCCACGGAATTGAGAAAACATGTTTTTCGGCATCTAGGGACTCGAAACGTAAAGATCTGAAAACATTTTGGAGGGTGATTTTTTCACGATTATAATACCTTTTACGAGGGAAGTAATGAAAGCAACGTGGATTTTTACTTCCCTCATAAAACGGAAATATTATAATCGTGAAAAAATCACCCTCCGAGGTTTTTTCAGATATTTACGCTTCAATGTCCCTAGATGCCGGAAAATATTTTTTCTCAATTCCGTCGATATATCTGTCTGTCGGTCTGTCTGTTCGCGGGGTCATATGGGAATGACCTTCTAACATTTCGGTTAAAATCCAATATGGGAGAAAAAATGGCGATTTGGCGAAATTTAAGAGAAAAATATGACTGAAAATCTTCTTATCCAATTTATCTCAAATTTGGTACAAAATTCAAATTGTGTACCATAACTAATTACGGTATAGAGATGAACTAGCAAAACTATGATACTAATTCAAGATGTCGGAACAAAATGTAAATGTGAAAAAGTCATCCTCTCAGGTTTTACATATCTTCATATTTTCATGGTCTGTCTATCTGTCTGTTCGAGGCATAGCTAAAAACTACCTACCCAACTGACTTCAACAACATCAAACATTAAGGGTCATATGTGGATGACCTGGTTATATTTTGGTAAAAGTCCAATATGCCGCAATAAGATGGCGGCCTAGTGAAACTAAAAAAACTAATTATCCAATTTACCTCAAATTTTGTACAAAAAACAAGTGTTACATAGGAATGAACTGAATGATAACATTTTAGTATGAATATAAGATAGCAAAACAAAATGGCGGCCTAATAAAATATTTGAAAAAATCAGCCTGAAAAAACTACTTATTAGATTAATTTCCATTTTTGTGCAAGCAATATAGGGTTAAGTTGTGATAGAATTCAAGATGGAGGAACAAATAGCGACCAAATAAAATTTTGAAAAAATCAACGCAAAAAATTCAGTTATTCAATTGAAACATTAAATGTGTTATAGGGATAAAATGGAACAAATTCAATATGACGTAACAAAATGCGGTGTGTCTATGTAAAAACTACTTACTGAACTTATTTTAAATTATGCCCAAAAATCAAATGTGCATAAGTTACAACTGGTAACACATTGGCAGGAATCCAATATGATGGAACAAAATGGCGCCCAATAAAAATGTTTGAAAAGTCAGTATGCTGACTAAATTGGGTCACACTTCACTATTAATAAAAGGAAAGATTCATAACGGGTAAAGGAAATTTACCGATTTTTTTGTCTTGTAGTCTATTTTAACATGATCAAAATATGCCACCAATATTTTAATTACAGGAGCCGTAGATGACAAAATGTATTTAAACCTTTTGAATATCCTGTGCAAAGGAAATTGTAGTGTATTTATATTATTGGGCATGTGTAAAGTTCTAGTAAATTTTCTAATAAAATACATAATATTAAATATAATATTTTTGGCAAATTGTCCTTGCCTTAAACTAAAAATATAATGAACTAAATAAATGATAATTTCAAAAGAGCTTCTATGAGAATCAGTTGGGTAATTTCTTCTTTAGTAAATTTAATCAAACTAAATCATTAAAACTAAAACATAACACTACCTATCTAGCATGTTCAGCCACAAAGGGTGAGCTTATTATATTTTATTAAACTTTTAAAATAATCTGTTTTAGTTTCTGGTTGAACTTCGGCTAAACCGAAAGTTGATAGCATCGAACAGACTTTAAAAAGTTAAGATAGAAAATTGCATTTCGGTCTTAGTTTCACCGCTTAACGGATAGAGGGCTCTTAATGTGTCAAACTGAAAATTCCTGAAATCAGTTAAATTTGGAAATAGAAGTTAAATTTTAGAATATTCCTTTGACCTAAAAAAATAATATCAGGACTATTTAATTTTTAAAAAAGTGTATAAAATCATAATTCTTACACAAATGATCAAATCAGTATTACCGAAATATCAACAGCCGAAAAAATAAATTTAACGGGTAAAATAGTTTTTCGAGTTTAATGTTCCACCATATATGATGTAACTAACATTTTCCAAGTGAAGTTCAACTAGAGAGTTTTTTTACCATTTGAGTTATTTAGTTTTCATTGTATTCATAAGTTTATTGAAAACTAGTTAACACATTAACGTTATGCATGATTGGGCTTCTCACCCGAAAAATAACTGTCCATGCTTAGAACCATTGAATAAAGAAAACAAAGGCAGGAGTGTAAACTCTCTTATTGTTGTGCGGTATGGCTTTTGCATATTGCGGATGTAACTTCCGGCTGGCACTGTTTTTCTCTTTTATAGAATTTTAGGGAAATATATATATAGCAATTAAATAACAAATGTTACTTTGAGTTTTATTACTTCCCACGTAAAGGGAAGTATGGTTATCGTGAAAAAATCACCGTCCGAGATGTTTTCAAATATTTACGTTTCAGGGTCCCTAGATGCCAAAAAACATGTTTTCTCAATTCCGTCGGTCTATCTATCTGTCTGTCTGTTCGCGGCATAGCTAAAACCACTATTTACCCGATTGACTTCAAATTTTGGTCAACAATTAATTGTCATATGGGGATGGCCTGGTAATATTCTAGAAAAAATGAGGGAAAACAAAATGGCGGCTTAATGAAATGTTAAAAAATTAATACTTAAGAACTACTTAACTGATTTCCTTTAAGTTTTGTACAAAAATCAAGGGCTATGTAAGAATTAACTGGTAAAATTTTGGTACGAATCCAAGATGACGGCTTAATCAAATGTTTAAAAATTCTGCATGAAAAAATTACTTAATGGATTGATTTTAAATTCTGTGTAATAATTGATTGTGGTATAGAGATGAACTGGTTTAATTGTGGTACGAATTCAATATGGTGGAACAAAATGGCGGCCAAATAAAATGCTTGTAATAGTGAAAAAAACCCTTTTGCATATATTCATGTTTGAGCTTTCTTATATGCCAAATATTATATATGTTTTATCAATTCCTTCGGTCTGTCTGTCTGTCAGTTCCCGACATAGCTTTAAAACTACATACACGATTGACTTCAAATTCGAGTCAAAAATTAATGGTCATATGGGGATGGCTTGGTAAAATTTTGGTATGAATTCAAGACAACAAAACACAATGGCAGTCTAATAAAATATTTAAAAAATCATCCTGACAAAACTGCTTAATAGATTAATTTAAAATTTTGTACCAGCGTTCAGTATGGTATAGAAATAAACTAGTAAATTTGTGATACGAATTCAAGATGGCGGCCAAATAAAATGGTTAAAAATCAACGTACAAAAATCTTCTCATTCAATCGACTTTAAGTTTTGCAGAAAAATTAAATGTGATAGAGAGATAAACGGATAAGACGGAAAAAGTCGCGATGTGTAAAAACTACTTATTCAATATGTTACTACCCTCGCAAAAGGAGTACTATAATAGCTTATCTTACTTATACTACTTATCCAATTTACTTTGCAGAAAAATCAGTTGCTCTGTAGGAATTAACTGGTAATATTTTGGTACGAATCCAAGATGGCTAAACAAAATGGCGGCTTAATAAAATATTTGAAAATTCTGCTTGAAAAACTACTTAATGGATTGATTTCAAATTTTTTGCGATTATTAATTGTGTTATAGAGATGAAATAATATAATTGTGGTAAAAATTCAAGATGGCGGAACAAAATGGCGGCGAAATAAAATGTTTATCTTCATGTTTTAGCGTTCCTAAATGCCAAATAACATGTTCATGATGTCACTTAGCGGCAGAGCTTAAAAACTACTTATTCGATCGGCTTCAAATTTTGTTCAAAATTTCATATGGGGATGACCTGGTAATATTTTGGTAAAAATCCAATATGGGGCACCACTTATTTAATATATTTTAAATTATTCTTGTGGTACGAATCCAAAATGGTGAAACAAAATGGCGCCTAATAAGAAAATATGTATCACTAAGTGATTTTTTACCGAACTAAATTGGGTCACACTTCTCCATTTCTAATAATTAGAAAGATTCGTAACGAGGGAAGTTCCGGGTAAAGGAAATTAAAAGATTTTTTTAAATCTGGATTAACAAATTACAATTACACCGTAAACTGTAATGTATGTCTTTAAGGTTACGTCTTTTATGAAAAATTCAAAAGTCAGTGAATAAGCTTTATTCATTGGCAAAAGTGAACTACCCAAAGACAAAATATCTAAATAAATACGCCAAAATGTACTCACCAATAAAACGTAATCCCTAAACTAGGGGAGTTTAGGGCCGCACAACTCACTTACAAAGCACAAAAATATCACTCAAATGAAACACAAGCCAAAACAAAATGATGAATACGGCCGACTTCCGTCGCACGTATCTCCTTGTTAAACAACTGTCATGCTCCTTCCGGTGATTTTTTTATTGAATGGTTAAAATGTTTATTTTTATATTTTATACAGTTGCAAAACTGATATATTACACTGCAATCCCTTTTAAAACTAGTTTCAAAAGCGGATAATAACAAAATTTATATGGTCCTCTAGACTATACTACCAATTGTGGGTTTTATTAAAAGCGTTGCCATAAAACGTTTTGAAATCATTATTCCGGGTGTCTCTATACATATTTGTACAAATGTGAAAATATAAACAATGTTTGGTAATATCGGGTTTCACTGAATTTTGAAGCAGAACAAATATTTATTACAGTTTTCGTCATTTTGACCCCATTTTCTGTTTGAATTAAATTTTGCTGTAAGTCGTCATACTGGAGTAATATGATTATAAATCGAGTCAATGCGAATAACAATTCGAAAATTATACACCAAATATTATTGTTTTAATAAAGCTTAAAAGGAAGCCCTGCCAAAACATAGCTATTTGCTTCTAGCTAGATGCATTGATCTTAAAGGAGTTCTAGCGTAGTAAATTTAATTTGTTTAGCAGGACCTTCGACCCAAATATTGGTAATTAGCAGAGGGGCAAAACCTAAATTTGATGTAGGCAAGATAAATTTTGAAAGGTCCTCTGGTGGCTCAAGAGGACAAATTTTATATATGGAAAAAAATAAAAATGCGCTTCTTCACTTTAGCTAACATTATTAATAACAATAAAAAATTAAAGAAGCAGCAATTTCCTGCTTTTAGCCTCACGGAACTCCTTAATAACTGTATCGTAATCTAGTTCAGGTGCTGTATCTGCTTCAATAGATAAAACTTCCAAAGCTAAAAGTTTATTTGCTGCTCATTGTACAGGGTGGTCCAATAATAGAGAACGCCGGCTGTAGCTAGGAAACTGTTAAATTCGAAAGTTTACCGCTGGGGAATAACAGCAACACAAAAGTGTAAATTGTAATTTTCTCTTAAATTTCCATAATTAAGGTATGTTGAAAATATAAGCATTATATTCTTCGATCAATTACGCAATTTTTTGCTTTATGATTTTTGTCTATTTTCAAAAATAAAGTGGTGGGAGAATGTCAAACATTTTTACTTTCAAATGTAGATATCTTTGTTTTGAATGAACCGATTTTATTTAACTTGATGTCGAAAAAAAGTGTTTTTTTTGCTCTACTTGTGAAACCATAAACTGTACCGGAAAGGGTTATTTTAGTGGTCACTAGATTCTCCAAATATTACTGATTTTCTCAAAAAAAAACAAATGGTTCGTATGACTTTTATATTACTTGGTAGTTAGAGTATTGAATAGTCAAATAAAAAATCCATATCCGCATTTAAATTAAGAAAGTTGATGTTGGTCTCTCAAATCCGAAACGTCTCATTGGAGAATTCATCTTACCGTTTTATAGAGGAGAAAAAGTGAAAATTATCTTCATGTCTCATTTTAATTAATCCCAAAATTTTAGGAAAACCAAGAATCTGGAAAAAACGAGGTTTTATTATACATTTTAGTAATCTTGCATATCTGTAAAAAACCAAACTTAACAAAGGATCAAAACAAAAATACTAAAACTCAGTCTCATAATCACATAAGCTTAGTAATAAAATAGCTAAAGCTAGGACGAGACAGGGCAATTTTTTTGGTTTTTAGGATACTGCTTACAACATTGACTTTATTTAAAATGTTGTACCATACAATTAACATGCATATAATTCGAAATTATTAATTTTATTTGCTAAATTTGCAGCCAAATGTTTTGAAGCAATTTTTTTCAGAAATTTCAAATAAAGCATGGTATTGCATAGACCACCGAGAATCTGATAACGGTTTTAATGTTGAATTCAAAATGTTTTGTTTTAAAACCGACCGGTGAGTTGAAGCAAAGAAAAGATTATATAGCTCTTCAACTTTTGAAAAAAAAAGTACACTAAATATATTCGATTTTGCAGCATCGTTTACAACAAGATTCAAACTATGGTTACACAAATTACAAAGAATGCTCTTGGGTTAATACTTAAAATTCTGTTTATTTAATCATTATATTTGAACTATTGTCATAAACCGTTTTATTTTAATATCTATAACAAAAAAGCGGTACTCGGTTTGAGCAAAATGATTAAACCGAGTTCTAGCCTGCTTCAGTGAAACAACAAAAAAACAACGAAATGAACTAACAACTAACAATGAACTAACAACAAATATATTTAAAATTACTGAAAACTACTAAAAGTATATGCTACTTGACCCTCTATTAAAATTGCCAAAAGTGGAGACTGCAGTCCAATCGACACAGGAAAGATTACAACTTTGTATTGACAATGACGGCCGGCATTTTGAGCATTCGCGAAAGTAGTTTTCAGTAGCTTTTAATATATTTGTTGTTAGTTCATTTCGTCGTTTTTCTTTTGTTGTTTCACTGATGCAAGGTAAAACTCGGGTTAATCTTTTTGCCCAAACCGAGTCCTGCCCTGCCTCGCCCTAGTTTTAGCTATTTTATTGCGTAGCTTATATGATTATGAGACTAAGTTTTAGTAGTTTTTGTTTTGTTTCTTTGTTAAGTTTTGTCCTTAACAGTTATGCAAGATTACTAAAGTTTCGATTGGAGCCTTGTTTTTTTCCGGTTTTCTGGTTTTCCTAAAATTTTAGGATTAATTGAAATGAGAAATGAAAATAATTTCCACATTGCTATTATCACTTTTCTCTCTACAAAACGGCAAGGTTAATTTTCCAAACCGACGTTTCGGATTCGAGAGACCATCATCAACTTTCTTAATTTAAATGCGGACCTGGATATTTTATTTAATTGTTCAATGCTCTTCACAACTACAAAATAACTTGTGATATAAAAGTCATAGCGTACCATTTAATTTTTTAAAGAAAATCAGCTATATTTGGAAAATTCCGAAACAACGCCATCTAGGGACCCCTAACAACTACATTACGGTACAGTTTATGACTCCACAAGTAGAGCAAAATAAGCACTTTTTTGGACATCAAGTTGAATAAAATCGGTTTATTATATATTAGAGGAGCTGTTTCACATCTTTAATGAAGTTGGGTAAATTTGGTATCATTGGAAGTCACTGCCCTCACCCGCTCACAGGACTGTGTGTAAATCCTGACAGTTTTTTCAAAATATGCACTTTTAATTTGTTACATCATAGCGAAAACTAAAATTTTCAAAATGTTGATCTGTTCGTGCTAGTTTTTGGGAGACTGTATAGGTTCATCGCTGCTTTCATAATCGAACATCTTTTTTTTGGCTAATCTTTTATTTTTAAAGTTTTTGGCAGGTCATAACTATTTTTCTCAATAAACTGGCGTACATCAAACAAACATTGTTCGAACCCAGTTTGCCGATATCCTTTGATCCAGTCACAAAGTGTACGCAAATTTTCAAGGCCAATTCTTAAATGCACAGATTGCCATAATTTTCTTATGATATTAACACGCCATAATATCTCATACTATGAATGTAATTATATGATAAAAATGCTAAGCTGAGCATTTCGTTCAAAACCAAATCACAATCATTTAGCGTGTCTAATACTTCCATGTAAATTTTTAAACTTTCAATGCTTCAACAACAATCAAGTTGCAGTAATACGGCCTTCACTACCTCGATTCTGCTTTCCCACCTTGTGCCTGATAAAGGCTTTATAGTAAGCTTTAATTTGCCTCTGATTAATTCCCAGAGCTTGCTGAATTTTGAAAAAAAGAATAGATTTTCTGAATAAAACAAAAAAACTGACGCAAAAGAATTAGCTGCGTTTACCAAAAGCAACTTCCAAATATGACACCCGCAATGTGTAAAAAGTGCCCTGGGATTAATATTTAATATTCATTTTCAACTTACTTTTTTTCTAGCTCTTCCAGTATTGCCTCAATTGTATTGTATATGTAATTATCCAGGGATATCATCGACATCGAACAAGGAATCTGATACAGTTTTCTTCTATTGTGCTGGTTGATGTATTTTATATTTATATACTTATTCATATGATTGGATTGGAGACTTACTTATCACGTATTTTTTTTACAGTAAATAAACAAAATTGACCCTGTTTTATGTGAAATTTTTGGGTATTTCTAAAGAACCCGAACTGTCAAATATCTCAGTACATACTAGACTTAAATGCACCAAATTTGCCACACCAGCTTATTAATCGTTTTATACTCAATGGTGACAGAAATTAATTAATAATTAAATTTCATTTAAATGTAAATCCCTATCTACTTCTTTCACGTTATTGTGGTCACTCGACATATAATCTCTCTAAGCATTTTTTGTAAAAAGTACAGGAATGGTCTAATATTTTTGTAACCTAAACTTAGACGTATTAAGTTCAAAACATAAAGGTTTCTGATGATCTCTGATCTGATGATGGTATTGACAATGTTACAGGTTCACCAGTTTAGCAGGAAATAAGAAATTCAATTTTTTTAAAATGATCAACATAAGGGGTTATGAAATGCTCATAAATTTGTATGACTGTCCCAAACTTAACAGAATTATTGATGTACCAAAACAATTTTGCTTCTCTTCTTCTCAAAAATTCACTATATGAAATAGAGCAATAAATTAAAATACGCGGCTATATTTAAGTTGCAACTTGCCTTCTTAATGTGAAAAAAATATAGACGCAATTTTAATATCGCAATAGATGTGATGGTAAGAGCAAGAAAAACAAACATTTACTGACGTTCATTAATAACTTCAACAAAATTAATTCTAATGCCAAAATGCCAACAGTTTTAAATTATTCCTCCAGGTCTCTCGTAATAATGGTAATTTCGACTGTTAGACAAAGCCTTTCGAATAGATTCATACCAAGCCCCATGGGTGTTGATGAATAAACATAGTCGGATACTCGCATTAATTGTTTCCTCTGCTAAACAGAATCCATTTTTACAGAAAACAGCAAAACTAGCGTGTTTGTGCTAATAATTCTGTGCTCTTTATAAAAAGCATCATAGTGTAATATCAAACAGGAATAAATTAATTACATTTCAAACTAAACATAAAATTGTCTGGTTTTGATTAATATACCAATATTTGATATCTGAATAAAATGTCCCTATAGATTGGGAGATACCAGAAAAATCGGTGTTCGATAGTTATAAAATTTTTTAGTAAAAAGTTACGATTGATTATTGATTTGGTATACCAAAATCGTCCGTCTCCCATTCGAAAGTGGAACCGTTATTCCTGGGGATGAGGCCGAAATTGGGTATTTTTCAGTTTTAGTAATTGTTATTTATCAAAAAGAAAATTGTAAGGAATAGTAAATGAATTTGATGTATGTACTATATATACAATGGCAGACGATTTTTTCGGTAACCTAACTGTCGACACTCGCCTGTCAAAATGACAGAAATCAAATTCTGGTGAACGATTTTCTTCAAGAACAAAAGTTATACCAAGGGATTTTCAGGTAATACTCAATCATAGTATATATTGGCAGACGACAAATTTGAAAGAATTCTAAGCGCAAATGTGAAATATCAAGTTTTGGTTAATGCCATTTTTCAATAAAAAATCAGTAAGCTTTGGCTAGAACAATTACTGTAGGTATTAAATCCATAACAAAAGACGATTTTTTCTGTAACTTAACTGTCGGTAGACGCCTGTCAAAATGTTAGATATTAAATTCTGGTGAACGGTATTCCTCAAGAACAAAACTTATGTCAATGGATTTGTTAAGTAACACTTAATCTTAACATATACTGGAAGACGATAAATTTTAGAGCACTCTAAGAGCAGACGCTGTCAAATGTGACATCAAATTTTGGTGAATGACATTTTTTAATGAAAATTTAGTTAAAACAGTTACAGTAGACATTAAATCTATAATGTCAGACGATTTTTTCGGTAATCTAATTTCGGTGAACGATATTTTTTGAGAATAAAACTGGTGTCAATGGATTCATCAAGTAATACTTATTCACAATATTTATTAACAGACAAAGTAATTGGATGTATTCCTGAGAGCAGAAGTAATCATAAATACATAAAAATAATGTTATATGATTTTGCTAGAGGTACGAAAATTATTACATTATATGTGTATTAGTAAAACATAGTATATGTATTAGAAAATTATTACATTATATGTGTATTAGTAAAACATAGTATATGTATTATTAAAACATAGTATACATATATATGTGAAGAAAAAGTTAAGTGTTAATTGTCAAAAACGACATTTTTTTATATTATGTAAATCGCACAAAAATTGTGAAAAATAATCAACATCGCAAACAAAATCTTAACCTATTAAACATAATAAGAAAACAACATAAATAAACACTATTAAAATAAAATAGAAAGACATTTTCTAGGTATCACACCACCAAAAATGATAATAAAAACAAATAATAAAAAATAGAACGTTCTTTCTGAAAACTAAAAATATTGGCTTCATTTATTACTTTAATATATTTTAGCAAATATCTCATACATACAATTTTTCACAGTAGGGGATAACAAGTGGATTCAATGGTTTAAAAATTGGATTGGCATTGGCATTTGATCAACATTAAATGGTATAAGCGGGATAGACAGAAAAAAAAATTAATTATCCTGCTGCCAACATAAGCAAAAACACTTTTGAGGTAAATTAATATTTCGACAAACAAATTATTAAATATAAATTTATTTCTAGCACTAGTCCTACGAGATCTAAAAAAGTGACATTGAAAAATTGTAATATTACGTAAATAAAAAATGCATCTCGTATAAATTAAACAATAAAATAAAATATTTTCTTTGGTAATCTAGAAAGTAAAATATCACGGATTTGCTCTGGTGCTTGTGGACCTTTAAACCAAAAAGGTTTATATTTTTTAATTTCAACGATCCGTCAGTTATTAGTTGGACCATAAAAAGGTGGTCTAACTTCAGTAGCATTACTCCAAATAGCTGCTACTTGATTAATTCTATTTATTTTTTCTACCAGAACGGCTTTGCAGGGAGGAAAACTTTAGGAATTAAGGGTATTTTTTATTTGAAGTAGGTTTTTCTCTGCATTACATTTATATTTGACAATAAAGTTATCCGATCTTGTTTTATTTATGTTGAAAATATTCGATCAACCATATAATTTACAAACATATCTTTCAATAGACTTCATTCATTTTTCAGGGATATTGTTTGCAGATGTAAAGTCTAATGAACTAATTGCTGACATTCTTCACAATCTTTTAATAACTTAAAAGGCCTAAGCGCCATGTATCTTAGTTAGGTTAATGTATCTTAACGTATTATTAGATACAGTACTAGTTTCTGTCCAGATCTTCTTCCCAAGAACGTTAAATTTGTCCATGTTCTCGAAAGTAATTATAGCAATGGCGGTGTCAGAGGCTCTTATTACAATATTTGTGCTATAGTCAAAAGCAGTGTTATCGTGCGGGTCATACGATTTATCAACGACAAACTTTTTAAGTTTGTTTTTCTTTTATTACGTGTAATCATATCCTCCGCAAAAAATCCGGAAGATGAACTAGATAGACCTATGATATTTTCATACGAAAAAAGAGGGTAAACATATAACAGTTGCAAAAATTTTGAGCGATGTCACTTCAAAGTCAGATTGACAAGTCAGTGACAAAATGAGTAATAGAAAACAATTTTCGGGTTTTTGGCATCCACAAGCGAAAAAAATGGTATTAAATCTAATAAAATATTACGAAAATGAAAATTCACCGGCCAATATCCAGAATACAGTAGCAAAATCTCTGGGAATCAGTATAAGGACTGTGCAGAAAATTTTGCTTGAAAAAAAAAAGCATAATTTAGTAACGAAGAAAATTAAGAAATGTACACGAAAAAAGCCAAAGATAGAAGACTTAAGTGACAATGTAAATAAAAATGGAAGTTTGTAATGCAATTAAACGATTTATACACATCAAAAACTAATATAACCTTGCAAGTTTTAAAAGAAGCTTTAATAAATCGAGGCATATTGGAAATTGGACTAAGATCGTTGTCAAAATTAATAAAAATGTTGGATTTTCGATACAAAAAGGACTGTAATCGAAGATTTTTATGCGAGTTGCCACATATAGCAAGTCAGCGTATCCAGTTTTTAAAGAAATACACGGAACATGTTAATTCAAAATTTAGAAAAGTGTTATTTTTAGACGAGACTTGGATATTTTCTTATGGAATTGGTTCGAGATCTTGGCAGGACGAGTCTGTAAAAAGTGTCAAGAGAAAAAAAGGGATGTGGGACGGGAAAACGGTTCATCATTTTGCATGCAGGTTCTTCGAGAGGATTTATGCCAGGTGCAAGTTTACTGTTTTCTTCAACATTCAAAAGTATTTACTACCATGATAATATGAACTGTGAACGGTTTGAAAAGTGGTTAAAAGAACAACTGATTCCAAATTTAGATAACTCATCTTTAATCATTCTGGACAATGCATCTTATCATTCAAGAATCTTAAATAAACAACCTACTTAATCCTGGAAGAAAAGTGATATTTATGCCTAGCTGATAAAACAAAAACAAAATCCTTTACCCAATATGCTGAAACTAGAACTTCTTTTAATAGCAAAATCTATTAAAAAACCAACAATATATGCCGTAGATGAAATATTACGGAAAAATGGAATGAGTTTTACGACTGCCGTTATACCATTGCCAGTTTAACGCAATAGAACTAATATGGGCTGAGGCAAAATCATATTATGAAAAACACGTGAACGATGGTCTTACATTAGATGAAGTGCAAATTGTTTGGCAAGATTCATTAAATTATATTACGTCGGAGTACTGCCAGAAATTTGTGGAACAAACGAAGAAATTAATATGGGATTGGTGGAATCGAGAACGAGTTCTAGATGTCGAAATAGCACCAATGATCATTGCGTCATTTGAGGACGACTCAGAAGATGAGGACTTTTTAAGTGATGGTGATATTTTTTAGTCTATAATATTAAAAAGTTTCTGAAGGATTATATTAGTCTTTGACGTGCGTAAATCATAAATTGCATTATAAATATCCATTTTTGCATTGTAACTTTTGGATTTTTTCGATACCGATTCTCAAAGGTTTTGCCACTGGCTCCTGGATATTAGCCAGTGAATTTTAATTTAAATTTTTTTTTATTAGATTTGACACAATTTTTTTGCTTACTTTTTTAGTACATTTGTAATTTTGTAGGCAATAAATAGATATAATTATAAAACACTTGTTCCAATTTTAGATACAGGCTATATATATATATATATATATATATATATATATATATATATATATATATATATATATATATATATATATATATATATATATATATATATATATGTATATATGTATATATATATATATATATATATATATATATATATATATATATATATATATATATATATATATATATATATATATATATATATATATATATTATATAGCTTGTATTTTTCGCATGCATGGCCCTTAATTTTAGACTAAACTTTGAAGAAATTGGATAAGTAGTTTTTTAGCTATGCCGCGAACAGGCATACCTACAGACAGACGGAATTGAGAAAACATGTTTTCCGGTATCTAGGGACCCTTAAACGTAAAGATCTGAAAAAATCTCACGAGGGAAGTAATAAATAATTATCTTGGGTTTTTAACGAAAGTGTATAATATTTTTGCAAAATAAATTTTTTTTGTTATCACATAATATATTTTTTTCGTTATCACATAATATATATAAAACAATTTTTTTTTTGCACAAGGGTGGCCCGCATTTAAATAAATGACACTGTATAAGTGGTTAGATTTTTAGGTCAAGCGGGGCTCATAATCTTTGGTGATTGATAAAAAAATCTCACTTTCATTAAGTTCCACTGATTCGAACCGCCTTCCTAATTTATTAGGGCGCTTGCCATTTTGTGTATTTTTGTTTTTGCCAACCAAAAAATTTTAACCAAATACATATTTAGCGAATTTTCTTATTTAGTCCTTCGGCATTTAATATATAAAATAATATTAATTGGCTATCTTAATAATATTGCGTAATATAATAAAAAAAAACTATTTTCTTTCTCCCTGTATATTTGTAAATAACCCATAGAGATTTAATAGCTCGATAAAAGAATCACACAATATTTTGGTATTCACTGTGTTTTCTGATTTGATTCATAATGTTGGTGACGTTTGGACCTGCACGATAAGACCGCATTCGACTATAGTGGTTTTAGATAAGTGAAAAATAATTCTGATAACTGCTTCTTCCTGTTCACAATAATAATCCTCAGAAGTTACTTGTATGATTTTACCATCCTTTTAATAAAACATGTTACACTGGTTTTTGTTTGTAACATATATGGTTTTATTACCATTTAGTAAAGAATAATCATTATTTTTCCACTCGCTATTTAAATAAGTAATAAGGGCTTTTTTAAATTGTCTTGCCTTAAACCAGTTATAGAACTGACGGGACGTCGTTTTTGTGGACAACTGACAGCAAAATTTTTGTTTTTACCATATTACCAAATTGGTCATAAAAACCAACAAATCTGGTAAATTTTCACCAGACAACTGTGTCCAAGACTAATACTAATAGAGTTAATGTACATTATGGTAATTGCGCCAATGTGATTCGTGATTATAACAATTTTACCTTTAAAAAAATCTAAAATATTCTATAGGTAAGATTATATATGAAGTAGGGATTAAATTGCATTGCTCGAATTCTTAAAATGTTTACCTGCAGAATTGTGTAGGCTATAATATATTTAAAATCTTTAGACATGACTGAAATGTGCTAACTAGTGTACTAACAGTGTTACAAAGCAAAACTGTGAAAATTCAAATTAGTTTAGTAAACATTAGGTTTAAAGAATTTTTTTAGCAACTGTTCTTAGATAGCTTCAAAAAATGTGGCCTACATATCTATTTGATTAAGGTTTTTTTGAGAAATCTGCTGACATAAAAAAATCGTCTGTCATTATGGATTTAATATCTACAGTAATTGTCATAATCAAAAGCTTACTACACTTTTATTGAAAAATGTCATTCACCAAAATTTGATACGTCACATTTGACTAAATCTGCCTTTACAATGTTTTCAAATTTATCGTCTGCCAGTATATATTATGAGTGAGTATTACTTGGCGAATCCATTGACATAAGTTTTGTTCTTGAAGAATGTCTACCGACAGTTAGGTTACCGGAAAAATCGTCTGTCATGCTGGAAATTATACTTACAATAACTGTTCTAACCAAAGCTTACTACATTTTTATCGCAAAATGTCATTCAGCAAAACTTTATATGTCACATTTGACAGCGTCTGCTCTTAGATGGCTTCCAAATTTATCGTCTGCCAGTGTACATTATAATTAGGTATTACCTGACAAATCCATTGGCACATGTTTTGTTCTTGAAAAATATCGTTCACCAAAATTTGATTTCTGTCATTTTGACAGGTATCTGCCGACAGTTAGGTTAACGAAAAAATGGCCTGCCATTACATGTATCCTGTTATTTCTTATTATCCCCTGGAATAACGGTTCCACTTTAGAACGGCAGATGGTCGATTTTGGAATATCAAATTAATAACCAATTTTGGTTGATTATCGAACACCGATTTTTGTGGCGTCTCCGAAGCTACTATTATAAATAGAAAAAAAATTGTTTGGTTGTGTTTTAGTGTTAGTAGGGTTATATATAGGGTGACGCAGAGAAAGTAGTAAAATCTTCATCTGTACTCTTAAAACTAGTATCAACAACCTACAAGAAAAGAGTCACATTCTAGCTTTGATTAAAAAAGTTTAGTCAATGTATTTTATACAGAGTGATAATATTTCGTTGTTTACTTGTATTAATAGAAGTAGTATTAATAATGTAAGAACAGTCTCACATTACAAAAGAATCAAAGTGTCATAACCTGTTTTTGTTACTTTTCTAGCTTCCCTGTATTTAATACTGTAACTAGTAACATATTTTAACAATGGGATTTTTGGTTTTTCTTCTAATTAGCGAAATAGCAGATTAAGCTTTAATTTCTTGAATACTATTTTTATTAAAGTACAAAGATGTACATTAATTATTGGTTTACCCTGTATAAATATAAAAAATATTGAAACATGTTAATTTAGGTTTTACATTAAAAAATTTAATATAAAAATAGATTTGAAATCAATTTGCGATGCTCGAAGTATGTCTATTTAAAAATTAAAATAAATCGGGTGTTTCATTAAAAATGGTGATCGGCCATAACTCGGTAACCATTAATGAAGAAAAATATTTATAGGTAAATCGGCCAAGAGAAATCGCTGGAAATTTTTTTCAAGTTTGACATGGCCCCTAGGGGAGTAACAGCAACTCAAAAATGGGAATGCCGATTTTCTATTGAATTTTCCTAATTAAGTTTTGTCGAAAATATAAGCATTGTATTCTTCAGACAATTATGCTATTTTGCTATTCATAACTTTTAACAATAAAGTGGTGAGAAGAGGTCAAACTTTCTTTCTTTCAAACGAATAAAGGTATGTTTTGGATGAACTGGTTACATTGAACTTGGCGTCAGAAAAAAAGCGCTTTTTTTGCTCTTCACATAGGGTCTACACTGCACCGTAATGATTATATTAGTGGTCACTAGATGGAATTTTTTTCATAATTCTTCAAATAATACGGATTCTCCCAAAAAATTCAAAGGTATTGAATAGTAAAATAAAAAATCTAGGTCCTTGTTTGAATTAAAAATTTGATGATGGTCGCCCGAATCCGAAACATCGGATTGAAAAACTACCTTCACCAATTTGTAGAGGAGAATAAAGTGAAAATTATTTTTATCTGTAATTTCAGCTAAGCCTACAATTATAGAAAAACCGTAGGTAAAAATAAATTTTTGTTTTTACTTCCGTCGTAAAAGTGAATATCGAAATCGTGAAAAAATAGTGATTTTTTCAGATCATCGCGATTCAGGGTCGCTAGATGACGAAAAACATGTTTTCTCATTCCGTCGGTCTGTGTGTCTGTCTTACTTACTTACTCAAAAATTAAGGGTCATATGGGGATGACCTGGTAATATTTTGGTAAAAATACATTAGGGTAAAAAATGGCGGCCTAGTAAAATGTTAAAAAAATTATTATTAAAAAACTGCTTATCCAATTTCTCTCAAATTTTGCAAAATTATCTAGTATTATGTTGGAACCATCTGGTAACATTTTAGTACGAATCCAAGATGGCAAAACAAAATGGCGGCTTAATAAAATATTTAAAAATTCAGTCTGTGTGCAATAACTAATTGTGCTATAGAGCTCGACTAGTAAAACTGTGTTACTAATTCAAGATAGCGGAACAAAATTGAGGCCAAATAATCGTGAAAAAATCACCCTCTCAGGTTTTACATATCTTCACGTTTTAGCGTCCCTAAATGTCAAAAAAACACCAATTCTGTCGGTTCGTCTGCCGATCTGTCTGTTGTTCTATGTTCGCAACACAGCTTAAACACTGCTTAGCCGATTGATATCGAATTTTCGCCAAAATTTATTTGGTATTAAGATCCAGTCTTTTTTTAAATTGCCGAGGTTTTGCAACTTAATTGTTGCATCTTCCGGACTTATATAGATCCTATATCCTGCATGAAACCTATATTACCTACTCCGTTGGTCAGCATATATTTCAGATATTAAGAGTCTGAATGGTTTTCGTTAACAATCCTCTTGTTATTATGTTAGAGAGGTGGATTATGTGGGGTTAGGATCCAGAAAAACAAAAGACTTTTTAATTTGCCCACGTTTTGAAACTTTATTGTTGCATCCTCAGGACACATATACATTCAATATTCTACATGAAACCCATATTATCAGTCTTTACCTACTCCTTTGGTTGGCAGTTATTTCCCAGATAATAAGTTTCTAAATGGTTTTTTTCCTCTTGTTATACTAGAGTTATATTTCGGATTGAGATCCATCCTCAGGACACATATAGATTCTCTATCCTGCATAAAACCCATATTATCAGTCTTTACCTACTACGTTAGTCCGCAGATAATTCCCTCATATTAAGTTTCTAAATGGTTTTTGTTAACGGTCCTCTTATTTTTATGTTAGATTGGTGGTTTTATGAGGTGATGGTTAGGACCTCGTAAGAAAAACAAAAGTCTTTTTTTAATTGTTAATGGTTTGCAACTTTATTGTTGCATACTCAGGACGCATATTTAGATTTTGTATCCTGCATGAAACTCATTTTATCAGTCTTTACTACTCCGTTGGTTCGCAGATATTTCCCAGATATAAAGTTTCTAAATGGTTTTCATTAACGATCTTGTTGTTATGTTAAAGTGGTGTATTATTTGGGCTTAGGAAATATCTGCGGGTTAACGGAGTAGGTAAAGACTGATAATATGGGTTTCAATTAAACGAAATGGCGGCCAAATAATTTTTTTTAAAAATCAACGTAAAAGATCTTGCTCAGTTGACTTTAAGTTTTGCAAAAAAGTTAAATGTGAAAATGGGATAAACTGGTATGAAGTCCACATGACGTAGTAAAATAGCTTTATATGTCAATGTAAAAACTACTTATTGAATTTATTTTAAATGATGTGCAAAAGTCAAATGTGGCATAGGTAGAAAGAAAATGGTAAAATATTGGTAGGAATGCAATACGACGGAACAAAGTGGCACCAAATCAAAATGAAAAGACAATATATGTAACACATATATACTGTGGCTATGTAATGAACTAAATTGGGTCATACTGCAGTATTCCTAACAAAAGGAACAAAAGGGAAGCTCCGGGTAAACGAAATTTACCGATTTTTTTTGTTAGTTTTCCTACAATTGTAATCTTAATTGAAATGACACATGAAAATAATTTTTTCTTCCGTATTGTTGCTTTTTCTCCTCTATAAATTGGTGTGGTTAGTTTTTCAATCCGACCTTTCGGATTCGGGCTACCATCATCAACTTTTTAAATTTAAATACGGACTTGGATTTTTATTTCATTTTTTGAAACCTTATATAACCTTAAATTAAATTAGGACAAAAAAGTCATATCATAACATTGGATTTTTTTGACAAAAATACGGATTATTTGAACAATTACGAAAAAACGCCATCTAGTAACCACATCATTACCATACAGTTAATAGCTGTACGTTAAGAGCAAGAGAAGCGTTTTTTCCTGACACCAAGTTCGATGTAATCAGTTTATCCAAAACAGAGATACAGATATTTAAAAGAAAAAAGTTTGACCTTCCCCCACTGCTTTATTATTGAAAATCAAAAAAAAAATAGCAAAAAGTTGCATAATTGCCTGAAGAATACAATACTTATATTTTCGACAAACTTTAATTAGGGGAATTCAAGAGAAAGTTGGCATTTCTATTTTTGAGTTGCTGTTAGGTTCCCTAGCGACCATTTTTCAAAATTGGAAATAATTTCCAGCGATTTCTCTTGAACGATTTACTCATAAATATTTTTCCCCGTAATTGTGTGATCAACGGTTACCGAGTTATAGCAGAAGATCATTCTTAATGGAACACCCAGTATAAATTTTGACGTTTTCTGGCTCACCCTGTAGTTTGCGAGATATGTTACACTAGCAAAAAACTTTTCCTACAGTGTTAACAATATCATACCATTATATTAAAGGAAAACGCAAGGAACCCAAAATACATTTAATTTGTTCTATGTCTTTTAATGGATCTAAATTTAGTATTTTTAACCGTTCCTGCTCTTTTAATTATAATTAATACTATAGATGAATAGATTTTAATACGCAGTGGGTTAAATTGAAAATATCGTATTCGATAGTTCTTAAATTATATTGATAAAAGCCTCCTAGAGGGTAGTTTTGATGATCAATTTATGGTAAAAAAAAAATATATTTTTACACTGAGCTAATGAACTTATCAACGTTATCAAATATTTTAAATTAGAAGCGTCATACACTGGTCAAGGAAAGAGTAATTTTATAACTTCGTATAAGATGTAATTTTTTTTATTAAAGTTTTTTTATTCCCTCAATGGTAAAAGCTGCATACTTGTAAGTTAGCGCAACCTAATATATATTTAACTTTTTTCCAACAATAGCAATTTTTAAATTCAAATATAGACGTTGATATAAATATTTTTCTTAACTTGTTTAGCAAAAAAAATTGAACGACATGAAATTTTCAATTAAATAGCTTCAGATATTAGAGCTAACAAAATTACATACAAAATATGTTTTTACAATTTTAGTTTTTTCGAGGAAAATTTAAGAAAATTGAATTCTTTTTGGCATCCGGTCGCATGAAGTAACTTTTATTTTAGATATACTGTGCGAGAGGCTGCTTAATCTAAGGAAATCTTGTCAAATTTTAATACGAGTAAATGAATATATCTAAACATGTAATTCATTTTTCGAACAGCTGTAAAACAGATTACAATCTTGAGGAGGACTTTAAAAAATATTAATTTATTTATTTCGATATCCGAAACCATTATTGAGGTATTTCCCTTTAAAATTCACTACTATAGTGTTTGACAAGTGGTATTATTTATGAAAATACATAAAAAAAATAATTTTCCACAAAGTGATTTTAAAAAGTTTCATTCGGTTGGCCGCCAGATTTCCCTCGGTACAAATATAAAAATCTAAACAATGCTTGGTGGTATGTGGTATTGGATTTCATGGAAGACTGACTTTTTATAGCGGTTTTCGTTCTTGCAACCCTGTTTCCAATTTTAAGCACTTTTTATTGTCGGGCGTTATACGATCACATAAAAGATTTATTAGATTACAAAAAGCTACAGGAATATCGTGGTCGGAAAGTTTTTGTCAATATCCCTGTGCGGAAAAGAAAAGGAGTGTTCATACATTGTATTTCATAAACTTTTTGTGATTTTTTTCTAATTTGCTAAATAGTGCAAGTTTACGTTTGACAACCAGTAACAGAAATAGTTATTTATCTAATATCCAACCTTGGGAAAACTAGCCGTTGGAAAATGCAAATATAAAATAATAATAATATAACGACAGCTATCAATTTTTCTATTATAGTTTTGTCTTACATTGTACAGAGTAGAAGCAGTGATTCTACTTCTTTATATTTTTATTTTGCTTTCTAAGTATGTTCTTGTGCAGCAAAGAAGAACGGTTAAATATAGGGGCAAAATTTACTGTATTTAGTACGCAAAATTTATTTTGCAAAGTCAGTTACAAAGTCCTCGTTTGCATCAAGCCTGTTTGTATTTATTTCTGATCACAGCTGTCAGTATTTCAAGCAAAATACTTGAAAAAAGTAATTCAAATACTTCTTGGTATTTGAAATACTGTAATTCAAACACATTTCGTTTTAAGGTAATTGTAATTGAAATTTAGTTACACCCTAAAAAGCATTTGGCAATTGGTGTTTGTACCGGGTAAAGAAATTTACCAATTTTTTTCTGTTTTTGATTGATTTACCATATTGACATAAGGAATATTTATACTTATTTTTTAGGTATTAATATCGCTAATAAAAGTGGCACCTTATTCAATATGTTGTTTTTCTGTTTGCATAATTACGTTTACAATATCTGTAATTGTGTTGCACATGTTTTGTCAAGACTATTAAAAATCTTTTAAATTATAAAGGTTTGGTAATTGCAAAAGTGTTTTTCTATAATAAGTAATTTTAAAATAGTTATGTTGTTTTTATACATTTTTACAACTTTATGGTTTTTTCGAATTGGGCTCTAAAAAACTTGATTTTTTGGTTTTTAATAATTCAGTTAATTACTTTATGTACAAATGTGAAATATTGTATCTTTTACGCAACCTATATTGAAAGGTAAAACCTAGCAGTTCTACAGTTACACTGTTTTTATTTGACTGTACACATCTCATGAAAATTGTCTAACTCTACCAAAAACAGAACGAAAATCGGCTATTGGGTACATTTCTAGTATACTTTGGTAGTGGCAAAACGAATTGATTATACGCCGAATATACGATTCAACAAATGGAACATAAAAGACCCCTAAATAGATTCCAGCACTGCCATCCTTCAGTAGAGTTGGGCTATCGAAAATTATGAGCAATTTTTTTTCAAAGCCTTGTTGGCAACCATAGAGAAACTTCATTTAACTCAAAAAGTGCCATAAGCAAAAAATAAGATTTGGACTATTTGGAGCCAATTTATACGGCTATCTGGTTCCAATTGGTTTAAAATTTATCTTAAAAAAGATATATATTCACCATTTTGAAATGTATTTGTCATATTTTCCTAAATATTTTGGTACTTGAAATATTTGTAAAAGTATTTGAAATATAAAGTATCTTAATTACTTTACTTGATACTTCAAATAATTCTTGTCAGTACTTGTGACCGCTCTGTTTCTGATTCACTCCTAAAACTAAACCCTGTATATATATATATATATATATATATATATATATATATATATATATATATATATATATATATATATATATATATATATATATATATATATATATATATATATATATATATATATATATATATATATATATATATATATATATATATATATATATATATATATATATATATATATATATATATATATATATATATATATATATATATATATATATATATATATATATATATATATATATATATATATATATATATATATATATATATATATATATATATATATATATATATATATATATATATATATATATATATATATATATATATATATATATATATATATATATATATATATATATATATATATATATATATATATATATATATATATATATATATATATATATATATATATATATATATATATATATATATATATATATATATATATATATATATATATATATATATATATATATATATATATATATATATATATATATATATATATATATATATATATATATATATATATATATGATATATATATATATATATTATTTGAAGTATATATATAAAGTATATTAAGATACTTTATATTTCAAATACTTTTACAAATATTTCAATATACCAAAATATTTAGGAAAATATGACAAATACATTTCAAAATGGTGAATATATATCTTTTTTAAGATAAATTTTAAACCAATTGGAACCAGATAGCCGTATAAATTGGCTCCAAATAGTCCAAATCTTATTTTTTGCTTATGGCACTTTTTGAGTTAAATGAAGTTTCTCTATGGTTGCCAACAAGGCTTTGAAAATAAAATTGCTCATAATTTTCGATAGCCCAACTCTACTGAAGGATGGCAGTGCTGGAATCTATTTAGGGGTCTTTTATGTTCCATTTGTTGAATCGTATATTCGGCGTATAATCAATTCGTTTTGCCACTACCAAAGTATACTAGAAATGTACCCAATAGCCGATTTTCGTTCTGTTTTTGGTAGAGTTAGACAATTTTCATGAGATGTGTACAGTCA
Organism: Kuschelorhynchus macadamiae; assembly: GCA_030620095.1. Taxonomy (NCBI): domain Eukaryota; kingdom Metazoa; phylum Arthropoda; class Insecta; order Coleoptera; family Curculionidae; genus Kuschelorhynchus; species Kuschelorhynchus macadamiae. The sequence goes on along the minus strand of JAUTXW010000961.1, from coordinate 1,955,902 downwards.
AATAAAAACAGTGTAACTGTAGAACTGCTAGGTTTTACCTTTCAATATAGGTTGCGTAAAAGATACAATATTTCACATTTGTACAGAAAGTAATTAACTGAATTATTAAAAACCAAAAAATCAAGTTTTTTAGAGCCCAATTCGAAAAAACCATAAAGTTGTAAAAATGTATAAAAACAACATAACTATTTTAAAATTACTTATTATAGAAAAACACTTTTGCAATTACAACCAAACCTTTATAATTTAAAAGATTTTTAATAGTCTTGACAAAACATGTGCAACACAATTACAGATATTGTAAACGTAATTATGCAAACATAAAAACAACATATTGAATAAGGTGCCACTTTTATTAGCGATATTAATACCTAAAAAATAAGTATAAATATATCAATATGGTAAATCAATCAAAAACAGAAAAAAATTGGTAAATTTCTTACCCGGTACAAACACCAATTGCCAAATGCTTTTTAGGGTGTAACTAAATTTCAATTACAATTACCTTAAATATGTGTTTGATATATATATATATATATATATATATATATATACTTTGCAATATATATAAATATATATATTTAATAAGATATATATAAGCAAAATAAAAATATAAAGAAGTAGAATCACTGCTTCTACTCTGTACAATGTAAGACAAAACTATAATAGAAAAATTGATAGCTGTCGTTATATTATTATTATTTTATATTTGCATTTTCCAACGGCTAGTTTTCCCAAGGTTGGATATTAGATAAATAACTATTTCTGTTACTGGTTGTCAAACGTAAACTTGCACTATTTAGCAAATTAGAAAAAAATCACAAAAAGTTTATGAAATACAATGTATGAACACTCCTTTTCTTTTCCGCACAGGGATATTGACAAAAACTTTACGATATTCCTGTAGCTTTTTGTAATCTAATAAATCTTTTATGTGATCGTATAACGCCCGACAATAAAAAGTGCTTAAAATTGGAAACAGGGTTGCAAGAACGAAAACCGCTATAAAAAGTCAGTCTTCCATGAAATCCAATACCACATACCACCAAGCATTGTTTAGATTTTTATATTTGTACCGAGGGAAATCTGGCGGCCAACCGAATGAAACTTTTTAAAATCACTTTGTGGAAAATTATTTTTTTTATGTATTTTCATAAATAATACCACTTGTCAAACACTATAGTAGTGAATTTTAAAGGGAAATACCTCAATAATGGTTTCGGATATCGAAATAAATAAATTAATATTTTTTAAAGTCCTCCTCAAGATTGTAATCTGTTTTACAGCTGTTCGAAAAATGAATTACATGTTTAGATATATTCATTTACTCGTATTAAAATTTGACAAGATTTCCTTAGATTAAGCAGCCTCTCGCACAGTATATCTAAAATAAAAGTTACTTCATGCGACCGGATGCCAAAAAGAATTCAATTTTCTTAAATTTTCCTCGAAAAAACTAAAATTGTAAAAACATATTTTGTATGTAATTTTGTTAGCTCTAATATCTGAAGCTATTTAATTGAAAATTTCATGTCGTTCAATTTTTTTTGCTAAACAAGTTAAGAAAAATATTTATATCAACGTCTATATTTGAATTTAAAAATTGCTATTGTTGGAAAAAAGTTAAATATATATTAGGTTGCGCTAACTTACAAGTATGCAGCTTTTACCATTGAGGGAATAAAAAAACTTTAATAAAAAAAATTACATCTTATACGAAGTTATAAAATTACTCTTTCCTTGACCAGTGTATGACGCTTCTAATTTAAAATATTTGATAACGTTGATAAGTTCATTAGCTCAGTGTAAAAATATATTTTTTTTTTACCATAAATTGATCATCAAAACTACCCTCTAGGAGGCTTTTATCAATATAATTTAAGAACTATCGAATACGATATTTTCAATTTAACCCACTGCGTATTAAAATCTATTCATCTATAGTATTAATTATAATTAAAAGAGCAGGAACGGTTAAAAATACTAAATTTAGATCCATTAAAAGACATAGAACAAATTAAATGTATTTTGGGTTCCTTGCGTTTTCCTTTAATATAATGGTATGATATTGTTAACACTGTAGGAAAAGTTTTTTGCTAGTGTAACATATCTCGCAAACTACAGGGTGAGCCAGAAAACGTCAAAATTTATACTGGGTGTTCCATTAAGAATGATCTTCTGCTATAACTCGGTAACCGTTGATCACACAATTACGGGGAAAAATATTTATGAGTAAATCGTTCAAGAGAAATCGCTGGAAATTATTTCCAATTTTGAAAAATGGTCGCTAGGGAACCTAACAGCAACTCAAAAATAGAAATGCCAACTTTCTCTTGAATTCCCCTAATTAAAGTTTGTCGAAAATATAAGTATTGTATTCTTCAGGCAATTATGCAACTTTTTGCTATTTTTTTTTTGATTTTCAATAATAAAGCAGTGGGGGAAGGTCAAACTTTTTTCTTTTAAATATCTGTATCTCTGTTTTGGATAAACTGATTACATCGAACTTGGTGTCAGGAAAAAACGCTTCTCTTGCTCTTAACGTACAGCTATTAACTGTATGGTAATGATGTGGTCACTAGATGGCGTTTTTTCGTAATTGTTCAAATAATCCGTATTTTTGTCAAAAAAATCCAATGTTATGATATGACTTTTTTGTCCTAATTTAATTTAAGGTTATATAAGGTTTCAAAAAATGAAATAAAAATCCAAGTCCGTATTTAAATTTAAAAAGTTGATGATGGTAGCCCGAATCCGAAAGGTCGGATTGAAAAACTAACCACACCAATTTATAGAGGAGAAAAAGCGACAATACGGAAGAAAAAATTATTTTCATGTGTCATTTCAATTAAGATTACAATTGTAGGAAAACTAACAAAAAAAATCGGTAAATTTCGTTTACCCGGAGCTTCCCTTTTGTTCCTTTTGTTAGGAATACTGCAGTATGACCCAATTTAGTTCAGTACATAGCCACAGTATATATGTGTTACATATATTGTCTTTTCATTTTGATTTGGTGCCACTTTGTTCCGTCGTATTGCATTCCTACCAATATTTTACCATTTTCTTTCTACCTATGCCACATTTGACTTTTGCACATCATTTAAAATAAATTCAATAAGTAGTTTTTACATTGACATATAAAGCTATTTTACTACGTCATGTGGACTTATATATATATATATATATATATATATATATATATATATATATATATATATATATATATATATATATATATATATATATATATATATATATATATATATATATATATATATATATATATATATATATATATATATATATATATATATATATATATATATATATATATATATATATATATATATATATATATATATATATATATATATATATATATATGTGTGTTGATTTTTACTCCTATCTGGTTCCAATGGGTTTAAAATTTATCTTAAAAAAGATATATATTCACCATTTTGAAATGTATTTGTCATATTTTCCTAAATATTTTGGTACTTGAAATATTTGTAAAAGTATTTGAAATATAAAGTATCTTAATTACTTTACTTGATACTTCAAATAATTCTTATCAGTACTTGTGACCGCTCTGTTTCTGATTCACTCCTAAAACTATGTATAAATATATATGTATATATATATATATATATATATATATATATATATATATATATATATATATATATATATATATATATATATATATATATATATATATATATATATATATATATATATATATATATATATGTGTGACGATTGTCTTTTCTATTTACCCTGTATCTATTTATTTATTAAACATAACGCATCATATGACACACGTTAGTACCGTCACGGTCACCCCACCTCTTATTTCTGCATTCCTATTATTAGCAAAGCAGTGTAGATCGGAATGGAATACATGTAGGTACGTCTATAGGGAAATAAAATAATACACGTAATATTCGGAGTTTCCTTTTCCCATAGGACGTTACAAGTGGCGACGAGGAATTTGGATAATTATTGAACTCGCGATTTAATATTTAGTGTTTATAAAGACAGTAAAGTAGTGTGTTAAAGCAGTAAGTGTGTATAGTGTGTGTCAAAAATGGCGGCGACCGTTGGTTTGCAGTTGGAATTTGACCCAAAAATACATGACTGGACTGTGCACATAAATCGCTTGAAACAATTTTTTGTGGCAAATACTATAACTGACGAATCCATAAAAAGAGCTATTTTGCTAAATGGACTCGCTCAAGATGCCTTCATTTTGTTACAAAACCTGTGTCTTCCTACAAAGCCTTCTGAGGCTAATTACAAAGATCTCCTGCAACATTTAAATGGCTACTATAGTGGAAAAACCATTGTTTTTGCCGAAAGGTGTAAATTTTATTCCGCGTATAAGTCACCGAATGAAAGTATTCAAGATTGGGCCGTCAGACTTCGTAGTTTATGTGTAAAATGTGAATTTGGAGAACAATTGAAAAATATTCTCCGTGATCGATTTATTTGTGGATTAAATTCCGGAAGAGTTTTGGAGAAAATGTTGGAACAAAAATCCAGTATTACCTTCGATGCAGCTATAAATATAGCATTGACAGCTGAAACCAGTGCTATCAACCTAAATATGGGGAATAATTCTTTCGTGAAGCAAGAACCTCACGAAATTTTCCGACTTCAAGGTTTCCAAAAAAGTCGGGGCAGAGGTAGGTCACAGCAAGGTCACCATCAGGGAGGCAGCGCGCGCTTTTCAGGCGGTACGACTGCTGGTACCTCAGGTTCATCCGGCAACGTTGGAAATAACAAAACAGGTGATAGTGAATTGTGTTCTATTTGTCGGAAAGGTAAGCATTTAGAAAGCAAGTGTTTTTATCGTAACTCGAATAAATATTGTAGATATTGTCGTACAAAAACTCACAATACAGCAAATTGTAAACATAAAAATATAAATAGCTTAAATATTGAAAATGTTACTGATAATCACAATGTTTTGAACTCCGGTTTGAATTTGAATGATTTTCCGGTCTATACTCTTCAAAATAATGTTTCTAAACCAATAACAATTGATATATTAATAAACAATAGGTTGTTTAATTTGGAATTAGATTCGGGGGCAGCACTTTCTTGTATTCCTGGCGTGATGTATGAGAAATGTTTTAAAAATGTTCCGTTGATTAAAACAGATGTAACTTTGGTAAATTATACAGGCGGGAAAATTTCTCCAATTGGCCAAATTGAATTATCTGTTCAATACAATAACAAAATATCTAATTTGAAATTTTATATTATCAAAGAAAGCAATATTGCCTTACTTGGCAGAGATTTTATTTGTAAGTTTAACCTGGAATTTAAGCAAATTAATTACGTCTCTAACGATCAGTATATACACAAATTAGCAGCAAAATATCCAAAGGTATTTTCTAATAAAATAGGATGTTTTAACAAACTTGAATTAAAATTATATTTAAAAGAAAATTCGGTGCCTAAATTTTTTAAACCCAGACCCTTGCCATATGCACTTAAATCTAAAGTTGAAACTGAGCTAGATAGGTTAGCGGATTCAGGAATAATTACGCCTATAGAACATTGTGAGTGGGGCACCCCAATCGTTCCTGTTTTAAAGGAAGATGGTTCTGTTCGCCTTTGTGGGGATTATAAAATCACTTTAAACCCATTTTTAGTGGCGGACAAGTACCCTATTCCGCGAATTGATGATTTGTATGCTAAACTAAGTAGGGGTGAGCAGTTTTCAAAAATTGATCTGAGTTCTGCATACCAACAAATTGTTCTTGAAAAGGAATCCGCGAAATTAACCACTATTTCTACGCACAAAGGGCTATTTTTTTATAATAGATTACCTTATGGGGTTAGTTGTGCTCCAGGGCAATTTCAACGAATAATGGATCAACTTTTCCGAGATGTAGAGGGCGTATCTGTCTTTCTGGATGACATTTTAATTACCGGAAAAGATCGCGCTGCACATGAGCAAAATTTGGAAAAAGTTTTACATATTTTAGAAGATTGTGGTCTTACGGTAAAAATAGAGAAATGCAATTTTTTCGCAAATTCTGTTTCTTATTTGGGATTTGATATAAGTGCAAATGGATTGCATAAGTCCAAAACGAAATTAGAAGCTATTGAAAAAATTGCAGTACCACAAAATGTATCGCAACTAAGATCTTTTATTGGGGCAATAAATTACTATAATCGATTCATACCTAACATTCCTTCTATTTTACATCCCTTATATAATTTAATAAAAAAAGATGTGCCATGGAATTGGACAAACGAATGTCTAGAGTCCTTCGAAAAAGTTAAAGGTATTTTGCAATCGAATAATTTCCTAGTTCATTTTAATCCTGAACTTCCATTAAGATTAACTGTCGACGCCTCTGACTATGGTGTGGGGGCAGTCTTATCTCACGTTTTTGAAAACGGTGTGGAGCGACCAATTTGTTTTGCATCCAAAACATTAAATGATCAACAAAAACGTTGGAGTCAAATCGATAAGGAAGCCTTCAGCATTATTTTTGGCATAAAAAGATATTATCAATTTTTATTTGGAAATAAATTTACTTTAATTACAGATAATAAAGCACTAGTATCCATTTTTGGACCAAAAAAAGGCATACCAATTATGGCAGCCAATAGGCTCCAAAGATATGCTTGTTTTTTGAGCGGTTTTGATTTTGATATAAAATACGTTAGCTCTAGTAAATATATTGCCGATTTCCTTTCAAGAATGCCAATAAAAATTTCTGAAAATAATGATATCGATAATTTTGATTCCCTACATATAAATTATTTAAACGAATGTTCTGATTTAAAGATTGACTTGTTTAAAATTGAAAATGCAACGCAAAAAGATAAAATTTTGTCTAAGATTTTTACTTTTGTTTTGTCAGGTTGGCCAGAAAAAATAAATAATCCGATTTTAAAACCATATTTTCACAAACGCGACGAACTATCAATCACAAATAATGTTCTTGTATGGGGACAAAGAGTAATTATACCAGAATCCTTACAGACTTCAGTTTTGGAAATGTTACATAACACCCATATGGGCATTGCTAAAATGAAGTCATTAGCCCGTTCCTACGTTTGGTGGCCTAGTTTAAATAGTAAAATTGAAGAGTTATGTAAGTCTTGCGTTGTCTGTCAAATTTATCAGAAAAATCCTAACAAGGGAATTTTGCATTCTTGGCCAATTGCAGAAAATCCCTGGGATCGTATACATATAGATTTTTTAGGACCTATAAATGGAAAATTCTGTTTAGTTGTTTTAGATGTGTTTTCTAAATGGCTAGAAGTTTTTGTTATGTCCAGTATTACGTCAACACAAACCATTGATAGACTTAGAGGGCTATTTGCTAGGTATGGATTACTTAAAACTCTTTGCTCGGACAATGGTCGGCAGTTGACATCAGAGGAATTTACACTATTTTTGTCAGAAAATAATATTAAACATATAACTTCACCAACATATCATGCAGCATCCAACGGAGCTGCAGAAAATAGTGTAAAAACTGTGAAGAATTTTTTGATTAAGGAATTAAGCATGTATAATAATGAAATTAATTTTAATCGTTCATTAGATAGATTTTTAATGACCTACCGAATAACAGAACATTGCTCAACTGGGGAAACTCCATCTCGCTTATTTTTAGGTAGACAAATTCGTTCTCGATTTGATTTATTAAACCCTTGTAATATTAATGAAAAACCACCTAAAAATGCTTCTGAAATTATTGAAAACCTCAAGAATGCTCAAGATAAAAATAAGAAGTATTTTAAGGGGGAGAGAGAGGAGAAATTTTCAGTTGGTCAATGTGTATATGCAAAGGATTATCGTAATATCGTAAAACCAACTTGGACAATATGTCATATTGACAAAATACTAGGTAAAAATGTGTACTTGGTGAAAGTGTATAAAAATGAAAAATTAGTGTGAAAAAGACATCAAAATCAGTTACGGAAATGTGAAATGCGTAACCTTAATGAAATTATTGAGGTAAATGACGATGAGATCGATCTAATAACAGAAAATAAATTAAATTCTCCTACTGAAACAAATAATCCATTTTCCTTGCTTATTGAAAATAAACCGAGCACTTCATCGTCACGGACTTCATTATTAATAGAAAATAGACCTAAGCGTATTCGAAAATCGCCAGATAGATTAAAATATTAAATATTGTGTAAAAAAAACTGGTATACTTACCTATAATAAAATTAAAATATTTTGCATTTACATGTTTAGATTAACTAAATAATATTATTATAAATTGGAAATGCAAAGAAATTAAGGAGGAGAGAGTGTGACGATTGTCTTTTCTATTTACCCTGTATCTATTTATTTATTAAACATAACGCATCATATGACACACGTTAGTACCGTCACGGTCACCCCACCTCTTATTTCAGCATTCCTATTATTAGCAAAGCAGTGTAGATCGGAATGGAATACATGTAGGTACGTCTATAGGGAAATAAAATAATACACGTAATATTCGGAGTTTCCTTTTCCCATAGGACGTTACAATATGTATATATATATATATATATATATATATATATATATATACGTATATATATATATATATATATATATATATATGTGTTGATTTTTACTCCTTCACGGATGGAAAAATACAATGTGTTTTCATTCCGGGTGTACATCCGTTCACTACTGTCGTTCTGAAAAGAACAGTTTTGCTGGCGTTTCGCCAAAATCACATTTGGCATTTTCGAAGCTTTCTTTCTCGCGTCCGACTAGAGACCGAAGAGACTGAAGTTGTTGTTGCGCAATTAGCGCAACAACAACAGCACCATCCGGAAAACATAAATAACGACCAACGCCTGCGCAGATATAACCTTCGGCCCCGAGTGGGGGTATAAAGGAAGCGTCGCAGTCACCAACACTTCAGTCTCTATTCGGACGCGAGAAAGAAAGCTATAAAATGCCAAATGTGATTTTGGCGAAACGTCAGCAAAACTGTTCTTTTCAGAACGACAGTAATGAACGGATGTACACCCGGAATATATATATATATATATATATATATATATATATATATATATATATATATATATATATATATATATATATATATATAGTTCTTTCTCGTTTGGGAATCTGTCTTTCATGGTAAAGTCTAATATGTGTCACATATTTATTTACTAATTCTTAAGTTTTATTTTTAACAACTACGGGCTGAAATGAATACAATATAAATTATTTGGTATGGGATTTAAATAGCGAGTTCCTACAATTATTATAGGATCACTTAAGTCAAATGCATGTGGTATTGATGGCATTAGCTTAAACATAATTACTTTTCTATTACCTTATTTGTTATGTCATATTACATTTATTATAAATTTTTGTATAACACATAATTGCTATCCTACGATATGGAAAATCTCCAACGTGACGCCAATTGCAAAGACTAGTGTTATCGTAGATATTTTTTCCTTTCGCCCTATAAATATACTACTATATATGTCCAAAATTTTCAAAAAAATTATTCTTGAACCACTCAGTGAATTTCTGTTACGTAAAAATATCTTACCTATGACGCAATCCGGTTTCCGTGCTCGTCACAGTACCACCACCGCCTTACTTAAGGTTAGTGATGATCTTTTCAAGGCTACAGATGAGGGCATGAATGGTTGTCTGGTTTTATTTGACTATAGCAAAGCATTTGATACTCTAAATCATTCGTTCCTACGTGCTAAACTCAAGTGTTCTGGTTTGAATATGCCTTCGCTGGAAGCTAGAACTCGTAAGAAGCTATTTCAGTACAATACATCAAAGAGTGATCTTGGGCACTGAATGTTCTGCGTTGCTAGCAGTTCTGCGTGGGGTACCACAGGGTAGCATTTTAGGTCCCCTTTTGTTTTCTATATATACCTCCGATATCAATAGTTCTTTGAAATTCTTAACATCCCATCAACATGCCGATGACGCCCAGCTGTACCATTCTTTTGGGGTAAACATACTTATGGTCTAGCCCTAAATGAGTCGAAGACTCAGTTTCTTCTATTTGGTCCACCTAGATCTTTATTTTCAGACGACCACTTGAACATTAACAGTAGTAAACTGAATGTTCTTGAATCCTGCAAAAATTTGGGCGATTTGGTCAGGTTTGAAAAACATACTTCTTATCAACCTCGAAAAAATTACGGAAAATTAAAATCACTATGGTTACTTGTATACTATTCTGAGACAGAAAACTGCACTATATCAATGCTCATTCTCATATAACGCCGCAGTGTTTTAATGCATTACCCTTCACAATGAAGCAGTGTATCAGTGCATCATCGTTCTATAAACAAGTTAAAGAGATTGTTAAAATTATATAAAATTTGCGTCTATACTGAGCACAGGGATCGCGGGTAAGATGAGGCATTTAATATTTACAGATGTTTCTCTTTCTTGTGTTGGTTTGGTTTGATTTTTATTTCTTTTTTAGTAATTTAATTTATTTTAAATACTTATATGCTTTCACATTCTGTTTTGGATTCGTTTTTTATCTTTCAGGCTTTTTTATTCTCTCAAGCTTTGTTTAATTAGTGTGTTGATTGTTTGCATATTACTATGTTTATAATTTTTATTTCTTGTTTATAATACTCTTGTTCAATTCTCTATATAGTGGGTGGTTAGGTGAGTAGCGCTACTAGATCTCGCCACCAGATTATCATTTTTTTGGTAGAAAATCTAAATAAAGGCATTTAATAATATTTTTCGAAATTGACAATCAATTTCTCAACAAATGTTGGGTCCCAATCCTATTCCGGATGCATGCATCAAAAGGAGTGGGCTGGTTTCTATTAGTTCTATGTGTTGTCCTGTAAGAATTTTCTCACTATGTGGCAAGTACTGAGTAGAACTGCCTTCTGGATGTCGATGAAGGTGTTAGTATGCAGTCCTATAATTTTCAGGTTTTCAACCGACCGATCTTTGATAATGAATTTCATGTAATTCCATGTGCTAATAACTTGGTCCTGTATTGTCATTACAATTCTGTCTCGGGAATAGTTGTCCATCCTTCAGCCATCTGTTGGATGCTTACTTATCTATGTGCGGCTGATTCAAGTCATTGTGATGTCGGCCGCGCAGTGCCATTTAAACCCACTGTTCTTGTTTGTCAGGGTCTGAAAGTGACTTTAGGATGATGTTGTCACTTGCGAAATTGAGTGGAGAGTATAAGTTGTCACTTAGGGTTATTATTATTATTATTATTATTTATTATTTAATTGTTTATTACCCGAATGAGTTAATAGAATACTATTAGATTTCTTGATAGCATTTAATATTCGACTAAAATAATTTTTCATTTTAGAACAAGACAAGAATTGGAAATATATAAAAAAGAACATTTATAATAAGTCAAAATAGTATTTGTCAGAGTTTGCCAAAAATCTCGTATTCATAACAAAGTGAGAAATATTTAGGCAAAGGTTTGAGGGTGTGTAAAGAAACTGATAGTAGTAAATATTTTTAGAGGTATTCAAACACAATTTAAAATATAATAATGTAAATATCTAACCTCTACACCACAGCATAGTAGTTAGATTCGCATAAAGATCTAAAATCTTAGGGCTAATTCTGGACGTACGATAGAAGCAGATATGGCACAAAATTAGGATCGTTCCGAAACCTCTACAACGTACATTGTTGAATTTGAAAAATCAACGCTTGTAAATTACGTATAGATAATATAACATCCTTGTATTTGTATTATATAAAAAATACTACGTTAAGTTGCCCTATTTAAAATAATTTTGCCCAGAGGTTACAACTGAAATAACAGAGAAGTTTACACCTATATTCTAATTAAATAATAGCGGAGCGACGACGACAATAAAAGGGGAGTCATAAGATACAAACACGAAACAGGCTTACAAGTCTGCTTTTTAAGTGGACAAACTTATTGACTATAATTGAAACTGCTGTTACCTGTTATAAATCCGAATATTTGTTATTTACCTTATACCTGACAGGTAGAACAACATTAACAGAGGGCACAAGATACACAAAAAATCGTGTAAGTAGTGCCATTTTAAGAACATACAAAGTATGCAATTATTGCAATTTGACATAGTGCGTAGCTTTCCAGAAAATTTTCGACTTGTTAAGATCCCATTGCCAGGAGCAGAGGAATCAGATTCGTAGTGAGATAACTGAGTAATAAGAGATATATGAGAATTTTTTTTTAGGTGAGTTATGTAATTATCAAAATATATTATTTTCGATTTTATTACTTAATTTTTGTTTAATAAATATTACCACCGCGAAACATCCCGATGACCACTATAGCCATTCAGCAAAGTTATGTTCAGTTGAAATGACATCAGCGGGGCACCGAAACGAAACGCATAAGCCTAATTCGATACTGTTCTTTCGTCATACGCATTTATGTAATGGAACTCGTGTTAAAAATTTTTTTTTAAAAAATCCAAACACGGTCCCGATAATTTAAACACGATTACGTACATAGTTTTCAGTACGATTAACATGATAAGTTTGTTTTATATGAATCAGTATTATGTCAGAGAACAGCTGTAAGATATTACTCACAGCAAATGACACTGTTAGGCAACAATCTGTACTGAAAATTTAAAAGTCTGTGTACACGTGCAACATTAATGAACTGTCAATTTTTCTTTTGTTTTCTGTTAAAGAGATCCTTCTATTTCTCTGTTTCATCAAGCATACACAAACCATGGCTGCTTAGTGATTTTTAAGCAAAAAATATAAAAAAAATTTAAATGTAATTATTTGGTGTTCGTCAACTTTTGTTTGGTCATTGCTACATGTAAAATATTTAAGTACACTGATTTAGTACCATGTATCTTTCTGTCTGGTCACTGACGAGTAAGTATATCGTTTGATTCATCCTTCTTCTTTTCTTTTGGGCTTCTTAACCATGTCCACTACTACCTTTAACCAAGTAAAAATGTTAAGTCAAGCGAAACATCTTGTACGGATAATGATGAGGTTTTTGTGAGTCCAAAGGGTAAACATGGATCAAATAGGCACAAACTACGACAAAAAAACAATACTAATAAAAGAAACTATAGCAGATTTATTGCAACTAACAACAATAACATAGGTGGAGCAAAAGCTGAGCTAAAGCCAATAGAACGATACTCTTGGCTATATGTGTCAAATCTTCATAAAGATACCACAACTGACGACATTATAGACTGCTTGAAAAAAGCACACGATAACATAACATGTATGCGAAATTATCTCGCCAAGATACGTAAACTCCAAGGTCGCATCCTTTAAGGTAGTTGTACCATCCTATCTTGAAAATGTCTTTAAATCGTGTTGCTTTTGGCCAGCAGGAACCTATAAAAATCGATATTTTTTCCCAAAAAGCAAATAAGTGGCGAGCATGACACCACATCCAGTAGAACCAATGGGACCAACCCTGAGAAGCTAATGAACTTTGAACCTTTGAAAATCTTATTTTCTAATGAGTGTGTAGAATTTAATTATGTAGTTAGTCATTTAAATGTAAGTTGTTTACGTAATAAGCCTGAGATATTTGTACAAAATACCAATGCCAATGTAATATCATTTACAGAACACTGGCTTAGCCCAGATGAAATTAACCATTTTTATTACCAAGATTACATCCTTATCGATAGCTTTTATCTGCAGGTTCATTCCCATGGAGGAGTAGCAATTTTTGTCAAAAAAGAGGAAAGTCCTCATTTTCATACTTTGGAAGATATCAGTGCTTTGTCTGTGGAAGTCCATTGTGAGGTGAGTGCTATTTATTCTGATGGACTTAGTCTCTTGATTGTCTTAATATATCGTTCGCCGTGGTGATTTTAATCTTAAATTTAACACCCTGGAGACTAAAACACTTGAGTTTGAGGATCTGATATCATGGTATGGACTCCGGTGTACAATTAGTACACCCACTAGAGGCAATTCCTGCCTCGATAATGTGTTGACAAACTTGCTGTCTGGTGAGTTCTCCACATACACATTTGATTGCTGTGTCTCAGACCATTTAGGGGTGTGGCAGGGTCAATTGAATTCGACCAATAACTCAACAAGGGCAAAATATCTTACATGAGTTTGTAGAAAATATATCCTGGGATTTCTTACAGGATGTTAGTACAAGTGCAGAGCAAAATTGTACAACATTTGTAGATAAATGCAATAAATTCATCTTTTCCTAAAAAATGAGTTTTCTAGAAAATATATCTTGGGATTTCTTACAGGATGTTAGTACAAGTGCAGAGCAAAATTGTACAACATTTGTCGATAAATGCAATAAATTCATCTTTTCCTGAAAAATGAGTTTTGTAGAAAATATATCCTGGGATTTCTTACAGGATGTTAGTACAAGTGCAGAGCAAAACTGTACAACATTTGTAGATAAATGCAATAAATTCTTCTTTTCCTGAAAAAATGAAACATAACAAAAATCACAATGGTCCGGAAATTGATTGGTTCGATAATGCCCTAAGGGAAAAGAGAGATACTTTGGCACTTCTGACTGAGAGTTTTTCACATACAAACTCACCATGGTTAAGAGAACAAATTAATCTATTTAAAAAAACATATCGTAAAGAATTATGTGAAAAAAAATTAGAGCTCAAGACAATTATACAATAAATTCAAATAATATTGTAAAAGCCTCTTGGCAGATTATTAACAGGCTTAGGACTAATAAGAGGAACACTGCATGCTCTTTACCACCTGATCAGTTAAATTCTTTCTTAGTAAATGTGGCAGATAATCTTTTGCAAAATTTACCAAACGCCTCATATACTAGTGAACATTATTTAAATAGATTTGAAATTGGGAACCTTCCCCCTTTTAGCTTTGAAGAAATAACTTTTATTGAGATAAGGGATATAATTTCTAATTTAAAAAACTCACAGAGCAAGGATTTGTTTGGCTTTAACACAAAGATAATTAAAAGCATTGTTAACTTTATTGTGTATCCTTTGACAAAACTATTAAACCGGTGTTTGGCTGAGGGTATTTTTCCATCCGTTTTTAAGCTGTCACGTGTGGTGCCAATATATAAGAAGGGGGAAATTATGAGTGCTGAAAATTATAGGCCTATATCTATAATTCCCTTGTTTGCAAAGATATTCGAAAAGGCGTTGAAATCTCGAATTTCTTGCCACTTTGAAGCATACAATTTATTGAGCAAAGAGCAGTTTGGCTTCAGGGATGGTATGTCGACGAGAATGGCTATAAATAGCTTAATAACAACAATTGCGAATGCTTTTTATGAGTGTGATTCTGTGACCTTTGTAAGGCCTTCGACTGTGTCTGCCCTAGCCTCCTTGTTCAAAAACTGAAATACTACAATTTCAATAATCAGAGCCTCAAGTTGCTGCAATCATACATGGAGGATCGCGAACAGCTTGTTGAAGTTAATGGCCAACGTTCTACCTTAAGGCCAATTTCCCTTGGTGTGCGGCAAGGGTGAGTACTGGGCCCTCTGCTTTTTATTATTTATAGTAATGATTTACCACTTTGTGATCATACAGTTGAATTCATTCAATTTGCGGATGACACCACTCCATTTGCTTCTGGCCAAAATGTTTGTTTATTGAAAAACAGGCTTGTGGAGGCACAGTTGGGGGCCTTGGACTGGTTCTCTGCTAATGGGTTGAGTTTGAATAATAGAAAAACTTTAACCATGACTTTTAGCATGAGTAATGCGATTGATCTGGGGGGCCTGAAATTTCTAAGTATATACCTTGATAGTCATTGACCTGGATACCCCACATTGACTCTGTCTCATCTAAGATATCCTCCAACATTTATGTACTGCGAAATCTAGTTAGCATTGTTTCTGGACCATGTTTATTGTCTGCATTTGATGCTTTTATCCAATCTCGGATTTCATATGGGCTCCTGACATGGGGCCATGCCCCACAAGTGAAAAGAATATTTGCACTCCAAAGAAGAGCAATCCGCGTTATCCTGGGGCTGCCTTACAAAGCCGACTGCAGGAAGGGCTTTAGGAGTTTGCGAGTCTTGACTGTTGTGTGTGCTTACATTCTGCAATGTTTATTATATGTGAGAAATAATTTGAATAAATATATTTCCCACAGCAATGTTCATAAACACCTTACTCGCCATCATCGGGACTTACAAATTGATTTTCACAGAATTAATCGAGCTAGGTGTTTCTTAAATTACCACGCACCCAAACTTTTCAATAAACTACCTGATCATGTGAGGGATTTGCCGATTAGAGGTTTTAAGAGGAAGATCAAAGAATTTTTGATTGTAAATTGCTTTTACTCTCTGGATGACTACTATAGTTATGATTTTACTTCTATGTAGATAAGAAGCATTGTTTGAGTATTGTTTTTATTATATATGTATGTACACGTGACACTATCACTAGTTTTAAATACTTATATTTTTTTTATGTCTTGACCTATGTAAACAAATTTTTTGTAGCAGCACCAATAAATTTACTTTACTTTACTTTACTTACTTTATAATTGAAGGTTATTATTACTCGATGTACTTATTTGTAGGTAACGTTGATGATTACTAGTTAGTCGAAAGCGCTCTACTAAAATTTTGCATTTGGATATTATTTACGTTATACATGCAGACTTTTTCGTTTCATGACAGTCTATATGCCAGTACGAGGTTGTAATAAGGACATAATAAAGAAGTATCAAAGGTATATGAGAAATTATTTGCAAAACCAGGAAGTAAGTGCACAAAATTTAAGCTAGTGGTTTGCCCATCGATGCATTGGATACAAAATTTTAGGAATGACACCCCATACACTTTCCTTTATAAATCCTCAACTCGATATCTAAATAATCAACTGCATGGATGTCATTAGATGTTTGTATAAATTTCTCCCGTCTTTCTTTTTCTCAAATGGATTATTTTACTTTGGCTAATTGTCTAATTTGACAAATATTATTGTTATGCCTCTGCTATATCATCAATAAGCCTTTATAAGATATAATTTTCTAAATTACCAAGATAAAAGATAATGACGAAAAAGTTACACTGATATGAAGCCATTTTGGAAAGGGTGTTTTGTTTTTGCTTTTTAAGTATGGCTTTTTTATTCATATACCAAAATCAACATTATATTCCTTTAATTTGGTACATATGTTACACTATGAGGTACTTCGCTATATTGGAACATAAATAAAAACTAACCTATAGATTTACGGAAAATCACTAGTTGCCCAAGTTAATAAATCGACGATAGAGGTTACGTTCTGTTCTGATGATAAATGGCCTGAATGATCAAAACGTTTATTTAAATTATTATTTCGAAGAAAGTTTGAATTTCGAAGCACAGCATCTCTCTGATAGGTTTCCCTACCAGTGATGCCATGTTCTCATGACGGACAGGTCTGGTATTCAAAACTTTGGAAATTACTATTTTTGAAATTTGAAAATTCGAGATTTAGAATCTGTTGATTGAAAATATGGTCCGTATCGAGCAGAATACCTCCGTAGGCTGAATAGTTATTGTTGTTGGGTCCTCCCATGGCTTCTGGTCACCTGTGAACTCAGAAACCGAAATATTAATATTTTTTGTTAATGTTTTTGGATTAATCGGGTTAGTTTTCCTTATAGGTACTCATGCAATTGTGTACGATAGTGAGAAAACCCAACCAAAACGTCGGTTTTTTCGGCGTTTTTAGATTATTTTATATTTTGCCCTGTAGCTTGATTTTTACTAACTTTGTTCGACGGAATGTCGTTAGGTTTAATTAAGTTTTGTACCTCTAGGGTACCACTGTCAATATTGGTGATGTGATTAAAAGTTTTAAACTCAGTACTGCACTCAGCAGATACTAAAGAATGTTGTACTTGTAATGTATAACTTGTAGTTCCTATCAAGTTCTGATTTATTTCTGAAGAACTATCACTAAAAATTTGACGCTGAGGACAGCGACGTCGGCTGACCAGCAGTTTAGGAAATTTCATCATGTAAAGCCCCCAAATTGACCCTACATGAAGTGGAAAAATTCTCCCCGCGGGAGCTGTTACTTTCTTTTTTCGGGTTCTCACATTCATATGGTTGGTTTTTAATACTACAAAGTTCAAGCTTATTACTAATGGTACTAAGATTAGTTATACCATTTTCACGCTTTACGTTAGTCATAAATACGGGGTTATTATTATAAGGGAAATTGTTTATTGGGGCTAACCCCGAAGGATTGGCCGAGGTCCCGCCACCATTTACCCGGTTGTCCTCTGGAATGTGGACACCCACCTTAAAGAAAATTGAGAGTCCCATGGACTTTAAGGGGGAAGAACAGTCGCTGGGCGTGAATTTAGTCATATTTATTGGAAAACAGAGCCTGAAGGTGGTCTCTGCCCTAATATGCTATTTAATAATTTCTTTTTATTTTTTACCAAATTTCACAACTGTAAAACAAGTTTTGAGAGTAGCAAGGGAAAGGTATTATAGAGTCAGTTTGTTTAAATAATATCACTAATTCATCTATCTTAAATTTTTTTTTGTTTAATCTTTACCAAAGTCCCAAAATAAAATAAAAACAAAAAAAAATTCTTAAAAATCGGGAATATGTCTAGTTCGAAAGAAGTTGTGAAAATATTAATTTTTTTAATACATTTTATTTCTATCGCTTTTTGTTTAGACGCTATGAGTGAAAATAAAAAGTTAATCTTTTAAAAATTCAATTATAAGCAAAATCAAAGTGTCCAAAAAAGTCATGCTAGGATTCAAAATAAAACTTATGATAAATTATACTTTTCTGTTTGGTTTTTGGCTTAATATCTCTCAAATCTCTTTTAGTTTTGGTTTTATGGAGGGTTTTAGGGTTGAGTCAAAATTAGCCTATTTTGAGCTGTAAAACATTATCTATGAGTCTGATTTAGCTCAAACTCTCAGAAACAGTGCATTTTAATTATACTTTTCATACTCTGAGAGAAAATTTGGAAAATATCTCTTCAAACAAAAATTTTCATTTTTGAATTACCCCTGACTTGGAGTTCTTGTATCGCACTGTATATGAGCTTACAAAGTTCGCAAATAAGGTTTTTTTAGTATCATCTGTTATTCTCGCATCTGAATACAAACAATGAACTCATATGAGTTGTCGACTGCCTCTTGTTTATTTTCGTAAAAGATACCATACTTATACCATCTAGCTAAAACATTTAGGTTAACAACAAAATGGTTTAATGTTATGGTAAAAGCTTTGACTATTCTTAAGATCTTTATTTACTTGAATATTAAATAGTTATTTTGTGTGTAAAAGGTTAGAAAAAGTTGTTCCTGTTGCCTACAATTTTTATTTCAGCTACGAATTGTTTTTAGGAGTTAATTTGTTTTTTGCTTTTTAAGAATGGGACTAATAGTTTTTATATTGAGGTTTTTGGTATCTTTGAACATTTCATAGTGCGTTTTACATTAAACAGATATGATTTCACGACAGTTTTATTTATAGTAAAGTGGCTAACATATGAAAATATACTTAAGATAGTATGCAATAAGCTAAGTAGAGGGTAAAGCAATATATGAGACCAAAACGAGCTATGAAAATATTGATATCAATATTTGCTGTAATAAAACACCATTTGTTGAATAAGTTGATTAAATGCAGTTTGCTAAAATACAAAAAACCAGTTTTGTTTCTGGTATCTTTAAAGTTGTGTTAAAGTTTACTGATTCAGCGCGGACTGTATATTTCACTATTTACTTAAATGTTATAATTTAAAAGTGAGCAATACCGTCAAGTAAGGCAAAAGTTTACTATAAACTGTGGAAACTCAATAATTTTAAACCAGTGTGTTAAGTTTTAATTACTTTAAATTTTAGTTCAGCCATACTTTCCCATTTTAAGTTTTGTTTCTAGTTAACAGTTTCTAAAGCGTAAGCAAACTTTGAATTCTATGCAGCTTCCATTAATTACATTTCCTTATTTGAAAAACGAGTTTGTAGATTTTTTCAGGTATCTTTGAAATAGCGTAAGACATAAATAAAAAGGCAAGCTGTCTGTTTTCTAAGAAAAAATGGAGAATTGCGTTAATAAATTGATATTACTAAGAAAAGTACTACAATTGATTTTAATGGTTTCGGTAGAATTGAACGTATAATTCGTAATAAATTTAAACCTGTTACCATGTGACTTATCCGCCATATTAAAAACTTTTATTTTCTGTTATAGTTAACTAGTTTTGCTAATTGAAAAACATAAGGTAACATTGAAAACTGGGTGTGTACATGTGTGGAAGTAATAAAACAAGAAGAGAATTGGTCTGAACAACGAACATGTATGATCTCTAAATCATTTATCAGAGCAAACTGTTTTCAACCAACTAGTCATCTTCAGTGCTTCTGATGTGACTGTGAAACAAAGGATTTTATATTTATTTATGAATAAATAAATATTGTCACACCCTGTTTTCTCAAGATGTGACTGGAGATATATATATATATATATATATATATATATATATATATATATATATATATATATATATATATAGGAGGGCAAACCATCTGAAATTTGTTATCATGCAGAATTCATTACTTAAATATTTTATGCGGTATTTTGAAAACTACACTTTTAAACCAGTTCAACATTGTTTACGTTTTTTTTTGTGTTAAGATACCCATCCAAAAAAATATTAATTAATATGTACTTACAATTTTTAAAAGCACGTCAACTTTACATCAAGCTTAGAAGCTTTAAAGAAGTGGTTTTTATTTTTCTTGCTAAGGTATCTGAAATATATTTTTTAAAGTATTGTTTTTTTGAATTTTCGAAAAACCAAAAAGTTACAAAAATTTATTTCGGATCTTATGGCGAAAATTCCGTATACATTTTGTTTATACTTTATTTATTATGTAAGCATGAAAAATGTTAAGGCGGAATAGCCACCTAACTTGTGAATATTTCTTTAAACAAGTCGCAGAGAAAGAGATTATTTACTAAAATACGAAAAAGTGTTGTAAAAAAAGTTGTTTATTATATAGTTTTACCTATGTCTGTCGAATTTTGGTCAGCAATTCCAATTTTCAATTTTTATAACTTTACACAAGGCACTCAAATATTTTAAAAATAATTTTAAATTTCGATTACCCTCCTAAATTAGTCAATTATGACATTTTTGTATTAAGATATCTATTTATTATCGAAATTGTTTAATAAAATTACTATACACCTAAAATTCCCAAAATCACGACAACTTTGCATCAAGCTTAACATATTTTTGGGAAGCGGTTTTTTTGAAAAAAGAAGAGTGTTTTTGCAGTATTTAGAACAGAACAAATTTTGTTTAAGTAAGACAGTTATTATTTTTTTAGAATTTTCAGAAAACAGGAAATTATAAAAAAAATTAATATCGGAATTTTTTATTAAAATTTGGTATGCAATTTTTTAAAGAAATGTCAATTTTGACAGATAACTTAAAGAAATAATAACTTTTTCAAGGATATATATATATATATATATATATATATATATATATATATATATATATATATATATAACAATGAAAATATAATCAGTTGAAAGTTGGGGTCCATCTTTCGTTTTTGCGACTAGACTACCGTTACTTAACAATTTGATACTCAAGATAACTGACTGCGCTCAACCGACTTATATTTATTATTATACGGCGATATATTTTATTCATTTTTTATAATTTAATGTCTGAAACTCAACCAGTGAATTATGATGTCGTGCACACGCTCTGAACTTTAACCAACTTTAATAAAACATAAGTTATCATTTTATGAGATATCTACGATAAAAGGGACCAACAGTATTTTTCCCATATTTAAAAATTTGATAAAAGATTATTGAAAATAAGTTAAACTGATGAGCCCAGATTATGTTCGTTAGACGAAATTGGAAGTAATGTAGATGTTAAACGACAACCTCAAATCGCAAATCACAAAACACACAACGATAATTGTGGTACTCTAATTAAGTTCTGACAACAAACCTACAAGCAAGTAAATTGATCAAAATCCTCTGCTTTTAAAGCTGATGCTCTCCTTTTGATATTATGAAACGTTTTGAATAGGCCTTATTTAGAAACTTCGACGATGAAATTAAAATCAGTATGATATTTAAATTCAAGGCTTTTATTTTTCAACTCATTTAACTAAACAATTAAAATAAAAATTAACTTGAGCAATAAAGGGCAATTTAGTAGAACTAAACTACTCTGAAATTCAAGTGCAATTTCTTACAATTCACCTTCATTTAAATGGCCACAACTTTTAAAGAAAATTATTTGTTTGCAAAACGTTTTTTACATTTTGTAGGTTTATACTTTGTTACATTTTTTGTAGCATTTAAGTTTTCAGAAATGCTTTGATCTAGTAAATACGAGGTTTAGTTAATTTTAAATATTTATATATATATATATATATATATATATATATATATATATATATATATATATTTTATATTTTTCTTGAATTTTGGTTCAGTAGAGTAAACTGCGAGGTAGTGGGACATAATTTTATTTTTTTTTCCATTTCGTTGACTTTCGTACAACTTTTTCAACTGGTTTATAACGTAAATATATAAACGTTTTACAAAAAATAAACTTACCATCAGAAACAAAGATCCAAAATGCATTAAATGCTATAACAAATTGTGTAACACATATGAGACATATAACACGAAGCTGACATTTTGTATATTACAATAAAAACACACACAACGTGAAAATATAATACATCAGTCATATACGTAGAACGAACACGAGTATTAAAGTCGACTGCTACTATATTACAAATAAGACATGTAGTTGCTATGAGAATTCTGTTGTTTTTTTTGTGCTGTAAGAGTTTAAAAGAAATTATTTTACGAACATCCAAATTACCATTGTCATTTCACTTCTCATTTGGTATCCATTTGCAAAATAAAAGTGTATTTTTTTGGGGTACTAGTTAAAAAACATAATAATGAACTATTTAATAAAATATTTATAGAACTGCATATTTTCTAATTTTAAGGTGGAAAATTTAATTAAGAATATTAAAATATATTTTATTGAGACCAGCTATTTCCGATTTATCGTTTATGGATTGAGGATTGTTTTTTATGTGGATCATTTCATGATATTCGCGTTTATGGTTCTGTTAAGAGTATTTTTGTTTCATCAAAGTTAAATTTATGACTAAAGTTTTCCTCATGTTTTTTAAGTGCTGTAGTATTTTTTTTATCGTATATATTTAACCTATAAGATGTTGGCTATTTGACCAATATACACAGAAGGACAATCTTTATATACAGTATGGGTTTTTTTATTTTTAGGAATTTCACTTTTTAGTTTGCTGTAATTATTATTTAGGAGGTTAAACCCTTTGTGACACACAGTAACATCATGTTTTTTAAAAAGCTTTTGGAAATTTTCTGACAGGTTGGGTATATATGGTAGGGACAAATAGTGTTTATGATTTTTCTTATTGTTTTTTCGGTTTTCTTTATATATTGGAGTTGTGCTGTTCATGCGTTGTCTAAAAATAGAATTTATTAGTTTTTGTGGATATGAGTTTAATTTAAGCACATTTTTTGCCTTTTTTATTGAGGTATTTCTAAACTCAGGGTTGCTCAATTTATTATCGGCTAAACTAATACAGATTTTTTTTGTGATATATGGTGCTGTGATTTATATTTAGATACCTACCGGACCACGTAGGTTTTGTATACCATTCTGTCCAAATTTTATATGTCAAGAAAGTTTATTTTGTTCAGTTTTTCGATTTCTATAGTAAATTGGACTTTTTTATGGTAACTATTAAAAAGATTTAAGGTATAGTATTTTATCTGTGGGAATTGCGCAAATACACATATACTATATAAAAATGGTAACGAAAAATTTAATTTAGATAATTTGGGCCTCAAGGTCTTCTAGAACTAATAATTATACTAGATATTGAGGCGCCCATTGCGCAACCTTCAATTTGCTTGTAGAATGAATTTTTATATTTAAAATAGGTTGATGTTAAAGTAATTTTTATAGCTTCGTTAAGTGGAATATCTGTATACTATTTCAGGCCACTTTTTTTTTATTACATTTAGGGCAACGTCTATTGGTACATTGGTGTATAACGATACTACATATGTAATCAATTGGGATCTGTATTTATTTTTTCTTTAAAGCTCCATGAATCTTTTATGTAATGGCTATTTCTGTATGCTATTCGATAAAATATTTTTTAGAAATTTTGAAAGGTTATTGAAAGGGGACTAATATACTATGGGTCTTAAAGGAATTCCTGGTTTATGAAGCTTGGGCAGGCCATATATTCTGGGAGACCCATAGTATCTTGTATTCAGTCCCCTTTCAATAACCTTTCAAAATTTCTAAAAAATATTTTATCGAACGTAGCATACAGAAATAGCCATTACATAAAAGATTCATGGAGCTTTAAAGAAAAAATAAACGAAGTACAGATCCCAATTGATTACACCCTTGTTTCCCTCGATGTAGTATCGTTATACACCAATGTACCAATAGACGTTGCCCTAAATGTAATAAAAAAAAAGTGGCCTGAAATAAAAAAGTATACAGATATTCCACTTAACGATTTTTTAGAAGCTATAAAAATTACTTTAACATCAACCTATTTTAAATATAAAAATTCATTCTACAAGCAAATTGAAGGTTGCGCAATGGGCGCCTCAATATCTAGTATAATTGCCCAATTAGTTCTAGAAGACCTTGAGGCCCAAATTATTTCCAAATTAAATTTTTCGTTACCATTTTTCTATAGATATGTTGATGACTGTATTTGCGCAATTCCCACAGATAAAATCAACTATACCTTAAATCTTTTTAATAGTTACCATAAAAAAGTCCAATTTACTATAGAAATCGAAAAACTGAACAAAATAAACTTTCTTGACATGACGCTACACCACAAAAATACTAAAATTTGGACAGAATGGTATACAAAACCTACGTGGTCCGGTAGGTATCTAAACTATAAATCACAGCACCATATATCACAAAAAAAAATCTGTAGTAATTAGTTTAGCCGATAGAGCAATTAAATTGAGCAACCCTGAGTTTAGAAATACCTCAATAAAAAAGGCAAAAAATGTGCTTAAATTAAACTCATATCCACAAAAACTAATAAATTCTATTTTTAGACAACGCATTGAACAGCACAACTCCAATATCACAGATAAAGAAAACCGAAAAAACAATAAGAAAAATCATAAACACTATTTGTCCCTACCATATATACCCAACCTGTCAGAAAATTTCCAAAAGCTTTTTAAAAAACATGATGTTACTGTGTGTCACAAAGGGTTTAACCTCCTAAATAATAATTACAGCAAACTAAAAAGTGAAATTCCTAAAAATAAAAAAACCCATACTGTATACCAGATACCATGTAAAGATTGTCCTTCTGTGTATATTGGTCAAACTAGCCAACATCTTCACAATAGGTTAAATGGGCATCGATACGATAAAAAAAATACTACAGCACTTAAAAAACATGAGGAAAACTTTAGTCATAAATTTAACTTTGATGAAACAAAAATACTCTTAACAGAACCACACAAAAGAAAACGCGAATATCATGAAATGATCCACATAAAAAACAATCCTCAATCCATAAACGATAAATCGGAAATAGCTGGTCTCAATAAAATATATTTTAATATTCTTAATTAAATTTTCCACCTTAAAATTAGAAAATATGCAGTTCTCTAATAAATATTTTATTAAATAATTCATTATTATGTTTTTTAACTAGTACCCCAAAAAAATACACTTTTATTTTGCAAATGGATACCAAATGAGAAGTGAAATGACAATGGTAATTTGGAAGTTCGTAAAATAATTTCTTTTAAACTCTTACAGCACAAAAAAAACAACAGAATTCTCATAGCAACTACATGTCTTATTTGTAATATAGTAGCAGTCGACTTTAATACTCGTGTTCGTTCTACGTATATGACTGATGTATTATATTTTCACGTTGTGTGTGTTTTTATTGTAATATACAAAATGTCAGCTTCGTGTTATATGTCTCATATGTGTTACACAATTTGTTATCGCATTTAATGCATTTTGGATCTTTGTTTCTGATGGTAAGTTTATTTTTTGTAAAACGTATTTATTTATTTAAGGTCAATTTTACTTTTAGACACGTTATAAACCAGTTGAAAAAGTTGTACGAAAGTCAACGAAACGTCCTGGAAAAAAAAATAAAATTATGTAACTGCCCACTACCTCGCAGTTTACTCTACTGAACCAAAATTCCCAAGAAAACTTTGCTGAAAATATATATATATATATATATATATATATAAAATATGCATTTTTTCAGCATTATCACTTCTGCATTTAATACTCTTTTTAAAAAACTATCTTTTTAAATGTTTTGGCTTTCTTAAAGACACCTTGGAAATAAGTGATTACATTTTCGGTTTTCTCGTAGTGACCTTTGCTTTAGGGGCATTCTAGTTAACTTTTACAAATCCTCTCATATGTTTTTCATTTTCTTAAATTGTGGTTAATCTTCTGAGTAATGTAAGGGATATTCTTACTTCTTTTAGTTTAAAGAACAGTTGTTTTAAAGGGACGAGACGGTTTTTTAGTTTTGTAGAAATATTATAGGATTGTATGTATATAAACTGATAAAATTTGGCCAACAAAAATAATTTCAAATATCACAGAATTTCCGAGAACAGCTATTCTGCTCTCTAATTTGAATCCCTTTTTTTCTGTCAGTCTCTCTACGACCATATAAAAGATTTATTACGTAACCGTTTGTTTTATAAAGATAATGGCCTAAAAATTGCGTATTGACAAGTCGATATTTGAATAAAGCTCAAAAAATGTTTTTATGGGGATATTTATTGAGTCTTTAAGGCGCCATTTTATGTAAACTGCTTGTCGAAAGGGTCGGGACACTTAACTTTTAGCATCGTAGTTAATATGCCTTGTTTTCGTAACGAGAAAAGGTATTGAGTTACGGTGTTTAGACGTTTCTTGCATATTATGTTAATTATTAAGCAGTTTAAACATAAAGGTGACTTGAGGAAAGAACTATTTTTATACCCGGCGTAAAATAAGACTATGTAAATTTAACTGTTTTCAAAGTGTACAAAAACAATTTTTATTTTTTTTGGTACTAATACAATCGCTAGTAAAATTTCAAAAACAATTTGACAGATTTTTCGAAAATTCGAACATTTTCCGAAATATCACATTTTTTTTGATTTCCTTCTTCGGGATCTTCTTCGCCAATTCTCTCAGTCAAATGACTATTACAGCTTTTCTTTTATCCATGTGAACTTTAATTGAAGTTTGAAACAGTGAAGTCAATATATAGGAGGAAAAAGGGGGGAATGAATTAACCTACTGGGTTGCTTATTCATGTGTAAAAAATCTTTAGGTAGTTTAAATTTGTGATTAGGTTTTACTATAATATGAGATTTTTCAGTTAAACTGTTGGCGGAATAATGTGCTATGTTTAAATTATTTTACGTTCAGTTTGCTAACAAAACCTCTCAAGGTGTCCATCTTAAGATCCCTATGAATTATGGAGGATCTGACAAATCTGCTTGTATTAAGCATTGTTCTAAGGGCTTGATTGTATTCTTTTAGTTTGTTTTTGGTGATGTGGGCCCCAGGTGTGGCAGCCGTAAGAAAGAATTGGACGAATGTTTAACTTAAAAAGCGTGGTTTTAATTTTATTGTTATTCCTGCTCTTTTTACCCAAAATTGGGTATAGTAAGCCACAGTCTTTTTTTGCTTTTTTAATAGCATAAGTGGTTTTTTTTTTACCATATTAGCCACCTGTCAAAAATTATGCCTAGGTATTTGGGTGGGTTTTTCCAATTAATTTCAACTTTTTTAATTTTAATTTTAGCTGGATTGAGAGGTCTATATGTTTGGGTAAAAAGAACATCTTGTGTTTTAATTGGGTTTAATGGGACATCTAATTTTGAATGTCATTAATGTGGTTTTGTGGTCTATTAAATAATAAGTCTAATCTTTTTACAGAAGATATGACAGCAGTATCATCTGCAAACAAGTAACATTGATTTTTTTACATATCAGCCTGTAACTTTTTAACAGTTTAACTAACATACATTTTTTAAAATAGGATCTAATTAATCCTTCATTTCTCTAAGTTTTCCTATAGGGTGCCCAGAAATTAATTTTGTTTTAGTTAATATTATAGGAAAACTAAAATTTACACCAGTACATTTCAACGTTTTGTAGAATAGCCACCAATTTAATTTTTTAAGCAGTTTTTTTTTCTCTAGCTCAAAAAATAAAAAAAAATTGAAGTTTTTTTCTATATTGGAGCCAAAAACGCTAATTCATAATTTTCTTAACTCACCCACAATTCTTTAAAATTCCCAAAATCAACTTTTAGAGATTTTTTTATATGAATACATATGTTAATCCAAAATTACTGTGGAAAAATTGTTTTTAATGAACAGACTGTTCCCGAAATTAACACCATTTCAATTATTTTCATTAATAGATGTACCTATTGTAGGCATTTACATATCAAACTTTGCATAATAAAAATATAAGTTTTTTCATTGTATAGGGTGTTTTGAAAGTTATGGCCCCATTTGTCGAACATTTTAGTACTATGCATGAAGGTGTTTCATGGTTAAAAACTTTGGGAAGTGATTTATCTAAAAAGGAAAACAAGTGAAAAAGGCACGTAAAAATGGATGTATCCTTCCTTTTAAAAATACTGGGTGTTAAAATGTTAATATTTTTTTCGTTTTTTTTTATACACCTCTTACATTTCAAAAGATGTTTAAATAAAATTTAATACACGGTATAGTATGACTAACATCAAGAATGCGGTTTCACGGGCTGTTTGTACAAGAAAGTCAAGTTTCTAATTCTTTTCTTGGTTTCTTTTTTTCGATATTTTTAGGCGTAAATTAATTATATTAATTAAACAGTTAAAATTTTTAAAAACCCGTATAGACTTATTTTACACCTGGTATAAAAAATTTCTTACCTCAGGCAAGATTTATGATTAAACTAGTTACGAATCAGTTATAATGCTATAAATGAATCAAAATTATAAAAAATTTTGAAAAAAAAAACGCGTTCCTGGAAAGTGCCTGAGTTTATTTTCTTTATCGTTTTCAGAGTTAGCTCAGCTGAAGGCGGATGGCTGTTTTGTAAAACAATCAAGAAAATAAACGAATGTGTGTTTTGTAGGCCACACGATTCTTTTTAGATATTTTTGGTTAATCTTAATTGTTGCCTGAAACCTGCATTATTTATTTCCTTAATTTTTTTAAAGTTAAAATCGCAGTAGCAGAGCTATATTTTTAAACAATGAAGATAATAAATGAATGAGGATTTTAGGCAACACTTTTTTGTGGTTGTTTTTATGTACAATGTATTATGAATAATATTCGATAGAGAATTCGTCCAATAAAAACAAACAATGAACACTATTTCATTTATTTATTTGTTATAAAAAGTACAGTGACGTTATCACATGTTAATGTTAAAAAATTTAACTAGTTCATCTGTATATCACACTTCATTTTTGGGAAAAATTTAAGGTCCATTCGATAAGTAGCTCCTTAAAAAAATATTTTTTTTTATCATTTTCGCCATTCTATTCCGCAATATTTGATTTTTACCAAAAAATAACCAAAATAATACCAAAAATTTAAAGTCATAGGGATAAGCAGTTCTTGAACTATGTCACGCTCGGCAGACCGACAGACTGACGGAAATGGGAAATAATAATTTTCGGAATCCAGGAATCTCAGAACGCAAGCGAATATGTATATTTTCGTTTTTAGAAAATTAAGGGTTATTGTCGAAATATTTCTAGGGCTACTTAATTCTATATACAGTATTATAAAGTTTAATCCAAAACACAGTGAAAAAATCTTACATTAATGCTATTCGTTTATAAACAGTGCTTCTGAAATAAAATTTGTAAAGAATAATATATTCTTATGGAATAGTCCATATTCCACACGTGTGAAAAATATGTGCGGTTCCCGATTGTTGAATATAAAGTTTTCCAAACGTGCTGTAGACTATACTTTTTCTAACAATACTGTTTCAAACCGAGCTGAGATTAATTCTATTTAATAACAACCAGATTAGACCAGTGATTGCCACTTGTTTTTTACAGACAACTGTAACGCTTGAGTTCAGATTATTGTTTCTAGTTAGAATAGCATTTTATTAACCTTGCGTGCCTTAAAATAAACAGACTGTCAGTTTTTAATCAAATTTAGATTCAAGACATATATAAATATAAGCTGAACAAAATACCGCCAATCAAATTTGCGCAATATTTGATTTTTGCCAACATTTATCCTTTCTAGCCCCATATGACTGATTTTTAACATAAATTTGAAGTCAATCGGATAAGTAATTTTTAGGCTATACCACGCTCGGCAAACGGACAGACTGACGGAAATTGAAGAGCATAATTTTCGGAATTCAAAAATCCTAAAACGCAATCGGAACATATTCAGGTACTGATGTATCTCGACGACAGGTCACTTATTTCAACTCCGTAATGATTTAACTAGAATAAAAATTAAGAAACCTAACTTAACTCTTTAGTTTTCTCCGGGCTATCTGAATACCAATATGCAAATTTTGCTTTCATCTTTTTTAATTTTATCTATACGAGTTTTATTGTGAAAATCAGGTATAACAAATGGTCCACTGCATAATATTTTTTTCCTGATACAATGGTGAATGCGTAAAGTCGAGACGCGAGCGTCGAATATGCAGTATATCTTGGTGCAAATAACAAAATGGCGCCATTCCGCTATTTTTATTTTTCTTAATATTCCTACTATGGAACCACTATGGTAATATCCTGAACATCCCCTAAAAATTTCATCTAAATTCGCCAAACAAACCATCGCGGAGTAATCGATAGACAAACAAAAAAAACAACCAAAGAGCCGCTATTCCGCCATTTTTAACATTTTTTAATATGCTTGTTATGGGATCACTCCGGCAATACCCTGAAAGTCCCCTGAGAATTTCATCCAAATTGATCAAACCATCGCAGAGTAATCGATGTACTCTTTTCGGAGTCGGTTAAAAATATCAGATTTTTAGGTTGCACATTTTCATGGCCCCACTGTATACATAAATTTACTTAACGGGATAGCACACCTTTTAGCAATACTTCAGTTCAAAAAAAAGTATTTAAAAAAATGTAAATTCAATTATAACACTCGCTGCCTTTATCACCCTAATGATTTCTTTAATATTATTATTATAAAAAACAGGTAAACGGATTTCAAATCAAAATATATGAGACCACCAGGCAGGAAACGGTATTGCGAGGGAAAACACAATTTACATGCTGAATGAAGCTGCAAATATTTATGATTCGACTCACAAAAATCTAACATAAGTAAATACTTGTTAAAGTTACACCGGATCTAAAACATAAATATGTGACTTCAAATTTGAATTCAAATTACTACTGCCAAATCTGATGTATTGTGTGTGCTTAAAATTATCTTATAGAACAAATTTACTTTAGAAATGTGCATAAATAAATTTATGAGATAGTAAGAACAAATAGTTAGAATTAATTAATAGAATTTATGCATGTAACTAATTATATTAAGAAACAAATAATAAGGAATACAATTTAACTTAACATGCAGCAAACATTTAGAGAGTACTTCGAATGCGGGTATCTTTATTGACTTTTACAAGATGCGCATTTTTTATTAAGAAAATACAGGGAATGTCTTTTTTTTTCTCAATTAAAAATTTTATACATTTAGGCGCATGTTACAACGTTCTTAGCAGCTGACTAAAATACTCCAGAAATCCATTTTTTTTTTAAATAAATCCAAACAATCCATACAAATCTTCGATTATCTACAAGAACCTGCAGAAATCCACAAAAATCCGCGGAAATCCACAAAAATCTGCGAAATCCAGAGAAATCTGATAAATATTTTTGTACCCTCATGGATATCCACATTTATGTACTAACTACTACTAACAATAAAATGAGTTTTTAGGGATGCTGATTTCATTTTTGGGGTAAATTCAAATTTATGACCCTCTCCAGGGCGTTAGAAATAAAGGTTGGAGGGAGTGAAAGTGCAACTTTCTCGTACCATCCGATTTGAGGCTTTAAAACTTGGAGTCAATTCAAAGATGTGTACCCCTCGGGGCGGAAATAGAGGTTGAAGAGGGTGAAATTGTGGTATTCACGTGAGATCCGGATTTGCGCCCACAAAATTTGTTCCTCGAAGATTTTCAAGTGTGCTGATTCCATATCACCCTTGCAAAGCCTTGACCAACCAGTTTTGAAAATTCAAAACCGAAACTGAGCTTTGTTCTATTGTTTTAATTTTGAATTTTCAATTTTAATTATTATCACTTTAATTGTGACATAATTTACACCTTTTTTGGTAAAAATGGATATGGATTTATTTTTGATGAATAAATAAAAAACTAAATAACTAAAAAATATATTTTTTTCTTTAAGACGGCCAGTTCACGTTTCTCGACAAATTAGCATCGAAGTCGGTACTTTTGTTCTATCACCCTTCGCCCAGACAAATATTTTTTTCTAAGCCGTGTTATGTATTGTACCTAGTCCATAAACTCTTTTCAAATTCAGGGAATAATGACATAGTTGCTAATCCTTTTTTTTAATTATTATATATCTAGTATGGTTTTCTTTTGGACCACTTACATCAATATAATAAATGATTGCACTCTAAAAAAAGAATGCATGCAGGTCTAAATTTGCATGTTATGTTATTTTAGTAGGCATTGGTTGAAATATCATGAACAAGTTATCAAGACAAGAATATAACTTAACAGGCACGTCTCCAGTATACGGAATTTAATTAGTAAATGTAGTTGAAGTACATTTATCATAAGTTATGACGCAAAAGTACTGCAAGTGTTTCTCTAACATTAAAGGCGCGTTTTCAAATCACTAAGGCGTATCACGCTAACAGCTACATCATGTAGAGTGATGCAACGTATTAAGGTACAATTTAATTAAGGCAACTTAACAAAATGTGCAGCACGTTTTAGATATAAACTGAAGTTTAAAAGAAAAATAGTGGAAAGCATCCTTTATTTGTGTAATATGTTATATTAACTACTGTTTAATTCAAGTGCAATTTTTAAGAATTATGAAAACTTTTAAGCAAAATTAAGAACCAGGGGTTTTCTGTCTTTTGTAGGTGTGCATTTTATAAGAGCTACTTAGCTTTAAAATTACATCTAGGGTTAAGAATGCTGACCAATTTAAAAATAAAATAATATTTCTAAAAATGTCCCTTCCGTATATTTATATGCAAAGGTCAAGTAACAAGATCCAAAGTTATTTCAGGGGCTGGTATTTATTCCATCAGCTTAAAGAAAACAAAAACCAAAAAAGTTCCAGAATAAATCGAGGGTCTGTCCCTTGAAATGCGGACACTGATTTTTCTACGAGAGAAGAATAAATAAAACAACAGATAAGGCAATGAGTTTTGTCAACTCACATTTGTTTGCGGGATAATACATGTGTTTATTCCTAAAGTCAAACGAGTGGTTTAAAAACACGAAATATATATACTTGCTGGATCTCATGAAATGGTGTTTAAATATAAATTGTCTCAATTTATTTTATAGCCATTAACATGATTTTAATTTTAAGTTTTACCGCAAAAACCTAAAAGAATTCCATAAATTTTATTCCTTTTAGGGTAGGACGAAGGTGTTTATCTTAAATGTCTGTCAATACGCATAGATCAAAATAACCGGTTTTTACACAAAAAATACCCGGTTGTTTTTTCCGATGGTTAAACCCAATAACCTATAGTTTTGACCAATTACGTAAATCCGAGTATAATATATTAAAACGGAATATTTCCGTTTTGTTTTTCAAAGTTTTTAAGCTTTGATGCTCTTTTCGGCTATATTTTGAAATTAATGTTATGAATATGAATTATGAAAATAATGACTCTTTTTAAGGTAATAAAAACAGTGGTTTATTTCCTATTACTATAATTTAAAAATATTATTTGGAAGATATTGAAAATGGAGACTGGTCATATCAAACCGTTTTCATAAAACTATATATTTTAAATGTTTATGATGTCGGAAGAGAGCTATATTGAAAAAAATAAGTATGATGTCAAATGATAAGTAAATTAAAAGGAGAATCAAAATATTTTTAAAAATATACAAGGTGATGAGATGTGAAGTATCACTAAAATCTGGATCTCTTGGCGCTCTATGCACCCCGTAAATTGTAAAACGATACATCGTATGGTTAAGGTATAAATCGATAGGCAATATTATTTTCGTTGACGCCGGGTATATTTTCGGAAACTTATTGTTACTTAGGTACTTAATATATGAATCCGTTCAAAGACAGATTGTCAAACCATGTCGTATTTCAAGGTTCACTAAAGAATTGTTTTTGATTAATGTACCTAGGTATAGCATGAATCACGAGTTTTACCATATAGTAATTAATTTATTATCATATACAGTTAAAACAAATGTGAATTCTGCTACAACTGCTAGATAATATCGAATGGTATCGAAGTTTAACCTCTCTAAGAAGACTGAGACATCAACTATCCCATGGATGTAATACTTTTCATTATTTTTAATTAATCTATGTAAAATATTTGTTGATTTTTTAGGGGGGAAGAAATTCTTAAAATGTAAAATACTTATATATAAGTGTATTTATTTTGATAACCGGCTAATTTGTAATAACCGCCCCATAACTGCTTTCAAAGTCCTGGTTTCCTTAGCCTTTAACCTCAGGATTCACGTAAAACGTTTGAGAATTAGATCAATCTATAGTCCAATAGTCCA
This sequence comes from Kuschelorhynchus macadamiae, assembly GCA_030620095.1. NCBI lineage: Eukaryota > Metazoa > Arthropoda > Insecta > Coleoptera > Curculionidae > Kuschelorhynchus > Kuschelorhynchus macadamiae. The sequence goes on along the minus strand of JAUTXW010000961.1, from coordinate 1,921,089 downwards.
TGCACTATTAAGAGCATCTCGAATGGCTATAAAAAAATCCCCGATTCCGTTATGTGCAATAAAAATGACAACTTTATTTTTTAAAACTTATGTTTCCTTACTTAAATGTTATACATTTCAGTCATAATAAGATGCGATGTTGCGGACTATAAACAAATATATACCTAATTTGGATTCTTTATTTGCAATAAATAAAGTAAGTTTGGTAGAAACTGATCTACAATAACAATAACATCTGACAGTTAATAATTATAAGCGCTTAAAGTAGCTTTGCACATTATCTATAACTACAACTACTGTATAATGATTTAAGCATCATTTAATTTTTCTCCTACTAACGTGTTAAGAGCAGATAATACTTCCTCTGTGCGGTCATAGGTACAGACAATAATTTTTAAGAAGCCATTTTAATCAACAGATCGTCAAGGGGAAATACACATACGTTTTTAGTTAGTATTACAACAAAATCGAATTTTAAAAATTCGTTCCCATAGTTTGCCTAAAACAGTCAAAATCGTGATATTTTTTGCCATTTCGCATATGTATACCGGGTGTCACAAATAAATAACTCATCTTCATAGTTTTTTTCTTTACCACGATATCAAAAACCAAATTTTGGGTAAATAAATAATATATAACATATAATATTTTCTTTTATTTCCGAATTTCCGCTACTAAGTTGTGATTTTTAAATGGGACACTCTATATATATCTTTGCATATATTGAATCGTTGTGACATTTTAAGTACAATTCTTTTATGTCATACTGACCTACAAAACTGTTCTTTTTTATTTTACCAATTAGAGTGCTGTTATTAAGTAAAAAATGGTTTCTTATTCACTAAACGTCTTTAACATTTAAATATTACTTCAACTTTTTTTTTGAAATACAAAATTTTTTTAATAGGAAGAGAGTGGCTCACCAGGTTAATTTGAGAAATAAGACTATATATGCATTTAAGTTCAAACAATATCTAAAGACCCATACTATATGGAGGTTTAGTTTTGACATATCGTTGAACTAAGAAGAATGCCATAATAAATCAAAATAAGCAAACAAGTAAAGGGTGTCCAATTCAAAAAACAAAAATTAGTAACAGAAACTAGAAAATAAAAGAAGATATGGTAACGCTGTTAACGTAAAAAAAATCAAAATTATGTTCGATTTAACCAAACAGAATATCATCTGACTATCTTAGTAAAGAAAAAGTTATAAAGGTATACCAGTTATTTATTTATTTATTTATTTATTTATTTATTTATTTATTTACTTATTTATTTATTTATTTAATTAATTATTTATTTATTTATTTATTTATTTATTTATTTATTTATTTATTTATTTATTTATTTATTTATTTATTTATTTATTTATTTATTTATTTATTTATTTATTTATTTATTTATTTATTTATTTATTTATCGACTTATTTATTTATTTTATTTATTTATTTATACGCTTATAAACACTTAAACTTTATTTGTTACATATAAGAGTTACCTACTTATAAAAAAACTAATCATTACACTTTAGTACTAATTAATATTCTTATTATTATTGAACATATTTTTAATTTACTTTCCAAGATATTAAATAAATCAATATTCATTTCTTTTACTGCCCTGTTACAATCTAACAGGCAGGTCTGTATGAGTGAGTCATTTTAGGCACCCTAAAAAGGTACTCCTTTCTCCTTAGTCTAACATTATGTACATCAAAGTATATTTTACTTAATAATTCAGGAGATCTGAGATTATGATGTAAAATTTCAAAAACATTACTCTGTAATCTGATCTGCGTCTTTCAAGGGTTAACATATCAAAACGTAAAAGCTGTGTATCATATGAAATCAATATACGATATATAGGATAAATATCAAATTTTGGAAAATAAATATATCTAAGGAACCTCTTTGGTATTTTCTCTAAAACATCAGAATATAAAAATGTTTTGGTACCCATAACACTTTACCATGTTCAAGTTTTTGACCTCACCAGTGCATAATATAAGACTATACACGTTTTCAAACTTCTAAAATCTCTGACAAATGGCAAAATTTAACCTGGTGACATTCAGTATGTTAAATATTAATATCTTTTATGTATCAGGGTAACTAATTTATTGTTGCGTAATATACGGCGTAGTTCTTGTCTTCATAACCATAACACTTATGAAAATTAACATTTAATACGTAAAGCATTTCTACTGCTAAGTCTACATAATTTACAGCGAATGTATGCTGAAGTTAAGGAAGATCAAATGAAGCTAGTGTTGTAAGAGTTTATGACCGGCTTGATACATAAGGTGTTTTAAAATTGCATACGAATATTTAGGAATGTATAGTATTTCTAATTAATATAGGTATTCTTATTGATTTTAATCCCTTTGTTCTATTAAAGAGAACTATCGCTCTGACTGCTGAAGTTAACTGACAGAGCATATCCTGTACTCCAGTGGAGTTGTCTAAAGATATAGTTTCATTAAATTTGACCTGACTACCAGATGACCTAACTCTTAGTGTAGAACCTTCCAAACATTGGTCAGTACGTAAAATATGATGTAAGTCAAAATGTAACAGGACCACTCGCCTGTGTTTAGCAGAGAAGAAAAAAAAACATTTATGCAATTATATCGAAAATCGAACTAATACTTTAAAGCATCCTTTAGAACTCCTATATCGGAAATAACTAAAATCGAAATATTTTACGAGTCAGCAGAATATGAAAGTTTTAATACGCTAGTAGATTATGCAAATTTTAACGAGCCACTTAGATTAGGAGTTTCTAAGATAATTTCTGAACATTGCGAAATATCAAGTAATGATGATTATTCTGATTATCTTAAAGTACAAATCTCTGGATGGTTTGAGTTATACAACAGCTTAAAAATTTTGCTCAAAAAGATAACAATTCGGTCATTTGTCTTGGCTGCATAGCTTTCTACCATGTTAATACTGTGCATGTAGCCAACGAAGATAAGCCTAATGGCAAACACTAAAAATAAAATTTCCTTTTGGCTTTTCTTAGAATTAATTTACATTGGGAATTATTCATAATAATAATAATAATAATAATAATTTCTTGATTATAGATATAGCATATTTAATATTTAGTTATACAGCAACAATTAACATAATTTGCAAGTATTCATTTATATTAAAGAAGAATTTGCATTTTGAGCAACGACGTTTAATATTTCCAAAAATAATAATCGAAGCTTTTTTTTTTCATTTGACGCAAATTGAATACAAATATTCCAAGATTAAAAATTAGGTTTCTAATTCGTTTTGTTTTGTTTGTCGAGAAAGGATATATTTGTTTTAAAACTTTACTTTATATATAGATCTTCGAAAACTGCTATTTTCTATTTGGTTATGTGATCGTGGCAAATGCCAATATCCGAGACACCATTGCCTGGCTCCCTGTCATATTTTTAGGAATGTTCATGTCAGTCTTAAAAAGTTCCTTTTCTTACTAGGAATCTCATAGTCTCTAACAAATCCAGTTTATTTATACTTAATTGTTTTTGTCACACCTCAATTATTATCAGATTTAGTCGGTAACGCTGATAAAAATCATTTTACCCAGCTGTTATGGGTAGTATCCTAATAACAACAATATTTGTTTTGCCTAGCAAGAAAAGAGAGAGAGTGAGAAGATAAACATTTTTGTAAAATATTTATTGATTTTATTTCACAGGTTTGAAAACCCAACTAAAAGGCAGAAAATACACAATTTATAATTATTACCAAGATATTAAAACGTCCTCTATTTTAGTAACTTACATATATAACATTTTAAACCTATATCCTAATACATATACTTAAACACAAACAACTCAGTCAGAAAAATAGTGTCACGACATTTGAGTGTGTTAAAATTTTAGAGAGTGGCAGTAAAGATATATTAGAATGGTCGATATATATTTGACTGTTATAAATATTGCAAATCTAAAGAAGTGGCAAAATTGTGTGAATATTGGTTCGAGGAGTAGGTAGATAAAAAGTATTACAATGAGGACGAATTATTCGAGGTAAGCGCAAATTTAATCGAAACAAAAAAAAACAGTTATATTCATATTATTAAGTAGTAAAATAGTTATAACAAATACTCACGACGTATTTTTCAGCGATGAATACCAGAATATTCTAAAAAGTTCCTTCTGAGGGAATTCGTGGTTGGCGTATATCTCTAATTTTTTAAATTAATATACTTAAAAAATTTTCGCTGCACCCCTCCCAAATTATATGCATGGATATTATGTCCTGGGAACACACTATACTGCGAATTACATTTTTGATCGAACGGATGAAATGCACAACGCCCAGGTCCCACATACTCTATGCGGAAAACTGAATCATTAATTAGGCTATATTAGCTTTATTCTAGCTGAAGACATAACGTGGCACTGCTTAGCGTTAAGTTAGAGATTGACTGAAATGCTTTACAATCAAGTATATTATTTACACACTCTATATTTTAACATAGCGCCTGTATCATTTATAAAAAAAGGTTAAAGGGCCCCCCCTCAAATGTTTTGCGACAGTCATATTATTGATTCTAACTTTAGAAGTTTTCCACAATGTAGTGTTGTTTGTTCGTAAGCATAAGTTAAACAAAGTCTATAGTGGTTTCGCGAGAATAAATCTGGAATCTCGAAGCAGAAATCCTGGAAGTAATCTGGACCTGTTGTACTTTATAGCTTAAACTTTTTTATGGCCTAAATAGCCTCTCTATAGAAACACATTAATCATAGGAGGAGAAAGGATAAAGAGATGTTCATCGGTATAATCTAAAGTAGCTGACAAAAAAATAGTTTGAAAAAAATCCAAAGGAATTTAGAACATTGGATAATGAAAAAAGTTTTATATTTTTTTATGTCGTACTGCTAGAAATACCTCTTAAAACCCTAAACCTCTCGAATTTTACGTGCTTCTCCACTTTTAGCCTTGTAGTTTATATAATATATTACGTCACTCGAAAACCGTGGTGGATATTCTTCGTTATATGTTCGCTAATAATTAGGTACACAGAAATCTGTTATTCGATATAGTTTCTTATATAAAACATCATAAGCTTCCCCACTAGAGGAAATCCTATTCAAGAAACATATCGTATTGCAATTAAATTCAGTTTTTCTAAAGTTCGAGTAATTTTAAAGATTAATTTGTAAATCCTGCTTAACACTGAAAGGAAGGCGGTTGTCCGCCTCAACATTCATGATAATAAGTAAGAGCCAACATTCTATTGGTTTACATTTTAATGGTCTTGCTTTGACAAAAGTTTACATATTTAGACATTTGTTGAGCACACTATTTAAATTGTCTTCTGTTTCACTATCAATACAGTCGAAGTAAGTGTCTATATTAAAGAGTCTTATGGTACAAATATTAGTACCGAATAAACGTTCTACGAAAACATGAAAATGTAAACAGTTTTTTAGAATTTCTAACAATGAAGGCGTTAACAGTAGTGTTATGTAAATTACAAACACAAACATGGAAGAGAATTCGATAGCAATCGTACCGAAATGAGATCAGTTTTAGAAGTTTCTACTAATTAAAATGGTGATTTACTTCACCTCCCCATCCCCGCCTCTAGACTTATTCAATTCAGGAAAATTTCTATCTCCGCGAAAAATATTCATGGGTATAAAATGAAGAAACTAAGCATATTTCAGTAAGCGCTATTAGGTCAAAATTGGAACACGACGTATTATTCAGCATATAAGTTGTTATAGTCCCAAGACTGCGAGTATTTTGATAGTATACTAAAAATGGATGCTTTTAAACTTGCTGATAAAACACTTGTATGTAAGGCCAATAACCAACAAAAATAAAATTGCTGATTTATTGAAGAAGTCACCATTACTTGGAAAGACGTGATGGATGTGGATGGATATATATAATTATTATTGACCCAAAATATTAGTAAAAACTTTTGCACAGGCATGTTTGTGAACAACAACTCCTAGAGTATTACCGCTCGTATTGGTGTTAAACAGAACACATTTAGAACAAAATAAGAGTTGAGTTTAACAATCTTTGACTGACTGATTTTTACCGGATCTTTGACAACAAATCTTTTATAAGCAATTCACAGATAAACGATTAAACTCGTTACAATAATTATAACATCGACTAACTGCAACAAATACCCTACATGAAACTTGACTCATAAAAGTGGGCACTTTCATAATTCTATCATAAGTTTTTTATCCAGCTTCATTGCTACCTGAGAGAGTTTGGAATTCTTTTCTGTCTTACAAATTTTTATTACTTTATAAAAAGAGATATTGGAAAAGATATCAGAATTTAGTTTTTTATTTACCGATAAAAGACTTTCTTCGTCATATTCTTCAAAAAATCAATCGATTCGCTCTCTAAGTTAACTCCACGCAATATTTTACACGATCCATCAATTTCTGAATTCCGTATTTTCTTCATGGCGCTTGCAACCGTCAAGAATTGGGCCGTTGTTCACAGGTTTGACTTCAACCAACTGAATGCATTATTCTGCGGGGTCTATTTGTTCGGTAATATTTTATTTTGTTTAATTAATCAAACAAGTTCAATAACATTTTGTAGTGCAAAACTTAAACAATTAAAAAGTCAAAATACATTAAAGCGTTATTGAATTGTTTTCACAGCCTACTAGTGAAAATTTTCCTTTGGAGCATATATAGTTACAGGCAGGCAGGATATATATTGCTTTTTGCACTATCGCCACCTTTGGCATTGGCATTGATAGAAAGGAACTCACTAGTGACTTATAGAAATTTTTATTCATTTTAAATCATAGAAATTATAGAGCCATTATATAATGTCGAAGTATATTTTACTTGTTTAGATCATTTAGATTGATAATTAAGACTTTGAATATATTTTGAATGAAGGAAATATACCTGATGAATAACTAATTTCCCGACATTTGTGTAGTGGAAAGCATTAATCTAAAACCAGTTTCAGGGATAGCCAGTCAATTTTCCAAGGCTCTTCGTAATATATTACATCAGAAATTAAAATATATTCAGGCTAGGTCGAGAGTTTCTCAGGTCAGAGCACAATTGATGGATTACTAAAACTTCCTGAGTTACACTTACAGAAAAATTAGATATTTATTTTCAAAAAGTATGAAGCAGTTTAATCATAAGACCCTATGCAATAGGTAAAAAAGGAATACTCGGTAATTTCACTAAAAAAAAGAGATAGTCATTATTTGTTATAAAAATATACAATATATCTGTTGATACAGTTGATAAGGGGACAAAATGACAAAAAAATATGATTTTTTGAAAACTTTAGTCTCTCATTATAACGGCTTCTGCTTGTGAAAATAATACGATATATATAAAAAGAGATACTCATTATTTGTAATAAAAATATACAATATATCTGTTGATACAGTTGATAAGGGGACAAAATGACAAAAAAATATGATTTTTTGAAAAGTTTAGTCTCTCTTTATAACGGCTCTGCTTGTGAAAATAATACGATATATATATATATATATATATATATATATATATATATATATATATATATATATATATATATATATATATATATATATATATATATATATATATATATATATATATATATATATATATATATATATATATATATATATATATATATATATATATATATATATATATATATATATATATATATATATATATATATATATATATATATATATATATATATATATATATATATATATATATATATATATATATATATATATATATATATATATATATATATATATATATATATATATATATATATATATATATATATATATATATATATATATATATATATATATATATATATATATATATATATATATATATATATACAGAGATGGCAAACTAAATGCGAACGATACCTTACGAAAATCTAGACCGTTGCTAGTAAGAAATTGGTTTAAGATTGTTAGGATATACATCTATTATTATGGCATTAAACAACCTTATTAAGTTTAAAAAATAATGTATTCATTACCAATTCGAAAAACACTATATTTTTAAGAGGCAAACTAATTGGAAACGTATTTCTTAATCAACATTTTCTAACAAGTAGGCCCATGTTAAAATTGAAAATCCACATTTTCTAACGAGAAGGCTTATTTTAAAATTGATAATCGTTACGTTATAGAGCTTTAGTGGGTTGTTGACTTCCGTTCCTGTCAATAATTTAATGTTAATCTTCATTCGAATTTCTGTAAAACTGGGTTCGCGAAAAAGTTGTAACGAAAATGAACGACAAGTGATTGTTAATGTTCACAGGAAACAAATTATTGCAGAAATCGTTCCAAAAGGGCGGTGCTTAACGGTGCTTGTTGAAAATCCAAGGGGATTTAGTATTCGAAGTGTTCGTAATCGTTTGAACGAGGCACAGGCGTCCACCAAATAGAATTTGACCCACGCTATACACCATGACAACAGTGAAATTTGGTGGTGGTTGTATCATGGTATGGGGCTGCTTCTCTTGGAATGGTGTTGGTTTTCTTTAAAGAATAACTGGTACTATCGATCGGTATGAATACATTAACATACTGGAAAACGTGATGCAATCATATGCAGAAGAAAATTTATCAGTACTTTGGAAATTCCAACACGTTAATGATAAAAACGCTCTGCTAGGAGGGTGACTGTATGGCTTCAGGATAATCATGTAGATGTTTTACAATAGCCATCTTGTATCCAGATCTTAATTCAATAGAAAATCTTTGGATGATAGTTAAAAGGAAATTAGGTTCAAGAACCTTCCGAAATTTTGAGTATTCAAGGGTATGAGAAAAGCTTGAACCAGTAGTCGACTAAAGACTTGTAAACGTCTAATACAGTCCATGCATAGGAGGTGTTTAAAATTTATTGAAGCCAGTGGATATCCAACTAAATACTAGGTACTCGATTAAGTCAAAAACTTATAAATTGTTAGAAAATGTTGATTCAGAAATACGTTTCGAATTAGTTTGCCACTTAAAAATGTAGTGTTCTCCGAATTTTGAAATGAATAAATTATTTTTTAAAGTTAATAAGGTTATTTAATGCGATAATAATAGATATACACCCTAACAATAGCAACAATGATTGTAATATTCGAAATATCTTAAACCAATTTCTTCCTAGCAACAATTCAGATTTTCGTAAGTTATCCTTTCCAATTAGTTTGCCGTCACTGTATACATATAAATATATATATATATATATATATATATATATATATATATATATATATATGTATATATATACATATATATTTTTGTTGATTTTTACTCATTCACGGATGGAAAAATACAATGTGTTTTTATTCTGGGTGTACATCCGTTCACTACTGTCGTTCTGAAAAGAACAGTTTTGCTGACGTTTCGCCATTGTTTCACATTTGGCATTTTCGAAGCTTTCTTTCTCGCGTCCGAATAGAGACTGAATTTTCAGAACGACAGTCGTGAACGGATGTACACCCGGAATGAAAACACATATATATATATATATATATATATATATATATATATATATATATATATATAAATAAAGGTGTGTGAAAGCGCATTTTTATTGATTTTTAGTGCATACTTTGCTAAATTCCTATGGGTTTGCAGCCGGAAACCACCGGAGCCCCAATAGGTGGCGCTAAGTGTTATACTTAGCATGTAATACTGTTCCAGTATGATATTTTGTCATATCGAGCAATCTGTTATTTCAGATCTCCCTGGATACAAGCCTGCCTGATGAGGGTAAAGGCCCAGAAATCATGATCGCAGGAGGGTACCCTGTGACATAATCGAAAGCAATTCTTCTTGTAGGCCGTTTTGCACATGCAGAAATTATATATTTCTGTTATTGTACATATATATATATATATATAAATGCTACAAGTAATTTACATTTAAAAATCAAGTTTTGTAGCACTTCCGTTTTAGACAGAAGTACTTATAATATGGTATTGGTAGATAGCAAATCATATAAACCCCTAAAATATCCTAAAGAATGTTTCCTATATTAATTTTTTTTACAAATTTTCTCAAAATATGCTACTTATGTTTCACGCTTTTTATTAAAACTTGGAAAATATGCAAGGTGTTTTATTTAAGTCCTCCAAATTTCAGATCAACATTAAATGATACGCTGGTTACTAATTTCATCCATTATAATAGAGATTCAAAAAACTACCCTTTAGAACAGATTTTACAAGTAATAATTAAACTAAGCCTACCATTGTATAAATTTTCCAATTGGCCAATGGCGTACTATTCTGTCTTAACTTTTTATATTTACCATTCGAGTTGTAAGAATGATTTTATGAATAAATTTTAGTAAAAACAGATTTTAAATTTTACGTAAAGTACAGTAGCATCTGAGCAAGAAAAACCAATCGAATTAATCTAGATTTTATATTTAATTTCTTAATTTTATCTTCTCTCTTTTGTTTTGCAGGTAAGTGAAAATACTGGAGACACACCTGCTTAAGGCTCACATTATTGTTAACATGTAAGTACGTAAGTTATTTTTCATTTTGTGATTTTAAAACAATTAAGTAATAATATTCTTTATAAATATATTTAATTTTCTGTTACTTCATATATAGGTTAAACGACAACGCGTATCGTATCCATTTCCATATATCATCTATTTTTATTTATTTTTCTTTCGGTCTGTAAACCATTTTACCCAATTCAGACCGCAATTTTGGTTCTTTCCATCTGTACGTAAAATTTCCACCATATTGAAATATTTTCCGTTTTCCCATTTCGCGCACAAATAATGTTTGCAGGCACGAAAAGAATCCATTTTGAATTTATACATCTACGTATATCGAATGTTATAGGTTAAACAGGTATGAAAATACATATACTTTAAAATCTTTTTCAATAATTCGAATTGAAACTTTAACAAAAGTAAGAATATATCATAAAATTAACATACTATCGTAGTGGAACTTCTATAAAGGATAATTATTGTAAGTAAGGCTTATAGCTTTTCGTTTTTAAGAACTTGACTGACTTTGTTATTCATATTGGGATTAACATTGCAATAAAAAAAATTGTTTTCACTACATCGTAAGAATTTCAGTGGATTTTCTCGCATGTGTGGTTCGCATTGTCAATATTTCAGAAATTGAGATCAATATTTAGTGAAAAACATAGTTATTGCATAGTTATCCTGTATGGTATTGAATGCTAAAAAATGCAGGCTAAAGGATGCACAGTGATCTGGCTAGGTCAAAAAGTGGTCAAAAGTCATTTTGTGATTAATATGGAAATGTTTAAAGAGTTTTTTTTTGGTTTCGTTAGATGTTATCTTGGTCTTTCACTTTCAGCATACCTATATATTTTTTTTAAATTTATACCGCGCAAGCTCAAATAACTAGAGGATATAACATATTTTGAGCGCTAAATACATTTTTATTTATTGCTTATATTTAGAAAATCAGTGATCGAAATTTAATAATTTGTTGCTCATAAGGATGTAAATTAAAAATTAATTCACTTATATGACATTTTTAAAATTAAAGATGGCGGGTAGGTTAGTTATTTCTTATCAGTATTAGCGTCAATTTTTTTAAATATCTTTAAAAAATTTACAAAAATAAACAAAAGTATTTCTTGAAAATATTTACAAATGATACAACAAATAGCTGGGTAACATTATTTTGAGCTAGGTGTGTAATCTTAATTTAAATAAGTGTTTCTAATTATTTTTACAATTATTTTATAAATTTCATATTTTACTTTATTAATGTGTGGTAATACTATTTGTAATTCTGACACCACTAAACTATTTTGTATTTTTTTATATTGTGTACTTGTATAATCATAAAGGGTAATTTTTAACGGTTGAAATTACATGATAAACCCTGAAAGGATTTCAATTAGTTATAAATAATCCATTAAAACATTTCAAACTATTTTTGTGCGTTTCGTCACAAGGGGTGGTTGTTAAGGGTTGAAACATGGTAACATATCATGCATAAGACCATTGTAACATATCAAGCAGAAGGCCGGTGTAAAAAACTAAAAGATATAACCTTGACAAACAATAGTATTTTAGCATCCTTTGATGTTACCAATACGTTTTCCAATATACCAAATGAAGAATGCCTTAATATAATTAACTAAATAATTACAAAGAAACCTATAAACCCTGTAATACATCAAGAGTTTATAAAAATGCTTACTTTATGCATAAACGAAAATTTCTTTGAATTTGACGGAGAATGCTATAAACAAAAAGACGGTTTACCAATGGGCTCCCCCGTAAGCCCATTACTAGCAGAAGTTTTTATGTCACATTTTGAAGAAATTTTTTTAAATACACCCTTTGCAAAGGATATCTTCTTTTAGCATAGATACGTGGGTGACATCTTGGTCTGCTTCACAGGAAATAAAGAACAACTACACACAGTTTTAAATCACCTTAATTTAATCGAAACAAAATTAAATTTATACTCGAAATAGAACAAAACAATCCAATAAATTTTCTAGACATCAAATTAAAAAATTCAATTAATAAATTAAAATTTAATATCTACAGAAAACTCGGCATATACAGATGTAGCTATACCAAAGGACTCCCTTCGTCCCGTAGAGCATACACTTTCAGCATATAGGTCTATGATTCATAGAGCTTTTTCTGTGCCATTAGACAAGCATTACCTAGAAAGACAACCTGATCTCATTAGATCTAGCAACAAATAATGGCTATAAATTATCTGAAATTAGCAGACTAATTTTTCAGAAACGTAAACTTTTAACTATCCAACAAATATATCCTAAGGTTAAAGATTCTCGTATAAAATATACAACAATTACATATTTTGGACCAATATCTAACAAGATAAAAATATTAAAATTACCTTTCGATCGTCACAAAAACTCTCTAATTTGATTTTTAACGTCAAAACAAAAATTAATAAGTAGAAAAAGTCCGGGGTTTATAGGTTAAAATGCGACGAATGCAATAGCTGCTATATAGGACAAACAGGGAGAAATTTCAATGTTAGATTCAAAGAACATAACGCCTTATATAGATTTAAAGAACAGAAATCTCATTTTGCCAACCATTTCTTAGAGACGTCACATAAATTCCCTGACATAAATAAGTTAGATATATTACATTATCTCAAAAGTCGCAAATTGGGTTGTTTAGAGGCAATAGAAATTTATAAATATCATAAATACCCAAATGTTAACCTTTTAAATTCACAAACAGATGTAGGAAATACCACCCAATTAAAACTTTTTTGACCATAAAAAATGTACAGTTGGTTTTCCCTAAACATAATCTTAAGAATTTTTGTCTGTATATATACCTAACTTGATTGTAAATATTTTCATTGTGTATTTTCAGACGCACTAGTAGTACAAAACTGCAATCACGCCCGGTGCAAATATAAAATAACGGACAGTTAACAAAGTAAAACTTGTGTTTTTATTTATTTGTTAAATTGTACTGTTACAAAGTATCAACAAATCTTTTATCATGCATTATGTTCCTAAATATTAAATTATATTTATTTTATATATTTAAATATTATTTTAATCAATAACATCCTAAATATTAGTTTATTTAATTTTTTATCACAAGGGGTTATTTTCACCCCTTAAAAACAAGAAGCGCACATCAGGCATACATAACTTTTGAACTAGAGGGTAAGATAAACCTAATTACAAATTTTCAAAAAAATCGAACTTTTCCGAAAAAATTGGAAGGTAATGGTTTTACCTTCAATAACTGGATTATAATTAATGATACCTCTGTCATCCTCACGGGCAGGTCATGGCAGGTAAATTTATATCTGAACCTTACTTAGTAAGTCTTCGGACATCATACTTATATACCTACTAGATAGCCTGACCAAGGTGGACTTTAAAACATCTATTTTAAGAAACTTGTCAGAGCTTCTTTAAAATAATGGTTTCTTAAAAATTTTTAGCGCAAAAGCCAAAACGCCCATACTATTTTTTCTACACTACTTAGAGGTCTTTAGTTTCTTCTACGAACAAATTTTGCCTTAGTTATAATTTGTTTTACTTTTTTTCTTTACTAATTGAAACCTCGGTAATTTTTAGAAAAATAAACATAGGAATTAACATTCGTACTAGTCGTATCCTTGGGGTCGTTTAAGGGTTTAATTAGCTTCGGTCGAGGATGATATTAGCATGTGGGATCTCACCACTTATGAGCCTCAGATCATTGTGCGATGCACGGGACAGGCTACTACTGGATGGTCATACACACATTGTAGACTATGCTAAGCGGAACAAGACGACAAGGACTAAACTTCAAGAAACTGTAGCTGCATAAATACACCAGATGTAAAATTCGTACAGTAGGATAATAAACAACTCATTAAATGAATTATTACTACATAATTATTAATAGAGAAATTTGTTTCTGCCGGGTTGCCTATCAAAATTTGGCAACAAGTACTTTTAATTAAAACTAAATATCTCACTTATCTCTTATTGCCAACCAGGTGTAAACAGGTAATAGTCCGTTACATTTTTACATTCATGACGTTTCTTAATAAATTATCAATACATTTAAAAATATTTTTTTTTCTACACGATGGGAAAGGTTGCGTATATAAAAGTACCAAAAGTTCGCGTACCACACCGTTCACCAGACAAGGACGCAGCGAGCCAACTTTACGTGGTTTTAAAACTATCGCTTCTCAACTTAAAGCTCACGCAGTAGATTCGACTAAAAAATACAGTCTTAATTTTTTTATTGAATAATTAGTCAAAGTTCAGCCCTAAGATTTGCAAACAGTTAAGAAATTTAGATTGATGTCATATTTTGAAAATATTTAATTAATTTGTAACCGATTGTAGAAAACTCAAATAAAATCGAATGTAAGAATTAAGAAATCATCAATCAATAATTAGGATTAGACCGTATCAAATTGAAATTACTATCCGACGATTCGCCTTCAATTGCACGAGGCATCTTCAGGGATCTTTACTCCACGAGATCTGAACACTGAATGAGCTTGAAGAGATTCAGGCGGGCTTTTATACCTGACTTGTGCTCGCCGAACCGTGACTCTGTGTTAATATCGGTTTCTACGTGTGATGTAAACCGTAACCCGTATTTCTGTTGAAATTTTTTGTATGTTTAAATATTTCAATAGATTCTATAATTTTCCGTTTATAAAATCCTGGAACCGATGTTAGAACCTTAGCTTTCAATATATGTATAATATGACCAGTGTTATGCTGATGTTCAGCTACAGCAGATTGAACAATTTGTTTCTTTTTAATACAGAATATATCAGACATACTGGATCATGATAATCTTGATAAGAACTTAATAGACCTAGTGGAAGCTTGTCTTAAATCTACTTATTTCATTTTTCAAGGAACTTTTTATGAACAAACTTCAAGGACAACACCTATCGGATCTCCTCTATCACCTATGGTACCGAGTCTCTTTCTGGAAGCCTTTGAGGATATTGCGCTAACATCCGCTCCACTAAAACCAAATCACTAGTTCAGATATGTAGATGACTCTTTTGTTGTTTGGCCTCATGGATAGGATAATCTCCTCAGATTTCTGAACCACCTTAATCAATGGCATCATAATATCGCGTTCACGATGGAAATTACATCTACTGGAACGATTCCCTTTCTAGATGTATTATGTATCCAAAGATAGAAAAATGGTACATTAGGACATTCTGTGTATAGAAAACCGACGCATACGAAAATAAACTTAGATGCAAATTCCCATCACCATCCTGCACAAAAGAAATCGGTTATTAACTCACTAGTATTCAGAGCTATTTCAATTTCTGATCAAGATTCTCTAACATCGGAAACATAGAAACTGTCCTAAGCTCTCACAGGGAATGGCTTTTGCACTGAAGATATTACGCGTTCAATTAAAAGATATAGTAATCCAACTCCGTCAAACGAGAATGATAAAGAGCCACCGTTAGGTAGTGTTGTTCTTCACTACATACAAGGCACTACAGACAAAATAGGACGATTACTATCGCGGTCCAACATACGTAAATTCTTCAATACACATATGAAGATTGGACAATGCTTGCGATCCCCGAAAGATATTGTAGTTTTCCAAACAAAAGGAGTATATAAAATGCCTTGCTCTTGTTCAAAAGTGTATGTGGGAGAAACAGGACGCTCAATATCAACTAGACTTAAGGAACATAAACGATGTATTAAAAAGAAACAAATGGTTCAATCTTTGAACTTGCGCTGAGCATCAGCATAACACTGGCCATATTATAAATGTAAAGGAAACCAAGGTTCTAGCACAGGTTCCGGGATTTTATAAGTAAAAAATGAGAGAATCTATTGAAATATTTAAATATACAAAAAAATGTAACGGAGATACGGGTTACGGTTTACATCACACGTGGAAACCGATCTTAATACAAGGTCACGGTTCGTCGAACACAAGTCTGGTATAAAGCCCTCCTGAATCCCTTCGAACTCATTTAGTGTTCAGATCTCGTGGAGTAAAGATCCCTGAAGATGCCTCGTGCAATCGAAGGCGAAACGTCGGATAGTAATTCCAATTTGGCACGGTCTAATCCCAAGAACCGTGATATCTTAATTACCAAAACCGTGAAAGCTTCCGTTCTAAAATCGAATATATTCTAAATTTTTTTTATTTTTAATGAAAACTTATTTTTTATAATAAATAAACGGGACACGATATTCGACTTGTTTGCAATCAGTAAACAACTTTAGATTGATGTCATATTTTAAAAATATTTAATTAATTGATAACCGATTGTAGAAAACTCAAATAAAATCGAAAGCATTGTAAAATATTACCCGCCAGAGTTTTTTTTTATATTTTAATTACCGACGTTTTTTTATTATTAATAAAAACTCATTTTTTTATAATTTTAAAAAATATAAAGAGGGCACGATATTCGAATTGAAAATTTTTTTTTAGTTATCTTCATATTATCTAGAGTAAATCTGAAAAAATGGAATTATTGATAATCTTTTTATTTTAAGTATTTTTTAACCGATTCTACCGCTTGCGCTTTAAGTTGAGCAACCGTGTCCCATTATACAGACAAAAAACATTTTCAAAGTTTAGAGCAAAATGCAAATTTATAGGAAAAGGAAATTGTGTTTTTTTGATATAATTTATTAATTAAATTTTA
Source organism: Kuschelorhynchus macadamiae (assembly GCA_030620095.1). Taxonomy (NCBI): domain Eukaryota; kingdom Metazoa; phylum Arthropoda; class Insecta; order Coleoptera; family Curculionidae; genus Kuschelorhynchus; species Kuschelorhynchus macadamiae. The sequence goes on along the minus strand of JAUTXW010000961.1, from coordinate 1,903,924 downwards.
ATTAAAATTACTTGCGGTCATATTTTGGTTGACAACCCGGTAGAAACGTATTGCTCTATTATAATAATTATTTTTTTAAATTACATTTTGGTTACAAGACAGCTGAGTGTAGTAATCACCTAGTCGGTTCTTTTACTATTAATGGCGAGCATAGCATAATATGCTTGATGCATGATAACAGATTACTAGAGTTCCATATTTGCAAGTGCAGTAGAATCATATAATTCTACTAATCTTCATTGTAGGAAGTTGCTAGTTGATATTTCTATGTCACGATATATATATTATATATATATATATATATATATATATATATATATATATATATATATATATATATATATATATATATATATATATATATATATATATATATATATATATATATATATATATATATATATATATATATATATATATATATATATATATATATATATATATATATATATATATATATATCTAACGTCATATAAAAAATATATCCAGCAGGGGCGTGCAGTCCATGGAAGCAAGGGAAGCAGTGCTTCCCCAAAAAAAATTACAAACCATCTTCTAAAATGTAATTTTTGAAATAGGAAACCATTAACTTAGTTTATATTAAAAATGCTAAAATATTATCTTAATTATCAAGCCCGTAATAAATGTGCCTTGACTCCGACCCAGCCACAATAGAAAATCGAATACAACCTATGCGGGCCCCTAGCTTCTCTGCATGCAGCCAAGTCCTGTATGCTTGAATTCCTGTGAATCGAGCCAGAGGTTATTGAACTTTCCAACGGCTGTTTGCAATTTTTGCATTTCAATCGCCTGCTTTAAGTGGGGGCGGAAGCTATCGTTGGAGTAGGTTCTTTGTTTGAATGGCTATCCGTGATACGTACGTCGCGTCGTGCATGGTGCGATATGGAAGACAATAATACGGACGTGGATATGCAAATACCGTCAACTTCGGCTGTCGGTAATAACGTTGAAAATGTTGGAAAATTTAGTAAGAAGAGTGTTTGTGAATGTGTGTTGTGTATCTTAATAATAAAGGTATTTTCAACATTAAACTTCGCTGATAAGCTTCAAATAATTTCCAAAGGAAAGGCAAAACCGCCTATTAAAAAATTAACCACAAAAATGAAAAACTGTATTAGACATTTTTGTCCGGAAAAACAATACAAACAATTTAAATGGCTTACAGGGTGTGACAATATAAGTAAATTATGTTGTTGGCCATGTTTACTTTTTGAAAATGAAAAAGATCTCTGGAATAAAACTGGTTTTTCCGATTTAAACAATTTCCGTAAAGCTGTAAAAAGACACATTATGTCCAAAGCGCATTTACAGGCCGTCAGAAAAGAAAAAGTCTTCGGCAAAACAAAAAATTGAACACGCCCTTAATGAACAGTTGGAAATTAGTCACCGCCAACACAATGAACTAGTCGATAAAAATAGGCAAATATTGAGAAGACTTATCGATGTTGTTTGTTTTCTCGGACAGCACGAATTGGAATTTAGAGGTCATGACGAAACAAGGGTTTCTTCAAGTAGAGAAAACTTTCAAGATTTACTTAGTTTAATGGCTAAATATGATGATTGCTTAAAAAATCATTTAGTCCACAAACGATTGCCCAAAGTAGCTCCTACTAAGTGGAACTATAATGGAAGGCTTGTGTTAACAGTATCTGAAAATCTTGAATCACTGATTGAACTATTTGAAAAAATAATGAAACGTGGGACTCAGAAGCAATAAATAGTTCGAGGGGGTTTTTGGACTGTTTGAAACGAGATTTTAATTTTAATTATTTGTTGAACATATTTTCAGAAATATTTCCATTTTCGGATAATGTTTTTAATATATTATAAACTAAAACAAATGATATTGCTTTTTGCCCAAAAAAAATGGAAGATTTTAATTCCATGTTAAGCCAAAAAAGAGATGACTTTGACCTATTTTGGAAGAAAACGATGACGTTAAATGTAGAGCCACAAGCCAAGCGTCTTCGAACAGGCAAGGTGGGAGATGTTCAAACATCATACAGACGCCTCTTTTATGAAATAATCGTTCAAATTCGGCAACAAATAAACTATAGATTTAACAGTTTAAATGATTTTAAATTCCTCGAGCTCTGCAATTTTGATGCATTTAAAGGAAAAACTTTTCTAGAAGATGCGTTTAAATCTCTTCTTCTTCATTATGGCCAGTTCGTCGACCGAGTGTTATTTCGATCTGAACTAAAAGTGATTTACGAAACTGATGACATTAGCGCAAAAAATAACGCTAAGGAACTAATACAATTTTTAAAAGACAAGGAGCTGGAAGATCCCTACACCGAAGTGTCGAAATTGTGTGAATTAGTATTGACAATACTTGCTACAAGTTCATCAGTAGAACGCAATTTTTCAACACTTAAACGTATAAAAAATTTCGTGGGAAGAATCGAATTACATTACAAATAGGTAAGTTTCTAAAAATTGCTTCCCTATCTTAAAATTTCACCGCACGCCCCTGTTATCCAGGCTATGTATTGGTGACTATGTCTCACAAATATTCTTCCATTTGCTACTCTCAACTGCTGCAAGTCGTTAGGTTAGCGTGCTCGTTCTTACATTTGCTGGGCTAGTGGAATTATTTCCAATTTGTGAATTCGTTAGCTGTTTCGAAATACTTTGAAATATACTTTAAGTGTTTTTTGAGGGAATTAATTCATCATTCATTTTTGCAGGGACGTAGACAGAAAATTCATTTTGGGGGGCCAGTTGGGGACACAAATAGTTCTAGAGGGGCCTACATACAGGGTCTGTCATTAGTGTGTCAAAGTAGCATACTTTCCTAGTAAAGATTTTTTTTTTACATTAATGATGGATCCTGTAACAAATAATATGTGCCAATAAAATTAAAATGAATTTTCAACATTTATTTTAGGTTTTTGAACTAAATAACTAATTTTATACAAAAGTAACTTAATTAAACACATTTGAAGAAACATGTTTTTCCCTTTTTTTTTAATTTACAGTTGTGGAAGTATTAATAAAACTTCTCTTATTTTCCGCGAAAATATCTATTACTCTTTGAAGATCTATCTTTTCTACGAATGACTTCTCAATTCATAAAATAGCCAAGTTTGATAGTATGTCATTTCCGATTCTATTTCTCAAAAATGATTTTATTATTCTTAAACAAGAGAAAGTTCGCTCACATGAAGCACTAGAGACCAGGATTGTTACAGCGATTATTACATATTATTACATTTGGGATTCTTACTATTAGAGATATTTTATGTTGTTGTTTGAGTATTTTATTTCATTAAAAATATTGTGCTTGTATGTATAATATATTTAGACAGGCTAATGGGGAGGCCAGTGGGGGGGGCACATGATAAAAGGGGGGCCGCGGCCCCCCCAGGCCCCTCCCTGTCTACGTCCCTGCATTTTGTAACCTAACGCGAAAAATTAACTTGTTCTGAAAATTCTTGGGCATCACAGTAATCGAGATTCAATACAAAAATATCATCGGCATCCAACCATTATCGCAGCTGGCCCATATAGTTTTCGAAATCGTATATTAACGTCGTTGCAGCAAAATAAGGTCTATATATAAGTGAACTTATATGTCCGATTCAATTTGTGTAATTGTATCAAAGATTTCGAGGAATGAAATTATGTTTAAAGGGTTTGACGACTTTTGCAATAGCAAAGCTAGCTCTTTGACAAGACGGATACGAAGACATGTCTTTTAAAAAATACATCTTACAAACCTTATTTAAGTTTACGTAAAACCGTATCAACTTTTAATTACATGTGTTTGCCAATTATATAAAGCTACGTTTTGAAAACTGTCTAGTAACTCTCTGAACTGTTTCATTTTGGATCAGGAATTTAAGAGCATGAATTCGGGAAAGTTTTCAATCAAATACTTGTGTACTTCCGGTGAACATGTTCATCGAAAATATCAGTTCTTTCTCCCAAGGGAATGTTTGCATAGTAATTTGAATATACGAGTATACAAAGCGGTGGCGAGTGTCTTCGAATATAAAAATTGCTTTCAGAATAGTCGGGTTTTCAGGGCCGGGATCTCTGTTCAAAAAATCTAGAGCAGTCCTTCCTTTTCTTTGGGTGCCATATATCCCTCATGGTCACATAAGAATCCAAAAATAAAATACAGTGTGGCACCGCATATATACCTCTAAACATTATTTTGCATTTTAAGAGAAAAATTCACACAGAGTCTTGCTTGTCTGGAAATTTAAAAAACTAATGTTGGAATTTGACTTAGTTATACAGGTTGTCCAAAAATTATAAAAAATCTAAAATGACCCCTAAAGTAATATTTTATATGGAATGGTTTTGCTTAGCTTGAAACATAGAAAAGTTTTGTTGGAATGTATGCGTAGTTACACAGATTGTATAGCACCCTTATTTCTATAGTTATTGAAGTCTTCTATAAAAAAAGTTATTTTGAAATAGATGGTTCTAAAACCGAGTCTAGATAAATTTAATTCGACTTTATATAATTTCATATTTTCTACGGTACGTTTCTTGGAAAGGAGTATGTTTATATTAAACATGTATTATAGGTGGACTGAAATAAAAAGAAAAAATAATTTAAAACCTTTGATTCATTCCAAATAACCTCTTTGGACAATCTGTCAGATTTCAACATTAGTTTTCAAAGTTTCGAGGCAAACAAAACTTGTGAAGGATAAATTGTTGTCTTGAAAATCAGAATAATGACGCTTACAGGTATAGTTACGTCTATCCGGGGACACATAGTATATTATAATTTGTTTAGTTTCTCAGTAGATATCGTTGCTGCAACTTATTTAAAATATTTTATTTATATCCTGTGCTAATCATTCACCGAAATAATCACTTTAGAAACATCAACAAGAAATGATGTAGTATTTTATTAAAATCCACGTATCCGCAGTTTTGTCACGCGCCGTATATTTTTGTCGGTATATATACAGCAGAAAATATATTTGGTATTAAATAAACGCATCTTATTAACAATAAAACTTAATAAATTGCCCCAATTCTTTCTTATAACGAGTTTTTTTCACCCCTTTATCAAAAAAACTGGTCACAGGAATGAGCTCGTATTTTGAGAACATAGCTAAGAGGCTTAGAGTTAACTCATCCAAAATTTCATTAAAATTGGTAAGGCAAGTCCCGGAAAATTAATTATGAAAGTATGCGGGGTTCTTTAAGTAAAATAACTCAAACTGATTTAACTGCTAACATGATTAACACCAATTAACTGACTCTAAACATCAACTCAGACTAAAAATAATTCTAAAAATAACTTAACTGTTTTGAAAAATGACTCTAAAACTCTGAAAAAGCATCTCACATTATCTTATAACTGTTCGAAAACATTGATAACAAAATTCAAGATTACACGAACAACAGAACCGAATATATTTTGTTCAAGTTAAACAGAACATATTTCATTTAGAAAGATTTTTTTGTAAACGGTGTTTCATTCAGAAAGCCATTAGCATGGATGATTACCCCGAGACTTTTTGCATTAGAAAAAGTTTAACCAGTCTGGTTTTTGCTGATGCGTGAAGAAAAAATCCCATTAAAACTTGGAAACAAGGGATATAAGATAAGCAAATAACAAACTTCCTGAGAATCACTAAGCAGGTTTTGAAAAAAACTTTTTGCGTTTCTTTCTTTATTTTGTTATCCGTCAATGTTGGTTACATGAGAAAATATCTATATAGTAACATAAGAATTTTTAGACGGGGCATCAAAAAACTGGCTAAAACTAAATATAAATAATATACAGCTTTGAGCTTATTATATCATTCTTAAACTGCGTACTCACTTATGGCCGAACAATGCACCACAACAAGGTAATATATATATATATATATATATATATATATATATATATATATATATATATATATATATATATATATATATATATATATATATATATATATATATATATATATATATATATATATATATATATATATATATATATATATATATATATATATATATATATATATATATATATATATATATATATATATACTAACACAAATGATGTTCATATTAGTGTTTCAATTCACCTTTGTTTATTAATATTGGTGGCATAATAAATAGAAATTAATAACATTTTATTAAAGCATTTTGCTGGTATATGGTATCGTATCAAGGTTCTTGTTAGCATAATTCAGCACACTTCCCATCACTGTCACTACTTAATAATTAAAGTTCTGAGAAAAATTCGTAATACATTTCTAACCAGTAAATTAATCTAAATAGTATAAAGTCTGGCACATAAGTCTGAACGCGTGAAAGGAATGCGGATAAAAAATTATTTTAGTTATGTGGTCCGTGCAAATTATTTTTTTAATGCGTCAATAGTAAAAATAATATTGATAGGTATCGGTAGACGTTAAGGTAGTCAGGATACCTGCGATTGACAGATGTCAAAACCCCGGCCCGTTCAACGATAAATTATTGTCACAGAGAACTAGGCATGTTCGACGCGGATGACGTGGAAAAGACGAAGATAAAAGATTCCTTGGATTGAATTGTGAACGGGCCAGGGTCTGAAATCGGAAAATTGCATTCCCGGGCGGAGTTTTCTGACCAGTGGTGTGCGATATTTAATTAACATATAGCGATAGATAAACTGGTAAAATTGTGGTACGATTTCAAGATAGCGGAAGAAAACGGCTGCTAAATAAAACAAATATTAGCAATCGTCAAAAAAGAACGCCCTCCCAGGTTTTATGTTTTATCTTCCCTAGATATTAAAACATATATATTTTCATTTAGGTCGGTCTGTCTATCTATCTGTCGGTTCGCGAAATAACTACAAGACAACTTACCCAATTAATTTCAAATTTCGGAAAACAATTTAAGGTCATATGGGGATGACCTGGTGATAGTTAAATAAGTTTTTTAGTAATACTTTCATTACTAAAAACCTTATTTCCAATTTACCACAAATTTTGCACAAAAATCAAATGTTACATAGAAATGAACTAGTGACATTTTGGTATGAATCCAAGATAGCAAATCAAAATAGCGGCGCGGCCCAAAAAAATCCCAAAAGCCTGTAAGAACTATTTACTGGATCAATTTCAATTTTTTTGCAAGCAATAAATGTTATGTAGAAATTAACTGGTAAATTTGTGGTACGAATCCAACATGGAGAAACAAAACGGCAGCTAAATAATTGTTTTCAAAAATATTAAAATCTCAATCAACTTAACAGAACAAAATGGCGGTCTTAAAAAAATCAGAATAAAAAAATGTATCCTATTTATTTACTGGTTTAGGTAGAAACTCGCAAAATATTATGATAAATTATATATGATGGAACAAAATAGCACTTACTAAAATTGTTTGAAGGGACTGTACATATACAGGGTGTTTCACGAAGAAATGGACACAGTGAAATGGTTAGTATGGACCAAGGGCCTTTCATATTTGAAAATAAAAAAATTCTAAATTTATCTTTAACGCATATACAGGGTGATTTGCAAAACCTCCTACACTTTTAGAACTAAATTCCTCAGGCACTAGTGAACCTATTTAATGAAATTTTGCATAGTACTATAGATACCTGGGACTAATCTAAAACTGGTATACGACTGGAAAAACATTAGGTTCGGACTCAATTTTTTTTTAGTTTTTTGTACATTATTAAAATGAACGCTCTGTAACTTACTTATTGGATTTTTCAACATTGTACAAAAAAAAACAATGAACTGTACTTAATAAAAATGCAAATAAACTGATTGCGCCTCTTTTGGTTTTTTTAGATATGATTCATTTTATAAGGAATAGGAAAGTGTGACCCAATTCAGTTTCGCCCATATTTATTTAGTTACCAATGTACACTGTATTTTCAAATATTTTTATTAACATTATTACTTCTGATTTACTGATGATACTGATTTTTTTAAATATTTTATTAAGCCGTCATTTTCTTCTTTCATCTTGGATATGCTGCCATCTTGGATTCATACCACAAGTCTACCCGTTTATCTTTCTATTACACTTAACTCTTGCAAAACATTTCAGATCAATTTAATAAGTAGTTTTCCAGGCTGATTTTTAAATATTTCGTTAGGCCACCCTAGTATCGTACGTAAATTTTACCAGTTCATTTCAAAGTAAGTAGTTTTTTAGTAGGAGTTTTTTACACATTTCATTAAGCCTCCATTTTGTTCCGCCATATTGTCTTTGTACCAAAATGTTGCCAGTTCATCCCCATATGACCCTTAGTGCATTCTTTTAGGAAATAAAGTAAACAATGATTTCAATATTTTGTACAATAATGAACAGTTAATATCAAACGAAAGCATATCTTTTTTGGTAGTTGAAATAGACAGACGACTGGAGGGTACAGATTGAGGGTATGGCCTTAAAAGTTTCTAAGTACTGTTATGCCTTAAAAATTGTGTCTGAGGATGTTGCTCTATCTACCTATCATGAATTTATTCAATCAAGTATCAGATATGGCCTTACTTTTTGACAAAATTCAGTTGATGTTGCTAGAATCTCTGTTTTGCAAAAAAGGTGTCTTCATTCTATTTTTAAATTAAGACTGCAGGATAGTTGTAGGAAAGTATTTATTGAAAATAATATTTTAACTCTTACTAGTATGTATATCTCGGAATGTGTTATGTTTGTTTCAAATAATGGAGATCTTTTTAATAACTTTAATGATAGGCACCAATATCCCACTAGAGAAAACATTTTCACTCTTCCAGCGCTTCTTAAAGGTTAAGTCAATGTTCACCCACGTTTCATCAATATAAACAATATTTCGACCTTCTTGGCGATATTTCCTTATGACATAGATGTACCTATATCTCCAATGCAATATATTGGCTCTCTCCATCAGTACCTTCTTCCTGATAAATACAACTTCACACATTTACAATTTCTCAATTGAAAAGATATTTAATGCAGTACTAGTGAAGGTACGTACACTTCCTAAACAAAAATTAAAAAATATATTAAGAAAATTCTTATGTAAAAAGGCCTTTTACACAATACTTTGCTTCTGACAAAAATGAAATAATATAATGAATTTTTCTCTCCCTATGACTTATTATTGTTGCCACACTACACATGTAGGTATTTTAATTTGTAAATATATGTATTTTAATCTTTATTATTTAATTTAATGTAATGGTAGAAACTGTAACTACAAATGTGAAACTGAGTATTTTTATCTTACTGTCATGTTTGTTTTTCTTTTTTTTTTCTCTTTATCCAAAATTATTTTCAATGCAGCTACATAGGTGGTTAACTCATGATTCTAGGTATTTGTGATATGATTCTAAGATGCAAGAAAAACAGCAAGGCATTTTATATATGCCGCTATTTAGTAATTGTATTACTACTTGCTGACATTGTTTCACATCCACAAGGTTTTTTTTGTATATTTATTTGCTATATTTTGGAATATAAATAAACGCTTATCTATCTGTCTATCTCTCAAATTTTTGACCAAAATTTGAAGTCAATCGGATAGTTGAGATAAAACTGAAAAAACATGTTTTTTGGTATCGAGGAGGACCCTAAAACATAAAGATCTGTAAAAACTTAGAATGGTGACTTCTTAACGATTACATTATTTGGCATTTACGAGAGAAATATAAAACAGCTTATTAAAAGTGAGTCTATTATTCGTTGATTACGTTTTTTTCTTTATCTAAGTATATAAACCTGTATTCTTTAAAAATTAAAAACGATTTTAAAATGTTATGCGTTATCTAACCAGATATATTGGCATCTGATATATTTTTTCTTCTAATTATATAGCAATACACTAATACACGATTCCTAAACTCTATTTTTCAATATTCTAGCTAAAGTTTTAGGCACGCCTATGAATATACAGCAAACTGGCTAGAATTGGATTGGATAATTCCTAAATTCTATTTTTTAATATTTCAGCTAAAGTATTTAGGCACGCCTATATATAGAAAAGAGGAAATAGGCTAGATTTTACCTCACCTCTCCCTTGCGTCCCTGTTTCAGAACCGTGTACCATACTTTAGATATATGAAAAGTATCATAAACTGTTTCTAGTCATAGCCTTTCAGCTCGAGCTCAAATTTTAACCAAGTTGTTCGAATCAGAAGGTTTTATGACTTTTAAAAACAAAAATTCAAAAATTACGAGCGCATTAAAATACCATCTCAAAGGTATTCTAGTAAAGAAATAACCCAAACAATTTTGCCAGAAAATGTCAAAAAAAATTTCTTAACGTAAGAATTACTGAACATATAATAGTATTAACAAGCACAATTTGGGTAATTACATGCAACATCCTCAAATCTGGTTTTACATTTGAAAAACTCACAAAAATATGCTTTAGAATAAATTCTAGGCTACGCAATAGAAATTTTATTATATTTACTACCAACAGCCTATACAATTCTACACAATAGTCAACAGAAATTAGAAACTTTGACTGGTCTAGGATGAGCGATAATCGATTGCATATGTTTGGTATGATAATCAGAGATCTCTATAATAAAATCAATTTCATTAAATCAGTTATTTATAAATTATGAAAAAAAGCCCAAGAAATTTAAACACAGAATTAAACAGAAAATAAGAAGTTTTTACGATAATATTTATAACGAAACATTTGTCATCCTGTTTAAGCTTAGAGTTATGTTATTATACACTGGCTTATAGAGCTAAGTGGTATATTCCTTATTCCTGTGAACAAATGATACGAATGAAACCCGTAATTGTGTAGAGGCATCTTTGAGTAGTAGGACTAATGGCACAGCGCAGCAATGCCACCTTAATGTGTAATATTTTCCAATTTACTTTTGAGATACATTAAGGGCAAATGAATATTCAGGTCTTTTTGGGCGTAATAGTAATATATTTAGTATGTGTTCAATAAAAATTTCAAATCTATTTAAAAAAAATGCGTACTTTTGGTGAATTTTTTAAATAAATAGGGAACATTTTTACACCAAGTACGGAATATTCTTTTGCATAAGTGGCAACTCTGCGCTGGTTCTCCATCAGCAGCGCGGCTGCACCATAAATATTTTATTTAATATTTGTGTTTCCACACAAATTATATTAAAAATAAATTGAAGTAGTTTTTTAATAATATTTTACTAGGTCGCCATTTTGTTTTACAATATTTGTACCAAAATGTTACCAGGTCATCCCAATATGACCCTTAATGTTTTATTAAAATTTGAAGACAATCGAGTAAGTAGTCTTTAAGCTAAGCCGCGAACTGACAGACAGATCGACAGACGGACGGACGGAATTGATAAAACATAACAACTATGGACGCTAAAGATATGTAGAACCTGAGAAGGTATATTACCAAAATATTACCAGGTCATCCCCATATGACCTTTAATCTTTGAACAAAATTTGAAGTCAATCGGGTAAGGAGTTTTAAACTATGCCGCGAACTGACAGACAGACAGACCGACAGACGAACCAAGGAAATTGATAAAACATATTTTTTGGCATCTAAGGACGCCAAAACCTGAAGATATGTAAAACCCGAGAGGGTGATTTTTTCACGATTACAAACATTTTATTTAGCCGCCATTTTCTTCGGCCATCATGAATTAGTACCACAATTTTACTAGTTGATCCCTATACCACAATTAGTTAAGAACACCCAATTAGAAATTAATCTATTAGGCAGTTTCTTCAGTCTGAGTTCTTAAATTTTATTAAGCCGCCATTTTGTTCCGCCATCTTGGATTCGTACCAAAATGTTACCAGTCGATTCCAACTTAATACTTGATGGTTTACGATAAATTTCATAAGCAGTTTATTAATAATATTTTTTTAACATTTCACTAGGTCGCCGTTTTGTTTCGTGATATTGGATTTGTGCCGAAATATTACCGGATAATCCTCATATGACCCTTAATTTTTGTCAATTGGGGAACTAGTTTTTAGACTATGCCGGGACCTGACAGACGGACAGACGGAGTTGATAAATCTCTAGAAGCCAAAACATTTTTTGGAACCTAGGGACGCCAAAACGTGAAGGTATATAAAACCTAAGAGATTGATTTTTTCACGATCACACATTTTATTTGGCCGCCATTCTCTTCACCCATCTTAAATTAGTAACACAATTTTTGCTAGATGATCCCAATACCACAATTACTTATGGCACACAATTTGAAATCAAACAATTAAGCAGTTTTTTCAGGCTGAAATTTTAAATAATTTACTAAGCCGCCAGTTTGTTCCGCCATCTTGGAGTCGTACCAAAATGTTAGCAGTTGATTCCAACATAATGCTCGATGTTTGTGCAAAATTTGGGATAAATTGGATAAGCAGTTATTTAAGAAACATTTTTTTGTCACAGGCCGCCATTTGGTTTCGCCATATTGGATTTTTACCAAAATGTTAGCAGGTCATTCCCATATGACCATCAATTTTTTACCAAAATTTGAAGAAACGTAAAGATCCGAAAAAATCTCGGAGGGTGTTATTTTGACGATTACAATACTTTTCCTTTACGAGGGAAGTAATAACTAGTAAGTAGCCATGACACATCTATGAGTATAGAGCCCTATCGGTCGATAAATCTCAACTACGCTGAATAGAATATGAAGTTCCATTTAGGATGTCTTTTATATTCCTTTTCTTGGATCGTCTATTCGGGGTATAATCAGTCTTTGTATGTATTTTGAAAAGGAATAAAAAGTTATATATATATATATATATATATATATATATATATATATATATATATATATATATATATATATATATATATATATATATATATATATATATATATATATATATATATATATATATATATATATATATATATATATATATATATATATATATATATATATATATATATATATATATATATATATATATATATATATATAAAAGTATTATCTTAATATTTTAAAATTACTAGTAATATATCTGTTGATATCGCTACAAATTGTAAAACTCTAAACATTACACGTTGATGTTATAACATATATTGATAGTTGGCAATGCAATCTTATTACAAAACTAGAAATGCTTTTAACGTTTTATAATCATTAGTGATACCATCATTACATTATCGCTTATCGCCCGTACCCTGTTTTAACGATAAACAGTATATTTTTGATGCCACAAAATTTCATCACACATTAAAATATATTTATGTTTGGTTTTACAATCGTCATTACTGCAGATGAAACTAACCAAACCGAAAAATGTTTTGTAATAAAAAATATGTTTTTCATTTTATTACTGTTTAGACCCATAAAATATTTTACTTTTCATATCTTACAATATTGGCGTACACAGGTCCAGTTTCTATAATACAAATAAATTTTTTTAGGTATTGGATATTTGCAAAGACATAATAGTTAGTTCTGTATATTGATTTTTTTGTATAGCATCCATATTTTTATCTTAGCATATCAGTGGGCCAATTTTATGTGCCACCCACTTTGTGATTGTTGGAAATGTTATAGGTATATCTATTCTAATACTGCTATAGCTGCATTAAAAAAAAAAACGCTAATGCCAATTACTTTTTTTAACTCGATATATTAAAATGCTGTCATGAAAAGTATACTCTGATAACCGAGAAAAAGAAATATTGCAATATGATCAATATTTTAATTTATTTTATTATAGTAATTGGATTAAAGGATCTAAATGCTGCAATTTCAAAACGCGCCGTGGTGTCAAAAATATTTTATTTTAACTAAAATGTGTCTAATAAACATTTTTACAAACATTCATTATGTATGTGTCTAATCTGATTAATAACAAATGGTTGTAGTGTTTCGTTAGTAAAAATTAACCTTAGTCTTATGATATGTTCACTTCTTCCAGTCTTCTTACTTTTCTCGTAAAAGAGAAGTATTGTAATCGTAAAAAAATCACCCTTCTAGATTTTTTCAGATCTTTACTTCCTTTACTTTTAGTTCCTAGATACCGAAAAACTTGTTTATTCTATTCTGTCGGTTTGGCTGTTCACGGCATAGCTAAAAAACTACTTACCCTATGTACTTCAAAATTTGATAAAAAATTAAGGGCCATATGGGGATGACGATAACATTTTGATGGAAATCCAATATTACTAAAATTCTCCAATTTTTCTCAAAATGTGCACAAGAATCAAGTATTGTGTAGGAATAACTGATAAAATTTTGATACAAATCCAAGATGGCGGAACAAAACGGTGGTTTAAAAAAATATTTAAAAATTCAACCTGAAAAAACTATAATGAACTAATTTCACGTTATGTACCGTAACTAATTGTAGCAGAGATAAACTAGTCAAACTTTGTTACTAATTCAAGATGACGAAACAAAATGGCGGCCAAATACAATATTTGTAATCGTGAAGAAAGTCACCTTCTTAGGTTTTACATATTTTCAGGTTGTAGCGTTCCGAGATGCCAAAAAATTTATTTTATCAATTCCGTCGGACTGTCTGTCGCTTTGTCAGTCTTTCAGTCCGCGGCATAGCTTAAAAACTACTTATCAGCTTAACTTCAAATTTTCGTAATACTTAATGGTCAATATGGGAATGTTTTGGTAATATTTTGGTAAAAATCCAGTATGGTCAAACATAATGGCGGACTAGTGAAATGTTAAAAAAATTGTTACTAAAAAACTACTTATCCAATTTATTTCAAATTTTACACAAAAATCAAGTAATGTGTCGTGTGTTTCGAATTTCGGTACGAATCAAAGATGTCGGAACAAAATGGCGACTTAAGTTAAAAATGACAACCAAATAAAATATTTATAATCCTGAAAAAAATAACACCTTAGGTTTTACATATTTTCAGGTTTTAGCGGCCCTATATGCCGAAAAATATGTTTTATCAATTTCGTCGGTCCGTTTGGCGGATTTTCTGTCACTTCACGGCATAGCGTAAAAACCACTCATCAGATTGACCTCCTATTTTAGTCAACAATTTAGCATTATATGGGGATGACCTGCCAAAATGGCGATCTAGTGAAATGTTAAAAAAATTATTACTAAATTGCTACTTAATGGATTAATTTCAAATTGTGTGTAATAACTAATTGTGGTACAGAGATGAACTGGCAAAACTGTGGTACTAATTCAAGATGGCGGAACAAAATGGCGTCCAAATCAAACTTTTGTAGTCTGAAAAAATCACCCTTTCAGGTTTTACATACCTTCGCGTTTTAGCGTTCCTAAATGCAAAAAAATATGTTTTATAAGTTCCGAAGGTCCGTCTTTCGGTTTCTCGGTCTTTCTAATAATATATTTGTAATTGTGAAAAATCACTCTTTCAGGATTTAAATATTTTCAGGTTTTAGCGTCCCTAGATGCCAAACATTTTTGTTTTATCAATTCGGACCGTCCATCTGTTTGTTTGTCTGTCGGTCTGTCAGTTCGAGGCTTAGCTGAAAAACTTCTCATCAGATTGTCCTAAAATTTTAGTCAAAAATTAAGGCTCATGTGGATGATCTGATAATATTTTGGGAAAAATCCGATATTCCGGAACAAGATGGCGAACTAGTGTAACGTTAAAAAAATTATTATTAAAAAACTAATTATCCAATTTCCTCAAATTTTGTACAAATATCAAGTGTTACGTAGAAATAAACTATTAACATTTTGCTATGAATATAAGATAAAAAAACAAAATGGCGATTGAGTAAAATATTTAAAAAATTGGCCTGAAAAAACTACTTATTAGAATAAATTGAAATTGTGTGCAAGCATTAATTGTGATATAAAAATAAATTGGTAAAGTTTGGGTATGAATTCAAAAAGGTGGAACAAAATGGCCGCATAATTTTTTTTTAATCAACGTAAAGAATCTGATTCAATTGACTTTAATGTTGCAGAAAAAATAAATGTGATATAGGGGACTGGTATGAATTCAAGATGACGTAACAAAATGGCAGTGTGTGTCAATGTATAAACTACATATTTATTATTTTTAATTATGCCCAAAAATCAAGTGTGGCATAGGTAGAAACTAGGAAAATTGGTAGGAATCCAATATGATGGAACAAAATGGCACCAAAAAAAATATTTTATAAAATAGTATAAATGGCTATGTCCGGGTAAAGGTAATTTACTGATTTTTTCTTATCAGATGAGATTCTATTTTAAGTGACCAGTGGTTTCACGTAAGTAGTTTAAAAAATAGCTGACAACATCTAATTTTTAGTTCATAATTGTTACTTTTTTTACCAAAACTTTATCGTTGTATGACAAATAATTGTAAACCATTTTAAAAGTTTAACTTGTTAACCACACTGACAAATTCTGAATCCATAGCAACTGTTGAACTGAAAATAACATTTATTTCATTCAAAAGCATTCTTGGAAGTCAAAGAAAATCAGAGTGCATTATGGTTCTTAGGTATTTGGACTATAGTGCACTAATATGATATAAATGTTTAATAGTCTTGAGGGATAACATTAAAAGAAACAAAACGTTCACGATTTGTTTGTAATTCTTCGGTATTTTATGAGATTCTAATTACTAGAAATTATTGTTATTATTATGAACAACAATCTAAAATGAATCTATGTAATGATCAAAATGCAATTTTCAAGCTAAAAATAGTTTCGTTTAAAATATCATAATATATTCATATATAAGATATAAAATAAGTACATACGAAATAAAAAGTATTCTATTATTTTTTTGGTTTTTTTTACAAGAACATTTACAACAGTTTTGATACAATAAGTAGTTGACTCGAAATATCTAAACCTATAAATGTCCCAAAAAACCATGAAATTGATCCAATAAAAAAAACAATTTAACAATCAAAACGGATGGTAAATAAATTTGGCCCACTATGTAGAGGTTTGGCAGATATTATTTTATTTGACAACTCAGAAGATTCGAAAAACGCCTGAATATCGAATCAAACGCTCTATTTGAACTTTTGACACAGGAGATATTAAAATATCACCTTTCAAAATCCACGTCCGTAGCAGCGACAGCTAAGCAAAAGGAAAACTGTAAAATACTATTTGCAAGCAGGGCAGAAATGCTTTTGTCACGATTGCCAACTTTGCACTATTAAAGTGCAAGACTTTTCATATGCCAACAAAAGTAGATACGCTGTTTTGTAAAGTACGAGTTTTATTAGTTTCAATTTTATATTAGAGTGATTTAGAACTCAATCAGTAAAACATTTTTCTTAAGCTACTCATAAATACTTTAAGAATTCAGGGGTTTAGAGTTTAAGATATTAAATTTTATTCACAGAGACGTATAAATTTGGTTAATTTTAAACAATCACGGAGAAACAATTTGGCAAAGTTGTTTTCCATCATTGGCATAGAATTTCCTGCCCTCGTCTAAATATGTGTAGGACGGGGACATAAATAAAAGGCAAAGAAACTTGGCCATTGCTTTTGTTTTACGATGAGATTCCAACTGCTTGATTTACAATTATTGACTTTTCTTATTTCCTATATATGAAATATTAATTTATACTGATTTTTTTCCCACTAATGTCTTCAGATATTAGAAGTTTTAAGTTTATTAAGATATATGTTTTGATAACGTTTGATAAAATAGTTTGTTTTGGGAAAATATTAAAATTTTAGTTTGATGAGTATTTCTGATTTAATTTTAGTAACTTAAAGAAACAGTTTTTGAATATGTATGTCAGAAATGTATTGTTTCCTAGAGATAGGGTGATAAAAAATATTTATAAAAAATTCAATAAGTAAGTTAGATAATGACGTAATTTAGGGTAGATAATTACAGACAAAACAATTTTAATCGTTTAAAATAATAATAATAATAATACTAAATCTCTTTTTATTTTAATTATACAAAAACATTATAATTTAATTAAGTAAGATTGCAGCAGAGGATACTTATATAGAATAAATAATACAAACGTTCTGATGAAGTTTAAATAATTAATACTATTAATAGGTAAAACTAAACTCCTAATTGTATTTGCTCCATACAATTCGTTTGACAATCTTTTTGAATATGTCTACGGAGGAAATGGACCTCATGTTAGCATACAAAACGTTATATGATTTGACAGCGTTGTAGCTGAAAGAAGATTGAAATTAAGATGTTCTGTTATTGGGATTAGTGAAAATTTTACAGTTACGGGTTGGACGTCTAGACACATTAAAGTTTACGACCAGTTTTTCGATACTAGGTCTCAGCAGTTCAGTGGCGGCTATTCGGGTATTGCCGCTGGCCGCTCGTCAGAAACCTAGAGGCAAACACAAAACGAAATGATATACTTGCGCGTATTAAGCAAACCCGTATGTGCGCCCACCGTACCGGCAGCAAACTCGTTTGTGTCGATCCACCAACGGAAAAGCCACGTGCGAGCTCGGTAAAAATCTTACAGGGAGAAACGAAAACAATGCGTGAAAATAATACGTTGCAATGGCAACGAGAGTATCGGATGTACGAAGACCGCGCTTCTAGGGAAAAACCGCAAGTTTCGTATTGTACGTAAAGTAGATCGCGGCGATCGCGCTTTATTCAATATTTTATCGGCGGTCTTTTATTTTATTCTTTGGAGAACTGGCGCGTGTGTGTGGTTGAAAATTAATTCATTTGGGCCCGTTACTGACATTGTTTGTAGTTTGTTAGAAACTCCATTTTCCCGTTGGAAAGAAGATGACAAAAAAGACCTGTGCTTCAATCTCAACTAACCGGAAGCTTGGAATAATGGTGTAACATGATCAAATTTTGTAATATTGTAGACTATATTTTTCTTTGAATAAAAACCAGAACAAAATATTACCATATGACAACGAGGGCAAAACTAAAGAAGTGATGCTTAGTGTTACATCAGTGGTTAAAATCTATTATACATATATAAAATCTTTAATACTCGCTTTGCATTAAGTTGGATACATGTGCCTCAAATCTGTATTGGCTATTGAAAAAAAATTCCTAATTTTTTTTACAGTAAATGCTGATCCGTCAACCCTAAATTCAACATAACCTGGCAAAGGATGACAAAATGTAAGTAACTTAAATTCAGGACCATTTTGTACTAACTTATGATATTTAGACCTGAGTTAATATGTTCAGTGGATATTTGAGAATTCAATTTATAACATGAACGATAAAGTTGTAGATCATCCGCGTATTGGTGAGAACGACATACACTTAGACACTCAAGAAAATCACAAGTGTACAGTGAAAACAACAGCGGTCTCAGGATACTTTCCTGGGGAACGCCGCTATTAATATCTAAGTAATTTGAAAAAGTAATATAATTATATTTTTGATATCAAAATATGTTAGAATCGGGAGCATCGCGGGTCGCTCTTTGTGTTCTCTTCTGCCAACACAAACTCTATCTAGATAAGTAGGTACCTGCTGAGCAAAATAAGGTGGAGCTCGGTCATGTTGTAGCCAAATAGTTATTCTAGATGTTTGGATCACGTTTAACTGAAAGAATTCTTGCTTTAGTTGATTTTGTAGAAATTCTATTTCCAGTAAGATTATTATTTAAAAAATATGGCTATGTTATAAGGAAACTGGAAATGTGAAACATCGCGCCCAACCTGGTCGTCCACACATTAGTGAAGATACTAAACTGGATATTTTGTTCCAAATTAAAGCAAACCGTCATTGGAATTCTGCAGATGCAGCTACATTAAATAGTGTAATTCAACGAAGTGAATGTTACTTGTTACCATCGTTGTAAAATGAAGCTACCTCACGAATTAAATGAAGACAACTCCGACTGCCGTAACAGTTTTGTGAAGTAATGATGAATATATGCAACACAAGTACTTTATTCCATCGCAACCCACTATTTAGCGATGAGGCTACATTTTGTTTAAACGGGACAGGAAATCGGCAGAATTTTAGATTCTGGAGTAGAAACAATTCCCATTAGATAAGAGAGGTATAATCTCTGCTGATATAGCAAATAACAAGAATAATAGGGCCATATATTTTTAGTCATAATCTTACTGAAAATTGTTACTTAGAACTTTTCTCGGAACTTCCACAAAATCAACAAACCTGATCTATCAAGAATTTTTTCCGATTATCATAAACCAAACATACTTAGAAGAACCATTTGGTTTCAGCAAACGATGGTCCACCCCATTTTGCTCAGCAGGTACGCACTTAGTTTTTCTTGACAGATGGATTAGCAGGAGAGGACTGATTGAGTTGCTCGCGGGGTTCCCTGACCTCTCTCCCCTTTTTTTTCTGGAGGAGTACTAGAAATTAAAAGTTTATCAAACCCCACCAAGAAGTTTAGAGGAATTAAAACTTAGAATTTCTCAAGAGGTTAGGATGATTACGAAAGATCAATTAATAATAGAGTTTTAGATAAATTTCTAAACAGATTGGCCTACTGTCAAGAAGTAAACAATTGGCATTTTCAACATAAGATAAAATAACGTTTTCGTTTTATATTGTTGATTAATTCTTCGTTATCAAAATTATTTTATAAATGAAGGATTTTAGTCGATTTTTCCATAATCTCTGTTTTGTTGTTTATCCATTTTTGCCTATATTTTACTAAATTTTTTGAACCTACTAAAAAAAAACACGAATTCTTTTTAAAAAATGTATCTGTTTATCCTTTTTGCCTCTATATACATATACTTTGCAGAGTGCACCAAATATTCTTCTTAGTATTTTGCGTTTGAAGATAAGTAAGAGGTTTTCATTTGCTTTTGCCATGGCCAACGTTTTTGATCCATGTGAGTACTGGTAAATAAGGAACTTATGTATCTTTAGTTTGATTTTTTGGTTCATATTTCTGGTTTTCAGTTGTTTACTCAATCCGCTGTAAAATTTGTTAGCTAGCACCACTCTTCCCTTCACTTCTTGTGTGGTAGAGTTTTTGTTGGTGAAAACATAAGTTAGATATGATAATTTGTATAAACCTCAAAGTTATAGTCATTAACGCTGAGATTTTGGCCAGCGTTTCCGCCCATTTTGTTGGATTTCATGCTATAGCCTTGGATTTATCTTCGTTTATTCGAAGGCCCGTGTTTTTTATGGTTGCACGGTTTAATTTATACTTAAATTTAATATAGTATATTGGGATACATAAAAAAAAATGAAAAATATACGCCAGACATGTCTACGTTGTAACTAAGAATGAAGCTTTATCTTTTTTCTGGGCTTTATACAAATTTAAAACGCATAAAACTAGGTGTTTTAATTATGTTAATTTGAACATAGAGGCAGTGTCGTTTTCGGTAATAATATATAGAGGTTTTTTAAAATAAAAAAAATCATATCAGTCCAAGAAAAATGAAACAAGCTGTACATATTAAAACCAAATATATTTTATGGTTGTGCAAATCAGGTAATAGGGCGTTTTGCAAGAGTGCCCAAAATAAACATTATATTTGATATCATTATTATTAGAGTACTGATTTTTAGCTTTGAAAATGTTGGAGCTTAATTTTCCTCCTAATTCAGATTATTTTTAATATTAGTAGCTTTTTCCATCTGATGTTAATAGTAAATGAACTATGGTGGGTTTGCTATTACTCGCTTAATTTGAGTATTAGGTTCACGTTCTTTTCGTCATATTGTGAAAAAAATATCCTCGTATATTTAATGTCTTTATTTATCGGTTAACGCAACTAGTGTAGTGTACTCTGGCGCGAGTATGGTTAAAAAACCCAGTGACAAAGTGCAAATAGTTCCAATTTTTTATTTGCTTGGAGACAGTTTACACTGATAAACACAGGTTTTGCGACATCACCGTTTTCAGGTGTTTCTAATATATTTTGATAACTTAATATCAGACGTGAAAACAGAATGTTTCTATCACCCGTATACATTCCGTAACGTGCATATTTAGAACACTCCAAAATTCCTCTTATTGCATCATGTGGCCATGTTTACAGGGCGACGCACATGATCCGTTAAACAAGTCTATTCTTGTTTATTACATCTAAACAGCACGTCTCGCTAATATTGCTTAGTAGTAGACTAACGATATCCGAATTGGTTAAGTTTTCTATGTGTTGAATACGAAAAGGTTTCGAGTACGGTAATTTTTGTTTTTTAATTTAAATACGTTGCCTAAGTAGTGCGTAAATTGTGCCAACAGTTTTTGTTACGTATGTCGAAACTAACTTTTAAATTGCAAAAAAACGTAATTTTACACCCCTTGTGCAAAAAGCTCTCGAACTTTATTTCGGAGTTAAAGTTGGAGACCACGATAAAGCATGGGCACCTCATATATGTTGTAAGTCGTGTGTAACTTTGTTAAGAGGTTGGCTGAAATGTGCAAATCGTAAAATGTCCTTTGCAGTACTGGTTTGGAGAACCGAAAGATCATATTAAAGTGCTATTTTTGCCTCAGGAATATTAAAGGTATTGAACCAAAATCTAAGCATACTGTTAGGTATTTTAATCTACCATCAGCTTTACGGCCCATCAAACATAATGATAAACTTCCTGACCCAAAGCCTCCAGAATCTTGGACTTTGGATGAAGAAGAAGAATCTACTATTAGTTCAAGTGATACAGGATCATAAAGGAAATGGCAAACGACCCTTTATTTGACGTACCAGGCTGTTCAGGATCGCCGCATCTGATGTCACAAGACGAACTTAATGACTTAATTTGAGATCTAAAAGCAAAATCGCAGTCAGAACTTTTAGTATCCAGACTAAACGTTACCATTTTAGTGGAGTTTTTTCTAAATAACAACGCGGAATTATGTATATTTTTTTACAGTAATATTTACAGTTTATTTTTTTGGTAAATATCCTTTAATGTACCTTGGTCACCAAAAGTAACTGGGACAGCATCATATAAGCTCTTGAACTATTATATATAATTTTTAATGCCAAATATTTATCAAACAATGAATTTTAGGTTAAATACGATGAGTTGATTACTTACCGAACTTGGTTAAAGTTTTTATGTTAATTTCACTCATGAAAACCAATCCAATCACAAGTTTTTATGCTTTCCTACCAATAAATTTTTTAATATCAAAATGAAAATAAAAACTCATGTTTACCAATAATTTTTCCGTGAAATGATGAAATATAAATATATTTTACAAATACAGCCTAACCATAATAACTTGCATAAAAAATTACAAGAACTAGTTCTTTGTAATTTTCACCTAACAACCCAAACTAAAACTTAAATATCTTAATATTTTTTCATGGAACCATTATGTTCGATTACGATGAGTAATCTCTGAGGCATGCTTAAAACCAAATCTCTTATATATTCAGAGGTTATTTGGTTCCAAGCTTGAACAACTGATTATCCAAGGTCATCTTGATTACGAGATCGAAATCCTAGCTTATAAATTTGTTTGGTCATTTCCCCCTGACGATTTTAATTGGTTGGAAATCAGGGCTTTTTGAAATCCAGAGCAAAGTTCGATTATGATTTCGCAAAACATTTTGAACTACTCTAAATCTATGTATAAGGCAATTATCCTGTTGAAACAGGTTTTCTCCAAAAACTGTCCTCACAGAACACACACAGTAACATGAAGTTTTCTAGTATATTGTAATAAACATCTGCACTAAGCCTCTCTGCAGTCACTGCACACAGTCCTGGACCCCTGATACTAACCATCCAACCCCAAACGTTTGCAAGAAAATGACCACTCTGGTTTATTTTCCGTGTATACCTCTTATCATACCTCATCCCAAAGGCGCACAGTGTTTCATTGGAGCATGATTGAAACGTTTTCTTATCAGAAAATACCACATTCTCCCAGAAATTATCTTATTATTTTCATATTCCCTTGCAAATTCCACCCTCCTTTGCTTATTAACTTCGGTAAGGGATATATATATATATATATATATATATATATATATATATATATAAGCACGATTCCTTAGGTATTCTTCTTGCTTTATTTGCAGAACCTGGAAAATTGATTTCTTTTTTAGCCTTTATTGCTGTTTTAAAAGGATTGTTTCTAAGGAAGTGCACCAGTTCATGTTCTTGATTCTGTGCTGAAATGTTTGGACCTCCCGCCTTTGGTCTCTCAATGACACCACCATATTCCGCAATTTCTTGCTTGAGTAACAATATGGTATTTTTGCGTATATGCACCTCTGCTGCAATTTGTCTATTTTTTTCCATCCCGAAGGCGAGTAAAGATTACAGACTTTTTTCCTTCGTTAGACATAAAAGTGGACAAATTAGGTATTTGCTATTAAATCAAAAGCAAAGACAATGTAAAAATTTTAAAAAATAATGATTTTGACATTGCTATTCTAGGTTTACTTGGAATATTAGTTCAGGGGGTTAAAATGGGTTACTTCTGGTGACAATAATACGTTAGGTAAATGAACATTTGTATTATGTATGTGTAGAAATTGTTTTTCTCAAAAGGAAAAATTTTTCTGCTCTTAGAAGAAGTTCCCATTCCAAAAAAGCTAGATTCTATTTGTACACAAAAATATAAATTGTATACTTAACCCAGTTACTGTCTCGTGAACACATCTCTTTAAAACTTCTCTTTTAAGGGTAGTACTATAATAATTAATATATCCCCAATACTTTATTATTTTGCATATAATATATTCACGTACGTGAATAGATAATCGTGGTGAAAAGTTGAAGTGAAAAATAAATTACAACAGTATTATACTAGTCTCTGCAATTATTCAAATTAACAAGAACTGATGGATGCAGCTCAACTAACCGCAATGCAAACGTTTTATGTTATACAGTAAAATTTATGTGACAAGCATATATCATTATATATGTATGTCACATACAGGATAATGTAATAATAAGTTATTAATTAATGTTATATTTAACAGTGAGGCCACAATTTGGCTGGTTTAAAAGAAAATATTACTATACGAGTCCTATATTAGTGAAGTTGGCCCAACTCCCCAAAACATGATATCTGTGAATTTATTTCAGGGCAAATTTTTTTTTTTTGAAGTATAATATTTTTGTTTTTTCTAAATGTTTATGGAAAGATAATAGACCGACGTGGCTTGTTTAAAGAGTTTTCATTACGAAATTGTCTTCTTTGTAAAATCATTTGTGTTTAGGAAAATGCATGATGGAGACATTTGTTGAATGGTCGGTTTGTGCGCTTCAGTAAAATTTGAGTGGGCTTTGTAAAACAAATGATAACATTTCACATTGCTAGCGATTTTGACGTTTTAATTAACTTTCGTACAGTGGTGTTGTATTGTTAACAACTAAAAATAACTCATGGTAAAGCTGTTTCTGACGAAATAAAGAAAAGTGATCTTTCGCTTGCATTTAAAAGGCCAAATGACAGAGTTAAGAAATCGAGATATACAGTTCGAAATATCATTAAACTGTACAAAACTACTGGATCTGTGGCTCAAAAAACCGAGAACTGGAAGTCATCCGCATTATTCCAATACCAACTTAAGAGCTATAAAAATGATTATCAAGTAAAACCGTCGTATTGATTATAACGAATTGAAAATTTTATGGAATCAGGCAGCAGGAAAAAATTTTGCAAGAGTAACTTGTCACAGAGCTGCCAAAAAACTGGGATATAAAACTTCACACTAAGCTTAATTTATTTTTATTTTTGTTCGCTTTTAATTCAATATTTTATAGGCAAAACAGAAGCCCCTACTGACATAGGAACACAAATTATGGTTTCCGAATAAGTGAAACTCCATTATTTGGAGTCATGAAGCAAGATTTGAAGTATGCGTTGGCGATAGTAGGATAGAAGCATTTCAGAATGACTGTCTAAAGTTAAATTTCTGGCTTCTGTTATGATTTGGGAATACATGTCAGCTAGTCGAGTGGGAAACTTACACTTTGTGGAAGGTATTATGAATACTGATAAGTGTATCACTGTGCTTCAAAATAACTTAACACCCCAAATTGTTGCGTTTAAATAATGAATACGGCTAAAAGCTAGAAGATTGGATCTGAGAAAACAATATTTCACTTTTAGAATGGACGTCTAGTAGCCCAGATCTCTCGCTGACTGAAACTTTGTTTTTAATTTTAACATTTTTCGTTAATATGGTAAATTTCTTTA
This sequence comes from Kuschelorhynchus macadamiae, assembly GCA_030620095.1. Lineage (NCBI taxonomy): Eukaryota > Metazoa > Arthropoda > Insecta > Coleoptera > Curculionidae > Kuschelorhynchus > Kuschelorhynchus macadamiae. The sequence goes on along the minus strand of JAUTXW010000961.1, from coordinate 1,877,954 downwards.
AAAACCATAGTTTTGCTAGTTGCGCCAACTTCACTGAGACCGGGCTCGTAAATTAAAGAATTTTTCTACTATGAAGAAGATATTTAGTTCGATGAAATTTTAAACAAATTCAATTTTAAACTAACTAAACCTTTAATTCTCTCTAATGCATCGAAACCTAAGTAATTTTATAGGCGAAGTTGATTACGTACATCATTTGGTAGGTTTAAAAGAAAAAATAATAAAATCTACTACGAAGGAGATATTTTTCTAATACAAAGAAGATATTTAGTTTAAAAATTTTTAACCAAATGCCTATTTATAAGTTAACTAAATCTTTAACTCTCACCAATGCATCTCAACCGAAATAACTTTATAGGCGTTGTTGATTACGAATACCAAAATAGTACAGAACGGAACGTTTAAATGGAAACAATTCCACATTTTATCGAAAAAAGTTCAGTTTAATTTTTGCTATATTATGAAATAACTCTATAGGTTTTTTTTTTAATGAGACTTGGATTGTCCCTAATGTTTAAGATATTTTTGCTTTCCTCTTAACAGGGAAATATTGTAATCGTAACAAAATCACCTTTCAAGATTATTTGCCATGTAGGGTCCCTAGTTATACACAATGCCTACCATAGCAAATTATATGCGTGTGGTAAGTAAATTAAACGCTCACTGTCATTATGCATTAAAGAAACAGGAACAGATCTAAGGGTAATTTTATTAAATTATGCAAATAGTATCATTATTATTATTAAAGCACTGAATTTTTAACTAAGAAAATTATAGGAACTTTCCTCCTAATTCATAATATTGTTATTAATAGCAGTTTTTTTCCATCTGATGTTAACAGTGTATAAACTATAGTGGAATTGCTCTCACTCACTTAATTAGATTTGCATTATTTTCGCCATATTGTGAAAAAATCATCGTCTGGTTGATATCTATCTTTATTGGTTAACGCAACTGCACTGCAGTGGCTGTAATGGAGCACGTGTTTAGCTAAAAATACCAGTGGTGCAAAGAGTTCAAAACTGTTATTTTATCGGAGAGAGATTATTTTAAAGAACTTCAACTATCTATAAATCCTCTATTTGTGATTCGCAAACACTTAGATCTTTAATATTAAAATAACTTTTCAATTACTTAAGAAAAGGTTCAAGTTTTGCTTCGTCTATTTTTGCTAACCACGCAACTGTTTTCCATCGAGCATTCCACGTTAAACCAAGCGGAAAAATTTAGCAACTTCGCAAATATTCGTCGCGAGTTTCCGTACTTAATTCGGCTCTTCTCTCCACAAGAATGAAAGCGGTTTTTAGTTAATTAAAAATACTACTACAATTAAATGCATTGATGAAGTGAAAAAATGTTTGCTTTCAATCTGCGAAATTAAACATGTTTTTGAAAGCTGTCACTAAAAAAACTTATATCTACGGAATTGTGCTTTTTGCTAATCATATTTAAACAAAGGCATACATTGGATTTTTAACTCGAGCTAAAAGTAATTTTTTCTATAGACTTTCCTGATTATTTTCTACATATTCATTTATAATACATTAAGAAACCTTTCGTCCATGAGACTGACTGCTTCGTTTGTACATTTCTTGATAATTTTCAGAACAAGCACCAATTCTCTTATATTCTTACCTAATACTGAGGCTGTTAGTCCTTCACTACGACTATTAAAATACCAGATATTATTATTACTTTTTCCCAGTCTCTCAGACGGAAAAGCATCATGACCGTCTCTATAGAGCAATAAAATCCGCAACGTTGCCAATTATTACAACCAATTTTCAGTCTTCAAAACGAGATCTTTTTCGCATTGGGTTGCAGACCGGGGAACGGTTGTCACACTTTTTTACACTCGACCCAATTTTTATTAAGTTATTTGGACTTGATATTTTGATATTTGTGTTTCATGCACATTTTGACCAAAACCTTAGTTCTCTAATTTTGATGTACCTATATTTCTTTCGTTCTAGCAAATTAAAAGTCAAGTCTGACAACCTACTATGTTTCTGAGATAGGGGTTGGGGGTCACAAGTATTTTAGGAATACCTGTTACGTACACGAAAATATATTAATCTATTAATATGCAGTATATAAAAAATCTTAAACAAGATATGCATAATTTAAAATAGGTATAAAAGAATTCTATGTGTTATATGGCATGTAAAACAGAGCGTTTCATTATATGTTTCTAATAGTGTGGTGCAAGCTGCGTATTTGCTGTATGCAGTGCAATGGAGATTTTCAAAATTAAAGTATTTAACTCGGGCATATTTTGGCAATTTGACAGATACTTAACAAAAATTTAAAAAATATTATTATTTTAATCTTTATGACCATATCTTATGCCGTTAATGTAAATAGTAATAAGTCAGCGCTGGTAAGGATTCGAATCCTGGAATCGTATCATTTTTTAGGATTCGAATTATCTTTTTAATAGGTGATTCATGATTCGGATTAGATTTACGATTTCAAAATGATTCGGCTACACCCCCACCAGCCCCCGCGGTACGGGGGGACCACTAGGTTAGGTCGCCCGGCGATAATTGCAAATGAGCTCAAGGGGATTATGAGAGTATGGATAACCTTTTTTTTTAGTCATCATATATTTTCCGGCTATGCTTCGAGAGCTACATTTATTGACATCCGTTATTTTTCTGTTATGAGAAGGGGCCCTTTACCGAAAACCGCGGGGAGGCCCAAAATTTGTGGCGTAGCTAGCCACTGAATTTGATTTCTTTCTTATTGGTCCGATTCACTTTTTTATTTGCTTGCTATAAAATTTTGTTACCATAAATATCTCGACGGCATGAAGCAAATTATGTTTCTTCGGCTTATTTTTATCTAATTCTATTATATCGAACTACCGCACAGTCGAAATATTGCCTTTTTATCTCTGAAAGTCTATAGAACAACTTAACAAAAAAATGCTAGTTTAAAACGAAATAATCCAAAAACCGTTGATACAAGATCAACTTTGACACAATCTGGTATCCATTCCGCTACCTTATCATTTAAAGAAAAAATCCGAGCCCGGAGGAATAACAGTCCACATATTGTATTTTAATTCGCAGTTATTACCGCTATAGAAAATATAAGCTACGAAATATAAAATATTTACCACTAAAAAAAAATTGAACGCGCATACTTTGTATTTCCATTTACCTATATTATCAAAAGCTACTAATTATAATGTTGACCACCCACGTAAATTATTTTCGAAATATAACATTTATAAATATATAATATATATATATATATATATATATATATATATATATATATATATATATATATATATATATATATATATATATATATATATATATATATATATATATATATATATATATATATATATATATATATATATATATATATATATATATATATATATATATATATATATATATATATATATATTATATATATATATATATATATATATATATATATATATATATATATATATATATATATATATATATATATATATATATATATATATATATCTATATATATATGAACTGTCACCACAGTACACAGGTGTTTATATTTAATACCTTTCTACAAAAACAGTAAGTATTTTTTTTTATGTTTTTTGTCTTTTTTTTTAATTTATTTTTGTTTAATTTTAATTAATTTGTTTTTTTTATAAATGTTTCTTTTCGTTCTGCTTTAAGTTTTTTAAAATAATGTTTCAATATTTTTTGTTAGTTTTTTTTTCAAATAATTTACAATCATATTTATACAAAATATGGTACACTTCCGGGTTCCCTGACGAAATTAAACAATCAAGATTATAAGGGAATGGACAAGGTTAACAAGGCTATTGTATAATATTTCAGTAAAATTCCTATGTCTATAGCATCCCAATATATAATGCCCTAGATCTCCCAATTCCCCGCATTCGCATACTTTTGTATACTTTTTTTCATGTGCACATCACATCAGTATATGCAACCTTAAATATTAATTCTAAATTGGTTCAAAAGTATCAAAATTATTTTGCTTTAAACTACAGCTAATGCGTCATATTAATTATTTTACATAGATAAATTCATACTACATAAATTGTACTTTTTTTCTAGTTTTTGCGTCTTTGTATATAATTTCCTGTGTTTTTGTTAAGATACTACATGGGATTCTTCTACGTAACAATAGATTTTTCTAATTTTTGAACATTGTTATCATGCACTGTTTCCCAGGCACATAAAAAAATTGGAATACAAGACGATTCGTGCAAGGTTAGCAATATATATTGGGATGCTATAGGGAATTTTACTGAAATATGCCACACCTTGTTCTGGTTGTCACAAACTTTTGTATAAATATATTGTGGGCGAAATATTAAATTGTAAATTATTTGAAAAAAAAACTAACAAAAAATATGTTAAAAAAAAATTCCAGCAAAAGAAACATTTATAAAAAAAACAAATCAAAAATAAATTTAAAAAAAAAACACTAAAAAAAAACTTGTAAATATATCACATTTTAAATTTCCAAAGGGAGATTGGCCAATCCAGTGCCATTACAAAAAACAAACAACAACAGTAAGTATTTTTTTTTATGCTAAAAACTTATTTTGACTTCAAATTTTGGTCAAAAATTAAGGGCTTTAAATAAAGTACTATTGAAATCTTAAAAAAATTATTACTAAGATAGTGTTTATCCAATTTATTTCAAATTTAAAAAAAATCAAGTACTATGTAGGAATCAACTCGTAAAATTTTTTTACGAATCCAAGATGTCGGAAATAATAAAATATTTAAAAATTCAGCCTGAAAAATCTCTTCAATGAACTGATTTCAAATTGTGTGCCATAACTAATTGTAGTATAGAGACGAACTAGTAAAAGTGTGGTACTAATTCAAGTTGGTGGAACAAAATGGTAGCTAAATAAAATTTTTGTAATCCAAAAAATCACCCTTTCTGATTTTACGTAAATTCGCGTTTTGGCGTCCCTATATTGTTTTCTGTTTTCAATAATAAAGTGGTGGGAGAAGGTCAAACTTTCAAACCTTTATATCTGTTTTGGATAAACCGATTATATTGAACTTTGTGTCAGAAAAAAACGCCTTTTTTGCTCTTCACGTAAAACTATTAATTGTAAAGTAATTCGATTAGTGTTCACAATATGGCGTTTTTTCGTATGAGATTTTTTCAAAAAAATCAAATGATATACGATATGACTTTTTACCGTAATTATTTCTTTCGTTATACAAGGTATCGAATAGTGAAATAAAAAATCTAGGTCCGTGTTTAAATTAAAAAAGTTGATGATGGTCACCTGAACCCGAGAAGTCGGATTGAAAAACTAACCTTACCAATTCGTAGAGGAGAGAAAGAAACAATAATGAAGTGAAAATTTGTATCGTCTATCATTTCAACTAAGCCTACCATTTTAAAAAAATAAAAAAGATAAAAAATACTTTACTATGGTTTTTTAAAATTGTAGGCTTAGTTGAAAAGACCGATGAAAATAATTCTCACTTTATGATTGTCATTTTTTCTCCTCTACAAATTGGTGATGTTAGTTTTTCAATCTAACGTTTCGGATTCGGGCGACCATCATCAACTTTTTTAATTTAAATACGGAGCTGGTTTTTTTTACGTCATCATTCGGTACCTTTTATAACCTTAAATTAAATTATGGCGAAAAAAACACATCATACCATTTGATTTTTTTGAAAAAATCCGTATTATTTAAAGGATTACGAAAAACGCCATATATTGACCTCTAATAGAACCATTATGGTACAGTTAATAGCTAAGTTCAATGAAATCGGTTTATCCAAAACAGAGATATATACGTCTGAAAGAAAAATAGTTTGACCTCCCCCACCACATCGTTATTGAAAATAGGAAAATATTATAAAAAGCAAAAAGTCGCATAATTACCTCAAGAATACAATGCTTATATTTTCTATATTAATTAATTAGGAAAATTCCAGGGAAAATCAGCATTTTCATTTTTGAGTTGCAGTTACGCCCCCTAGCAGCCATTTTTGGAACTTTCAAATAATTTCCAGCGATTTCTCTTGACTGATGACTGATGACTTGATGACCCATAAATATTTTTCGCCATAATTATGCAACACCCGGTACATAACTAAATTAGAAATTAACAAAGTGCTTATTATAATTTGGCATTGGTTGTCACATGTGACAAGCAGCCCTTCCACTGTTGTGGTAATCTACCCTAGGCGGCCATTAAATTTAGACAAGCAGCTATCATCGACAATTTCTATTAATATAAGTATACCAATCTGAGCCGGATAAATCCTTCTTTATATTTGCATAGCGCAATTACTAATTACTAGTTACTTCAAAAAACCTATGCAAAGAATAATAGTGAGTATGAAATATTTAATTATGTGAGAAGGAAATCGTTTTTCCCGTTTTTCGAGCACAACACTTAACCCAGTCGACATAAAACCAAGTGCAAAGTCTGAATAATGCTGGAATAACAACGGAGAATTTACGAAGTTTGTGACAACCAGCCCGTGTGGCAATCAGCCCTCTATATATTGCTAACCTTGCACGAATCTTCATTAGAACCACAATGTTCAAAAATTAGAAAAATCTATTGTTACGTAGAAGAATCCCATGAGTATCTTCCTACTAGAAAAAAAGTACAATTTATGTAGTATGACTTTATCTATGTATTTTGACGCATTAGCTGTAGTTTAAAGCATTTTTACTTTTGAACCAATTTTAATATTTAAGGTTGCATATACTGATGTGATGTGAAAGTATGAAAAAGTATGTCCTCGGTAGTTTGAGAGACAACTATATTTCCAAAATTAGAGGAGAATTACAGTTTTGCAAGGTATTATAAAACACCTGTGTATTAGGTGGTGACAGTTCCAATTTAAATTTATTTAGGGTCACTCCTAAGTAATAGAGTTTTAATGCAAAAAACATCATTCAATTTGTTTTATCTAAAGCAGATATGTGGAATTAAAAAAAATTCTGCAATTTTAATTATATTTTATGATCAGTAGTATAAGTTCTGAATTAGATTTTACTCTGTTTCACTCCTTTTAATAAAAAGAGGAGTTTATAACAAGGGAAGTTCCGGGTAAACTAATTTATTAATTATTACAATCAAGACGTTCCTAGGTTTCATTCAGTTTTAAGCTGGCTATACATTAAACAATTACCTACAAGCACAAATGTAATTCTTAAAACAATAATTCAAACAGATCTAAATGTAATGACAACATAAAATATTAAAGAATTCTTTTCCTAACCTTTGTATTGGCAAATTTATCAATTATATTTAAATGGTCTAACTTTTCTCAAAGATCATTATCTACTAAAATAATGAATGAAGGTGGAATTTTGAAATAATCGATTTAAAGTCTTATTTAGTTGATATTATTTTACACCTTTTTAGCACCAGGTGGAATCTCGAAGCATCCAAAAATCAATTTAGATTATAGTTTTTGAAAGAATAGTCTTAAAAACGTCTTTAAAATGTATATAAAGAGGTATTTTTAAAAGATGAATAATATTTGACCGAGTTAAGGACGGAATTCCAAAAAATTGAGAAACTGGTTTGTTAATAATAATATTTTTGAATGCCGTTGACAAAAGCACCGTCTTAGAGTCTCATTGAGTTGAGGAGGGATTGTGAAACATTTCTTGAGGGTAGAAATTCGAATAGTAAAGACACGGTTTGTTTCTAAATAAATATTTTTAAAAGCCATTGAGCAAATAATTGGCTTAAAATCGAATTTATTTGAATAGATATTTTTTAGATAACTCCGTAAAGACAAAATAAAAAAAATCAGAAAATTATTTTAAGATAACTATTTTTACAAGTTTTTAAGGAAGAAAGCATTCACATTCGGTAAGTACAAATAAAAACGCACTTTTTTACCCTATTAAGGGTGGAATTTTGAAAAATCCAGAAACCGGGTTTTCTAATATTATTTTTGTAAGCCATATTAACCCAATAATTCTCCTAAAATCTTATTTAATTCAATCCGTTTTTTAAGATGTTACAGAAAATATTTTCTTACCTTCCGCCTATGTAACAAAAAATGCTCTATGCCAAATATAAATGTTTTATTTCTAACGATTTAAGAAGTAGGGGTTTTTTATATTATATTATATGTAGGTATAAATAGATCAATCTATAAATATTCTTTAACTTTTTGATTTCGGAAGAATAAGAAATCAAACTTTTTTCTGGAATAAAAAATTGAGAAAGTAGCTGGAAAGGACAAAAATATTTAATTCCCAGATATTATGTATACAAATTTTATCCTTTTTTGGCAGCCCAAAGAATCAGCTGCCCTTGAGCGCGGAACCTGCACTCCCTTAAAAACTGCTCCGGTTCCAATATTTGTTTAAAATGTATATTAAACTACGTTTTCTTTCTCAAGCAACTAAAAAAACCTTCGTTTCCGCTGCAGGCATTACATATTTACACCAGTTTCGTCAAACAACTGTAAAATATATATAGAGCCGAAAGCGGGTTTTTTGCTATATGACGTAATGATTTGCACAACACGATTACGTTCAGATAACGACGTTTTTCTTGTTCGCTGTCGCCTTCGCTTACTCGGTTTCCCGTAATTCGATATTAAGTAGCTCGACGGCAGATGCTTTCCTTCCCTTCTGGAAGCTGCTGTTAAGGAAATATTTGCATATGAAAAAATTTTCTGGCAATATTTACCTTCAAGCTACAATAAAAAGTGGAAAAAATCAAATCCGTAACAGTCAATTTAAATTAGTAAATTTTGCGGCATATTTAAAGGATATTGAAGTTTATCATTTGACTTCAAAGTAGAATAAAATTGGAATTAGTTTTAACCAATTTAACGAAAGCCCTCTTCTAATGCACTTCAAAAAAAAAAGGAGGCTCTGTTTTCAACCTGTATGTGGGTATGTCAGCGATTTTTTCTACAACTACTGAACGGATTTAAATGAAGTTTTCACCATGTAGTGGTGTAGGATAGTTTTAGTACCAAAAACAGCTTGCTAAGATATATGGGGCAGATGTAATAGAAAATGTGCGGAGAAGCGTGAATATCGAAAATCTCTTTTAATTATTTGTATGAAAGGTGTTTTTAACGATAATAAATAGTAATTGTGTTGATGAACACAAAATAAAAAGTCTGGTCACTTTAAACGTCAAATAAAAAACTAACCAACTAAAAAAATCATAAAACATTTCTAAGCGCCGTTCATATAGTTGAGAAATAAACAAAAAATTTTTTAGTTATCTATTTTTATATAAAAATTAAAATAAAAATAAGCATAAAAAAGTTTAAAATCAAACATAAAATTCAAAACACAAATGTAAAAATAATAAAAATTTTAATAACAACGGCTTAAAAAAGTACTGAAAAGTAAAAGATTACTTTTTTAACAACCGAAAGTATCAGACCATTAGTGCTATGAAAATTACTAATTTTGACCGGTTAACCGGTTATTTACAACTTAACCGATTAAAAAAAGATATTCGTGTAAATCGTTTACCGGTTAACTATTTAATCCGGATAATTAGTTAACCAGTTAACCGATTTTATTCCGATGAGGTCCGAGCTCATAATTTGCTGTTGGTTAAAAAAAGGACCCGACTTGCGTACATGAATGACTGTATACAAGGGTTTTGTTGTTCCACACCGGTTACTCCAAATGCTGTTTTCTCGGTTAATCGTGAGAAATCTTAACTGGTTAAATCTAGCTCTTGACAGCATTAGACCATGTCATCTCTTTAAAATGTATGAATTCTGTTCCAAAACAACTTATATAAAATGCATAGCTTTTTTTTATACCTAGTAATCAAATAAAAGTTTGACACTGACTTCAAGTTCATATTTTTAAGGTGGTTAGAGAAGTATTTTTTTTTTACTTTTCACTGCTTTTTTGTTGATTTTAATTTCATATTTTTTTTTAACTATTTATTTCTCAGTTTAACTTCCATGAAAAAGTCCCAACATCTTATGGTATTAAATATACTGGCTAAAGCATAAATTAATGTTTTTCAGTAGGATTTTTTATACTTTGTATACTTGAAACTAATCAAAGATGGGGCTAAATGTATATACAATACTGCAACATGACTTCTAAAAACTGTGTCTTTCTTTTTCCGTTCACAAGATACTTTGTTTTTTTCTAATGAATCATATTAGAATCAACTACTTCTGTATTGCACTTTCTTTGTTCATTCATCAGTCTGAATGACCATAAATATGATCCCTTACAATCTTTTATTTTCACGTCTCTCATAGACAGACAAGTTCAGCCTGCTTCAGAATACTGCTCAAGCCGATAAAAATTTGATTTAGTCCTGGCCGCATCTAGTTTTCCTTTTGATGTCTTGTCCTTCTCTTCTTGAAAGTGAATTTTAGCAGACATATTATATTATGCGATACGTTAAACCGATCAGATTCAACGATTTATTTGACACCGCTAGCAAACATAAGAACCCTACTTACTTTATGTAGATGAACTATAGGCAAGTTTTTCAGAAGAAGAAAAGAAATGACCAGACTATAGATATTTCTATTTTTTTTTTATTAAATGATATACACTGATAACTACCGAAATGTTCTGAGCAGTCGTTAAAATGACTTTTTAACCAATGCAAAATTAAAGTGCTTTACGTTAGTAAAATAATCATATGCACTGAAGTAAGAGGAATGCAGACAAATTTCAAAAATTATCATGTTGTTAATGGCGTGCAGTGCCTTTTGAAACAGGGTAGGCAATAATAAATTACTATGTTCTTTAAATTATTTACCCCTTAAAAATGCTTCTGTATTACATTAGTATATTCATAAACAGTTTTAACTTAATTTATATTGACTTGAACTGCTCTCAAAAGACTAACGTTTTTTTTGTCCCAAAAAAAGGAATGCATTAGTTCTTTGTAAAATATCACTTTAATAAGGCGGCTATTTTTTTTAAGTCAACACACAGTAACACTAACAGTTAAATTCTTTAAACATGTGTTTCGCAAAAAAAGTGCGACTTATTGTTAAACAAGAAAACTATCATTCCGCAGAGTCAATACTGACTGTAATTTTATTGCTATTAAATTTGCTAACTTTAATAATTAAGGAAATACACGACACATTTTTTCTTTATTATTCAGGACATTTTTATAATTTATTTAAGAACGTGACAGAGCCAGAAAGAAAAATTAAACTGATCAATTATTGTTATAATAACCCATATAATCAATATTACGAAATATTTCGGCTCCTGCATTTCTTTCTATTCTATGCCTACGATTATTTAGTATCTTGATTACCGTAAGGTTTTTAATGGTGATCGAATTGTGCTTGCCTATTGGCTCATAATTAAGAGAATTCTGACAAAAGAAAAATGAAAAATTACCCAACCATTTAAAGATTTGAATTAAAGATCTTATTGAAGAATGTACTTCCATATTTTTTTTCTTAATATTTATAGTTCGGCACATATATTCTTAAACAAAAAAGTGCTTTTGAAATTCTATATTGCTCCGGTTTTAATTTAAGTTTGAATAGTGAAAATTTAAAAAATGCTTTAAGTTTGTAGCGTAAGTATTAAAATTTCTGAGAAATCAGTATCGCGGTAGAGAAAAAATATATATTCTTTGTTTTTTTTACTTAGCTACTTTTGAAAAAATATTAGTATCGTCAAGCATATCGCAGTTTGATAAAACTCTATTATATATAACAGAGATGGCACGTTAGGTTTTTAATAACATCTAATAATTTATATTATAAGAACAATTAGCGATAATGCTTCCTACGTTGATCATAAAAAAAACTATTATATTCCTGAACGTCTTTTCGAGACTTGATCTTTCTGTGTGTCACATTGACACCAAAGTGCCTTTTTTAGAAGTGTACTTTCATTCTTAAATATCAGTAGTCCCTTAATCATGTCACTTGGGGGTATAGTACAATGAACCACTGTGAACCTAAATACTGTTTTGTCGGGCTCCTCCTCTTATAAAAACTGCTAGCGATAATGTTTCTTAGGCGAACATTTTTTATAAAAAATATTGTAAATTCGTTTACGATTTTTTAAGAATAATTTAAAATAATAAATGCTTGACTCTTTGGTCACATTGACACCAGACTGTTTTACTCAAGAGATACCCACGTAAAATCCAACCTTATAAAAGATTTTCTTTTTAAAAAGTAATTTCCTCTTAGTCTGTGACATTTTCTGGAGGTATGACACAATGAACCACCGTGAACCTGTGTGTGTTCTTGAAATATTTAACGATAAATTATCAACATCTCAAAACTGAAACAAGCAAAAAGATAAAAGTCCTAACACTGGAACCTGTAGTGGACGATAGATCAAAATACAAGAGTTCTAACCACACTACACCACAACTTGTTACGTTCTGGACGCGCGTTTCGCTAACCAAGTTAGCATCATCAGCAGATGATATAAACTAAAGTAACTTAGCCTAACCGAGACTATTTATAGGTAAATGTGGTCACACTTGGTTGAGCCCGACTGCACCGTTGTCAGGTAAACAATAGACGGGACTATATGGAATAGGCCCTCTGTCTTTATTTAGTGCTTTCTTACCACATTTAACAATTTCTATACTCTCAAATGCATCCAATAATCTATTTTTAGATAAATTTTTAATCAACTTAAGATTATTTATTCCTATTTGGTGATGTTTTCTAAAGCACGTTACCCAACATGCTTTAGAAAACAATCACCAAATAGGAATAAATAATCTTAAGTTGATTAAAAATGTATCTAATAATAGATTATTGGATGTATTTGAGAGTATAGAAATAGTTAAATGTGGTAAGAAAGCACTAAATAAAGACAGAGGGCCTATTCCATATAGTCCCCTCTATTGTTTACCTGACAACGGTGCAGTCGGACGCAACCAAGTGTGACCACATTTACCTATAAATAGTCTCGGTTAGGTTAAGTTACTTTAGTTTATATCATCTGCTGGTGATGCAACGTAACAAGTTGTGGTGTAGTGTGGTTAGAACTCTTGTATTTTGAAAAAGATAAAAGCTTACAATTATTTTATTTATTTCTACTTATAATCGTGCTAACCACTGAAGATTATTGATTTAGCTTACTACGAATACAGTATTTTATAACAAAACAGCAGGAAGATATTAGTAATGTTAAGGTTGACATGTAAATCCTTAAACTACTAAATTGATATAATTGCAAAGTTATTAATTTTTTAAAATTTGAATCAACCTTTGGTCTTCTGCTTTTTGGGCTTTGCACGGCAGATTTTTGATGGTTGGTCAAGGACTGTTTCAGTCAAACTAATCCTGATGACATGCAATTTGTGTTTAGTTTTCTACCGTATAAAAATCATTTACCTTAACATAGAATTAACCTGTATTTAGAGATATTGTTAATTTTTTTTGACAAGCATAATATAATATTAAATGTTTTACTACATACTTTAATGGCAGGCAAATAAGTTAATGCAGATCGGAACTGCCAATCAAGCATTGTTTAAATTCCTTAGATTCAAACATTTAGTTTAAAAATCTAAAATTATTATACAGATACTATCTAAATGACTTAAAGTAGTTCTATCAGAGGTAATTTTTTAATAATTGCAATCACATGTATGATCGCTTCTTAGGTCTGATATATAAAAAAAAACGTATCCAAAACTCCTGTTGCCACTTGAGTCTTCGCAGATTTGACTATGTATCTGTGAGGATTTCTGAATTGACATGGCTGAGCTAAGATGGAAAACATGTAGAAGAGACGGAGACTACATTTGCTTGATTTGTACGTCGATTTGTGTTTACAAGAAATCCTGAGTACCTGAAAACAAAGCTGTAGTTTAGAAATGAAACGCAAAAACTAACACTAAATGCGATATTTCCCGCGACCAGCTCCTTCTTATTGCTGCAGATAGACAACACCTAGCATTATCACTTAATTTCGCTACAAATAGATCATACAAATCTTACAACTTTAGAAGGGCATCCGGATTTATATTTATCTTTATGTAACAGGGATTAACGTAGGTTATGAAATGTTTTACAACACTACTGGGTATTCAACTGAACTGAAATATAACTCTTATTAAAACCACTAACTCAACTTATTTCTGGTCTTATCTACAATACAAAAAATGTTCGTCAAAATTACCAGGTAAATTTAAGGTTTAAGTAAGTTTCAGGGTCCTGCAGCGATACTGAATGCTTTTGCTTTTTATCTCTATCCTGTTTATATTCCAAACGATCAAAATTGTCCGTTATTTGTTCCACATGCAGTCGTTAACATCATGTAGAACTAAGTATATATACTCGTATATATAAGTATATACTCGTAAGTATTAGAGAATTGTCTATATTTAAAAAAGAACTGGATGTAAAGGGAATAAAAAAAGATTGATCAGGCAATGTTTCACAAATGGGAATAACGTCACTGTTTTGAAAGGCAAAATTTTCTTTTAATATAGTAACATCCATAAGACTATTTGTGTATGTAGTCATATTTGTAACTATTGTAAAATTATGTTCTCAAGTTTAAGGATTAGGTGACCTTGTACTCAGCTTTCTGGTGAGGGATTGTAGATTGATTTTTTCAAAATCGCTTATTATGCTTTTTAAATGTATCTATAAAAACATGCAGGTTTTCTTTATGCTGAAAGTTGGCCAGAGTCTCTCCAGTACTGAAAAAGGGAGACTCATTGAATCCTATTAATTATAGATTGATTACCTTACTTAGCAACATTACAAATGTATCGGAAAGAGCTTTGTACAAGCGCGTCTTCTCTATTGTGCATTGATTGATTTCAACAAACGCACATGGTTTTCTTTAATCAAAGTTCAACTGTGGCTAATTTATCTCACCCAATTAAGGTGGATGTGGTGTACACAGACTTTTGAAAGGCATTTGATTAAGTAGATCATTTAGTTATCCTCAAAGAACTATGCTTCTTTGGTTTTAGTTTGTTTTGTTTTTTTTATATAGTATTTTACTTCAACATTTCAATTTGTTTCTTATAACGGCTTTTGGTCTATCATTAACAATCTGTCTGAGGCTCATATCACATAGACTAAACTGTTCTTCGTGGGTGACCTGAAACTGTTTGGTAGGGTTGGTAACGTTAACGATTGCACTCTATTGCAGCAACAGCTTACCACGTTACATATACTCTCACGGTGTGATAAGCCTAAAGACATAGGTATGAAAATCGGCAGCTAACTAACCTTTGTACCTTATATTGAATTCACTGTGCCATCGGCGTTGAAAGCTCTGAGTTTTATTATTCGAAACTGTAAAAAAATTTAGTAACATTGCAGTTCTTGTTACCCTTATATAACTTATATACTACTATATAGTACGCTTTAAACTTGAATAGTGTTGATTATCAGGTATCCTACTTATCAAATTCATAACATAGCCCTCAAGAATGTACAAGGGACATTTTTGAAGTTCTTATCATTTAGAATAAATGGTATTTATCGGCAACGGAGTTTTGACAATCATCTCTTATTGTCGGTGTTTAATTTTCAAACATTACATTACAGAATATTAAATTCCGTTATATTTCTCTACAAACTACATCACAATTCAATTAACTCTCCTTATTTACTATCTTTGTTGAACTTTTAAGTTCGACATTTTAATGCTCGGCTTTTATCTACTTTATTGTCAATCAAAGCGTGCTGATATCATGACTTTTAACTTTAACTGTATGCCCTCTTTGTGCGACATAAATGCCAGCTCACTCAAGAAGAATATTTTCTCCTACAGATTATTCATTCAATATACATATACAGGTATATATTTTTTAGTTTCAAATCTTACCATTTTCTTTTCTTCTTTTCTGTTGATATACTTAGCCATTAAATTTAGATTTAGGTGTTACCTTATAATATTATAAGCTTAACTAGCAATTTTCTCTGTAAATGGATTTCTCTTGGACCAGCAAACAAGTAAATTATTATTATTATTATTATATTTCAGAAGCTATTCCATCAATAAATAAACTAAAAAACTGTTTTAACGCATATTGCCGAGAACGAGATTTTGCGACATGCCAAAATTATTTGCACATGATTAGGTTTGGATAACGTCGTTTTTGTTGCTCGCTGTCGCCTTCGCTTACCCGGTTTCGGGTAATTCAATATTAAGTGGCTCGACGTCAGGCTCTTTCCTCTTTGGGAAGCTGCTGCTTGGGACAAATTAGGAGTTTATGGCGATATGAGATTTTCAAGGACCCGAAATTGATAAAGGAGATAAGTAATATTGATTAGACGAAAGAAGCCCAGCAATGTAAACAAAAAGCACGAGAATTAATAATTGATAAAATGATTTATAAGTAAATACTGAAGATATAATGAAAACTTTTGGTATTTCTGTTTGATTAATCACAAAGATATCCAAAATTTGAGTAACTCTGTTTCCCATTGTAAAGATTTTTGGGCACAAATCGCGAGGGACCTATAAAACAAATAATTAATAACTGCTTGCTTATATGTAGGATGATTATGTGAATTTGCATTTAAGTATCTATTCGTATGTGTTGGGTTTTTATATACAGATTGCCCTAATGAACCGTTCGCTTTACTTTGCACCTACAAGGATTTCTAGAAAGAGAATCGTGCTTTCTGATTTAACTTCTTTTGACAATTTTATATTAGGGTCATGCTGATACAGATGATCATAATACACGGGAAGATTTTCTGGACAATGAGGTCAGTAGGTCATAGGACAAAAGTGCCGTCTACATATCTAAACCACGATTGTTGACTTTAATGGAGACGACTCTAAGGCTTCCTTCTCAAAATCTTCCATGAATATATTGGCAACCACAGGTGACAGCGGAACTAAGACTTAACTTCCTTCTGATAAAAATTGTAAAGTATGATCTTATTTAGTTTCACAACTTATCTAGAAATTACCCATGAATCCTTCCTTATATCTACAAAAGTCAAAGGAAACACAATGTTACTAAATGACTATGTGACACTAATAATTAAGAACTATATTAATAATTCTGTCTAATCACAAATTCTATTTTAAAGTTTAATACTGACATCTTGAAGAATAAAGTAGCACTTTAAGTTCCTCGAATGTATCAAAACTTTACTTTCATTTATTAAATTACTTTTTACTTGCTTCATCTCAAATATTTATACCGGGCCAGCCAATGCAATATAAATATCACAACGCGTCTCGACGCTCTCTAAAATTCCTTAGATTTTGTTACGTTATTGCAGACTTTACTTTAATCATATTAAATCGTAGTACACTAGCAAATTTTTGTATAATAAAGAAGTTTATGATTGATATTTAAAGGAGGATACTGAAGGATATATATTCTATAATTTTTTCGATGGAAATCCACCTCACTAGTTTTATTTTATAGAGATTAAAGCATTCAACAAGAAGTAAAAATTAAGGTAAAATAGCGCGGTTATATATATTTAAATATTTTCCATTTTGGAATAATTTTGGAATATGGCCGATATAAGAGTTTTTGATTTTTCGATTTTAAGTCCGTTTTTTTGGGAGTTTCAACAAAAAGATATTTTTTACATAGACATTTCCTACTTTTATAGGCTTAAGATAAGTTACTTTTAATCCTGTTTTTCGAGTAATAAATGTTTATTCCCCTAAAACTTGGCATGTTTTCGTAGACATAGAATAAATACATAAGGAATTTGGTGAAACGATAAGAAAATTAATATTTACAACCTTTTAAAATATGGAATATGGAACCTTCTGTTTACCGAGAAAATAATAAATAACATAGAGGTATGGATGAAAAGCTTGAGAATTTACGACAGACTTACACAAACCAATCTAGAGTAGATTGGTCTTTATAAGAATTGAAAGACACTAATAATATAGAAATTCGAGCATTTTTTGGGGCTACTTAGTAAAATCAAACGAAAAATATTGATTCGATGTTCACCACAGATGGTACAGGCTGAGACTTCTTCAGAAGCGTGAAGTGCGAGATGCGATTCCCCATTTTGCTGCTGAGCCCCAGATTCCTTAATCCTGAAACAAGATCAAGTTTATTAAATAGAAAAACTACATTTCTGTCCACAGACTGCAAAAAACCGGACTACAAATATATTATATAAGTTGTTTTAATGCCAGTTTTTTTTTCTAAAAAATAAACTTATTCTCTTTTAAGTAAAACCTATTTTTTATTCTTCCGTTTACGATCTTTATTTTTTCTAATATTTCAATCTAAATTTCCAAAAATACTTGCTAAAAATTTTCAGACTCTTCAAAACTTTTTTAGACAAAAAAAGAAAAAAACATTAATTTAATCACATCAAGTAGGTCCCAAAATATACAAAACTTAACAAAATCAGATTGTTTGTGTTGCATTAGAAAAAACAATGAAATTGGAGTCTAAGAGACTCCACCACACACTTTTTTCCATAACGAAAATGTCACCCCATCGGTTACAATTAATCTGTAGACTGTTACATTGCCAGTTTCCCTAATGATGCTATTAAGGAAAAATATTAAGGACATATGAATCAGAATTATTGTTTGTACATATTTTAGGCTGAAATGATTTTTGCCAGATAACTTTTTCCTTTTGAAAATAGAAAAATGAAATTTTAGTAGTTTAAATATGGTAAAATTTCGAATTTTTGACGTTTCTGGCGATGTCATATTGTTTTTAAATTAGATTTTTTAATTTGCTAATATTTGATTTTCGAATAATATAGGCCATGTTATATGTATTATGAGAATTTTAGATTCGTCTTTAAATTCTAAACACATGTATTAGACTTTATTTACCGAAATTCAACGGTTTTCGTAAAAATAGCGTCTTAAAGTCGTCATTTTGGACCAGTGGCGTGGAGACAATGTAAGCAAAAATGCATTTCCAACCTACACAAATAGTTGGTTAATCAAAAGTTTCTTTTATAATAAATTCTCTAAATGTTTAATAATTATATATTTTTGTATAAATTATTTTATAAAATTCATGATTCAACAGTAAAAAATTAAAACCAGGTGCACTACAACGTAAAAATATTGCACCACAAAAGAAGACGCAATTGGACAAGCAAAAACTCTGTTGCAAATCTTATGAAAACCAAAAGCAGTGCAGTTGGAGTGCAAAAATGATAAAAAATAGAATGTAAACGATAAAAAAATGGCATGAGTCTTCATGTAGCATTTTGCCTGAATTCGACAAATCTCTGCCACATGAAATATTGGTTAAATTCCAAAAGGAAAGTATGCCTATAAATGAAATCTTAATTTTAATAGTTTTTGTTTATATAAATATCGAGATATTAATTTAATTACTCATTGAAACCAATAAACTGAGTAAGTGTGAGTTTGTGAACCAATTTTTTTCCCGAACACAGTTGAATTAATTTGGTTCTTTTATTTTGGTATCGTTTCGATCGACATTCATTGATTTTCGTTGTAAAAAGTTAAAATCAATGTCGTTTTCCAGTAGAGGACATACACATCCAAATTCTGGTGACGATGTGTCACATGAGCTTGAAAAAAGATCACCACGCTGATCTTATTTATTGCATACAATAAATTTTTAGCTATTGAATGACTATAAATTAGGTTAACAAGCTGTGTATGTACATATTAATATAAACACCATTAAGGCAAAGAAAACAATTGATTTTGAGCATAGTAACTAAGGCAAAGATATCAATATTTTTATTGTATTGTGTAATAGAAATTTTGAACAATATCTCCGTAATTTAGTTTTTTTACACAAAAAATAAAAATATCTACAGTCTACTTATAATTAGCTCTATATACATCTAAATATCATAAAGCCCTAATTATCTTATGTTTATTGTTTTTTTTTCATATCCATATACATATTAAGAAACATATTTTAGTTCTACATTTTTTATTAAATATATTTACGTATCCTTATAAACTGTTTAGAATAAATCTAAAACTACTTAAAAGAAACCGTTTTTTAAAACATATCTATAAAAATCACTTTTTGTATTGCTGTTATTATTATTATTATTAATATATTATATGAACTCAAAAAGTTTACTGGGGTTATATTATTAAAAAAACGCATCATAATTAAATATTGAGAATATTAGAAATATGTCAGTCATATATACTCGAATTATGAAATTGAATTTAAATTCGAAAATTTAAGTAAAATGTTTGATTTTACGCCACCCCTCTCTCCCCTCCCTCTCTAATGCATAGATAACATTTTTGTCTCTCACTCATTATGGTGTTCATTTAGATTATTTGATGCTGATTGTGATCCAGGAATAAATAATACATAAGATAACTTCTTTGTGTTCTAAACCGGTGTTTTATTTCTCATACGTTCCCATCTACATTTAGTGATACTGTTAACCCAAACGACGGCACGCCATGATTCAACCGTTGGGTACTTTAAGTGATAGCTCATCAGATGACCGACAGTGAATGATGTTTACAATCAAATAAACTCTAATAACTTCTGTCTTTTAAAACATTTAAATTGCTATAAAAACATACCCTTTAATCTAAGCGTACCTTCCTCCTCAGAATTTAAAATAGAATGTATTTTGATACGTAAACAGTTAAAATTTTCTATTGTATATAATTATGTTTCGTCCATCATGATTTACATATTACAGGAGCCGTTGCAAGCAGTACTCAGTTTTATTATAGATTATTTCGCAATCCTTCAAGCGATACCTCAAACCAGGCCAAGAGCCAACTTCTTTTTGAAATAGACATTATCATTTGAAACCCAGTACGTCACCCTTGAATATCACTATGTTATGACGGTTCCTTAATAAGGTCTTCATGAACAACCTTGAAAAGACGCTTCTCACAGTTCCTGTTAGCTTATAAAAGATAGGGCAACGATATTTACATTCTGTGGACAAGATTATATGATGTTTATGAATTTGGTTAATTCGCTACATAATAAAATATATTTTACTTTAGAAGAGGAAAAAGATGGTAAATTAGCTATTTTAGATGTGCTGATTCCTTGTAAAAATAACCGTATCAGTTTTGAAGCATATAGGAAGCCTTAATCAAATGTCATTCGATTTTCACCTAACCATCCACATACACACAAACTTGTTCATTTAATTCATATCTTTAAACTGCCTTTATCGAATGATGATTTTAACAGGGAGTTAGGTATACTAAAACAAATTGCTTTTAACAAGCGTTTGCCTGAAAGTTACCCCCAATAAATTTTTTTATGAATTTTTTAGCAAATACAGTTTTATTATATACTGCAGCCTAAATCAAACGTGTCTATCAAGACATATTGTTGCCTCACTTATTTTCGGAATATATCTTTACAGCTGGCCAAATTTAAAAAAAAATTAATCTCTCTGTAGCTTTCAAAGTGATTAATACCCTAAAACGAGACCTAGTTAACCAAAACATAATACCGAAAAACTATCTAAGTCCGCATACTCCTTAAGTTGCGGTAATTGTTCTGCTTTTTAGTCAGAGAAAAAAATCTCTACCAGGGTTCAAAAACACTTCAGTTAATTAATATTGTTAATATAAAAATTCAGAACTAACTGAAACTACATTAGCTTTCGTTAGTTACTTACTTTCAACAAATCACAATTTTTTTGTCCCTGAAAATGTTACCATCTTACATGAATTTCAGAAAAGACGAAAATTAGACTTGTTGGAAAAGATGGAGATAATCAAGATCTTGTGCGCTAACGACGTTTTTAATTTTAAACCGAATTTAATCTTTAACATTTGAATTAAGTATTAAACGGATCTTCTAATATGTGTCATAATTATATGAATAGGGCAGTGGCTGAGCGGTATATATAATAAATTAACTTGAACGAAAGGTGGAAGCTTTTTAAAGGTTGTTATTTTATTTTTTGTTGAAAGATATAGTTCCTTTCCAGTGTTTGTCTGATTATATAGTCGTACGTGTCAGTTTTATGTATTTTAGATCTGATTTTATGGCGGAACACATGTAAAGGTTAATAGTTTGTTTGTGTGTTTTACTTTTTCACAGTTAATAAAGCAGGTCTCTTAATATAGACGACTTACTTCTTTTTCCGTGCCATTGAAATGCAGCACCTTGATTTCTCACATAAGGCGCAGTACAAATATAATGTGCTATAGAAAAGATATCTTCCTTAAAAGGGGACAAATAACAATGATTAAAAAACAGAATACTAACAAAGAATGGGGTTCCGTCCACAGGATGTCAAACATTTTTGAAAAAAACTTATTCAATTTACTTAACATTGGGAGGTTTACATCAAAATTTCTGATTTGCCCTGTAAATATTACCGGCTACAATATTCCAGTTACACACAATTATTAATATTATATTTTTTAATTACCCTGATTTCTCACTTTATAATGACAACACCTTATAAGAAAAATCAAAGTGTTGCATTTTCAATGATATACAGTATATTATATTCGAATAGGTTAGATTAGTTTTGGGATTCCTAAAGTATTTTTAAATAAAACAATAACCTATCGTTTATGTAGATAATTTACATATCTAAGCATAGTTCAGGGCTGTCTTCCCACTGCATTGTGTAAAACAAGTTAATTCTTTTTAATACGTATTAAAAGACCTAATTCTCGCTTAGGCTAAACAATTTTTACTTTAACTTAATAATTAGTAGATTAATTTCCATTTTAACATTCCACATTCTCGTACTAAAATTAAAGTTAATATAACATTTAACATAATTTTCGATAACTCATATACAGGCAATAAAATTAAGTCATGATGTAACAATTATGATTATTATGGTATTCGGTTACAGGTTCATCATTGCGCGAATAAAATTGAAATATTTTGAAAGCGCTTAACGCCAAGTTTCTATTAAATTACAAATTTAATACAATTAGTAAATCGACATTTAACCTTCTAATTATAAAACTGTTCTGTTAATAGAAATAATTTACACACTGTTTTATAGAGTTGGCTGGAAAGTATATATATATATATATATATATATATATATATATATATATATATATATATATATATATATATATATATATATATATATATATATATATATATATATATATATATATATATATATATATATATATATATATATATATATATATATATATATATATATATATATATATATATATATATATATATATATATATATATATATATATATATATATATATATATATATATATATATATATATATATATATATATATATATATATATATATATATATATATATATATATATATATGTATATATATATATATATATATATATATATATATATATATATATATATATATAGAGACCATTTCTCGCAGTGGAAAAATCAAGTCACATTTTTCCTGTAATAAGAATAGTTTTACTTAATTATTTAAACTGCTAACATAGTTTTTAAATAATTTGTAGATAGTCACCTCTAGCAATTTTTAAATATAGAAGGAAAATTCACGAGCTTTCTGGATTACTTTTTATTGTTAATTGTTTTTCACTTAATGTGGATGTTTCGGTAGTTACGTTTTCTACCTTCCGTAAGGCTACAATAAATAAAATTTGAAATAGAAATGTTAGACGAGACATACAAGTCTAAATACAAACATGTTTTTTTTAATAGGAAAATATAAACAAAAATATATAAAATTGAAATGTACAACACTGTAGTAAAACAGATTAGAAATTAAAAAAGATACACTAAAATCAAAAGAAATGGATATTATATTAATATCCCAAAAGACTTGTCCTATACCTAGTTGACATATTTGCTTGACTAGTATATAGATCAAGACCTATTTGTTGCAATTTTAAATTTTGTCTTTGATTCGAGCCACTTTGTGTATAACGGAATATATTACAAACAAATATATTATGGAATTCCTATAAACCAATCAGTCTCATTTTAGCTTTTTTTAACTATGAACTACATAGCAAAACTCCCTAAATCTTTACCAGATTTCTCTGTTCCATTTTTGTTTATTTATATAGATGACACTCTTCTTGCACAAAAAATAAAATACCTTGACTCAAATATGTTTTAGTGGTATAAATTCTAACCTCCCATTCACCTTTGCGCAATGGAACGAACAAAAACTTCAGTTTTTAGATCTAATTATCATTCGGGAAGATAACAAAATAATCACCTATCTATATTCAAAACCAACTAATACCGATAGGCTTTTAAATTACAACTCATCATATCCATTACATCGAAACATAAACATTTTAAAAGAGTTCAGAGACAGAATTGACAGATTAAGCAACAAAAACTTTCATAACAAAAATTTAACACACTTATGATACTTTAGCAAAAACCAAAAAATTAGTTTTACCAGTACAATCCTTACTAACATAACCAGTACTCAAATCCTTACATGGAAAACTTGTCTGAAAAAATAAAAAGGGAATTGTCCGACACCAACATTCAAATAGCTTATTTATTATAATACAAAAACTATGAAGCGAAAATGAATGGAGCATATCAAATATCATGTTACTCTCAGTTATTAAAAAATAAAACGAGTTTATCGGCACAGATATGACTGCTACATAATAAAAAATAAACCATAATAATACTAATTTCAGTGACATACAAATTTTTCTTGAAATGTCCTATATAGTTAAAATAAGCCCAACGTTCATTCAAAATCAAATCGATACATAACGTACAAAGAAAATCAGAGGCTAGTTAGTAATTTAGTTGTCACCCGGTAACAAGCTCAGTCTAGAAACATTTCAAAATTTTCTTTAGTCCATTGATTTGATTTTACTTTTAACGTAAATGCGCCAATCAAAATTTTGAGCGCTAAGAGAATACCAGATAAAAAATAATATTTTAGAATTTGGTAAAGGCTTGGTCTATTTCAGCCAACTCTGAATAATATTTTTAAAATTCCTAGCATTTAGTTCAAATTAATTCTACTCTAGAAAGATTTATTCGCGTTTTTATACTAAAACATTCTTAAACTACTTAAAATTCAGGATGTAATCTCATCTTTATTCCAGTCGTCGAATCATTGTCACAAATATTTCAACTTTAAGAGAGTTTTCTACCGAAAAAAGTTTTCGTATCTTTGTATTTGGTATGCAAGCAAAGAATACTCTAGGGAATCCCAGCTTCTCCTCCCGATCCCAGGACGCGTTAATTAGTGTCACCGACTAATGAGGTCGTGTTTAGAACCTGGAACTACTCCATTGTTGCCAATATTTACTAGTGTCTGTTTCTAATGACATCTGCATAATTGGAAGCGTTACAGCAAGTTGCTTGTGTTTTATTTGTATGATTTCAGATCTATTAAATTGGAGTGAACAATGGTTAAACTTCCTAATAGACTTATTCGTACAAACATATTTCTTATAATCCTTTAATAAACTTAACACAGTTTAGTTTTATTATTTCGGTAATATTCCTCATAAGAATCTCTTCTCGGTGGAACAGGGTTGTAGATGGTAATCAAGAGTTATTATTTTATTACATTTAAAATTATTTATTTATTTGAGATGTTGCGGGCAACCCTCTCACATTACTGAAATTAACTAAGATAAAATAATTAAAATCAAAGGTACTCTGTAGGTTTCGCCGTAGATTATAATTGACATTGTTTTCAAATATAATTTTTAGTATAAATTTAATTAAACATCTTATCTCACCAATTCAGCAGCTACTTGTATCTCGAACAATAGCAAACTGCAGCAACGTTGGTATCTTCTTTAATATAAATATTTTAACTAACGGATGGTTTATTTAAATAAAAGATTTGGTTTTTTTTAAATAACTTAAACATCTATTAACAAAAATAAAAGATGAGAAATACTGTACAAAAAGTAATTAATTAAACCTATATTAGAATCTAGAGAATGACGGACTTAAAATCCCCAATATCAAAACAAAAGAAAAAGAAAATAAAAATCTTTAATTAAACCATAAATTTAACTCTTAAAAATACGCAAACATTGTTCCCCAAATAAACACTAAAATCAAAATAAAATATCTTTGATAATCCCTCAACTTTGACAACCGGTTATATATGTAAAGCCCCATAAACCATCACAAAAGAATTTAGAATCAACCGTAACTACTAGAACTTTGACACAGACTAACTCTTGATTTAGAAATCAGAAAAAGAGTCAACATTTGACATAATTTGACAAGAACTGTCTCTTATTGGTTGAAATGTGTTATAGACGCATCCTGATCCCTTAATTAATAAATAGTTCATAGGTGTCGCTTAGAGTTCGATTTTATGTGAGAATTGAATTAACTGAAATATAATGACATTTCCGTCTGAATAAAATAACAGTACCTTCTATATAAATGTCTAAAACTTAAACTAATTTATCAGCGTTCTGGATGAAAAAGACCATGGCTAAAAGAAGAAAGGCAAAGAAAAACCCTCCAGACAATTTTTTCCGAAGGCAACAATGTTTTCCAAAAAAGCATGGAATTTTTGAAACGACTTCTATTATAAAATATTCTATTGTATTTTTAGCATAGTAAATTAATAATTTGTTATAATTGAATAGAACCAAATGAAATGTTTCAATTATTCTTAGCTTTAACTTAAATAAAAACGGACAAAGAAAGCTTGCCACAAGAAAGGGCCATATGATAACCTTAAAGTTGTAAAGGGGATGTCTCGTCAACTACCACTTGACAGATTTATATAAGTCTGCACCATCTAAAAGATAGCGTTTGAAACAAGTGTTTTTTATTATTTTGTTTAGCTTATAAAAACTCTCAAAAGTAATATTAGGTAGCTTTACTTTAACGACTTCTTTGAAATACTCATGTTTAACATTTGTCATGAGAAACGGATAATCGCTTTAGAAAGATACCGTATTAAAATAAATTAAGAATGTATATACTCTATTCAATTACTTAAGTCTATTCTGTTAAATCCGCGTAAATAATATAACTTTTTATCATATCGATTAGTTTAATTTTCTTTAAAAACGAAAAATTTAGTGCATTTTTTAAAATTCAATCTTTGCCAATTTATTTAAATGAACTTGACAAAAAAAAAGTTAATTTATATTTTATAGTAAGCTTTTCACTTGGCCAATAATTTTTGCCCTAGAAGGTATTTGCAGGGGCGAAGGCTCAAACCAAGCAAAAAAATTCGTGTAAGCTACATTTGAAAAATGTTTCAAAAATCAGCTCTAACTGAATATTGTACTAGTCTCTAAAGGAAATATACGTGTCTTTGGTGAATTTACTTATTTCATCCATAATAACAGTTTAGATGTTACAAGGCTGATCGTGAAAAAAAATCTTTAATTTGGGATATCCTGTATACTATTTAAGCATATGTATATTTATATATCACAAAGATTTATAAATATGCGTATCCGGTTAAACCGAAAGTTAAATTTTTTGATCTTCCGGTTTTACCCGATATCAGTTTAAACATATTCACAAACTAAGACAGGAAAGTGGAAACCGTTTTGTTACAAATTGAACCGTTTTTCATTTTAGAGCTGATTAAAGTACTTAAAATGTCAAATTTTACATGTCAATATCTCGAAAACCAATGTATCTGAGTATAGGATATGTTACATGAAATGTAATTAGACTTCATTCGAGAATTTAATAATTAAAATAATTAAGTTAAGACTACCCCAAGGAAAACAGTTTATCTTGCATATACAGAAATATTATAACATAAAACTTCGTTTTACAACAATAAACTTTCATGTTTAATCAGGAACTCGTATAGTTTTCCAGATAGGGTACTGGGTTATCTTACATAAGCCAATCTGTACATGTTCACGTACATTACCCTGTTTTGCATGAGCAGCCGGATAAAAAAATGTTTATTTATGTTGTTAATGAATTTTTGTCTCACGTTACACGAACCTCACAACAAGGACACCACTATCCCTGTGTGGAACATATCCCGCAATGCCACAGGCGCGATGATTCATTTCAGTCTAACGACGATGGCGATTCCGCTCTTTTAGAGCTCTTCAGATCGCTATAGACCAGCGAGCCCCGTGTAGGGTAAAGGCACAAAATGGAATCACAGAATCAACTACGTTATTTTTTTTTGTTTCACGTTACATCAACGTCAAAATAAGGACACCACTATCCCTGTCTGAAACATGTGCCGCAAATCGTAGGTATAACATGAAACAAAAATATATTAACAAACTTTCTCTCAACGAAATGCAGGACTTGACAGTGTAATTCAATGCCGGTCGTGGTATTAGACACAGAGTAGTTGTATCTGCAATTCCATCATATGCCTTTGCCCCACACGGAGCCTGCCAGTTTGTAGCGACTCGATGAGCTCTAAAAAGAGCAAAATCGAGATCGTCGTTTAACTAAAATTGATTATTGCGCCTCCGGCATTGCGGGACATATTCCTGACAAGGATAGTGATGTCCTTGCTGTGATGTTGATGTAACGTTCATTAATTATATTTCTCCCAACGAAAGTCAAGGATGAACAATGTAGTTTAAAGTCCTGGTATTAGGCGTTGGAGTAGTTGTTTCTGTGATTCCATTTTGTGTTTATTTATGTTCTAAATATTTAGGTCAGAGTTTATTTTTGTTCTGGATATTTTAATAATATTTTCACAGAGAGAAATAATTAATTAAACTTTTTCCCTTGTTGCCTTTGGAATTGTAAATTCAGTTGTGTCAAAGTATCCGTACCGTAAATCAGATCCTTATGCGCTACAGGAAGAGCTCAAAATATTTTTTGAGATCTGCAAAAAAGAAAACGTTTCCTTCGTATACGATATAATGAATATGGATGTGATTATACTAATCTTCCACTTATGCCAATTTTACAATTTACTTGTATTGCATATAATTTTTTAAATTGTATGCAATGAATGACAAAACGTTATTTATTAGTATCAATATCAGTGTCAAGTATTCGACCTAGATATTATTTAAAATTTAATAAAAATAATAACGGGAAATTCGACCGTTACCAGATACCGTCCTAAGAGAAGAAATATATACAATAAATAATCAGGTATAATTATCAGACATTTGTTAGATAATAATGGACTATATGGATAGGAACATGGACAAAATATAAGAATATTATTATTTCGATTTATTTATTTATACGACAAATCAACAAGCCCTAGGGATACCAGAAAAGATAGTAAAGGCACTTACCGGTTTTTCTCCTCCGATAACAGCGAAGAGGTCCTTAGGCCAATTCTGGATACTGACGTCGAAAGGCTTTCCGCAAAACTCGAAAAAAAGCCAACAGACCATAGTTCAAAAGTATAACCGTTCGTCTTTGCTACAAATCGGAGATTCCCGTATTACTACGCTGCTGTCGTTCTGCTTCTTAATAAAGTGCCATTAGATGGCGGTTTTGAGGATTTAAAAAACGCGGAATATTTATTTAGTTTAATACAAATTATAAATACACAATAAAGATTATAAAAATCGCTAGGTTCCTAACAGCTGCTGCAATGAAAAAATCGGGGAAAATTTGTGGACACAAATTAGTGTAGTGCATTTAAGTAAGAAAATAGAATAACAAGAACAATAATAAGGAAATTAAATTGCCTTAATTGGGGACAGTAAACAGAAATTATCGACTGTAATAAATTTTATATGGTTTCTGATATCTCTATAAGAAGATCTGGTTAATTTTGAAGTTTTTAAGGGTCTCAGATCAAATATCTACTATTATATATACTTAATCTAAGAAACTAACAGATGAACTTGACAAATCTTTAGCAGGAAGTTTAGAAAGATCTAAAGCATTTACGAAATTTTTGACGAATATTTGGTTTTTGTTAAGATTTTGGTTTGTTGTGTCCTTATCAACTCTAATAAAATAATATGTTTCGGAAAAAAATACGAACGCGCCGGTAAAAACACTGGCATGAGTTTTTTGTGAAGCAACCCTAAGTTCTGAGGTCACGAGCCGCCCCGGCTTTTTTGTCTATGTTATGTAATAAAAGTTTAAGAAACATATCTTGAATTTTTATAAAAATTCAGTACATTACAAGAAATATTGTATAAAAAACTTCTTCCGTATATTTTATTACGAAATAAAAAAGCAAAAATAAATAACTTGAAATTCATAAAGCTCAAATTCAAGGTCCAAAAATTATTTTCTATACAAAGGTCTGTAATAGGCGAAGCTTCCAATGATTTTAGTAACATATGTCTTGCTATTATTTTTACCAAAACTCAGAGCCGGGCTAGCTTATTCGCCGACCTATGTAGCTTTTGATCGCGCCATCCGCGCCTCTTTACTCTTTTTTACTGCTTATTACATCTTTTATCATTAAACTTTAGAAATTGTAAGTTTTTGAAAGTTATAAGTTACTAGCGCTAGGCCTTTTATTTCGTGCACTATATTTTAAAAAAGCATTTATCTTTAAAAAAGTACATTTACTGTTGAACATTGTTTGGTGACTTGCAACAGTGGCAATTACCAGGGCACCATTTTTTTTTCAATTTTAAAACGTTACCGGTTTTAAATTCGAGGTGGCCTTGCGTATCGGCGTCTTTATGATTACGAAATAGAAAAAAATCTGTTTTTTTAACGTCTCTCTAGGCCGCCTTATTTCAGCATATTCGATCTTTACTAGAATATTACTAGGTCAACCCCATATGACCCTTAATTTTTTATTAAAATTTGAAGTCACTCTGATGAGTCGTTTTTAAGCTATGCCGGGAATTGACAGACAGGCAGACGGACCGACAAAATTGATTATTTTTTGGCATCTAGAGACGCTAAAACCTAAAAATATGTATGTAATTGAGAGGGTTGTATTACAAATAATTTAATTGGCTGCCATTTTGTTCCGCTATCTTGAAATAGTACCAGAGTTTTACTAATTATTTTCTATACCACAATTAGTTATGGTACACAATTTGAAAACAGTCCATTAACTAGTTTTTGAGGTTGAATTTTTAAATATTTTATTAAGCCGCCATTTTGTTTCTCTATCTTGGATTTGTACCAAAATTTTACCAGTTGATTCGTATATAATACTTGGTGTTTGTGTAAAATTTAAGATAAATTGGATAAGCAACATTTCACTAGGCTGCCATTTTGTTTTGCTATAATGGATTTTTACCAAAATGTTACTGGTATCCCCATACAACCCTTAATTTAATTTGATGACAATCGGGTAAGTAGTTTTTTAATAATGCCGCGAACAGGCAGACCGACCGAGGGAATTGAGAAAACTTGTTTTCGGCATCTAGGGACCCTAAAACGTTGAGATCTGAAAAAATCTCGGAGGGTGATTTTTTTACGATTACAATACTTTTCTTTTACGAGGGAAGTAAAAATTAAATTGAATGTTTTTGATTTTAGAAACATCGATTTTAGATGTTAAACAAATCAACTAAGGATACAAAATACAAACATATTAATCCAGTTTTCAATCAAACAGAAAATTTTGAGGTAGTATTTTGTTCTATTTCCAGAAATACACACGTTCTCCACACAAAATCGCAATTAATCAGAATGCGTTTGAATACAAATCTCATCCGAGGTCGAGATTTATTTCAATTTTTCTTTTCAGTTGGTTACTTGCTGAAGATCAATCGGAAAGGCTTGTCTATCACTTCTATCAGCAAATCCTTTCTCGAAGTTTTTGAAGAGTCCTCACAACATCAAAATGATCACCCCCGACGACCCGACTGTAAGTCTTGCAGAACTTGGGGAATTTTATTTGAGGGCAAAGTAGTATGTTTTTTGTTCTAACTTTCAATAACAAGGAGTTTCACAAAGCCCAGTACCTTTCACATTTGGGCTGTGAACGTATTTCCTAAGTAATTAGGACTTTATGAATTTGTCAGTTTCATTTTATGATGGCAATATCTAAGTCTTCTTGCTGATCTTTGCATTTTTCAGCATTGCACTTGGCCTTCTTAAATTGTAATACTTTCCAAATTTTGCGTCTCATCATTCTCTTGTAAAAAATTTTTTCCTGTATTTCTTAAAGTGCTCCAATATTTTACGAGAGACAAAATACTTTAGTCTTTTTTTTTTTGACGAAAAGTAGTTAGGTTTAAAATAAAATATGCCACTATTTCCACTGAGCAGACCGAGTTCCTAAAATGTCAAACCTTTGATTTTTTAGCAAACGTTTCTAATTTGTCCGTTTGCGGCATACCAGCCATAACTTTTTAAGCCCAATGTTTGTGCAAAAATATTTATCGACAATTCGAAATTAAATGTGGAGTTGAGGCTAACCTTTAGTCCCAGTGGAATTGAACATCATTTTTTTCATCGACTTCAAAAAACGAGAAGGTTACCAGTTCAAAAAATATTTTTGTATTACACACGTCGATTTTTATGGGTTTGATATTTGACCAATTTGGATAAACCTTTTAAGAAGTTTTCAGGGTAATGCTGGAGTGATTCCATAGCAAGCATACTGAAAAAAAAGGGTAAAAATGGCGTTCAGTAAGGATCTCGATTTCTCGGCTCCTGGCAATGAAATTTTATCTCATATCATACACATTGTATGTTCTTAAAATGACGCTACTTGGATGCGCTCCACAAACTTCTGGATTGGATTGTGACATACAGACATCATCGAAGAATTAAATTCTCTCAAATATCGTAATAATAGGGTTCCGTCCTACCCGGACTTTTGTTATCATTATAACAAAAACTATCAATCAAAACAAATTTCATTCGTGTATCTGCTAACCCCCTTTTATATATATTAAAAAAAAACAATGTTTTTGTCTTGTTACACAGATATCTCACTAATCCCGATTTCTCTGCTCCTGGCAATGAAATTTTGATAAATAGGAAATTTTGTGAAAAAATGCATTTAAATGTTCAACATGTGTGGCAACTTTTTAGACCTATTTCGTCTGTGTGTTCTATGTTCCTGTCTTCGTCGCTCCGCCTAATAGCTCTAATCAAATATATTATTTATGTATCTTTAAATTAAATCTTATCAATATCGAAATCAATCAATGAATAGTTTAATGTAAGATTTAATTTATACTTTTCAACTAATTCTACCTTTATTATAATATTAAAAATAAAATGCCTTATTTTAACATCCTGTAGTTAGCTGAAGAAAGATATATGAAGATCGTCTGAGTGTTCCAGAAACTCATATATTTCATTATTATTAAGTCTAACTATCGTCTCGCCAATCTAAGTAATTAACTTCTGCCAAAACAACGATACAATATACTCTTATGTTGATTGCCGTGTTTGATTCTGGGACTTGACTTACCCGAGGCAAACTAGTCAATAAGCTGAGTTCCAAAACTTGTAGACAAAGTTGTGAACTACATAATATCTCTGTTTACCTGTTTCGAAACCTTCGAAAACAGGGTGGAAATTTAAACATGATGTTGCAGCCGTTATTTAGATTGGCTCTGAATACAAACAAAATGGGATAACATTTTTAAAGTTATATCTTTAGAAAACAAGCATTCTCCAAATGCGAAAACTTTAAGGTACAAAAAATATTTACTGTGACTGTAGTATACTTGTTTTTTGTTTAGAATTTGTGTTAACGTAAGGCAAGTAACAAAATATGTTTTACGTATTAAAAAAAATATATTAAGCATGTGTTTTTTTAATTTTCGACTAGATATGTGCGCACTGGACAATCGTACTTTAGTTTATATTAATATATACATTGTAGCTACAGTGATTTTGTCGACTTCATTCATTAATTTCAAAAAAATCTAACCCACTCAGCAAGCTTTTATTTAACTTCCTTTTTCTGTCTGACCTGGTCAAACCTTATAAGTCGATTCCCAAAGTCGCACAAACACATTATTATTAGACCATATATTTGATTTATTACGGATTTGGGTAGTACGAATTTATTACTTAAGATACCTATAGATACAAAATTGTTTTAAAATAAATCTATTTCATTACTTTATTATGTTTTCTTACATTAATTAATGAAACACTTTGTACGAAAAGTAAACAGTTTACTTAGGAATGCTTAAACAACGCACGCATTTTGCGCGTCTATTTTTACTCAAGCAAAATGCGCTTTATATTGAATTTATAGCAGTATTTGGAAACAGTTATAAAACAATTATAAAATCGTGCATTTTAATTGTATACAAATTTTATTAGTAGTTTGTATAGCAGAGATGGAGACTTATTTATTAAATCATTTATTATTTGCAGTATTTTAGTATAGCAATTATGAAAGTGTTTTTTAATTTTCTGGTAAACTAAACGTAATAAAATACTTTAAAACCATTACAAAATGAAATTTTTTAAGATCTAAAATTATTATTTAAATAACCTTATATAATTAGTAAAACACTATCTCGTTATCTTTGAAATGATTACATTCGGTGTACTAAAAACATCGAGCAATAATTCTAACTGAACAGCTTAACAGCACTCAACACTAGATAGAGCAGCTTCTAATTTAAGAATAATTATGGAATAGCAAATAAACTCTAGTACTATATCATCATTTGAACAAGATTGTAAATCTGTTAGTTAAGGTAATGAATACAATCAAAGTGCACAAACTCTACTTAACTGGATAGAAAAACTTAATATCTCTGAATGTAAATATTGATGATCTTCCTATATTCAAAATGTCTAAACCTTAAATTTGTCCGATATGTCTGAGATTGTGTAAAATAGTAGACCAAATAAGCCTATCAATATTCAAATATATCTGTGAGAATTTTTATATAAAGTAAAATATTTGTTAAAATATTTTACTTTATATAAAAATCTATATCTATATCTATCTTTGTTGATGCCCAAGAAAAAGAAGGTTCTCATTTTAATGTGAAAGTTAGTTGTTTTATTTGTGATTCTCCAGCCAGGGCATTTATTATCAACTCTAAAACAACGGCTTACGATGATTAAACCCAAATAAGCTCTAGCATCACTAGCCTTAGGAGAGTTTTGTCTCCAAACTGGACAAACGCAAGTACTTATCCTTATGGATGGCGATTAGAGAAATGACGTCTTAAGTTTTCAATATTGATAAGAAAATACCATTCTGAAAATAGTTCAATAATTTACCTCGATGTGACATGGTCTGCAGGCATGAAACCGTCCATTAAAGGGAAAAGGATAACCATTTTACATGGCTCAGAAAGTGCCAATTGTCTTATGGCTTTCTGTATATTAAAGACTCCTCCTTGGAAAATATATCGGCAGAACTTTTTAAAGAATGGTTCAAGAATTGTCTTTTACTGAACATTCCACAGAAAACGTGATAGTAATAGACAATGCGAGATATCATAGTCGCCATAGCCCGGTCCAGTCAAAAGAATTAAATGGCGAT
Source organism: Kuschelorhynchus macadamiae (assembly GCA_030620095.1). NCBI lineage: Eukaryota > Metazoa > Arthropoda > Insecta > Coleoptera > Curculionidae > Kuschelorhynchus > Kuschelorhynchus macadamiae. The sequence continues at coordinate 1,842,773 of JAUTXW010000961.1, read as the reverse complement.
GACCTGGTAACATTTTGTAAAAACGCAATAATGGCGGCCTAGAGAAGTATAAAAAAAATATTACTAAAAGAAACTTATCCAATTTACCATTTTGCACAAAAATCAAGTATTACATAGAAATCAACGGGTAAAATTTTGGTACGAACCTAAAATTGCGAAACGAAATGGCAGCTTAATAAAATATTTAAAAATTTAGCCTGAAAAAAACTATTTAACAGATTGATTTGGAAATTTTGTACAATAATTAATTGTAATACAGGGAAGAACTATGGAACTGAAGAAACATTGTGGTAAGAATTCAAGATGACGAAACAAAATGGTGGCCAAATAAAATGTAATCGCGAAAAATGACCCTCCCAGGTTTTACATATCTTCAGGATTTAACGTCCATATTGTGAATTTGTATAATCATTAAGTGTGTTATAGAGATAAATTGGTAAAATTATGGTACGAAACAAAATGGCAACCAATTAAAATTTTTAAAAACAACTTAAAAAAGCGTTTCATTCAACTGACTTTAAAATATGCAGAAAAGTGATAATATAATATAGGGATAAACTGGTATGAATTATATTACACCAGCTGATTGGAAAACAATCCTAAATTATTTAGAATACCAATAACTATCTAGAAACATAAAGAACTCAAATATCATTGTGGTTGGCGAAGTGCGACGAAACATTTTCTAATCACATCGGATGCTATTGGTCCACGCAGTGGCATCAATATAGCCTTGTTGTCACTGCGTTGGAGCGTTCGAATCAAATGTTTAAATATTCTCACGATTCACAGAGGTCGAATAATTAATTAGAGATACACGCTGATGTTTTTTATTGACATTTCAACAAATTCTTATGTTAATATTCATAATGTATAGAAACTGAAATTCCGTGTTAGTTTACATTTCAGGTGGAGCGCACGGATATGTGGCCTAAAAAAAGCCGCCTCCCCGGCTCTAAAAAAAAATAACAATAATTAATTTATTACAGGAAAATTCCATTTATTTTCGTCCGGTGGTTTTTAATCTAGTTTATGTATTTTAACGAATATATTTAAAATAAGTGACAATGGGCCCAACCTGACCGCAATGTGTTTGGTAGAAAAAAAGAGTAGTATTTTTTTTAGTGAATCTGGTGGAAAAAATAAAATTAAATGTCTAAATACAGGTTAACTACATATCGTTTAACAAGTAAAAGGTAAGGGGTCAATACTTTGGATTTTTTGGCAAGACGGTAACATTGCAATAATACTCTCTGAGCGCTGCACGAACTGCCATTTTTAACGCTACTTAGATTCGATCATAATTGTAAAATTTTTGAAAAAATTCTATGAATATTTTTTTATTCTATTCGAGTTAGAATGGCTAGAATCTAGCTTTTTTTAAATTAAGAAAGCAGTAATTTTAAAACCCTTACGTTTTTGTAATTTTGCACTACGCACAACACAGTAATGAAAACGTTTTTTAAGTGAATGTTGGGTCCACTTGGAACATAATAATTTTGCACTTTCCTATCTTAGGTTTGAAGGATCTATCACTGGCTATGAAATTACGGTTCACTATTTGCACAAGCACAAGCACGACAACGGTGATTCAAGCTTTCACAAACTGCTTGGAGAGTATCTAGAATGTTTTTACCTATTCTACTGTGGCAAGAAAGTGATTATAGAGACCGCTTTGTCAACAATTTTTCAACTACAATTCATTTAATTCTACACAACCCCAAAAATAAAAATTTAGTAAAATGAGTGCTGCTGAAAATTAAGTTTTATATTTCTTATTTGCAATGACACTGACATACCTACTTGCTACTGACGATGACGTAGGTAGATACCAATAAAATAATTTTTTACTCAATAATGAAAATTTTTATGTTTACAGTAGCAAATTAGATAATAAAATATACGTAAAAAAATCTTTTTAAAAACAGGCTTTTATTTATAAACTGTTAAATTAAAAAGTGAAAAATGATGTTCTAATGTAGGAAGTTAAGTAGCAAAGCTACAGTAAACCCCACCCTGATTGGGAACCTTTAAAATTTGAATATTTTCTTAAAAGCTCGAGGCTTTATTACAAGTGTAATAACCCTTATAGCAGGGTTTGTGTCAATTTTGTCGGATGTTTTTAAGGACAAATCAATCAATCAAACTTAATATATTAATAATCAGCAAGAAGAGATCTATTTAATGAAATCTATAATATAGAGTGTTCCTTTTAAAATAAGATAGTCGATGGCCATTTTTTACTTTCAAATTGCCATTTTTTTATTCTCTATACAAGTCCTGGCGCCTCAGATAGAAAATTAATACATTTATTTTTCTTTAATTTTTAAAATATAAACAGAAACCTTATACAGGTACAATTTTAAAAAGTTTAGGTACTTACTAAGTTAAGTTAATAATACACTGCAATAGAAATAATGCAATAAAATAAGTCTAAAAATTTTAGGGTTATTAAGAAAATATAAAAAGTAAAGAATAATTCCGAGCGGTCCGTTTATCTTGTAACGCTACCTTACGTTAGAAACAATAAAGAATCGAAACAAAAGCAAGAAAATTTTATTTTTGGTAGATTAATATCTACTGAGTGATTCGTTTTTTGTACCGGGTACCAACTTTCTTAGTTTAATTAAAAAAACGTGTATTTAGTTTTAATTTCAAAATCTATTAACAATTTCAGATATCTTTTGTACAATTTAATAAATATCAAAATGTATTTATTTTTGAACTACAGTTGCAAAGTGCGACTTTTAGTGCCATGAGACACTGTTGAAACTAAATGGGCATACTTGGAACATAATAGTTTTGCACTTTCCTATCTTAGGTTTGAACGATCTATTACGGGCTACGAAATTACGGTTTAACCGAAAGTTTCGATTTTGCAACTCCTGGTTAAACCCAGAGCTGATGTCAGATGTACTGTAATCTATATAATTTTGCGCTAAGTTAAACACGTTAGCTCTTACAGACTCTCAAAGTAGCAAATGTGTCAGCTTTCAACTGTCAATGACTCAAAAACAAGTGAATAAATGACTGCTCCCTCATTGCTTTATTGAATTCACATGCAATTGAATAGATCAATATCATCTCGTTTTTTATATTTTAATATTTTTTTTAAATGTTTGGTAGTATTTGGCATAAAAGTACTGCGATAAGCAACCAGGAAGAGTTTAAAGGGGTCGCAAAAATAAATGTCATTAGCTGACATTTTGTAAATTCTCATTTTAGTTAATTACATGTAAATTTGGAAATCGATACGGGACGAGATTAGTCGAAACAAGACGATTTCACCTCCCGGCATCACTAAGGATCCTAAAATATAGCATAAGTTCAATATTTAATATTTTTAGTTTTTAATTTCGGTTATTTTAGGCTTTTTGGCTAAAACGTACCTGTATTTTCGCGTATTAAAATATCTATAGTAATTTTCCTTTCACACTATACAATTAAATTATTCAACTTTTAAAATTACTCTTTATAACTTTCATATATTTTTAGAACAAAAATATGTATGCTTTCAGACGTAGATATTTTTGACTGGCTGATTAACTGAGAGGGACTGGTAGTGCAAGAACTCTACTTACTGGTTAAACTTTCAGAACAATTTAACTAGTTTGTTTTAGTGCACTTAGGTACGTTAGTTATTAGTGGCATTCATGTCACGAGGAAAGTATAAATTGAGCAGGAACACGGTTCGTACGAATCGTATCGTTAAATATTATTCAAATCACAAAAGTAAACTATGTTGAATGCCATTCTGAAGTTTCGAGTATGTCAAAGCAATCAAACATACAATATATTCTCTAGCAAGTCGATATAATACCGACTGAATTTGATTCCCATTTGCACCAAAACAGGAAGACCGTTTTCATATGCAAATGGATTTCTGATTATACAGTGAAGCAAATGTATAAAAGTTCTCAGTCGTTAATTATAATCTTAATATATATATATATATATATATATATATATATATATATATATATATATATATATATATATATATATATATATGTGTTGATTTTTACTCCTTCACGGATTTGTGTTTTCATTCCGGGTGTATCCGTTCACTACTGTCGTTCTGAAAAGAACAGTTTTGCTGATTTGGCATTTTCGAAAAATAGAGACTGGAATTTTTCCTCGCGTCCCGAGAGACTAAAACTACAATACTCACATCCGAAGGTTATATCTGCGCAGGCGTTGGTCGTTATTTATGTTTTCCGGATGGAGCTGTTGTTGTTGCGCTAATTGCGCTTGAATTTTAGATTTGTCGATTATTGTCTTCCATACTGTTGGTAGTTTTAATATATATTGTTTTTCAATTTCTATGGCTTCTCGGATTATTCTGGTCTTATAATTATTTTCCCTACACCCATCAAAATTTATTTTATGGCCGGTTTCCTGATGATGGAATAAATTGGATACAGTATAACTGTGAAAAGTTGTACGTAGGGCAAACGAACAGGCGAATATCAGCAAGAGTGGAAGAGCATAAACTCAGCATCAGAAATAGACAAACAACCTCAGCTTTATTCCTACATCATCAGGAAACCGGCCATAAAATAAATTTTGATGGGTGTAGGGAGATTGCCAATATAGAACATTATAAGACCAGAATAATCCGAGAAGCCATAGAAATTGAAAAACAAGGTGATTTGAATAAAAGGGACGAATCATTAAAACTACCAACAGTATGGAAGCAATAATCGACAAATCTAAAATCGCAAAAACTCAAGCGCAATTAGCGCAACAACAACAGCACCATCCGGAAAACATATAACGACCAACGCCTGCGCAGATATAACCTTCGGCCCCGAGTAGGGGTATAAAAGGAAGCGTCGCAGTCACCAACACTTCAGTCTCTATTCGGACGCGAGAAAGAAAGCTTCGAAAATGCCAAATGTGATTTTGGCGAAACGTCAGCAAAACTGTTCTTTTCAGAACGACAGTAGTGAACGGATATGAAAACACATTATATATATATATATATATATATATATATATATATATATATATATATATATATTTTCTTGGGTATATGTTAACTCATTGAAAAATAAAATTACAATTCACATCGACGTTTCGCACATTATAATGAGCTTTCTCAAGATGCATATTTATTTTCTACAAAAAGAAAAATACATTTAAAACAAAATTAATATCGTACATAGAACGCACCTTGGAAACATGTTGATTTTACGAACGTTTTGAGATTATTTCAATAGGTGTGAAATTCTTGTTTATAAAAACGAGACTTTTTCTCTTTTTTTATTAACTTTATTTTATTTATGTCACTTCCTTTAAAAGCAAAGTAATAAAAAAAAATTAAAACTTGTTTACACAAGTCCATGTTTAAATTTCCCAAAAAAAGTACATAGAAATGACAACACAATACTTAGATAGTCGATTTAACGGTCACAAACATACAAAAAATGCATCTACTGCTCTAGTTTGTTTTGTGGCTTTTTTGACCATTCGTTAAAATCGGCGCAACCGTAGCAGTCTTTCATCTATCAGGGGATTCAGCCACTTTAAGAGAGTAGTTAAAAAGGAATGTTAAAGGTGTACATAAAGAATTAGCACATGTTTTAATAAAAATATTGGGTATCTTATCTGGACCAGCTCCTCTTTTAGAGTCAGGAGCATGCAAAGCCTCTAAAACTTTCTTTTCTGTTAAAACAACACTCTGTAATTTTAAATTATTAGAAGTTTAAAAAACGAAATTTTGAATAATTTGATGCTTCTGTGGCATGAAAACACTCCTAAAGTATGTGGCACACAAGTCGACGATATCGGAGCCTCCTCTAGCAAACCTGTCACTCCATATATACAAGACGAAAATCAAACATATATCATTTTTGCAAGTGCGGAACGACCTTCAACAAGAATTACTTTTGGTTATGTCACAGGGTAGCCTCCAGCAATCATAATTTTTTGAGCTTCTACCCGCAGGCTTATTCTTAGAAAGACCTGAGAGTCACAGGTCATCTGGATGATATATACACATACAGTGCCGCTGGTTCTTTACCCATACGTCGACATCCATGTACATATTAGATTAGATTGTACTTTTTTAGTCACTTCTAAGACTAAAAGTTTATATAAAAATGTATCTTCCATTTTTAGAAGTATTGTGTTAAAATTTAATTTTTTTTTGTTTTTTTCATCGACCTCTTACAATTCTAGAGACATACCATTCAATTTTGGCATACAACATACTATGGGTAATGTAACGATATTTCTATAACATATTTTAAAAAATGTTCAGGGTGATAATTTTTTCAAGGTTAAGGCGCCTTTTACCCTCCCCTTTTACTACGACGTTACTGTTGATATTTACAATAAAATCAAATTTCCCATTCTGTTCTGTAACTTTTTGGTTTCTTAGGTTATTTCGATATTTAGATCGTCTATATAACTCAAAACTAAAAACAAATTAGTTTTTGGTTACTTGTAATAAAAATGTTTTCAAGCTAGAGAGGAATGAAACACACTATCAGTTAGAGTTGGGCGTGGGGAGTTCGAAAAAATAATAGCGGATGAACGTAACTCCGTGGCTTAAAGATATATATACAGATGGCGATATGTTACCGATAATAATATTAATAAAAAGAAAGTCAAGGCCTACTACCACAAAAGAAATATGACAATAATAATTATTAATTTTAAAAAACAAATTAGAAATTATTATTTCTAATATACTTACATCAAATGTACATCATAGATAATAACAATTAATAATATAACAATAAGGACTAACACTTAGAAGTTAGAATAAATGTCTTGAGTAAAGCTTAAGAAAGAAAAATCTCCCACGTCCCTCAAAAGGTAGACACTGCAACTTGAAACGTGGAATGTGTGGATATAGCTTGGTATAGCTTCATTTAAATGTACTAAAAATAACAATTTTTTTGCAAGGTTGGGTGTTTGGCTATATATACGTAATAATAATAATAATAAATAACCAAGACTCTTTCGTATTTCGTACAAATTCCTTTAATCAACAAATATAGGCAAAGCGCTTTCAGCCACTGGCCATCCTCAGTGCCATTCATTAAAAGCACAGGAGTCTCTGGATTTTGCACTTAACAAATGGACATAGACATGGAGTTAAGTGTAAAACCTGCAGACTTCTGTGTTTTTAACGAATGGTTCTGAGGATGGCCGAAAACTGGAAACTTCATCACATCTCATTTTCGAGCTTATAGCCTAAGCTTTAATATGGAAAATTATAGAGCTTCCTATCTTAAGTAGGAACCGAGATTTAAGCGGAAACGCTCGGAAAAGTCGCTATTTTGCAATTTTTTTACACTAAATTCATAGTATCTGGGGTTCTAATTGAAGGATTATTTTTAGTTTTTAAAAAAACACTTTCTTCGTATTTTCACAAGGAATAAAAAAGTATTTTTTGTAAATTGGTATTAGCTATAGTCATGTCCTAACACTGGAACCCGTGGTGGAAGATAGATCAAAATACAAGAGTTCTAACCACACTACACCACAACTTGTTACGTTCTGGACGCGCGTTTCGCTAACCAAGTTAGCATCATCAGCAGATGATATAAACTGATCATCTGCTGATATATCATCTGCTGATGATGCTAACTTGGTTATCGAAACGCGCGTCCAGAACGTAACAAGTTGTGGTGTAGTGTGGTTAGAACTCTTGTATTTTGAGCTATAGTCACATAAAGAGGTAAATTGTTTATAACAAATTTTTTGATCATTTTTCCGGAAAACATCCTCGAAATTCGTAATCAACAGGTCAAAATACATAAGAAATATTGGACAAAATCTATGTCTCTATAACGGCTACGAAACACTCCAGGGACCCCAGTCTATTTGGTTAGCCATATTAGATCTTTAAATGGTACCGAGTCTTCCCCATATTTTTGACCAAAATTTGAAGTCAGTCTGATAAATAGTTTTTTAGCTATGCCGCGAACAGACAGACAGACCAACAGACAAACCGACATACAGATCCACTGAATTGAGAAAGCATGATGTTTGACATCTAGGGATCCTAAAACACGAAGTTCTGTACAAACTTAGAAGGGCGATTCTTTCACGATTACAATACTTATGGAACAAATAAGTTTTAGTTTTATTACTTATATATACGTATATTAAAATACGGAGCGACGTATAGGTTAAGTTGATTTGTTTTATTTTTTTTTATAATCACATGCTTAGGCAAGAGATTCTCAAAGTAGCATGCAAGCAGATATAAGTTTTCTGAGAAGTAGGCGCAATTTATATACTAACAAAATTTTTAATAGTTTGTAATAGTCTGGAGGTACGCGACTGATCCGTGATATACGTAAGTGTTTGCTTAAGAAAAAAAATGTAGGATCTCCTGATGTAGAGGCTGCGATTAAGAATATGTGAAAGTATCACCTTTGATTTATTCAGTGGCTGATCTGTTGTCTCATCAATCGAAGAATCCACTCTAATATAGCGCTGCCCTACTATCGCTAGCTTAAACGGTGCCCCTCAAGGCAACTACAACGCCTGTTTTAAAGGAGTTTGTTGTTCACGACTTATAATGGGCTTGCTATATGCCATTTTGTCAATGAGCGACTTCATTTGGAGTTATGCTTAGATGTTTTTGCAGAACACTAAGCCACCTTTCGAACGGTCATCAGTTGTTTCTCACAAAATATTCAAATATTTCCATTACTCTGATAATCTCATATAAATAAAACCCATACCAGAGAAAAAACTTAAAATGTCTAACTTTCAACTAAAATTGAACAAATAAACCCCTTCAACACAAGATTTTATTATTGATTTATTCGAGTCGAACCCCAATTTAAAACTCGATATAAAACTAACTAAATTATCGCATCTTTGCTCGGAGAAAAGGGGGATAAAATGATTTCCGAGACCATCAACGAAATTTCCGGTCTAGTCGTAGTCGATTTTATCCTGAAGGGTAGAAAATACATTACGCCTGTCTGAAAATCCAACACAATAATTGAAAATCAGTTTAAAATGTAAGGCATTAATTATGGTTTTTCTCTAAGCGTTAGATTAAACACACAAAAAGATACATAACAAAAAAATAAAACGTAACGGAGTGATCAATCCCTCCCTCCCTCAACCACCCTACACAGATATGTTTACTTAAAAATCCATTTGCGTTGTTCGGTTCGGACGAGGATGTCATTGAATTATCAATACGACTAAGATTAGTTACTAATATCAGTCATATTGATTAGGTTAGTCGATAAGATTTTCTCGAGTTTTTTTGCGTGTTTTAGTATTTAGAGGTTTTATAAAATACTATTTAATGCCTAATGATGACTAAACACTGCACTGTTTGTGGCCAGAGTTAGAAAACTGGGGCTGTTTATCCTTCACAGTTTAGTTTATAGACCTTTCCATTATCGGTACATAGCGATTAAACTGGGAAAGTTTTTAAATATAAACATAAACTGCTAGGCTATATCTTGAGGTCATGTAAACAATTTCAATGTATAATAGCAATGAAAAGTTTGTACTTCCATATGTGTACAATAAATTCAATTCCGCATGCGCAGTATAGAATCTACAATACAATGGTTATAAAAACAGGCTTGAAATTATGCAAAATTTAAAACCTTCAAACCTTAAGATTATAACATCCCTGATTATTCAGCTTGTGAAGGTTTAGATACATATAAATGTAACTTACCTATAAAAGTGGGATAAACCCATGATACATAACCTTTGATCTATTTACACAGTTAAATAGATTATTTCATTTTCTACAATTTTAAGTTGTAAATCAACATTGTCTTTAATATATATTTTTGAGTTAAAAAGAACTTCTTTCCAAATTTTAAAAGTTGTATGTTATTTTACCTTTCCTTCTCCCTCATTTATGAATGAACTTGTAATACATTAATTTTTGCAAGAATCAATAAATCTAATAATTTTCTGGAGCCTAAATTTCTTAACAATAAGGTATAAATATATCAAAGTATAAGTTTTATTCTTATTCGAAATTTTTCTCTGTTTAAAAATAAGGTTTCTAAAAATCGAGATAGTCTTCATACAGTTCTCAGAAAATATATATCAAAAATTTAACCCTGTATTCATTAAAAAGGTTTAAGAGTTAGACCAGGTCTTGTTGCCATGGTACTTAAAACTCTTAGTTCGCCAGTTATGTTTCACTTATGTCACTGTCATTTTATAATTGTGACATTTAGAAGAACTATTTGTTCAATTGTTAAAAATGTCATTTTAAATCTATAACTGTCAAGTTAGACCTGGTCTAAATTTAAACCTCTTTAGTGAATACGGGTGTAAATATTTAAAATACATTTGTTCACTTAGTAAATGAAAGCTACCCGGTGTTAAGTTTTGAATTTAAAAATTTAAGAGATAACTTCCTAGAAGGATGTGGATCACGTGGACTAAAGAAGTTTAGAATACATGTCTGCACAGTTTTAGTTAAATTTACCTGTGTTTGAAAACAGAGGAAAGGCGTCAAATTACAAGGAGTGTGTGCCGCCGTACAAATAATTTAAACATTTAGTTATTTTTTTTTATTAGGTCACTATAGCCACGTAGCTCTTATCGATGAACCTAATCAATAAGACTGATATTAGTAACTAATCTTAGTCATATTGATAATTCAATGACATTCTTTTTTCAAACTGTTTAGAGTTAGCGTCTGGTTTACCCAACCAAACAAGGCAATGGGATTTTCAAGCAAAAATATATGTGCGGGGTGGTTGGGGGAGGGGGGATTAATCCCTCCGTTACGTCTTATTTTTTTGTTAAGATGTATCTTTCTTTATAGAGATACAGAATTTTACATTTTTAAACAAAATTTGAGCAAAAAACTAAACATTTGTATTTAAAAGCGGTATTTTAACTGTTACAATATTCAGGCCAAAATTATAAAACTACTATAAGCTAGGAAATTTAAAAAAAAAAACGGAAAAAAGGATCAAGTCATACCTCGCTTGAAAGATTTTCTTTTTAATACTTTAACATTTTACTGTCAAAATGTATATAGATTAAAACATTTTAAAGAGGTATCACTTGACCCACCTTGTCGTTTTGAATATTCAAGGGGGGTAAAGCAGTGTATCTAAGACATTCTATAAAATTTGTTTTCCCTACATAATATTGCCGACTTATTTTGGGCAATTTTTGAGAAGCCTTGTATCCCGATGAATTGGAATTTTTAAATTAACCCCAGTATGTTTAAATATCATAATTGTCCTGTTTATCTAATATTATATTCAAAAACCTAATGAAAAAATAGAATACAATTTTGATCCGTTCAAACTATTAGAATTTTACGCCGCCTATGGTTCATGTCTTGTAAAGGAGTATTATCTAAACAAACCCGCTGTGCCCTCTGTAATCATATTTTCTAATTAAAATGCGTATATTTATTTAAATTCTAAAAAAAAATTCAAACCTAATAAAAATGGCGAAGCCATAGACATTCGTTTTATTTTTATTTAGTTGGCCATGATACAAATACCCATTTAAATTTGTATATCCTAATTTTGGCATGGTTAATAGAGTAACAAAAGAAACTATACTTTCAAACAATTCTTTTTGCTATTAAATTATTTTTAGAATTAGTTAAATCAAAAGAAGAGATAAATGATTTAATGTTTGGGCTCGTTGTTTGTTAGGTGTTTATGCTCTGGATTTGGTGAGAAAAAGTAAACTGTATTTCTCAATGCGTAATTTGTATTAAGTTTAGAAAAATCGATAACCACAAATTAATGAAACAATAATTGAATAAGGGACTGTATCCCGAACTACAATGAGCACTTACCTGGTCACTGTAGCGCTGGAACGCCACTGAAAACTACCAAAAATGCATTATGCGTTCTACGTATTTTTAGATGCCTCGAGGCGACGTAGCGACCGATCGACAAATGCGAATCGACTCTAGTCTGCAACGGACGCAGGAAGTCAATGAAACAACTATTTCTTATAAAAATATAATATAATATATTTATATATATATATATATTTATATATATATATATATATATATATATATATATATATAATTATATCTTTTTTGGATAATAACTATGCTCTGAAAATTATATTTTCTATATCTATTCCTGCTACTTGAACTCAGATTAAATTCAATGAGCAGAGTTTCTATTTATCCATATTTTAAACGGGTTCTAGAAATTTTAATTTAAGAAAGACGAAAAATTATTATACACAAAAGTTTTAAGGTTTTGAATGAACCGCCAACATTTGCTAAAAAACGACAATTGAAAAGTATAAAAATCAGCATCTTCTTTATAATGGAACACTCTATATAAAATCTTTGAAATGGAATGGCTTTCTTTTTGCTGATTATAAATATACTAGATTTGATATTTTTATCATTGAAAATACATTCCTATTTATATTTAGAATTATCTTTCTTCTCCCAAAACATTGCTTCCTGTTGCATGGTCTTTTTCAATTTCATCGGTTGATTAAAAAAAGATAACACCTGGTATACATATTTACATTTAGTCTGCAAAGAATGGCCCATGTAATGAAACCATGTTAGTCAGGGTGTTTCATTTAAAAATGCTTTTTTTTAGTTTTAAATTGTGATTTGTTAATTTTTTAGCAAATTCTGGCTGTTTAAATAAAACCTTAAACATTTTGCAGGGAACATTTTAACTCTCATAAGCTAGTATACTCCGTTCAAAATATAAACAAAAATCTTGTATATTTAGTAATTTATAGTGAGTACTTTTAACTGGAAATACTCGAATTTTATTGGTTGTTGATTTACATACCACTAAAATAAATGATTTATATTTTCAATGAGGCTCTATTAATTATTTTTAATATAAGAAAATTTATAACCTGTAGGCCCAAACACAAAATTATTAATGCTGATGAAATATGATTAGTTATAATGATTTTTTTATGAGAGACAACTAAATATTATATTTATTTATTCATAATTACAATACAATATGTAATTATACTTTGCTATAACAATATCTCATTAATGAAGAGTATGTTTTGTATTACAATAAATTCAAATGTGAATATTCATAAAATGCAAATAGTTATAATTTATGCAAAATTAGGTTTTAAAATATTAAATGTTTATTATATTAATGTAATTCCTATGTCCACTGAACGGGTCAAAAAATAGGTAAAATATAAAATATATTAATTTTAGTCAAAGAAATTATCGCAAAATAAACTCAGGAAGACACACACTGTTAACTTTATTATCAGAATTTGATTTAAGCTCTGAATGTACAATAAATTTAGCCTGAGTTCTAGCAAAATCTCGGAGTATGATTTTTCTCTATTATAATTAAATTAAATACAAGAGTCTTTTGTATATGGTATAATTTAAATTTCTAAATTATATTAGTTTTATGTATACAGTGTGTTTATATTACTCTGACCAGGAATCAACTTTATTATTTTTTAAATATTTTAATATATTCAAAATTCAAATTCAAAACTATTTTATTAGTCAGTTAAATACCATAAATAACATGTGAATTATAATTTAAAATAAGATTAGTTCGGACGAATAAGGACAACACTGCGATTATAAAACCGATCCACCGACTTAAGGATATATGTCGGAGTAGCCTTGCCCTAGAAAGATATATTACCTAATTTTAATATTAATAATGCAACTTAAATGCCAGCATGAATACATACTTGTACAAAGTTTAACCTTATAATTTCCACAAAAGGCGGAGTTCACGAACAGGCAAAGCAGCGATACACAAATACGAGCGGTGCACAACGGACGCAAAACGAGGAACAACAAAAAATGATGAAAAAAAGAGATTTAGTTGAAAAGTCGGCACACCAGCGGATTAAATTAAAAAATTATTTATATATAGATTTATTTAACTGACTGTATGATTTTTGTTTAAAAGCAAATCGAGATAGAAAAGAATTAAAAATAACCAGCTATTACTAAATGTTTCGTTGCTCATTTAAAAGTAAATTCTTAATGTATTCATTAAATTTAAAAATTGAAAAATCTCTAATGTCATTAGGAAGATTATTCCACAATTGGATTACTACAAAACTAAACGATTTTTGAAAATTTGCTGTTTTGTGGGGTGGTGTAGTAAAATTATTTACATTTCTAGTAAGATGAGAGTGATTATGTATATTTCCAAAGGTAAAGAAGCTCTGAATTTGATAATTTTTCTAATTATGTTTTGTTTTAATATAACCCCAAGTATGTATTTCAAATTTAAATAGAGCAGTAAAAACCAAATTCAACGATATATAATACCAAGGGTTATCGTTTCGGACTTGACGAAAAGATTTTTATTTTTTTTTATCTGAATAACTTCAAAGGGCTTAACAGATATTATTTTGATGTATAAAAGAATGATATTTTCATTTTTAATATCATATTTTATCTAGCAAGCATCACGGAATCAGATAAATTGAAACAAGAATTATTTGAAATAATATAACAAGCACATTTGTTTTCTTTGCGTTCGAGGCCTACTGCAGCATTTAAATGTATTTTTTTAGAAACCAAACTAAAAATGAAATACTTCTAATCACATTTCTTTTTAAACGAAATTTTACGTAAAAGCTTAACCTTATTTTGCAAAATACTACACTTCGTTTACATTATGGAAGTTGCCCTTGATCTCAAGAATGGCAAACCTCATTTATCAAGACTCTAATCGAAACTATTTAATTTTCTTTAATTTGATATTCATTAGGTAACTTTTATTATTTTGAATAAATACGATTATAATTCGTTTTTTCTACTTCACTGTTATTTACTAGGAAAAGGAAGAGATTAACAATAGCTATGATACCCTTTATCCATTGATATAAAGTGCGGGACACGAAAGAAAACCGGGTGGAGTCAATCGGTTTAGGAAGGTCGGCCAAGAAATCTCTTTGAACCAGTAGTGTCCCGTCGTTCTTTAAATAATATGGCACTCCTTTTTAACTATACGAACTTCAGATAATTAAAAAATGTACCTATGCTTAATGAACCTTTATCTATATTTGTATGTTTTCTTTCGTGTACCGGACTTCTATATCTCTTTTGTGTTGCAAAAACGGCGAACTTTCGAATTTTAAAATGATTTAATTTTGATTTTTCTTGATCGATTTACCTATAAATATATTTTTTCTTCAGTTCTGTCATTAACGGTTCCCGGGCTACTGCCTTCGTCCACTATTATTGGACCACCCATTATAGTGATACACGATTTACAAGTCCATATTTTACAAGGGCAGCCAGCATCAGATCCAGTGAACGAGATTTATCAAAATTTTAATTTATGCAGTTCGACTTTGGGCTACTCGGGTATGCGAAAAGTGGCCGTCTGTCTCCGTTTGTCATATTACTTTATACAGGGGCCGTCATTGTGAAGTACTATACAGGGCGTTTCCTAATTGCGTGCTGATGTTAAAGGGGGTGTTTTTATGTCCTAAAAGTCTTAACTTTTGAGATACAGGATGGTAAAGTTTAAAAAGAAAACATTTTTTTTCATTTTTCATCCCAATTCTGATGCAATTGTAGATAACTGATATTTGATACACGTCTTCTATGCATTAAGGAGCATATAGATTTACCCAGGTTAATTACATATGCACGCCACTGGTAGAAATTTTAAAAATTGATTGTTAATAAAAAATGCCCCTTTTATGCATAAAAGACATATATCAAATTTCACACAGTTATTTATCTATAATAGCATCAGAATTAGGATTTAAAAAAAATGTTTTTTTAAAACCCTGTATCTCCAAAGTTAAGACTTTTAGTTTCATATTAAACTTTTTTCTTAAAAAGGTCCAAGAATCACCCCCTTTAACATTAGCACGGAATTAGGAAACGTCCTGTATAGTACTTCACAATGACACACTCTGTACAAAGTAATATGACAGACGGAGACAAACGGTCACTTTTGACATACCCGAATAGCCCAAAGTCGAACTGCATAAGTTAAAATTTTGATAAATCTTGTTCACTGGAATCAGTGCTGGCTCCTCTACTATAACTACATTGATGTGTTAATTTTGGAAAAATATGAGCTCTGTAGTTTTTCAAATATTAATTGCAATATTAGATATTTTTTGACACCCGGTATTGAACAGAAAATTAATTATTTCGAAGCAGTTTATTGACAGCTACTTTTTGCACAATTTTACAAAATATATGAAAAAAAACTAAGCCATTTTTGAGGTTGGCGGCTGTGATTCTAATGGTTCGATTCCTTCTAAATCGTTGCCTTCCTCTGAAAATTATGAGGTTTCGTCGGCACTACTTGAAGATCCCAGTGTGATAACTATATCATCAATAACCATTTCAATTTTGCCATCTACTTCCCAGTATTTATCTTCAATAGAACGAACATGTTTAACATACGATGTCCAATTTTCAGCCTATATTGAGTCAATCGCTTCTAATGTTATTTTATTTAGATCTTTAATTGAAAGTTCACCCGTGTTGCGCTCTCGAATATATTCTTTTACTCTTGCCCATGCAAGTTCAATAGGGTTGAGGTCGCACATCTATGGAGGCAGTCTTAAAGGTGTATGACCGAGGTTACGTAAAAGATCGTCAGTTTTTTGCTTTTTTTCTCTAGGCTTGTTGGCTGATATTACTTCATATAATTGATATTTTCTCCATGTTGGATCACATACAAGATTGTTCGATTTAAGCCACGATATCATATGAGCTTTTGTAGAGTATTTAGTTGGCACTTTATCTTCTACGTGAGAATCATAAGACGCATTATCCATTACCACGACTGATTTGGGAGGAATGTTAGGTAGAAGCTTCTCGAGCAACCACTTTCAAAATTATCTCTATTCATCTGTCCATGATAGTCTCCAGTTGTTAGTCCCGAGCGAAAAACTAAAGCAGCATTTGGAACAAATCCGGCTTCTGAACCAGCATGAACTATAATAAAGCGACTACTAGAACGGATTCCCCGAACAACACCTGTAGCACTTTCACTTTGCCAGCATTTATTCACTGTCATATCATTATTTCGTCTAGATACACAATATTGCGTCCTTCTTGCCTATATTGCCTTACAGTTGATAGATATTTCACCCGCCAGTGAAAAATATTTGGTCTCTCAATGAGCAATTTTCGTTTATTTTGGCACTTGCGCTAAACAAAACCATTTAATCGTAAAAGCCGATTTAAGGTTTTATACCCCTACGGAAAATCTATTTTGTTCTTTACAACACGAAGTAGGGGTTTGCAGGTCGGAACCTTCTTCAAGTTTATATAAAAATCCTCTATTGTTCGTCGAATTACTTGAAAATCACCATCGTCAATTTTATCTTTGTATGATAATGGAGGTCTTTTTTTACTAGGAGATTTTAAAGGTGAAGTAGAACATGAGCGATCATTATGTTCTCTTTGAATTTTTCTTACACTACTTTTTGAAACACCAGTCTAAAATGCAGCGCGTTCTGTTCGATTTTGAATTGGAAAGTCAAACTATTATTTTCAGCTTCTCTAGTACAAGCCTCTATAACGCTCGCAATACCTTCACGTGCACCGCTTCGAATGGTTTGTCCTCTTTTGCTCGCCATCGTTACTTCGAAATAATAATTCAAATTCAACGCAACGCATTTATATAGAAATGAAAACAAATGCTCCAAATATATAGGCGCCACAGGAAATAGCTAGAACCTTCTAGCGGCAAGTGCATGGAGACTCTAGGCACATCCCAATTACAAGTGGACCAGTTCGAAATTTACTAAATCCTCGATTAATTTTCCGTACCGCTTAGCTGGCGCACTTTATAGGTGAAGCGTCAAACTATTACAACAAATAAAATAACATAAAAATTATTTGCGTACACAAATTTTACTTTTCCGCTTGCTTAAGACTATGAACCTTTATTTTAAGGACCGCCCGGTTTTCTTTCGTGTGCCGCACTTAAATATATTTGTTATTGGTAAGCGCTTCGTAGTTATTTACATAAAAAATAAAACTTCATGAAGATTGCCGTCGATAAGTCGGAAATATTAACTCATAACCCCATGGCATTAAATATCGTTGAAATCCCTTTGAATGCTGCATTTAAATTTTAACTCAAAACTTGGCAACACTCTACCTTTTCTTTTGTTTAAAAAATTTAATAATTTTTCAGTACAAGCAGATATTTAAAAATCGTTTAAGAGTCTTAGTTACACAACCTTAAATATAGGATATATTGATTTATGAAATAAATATAATTTAAAAATTCAAACTAAATGAAGAAACTTTTGTATTTTCATACAGATTTTCAGATAAGTTAATACTTACTCTAACATAATACACCCTGTACATATCTGGTATAGGTTTCAGTAGTAGAGTTGAATCAAATTTGCTTCAGGCATAGAGAGTCTGAGATATTTTGGAATCCATGTAATCATAGGATCCCGCCCAAACAGACTGATGGAAATTAAGGGTAATTGATTTCGAATCCAGACAATGCGAATGTATTTTTAATTTCATAACTATGCGTTTTCCATGTACAAATATACTTCATTTTAAATGTTTGTTAGCTAAAAAAAATATACATTGCATCCATAAAATATTACACAAATAGCTTTTGATTTTTGACAAAAAGGTTAAAACATGAAGTGATTTATTAAATCGAGCTTTTTTAGCACTAGTATTAAGTATACATGTTAATCCGTTTAGACGTTTTCGCCATGGTATTTTTTTAGGTAGAATTAAACTCTTGAAATGTGCTCCAAAATACTAAACATTTTTTATGTAGCCTTCCCGTTGCCTCAGTTCATTTGTTTTCCAGATTTTAACAACTGAAAATTGACAATTTCAATGCCTTTAAAGTGCAAGTAATTACATTTAGGTCAAAACGAATTACACATTCCTACCTTAATTTTTTTATGGTCTCAGTTCCCAATTTAACATAGCATAAAACTTTTTTCCTTTTTGAACCGTACAAAAATTTTTACTTTTTGTTAGACGAAAATTGTTTTAAGAAAAATCATAAAAACTAAGACATGAATGTGCAATTTGTTTTATCCTGACATGACTATCTTGATTTTCAAATATAAATTTGCAAATTCAGTTTTATATATTTTAAAAACATTAAAATACTAGGAAATTTGCGCAGATTTCAAATATGTGATGAAAAGTAGGGTATTTCGTTTAAAACATTGACCGTCAACATTTATTATAAAACTAGCCTGTGTACTTAGTACTAATGTCAAGCATATTTTAATAAATGACATTACTTGTTTTAATATGTATGACAAAAACAATTTAAAAAAGGAATTGTAATTAGAGTTGTTATATTTGAAACATTTCAATTAAAAACAAGGGTTTTAAAGACAAATGATTATTTTAAACTCTTTTATTTTAAAAGGTTTGATTAAACACAAATATTTTAAGTAGATTTAAAACACCAATATTTATTTTAGACTTCTTATTAACAAAACGTGCCACGCTGTTTTTTTGTAGTTAATATATTATAAATTAATATCAAGTGACAAATATTCATTTAAATAATTGAACTGTTAAAATGCATACTATTTTAAGGTATCAATTAAACAGAACAACGTATAATATAAAAAAACAAGTAAAACGTTAAAAAATAATAATATTAAAGAATGTTATTTGATTCGAAGATTCCTTCCAGGGATATCCGACTGTCAAGGGTTAATACATAAGAAAAAACACAATTTCAAATCACCAAAAACTGGTTCATTCGGGAAATGACTCGATTTTTCTGGATCAACACATGAAAGTACTTCTTGTACAGCCCGCCAGACTCCGACGTTGTCTTTTTTTAATATAGAGGTTTATTTCAGCATTATTACATTCTCCGTGTGAAGCCTCGTGGCGCAGGTGGTAAGGTTCTTAGCCTACGTTCTTAGCCTAGGGTATAGTGTTCGAATCCCGATTCAAACGAATTTTTTTTTAGTTTTTTGTTAACAAAACTTATAATTAATAACCATGCGAATTATTTGTAAGTTAAGTTTGGATTGATTAGGCATGCAGTAAAGCGCGCAAATTTTGTGAGGAATGAACAAAATTGGAAGTCTATATTAAAACAAGGATCTTTTTTAACAAAAGTTATGATGCTAGATGGATTTGTCCCGTTGCCCAGGTTCGTCGACAAAACCATCATTAAAGCCGTAATAAACAATAAAACAATAAATAATAACAATATAATTCTGTTAAATAAGGAAAAGAACTGTGGCAACGTCGGAGTCCGGCGGGCTGTGCACCGTTACTGGTCGTCTAAAATTTCAAATACTTCAAAATAAACCATATCGAAAATGTTGTCTCATTGTTATTGCTACAAGCAATTTCCTCAAACAGTTTATTATAGATATTTTTTTACGTATATAGGTGAATCTAAAACCCGATTAGGAAGAGGTCAACCAGTACCAGGTTAGCACGGGAACCGAAGCGCAATAGCGCGAAGGCATCATGATTAAAGCTATAACTTTATCGCCGTTTATGTTTTAAACTATCTGTGAAATCAAAATCGTACCAAATGAAAGTAGCTGTGTTGTGGGTAGTCGTAAAATGAGTATGTACAGGCTTTGATTTATATTTAGTACCTAGTTACAGCTTTAAACATAGGAGGTACAAAAAAACTTTAAATATAAAAATTGTAGGGTTTTTCTTGTATTGTCTTTTAAAAATATTAAAACATTTAAAAAACCGATAGAAAGTTGAACTTTATATTTAACCTGTACTTTCTTAAATAGAACAGCCTGTATACTGATCTTTCATTTATCTTCTCACTTTCACAAATATACTGGGTTTGATACCATTATCTGTAAAGACAATCGAGAAAATTAACGAAAACCGTGCTATAAGTGTCAAACTACTCCTATTGATTCTATGGATTGTTAACACATTACGTCTTATAGTGAAATTTTTGTCAATTTTTTGCTATACTTAAAGGGTAACAATAGAAAAATCCTACAAAATTCATATTTAAAGTTTTTTTTGTGTATCCTATAGTTAAAGCTTTAACTAGGTGTCAAAATATAAATTAAAAACCTGTACATAGACCGTGATAAAATATTAGATGCTGTGAACGTGTAAGGCCTAGTTGTTCCTGCATTCTATCCCGTTCGTCTGCGGCAGTTCTACATAGAATACTAGCGTAATGGCCGCTATGTGGTGGAGTGGGAGGGGTAAGGGGATAGCTTGAAAGAAAAGTTCATCTCGTGAGACCAGTAGTACTCTCAAGGGGCAACTAGTGGAAGCCAAGATGCATTTCAAAAATTAAAAGAAAGTTATTTGAAAGATTGGGGGTGTTCCGGGAGTTTAGCTGACTCCATATTGAGAAAGAAAGAAAGAAAGCTCTATTGTAAAGTGACGCGTCGAGGCTTGAAAATTGTCACGGAACTAGCGACATTTTATTAAAGCGCTGTTTGAATACACGATATTTTTTACGCGCTATTTTTATACAGGGCTTTATCAATGAGTTAACTGGTGCTCATTTGCACAGCGGCGTTCTATTACAGATCCCTATTTATTCCTCCTATAAGTTTTTGCTAACAGTCCAATCAAGGTTTATATAGTTTTAGTTTAAAGAATGTTTTAACTATTAATCATACTATTATATGCATCAAGTTGTAAACAAAAAATGTAAGGAACGTATGCTAATTGGGTTTATACTAAATATGGCTGGTAATCCATTGAACTATGAACTACAGTTTTTTAGCCGTTCTCCGCCTACATAAAAGACCTAACAAAAGCTTTGTAGACCTCGCTTGAACTGGGCTTTCTAGTTAATTACGCTCCAACTGTAATAATAACACTCCAGCTCGTAAAAGCTGTTCTGAAATTATTAGTAATAATCGGTGATGTGCTTTAGATAGAAAAGGGATAATTGAACTGGAGTACAAGCCAAAAAAAAAATCGGTAAATTCGCCTGTACCCAGAGATTGCATGGTGCAGACTTTCACTACGCACTTTGGTAATAATTTTATACAAATCCTGTAAATTGAATTGAAATTATTTTGTATTTAAGTTATTACTAAACAAATATGATTTTATAAAATGTTATCTCTTTGCAGTGAAATTATGACAAAGAAAGTGATGGGTAATTTAATTTGAATTAATTTATTTTGTTACAAAAATGATGACCAAAATTTGAAATCAATCGAAGAGATATTTTTTAGCTATGCCGCGAATTGACAGATGGA
The DNA here is from genome assembly GCA_030620095.1 of Kuschelorhynchus macadamiae. Lineage (NCBI taxonomy): Eukaryota > Metazoa > Arthropoda > Insecta > Coleoptera > Curculionidae > Kuschelorhynchus > Kuschelorhynchus macadamiae. The sequence continues at coordinate 1,820,636 of JAUTXW010000961.1, read as the reverse complement.
TAGACATACCGACAGGCAAATCGGAGTTTAGAGTTTAGAGGATAGTAGTTATTTAGCTACGCCGCGAAGAGACAGACAGATAGACATGTCCCTAGATGTTTGGATTCTAGGCATCTAAAACATGAAGAACTGTAAAAAGCTAGCTGATAGGGTGATGTTTTCACGATTACATTACTTCCCTTTTACGAGAGAAGTAAAAACATATTATTTAATTAAAACTTGCTGTGACAAGTTTTATAAAATATTTCACAAAATAAATAAAACAAACATCATAATATTTATCCTTTCCCCGATATTTATATTAGTTGTTCAGTACCTCGTCTCAGATAAACAATATTTTCTTCAAATTTTAATATTACTTTATTTATGTAATCTATCTGGAATAATAGGTAAATTTCCTTTACCCGGAACTTCCCTCCCTCGTTATGAATTTTTTCTTTATTAGGAATAGTGAAGTGTGGCCCAATGTAGTTCAAGCATACTCATTTAATAATACATACATATTATCTTTTTAAATTTTTTTATTGGGCGCCATTTTGTTTCATCATATTTGATTCCCACCAACATTTTACTAGTCTTTACAAAGTTTACTACATTTTGCGTCTTGAATTCTTACCACAACTTTACCAGTTTAACTCCATATCATTCTTAATGCGTGCATACATTTTGAAATTAATCTAATGAGTAGTTTTTTCAGGACGATTTTTTATATATTTTATTAGGTCGCCATTTTGTTTTGCTTTCTTATGTTTATATGAATATATTACCAGTTCATTCCTATGTAACATTTGTTTTTTATGCAAAATTTGACCGCCATCTTGTTCTGGCATATTCGATTTTTACCAAAATGTTACCACCTCATCCCCACATAATTCTTTATTTCTAAAATTTGAAGCGTGATGAGTAGTTTTAAGCTATGCCGCGAACTAACAGGCAGACAGACAGACTGACGGTTGATAAAAATATTACTTAATTTTTCTGCAAAATTTGAGATGAATTGAATAAGTAGTTTTTTAGTAATATTTTTTTAATGTTTTCACCAGTTTGTTTTGCCAAATTGAATTTTTACCAAAATCTTACCATGTTATCCCTATATGACCCTTGATTTATGATCAAAATTTAAAGTCAACCGGGTGAGTACTTTTTTTAGCTATGCTGCGAATAGACGGACAGACCGACGGAATTGAGAATGTTTTTCGGGATCTAGAGACCCTGAAACGTAAGGATTTGAAAAAATCTCGGAGGTGATTGTTTTCAAGGTTACAATATTTCCCTTTTACAAGTGTCATTATTTGCCAGTTTATATCTCTATCTCACTTAACACTTGCACAAATTTGACCACAATTATTTATGGCGCACAATTAAAAAGTAGTTTTTTTCAGACTGAATATTTAAATATTTTATTAGGCCGCCATTTTATTCCGCCATCTTGAATACATACCAAAATTTTACCAGTTGATTGTTAAACAATACTTGATATCTGTGCAAAATTTTAGATAAAGTAATTTTTTAGTAATAAGTTTTTTAACAGGCCGCCATTTGGTTTTTCTGTTTTGGACATTTACTAAAATGTTACCATGTCATCCCCATACGACCTTTAATTATTGACCAAAATTTGAAGTCGATCGGGTAAGTACTTTTTTCGCTATCAAACAGACAGACCGACTGAATTGAGGAAACGTGTTTTAGGGACCCTGAAACGTGAAGATCTGAAAAAATCTCGGAGGGTGATTTTTTCAAGGTTACAATACTTCCCTTTAAGAGGAAAGTAAAAGGGTGTACTTTAGCAAAAATATACAAATGATTAATTTTGTGAAATTTGAGCATGTAAAGGAGAATAAGTTTCCAACTAAAAAAAAACTGGTGAAATTGGACCAAATTTAATTTCAATGTACTAATCTAAAAAATATTTCAATATCTTGTTTCAAGTAAATAATATTTCCCCCAAATATTGTTTTAATTAAAATTTGATTTATCTCGAAGGGGTTTACTTTGGCAGACAAATTTTGTATAATTTGAACTGAAAAAGCTAAAAAGTGGCTAATTTAAAAAAAAAATCAGTGGCATAGCACAAAAATATGCTATCCTCACGACTGTCACTGGTGAAACTCAAACAAATTTATTTCAATGAAAAAATGCGTCTTTATGAGTTATTTTATTGTACTGACTTTCATAAAAGTATCTAATTAGGTTTTACAGATATGTAAAGAAAATATATTTTTTATAAAATACGTCATGTATTTTAAAGATAAACCTATTTATGTCCAACATATATATGACATTTTCTTCATAAAATTATTTGAGGAATCATCTTTTCGAATATCTTAGATTACATTGAAAACATCCTCTATGTTTTATATTTATATATTTCTATATTTTTATCAGATTATATATTAACATAGAAAGTACAAATTTTATCGAACTTAAACCACCATAATGACTTATCCTTTTCCATTTTAGGAGATCTTTTAAAAAAAAAGAATTTGATTTACTTACATTAACCTTTATTTTATTAATATCCATCTTTGACACGTGTAAATTCGTTTTTTACATCTGAAACTAGCTTTAGCAAATTATTGTTTCAGCAGTAAAAAAACTTAAATTAATATTCTATTTTTTACTTCCCTTGTAAAGCATTTGTAGTTGTCAAAAAATTACCCTACGAGATTGTTTCAGATCTTTACGTTTCAGGGTCTCTATATACCGAAAAACATGTTTTCTCAATTCCGTCGGTCTGTCTATCTGTCGGTCCGTCTGTTTGCAGCATTACTAAAAAACCACCTACCCGATTGACCTTTTGGTCAAAAATTAAGGTATCGCTTTGGTAAAAATCGAAGATGGCAGAACAAAATGGCAGCCTAGTTAAATGTTAAAAAATATTATTACTAAAAAGTAGTCACCCATTTATCTTTTTTTGCACGAACAGCAAGTATTATTTAGGAATAAACTGGTAAAATTTTGGTAAAAATACAAGATGGCGTGGAAGCTACTTAGTGGATTTAATTTCAAATTGTGTGCCATAAATAATTTAAATAATTTAATAATAAGATGAACTAGTAAAACTGTGGTACTAATTCAAGATGGCGGCAGAACAAAATATTTGGAATCGTGAAAAAATCATCACTCTCTCAGGTTTTACATATCTTCATGTTTTAGCGACCCTAGATGCCAAAAAATATTTTTATCAATACTGACGGTCCGTCTGTTTGTCGGTTTATTTGTCTGTCTGTCTGACTGTCTGTCATTTCACGGCATGGCTTAAAAAATACTTATCAAATTGACTTCAAATTTTAGTCACAATTTAATAAAACATTATTACTGAAAAAGCTAATTATCCAATTTACCTCAAATTTTGGAAGTGCAGTGCTGTATAAGAATCAACTGGTCACAATTTGGTATGAATATCAGATAGCAAAACAAAATGGCGGCCTAATAAAATATTTAAAAAATTAGCCTCAAAACATTATTAGATTAATTACGAATTGAAAATGGCGGCCAAATAAAAGTAAAAAAATAAACGAAAAAAATCTTATTCATTTGACTTTAAATTTTGCAGAAAAAAAATAAATTTTATGTAGGGTTAAACCAGTACGAATTCAACATGACGTTACAAAATGGCGGTGTGTGACATTGTAAAAACTACTTATTGAATTTATTTTAAATTATGCCCAAAAATTAAGTGTGGTATAGGCAGAAACTGATAAGATATTGGTAGGAATCCAATATGATGGAACAAAATGGTGCTGAATAAAAATACTTGAAAAGACAAAATATATGCTACTAAATGACTATGTACTAAACTAAATTGGGTCACACTTCACTATTCCTAATAAAAGGAAAGGTTTCAGGTAAAGGAAATTTACTGATTTTTATATACTTCTTCGTATACAGTTTACCATTACTTCATATACTTTTAAGTTTGATAATCATTTGTTTCTATCTATAGTTTCAAACGCGCTTATATATAGAGCAAGAAAAATTACATCCACAATTTTTCCCCTATCCATAGACTGTTTTCACTCATTTATTTTGTTTTACTAACGGGTAAATTGAACACAAAAACCCTTTTACCGTAATTTTCGAACGTTTTATTACCGGATAATTATCTAAAATTAATATGATATAGATGTTCCGTATATTCGATTTACGAGTTCATTGTTTAAAATATTGATCAAAAACAAATATATTATTCTTAATTAATATAACGTCAGTATACCAACAAATTCATTCGTTATTGTGAGTAAAAAAAACTTTTTGTTTGTTCCAATAAAAAAAAACGCAATTTATTATTTTTACTTTTGAATAAAAAATGTATTTGCTTTCCAATTATTTAAGAATGAAAATGAGATACAACATGACAATAATTACACGACGACATCACATTCACTTTAAAGGAAGTCTGATCAAAAGTTCCCATGGGCACAATCTCATCCTGTTGCTATTTTTTAAGATACAGAGTGTTAAAGTTAGAAAGTGGTCGTTTATAGATATATTAATTTACGTAGCCGTCTCTAGGTTATTTACATGATTTTTATAACTACAGTGACAAATTGTGTTAATTGTGATTAAAATTAACAACACAGGTTTTTTGAATACAGAGTGAATCACGAATACCAAACCATCATTTTCTTTAAATTGGTGTATTCATTACATAGATCGTATATTCACGAAAAAATTTAACTTTACTAAAAAAATACTTATTTTTTAGCAAATAAACCAAGTACATTTAAAATTATAAAATAACCACAATTTTTTAAATTCGAAATACGATGTTTTTCAAATGTTTGCAGTTTCTAGTTCTGCTTTTTTAATTATTTGAATAAATTAAGCATTGCGGCATATATATTCAGGGGCATACAAGAAATACTTGTTACAAAAATGCCGAAAAATGCCTAAAATTTCAAATTGCTTTGCCAAAAAAACTAAGTCGATTCATTTGTGTATTTTTACATGCCTCATAAAAGCGAAGTATTGTAATCTTGAAAAAATAACCCTTCCAGATTTTTTGAGATCTTTACTTTTCAGGGTCCCTAGATGGCTGTGTAATCGCGGCATAGCTAAAAAACTTCTAACCCGATGAACTTCAAATTTTGGTCAAAAATTAAGGGTCATATCGGGATGACCTGGTAACATCTTTATAAAAATCCAATATGGCAAAACAAAATGGCGGCCTAATGAAATGTTAAAAAAAGTATTACTAAGAAAGTGCTTACTCAATTTATCTCAAATTTTGCACAAAAATAAAATATTATGTAGAAATCAACTGGTAAAATTTTGGTACCAATCCCAGATGGCGGAACAAAATGGCGAATGGTGGAACAAAATGGCGACCTATTAATTTTTTTAAAAATTCACCCTAAAAAACTAATTAATGAACTGATTTCAAATTGTGTGCCGTAACTAACTATAGTATAGAGATGAACTGGCGAAAAAGTGATACTAATTCAAGATGGCGGAATCAAATGGCGGCCAAATAAAATGTTTGTAATCTGAAAAAATCAAAGTTTTACATATGTTCGCGTTCTGCCGTCCCTAGATGCCAAAAAATATGTTTTATCAAGTCCATCGGTCCATCTGTCAGTTTGTAGGTCAGTTCGCGGCATAGCTTAAAAACTACTCATCCGATTGACTTCAAATTTTAGTCAAAAACTATAGCTGATATGGAGATGACCTGGTAATATTTTTGTTGAAATGCAATATTCCGTAACTAGATGGCGGCTTAGCGAAACGGTAAAAAAATTTTTACTAGAAAAATTAATTATCCAATTTATCTCAAACACCCATCAGTGAATTTAGATCTAGATAATTTTGTTTGGGTAAAAATTACATAAAAGCCCTTATTTAGCCTTGAGCAGATCTCGTTTATATTTTGTAACCACTTTAAACATTAAACATTTAATGAACTGGTCACATTTTAGTACTAGTCCAAGAGGCCAAAAAACAGTCTGAACAACTACTTATTAGATTTATTTCAACGTTTGTGCAAGAATTAAGAGTGATGTAGAGATAAACGGGAAAAATTGTGTTACAAATTCAAGATGGCGGAACCAAACAGCCGTTAAATAAATAGTTTAAAAATCAACATAAAAAAACCTTGTTTTTCAATCGAATATAAATTTTGCACAAAAAATAGATATAATAAAATTTGTAAAACTTAAATTCAACATGACCGAACAAAATGGGTGTATAATGAAATTTTTTAAAAATTCAATTTTCTTTAAATTATGCCCAAAAATCAAGTGTGGCATATAGAGAAACTGGGAAAATATTGGTACGAATCTAACACGTTGAAACAAAAGGGCGCTCAATAAAAATGTTTGAAGAAAAGACGGTATATATATATGTTACTAAACGACTATGTGCGGAACTAATTTGGGTCATACTCTACTATTCCTAATAAAAAAAAGTTTAATTACGAGGAAAGTTATCGGTAAAGGGAATATACCGATTTTTCATTTTATTTTTAAAGCTAGGGAAAGAATAAAAAACCGTTTTGGGGAAAAAAATTTGTATATTACACAAACTTGAAGCCAAAACACCCTCTTTATAGTCTATTCCAGTGGTCGCCAACCCGTCGATCTCCATCTACCTGTATAGATCGCGAACACGTTTCTGGTAGCTCACAACATATCTTGTAAAATAGAAGCTTTTATAAGTTTTGAAAAAAAAATCACAATATGAAAGTTAGCAGCGGCAACACTGCGGTGAGCTCTCTGGGCAACAGCTGCTAGAATTTACCACAGCGCCAGCATAGCATGAATGTTTGAGAACACGAGAACGCACATGTCGGGGATACAAGGCGTTCAGTTTAATACTAAAAGGAATTAGTACACAGAGTCAACAATACAAAAAATTATGGAAAGCAGTAGTAAGAAAGTAAAGACATACAATTTTCATTCGGAATGCGAAGAACAGTATGTTTTTACAGAAGTTAAAGGTAAAAATTTATGTTTGTTATGTAATGCCTGTATTTCGGTTAATAAAAAAAGGAAATATTGAGAAACATTATAAAAGTGTACAACCGAATTTTAAAAAATATTTCCTACTACTACTGCTACCAGCTGAAAAGAAAAATTGAATCCATAAAAGAACCAGTTAATTTGACAACATTCAATATTTTTAAAAGCAGTTGACGAAAATAAGTCTGCAACGGAAGCATCATACCGTGTGTCCCAAATAATTGTACAAAAAAAGAAACCGTATGAAGACGGGTAAAAGATAAAACAAGCGTTTTTAGAAGATGCAAATTCCTTATTTTCCAAGTTTAAAAATAAAGACGAGATAGTTTCAGCAATAAAATCTATGTAACTTTCTGCTAATACAGTGATGAGACGAGTGGAAGTAATGAGCAAGGATATTTGGATATACCACTGGACAGGAATTGTTTCCTCAATTAAACAATTTTATATCTTCTGAAAAAATTCCAATTTCAAAATTGATAGGCTTGGCAACTGACGGGGCTCCAGTTATGAAGGGTTGTGATAAGGGTCTTATAGCATTTTATCATAAAGATGAACGTTTTCCACAATTTCTGTGTTAACATTGCGTTATTCATCAGCAAGCATTATGTGGAAATTTTTCAAAACTAAACGTCATGCAAGTATGGTAGTAAAAATTGCAAACAAGATTACAGCTCACGCATTACAAAGATTATTCAAAATCTTAGGCGATGAAATTGATTGTCAGTATGGAGATCTACTTCTTCACTCTGAAGTGCAATGGTTAAGTGGAAGTAGTGTTAACACGTTTTAATGAAGCCCTATCTGTCATAGTTCAATTTTTCAAACAACGCGGCAAACCGATTCAGGAACTGGAATTTCAATTTGTCTTAGAGATTTTGGGCTTCTTTTGGACATTACAGACAATATTAATGAACCCAATTTGCAACTTCAGTGAGGAGATAAAGAACTGGCGGTAATGATTTCCGATATAAATGCATTCATAAAAAAACTTGAGTTTTGGGAACAAACTCTAATCAACCGTGATGTCAAGCATTTTCCTGTTCTTTCAGAGAAGATATCTCTAAATCCAATAGAACCCTATGACAGTAAATCTCATGTAGAAATAGTTTCTAACTTTAAGGATAACTTTAAAAATCGGTTTAAGGATTTCAACAAAATAGCATTGGTGGCTCAGTTTGTTGTTTTACACTTCATGTAAATTGATATCCAACAGTTTGCAACTTGTGTTAAGCAGAACTTGGGCGAAGACATTGCTGCAATTGAAATGAAAGTGATTGCATTTCAAAGTGATTTAGCATTGAAATCGTTAGTTTCAAGTACAAAATGTATCTGGCCTATAGTAAGTAAAAAAAAATATTCAATTCTATGTCGTGTTACCTTAAAAGTGAAAGAGTTATTTACTTTATTGAGAACAAATACCGCAATCGCCTTACAGATGAACATCTAAATAATTGTGTTGGAATGGCTGTATCAAATTACACCGCGAATATCAAAAAAATTACCGATGATTATTAAATCGTATGTGACATGCCATTATTGCTATATGAAAATTGTGTTTATTTTTTGGGAAATTAGGTAAATTTAAGTATTTATAAATTACATAAAAGCATGTATGTCACATACAACTATTCATTATTTCGTTTAGGCTGGCTTAAACGCTGGTTACAAGTAGATAGCTCACGGTTTATTTCTAAATTATCGAAGTAGCTCAACACCTTGAAAAGGTTTTCGACCACTGGTCTATTCTATCATAAAGGGCGTCGAAATGTACAATAATAAACTTCAATTACCCTATGGCGGTACCTAATCCAAAATAGATTTGGGGACATCTTGTATAATAATTTATGCATACTCTAGGACCAAAAACTTTAGAAAAATAATGAATTTAAAAAAAGTGTTATGTGCACTGTTGAAAATTTGTAAATAATATGTTAAATATAAAATTTACTAGCGATAATATAAGAATTTTTTAGGATGTCGAAAAATTAGTATTGATATTTCGAATTTTACTAAAATTTGAATTCGTACCGAAATGTTACCAGTTTATCTCTATTATATCCAAAATTTAACATTAACCTAAGTAGTTTTTCAGATTCAGATTGATTTCTTCAAATAATTTTGTTAGCTGTTTTGTTTATTTTGCTATCTTCGATTCACAACAAAATATTATAAGTTGATTTCTTGGTTTTTGTGCAAAATTTGAGGTAAATTAGATAATTTGTTTTAGAATATAAACACTTTATTTGGCCGCCATTTTGTTCCGCCATTAATGCTTGCACAAAATTTGAAATTAAACTAATAAGTAGTTTTTTCTGGTTGAATTTTGAAATATTTTATTAAGCCCCTATTTTGTTTCGCCATCTTGGATTCGTACCAAAATTTTACTAGTTAATTACTACCTAATACTTGATTTTTGTGCAAAGTTTGAGGTAAATTGAGAAAGTAGTTTTTTAATAATAAATCTAAGGACTGAAAACGTGAAGATTTGAATAAATCGCAGAGGGTGATTTTTTTCACGATTACAAATTCCCTTTACATTGACACACGCCGCCATTTTGTTACGTCATATTACATTTAATTTTCTGCAAAATCTAAAGTCAATTGAATAAGTTTTTTAAAAATATTTTTGGTCGCCATTTTGTTTCGTATTCTTGAATTGGTTGAACAGATTTGCTAGTTTATCTCTATATCACACTTAATGCTTGCACAAAATTTGAAATTGATCTAATAAGTTGTTTTTTCAGGCTCATTTTTTTAAATATTTTATTAGGACGCCATTTTGTTTTGTTATCTGATATTCATATTAAAATGTTACTAGTTCATTCCTGTGTATCTCCTCAATGAGCGACATTTAACTAAGGCATATTTGACTCAATATCAATATTTTGAAGAGTTTAATCTAGGATTGGTTTCTGGCGCATTCATTACCGACCACCCAGTATAAGGTTTGCCAGCTCAATTGTCATCACGGTTACATAAAACTGCCAGCATTTTATGTTTAGCCACCTCGTAATGACAAATATAGGGGTTCCTTCAAAAGTTTATATGCGGTAGCTGTCCTAGCACATTAGAATATCTTTTTAGCGTTTTCTTGACATTCTTACAAGACTTTTACAAACTTAAAGTGAGTAAATACAGGTAAATCAGATTTAATTATTTACTCTAAATTCCACTTTAAACTAAACGAAATTAAATACTTGTTTACTTTACTGTGACAATATAAAGCGCAATCTTCCGCCGGAATGATGTTTGATAAAAAAATGCAGCAAGCCTGAAAAAAACACCAAAAATTAAATAAATACTTTTAGAAATGAATGATCGGATACAATCGGGGTCTTCAAAGCTATGGTATTTTAATAACACATATCCCATAAAGTCTGAAAAGGAAATCCGCTGTAGTTTTATATCAGAAAAGTGCTTTAAACAAATTGACGCTAGAATTAAAACTTCATAATTAGTCATCGTTTACAGTAAAATATAATTTTTGTAATTTACAGTAAATGTAATTTTTGTAATTTCATTACAATAGCTTACAAGCTTGATATTCCAAATCTATAAAATATAAAAGACTTAGTTGACTAACTCACTCATCACGTGGTTTTTATTTTATTTTATTACATATTTTAAGATTTTTTATAAATTCATACTGGGTTTCTCAAAAAATGGGGTCATTGAATAATTTTAGCAATCTTTCTCAAACCGTTTGCCGTAGAAAGCTGAGCTTGTGCAAACAGCTTGATTTTAGAGTGCAGAAGTTCGATAATTCGAGTTTCTTCGAAACTCAGTTTCCAAGGGGTGAAACTACCCCTTAAATGTTTATAGTGGACTCGAAAGTTGTCAAAATAAAGCCGCTTCTTGGTTTAAAGAACGAGCTATATTAACTTCAAAAAATAGCAAAGCACATGAAATAAATCTAGCTTTATTAATAATAAACATTACTGCTCCACAATTAACATACTACTCAATAGATGTAGTTATAGACCAACAAAATGCGGTTATTTATCTTGTCGAGTTCCTACGCTCTCTAAACCCTTCAGCAATCCTTCCTCATGAGTTAACTTTAAAAGTGGGGGCACCAGTGATGCTTGTTTAAAATTTAAAACCACCAAAATGATGTAACGGAACAGGTTAAAACATTACAAAACAATGTAATAGAGTCTACTATTTTTCCTGGCCCTGGTCTCGGAGAAATAGTTCTTTATACCACGTATTCCTTTAATTCCGTCAGACTATCGTTTTCAGCTTAAACGTGTACAGTTTCCTTTGTTTCGCCATGACAATTAACAAACTCAAACTCAAACTCAAAAATAGGTTTCCATTGGCAAAGCATACTGCATATGAAAACTAAGGTCTAACAAAATTAAAACATTAAGCAAACTTAAACAATAAAAAATATAAACATAAAAACAAATATATGTAAAAAATTACAGCCAACTGTATCATACAATTACATATACATAAGCTTACATACCCAAACAAACATGTTAAACAATCTGGTCAGCATAAAATTCCGCTATTAGTTATAGTAGGCCTTACCCAATAATCATTTTTTGAGACTCCTTTTAAATTGTTTTAACGACCAAATTTTTATATGAATTGCCTAATGATTAAAAAGCTTCCTGCCCTCACAAATTACAGAATTCTTAGTTAAAGCATTAGTCGGAACCGGCAACGGCAAATCCAAAGCTCGCCGGATGTTTCGCTGAGTTGCAGGATGCTGGATGTTGTCTCGAATTTTATATATTAGAAATGCTGTCTCAAGGATAAACGTCAGAATTTTTTGGGACAAAGATTTTGTTTGACCTACACCAGCAATGAAGCGAACGGCTTCAACAAGCAAATATTGGCTACTGAAAGCCCAGAATAGAATTCCATATCTGTGGTGGGATTCAAATACGGCAAAGTAAACCGTGCATGGCACTGCCGGCGTAAGTTCACTCCTCGCAATTCTAATTGCAAAGCAGCCTGAAGAAAATGTTTTACTCAAACTCAAGATGTAATCCTTGAGGCACAAACTCTTGTCAACAAATACACCCAAAAATCTTGTCACATGGCTGTCAAGGAGGGGATCACCATCCAATTGCAAGTTCTGCATGTCACACTTAAAACCAATGATATTACTTTTTGACAAATTAAAAGAAAGTCTGTTAGAATAACACCATCGCTTAACCTCCAAGAAGTCATGGGTTATAATTTTCCTTAGCTCAAGGGCAATCCTTAAGTAGAGCTGGAGTAGACTGTGGTACGATTGTTTTCCCATGATCAACTCTATGTCGCATGCTCTAGAGTAAGTTCGCGTAGTAGCTTGGCTATTTTACAGCTAGAGAATGCAACAACAAACGTGGTTTATAAAGAGATACTCAAATGAGGCGATTTAAATACCTCTTTACATCCCTTTCATTATAGTCATATACGCGAACGAAGTCGCGGGTACCCGCTAGTCTATATACATTTAAAACACTAAGGCAAAATTTTCAGCAAGTTGATGAGAGAGTTGTATTACACCGACTTATATTGATTTGTTTTTCTCAAATGATCATCTGGTGACCGAGACCATTCAGTACTATTTTTTGTACTGTAAATATATACAGATTTTTTAAAAAAATCGGGTCACTGATTAATCACCATTCTGCTCAAACCGTTTGACGTAAAAAGCTGCATTTTGGCACATAGGTTGATTGTAAAATATAGAGGTTTGATGAGAAGCGATTTTTTTAAAACTCAAATATCAAGGTGTGAATCATGATTACAATCTTTTTTATTTGAAAAACGGGTGGTTTTTTAGAAAAACAATTAAACTGTATTTCATTTGATTATTTTACATATTTTAAAATTCCTTAAAAATGTATACATGGTGTTTCAAAAAATCGGGCCACTGATTAATCACGATTCTGCTCAAACCGCTTGACGTAAAAAGCTAAATTTTGGCACACATGTTAATTGTAGGATGTAGAGGTTCGACAAGCAGAAATTTTTCAAAACTCAAATTTCAAAAAGATGAAACTGCCCCTTAATAAAATATTTTTTTACTTAAAAAGACGGTTAGTTTTTCAAAAAAAAAACGCTTGAACAGGTATATTTTTTACAAGTTTTTTTAAAAATGTATACAGGTTGTTCTAAAAAATCGGAAATATTTATAAACAAAAATCTCTCAAGCCCCTGTTGATAAATATTGAAACAAAATAGAAGAAAAAACGTGGTTTATAAATATAAATTAAGGCGATTTAAGTACCTCTTTATAGCCCTTTCGTTACCGCCATACGCGAACGAAGACGCGGGTACTTGCTAGTAGTATATTAAAGCACTAGTTTCATAAGATATGTTTTTATAGCCCGAGTCCAATGTTAGAAAGCGAGCCGCAGTTATAACGAGTATATATATTTTTTATGTTCTATGCACTATATTCTAAAAATAATTTTCTGTAAAAAACGTATTTACTGTTAAAATTTTTCAAGTTGGTGACAATGCCTGCCATAAGTGACAATTACATGCCGGCCATTTTTGTTTTCTATTTTGAGACGTGAATAGTTTTAAATTCGAGGTGGCCATGAGCATTGTAATCTTTGTAAGGAAAAAAAGATAGTGTCGAAAAAAGGGTCATTACTACACTACTTTGCAAAAGACACCTTATAACAGTCTAGCAACCAAATGTCGAAATCATTTTCTGGCCCAATCTAGCTTCATATCATTATGCAAGACAGGATGGTTAATCGCCACTAAAATTGACTTTGTCACAAAGGTAGACAACACGCCACTTGTCCCAGAAGAGACAAATAACTGAAAATTTTTTAGCTACGCAAAGCATGCTTACAATGTGATGGTGGTCTTAAAAGATCAGTGGAAAAAAATTGAAAGGAATGCGAAAGATTACGATAATTACGATACAGAAAAGCTCAAAACGTCAACGAATTAATAATAATATTCAAGCAATAGACGTTGGTAATCTCCAAAGAGTAATGCCGTGGGTAAAGTGTACACTGCTGGTAAATCTCAAAGCAAAATTTAAATTAAATGCCGATTATAAGGAAAAATTCTTATGGGCTAGAACAGCTAACGTATATCAACTTTTTAAGGAAGTCACTATTATGAAAAATACAAATATTTAGTACATGTTATATATTTGTTATTACGAAGTGTCTAAATATAATATTCGCTGGCGGTTTTATGTAGCCGTGATGACAATTCAACCGGTAAACCTTATACAGGGTGGTCGGTAATAAATGCGCCGGAAAGCAATCTTAGATAAAACTCTTCAAAATAATGATATTGAGCCAAATATGCCTTAGTTAAATGTCGCTCATTGATGAGATACATATTATTGAACTGGTAACATTTTGGCATGAATATCGGCTAGCAAAACAAAATAGCGTCCTAATAAAATATTTAAAAGACGAACCTGAAAAAACTACTTATTAGATTAATTTCGAATTTTGTGCAAGCATTAAGTGTGATAAAGAGATAAATTGGAAAAATTGTGATACCAATTCAAGATTGCGGAACAAAATGGTGACCAAAAATGTTTTTTAAAATCTTATTCAATTGACTTTAGATTTTCACGTTTCCTGACCTTAGATTTATTATTAAAAAACTACTTACTCAATTTGCCTCAAACTTTGCCCACAAATCAAGTATTAGCTAGTAATTAAATTAAAAATAGAGGCTTAATAAAATATTTTAAAATTGAACCTGAAAAAACTACTTAATAGTTTAATTTCAAATTTTGTGCAAGTATTAATTGTGATATTGAGATGAACTGGTAAAATTGTGGTACGAATTCAAGATGGCGGAACAGAATGGCGACTAAATAAAATGTTTATAATCGTGAAAAAATTACAGGTTTTGCATATTTTTACATTTCAGCGCCCCTAGATGCCAAAAATATGTTTCTCAATTCCATTTTTCTGTCTCTCTGTCAGTTCGAAGCGTAGCTAAAATCTACTTATTGATTGACTTCAAACTTCGGTAAAAAATTAAAGGTTTTGTGGGGATAACCTGGTATTATTTTGGTAAAAATTCAATATAACGGAACAAAATGGCAGACTGGTGAAATGTTTAAAAAAGTATTACTAAAAAACAAATTATCCAATTTACCTCAAATTTTGCACAACCAAGGAATCAACCTATAATATTTTGGTATGAATCCAAGACAGCAGAATAAATGGGCGGCCTAACAAAATTATTTAAAAAAATCAATCAGAAAAACTACTCACTACATTAATTTTAAATGTTGGGCATCCATTAAGTGCCATATAATAGAGGAGAACTGGTAACATTTTGGTACGAATTCAAGACGGAGAAACAAAATGGATGCCAAACATAATGTCTAAAAACGCAATGTAAAAATTCTTCTTATTTAATCGACTTAATATTTTGCAGAAAATTGAATGTGATACAGGGAACTTGTACGAATTCAAAATGATGATTCGAAATGGTGGTCTTAAAAAATCAGTGGAAAAAAAATTCAATATATTTTAAATCAAGTCAAAAAATAAGTGTGGGATAGATAGAAAGATTTGAATAGACAGTACTAAATGATTATGTGCGGAACTAAAAAGGGATACACTTTACTATTTTTAATGAAAGGAAATATTCATAATGAAGGAAGTTCCGGGTAAAGGAAATTTACCGATTTTGTTTATACCTAATAATAATAACAATAATAATAATAATAATAATAGATACCATCGGAGTAACCAAGAAAATTCCATTTATGTATTTGACATGAGAGTGTAAAATAAATATGCTAAAAGGTAACCTAAACAAAACAATTTATTTAAGGATTCAAAAGTTTTTTAGTTAGTGTTCGCTCAAACAGAACGTTTATATTAATTTATTTTTATGACAAAAAACTTTTCAATCAAGCTCGTCTTTTTTATGGAACAAAATTGATATTTCCAACCATTCATTTCAGTGTCAAATAAATTCAATTAAAAGTTTTTGCTGGCCTAAATACAAAAGCTTAAATATATATATTTGTTTCGAATTAATGTCACATGAACTTCTCTAACTTCTGTCAAACTCTTATTACCTTTTTATTCTGATGGCTTAAATTATTTTATTAATTAAACGAGTTTCATAATTATTTAGGACTCACTTGAAAAAGCCTCTTATTTCTACTGCAATAAAATTTAAGATTTACTATTATGCACTAATTTTATTCTACACAGCGCGCAGCGCCTGCTATAAATTTATTATGAAGAGTAAGTAGCTTCAGGGAGTGACTTTGGTATTTCATGTATAAGACTTAAAAGCTATTAATCATTTTGATATTTAGAATTGCATAATGAATAGTCTGTTACCACTCTATGTAAATTGTTTCCATTGTCATCACTTTTCGTTAGAACGATTAAGGATGAAGATAGTCAGGTAAAAAATGTATCAATATCTTTATTTTTAACATGATACTGATTTGTTTACTTAATAAACATATTTTTATTTGAAAGTAGTAGTTGTAAGTAGCCAGTTTAAACATAGAGTAAGAAATATTTTATATCAAGTATACAATAGGACTGTACAATTTCTTTAAACAGATAATTTTTATTTTTTGTTGGCTATGTAACTACAAATTTTAGTATAACTTCAAATATCATTATTAATTTTTCGACATTCTAAAAAATTCTTAAATTATCACTTTTTCTAGTAAATTTTATTCCTTTACATATTATTAACAAATATTTTTTTTAAATGAATTTTTCTAAAATTTTTGGTCTCTACAGTATGCATGAATTATTATACAAGATGTCCAGAAATCAATTTTAGATTAGGTACCGTCATAGGGTAATTGAAGTTTATTAAAGTACATTTCGAGGCCCTTTATAATAGAATAGACCACAATGTGGGTGTTTTGGTAGGCCACACTTGATTTTTGGGCATAATTTAAAGAAAATTGAATTTTCAAAAAATTCCATTATACTCCCATTTTGTTCGGTCATGTTGAATTTAACTTTTAAAAGTTTTATCACATCTATTTTCTGTTCAAAATTTATATTCAATTGAATAACAAGGTTTTTTTATGTTGATTTTTTAAACAATTTATTTAGCGGCTATTTGATTCCGCCATCTTGAATTCGCCGCTTTTCCAGTTTTTCTCTATATCACTCTTAATTCTTGCACAAATTTTGAAATGAATCTATTAAGTAATGATTCAGACTTTTTTTTGGCATCTTGGATTAGTCCTAAAATGTGACCAGTTCATTAACTCCCGTATTCACTAAAAAGGTTTGAGAGATAGTCCAGGTCTAGTTGCCATGGTACTTAAATCTCTTAGTTCGCAACCAGTTATGTTTCGCTTATTTCACTGTCATTTTGTAATTGTGACATTTAAACAAATTGTTTGTTCAGTTGTTGAAAATGTTATCTTAAACCTATAACTGTCAAGTTAGACCTGGTATAAATTTAAACCTTTTTAGTGAATACGAGTGCAAATGTTTACTCCCGTATTCACTAAAAAGGTTTAAATTCAGATCAGGTCTAACTTGACAGTTTTAGGTTTAAGATGACATTTTTAGCAGTTGAACAAATAATTTTTCTAAATGTCACAATTACAAAATCACAGTGACACAAGCGAAACATAACTGGTGATCTAAGAGTTTTAAGTACCATGGCAACATGACCTAGTCTATCCAACACCGACTCTACTAGAAAGCCTGGAAGCGGGCATCGATGAGTCATCATAAGTATTTATTTCCGCAACGAACAGCTGGAGTTTTGACATCACGGCGGCCATATTGTTAAGCTCTGTCATGTAATTGTTCACTTTCCGAAGTTTGTTTACATTGATAATTCGTAAAATAAGTTGTTTTTTCCTGGCTTTTCAAGTGAATTTTTAATTTTTGTTACATGTAAGTATATTTACGAATGACTTTAAGTGTATATTGACGATTTCTAATAAATAAAGCTTGATTTTTACTTAAATAACCAGAATAGATGTATGTGTATTTTAGCTATGATTCCTTTTTTACTTTTTAGATTTTTATTGCAACGAAATCCGTTATCAGGTTCTCAACAAGCTTTCAAGCTTTTGCAAAGAAGAAGAATACGCGGTAGATTCAAACCGTGTGAAAGACATGGTTTTGATGGGGAACTTCAAATAATCAAAGGGAATGCTTTTGTAAGTAGTTATAAGAGAGATTGTGTTTAGAAGAGTGAGGTAAGCGCTCTTTATATATTTTAGGCACATATTCATATTATAAAAAATATTTAATGTGTTAAAACAGTATTTAATTTTAAAAACATTGTTACTGGTTTTAATATACTTTGTCAATAATATATTTTTAAATTTGTTACTTGGAGATTAAACTTGATAACTGACATTGAGGAATCTATGTGCAAATACCTCTAGAGGTCAATTCTTGTGTCATCATATGGCTACATTGCTAATTTTTGCACACCACAATATATCCATAACAGATGAGGTAAAAACCATAGAAGATTGTTTGGCAGAAAACGGTACACGGAAGAAAAAATTTGCCAGAAAACAGTAGGCCAATTGTAAAATGAAATCTGGTTATTCACAAGGAAGAACCGCTTAACGTCCAGGAATTTTGGTTCTGTTCTGTATGATAAATAAAGGATTCCCACCTTCATTATATAAACAACTCACAGGTAATATATATTTTATTTTTAATAATTATTTATTCACTGGGTATATTAATTAGTAACTTTTATTCAGTTTTAAAAAGTATATTGTGTTTCAGTTACTGATTTTGTTCTATGTATGTATATATCTACATTATATGTTAAAAAGTTATTTTCCACAAACTTCATGAAACGGATTAATGTTGTATATTTTGCCAGCTCAAACGAAAATTACGTTTTTTTTACCACTAAACATCTCAGCGTAATGATTTTTAGCTTATTGGGAGTTGGATATAATGTTTTATGGGTGGTTGTGGTAATCATCGAATATACACGTCATTTAAATAAATTTCTTATCATTAATGTCACTGCTATTCTATTGAAGGCAGTTACCAAGGCACAAGGGGGGCACTTGCTCCCTCCTTGTATTTTGGAAAATGTCCTCGAATCGCTGAACTTACATATTAAAGACACACCACCCTTTCATGATTGAATTTTGTTACCCAAGGGAGGCCCCTGCGAACGCCCTTGGCAGTTAGTTTGAGCTAGGTCATATGAAATGATGTTTTTGAAAACTCACTAGTAAAATCTGGATCGGAATTAACCATTTCTGCATTCGAACTGAGAATTGTATGATTTATTAACTGAAAAATATTAAAAGGGTGATTTATTCAAGTGTTTATAAAAATTTAAACTGGTAAATGTAAGAATATTGTTTTAACAAATATTGGACAAATATTAATATATCTAAATATTGTCACTGGCTATTTCCGATCTGACATTTGCAGACTAATAAATATTTATCTGCTCTAGCTCTTTTTAATTCTTTTCAGTAAAAAACACTTTAGATGGCATAACCATACAATGGAGGCAAGAACACAAAACTAATGGGAATATTTGAAAAAAACCGAAACGCTACCGTTACTCCCCCAGCATTGTGGCTTGATAAGCGTGTATTTATTAGAGGGAGTACTGATGGCCTAGAGGAGAAGATTAGGCATATATTTTTTTTTTATTTAAGTAGATACATATCATTTTTAAGTGGAAATAAAAAACTGTAAAATATGTTTTTTCGTCATAGTCCCTACAATAAATTATATATAATAAAATATTTAAATAAACCTTTATCTTGTCTTTAATTATATAAAGTACGTTTAGTCAGTTATCTAAATCCGTGTTCTCAGAGGTAGTAAATTCAAGCCCTTCCCACCAGTTTACGTAAACAACAAAAGTAATTTTGTAAATCAGCATTGGGAAAATTTAGTTATACAGAATAACTCTCTATAGAAGTCTAATAGTATATTACATAAGTGTTGAAGGTGAAATTTTTCAAACGAGTTAGGTCATAGGAAAAATAGTAAACTATTTTTCTTACAAACACAAAGAGTCTTCAGTAGGACTTCGTTTACTTGTCAACACTAATATTGAAAAACTGAGTAATTGATTTGAAATAGATTAAAAGTAGGCTTTGTTTTTTTTACTTACCATCTTTCAAATACTATAGTGATGAAAGTTTTATTTAACACACGTGTAATATAAAGCACTTTCTAGCAAAGTTAACAGTGCTTTTGTGTCAATTACATATGTAAATGCATGACAAGAAATTGTGTGTAGCAAATTTACTTCAATTCCAATTTTTGGGAAAACATAACGAAACAAAACCTGCTTTTATAAAATCAGTTGAAAAGAGAAACAACCAGTTTTTTTAATGCATTTTATAGTCTTTGTAAAACCTTATTTCTTTCCTGTCAGAGGAAGGATTTTCTTAATCTGAAGTAATATTCTATTATTTATTATGATAAACTAACATATCAAATATTTTTAACAAAATGAAACAATATCTACATTTTTATCACACTTTTATTCACAGACTAATTAACAGATACACAAATATATACATACATATGATCAACTTAAACTACGGAAAAGATACTAATATAATATTAAAAAGCTAATAAGATTTTATCAAAATAGAAGAATAATAATAATTATTAAAATGTTACATACATTTAGATTTTTGTACCGTGTATTAAATTTGGCAGAAAGTTTTAATGCCAAAGTGAGAATTTTGGTTGTGGAAGATTTCAGTGTAGATTTTAATAAAGAAGATGATAGTTATAGTAAAACTCAGATGTTAACTCAACTATTTTTTATTTTGGTTTCACCCAGTTCATACACAGCCCAACTCGTGAAAAGTGAATTGTTTAGGCAATATTTTTATTAATTTTGAAATAAATGGGGTCTTCTGATCGTAAGGCTCAGATTGTGGAAGTGGGATTTGTCTCAATGGGAGTGCAGATGTATAAAAGTATATATAATCAAGATAAACATTAAACCTTTTATAATTACTTTTCACAAAAAAGTTGGCAAAATGTGTATGAGGCTTTTACAATCTGTGCTTTCCACTAAAATTAAATAATAACTGGGGCCACCTAAATTTAATATGAATGATTGGGTTACTGAAGATGTTAGGGCAGTAAAGCAAAGAGTTATGTTATGCTGTGAATGCTTCTAGTAAAAACCTTCCCTTTTTATTGCATGAACTATAAAGCCACTTCTTTCGACTTTCTTCGTCCTTTGGAAACCCAAAAAATGATCCTTAGGTCTTTTCGGATAGTTTCCATTGCAACTAGGTACACAACAAATAAAGCGCATTGTTCTAAATTAAAATATTTCTTTGAAAATCCACTTTTTATTAGAATTCAAATGTTAACCTCACTACCACAAACTTTTATTTTGTCGAAAGTTTTATAGCACCAGTCTCACCAATAACACTAACACAAATATGTATAGGAATAATTAAAAACTACTAATGTTCTAATTTATTTGTAAAAATGAATGCAAAAAACACGCCGTAAACGAATTTACAGATAGCAGTTATATTACATTACCAACAACTACTAGTGATCACTCATCGCAAGCTGTCAACGGCCGTTTCCAGGCTTTCTAGTAGAAAAGGTGTTGGTCTATCTCTTAAACTTATTTAGTGAATGCGGGGGTTAATGTTTAAATTTGTACTAAAATATAAACGAGATCTGCTAAAGGCTAAATAAGGGTTTTATGTAATTTTTACCCAAAAAAATTACCTAGATCTACATTCACTGATGGGTGTTTATTATGCATTTATGCATTTATACATTCTGCTATTTAATATGGTATTTCTTCTTGGAAACATTCTGTCTACATGAGTTTTGTGCTTATGGGACAAAAACGCAAACTCAGTGTAATTTTCAATTCGCCTTATAGAACTTCCTGCAGGGAAACCTTTAAGAACCATAAGTTTTTACAGTGGTCTCACTATACATTTACAAAACACTCTTGCATATTTATTAAAAAAAACATTTATTGCCAATTGCTGGAGGCAGCTCTATACGCGTTCTCCTCTTCATTTCGAATCAATCGAATAAACAGTTTTTAACTATTCCGAGAAGAAATCTACAAACAGACAGACAAGTAGATGGACACACAGACAGACAGATTGATGGAATTAAGAAAACATCTTTTTCGGCATCTAGGAACTCCGAAACGTGAAGATCTGAAAAAATCCCGTAGGTCGATTTTCTAGAGATTTTCTTCACTCTTACGAGGGAAGTAAAAAGTGAGATGTTTCACTGAAAGACAAAAATGACTAAAAAGTTACCTAACAGAATGAGGAATTTAATGTTGTAAAACTAACGACTGATCTTATAGCAAAACGGCATCAATTCGGAAAAAAATAACAGCCTACAGATTTTTTAAAACTCATTTAGTCACTTTATAGACTTTAATCATAGTATACCGTATACCAAATCTATATCTATATCTATACTAATTTGCTTAATATGGGATTTTTCAAAACTCAAATTCCAAGCGGGCGAAACTTAAATATTACAATATTTTTTATTTAAAAAACAGTCAGTTTTTCGGAACAACGCTTGAACATGTGTTTTTTAATTTATTTTTTTACATATTTTAAGATTTTTTAAAAATTCATACAGGGTGTTCAAAGGGATGAAACCACCACTTAATTAATACAATATTTTTTAATTTAAAAACCGGTTAGTTTTTCGAAAAAACGCTTGAACGCGTGTTTTTTTACATATTTTAGGATTTTTTCAGGATTCATACAATGTGTTCAAAGGGGTAAAACCATCACTTAAGTATTATAATATATTTTATTTAAAAACCCGTTAATTATTCGGAAAATGCTTGAACACAATATGCTTTATATTTTATTTTTTTTACGTGTTTTGAAATGTTTTAAAAACCAGACAGGGTGTCCAAGGGGCTGAAACCACCCTTTTAATATTATATTTTTTAATTAAAATACAATTAGTTATTCGGAAAAACACTTAAACCCGTACTTTTTATTTTATTTTATTACATATTTTAAGATTTTTTATAAATTCATACAGGGTATTTGAAAAAATCGGGTTCTTGATTAATTTTTGCGAGCTTTCTCAAACCGTTTGGCGTAGAAAGCTGAGGTTTTGCAAGCAGCTTGATTTTAGAGTGTAGAGGTTCGAAACTCAGTTTCCAAGGGGGTGAAATTACCCCTTAAATGTTTATAGTGGACTCGAAAGTCGTCAAAATAAAACCGCTTCTTGGTTTAAAGAACGAGCTATATTAACTCCAAAAAATAGCACAAATGACGAAATAGATCTAGCTTTATTGGAAAAAATTACTGCTCCACAGGTAACATACTACTCAATAGATGTAAGAAAATGCGGGTAATTATCCTGTCGAGTTCCTACACTCTCTAAACCCTTCAGGAATCCCTCTTCATGAGTTAACTTTAAAAGTAAAGGCACCGGTATGGCTTATTCGAAATTTAAAACCACCAAAATTGTGTAATGGAACTCGGCTACAGGTTAAAACATTACAAAACAATGTAATAGAGTCCACTATTATTTCTGGCCCTGGTCTGGCAGAAACAGTTTTTATACCACGTATCTCTTTAATTCCACCAGAATATTATTTTCAATTTAAACGTGTACAGTTTCTTTTAAAGCTTTGTTGCGCCATGACAATTAACAATGTTTAAGGTCAATCCTTAAGTAGAGCTGGAATAGACTTGCGCTACTATTGTTTGTACCATGGTCAACCTTATGTCGCATGCTCTAGAGTAAGTTCGCGTAGTAGCTTGGCTATTTTACAGCCAGAGAATGCAACAACAAACGTGGTTTATAAAAAGGTACTCAAATGAGGCGATTTAAGTACCTCTTTACATCCCTTTCATTATAGTCATATACGCGAACGAAGTCGCGGGTACCTGCTAGTTTTTAATAAATATTAGTAGAAATGTACCAGATATATCGAAAAAACGAGAAGAATATTACCGTTTTTACAATTTATACCTCGAAAAAGGTACGTTTGCCCATCTGTGTTTATATACAATTTTCATATTCTTTGAGATAAATTACCTTATAGATTTTGGACATATATTAATTTACACCCCGTATAGCCCCAAATTATTGATCACTGTAATAAAAGAGCGCTTATTGATAAGGCGCTGTATAAAAAATAGTGCGTAGAAAATAGTGTACATTAAAATAGCGTTATATATAAATAGGGGTTGTATTAAATAGACATTTACCAATGTATTAAAAAAGTGCAGGGCGAAATAGCACCATAACATATCAGCACATATACAGTGATGCATATATTAGGATCTCGGAAACTATGAAAGATACAAAAATAACTAAAAGGGCAAAGTTTTACAGAATTTTGTTGTCAGCGGCGTACTTTTGACTTTTTTTCTTGGTTTTTGAGATATTTTGAAAAAACTAAAAAGTGTCATTTTGTATAAAGTAGAAAACAGTTATTACATAGGATTTTTATTTCGACGTTTTGGTTATTCTTCACCATCATCAACTTTATTTTTTCTTATGGACGTCATATTGGATTTTTGCTTTTTTAAACTAAGCATGAAAACTACTATTCATTGATGTATAACAAGTTTATACTTCTTAAAGAAAAACTATCAAACTTTATAAAAGTCGATTTAATTCTGGTAGGCTTTAGATCGCCATGGTAACAATATTACTTTTTGCATTATTTAATGTAGTAATCACAAGAAGTACGAAAAAATATTAGTAAGCTTTAACTAGAAACGCAAAACAATAGAAATTTTTAATATTAAACAAAATGCTGTCAATTTTTTGTAACGCAAGCACGACATTTTTTTATAACAATATTTGTCACTCATCGAAATATGTTTCTGTTTATATTAGCAAACACTTATCGAGCTCGAGAGTACTGCCAACGTCTTGGGAAATTCAAATTCAAAAACATCGTTTTTAACGTGCTCCTACAAAACGAAATCCAAAGGTGTAATATCTGACGACCTAGCAGGCCACCATTGGAAATAAATATCTAACATTTTAAGCACTTAAACCAGCTAATATGTAAAGCTATTTTACCGTAAATTCCGCGCCAAAACGTGTATGCCAAATCGAGTTTGCAACCTACGCTGTGCCAGCAATCTAGGATTCTCTATTACCTAATAATGACGATTGCGAATAAAGATTCCACAGTTCTCAAAATATGTTTCGTCAGTCCATATAATGGCACTACTAAAATTTACATTTTCTTAGCACTTGTTAATGTACGAGTTACAAAAAGTAAGTCTCCTTAGAAAATCGCCTTCAACAAGTCCTTGAACAATGGTCGGCTTGTATGGGTAGTACTTATTTTTTTATAAAACCGCCCCTAATTGCTGTCCTAGGAATGTCTAACGATAAAAATAACAGTTATTATTGTCTTTGTTATATTTCTTAGGTCGTGACTGTTCGAAACTTCCAGACTTTCTTAAATTGGCCACAAGTTTCCAAACATACTTTTAGTTCAGTTTGTTGCCTCTCTGGGTAAGTATCAGCGTAATTGTTTAAGGCTGTAATCGCATTTCTATTGTTTTCAATATAACACTCCATATGCACGTATGAAATTTCTCTTCGTTGGTATAAAGCCATTTAAAGAATTTAAAATAATCAATAACAGGAAACAACTAAGAAACTTTGGAAATGTTAAACCGTTAAAAAAAATACTATTATTACCATGGCCATTTAAAGCCTACTAGAATAAAACCGACTTTTGTAAAATTTGATAGTTTTTCTTGACATCAATAAATAGAAGTTTTCAAGCTCAATTTAGAAAAGCAAAAATCCGATATGGCGTCCATAAGAATGAAGAAAGTAACGTCGAAATAAAAATCTGATGTAATTACTGTTTTTACAATAAAAATGGCTTTAAAAAAGTTTTTACAGATTTTGAAAAAAATACAAAGAAGTTACAAAGCTATATAGAAAATGCCACTTTTTCACTCAAAAAACCAAAACAATTAAAAGTACGCCTATGGCGCCTTTAAGTTATTAACAAAATTTTGTAAAATTTTGCCCATTTAATCATTTTTCTATCTTTCATAGTTTCCGAGATCTCAATACACGCATCACCAAAATGGCCAACACTGTATAGCACCAGCTATACAGTTATGTAATTTATCATTTTGAAAAGCAACCTCAATGATAGAGTTAATTATGGATATAATCTAGGTAGATCGGTATCACTAGGTTAGGTTAGATTAGACCAGGTTAGCACATTCCTTTAGTCCGCAGCAGCAATTATGTTAGTCTTCTCAATCTATAGTATGACTCCCATTAACTATACGTTATCTTGGACATCTGAACAACTTTCCTTTATGAAATATTTTAACGTATTTTCTATTTGAATTTATGTTGATAGACATAACATATTACCTTTAAACAAATAAGCAAATGATATATCATTCAAATAAAATTTAATACACTTGCCTGCTTTATTCTTCTAAATGTTCTGTACCTACATAGCCATAAAATTATCAAAAATTGTCTTTATCCTTACTAAATATCTACTAACATTAATAAATATTAAATGTAGTAGTGTTTAAGAAAATACGTGCGCCTGTATGCCATGTCATCAAACAAAACTGCTACAAAGATTTGTAAATGCAGACGTGATATTATTTTTTTTATTTCTCCAAACGCAGTTACCGGGAATTCCAATGTAAATGTCAATACCTTTACACGTTTTTCGGGACATTCTTATCCCAAGGATCAATCGAACTCCAGTCGAATCGGGTCCCATTTCTTATTTCGTATTTTCCCATTTTCTGGGGGAACTATTTCCCTTGAAGCGACGGCTAAAGATGGAAAAGGAAGCCGTAATCATTTGCATATATTTTCTAGTTGAGTTTTTTATTGCTATTATTTATTCTTTTAAAAGATTGCTACACGAAATTCGTCGGCCTAATTTTAACTCCAAAAATCTCGATGGCTGAAGATTTGAAACAAAACATTATAGTTAGAAACTATTTCTACGACCTTACAATTAAATATTGATTTTGAACAACTTTTATGGCTCGTCGCTTCTGTGATTAAACTTCACTTTCATAAAAAGAGAAAAACTGTTAAAGCTTCAAAAACAAATAAATGTACTAAAGGTGTGAGCAGTGTGCCAGCAGTGAGAAAGTCTGACATTTTATTCGTAATGTGGGGTCCCGGCATCACACATAAAAGCCCAAGAATTGGAAGATATATAACATTCGTATAATTTTTAATGCCCTCAAAAATTGGATCAAATCACTAAAATATTTAGTTCCTTTAAATCAGAAAAAGTTTCAAACAATTTTTGTATGCATATAGATTAATCTGAACGCAATACACTTAAAGCTCCAAATTCCGTTTTCTGGGGAATTAATGGAAATATCAAAATTTGCTAAAAAGTGTTCATATGATGAGATAAAATATAATTATTAGGAGTTAAAAAATACGTCTTTACCAATATATACATCTGGATGCCGCGAGAAAAGACAAAACAATTACCAAGACTTTAGAAGCCTTAGATTTTAAAAATACACCTATTTCTACACACTTTTATATATGCATCAATCTGATTACTATACGTGATGATGAAATATGGGGGGCACTAAAATTCCAAATGTTTATTTCTCAAAAGTTAACGGGAATATTCAAATTTGATAAAAAATAATTAATTCTGTAAAATGTAATTATTAAGAGCTTAAAGCAAGTTGACGCTGTTATCAATATAGAAATCGCGACGCGAAAAAAAAACAAAACAATTGTAAACCTAATCTAAATCTAGTTGTAATACTCTTTGTTTTTTGTACTAAATTGATTGCTATATTACACTTGCTGTATTTTCGTAGAATATTCATTTTCTAATTAAAGTCTTTCAAAACAAATTTATTTAATATTAAAAAAATTAGATTATTTTGATTTGTATTACCATGTCATTTAAGAGTTCAAAAGTAGAAAAATATTGTTAATGTCATTAAAAAAATCATCAAAAACCAATATATAGTAATCAGTTTGATGCAAACGACAAAAAATTCTTAAAAATATCCATGGATTAAAATTTAGACTTTTAGAGTTTCTGCGATTCAATCTTAATCAATTGAAAAACTAATCTTTAACAAATTTTGATATCCGCGTTAACAGTGAGAAACCAACTTTTGAAATTTAAGTGAAACACCCTGTAATCAAGTTGATGCATTAAACAAAAATATCCTAAAAATTGACGTTATTTTTTTAAATCTGCGGTTTTAAACTTCTTGCAATTATTTGGTTTTTTTCTTGGCGTCGTTGCGCGTACGTATGATGACGAAGTCGTTTTTGTTTTAGTCGTAAATAATTATACTTTATCTCAATAAATGAAATTAACGCTTTTTTTACCAAATTTTTATATCCCCGTTAATTCGCAAGGAAAAGAGGTTTAAGGACATTATCAAAAAAAGTCAGACAATATGTCGTTAGTTTAGTCAACTAATGCCTAAAAAGGGGTTATGTACCATACTATTGTAGTAATAAACCTGTCAATGAGTGGAACGCTGGTGATTTCGTGTCGCATCTTGTGAAAGCATGCAGAGGGATAATGTGCCGAAGAATAAGTTGTTACAGTAAATTTGCTGAGTACATGCCTCGTTTTGTTTTTTTTGTTGCGTCTAGGAGTTTCTGGTGCTAATTGCATCAAAAGTATAATGAGGTCGGCATTTTCACTAATCAACGCACTATTAATGTGTTCTGGCAAACATAGTATTTCCCCAAATATGTGAACGTCAATGGTTTTCTTGAGATGATGTTTAGATGCAAAAATAAAATATAGTTGACATATTTTGCTATTTTCTAAAACATATTGGTTTAATTATTAGAATTTAGCGTTTTGCTCCATTAAAAATGAAAATATAAAATTTTAATTTAGTTTTTCATGAAACCCCATTAGATTATACCTATATAAAGAAAAAAATGCTTATGTTTACAAAAATTTAATACACATTTTACCAGATTTACCGATTTACTTCTCACCTAAGAGGAAAGTATTGTTATCTTAGATCCCGAAAAACAGATTCTGCGTGCCTGTGCATGGCATA
This sequence comes from Kuschelorhynchus macadamiae, assembly GCA_030620095.1. NCBI lineage: Eukaryota > Metazoa > Arthropoda > Insecta > Coleoptera > Curculionidae > Kuschelorhynchus > Kuschelorhynchus macadamiae. The sequence continues at coordinate 1,791,695 of JAUTXW010000961.1, read as the reverse complement.
GCTCAAATTTTGCTCAAAAATCAAGAGTCATGTGGGTCATTTGGTAAAAATCCACTATGGTGACCTATAATAAAATAATGAACCAATTCTTATTTTAATTCACAAAATGTTTAAAACATCATTAATGACCGCCTAAATAATAAAAATTCACTACCAAAAAAACTACTTATTCAACTGGCTTTGGAATTTTACACAAAAATCATATTTGAAACAAAAAAAAACTGTGTGTTTAGTGTGAATCCTTTGTGGCAAAATAAAATAGCAACCTAATAAAATGTTTAAACATCCTTTGCGCGGCCTAACTTAAAAACTTCATATTTTGATCGAAAATCATGGGTCATTTGAGGATAAAATTTACAAAATAAACATTTTGATGAAAACTCAATATGGCGAAACAAAATGGCGACCTTAGAAAAAGTTTAAAAAATATTATCAAAAACTATGGTCGCATTGATCTGAAATTATGCAAAAAAGCAAGTATAACAGAAATAAAGTAGAACAAAATGACCGTCAAATGAATTGCTTAAAAAATCAGTTTAAAAAACTGCTTATTCAACTGATTTGGAATTTTGCACAACAATCCTATGTAAAACAAGGATAAACTGGTAAAATTTTAGTGCGAATTCTATATAGCAAGACAAAATGACGACAAAATAACGGCCTAATAAATTGTTTAAATATTTTAAAATAAAGTAAGTAATATTTAATTTTCTATAATAAAAGTGTCTACGGGGCAAAATAATAAATAATATAATTTTCTACAGAATGTAAAGTTATGAAACATAAATAATATCATAACAATGATATTAAATAAAAAGAAATTAAAAAACAAATAAAAAAAATCAGTAAATTTGCCTTTACCTACAAGTTCGTACAGACTTCTACTAAATGAAAATAAGACATTTTATAAACCCTTATACTTATTTCGTAATAACCTAAGAAGAAAATAGAAATTATGATAAGTTTATATATGTGTGTAACGTTATAACCAAATAATATTTATATGTAAACTGTGGTATCCGTAGGTAGTGGATTTCCGTAGGAGGGAAGTTGTGGGTAAAGGCAAATTTACTGATTTTTTTAATTTAAACCTTTGTAATAAAGGTTTGATATTTTCGCTTTTTGGGGGGTGCTTCATATCGCTAAGGCTAATGTGTATGACGAAAAAAAAATTGATTTATATGCAAAAAAATCGGTAGTTACTCAGAACTTCCCTCGTTATGATTTTTTTCTTTTGTTAGGAATAGTGAAGAGTGACCCAATTTAATGCAGTAAATAGTCCGTAAATTGTTCCGTCATATCGGATTCCTACCAATATTTTACCAGTTTTTTTCTACCTATGCCACACTTGACTTCTGGGCATAATTTAAAATAAATTCAATAGGCAGTTTTTACATTGACACAATAAATTTTTCTTCAAAATTTGAATTCAATTGAACAAGATTTTCTTACATTGATTTTGAATTTTATTTGGTCGCCATATTATCCGCCATCTTAAATTCGTACCACAACTTCACCAGTTTATCTTTATATCACACTTAACTCTTACACTATAATTGAAATTAATTTAATGAGTAGTATTTTGAGGCAGATTCTTTAAATATTTTATTAGGCTACTCTTTTGTTTTGCTATCAAAATGTTACCAGTTCATTTCTATATAATACTTGTTTTTTGTGCAAAATTTTCAGGTGAATTGGATAATAAATTTTTTTAGTAATACTTTTTTTAACATTCTTCAGCTATATTGGACTTTTACCAAAATATTACCAGGTTATCCCCATATGACCCTTAATTTTTGACTAAAATTTGAAGTCAATCTGGTAAGTAGGTTTTAAGGTATGCCTCAAAGTGACAGACAGACAGACAGACATAAAGACCGCCCGACGGAACTAAAAAACCATTTTTTTGGCATCTGGGGACGCTAAATCGTGAAGATATGTAAAACCACAATTAGTTATGGCACACAATTTGAAATTAATCCATTAAGCAGTTTTTCAGGCTAAATTTTCAAATATTTTATTTTGCCGCCTTTTTGTTCCGCCATCTTTTGCCAAAATTTTGCCAATTGATTCCAACATAATACTTGAAGTTTGTGCAAAATTTGAGATAAATTGGATAAGTAGTTTTTTATAATGATTGTTTTAACATTTCATAAGGTCGCCATTTTATTTCGTCGTATTGACATTTGTACCAAAATATTATCAGGTTATCCCCATATGACCCATAATTTTTTATTACAATTTGAAGCCAATGGAGTAGACCGACAGACGAATCGACAGAATTGATAAAACATATTTTTTGGCATCTAGGGACGCTAAAACGTGAAGATATGTAAAAACTGAGAGGGTGATTTTTCACGTTTGCAAACATTTTATTTCGCTACCATTTTGTTGGGGCATCTAGAATTAGTACCATAGTTTTACTAGTTGATCCATATGCCACAATTAGTTATGACGCACAATTTGATATCAATCCATTAAGCAGTTTTTTCCGGCTGATTTTTTAAATATATTATTAAGCCGTCATTTTGTTGCGCCATCTTGGATTCATACCAAAATGTTAGCAGTTGATTCCAACATAATATTTGATATTTGTGCACAATTTGAGATAAATTGGAGAAGCAGTTTTTTAACAATAATTTGTTTAACATTTCACTAGGTCGCCATTTTGTTTCGTCATATTGGATTTTTACCAGAATGTTACCTCATATGACCTTAATTTTTGGTCAAAATTTGAAGTCAATAGGGTAAGTATTCTTTTCTAGTAATGCCGCGAACAAATAGACAGACCGGTGGAATTGAGAGAACATGTTTTTCGGCATCTAGAGACCCTGAAACGTGAAGATATGAAAAAATCTTGCACGGTGTTTTTTGTCACGATTACAATACTTCCCTTTTACGAGAGAAGTAAAAATATAAGAAATATGACGTGTTTCAAGGTTTGTTAAAAAAGTTAAACGCTCTTGAAATATTTTTGTTCGTTTTCAGGATGCTGTTTTGTTTTCTTAGCTACCCTGTATAATGGAAAAAATATTTTGATATACAAAATTATAAAGATATTTCAGCTATTTTACTGTTTTCTAAGTAAGCTAAATGCTTCTAATATTATTTTCTTTTAAATAGCTCATACATTTAAAATATTTTGTATGAACTCCTTTTCTTTTTTTTAAATACTTACTTTTGAACCTTATAGTAGAAGCACTATATGCAATATTAATGGACTGAAACATGACAAATAATATAAAGTAGACTGAATGTTCTTATTTTGTCTTATATTTTTAGTTTTGATTAATTATATTTGTTTAATCTCTCCAAAACAAACTAGCCACTTAAGATTCTTGGCGCGGCTAGATTTATTAACCCGATCTAGATAGGTTTTGCAACCCAATAAATTTCACCTCGGAGTCTGTTTGTTTCTCGGTTGCAGTATAAGAAATATGCAGCTATTTTTCCACTAAAAGTTCCAGATTTATTAAGGTGTAAATATGAAACTCGTCCTGGTGCTCAAGCGGAACTTCTCTTGTTTTGAACAATCTAGTCTTTCATATATAAATCATGACATATATTTTTCTATTTAATATCCTGGATTTCTTCCAAATTGTTTTGGCATAGTTGTTTTTATTAAAAATACACTATAATTAAGTAATTTAAAGCTTATAATAAACTGTACATAAAATTTTCAGCCAACTTGTCTTTATAACGGACTAACATGTTTTAAAAATATTTACGGTGTCTGCATTGCTAAACCCCGCAGCAAATTAAAAAAATGCAATAAAAAAGTTACGAAAATTATTTTTCACATAATATTCTATACTAATTATGTACCAAATTTTCCTTATAATTTTTTCCTAAATATAATAATTTCTGAGATAATTAGATCGGAAAATATAGATAATTTCTCACCACTGATATCTCCTGTCACGAGAAAAATCTAAGAGGACCCCGCATAGAGAATACGAGGAATTTGGCCTTGTTATGTGAAATTTAATAAAATTTGAGTATATTGTAGGGTTTCGTACTTAATAAAAAAATCTGAAATATAAACTTATTTGAATATTTAACTTAACCGCTAGAGGGCATCAAATACAGAGTGGGGCACCCCACATCTGTTGGTCTTTACCTGTTTAGAAGTACTTTCATTTTAAATATACCTTGGAGGATATACTTATCGGATAGAGCTACAATTTAAGATTATATGGAAATATATCGGGTGAATCAAAAATGGGTGGCAAACAAATGCTACATTTTTTTATATATTTTTTATATATTTGAATTTTTCTTTAGAACCTAACCCATTTATGAAGTGTTACTTATAGAGAGATAATAAGCAAGATAACCACCAAAACAATAACTTGCTAGTTTCATAGGCTTTCATTATCAGTATTAAGGTCTTTTGTAATTCGATGTTATACGGGGTATAAAAATACCAATTTATACTTTTCCTAGTTTCAATTAATAATAACTTCGTTGTATTAAATGAAAATCTGCTATATTTTCTCTCCAAGAGAAAGTTTATTTAATTCCCTAGCAAAGTAGAGTTTTTTATATCTGAATGTAACAGCTTTTCAGCAATTCCAGATAGCCTTGAGATTATTTGAAATTATTTAATTCGTATCTAAACTGCTATACGGCTCTACTTGCGGGTAAACTACAAAAGTTAAGTATAGACAAACGTTTAACAAATGTCATACATAATTAGTTAAACTTATTAGGAAAAAAGAATTACATTTAGGTATGTATTTTTGTGAGAAAATATGTCTAGGGTCTCTTTTAAAATAACGAAATTGTTAACGATTGTATTTGGAAAAGTATAGCTTACTACTGATTTTAATATACATTGAGACTTTAATACTGACAGATTAAAGTCAAAGATTTTTATGTTCGAAAATCGATATGATTAACAAAACAAAATAGCTCGAAAACCCAACAAGTCTGGAATAACTAACCCTTAACACTTAACAAATGTAGTATGCCACGAATTTTTTAAAACGAATGTAGCGCTTAACAGCTAGAGACCGCCTGGTATGGGTGCCCCCAACCCGGTACAACTTAATCCCTTCTAGAAGTACAGAATTGTCTATTAAATACCAAACCTTACAACTATTCAAATTTTATTAAATTCTACTGAGAACGAGTGGCGTATATAAGGGGATCGGCTTGCTTGCCCCCCCCCCCCTTCCCCGAAATAAATAATAATAAAACAACAGCCTAATGTCTAAAGCTATATACAGCTATTATGCCGTGTAACATAAACGTAAAACAAAACAATTCTAGAATTTTACAAACGGAATTTGAGATATGGAAAGCATAGTGAAGAAATAAAGTGTAAAAATGCAACGCACATTTTCTACTCTAAAAAGGTTGGAATCCAATTATAGAAAAAAAACCTATTCGACTTGATGGAGAGGAGATAATATTTTATTTTATATATAATTTTAAGAATTGCAGTTACCTCATAACAAAAGTGTTAGTTTTCTAACAATGTTAACCAACTAACCAACTTTTTTCCTGTCATGATTTATTAACATAATATATATAATTCTGTATAAAACACACACCAAAACTCTGGAACCCCTTGATAAGATGCAATGAAAATATGCTCTTTTTCAAGACCGCATATCTTCACTAATAACTGATCAAGCGAAGTAATTAAAAATACATAATGTCGACAAAACCCAGGGCTACCACTGCTTCTTATCTAGAGAATTCAGTTTTTATCAGAATGCTACAGAGTGTTTTCACTATACGGATACTAGAGGATTGTCACGCGAAGAACACGTCAGTAGCTGCAGCGATGCACGCACGCCTACATATATACCAAGTGTGCAGGTATAAATAATTGATTTTTTTGATGTAGTTATTGTAAAGTTAGTGCCCCTTAATTTTAAAATCTTAACTTGACTGGAGATGTCAGCGGGAGAACATTAACTATAGATATCGATGTATTTATCTCAGAAACTATCAGATTTAGAAACCATTTTAATACATATTACAACCTTCATTTTTTGTATTCACATAATGGCTATATCTACAATATTTTGATAGATATTAACAAAAAAATTAATTTTTACTTTTTTATGCTTCTTTTAACTTGAGGAGGGTGTAGTAATGTGGTTTAAAAGAGCTACAATTAAAGAAAACTGGTATACTGCCAAATTTTTCTGAGGTCGTGAATTATAGATAATTTTTCCAATACCTGAAAAACTACTCATAAACGGACCGTTTCTAAAATTTGATAAAACTTGCAGTGGCGGCTATTCAGGTAAAGTAGATGAAGTGTTACTTCACCAGGAAAAATAAACAAGCAAACATCTAACTATATGTTTTCTATATCTCTTAAAATTTTAGTTTTTACATTCATTTATTCACTTAATTGGTAAAAAATAAACTGTACATCTCGAATAAATATTTTACTTGACCGTTGGCGGCATGTCTTTTTAAAACTTTCAATCGAACTTTATTATAACAACAATGTTTAGTTTACGATTTTCCTACTATGTTGCCATCACAACGCGTATCCGATGACATCGAGCCCAGCGCCATACAACGCTCTCGGTGAATTGCAGGCACAGTACACTACACCCACGTGTCGTTCAGTTTGCGGTGGTTGTTTACTTTTATTTTCGCGGATTTCACTGCAACCGGTGAGTTCCTTTGCAATCAACTTGACTGTTTTGTGTTATATTTATTTATAGTGTTGTTACAATTTCAAATTCGAAGTTAGTAAATGTGATTGTTCAAGACTGGAATAAATTAAAATACGTCTTTGAATTTATCACAAACTGTGACAAATCTGATGAAAAATCAATCCGCCTTGCGAAAGGATTTTTAGGTGAGATGAACGATTTTGAATTCACGTTTCTGGCATTAGTGTTTAATGACATTTTTCACGGCCATACTATTTGACGTTTTTCAAAAAAAAACGCTTGACGATCATTTTTGCATATCCAATATAAAACGCTGTCGTGAGGCGCTCTGTAAAAAAAGAAATGAACATTTTGTTAATACCATGTTTGATAAAGCAAATCTATTACAGAAATAAATCATTACAAACGTGAGCTTGCTAAGCTTTCACCTGAAGAAATTAGGGCTAAGTATAGAAAACTTTTTTATGAAATATTGGACCACATTTTAATGGAAATGACACTAAGATTTCAAAACTGTGAAAAACTTACATTTTCATGTTTGGCAAGTTCTACTAAATTTTCCGAATATAGTATAAATTTTCCGACTGGGCCGTTTGAAAATTTGTTACAGTTATATGAAGAAATATTTTCAAAATGTCAACGACTTAAAAATGAGCTTGGTCTTATTTTTGCCAATGAGAGTAATTGGAGTATATCGCTGCAAGAGCAAGTGAAAAAAATTAATAAAAATAAATATATTTTTACCGAAGCATATAAATTGTTTCCCTTATTTTGATAATACCGTCGATAAGTGCTTCAGTGGAAAGAAGTTTTTCTTGCTTCGAATGTGTAAAAACTTATTTAAGAAATACAATGTCTCAAGAAAGACTTACTTCTCTTGGCAATATTTCAATTCAAAAGGAATTTCTTGAGGAGATTAGGGCAACTCATTTTATGAGGATGTTATAAATAAATTTGCTGCTATGAAGGATAGCAGAATTGATTTAGTATACAAAATTTAGGTAAGTCGTAAAAAAATATTCTACCCCCTCTATATATAAAAAAATTCTGAAAAAAAAATTATTGTGATATTTTCTTGCTTCATTTGCACTTCACGTACTTTTTCACCCGCGAGCCGCCACTGAAAATCTGACTTCTATCTAAAGATCTACCATATTTTTTGTACACATTAATAACTTCTTTTGTCCAAGCTTAGTTGACCTAATTATAACTGCGAGTAGAGGTACAACGAATATAATTTCCAGAATCTACACAGTCAGTAAATAAGCGGTTTCACTCCTGAGGACCTACAAAATAGCTTCATAGAACGTAGAGAAATTCAGTTCGAAGGGATCTAAATCTATCAACACCAATTCAGCGACTAAAAAAAGCAGCATCAAACTTGAGGAAAAAAGAAAGCAGGCTTACTTTTTCTTCAACTGTTTCTAGACTATCTGCAAGTGGAACAAACTATTGCAAAACTGTTCCAAAAAAAAGTAGTTTTTTTGCCAATATCTGCTAAAATGTTGCAGGTATAGCAATTATGAAAATGTAAGAAATTAAGTTGAGGATATCCTAAGCAAAAATGCCCCTGGTGATTTTTTCCCAAATACGATAGTTTATTGTCACCCACTCACATGTGGTTTTACATATTTAACCATATTTTTAAAAATAATTATCACTTTGTCCGTATAGTCTTATTTTCCATAGCCATGCCTATAGCCATTGCCAACATTTTCGACGTTTCATTTTTAGTACTTTAGTACCACTAATACTCCAGTGAATGTTGGCGGAAGCTTTTTTTGTGTTTTGAACTTATTTTGTTCGCTGCATTTTGAAGGTAGAGGTCAGAGTTTCGCATAAATCAGAATTATACAAGAACAGTACATTCCAAAGTGAAGTGCATTAAATACCCGTGCTTTCTTTATGTGATAAATAATCATAAATGTGTGATTATGTGAAGAATAAACTTAAACATATTCGTCTTACTTTTGAGTACTTTCTTCGAATTCTCGAAATTCTCATGATCAATAACTTCAGAAATTATATTATTTTATATTTAATAGAACTGGAAAGCTTCAAATGTCTAATTTTTAATGATCGTTTTGTTTTTTCTTAAAAATGTTGTGGACTTTTTTCTTTAAAACACTTTTTTCTGATTTATTTTTTAGGGTGTTCTATGTAAAGATTCAAATGTTAATCCATAATCGTCTTATCCCTCAAGTTGATTATCGTCTTTTGTTCACTTAAAGAGTAAAACTTAAAAATGGATGACGCGGAGGACGCTTCAGCGGTAGTTTTTATTTTCAAACTGCCGTATATGCTCAAGTTGGAGGTGAACACTATTAGTCACATATTGTAGCTACAGATTTCTTCTCTAAAATTCATTTTTAGATATAAAAAATAGTACTAGTTAGTTTTAATTTTTATAAATTTTGTTCCGGGATGTGCTTTTAATTCACATTTCTCGACCATGAAATCTTAGAAGAAGAAAAAAATCATCAGGACCACTTTTACTTAGGATATCCTTACCTTAATTTTTTTACATTTCCTTCATTTTTTTTATTTATCTTTGCTCTCTCTGCAATCTTTTTTCAGATATTGGCAGAAAACATACTTTTGCAAAAGCTTTATATTTTTTTTTGTCATCGCACAGGTCTAGCGCCTATACATTTTTTTAAAAAATTATCTGCTTCCTAATTTTCCTGATATTTGAGTTAAAAATGGGTTTAGTAAACAAAGCCAATATGGAACTGCTATTCAACAGTTATAAGAAACTCTACGCTCCTAGGCTATGTAAAAAAAAACATAAATATTTTAGAAATTCGGGAAGGGGTGTGGTCTAGACCTGCTGGCTACGTGCCTAAATCATGGTTATTGGATTTAGGCCGTCCTAAATTAAATTTCCGACGGTACGCTCATTTACACAATGCATTTCCGGATATCTCTTTCTACTACTCGACATCAAAACATTGAAAACTGAAGCACTTCCGTTTGGGATGCCTAAAATAGACCGCTGCTGCAACAAACAGTTCAGTTCCAGCAGTTGTACGAGGCGGTTGTGTTTTCGCTCGTATATTGTTTTGCCGGTACTTGAACGTTTGTTTGGTTTTGGTTTGAACTGTTTTGATTTCAATTTGTTTTTTGTGTGCTTTGACCCGATCATCAGTTCGTCGTTTGCTATAAACTAAACTTGACCTTGTTTACCCGGATCCGGTTATTAGTTATAGATATTGTTTGTGCGTGACATTTAAAGATTTTGATTTATAAACTGGAAATATTTACATAATATTTACATAAAATTTATCTACATCTTTTTTTTAATTTTCACTTTTTTTGTTCCTTTGAAAATTTAAATTTTTTATTTATTTATAAAATGGCTGAATTTAAGTGCGATTCTTGCCAAAAAATCGTTTCGGAAAAAGACTGTTACAGAATTCGCTGTAGTGGGGAGTGCCGAAGAGATTTTTGTATGGTCTGTACAGGACTGGATAAATCCACGACAAAAGTGCTCTACAAACAAAAATTCAACAACATAAGATTTTTTTGCACTGTTTGCGACTCTCCAACTCTGAAATATTTGCATGATAAAATATCAGGTCTCCAAAAGACTCAAATCTCTTCAGAATATCTCGAAGCCCTGGGTTCCTGCTTAAAGAAAAACAACGACATCCTTCCGATCATTGGCGAAATTTACGACATCTTACTCAATCATGACTCCAAATGGAAGATACTGCTAGAAAAAATTGAGGATATTCACAGCCTCCATTCTGGAATATCTGACAATATACAAGAATCCTTATTTAAATCCATTAAAGAAATTAGGCAGGATACTTTCAATCTATCATCTATTTTAATGGAATCTCAAAATGAATCTGTCAAAGTCCAGGTGCATGATTCATCGAAGGAGCAGTTGACTAAAGAGATGGCTGAGCTGAGGCATAGTGTAAAACAAATGGCACTTACCCTGGAGAAGCTTGCTGATAAGCCTAAACAACAATCAATAAAGAAGATATACACCACCGCAATATCAACCCAAACCGATACAACAGATGTCCAAATGCCTGTCAATAGGTCTCCAAAAAAAGCTGTTTCCTTCCAGCCCAACAAAACACCCATTATAGAGAAATGGCATTATGTAGTGGTATCCTTAATTCCGTCCACGTATAAATCAAATCAGCTTGTACACTACATCAAAGAAAAATTAGGAACCACGAATTTTGTGCGTTGTTTTCCTATGCTTAAGAATGCAGACACTTTGCGCTCCGATTTTAAAATTGGGGTGCAAAATAAAGATCACTTAATTCAGCTTAAGAACGCTAGTCTGTGGCCACCTGGTACCATAATTGATCCTACCAATGATTCAGTTTCACCAACCCTTATCCAAACGCCGCCCACTTCTACAGCCCATAATGTCTCATCTTCTAGTCATCAAGATGTCAATATAGATATCCCAAAGAGCCGGGGGCTGTCTCCACCAAAGCCTCAATTATTGGAATCACCAGTGACATTTGTGCCTGAGGAGGATAAGTCAGTCATGATTGGCTCTGACAGGGAGGCCATAGCAGCTTGTAGGTCATTGGCACTGGACGGTTCTAAATTAAGCATGGAGAAAACTGCAAGGAAAGATGATTTTTTGCAGTTTGATCCAATGACTCCACCAAGAGTGCGGCTGTCCCAAGATTCGGATAAAGCAAATGGTCGCTATATATTAGCCAGATTAAGGGATCCTTCCTTACTAAAGACCTTAAGGCTATTTCTTGCTTATCTACACGACCAGCCATCTAGTGTGTGTTTTGAGGGGCATACAAGTACTAGCATTAAATTATTGCTAGCTTCAGAAGGCCTTCCCAGTGACAAGGACTCCCTGCGCAAGTTGTATTATCGCTTCCACGATGCCTATGGGATTGGTTTATCTAAAGTGGACTCAGACCTTGCAGCGTATAGATCTTTCTACTCCTCGGAAAAAATTTTACGGCTCCAAAAAATTCGTGAAAGTACTGGTAAATATTATTCTAGTGGTTCACCATCAAAAAGTAAAAATTTTTAGTCAATATGACGCGAAAAGAGGATCTAGCACCCTCTAGAAAATTGACCAATAGTAATTTTAATCTTTTTTTTCTTAATATTCAGTCCTTAAGACATAAAACAGACGAATTATATCTTTTGTTAGAAGAGCTAAATTTTCCAGAAGTCATTGCCATCACTGAGCACTGGCTAAATATCAATCAACCTGTTTTTATTAAAAACTATACCACAATTGCCATATTTAATAGAACTAATTTAACTCATGGAGGCACCATGATAATGTCTTTAACCAACGATTTTTCCGAAATATCAAAGTATAATCATTTATTATCTGAAAAAGTATTTGAATTTTCTATCGTTTATCACAATACTTATGACCTTTATATTATTTGTATTTATAGAACACCTGATGCTGATGTGCAATTATTCTGCCATAACCTTCTAAGTTTGCTCGAGTCCCTTCCTGTAAAAAGCAAATTAATCTTATGTGGCGATTTCAATATTGACTTTTCCAGTGTGTGTGCTGCTCAGGAATGTCTTCAGTCCATCTTTGAGTCATTAGGAATTGCCATGCACGTCAACTCACCAACCAGAATTACTAAGACAAGTGCCAGTACTATAGATTACGTTGTATCTTCTTTCGATCCTAGCTCCGTCGAATGTAATGTCTTAAGTCCAGGTTTCTCCGATCATGAAGCAATTTTCACAAACTTTTCAATTACATCCAAAGCCAAAAATTCCTTTAGACAAGTAGGCCGTATTTTTTCGGTTAGAAATTTCATTAATTTCAAACACCTATGTCAAATAACTGACTGGGACTCTCACACTTATGATGTCGACACTGAATTTTCTTTTTCGTTTTATAAAAACTCTAACTAATATAGCTTCTGAATCTTTTCCTCTTAGGCCTATCAAAAATAAAAGAAGTAAACCCTGGTCCACTAAAGGTTTACGTATATCTTCTAAGAACATGCGGTCACTATCTCATTTAAAGAAATTTTCGGACAGTGTCTTTTTTCATAATTATGTAAAATCATACAGAAAAATTTATCATAAGACTATTAAAGCCGCCAAAGATATTTATTACAATAATAGACTTTCTAACGCCAAAAATGTAGCTAAAGAAACCTGGTCTATCGTAAATGATTTAAGAAACAAAACTCCTTTATCCAACACTATCCTTACCTCTCCTGAGGACCTAAACAATTATTTTGTAAATGTAGCCAAAGATTTGACTAAATCCGTATCTCAATCTAATGACCCAATTTCATATCTCTCTAATCATAGGGTAAACCTGCACAGTTTCTTCTTTTCACCAGTAGTTTTATCAGAACTTCGCAGTACAATTAATGATATCAAAAATAAATCTTCCTCGGGAATTGATGGGCTTACTTTAAAACTGTATTCAAGTCTGCCGGAGTGCACTCTAGAGCATCTGACTGCTTTGATAAATATGTCTTTCCAAAATGGTACTTTTCCAAGCTGCCTTAAAACTGCAATAATCATACCTCTTCACAAAGGAGGTGTTTCAGAAGAAGCTTCGAACTATCGCCCAATTGCACTTCTCCCTACGCTATCTAAGATCATCGAAAGACTGGTTAAAAAAAGGCTTTTATCATTTCTGTCTAGATATGAAATACTTACAAAACATCAATTTGGATTTTTAAGTAACAAATGCACAAGCGATGCCATGTTTTCCCTTCTTAATAGAGTTTACTCCAGCCTAAACAACCATCACGCTACGGCAACAATTTTCTGTGATTTTTCCAAAGCTTTCGATTGTGTGAATCATAATATATTAACTAACAAGCTGCAGTACTATGGATTTAGAGGGGCTCCTCTCGATTGGTTTAAGTCATATCTTAGCAACAGAAATCAAGTTGTGAAAGTTGACAACAGGATGTCTTCTTGTAGGCCAATGGAATATGGAGTGCCTCAAGGCTCGGTACTAGGCCCTATCTTGTTTCTTCTGTTCATAAACGACATGGCTAATTTAAACATTAGTGGAAAAATATGTCTCTTTGCGGACGATACCAGCTTTACGTGGAGCCACCCAGATGTCACGGACCTACATAGGATTGTATCTAATGACCTAATCACCATTAAATCCTGGTGCGATTCTAATCTCCTATGTTTGAACATCTCTAAAACGAAAGTCTTGTCTTATAAAAACACGCTGCAACCTTTTGACCTTAATGGCACCACTATTGATGTCGTAAACTCTGTAAAATTTCTAGGGCTTCTTGTAGATGATTCTTTAAAATGGGATCCACATATCGAAGCTTTATCAAGGAAGTTGGGTTCTGCTTGCTTTGCGTTAAGATCTGTTTCCGAGGAGCTTAGCTTTTCTACCTCTAGAACTGTTTATTTTGCTCTTGTTGAGTCGCACCTCAGATATGCTATTCCATTCTGCGGTACATGTTGTGCGACTAAATTTGATCGAATTTTTATACTACAAAAAAGAGCTGTTCGTTACCTACTGAGACTTAACAGTAGAACTCACTGCCGAGATTTCTTTAAAAGATATAAAATACTAACCCTTCCTTGCTTATTCATTTTGGAATCGGTTTGCTTAATTCGTAAGCATGCACCTGCTCTATTAGAGAGACCTTCTCACAACTACCCTCTCAGAAACACTGAGCACGATCTCTATCTTCCAACCCCACACTCAGAGTTAATTAAAAGATCAGTAATCTACAATGCAAAAAAAATGCATAATCACCTGCCATTTAACATCAAATCCATAATATCTCTGACTTCATTTCGCAAGGCTTTGAAATCATTCTTACTGGAAAGCGCCTTCTACACCGTGAACGAGTTTTACAACACATAAATTTATCCTTATGAACCCCTAGTGTGATAGTTGCCATTACCAACCATTTTTACCGAATTTTGTATATGTATTTTTTTAATTGTTTCGTACTTTTTTATTTTTTATTTTTTTTTTTTTTACATTATATTTATGAAAATGTTTATAACATAGTACGACTGACAAAGTACATTTCTAATGTACTTCTTTTAGGATTCTATTATATTAATATTCTAAATTCTTGATTTAAATATTATTTTTCTATAATATTTATGATGTGTTTTTGTTTTGTTTTGTTTGCTAATTTTGATGTTTGGAAACTATTTTTTTTTACAACAGCTTTGTCCACAAAATTGTAAAATTTTTTTGACAATAAAGCATTTATTTATTTATTTATTTATTTAAATCTGGTATACAGAGTGTTTTGTAAAACCTTGTCATCTTCTAAAAAATTTCATAAAAGATTTTTTGTTGTTCTTTTTTATCCAAAATACAAAATACAGTGTTCAACAGTATTTTTATTATTCCTGTAATTTTGATAATGCAGGTAGTTTACAACAAATTGTACTTGTTTCTAAAACCATTTCTCTAAGCATCTTTATGCATAAAATAACGGTTTTTATGATCAAGATTAATGCCCCTAAATGAAATTGCTATTGTACGTAGAGGCTTCAGTGCCTCCATCATATAACAAATCAAAATCCTACAACTTTTAAATTTAACAATGTCTTCTGTCTTGTAAAAATAATCCGATAATAGAAAACTCGAACTACAAGTTAAAATCAAAAAAATATTTAATTATTTAATTTTGACAAGCCTCTATGTGAGATAGTCGTGTTAAAACATATGGAGGCTTTCTTCTTGATCATAATTGAGATAAGAGACAATTGCTTAAAGCGTACAAAAGCTGAGAAAGTGTCATGTTCAGAAACATTTACAATTTGTTGTACACCCTGTACATCAAGAGCCGAAAGAAATTTTAAAACTTACTGAAAATGGTCTTTTTCTATTTAGGCATACATTTTCTTGGTCAAAAAAAAAAATTAATAAATCATTTTATGACAGTTACCGTTTATGAACATTTTGAGAAAATGGCAAAAACTCTATACGTAGTGCTTTAAAATGCCAAAACCCACAACTTAATCTAATAGTTCTGGTTGAAAATATTGAAATTTCGATTTTCTCAAAGCATTCGCATGTATAAATCCAACTGCCCAGCGGTTTATTTATATCCGACCTGTCCTCCGATGGCGATAAGTCCTATTAGTTTTAGATGTAAATCTGTCGTCAACTGCAGCAATACCATTATTAAAAAAGTTATCGAACCAACAGCTGTCAGTTTATTCGGGAGATTCATGGCTAACCTAGCAAAGAAACCACAATGATCTCTGCCTGGCAATATCTTGGAGAAACATGTGGTTTGCAAAAGGAATTTCGCGCTGTCAGCTAAGGACCCAACTTCACAATATAAAACTAAATATAAAAATGACACGTTTTTTATAGAAAGATATAAAGAAGAAGATTAAATATAATAAATACAATTGGTTTGATAGTCTAGGGAGCATGTATAAAAAGCCAATAAGGTTTAGGTGTTGTGGGTCTTATAAACCATCCTCTCCTCACTAAAGAATACATGGTACCTGCATTTTACGCAGCGAAACTCATTCAGTGGTTGGATTTGGGATAGTTAAGAGTTCATCGGAAAGTATTTCTAATTTGACAAGGTGTAAACATCAATGATAATGATTTCATTGATCCTAGAAGAAACACTATTCAGTCTTCCATTTTTCTTTTTATAATCGTTAGTTTATGTTCATATTTCAAAAAAATCGGTAAATTTCCTTTACCCGGAACTTGCCTTGTTATGACTATTTCTTTTATTAGGAACAGTGAAGTGTGACTCAATTTCGTTCAGTACATAGTTATTTAGGAACACATATTATATACTGTCTTTTTAAACATTTTTATTGGACGCTATTTTGTTCCAACATATTGGATTCCTGCCAATATTTTACCAGTTTCTACTTATGCCACACTTGATTTTTGGACATAATTTAAAATAAATTCAAGAAGTAGTTTTTCCATTGACACACATCACGATTTTGTGACGTTATGTTGAATTCGTACCAATTTATCCTTATATCATATTTAATTTTTCTCCAAAATTGAAAGTCAATTAACTGAATAGGAAGATTTTTTAAGTAATTTTTTTAAATATTTTATTTGGCCGCCATTTTGTTCCGATATCGTGAATCCGTAACACAAGATACCAGTTTATCACTATATCACACTTAATTCTTGCACAAAATCTGAAATTAATCCAATAATTAGTTTTTTTTAGGTTGATTTTTTAAATATTTTATTAGACCGCCATTTTGTTTTCATTATATTCAGTATTAAAGTATGTAATATTTGATTTTTCTGCAAAATTTGATGTAAATTGGATAATTAGTTCTTTTAATAATAATTTTCATAGCGTTTCACTAAGCCGCCATCTTGTTCCGGCAAATATATATAAAATATTACCAGATCATTCCCATATGACCCTTAATTTTTGACTAAATTTGAAGTCAATCTGATGAGTAGCTTTTAATCTATGCCACGAACTGACATACATACCGACAAAGCGACAGAATTAATATTAATTAGAATATTAAACATATTTTTTGGCATCTAGGGATGCTAAAACATGAAGATATGTAAAACCTGAGAGGGTGAGCTTTTCAATTTGGTCGCCATTTTGAATTATTACCACCGTTTACTAGTTTGTCTCTATACCACAATTAGTTTTAGCAGACAATTTGATATCAGTTGATTAAGTAGTTTTTTTAGGTTGAATTTCTAAATATTTTATTAAGCCACTATTTTGTTCTGCCATCTAGAATTCGTACGAAAATTTAACTTTGTGTAAAATTTGAGATAAATTAGATAATTAGTTTTTTTAGTAATAATTTTTTTAACGTTTCACTAGGCCACCAGCTTGTTCCGCCATTACATTTGAGATACATTGGATAAGCACTTTTTAGTAATAATTTTTTTAACATTTGACTAGGAAATTGTGTTTTGCCATATAGGATTTTTACCAAAATATTACCATATGAACCTAAATTTTTAACCACAATTTAAAGTCAATCGGGTAAGAAGTTTTTTAGCTATGTCGCGAACAGACAGACCGACGGAGTCGGAAAAACATGGTTTTCGTCATCTAGAGACCCTAAAATGTAAAGGTCTGAAAAAATCTCGGAGGGTAATTTTTTTTATGATTACAATATTTCCCTTTGACGAGGGAAATAAAAAGAGTAACTTTCTTTTGTCAGTAACTGAGATGTGTGGTGGAAGAAGGGGTGGATCCAGGATATATTTTAACAATTTGTAATGTAGATTCTTTAAACATATAAGTTTTGTTATTTAAGTTCAATATACCCCACCATTTGTTTATTTCACTAGGGGCATCCAACATTTTAACTTTGTTGTTGGCCTTGAAATTTTTGGGCCTGACCTTAATAATCTCTATAATATCTTATCAATAAAACTGAATAGGGTGAAATATAACCTATTTATAAAAAATAAAACCGGCCTCAAGAAGAAAACACTAAAAATATAATATAATTCCATTTTGGAAATTTGGACAAAAACATTAGATAGACATTACAGTTGAAATATTGGGCATCAATACTCATTTTATTTTTTTGTGATGTACTTACAAAATAAATCTTAATTGGACGCTTACTCCATAAACTCAAATTTCAAAGATGGAATAAAATTATTTTTATAATTTATTTTTAAAAGTCGATTTTATTTTTTATAAAAATTAATTAGTCATGGGATTCATCTTACGTTGCTCTAACAGACGTCATTTTCATTTTTTTCTATGAAACTCTGTAAACTTTAAATTGCATAAGAATAATAACAACCTCTCTGAAATAGAAACGCACATCTGTCAAGTCTCACATCCTTTCAGTCTGGACTGAACTTTCAAATCTGATAAAACTTTATGAAATGCACAACGCAAACAAGATTAACTCAAAAATGTAATTTTCGAGAAGCTATTGCTTTTATCAATAATAAAATCTGGACAGCTCAGAGATTGATGACCTGATGCACTCGTTGGATGCCGTGTAATAGATAACTTAAAATGATCACCTTTATTACCTTGCACGTTATGTACCTACTGATTAATACTTGCAGGCGAAAAAAAATTAATGGAAAGATATCTAATGAATATTTTGAGCTTGCTGAGCGAAATGATAAGCATTTAAGCAGAAGATAAAAATTATAAAAAAAAATGTTGCCTTGTATGAGTAAAAATTTAAGAAATAAATTTGCTTTCTCGACTAAACACCCAAGAAACTTAAATGCGAGTTTCCGATCGCTTTAAAAATTATAGAGCGCCAAGGAGAACTGCATGAGCATCCACCAATGACGTTGTTATTAATATTCCTTATCGAGATTTCACTCATGAAACTTAAATGCTAGGTGTCTATCGTTAAATATCAAATTTTTGCTACGATTTTTATACAAACGTCCAAAAATCCTGGGAAATTATATCTCTCGGCTCAAATTGGTTCGTCATTGTTCAGACAAAATACAGCCTACTTTATATTTTATTTTGTACAACCATATAGGGTTAGTAATTGCTCAGTCAGTGTTGGTTTATATTCTACTCTTCCATTTCAAAGTGTCAAAAATATTTAGATACCATAAAAAGTTACATTGTCATATAAGAAATGGAGAGTACCTACAAGGCTGAATTTAGATAGAGAATTTAAGTATATACCCCAACTGAAGTCGTAGAAAAAATATATAGTGTATTACACGTTTGTAAACTTTTTAAACTCATATGTTTTCTGGTCCTCTCATACTTCTCGTGACACCACACTGACACATTCGTGTGCATACCATTGCATTGATATTGACAAAACGTAATCTATTAAAGCATTGCGGAGGTTGACACTATATTTTGCCACTAGTAAGATATTTAACAATTGGGTCTGGCACAAAACAAGTTAAAATTGGATGAATACAGAAGAATGAAAGCTATAAAAAGACATCCAAGTGGCCCAACGGTGACTCTGTTGTTAGATAGTCTTCAAATGAGAGAGGGTCTGACACGAACCCTTAAAGGTCGTTCTGGACTGCATTTTAGAAGGAGTGTGAGGCGTAGGTATAACTTAAAAGAAAAGTGATGTATAGCTACACTTTTTCCAGAAGAGCTCGGTTGTGATAAGGTACTTATTTTAATTAACAATAAAGTGCCGCCTGATGGAGGCAGAAGGTAAAAGCGCGAAAGATGAGTGAACTGGACTGAGCAAAAAGGGCACCATAGGTCTAGTTTTTGAATATCATTATTAATACTATTTCTATTAGTAGCACTGCTATTAATTGCACTGCACTTCGCGTCGATTATGACTATACTTAAAATGTACTACGATTGGACTTAAGGGTAAAGGTTTCCCAATCCTCAGTGAATGGTTGAATCTTCAAATAATTTTTTTCACTTCCTGACGAAAATTAATTTTAAATAGGTCCCTACTGACGACCATTGAATACAAAAAATCCTATCTGCCGCTATTATAATTTATTTCAACTTACATTTTATTATATCAATAATATAACAACTAATATTATGTACATACTTCTAAATTTTCAAAACAAACTGAATGCAGAGAAGTACCCGCTGAGTGTAATTCGCTCAGACGTCTATCAATAACAAAAACTAGACAAGATTGCGGACGATGACGCGATACACCGGCAACTTTAAGCGAACCAGACATGAGTAATTTTAAATTGTGCAGCACGTTTCTTGTTAATTCCGTTTCCAGCGTTTTGAAAAATTGTAATTGCTTTATCTTCTCGAAATAAATTGGGCACTCGAGAATTTTTACGTGGTCAGATTTATTAACTTGTCCAGTTTGTGTTCTGCGGTTTATCAAGTCCCTGTCTTTTATTTTATCATGTAGAAAAACAGGTTTTCATTATGATATTGCATAAATTCAAAGTAATTCTTTGTCTCATTAAGTAAGTAAAAATGTTTGAAGTAAATAACTGGTTTTAACTCACACTTGCTTCTGATTCACACATAGGCGAATCGTAGAATCGTTTTTAGCAGATGGCTCATACTACTAATCAACCAATAACGCCGCATTTTTAAGGTGTTTTTGCAAGAAAGTCCATTTTAGCTAGTCATCTGTAATTTTACTAGTTTTTATTGAAAAATCTCTTATATTTATATAATATTATCTTCACTGATTAATTTTATAACTTGAATTGGTATATTATTAGCAAATATTGCTTTCCGATTCTTGAAAGAATAATAACATTTTGGCCTTGGTAATAAGTGGAACCACATTTTTGAGGCACGTTCTTTGTCAATAGCGTCTGATGTGTCATCGCAAAATAGTTCCAATACGTAATTTTCTCACATTTAAATTTTTTTTTGTTTATCTAGCAGGGTCAGAGGGAGGTCTTCTTTTATATCTCCCAGCTTGTTCCTTCATATTATAATGCAAGTTAAAGAATTCTGTATCAAACGCTCCAATTCATTGCACATTTCTTCCATTCATTTTTCTTTAGGTTGACCTGTTTCCCGTTTAATTGTTCTGTTGATAATGTTGTGCTGTGTTTTATTGGTTTTTGATTTTCTTTTTTTAGCCATTAGCAGGACTATTTCATTTGTCATTCAGCGCTTCTTTGTTATTTATAAATGTTTCGTTTGTTTTCTATATTCTTGTGTATGTGATTTATAAATTTTGTCCAATTTAATCATTGACCTCAATTTTCTCAATGTTAGCCGGTGTTTCAATCAATTCTTTAGAGAGAGAATGTCTGATGATATTATTTTAGAGCCGAGTATCGTCTAAACGAATGTACTTTTTTTTATAAACAATTTATAATAATTTATCCCCATATGTGGTGAAGACAGATGTCATGATGATAGGTTATAATATATATTCATTTTAAAAAAATTAAAAAGAAGCATTGATATAAACAATATCATCAGATACTGAAATAAACGTATATACGTATACAATATTTCAAAGAGGTAAGCCTAGCTGAAGTGAATATATATTGATATTGCATGATCAAGACCACTATCAGGGTCTTTGTATATTATTATATCTTCACCCCATCTATACACGTATACAAAATTTCAAAGCAATAGGTTAAGTAGAGGTGGTTCAAAATTAGTTTCAAAGAATAATCAGAGTTACCGTCAACGTCAAGATCAAAAAATGTTTGTTATAACACCGGATAGATGGAGCAATAGGTCAACTGAAAGCGGTTAAAAATTATCATAGTCACGGTAAGTCATAATATTTTTGTATTTGTATTATATTGTCATTGGATTATATTTACACATTTAAGTTTTAAGGCAATAGATCAAGTGCAAGTTATCTAAAACTCATTCTGAATCTATATAAATATATGTCAAAAATTTCAAAACAGTGGATTAATTCAAAAGGATTCAAAATAATTAAAAAAAAATAATATAGTGAAAGACACCAAATTACTTTATGCCACCGGACATATGTAGGATATAAATTTTAAATCAAAATAAAAAATTATTATAGTTGAATTGTTTCAATATTAAGTCTAGGTTTGACCGGCAGAGACCCAGAAGAGGCTAAATAACTTGTACAAACAAACGCTTAAAATTCTTAAACTATAATAAAAAAACATATTTTCTCACAATTTTCAGGCGAGTTAAGAAGCATGAGAGAGAAACAATAATTTTAAAAATTAAAATAAGTTGCGAATAGAAATTCCCAATAACTCCCAAGATTTTAAGGATACTTAAGGAGTTTATTTTCAATAAATTTTTTAAGAAATGCATACACTCAAAAAAAAATAAAATACATTTTCAAAATAAAAACGTGTTTTAGAGCATTTTGAAAATAATTTTAGACATAGATATTATAATAAAAAAACATATAGAAACGGAACTCTAAGACTTTAATTTTTTTACCGCAATCTTCTTCCACGTAGTCGCACTTTTCACATTCTGAGTCTTCTTTTCCTACTTCGTTGTACTTGTTATTTTATTATTTAAAAAGTATTAATAATTAGGACTGTACATATATTATTTTTAGCGCTACAAACTTTACCAGGATGTAATCAGACGTAAAAATTCCAATTTGAAACGAAAAATACAGATATTACGGTTTGAGAAAATATTTTGTGTAGATATTGCAGTTCAAAAAAGAAAACTAAAGACTGCTTCATTTTTTAAACACTAGTAATATCACTATAATCAATTATTTCGACAGGAAGGAATGCAGACCAGTCTTAGATTCAAATAACACCTAAAATTCAGAAATAATTTTTTTTTAGATATTTTGTTTTGAAAATAAGCTCCATTTTAGAAATTATAAAATATTTTATATTTTAGAGATAACGGGCGATTGAAAAGTTTTCAATTTTCTATTTTTCTAAAGTATGTGTTATAAAGATTTTTATAAAAAACCTTCAGGATTCCAAAAAGTCTTTTCCCCTTTCATATTTGGGTTAGACTACAGCGAGATAATAATGGAAAACTTTTTTTTTGTTTATTATCTACACCAGAGAGTGGGGAAAATTGGTAGTTAACAACATGTGTTATGGAAATAAAATATTTATATTTTTAATCTATCCTAAATTTATTTAAACATAAATTCTAAAGTTATTATTGAAATATTAAATCCAGAGTAATCTATAACCGCGCATTACTTTTCCAAAACTATACGCCTGTAGAGAAGCTCAACAATTAGTAATAATTCATAATAAAACCAGGCAATAATAATTTAGCAGCTCTATAGCTAACTGCCGGAACAAAAACACGAATGCTGGAAGCTGAATGTAAAAAGCCGGTTTCCAAATGATGAAACCTAATCTGCATTGTAACCATAGTAACTTTGAAAACCTCCTGTTTTCGTGCCGGCAAAGTGCGAAGTAAAATATTTTCTGGCTCACCACAATTATTTTGCGCCCGTCTGGTAGTCAATTAACAGTATTCTGCTGTCGGGTTTGTGTGCAGGTTT
This sequence comes from Kuschelorhynchus macadamiae, assembly GCA_030620095.1. Taxonomy (NCBI): domain Eukaryota; kingdom Metazoa; phylum Arthropoda; class Insecta; order Coleoptera; family Curculionidae; genus Kuschelorhynchus; species Kuschelorhynchus macadamiae. The sequence continues at coordinate 1,768,215 of JAUTXW010000961.1, read as the reverse complement.
TATGCGAATAGGCTGTGAATTATATTGCTGCAAATTCGGTTTTCATTAAAAGTGAAGTCATAAAATTAAATTAACCGAATTTGTCCTTTTGACTCTGTTTTCACCTAAACATTGATTTTATTTTCTGGATAGGTGGGAATTCAGATAGACATTAAATTAGAATTTTTTTGACACAGTACTATATATATATATATATATATATATATATATATATATATATATATATATATATATAGGAGGTGTTATGTCGTGGACATATTTCAGGGGATGTCAAAGTTTCAATTTTTTTTTTCGTTTTTTTCAAGTACATTCCGAGATAATTAGTTCAAATTTGGTACATGTATTATTTTTAAGAACATCGCGTAAAAGTTTATCTTTCGGAACTGAACCATGTATAAATTCTGATATAAAATTTAAACTTTCTCTTCCTTTCTTTAGTTTTTCAGTCTTTTGCATTATCCTCGTATCTGGTTAGTTTTCGACTTATTTGCAAAATTGGACATCGATGCAAATTAAATGTAGGCGAAATAATGAAACTCGTTTTTTGCGTATTCCTCCAGTAAATTCTAAGGAAATTAGTTCAAATTTTGCACATGGATTATTTTTAGGAACTTCTACAATAAAACATCAAAATTGTTCATCTCAGTACGCAGGGTGTTAGATTTTTGCATCACTTACAAGTTTATCTTTCGAAACTTTTTTTTGGAACAGCCTGTATGAATTCTGATATAAAATTTACACCCTCTGTTCATTTCTTTCGCTCTTTATTCTTCTGCATTGTTTTCGACTTATTTGCAAATATTGCCATCGATGCAAATTGAATGTAGGCTAAATAATGAAACTGGAAAAAAACTAGTAGGCTGAGGCAGGTCATTTGTTAATTTTGTTTTTGATCTGACATTTTGTAACAGATAATTTTTTGTTTGACGTTTCCGCAGTTGTTTCGAGTTATTGATGGTTGAATTCACAAATCAAGAATATGCTGAAATGCATTTCATTTATGGACTTGCCAATGACAATTATTATGTAGCCAGACGACTCTATGAACCGAGATATGCAAATCGAAGGGTGCCCAATCGACAAACATTCGGAAAGGTACATAATCGGCTATGTGAAAATAGATCAGTCAAGAAATTCGCACATTTAACAGAAACAGATAAAACGGTTAGGACTCCTGAAGTCGAGGAAGAAGTACTGAATGCAGTAGAAAATAATCCTGCTAACAATACGAGAAAAATTGCAGCAACACTTAACATTTCATTTGTACTTGTATGGAAAATTTTAGTAAACAACTTAATGTATCCTTGTACATCGCACGTGATTTCCCACTACGTTTAAATTTTTGTCAGTGGTTCCTACAAATGCTAGTCCAAAATCCATTATTTGGAAACACGATTTTATTTAGCGATTAAGCAAATATTTCAAGGAATGCCATAAATAATTTTCATAACAATCATTTTTAGGCAGAAGAGAATCCGCATTTGTTACGCGAATTTTCAGTAAATGTGTGGGCTGGCATTTTGGGAAATTTTTTGATAGGACCATTTTTTCTACCAGCAAAGCTAAACGGATGATATCGTCGATTTCTGGCAGACGAACTCCCAGTATTACTAGAACATGTATCAATTATTTTTGCACCAGCACATTTCACCTTAGAGGTGAGGGAGTTTACAAATCAGTTTTAACAACCGTTGGATAGAGCGAGGGGAACTTCAGCCATGGCCCCCTAGATCTCCAGATCTGAATAACTTGAATTTATTATTTTGGGCGCATCTGAAAACATTGGTGTATCAGACCCCAATCCAGATTGAAGAAGATTTAAGAAACAGAATAATGGCATCATGTGACATTACAAAACTCCTGGAATATTTGACAGAGTCCGTCAGTCGATTAAGCGAAGACTTGATTCTTGCATTTTAGCAAGAAGTGGACATTTTCCACACCTTTTATAATTTTGTTTTGTTTTTAATTCAACTTTAATAATTTTATCTGATTGCTCATTATCCTGTCGATTGATTTAAAATAAAAATATGTCAATACTTAAAATAATGTAAATTAGAACAGTTTGAAGAAATGACCAGAGAGTTTAAGTTTTATCAGAATTCATACAGGGTGCTCAAAAAAAAAGTTTCGAAAGATAAACTTGTAGGTGATGCATAATATATATACATATATATATATATATATATATATATATATATATATATATATATATATACAATTAGTAAATAGAGTATTTAAACAAAGACTTAATAAATTTTACAATAAAACGAACAACTCAAAAGCCAACACAAACAAAACTAATAATAACTATTTAACACTACCATACATAAAAGGTTTATCTGAGCAACTTAAACATCTATTTAACAAATATAATATAAATGTTGCACACAAGGGCTTCCATTTATTAAATCAAAATTTCACTTCTCTAAAAACCAAGACACCTAAAATGAAAAAAAGCAATGTTATATATGAGATCCCGTGTGGAGATTGCGCTGGAGTTTATATTGGACAAACCAGCCAATATTTAGGCTCGAAAATTAACTCTCATAAATATGATAAAAGGAATCCCACTGCCCTTTCTAAACACGAAATCCAAAAAAAACATAAATTTAATTTTAGTGAAACTAAAATTCTAAAAACCAAAAACAACAAACGCAAGCGGGAAGTTTACGAGTCTATTGAAATTAAGAAAAATAAAAACTCAGTAAACGACAAAAAAGATATCAACCTTGTAAGCAAAATTTATTTTGACATTATTTAATTATTTTCTCACATACATTTGAAAAACTTAAAAATAATAATCTTAGACAAAATAAAATTACTTTCTGAACCGCCCGGTAAAAACTTAAAAAACGTCAAAAAACAAAAAAAACCATAACATCCTACCTATCATACGTATCTGCTCTTCAGTCAATAACTGTTCGTCGTCCTTCATGTGTGTATTGTTAAAAATGTTTGTCCAAATAACGCGAACAGCGTCGCGTCGTGCCTTTTGTGATTTTAAACACCTTTGGATAATTTAATTACTAATATACGTTTCATGGTAAGTCTGTCTTGTTTTACTAAAGTATGTAGGTTCTCTAATTTAAATTATTTTAGAAAGTATTTTTGAGAAAGGCACGGAGCCACCTGCCGAAACGTCAAATTTAAAATGAATAGATGACTAATAATTTTTGAGAATTGTTTTAATGCTATGAACTTATAACCCAAGAAAAATCTAGTAACTATATATACACGGATGTTCAAGAAAAACTAACTCAAAACTATATATATATTTATAAATATATATATATATATATATATATATATATATATATATATATATATATATATATATATATATATATATATATATATATATATATATATATATATATATATATATATATATATATATATATATATATATATATATATATATATATATATATAAATATATATATATATATATATATATATATATATATATATATATATATATATATATATATATATATATATATATATATATGCGCTAGAGTACGTACTAGCCTCTTAACAGAAACACATGTCTAAAATTGATTCATGTCCCACTCAGACAACGCATTTCAAATTTGTATTAAAAATATACTTTATGGTACAAACACGATGTATAAAAATATACAACTAAAAGCTAAAAACTAAAATATAAAACTAGCGACGAAACGATAGGACATCAAGACCGTGTGATTCCACATCTAACAACAAAAGTAAGTTTGTTTGATTTTTGACAGGCACGAGCCACGATCACTATGGCAACAATCTTTTAGTTTAGATTTGTGGGTTATTGAAGCAGCCAAACAAAGTTAAAGGTAAAGTTATTTTTTTAAATTGTCTTAATTACCTTTGTTCTATGTTATGATTTTACTAATATGATCAAATGTTATTTAGTCACGTTTTTTATAGTCGGTTGCACTTCCTATGGGCTCAATTTTTTAATACCTCTATGCTTTACAAACGGCCCTAAATGTCTTTGCTAGAGTTTATATTTAACATAATTTAGATCTCTGCCCCCAGACAATATTTCGCTCTTGCTACGCAGTGGTGTAATTCGCCAAACTTCTGAGATATTTCCTACATTAAAATAAAAAAGATCCTATAAAGATGTTTCCAATAACGCTTAATTTCTGTGATACAATCCTATTTGTACTGCATAATATTAATAAAAATAGTTACAGTAATAATAATAATAATAATAATGATAATAGTAATTTAGTAATTCCAATTTGACACTGTCTAATCCCAAGAATCATGATTTCATAATAGACCAGAGCCGTAAAAGCTTCCGTTCTATGAAGTTTAAATTTATTATAAAAACTGTACTAAAAAGGGTAACAAGATAGTATATATTTTATTGTTTTGAAGTAAAAATAGGTAGAAAACTCGTCTATTGTTACATGTTTAATCATTTATTATATTTAAGTTTATGTGAAAAATGATGTCTTCGATCAATTCCAAAAATAAGTATTAGACACGAGGTTTCCTAGTTTTTCTATTCTTTTATTATTTGCAGCGCCCATAAAGAGAATCACTAAAATTTAATAGTGAGGGCACGACTGATTCACAAAATTTGTTTTAACTTCATAGTTAAGACTATGTCTTTGAAAATAGATAAATTTACAAGCTGAATATCTTTCCATTATAGCTACGATTGTTATAGTTAGTTTACGATATAAGTGTTTTAAAGACTGATATTACGACTCGAGAAGGAACTAAGTTTTACAATTTGAATATTGTGCGGAATTTTGTCTACTTTCGTAAAATAATATTTTAACTGTATGAAACTATACTTGACAAATTTATGTTTGAAAATAACAATGACATCTTTTCAGATAAATCATCCAAATATAAGCTATTTTGAAATTTGAATTTTTATTAGTAGACCTAAGTTCATTTTTTAGTTGTATTAGTTACGTCAAAGTCAGATACAAAGTGATAGCACGTAAAAATGTCATAATTAAATAAGTGATTCTGAAGAAAGTTTACTATCTAATATAGAAGCAGTGGCCAATGAAGCAATTTCAAAAAACTATATTTTTACTGTTTACAATAAGTAAAAAACTGTTTTAGAAACGTTTTGAATTTTAATGTTTCAATAAATTCAAGTGTTGTAACGAATTCATTACTGCGTTAGTGCTGTAATAGAAGCTATTACAAAACTATTGGAATATTATCATTACTAAATCAAAGTAGCTAAAATATCTAACAAAATCAAGGACAGATTTCAAAAAAGCAGTTTCTTTTCAGACTTTTTCATATCTTAATACAAAAAAATATTATTTTAATATAATTAATCTTTTGTCAAAAGCCTGACAATCATTTTTGCATTTCTCATAAAAAAACTGTTTACGCTCTATATTTAAATTTCAAAATATCTCGGAATCGGTTCCTTCTAGCGGTTTATACCAGGACAATCTTTTTTTAAGTAGATATAATACAAATTTTAAGGTCGGCTTTTAAAAAAATCGTATTTTCTAAATTTTATTATTCATTTAAGTCTTTGGAAAGCACGATTCTCCCCTTGACTGACAGGGTACCATAAATAAAATTGCAAGAATTCTGCGGAGATTAGCACAATCTTTAATACACATAAATTTTTGGGCAATGCTTGAGGTCACCAAAAGATGTAAGTCCTTTACAATCTAATATAGAAGAAGCAGTTTATAGAATTCATTGTTCATGCAGTAAATTGTATATAGATAAAATTGGACGGTCTGAGTCTGCCAGACTTAAGGAACATGAAAAATGTATATGAAAGAAACAAATTGTTTAATCCGCTGTCGCTGAATACCAGCACTCAACAAGACACATGAATAATGTAAAAGATACCAAGATTCTTGCCTCAGTCTTGGGTTATTATAAACGAAAAATTAGAGAACATATTGAAATCATCCTGAAACTTTCAATAGTACTACATCATGCCAATTATTATAGTGAGTCTCGCTTCGGCGGGCACAGGTCGGACATAAATCCCTGAACTTTGCTCATCGGAGCTCATTCAGTGTTTTGATCTTGTGCAGTCAAGATCCCTGAAGATGCCTTGTGCAATAGCAGGCAAAACGTCGGAAAGTAATTACAATTTGACACGGTCTAAACCCAAGAAGCATGATTTCTTAAGTGATGCCAGCCGTGAATAACTTTCGTACTATGTAAAGTATTTACGTAATAAAATCTCTCCTATATATAGTGCTTGAGTTATTTGCGGACTAGCCACTTGCTTCCGAGTTGTTTTAGATATGTTGTGTTTCGGGTCAATCAGCTTCTGTTACTGTAACCTCGTTTCCCTATTAGATACCTTAATTATAATTACCGGTCGATAATAAATAGTCTGTAATAAATAAACTGCAATTACTCAATGAGATTGTTTTCCAAAATCCCGATAGGTCACATAGTACTCGGAACTAAATATTGTTCTGCTTTAACTCAACTAAATAATACCGAAACTAACAAACAACGTTGGGGAAACTGAGAACGTTGTAGGTAGTCCACCAGTATTGGCTATGCAAGCTATATGAACGGCGGAACATATTATATGGCTTTCGTATTCCATTTTTAACTTTGATTAGTTTTGACATTACCTAATTAATACGGACATTAACTAATTTCCGTCTTAAGCCTTAACATACAACGTTTCAGATTCACCTAAGGAAAAAAAATTATACGAACTCCAAGGCGTTATTTTCGAAATATTTACTAGTTTTCAAGATATTCAATATTCTATTACATTAAAATCACTTTGTATGAATTAATGAAATTCTGTTATTGGGTTATATGCTATTAGTGCTTTAATTATCGTAGAAAATATTCGGTGAATAACAACCACCAAAATAATACTGGCCATAAATTCGATGCTACAGCACCATACTCTAACTTCCCGTTTAAATCCATTAATTACAAAGTTTTTAGAGAAATAATGACGTAGTTTGGGTTACAGAAATATTTTATGTAAAATTTTTAAAATTTGCTAACTTTGGTAATTCATATTAATAACGAATATGCTGTATATATTGCATAGTCATGCTGAATAGATTGCTAATTTGTAATTATTAAATGATGGCTTTTTCGTAATATATTGAAAAAAGGAAAAACTCTTTTATTTTTTTCAAAAAATATAAACTTCTCAGTCAAGTATATTTTTCGTGTAAGTACATGTGAGGCTTGTGCTACATACTGCAAATTTTAAAGAAAATATTATTATTATTACACTTAAAAATAACTTAAATTCAAATTTTTTATTAATAATTCTAGCTTAGTTTCAACTAAAAATAGCACACAGGGCCATCTAATTAATTTCTGAAAAACTTGGGAGTGTCACTCAAACCGACTCCCAAAATAGTTTGCTATTGCCTTTTAAATAGGCCTATATTCATTGAATTCGGATACGGAGTTCAGAAGATATTTCCATTTAAATATTTCGTCATCAGGTTCCCCCATCCTTATTCAAGGTAATATGAAAATAAGAACCAAAGTGATAGGAAATTAACTCACCTTTCCAATGGGGTAATCAAAGTTGTATCTAGTTCTGGGAGTTTTACAGAATTTTTGAAATTTAATTTTCACCCTGACAACTGCATCAATTTCAAAACTTAAAAATATTTTCAGACAATTGCTCTTGGACACTTGTATATATTTTTTTTAAATGCTAACATGAAGGACTTCGGAGATATGGACAGCGAAAGCCTGTATAAAAATAATAAACAGAGAGTGATTTTCTTAAAATTTAATTACACACTAGACAATTTCTTTAATTTTTTTAATAGCATATAATATATTTTTGTTATATTTTAAGAAATATCTCAAGAAATGCTTATACATATGTTGTAGGTATATTTTGTTTCATAATAGAAATACGCATTAATGGTATGGCCTACTCTACCATAAAGATACCTGAAAAAGAAAAATGTAAACTAGATTTAAGACATTTATCATATCGTAAGGCTGAAAATGGATAAAATATTGAAACGCAAGCTCAGCCGTGACAAGAAATGTTCAAGAACATGATATATGTATTGCTGCGGTGATTCAAAGGGACTGAATAGAAAATGTCTTTACTTACTTTGCTTTTTTAGGAATATCATCGAGGAACATGTAAATAGAAAAATATTTAGGATACATAAATCTGTAGTATAAGAAAAGACACAAAGTGACAATGCAAAGATATGAAAACATATTTTAATATCGTTAGGACGTTTTCATTTTTATTGAAGTTCGTTTCTTATTGTATTTTTTTCGACAGATTATGACATCTTTCTGTTTGTAACAAAAAACGCGCCTGATTGTGTTTTACGTCAACATGTTTAAAGCTTAAAGAAGTAAGTAATTTTGATTAAGAATCAATTCGTCGTTTTTTAATTTTCTTTTTACAAATCGTTATAGGTTGTAGGGGAAAATCCCGAACACGGAAATGAGAAGGAGTAAGTAATATCAATTAAAAATGTTCGGTTCTTTCTAAAAATAGATCAAAATTAGAATACAGGAACTAGCAAAACATTCCGAAAAACACGTTCTCCCATTTCCATCGGTCGGTCCTTGCGTGACATAGCTCGGAAATTGCTTATCAGATTGACTTCATGTTGTAGTTAAAAATCAAGGATCATATGGGGACGGTATGGTTATACAGAGTGTTCGGGAACGACGTCAGGAAACTTAATACCGTGATTCTACATGAAAAAATAATGGTAGCAAGTCGTTTAAAAAAATGTCAAAATCTCACTGGTTTCCTAGTAACGACCAAAGTTGCATTTTTGATTTTAAATTTTGGGAATATTTAATTTATCTCTTTACGGATCAACTTGATATTTGACACATAGGTTTAAGGTAATGGACGCTGTTATCCAAAGGTAAAAATGTTTATTTAAGTCGCTACCGGAGGGCACTTTACCTACAACTGAAAACTTATTTCCGTGAAAACTTTTTTATTTTGGAAGAAATTGTCAAAATTTAGTTGCCATCTTTAGGCCGATGAAATGTGCATCAAATAATATACTCTTACTTCAAATCGATAAATCTTACCGTTTAGCCGCAAATCGATATTAAAGTTTTATTCAATTAAATTATAACAATACAACAAATAACAGCGTAACACAACTAACACACTTTATAATAAATTATAAAAATCTCCACCATTAACTTCGATACATTTTCTAACGGCTTTTAGAAAATGTATCCGAACACGATGAAAAACACCGGATCACAGCCATTTATTATTCGAAATCGTCTAAGTTATTGACTGCAGTTTTATACACCAACGTCTTTAAATACCTTCAGAGGAAAAAATCCATTTGGTTAAGGTCTGGGGAACGGTGTGCCCAAGGGAGTGCTCGGCCTCTTTCTATCCAGCGATCCGGAAATACCTCATTCCGATATACACGGACGTTAAGACTGTAATGTGGCGGCGTCTTGCAAAAGCCACATCCTTATTAATGATCGAAGAGGAACATCTTCTAATATGTCAGGAACATATTTTGTAAAAAACTTAAATAAAGTGAGGTCCTACGGGACAATCGCCTATAATGCCGGCCCAAACATTTAACATGAATCTTCGCTGATGTCCCCTTTCTACATAAGCATGTGGGTTTTCAATAGCCTACTGATGTGTGTTATGTAAATTCACTATTCCATCGCGTGTAAAACCAACTTCATCAGTAAATAATATGATATTAATGAAAGAATTATCATTTTCATATTTATGTAAAATAGTATTACACATGTTTAGGCGTAATACCTCGTCACCACCAGAGGTTGCACCTTTTGCAAATGGAGAGGATAAAGAAGTTCTTCATGAATTACCTCCCAAGCTGTAGATTTCGCCATTCCTTCTGCAACGGCAATTTTCTGAGTACTGACACCCGGGTTTTTATCTATCGTTTGAATTATTCTGTCTTCTGCCTTAACCGTTCTAACGGACTTGGCTCTTCCTGTGTCATATTTGCGATGCGTAAATGAACCTTGTTCATCAACTCATCTATGAACACTCACAAAGGTTTGAGCATGAGAAACATTTCGGTCAGGGTATGCTTGTATGTAAAGCCGATATTCTACATTCAAATATTGATAAGCCATTTTATTTTAGACAAGTTTTTCAAACTGAAAAGTAGAGTAAATGTCAAATTTCATTTCTACTGGTATTAATAAATGTGCCTTGACTACGACATTTAAATCATAATAATTTAATTGAATAAAATTTTAATATCGATTTGCGGCTAAACGGCAAGATTTATCGATTTGAAGTAATAGTACATTATTTGAAGCACATTCCATCGGCTTAAAGATGGCAACTCAATTTTTACAATTTTTTCCAAAAACAAAAAGTATTCACGAAAATAAGTTCCCAACTATAGGTAAAGTGCCCTCTTGCGGCAACTTAAATAAACATTTTCACATTTAGATAAGACCCTCCATTTCCTTAAACTTATCTGTCAAATATCAAGTTGATCCGTAAAAAAATAAATTAAATATTCTCAAAACTTAAAATTAAAAATGCAACTTTGATCAGCCGTTACTAGGAAACCATTAAAATTTTGATATTTTCTTAAATGACTTGCTTCCATTATTTTTTCATGTAGAATGACGGCCTTAAGTTTCCTGACGTTGTTCCCGAACACCCTGTATTTTGGTGAAAATTCAATATGGCGAAACAAAATGAAAAAAAATCATTGTTTAAAAGCTATTGACGGAATGGACCTCAAATTTGGCACAACAATAAATTGTAATGCGAATTTTTAATGACAAAACAAATTCACGGCCTAATAAAAAGTTTAAATATTCAGTAAAATTCCATTCCCTCGAAGAAAAACCTTTTCATGGAGGAAAATAATGAATGACATAATTTATTTTTTCAGACTATGTAAGTAAAGTTATGAAAAATAAATTATGATATTAATAATAATACTATAAAAATAAATTTCAAACAAATTTATGAAATCTATAAATTCGCCTTTACCCAGAATTTTTCTCGTACAGAATTCAACTACGAATGAATTTTTACCGATTATTTAAACATTTGAGTAGGCCACTACTAGCAGACCCCGTATAGTTGGGGTCCATAGAGAGATTTCCGAGTAACATGACTCCCGGGCCGCCACTGTTGGACTCGCAGAACGCCCGGAGGCATTTAAGCAAAATGTATCATTATATAGTCCATAGTGTGATTTTCCCTGCTCTGATTGGTCGAGATCAAACGCTGAAACGTTTTACCAAACGTGACTAAAATCCGGTCCCCTTCTCAAAGCCGAATCGGACCAAACGTAGGTACGTGTTGCCAAACTGCACTAAAACGAAATGCGTTATGCCTTAGATCGAATAGCAAGAAGCCTTAAATGAAATAAAATTTATTGCTTTTGGCTTTTTAGGAGGATTTTTTAACATATTAAAATTGTAGCAGTCATGGCCTGACAAATTTTTATTGTTGCCTAAATTTTTTTTTTTGGATATTTTATGACCCATGTTAGTTTCGTACTACCTGACTGGTGAATATCAGAGATATGGATTCTCAAAGGTGAATTACAAGTTCCTTGTTAGCTCTCACCTTGAATTGGTTTTTAAAAGTTTAGTTAAAATAACTCGGATGAAATTAATTTTGCACCTAAATTAATTAGGGTAGTCAAAAACTTTGTTTTAATAAATTAAATTACTTTCCATGTCTAGAAAATAAAGCTTGTACCGACCTTATATTTTTTATTACTGGATTAATAAATTTATCTCTCTGTAATTCCGAATAATGAAAATTCAAATTTCCCAATGAATCCCCAGATTGCTGGTTATAGAAATTTAAAATATATATATTTAAATTACAAAACGATTTCTTCTCCAGTTACGCCGGCACCTTCCGCTTGAGCAATTTCGATATATTTTTTATTTAAAGCTCTTTACCCATAAACGTGTTATCACTTACTTTTTATTTTTATCACAATTTCGTCATGGATAAACAAAAATGTAATACATTATTTAAGGTATTGCCGCGCTGTTGTTCAAATACCAGCACAAGATTCCCGCCTAAAAAAATATTAAAAAATCTTTATAAACCTAAAATATATAAAAATATATAACTCCCTCCCCAAGATAGAGGGAGACGCAGATACCCCAATACTGCGGGTTGCCCATTTATCAATTTGCTTCAGTCTTCGAGTATCAGGGTTAATCCAGTTAGTTGCGTAATATAGAGTTCACTGAAAATAAAAAGGTTGAGTTTTTTTGTTATTTTATTAAATACAAATTGTATTACTATTGCCCACAAAAAGACCTGAATATCTATTTGTCTTTAACGTATCTTACAGGCAAATTGGGAAATATGCCTTAAGATTATTAACTACTCAAAAAGTTGCTACAAATTCCAACGGGTTTCATTAATATCATTCATTGTTTGAATTTGGGTTCAATCATTTTTTTTTATTTTAATTTTAAGGCGTCAGTCCAGAATATTAACGCAATGCGAAATTTTGTTGTTTAAATGGGATTATCAGGTAATTTTTGTGTTTAATGATTAAAAAATGATAAGACCAAATCTTCACAAAAATGTATTTATTTAGGCTCGACGCGTTTCGGTTAAACAACCATTTTCAAGAGCATGTAAATATCTAAAAAATGTCAAAATTCATTCAGTCAGGAATAAAACAATATACAATATATCACTTACATCACGTTAACACAGGATAAACATTACATCAACACATAAAAGACCAACGTTTAAAACAACTACATACATTAAAAACTAATTATAATCTATCGAAAGATAAACTGTACATGTGTCCTGGCTGTGAAAGTCATTTTTGTGTTTATTTCATTAGTTTTGGAATTTTATTTCTATCGTGTTAAGTTAGTTAATATATGATTATTATGAGAGTTGATTTTGTGTCAATCTATTCTAAAATTTTGAAATATGCCATTTGATATTGCTACAAAAATATTTCCAAATGACGTAAAGTTATTTCGACGGGATTTCAGAGGTAATTTATTATTATTGAAGCATCGATACATTTATTTCACTTTAGAAACGTACTTATTTTCCTTTTAGCTTAAATAGTGACAAATGAAACGTGTTTTTGTGGGAGAAATGGTTTAGAGACTTACTTTACTCAAAACTTGTAGAAAAAGTTTTATAATCAATAATTTTCGTGCCCCATAACTGAGCATATATCATCTACCAACAAAAAATATGTGTTTTTCTCGTATAAGGTAATTCTCTGTTTCAGTAACTCATTGATTTCTCCAGTAGTATAAATCAGGCATAAACGGATCTTTTTTCCCTCCCTTGTTTTGTTATCCTGGAATAAAATGAACATGGTGAGATTTGAGATACTTTTAGAGTGAGATTTTATTTCATTTCGCATTCATAAATATACATTAGCAAATTGAACAGGCTTAAATACAAAATATTTGGGAGAGCATTCATCATTAGGCTTAACATAAATGATATATCGAGATACTCACATTATGGAACACACGAAATCTTTAATGAAATGAATGTACAATGTTATTCAAAAAATGGGAGCAAAAACAAATTATTTTAGCATCCTCTCTTCCGGGATATTATTAAAAAATTATTAACTGTAAAGAAATTTAACTTAGAATGTTTTAGTTAAATAAATACATACAAAAATATGAATATTGAAGAATCAGATTTTGTTTTTTTTTTAGGAATAGTGAAGTGTGACACAATTTAGTTCAATACATGGGCATTTAGTAACACATATATACTGTATTTTCAAACATTTTTATTGGGCGCCATTTTGTTCTATCATTCCTACCAATATTTTACCAGTTTCTACCCATGCAACACTTGCCTTTTTTAGACATAATTTAAAATAAAATTAAAAAGTACTTTTTACATTGACATACACCGCCATTTTGTTACGTCATGTTAAATACGTACTGGTTTATCCCTATATCATATCTAATTTTTCTATCTCTATATCACACTTAATGCTTGCACAAAATTTGAAATTAATCTAATAAGTAGTTTTTCAGGTTGATTTTTAAAATATTTTATTACGCCCCCATTTTGTATTCATACCAAAATGTTACCTGTTCATTCCTAACACTTGATTTTTGTATAAAATTTGAGGTAAATTAGATAATTAGTTGTTTTAGTAATAATTTTTTGAAGGTTTCACTACTTCCGGCTCGATTATTACCAAAATATTACCCTTAATTTTTGACTAAAATTTGAAGTCAAGTTGGTAAGTAGTTTTTAAGCAATGCCGCGAACTAACAGACAGGCAGACGGACTGACAGACGTACTGTACGTATTTTTTCGCATCTAAGGACGCTAAGCAAGTATTTCTGAAGAAATGTTTTCACAGTTGCTAAAAGCAGCCGAATTTCTTTTTGCGATTCCATCTCGCAATGCTAATGTGGAGGGAGTATTTTCACTTATTGCTGCCCAGTGGACCAAAGAAAGAAATAGACTGCTTTTATTTCCTGTGAAAGGAATACTTATGACTACTTATAATTTCAAAAATATGAGCTGTTCATCGTTTTACAACTTTGTGTTTTTGCCAGAAATGTCACTCTTGTTGTAACTTGTTTTACTTTGTAAGTTAAGTTTTACAAAATTCGAATAAAAAGTGTATTGTTTTGATTTTGTTTTATTAGTAAAATACACTGTTCATCTGGTAACCCATACAAACTAGGTAAACATATTTCAAATTTTCTTAATCTATTTACTGGAAAAACAGATTCTTTCATAAAAAATTCTGCACATTTCGTGGAAAAACTTAAGGCAATCCAATTGTATTCTGAAGATATTTTGGTCAGTTTCGATGTAAAATCACTATAAATAAATGTTTCTGTCAACGACTCAATGTCCATTATATCAGACATATTGGATCATAATAATCTTGATAAGAACATAACAGACCTAGTGGAAGCTTGTCTTACATCTACTTATTTCATTTTACAAGGAACAAACTTCTGAGGTAGCTATGGGATCTCCTCTATCATCTATGGTAGCGAATATCTTTATGGAAATCTTTGAGAATATTGCTCTAACATTCGCTCCACTAAAACTAACATGGACAGGATAATCTGGTCATATTTGTGGACCCCGTTAATCAACAACATCACAATATCAAGTTCACAATGGAAATTAAATCTAATGAAACGATTCCCTTTCTAGATTTATGCGTTCAAGGAAAGGAAAATGGTACATTAGGACATTATGTGTATAGGAAACCGACGCCTACAAATAGATATTTAAATGCAAATTCCCACCACCATCCAGTACAAAAGAAATCGGTTATTAACTCACTAGTATTTAGAGTCTTTTCGATTTCTGGTCAAAATTCTTGAGAGACAATGACTATTGCACTGAAGATATTATGCGTTCAATTAGAAATCCAACTCTGCGAAAGGAGAATAATAAGGAGCCACCGTTAGGTAGTGTTCTTCTTCCCTATATTCTTCCACTGCAGACAAAATACGACGATTACTTCGGCGGTCCAACATACGTAAAATCTCCAATACATATAAGAATATTTGACAATGCTTGCGATCCCCGAAAGATATTGCACCTTTTCAAACAGAATGATTATATACAATTCCTTGCTCCTGTGGAGAAGTGTATGTGGGAGAAACAAGACGCTCAATATCAACTACACTTAAGGAACATGAACGATGTATTAAAACACCAGCATACCACTGGCCACATTATAAATGTAAGGAAACCAAGGTTCTAACATCGGTTCCAAGACTTTATAAACAAAAAATTAGGAAATCTATTGACATTTTTAAACATACAAAAAATTTCAATAGAGATACGAGTTACGGTCTACATCAAACGTGGAAAACGATTTTAACACAGAGTCACGATTCGGCGAGCACAAATTGGATATAAAAATCCGCCTGAATCTCTCCGAGCTCATTCAGTGTTCAGATTTCGTGGAGTAAAGATTCCTGAAAATGCCTCATGCAATCGAAGTCGAAACATCGGGTTCTAATTCCAATTGTACATGGCTTAATCCCAAGAACCATGATTTTTTAGCTGTGATTTAGATTTTGAATTATATTTGTTTTTTGCTGAAAGATGTGTTGAGAATTGTCATTTAGAAATATTTCAGAGAAAGTTGGCTTATGGTACCAGGCAGTTTTTTTTTAAGTTATCTGTGTTGTGCCATGTACTTTGTGTGTTTTTGTTTTATATACTCAATGTGCTTTAATATGTATCATTATCAATTCTTTCCACATTTTTGACATTACAATACATCGTCTTAAACAAAAAATAAAAATTAAGATATCTACTTTTTCAAAAAATTAATAAGTAATCAATCTAATATTCCTTTTTTTAAAATTTAATTAAAATCCCAATATTATTCTGTTAACAAATTTAGATAAGAATAACGTAATCTATTTACAGTGCTTAGCAATTTATTTTTTATATTTAAACAGCGGTTTTGTCATGAATTGAGAGAACCCACTTTACCCTCTTCTTAAAGGCCAGTAAAATCGAACAGTTTTTTGCAGGGAAAGTAATTTTCTTTTGTAGCACTATTCCTATTTCCAGACGTCCATAAATCACCAACGGTTGATAAGACTCTTTTTACATTTTCGTTCGTTCCAGGAAACACAAATACACGATTAAGGGATGGATGAAAGCTCATGTATTGATATTTTACGCCAGATTCGTGCATATATATATATATATATAGCCGATTAGCGCGTCCGGCTATAAAAATTTAATGAGGTGTAGTTAAGCCTGATATAAAAAAGTTTATTTTATGTATATAGAGTGTGTCTCAAGTAAAATCGAAAAGTCTTAATATCTTGTATATTTTTCAAGTGTTTTGAATAATGTTCGATGACGTTATGTAAACCTATAAGATAATCATTTCCTCTCATGCCAAAAGGGTATGGTGACGTTAAGGCGATTGAATAGAAAAATTTTTTCGGTATGCATTTGGAGGAAAATTTAACCATGCAAGAGAGAAATAAATATTTGGAATGTGGCTGGCTAAAATTAGATGACAGATACGGTATCTAAATGGCGACAAGTGCCCATAAAATAAGTATTGTGAACCATCTTATTCACACTTAATGTTTGTCAGAGGGTCAGTTGGACAGGCGGGTCAGACCCGTTCAAATTTTACATAGAGAATGTCTAAACATAAATCCATCCAGAGGTCCTATAATGCTATAAAAATATTTAACAAAATTCCTGAGATAAATCTAACGCTTGGCAATACCAGATAAAGCATTATAAACAAATATAAATAAATTAATATATGTATTTTTTAAAAAATCGTGGTTCTTGGGATTAGACCGTGTAAATGGAATCACTTTCCAACGTTTTCTCTTCGATTGCACGAGGCATCTTCAGGGATCTTTAATCAAAAAAAGTCAAATTCAAAATATGCTTTATTGTCCAAAGAAAAAAAATTTCTCAATGACAAAGCTCTTAAAAGTAAACAGTTAAAATAAGCAAACTAAAATTATTAAAAGAAAACATTAATGTCATAAAACGTCACAGAATATAAAAAATCTTGCAAACAAAACAGCACACCGAAAAATGATCTTATCGTCAGAATAAATAACAGAATTTACACAATACACGAGACTAAAATATAATAAATGACCACGTATACACCGCATCTAAAAGAAGTTCGATTAAAAATAAAAATAAAAATCTGCATTACATATTTACACATCCTAAAATATATATAAACACAATACCCATATAGACACTCTTAATTAAAATTTTTTGCTAGAAATTCTTCAACATTGTAAAATGATTCAGAGATCATTAAATTTTTAACCTTAGTTCTAAATAATCTGTAACTTCTAATTCTTCGAATGCTGACTGGGAGGTTATTAAACATTTTTTTTGAATTATAGAAAACAGAGTTTTTAGTTAGGGCTGTCGAAGGTATAGGTAGACTAATAGAGAAAGAACTGCGGGTGCCCATCAAAGACAAAGTATGAATTCTTTCTAAATGCTTTCGGTGCATCAGACATACGGATTCCAAAATAAACAGACCTGCTAAAGTCAGAATTTTTTTTGACTTAAAAATGGGTCTACATGAATCACGTGGCTTTAGGCTGTATAGGTATCTTATTGCACGTTTCTGCAGGACGAAAATTGATCGAAACAAGTAACCGCTGCACGAGCCCCAAAAACAAATTCCATATCTCAAATGTGATTCGATTACCGAAAAATAAACATTTCTTGCTACTGTTTCGTTTAGCTCAGTTCTAGTTATTCGAACAGCATAACATGCAGAACTAAGTTTCTGGCACAAGTTATTAATATGTACATTAAATTTTAAATTATTATCGACAAACATTCCCAAGAATTTGTTTTCTGTCATGTTTTTACTAATTTGACCATCAAGAGAGATTTTATCAATGTAACATTTAAAGTTTAAAATGTTGGTTTTCGACACATTAAAAACCCCCTTTCAAGTTTAGCACATATACGCAGTATATTACAGGTAGAATAACATTTCGTGAAGCGTTACTGAAGTTTATTGTTTTTTTAAGGCAGTATGTCTCATTCGTTGAATGCAATCTGACCTCGTGATATCGTCTATACTAAATTTTACAGAATATTTATTCAGTAGACTTTGCTATTACATTATTGTGCCGAGTGACAAAAATCTAGTCGCCTGTGATAATCATCCTAATTCAATTCTTGAACGAGTTGAATGTGATATCGGTGAAACCTTTTTTTTAATTCGTAGAACAGTGGTTTTCCTTACGTCTGTTTACCTTGCAATTGAGCCAATATGTGGGTCTTTTATAACTTTTCGGTTTACCGGTAACTCATTCTCCTCATTTAAAACAGGTTTGACTCGATCAATTTTCGTGGATTCTACATTTCCCGTCTTATCAAACCATTGCATAAGCCTTTCAAATCGCTTCTGTGTAGTTGTCTTCTATCAGGATACTTTTCGTGATGCATTCTTGTCGCTAACAAACAATCTTTTCACTTGCTCCTAACACATAAATCATATCGATCATTTCTTGTCTATTAAAATTCATCTTTGCGTCTTACAATTGAAACTGTACTTAGTTTTTAATACAAAACTCAAGGACCATCATTACTTGACAAATTTGTATTTCTAACAGTTTAATTCCATTCATAAAAATAAGGCCCATTAGATTTCTGTCACTGGGCACGCGTCGAGAATAATTTCAAAGAGAGCCAAGATTTACTGACGAAGCAACATTCCACAAAAATAGAAATGTCAATAGACATAATTTTCATTATAACGGTACTAGAAAGCCCCATTTTATTAGCACAACTAGTCAAAATAGGTAGTCTCTTAACTTCGAATGTACCTCTAATATTTTCGAAATCTGGCCATAAATCTTGAACGACTCTGTATAAACCCCATAAACCCTATATTGGGTGAATGACCAAAAAAGAGAAATCTGAAAATTTAATAATATACAGGGCGTTCCATTTAAATTAATCGAGAAAATTTGCATCTGGGATTTTTATTTGCCCTCTATACCGTTATTAAGGAATACTAAAGAAAAATACGGCTGTTGAAAGAAGATCAAATTTAAAAGTTTATACCGTGCTTATATGATTTATGCTTAAGCATTAAAAAAGCTTTCAGCGGTTCCTACAATTTTCGTATACTTTTTTTTTCTGTTTGCCACAGTAGCCGAGCTATTGGACTTGAACGCATTGTTGAACCACCCTGTAGGTTAGGTTACAGAGTAAATAGAAGACATGTTGTTTTCTTTTTGTTTAGTTAGCTAGTTAATATATCTAACTAAGTAGATAATTTATTAATATTTCTGTTTACAAATATCATACAAATTTTATATTAGCCTCTCAATTAATTATAATCTTTCAGAAGAAAAACAATATTTTAACTGGAATGGCAATATCTTTATGCATAATTTAATTTTTATTAGCTGCGTTTCTTGAAATTAAGAAGATATCTCTCGTTCCATCTAAAACACTTGGAAAATGAGACTTTTGATTAAGCAGCATTTTCAAGTATTGCTCTTTGAAGTAAGCCGAGCTTTAATAAGTCATCTTGCCTAGTAATTTAAAATAATAATTACGTTCTATAATTAATCTCCGTGATAACCCACAATTTTAATTCGACCTCGTTTAATCCTCGTCAAATAAAATACTACAGTTTCTCTTAGAAGCTGTGCTTAGTGTTACTGGATATTTCAATTTCTTTTACTTGAAATGTTATTTATTCGTGCCATGTTATTGTCGTTTATCTTGTGTGACGTGTATTGTGTTGATAAGGATATCCTATTTACTTCTGGTTGGTACAAAACAAGAAAACGTGGCGAAAAAAATCTACTACGTAATGTGTCAAGCATAGGGCCTGATATGCTTCCTGAAGCCTTTAGTTATTTAAAAATAGGCGGTGTTATACCTTCCCTACGCCGTGGGGCTATACATCATCTTGAACAGTTAAGAGAACTAATCATATCCACAACTGGAATTATAGACATTGAACCAGGTGCTTTTCTTAATTTGCCGCAACTATCCCACCTTAATCTTAGAGAGAATGGTATTCAGCATGTTAAAAAGGGGGTGTTTAATGCGCTTAACATTACAATCCTGTTTCTAAACCGAAATGATATTAGCGTGATAGACAGTGACGCTTTTAATGACATGCCAAGACTGCAAAAAATCAAACTAAATTCTAATAAAATATATTATTGGGATAGTGAATGGTTTAAGCGTACGCCGTCCCTTAATGCGGTGTTTATGAGGCGCAATGTTATAGAGGAAATTCCTGAAAATGCATTTAAAAATTTTATTAGGGCAAAACCTACAGGACGAAGCAAGCCTCCCGATCTAGAAATTTATTTAAGCAAAAACAAATTAAATAAAATCCATCCTGGCGCGTTTAGGGGAATAAAGAAGTTTGGAAGGCTCATTTTGGATAGGAATAATCTTACTGAATTGCCCAAGGACATGTTTGATGGTGTTGAACAAATTCGTACGTTAAGCCTTGCGAAAAATAATCTTACCGAAATCGACAAGGACGTGTTATTAAACATGAAATTTATCAAGTATCTAGATCTGTCAGCAAATCATAGACTGAAGTGTGTACCAATTGAGCTTTCTAATATAGTTCATTCGTTAAACCTTCAAAATATAAAGAAACCAAACTGCACTTGTATACATCAACTGAAAAATTATAAGGTGCTTGTTGCTTCTGATGCAACATGTTAAAACTGACTTTTTCTATAAATATTTTTCTTTGTTATTGAGTGAATTTGAAAATGTGGACAGTTAGTTATATATATATATATATATATATATATATATATATATATATATATATATATATGAGATGTATTCGAGATATAAGCAAGGGAAATCTCTAATATAATTATTTGGCAAAATCATCATTTTTTATTAAAATATTTTGGATTTACAATTCCACTCGAAATAGCAGTTTTGTCTTGTGACTTTTAAAGCAGTGTAGTGTTAAAAATGTTAATAAAGAGCCTTTTTGGGATGTCAATATATTCTTGTAAATAGAAGACTACTTGATATTAACAAAAAGGCTAAACATAAATTATATAATAAAATATAGACAGATATAAAAATTAAGAACATATTTTTTCTTTTATTGATTATTTTAGTTTTTATTAAGCACATGACTAAAATCCTCTTTGGTAAATTTTTGTGTGAAGGGTAATTGCAATCTAAAAAAAAGTCTTTCTATGTGACACCATCACCAATTTGAAGATTTTTTAGGGGGCCTTATCTTATCTTTTGAAGTTTAGGTGATGTGGCTCTAATTAGACTTCCCCAACTGCAGAATACGGGAAACGGTTAGATATTAAATTAAACAAACGTGTAACATATTTAATGTATAATAATGGAACGGTTCGCATCATATGAGATTTTTTTTATTAGATATTTTTTTTCAAAATTTAGCATTAGCAATAACTTTTGCTTCAAGTATGAAAAATGTCCTATTCGAAAATAGTCCTGTCAAAATTGATATTTATTTATGAAAATTGCAGAAAAGCGGCTTGTTGGCTAAAATATGTTCAAGTTTTATAAAGAAAAGTTGTTTGTTTTTTGGTTTTAAATAAGTATACCGAATTTTGGCCCAACATTTCGCTATTTCATTTCCCGTTTTCCGAAACTCCTAAAATAATAATGTTTTTCTGTTAAAAAAATATTTTGAGTAACCTCACCAGTATACTAATACTGTTCTTTTTCGAGAAACTTCTTAAAAGTATGTTAAGCCTGATGCAAAGTTGGCGTGACTTTAGGGATTTTAGGTATAGGTTACTTAATTTTTTTGATAGTAAATGCATGTCGTAATATAAAAAAATTAAAATAAATATAAACTGCTTTCTAAGTGTAACCGAAATTTTAAATTATTTGAAAATTTTAATAGAGCTAAATTAAAATTAGGTATACTTAAGTAAAACAAAAAAATATACAAATTTTCTCAATAACACTTTTTCATATTTAAGCAAATAAGCTTTTTTTTTCTGCGATTTCTATTAACTAATGTCAATGTTGACAGGTAACACTAACAAACACAGACACTCACACATTAGTCGTGTGACTATTCCCGAATAAGCCTTTTTTTCATGCTTAATAAAGCAAAAGTCACTGCCTATGGTAAATTTTGGCAAAGTCCCAGCCAGGAACCTTTGTTCCAGAAACAAAACGAACTCCTAAGTAATTAACAAAAAAGCTAATTTTTGAAATCCCCTACATAATATTCTTTCGAAAATACTTTTATAAAATTTTAAAATGCTGTTATTTACATTATTATAAAACGCCAGTTAATTTACTAGTCAATAATAATAATAATATACGTTAAATTCAAAACCCCATATTTTCGTTATTAATGAATCGATTTCAAAAAATTTTTTTCGGCCAGGAGGGCGTTTCTTTCTCTTCAATGCACTTTGTATTAATTCACACATTTCATTTTATTCTACGAGGAAAAACAAAAATTGTCTAACTGTGCACATTCATCAAAAATAAACAAACAAACAAACAAAAGTATGCTTTATTGCCGCAGAAAAATTTTACAATTTTATGGACAAAGCAAAATATACCTAAAAATAAGACATATCAAAACATTAATCGAAAATAATTTCGACAGGTCAGAGCTTTTTTTTAAAAATGTAAATTATCAATTTACCAAATCGTAAAACACACGTTAGAATATAACATAACATTGCAAACAGTAAATGAATCATGATAACCTTATAAAAGTAAACAAACATACATGTACGAGGTGAATAATTTCGATGACATTGAAATCAAAATTGCAACTATGCGACCTTAAACTCTATGTTATTATAGTTATACAAATAATTGAGATGTTAAACAGAAGGTATATTGAACTAGTGTAGAATGTAGTATACAAAAAGAATTAAATTGTTTTTAATTCAATACCTAACAAAAATAATTAAGTTTTAAGTGAATGTTCGACAGTTCTTTTCCCTATATAATGATTTACAAAATTCTATGCTACGAGTTAGGACATGACTCACAAAAGATTTAAGTAAACAAGCGAGTTTAATGACAATTTAAAGAGACTTACTCACTGAAAAAAAAATCATTAACGCTGTAAAATGGTCTCTCAATGAGGTATGCTTTGGTGTTTTTTCGAAATTGTGCAAGCATAATAATTTTAAATGTACTGGCAGATTGTTGTAAAGTTTTATGGCGTTGTAAATAATTGATTTTTTTATTAATTCTGTGGAAGGAATGGGAAGATAAATATCATGCCTAGAGTTTCTGGTAGGGTATACATGTTGTGGCCTTTCTGGGAGGGTGTTTATATGTTTTCTCAGCAAACATACCGTTTCCAAAATAAATAATGCAGGAAGTGTTAATATTTCATAAGTTATTTTTAAATAAAATTTTAATAATTAATGTAAATAAAAAGTAATTTAAAATTCGATTTTATCTTATAATAATTTCTACACACCTTGTATGTATCAATATAAGGACTGTATAGACTGAAACCAGGTGTATCCAAAACACCTGAAAAAGAAAAATTCCATACTCTGGTTCTTGTTTTGAGATTATATATTATGGATAGTTTTTATTTTTCCTCTTACAATAAAACAAAATGAATGATTTAATACAAAGTGCTTTCAAGAGGAAGGAACGACCTCTCAACCGTAAAAAGTTGTTTGTAATCGGTTTATTAATAACGAAAATATGTGATTTTGGAATTAATGGTATTATGATGCACTATAAGTGTTGACCAGTGTATTTAATCTCATAAAAATAATTTAGTATAAATATAATATTTTTGGCCATAGTTATAAACCAGAATACAAATTAGGCAATAAAGAGATAACCATAACTGTAAAATTTGCAAATTATTTAAGATTTATGTTTGATTTTGTTTCTGCATTGAACACCACGATAACTGGAGAACGGGTAAACCGATTTGTTTCAAATTTGAACCATAAATAGTATACTAGTTTTGATAACAAAATTTTATATACTTTTCATATTAACACCGCTGTATCTCGAGAATTAGTTATAATTAAAATATTAAATTATTTTCAAATGTTAGTGCTGTGTATGGTATAAAAATCTGATTGTTTTGACATATTTAACTTTGACATCGCTCATTAGCTGCGAGCCTATATATATATATATATATATATATATATATATATATATATATATATATATATATATATATATATATACATATCCTTATTATAATCACTCACAGTCGTTGTATTTGTCTGATTTTAAAACAGTGAAAGTCCCAGTAATTTTAAAATTCAAAATAAATTTTACAGTATATGTCAGAATATGGGTAATTTAGTGGTATTATTTATTTGATAATTTTGTGTTCTATGGTAAGTCTTAAATTTTAAATACTTTTATTTGTTATGTAGAAATTATGCTAAAAAATCTTTTAGGGTTGAAAAGGACCAAAACTGTGGTCGAAACGTTACCAATGCATTAAATATATGTTTTAAAAGATAGCTTCTAATTTGCTGTTTTAATATTAAACCTTAAACCAAAAAAAATAAAACCAACCATTTTTTTTCGACACGCAATTTTTTCATATATCCGTTTCTAGATTTAACGGTTCTTCGGAAAGGCGAAAGGATTAGGTGTGTTTTTTACTTTTTACTTGTTATAAAAACCCTATTACAAATCTGTTGTAGTTGATATTGAATCATATTCAGTCCGTAGTAACTATTGTTACTTAAAATTTGTACACACCCTTTTTCGTTTTATCTTTCATCTTCCCCCTATATAAAATAATAGAATTTTTATCATTTTGTAGAGATTTAAATTATATCTCGAAAGTGTTTTTGATAAAGGTGACCATAAACGAAAGTACGAATGTTTTTCTTGAACATATGCATTTTAACTTTTTAATAATATTAATAATATTATTAAATATTACAATTAGTATAGCAATCAATGGCCAATTAAACGGTGTTATTATAGGATTAAAATATAATAAAAATAGACAGGGTTTTTGAAAAACACGACCAAAGCTTATGTTTATGTTTCGAAAATGTTAGGTTTGCAAGTAACTGTAAAATAAATTTTATTTTGCGATTTCATTGAAATTTTGATAATTTACCCAGAACATTCCTTTCTTAAGGATTTTTTTCTAGGAAAGTAAAATAGGAACCAGTTAAGTTCCGCACATAGTAATTTTGTAATAAGTTTTTCGTGTTCTTCAAGTAACCTGGTATAATGTCTATTTTATTTTATACCTACAATTGTACCATTTAATTTGCCATTATTGGCTATACATTTTTTTAGTGTTTAGAAAATAAAAATATATATGTTAAAAAAAATCATACCTCTGTATATACGTACTTTTTTCAAAATTAAAAACCGCTTCGAGTCATACTCTAAATCTTCCGACAATAAAGAGTTTTAATATTTTATATTCGGGGATGATGAAAAGTAAATCCAAATCTGGACAAGTGAAAATTTTAGTTAAAACATGTAAAACTGCATACGGTACACCGTACGGAAGCATGGCTGTAATGACTCAAAATTAATTATGACATGTTTTAAGGGGTATTTATAAACAAGTGAAAATGGCATTCGTATTTATAAAGGACGGTTAGACCTAGAAAGAGCCATATGGTAAAATGGTATTTCGTAAAAATGACACCGATATCAAAAATTTTAAAAATTGCGTTTTTTTTCAAGTCATACATAATTTGATGAATTTTATAATGAAATTAAGAGATATTTGCGAATTCTCGGGGCAAAAATGTTAGCAATATAGTTCTGTTACGCACCCTGTAGAAACTAAATTTTAAAATATTGGATAAGTACAGCAACATATCTCTTTTCTGAAAGATATGGACCTAATGCAAAAAAAACGCATTCCACTTGCTTATTTTGTTCAAAAGTTATGTTAAGTTAAAAAATATTTGTTGAATACGTTTCAGTAGAATAACATTTGAGTTGTTCATTACTAAAGATGTTATCAAATTTTATGAGATCGTCCTAAAATTACGGCCTCTCCAGTTCGATAATCCGTCCATTATTAGTTAACTATAGATGCGTAAATACAGTCAACAGATGCAAAAAAAGGAGTATAAGGTCGAAAATATAATATGATTTATTACTAAAAATTATTAAATAATTATCGTCTTTCCCTTCTTAATTAAGAGAACGTCTAAATAACCCATTAGTAGTACTCAGTGAATATAACAAATAGTTTCTTAGCAAACTTATGACGCTTATTCTTTGGTACATTTTACACTGTGATGCCTAACTCCAAGTTTAGGATTAGCTTTTAATTTACACTTTTGTTTAATTTCAAAAAAAAAATGAAAGTCCCATCAGAAAAATTTACTCGAAACCGTTTTTTTTTTGCCCCCAATTTTCCGAAACAGGTTTATTTTTCAAGCATTAAATAAAACTTTGGTTTTTCTCATGATTATTCAACAAACATTCACGTACGTCTATAAGAACATGAACAAATTTTGTTCAAGTTCAATAGACACAATTTTTGGACTAACACTTATACTGCAAACCCATTTTGAAACATTCGTGCTTACGTTTTTTATAGTAGCCTGGTATTTGAATAAAACTGCAATTTAAATGTTTGGCCTTATTGAGATACACTACGGTTGACGTTTATTTTTAAAGTTGTTAACTCTAAACAAAATTCGACATAATAAAAGCAAAAGTTATCTAAAAAGTTTGGCTTACCAAACTGCGTTACCTGTTATGGAAAATTATTCGAAAACAAATTTCATAGTAGTTTTAAATTTTAAAACTGAAGAAAAACTTTTTTGAAAAAATTATGGAAGATAGCGCTTTGACTATACAAGACGATATATATTATATACTGTAAGTGGCATGTTACAAAATTTGGGCAATTAATAAAGATATCAATAAAAAATGTTATAAAGAAATAGAACCGACTTAAATAAAAGCACCAAAAAGTAAAAAATCAAATTTTATTTCATATTTAAAATTTGATTTATAATAAATAAGTAACTACTGGGTTCATTGCATATGAAATTTTGCCGGAATCACCGTACTAATTTTATAAAAATTGTCAAAATTTAAAAAGATGAGTAAAGCTGAACTAAGTGCTATTAAAAATCCCGAAACCCATATAACACCATATTAACATGCATAGTTTTTTCCAGAAGATATGATGAACGCAATATATATATATATATATATATATATATATATATATATATATATATATATATATATATATATATATATATATTATTGGCTCCGGCGCTCGTATAAATAATTGAAAAGGGCGACATTCCTTAATTTTTGACATTTTTGAAATATGCTTACTATGGGACCATTCCGGTAATATACTGAATAATCTTTAAAAATTTCATCTAAATTGGTTAAACCATCGCGGAGTAATCGATGTCTATACATAAAAAAATACATAGGGTTGAATTAATAACCTCCTTTTTGGTTGAAATCGGTTAAAAATAGGTTAGACATGGCGATCTTAATTGTTTTTTGTAACTTTCAGAAGTATTTTCTAGAATACTGGATGTCAAAAAAAATTAGGATATGGGTCACCTTTTATTTTTTAAAGACAAACACCCTATTTATTTTTCAAATGTTTGGCTTATTTTCAAGTTTCTAAACATATTTTACCTAGCATATCTTACAATAAAGTCAATAAAAAAGCAAAACAGCATATCTTCGGCATATATGCAGGGGAGAATATATATAAATTTCTAAGACTTATTATGAAAGGACAAAAGAGGACCAGGGCGAGGACAATATTCTTAGTTAAATAACTTAAGAGACTGGACTAATATAAACACAAACACTCTCCTACGAAAAGCACTGGATAGGGAACATTTTGTTATGATTTTAGATAACGAAACAAAGGTCCTTGATCCTTCCAATAGGGCTGGTCTAGATGGCTAGGTTAGATTATCTCAGCCCCTTTCTAGAAGTTTTAAAATTTTCTGCACTCATGCCGATCTTTAAATCTGGTGATAAAAGCGATGTAAAAAACTACAGAGGTATTTCTTTATTTTCACATATACCAAAGCTGTTTGAGGCAATTATTTCTGATGATATTTTTGAATCATTAAATCACTACATTACATGTAACGAGTTGGCTCAAAGACTACAAATCTTGCAATATTTCTTAATTAGTTAACGACATCGGTTGAGGCTAACCAGCAGATTGATGTTATTTACACTGACATATGTATGCAATATCTCTAGCACCATGCTATCTACATATGCAAGGGGTTTGACACTATTTGTCATCATCTACTATGGAACTCGCAGCCAGTTGGTTTTTCTGGAAACTTTCTCGAGTGTGTATCAAATGATATTTATTTAATCATCGTCAGCAGGTCAACTTCTGTGGTTCAATTTCCAGAAAGGTTATTTTAATGCCTGTTGTCCCGCAGGGTTGGCATATTGGTCCAGTTATCTTTCTATTCTTTCAAACGATTTTATATGCAGACGATTTTCACCAGTTTTCTCTGACTCAAACCCACTGCAGCTTGGCATTGAAAGGCTCGTCAAATGGTGCAATTTTTTGCAACTTAACATTTCTAAATTCAAAGTGCTCCGTTTTCATAAACGTATTAATCCCATACGCTCCACCTACTTTATAGATAACGTCTTAAAATGTTACTTCTTTTACCGCCAAGGGTGTTATTTTTTATGAAAATTTAAATTTTAATCTGCATAGTGATAGCAATATATTTAAGGGTTTTAGATTACTGGGCTTTATAAAACGACACAGCATGTGACTAATACCAAAGCAATGGAGTGTCTTTATAACTCATTGGTTCAGAGCGTTTTAGAATACTGTTCTATAATATGGAGTCCATCAAGGTCTATTTATAGTACTCGTTATTTTTCTACACAAATTAGTCAAGCAGGTTTTGCCTATGAAATATTTCTGAATTTGATCTCATCTTTGGTTCCTATTAGACGAACAAAACAAACTCAACTATTTATACAAAGAGAGCAACATATAAAGTATGAGCTTAGTGTATTTGCTGACCGACTAGTGTGCAATTACAATGGTCACTTTTCAGAATAAGACTGTCTCAGACTAAGCACTTTGCTGTTAAAAGGGCTGTAAAATGGATGGGTTTTTCCGATGCTTGCATCGCCTACATCAATACATTAATTAAAAAAAAGATATCTTACATCTCAGCTCAATTGTTTTCCAGACGTTGATAATTTTGGAATTCGATGGGCTAGAAAATCTAAAGAGTTTGACATACTGAACAAAGGAGATTGCACAGTCCTGTCTCAGTTTTTTATTATCTTTATTATAGTGTTAACTTCTGGCATAAGAAAAATTAGAGTTTGTATACTTTAAATAAAAATTAGAAATCAGTTTAATGTCATGTCGGATTGGAAATATAATAACGCATGGAAAACTATTGAAAGCTAAGGAAAACAATCTTTTGAACTTTAGTATAGGATAGGCTAAATTAAATAGGCTTAAAATTTTTAGCAGAATTTTAAAAAATTGATAAAGATATAGGGCAATATTAAAGTTGTCCGTTGCTTATTGTAGACCCTGTACGCTTACAGAACCCCACCAATATTACCTTACCTAACTCTTTACGTAATACAATTAGTATTAGTAAAAGTTGATACATATTACAATAAAGTTAATAAACAAAATGTCAAAACAAAAATAATTCAACTTAAACAACAGCACAGCCAACTGGCTAGCTATTCTATATGTAGAAAGAAACCTCCAAAACAACTTTCAAAGCGAGAAACAGTTTAAGAAGCTTATTGACTAAAACTATTGATTAAAAATAGTCAAAGAACATCGAATGCATATAGAGAAGAGGGAAACATCAAGATCGTATATCGCTGTACATTCTTGGGATAACAATCATAGAATCAATTGATCAAAAGCATATATGCTGCACAAAGAACAACATTGAAAATAAATAATAACGCCTCACAGATACAATTAGCATGTGACTATTAACTATTATAATAGTTAAACTGTAATTCAAGTAACTCTTAACTGGAAATATGAGTAGAACAAATCAACTGTTTTAAACAACAAAAAAAAAACAAAAATGGCATCATCGAACCAGAAATCCCTTTCAGGTGGTCAAAAAAGTTGACCTCTCCTCCATACTTATTTGTTGGTATAACTTCATAAACTCTCCATGTGATAGACCTAAAAAAGTCTGATATTATTTGTTATCCGCAGCTAGCAGCTCCGTTAATAAATCCTTTTCCATGCAACATACTCTGTCTTTTGAAAAGATACAAACTCAAAAACTAAGACACTTTTGGCAGCTATCGACATTTTTGAAACACAAAAACTAATCATGCTCGTGACATAAATCATGAAAAAAATCACCCTCTGAGATTTTTTCAAACGTTTCAGTCTGTCTGTCTGTTCGCGGCAGAGCTAAAAAACTAATTACCTGATTGACTTTGACTGGTAACATTTTGGTAAAAAAACAATATGGCGAAAGTTATTACTAAAAAACTGCTTACCCAATTTACCTCAAATTTTGCACTAAAATTAAGTACTATGTAGGAAACAACTGATAAAATTTTGGTCCGAATCCAAAATGGCGGCTTAATAAAGTTATTAAAAATTCAGGCTGAAAAACTTAGTGCATTGTTTTCAAATTGTTTGTCATAACTATTTGTGGTATAGAAATAAACTACTAAAACTGCGGTATTAATTTAAGATGGCGGAACAAAATAGAGGCCAAATAAAATATTTGTAATCGTAAAAAATCACTTTACTTCTTCAAATTTTAAGGGTCATATGGGGACAACTTGGTAATTTTAGTAAAAATTCCGATAAGCCGAAACTAGATGGTGGCCTAGTGAAACATTAAAAAGTATTACTAAAAAAAGTATTTATCCAATTTTGCGTCAAATTTTGCACAAAAATCGAGTGTTATATAGGTATGAACTAATAAGATTTTAGTATGAATCCAAGATGGAAAAAAAAATTGCGGTCTAATAAAGTATATAAAAAATTAGCCTGAAAAAACTACTTATTAGACTAATTTCAAATTTTGTGCAAGCATTAAGTGTAATATAGTGTACTTGTAAAATTGTGGTGCAAATTCGAAACAAAATGGCGGCCAACTTAAATTCACAAAAAATCAACGTAAAAAAATTCTTATTCAATTGGTAACTGGTTCATTTTTAACATAACCTAACAAAATGGCGTGCGTCAATGTAAAAACTACTCGTTGAATTTATTTTAAATTATGTCCAAAAATGTGATATAGGTAGAGACTGTTAAAATATTGGTATGAATCCAATATGATGGAACTAAATGGCGCCCGATAAAAATGTTTAAAAAGACAGTACATAATATGTGTTAATAATTGACTAGTGCTGAACTAAATTTGGTTACACTTCGCTAATCCTAATAAAAAGAAATACTCACAATGAGGAAAGTTTCGAGTAAAGGAAATGTACCGATTTTTTTGAACTGGTATAAAAAATATTGGACAACAGAAAGATTCATAATGCTTACTGCTATATAACTTTTAGAGTAGTTGCTTTAAGACATCTTTTATTATCTGACGCCGGCTCTTAGTATATACTTAATAACGGTCGAAGATACTTTCCTGAGAATAATTTAAATTAAATACAATAAAATGTTGGCAATTACGATGGCGAATTACTCACAATGTACGTTCTGTATGCCTGTGCAGTAATATTTCGAAGCCATAATGCCTGCCTTCTAGTAACTCGATATTTTTTATGCTGAGCTGTAGCACGCTATAAAGAACTCCTCGCACTCTGTGACCCAGTTGTGATAGTTTTCTGTACTTGAGATTGGTCAGTAGCACTCGAATAGCATATGTCCTATATAAAACCACCTGTTTTGTTTA
This sequence comes from Kuschelorhynchus macadamiae, assembly GCA_030620095.1. Lineage (NCBI taxonomy): Eukaryota > Metazoa > Arthropoda > Insecta > Coleoptera > Curculionidae > Kuschelorhynchus > Kuschelorhynchus macadamiae. The sequence goes on along the minus strand of JAUTXW010000961.1, from coordinate 1,735,908 downwards.
TAAAGTTGTCCAAGATATTCGCAACATGCGCCTGTGGATTCACATATCAAAAGCTTCTATCCTATTTATTATAGCCCTATTAACGTCTAAATTACAACAATGCGGACTAAATATATCATTTAATCATTACATTAAACAGTAATGATGACAAGATATAGCCCTTTATCTTGGTGAATTAGATGGGTAATATTCTGCTTCTAGGCTGCGAAATAACTATTACACTACATTCTCGCGTATTCTTCAAGTATTTATCATGAAAAAAAAGTGCATTGAAAATTAGTAAACAGAAGTGTTAACTTACTGCATAGAAGTTTAAAATAGAAACATTTTCAAAGGAAATGAGAAAAGAAAGACAGACTGAACAACACCTAGCACAGATAAATACCAGTTGGACCCTCCAGTGTTCATATTCGCAATCGACCGTTGATAAACTTCTGTTGGCAAATTTCCCTATTGCTAAAACTCTAAGAGAATGCAGTAGAATAAGAATAAAATTCTTTCTATACTTCTAACGAAGTATGCAATAAATGTTTTTCAGGTATGTAGTGTTATTTATTTCTTTAAAAGCATTTTGCAGGAAAATTCTCTAGTTTGCACAAAAAAACGGGCGAAAAAGGAATTGTGAGAAACGTTTAATTAAATTAAACGAAATATCTCGAAACCGTTATCAAGCCCTTGTCCTTTAAACGAAAAAGCGAGGAAAATTGAATTTAGTTGAAATGAAATCTTCTTGTATTCTGTTTTTTAGATTCCTAAATTAAGTTGCACATGTTTGGTAAATTCTCGATACATTTGGTATACGGAACAGGATTTGAGGCGCGGGGGAATCACTATCAATACTAATAATAGACTGAAATTAAAAACAACAATCATGGATATAAATAAAGAATTTAATTATGAATGTGTTTTTTTTTTAATTTTCTTTTCAGGGTCAATATTTTATTTTGGAGGTCACCTACTAACAGACTTCCAAACAAAATGTTAATATTAGTATTGAGCAGCTTGATGACTTATTCTCTACATTTGTTCTGATGTGGTCCAATTTTGGTTCGAAATGTTTTTGTTTATAGTTTCTTTTTTAAATTCAGAAATGTGGACTGGAGACCGCGTTCGGTTGAGACATGACTGGGATGTTGACGAGAGTTGTTAAAAGGGCGGTTGATGTCATCGCAGAAGGCATCTGCAGTCTCTGGGTTACCTCTGAGCTCAGAGGAAGATGTGTTAAAATTTTCATTAACATAATTTTGATTTATCAAATTCATTTCCCTCAAAAGTACGAATTCATGCAATTGTATCTAATAAAGGTGAGAAAAGCCATCTAAAACGTCGCTTTTCACGGCATCGTGGGTACAAATATGATTGTTCCTTGTAGTTTTATTGTTGTTTGAATAAGTTGAATAAGTTGAAGTGGGTACTTTGATCGAAAGTGTTATAAGCTGTGCTACGATCGGTAGACACAAACGAACTTTTATTAAAAGATTTATAGCTTGAGCCATTTTTAAGTTTTTATTTATTTCAACTATCACTAAAAATTCGAAGCTAAGGACAGCGACGTCAGCTGACCAGTACGTTAGTCAAATCTGTAGTGTTGGTTTCATCATGCAAAGCTTCCCAACTGGCCCTATATGAATTGTTGTTAGATTTACATAATTACATCTGCCTACGGGAGTAATTATTATTGGCTATGTCAATTAGACTGTTATGTTTCTTTGGTGGTTTCTCACTCTCGTTTTCTATTATTAACATACTTAGTTATTGTCTTAAGTACGGGGCTGTTATTATGGGGGTTGCTTAATGGGGCTAATCCCGAAGGACTAGCCGAGGTCCCTCCACCATATATGCGGTTACCCTCGAAAAACTGGGCACTGGCCTCAAAGAAGATTGGGAGTCCTGAGGACTATAAAGGGGAAGAAAAATCGGTGGGCTGAAATTTAGATATATTTTTGCGGAAAACAGAGCCAGAAATAGGTCTCTGCCCAAATATGCTATTTAGTATTTTATTATTTTTTAACCAAATTTCACAACTGTGAAACAAGTTCTCAGAATGAAGTCGGGAAGGTATTATGGGGGGAAAGTAAGTCAGTTTGTTAAAATAAATTTCATGAATACACCTTAAGATAACATACGCTTTTTTTAACCCTTGTTAACATGGACGCCGGGTGGATAAAGTACTGAAACTAAATTTACAAATGATTCTTTGTTAATTGTTCACTGACACAAAAATTGGCTTACTTTCTGAAAGCTTACACAAAATCTTTCAAGGGCTCCACAGTTTTTCTTTAAAGTTATTTCTTTTTGAAATTTGTTGCACTCCACTAATGATTGAGTTTGTTAATTCACTTCACAACTTAATCCATAAAATAGTTTAACTGAGCAAGAGTTTATCTCTACTGACTATTGGTATGCGCAAAATGTATTCACAATCGCTTTACGTTAAGTTAAAATTGTTTATAAAATGTTCTAGGGACAACAACACAACTATAATTTAAAATTTAAAAGTTTGGTTAAATTTTTTAACAAGTGCCTAAATGAATCTTTTTGGTTTATTTTTTTATTGTTTTTGGTGCCAATATATATATATATATATATATATATATATATATATATATATATATATATATTGGAAAATTAGGTTTGGGTAGCAATCAGCTGTTTTGTCTTTGGTTAAACATTTTATAAGTTCAAAATCTTAATCTTGAAAGCAAACGAACTCCTACGTTAAGTTTCGAATAAATCTGTTAACGGTACGAGTATCAAAAGAATTTTACAATGTTACAAATTAAAACAAATTAATTGAGCAATTTATAGTTAAAACTGTTTTCAAAAAATAATTAGCAACAATTAAAATCTTATTCCAAATAATTATCAACAATCAAAATCTTATTTCACTACGACGTTCCACGCGCTTCGAATATGTTAGTTGCCGAAATAATTAAAATTATGGTAGTTACAAATACCACAAATACATGCACATTCAGTTCCCTCCACCAGTTAAGAAAAATTTATAACATTCGATATTTATAAATGCACGGGTTCCTAATATACTTACTCTAGACTAATTAGTCAGATAGGATAATTTTAAAAGCGTATTTTCGAAGATAGACCTCTAATTCTACTTTATTTATTTTATTTTATTCTAGTATAACATGCCCTATTTGGGAAAACATTCATTACATTCTAATTTTCCACAGTTTATCTGATAAATAAATTTAAGAACCGTCCAGTTAAGGAAAGAACCAAAAAAACTTAATTTGGTATGTCAAAAATCAAAATTTTGACACAGATAATATAGAACCGAAAGAATTTTAAAAGTTGCTATCATGACATGAAACAATTTATTATTAGCTCGAAGCAAAATGTTCAAAATTTCAAAAAATAAACACTTTATGTGTTTACAATTCAAATTTAAAAAATAGAGTTCGCAGTTGAAGTGTAAAAAATTATTTTATGAGTTGATTAAAAAATTAGTTGAAGTTATAAAATGTTAAGCAAATATTATTTATGAAAAGCAAAAATATGTGTAAGCATATCAATAAATAAAACTTGGAAAGACTTTATCATACAACTGTTCACCGAAAAAAAAATGTGATTAGAATAGTCCAGTATTAAAATATGAGAAATATACAAAATAGTACAAGCAAAATTAAAAAAGTTTTAAATGTTAAAGAAAGTCAATTAAATGTTCGAAGTTGAAGTTAATTTCACCAGTTTAAAGTCACCACTGGTGAAGGCCTAAGGAAAAACTCTTCAAAAGGGACAAAAGCACCACCGAGAAATTTTAAAACACTTTAAACAAATTCAGCAAATAAATTAAGCATAGATAGAGTCAAACAACAGAGACTATTAAGTAGCTTTCGAATGCGTGAAATATCTTCTTTTCTTCAGATTTGAGCTGTGTGCATACAAGGTTATTATGACACACGATCCTCAGGCGTAATCCACGGACAAGCTCTTACTTTCAAGCAGCAGCATGCTACGCAGAATTTGAGAAGCAAGTCCAGGCGGGCAGTCCCTTGGTGAAGGAAAATTCGTTATCGATGACTTCGGTACTATAGGTGTCGACGCAACAAAATCATTGAACTATCTGATTCTGGGGCCAAAAAATGCGCTAGTTTTGTTTACTTTTTTGGCACCCGCCTATTTTTGCACATTTGGACCAATCAGACCAAAGTCGGATTTTTGAGGCTCTCCGAAAATGGTCTGTCTTGTTTCATATGTAGAAGCAGCAGCAACATTTTGAGCTCTCTATAATCCCTTTTTATTTTTTCATGACTTGTTTCATTGTTTTATGGACTGGAAATTATTTTTCTCGTATTCTACGTATGAAAATATATGCCTGGGATTTTTTCTGGATATTTTCCACAATTTTTATTTTCTAGACTCTGTTAAAAATTACCAAGTCTGTTTAGTCCACGGATGGAAGCATTATTTGACTCCCGTACAAAAATCAAAAATATTTTTATAAAAATCGGGAAAGTGTTTAGTTCGAAAGAAAATAATTTTTATTTTTATCATTTTTGGTTTAGGTATAATGCGCGAAATTAAAAAGTTAATTTTCCAGAAAATTTTCGCTTAAAAATTGTTCAAAAAGGTCGTGCTGGAATTCAAAATGAAACTTAGATGAAATTATACCTATCTGTTTTGAGTTTGATCGATTGCCAACTTTAGGATTTTATATATATATGTATATGAGCTCTTAAATTGTTCAAATGATATTTTTTTAGTTTCATTTTCGCACCTGAATACAAATAATGAACTCATATAAGATGTCAACTGGCTTTTACCTGATCCATTTATTGTTGCAGTGTTTTGAGAAAATTCGATTTGACTTGATTTTAGTTTATTTACCTGAAGTTGGGTAAATTGTATATTTTAACAACAAAATGGTATATTACAATTGGAGAATTGTTTATTGACCTTAGATTCTTTGTCAGTTTTTTTATTTTGATACAGGCGAGTTATTTCTGCACCAGTTTGAAAAATTAATACCGGCCATATATACCACGCGTTTTATCGTTTAAATGCAAATGCATATTTCTTATTCAGGTTCAAGGTTATGTTTTCGGACTATTTTATTAATGTTATTTGTTATTTAAAGATTTTTAGCATAAGTTTATAGATTGGGAGCAAAGGAATACAAAGGATACGTTTTCACGACCCGTTGCTACCTGCATTAGATCATTTCATGTTATTTGAAGATGTTATTATGAATGTATTTAACCTAAATTATCCGTTAGATTCTATTATAAATCCAATGTTTGTTACTTTTGCTGATAAATGTCGAGCAAAGGGTACTCTTGATGTCTTTTTTGATCATACGCTTGGGTATGGCCACATTCATTTTCTAGTTTCAAAATCTAAAATTCTTTTAAAATTACTTTATTTTTAAAATTTTAATATTTGCAACTTTGTATCAGATTTAAATAATATAACCTGACAATCCCTATCAGACACATAAACTCGGAGTCAAAGTTAGTCTGCTTAGTGAAACTTGAATTGTTTAGAATCCATGCCCTAGTTCGGAATATACGCGAAAGTAAACTAAGGGCTCTTTGGCTGACAGATGTAATTAAAATAATGTATAGATTCACTAAATCGAACAATGATGGTGAAACTTACATGTAACTTCGAAACTTTGTTCTCAAATCTATTAACCGTAAAAAGAAAAGTTATGCAGCTCGAATGTTTGCGTTAAATGGAAAAAAGGTTGGGGTTGTTTTAAAACTTTGGACATTAAAATAAATAAACATACATTTTCTCAAATCTTACTGAACCAAATAAATTACTCAATTTGTTAACAAAACAAGTAATAATAGTAATAGAGCTTCTGAAGTGTATATATAAAAGATTTACAATTAAAGAAGTTTCGAGTAATTTATATACAAATTTAAACTCGGCATAATATTTTTTTGGATGCTTTCTATTACCAACTAAATTGAATCCATAATTAAATACTACAAGCTAAAATGAGCATTAACAAGTATCTATTGCGGATCTTTACAAATATCCAACACTAAAACACTAAAGAACTCTTAATTAATTAACTTGAAAACTCTAGCTCATTTTAACAAGAACCACCCATAAATAGCAGAATAATTGCACTCCAAAATAGTCGAAGTTTCCAACTTTAAGAGTTCCTTTTTATGATCATATGTATTAAGCGAACTCGGTTAAACCTAAAGAAAGTTTCCAGTAAATATTCTCGTAGTTTTAGAAAGTCGTTCAATTATCCAATTTGCGTGTCTGGTTAGTTCTATTTAAGACAATACATTTGATTCTGGAGTAGCGAATAATTTACCGAGTATATTTTTTCAGATTGCCTGGCTTTTTCAACTTTTTGCATTATCGATATTTCTATGAACTAACAATTCTATGGTATAAATAAGTCAAGACACGATTTTCGAGAAAATTAAATGTAATTTTTAATTTTTGTATAATTTATTATTTCGTTCTATCAAATTATTTGAATTTGCCGTGTTCCCCCATCATATTTACATATGATACCCTTTCTGCTCCAAACAAACATACTACTGTTTGATACCATTTGTCGTCTTAATATTTCTAGTGCTAGTTCAGCACTGTCTGATAACTAGGTTTACTTACTTTGAGAAGCTTGCTGTAGGACACCTTCAGATGTCTTGGTAAGAAGGAGATATCTCCTTTAAGAACTATTTAAGCAAAATTTCTTGACTTTTTGCTACGATCAAATATAAGTTTATTGCCCAAAAAATCATGATATGCTTTCCCAAGGGGAAAGTGTGTGGAATATAGAAACTGAGATACAAAAATTGTAATTTTTACTTCTTATTTACAAAAATATGAAGTTTTGATATCTTAACATTGTTTTTTAGTATCAGCACACTATCAAACGTGTACACAGGGTCTATATGAAAGAAGAAAAATGGATTACCTGTTCGTGTAACCTAGGTTCAGTAACATGACCATATCTGCATTACCGATTATAATACTCTAATATTGTGAATTGAATTGAAAGCTCTTGAAAAAACGCTACAAATAAGGTTGGTATAACCTTGTTCTTAAACAAATGGTTTAGATGTTATTTCGGTGACAACCCTAAGTCAACCCTTACTGCATGGCAATGTATCAAAATTCTTATTTTGCACTGGGTGCTATTTGCAGAATTTTGTTTAACTTTCTGAACTTTTAAACTCCTCAACCTTGTCTGAGAAAGTATTTTTGTATGTTAATATATAACCAGAAGGGCCTGAAGCCTAATTATAATGTACCGGTGTTGCCTTAATATCAACGCTATGTATAAAAGTTCGCAGAGACATTGTTTCTAAACACGTTCTATAAATATTACTACACGCATTTGTAGAGAGCCTACTCGAAGTACTTTTTCTGTCTTATTATATCGCTACAACAATACTACCCTGCGTTAGCAGCCCTTCTGGCAATTTTGTAAAATTTTATTTTGTTCTATTCACTAAATTGCCTTTTAGAGCTACAAAGAAAAAACACAACTCAAAGCTAATTTTATACATCGACAACGTGTATCCATCTCTTTGCATCTGTGTTCAATTACGCCTTTATAGTAATTTCGGGATTCGGCGAGTAAGCACTGGCACTTATCTCCCATCATTTTTCATATCCACAGACAGCCAGAAAGCTCCACAAAGAAAACTGCTGCTGTGGTGATATGTGAGAACGTTACTAGTTAGTGGATTATTATTATTGGTTATGTTCTGCTGATATCTCCCATAAACTTGATATATGGATTGTCAGGATGACCAAGTGCTGAATAAGTAAGAAAAACTCGTCAATTTTGTGTTAGAATAGGCCAAAAAAACTCCACTTTGTAATATGCCATCTATATCTATAAAGTTGATTTACTTATACCTGCAAAACTGGGTACCAGCGTGGAAATATGGTAAAAATCTAGAATTCCATGTGGAACTTTTCTGTTCAACTCATGGCTGGAAGGTATTAGAAATGCGTTCCCGTTCCACACTCCAGCTCCAATTCTTCAAGATTCGGAGGAAACAGTTTCCGTTTCTTTGACTCTTTAATGATTCGAGTATTGAATAGCATTCCCGTGGATAAAGGAACTGCTATAATTTGACCCGTTTTAACATGTAAATATCCATAAGAAATTTTAAGCTGGACTTTAACAGTAATATCTTAGAACTATAACGGGTGTTACAGTTTGTATTTATGTAGTTCACATGTGTAATTTATTTCTGTTATATAACAAAAATAACATAATCCAGATATGGCTGCAGTTGTTAATTTTTAACTAGCAGTAATCTCCTAAGTTGAATTATCTACATAGATATTAAGAAGCAATATTTAGTTACCGATAGTTAACAATTCGTAACTGCAGATATATCTGGATTAGATTTGTTTGACTTACGTTTAAAAAATTCGTAGTTCCTGTATAGCTCCATCTACTAGTTTTATCTACTCAGAGTAAAACCTTGAAATGTTAGCTATATCAGAGAATCTTATTAGAAAATTAAACAAAATTTACTAAAATTACTAAACAATATACTCTGAAATAGACAAAGCAAAATATCAAAGAATATGGTCACTATCCATACAGGACAAAATAATAATAAAAAATTCACAGGAAATCTTGATTTTTACTTCCTATGTAAAATTTTTGTAACCTCAAAAAAATCATCCTCTCAGGTTTTACATATCTTCACGTTTTAGCGTTCCTAGATGCCAAAAAATGTTTTATGAATTCCGTCGGGCTGTCTGTCCCTTTTTTCTGTCTGTCAGTTCGCCCCATCACTTCAAAACTACTCATCAAATTGATTTCCAATTTTAGTCAATAATTAAGGCTCATAACTATAAGATGGCGGTCTAGTGAAACGTTAAAAAAAATTATTACTAAAAAACGGATTATCCAGTTCATCTCAAATCTTGCTCAAAAATCAAAAATTATGCAGGAATCAACTGGTAAAATTTTGGTACGAATTCAAGATGGCGGAACAAAATGGCGGCATAGTAAAACATTTAGAAATTCAGCCTGAAAAACTACTTAAAGAACTGATTTCAAATTGTATGTTATACCTAATTGTGGTATAGAGATAAACTAGTAGAACTGTGGTACTAATTCAAAATGGCGCCCAAATGAAATTTTTGTAACCTGAAAAAACTCACCCTCTCAGGTTTTACATGTGTTCACGGTTTAGCATTCCTAGATGCCAAAAAATATATTTTATTAAATCTGTCAGTCCGTCTGTCGGTTTGTCTGTCTGTCAGTTCAGTCAAATTCAATAGGCCGGAACAAGATGGCGGCCTAGTGAACGTTAAAAAAACTATTACTACAGAACTAATTATCCAATTTATCCCAAATTTTCTACAAAAATCAAGTATTATATAGGAACCAACTGGTAAAATTTGGATACGAATCTAAGATGGCGAAACAAAACGGCAGTTTAATAAAATATTTAGAAATTCAGTCTGAAATAACTACTTAATGAACTGATTTCAAATTGTGTGCTATAACTAATTGTGGTATAGAGATGAACTAGTAAAATTGTAGTACTAATTCAAAATGGCGGCCAAATAAAAATCATTTTTTAAACTGAAAAACTCACCTTGTCAGGCCTTACATATATTCACGTTTTAGAGTCCCTAGATGCCAAAAAATATCTGTGGGCAATTCTGTCAGTCCGTCTGTCAGTTTGTCTGTCAGTTGGCGACATAGCTTAAAAACTCTCAGATTGTCTTCAAATTTTAGTTAGAAATTAAGAGTCATATGGGAGTCCAATATGCCGAAACAAGATGGCGGCCTAGTGAAATGTTTAGAAAATTATTACTAAAAAATCTAATTATCCAGTTTACCTCAAATTTTGCAAAAAAATTTAAGTATTACAAAAGAATGGACTGGTAGCATTTAAGTAAATATTTAAATATAAAATAGCAAAACAAAATGGCAGCTTAATAAAATATTTAAAAACTCAGCCTCAAAAGACGTTATTAGATTAATTTCAAGCATTAAGTGTCATAAAAATAAACTGGTAAAGTTGTGTTATGTATGTAATGTAATGTAAAAAAAATCTTCTTATTCAATTGACTTTAAATTTTGGAGAAAAATTAAATTTGGTATAGGGATAAATTGGTAATAATTCAACATGACCTAACAAAATCGCGGTGTTTGTCAATGTAAAAACTAGTTTATAGTTAATTATGCCCAAAAACCAAGCGTGACATAGGTAGAAACTGGTTAAATATTGGTAGGAATCCAATATAATGGAACAAAATGGCGTCCAATAAAAATGTATGTATGTATGTATCTACGTACTGGACTAAATTGGGTCACACTTCACTATTCTTAACAAAAGGAAATTTAACAATTTTATGTTGCCGCTGCGATAATTCCTAAACCGTTTGTCCAAGAAAAAATATTATAATATTTGTATTTTGGTTTTTTCAAGAGCTTCTTACTGATGTTTTATAATATCACAATATTATAATTGATAATGGAGATATTGACACTCTACCCACATTGTGTCCCACGTCATGGCGGCTATTTAGATGACGTCTTCACGAAGGGGGTCGTGACCACTGACCAAGTGTCTCCCGGTGATTTTTTGTGGCCCTTTATCTTTCACCAATTTTTGTCTGTGTGTAATAACGTGTGATATCTACGAATACTGCAAATGGAAGTTACTGTAAAATAATATTCTCCAAAATGAAGTCTAAATTGTATTGCCAAGAAAACTCTACACTCTTTAAACTTGTCTCTTTATTTTATTTTTATCCAGTTTTAAATAATGTTAAAACCTGGCTTCTGCTATGCAAGTTAATTACAGCATCAGTTTGTTTAGCAAAGCGCGAGCTAAAGGAAGCGTATTTACATAAAAGACACCAAAGCAATTTGCCCCTTTAAAAATGGTCTTACTATGACCTAGAGAAAACCATCGTTCTCAGCTAAAAAAACGGTAAGCAATTAGGCAAACTTCAAAGCTAACTTAAAGCGGCTGCGGTTTCCGGAAAGTTATAAAGCTATTCGTCACCTGCAGTTAGCATGCTAGAGCGGCGCCAGCTCGGGGTATTGGAGGGTTTTTGATGACTTTTTTACGTTAAAAGCTATTTAAGTTTCAACAGCTTTGCGCTCATTGTTATAAGACCTGCCGTACAGTTTTCTTATGAAGATTGATTAGATTTAATGTAAGAACTAACTGTAAACGATTGTTGCTCGAAATATATTTGCATCTCGTAGATATCGGAGAACACAGTCATAAGGCTTCAACGAAGCGAACAGTTATTTTGATGACAAAAAAGAAAAAGTGCTCAATAGTTCCGGATTTCGAGTAAAGGAAAAATCTTTTTTATTTTTATATATTTGCAAAATAATTTTGGTGAAAAATTTGTTTGCCATTATATCTATCAAAATTTACCTTTTTGCAAAAAAATCAGCCTTTATGTATTTACTTTTTGAGCTGGACTACCAGTGATATTTCTCTTTGCAGAGCAAATTTGTTAAAAGGAAAAGCTCAGCGTAACCCTTTAATAACTATCTTAATGCAGATTTTGGTATTTAGAAAATAAAATTGGAAGATAAATAAAAAACAAACCATATTTATGTATATTCATTTAATATCTAGCATAAAATAAATATTATCATTTTCATGTGCAAGCTTCCAGTTAATATTTTTGCCTCTCCTTACAAACTTGTAAATAAAACATATGTCTAACCGTGGGTTTCTGTATATTCCTTTGTTACAGGATGATGCTGCTGATATGTCCCATCCTGCTTCTGCTGGGCCACTTACAGGAAGTGACTTCCGGCGCTGCGTGCCGGATTAGCGAATTTCCTTGCCGTAACGGTAAATGCATTCGACTTAATGGATATTGTGATGGCAGAGATGACTGCGGGGATTTATCAGATGAGCCCATGTATTGTACAGGTTAGTATACTTTATAATATATAGGTATCGATTTTTTACTATGTATCTGAACTTGTACATAATATTTACCTATATTAAATATGGGGAATGAATATATTCCAATAAGAGGGTCAGGCTTACAAAAATTAGTTAGTGGACCAAACCTTTTTTATCTTATATACATATATGGGGGCCGTCTATGGTATCTCGAGAAATATTGCAGACAGGGTAAAAAATTAAATGCAAAATTGATGATCAAGATGATGCCTACAAAAAAAATGATGATCGCGAAAAATGGATGTGAAGGTATAATTAATTTTTGCCCCCTCCAATATACAATATTGGCGCATCGGATGACAAAATTTCCAATTACTTTGTCACAAATAAATAGTGAGGCTTAAAAAGGGATCTAAAGGATGAAAGTGGCGACTATAGGGTGCAACAAGTCGTTTTTATCCTTAGCCTTCCTAAAATATACAAAAACCAACTGGACAATATTATTACAATAAAACCCTTGCTCGGTTTGTATGAATTGAAAACACTTGAAAAATCTTTTTTTTTTGTACTTTCTCAGATTTGTAACAAATTGCTTGCTAGATCGCAAATTCAAACGTACAATCATGTAGCATCTTTTAAAACTTCAAATTTCTACTTCCCAAAAAACGTTTAATTTTTTCTTCTAACGTTTCCACTTTTACTTTTTTGATCTTTTTTACGGGTGAAATTTATATGGAATTGAAGATGCACTCCACATTATGCTCAATACACAGTGTATATCTATACTCGTGTATATACTCTCGTATATATATATATATATATATATATATATATATATATATATATATATATATATATATATATATATATATATATATATATATATATATATATATATATATATATATATATATATATATATATATATATATATATATATATATATATATATATATATATATATATATATATATATATATATATATATATATATATATATATATATATATATATATATATATATATATATATATATATATATATATATATATATATATATATATATATATATATATATATATATATATATATATATATATATATATATATATATATATATATATATATATATATATATATATATATATATATATATATATATATATATATATATATATATATATATATATATATATATATATATATATATATATATATATATATATATATATATATATATATATAATATATATATATTTTTATATATATATATGTTGATTTTTAGTCCTTCACGGATGGAAAAATACAATGTGTTTTCATTCCGGGTGTACATTCGTTCACTACTATCGTTCTGAAAAGAACAGTTTTGCTGACGTTTCGCCAAAATCACATTTGGCATTTTCGAAGCTTTCTTTCTCGCGTCCGAATAGAGACTGAAGTGTTGGTGACTGCGACGCTTCCTTTTATACCCCCACTCGGGGCCGAAGGTTATATCTGCGCGAGCGTTGGTCGTTATTCATGTTTCCCGGATGGTTCTTTGGGGATTTCCTTAGGAGATATCGCAAAATTAAAACCCTTACCCCTTTTGCAATATCTCCTAAGGAAATCCCTAAAGAAGAAATACTAGCTGGAGTGGAAGCTGTTCTTGACTCCTCTGAAGAAACAAAGATCAAGCAAAACACCAAAATAAAACCTAAATGCCACTGAACAAAGGGCCCTAATAAATCTTCGTAAAAATAAAGACATCACAATCCTTCCAGCAGATAAAGGAAACGCAACTGTGGTTATGAATACTCAAGAATACGTACAAAAAATGCAGGATATCCTACAAGACAATTGTTATAGGCCTCTTCTAAGGGACCCGACAACGTACCTAGGAAAAACCACTAAAAATAAAATAAAAAGTTCACCAATAAACCCCGAAATTCAACAAAAAATCATACCACGGGAAAAGTCGAGCAGATGTCCTAAACTCTATGGGTTACCAAAAATACACAAACCAGGAGCGCCCATCAGACCTATTGTTAGTGCTGTTAATTCGCCGCTACAAAAACTGGAGAAATACCTTTCTGAAATTATGCAACCAGCTGTAGAAAAAGCTGATTCATTTGTAAAAAACTCGGAGCATTACACTCGTTGAAAAAAATGATATCATAGCAAGCCTAGATGTCAAATCATTATATCCCAGTATTCCCATCGACGAAGCATTGGACAAGATTGCTATGAACGAGGATTTCCAGGCACATATAATACAACTCTCGGAGCATTGCCTTAAAAATACTTATTTTTCATTCAACGGGCAAATGTATAAACAAATGGATGGTGCTTCAATGGGGTCCTCGCTATCACCAGTAGTCGCGAATTTATTTATGATATACTTCGAGAAAGAAGCTCTTGAGAAAGCAAGTTTAAAGCCCAAATTATGGATTCGTTATGATGGATGACATATTTATTATATGGCAACATGGTCATGCAGAGCTCGAAAAATTACATTTTACTCTAGAGTTAGAGGAAAACAACAAACTACCGTTTTTAGATGTTTTGGTCACAAAACTGCATAACGGAGGTTTCGAATACACCGTTTATAGAAAACCACCACATACAGACAGATATTTAAATGCAAAATCACACCATCACCCAGCACAAATTCCAGCTGTGGCAAATACTCTAATATCCAGATCCGTGCGATTAACTGAAACACAGACGAGACAAAACGAACTTAAGGTAATATCTAGTGCTTTAAAGAAAAATGGCTACACAAATCACACCATAGAGAAAGCTATTAATGCACAGGTTTCCCAAACAACGAACAATAAAACTTATGAACCGGGAAAGCAACAAGTAGTCTTACCATATGTAAAAGGCACAACAGACAGAATCGGAAGAATTCTTAGGAAACACAACATACAAACAACACACAAACCACAAACAACTATAGGTAAACTACTTGGAGACCCAAAAGATAAAATCAAACTGGAAAACCACGGAGTATATAGTATTCCGTGCCAGCACTGTGAAAAGTTGTACGTGGGGCAAATTAACAGGCGAATATCAGCAAGAGTGGAAGAGCATAAACTCAGCATCAGAAATAAACAAACAACCTCAACTTTATTCCTACATCATCAGGAAACCGGCCATACAATAAATTTCGATGGGTGTAGGGAGATTGCCAATATAGAACATTATAAGACCAGAAAAATCCGAGAAGCCATAGAAATTGAAAAACAAGGTGACAAAAGGGACGAATCAATAAAACTACCAACAGTATGGAAGACAATAATCGACAAATCTAAAATCGCAAAAACTCAAACGCAATTAGCGCAACAACAACAGCACCATCCGGAAAACATAAATAACGACCAACGCCTGCGCAGATATAACCTTCGGCCCCGAGTGGGGGTATAAAAGGAAGCGTCGCAGTCACCAACACTTCAGTCTCTATTCGGACGCGAGAAAGCTTCGAAAATGCCAAATGTGATTTTGGCGAAACTTCAGCAAAACTGTTCTTTTCAGAACGACAGTAGTGAACGGATGTACACCCGGAATAAAAACACATTATATATATATATATATATATATATATATATATATATATATATATATATATATATATATATATATATATATATATATATATATATATATATATATTTATATATTATATATATATATATATATATTTATAAATGTTGCATATGTTCACCAAATGCCAATACCCCTTATGTTATTCTCTCATTCATTGATTTACTAAAATTTGTTGGCGTGTAATTTCAAAAGGTTCAATAATTTGGTTCCGTAAATAGTTTTCGTCCGCAGTTGAAAAAAGAATTTCTATCCGGCATACTTGAGCTGCTAGATCTTCATTTCCTCTTCTCGATTTAGGGCCTATCCAGCGATGAGGAAAATTTGTATTTAAGTACTCCCTTGCTATAGCTGATGCACTATCGTGCATATAAAAGATATGTTGCTTCAATTACATTTCTAAAATAAGTCAGTAGGATACTTTGTTGCCCATAAAATACGCAGGTGCACGTCACTGGCGCTATGTTAGTAGGAAAAATATCGAATTGCCATTATATTATTAGGCCAAGCTACGTATAAACCTATGCCAAGTTTCAGATCTATAGATTCTGTCGTTCAGAATTAGTTTAGAAACAAAGAAAAATATCAAAACTTTCAACACCCTGTATCTAGGAAACAAATAATTTTAATACATATTTTCAAACGAACTTTTTGTTATGAAATGACCCAAAGAATCAGCCCTTTCTCGACAATTTTTACTTAGGAACCCTACATATGTAGTCAAAATTTGATTAAAATTACACAATAAAACAATAATAATGAATAAAAGTGTTGGTGTATTAGTAGTAATAAGATGGATCCAGTGAAGTAATAAGTGTGAGGGTATTAAGATTTCATTGAATATTGGTCTAGGCATAGGTCATAGATCCAGAAAATTTATTGATAATATTCGAAATCAAATAATTTTATTTAATCGTATTAATAAGTGGTATAATTTTTGAGATATTAATAAACATTGGAATACTGGAGATTAACTCGCAATTTTTTTTGCTTGCATAGTTACAGCCTCAACGCCGACGGAATATGTTAGTTTAGTCCGTAAAAACATCGAGTTATTTCGGTTAACATAGAACGGAAGCCTTCACGGTTCTGGTCAATTATGAAAATCTGGTTCTTTAAATTAGGCCGTGCCAAAATAGAATCACTTTCATACGTTTTGCTTTCCATTGTACGAGTCATCTTCAGGTATCTTTCCTTCACGAGATCGGAACATTGAATGAGCTCGGAAGAATTTAGGACGGCTATTTATATCCGACCTGTATTCACCGAACCATGATCCAGTGTAATGATCGGTTTCACGATTTCCGATTATAGAATCCAAAGGGGCAAGGAATTGTATATAGTCCTTCCGTTTGGAAAAGAATAATGTCCTTTGGCGATCGCAAATATTCTTCAATTTTCTTGTGTGTAGTGAACAGTAACGGCTCGTACTCTGAAATTGAAGGATCGGCCGAGGCTCAAGGCCAATCAAGGGCGGTTTTACGGTGAGGGAGTAATGAAATAATTACTCCCCCCTCCGCCAAGATCGGCCAAACATCATCTATAATTTACAAATTTTTACGTGAAAATTACGATTAAAACTGAAATAGAAATGGAAAAACAAGGTGACAAAAGGGACGAATCAATAAAACTACCAACAGTATGAACAGTATGAGTAATGAAATAATTACTCCCCCCTCCGCCAAGATCGGCCAAACATCATCTATAATTTACAAATTTTTACGTGAAAATTACGATTAAAACTTGGCTACGTAACACTATAGCACAAGAGTGACCTATTGAATTGGGTCTCTTGCGTACCCATAGGCAGAGTATTGGTGTAAATATAAACAATGTAATTAATAAATTTGCTGCAGGAAAAAAATGGACGTTATTCTATAACTATTTATTAGAGACTGTTTTTTTCACTTATGTCACAAGATGAAAAATAAAGGTATAGTCAAAAGCAGTGTTATCGTGCGGGTCATACGATTTATCAACGAAAACTTTTTAAGTTTGTTTTTCTTTTATTACGTGTAATCATATCCTCCGCATAAAATCCGGAAGATGAATTAAATAGACCTATGATATTTTCATATAAAAAAAGAGGATAAACATATAAATACCAGCAGTTGCAAAAATCTTTGAGCGATCGCACTTCAAAGTCAGATTGACAAGTCAGTGACAAAATGAGTAATAGAAAACAATTTTCGGGTTTTTTGCATCCACAAGCGAAAAAAATGGTATTAAATCTAATAAAATATTACTAAAATATAAATTCACCGGCCAATATCCAGGAGACAGTAGCAAAAGCTCTGAGAATCGGTATAAGGACTATGCAGAAAATTGTACATGAAAAAAAGCATAATTTACTACCGAAGAAGATTAAGAAATGTACACGAAAAAAGCCAGAGACAGAGGACTTAAGTGATATTGTAAAAAATTTACGACTTATACACATCAAAAACTAATATAACCCTTCAAGTTTTAAAAGAAGCTTTAAAAAATCGAGGCATATTGGAAATTGGACTAAAATCGTTGTCAAAATTAATAAAAATGTTGGGTTTTCGATATAAAAAGGACTATAATCGAAGATTTTTATGCGAGTTGCCACATATAGCAAGTCAGTGTATCCAGTTTTTTAAGAAATAAACAGAAAATGTTAATTCAAAATTTAGAAAAGTGGTATTTTTAGATGAGACTTGGATATTTTCTAATGGAAGTGGTTCGAAATCTTGGCAGGATGAGTCTGTAAAAATTGTCAAGAAAAAAAAGGGATATGGGACGTGAAAACGATTCATCATTTTGCATGCAGGTTCTTCAACAGGATTTCTCCCAGATGCAAGTTTACTGATTTCTTCAACATCCAAAAGTATGGACTACCATGATAATATAAACTGTGAACTGTTTGAAAAGTGGTTAAAAGAGCAACTGATTCCAAATTTAAATGCTCCATATTTAATCATTCTGGACAATGCATCTTATCATTCAAGAATCTTAAATAAACAACCTACTTCATCCTGGAAGAAAAGTGATATTTATGACTGGCTAATAAAACAAAAACAAAATCATTTACCCAATATTCTGAAACTAGAACTTCTAAAAAAAATCTATTAAAAAAACGACAATATATGCCGTAGATTAAATATTACGGGAAAATGGACATGAGGTTTTACGACTGCCGCCATACCATTGCCAGTTTAACACAATAGAATTAATATGGGCTGGGGCAAAACCATATTATGAAAAACAAGTGAACGATGGTCTTACATCAGATGAAGTGCAAGTTGTTTGGCAAGATTCATTAAATTATATTACGCCAGAGTACTGGAAGAAATCTGTAGAACATACAGAGAAATTAATATGGGATTGGTGGAATCGAGAACCAGTTCTAGATGTCAAAATAGCACCAATGATCATTGCGCCATTTGAGGACGACTAAGAAGATAAGGACTTTTTAAGTGATGATATTTTTTAGTCTATAATATTAAAAAGTTTCTGAAGGATTATATTAGTCTTTGACGTGTATAAATCATAAATTGCATTATGAGTGTCCATTTTTGCATTGTAACTTAAGTCTTTCACCTTTGGATTTTTTCGTGTACATTTCTTAATCTTCTTCGGAAGTAAATTATGTTTTTTTATGCATATTAGCCAGTGAATTTTAATTAAAATTTTTTTTATTAGATTTGACACCATTTTTTTGCTTGCCTTTTTAGTACATTTGTAATTTTGTAGGCAATAAATAAATAATTATAGAATACTTGTTCCAATTTTAAAGCGTGTTTAAAACAAGTAAATTTTTTTATTAATTATAAGACAAAATTTGAAATATAAAATTGGTATTCACTGTGTTTTTTGATTTGATTCATAATGTGACCTTTGGACCCGCACGATAAGACCGCATTCGACTTTATTTATGTTGTTCTCATACCAAGTATATTAACAATTAGACCAATGTGGAATTAACTGGTGCCGCATCCAAATATGGTTAAATACTAGTCTTTTATTTTTTTCTATTTATTTTTTCAATGATAATTAGGTAGGTACCAGTCTATATATAGCAGATCTAGACTAGATTTAATTTATTTATCTTGCCTCAAGAGGAAAATAAAATAGATAGCCAAACAAAGTGAAGGTACATACACAACCAAAAAAGCATATTGTCCAGCAAGAACCACGATGCACTTCTAAAACAAATTGCAAATGATATTTTAAAATATTTACTTGCACTACTTATTTCGTCACTATGTAAGATGATGAAATCGGCTGGCCGAGCCACCGCCTATAATAAATATATTAGAATATCTGTGGGCGGTGGCCCGCGGACTGCTGTTATTTGCATTATCTGTATGTTAGCAAGCCTTGATAATAGGGATATATATCTATTTTACTATGTGCCCAGGAAATAAACTGCATTTTGGTTTTAAGCGTTTTTAGGATGTTTACAAAATTATTTTTGAAAAATATTTTTCAAACGAGAATTTTCCTTGTATATTTTTTGGTACCCTGCCGCCCCTGACGAGCCGTCACTGGTGTTAAAGATTGCAAGATTAATGCTATCTTGTCTGTGGTTTCGTGTGTGTGTGTACAAATAAAATAGCTATAACGGTATAGCGGTAACTCCCTCGGTAACTCCTTATTAGTTTCCTGCCAAAAAGTAACTAACTAGCCGTCTAATATCCTCACTGTAATATCCATTCCCTGTTACCTGAAATAGTTGAAGCAGCTGTAAGTATAAATTAATATAATGTTTTATTAAAGATGTGGAGGTGGCATCGAAATCCTGATTTCCTTATATACGGATTATATTAAATGCGTGTGGATACAACTTAAAATAGGTTATAGTTCTGTCAGTGTAGGAATTATATACAGGCCACCAAATTCAAATATTTCTCAATATTTTTAATTATATGGAGGATGGTATTTCGAATTTATATCCACAATTTCAAAGCATTATATATATGAGCGATTTTAATATTGATATTACACTTGGATTCAAACATTAGGTCAGAGCTTGGGGCCTCACTCTCTACATTTGGAATGTCACAAATGACACTTGTATATCTATGTATTTGACTTCCCTTGTTTTTTACAAATATCGAAAACGTTATTGAATCTCGTATTTTGGTTGCGGAAATTGCCGATCAATTTTTGGTCTTCTGTAAAGTTAAATTGGAAAACACAAATAATTCAGTCATTGATTTCTTTTATAGATCAATAAAAAGAATTGATCTCTATCAACTTCAGACTGCTCTGGAAACCTTTGGCTGGCATCATATTTTTCGTCTAATTTCTGTTGATGAAAAATTGGAACATCTGAATAATCTTATCTTAGTCCTTTTCAATAAACTTGCCTAAGTAGAAATATTTTTACAAAATAGAAAATTTAACATATTCCGTGAATTACAGAAAATTTTGAACCAATGCAGAAGTTAAGAAGCAAAGTTTTAATAAAATTAGGACAAACTGAAAATCCCATACATAATAAATCGTACAAGCCATTTAGCAGTGGCGCACCCAGGGAGGAGTTTTGGAGGTTAGAACCCCCCGAGAAATTTTTAGCAAAACGGATTGTGCATTTCAAAAAAAATATTGATATTACTCCGGAAAATAAAGTATTTCTATATTTCCAAACTTTTTTTTATTTTCCATTAAGAACTAAAATGTATACCATCAGATGATAAGATAAACATTAAAACGTAAAAACTCTGTTATTTTTTGAGCTACGTCTTAAAGATTATACATACATACAAGCGTTTTGTAAAGAGGATAAAGACACTTACGACCCGTAGGCTCAGCTTATACGGTATTTGCGATGGAGGAGTTCAAATTTCTCAATCCTTGCCAATAAGGTTAACCTTTCTCCTCCTTGCACCTTTACTCGTGTGTAAGTAATTTGCTGCAATAAAGGTCAGTAAAACAAAAATTTAATAAAAAACCCTCCTTTTATTTAAGGACTTGAGGAGTAACAAATTATGGTTTTAAAATAAATAATTAGTATTGGTAATTAAAAAAGTACTCTTAATACTAAAAATTAGAAACTGTTGAAGGTTCTCACCAAGACCTTCGTTGAATACTCGTGCAATCTGAGGTTGTTGTTTAGCTGTAAGTTCTCGTACCTCTGGACCTGATTGCTCTAATACTGGATGCAAATGTAGTTCTCGTAAAACGGAGACCTTTAATACAAACTTTTGCCAGTTTTGAACAAAGGTAAACTACCGCTTCAAGTCGAAAACTTCGAAAGGAAACTTCAGAAAGGTTACTCAAGGAACCAGTGCTTTGGGCACTTCAAATTATAGCCCAAAAAAGGAGCCTTTGTAAATTAAACTACAAGGCTTTTGTAAATCATCAAATAGCTTATGAAATATCTTTTATTATAGCTTATAAAATAGCTTTTATCAGGAAAAGTGCTTTATCGTAAAAATGAGAGTGGCCGTCGAGCTGTAAAGAAAGAAAAAAATCCATTGTAACCAAAATTCCTAGATTTTTAAATCTGAAAAATTGAAAGATAAACATTGTTAAACTTTAATAAAACAAATATTATAATTAATTACCCGGCTGATTTTTGATCACTGCTTAAAATAAAACGTATTTAAAAATCTAAACCGGATCAGCCTTTTTAGTGTTTTACACGGCCACAGTCAAAACTTAAAAGACTGAATTTGTTCCAAAAATATTTTACCCAGAGATGGTTTATAAAAAAAAATTGTATTAAATACAGATAAGAATTTGACCAAAAAAACCAACAATCAACTTTCCAATATTACAAGTATATAAAATTCGTTATTTTCTATCCTATTCTCTAAAACTAAAATATAAAGGCAATATTAACCCCAGGTTTTTAAAAGGTAGGCTACTTCCATTACATTAAATGTAGGCAACTTCTACTACATTAAATCTTAATAATCCTTTTCATAAATATATTATTTTTATTTCTCGTTTGTTATTCATTATTACAATAATTGTTCATCTAATGTTTCCTTTTAAAATTTCTTCTTAATCATTACTTTCAAATTCAGTTTTTGATGTTTCCATTACAGTATTAAGGCTTTAGGTGTTCTCGGGCCTAAAGCTCTATTATCGGAAACCAACAGAATAGAAATGAGAGAGAGTAAAACGCCAGAAATCAGACTTCTTCATTTTAACCCCAAATGTTATAATGAAAATAAACAATTAACTTATTTAATTTTAAACCCATATAGGAAAAAGGATGTTAATCTATAAGAATTTAAGCGTATTGATGACATCTTAAAACAAAAACTTTTATGAAAAGGCAGAAAATTCAATTATACATTAAGGGTAAATCTGACAGGTTGCAAAGCAAGATTTCGTTATATATATATATATATATATATATATATATATATATATATATATATATATGACGTATGTATTTTATTTAATATCTATAATCCACAGGCTACAATGGAAATGTATATAATTGACTGATTTGATAATAGTAACCAAACAGCTCCACTCCAATTATGTATATTTCAAAAATAGAAATAAAATAAAATAGTGAACAAAACTATAAATAGCACATTGCAAATGAAAACTTTAATTAAATAATATATGGCCGTTTGTTCAATATAAAAGCAACCAGATTCTTGGGAACTGTAAAATAAACGATATATCAAAATACCAAGGTGTCAGTGATCTAAAAGATTATTTAGTATAAATTATAAATAGAAAAAAAAATATTAAGAATTATTTAATCAAATGAATTCATATACGAGTAAAAATATTAGGTAGTTCCTGACATCTTGACGAATAAAAATTTATATATATATATATATATATATATATATATATATATATATATATATATATATATGAACAAATAAATCTAAATTTACTTAAACCTGAGGAAGTGTAACTACTTTTCCTTATACGTAAAAGTGTAACGTTACAAAATTATAGATTTTCATTTAAAATTGAGTGCGCCACTGCCACTTAGAAATTATACCACTTTTTAGATCCAAAAAAAAAGGTATTTACGAGATTTCAAAATTGTATAAAAAAATTTAGTTAAATTTTAGTTTAAGAAAAAATGTGAATTGCCTTCAAATCTCAATAATCCAGAAAATATAAACAGATTTTTGTATTAATTCAGTAGTAAACAGCAACAACCCAAATCAAGCAATTATACATTTTGATACTAATAATTATTTTATTAGCGATTTTAAAAAGTCCTTTGTAAAAATTGGAAACTATGCGTGGTGCTCCGTCATGTTGGTACCAAAGTGAACGCTTGATATTTAATGGCAATTCTTCAACAAATTCAAACCATTGAGTATTAAATAAATTCAAGTAAGTTTGGCCTGTCAAATTTTCACGAAAGAAATACGGCCCTAATATTAAAAAAATACCACATTTGTTTTAAGTCAGTATTGATTGCGACAGTCTATGAGAAAATTAGGATTTTTGTCACACCACTAGTGGCAGTTCTGTGAGCATACGACTCCATTTGACGTAAATGTCGTGGGGAATTAATATTTTTCGAACTTCGAAATCTCTAGGTAAAAGTATATGGATATATCTAGGTTTGTAAGGATAGAATTTATTTGCTCGTAAAATCGTACGGACTGTTGACTTTGTCACGTTACTTTACTCGGAAGTGATTTTGATATTTTTCTCACCGAGACTTTAGGATTCTCAACAACCGCTTCCAAAACTTATATGTTATATATATATATATATATATATATATATATATATATATATATATATATATATGCATATGTTTTTCTTCGGTAGTAGACCAGGCTTGGTGTTGTCTTTTAAACATATTATTAACAGAACCAGTGAATTTAAACTTGGTCATGACATTTGTAACAGTAACATAGCTTATTTGTTTTTCTGGATGTCTGTTATAAAAATATTCCAAAATTATAGACTAATATATACAATAACGTTGAGTATTTATATTCCTCGTCAGAGCATTAGCATCTTATGGTTATTTGCATTTTCCTCAAATTATAGTTTGTGACCAAAATTGGTCTACTAAACCGCAAACTTGATTGAGAAATTATTTCGAAATCAATAGACTATAACTATTTTCGCACCTTTCAATAATAAAATAAAGTAAAACCATACATAGCTCTATTGGAGTGTCCATTTTTCACAAGCCCGAATTCCGAGTTTGAAGTCGGAATTCCAAGATAGAAGTCAAAATTCCAAGTTAGAAATCGGAATTTCGAGATTGAAGTTGGAATTCCGAGGTAGAAGTCGGAATTCCGAGATAGAAGTTGGAATTCCGAGATAGAAGTTGGAATTCCGAGATAGAAGTGGGAATTCCGAGATAGTAGTCGGAATTTCGAGTTACAAGTCAAGATTCCGAGACAGAAGTCGGAATTCCGAGATAGAAGTCGGAATTCCGAGTTAGAAGTCGGAATTTGTTACAAAAATAAAAATAAAACAATTGTGGTCCTTCTACGCTTTCGTATATACTTTAAATTTTTCAGAAGAAAAAATTTGATGCTAGAAGTTGAACTGTAAACTGAGTACGATGTTTAGCCTGGTTAATGAGGATATCACACACTTCTTTTGTTTGTGCAGAAAAGGATATCGATTGATTATGCTTGTACGATCTAAGTTACGAGTATTTGTAATAGCGTTGTCAAAACTGTTTAAAAATTTGTTCATTTTAACAGCATCCAAAGACTGTGATTGAAATTCTTAAAAGAGAATTCTATTGCATGCTATTATTTGAGCAAAAAATGTAAGCCAATTAATAAAATGTTCATTATTTACATAACCTAATAATGTCTCAGTTTGATTAATTGTAGTAAAGTCATTTTCGGGGGTGTCTAATATACTTTATACACAAAAACGCTCTCACAGTACGTGTGTTAAAATTTCATCTTGTTGCTGGTGCTATGGAAATCTTTTCTTTCACTATATCGTCTAGTATGCCAGTGTGTTTTGCTGAAATGCATGTAAATTGGCAAAAAATTTTCCATTTTCTATAAATTTAAGTTAAATTCGTGTGCATACAATGTATATAGAATGCGTATGGATATTTATAAAAGTTTGTATAGCTTCTTCCATTCATAACATAACGGCCGCTCCATCATAGCTTTGCCCTACTAGTTGGTTTGCGAAAATATTAAGTAATTCTAACTCTTAATTTCTCTGTCGATGTCATTGGCTCTACGTGACACAGGTTTTAAAAATTTCCAAAAACGAATGAAAAATGACGTCTAATATGTCCATTTGAACTGATTTTGACGTACCTTTCTTTAAAAATATTTTTTCCTTGCAAAAGTTGTTTCATAGCCATATCGAATTCTGATACAAAATCAATAAACCCCCATATATTCCTGGATTTAAACTGTCTGATGACGATAAGCCGAGACAAAAATATAGCGATTTTTCGTCACTTGTTGATTAAGCGTGGAACACTGGATATTACATCATTTGTTTCTGTCAAATTATGTCAAACTTTATGTTTCTTTGTGTATTTTTCGGTGTTTTGTTAGATACTTTTTTGAAATATAAACGGTTATATTTAGTTTCAACGTCAAAATTATCACCGATTTTTGTATCAAAAATTATTTTTAAGTTTCGTTTTTGTATGTTAGCTTTTACGTTAAATGTTTACGAAAGGTCCATTGTGTTCCAAGCGTTAAAGTCTTTCATCGATTCTCGGTAGGCAGAATCTAATAATTGACGAACATCAACATTACCAATATGCGATAGCTGCAATTTATTTTTTAATTGAATTTGAGAAGATCCATGTTTTTAAATTGTTGTAATTAAATAAGATGAATAGTTGTTTCATTATGTGAAAAAACTAAAGAAGGATATCACAGCCGCATGTACTTCTTTAAAAGTGAGTTTAAACCTTTTTTATGGTACAATCTCGGGTCGAGGTGGTCCATTGTTTTCAATAATCACTTGCTATTCAAAATTATGTGAGTTTTCTTTAATAAGTTCTACAGAACACCATTCCATTTTCGACAGTACGGTGACAAGACTATGTTTACGTAGTGCAATGCACTCGATCATTATAGAATCAACATATAAAATAACAGCCGCGTTGTCTGTTGTCACGAATTTGACTACCTCTCTTTCTAAGGACATGGGTCCGGGTATACTTTGCGCTTTCATTCCGAATATCGCACCGGCTAGAATTTTTTAAAATGAAAATGTTCCGTGGCGCCTGAGAAACATATAGCTTAACTTTTCCAAAAATGTTTAAAATAATAAGATATGAAATTTTATCGGGTATTCACTGCACAAATGAACCAATGAAGAAACCGCCTCTGCTTACCAAGGTCATTGTTTGCCAAAATAGTGTTTTTTAGGAACGCCATTAATTTAATGTTATGGAAATGCTTGGTAAAACAATAAATATATTATGTATATTTATTTATAAAATTTTCGGCAGCAACAAATTAAAGAATCCATTAGCTACCGCAGCATTTATACCAAACAAACATTCTTTAGCGGTGCCTAATTTATGTTATCTAAAATACAATTTATGCAAAAGAATGCACCCCTCCTAATATAATTTTCAAGGTTTTAATTTAAAAACTTTAAATTGCTTTTCAGGTAACTTACATATTGCATGATTGCATTTATTTCCTTCGATTTAATTAGAGATTTGTTTCAGGGATAAAATCTTAATAATAATAATAATAATAACTATAATAATAATAATAATAAAATGTAAAGCCTTAAACATCGAAAAAAGCAAAGTCATTAATAGTGATGTAGCTCTACCCAATGGAGAAATAGTTCAAGCGATGAACCAAGAAGAGACCTACAAATATCTAGGAAAGATCAAGATGAAAGATTCGTATGTCCAAAGAGTGCGAGCTTTTCTAAAGACAGAACCGAACACCGGAAATCTCATTACAGCAATTAACACCAATGCTGTACCCGTGTTAACCTATCAAGACCAAGTCACACCACCCGAGGTCATCAACTCTTCGAATGACCCTACCACGAAGAGAAGGTGAAAAATCCTTTGTTGACTTGACGAATTCGCACTCCCGACAGCTGCAAAAATTAAGAGATTTCTTCACCAACAAGGCACAAACATCAAGCCTCCACCACATAGTGACCCTAAGTGACAACTCGTACTCTCCACTTAATCTTGCAAGTGACAACATCATCCTAAAGTCACTTTCAGACCCCAACAAACAAGAGCAGGGGGCTCAAATGGCACTGCATGGCCGACATCACAATGACTTGAATCAGCCATACATAGATAAAGAATCATCCAATAGGTGGCTGAAGGATGGACAACTATTCCCAGAGACCGAAGGATTTGTGATGGCAATACAGGACCAAGTTATTAACACACGAATTCATCATCAAAGACCATTTCGTTGAATCAAGTATCGAAAATGTAGCGAGAGATCAGAATCTGTACAGTATATAACATCTGGCTACACTTACCTAGCAAACACGGACTACCTCTAGCGACATAAGCAGGTGTGTAACATCATACACCAGAAGCTTTCCAATAAATACGGGCTCCTGAACACCTTTGGGCCCTATTAGAAATATCAACCAAGTTCAGTGCTTGAAAATAGTGCCTTTAAACTGTACTAAGACCGCGCAATTATCACCGACAGACGGGTGACGAATAATCGGCCTGACGTGGTACTGTTAAATAAGGAAACAAGGACAGCTTATTTGGTAGATACCCAACAATAACAACGTGTTGGATAAATATCAAGGAAAAAATGCTAAAATATGTGGACCTGACCATCGAGATACAGCAGATGTGGCGACTGAATAAGGTTCATGTGATACCGATCATCGTATCATCAACTGAACTAGTTCCAAAATCACTAGGACAGAACCTAGAAATCATAGGACTGTATACTAACACCTTCATCGACATCCAGAACGCAGTCCTGCTCAGTACTTGAAACATAGTGAGAAAATTCTTACAGGATAACACATAGAACTAATAGAAACCAGCCCACTCTTTTTGATGCATGGATCCGGGAGTTTTGTTGAGAAATTGATTGGCAATAATAATAATAATAACAAAATAAATAATAATACCTATAATTACAATAAAATTTATTAAATTATTAATATGAATAATTACTCAGTAAATAAATATTATATGCTGTTAAGAGCTTGCTTATCTTAAATTGAAGGTATAATTTTTCTTTTCTTATTACGGACACTTTATTGATTGATGGTGGGACATGCATTTCTTAAATTTATCCTTTTTCAAATTTTATAAGTATTTGAAGTAAAAATATCATTGAATTAAAAGTAATTGTTCTTACTTATTATGTCAGTATCGGTTAATAATGACTTTAGAATATGTACTTATATTTTTTTGTTTTTTATTACATATCTGTACTTATTTTTTGCTCATGGCACTTTTTCAATTAAATGAAATTTTTCTGTTTTTTTTTTTTTGGTTTTCAAAAGAAAATTTATTTTATTTTTCAAAGGATCCCTACTCTGCTGAAAGACGGCAATGCTGGCATCCATTTAGGGTTTTTTTTTTATTTTCCATTTGCTGAGTCGTATATGCGGCGTTTAATCATTTGATTTTCTCCACTACCAAAGCATCATACAAATGTAACCAATAGCCGACTTTGTGTTGTTTTTTGGCAGAATTAGACAATCTTCATGAGATGTGTAGACTCAAATAAAAACAATATTAACGTAGCGTTGCTAGGTTTATTCCACAGGTTGAGTAAAAAAGGGAATATACATATATATAAGTAGTTATAATAGGGGAGCGCCTCCTCCTCCTCCTCTTCCTCTCTCTCATGTCCCTCATTCTTAACTTCCTCCCCTTTTATTCTCATTCGCATCATATTTTTTAATTTTTTCTCTTTGTTCTCCCACATTTGATTTTGCATTCTTAAGTCTTATAAATAGGTGCATCATGATCATTTTAGTATGTTAAGGTACGAGTGACTGTTAAAAGAAAAAAATCTGTTGAATAAATCTATTAATAATAATATTAAAATAAAATGAGTGAATCAGTTGGAGAAAGAAATCGATCCATTCCGCTTCAGACAATTAGCCTCGAAGAAATTATACCAGGAGTTCAAGAAGAAAATATACCATTAGTTCGAGTAGAAAATAATGGGATTGTTTTAAAAAATTTGAATAAAACTGAGAGTGAAGAGAAAAAAGTGTTTTGTGCTATTTGTTTTGAAATAATCGAATATTATGATTCATGTAGACCAAATACATGTTCCCACATTTTTTGTTTAAAATGTATTTTAAGATGGAATGATGAAAATGGTTGTTCTATAATGGTAAACAATTGTCCTGTATGTCGCACTAGATATTACTATTTGGTACAAATCTTCAAAGATGTAATTAGACATCATTTTGTTGTAATTTTAAAAAGAGGATAATATTTTTTATAATTTGTGTTTGTGAAAACTCTGCTAACAAATAATTTTGTAAAAAAAAGTAAATGTAAATATATATAATAATTGACACACATTTTTTCCTTTTCCTATATTGAAACGACAACAATGATCTAACAAGTTTTTTAATACATACTAATTTTCACATTACATAACAAAACAATTGTTATGGGTTTACACAAAAAGTGCCACGCCCTAAAATGGCACCACTTTTGCAAATGGAAGCTTAAATTTTCTTATGGGAATTTACATGTAAAAATGACGGTTTTGATTGTCGGACCGGCATAGCCTAATCTACTACTTTTTAATTATACTAATAATATTAATATAATTTGCATCAAGTAAGAGAAAACTCAATTGAATACAGAAACAAGCGTTAACAAAATGTTATGCAAATATATGAGTGCTTCTAGTGGCAGTTGACATAATCGACACTTTTTTTTTACATATGATTAGCTATTTCATTTACAAATACAGTGTCAGATGTTAGAATAAAAAGAAGTATTTTGCATATAGCAATGAAAATATATAACCGCTTATAGTAACAGTTGACATTTTTTAAAATTAATATTGTTGACGTATTCTACTTATTATCTTTACAATTTATGTTTAAAATTAATATTTTTGATATAATCTACCCATTACGTTTATAACCTATATTTAAAATTAATATTGTTGAAATAATCTACCCATCACCTTTACAAACTATGTTTATTATTAATATTTAACAATATAATTTTCTATCTCTTTTTTTTCATTTTTGTTGCAGTAAAAGCAAGCATGTTCAGGAATTAGTAGAAAAAGATGTATCCTACAAATAGCACAATGTAAATCAGAAGCACTAACAACATAGGCTCTTTTGTAGTGGCAGCTCACATGATCGGACTCCCCTCTCCGTAAATATCTCCTGTGAATTGCACTACAAGGAAGGCAAATAGCAAATGTTCCTAGTCTTCGACTTTCAATTTTAGAGTAGCTTTGTATAACACATACATCTTTTTCTTCAAAATTATTAAATAATTCACTAGCCCTAAACTTGCTTACTTTTACGTCAGCCTCGGTTCCTAAATTTAGTAATTGTCCATCCATATCCACTCCTTCGTCAATTTCCTGATCATCTTCCTCCATCTCTTCTTCTTCCTCCTCAATATAATTAATGTCTATGTTACATAAGAATGATCTTCTAACAAGCCTAGATGATTTGTCCAAAAATGAATGTTTATAAGTGATGGAATCGCCTTCCAAGTTAATAAAAATTTCTTTTCTTTCCTCAATTTGAGCGGCGTTCTCCACATTATTTTCTTCAATTTGGTCGGCGTTTCCGATCATATTTTCTGCCATCGTTAGGAGCTTTAGATTTAGATAGATATATTTGATAAAAAACAATTTTGGTTATAGCTTATAAAATAATATCAACAACTGATATTACAGCGAATGATACTGTATGATCGTCGAGTGGATGTTCTTAAGTATATATCCCATCAACCACCACTTTTACTACCTGCAATACTTAAGTTTTTTTTTTTTTTTTTTTGCTGTCCCTTTCCCTGTCAGTTTCCTCGGGGGGGGGGGGCCCGGGGGGGGGGGGGCCAAGGGGGCTTCGCCCCCTCCCCGCTCCGCCAACCCCCCTAAGGGGGGCTTCGCCCCCCTTAAACCCCCCTCACCCTCACGTTATCTTCTTTCTCTCCCTTCCTTCTTTCTCTTTTTTATATGTTTCTCCGTTTTCCTTCCTTCTCCTTTTTCCTTCCTTCTCCTTTTTCCTTCCTTCTTCTTTTTCTTTCCTTCTCCTTTTTTCTTTTCTTCTTTTTTAATCTAACCTAACCTAACCTAACCTAACCTAACCTAACCTAACCTAACCTAACCTAACCTAACCTAACATAACCTAACCTAACTTAACTTAACCTGAAGAGGGTAGCCCGAAATTGGGGAACCGGGATTTTAGTCTCGGAAATTCAGGGGTCCGGGGGGGGGGAGGGGGGGGAGGGGGGTAAGGTTGTTGATCGGCTTGGGAAAGTGGTTTTTAGAGATTGTCGTTCAACTTTAAGTAGGACACATGTGATTAACTTTTGCATATAAAATCGCCTCAGCGAAGAGACGAATGCAATTGATTTCTGCATTCACACTGTGCAGAGCTCGCGAGTTTTCTGGTGTTTACATTGTGTCTATTTGGTAAATTTTTATTTTTATTTCTAACATTTTTATTTGGCAAGATTTAATTCTTATATATATTGGTGACATTTTTATGTACATTTGTGGCATTTTTATTTATTATTACGATTTTTTTTCATAATGGACAATTTTTTGACATCGACTAGCAAAATAATTGACAATGACTTTGACTTATACACATGTACTCAAATGCAGAATTTTGCAAACCAACAAAACAATGAAACAGACGTATTTACAACTAGTCAACAACAAACTATTCAGGACTTGAATGAAATTATTTATAATAGCCAAGTTCAGAATAATGCCAACAAACACAACAACGAAAAATATTTATTTACAGCTACTCAACAACAAACTCTTGACGATCTTAATGACATTATTGACAACAAAACGCACTTAATTACAACAAAAACTAAACAAACTCTTGAAGAACTGAATGACATTGACGAAACTCAAAATTCTAGCGATGAGGATATTGTTTGTTTTCAAAAATCTAATCCAAATTATTTAACATTAAAATCGCCAATTAATTCTCCGAGACCAATTTGCTCTCCCTTTTTGTTTAGTGAAAATTCTGATTCGGAAGAAGAACAAATTGATCAAAATTTAAGTTTGGCTATTTGTCCTACTAATTCACCATATGATATTGTAAATTCTGATTCGCAAGAAAAACAAATTGATCAAAATTTAAGTTCGGCTATATCTTCCATTAATTCACCATTTGCTATTGTAAATTCTGATCCGCAAGAAAAACAAATTGATGCAAATTTGACTTCGGATATTTCTCCTAATAATTCACCAGTTGAACAAAATTCAATTTCGAAACCATCATTTATCATTAAAAAAAAATTTAAAATTAATAAAAAAAATAAAAAACAAATAGCAAACCTTAAGTGTCTGGGTTTCGCTATTCAAAATTTAACTAATTTGATCACAATTAAAAAGGGAGACGAAAGTACGGTGAATTATGTTAAACAGGCCTTTGACAAATTAGTTGACTCATTTGAAGAAATGGATTCATAAAGTCAATTAATTTCTATTGCTTTTTTCAAAATTTGACTATAACTAAATAAAAATGCACAATATTAATTTTATTATTATACAAAGAACTTCAAAAATGCAATTGCTTTTTTCAAAATTTGACTATAACTAAATAGAATTGCACAATATTAATTTTATTATTACTATTATGCAGAAAACTTCAGAAATGCATAAGTGTGTAACATGTAATAAAGTCTTTACTAGAAAGGATAATTTACTGCGACATATTAAAAAACATGTTAACGGAAATTCCACAAAACTCAACAGTTGGTTGAAAAAACCAAAGCTTGTTAAAGGTAAGAACATTTTATTTTTCATGTCATATTTTGTAAAATATTTTTTTCTTAATTTATATAGATTCTACAAATATTGTAAAATATTGTAAAGAATGCAAGAAAAATATAAACCAAAGTCTATGGGGTGGACATCTTCGATCTAGTGTGCACAAGAACAATTCCAAAATAGGCTTGGAGGAAGGTGTTGAAATTATCAAGTCAGCATTCAGGGAACGAATAATATCTTATAGGATTTCCTCACATCAAAACTTCATAAATGTGAAAGAATATTTTCAACATTTGGAATACAAAATTGCACATCTAATAGATCAAGAACTGCAGAAACATAAATGTATCAAGCTAAATATGGAACTGTTCGGTTTCTATTTTAACCCCAGCAGCGACAGCTATGATGTCAAATCTTTTAATGCGCCGTTCCAAGTCATTTGCCAGGGATATCAGAAAAAAGAACTGTTAGAGCAAATCTGCACCATTATTGACCAGAAAGCTGACGAATTTGCAGAAAGAGATTCAGGTAAAGAATTTATTTTCGATTTTACAACAGCAACAAAAAAAGTAATTTTTTAATTTTTACGTTGCAGGATGGGCTTTGATGAATTTACTTCATTTGGAAATTAATGTTAACAAGCACAATCCGCTGAGAGCCTCATCTTTTATCGAACTTCCTCAAGAGATCAAGAGACGTCAAGCTGTGATCAACATTAGGAATGATGACAACTTTTGCTTCGCCTGGGCAGTTGTGTCTGCTCTTCACCAACCACGCGGATTAGATTTTGAAACTTCATCCTACCCACACTACTCTTCTGTTTTGGATATGTCAGGTATAGAATTTCCAATGTTGCTAAAGAACATTAAGATTTTTGAAGAAAAAAATAACATTTCTATTAATGTATATGGATTAGAAATTATAAATCCTAAAAAGGGGTATGAAGTAATTGGTCCACTTTATTATTCATCGAATAAAAAAAATCAACATGTCAATTTATTGTTAATAAGTGATGATGATGAAAAAACTTTTCATTATTGCTATATTAAAGATTTATCAAAACTAGTTTCTGCACAAATTTCTAAACATCACGGAAAAAAATATATTTGCGATGGTTGTTTACAATATTTCCCTACAGAAGAAAATTTATTACAACACAATAGCTATGATTGTGATCATTTACGAATTAACCTACCTTCTAAAGAATTAATAAAAGATAAGTTTGGAAACTATTCATATGATAATATTTTGAAATTTGTAAATTATCATAAACAAATGAAAGTTCCTTTCGTGGTGTATGCAGATTTTGAATGCATTTTAAAGCCTTTAAATAATGACAATGTTGATAAAAATCCTAATACTTCATACACCTTAAAACAATATGAACATATTCCACATTCATTTGCCTATTACATTAAATGTTCCTTCGACGATAATTATTCTAAATTTGAAAAATATAGAGGTCAAAATTGTGATACATTATTTATAAATTCTTTAGAAAGAGATGTGTATAACATATACAATAAATATTTAAAGGCTCCTAAAAAAATGATCCCTTTGAACGAACTGGACAAAATTTATCATAACTATGAAAAAGTTTGTCATATTTGTAATAAACCTCTTTTAAATGACAGGGTTGCAGATCATTGTCATATAACCGGTCTTTATAGAGGTCCAGCTCATTCACTCTGCAACATAAATTACAGAATACCTAACTTTATTCCAGTTATATTGCATAATTTGCGTAATTATGATTCTCATCTATTTCTTAAAAAATTATGCTTAAACAAAGAACAACTAACAGTTATCGCACAAAACAAGGAAAAATATATTTCATTTGAAAAGCTTATTCATGTGGATAACTATTTTGATAAAAAGACACAAAAGGCTAAGAAAAAAAATATATCATTAAGGTTTATTGATTCTTTTCAATTTCTATCCCATTCTTTATCAAAACTCTCTGAAAGCTTAAAAGATGAACAATGTAAGGAAATAAAAAAAATTTTCAATGATGAAGAAAGATTTAAACTTATTCGGCAAAAAGGTGTATTTCCTTACAGTTATATTGATGATTATTTAAAATTAGAAGAAACAACTTTACCTCAGAAAGACCAATTTTATAATACTTTAACGGATGAGCACATCAGTGATGCAGAATACCAAAGAGCTGTAAAGGTTTGGCAATTGTTTAAATGTGAATCTCTTGGTCAATACTCCGACGTTTACTTACTCTCTGATACTTTACTTTTGGCAGATATTTTTGAAAATTTTAGAAGCACTTGTTTATCCACATATAAGCTCGATCCAGCTCATTTTTACACTTTTCCAGGTTTATCCTGGGAGGCGTGTTTGCGTTATACTGGAATAGAGTTAGAATTGTTAACTGATCCAGATATGATACACTTTTTCAAAAAAAGCGTTCGCGGTGGTGTGAGCTCTTGCATTTGTAGAAAATCTGAAGCTAATAACCCATTTCTTTTAAATTTTGATCCTTTAAAGCCAACTAAATACATAATTTATTATGATGCAACAAATTTGTATGGTTATGCAATGTCACAGCACATTCCAACGGGAGATTTTGTTTGGTTAACAGATAAAGAAATCAATGATTTAAATATTATGAATATTTCTAAAAAATCTAATAAGGGATATGTTTTAGAAGTTGATTTAGAATATCCTACAAGTCTACATTCCTATCATAACGATTTTCCGTTTTGTCCAGAAAACTTTAAACCGCCAAATTCTAAATGCATAAAATTAATACCCAATTTAAATGATAAATCAAAATATGTTATTCACTATCAATTATTAAAACAATGTTTGGAACATGGACTCAAGTTAACTAAAGTTCATAGAGTTTTACAGTTTTCTCAATCTGATTGGTTGAAAAAATATATAGACTTGAATTCAAGATTAAGAAATGATTCAAAGAATGAATTTGATCGTAATACTTACAAGTTGGCAAATAATAGTATTTATGGCAAGACTATGGAAAATGTTGATAGGAGAATTGACGTAAGACTTGTTACAGAGTGGGAAAAAAATAGAAGAAAAGATGGTGCTGAGAATTTAATTGCAAAACCATATTTCAAGGACTTAACAATATTTTCTGAAAACTTGGTAGCTATTCAAATGCAAAAGATTCAAGTTACTTACAATAAACCAATATATGTAGGCTTCTCAATATTAGATATATCTAAAACTGTCATGTATGATTTCTTTTATAATTTTTTAAAACCTCTTTATCAGGAAAATATTTCACTTTTATACACCGATACCGATTCGTTCATTTTAGAAGTCACAACTCCAAATATTTATTCTGACATGATAAAAAATATTCACAAATTTGACACATCTAATTATGAATTTAATAATATTCATGAAATGCCTATTACAAAGTCAGTTATAGGAAAATTCAAAGATGAATATGCTGGTGAACCCATTACTGCTTTCTTTGGTACTGGAGCAAAAGCATATTGTATTAAAACGGAAAACAGTTTAACAAAAAAAGCAAAAGGTGTTAAAAAAAGTGCAATTAAAAAGCAGTTGGATTTTATTCATTATAAAGATGTTGTTGAAAATCATTCTAAAACCTTTTGTTCAATGTATGTTTTTCGATCTAGACAACATACAATTTTTACAGAGTTAATTAATAAATTGGCTTTGAGTTCCGAAGATGATAAGCGGTATAAAATTCCCTATAGTTTTAATACATTAGCTTGGGGACACCAAGATATTGCTTTGTATCAATGGAATGCAGAACATGAAGATTTAGATATATTTATGTAGATATTATAAGGTATTTAAATTTGTTGTTTTTGAAACCAAAGTTAGTCTTCATAAGTCTTTCACAAAATGTGCATAGAAACTTTTGACAAAGAAATTGATAACAGTTATTTTAAAACATATGAAAAACGACTTTCCACTTTTAAAAAATGGAAAGGAAAATTGAGACCAGAAGTGTTAGCTGGAGCTGGCTTTTACTATACTTCAATCAATGATATTTGTAAATGTTTTTATTGTGGTATTGAAATTTTTGATTGGTTAAGTTATGATGATCCTATTGTGGAGCATAAGAAATTTGCTAGGAATTGTGATTTAAATAACTGTTTATGGAAAAATAGGAATCGAATAATTGTAACCATTCAAAATAAGTCTTCAAGCTACACATTTTATATAGTATTATTAATATCCTTATTTATGAACTTTTACATATATTTAAATTAAGTATTTTATTGTTATTTTTTTACAACTGCTTTTGCTTTCGTGGTGAAAGTATCTGCTTAATGTTAATAAATTTGGAATATAATTATTAATTTGTTTTAATGACTATCAGTAGATCTCAATTTATTCTTCTTTATTTTATTTTCCAAAATGTTTTTTATGTTCATCATCCCCCTGGCGTAACACAGTGTGAAATATGTTTTTCTAATAAAACAGACGTCACTCTAAGTAAATATTGTAAATTTATGAAAATTGGATTAATTAACAATAGTACAATTAGTTGGATGGAACGAATAAATGGAAATGAAAATGCAAGTAAATTTTTTAAAATTTTGTATCATTATCCAAATCGATCTATTTTTGATACAAATTGGATAGAAAGGTTAGAGTTTAAAAATAATCAGTTACAAATTTTAACCCCCAACTGTACCAATTATTATGACGGATTCAAAAATTATTACTTTTCCATCATTAGTGTTACATTAAACTTTGCATTATTTTTATACATTACCATTTTAATTATTTATCTTTATTACAAATTTCAAACTGGAAATCTATTTTTTCATTAATCCATTTTAATCAAAACTTTAAAGAAAGTGGGGATGAGAATATTTAAGTACAAGAATAACACAATATGTTTCAGTCTCGTTTAGTCATTATGAACAACGCCGTGGTTCATAAACCTTTGGAAACGCTTCTTAATTCAAAAATTTATTTTTTAAATAATTCTTTGTCAAAATTTGTTCTTGTTGGCATTAGTTTAAATGATTTTTCTCCAAAAATTGTAATTGGTGGAAAAACTGGATTTTCAATCGCACTAACCGAAGAAAATTGGAAAGACATTTGTGTTCATCAAGGAATTATTGTAAACAATTTCTACTTTCCTCAAGTTGATCAAACCAGTGTGAATATAAACAACATTCATCTGCAGGTTCAGAAAATAAATGATACCCCTGTTCTACAAATTACAAAAGGCCCACACTTCATATACTTAGGACAAGAGTCTTTGGACAATTTGTGGCGATTAAAGGAAATTATTGATTATAGATTATCTATACTTAAAAGGCAAGAATTCAATACATATTTCAAAATATTTCAAAATAATATTTCATCTGATTGTGGCGACTTGTGTACGCATGTTTATAATATAATAAGTCCAACAGAAAATCCTAACAGTGAAAATGTTTCAACTATGATGGAATTACTTGCTTTATATCCTGAACAAATGGAAAACAAATTGAAGCAAAATGGAACAAAACGAAAATATTACGAAGAAAACAATGAAAATGGATCAAAAAGAAAATATTACGAAGAAAACAATATCTTTTCTGGAAGAGAACAATAAGGTGCATGTGTTAGTGAAGTGGAGCTTTGCTTACAGACAAGCCCGTAGGAGTAACTTTCAGATGTGGTACTTAGATAGACTCCGTTTTGAAAAAAGAATAAATGATTGTAAACTTATTCTAGATTCGATATTATCTGAGGAACATAGAAATAAAATATATTTGACACGTTTTAATAAAAATTGTATTTGATGTTTTACTTAATAAAATTTTAGTTTAGTAAATGTGAATTTTATTTGAAATTAATTAGCACATTAAGACTTTGTAATTTGTATCAGCTAAAGCATAAAGTGAGGAACAGAAATAAAACAAATTTAACTAAAATTTAATTTCAATTTAATTAAACAATATTTTTTTTATCAATCCATGTATTATATTTTTTATCAAGTCCTAACCATTTCACATAAACTTTGTTTCCTTTCCTTCTCAAAATCTTCTCAATAAGATACACATCGGTATGCTTTACTTTTAGTAATTCTTGCTCATAAAAACCACCCAGAATGTCCTGATTATCTTCGTCTTGAATTAAATATGTCCAAGGGTTTGTCATCTTAACTTCTTTAATGTGGAATATCTCATTTGACCAATTTGGTGTGTAACCTTTTGAAAATGCCTCTCGATGCTTGCTTATTCGTACGTGATCACCCACTTTAAACTTTGGAGATTTTATATCTAACGTTTTAGCATGAGTAAATGCAGATTTCAAGATTCTATTTTCATTTGTTTTATTTACTTGTTTTGGCTTCATTACTATTGAAGAATGTTTTGTATTGTTATAATCTTTTACAATATCCGCTAATATATTAAACCATTTGTAATTTCCTTGAATGCTAAATATTTTCCACATATTATTCTTTAAAGTCCTGTTCACTCTTTCTACTATACTCGCTTTCAAATTGGAAAACGTGCTATAATGGTTAATTCGAAATTGTTGCATCAAATTTTGAAAATTTACATTGAAAAACTCTCTTCCTCTATCCGTTTGCAAGTTTTTTGGTGGAGTTTTTGCACTGATTAATATTTTTTTCATTGCCGCTGTTACGTCTTTTCCAGATTTAGATTTTAACGGTTCGGCCCAAACATACTTAGAAAATACATTTATGGTAATCAAGATATATTTAAATCCCTTATTAAATTTGGCATAGGGTAACATTTCAACCAAATCAGCTTGAAAAAGATCATTTAACCCTTTCACTACCACCCTTCTGCGTTTGTAGTTTTTTCTAGCAGGTTTATGTAATTCATTAACGACTTGCTGTTTAACGGTTGTCATGACAACAAACTTGTTTATTCAATTTTAAGGAAGTTCACTTTCTATGTTTTGTAATAATTCGAAATATAACTTTTATATGTTTTTTCCCATTCATTCAATTTATCAATTTGTATTGTATAACTTTTTTCATTTAAAATTTTACTCATTTTAGTAATCTCCTTTTCTAACGCATTAAAGGATTTTTTTATCTCTCCAGTTAAGAAAGTAGTTGATCTACTATCACTATTTTTTAATTCCTCCTCTGTTTTATTTAATTCTTGTTCTAATTTCTTAATTACACTGGACATTATATTTTCCAAGGAAATATATTGTTGATTTTCTTCCAAAGTGAGTTGGTCACTTGTTCTACTGTTAAGAATGCTATTTTGATTTCTTTTTTTTTCATCATCTAACCTTTTTATAAAAGTTCTTAATTGTTTAATTTTTTCCTTGTGTTTTTCAATTATTACTTCTCTTATATTTGTTTCCATTATTTTATTAATTTTGTTGATATCATCACTTAATTTTTTGTCTTCCTTTTTAACATGTTCATTTAAAAATTGCAAATCTTTACTTATTTGATTTAGCGTTAGCAACTGTTTATTAACGTTTTCAATTGAGGTATAGCATCCTTTAATCTGGTTCTCATACTTTAAAAAATTTTCATCAAAAACCTTAAGCTTTTTAGCAAAGATTTCATTATTTGTTTCATTTTCACCTAATCTCCTTTTTAAATTATTAATGTCACTTATTCTCTCTTGATTTTGTTTTGAAATATGGCGTCCAAATTTATCAACTGTCATGTTGAGCTTTCATTAAACAATAAATATGATTATATTTGATAGCTGTTATTTATAGTATTACTTTATCTTCTCTTAATTCTTCAATAATAGAGATAATCTCGTTACTATGAGCATTATTTCCCGCATCACTTGATGAAATTAATAAACGTAGCCTATCAACAATTTCGTTAACATTATTC
Source organism: Kuschelorhynchus macadamiae (assembly GCA_030620095.1). Taxonomy (NCBI): domain Eukaryota; kingdom Metazoa; phylum Arthropoda; class Insecta; order Coleoptera; family Curculionidae; genus Kuschelorhynchus; species Kuschelorhynchus macadamiae. The sequence goes on along the minus strand of JAUTXW010000961.1, from coordinate 1,694,821 downwards.
CAGTATACATAGTCTGTATTTGATCTGTTTGTTTTCAAAATTAATCCCTTTCCTGTAGATTTGGCTCTAGTTGTTCTAAACGGAGGTTTTGGTTTGTTAAATGCTGTAACTAATCTTGGCAAGGTTTTTGTCTTTGTAATCCCCTTTCTTTGTAAATATGGTCCTATTATTGTAACATATTTGTGTGATGTATTTCCTTGAACTTGTTCATTTGAATCAAAATTCCTACGATATACATTTGTTTTAGCTAGAATGTTCATGTAATTATCTAAATCTTCCTTCTTATAACCTTTCGGTTCTTTTTTGAAAAGCAATTCGTATAAACCTGGCGTGCCTGTGTACGTTATTCCTCCCACTTTAATGTCTTTTCCAATAATTTCTACCGGTATCTGTGTTAAACCAAAAGAAAACTTATCCGTTTCGAGGTCATGAACTATTCCATAATAATGGTCAAATTTATGTTGTGTATCTTTCACACCCTCATCAATATATGATCTGGGTAATTCATGAAAATCTGCTAAGTAATCTTTATATGATGGTGTACCAACATAGGTTTGAATTGTTTTTCTAGTTTGTTCCAATATGTCTGACAAGTTTAAATTTGTTGTTGTGTCACTAGAAGGATCTGAAGTTTCTGCTATAACAGTTGATGACAATGGTTGTACTACAGGAGAGGAAGAAGTGATACTACTGTCATTTAAAAATGTTGGTAGTTCTGTAGGGAGTGACGGAGTTTTTCCTGTTTTCTGAATATTTTTCGTCGGAGTTGATGTTTTATAAAGCTTTGTAGGTGTTTTGAAATCTTCATACTTTGAAACTCTTTCTTCTTTTAAATCGAATGGTTCGGATTTACCAATACTTGAAATTAGCTGTTTAAGTGGTTGTGTTATTGGTCTATAAGTTTGTTCTAATTCGGACTGAGCAGAAGAAGTAGCTAATTTCAAGCTTTGATATTTCTGCTTCACGGCTTGTCTGGATCTTATTAATTCTCGAGCTAAACGTTTATCCATGCTGTACAAGTTTTAAATGAAATAAAACTGCAAATTTTTTACTTTTATAAATATATAAAGGAATCGAATTTACTCCTATATCTGCCGTGATTTACTTCACAATCTTTGTCAATTACAAGAAAGCCATATGGATCCATCCAACAGTTAGCACAAATATTTTTAAACTGATCAAATGTCATATCTAATATACAGTGGTCATTATATATATGTTTTAAACTCAAACAGTCCTGTTTAAATAAAATTAATAAGTTTGCATTTTCTCGAATTAGACGTTTAAGGATTGAGGAATATCCTTGAAAAATAAAAAAACAATCGGTGTTTCTATGCCTTCCATGCGTGAAATAGTCCCTAATAATAGATTGATTATGACAAGGAATATCATCAAAAATGATAACGGAATTTGGCTTTATCTCATGAGGTGAAATAATGTTCTCATCGCTATCATATTCAAAGTATCCAATTTCTTTCATAGGTTTTAACAACTTTCTTAAATATTCATATTTTGGTTGATCTAATGACTTTGAATAAACATAGACATTTTCAAACCTAATTCCATTTGGATGCTCGAGCAGTGTAAGCATAACGTTGGTTTTACCGCTACCACTGCAACCAACTATAAGCCCTCTTTTTGAACCACCGCAAAATAAGTCACCATGCTTTCTCAACTGTTTACTTAAAATTTTTTCATCATGATTATTTACTGGTAATGAGAATTTTTGTTTTTCAATCCTCATTCTTAATCACACTAGTAAATATTTTTAGCTGTAAAAGTATTTATACCAGAAAAATGTCAATGTGCTTTTAGTATAAAAAGAACTTCAATGACTGTGGGTCGCCATAAGTTGAAAAAAACTATTAAAACACGTAATAGAAAAGGCTCTGGTTTAGTAAATAAATTAATTAGCAAACTACCTTTCGAAGTTCATATACCAGGATATAATTATTGTGGTCCCGGCACCAACTTGGAAAAAAGATTAACTAGAGGTGACGTTGGTATAAATCCATTGGATTCCGCTTGCAAAGAACATGATATATCTTACTCTCAGACTGAAGATTTATCAAAAAGACACATATCTGACCAAATATTAGAAAAAAAAGCCTGGGATAGGGTAAAAGCTAAAGATTCTTCTATTGGTGAAAAAATTGCAGCTTTAAGTGTTGCAGGAATAATGAAGGGTAAAAGAAAGTTCGGTTTGGGATTAAAAAATACAAAAGGGGGTAAACTTAAATTGAGAAAAAAACGTATCATTCGAACGCCCAAAAAAATTGGAGGATTTCTACCTCTTTTGTTTCCCATTCTTGGCGCCCTGGGTGCACTAGGTGGAGGCGCGGCAGGAATTGCTAAGGCAGTAAATGATGCTAAAGCAGCTAAACAGCAACTAGAAGAAATACATAGACATAATATTGCAATGGAAAATGCTTCTAAAGAAGGGAAAGGATTATATATTAGACCATATAAAGGAAAGGGACTATTTATTAGACCTTATAAAGGAGGATCCGTCAAAATGAAAGCAATCAGACAAAAAAAAAACTCAAAATAAGTTTTCCAAAAAGAGCACTTACGAACAATGATATTAATAAATATGTAAAGCTGTTAAAAATAACTGGCTTTAGAGGTGTTTTTATGCTCGATGAACTTCCAAAAAAAATTAATCTGAAAGAATGTGGTATTGTAAATTTGGATAAAAAACAAAATAAAGGATCTCATTGGACTGCTTATATTAAAAATAACAAAAATGTAATATATTTTGATAGTTATGGAAATTTAAAACCACCTTTTGAACTTCTCAAATATTTTAATTCGAATGGCAAAGTGGATGTATTTTATACTTATGAAAATAAACAAAAATTTAATTCATATAACTGTGGTCAACTATCCCTAAAATTTTTGCAAAAAAATATATAAACTCATTATTTATTGTAATATCTCATTCATAAATAAACTGCAATGTCTACCACAATTGCCATATCAGGAAACAGTTCTGTTTTGTCTGCTGATTTTAATCCGCCCATATATTTAGAGGATGAAAAACAATATTACCTGGGTTTAGCTGATTTTGAAACGTTTATGACTATCCCCAATATAAAAGAAGGATATAATAAATTTTATATAGATAAAAAAGTAATTGTTATTCCCGACGGAACTTATGACATTACAGATATAGAAACATACATAAGAGAAAGTATAGAAGATTTATTTCCGAATGAAAAAATTTTTTTTCTTTTAAAAGCAAATGTTAATACTCTAAAAACTTTTTTAATGTGTAGTAGAATAATTGATTTTACCAAGGAAGATTCGATAGGAAAAATGTTGGGTTTTAATAGCAGGATACTAGAAGCTATGAAAGAGGAAGAATCAGATAATGTTGCAAAAACAACTAAGGTGAATGCTATTTGTATTGACTGTAATATTTGTGTCGGTTCTTACAATAATGGTAAACCTGTTCATATTATTCACCAGTTTTATCCAACTGTAGCTCCAGGGTATAAAATAGTTGAATCTCCTTTGCCCATTTTGTATTTTCCAGTTAGCGTCAAAGCAATTAACAATATAACAGTTAAAATAGTTGATCAAGACGGAGAACTTATCAGTTTTAGAGGAGAAACTATAACAGTAAGGTTACATTTACAAACAAGTGAAATATAAAATGGTAGTTAGATATAATAGAGCCCTTGGGATGAGACTTGCCCCTACTACTATCAACAAAGTAAAAACTTATAAAAAGAAAAAGCCTAAACAACAGTTCAGTATCAAATCCAACACCAACAAGTTAAGACGAGATAATCGTAAATTTCTCACATCCTTGGGTTTCACTGTTTTAAAATAATGAACATATTAAACGTAAACGAAAAGCTTTATGTAGACAATTCCATCGTCAGTTCTGAGCTTCACACATATCAACCATATATTTCTTCAAAATTCGATTACAATGATGAAATAAGGATCCCAATTCAAGAACTCGATGCTTACACTCTACCATCAGATAGTTTACTTTATATCGAAGGAAAATTAACTAATACAGAAGGTAAATATAAGAAAGAATTGCTATTTATTAACAATGGTATAGCCTTTTTGTTCAGAGAAATCCGCTATGAACTAAACGGAATTACTATAGATTCAATAAGAAATGTTGGATTAGCATCAACCTTAAAAAGCTACCTTTCTCACAATACCAACGAAAGTTTAAAACTGGAAAATGCAGGTTGGTTTCCACATCGGAAAGAAGGTGATACAATTTTAGTTGATAATGATGGAAAATTCTCCGTATCCATACCACTAAAAATGCTTTTAGGATTTTTTGAAGATTACAGAAAAATTATTATGAATATGAAACAGGAATTGGTTCTTATTAGATCAACTGATGATTTAGATGGTGTTATTTTCAAAGAAGATCCGGCACACCTTGTTACTGCTCCTGACACTCCATTGGTTACTTTCGATAAAATTTATTGGAAAGTTCCTCACATTCTAGTTGATATGCCACAACAACTTGCTCTATCAAAAATATTAGAATCAAATAAAGATATATTGATAGGATTCAGGAGTTGGGAACTTGTTGAATATTCTTCTCTAACCGAAACAACCCGTCACACATGGCCGGTAAAAACAACTAGTAAACTAGAAGCTCCTCGTCATGTTGTGATTGGCTTTCAAGAAAACAGAAAAGGGAAAATTGTTAAAGATATGAGTAAATTTGACAATATTACCTTGTCAAATATTAGAGTATATTTAAATTCTGAAAGATATCCTTATCACGATTTGTACTTAAATTTCGAAGAAAACAAATTTTCTGCTTTATACGAAATGTTTGCCAACTTTAGACAGTCTTATTATGGTGTTCCAAATGAACCCATTTTTAATCCTGAACAATTCAAAAACATTAGTCCTATTACACATATTGATTGCTCCCATCAAAAAGAAACAATTCAAACGGGATCCGTAGTAATGAGAATTGAATTTGAGACACACAATGCAATTAAAAAAGATACTTCTGCTTATTGTCTTATTTTACATGACAAATTATTTAGCTACAACCCTCTTACTAAAATTGTGAAACAATTATAAACTTTATCCCCACTATTTTCATATTTCGATTTAATTTAAAGAAATTTTCAAAAGCTTTTAGTTTTAATCATGACATCAAAACTACAACTACAAATTGAAAAATTTATTTTTAAAATTAATCAACTGAAAGAAGAAATTGCAAATTATTCAAGTAAAAAAAGTCTCATTAAAAAATTTGCTGCTTTGAAAATATGAGATTGGTTATAGATATTCAAGGATTCAAAGATGAAAAAAATAAATTTATACCGAAAGAGCTTGCAGCTTTTGATGGTTATGAAATGACTCATTACATTTTTAAAAAGCCTTTTCCAATGGAGTTTCTTTCACCTGATTGTCACAAGCAGGCGGTATGGTTAACGAAAAATTATCATTGTATACATTGGAATAATGGATTTACTCCATTACATCATTTCCCAAAAATAATTGAAACACTTACGAAGAAAGCAGATTTTGTTTTTGTAAAAGGAAGCGAAAAAAAGGATTTTATACAGAAATATTCTAAAAAGCATGTGATTGAAATAGATGAACAACCAGCTCTAAAGCTAATGGAACCAAAATGCTTCTATCATTCAAAATCACCTTGTATGTGTGCTTTGACAAATGTGTTATTTTTATATGACAATTGTTTTATGAATGAATAAAAATATAAAAAAAAAACTTAATTACCTTTTTATTTTGCATTAACCAACCATGATTGAATACAATTAATATGATACCTTAAATCTAATTTTCTAAATTCATTTAAAAGTTCATACTCATTTTTATATTTTAAATAATCATTACAAAATTTAGCGGCTAATTTACATTGTTTCATTCGATCTATATTATTAACATATGCTGACAAATCTTGTGCTTCTGCGTCTTCTTCGCCTACAATTGATAAATATTGGAAGTATGCTGCAGATATAATAAACTCTTCATACATTTCAGTAACCATTTGCTCCATTGTAAATATTATTAAATTTATTCTTCCTTTTCAATTTCTTGAAGAATAGTATCCTCGTCAATAAATTGCTTCAAGTCTTTTAAATAGTAACCAAAGCCAATATCTTTTAGATCTTGAATAAGTTGAAAAAAATTTAATGTTTCAATGTATTTGTTGCAACAGAGGGCAGCCTTTACGAATTCCTCAGATTGATTACAATAAAAGTCTATCCACTCCGGACCACTTGCCATACAATATGAGAAATAGGTTTTTGAAAGATTACTAAATTTCTCCTCTAATAATTTAACTGCAATCAGCAACTCAGCCATTTCATTTATTTAACATAATATTTTAAATATGTAGGGGGACGTCTCTTGCGAATAGGATTAACTTTCTTTGATAATACCTGTTTTTTATCTTCGTATAATTGAAACCTCTTTTGGGTTGCAATAATAGCAGGTATAAATTGGCAATCTTCTCCTATAAATTCTATTAGGTGGCTTAATTCTCCTACAAAGTATGATTTCCCAAATGTATTGAAAAACGTAGTAAGGCTTATAATTCCTTCTAAATAATCATCACAACAGTCAATTGCTTCCAAATAATCTCGTTTCAGTGGATAAAACAGCTTGGTGTATTCATCTTTCGAAATCACTTCAAAGAAATTGAGATATTTAACTTTTAACTGTCTGATAGTTGTAGTTAATTTTTCGCGATTACACATAATTCACTTATTACTTGACACATTTTTTCTTTTTGTTTTATACAAAATTGGTGGAAAAATTCAAAAATAACTTTTTACGCAACTCGAGCACAGCTTAGTAAATGTGTCTCGGCATACTAAAATGATCATGATGCACCTATTTATAAGACTTAAGAATGCAAAATCAAATGTGGGAGAACAAAGAGAAAAAATTAAAAATATGATGCGAATGAGAATAAAAGGGGAGGAAGTTAAGAATGAGGGACATGAGAGAGAGGAAGAGGAGGAGGAGGAGGCGCTCCCCTATTATAACTACTTATATATATATATATATATATATATATATATATATATATATATATTAGTGAAAAAACACTTTTACGCCTTAAATCCAAGTACACAACATGGGCATACAAAATAAGCACAACACAATTACAGATATGATAAAAATAATTTAATTATTCAGACAGAAAACAAAATTTTGAATAAGGTGCCACTTTTATTAGCGATACTAATACCTAAAAAATACGTATAAAAGTCACGTATGTTGGTAAGGTAACTCAAACCCTTTACCGAATCAAGGAAAATCTTGTTGAGCATTTTTTCCACTTACGTCAGTCAGGCAAAATAAAAAAAAACTGATTTATTGGTTCATCATTACTGTTATTTTAAAATCAATACTTATTTTGTTGTTACTCTTTTACTGAATTAGCCTCGGAAAAAGCTCTTAGCAAAATAGATATAGCAGATGCAATATTTATTTTCTGTAAAACAGTTGAATTCCCCTAGTGTAACATTTCTCCTATAGACACTAGAACTTTTTAATTTTTGATATTACTATATTCAGTCCCTTCTTGCTAATTATAAATATACTAGACTTAAAACCATTACCTTATCTTTAAAGACAGAGGATGCATATCTGCACATTACAATTTGAATATGGAAATTTGAAAATGAAAGTAAAAATTAAAGAATAAAAAACTCATCTGTATAAAGCTGTTATATTAACATAGGAATAAAACCACAAAATATATGTACAAATAAGCTACACTTTATATTCTTAGGAACCAGGTATTCTGATATAGCAAAACATAAAACTACTTCTGGAGTCCATGTATACAGAGGAAAGCATCTCCGCAGATATCATGTTTGTACCACTACCTATTTATTATTTCTATTTTAATTATCTTCATTTGATTAACAAAATTCGGTATGAACTTATAATATTTGGGTAGGGCCCATATAATTTATTCTCCTTATCGATGTTTATCCATTTTTACGGCACCTAAACTTATTTTTAAAGATTTTTGCGAATTTCTGGACACATGTCGGATTAAAAAGTCCGTCTTGGCGAAATATCTACCTTGACGTCGCATCCAGCAAGGCATATCTTGAAAAAGTGACAGTTTTCTTTAGATGAAAAATTTCTGCATTTTTTCCAAACATGATTTTACCGAATATAAGAAATAAAAGAACTTATGACCTTCCCAATCCAGTGGCGCTTCCAGAACTCTGGTCTGGGTAGGGTAGTGGTTGGCAGAGGGGGGAGGAACACCCGTTTCAAACGAATAGCGCAAAATGTAAGATGACACTATAAAAGTAACCCTAAAAACTTTTTATCTAATTTATACCCTTCTCGAGTCACAGACCAGAAGTTACATTACGACGCGCCGTCTCTCTTCTCAATGTTGGCCGCCTACGAAACATGTCGGTTCATGGCGGAATGATTAATATTCCTACGCAGCAAAGAGGGGTCATACTTTTTCGCCAATAAGCAAACACCAGTGGCAAATGCAAATAGACGTCTCCATTTCTTGAACTCAAATTTAAATGCGGAAACAAAGTACTTACTTGATTTAAAAACATCTGAATATTTAAAATACTATTAAGTATATATAATAAGTATTTTCGGTATTCCTTGGATTAGTTTTGTATTTCAAGTGAAATTCATATATACTACAAATAGTTTTTGGGTAAATCAAGTACCAAATATCAAGTACTTTTTAGAGTGTAATTGAGTTTCACGTACAATTACCCTAAAATAAAATGTGTTTGATGTACAGAATTTAAAATACCGAAAAGTATTTGAATTAGTTTTTCCAAGTATTTTAATTGAGGTGCAGTCAGCTCTGTTGTTACCCGATATAATAAATGTTTACTTTTTGTTTTTGAATCTGGGTTTCTCCAAGTCTTACGTATTTGTTTCAGTTTATTAACATACTCTTTAATGCTTTCAAATCAAAATAAACAGGATAACTATGTGCAATTCCGTGTCGGCTAAAATAAACAATATAGAATACGAACGGTAATCATATTCATGTATGCACATATTTTAGAAGCGAAAATATATTCAGCTGAAAAGGAAAAATATTATGCGGTGGGAATGGATTACAATAAAAGGAAAAAAGAAAAAATCCCATAAATTCTCAGCTTATATTCGAAAATCGCTTTAAAAAAGTAGGGTTAACCCTCCTCGCTAATCTAGAGAAAGATGACGCAAAACGATAGACTTTATATCTGTGTTGGGTAAAAATCTGTTTTAGAGATTCTGGTTATCTTGGTTAACGTTGTACTGGGAAAATAGTAGCTACCTTTATTTTATGTTTACTAGGTTCAGTTAACTCGAAACAAGTAAATTAGCTGAGAACTTCTGGGGGCACTAACCGCTAATAATAACCAAATGTGATATGGGGACAATGTGGTAAAGTTTTGGGGTAAGGATATCATGGCGGCACAAAATAGAGATGTAGTGAAATGTTAAAAAAACCAGTACCAAAAAAAACTAGTCTCCAAATGACTTGAAATTTTGCACAAAAATGAAATGTGAAACAAGAGTAAACTGAAAATAATAGTGGTAATCCTATAGGGCAAAACAAAATGGCGGCTAAATAAAATGTCTAATTATTCGGTAAAATTCCATTTATAATTTCTTGAATTAGCCGTACTTGATAGAAATTCGTTATCACTTTTTATTTATTTATTTCATTTTTCGTGCACAAAACTAATATTTTTATACATCAATTCATCCCACTAATCATAATGCAAAGCTTAAATATTTAATAAAATTGATTGTGATAATGTCATCGAGATTAACATTAAGGTACCGTATAGCATAATACAGTAATATATTACAAGAACACGAAGAGAAACTAACAAAATTTTCAGCTTGGACAACGAACGGTGACAATTTATCTATATAGACAATATAGTAATATAAAGTTCATTGTTCATTGCAGAGGTTCGAGAAATTCAGTCACAGAATAGAAGGCATAATTCTTTACAACGTTAGTAAAAATGTTTATACCGCTAATGTTTCTTTTAAGTTTGTTAAAGTATTTTATTCCCACATGAGTAGGAGATTTTTGACCCAATTTTAATCTTGAGAATGGGTTCTCATTTTTTTTAATGTAACACGCCAGATTAAAAATGTAAAAACATGGTAGTGTAAGGATAAATGGACTTAATTGATTTTTTCCCAACTTTTATGAGGGGACAAAAATCAGTTATTTGGTTTTTGTAAGAAATCTCATAGGATATGTTTTGGCTGTATTAACAATCAATCCATTGTCCCCACACCATATGCTGAGTTCCTCCGAGGCACTGTTGCTTTTTTTCGGTTAGGTTGTCAAGTGATTTTACTCTTAGATGAAAGTTTGTGTAATCTGCGTATAGGATGGTTCTATCAGGAGTTTTGCACAGGTCAATAAGGTTATTAATGAAGATAATGAAGATAATTGGAGAAAAACAAGATCCATGCGGGGCACCATGCTTTGTTGTGAGTGTGCTTGTGTTCTCCCCTCAATAATGGCAGTTTGGATGCGGCGAGAAAGATATGAAGAAGCCCAGTCATGATTATTTCATCTTATACCTATGCCATACAGTTTCTAGAAGAGGTTGTGGTCAATTGAGTCTATCATTTAGAGATTGATAGATAAATTTGACATTTTTAGAGTTGTGCAGTACTGGTAGATTTTTTTTGTAAACCTATTTTGGGCATTGCTTAATATGTTTTGATGTTCATGGAAATTTACTAGTCTATTGTTAAAGGAGCTTCAAAAATTTTAGAGAACTGATTTTGCATACCTATAGGACAGTAGACTTTCAAATTATCTCTGGAACCCTTATTTTTAAAAACTGGCATACATCTGGATTCTTTTAGGGAGTCCGGATAAATACCTGTAGAAAAGGAGAGATTTATTAAAAATCAGAGTCAGTTTAGAGCTGGTTTTGTTAATTATATCTATGATTTCATTTGGAATAGTGGGACTTAAAAACATTGTTTCTTTGAAGGTTTTGGATAATTATATTGTTGAAATTTGGTGCTTAATAGATTTATAAAATAGTATAATAAATAAACAATCTTTGCTTAATAATTTCCGTTAATTTATTTCAGTTTGACAGCTACTTCAACACAACGGGTAAAAAGCAAAAAGCAACTCAAGAGTGATTGTAGTCCTGGGTTCATTTTTGAAAAAGACACAATGTGTCGAAACGGCTGTCAAACTGAAATAAATTAGTGGAAATTATTAAACAAAAAATTATTTATTATAGGTACTAGAAAAAATTCCATTTCCGGAAATACTACCTTTTTATGGAAGAAAATAATAGTTGACACAATTTATTTTTTGAAGACTATGTAAATAAAGTTAAGAAAAATTAATAATATTAATAACAAATGGAAATAAATGTAAAAAATCGATAAAGTCGTTTTACCCGGTATTTTCATTGTAACGGATTCCACCACACACATAAAACACAGTGTATATATACATATAGTTATTTGGTAGTAATTTTATACACACAAACTGAAAATTTAATTATGAAGAAAGTTCTGTTAACGGGTTTTACCTATTTTTGTACACAAGTACCTAAACTTACCTTATAATAAAACTCTCGGATGATAGTTATTGCCAAATATATATATATATATATATATATATATATATATATATATATATATATATATATATATATATATATATATATATATATATATGTATATATATATGTTATCTATATATATATATATATATATATATATATATATATATATGTAAACTGTGTTATTCGAGTGTAGTGGAACTCGTTACTGGGTAATGAAAATTATTTTTCTTCATACTTTTTAATATACATTGTTTTCCGTTTTTGCTGCATTTTTATATTATTTTTGTCAAGCCGAAATTCATTGTTTTCTTTAATAGTTATAATTCGCATGCGCAAATAAGAATTTGTGACAATACATTAGCTTTACTTACAAATCTAGCGATTATTCAGTTTGAAACAAAAATACCTTTTTCATGTCCCCGAATTTTTTTGTTCATATCTAACAAACATACATACGTGTTTAAATAAAACCACTGCTTAGATACTCTAGTATACCATTTTTAATTTTGTTTTTATTTGTTATTAGTTTATTTTTATTTTAATATTTATATTATTTTTAGTTTCTTTACATAATCTATAAAAAACCTAATTATTAAATTTCTTTTTTTATTCATGAAAAAGGTTCTTTATTTTAAAAAATGGAATTTTACTGGTTTTATAATCATTTAATTATGTCGCCATTTTGTTTTGCTATGTGCAAAATGTAAAAGCAATCTATCAAGTAGTTTTTTTGCAATACGGTTCCTGAAAGTAACTGTCAACGATGTCACCAGCACGACCGAAGAATTTTTGTAGATTGTCGAGTAACCAATGTTTGAACTATCAATTATTTGACAGCTGTTCCTTTTTTCGAAAGGGGTTTTCAGAAACCGCTGCCAGACTTCAGTCAATAGAATCGGTTAACAAAATTTGTAAAAGGAATACGGCTATCGATAGGTCGCCATTTTGTTCAGCCGTATTAGATTTTTATCAAAACACCATCTCATCCCTATATGACCCTTAAGTTTTTACCAAAATTTGAAGTCGATTGAATAAGTGGCTTTAGCTATGCCGCGAACAGACAGACCGACGGAATTGAGAAAACATGTTTTTTGGCATCCAGGGATCTTAAAAGGTAAATATCTGACGAATCTTTAAAAGTTTATAGACACCTGATTTATTATTTAAATTTGTTTTTGATTTGTTATTTTTTATGAATTTGCCTAAGGAGTTATTGGTTGCGTGTTTTTACTGGATTTTCCATGGTACGGAATACATTTGTAGTTAGTGGAAGTGTCTTTTAAATTAGGGTAAACTGAACACACAGCCTTTTTGTAACTGTTTCTCTTTAAAATTGGACTATAACTATTATTTATTGCAATTTGTTTAATTATGTTAAATTCATTTTGAAACCCCTGTTTATTTAGGGGTACTGTGATTAATCTGTGGATCATACTATGAAAGGCTGCTAACTTATGTTGTATTGGATGACATGAAGTGTATTGTATAGTTGTATCAGTGTGTATTGGTTTGTGAACAATTTTATATATATTATAATATAATATTTTCTCTTTTTATAGTTAAATCAAGAAAGTTAAAAGACAAGTTAGTTTCATTTCCTGTAGTGAACTTTATATTGGGATGAGAATTATTTTTGGATTATTGAATAACTACTTTAACATTTTTTATGATTAGAGTCTTCAATATTTTATATTTGTTCGGATGTAAAAATTCGAATGTTTTATTGATGTAGTCAGATTTATTTATTGCCACAAGAGTATTACCTTTATCTGCTTTTGTAAAAATTGTGTCTGAAGACTTATTTTTAATGCTCTTGAAAATTTGAATTTCTTGCTTTGGATTGCTTTCTTTTACATTTTTTTAATTCATGTAGCGGCTTCATATTTTTTGCTAATATTATGTGGTAACTGGCTAAGTGCTAATTCTGTTTCAAATCCTAGTATTTCGATGCTAAACTTACTTATCTCTTTTAATGTAACTAATTTATTTCCAAGCGTACCGATTCAAGACACATTGACTTTTGTTAGCAAACCTCTATATATATATATATATATATATATATTTATATATATATATATATATATATATATATATATATATATATAAGAAATAATGAATTTACTTTTCGTCTGTTTAGACCAAAACTATTTTGAATTTAATAATAATATATATACAAGTAATATTGGCCTGATAATGGGAAATCCTCCCAGTCCGTTATTAGTTGAAATATTTACAGATTTTCTAGAAAACAAAATTAGCCAACACCCTCTTATTAGCTGTTTTCTTTATTGGCACAGATATGTAGATGACATTTTGGCTTATTTCACTGGAACAGAAAGACAATTAAATACATTTTTAGAATTTTTAAATAATTTACATTCCAATATAAGAAACAATAAAGAAAATGAAACTAATTTGTCTCTTAACGCATATTTTTTCCATTTTTCACAAACCAACACACAGTGATCAAAATACAAGAGTTCTAACCACACTACACCACAACTTGTTACGTTCTGGACGCGCGTTTCGCTAACCAAGTTAGCATCATCAGCAGATGATATAAATGATGCCTGATGATGCTAACTTGGTTAGCGAAACGCGCGTCCAGAACGTAACAAGTTGTGGTGTAGTGTGGTTAGAACTCTTGTATTTTGATCTATCTTCCACCACAGATTCCAATGTTAGGACCCAACACACAGTGATACAACTGTGCATTACACCTTCATGCCATACAATACAACATAGCAGCCTTTCATAGTATGATCCATAGACTAATCATATTACCCCTAAATAAACAGGATTTCTAAAATGAACTTAATTAAAAATTTTCAATAAATAATGGTTATAGTCCAAATATGACAGATAATATTTTAAAGAAAGAAAACACACAGGTCTATTACTTAACCATCAAACTGACTTGAATTATTATTATTATTATTATTATTCACCTCTCACAAATATTTTTTGCTAATGTAGATTTAGACAAATATGAAAAAAAAAAAAACCATTGTAAAATATGTAAAGAATTGTTTTTTACTTAGTACCATATATCTTAGTTATGGATTTTCACCAAGTATCGACCGAATCAATCCAATTTTTAAAAATTTAAATAAATTACAGTTTATAGTATGTGTACAAGGCTATTAATAAATCATATTATGCTAAATAAGCTGTGTTATCTGTACGTAGTAGAATTCTGTACGCGGAAGAAATTGTGAGTAAACGTGAATTTGCTGATTTTTATCGTTTCCTGTAAACTGAGGTGACTAGAACTCAGTATTATCCACCTTAACTATCTCTCTAGTATTTAGGTTTAATGCAATAAAAATTGGACTTTTGCACTAGTTACATAAATGGCTTATTTACGATGACACCTTATCAATAACAAAAGTGCGCTACAGTCTATTTTTAATGACCTTATATTACCATTTTATTGCCTGGATATTTCTGGAAAATGGCATTTTTACAAAGCCGCTATTTAGTTTTATGTTATAACCGAAGCACCTAAATATTTTTCTTATTTCAAATTCTAGAAAACAGGAGTTTCTAAAAGCATATAGTTATTTATATTTTCTATTGCAACTGAATAGGTAAAGATAGAAATAATAAATAAATATCAATCTAAAAATGCAACCTTTTAGTATTTCCCATTACCCATAAGAACCTCTATTCTTTTATACAAGCATCGATTTTATATTAAACCTGAGCTTCGGCCTTTCTTTTAGAAATTATAAGCCTTTGATCTCCCATTTCCGTATAAAGTAATCGACGAACGAGTGGTTTCTCGTGGTAACTCTTAAAAACCCCTAAGCTGGCAATTTTGTGCAATTTTGCTATATTCAATTTGTGGTTTCTCTTACTAGAGATGAACGTACTATTAAAGTAGAAGGTTATGCCTTTTTTTCATTGAGCCCTGATTCGAGTTAGGAGACTGAAGCCCGCAAAATTTCAGGCACTTAAGAGACGCTAAATTGGAATGGATTTAGGAGTTATGATTCTTTACTTGAAGGAGTACGGCCAAAAGATATTCAATTATGAGTTTACGTTTTGTTTGACATTATGATGTTTTATTTACGAGTTGGTACGTTTACAAGGGGTATTACTGAAACCTGCCTTACTTTTATAACAATAAAATTTCAGATAATTTCAGATACAAAGATGTGCCTATTCATCAGTGGCGTGTATACAATATAGGCAAAAAAGCATGCCCTACCCTACGAAAATGGTTAGGTAATCTATTTTGTCAGAATTCTCTTAATTATTTTAAATTTGTATAGCCCTTTTTTCCAGAAATAATATAAAATCCATCATCTATCGTCAAAAATTAAAAAAAAAGGTGTCCATCCACATAAAATTATTCCGCTACAAAAGCATCCCAAAGACCGAATAGGCAAGGAAAATTTGATCGCCATTAAAACTTTACGGAAACCAAAATCAGTGCTTTTGTATGAGTGCTACAAAGATATTAAAAAAATCGTAGTAGAAATATGTCGTAATATTGATTATAATCGGCATACTGCCGAGTCACAATATGGATTATTATAGCAATAATTGATCAGTTTAGTCTTTTTGTCTCGCCTTGTTAAGTACTTAAATAAATTATAACAATGTCCTGAAAAATTTGACAGACTAAAACATTAATTTAATTGTTTTAATGTTTTGTCCTAATATTCTAAACTTAGTGCATACTAAATATTTAAATTTTGTGAAGGGAATTTTCTTAATTATTAAAGTTAGCAAATTTAATTACAATAAAATTACAGTCAATACTGACTCTGAGGAAGTTTTTTTGTTTAATAATGAGTCGCGCTTTGCTTATCGCATGTTTAAATAATTTACCTATTAGTGTTACATGACTTAAAAAAAATATCCGCATTATAAAACCGATTTTTTTGAAAGGAACTTCTGTATTTGTTTTTGGGACAAAAAAATGACATAATTAAAGAATTAATTAACAGCAAAAAAATGACATAATTAAAGAATTTGAGTCTCCAATTAAAGATATAGTATATAATTAAAAGTATCTATGCAGATAACTTGATACTATATGTTAAAGATAAAAATATTTATCGAATTAAAAGTCTTATATAATATATATATTATATATATATATATATATATATATATATATATATATATATATATATATATATATATATCAAAAATAGAAAAATGTTAACGCGGCAAAAACTAGTATATATAGTAGAAAATGGATTTTTTGGATAACCGCCACAGCAATGAAATTTGGCTAATTATAGACACGTGTTTCTGACTTATGGTCTTCACCAGTACAGTCAACTAGTCGAGAGACAAATACAATTAACGCCAAGATTAATACACAAAACCACAAATAGTTGACCGTGCTGATGAAGACCCTAAGTCAGAAACACGTGTCTATAGTTAGCCAGATTTCATTAATTTAGCGGTCATCTCAAAAAAAACCTATTTTCTACTATATACTAGTTCTTGCCGCGTTAATATTTTCCTACTTTTGTTTTACTACTTTTGGGTTTCGGCAAAGATTTCGGATGTTCTCTTGGTAACGACAAATGTCTTGTTGGTGACATTGGTCTGGTTTTGTGTATTAATTTTGACGCTAGTTGTACTCGTCTCTCAACTAATTGACTGTTCTGATGAAAACCTTATGTCAGTCTGTGTCAGGTGTTCATCCCAAAAAAAATCATTTTTCTACTATATAATAGTTCTTGCCGGATTAATATTTTCCTACTTTAGATTTAATTACTCCTGGGTTATGAGCTTCGTCACAGTTGGTTATATGCTGCTCAGTGGTAATACAGAATTAAGTCCAGCGATAATACCGATGTTCTCTTGTTAACCACAAATGTCGGTTTTGCTGACTCTGGCATAGTTTTGTGTTTTAATTTTTGCGCTAGTTGTACTCGTCTCTCAACTAGTTGACTGCACTGATGAAGACTTTATGTCAGAAGCACGTGTCTATAGTTAGCCAAATTTCATTGTTTTATCGGTCATCCTTAAAAAATCCTTTTTCTACTATATAATAATAAGAATGGGTCAAGGAGTCAGAGCAGCACTAGTTACATCAGATAATAGATTCTGGCACGTAGCTAAAAAGCTGTCCTTGGTAACCCCCTCCCCCGAAACTTTAAAAAGAATTTACTATGGGCTTGCTTCTTACTAATTTTCCTGAGGTTTGACCGTTTGGACCCCCCGCCGAAATGATTTTCCGACTATCTGCCTAAATATATTAACAGCTTTACAGGAGAATTTTTTATGCCATAGTGCAAAGCCTCATATATGTCAAAAATAATAATATAACCAAAGCACTCATTTTAGCGGAATCTTAGTGCTATACAAATAATCCAACAAATTTATTTCGAACATCCACTTGCGACTCTAATAAAAAAGCAAAGTTATAAGCTGCACCAAGGAAATCAAAATGTGGTCTTTATATGGATCCCGTCCCATGTAGACATACTTGAAAATGAAAAAGCTGATATTATTGCCAGACAAGCCATTACAAGTGAACACTCTAAAGTATTGAACTAATGTTTGTCGACGGATATAAAAACGTTTTTAAAAAATAAAGAGCTAACAAAACAAATGATCAGAATCTGCCAACAAACTTTTAGAAGTCAAGTCGTCGGTAACATTAAAAAACACCTAACTTCCCAGACACGCGCAAGGATCAAACGATATTAACTCGACTTGGTCATAAACCTTGCCTCACAGTTATCTTATCTCTAAGTGCGATCAACCGAATTGTCCTAAGTGTCAAGTTTGACTTTCGGTAAAATACGTCTTTATCGCCTCTCTTGAGTTTGCTAATCAAAGATTTTTGTGTAACCTAACATCTGGGTTAAGAAAAAGTGATGTTGTTTTATAAAACGTTGGTCTTTTAGAATAACTCTAGTGAATTAATGTTAAGTTAATTTTTAGATTTTAGCGTTCCTGCGCAAATAGCCTTGTAGTTGATGCGCTTAAAACAAAAAAAAATACGCCACATTCGGCAACCATGTGGCTTTCTGGTAGTGACATAACTTTGTTTGCATTTACATTTTTAAGTTAGGACGTTGCCGGTAGTTGTGAATATATATTTAAAAAATAACTAAATAAGTCAAAAGTTATACAAAAATTTTCGCACCAAAATATATTTCCTGGATAATATAAAATGCCTGCAAACAGATTAAGCGATTACGGAAATTAGAGGATAAAAACTTACTTTAAACTTATTCACTGGATAGCAGGCTTTTTTATGACTTAGTCGAGTAGTCTTTGTCCTGAATTCTTCTTTGGATTCATAATAATATATTAAATAAACTGCTACGGATGATTTATAAATATCTCTCAATACACTAGTTTGAATTTTCGCTTACGGAAAAATTGAGCCCATGATCTCCAGATAGCATAAGTTCATGTATCAAGCAGATTCATTAATCACGTCTAAGTTTAGAATCAAAACCACAAATAATCGGTTTCGTTTTAAAATTATATGGAATAGGAAAAAATGTTTTTTTACATTTGTTCGATCATTGTCATTTGAAAAATATTTTATCAAGTATGTAAATCTCATTTCTGTTTTTGCACATGCTCTGTTCAAAACATTCCGGTATGATCTTTGTAAAATGGCTTCATTATTTTTATACAGTGTTAATAACAAACAAGCTATATCTCCTCTCATAAGTATTTGACTAGTATGTCGTATACACTTAGAAAAGTTACGTTTAATTAATTATTCATTTTTTTTTCAGCATGCAACCGGACGTATTATGGAGATGTAGGAAAAACTTACGACTTACGTGTCATTAAAGCTCCGGACGCTCGTTTGCCCTTCCTGTGCCATCTCACGTTTACTGCCAACGGACAAAGTCATGGAGACATTGTGCAGGTAATTATGCCTGACCATAACAGTAACATTAAAATAACTACTCCACTTACGCTATGAAATTATGGCCGGCTTTAAAAAGGTCTGCTCATTTATTTAAATGACGTAGGCTCAAGTAAATCATACATAACATAATTACGAAAGCGTTACAAAACATAAAATGTTTTTTAAACGGCGCGGCGGGTCGTTAGTATGCTTAATATTATAATAACTATAGGAACAAGTTTTAAATTTAAATTTTCCGTCATTATTCACCCTCTGTGAACTCTAAACATTTTCGACATGTGCTTAGGAATATAGTGCTCTATACTTATTTTTAAATGTATTGAGATTATTTGTCGCGGCTAGAATTATAAGGAAAAATGATTTTTATTTTTCGGAAATCAACACTAACTAACTTCCTATTGACTGAAACAAATATTTAAGTCAGTGGCGGCTCGCGGATAAAAAAGTAAGTGAACCGTAAGTGATAAATCAATTCTCCTATCCTTCATAGCAGCAAATTTATTTATAACAGTCTCATAAAATGGATGAGTTGCCCTAATCTCCTCCAGAAATTCCTTTTGAATTGAAATATTGTCAAGAGAAGTAAGTCTTTCCTGAGACATTGAATTTCTGAAATAAGTTTTTACACATTTGAAGCAAGAAAAACTTCTTTCCACTGAAGCACTTGTCGACGGTATTGGCCAAATAAGGGAAAACAATGTATATGCTTCAGTAAAAATATATTTATTTTTAATAATTTTTTTCACTTGCTCTTGCAGCGATATATTCCAGTTACTCTCATTGGCAAAAATAAGACAAGCTCATTTTTAAGTCGTTGACTTTTTGAAAATATTTCCCCATATAACTGTAACAAATTTTCAAACGGGCCAGTCGGAAAATTTAGCAGAACCTGCCAAACATGAAAATGTAATTTTTTCATAGTCTTGAAATCTTAGTGTCATTTCCATTAAAATATGGTCTAATATTTCATAAAAAAGGGTTCTATACTTAGCCCTAATTTCTTCAGGTGAAAGCTTAGCAAGCTCACGTTTGTAATGATTTATTTCTGTAATAGAATTTGCTTTATCAAACATATATATATATATATATATATATATATATATATATATATATATATATATATATAATATATGCACAAATGAATGTCAAGCGATTTCTTTTGAAGAACGTCAAATAGTATGTCCGTGATTGAGAAAATGTCAATAAACACTAATACCAGAAACGTGCATTTAAAGTCGTTCATCTCCGTTCGCAAGGCGGATTGATTTTTCATCAGATTTGTCACAGTTTGTAATAAATTCAAAGACGTCTTTTAATTTATTCCAGTCTTGAACAATCACATTTACTAACTTCGAATTTGAAGTTGAACAACACCATAAATAAATATAACACAAAACAGTCAAGTTAACTGCAAAGGAACTCACCGGTTGCAGCGAAATACGCGTTGCCATGGCAACATAGTAGGAAAATCGTAAACTAAACATAGCACCTCCAGCAGCGGTTTGCGCCATTGTTATAGTTGTTATAATAAAGTTCGATTGAAAGTTTTAAAAAGACATGCCACCAACGGTCAAGTAAAATATTTATTCGAGATGTACAGTTTATTTTTTACCAATTAGGTGAATAAGTGAATGTAAAAACTAAAATTTTAAAAGATATATAATAAATATAGTTAGATGTTTATTTTTCCTGGTGAAGTAGCACTTCACCTACTTCACCTGAATAGCCGCCACTGATTTAAGTAAATTTCGTCCCTCAACACGTGGACTAATCTGCTAATCAAAAGGAAAAGGTCTTATTTTAGCTTAAAATATATTTTTTATATTATGTATCAAAAATTATAAAAGCGAAGACAAATTTGATAGCTTTATGGTTATACTTGAAGACAGACTTTTGCCCCCGTTTTCACTAAAAAGGAGGAGGAAAGAGTTAGACCAGGTCTAGTTGCCATGGTATTTAAAAATCTTTGTCCGCACTTATGTTTCTCTTATTCACTGTCATTTTGTAATTGTGACATTTAAAAAAATTATCTGTTCAATTGTTAAAAATGTAAATATCATCTTAAACCGTTAAATTAGACCTGGTCTAAATTTAAACCTCTTTATTGAATACGGGTGTAAATTTTTATTATCGTACGTCAATATTTGGTTTTTATTAAAGGCTCCTGGACTAAATTCTGAATAAACTGCTGGACAAGAAGTAGTTCCATTGTCTTTTTCTTCATTAACTGAGTTTCGATATTTATTTAAAACATTTGAAGAAAGACCATTACAACTTGAAACTCAACCAATAGTTACCACCCTTTTTAAGTAATATGAGTTTGGGATAGAATAAGACAATATAATTACCAGAGACAACCAAGTTTAGACGAGCATTCAAGCTGAAAAATGTATCCGATATATCTACCCCTTTTCATCTCGCATAATTTACCGTATCTTCGTCCTTGTCCCTCATCGTGAGAAGCTAACATAGATATAGCCTGAAATCGCTCTCAGCACTATTGCCAAACCGTATTTTTTTTCTTTAAAGTATATTTTTTCTTTCCGTCTTGTTCACTTATGTTTGTGCGACAGGCGGACTGTCATTTATTGAAATAGTTAACTTGACAACATTGACGTCCATCGTGCGTCGCTTCGTTTCCCGTTTGAATATTTGAAAATGGCCGCCTTCCGCCTTCTTTGGATTGTGTTCTAGGTTTCGTTATGTCCTTCTTTCTTTTATTCTAGACTTTATAAAAGTCAAAAAAATATATGTTGCAAATATAGCACATTTCGCCTAAAATAAAACATTTCAACTAAGAAAAAGTTGAAAACAAATAAATAAAATAAAAATCCCTCAGGATTTTTTTTTAAATTACCACATGCTTTTCCGCAGGAATTTTTAAAACTTTCACATGCGGGATTTTTTATAGAGGTACATAAAATATTTTGTGAATATATCACGTTTTGGATAAAAGCTAGTTGAGCAGTAAATAAATAAACAAAATAAAAGTTGGGAGGTTTCCGCAGGAAATTTATTATATTTTCATATTGGGAAGGCTTTAAAGAAGTCAAAAAAACACATTTCGTCTAGAAAAAGTTGAAAGACAAATATGTATATAAATAAAGAAAATATAAATTGGAGATTTCCACAAGATTTTTTTATTATCACATTCGGGAGGCGTAATAAAAGTTAAAAAAAAATATTTTATGAATATATCACATTTCGGCTGAAGTAAAGTTGACCTGTTATTTTAATGTAAAGAAGGTTTTATGAAGTTACATATGTGTATGTATGAGTATTCACCGTATATATTTTAAAATGTAGGGCCTTCCTAGTTTTATACATATATAAAATCACCCCTTAATGAATCTGTTTAGTTAGGTAACAGAGGCTTGACTACTATGTAATTATACACGGAAGCATATATAAATATTTTATTAAGAAGAATCTCCCTTTCCATCAAACAACGTTAAATATTCTAATCCCAAAGCAACCTTTCGCACCCCCAATTTCCCGAAATCTTTTTGAGTGTAGTGATAATCTAAACATTTTCCACAATGTCTTTGTTATAAGCGCACCCCTGAACAGCTTCTACTTCAATTTACAAGTTATAATGGCCTCTGTAGGCGTTCAAAATAATGTTGTATCTTAATTAATTCATTTTCATCTGGAAGTATTTTCACATAGTAGCTCCCCTAAGTTTATTTTGGAAAATTAGTTTTGATAACTTACTTCATAATTAAATAAATAATTTTAAAAAATCCCGATATCATCAAGGTTTTAATCAAAAATATTTAAATAAACAAAAAAAAATTGTTTAAAAAAGACGCAAATTACCGAATATTTTTAATTAAAACGACCTGCTTATTTATTTTATTTGTTTTACCAGTGTCTATCTATTCCACAGTTGATTTTTGGACGTAATTTAAAAAAAACTAGTTTTTACACTGATGTTAAGATCGCCATTTTATTCCGTCATGTTTAATTCGTGCCAGTTTATTCCTATATCGTATTTAATGTATATGAAAAATTTGAGGTCAATTGAATACGAAAATTTGTTTACGTTGATTTTTTAAATATTTTTTTTGGTCGCCATTTTGTTCCACTATTTTGAATTCGTACCACAGTTTAACTACTTTATTTCTATATCGCAATTATTGCGTGTATAAAATTTTAAATTAATGTAATAAGTCGTTATTTCAGATTTTTTTAAATATTTTGTTAGGCCGCCATCTTGGATTCGTACCAAAATATTACCAGTTCTTTTCTATGTAACACTTGATTGTTGTGGCAAATTTAAGGTAATTTGGATAATTAGTTTTTTAATGATAATTTTGATAAACATTTCACCAGGCCGCCATTTTGTTCCACCATATTAAACATTTACCAAAATAATACCAAGTTATCCCCATAACACCTTTAATTTTTGACCAAAAATTGACAAATCAGCAGACAAACCGACGGAATTGAGAAAAACATGTTTTTGGGTACGCTAAAACTTGAAACTATATAAAAACTTGGAGGGAGATTTTTTTCATGATAACAAACATTTTATTTGGTCGCCATTTTGTTCCACCATCTTGAATTCGTACCACAATTTTACCAGTTTATCTATATACCATACTTAATTTTTGCACAAAAATTTAAAATCAATCTAATCAGTAGTTTTTTCAGGCTGCTTTTTTAAATATTTTATTAAGCAGTGATATAAATGTCTAAACCTTAAACTAATTTATTAGCGAAAAAGAAAGGATAAGAAAAACCCTCTCAGCCAATCTTTTCTGGAGGGAAACAATGCTTTCCAAAAAAAACATGGAATTTTTGAAACGCCTTCTATTATAAAATATTCTCTTGTGTTTTTAACACAGTAAATTGACAATTTATTATAATTGAATCAAAGGAAATGAAATGTTTCAATTATGATAAGCTTTACCTTAAATGAAAGCGGGCAAAGAAAGCTTCCCACGTGAAAGGGCCGTATAATAACCTTAAACTTTTAAAGGGGATATATCGTCGAGTGCAACTTGACAGGTTTATATAAATCTGCACAATCTAAAAGATAACGTTTAAGATAAGTGGTATTTATTATTTTGTTTAGCTTTTAAATGAGAAACCGACTATATACTCTATTCCATTAATAAAGTATATTCCGTTACATAAAGATGGTAGATAAGGCCAAAAAGCCGTCAGTGAACATGCAGAAAGATACATGGTACTAAAATCAATGTACTTTACATCTAACAAAGACAAAACAAAAGTTGACGAACACCATGTTACATTTTAATTTTTTTCTATTTATTGCTTACAAGGCAACTATAGTTAATGTAGGCATGATGGCATACAGAAATGGGAGAATCTCTTTAACTAACAGAATGCGAAAAGAAAATTGAGAGTCGACGGGGTTGCCAAATTTATATAGAATTAAGGCAACTAAAACATTGATAATATTGAAATCCTTATGTATATTAGACGAATTTTTAAAATTTGACAAGTTATCTCAATGAGTATAACTAAAATAGATTGTAAACTTGTGAAAACAGAAAAACCAATAGGAATTGATTAGTAGAATGACTTGATTAGAAAGGCCTGTTAAGTAATAATAAGTAAATATATTGGAAATAAAGGATTAAAAAGGTGCAAAAACCTGTGTAATGTTAATAAACTACACTAATTGTGTGAAGCAACATAAATATTTGGATGTGATTCAACAATAAGACTAATAGATGTCTTTAACTGTTTAAGCAAAAAGCGACACTAATCACGGGTTTAGATCAAAATAAAGACTGTGTGGATAAATTGAGAGAGCCGAGAAAAATAAATCAATAAAAAGTAGCTTTTAAATAATTGGCTAGTAATGACAAAAACACACTATTACTAACCCTAGCATACATTTAAGTGAAATTTAAACAAAACTAGAACCATGGGAAACCAAATCAAGCCCTTGCGGTAAGGTAGACAAAGGAACTAGTTAAACAATTTAATGTGTGCCTGTATAAAATTTATAAAGATCAATAAAATATTTTGAAAGAAAGTTGGTTAGTAAATTGTGATCAAAAGATTTGAAAATTACTGACAAAAATGTGTGGGATGTATTGTATAATTAAATATAATTATAGAAATCTTTAAATACAAGGGAGGGTTTAGTAATCTTTGTAAAAACTGACTATTAAAAATTATTTTTTTGATAATAATAAGTTAACACAAAAATATTAATAAATATTTTAATTAGCTGTTAACCAAATTTTTCAAAACAAAATAGGAATATCACAAGTTGATTTGATGATATTGTATTTATTTTTGAGTAGAAAGATTGATAAACGTTTTTTTGAAAAAGGAGGGGAATTGGGGTGGGAATGGGAACAGGATAGGCGGGTGACAAGTGCTGCCCGAGGAAATAACCAGGTGAAAATTTTAAAATTTCAAGAACAAGCGATACTAAGTAGAAAACAATCGGTATAAAAGTTCTATTAGGGTTAACTTGTCTGTTCAAACCAATTTAAACAATTTGGGTTTTGTTTAAGTTCATTATAGATCTCAAGATCTTCAAGAAAATCAAGTCTCATAAAATTTTTTGAATGAACATTAACCAAAAAATTAGAATTTTTATCTGGATTGAAATTACGTGGACTAGACTGAATGCGGCTGGCAAATGGTGATTTATTAGGGTTGTTAACATGTTCATTAATGCCAACTGGCAGAGGTCTGCAAGTTCTATCTATGTAAGTAGCGTCACAGTCAGAGCAGTTAAGCTTACAAATTCCACATTTCTTGAGTTTGTTTATTTTGTATTTGCTGTTATTCAAAGACTTTCCAAGATTATTCCTAATTTTGTGAGATATTTTAATATTATTACAAAAAGATTTGAACATTTTTGAAATTTGTTCTGATAAATTGTTATTTAAAAAATAAATTGAGACAAACTTATCAACTTCGAGTTCAGGTAATAGAAAGAGAGATTTTTTTCAAAAGTTTAGGCTGGACTTGTCTATGCAGAATTTTTCCAGGCATTGTCTACAAAATTATCTTAATAAAGTGAATGAAGAAAAAACAGGATGTGATAACGTATTATTATATGAAATTGCTTGCAGATTAGAAAGTGATTGGTTAAATAAAAACCGATAATAATAAAAAGAATACTTACCGATGTCTCGAAATTTCAAAAGAGTAACAAAAAAAACTGATTTAATCAAAAATATAGGGCAGAAAAATCAAAAAAAATTTCGATAGCAAAAAATACAAATTCAAATTCATTGACAAATATTAATATTGACAATAGCACTAGTCAAGCAAATGCTTTTATAACGGTAGACATTCACTTGCAGAATTACAGGTGTTTAATACTTATAATAGACAAAGATGAACTCAATAAAGCATGTGTGAGCTGTTTTCGGTAAATGATGACGCACGAGTAATCTCAAAACGCGACAACTGGGATATATATATATATATATATATATATATATATATATATATATATATATATATATTATTGAGTATATATATATATATATATATATATATATATACTCAATTTAAAAAAGTTTAAAACGGTTTAGAGTAGAGCGCGCGACATATTTTCTGCTAAGTTTTTGCAAAGCAAAGCATGCTTTAAATAAAATATACTTGTACTAACATATACTCGAATACACTCACATGCCATGTATTTCGTTTTATTAAATTTTTATCAAGTTAGCAGCAACTGCTCTACGGGTCGGTAGCATAGAAAATATAGCAAAACGCACGCTCTATTTCCTGTGTCCGTAGTCATGTAATATTCAAACGTAACATATCAAGTCAGGGACTATTCAATGTTTTAGCAATTATTACGGTGCCAATATAGGAATATACACTATGCAGATATATTTCCTTTATGCTACTATTTATTATTTAAAATGTTATTTTTTTTATGGAATCTTATAGAATATTGTATTTGAATTTTGAACCTCTTTTAAAAAATTTTCTAACAAATAGTACAGGGGTTGCCTCATGGTCAGTCCTGAGATAACCCAAGGTAACAATTTAATAATGAAACAAATTAAATTATGTTTTACATTTTAGCCTGCCTATAATATAAAAGTGTATTAGTTACATAATTACACACTGTTTATGTTTTTTTTTATCTATAAAAAAACAAATCTCTTAAACGCACAAAGCATTGCAGCCGTTGCGGCCATATTTGCCATATAACGATGCATACGTCAGACAGGGATCCCAGATTTCGAACACCATATTTAAGGCGAAACAAAGACTGCCCAACGTCAATGTCTTAATTGTCCAATTGTGTTTGCTGAATACCACACATGAGGTAAATATGTGTGATTCGATAGCAGCCCGGTTGCATTTTGCACAATGTCCCGCGTCCAAGTCAATGGAAGCTTTGTCCTTCCCCCTCGGGCTTCGAATGGAAGCATATACAGGGTGTTCCAAGTTAAGTTGGCACCATTGCTAACTTTTTTGTTATGAGAGCTACGATGTCGGTTAAATTATGAAAGTTTTGTATTTTTTCCTGCTGATTACGATAGTGAAAGCAGAAAAACAACAGAATGTTCGAGATATTTGCAAAAAAGTATATTTTTTTAATTGAACACCCTGTATATGTCTACTTCATTCGATTCGCCATCAAAAATGTAATAAAAATTGCATGCAAAATAACAGAGAAAACCTCAATTTTGAATTTTAATCTAGTTACCTATGGCATAAAAACAATAGTAGAGACGGCGCGCGGCGCTGACATTCACTAAATCTAATGTCAAGCTATTTTCAATAGTAAGCTTGCGCTATTATTAATAAATTAAAAATGGTGTTTACTCACTTAAAAAACTGTGATATGGTGGAAATGTATAAGAAAAAATACTTCCGAGGCACTTCAGCGTTATAGCGAAAAGTATTCAAAACGCGATCTCCAAAACCGTCGCGCGCCGTTTTTAAAACTTGGTTCCTGTAGGAAAATTTAGTTTTAGCAATAACTTTATAATTAAGGACAAACAAGATACGGAGTAATAAACAACAACAAAATTAGTACTTCGCCAAACAAAAAAAAAATCAAATTTTTGAGACAAATAATTGTTTTGTCTAAATAAGTCTTATAATGGGTGTGTTCAGTGTTAGTAATAAATGGAAGGCTGCTATCAGTTCTATCAAGAAGTTATTCTATATAAAAAAATGCTGATTATTAAAAAAAATAGGTTTATGTATTACACAAAGCGTGCAAAAAATCTGTAAACGCAAGAAGGCATAACAAAAAAACATGCAAAATCTAAAAAAGTTGGTTAAAGTTTTTTTGATGAAAGGTTTAGTATTTAGGTAATTTATTGTTACTATATTCTTCATTTATTATCTTAGAAACTACGAGCAGTTTTAATAGATTTTTATCCTGTATTTGCAGGATCTTTAATTTAGCTGTTCGAAAATTTTTAATTTCTTTATTTTTTTGTTTTGCAAATTTTTATTTTTGTATGCTTATAGATAGGTTCTGAAAATGACTGACATTGAAAATATTATAATAAAATAATAATACTAGCTGTATAATGTTTTATTTAGAATTTCTCCTTGAAAATAAATTTGAACAAAGCAGAACGAAATAGGTACATATTTAAAAAAAATGCTAGAAAACATCACCACCATGTTGTATGAACAGCTGTAATACTTTGCCGTAACTCGTCAACGTTTGGATACTTTTTAGGTAAACTCTGTCCTTGACGTATTCCCATAAAAAGAAATCTAAAGGTGTGATATCCGGGGATCTTAGAGGCCAGCGTATTGGGCCATTTTTAGCTATCCACTTATTCTCATAGTATCTTTGAAGTAGTTGCTGTACAACTTGGGTGTTATGAGGCGGAACCTCATCCTAGTGAAAAAACATGCGTCTTCTTTCCTCTAAACACATATCGTCCACAAAATTTTCTTAAATTTCTGATATTATTTCCATACCACCATTTAAGGTGCCTTCATGAAAATGAGATCCAATAATTCTTCCTTTGTATATTCCACACCATTGGTTTAAACTGAATTGCCTTTGAGGATTACGCTGGTGGAGTTGCATGGGATTTTCCCGTGACCAATAATGGACGATTTTTTCGGTTAAACATTTCCCCATTTGTAAAATTGGCTTCGTCACTCCATTAAACCATTTGTGGTAAATTAGGAAATATCCTGCATTGATTGAGAAACCATGTACAAAAATCAAGTCGTCTTTGAAAATCACCTGCTTCCAAGGTTTGTATTAGGCGATATCTGTATGGAACAAATTTTTGCTTTTTTAAAACGGCATGAATGGTTCCTAAACACAAACCACTGTCATTGCAAAGGTCCCTTATGAATTTTCAGGATAGGTTTCAAAGTACGCTAACACAGTTTTTTCAGTTATTATAAAGTTCTTCCTTCTCGTCGATTTTTGAGTGTATCGGTATTAGACCTCCACTATTTCGATAAAGCTTTAAAAATAAACGACGATTTGGGAGATTGAGAGTTGGATACTCCTCGCTATAACGCTAAAGTGCCTTGGTAGTATTTTTTCTGCACAAAATATACATTTCCACAATATCACACTTCTCTAAATGAGTAAACATCATTTTTATTCTATTAATATAGAGCGAGCTTACTATTGAAAATAACTTAATATTAGAGTAAGTGAATATCAGCGCCCGCGCCGTCTCTACTATTGTTTTTATGCCATAGGTAACTAGATTAAAACTAAAGCAAAAATGATAAAGTACAACTTTTATTACATTTTTGACGGCGAATCGAATGAAGTGGACACATACAGGGTGTTCAATTAAAAAAATATACTTTTTTGTAAATATCTCGTGAACCGCACATTCTATTGTTTTTCTGCTTTCACTATTGTAATCAGCAGAAAAAAATGCAAAACTTTTACAAGTTAACCCACATCGTAACTCTCACAACAAAGAAGTTAGCAATGCTGCTGACTTAACTTTGAACACCCTGTATATGTTTTAATTACAGCAATATTTAATTTTTATGGCAAATTTACAATTTTATTTGGAATCAGTTTTTGAAATTAATATAACTATCTAATAGATTCATAAGCATTGCACTTTCATAGTATCTTTTCAAGCTTTTTTTGCACTGTAATGATAGGATATATGAGGAAAAAGCCAGTATGAATATTTCACTTTCGGAAGGAATTAAATTTTCTCCGCACATATCACACAAAATGTTAAATCTGCTACCCGTATTAACCGATGGGACGGCATGGAAAGATCTTACGTCTCACCTAACGTCGCAATTTATTTTTAGAATGCACGACCAATTATAGTACTATATAAATAAACCATCTAACTATAATAATATACATTAAAACATAAATTATCTTAGGGCGGTAAAAACATGGCCCCACTGTTAAAAAAAAAACTCTGACAAAGCAAATAAAATCCCATTATAGATAGAGGTCAACTTAATGATATTGAAAACCGCTTTTTTTCTGGGTAAGGTTTAAGCTTGCATAGAGTGTTTTTATTATTTTTAAATGCAGTCAGGTTTCATATAAGGACGAACTGGTAACAATTTAATATGGCCGATGAAATTTTAAAAATCAGTGTACAAATCTACTTTTCAATTGACGTTAAATTTTATAAAACAGTCAAGTGTGACCTTGAGTGGTAAGAAATCCCATATAGAACAAAATAAGAAAAGATTTTAAAATTAGTGTAAATATTTTTTTAATTCCATTGGATTCAAAATTTATACAAGAATGAAGTATGATATAGGGATTAAAGATCTTGTAATATAAAGATAAATTCGTAAGACCTTGATTCGAATCCAACGTAGCGAACAAATTGGGTATGGCATAATTTTTTTTTAAAAATCGATTTTTTGCCTATTAAATTATATTTGGTTTATTATCTCTAATTTAAAAAATAAGTGCGACAAAAAAAAATGATGACACATAGTTGATGTTATCAGAAAGAGCTCTATAGAAACATATTCGCTTTTTTTATTTTTATAAAATTATTTATATAAAGAAATTTCTTTGAAACCTACATTAATTAACAGCTTCTAATAGAATGGTAATCCTTTTATTTTGCCTGCAATTTCGACTTTTGTATCTTTCATTTTAAAAAAGGAAGAATATTTAATCTGTTGAAAGACTGACTTTAACATCCTTCGTGATCATGGATCCAATATCACCGTCTAGGAGAACATTTGACTGCGGTAGATCCAATGTTCACCGCGTCGTAAGTCGCCGTCTTACTCCCATTAACCAATTTCTGGCCAAAATAAACAGATAAATAACAAGCACGAATTTACAGGGAGAGGATAATGGAGGTAATTATTGCGACTGCTGTGGCAATTGGGGTGATGGCCAGCCAAAAACTTTCTGAAAAATAATACCAAGGAATCTTTGGCTTGAAGCATTTGATTACTCATTTGAATGGTATGGGTATTGGCAGAACATTTGTGAGACACTAAAGATGATTATGTCCTAGGAGCGTTAAACTAGACAAGGTTCACTATTCTCCACTCTACGATTTTAATGAGGTCCTCGGTTAGAGATAAAGTCCTTACTCCATGCCTATAATTAATTTCAGTCTTGGAAATAGATTTCGGAAATTGTACGCTGAAGTAGAGTGTACTATCGTCAACCTAGCTACGAATACGAATGCTGGTAGAAGACAACAGAGCATTAATAGACAGGACGAATAGGGTTGGTGTCAACTTTGTTAATTTTGTGAAAGTCAGATGATTGGCCATCAATCATCATCATCAGTCATTCCATACTTGATCAAATGCTTTGGGTATGTCGAAGGAAATAATTTGGGCTTGTCCGTAGATTTCGATGGGGTTGTTCTAGTTGTGGATACAAGGTAAGATCTTCCGTAAACCTTTGATGTCGTAAGCCTTATTGTATGTTGAATTCATTTTTAGCATCGAAAATTGTGCAAGTGTAATGATTTCGTGCCTCGTTTTTAGCCAGTAGATATTTTGGAGTTATGAGAACGGATTTTCTCTAGTTTGACATTTTCACAGGATTTTGAAAATCAAAGTTTATTGGGAGGTTTTGAAGTCTTAATAGAATGTGGTATAAAGGTTTTTATACCTAATTGCATTACATCTGATATTTGTGAAAAACATCATTCGAAGAAAGATTAGAAATCCCGCAACCATCCCAGTCAGCCGAAATATAGTGCCAAATAGTACAAGGTGGTATGGATTCTACAACTTTCTATTGTATTAGGGAGGAACTAGTAATTAGACAGTGGTCAGAAAAACCCAGGAGAGCGGAAATGGAAAACTGAATAAGACTCGTGGTGAGTGCTGAGAAAGAGGTCAAATCGGTTTAGGCTATATGTGACGATGTATAGGAAATAGGTAGGTTCTCTGATGATGTTGGTATTGAGATTGGCTCATTTCAAACTGACTTTGGAGATCGGTTTTAGTGGACCCTGATCATTCTTTATTATAAACCTTAGAGTCTCCAAAGATAACGACTTCAGAGAAAGGAAAGTCAGAGATTAAGAAATCCACTTTAGCAGAAAGAAAGTTGAAGAGCTCATTAAAAGAATTGTCTGAGGGAGAACGATATATACAAAAATAAATTAAGTAGAAGTTCTAAGGACTAGTTTGAGCCACAGGATATCGGATCTGTTCAAAATAGGGAAGTCTTGTACAGGATAAATTACAACGACCGTATGCGTAACCCCCATCGCTTGGCCGAAATAAGGGGAGAAGTTCATAGCCAGAAAAACATAGTTTGCATTTTACGGCATATTTTGGTTTCGGTTAGGAAGAGAATATGAGGCTTGCACGATTAGAGATAATGGTGAACAGAAATGTGGTTTCTAATTAAGCCACATTGGTGAATGAAAGCGATAAAGAAGACAAAAGAAACAAAAAACGATAGGACATAAGGAAAACCGACCCATATATACAGACCTGGAAACGTCAGTAAAAACTTAAAAAATTCTTGGGAAATTGTACAGAATAAGTGTCTGGTTTGGTGACCGATAATATAATATAGAGTTATGGATAAAGAAAGGTTATGCCGGTGTCGTTTAGGGTCATAATTTAAATTTTTCTGTATAATATGATATATATGTTAAAACATATATAAAAAACATATTGTTAAGATTTATAAAATGGGAATCCGCCTAAATCCACCCTTCTAGCAGGATAATATCTACTTATAGGAAATGTCTAAAACTTTAGTTATTTAAAATAACACAAAAACAAATAGAACAAAGGTGAGAAATCGCTTCGGAAACATCAGTTATGAGTTGTATAATAATTGAGAACAAAACGGTTTTACTAAATTCCGTTTAAGTTAAAATGTAAATTTAATCCGAAGAGGAAATAATTATGCAATAAAACGCAAACGACTCGTACTGCTGGTTAAAACAGGGTTAATTTTGGCAGTTTGTGTAAGCCGGTTGTAAAATTTAACACAAAATTCGGAGAGGAAACAAAAACAAAACGGAAATGAATACGTGCCAAAAACAGCACAATTTGTCATAGATGTATTCACCTAAAATCTACAACAGCTGGCGCGTAAACAAAAATGAATACGCTACATTTATGATTAAATTAAAAAATGAGTGGATGTTAGTTTTTTGATATACAGTGCTTATACTTTTAAGGGGAACAACTAAATTCTTGTCATTTTTCAAAGATCTATACTTTTCCTAGTTCCTGTATTTCAGAAATATTGACAAATTACTAGGAATAATGATGTTCGATCACACTACTTGTATATTTGACAAACATTTGAACGCATTTACACAGCATTTATCGACCTGTACAACAAATATTTGAACAAGTAAGCCATTCACGCGACACGACAAAAATTCACAAGTGACGATAATTTATCAAATACACCAGTCGTTTGAGTCCGCCTTAAATATGTGCTGCTAATATTACAGAACAATAGGGCTGTTTTAGCCAGTTATACAAGACTTAGTATAAACATACACCAAATATAAAATATTAAATTTCACTTTGGACTGTGGCTTAGAGAAATGTTTTGATGATTTATATTGCATTGAGTTTCTATGAGCTATAACTCTAGACGTTTTCACAGTTTTAAAGCTGTCTGGATTGTCAAAGCTTACTGGCTAATAAAATCTAATTTGGTTTAACTTTTCACTTTCAACTACTTTTTCATTGTTCTCTATTTGATTTGTATTGTTAGGTCGAAGATAAATGACATGTATTTAATTTATTTCTACCAAATGACCAGTAGCGCACGAGGCATAAAATGTGTATATAAATTGTGATTACTGTTTATGACCTTTTGAGTTTTTGAAATTGCTTGCTGCTGCAATTGCATACAATAAATATTTTCGGATGAAATGTATACAGGTACTACCACAATATAAGTAGAATTAAACTCTAAAATTCCTTTAAGTTGGCGGAAGTTAAATTTGTTAAATTATTTTCGAAATACGTACTATTGAATCACTACCTACAATTTTAATTTGGGAAGTCTAATCGTAAATTAAAATAAAATGTGTGCGAATGCCTGTCATAAGATGACAGTGACAGACAAGTGAATACCAATTAAGAATTGTCTTGCTTTTAGGGGAGAAAATAATTAAACATATAACGACCTAGCAGCTCTGTTTGGAAAGTCCAAAAGTGAATTGTATAGAGCGATAAGACGATTCAACGAAACTGGTTGTGCAGATTATAATGTATGAGAGAACTAAAACTTACAAACTCGCTTCAAGACAGGTAATGGTATTTTTGGGCTAGCCAAACCGGATCAGGAATAGTACATAGCTTAGAAACGGATTAAGAGCTGCTACTATCAATCCAAAGCAGAAGAAACCGACTACATGCTGGAGAATTAAAGACAAAAAGTAGACAGCATTTTTTACTTTTAAGTGCAGAACATCGAGCTACTAGAGTTGACTGGACTCATCAATACATTTATATCGTTCACATGGCTGGATTTTGACTTAAAGAAGGCGAGGGAAATGATATAGGATTGCATTTGGAAGTGGAGCCACAACTGTGTAGGAAGGCATAACATATAATGAACAAACAGAATTAGTTAATTTCGTTGGAGCGGCAGTAAAAGAGCAATTGTCAAGAAAATTTTCGTGAATTTTACGAAATGGCGAATCAACGAATCGACGAATATTTCATCCACACTATTCATCAATTTTTATTTAATACGTTCGCATGGATTGCATGCGTTTTAAATTTTGAAAATACACAAAAAGCCAAAATATAGATGGTTTGGCGAGGTTAAAGCCTACATAGTGTACAGATGAAGGAACGACTGGACGAATAGTGCGTAACGGGCTTGAGAACTGAGTCGAATCAATTCGGCGGATCAGATCAGTTGCCACGTTAATAAAACTTATTATAAGAAATCATGGTTTTTGGGTTTAGACCATGTCAAATTAGAATTATTTTCCGACGTTTCTTAGGTTCACCACGTTACGAAATAAGTAAAGAGTAAACAGTACTTAAACCCCTTTACAGAACGATCTTATTCCTATTCTTGTATCAAAAAATTCCGGTGATATTTTAGTCAGTTTTTATGTTGAATCCCTGTATGCAAAAGAGAATGTTTAACGTCCACATATTTTATTTATTAGGGTTCTTTTATGAACAAACTTCAGACGCCGCCCTGGGATCTCAGCTACTTCCTGTGGTAGCGAACATCTTTATGGAAGCAAGAAAATTACTTTAAGCTCTGCTACTTTACAACCTAAATGTTGGTTCAGATATGTAGATGATACTTTTGTAATATGGCCTCGTGAAAAAGAAAATGTAACTATATTTTTAGGTCATCCAAATCAACAACATTCTGATAGAAAATTCACTATGGAAATTAAGTGAGATGGCGCCAATTCTTTTATTGATGTGTTAGTACAAAAGGAAGAGAACGGCATCCTAGGTCATACTGTTTACAGAAATACAACGCATACGACTAGATATCTAAATTTTAGTTCCCACGATCATCCATCTCAAAAACAATCCGTCATCAATTCATTAGTCTTTATAGCAATATGTGATACAAGTTCAATTCCGGACGAAACAGAAAAACTGACTGAAGCTTTAAAATTAAACGGATATTGCACTGAGGAAATTAGGCGTTCGATTAGGTATTATAATAATCCTAGACCTAAACCAGTATTGGATACTCAACCATCATGTAGTGCAGTGTTATTTTTTATTGAGGATACCACAGATATAATTGCAAGAATTCTGCAGAAATCTAACACATTCGTACAATCTTTAGTAGACACAAAGATTGCGCAATGCTTAAGGATACCAAAAGATGTAATTTCTTTGCAAAGTGTATATAGCTGAAACTAGACGGTATGTGTCTAATAGACTTGGGAACATGAAAGCTGTATACGTAATGAACAAATTGTTCAATCCGCTGAGGCTAAACAGCAGCACTCAACAGGACACAAGATTAATGTAAAAGATACAAAGGTCCTTGCGTAAGTCACAGGTTATTATAAACGAAAAATTAGAGAATCTATTGAAATTATCAAGCAGACTGAAAATATCAACAGAGAAGATGAAGATGCATCGTGCAATCGCAGGCGAAACGTCGCAAAGTAATTCCAATTTGACACGATCCAAACCCAAGAACAATGATTTATTAATCGATTCCTGCCGTGAAAGCTCTCGTACTATAATAGAAAATAGAAATTTATTTGGATTTTATTGCTCAAGTTTCGCCGCCAGTTTTTTTTATATTATTTATATTTTCTCCTTAAAATTATAGGGCTCGGAAGTCTGGGGATAAAACCCCATTACACTCTCCCCCGACCCCATAAATGCTCTACTATTATGATCTAATTTTTAAGAATTTAATAACCAATTTATTAAAATCAAAAATGAAAATAGGTTTCTTCAAACAGGTAGTCTCAAAGTAGGTATTTCAGCATCAAAATCCCTAATCGATTTAAATTCTCTAACGAAGTAATTCATCCTTTCTTATGGAACACCCTTATGCCAAAGTTAACTCTGTCTTCAAAAGAATGTATTTGATAATTTCTTAGAAGTCTGGGATTCCAGGTATTTAAGCAAGCTTATGGTAAATAGCAAACTGGTATAATTTAATTAATATGCTTATTTTCCTTTTCTTATGGAGTTTCTAAACTTCTTCGGTCTTTAATACGGCCCCTCTATATAATGTACTTCCCAAACGCCATTCATTTGTCGGGAGTTTCAAAGCAACCTTGTTATACTTGTTTGGCATTCATACAACACAAATGAGGCCTCCGTTCTTATCCTCACAGCACGACCGTCTTTCTTTGGGATTTTATTGTAAACTCTCTGAACACTGAAAATAATTGTGTGCAGGTGGTAAAAAATGCAAAAATTAAACTGGAAATTTTCGATTTGCATCATCTTAAATTTTTCTCAGGTGGGCAAGGTTTTGACTAATAAGTACTTTTTATAATTTTTTATTAATAATAATTTAATAATTCTCAAGATACGTTTTTTATAAGAACTTTGTGTCTAAGACATTAAATCCTGATTCTAATCTAACCACCTCTGATTTTTTTATTTTAAGATGAGACATTATTCTGCAGGAGGTAAATTATTAAAGCCACAGCTCCAAAGAATCATTGTTTGCCTTCGACATTCTTCCTGGAATCACCGTTCATTCTAGAGACCATCAAAAACCCTATCCTTATAGATGAATGATAAACTAAAGATGATCCAAAATATTCTCAGAAGAATAAGGCAGCAGGACATTCACAGACTAAATGTGATACTATAACATCTTCTTGTTTTCAACCACTACAAAAAAAATTGGTACTTACCTTAATATTGTAAAACTGTTTCTTTAACTGACGGTCTCCAGATAGAATTGCTACTTAACGCAGACCTAATTTTTAGAAAGGTGGCTTTTGTTAAAAGTTTTTTCTGTAATGTCTACAGTCACATCCAAGTTGGCCCTTTTTTATTCGACTAGATGTCAGTTGATCTCAAAGCCCAAGAACTCTATAGGTTGCCTCGAGCGATCTTGACCTATCCCAACTTGGTATGAGCGATCTACGTCACTCGGCGACCGGCTTGCTTTAGCACGGCATTGTCCATATCTCTTCTGTGTGCGTTTAATTACGTACATTAATCTTTTTTTGTTCAAAATTGAAACTTTTTTGTTACAATAAAATGCAGTTTTTAAGATATAACTTATTATAATTTTAGACTTATATTGAGGATGTTGGTTCAAATTTTAACCAAGTTTTTTTGCTGAGTGCATTTCAAAAAGTTCGCAAAAATATTTTTGTAAAAAGTTTTAACATGAAATAGCTGTATAATTTTACAAAAATGTACATTTTTTGTAAAGTAGTATGTTGTCGGTTTTGGTGATAATGGTTAGAGTTAAATAGTCGTCGTTTAGCAACTTTATTATTGCATCAAACATAGACTTTATATCCTACATGAAACCCATATTATCAGTCTTTACCTATACAGTTGGTCTGCAGATATTTCCTAACGACAAATAAAACACCACTCTAACAACAAGAAGATCTTTACCGAAAACCATTTGGAAACTTAATATGTGGAAAATATCTGCGAAACAACGGAGTAGGTAAAGACTGATAATATAGGTTTCATGCAGGATATAAAATCTATATGTGTCCTAAGAATGCAACAATATATTTGCGAAACGTCGACACTTTAAAAAAAGACTTTTGTTTTTTTTTATTGGATGCTAACCCCAAATAATATACTACTCTAGCATAAAAACAAGATGGTCATTTACGAAAATCATTTAGAAACTTAATATCAGGAATATACTTCGGACCAACGTAGTACGTATAGGTAAAAAGAAAATGGTAAAATATTGCTAGGAATCCAATATAATGGAAAAAAGAAAAATGAAAAGGCAGTATATGTAACACATATATACTGTGACTATGTACTAAACTAAATTGAGTCACACTTCAGTATTCCTAACAAATAGAAAAAAATCATAACGAGGGAAGTTCCGGGTAAAGAAATTTACCGATTTTTCATATTGTATTAACTATAGGTATACTATTTGCAGTAAACTCAATTATTTAACTGTTCAAACGTCTTTTTTAATAATAGGAAATAAATCAGCACACAATTTATGCTTAAACGGTAACAATTTAAAAATTCAGTTAATAATTTTTTTATACAACTTTTCGTTCAGAATGGCTTATTTTTTACCTTTTTTTTCCTTTCCAGTTCATTTAAATATTTCATTCTTATAAATAACCTTTGTCTTAAGAACACTAAAATGTCTTAAAACTTTCATTTGAGGGAGTAAAAAATAATCTGAAAAACACAACTGACAACTATCGCAACGAAAACGTCAAGCTGAATAAGCAATAAACTGGCCGCCTTGTCAGATCGGGTCGCCAGTCGACGTCACGACCTCCGACTCAACCGCGCGTCCGCCTCGCCGGATAACTGCTCATCCAGGTAACCTTAGAGTTAATGGGCCTTGAGTTGATCTATCTGTGATTGAAAATTAGTGTTGCTATTGTATTTCTTGAATAGCTTGCATAATTTTTTCAACAATTTAAGTAAAAAGGACCTTAAACTAACTTAACATATCCAGTTTTAGAAACAATGCAATCAATTTTTTTTTTTTTGATATACATGATCGATTTTCTAGTTTTTTATATCATTTAAATGGTTTTTGTATAAAGCGTAAAGGTGGAAATAATTTACTTATATTTTAATATTTGTTTATTCATGTTTGTGTTCCAAAGCATGTAAAAAATTATAGTATACAAAAACCAAATAACGAATAAGATTTCTTTATGCGGAAAATTAACCAAATAATTTTTCCACCTATTTCTGTAAAGATACACAAATGCTTTTTCATTTGAAGGTAATGTTTAAATTGTATATTAATTACAAGTCCTGCAATAACGAACTCATTTCAAATAAAAGCACCAAAGCATACTGGAGGTAAAATTCCGATTTTAAATAATTACATAGAAAAAGCACAAATATTCGATAGCGAATGATGACAGCAAGCACTTTGAGATTTTTAAAATTTTAATTTAGCTGAAAATGATCCGAAACTATATTCGTATGAAATTTTAATTAAAAATGTTACCGACATTATGTTATTTTTCAGCTTCAAACAGGTTATGTTTCTGTTGTTGATTTTGATATTTTTCAATGCAAGACTAGAAAAAGTATTTAGTGATTTATTTTGATGTTTTAAATTAATTGAACTAATTAAGCATTTGTGAGGCAACTCTCTCCTAATATGGAGCACCCAAAACGCTATAAATTAAAAGTTATACAGAATACCACGAAAAGATATTAATCGAAAATATATTTTAAATATATATTGGAGGCAATAAATACAAAAAAGTAATGGATTTATTCATGTTTTCAGAAATCAAACTCATCTTATCATATTAATTTCTATTATCTAAGGCACAAAATCGAACTCGCCGTCATATTCGACATCAGCTTCTTCAGTTTCTTCAGTTGGCCATTGGAAAATGTTATGATTTTTTTTCGGATTTATGGGAACACTGTCGTTAGGATAAGCCTATACAACTGGCAAGACAATCTGACCACTTTTATTCCTAGCCAGGTTAAATGTGTGAGTTGTAAGACCGTCAATAAAGTCTACCATACTACTCCTTTCTTATTTTGATCATACTGAAATGACATATAACAGGATGGGGAGAAAGATTTTTTGTTCTTTTCGTACATTTTTTTCAAAACTTTCATCAGATCGACATGTTTTCTTATAATAGATGTTCCACCACTTCGAGAAGTCCATAATCTGGTTGGTAGACAACATAAACACTGAAAAATGTGGATTTGCTTCGGACATTTTCTTATAATACTGCTCAGGAATGTATACACGGTCACACTTTGTAATTTTTTTCTTTACGACGCCAAAATAATCAGGATCATTAGGTAAAAATGAATGGCCTCTCACTGGAAAGTAATGCGTTATTTTCGAAAATCGGTTAGTATCTGTCAATGACAATAAAAATTTAATAACTGTATGATTTTTATTTTGAAAATTTTCTAGGTAGTGAAGAATCATTGAACAACCTTCGTTGGCACCTTTCTTTGCCAAACCTTCATGGTAAACATAAAAAACGGATTCATTAGTTTTAAGGTTCTTGATCCCAAAACGGTTGACCCAAAGTTGCCTTAAATAAAAGATTTCTTGAATAGGTAGGTTTGGCAAAGGCCAATTCTACATAAAGTCAAACGTTAAAGCAGCGATGTCTTCCCGAGATCTACAAATTCCATTTACAGCTGCAATTTTGTTCTGAAATTTTTTCGCTCTTCGTTTATGAACTTCCATTTCAGCCTCGGCTACTTTCCTTGCATTAAGTCCTAAAGTAGGGCTCTTCATTTTCACCGACAGTTCTTCACAAGTATTGCAAGTATCGACTTGCGGCCTTTCAAATCTTAGAGAGAAAGTGTTTTTAAAATAATTTGCATAAAATGCGTACGTGACCTTCAAATTTTAATTTTTTAATTTGAACAAATTATGCGTAGTTTTGACATCTAAATGAGCGTCTAAATACTCAATATCTTTGCCTGAGTAGTGCGTGCACGTTCTAGGAAAAGAAAGAATATGATCGTGGATTAGCTTCAAAACTTCCGGAGGTGTAGTGTTTGCCTTTGGATGTTGACCTCGTTTGTCAGGTTGCGATTGTTTAAGCAACTCCAAAAGGCGTCTGATTCGGTTTTTCGATATATCATAAATAGAAGTAAATGCCTTTTTACACACGACTGGTTTTTTGGCTTTTGTTTTGTTGGCTGTAATAACAGAATACTTAAAAGCATATTGTCTTGGAATTGCTCCATCCCTACGTAGTCGATGACATTTTACAAGTTCTTTTTCGATCAATTGTTGCAGATAAATGTCCTGCTCATTCTTATTATTAAATAAATTTATCTGATTAATGCAGAAATTGAGATCATCCTGAGTCAGGTGTTTAAAGCATGTCATTTTACACCTAGAACAAGACACTATCACAATAATATTAAATTTGTTTACCACACATATATAAAAGAATATACCGACAGCCGGGTCCAGTAGCACGTGCTGGCGAGAGTTTTCCCTTCCAGTTTGTATGCTGAAGCCCCTTAACTTTTCCATTCTTGATTATTAATCTCTTATACTTATGCGGATTACGCCGTCTCTTTTTCAAAGGTTGAAGGTTGTTATTGCTACTATGCACTAGACGCATCAGACATTTTTTACTGCTAAACAGCTAACCACGCTTCAGAAAAATAATCGCACAAACTCCCTAATAGCGAACATGTCCGAAATGTAAACAAACGAGGGTGCCAATCATACGTCATCCGGACCCCCACTTAACACGCTAAATATTCGGTGCAAAAAGAACATAAGTCGACGACTTGTGTGGTTTTTGCAATGAACGTTCAAATTACACTAAGCGTATTTCTCAAACGGTAAATGTGACTGGTGTAGTTTTTGCACACAAAATGTAAACATCCCTATAGAGACATTTTTTGGTAAAAACTCAATTTCCCTAACTTTTGACTCACGTGGTTTGTGAAATGAGCGATTCAATTTTAAAAAGGCGGAGCAAAATAGAGGCCAAATAAATTTTTTTTTATTTGGGTTTTAGCGTTTCTAGGTGCCCAAAAACATGTTGTCTCAGTTTCATCGGTCTGTCTGTCTGTCAATTTGGGACATAGTTAAAAAACTACTTACCCAATTGACTTCAAATTGGGGGTCTTATGGGGATGATCTGGCAACATTTTGGTAAATAACCAAAAAGGAAGAACGAAATGTCGCCTGATTAGAAAAATTATCACTAAAAAACTAATTATCCAAATTAGCTTAATATAGTTAAAAAAATCAGCCTGAAAAAACTATTTGTTAGATTAATTTTAAATTTTGTGTAAGCATTAAACGTTATATAGAGATAAAATAGTAAAACTGTGTTACGAATTCGAAATGACGGTCTTTAAAAAATTAGACTTTTATTCAATTTACTTTAAATTATGTCCAAATTAAGTGTGGCTTAGATAAAAACTGTTGAAATATTGATACGAATTCAATATGGTGGTAGAAACTAGCTCCCAATAACAATATTAGGAAAGACAGTATATTGTATATGTATTCCTAAATAACTATGCGCGGAAATAAATTGGGTCCCCTTTCATTATTTCTAAGGAAAGAAAAGATTCAGAAAGAGGGAAGTTCCAGGTAAATAAAATTTATTTTGTGTCATTGCGAACTAATCTTATTAGACATATAGTGTCGCGGACTTTTTTTAGAACTATATTTCACTATACATCATTTTCACTTTTTCACAACTTTATCGCTTTACACGGCCCACGCCGCGCCGTGGGTGCACTCGAGATACACGTTTTTCCAACTTTTCTCTCTAGTTGTAAAAACCGCATCCATACAGTAATTTCTGAGTTTGGCGCGTAGAAATAGACAGGAACGGAAACGGAATCTGACTTTACAAAAAATTGCAGTACCATTACCACTCTCATGTCGCAAATCTTGGATGATATCAATAGAGACCTGGATAGCGGTGATATATCTGCGGTATCTTGAATGAATAATTAAAACACTGACCTCGAAATATTGTCTCTACTTTTCTTGGTGTAAAGAAAGTTGCTGGAAAACCTCTACAAATAGGAAAAGAACATATTTAAGTGTATTTATTTTGTCTTAATGATGATTTGCTAAACACATGAATGAATTATTTTTACTAATATAACATATTTGTAAAAAAAAGCCTAGAGCAAAATACTCACGCGTGATCTCTCGCATAAACGATAGGCGATGCTGGAGCAAAAAATGTTTTGTAATCACAGAACTGCTGTTTTATTTTCCATTAAAATCGGTATCAATTAACCCATACACTCGACTAGCATTTCGGTGACAACGCATTCTGCATCAACTGAATTATGTGAAATGAAACAATTTTATAACAATGAACTGAGTGTGTGATACCATCAAAACCGTATAGAGTCAGGAATGCGTCATTATTTCGTGATAATTTTAGTTACGCATACCACAATTCGGAAGTAATCTTTAATTGAACCGCAAATACTAGC
The DNA here is from genome assembly GCA_030620095.1 of Kuschelorhynchus macadamiae. Classification (NCBI taxonomy): domain Eukaryota; kingdom Metazoa; phylum Arthropoda; class Insecta; order Coleoptera; family Curculionidae; genus Kuschelorhynchus; species Kuschelorhynchus macadamiae. The sequence goes on along the minus strand of JAUTXW010000961.1, from coordinate 1,650,367 downwards.
TGTATATAGTCACGAAAGCATATTTGTGGACCGAAAATTCGCATCGTTTGGGGACAACTTGCCGCAAATTCGGAGTTATCTTTAATTAAATTAATTTTGTAGCCAAAATAAAGTACAATGAGTATCATCTGGGAACCGATTTAACTACAGCCTAATTAAGGATGATATTGATACATTTACAGAAACAATATATACAGTTATTATTATTGACTTTATTTATAGGAATTTACACGTTTTCTTTTAGCTATTTAATGGGAATTAAAATCTAAACTTTGCAGCTAGGTCATTTTATTTTTTTAGTGGGATGTTTTCTGTAATATAATTTTAAGTTTGGAATTCATTCATCTTGCAGACGGTCAGAAATTAATGGTAAATTAATTAGCTACTTTTCGTACGATTAAGCCTATACAAATGATATCGTTAAAAGAAGCATACAGTTGTAGAATACTTAAAATATATACATTGTTGTCATATATGATGGCCTATGGTCTTAAAAAAATAAAACCTTACATTATCTATCTAAAATTAAATACAGTTTGTTTTGCCAGATTTTTTTCACTCGCAGGCTTGATAATCCGATCAATTAAATTTGCCTGATTAAGTCGTCTTGTTAATGGGGCAAATCTCGACAATTTATATCCGCTTAGGCTTGGCTTTTAAGTGACCATTCTGAAATATACAAACGTCCCCAAAACCGACGATCTAAATCTGGCAGTTAAAGCCTTAGAGTAAGAATAAAAATAGAGTTCAATATTTACATATTTAGCCACTGCCAAGATTATCTCACAGTATAAGGTCAATCGTACGACGATGTCAAGCCTAGCCAGTTACACCAATGTTTATGCAAATTTATATTACGGTGGATATGATTAAACATGTTGCAACAATATTATCTTGCAAAGAATAGCAATATTTTTCCAATATTAGTTTCTAAGCAGTATAAAGAAGTTACTTTTACTGCAAAATACGAGCTAAAATACCTCAGTCAGTCTCAGATCAGATTACCCCACTAATAAAAGTTTTAATTAGAATGACAACCCCGATCGACTAGTTCACGTATTAGACCATCCCATTTTCATTGACACGGGATTCTTATAGTAGAGTAGTACAATAGTCTATACCAAAGATTGTTACAAAGACACGTGACGTGGCGTAGCTTAAAAAACCAACAGCGGCTCGTGGAACTACAATAAACTTGAACATTAAAGAAATTAATTTGAGAAAAAATATTTTAACGGAGAAGTAAATGAAATTAAAATTAGAATTAGTTACCAAGCTATTGTTAGCTTCACTACTGCATGTGTTTTAATGTATTATTGTGTAATTGTTGATCTGGTTCAAATCTTCTAATTATATGTCTTCAAGAAGCAGCCTTCTAAATGTGCGGTAAGATTAGGAGAACAGTGACTTTTTAAATATTTTTAAGTTTTATTTACCTTATCTTGGACATTGCGAAACTAGGAGCCTTAGTTGACTAAACTTAACTATGGTGCGGCAATGTGAGTTTGCGAAAAAATACCCGTTTATGTTTGGAATTGTTTTTAATCACTAAGTAAACAGCTGGATTTCCTTTTCCAAGGTAATATATAACGTTTATTTCGGCGGGGTCATGTGATAATCCTCAGAAGCTAAATGATACAAGAAACTCTCGGAGGTGATTATTTTCATGATTACAATAGTAATCATTCCTATCAGAGAATTAAAATAATTATAGAATAAAATGGCATAGCGGACCAGTTCGACTAATAATGGTCCTTTTCAAATAAAAAATATCTATACGTGTGTCAGAATTATAAATCTTTATCTATATAGCAATATTTTCGTGTTCAATATTATTCCCAATAATCACCTAGATGCTGTTATATACTAACTTAACTAAGTATTATTTACGGGTTATAGTCGAGTGGCGTCTTACGCACGCTCAAGAAAAACGTACAGTGATTTCGAAATTCACTAGATTTTGGATGATATCTGGGGAAATAATAAGATATCGGATGATTTCGGATCATTTTTTAATTTTCACTTGAGTTATGCCAATTTTTTATTTATGTGTTGTGAGGTAAAGGAATTTAAATGGTGATCCTTTGAGTAATCAAAAGTAAAAATGTGTTCGTAAAAATGTCCTAAACTGGTTAGAATTTAAGATTTAGATTTATTGATAATTAAATTTTTTTTAATTTAGCTATTAACATGGAATAACAATATAAAAATTAGCTATTCTATTTTTGTCTAATAACGCTTGCTTCTTCTTACTTTCCTCGCAAGAGGACTAGAACATTAATCGCAAAAAAAACATGTTTTCTCAATTCCGTCGTTTTGTTTGTCGGTTTGTCTGTATGTCTGTCCGCGACAAAGCTCAAAAATTACTTATCCTATTTACTCTAAATTAAAGGTCATATGAGGATGACGTGGTAACAATTTGGTAAAAATCCAATATCGCGGAAAAAAATGGCGGCCTATTGAAATGTTAACAAAATTATTACTAAAAAACTACTTATCCAGTTTACCCCAAATTTTGCAGAAAAATTAGGTGTGACATGACCATCAACTGGTAAGTTTTGATACAAATCCATAATAAAATGTTATAAAAGTCAGTGCAAAAAGTTACTTTATCGATTATGTTCAAATTGTGATCAAAAATTAAATATTATATATGGATGAACTGGTAAAAATTTTGAGACAAATTGAAAATGGCGGCCTAATTAAATATTTAAAAATTCGGTCCAAAAAAAGTACTTAATGGATTGATTTTAAAGTTTACACAAAAACCAAGGGTGATAAAAAAATATTGTGTAAAATTTTGATGAGGAGCCATTATTGTAGAACAAAATGACGATCTAATGAAATGTTTAAAATATCAGTATTATCCAAAGTTGAAATTTTGCATATATATATATATATATATATATATATATATATATATATATTTATATAATAAATTTATTTTCTAGACTGTTTTAAGAACGCCCTTCGTGCTGTGAAAATACAAATTAAACATGCCTTAAATTTTTTTAAAATATAATTTATTGTTGTTATTGTATCACATGGAATGTTCTTATAAAATTGTCGTAATTTTAAAACAAATAATAAAAACAGATACGTTCCCTTAGTGGAAATCCAAAAAGTGTTTTAGCATAAAAATCCCTTTTAACCTGTGTAGATAACATGCCGAGCTTCAAAACAATCGTAAAAGCATTACAGAAATACTCACAGAATTTTCTGACACCCTGTATATTTTAACTTTCGCTGTTTAGCGTTTGTCCATTTTAATAATGGTAAACCTACAAAAAAAGCTTACATGAAAATAATTTTATTCATAGTAGCAAAATGATGTGCAGATGTCAAATCTATATAACTGTTGACATCGCCATTTTGTAACGTACGATTTGCACTCTTAGTATCGATTTTAAATCAAATTTACATAAATGTTAAAATTCGTTCGCAATCTTGACATTTCTACTAAGATTTTTTAAATATTTACTAAAAATGTATGATATCTATTCTCAAATACCCCCTGATGCTGACTTTCAGTCAAGTCTATACAATTCTTAAAATTCCGCCGCTAAGTTGGCACCACCTCCTTGGATTTTTAAATGTTGACAAAAATTTATGATGTGCAGTCTTAAATACCCCCAAATGTCGAATTTTAATCAAATCTGCAAAAATTTTAAAATTAGTCTGCCATGTTGGGCCGCCATTTTTAATTCTTCAATATTGACTAAAATTTCATAACTTTCACTTAGATACTTCTAGACACCGATTTTTCAGCCGAATCTGTACAATTTTGAATTTTGTATGGCATTCTTAAGTAATCCGCACAGATATTAAAATCCGTTCCACATGTTGACACCGCTATTTTGAATTTTTAAATGCTGATACTCTTGAATTTTCAGTTTATTCTACAGAAATAATAAAGTTCGACGGCCGTATTGGCACCGCCATTTATTGCCAACAATCTCTCAAATCTTATTATTGGCATTAACAAATTTGTAAAAACAGTGACAATCCTTCCTTTTGTGACGGATAGTGAAGCATGACTCATTTCTTTATTTTTGTACATCAAATATTTTAAAAGTTCGTCATCTGTTCCACCATATTCAATTCATACCACTATTTTACCATTTTATTTTTAGCTATACCCAAAACAGACCGACCGACAGAAATGGAAAAACATGTTTTTCGACATTTAGGACTCTAAAACATGAAGATCTGTAAAATCTTGGAACGATGATTTTTTTCACGATTTTTTCCTTTTGCGGGAAGTAAAAATTCGCGCCGCCACTGACAGTCGTCATCAAATATCAAGTACTTGGACATGGACCATCTCCACCTCTTGATTTATCGTAAACTTGGTCGATAGAATGTGAAAAGTAGGGGAACCATGTTGACGCATACCCCTAACGTGATTTATAAATGAATTGCGATCTCTAGTTTAATTCTTACTCTAAGGTTAAAGCCTATTGACTTTATCAATCGAGTTAGTATAAGAATCCTATGAAATTACTCGCCACACAAAGACAAAGTTTTTATCCGCGTATTTAGCTTGTACGTATCAAATTGGCTAAGCCGAGAGCTTGATTTACCATTGGCCCAAAAGGACAAATGCCCTAGGGCGACGCGCACTGCGAATTGACGAAGAAAATAATATATTTCATTGTTATTTTTATTTAAACCCGATAGCAATATTTTTTTTTGTCTGTTTCTTAATAGAAACGAAACTAATATAATAACTGGGAGTTCTAAGTAAGATGTGCGATGTCACAAAATATGTAGTTTGGTAAAATATAAAGTTTAATTTTTAGACCGTAGGACTTGTTTTAGGCAACTTAATTGACTAGACTCGGCCAGCTGAATTTTTTGTCATTTTGAAATAAACTGCATCGTCAAAGGTAAGGAAGTTCCGAATTATACCTTGTTTTTAGGAATTTATAACTTTTTCATTAGTTTTTTTTTTTTTAAGAGAGGTACGATTTATCTTTGGAATGCAATTGGTAAAGCATATGGTGCCTTGCAAAATTATTAAGGCACAAAAGCTCGGTTTGCGTAATTCAGTTTTAGGTGTCTGATAATGTACTCTCTAGATGTAGGCTCGGAAAATGTTGCTTCATAAAAACTAAATTTAGAAAACATTACCCTCCATTCTCAATGTAGTTTAGATCAAACCAACTTAGCAGAACGATGATGATTAATTCTGCGTTTTAATTTATCTAATCTACATAATCTAATCTAGTATCGTTTAAAAAGACAAAATTATTTCCAGTATCATATTTTAAACTAGTAACATTGTACTGATAATCTTGTTTAGTCGTGTTGTTTTCACAAACATGCACATCGGTCCCTCCATTCAAACATATTCCTTCCATATCATTATGGTTCACCATCTAAAAGTATAAATGACTGGCATAGCACGTCTACCATAATATCTTTCAAATATAAATACGTCTAGAAGTCACTTTAAGTTATTATTGATCACACTTCTTCATATGGCCCGAATGTATTTACCATGGCATAAACTGCTGCTACAGGCTGCAGGCGCTTGTTATAAAATTAATGTAAATTAGTGCGCCCGGATCATCTGAACAGGAAGCAGTTTGATTGGATCGATTCGAATCGAAATTATATAGATGATATAAGATATAGATACATAACTGTTTTTTAAGAACAAAAAAATATATTTAAAATCTTATAAATTCATATTACTTCCCCTAAGTATTAAAAAACGCTCCAACGCCATGGATAATTAACATCATAAAAAGGTTAAAAAAACAGCCATTGTGGGCGTGGCACCTTTTCGCCTTCGCCACAATTTTTACCTGCGGCCCTATCCACATAAAGTCTGGCACATAAGTCTGAACACCTAAAAGAAATGTGGATAAAAAATTATTCTAGTTATGTGGTCCCTTCAAATTATTTTTTTAAGGCATCAGGAATTGAAATAAAATAGGAAATATAATATGTGTTTGACAGATTTTAAAACTCCGGCCCGTTTTCTGACCAGCGGTGTGCGATATTTTACTAACATATAGCGATAGATAAACTGGTAAAATTGTGACACGATTTCAAGATAGCGGAAGAAAATGGCTGCTAAATAAAATATTAGCAATAGTCAAAAAAAAACGCCCTCCCAGGTTTTATGTTTTATCTTCCTTAGATATTAAAACATATATATTTTCATTTAGGTCAGTTTGTCTGTCTATCTGTCGGTTCGCGACATAGCTACAAAACAACTTACACAATTAATTTCAAATTTTGGAAAACAATTTAGGGTTATATGGGGATGACCTGGTGATAGTTTGGAAGTATTACTAAAAAACTTGTTTCCAATTTACCACAAATTTTGCATAAAAATCAAATGTTACATAGAAATGAACTGGTAATATTTTGGTATGAATCCAGATAGCAAAACAAAATAGCGCCCCAAAAAAATAATCAAAAAATCAGCCTGTAAGAATTATTTACTCGATTAATTTCAAATTTTGTGCAAGCAATAAATGTGATGTAGAAATAAAGTGCTACATTTGCGTTACGAATCCAAGATGGGGAAACAAAATGGCAGCTAAATAATTGTTTTCAAAAATATTAAAATCTTAATCCACATAACAGAACAAAATGGTCTTAAAAAAAATCAGAATAAAAAATGTATCCTATTTACTTACTGGTTTAGGTAGAAACTAGCAAAATATTGTGATAAATTATATATGATGGAACAAAATGACTGTACATATACAGGGTGTTTCACGGAGAAATAGACGTAATGAAATGGTTAGTATGGACGAAGGGCCTTTCATATGTGAAAATAAAAAAATTATAAATTTATATTTAACGCATATACTATGATTTGTCAAAACCTCTTAAAATTTTAGAACTAAATACCTCAGGTACTAGTGAACCTATTTGAATCAAATTTTGCACAGTACTAGAGGTACCTGGGACTAATCTAAAACTGGTATACAACTGGAAAAAAAATTAGGTTCGGGCTCAATTTTTTTTAGTTTTTTGTACATTAATAAAATCAACATTCTGTAACTTACATATTGGATTTTTCAACATTGCACAAAAAAAACAATGAAATGTACTTAAAAATGCAAATAAACTGATTGGGCCTCTTTTGGTTTTTTAGATAGAAAAAAATATTTTTTGTAAAAATCAGTTTATGTAAAACAAAACTTAATATTACAAACAATACTGACCCAATTCTACGGGCGTTATTATATATATATATATATATATATATATATATATATATATATATATATATATATATATATATATTGGGACTCTCCATCAGTACTTTCTTCTGGTAAATACAACTTCACATATTTACAAAAAAATGTTGAATTCTCAATTAAAAAGATATTTAATGCAGTACTAGTGAAGGTACGTACACTTCCTAAACAAAAATTTAAAAATATATTAAGAAAATTCTTATATAAAAAGACCTTTCACACAATACTTTGCTTCTGACAAAAATGAAATAATATAATGAATCTTTCTCTGGCTATTACTTATTATTGTTGCCACACTACACATGTAGGTATTTTAATCTGTAAATATTTGTATTTTAATCTGAAATTGTAGAAAATGTAAGTATAAATATGAAACTGAGTATTTTTATCTTACTGTTATGTTTGTTTCTGTTTTTTTTTTCTCTTTATCCAAAATTATTTTCGATGCAGCTGCATAGGTATTTAACTCACGATTCTAGGTATTTGAGATGATAGATTCTAAGATGCAGCAGGTATTTTATATATGCCGCTATTTAGTAACTGTAATACTATTTGCTGACGTTGTTCTACATCCACTGGGTTTTTTTTGTATACCTATTTGTTATATTTTGGAATATAAATAAACGCTTATCTATCTATCTATCTATCAAATTTTGGACCAAAATTTGAAGTTAATCGGATAAAGTTTTTCGTTATGCTGTGAACAGACTGACCGACTGACAGATCGATGGATGAAAGTATTTGTACGTACTATTATGTACCTATAAAAACTTAAGATAAATGATATAATTTCTTATGTTTGTCTAAATAATATTGTTTATATTATGTATCGAAACATTCCCTAGTCTACATGTTGGGAACGGTCATGCCAATGCAATGTTTTTACTTCCCTTCTATAAGCTGCCACTTGAAAGACAACTATAAATATTAAACTAAATATTAATGATAATTCTGTAAGTTTTGTTTTGTATAGTTTTACATACGAAGTGCAGTACTACCTTGAAAAGTAAAATAGAAGTTCTTCAGGCACCTAAAACTTTTATTTGAAAGGTATTTTTTGCAACCCCGTATATGCTATTGTATTTAGTTGCATCTTATCAAGGCTCAGTGTATGAGACAAGTTAAAAATCGGCCAGCCCAACCTATTTGATGCTTTGTTATTTTATTTATAACTTTTATCTGCAGGCAATGGAGAGCCTCTAATTATATTATGCCCTTGGGTCACAAGATCCGGCCCTGGCTAAGCCATCCCCTGGTGTGTGGAGGGTTAATATCTTATGTTTTCAAATGAAGAATTTAACACAAAAATATTTACTTTCTCCTTCTCAGGAAGTTTAATTAATTATTATTATATAACTTGGAGGCTGTTATGCTTTTTGATTAATTATGTTCTCCCCGGGCTTGGTTTATAATTACACAAAACGGCAATAAACATTTAGTTATGACAAATGGCAGCAGTTTAAAACAACAAAGCAGTTTTATTTAAAAGTTACAGCAAGGTCATGAGATATTAAGATATAGGCTGTAGCAAAAGAATTGTCACGTTGATAATATCTTCTTTGGCAAAGTCTTAGTTACAATAAAATAAATGTAATTTCAAAGCTTACTAAAAAAATACAATATGCGCACATGAATAATACAACTTCTTTATTTAAAAAAAATCACAATTTTTTGTGTAATTTCTTTTTTTTTCTCATGTATAGATTATTATTTATTTTGATTATTTAGTTGTTATAATAATACTTCAGGTTTCGAACTTCTGAGTGTTATTATACACTCTTCGACTAAATTATAGCAACAATTTAAAATTATTAAAAAAAAATCAACTTATCTTTTTCTTATGTCAGTTTTGAAGTTTATAGAGTATTTGAATGCAAATTTTGTTTCGTTATTGATGACAGCAATCAAAACAATTTGCTTAGATTTACAGTTAAAAAAAATTTTTCTAGAAGATAAACAATTTTGTGTAACAACTTGCTATAGATTTTCTTTAAAAGTAAGCTTATAAATTGTTCATTTTTTAAAAGTAATACATTTTTATGGTAGAGTGTTTTATTTTTGACCCCAAAGAATTAGTAAAATGAATAGACAAAGAAATTTAACTGAACTCAAAGTACTGCGAGTCTCAGTTTTATTGGACGAGGGATATTCTCAGAGTTATATTGCCAATTTTTGGGGCAAACATCGTTTCACAATAAGTAGACCAGCCACTGCGCTCTTGCTTACTAGAGTGAATAGAGTTGCCAGGTTACGTTTTGCTGGAAATCATCAAAATTGGTCTATGGATGATTGAATTTAAAACTAGGCTTAATCTAAAACATCTAGATGGTCGTAAGCGAGTATGGCGAAGACCAGGAGGAGGTTTGTTCCTTGCAATTTATCTGCAAGGACTCCATTAGGTGGTGGCTCTGTTATGTTCCGCGGTGGCATCTCCTTTGACGCTCGCACAGAGTTTAATTCTCGTGCGTACGAGACACATGAATGCTACTTACTATCTTGAGAATAGTGTAATAGAATATGTGATGCCTTTCGGTTATTTGATGACGATGGAGGTACTTGGTTCTCTTAATAAAGTTGGTATACCAATTATGCAATGGCTACCAAAAAGCCCGTATGTGAATCCAATTGAACATGTATGAGATTATCTTAAGAAAAATGTGAAACGTTATATACCTGCACCTCCCGCTTAACCTTAGGGAACTTGAAAATGCAGTTATTACAGAAAGTGGACAATTTCCTCAAGATTTTATTCAAAATTTAATTAGAAACATGCCTGCCTTTTGGAAGCAAATGAGGCAACTCACGCTGCTAATGTTCCAGTTACACCATTAATTTCGCTACTAGTGTCCCAGTTTTTTGTTCTTCGTTATAGTTTAAACGATTTTGTTATTAGGTCTTAAGAATAATTTTAATATAAATCTTATAGAGACATTTTCAAACTATTGCACTTTTAAAGTATCCAAAATGTATTTCTGACTAATAGTGAAACCAATGTCCACAACAAATTATTAAAATTAATTCCTTATAGAGATCTGTATGATTTAATATATTGTTGCGTTAATTTTGTCCAGGAGTTTATTTAAGTAATTTTTACAAATTAATATTTACTTACTACTAAGTTCCTTTTTTATTTGATCACACATTGATATCTAAATCTCGATTTGTCGAATTTAGTTAAGGGTATGAACGGTCAATATTTATTTATTTGTGCACTAATTTGACTTTATTTTGGCACTATGTTTTTATTTATATTTTTTTTGTTAGGCAGATCGGCTTAAAATAAGAGATCTCTGTCTGCAAGCCGTAGTTTTGCTTTTGTTTAAATATTCCATTATAATATTAATGCATAAACATTTCTTAAAAATTATGTTGCCTGAAAACGGAATGAGTTTATTTTCTTTTATTGTTTTGAAGTTAAAACAGCCCGACTCAGAAAGAGGAGGGCTATTTTTAAAACAATAGAGAACATAAATAATGCGGTTTTTTATAAACGACACGATTTTTTTCTACGACTGGTATTCGGTGGAAAATTCGCCGAATAAAAATAGTGAACACTATTTATTTATTTATTATAAAAAGTACCACGACGTCATCGCTGATTAATTTTCAATTTTGTATTTCACCTACTGAGCGTTTTCCTTTATCAATTCGGCGAAAACTTCATATTGAGATTTTTATACGTGAGATGAATTCTGCATATAATATTTTATACTTTAATTGTTGTCCATTGACCTTCAGTAAATGTAGGTATTTGACATCAAACATGCAATGTACTTTTTAAGTGCCTTTGTGAAGCTCAGTGTTATTGATAAATTTAAAAATAAACAGAACATCGATTTTTTTGGATTGCTTGTATAAAAGGTATTATTAACAATGTCCCAAATCATAGATATAATTTACTAAATCAGAAATAAAATTAAACAGGAAAAATTAGTAGGAAATTTTCAGAATCTCTTCAAATGTCTTTACTATTTTTATATGGTGTTTCTGACAAACAAGCTATATCCCCTCTTATAAATACATGCCCCAAACTGTCACATTCAACACGAAATTTCACTGATGTCAACATGAAATGAGCTTGTTTAAAAAAATGACTTAACAAATGCGCCGGACATTTTATTCGATAAATCAAAATTATTTTAAAGAGAATATCTGTCAAACCCAGACTACTTATGAGACACCTTGTATAAAATAAACTTATGGTTTTTGGGATTAGACCGTGTCAAATTGGAATTACTATCCGACGTTTCGCCTTCGCTATTCAGTGTTCAGATCTCGTGGAGTAAAGACCCCTGAAATTAATTATTAAATACAGGGTGTCCATTTTAAAATAACAAAGATGACTCAACTCCCAATCCAACCAGAAGTGACAGAAGTTACAAAATATTTTGTGTTAATAGGTTACTTGAAACTATATTAACGTGCACAATTTGAAAATAATCATAATAAGTGAGGTTTTTTCCATTTACGCCTATGCTATCACCAAGTTTGGGAGACCCTGTATTAATAGAATTGTTATTTTTCGAAGCTATGAAAATGTGTCGTTTTTCTTTCTTGATCTCTTGCCAAAGCCATTGTAAGAGTACTTGGCAGTTTTACAAAACGTATGCTTTAATATCTCGACGCCTTCTGAGACTGAAATTGTCGAGTAGTGCTTTTATAGTCGTCAATACTTCTAACCTAGATCCGCAAGGTAGACATTTTACTACACAAAAGACGTGAAATCGTATTGAATTGGAGTTTAGAAAAAAATAATATAGAATCTAAATTGAAGCTACACATACCTGTTATAAATCTTAAAATACAAATTAGTGAGCCAGTCAAATGTTAACAAAAAATAAATTAATTAGTTAAATATCAAAAAAAGCTTTTGATGAACTACATCATAAGCCCTGAATATTTATACTCAAATTTGTTTAAAATAAATCAATACGTACCTTACTCAATATACCAATTTGTTTATTTACCACCTTCATATGTTTTATACTCTTCGGAGGAAGAATCTCATATGCATCTTTGCTTTTGTATAGCAATTTTATGTCAATTTTAGAATGGTTTATGATCTGGCCCAAGTATATATTGCTGTACCCATAATGCAATAGAATGCAAAACCGACTTCCCGGGATTTAATATGCAACCGAGCATTAGCATACATCTGAAATAGCTCATATACAGCTCACATTGTCTTTGAACACGCTGATCATCCGCCGACGCACGGGCTCGATATAGCTAATCTTACGAGCTGATCTTATGCTCCCATGTGAAACTGCTAATTTAAACATGCGATTCTATCACGTCCGGACGGTCAATTCTGACCATATGCTCCATGAAACGGCACTAAAAACGTTTGGTTCCACTGGAATACATAATTTCATAATATATACATATATATTTAGAAAAAAAAAACGTTGTTTCTTGGTAAATTTTATAATAGAATACCGAAAAGTCTACAGTTTTTACAATGAACAAAAAGATACAATTTTTTAAAACAAGAACTGTCTCGTAAACACAGCAGCTCCGGCAAGTCCATCTGTACGTGTGTGAAACATAAACAAGTTGCAACTGTTAAAAAAATCTGTGCCATAGCATCCCCTACCGTTCAAATTTAGAAGTAATACGTCAGGCTCAGCAACTGCGACATCTTACATATACTTGGCAAAGTAAAATATTAAGTAATCCGTCGGCAAGATTTTACATCTGGAATGGGGGTATTAGGGATACATTTATATACTTATGAAGAACGTTTTAATAGTTTTGTGATAGTAGAAGTTAAGACCAAATAATCTTGAAACCAACATCGCCATTTTATTTGAACTAACAAGGTACCTTTAAGCGTCTATTTTGGATTAAATTAGGAACTCTAATATAAATGAGAAAATAAATATTTCTACAATTGTTTCACAAATGACTTTTTAACTTCTCATAGCTAAAGTAGATAGTTAATTTAACAAAAAAAAATCTTGCGGTAATACTAAAACTTTCAACACAAGTTATTTTCCATCTTAGTACTTTTGGAGGCGCCTGTGTTTTACATTCTCAAAATATGTTTAAACGCGCTGAAATAAATTGTGTTTTTTTTGCAACTATTATATTCAGAGGTATTCAGGATATATATATATATATATATATATATATATATATATATATATATATATATATATTGAGATGTCTTATCTACCATTGTTCTTTGGTTAATGCAAGTTCCCTCTTCGTTTCCTCAATATTAGATTTCACAAATCATCCTTAAGAGGTTTTGAGTTCAGCTAGATAACTCTTAAATATATTAAAACTTCTAGCGGATTTATGAGAGATTATGAAGAAGTAATAAGTACAAATTGAAAAACATAGTTTTATAAATGCCTTGAAGAAGTAGATAAATTCTTGAAATCATTAGCTCTATGACTTATTTAAAAGGTGTGCTTAAAGATTTCTTAAGATGTGGTCTTTTTAGCTTTGATCTCCTGATGACTATTTACATTTAAAAAGGATTTATGAGAAAGTTTTTATTAGTGTCCTGAAAAGACAAGTCGCATTTAGTTACCTCGGGTATGTTTTTTTTTTTGTTTTAATGTAAAAAAGTGTACTAATTTATATCGCATACGGACACGAATCTGTACTAGCCAGAACCCGACAGCGCGGATGCTCTAGGTGGATCTGTACCGAGATAGCACCAGGTAAAGAGGCCGAAGCGCGACAGGCATCATCGTTAAAGCTATATCACAAAAGAAGGTACATAATTTTTAATCGCCTTAAAATTTGCCACTTTTACTCCACAAGTCAAGGAATCCAAAGCATTTTAGTAACAGTAGTATTTTTGCTTTCAATAGATTTATCAAAGTTTAATGTAAAGGCCCTAAAAGAAGATAAAAAAAGCGTAAAATAAGTCTTATTAAACTAACTAATATTTTTTTTAACATGTTGGCAAAGAAAAAAGTTGTAATCGTCAGCCACTTATTTGTGGCCTCTGGCATACAATGCATATTTTAAAACGCACTGGGCACCTATTTTTTAAACCCATGGCCAGAAGTGTGAATACCGAATAGTGTGGTAAATAAACCACCTTTACATTTTGTTAAATTAGATTTGGTTATAAAAAAATATTTGATATGTAGGGGTAAGTCGAAATATATTTAATGAAACTTACTAACATATATAATTTAGTCTTATATATACCTCTAAAATGTATGCAAGAAAAGTTAAAAAAATGTGTGCAATCTTAAAATTAATGATCATTTATCAAAAAAAAAAACTTAATTTACGTTATAGTAATCTTGTTAAGTTCCGTTAATCGTTTTTTCATTCAACCAATCAGAAATCTCAGTTTTAAATTAAAACTTTAGTATTCGCTATAGAATATCCGGCCAGGATTAGCGAGCGTTCTATTGACTAACAGATGGCGCCACTGAATTGTTCCTTTAAAATTCTGATTTCTCTTTATTTTTTAGGCGGATATTTTGACAGCAATTTTCCTAAATATGTTCAATTTTAAAAATAGCTAGTAATGATTTCACATATAAGTTTTGTCTTTATTCTAGTTTTATAGGTGAATTAATGAAACAGTGATTCCATTGCCTCATAGGTGCGGTAGGGATTTTCCTTTAATTCTTAATATTTTTCTGTTTAAAATATTCTTCCCACTACAGTTTAATATTAACTCTGGTTTGTTGTTAATAATTGGATATAATATCTATTTAGGTGGTATATTGGGTTTTTTCATAATTTCGCTATAATGGTACAGTCGGTGATACAGGATTTAGATTTCATTTTTGAAGGGCATCGATTTTAGCTGATAGACAGCTGAAGATTTATTTTATTTCCGATATATCTTGTGGCTGGATCCTTTAAGCCAATCATTCCATATTTCCATGGAAATCCTTGGTCATCTTTGTAATTGATTTGTGGAATGAAGTGAATTGTCACCATTTGGGTTAATATTTTATATAATTCTCATTTTCACTAGTATTTTTATTTTATGAAATGTTGACTTTTCATAAACTCGTGCTAGGGATAAAAACCTTTTTTAATTCTTTAGGCAACCTATCACTACTACACTGATTAGTAATTTATAAGAAGTCAAGTTATTCTGTTGTTAACTCCTTGATTTGTTTATTTTTTGGATGAGTTGTTTGGAATTTATTAAGTTAACGTGGATAATTATAGAAGTTGCCACTCAGATATTCATGGACTGAGTAGGCTTGCGTCCACTTGAAAGACCCCTCCCCATGAGAGATTAGTTGGAGGAACTCAAAACACTCGCTTTTGACTGAACCAATCCCCTAACCTTTTGTTCGAAGATGAAAAATAGAAGTTACCTAAGTTTATATAATTTTTTAAATTTTAAAGCTAAAAGCCCAATGTTTTAAACCACTTTTGTAAGTGAGAACAAACTCAAGTGTTTTTATATATAAACCTTTCCCTCTTATATAAATAATTGCAATTATGAGAGATTGCCATTGGTATTTACATATTTTATTTAAAAATTAACATCACATATTTTTTAAAAATAGTGTTAGTTGAATATTTCAGATTGTGTTACATATATCCAAGGTAATTCATGGGACTGAGTTGTCAGCTGAATCTATTCAGGTTTATTTTTAATATACCATGAATAAAATTTGACCATTTTTGTTTAAATTGGAAAAGGTAAGAAAGAACCACCCGTATAAATAGCCACGACAGAGAGCTGCTGAGGCATATGTCATGTATTTCAAGGCCTAAGCTTATCAATTTTAAATAACATGACATTACAATCTCCTAATAGTAAAACCATTAAAGTGACACGATTTTTCTGTACTTGCACTTACATTAACACATTTGAAAATCAAAAGACCAAAAAATAAATACAAATTTAACGAGGATCAACTCGTTCTCAAAGAAAAATATTATTTTAAATTACGCCCATTATGAGAAAGGCATAAAATTAAATTTAAAGTAAAGTGAGACATAACTCTATTTCAACTGGGAAGCGCATAGACTGGAAAGTAATTACTTTAAAACTTTTTTACTTAATTATTCTCGCCGAAAAAAGTTTCATCATTAAGGCTTACTTTGTGTTCTTATTATTCTAGTGCTGCAGGTAAAATTTAACGATAATTTGCAAGATTTTAACGAAGGTTAGAGAATGTGTAAGCTTCAGAAAATAATTGCCATCGTATTTAAATTATTTTAATATTACATGACTAAAAGGGATTTACTCCAAAGTTGCTTGTTTTGTCCTAACTTAGGTAATTAGTTTAAGCAAACACACTATAGCGTTTGAATATGTGATATTTTAAGTGGTAGCACGAAATTGGTTAAAACTGAAAGACCATTTAAATTAACAAAAGTTTCAAATTTCGGAATCATTTTTAGTGATATTTCAGAGTTCAAAGTTATTATAATAGCTAAAGAGTTAAGATGAATTATATAATATAGTACGAAAGCTTTCAATGCTGGAGTCAGTTAAGAAACCATAGTTTTCGGATTTAGACTCTTTTATATTGGAAGTACAGTGCTCAACAATTGATAAGGACCAAAGTGATAATGTTTCTTTATTTTAGTTAAAATAAAATAAATTTAAAATAGGCTTATATATAACTATACCACAGTTTAAGAAAGAAACAGTTCTCTCACTCCTTTGTTGTGCTCCCAAAAGCCGGCTTTTTTTGCGAGCGGTCCTAAATCACATCGAACACTAGTTACTTTAGTTATTCATATTAATATTTAGAGTAGTAGATGTTCAACTTAATAAAAGGTTAACTCATGGAGTAAATTTGATAGGTATTAACAACAAATGTAAAATAAAATTGGATTAATTATATTTGCAAAATGATGCAAAGAACTTCGAACAATTAATTTATTCAAATTTAAATTACAAAAATTATCCGAACGATAATCAATACGTTCTCGACAGGATATCAAAATCGATTGTACTTCAAAAACATTCTACCAAGTTCTGAGAAATTGGTTATTCACGGATGAGTCCAGAATCCGTCTGTATAATTCCGATGGACGTATTTTGGTCTGAAGGGAACGAGGTCACAGATATAATAAACTGGACATTTCAGGGTTCCCATCTCTACTTTTGATGGAGGTTCCATTTGTATTTGGGGTAGAATTTGTTTTAAGTGCCGCATTGACTTGGTGTTTTCAGTTAAAACCATAACGATCACTTAGAGATTTAGAGATATCATTATAGAACCAATTATTGTTCCATTTACGGACGCAATCGGTGAGACATTAATTTTGGTCGATGATAATGCGCGTCCTCACTGTGTACGAATTGTGACCAAAGGCTTAGAACTTCACGGTATCAACAAAATGGAGTGACCGGCCCGGTCACCAGACATGAGCTGCATGTCTGTTTGGGTCCAAATATCAAGGCATTTAAACAGGTTAGAGGAACCTTTAGAAACGCTACACCAGTGGATGTAGTGTCAGAGAAATTTGGACAACTTTACCTCAAGATTACGTGATTCAACTGACCCAAAGTATGCCCGCTAGAGTTCAAAGTCTTATCCGGGCTTGTGCAGTAAGATCTCTGAAAGTGCCTCGTGAATTTACAGGCGAAACTTTGTGAAGTAATTCCAATTTGACACGATCTAAACCCAAGAACCATGATTTCATAATAAATGATCCAGGTTACTTGTTTGCACATTTTTTATACTCTAATCTATTTAGACGGTATTATATTTTATTAATAGTTTTATGTTTTCGTTTAATTAATTTTTATGATGCATAATTAGAACAGAACTGTAGATTTTTCCATTATTTTGAAAATACCTATTCACTATCATAAAATATTTCTCCAAACTTAAAAAATTACTTCTTTCGTAGCAAAAACATCAAATTTTATATGTAATTTTTTCATACAAAGTGGTGTACGATCATGTTTTCACCTCGATTTTTCATACACGATCTTCCTAAATTGATTTAGAAATTCGAATATCTGATAGTTCATAGATGAATTGAATTGATAAATCCCCGTACTGAATCTTATCTTTTAGTTAAGACAAAAATAATTATATAGGAAAAAATATTTTTAAATGTTTAATGAATTTTTTTTCTAATCAAAACTCAATAGAAAATCTCTAACAATTTGAGAGATATTTGGATTTAGAATTGAATTGATAAATCAACATTTTAAGACATATATATATATATATATATATATATATATATATATATATATATATATATATATATATATATATATATATATATATATATATATATATATATATATATATATACAAAAAAAAATACACACTTTAAGCTCAGCACACCTAGATGTTTTCCCAAATAAATTCAACGAATACAAACAGTACTCGCAGAAATAAAACCAATATAAATTTGAAATACTATCAGGCTAATGGTAAGAAGGCCTTGAGGTATTAAGTGTATTGGAAGGCATGGAGGCAATTGTAAATATATTATTTGGTTTCTTTTAGATTTATCGTTTTAGTTATAAAACGTATTTGTGTAAATAAGATTATATATTTTAATTGTGTAATTTTAGATGTTATAGTTAGCAATGACTTCTGAAAATAAATAATAACTAGCATATTATTATGTGAAATCAAAATTAAAAATTATATTCTTTGTCGTTATTTTAAAATTGTAAATTAGGTTACATCACATTGTGATCAAAATTCATGAGAGGTTTTCTAACGGAATTTTTTAGGTTGTGAAATTAATTTTATTCCATTTTTAGCGTCTTCCATGTATTGCTCTGTTGTGCTCTCAGGGTAGTCTGGTTGGCGCAGATTGCTCCGAGATTTCGAAGTTTTCGTATTCCTTTGAAAATGGGGTTTGCTCTCAGATAAATTTCGCTTGTTCCCAGGCTAGCACACAGATCGACTATTGAATAGAAGTATTGTCAAGGGACCACGCACGCACCTTATAGAATACCGGTTTCGGTTAAGCTGGCTGAATTTTGAATGTTTTAATTGTTGAAATCCTATGCAAAAAATACCCCGAGCACGATCTAATGCCAGGGCTAGTTTTAAATATACAGAGTGTAAAACTTTATCCAAATTCCATATAAAATAAATGGGGAAAAGAGAACGACACTAAATTAGTTTATTCAACATATTTAGCAAATAGTATATCCTAAAATAAGAAAAAAGTTTAATATAAATATAGGTTCGAGAACCCTTTAGTTCCAAGATATAGAACAATTAAGATTTACAATATAAGACTCTGTATATCGAAAATAAAGCATTTGCCGACCTATGTTCATATAAAACTTTTTCATATTTTGAAAAGCACTATACGCTAAATATGCTGAAAACACTAATTTGCTGGCATCCTCTTTTCGCTATATATTTTATATGGGATTTTAGCAAAGTTTTACACCCTGTATATTAAAAACTAGTCATAGGCTTAGATTGTGCCCAGGGTATCTTTTGCCCAGGAAATCAAGAATTATAACACACATAAAAAGATTAGCCTATTTGACCGAAACCGATTTACCATAAGGTTTGTGCGTGGTTCTTTGTCAATAAAAATAGACGAATATCATAAAGGTCTTTTGGGAGCATTATCCTTTTTATCATCGAATGGTGAAGAAATAACCCATGTAATAATCAGAAAGAATACAAAAATATATACAGAGCTACTAACAGTGGTAATTTTTATTGGCGATGTGACACGCCTATCTGGGAAAGAAAAACGTCAAACATTGTGTAAATAGCAAATAGTCAGTAAATGACAGCTGACCTAACGAAATGTTCCATTGTTCGCAGATTTAACTTAATCCTAACAAAAGTATGTGACGTAACAAGGTGAATCAGAAGGAATGTTGGAAAACGTAATTTAAGTAACTACGTGCGGAACTAATCAGGATAATACTTTACTATCCCTGATGAAAGGAACAATTCATAATTAAGGAAGTACCGGGTAAAGCCGAAATGGATGATTTTGATAGTTTCTGAAATATTCTAAAAAGATTTTAGGCATTTCAAGCATTTTGGCTTCAGATAAATCCTTACTTTAAGTTGAAATAAGAAGTGTTTCCATCCCATAGCTAATCTGAAAACAGAGTAAAAGAAATTAAAACCGTTCTTTAACGATCCGTCTATTTTAGTGCTCAAAGCTATTAGCCATACAAATAACTTCTAGTTCCAGTAAAAGTCCTTAAAACTCTAAAATTAGCATCGCCTGTAATAACTGGCGTTCGCCTTAAATCTATATAGTTAAATATTTTGTTACTAATTAAATACAGAAATCCTTCCTGGTCAAACCCGAATCCATCTGGCCAGACCATAGTTTGTCGATTCATATCAACCATACTCATTGTAGAAAATGGTTCGTATATATTCCAGAAGGCAACACCATAAAATGGCAACATTGTCAAATACATGTTTGCCTGCTCATCTATGATTATTCCTAAAAATAATAAAAAATGATAACAGAGTCAAACACATAGCCAAGGGAGGGCCATGGGTTTTCAGACCCCCCAAACCCCTAAAATATTTTGTTTTTTTTACATAATTTAATCCACAAAAAAATAGAATTACAATAACTGGTAATAATACTGGTACTTACTACTCGAATCTTAAGAAAATTTGGAACCAGGTCAATTTGATGATTTTTTTTCTAAATAAGATTGTTTCTGGGATAAATCGTTTGGAAAAAAAAGTTTGAAAAATGTGAACTTGTTCCCGAACGAAATTTATAGTAATTTCAACAAAAAATATTATTTTGTGATACCTAAAAAGAAATTTGAAATTCACGTATACAGGAGTCATTATCAATAATCAAGTGACAGGGTGCATCGTGTAAATAGTGTAAACGACATAGAAAACCTCAGAAAGTGATCAAGTATGTACTCTTTTTTTTTTCTTCTTTACTCTCACGGCACTAGCTTATGAACTAATATTTAATTCAATGTATTAATAATAAAATTTATATGCACTTCTATCCTAATGTACCTTTTTTTTTGTAATCGATAGAAATAACTTTCGAAACTGATCAAGTATGTACCTTTTTTTTATTTCTTCTTTACTCACCAAGAACTCATTTATTCATATTTGATTTAAGTTATTAACTATTTTTTTTTTGCCATCAAGTTATTTTTAATCTTTTTCTTCATAACAACGGTAGATAGATTTATAGAGTTCGATTCAAAATGGATAGATCTATATTTATACCTATGTATAATTAATTCTTGTTTAGAGTGGTTCAATCATGAGTATTGGAAAATGTTTTTTATCTAAATTTAGTACCTATTCGGTAAAACTGTTAATTTTTTGTAACATATTTCTCCTCTTGAACTGGTGGGTCTTTCTGTTGCTATTTTTTTTTTTGTATCTAACCACAATATTTATGTCTTTTTTTTTGCAAGAGTTAGAATTAGAACAAATTATCATAAGACTGGACACGAAATTACATGATTACTTTCATTAGCAAAGTTACTTAATACAATATAATGCAAATGCAGTCTAGTGCATGCACATGTGTATGATATTTAATATGTATGTATGTATGTATGTATGTGTGTATGTGTATATGTATGTATGTGTGTATGTATGTATGTATATGTATGTATGTATATGTGTATGTATGTGTATATGTATGTGTATATGTATATATATGTATATATTTTCTCTTGTTGTTTTTTTTTAAATTTCGCTTAATAAATAGATAACTTACGAGTTGATACCTAACAACCTAAGTACTTATTTTTTTTTTTTTTCTTTCTTTTTTTTAATTTCTGTCCAGTCTACAATAAAAAATATATTGTTAATAAATTTAAAATCAAAATATCACTTTAACACTGTATAGACCTCCCTGCTTTTTGTAAAATATAAATAACTATTTGTATATTGTAAAGTATGTAGCTCTAAAGTATACCCGGAGTTGCGCTGCTCATTCGGCTCGAGACCGCTTGTGATTCGAGACATTTGTTTCTTCTTCTTTCTTTATTTTTTGTTTATAGCATTCCAATCCCCGTCATTTCTCATTTAATTAAAAAAAAAAATTCTATTCACCTATGCTGCGTTGCGCTCATATTAACGTAAGATCTTTATTGAATAATTTTGATATCTTCAAAGACAGTCTTATTCAGAATGATTATGCTATTATTGGAATATCTGAGAGTTGGCTAACACAAAATATTAGCGACGACGCTGTTATTGTGGATGGTTATAAATTTATCAGACAGGACCGGCTTGGGCGTGGGGGGGGAGTGGGAATCTATATTAAATCTTCTTTTAATTATACAGTTTTGCTTAGTGAATGTAGGGATATCGTAGAACATGTTTGGATTAAATCGCAACATGGTAATGTCACAATAATTATTGGCAATGTGTACCGGCCACCAAATGCAAGCCTTAACGAATTTCTTGCCTATTTCGAAGATACGCTAATCGAACTTTACACTCAATGTGATAAGATTATGTGCTTCGGAGACTTTAATATTAATATGCTTGATCACGATAGTCCCCATGTAATACAATTTGAAAATATTTTAAGCACTTTCAAACTGAGTCAGCTAATTTCTGAGCCGACTAGAATTTCGCGTACCAGCTCCAGCTTGATTGATTTAATATGTTACAATTCGGAAGATGTGCAGGATGTGGGTGTCAAGGACGCGGGTCTCTCAGACCATCTGCTAGTATACATCGTTCTAGACTTTTGTTCACCAGTGCTAAATAATAATACCCTTAAGTACAGGGCTTTGCGACAAATTAATTTGACTTATTTTCAGGCCGACTTGGAGGCCACCCCTTGGAATAATATTTATAACATAGATAACATCGATGAAAAAATTTCGTTTCTCACTGATACTATTTTGGAGCTGTTTGATAGACATGCCCCATTGAGAACTGCTAACCGTTCAAATAAACCCTACTGTCCCTGGATGACTGACAACATTAGGCTTTTAAAAAACCTTAGAAATCAGGCTTTAAATCGATTCAGACGTACCAGACTTACCGAGCATTGGAATTATTATAAGCAGCTCCGAAATTTAGCGACTAATTCCATAAGAACTGAAAAAAAAGTTTATTTAAACAATAAATTTCACAATTGCAGTATCAAAGACAAATGGGCAGAATTAAAAAGATTAAATATTCTAAACAAATCTCACAAGGACATTCCCGAACAACTTCAAAACATAAATCAAATGAACACATTTTTTACAGAATTAACAAAAAATCGTACTGGTCCCAAACAAGATTTAATCGATTTTTACAATAATAATCTCCTTTCAAACAAGTCATTTAATTTTAATACCATTTCAGAAGAACTGTTAGCCAATATTATTCTCAGTATTAAGTCTAAGTCGTTCGGTGCAGATAACCTAAATATTACTCTAATTTGCTTGTGCTGTCCTGTTGTTATTCCATACATAACACACATTGTCAACTGTTGTATTTTACGACAATATTTTCCAAAAAATTGGAAGTTAGCACATGTCATCCCACTAGCTAAAGTAAAAAATCCTACCGACTTTAGTCAACTAAGGTCGATTTCCTTGTTACCTACGCTCTCCAAAATTCTGGAAAAAGTAATGGAATCTCAAATTTCTTCATATGTATCCAGTAATAATATCATCCCCTATAAACAATCTGGGTTCAGAACCGGGTACAGTTGCGCCACTGCATTATCCGATATTGTAGATGATATTGTCAGAGCACAAAATTTTAACCAGGCAACTGTTCTCATTCTATTAGATTACACAAAAGCTTTCGACTTGATTCATCATAATATATTGCTTTCTATTCTAAAATATATTGGCTTTGGCCAGTCGGCGGTGGCAATGTTGGCGTCTTTCCTCTCGGACAGAAGCCAGAGGGTAATTTTGAATGGCAAACAATCCGATTTACTCAATATCACAGCGGGTGTTCCCCAAGGCAGCGTTCTCGGTCCTCTTCTGTACAGTATTTACACATTTAATTTCATCAAATCACTTCGTCACTGCAAGTACCACCTCTATGCAGACGATACTCAAATTTACCTATCTTTTAACCCCAATCAAGCCGAAATAGCAAACAATCAAATCAACCGTGACTTACACTATCTTTTCAGTAAATCCAATGAACATCTTCTTAAGATTAACCCAAGTAAATCCGCAGCATTATTATTTTGTAACGAGACTGAACGCTTACGTCTTGAATCCACCATTAAAATCGAAATCGGCACCAACCCTGTTGCTTTTAAAAACTCGTCTAAAAGTCTCGGGCTTGTCATAGACAATAAACTAAAATTTAATGATCACGTAACTTCATGCCTTCAAAAAGCATTCTCAGTATTAAAACCTTTGTACTCTCAGCGACATGTACTTAATCAAAAAACCAAGGCCTTGTTGTCCGACACTCTCATTTTGTCACAATTTAATTTCGCAGACAACGTTTATGGTCCTTTCCTTGATTTACAGGCTAAAAATCGGGTTCAAAAGGTACAAAATTCATGCATACGTTTTATTTACGGTATTAGACGAAGGCAGAGGGTTTCACATAAACTGCCCGAATTGGGCTGGCTTAACATGCAACATCGTCGTATCTTACACTCTATCTGCTTTTTTTACAAAATTTTAAAATTTCACCGTCCTCCATATCTCCTCGATAAACTTCAATACCGTACGGATGTGCATAATTTAAATTTACGCCGACAGTATCTGCTATCAGTACCTTTACACAACAAAGAACAGTTTAAAAAAAGTTATTCTTATCAAATTGCTAACTTAATCAACAAATATAAAATAACCAGTACGTCACTGTCAGTTGCATCCTTTAAAAAATCAATGAAAAATAAATTGCTCGACCAACAACTACAATAACAGCGGACCTCGTTAAACAAAAAAACTAGTATTTATTTTCTCGTACATCCCCTCTCTACTTTGCATATGTCTAAAATAATTCTCTCTCATTTTCTGTCTCGTGCCTCAGTAGCCTAGCGCTATTAACTTGGACGCGTACTTTCGTAGGTATATATATATATATATTTTTTGTTTAATCACCCTGCACCACTCTTTTTTAGAAAAACTTTAAACTAACTTTCTTTATGAAAGTTTATAATATTTTTTTTATAATTATTTAATAGGCTTCAACAGCCCCTTCGCTTGTGAAGGAAGCTGATAAGTGGCCTTTTATTCCTATTATAGATGTCTATGTTTATTTTTTTTTTTATTTGTAATTTTCTTTTGGAATAATAAACGTGTTTATTATTATTATTATTATTATTAATATAAATAGAAAGTTTTTGAATTCAACTTTGATTTCGTATATAGAACCCCCCGAAAAAAATACCTATAAAAAGTAATTTAAAGAAAAAAGTCCAATTTTAACAGTAAAGGACGTTAAAAAATTGAAGATTTTTAAGAAAAAACAAAATCTTCCTTTCCAGTGATACTGTATATAAAGCAATATCGTAATTTCTAAGGTTTTTATAATCAGCTTTTTTTATCCATGAGCAGATCAAAAAGGCCGAAGGCCTAAATACTAAGTAACGTGGTTGGTTTAAGTGCAGACAGGGAAAGTTTATTTATGCGGGATTTAAAGACTTGCAGATTAGGAGAAGTGGCAAGAATGACTAAGGAGGGCAAAAATGATGATAATTCATCAGAACAGAATCCGTGGTAGTATCTGTAAAATATAGATAGATCGCCCACAATTTGACGATGCTCTAGTGATCCGAGTTTCCTTGTGATATTTGGATTAACGATCAGGCGAATATCTATAAGCAGAGGCTGCTCCCCAAATATGCGAGAAATACTCAAGCTGGGGCTGATTTGCTTAGTGTAAAGGGTATACCAGTTGGCAAGAAGCAGAAGAACAGTATGTGGAATTAAAAAAATACTTTGTCTCCTCCTTAGAGGTAATACCTTTAAGAGCGATTATGTCATGAGTTGTCAAAGTCAAAAATGTGAATTTATCGCTACAAATCCGACAGAAACAGAAAGAATAGAGATTTTGGTATTGTTAGCTCACGGAGATAAAAGAGGTTCGTACAAAAATATTTGCACACGTTTTATTGAAAAGCATCCAGATATGCCACTGATTGTAAAGTCAGCTGTGTTAACGATATTGAAAACAGGTCATGTTGAAAATGTGCCAAAAATAGGTAAATAAGTACCAGCCCTACAAAATACATCTTCGAGAGTTATTTGAAGACGACCCACAGAGGAGAATGGAATTTTCCTATAAAATTATGGAAATGAGCAATGCCGACCAAAAGCTTCCCAGCAGAACTCTGTTTTCATATAAGGCCACATTTTGCCTAAACGATTTTGTAAATCGGCATAATTGTCGGTATTGGTCTGTAAACAGTTCACATTGAATGATGGAGGTCCATACGCAATTTCGCAAGAAAGTTAATGTGTGGGCTGGTTTAATAGCTAATACGTTATTGACCCTTTGTCATTCAATTAAATCTGAATGGGGCACTTTATCTTGCACTGTCGATAAACCTAATTATTCCAACATTTAACGATATTTTCCCTAATGGTTTTGTTGGCTTATGGTTTCAGTAGAATGGGAGATCGTCGCATTTTGTAGTTGCTGTTAGAAGTTATCTAAACACGACATTTCCGGGACGCTGGATTGGGCGAAGGGGGGTTGTTGAGTGACCTCCAAGGTCACTGGACTTAAATTCGCTAGATTTTTCAGGGTCACTTGAAAATGACCGTGTAAAAAACGAAGCCCGTTCGAGTTTTAATTGGAATAACTAGAGCTGAAACAGGAAAAATACTCCCGGAATGGCTTAGCATACTGTCAAAATGTAGGAGAACGACACTTTCAGCATCTTGTTAAACATTAAATTATTCGGTTATAGTTTTTTAATTCTTATTTTGTTGATATATTTTTAAAAACATTTAATAAGTTTAACATTTAACGGATCAAGATAAAAATTTGCATTTTTGGGGTTATACTAAGAATAAAACGGGATATAAATCACATTTAAAAAAACATGTCATTCGATTTTAAAAAAAATTAGTTTAATTTGCTGAAAAACTGAAAACTTTGGGTCGAGGGTATTCAGTAACGGCCAATCATCAAATATAATTCAGATCGATTGAGTGGTTTTTGAGATATTTGACCGTTTCCACACATTTGACTAACCCTGTATATGTTTTTATGTATTACGTGTAAATAAGCATTATTTTTTGTTAACAAATATATGATGTTGAATCAGTTGGACAGAAATTATTTAAATCGTACGACTGTGTAACGAAAACATTATGAGCATAGATATAAATGCCGTCATAACTTTACGTACCGTCACTTTGGCCGGTTTTATTTCCTTCTAAATTTATTTCCTTTTTCCACCTTCCCGATTTAGAAAATCTTCTACTTTTTATGGCGCTTGTAGGTACAGAATAAATACTAAAAGACGATATGGCACAGTAAAACAGCAGTTTTTCTCCATTTGACATTCTCGATGACAGTGCTACGCCATCTAGAAATAAAAAGTACATTTACGGAAAAAATATATATACCTTTCTTTTCCTATAAATTAATATTGTTTAGAACAAACTTAAAAGTGGTTCAGCAAATCATTTATAAAAAGGGATGGTTTTTGTCGTATCGCTGCAATATCTACTATCTACGGACAGCAGTTAGTGCAGGGTCACTCCATTGGTTACTTATCCAATAACTAGTCGACACTTGATCGCACTAATGCAAGTTAACGCCGTACTATGCATGGCTGTTAAACATTTACGAGGACAAAACTTCTCAAAAATATCAATAATAAGAGTTTTAACTAAATATCCCAACTTCATTTGCAATGTTTTGCGAATTGAGTTATTTGATCGCGTCTTCAACCTGAAATTTAAATTTTAAGGAAAACGGATCTTTAGATTTATATTTATAAGATATATGTAGTTCCTTTAAGTATGTAATTTTTTGTTGGTTTAAAATGGTTGGTAGATAAGTAGATTATCTACACATTTGTTAACCCAAAATTTTTTAATTGAAAGAAAATTCGACGTTCATTAAGCCATAACACAAAGTCTTAAATATTTTTACAATTCCTTAAGCAATAGCTTAGTACCTCTAAAAAGCGGTGTATGAGTAACTGGCATGAAGCTACATCCCTAGCTACTAGGTTTTTTTTTCGGATGTTAAGCGTCACTGTAAGAAATTATATATTATCTAATTGCCTTAAAGGGAACAAATTTATTTCAAAAGCCATTTCATCAATGATTTTTCAAGGTTTTCTGGATTATATATTAAATATAACAAAAACGCAGCTTAGTTAAAATTTGGAAATTGTTGACAACCATTAAGCAGTTTTCTAGTAATCTTCTACATCGACGAAGAGCAAACGTGAGATCTTTCGTGGAATTTTGAATTCACCATAGTCATTTGTAAAAATAATTTGAAAAATTCCAGGCAGGTTCACCTATAAGTGCAGGCAGATCAAAAAAGATTTCCGTTTAAATAGCCGAAAAACTAAGAGAAGATTTGTTAATAGCTTTGTGGTGTCCCATGGTTTCGACGAACTTGAACTTGCAGCCAATATTACAGAAAAAAAGTTATTGAAAAAATAAAACTAAAAACAAAAATATAATATTTTATGTTAGCTGGAAAATTTAACTGTGTAAACTTGTTCTTTATTGGCTGGTAGCAAAAATACGTACTGAGTGTTTTGATGTCTATACCATGAGTATAATGTCATACTCGATCGTGCGTCGACTTCGCTAAGTAAAATTCTCTAGATGAAGTGATTTTTTTTTAAATCGGTTTAATTTTTTTTATAAAAATGTTTATTTCACCATTTTAGTTCTGATTCTACGAGATTTATTGTAAAAGTCAAGTTTAACTAATAGCCATTTGTATAATAACATGTCTCATTATACACTATATAATGATAACATACATACTTTTTCTTCCTGACATAATGGTGAACGCATATATTTTTCAATGTAACAGTTCAACGTGGCGACATTTCGCTATTTTTAAAATCTTTTCAATATGCTTGCTATGGGACCACTCCGGTAACATCCTAAATATTCCCTGAAAATTTCATTCAAATTGGTCAACCAATCGCGGAGTAATAGATGTACATGCATAAAAAATATATACAAACAAATTGATAACCACTTTCTATATATAAAGCTACAAGATTTGGAATAATGTTTGCACATATATTTCAATTTTGCCAAGTCATTTAAGGTTGCAAACGTTAGAAGCTAGACACAAGTAGTGTACAAATTTTTGAGGACATAACACAAAAAATGTGTTTTGATAAACATAGCAGCTCCCCATACGTGTATTTGTGTCAGTAGTTTTTTAAAGTTGAGGTTTATATACAAAAAATAAAATGAATATAACATATCTTGTAGTTTTTTAAAGTATATTAATAGTTGTTTATAAAAATTTAGCGTCTCACACCCTTTAGAAAATACTTCAAAATTTAATTCTGATGGAGAGCTGTTTCACCCCCTTAGATTAACCCTATATAAAAGAAAGAATTGCTTATGCATTTAAAAAAAGAAAATAGTTTTGCCCTGTTTACCGTTTTATAAAAAAGCTAAGCATGTTGGAAATAACAAAATATCTGCATTTTTAAAAAACTTGTAATCACTAAGACTACTCTGTACACTGAAAAAAATATTTTATACACAAAGACATAAAAAAAAATTTATATATTTCACCGTCCGCTTTTTGTTAAGTAACAGCTTTGAGACAAAAAATATATTCGTTTTTTTGGAGACTGCTGTCTTGGTATAATGGAAGAAAAAAATATTTATAAATAAAAAATAGAAGAAATTTGACAGTTTGTTGACTTGGGGGTTGCTTCATTTTCCTAGGGCTATCCTGTATAACGCGAAAAATGTTATTATATAAAAAATGTTTACAGAGATATCACGTGTTTCACGGTTTGCTAGGCAAGCGAAATCGAAATGCTTTTCTGAAATATATGTTTTATTCATTTTCAGATGGCTGTTTTATTTACTTAAGGTTCTCCTGTACAGTTAAAATACATTTTTTTCATTTTCATGTGGCTATTTTATCCTCTTAGTCCTTTATAGCTGAAAAAATTATTTTGTATACAAAAAAATAGAAGAAGTTTAACATATTTCATCGTTTTTTACCCTGTATAGGGGAACAAAATAAGAAAATATAAATTGTTGTATTTCGCCGTTTTCTAAAATATTACGCAAATTTTATTTTCCATATGTATATAATCGAAAAAAAAATCAAGAATCTACGCCAGTGAATTCCACCATTTTTCGATGTCAGAATATTTACATCAGCTATTATCGGTTTATGTGTTCTCAAAATATGATTTTTTTTCGTTTTTCTATCCCTTAGAAATATTGAAAATCTACACCCATGACACCCAAAATCTAATCGGCGCAAGATACTAACGTAAGTTATTTTTGATGCCAATCTGAAACGAAGGATTTATCCTTTCTCAAATTTTCTTTGGTAAAAATTTTGTTTACATACACACACATTCGTTTGTACAGAGATCATTTTTTTTTTTCTAAAATAATATTTTCCGTAATCTAGGGACTCTAAAAAACTCAATATTTTTCGAAAATTTTTGCAATTCCAATATTTCCTCTACATAGTCTGTATATAGTGTTACAAAATTTTGAAGCAGAAGCCAGTGACCAGAATAAAAATTGATAAAGACAAACAACATAAATGACCATGACATGATGATACTAACGTTGATGGTGATAAAATTTTAGATTTAACATTTACTTAATAAAATGGTGAGTATTTTAGAATTTCGCTTTAATCTTACGGATAAATTTAGTTTTTGTTTCACGTCGAAAATTGACTTGAATGGTAAACAATACATATATCAATTCTGTCAAATCATTGATTTAATGGCAAAGAAATTAACAAATAATTTTGTCTCCATATTTAGTTACAAGTCAGCTACTGTACGCCGCCGGAAAGTTGGCATAAAGTTTGTTTCCATTAACCCTAACTTTTCAATCAGAAATGTTTTCTATGTAGTTGATTATTCTTAATTTAAGTAAAATAGTCGAGATTATAACATTTTGGCCTAGCAAATTTAAGCTTTCAAACTGTTGCAGCAATATGATAAAAGATATTATTAATAAAACTTACCAACTGGTGCAGAGGCATCAAAAATAATATCCTCCACAGGAAAATTAACTGCATTTGGTTCGGGCTGCATTGACATATCACGCAGCTTCCAAGATTTGTTTTTTCTTCTTGAGTAAACTACAATTCCGGGATCTATTTGCGAATTGTCCGTTATATATGCAAACATGCCTGAAATAAATCATTAAATAAACGTCTAGACTTAAAAACTAATTACGGAATAAACTTAAAAATACAAAAGAATTGAATTACTACTAAAACTACTTCAAGTAACTAGAATGTATTTCAAATCCTCTAAAAGTATTTTAATTACTCTCGTGTTTTTAAATCAATTACTTTTTTCTTTGTACACTTTTGCATTATGTTCAATATTTTGTTTTTTGTTTCCATAATTATATTACTTTTACAATAATGTAGTTGTGTTTATTCGGTTATATTCCCATGTTTATATACTTGGTTTCAAGTTGCAATAGTGTTTTTTTCATTATTAAAGAATTTTAAAATATTTATTTTAATTTAATCTCTTTTTAACCCTTCATGATTGTTTCTACTCATACTCTAATAAACTTGATTTTGTGA
This sequence comes from Kuschelorhynchus macadamiae, assembly GCA_030620095.1. Lineage (NCBI taxonomy): Eukaryota > Metazoa > Arthropoda > Insecta > Coleoptera > Curculionidae > Kuschelorhynchus > Kuschelorhynchus macadamiae. Next base: position 1,618,545 of record JAUTXW010000961.1, on the reverse strand, counting down.
TTTTAATATTAATTTAGTAAATACAATGTATTCTCTCCAAATGTCAAATTTTGTATCTTTTACGCCACTTGTATATGAAATCTAAAACCTAGCAATGCTGCGTTGATTATAGTTTTTATTTTACTCTAGATAACTCAAGTAGATTGTCTAACTCTGTCCCAAAAAGATCGGCTATTGCTTATATTTGCATTACGCTTTGGTAATGGCAAAGACCTCTTGTTTAAACTCCGATTCGACGATTCAACAAATGCAAAACAAATTATTGTTAAAACAAGAAAAGACCGTAGAAAATTTCATTTAACTGAAAAAGTGCCATGAGCGAAAAATAGTTTATATAAGTAAATAAAAACAAAACATTTATTGCATATCATATACTAAAGAGAAAATTACCCAGTACCAATATAATAGGCCTCTTATAAGTAAAAATCGCAACCATTTGGAGCCAATTTATACAGCCACCTGACAATTTGACGATCAAAATAAATCTTAAGCAGGTACCCCAATTACAATTCTTACTCCAAATAACTCTAAAAGTATTTGAAATCCAAAAATCAACTACAATTATCAGTTACTTGATACTTCAAATATTTTTAAAAATTGAAAGTACTTGTAATTCAAATACTTTTTGTCAGTACTTATGACAGCTCTGATCAACAGATATAGATTCTAGAGAAAAATAAATCTGCGGACCGTTTAACAAAGAAAATAGCAAACCCCCTTTTATAGTCCTAGTAATAATAGGGGGTATGAAAAGTCATGTGTTCTTAGACTGAGCGAAGAGAAAAGTCGACAAATATTTTATATTTCTTGTTACGTGATATAAAAGGTACAGGGTGTCCTATGTAAGATGACGTACTATCTTATCTGAGAAGCTGTATGACATACAAAACATGTTAAATATTAAAATGTCTTGGTTTAATTTAAATTATTATAATTTCAATAATAGGATGTTTATATTGATCTGATCAGATATTAACTTTCTTATTTTAAACCGAACATCCTATATTGCTTGAAGATATTTTAGTAGATCTTCTAAAGGATTTCACCCTATATAAACTGAAGTATCTAAGACAGTTAAATGAATTTGAAATATTTGCTTTGCCTAAAAATGTTCTAGTTCTACTGCAGTTATTCAATTTATTCAAACAGAAGAAGTTGCCAAACTTCGAGTTTTGATAGTTTTGCTATTTATTTTTAAACCCTCTGTATATTACTCTAAATTTAAATATAGTATTAAAAGGCTAATTTAGGTCACCATTTGTTTATACCAACCCCCTCGATGTAGTGAACGTATGTTTTTGGAAAGGTTGGAGGGTCTGTTGCTTCAGATTTGTCCCCAGTCTGATGTCATTTTGGCAGGTGATTTTAATATTGATTTTGGTTGTAAGGATAATTGTCATACACTTGTATTGAAACACTTATTTCAATCTTTTAATCTCAATATGCATGTTGGTTCCCCTACAAGAATTACCCAACATTCTTTGTCTATCTTAGATTATATGTGTTCGGGTGTCAGTAATGTCTCTTGTTTTACTTTGAATCCGGGTCTCTCTGACCACGAAACGGTGTTCTGTGTAATACCATATGATGTACAGAAGGCTCCACAAAAAACGAGAAGGGGGAGGTTATTCTGTAAGAAAAATTTTAAAAAATTTTCTCAGAACTGCTTGACTATTGGCTGGTTAGGTGTGGCCTCTTCTGGTGACCCCCTAAAAGAATTCCATAGTCGGATTACAGAAGTCTTTGACCGGTCATTTCCATTTCCGCTCTCTACACACTTTGCGGAAATAATTCATAACTTGTGACTTCTTTGTTAATTACTTCAATAAGTACAGATCAATATACAGAAAAACATTAAAAATAGCAAAAAAAACTATTTTGATTCACGTATTTCATCTTCGAACAATAAACAAAAAGAGCTGGAAAATTGTTAATCAACTCAGGGGAAAATCTGGTAGTTATGATGTATCTGATGTCGATATAAGACCTGAGGAATTTAATGAATTTTATTGCTCTATTGCCGAAAACTCGCTAATCAGATATCGCCAAGGTGTAATCCATTACAGTTTTTAAAGCCGTTCCCTATATGTGTTTTTTTTTCTTACTCCAACTGACGTGGTGGAGATTAGGACGATATTTAACGATATTAAAAATAAAAATGCTTCAGGATGCGATGAAATTTCGGTGAGGGTATTAGAAGCTTTACCAGAGTCTACTTTGAACGCATTTGTGACGGCTGTAAATGATTCTTTCGCTGTAGGAATCTTTCCTGAATCTCTGAAGGAAGCGATTGTCATTCCAATTCATAAGGGCGGGGATGTCACTACTCCAGCAAATTTCAGACCAATCTCCTTGTTACCTAAGATTGCTAAAGTAGTTGAAAAACTTGTAAAAAAAAGTTCTCATACTTAAAGATGCACAAAATCTTAACTGTTGATCAATTTGGTTTTCAGAGTGGTAGGAGTACAGGAGATGCAATTTTTGCATTTCTTGATAATCTGCAGTTTTTTGTGATCTCGCTAAAGCTTTCGATTGCGTGGATCATGGAATGCTGTTGCGGAAGCTAGAGTGGTATGGTTTCAGGAAAAGTGCTCTTCACTGGTTTGGGTCTTATCTCTCCGGACGATGTCAGAGTGTCAGGTTGCATGAGGTTGATTCTATTAAATGAGAAATTATTTCGGGAGTACCTCAGGGTTCTGTTCTAGGACCAATTTTATTTCTTGTCTATATAAATGATCTAGCGTCACTGAAAGTCAAGGGTGAATCCACAATTTTTGCCGATGATACCTCAGTTTTGTGGCATTCCAGGAATCCTGAGGGGCTAACTCATGCAATCGTAAATGATGTTGAACAAATTAAAGGGTGGTGTGATGCTAATCGCCTTTCTTTCAATATTTCTAAGACCAACATTATACATTTTGGGTGTTGGCTTGATGATGTCTATCTTGATAATGAACAGATTTCGATAAAATCTAATATTAAATTTTTGGGTGTAGCCATAGACACTAAGTTAACCTTTAAAGATCATATTTTGAAAGTATACAATAGTCTGGCATTGGGATGTTATGCCTTGAGAGTTGTATCGAACGAGTTGGATGAACACATTGCGAAATCAGTATATTCGGCCTTAATAGAATCCCATTTGCGTTATGGGGTCTGCTTCTGGGGTAATTCGAGCCAATATCTGATAAACTCAGTTTTTGTTCTGCAAAAGAGGGCAGTGAGGTATATGTGCGGGGTAAGTGGTAGAGATTCTTGTAGACTACTATTTATTAATCGTAAAATCCTAACTCTTACTTGCATTTTTATTTTCGAGACAGCTTATATGATGTTTAAAAAATTTAAAATTCGAGAGTATTAAAATCATTATAATACAAGACAAACTGGAGCTCTGCCACTGCCCATACCTCACCCTACACGAGTTAAAAGCTCAATATTCTATACAGGTAGGAAGATATTCAACCACCTACCAGAGATGCTTAAATGCATATTACTCAAAAAAGCTTATTATGGCCTTCTGAAATGTTTCAATGATGTATTATGACACTGGATAGAATTCCTCATTCCAAGTCTCTGTTTAGTGTTCTTTATATTTAAGTGTATATGTATATTTATATTATATTAGTGCTTTTGATGTGTGTTTTTTTATAACTCGCTGTTTTTATTTCTTAATGTTATCTACTTTTACTTATATTTTTTTTACTGCTTGATGGTTTATATATTTCTACCTTTGGCTTTGTAACAAGATTTTATCTTAAACAATAAAGCAATTTTTGACTTTGCCTTTGACATTTTTGACTTATGGGCGATTATCTTCAGGTAGTTTTATTTTTTACGTGAATAACTACAAAGACCTTACCAACACCAGATAATTATCTCACTGTATGAAAGGATTACATGTTTATTTTAAATTTCTTATTTTCTCTAGTAAGCATCAGTGAACTAGATAATAAGAATTATTGTAATTATATTATAACTAAACAGTAAAAGAACTAAGGGCTATTGTTTGTACGATAGTTAACAGTTAAGACAAACATATTTATTTTTTGGCGTCCTTCTTATTTTGCAAAATATTGCACTCCATTTACATCATGAAAGTTGCAATTTATCGCTCCATAGTGCTTACTGTTTAGTGTTTTGTTACTCATTGGGAAATTTTTATTTTTGAATAATTACTGTTTTTCTTCAGTTTTTCTAGCTCACTATTACTTACTGGATAAAAGAAGTGACTAACAATAAAATGTTCAACTCTTATCCATTAAGATAATATATGATTTGTAAGCTCTAGGTCATTAATTAATTTAATCATATTAAAAAGATAAAACGGTCTGAGGGTAATCGTCAATAAGTGAGAAAAGTTGACTCGCATCCCATGGTATTATATAAGGTTGAATTCGCTTCCAGTGCAGTACTTAAATTTGAAGCGTTAGGCAAACCCTGCTGCCAGACCAGTGGCGCAACAAGACAACGTGGGGCCTTGGTGCCAAATAGTAAAACCGGGCCTCCTCCCCTCTCTATAATAAGTATATATAAATAAAAAAATTAGGAGATTTCATAAATCGCCAAAAATATTGAAATCTTGTTTTAACATTCAGAATAGCTCCAGCAAATCGGATAAGTACCACGGAAAAATGAAATAAAAACCATAATATATTCCATATAAACTAAACGAAACAACATTTTAATGTATAATAATAATTCTAATTACACCGATTTACGATTAGACGAATGACTGGTGTTACTTTTGTCTATAACTTAAAAAAAATTGTCTATTTTTACATGCTTTTTCAATTTTGCTTCGTTTTCCGCAGCTTTTTCATTTTATCACAACTTCAAAGCTGAATACTCACAAAACAAAATATAAAATAAGTATCACCTCAATTATACCCCGGTTTTAGTCTAGCACCCAACACAGAACACAAAAAATTAATCTACAACATTTGGGGCCCCAGGCCCGCTTGAAATTACAGGCCCCTATCGGCCCTATCCCCTCGGCCCTCCTTTCTATTAAGACAGCTTAAAAATAAATTGTTTAAAACTGCTTTAAGGGCAGCCTATCTTGCGTTGTTCCACTCTCGACTGGCGTATGAAATAATATTGTGGGCATGTTCTTCTGGAGTAATTAGAGTCTTTAGACTTCAGAAGAAGGCAGTTAGGGTTTTATGAAGTGTTGTGCCAAATGAACATTGCAAACCTCTCTTTATTGCCTCCAATATATTAACACTTCCTTCTTTATTTATATTTTGCCAGGTTTACGACATACATAGAAGAAGGTATTTGTTTCGCACACATTCTGAAAATCTTTCTAATATTTCAAGTTTATATTCAAATATTTGACTTTGCTATAATGTTTCATTTAAGAAATGTAGTCAAATAAATAAAGCATTGCATATAACAGACACTTATCTCCTCCTTTAATATAATATTATATAAAAATTACCTACTTACTGATGAAATCAAACATGGAAAATTATATAAACGATTTTTATTTCGACGGGCCATAGGCCCGGGCTTCACGGGTCTAATGGGTAATGCGACACTGCCAAAGCAAATAACTTAAAATAAACTATCAGTTCAGTAATTATTTTGCATCTTCACTCCCTGTTCCCCCCCCGAAATTTTGTTCAGTTGATCTTTACCGACGTAAAGCGCTCCCCTGAGACAGAAATGAACCTGCTGGTGAAGGCCAAGCAAACATTTTGTTTATTGCGCGTTAAAATCTATACACACGGCGAATTTCCTTACTTAAATATGCGCTTTTATAAATCGATAGTTTTTAGTTCTATCGATAGTTCTAATACGATAGTTTTTTCTGTAGACTTTCACCGGGCCGCCGCCGGGCCTCCCAAAGGCTCGGGCCCTGGTGCAACAGTGCCAGTCGCACCATTGTAGTTACCCCACTGTGCCAGATGATAATAAGACTTATTGCAGATTGAAACTGTTTAAGGCTATTTATAACACAGATGAGTTGCATTAGGCTGGAGAGTTGCAGTGAAGTGTCGTAACAGTTACTTCCAAACTAACCTAGTCTAACCTAAGTATTTGAGGATGTAAAATATAACCTACTGAAAATAGGCTAGGTTTTATCCTTAAAAACAATATCAGATCAAATTTAAACTATCTATTGGCCACACATGTGCTTTCATTATCTATTACAGAATATCTGAAACTAATTTGATTATAACTGCTCCTGTGTAAAAAATAGTTCGCAAATTGGGGCCAAATGGCCAGTACACCATTTGATTGTGGGGAGCGATAAATGAACAAAACTAAAAAGACATTTCATCATCAGCAATAATTAGCGGAAATATAGTAAATCACATTCAGATATGAGGATTATATGTTACCATTTTGGTTGGTTGATTCTGACAGATAATTAAAAATTTACTGTTACTATAAATTGCAAATCCGTAAAAGAGCTATAATAAATCCAAAATATGTTCCTACCAGTGCTGTAATTTGTTAGAGATGCGAATAGTTTATTTTAAGTCCTTTTCTAAAAAAAAACTAGAGAAAAATGAATGTGTACATCTATTTCAATTGCAGATGGTGCTTTAATAGAAGGTATAAGATTTTTTTAATGTAGACGAAATTTTACAAATTAGTTTTTTTTCTTGGTATATGTAATATAATATCCTACAAATGACTGACTTGGATTCTCTGACAGAAAAAGATTTGGTGTATTAAGTTTTCTATGACATTTTCATGTACTGGTGGTTATATTTCGGCAATAGTTCCCAGAGTATTTACTATTAAATTATTCAATTGGTAAAAAATAATTAGCATGATATTTTCTTTTAAAATAACTCCGAAGAAAAAGTTGAGGGATGTTAGATCGTAAGATCTTTGTGCCTAGTTTTAAGTCTTTTTTTTGAAAAATAATTTTCCAGAAAAGTTTCTATGCAATAAAGCAATTGTTTTACCAGCAAAGTAACAGGTGGCATCATATTGTAATCACCAGCATCACTCTTAAAAAAATATGGCATTATAACGCTTCATGCAAAAAAGACCAGTGGCGGATTTATGGGCCCCCCCCTACCATTGCCTTCCAATTTACAGTCAACACTAAAAAATTTTATATATTAAAAACATATTAACAGACCAACACTTCATAAAAATCGACGACTATAAAAAATCTTAAATTTTAAGCTCCCCTAGAGATCATCCTAGATCCGCTACTGCAAAAGGCACACCGAGCTTTAACTCTAAGAGAATGCAAATTTGACCATTTAAATGAAAATGTGCTCCGTCAAAATAATCAATATTAACTGTTTTTTCTCCACAAAAAATTGGCAAATGTACTCATCTGTAAAGGATATAATTTTTTTTATTACCTAGACAGACCACAAAGGCCTGTGACTCAAGTATAACGGACAGTTAAATGATATCGTGATTGCCTTAATAACTCCATTCTGTAATACGGAGTATTACAGAACGGAGAGTCAGAGTTTTCGTCCACGTTCTTCAAGTGTCGCCATATGTATTCGACTTCACAGTTCTTTTATTGATAACGCGATAGTAATGCCACGGCTGTTGCTGTTATTGTATAACTACAACAACTACTATCTATTATTAGCAGTCATCAGATACGTGAATTGTTATATTCGCTGATAGCCTGAAAAGTTTTCCGCAGGTTTTTAAGTACCAACCAACGATATGACTTCGTACTAAATATTAATAATACTAAATTTATTAATATCTCCAAAAATCCACTAATGACACCTGGATATCTCAAGAACCGCTATTAAATATTAGTTCTAACACGTATCTTGGTATCCCAGTTAATAGTAAATGGGATCGTTACCAAGTAATCAAAGGCCGCATAAAACAGACCAGAGAAACTTTAACAAAATTGACTCTTGTTATCATAAATCGTGATATCAGCCTCAAGTTAAATCTACACGTATTGAGATAAGATTGAAATATTGGACCTTGACATAGGTCTGCAGCAAATTAATAGCTTTTTTCGAAAAGTGATCATATAGATGCATATTGAGAATGTAATGGATGAGGCACAAGACTAGTAAATCAGTTTTTACCTGAACGAACAAAGAAATTAAACTTCGTAATAATACTGAGACAAGGAAGCTATAATATTTTAGTCACATAATACGAACCGGACAACGCTATAAGTTACCTCAGCTCTAAGAAAGTTATTTGAACGAAGAGAACCTGTCAGAGAACGAATTTTGTATCTCAAAAACTTAAGAATGTAGCTTTTAATGTCCACCACAGGCCTATTCCGCTCTGCAGTGAGCAAAGTCAACACTTGGAATGGACAGGCAAAATAAGATACCTAGAAAACATTATGGTAAAAGATTGATTCATTGGAAATGTAAATTTAATATTAGAACAAGAACATTTTTTTATAAAAAAAAGTCAAAGTTTGCTTGTTACTGATAATTCTTCTGAAAGAGCTATACACAAGTTTCTTACCATTAGACTCATCTATAACTATATCGTTTAAAAAACCTCCATTTTGCGTAACGAGTTTTTCTGGAAATACATATGTATGAACCACTCGCCCATAATTATTCAGATTCAGCATCACTAACTTTGTTGGACATCTTGTATAGTTGTTAATTCGAACACCGTCTATAAGCCACATTATACCTTCTGTGTCTATTTCCATGCTTTGAGCGCTCTGCAGATTTTCACACCCGAGAATATCGTTATTAGATTTCCAATTAGGATAGGGAGTCAGTAATGGATTTTCGTATGGTGCACTATTCATATCTCAAAAAAAATTATAAAATTAGCATATTTATAGAAGATTAGTTATTACTTAACATTGTCAGCTTACTTTTCATTATAATTTAGAGGTAGTTTTATTTTAATAATAACTAAAATTTGCATATTTCTTTATTTTGATATCCTCTTTTTAAAATATATAATTTCTGAATATTTGACATCGAAACTGCCAACCAGCCTGCAACTCTTATCAAATGGATTTAAAGGTAGGCTACGAAATATTAATAATTTAGTTATTTTAAATGGAATTTTTGAAAATTGGGATGCAACTTTGTTATTTTAAATTCTAAATAAAGCTTTATTAATTGACAGTTGTCTTCGAGAAAATAGCGATTGAAAAATTTTTTTATTAAAAATTAACATCTCCTTTACGTAACACGCCGTAACTGGAGGAGACATGGGCTCTGAACAACGGTCTAAGGTCACTGTTTTGAACGCTGGCCCGCACGCCACTCTCAAACTGTCAATTCTCTGATTACAGTGCTGCCTTTGATTAGTATCAAGTGACATTCCGACCCACAAGCGTGTATCTACAATAACTTCCCCTATCAAGTCCACTGACTGACGTAAACTACATGACGTAGAAACATTTTACACTTTTCTTATCGCTCGATATAAACGTAATATAAAGCCGAAGTGGGGATTGAACTCATGACTCTCGGGCCAAGGCTGCTTTTAATTGAAAATCTTATAGAGTTCAGAAATTAGTTAAATCTTCAGGGAATCTTTACTCCACGAGATTTAAGCATTGAATGAGCTCGGAATGATTGGGCGGGCTTTTATACCCTACTTGTGCTCGCCGGACAATGACCCTGTGTTAAGATCGGTTTCCACGTGTGATGTAGACCGTAACCCGTATCTCTGTTGAAGTTTGTTGTATGTTTAAAAATGTCAGTAGATTCTCTAATGTCTCGTTTATAAAATCCTGGACGTTTATAATATGGCCAGTGGTATGCTGGTGTTCAGATACATCCTACATGTTCTTTCGGTCTACTAGATATTGAGAGTCGTATTTCTCTTACATACTCTCCTCCACAGGAACAAGGAATTGGACCGCCGAAGTAATCATCTTATTTTGCATGTATTGCCATGTATGTAGAAAAGAATAAAACTATCTAATTGTGGCTCCTTATCATTCTCCTCTCGCGGAGTTATATTATTATATCTTTTAATTCAACGTGTATAATCTTCAGTGCAATAGCCATTCCCCCTCAGAGCTTCGGTCAGTTTCGATATTTCCGATGTTGAAGAATCACAAAATGTTCCAATGTACCATTTTCGTTCCTTTGAACAAATACATCTAGAAGGGGGAATTATTTAATTAGATATTATGATGTTGCTGATTTAGGTGGTTCCAAAATATGAGGAAAATATCCTGTACACGAGGAAAAATAACAAAAATAGTATTTTAGTGGAGTGGATATCCTCAAAGGCCTCCATAAAGATATTCGCTACCACATGTCAAAGAGGAGATCCCATAGCTGCCCCTGAAGTTTGTTCATTAAAAGTTCCGTGAAAATTGAAACAAGATTTAAAACCAGCTGCCACTAGATCTACTAAGTTATTATCAAGATTATTATGATTCAATATCTGATACAATGCAAATTAAGGCGTTGACAGGAATAGTGTTTCTACATCGAAACTGACCCAAATATCTTGAGGATCCAACTGGATTGCCTTAAGTTTTTCCACGGTATGTGAAGAGTTTTTTTTATAAAAGAATCTGTTTTTCCAGTAAATGGATCAAGAAAATTTAAAAGATGTTTGCCTGCTTTTACTAATACAGCTTAGTTTTACCAGAGAAACTTGTAAATTATATGTCTTATTTAAATTACTTTAATTTTATATGTGAGATTTTCCCCTCGAATCGATAAAAAAAAGGCCAAATGATAATTTTTATAAAAAAAGCAATGTACACTATTATCCCATTTTAAGGAGCAATAGCAAATAGACTTTTTATTTATATTATTAAGGGCATATACACGTACCTAAAAATACTAATGTAGCAGGAATTCCTTCCCTAAACCTAGGTATGGTCAGATACATTTTGTTCTGGTAAAACTTCATCCCTGTCGGAGCGTTATTAGCTGGAATATACCTTTTAGTTCTAATTGCTCGATTGTAATGTTCTGCCGATGTCCAACTGTAGTTAATATGAGTCCATTGATAGACCTCTTCGAATCTCCTGAAAAATTAATTAATGTCTTCATGTACTCATGTAATCATGTACTTATTTATTGGTAATTTTAAAAAATACTGCTGTTTTGTCATTTTTTATCTGTGTATGTGCAGTGAAGAGCGGGTGCTTTAAATAAAGGAAGGAAACATTTTTAATACAAGAAGCTTTCCCTGAGGACCGAATATTGTGCGGGGTTATTTTCATTAAGCAATAACATCTACCTACAGAGTTGAATGTAAGAATTAGAAAAAAAGGTTGAATGCAAAATTTACTTTTGTCATCTTCTAGATGTTCCAAAAAATCAAAATAGCAATGCAGAATCAAAAATCCATTACAAGTTATTTTTTTTATGAAAAACTCAATTTCTCTTTTGACTTCTGGATTTTAAGCAGTGTTCGGGATATTTACGTTTGAAAATTAAAGTATCAGAATTTATGACAGGCGTATAATCTACATAATAGAACTAAGGATAAAGTGCAATTACACATTCCTATTAAGCTTTTCACTTTCTTAATTCCGTCAGAGAGTATCTTCATAAATAATTTCATGGGCGATGGGTTGGACGTCGTAGAGCTGTTGAATGGCCAGCGCAGTTCATTTGATTTCTTTGTTTGGGGTTGCCTAAATGAGCTAGCGTTTCTAAAAGAACCCAATAATTTACAAAAACTACCCCAGAAAATTATTGATTTTTATCTTAGTTTGACTCCCGAAATGCTCCAAAACAGAGAAAAAAGTTACTTTTTTATATGGAATGGTATACTTCTGTATTTCCTAATTCTACACAAAAGTATAGCATATAACTTCATATAACATGTACTAGACCTAAATCCACTAGTTTAAAAGATACAACATCATTTTTATTAACAAAAAAATACAAAATTTAAGATGCTTTAGCAATTAAACTTAACTAAACTCATTAAATTAATTTTTTAAAATGACCTGCTTGAAGGGCTTGACAATATCCCAAATTGTAATAAAACGCTTGTTACATTTCATCCCTTCCGCAGATCCCTTCTGCAGATCCAGAGATTTACAAAAGTAGTGTCCAAGTAACTCCTTGCGTTTAAACCAAAAAGCGCAGTCCTGTTGGAACTATGTCGACTCAATATTAGCTCTTTTTACTATAATTTCAGGTGATATTTGATTTTGTAACATCAGCAGATATTTTTCCAAATTTAAATTACCATCAATAAAAAATAGACCTATTATTTCATTATGAATTATACCTACCCAAACAAAGATTATTCTAGTATTGCGTGTGTCCCACGCATCCAATGAGAGTTTTTTGCTATTTAGCATAAAAGTAGATTCGTCGGAGAAAATGATGTTAATAAAAAAAATCGATTTTCTTCACATTTATTTATCACAATTTCACAAAATTCCATCCGGCTGTCAAAATCATCTTCAAATAGCTGTTGAACCAATGTAATTTTATAGGGATGAAAATTGTTATGTTTAAGAACAGTCCTTACAAATGAAACCAGCATCTCACGGATTTGCAACTTTAAATTTGGATCTTCAACGAAATCCTGCGATATTTCTAAACTTTTTCTTCGCTGCTGATCGTTTTCAGCCTCCTGACTGTTGACGATCTTTGCAATTTCCAATTTAATGAAACTTCTGAATTGTCCTTATCACTGTAGATTTTGAAATAGGAAGGCGTCCTTGAAAAGTTATATTAAAAAGATTTTGAGTTTCCTTGTAATATCGTTCACGATCTCCGAATCCTCTAATGACAAGAAGAGTAACCCGCTCTTTTTTAGAAAATGACAAAAACTTAATTTCAAATAGTAATATTGGATTTGACGATGTCCTTAAAGTGACAAAAAAGTATGAAAGGTAAATGATAATAAATAATGTTCCAAATTGTTATATCTTTTAAACAAGTGAGTTTAGGTAAAGCACATGTTACATGAAGTTGGGCTAGAAGTTTGTGTAGAATTAGAAAATACATATAGCGGTCAAATGTGAGGTGCTCTTAAATGTAACAATTTTCATCCCTATAAAATTACATTTATTCAAGAAATATGAAGATGTTTTTATCACCGGAAGAATTTTGTAAAATTATGATGAATAAATAGGAAGAAAATCGATTTTTTTTAAACATCATTTAAATAAATAATTCTCCGACGAATCAACTTTTATGCTAAACGACACAATTAACCTATATAATTACCAGTACTAAGCTGATGAAAACCCTCACTTGATGCCTGAGACGTACACGCAGTATCCTAACAAAATCAAAATTTAAGACATAATTAGGATAAAATGTCAACTTATATTTCCGAATATTCTTCAAAATGTAACAAATGCATTTTAGTACAATTTGGGACATTGTCAACTTTGAACGATTCAAGGTAGTCATTTTGAAAATTCAATTAAATGGGTTTAGTTAAGTTTAATCGTTAAAGTATCTTAAATTTTTTATTTGTTATTTATGGGTATTTGTTCTGTTAATAAATTTTTTATTCGAGATATTGGAGGAGGGTGCGGGACTTTTTGAACTCATTGTACATTATATATTGCTGAAAAATAAATTAAAAATAACAGCTTTAAGTCTACCATTTCGATACCTTACCATTCGAAAAGGTTTGATTGCCATTAAAATTCAGAAGCTCCCCCAAAGGAGGAGGAAAAAAAAATTTAAACAGCCAGAAGAGCTGATTCGATGATACACATGCAACTTCCAAATTTGAATATTTTTATCTTTACTAGTACTCCGGATATTAGCCCATACTAGTACGTGTAATTGATAATTATTTGTATGTGGATATGTCCTGTCATCAACCTGTAATGCGCCATTAGTCTGTAATTGTATTTTTTCGTATGTTTTGTTAATACTCTTATTTGACATTTTTAGTCACTAACGTTGACTGTTAAATAATTATCTGCGATTTTGCGAGATGGTATTGATTAATTTATTCTTTAAGAACTGCATTAAAAATAAATTCTATTAAAAACTTGCATTTGCATTTCAAATTAATGAGGAGGAAATACGTTATTTGAATTTTCTATTACAATTACTAATCAATCATAACTAGGCTGTAGGCAGCCGGGAGCAAAAATATCTATATTTGTACTTAGTCAAGTATGAAATAAACAAATAATCATTCACTTTACTATTTATGCGGTTTGCCAGATTATCCGTTCAAAATTTCCCTTTATTCCGACATTCTACTATTAGTTTCGAAAATACTTAATAACTATACCTAATATTACTTATATATATATATATATATATATATATATATAATATATACATACATATATATATATATATATATATATATATATATATATATATATATATCGTTTTTTTTTCTTTAAACCATATATAAATATTTTGTTAATTACAACAAGGCAAAAATCGATTGACACACTAAAAACTATTATAATAAAATGTTAAAATAGGATGTTACAATTTTTAAAACTCCAGTTTGAAATTAATGTTAAAATCATGTTAAAATACATTGGTATACGCACCTTGGAAATAAAAACAACTCACTGCATTATAGCAGCAATGATGTTTCAGTTGTGACTTGGGGAAACTAAATAAATACTACCGATGTGTTTTTTTTTGGTTTTTGGCTGAAAGCAATTATTTAGATTAACAATGTTTACATTATTTATATTGGTGTAAAATCAAGTTGATATTATAGAAATTATATTTATAATGGTGTAGTATAGAGTATATAGACATTTTATTAAATGTAAAATACTGAATTAAAAAATTAAAATATCAAACCGTGGTAAATCTGACTCAGTTTCTTGACATCTTGTTTATCATTTACGGAATGTTTTTCTTTTTTGATATGAAACATCTTCTTAGTGATTAATTTTTGATAGTTAGTGTCTTTATTCAAAATTCATGTGACAGAAAAATTAAACTCGTGATTTTCTGATTTTTGATGTTTATGCAGGGCAGTGGACGCATTTTTTGTGTACTTGTGGCCGTTTATTCTGTTATCGAGGTATTGTGTAGTCATGCCAATGTATTTCATGGGACAATTCATACATGGTACCGCATATATTAAGTTTGATTATTTTTTTACTGATATCTTACCAGTAAATGGAGTTTTAAAAATTGTAACGTCCTACTTTAACCTTTTTTTTTAATAGTTTTTAGTATGTCAATCGATGTTTTATAGTTTTGTATTTATTGTAGGCCAATAATATCCTTTTGAAAAAGCTCTCTATGAAGCGCGAAACGTTAAGGAAATAAATAATTCTTTTAAGAAAATAAACCAGTACCCAAGAATTTTATATATAGCGAGAGGGTGGGTAGTTGTGACTAACTAGTTAGAACAAAACGTGCTAAATCTAGTGGGGCTGTAGTCAAAGAGAGGACCTTAGATTAAAACACTTTGTTGCTTTGCCAAGCTTTCGGCAACTGTTTATTGCCTTCCTCAAGACAGCCTAAAAATTGTTATTATTTTGTATTAACATTTATTTTAAAGAAAAAGTTGTTGTGGACTTACTACTTGGTTTTACTATTGAAGAAACAACACTGAAAAATTCTCAACATTGCTAAAGACCTATATACATATTATTTACACCTTTTTATCACTAGTTTTGACTTAGATGTTGTTATATTGACACATTTTAAAATTCTTTAAGATTTGGTTTATTCCAACGTGCAGACACTGTCGGCCATTTTACGTATTTAAAAGGCAAATTATTATTGTAAAATGGAGATTGCTCTCCTTCCCTTACTTCACACTAGTTGGTTTACGCGTTTTTTGTTTTTCAAATAATTGCCGACTGAGCACGAATCGGTAACGACGGTTTCCCAAATGTATAGTTGGAAAAGAAAAATGTAGATGGCGCATTAGTAAACAGTACTCTGCAAAGCTGGTAACCCAATCAGCACAAATCTTACAAGTTCTGTAATTGTTGGTTAAACGATGAAAACATTTTATATTCTGTAGTACACTGTGCAGCTGACAGAGGGACATGTTCCACCATCGTGCTGTGAAAAATATTTATATTTATTTGCTATGATTAGAAAAAAGGGGAAAAAAAACAAAATTACGTGAACAACACAACAGCATGATTGAACTTCTCCTGAAACAAATGAAAAGGAAAATGGAAAATCATATATACATGCAAATAATCAATGCACAGGGCCCTACAGTATGAATATATTAGGACTAAGTTACTCAGAGATTTGGACAGCACTCGAGTCATTAATCGAAACAAAATTGTCCCCACTAATTCTTAACAGATATGAATATATTGTGCTTAGATTATTGATATCAGTTTTCTTATTCATTGTGTTTGTCCCTTGGTTGTGTATATGTATCATTTCAAGGAAATTTCTTTTATAATATCTTTTTTCTTTAGCAAGAATTTTTGCCTCGGTGAATCGAATGCTGTGTCCTGTGTCTATGAAGTGTTCTGATAATGCACAAGATTTTACAAACCTGCGGCAGTCGCTTTTATGTGAAGTAATTCTGCCTGACAAATTTCTAGATGTCTGACCTACATATATTTGATTACAGTTGTTGCAATTTATGGCATATACAACGTTATTATTTTCAAACGTGGAAAGTGGAGTCTTAGTTTTTGCATAAAGTTGTGAGACAGTTTTTATTTGTTTTTTGGCAAACCTTAGGTTTGGACTATCTTTGAAAACGTCTATTAATTTATCAGTTAAATTTTGAATAAAAGGAAGTGGGTAATATTTTATTGTTTGTGTTGGCTGACTGGTGTTTTCCTCTGTCGTTATATTATGGATAGTATTTAGTTGTATTGGATTTTCATTTGTGTTGCATAAAAACTTATTTATGATATTCAGAGGATACGAGTTTTCAAGGAGTATATTTGTGAGCCTATCTAAGCTTTCCTGTTTGTAGTCTTTATGTGAGAGCTTGATAGCTCTATTTTTTAGAGCAGTTATTAAATTTATTTTCATTTTGGTAGGGTGGTAAGAATGATAACTTATGAATCTGTCAGAGCACATCGGTTTGCGATACCATTTTGTTTTTAAAACATTGGTTTCGCTTCTGATTACCTTCATGTCAAGAAAGGGAATACTGTTGTCTGATTCATATTCCACCGTAAATTTCAGATGTTGGTTGTATGAATTGAACATTTCTAGTGCTATTTCTGCTCTATTTTTAGGGAGAGCCAAAATAAGATCGTCCACATACCTCTTGACAAAAGGGATGTTAAAAGGTAGATTTTCTAAAGCATAGCTGACTAAGTCATCCAAAACAAAATTTACTAAAATAGGAGAGATTGTAGAGCCCATAGGTGTACCAAAAATTTGTTTATAAAAACTGTTGTTAAAATTAACATAGTTTGAATCAAAAATAAACTGCAACAATGCTTTAAAAGATTCAAATGATAATTTACAATGTTGGGAAATTGTGTCCCATTTTGCTGTTAAACATTCATGAAGTCATACAAGAATGTTTAACAGCAAAATGGGACACAATTTCCCAACATTGTAAATTATCATTTGAATCTTTTAAAGCATTGTTGCAGTTTATTTTTGATTCAAACTATGTTAATTTTAACAACAGTTTTTATAAACAAATTTTTGGTACACCTATGGGCTCTACAATCTCTCCTATTTTAGTAAATTTTGTTTTGGATGACTAGTCAGCTATGCTTTAGAAAATCTACCTTTTAACATCCCTTTTGTCAAGAGGTATGTGGACGATCTTATTTTGGCTCTCCCTAAAAATAGAGCAGAAATAGCACTAGAAATGTTCAATTCATACAACCAACATCTGAAATTTACGGTGGAATATGAATCAGACAACAGTATTCCCTTTCTTGACATGAAGGTAATCAGAAGCGAAACCAATGTTTTAAAAACAAAATGGTATCGCAAACCGATGTGCTCTGACAGATTCATAAGTTATCATTCTTACCACCCTACCAAAATGAAAATAAATTTAATAACTGCTCTAAAAAATAGAGCTATCAAGCTCTCACATAAAGACTACAAACAGGAAAGCTTAGATAGGCTCAGAAATATACTCCTTGAAAACTCGTATCCTCTGAATATCATAAATAAGTTTTTATGCAACACAAATGAAAATCCAATACAACTAAATACTATCCATAATATAACGACAGAGGAAAACACCAGTCAGCCAACACAAACAATAAAATATTACCCACTTCCTTTTATTCAAAATTTAACTGATAAATTAATAGACGTTTTCAAAGATAGTCCAAACCTAAGGTTTGCCAAAAAACAAATAAAAACTGTCTCACAACTTTATGCAAAAACTAAGACTCCACTTTCCACGTTTGAAAATAATAACGTTGTATATGCCATAAATTGCAACAACTGTAATCAAATATATGTAGGTCAGACATCTAGAAATTTGTCAGGCAGAATTACTTCACATAAAAGCGACTGCCGCAGGTTTGTAAAATCTTGTGCATTATCAGAACACTTCATAGACACAGGACACAGCATTCGATTCACCGAGGCAAAAATTCTTGCTAAAGAAAAAAGATATTATAAAAGAAATTTCCTTGAAATGATACATATACACAACCAAGGGACAAACACAATGAATAAGAAAACTGATATCAATAATCTAAGCACAATATATTCATATCTGTTAAGAATTAGTGGGGACAATTTTGTTTCGATTAATGACTCGAGTGCTGTCCAAATCTCTGAGTAACTTAGTCCTAATATATTCATACTGTAGGGCCCTGTGCATTGATTATTTGCATGTATATATGATTTTCCATTTTCCTTTTCATTTGTTTCAGGAGAAGTTCAATCATGCTGTTGTGTTGTTCACGTAATTTTGTTTTTTTCCCCTTTTTTCTAATCATAGCAAATAAATATAAATATTTTTCACAGCACGATGGTGGAACATGTCCCTCTGTCAGCTGCACAGTGTACTACAGAATATAAAATGTTTTCATCGTTTAACCAACAATTACAGAACTTGTAAGATTTGTGCTGATTGGGTTACCAGCTTTGCAGAGTACTGTTTACTAATGCGCCATCTACATTTTTCTTTTCCAACTATACATTTGGGAAACCGTCGTTACCGATTCGTGCTCAGTCGGCAATTATTTGAAAAACAAAAAACGCGTAAACCAACTAGTGTGAAGTAAGGGAAGGAGAGCAATCTCCATTTTACAATAATAATTTGCCTTTTAAATACGTAAAATGGCCGACAGTGTCTGCACGTTGGAATAAACCAAATCTTAAAGAATTTTAAAATGTGTCAATATAACAACATCTAAGTCAAAACTAGTGATAAAAAGGTGTAAATAATATGTATATAGGTCTTTAGCAATGTTGAGAATTTTTCAGTGTTGTTTCTTCAATAGTAAAACCAAGTAGTAAGTCCACAACAACTTTTTCTTTAAAATAAATGTTAATACAAAATAATAACAATTTTTAGGCTGTCTTGAGGAAGGCAATAAACAGTTGCCGAAAGCTTGGCAAAGCAACAAAGTGTTTTAATCTAAGGTCCTCTCTTTGACTACAGCCCCACTAGATTTAGCACGTTTATATATATATATATATATATATATATATATATATATATACAGTGAAACAGTTTTGTTGGGTATTTTGGTCCTAATTTTTTATATATAAAACAAAGATTTAGTTTGTAAGTAGCATTTTATTTATTTTCAAACGTTTCGGCAAGTTTTTGCCTTGATCAGTGTTTCTAAAACAATCATTTTTTTTATAAGGGACATAAGGATTAAAAATATATATATATAATAATATGATCCATGGTCCTTTATAAAATAAATAAAACGCTACATACAAACTAAATCTTCGTTTTATATATAAGAAATTAGGACCAAAATACCCAAGAAAACTGTTTCACTGACGACTGCTAAAGCACATTCAAATTTGGCCAATTATAGACACGTGTTTCTGATTTAAGGTCATCAGTAAAGTCAACTAGTTGAGAGACAAGTACAACTAGCGCCATAACTTAATACAACAAAACCACACCAGAGGCACCAACAGGAGCAAAACCGACATTTGTAGTTACCAAGAGAACATCCGAAACCTTCGCCGGCCTTGATATTCTATTACCACGGAGAAGCATATAGCCACCTGTGGCGAACTCATAACCCAAAAGTAATTAAAACTAAAGTTTTTTTTTTTTTTTTTTAGTTTTAATTACTCTTGGGTTATGAGTTTTGCCACAGGTGGCTATATGCTGCTCTGTGGTAATAGAGTATCGGATGATAAGTTAAGAGACTATCTTTACAATATCTGTCACTTTGGGTTTTCGCTCGGATCCAGGTGTTTCTTTTACGATCTATTAATTTAATGCCCAGCGTCTGTCTCTCTTGGGCCCTTTGAGCTCACGGCTCACGCCAACATTTTTGCACTGTCTTTGTTTAAAGCTCAAGTTTCAGCACCATATGTTATAACCGGCAAAGTGAACTAATTTAAATTTAAATATATTCAAGCTTTCCGAAAGTGCACCAGCCCAATTTGGTCCTTCTTCTTCCTTCGTTCCTTAGTAAGATCGAATCAAATACGCTTGTAAGTATTTAAGCTAAATATTATATTTTGCTATTAAAAGTCTTTTGTCATTTTAAATAAAATTTAAATATTTTGCTATCAGAAATTAATGCGCCATGGGGAAACACAGCTTATGTACTTTTTTTAAACAACACTTAACCAACAGAAAAGATCAGTGACATAGGTTATTTAAAAAAAACTTACTACCTGCGTCCGCCACTGATAAAAATATTAACTTTCTGATTACTCAAATTAAAACCGGATTATATAGGTCTTACATTTTAAACCATAAAACATTAATTTATGCCAATTAGTCATAAATAATGCCTTAAATTACTATAACTGTTTTTATATCATTCTTAACTCTTACATATTTGTAGATCGTACTAATTTGATAGCAAGATCACAATTTAATTGACCAAATAATTTAAAATCTATTAAGATTGAGACTTGCCACATGAACATGTCATTATAGTTTTTCTGATTCCCTTTTTTTAAGTTTCGGCATTATAATATAAAAAAATCAGTACATTTTCTTTACCCGGAACTTCTCTCGTTATGAATATTTCCTTTTATTCAATGTAGTGAAGTATGACCTAATGTAGTTCAGCACATAGCCATTTAGTAACACATAAATTGCATTTTCTTTCATTTTTTAGACAAAAGAAAAAAATCGGGAGGGAATTTCCAGTTGGTTCCAGGTTCCTTTACAGATTATTTTGAGTTGCCTTTAAAGGTATTAAAACTGGGAAATTTTCAACTCCCAAAAAGAAGCCCATTTCATGGTCACATAAAATACAGGGTAATCTATTAAAAATACAAACTGTTTTTTGTACGCTTTTTCGTAAAACCTTAGAACCCTACAGCATTGGTAGAAAAAATTATTTCAACCTAACTAAGGATAAAAAATAAAAAAAAGACTGTTTTTAGTGAAACTCTCAATTCCAAATTAAGCAAGTGGGACTTCAACTTTTTGTTGCGGTTTATCTTGAAAAAAAAATTAAATTAATATGCAGTCTACAATGGATTGTAATTTTATTGGTATTTAAAGATAATGCCCCCGTGTCATAGTGATATAATTATAAAATATCAATTTTTTTACCCCTTTCGTTTGTGATATCCAATATACAATTTTCAATTAACGTAAGTCAGTTACTATATATATATATATATATATATATATATATATATATATATATATATATATATATATATACAAATACATTAAAAATATACGTGATACTTATCGAATTATTGCCAACATTTTTAATCCCATCCGATAGATAGATAGATACCTAAAATAATTTCACAAAGAAAAATATCAACGTGAAACTGTCGAAAAGGTACACCTATTACATAAAAACTCAGTTTCGTGGATAATTTTACCAGAGTTGTACACCAAACTATTTATGTGAAATGTCTGAAGTATAAACACAAACGTTCTATCTTTGATGATTTTCTGTATAAAATATTTTTCTTCTAAATATGAGAATGTCTAATATATCTAAGTAAGAGAGTTATATCCCTAACGTCGCTGCGTAAATATGTAGATGCATTAACTTGTTACACAACTACTAAGTTTTTGATTTATTTTTAAATATTTTTTTTTATTTTTTACTTTTGTTAAATAAGTATTATTATATTTATTATTTTCGTCCATGAAAACAAAGTTCTAGTCCAGGAAACGGACTAAAACCGAATATTTAAACATTTTATTACGCCACCATTTTGTTTTGCCAAATACAATTCGTACTAAAATTTATCAGCCTATCCCTGTTTAACAGTTGATGCAAAATTTCATGTCAATTGGATAAGCAGTTTTTGGTACTGAATTTTCTAATATTTCATTAAACCGCCATTTTTTTAGAGGGTCTTCTTGTACTCATTAATTTTTTGCAGACTTATGCTGGTGATGGTTGATCAGGTTATGGTCCCTAACAGGAAGTGATCGAAATGTCACAGTGCAAATTTAGTACTATTTCATCTACTTATTCGCAAAAATGGATGAAATGCGATAATAGTAAACGGCTCACGGTATAAATGCACATTTGCCATCATAAATATGATCTAGTCTAAGGCAAAATATCATTTAACCTAAAATTTATTTGCTATCCTAATTTACAGTGATGTTTGTGGTACTAAATAGTGATCTCAATTTGGCTTTTTTTTATTTTACGTACATTCTAAACTACGAGAGTGGTTTAGCGTTTATTGTCCCTAACATGTGTTCACTGATTTTTTTAAGGCATTTTGAGACATTGTATTAATAGTTTAGGAAATTAGGTGACAAAATATAATTATTTTAAATCCCTAAGCTGTTTGATTCTATGATAGGGACAATAAATATTGAATCGCCCTCGTATAGTATGTAAAATTGATTTGGTCATTTTGATAATCAGAATGGTACATGTGAAAACACCGCGAAGAAAATTAATCTCAAACTAGAAAATTATCTTAAATGAAGACCCCATCTGCTAATAAAATATTAAAAAATATAAATCTCTACTGGATTCATTTATGGTCAATGAGGAGAAAATATACTTACCCTAAATAGTTAGTCTTCTGACCGGCGTTTATGGTCTTATCCGGAAGTGGTGAACTGTAATAATTAATTAAATGATAGTAAGCGTTGATACACCACCAAAAAGCTGTGTTAAATATCATTTTGTATTGCCCGTGTGAAAAATCGTGATGGCCCGAAACAACCTAGATCTAAAGGCACTTGCTATAATAAAAGTAAAAGCAGTCGACATTGTGCACTTTAACTGTTTAGAAGACCGTGCCGGGTATGTGCTAAGAACTGAAATTGAGATTAGGTTGTAACGTGACTTACGCAGAATAAATAGGAACTGCACAAACAAGTTTAAGGAAGACAACATTAGCATTTTTATGTTAAATTTATTTAAGGTGTTCAAATGAAATATGATTTAATACAAACTATTATACTTTTATGCAAAGAAAAACTAATATTTTTGATCGGCTATTAAAAATAGTAACCATTTGTAGGACTTATATGAAGCAGCAGTCTTTATACCAGTAAAAATCGTGAGAGTCTTAAAATTATGAGAATTTTACTTCCCTATTGTATTGTACTCGTGAAGATTTTCTCATATCTTCCTGTTTCAGCGATACCTAAAATCATATTTTTTTCCATTCCCGTTGGTCTGTCTGTCAGTTTGTCTGACTAACTGTCTGTCTTCAAGGCACAGCTAAAAAAACTATTTAAGTACTGAATTGACTTCAAAAAGTGCACACAAATCAAGGGCTATTTAGCAAAAATCCTATATAGCGAACAAATTGGAGTCCTAACAAAATGTTTAAAAAGGTACTTAAATCAACTGGCTTTAGATTCTGATCAAAAGAATAGCGTGCCATGGAAGTTTGGTACGAACTCAGTGCAGCTGAAGAAAATTACTGCCTACTAAAAAGTTTAGAGATTTTATCAAAAAAAAACATTACTTATTTGATTTTCTTTAAGTTTTAATGCAGTGGAACAAAATGGCGACCTATCAAAATGTTTTTGATAGGCCTGTATCCGTAATGATACTTTCCTCTTATAAAAAAAAATTAAAATAACTTGCTTTATTTTATTTTAAATTAAAATAAAATTGTCCAGAAAGAATAAATATATAAACGTTAAGGAAAAAAATGTAAAATAATAAGAAGATCCATGAAATATATGTATTCAAAGAGAGGAAAATATGTGGTAGAAAAAATCAAAATGGTAAACTATTGCATTAAAAAGTAAAAAATAATATTTAGCATTTGAAGTTAAATCGTAAAGCTATAGAACAGCTCCGTCATTAGCTGGCAGTTGGTCCAGTACGTTATCGTACTGGTCATTCTGACGTTGGTTCCGGCGAGCCAGGTTCGAATCCTGATTGGTGCATACCGACTTTTCTGCAGCCGATATTAGTGGCAATAAAATCCAACACAGACAAGTGTAGCTACTTCATGCACCAAACAACTCACCCTGATTGACGCTGAATGTGGGTGGATAAGGGTTGCTAATGTAAATACACACTTGTCAGTCTGTAGCTCACTGGATAAAGATCAAAGGCTATACCGTAACCCAAGTGTTGACCGCTCGAGGGGGGGTGTAGGCCAGGAACTAAAAAAGTGACCGAAGACCCTGATTCGGAACCCACGTTAAGTCCCGTCTGGATTGGTCAATCCCATGACGAAAAGGAGACATTAGAACGAGTTAGCAAGCAAAAACCCCACTATCACTGAGTGTGATGATGTCTGATGCCTCAAACTTTTAAGAGAATGTTCAAATTTTCAAAAGTTCTAAGTTTATATAAGTTTAATAAGTATATACTAGCGCCTTTGATTGGTGAGGGTGGGGTTCCTCTGTAGTTTCAAATGGTATACCGGGCATAGTTCTAAAACAGTATTCTTCTGAATTGGCTCTTATCCTCAAAAGGTTATTCCAAATGTCCTATAACAACGGCATTTTTTCTAAAAACTGGAAATCTGCTCGTGTACAGCCTGTTTCCAAAAAAGGATCCAAAACTCTAACTACATACCCATATTCCTTCTCCCTATTATGAGTAGGGTAATGGAGAAGTATATCAATAATGGTATTTTAAATTACCTTGAAAGGTATAAACTTATACACGACAGGCAATAGGGCTTCCGCCACCAAAGATCCACAGCTGAATTTCTTACCTTCGTAACACGTAAGCCCAAATTATTGCCCTCGACATATCCAAAGAATTTGACTAAGTCTGGAATAACGCACTTCTTAACATACTTCCTATGGTCTTCCTCCAAAACTTTGTACTTGGATTGCCAGTATTCTTTTCAACAGAAGTATTTCTGTAGTAGTTGACGGTCACTAATTAAACTTTCACTAAATCAACGCCGGCGTTCCACAGGGTTCAGTGTTGGCACTTACCCTATTCCTCCTATACATCAATGATCTGCTTTCTTCTAACAGCAATCCTATTCACAGCTATGCTGTCGATACAAAATTTCCCACCCAAACCTGTCTCCATAACTGAAAATGATGATAGGCGTAGAGTAATGACTTTTTCCCTAACAGAGGACCTCATTAAAATCGTAGAATGGGGAGCAAATAACCTCGTCCAGTTTAACGCCGCTAAGACAAAGTCTTGTTTACTATCTCAAAAATTATCTCCCAGTACCCACAATATTGAAATGAACAATCAAATGCTTGAAGCCAAAGATTCCTTTAGCCTAATTGATATCACTTTTCAGAAAGATCTTCGCTGGCATGTTCACATCACCTGAACTGCCACCGCAGCCACGAAGAAATTAGGTTTTCTTTTCTACCAACTTGTTTACCCTTTACACTTCGGAAATCAGACCCTGCCTTGAGTATTGCTCGCATATATGTGAAGCAGCATCTCATTCAATCCTTAATATCCTTGACTCTCTCTAAAGAAGGGCTATAAATATAATATAAATAAAATTTATACTCCGATATGAGGTATATAAAGGAAATTGATTTTTGGACTATTAGAATATTATAATGAGAACCCATAAAAGGGAAGTTTTAATTGAAAGAAAATTTTAATTATTAATTTAATGATTAATAAATTAATCATTAAAGCCATAATAAAAATAGACACGTATTTCGCCTATATATCAGGCATTGTTTTTATTTCATTTAATTATATACTTATTTTTTAGCATAGGATTGTGTTTTTGGTTAAGCCTGGTTAGACCCAATGTTTTCGACTAGGTATTCATTAGGATGCCCCTAGTTATGGCAAAACATATAATTCAGTCCAGTGGGTCAAATGTAGCAACATATACCTGTTAAACGGCTTCTAATTAAAGAAATACTACTTAAACATGTTCTTAACAGTGATATGCAGATAAACTAAGCTTGTTAATATATTAAATAGTATATAATATACAGGGTATTTCTTTATATCGCTTACATAGTTAAGGAGGTTAATCATTACTTCATTTTATAACTAACAGTTCCTATAAAAATATGTCCCAAATTGCTTCTTTTTCAAGATACAAGGTGTTAAAATTATAAATATATTTATATAAACGGCTATAATAAGC
This sequence comes from Kuschelorhynchus macadamiae, assembly GCA_030620095.1. Classification (NCBI taxonomy): domain Eukaryota; kingdom Metazoa; phylum Arthropoda; class Insecta; order Coleoptera; family Curculionidae; genus Kuschelorhynchus; species Kuschelorhynchus macadamiae. The sequence continues at coordinate 1,592,089 of JAUTXW010000961.1, read as the reverse complement.
TGTTAAGAAAATTATACAGGGTGTAAATTTTTTTCGGGTTACGTCCCTTTTGATCGCCACACCCTGACCTAGTTTGGTACGACTATCCCGTGGATTTTTTTGGAATCTAACATCGTTTTGAAGTAATTCCAAAAATAAAGTTTAAAACATAGACATTTTTGTTAATTTTCAGCTTGTAATTTAGGTAATAAAAAGCTGATGATAAAACCATTAAAATATCCATTATTTTGAACACATTTTTCTAAATTATTTCAGAACGGTTTTATTCATTAAAGAAGTCAAAGAATTTGTAAAATAAAGCAGGAAATCCCATAGTAGTAACACATTAGGTCAGTGGGGTCAGAGAAACCTTTTTGGGGCGATCAAGTATGTCCTGGCCCGAAAAAAGTTACACTACGTTTTTTTTTTTTCAATTTAGTATGGCCTATTTATAGACATTAATTGCGGTTTATCAAAGCCAAATTTGAATCAAATATCTTTCAAAAATAAAAAAATTAAAAATATTTAAAACCAATGGCCTGTATCTTGAAAATGAAGCAATATAGAACATAAGCGTATCAGAACTTTTAATCATTAATTAACCTCCTTCAGTATACGTTCGAGACATCCTGCATACTGTACTTTAGGTTTGAAGATACTAGAAAATACCGATTATAGTGACATATAACAAAGGTAAAGACATATTTCAAACTTTGCCTAATTCACATTAGGTAAACCTAGGTTTGATGGATTACTCTGCATTACTTCTTAACAAAGTTGCAAACTAAGTTTTAACCTGTATGCTGATTTAAAACAAACTTACCTCTTTAAGTCAGATTTTTTTTAAGTTTTATATTAGTTAATTGTTGCATTTTTCTTAGTTTAAGTGTAAGCACACCCTTTACTTATACGTCACGTCTGTAATTTTTGAGTAAACGTGCCATATTTTGGATACTAGATTTCAAATAAATCCAGGTAACTTGATAACGTTTCCCGATTTTTTTAATTAAAAAAAAAACGTTATTTGCTCAAAAACTACAAAAGCAAGGTATATGTAAACTTAATATCTAAATGCTACAATACTGTGAAATTATTTTTCATTTGCTACTACCCTTATATAATAATCTCGATTTCAACCTCAAGTGTGAAAAATAGCCCTACGTTAACAAGAGATAAAAAATGTTCAGCAATAAGGATTGAGAAAATGGTCCCAATTTAAAATATTCGGCTAAAAGAAGAAAGTAATTAAGAAAATTTATTTGAAAATGTGGATTAAATGTTTCATCTTAAGAAAAGTGAGCAGTTAAAAAGGGCGTATATTTAATTAACGTTTGCTTTAAAAACTGTATTTGACAAGATTCAGATAAAGCTTACAAAGAAGAAAATACTTTGTTACTTACCTGATAAAAGAGAAGTATTGTAATCGTAAAAAAATCACCCTCATAGATTTTTTTTAGATTTTTCTGTCTGTCTGTCTTTAGGTCTGTCTGTTCGCGGCATAGCTAAAAAATACTTACACGATTTACTTCAAATTTTGGTCAAAAATTAAGGGTCATATGGGGATAATCTGGTAATATTTAACTACTTATTTAACTTACGTCAAATTGTGCACAAAAATCAAGTAGTATGTAGGGTAGGACTTAAATGGTCAAATTTTGGTACGAATCCAAGATGGCGAATAACATATTTAAAGATTTTGCCTGAAAAAACTATTCAATGGATTGATTTCAAATTTTGTGCAATGATTATTGGTGATATAGAAATAAATTTGTATAATTGTGGTACGAATTCAAGATGGCCAAACAAAATGGCGTCAAAATAAACTGTTTTTATTCGTGAAAAAAATCACCCTTTTACATGTTTTCAGGTCTTAGCGTCCCTAAATGCCAAATATTATGTTTTACAAATCCGTCTGTCAGTCAGTTCGCGGCATCGCTTAAAAACTACTTACCCAATCGACTATATTATTTTGGTCAAAAATTAATGGTCACATAGGGGTGACCTGGTAATATTTTAGTATAAATCCAATATTAACGTAACCAGATCTCGGCCTAGTGAAATATTAAAAAATTAGTACTAAAAAACTAATTATCCAATTTACCTCAAATTTTACACAAAAATCAATTGTTACATAGGGATGAACTAGTAACATTTTGGAATAAATCCAGGATAGCAAATCAAAATGACGGGCAAATAAAATGCTTAAAAAACAAAGTAAAAAAATCTTGTTCGTTTAAATTATGCCCAAAAATCAAATGTGGCATAGGTATAGACTTGTAAATTTTAGTAGGAGAATGTGGTAAATATATATATATATATATATATATATATATATATATATATATATATATATATATATATATATATATATATATATATATATATATATATATATATATATATATATATATATATATATATATATATATATATATATATATATATATATATATATATATATATATATATATATATATATATATATATATATATATATATATATATATATATATATATATATATATATATATATATATATATATATATATATATATATATATATATATATATATATATATATATATATATATATATATATATATATATATATATATATATGTGTGTCTGTGTATGTTACTAAATTACTATCTACCGAATTAAATTGGAACACACTTCTATATTCCTAATAAAAGGAAAGATTGATAACGAAGGAAGTTCCGGGTAAACGAAATTTGCCTATTTTTTTTATTGGATTGATGCCGCTAGAAAATTCTTTACATATCAAATAGGTTGTACCTTAAACAGCCTGGCAGGCACACCAATAATTTTAGCCTGAATGGCTGATAACTTACAATTACCGAAAAAACATTTTAATTACTAATATGGATTAAGCTTGGATATTAGTTATCAATTAGAACCGGATATAATTAGAATCTTGAACTATGTCCCAGAAGGTTAAAGGCAAGCTATCCTCATAATCTCCCACATTTATGAGATTTAACTAATTGCACAAAATATTAGATTACCTGGAAGGGGAAAAGCTTAGAATTCACCTTGGAACCCCCTTTCCCTTGATTTGCCTGTAGGTTGATTATCCCAATTCCGAGGGACCCTTTATTGGATTAGTGAAAAGTCTCTATAGAATATTAGTGGGCTGAGGGCGTTTATCAAATGACCATACTATTCTTGAGCACAAAAAAAGAACTTAAAATAGGAAGTAACTGAGTGCGGTTTATTATATTGAAGTTAATTAAAAGTTTCAAATACAATGCAATGAACAACAACGTGTAATGTAGTTACATTTTCAGGTAACTGTGGAGTTTAGTGCTATTTTGACAGATTATTTTCTATTTAAATTTTAACATCATACATAAGATCCCGGAAAGATTTATTCTTAAGCCGCATTAAGAAAAGTTTAATAATATTGTCGCTTTTCTATGTGGAAAAATAGCAGGGGAGATAATGAAACCACCGGATCTAAATTGTGTAGATGATTTTATATGCACATTTTTTAATGGATGTTGTATGTATCAAGCTAACACTTACAGATGAATCTCAAAAATGTCAAATACATAGACCTAACATGAAAGATCTAATAAAAACAACTATAAGCCTACGTTATCAATGGAATTATCTACTTGAAATTAGAATTTACCTACGAAATTTTAACGTAGAGCGGGAAAAAATTTCGTTAGTGAAAATACAATTTAAAGTTCGTCCCTATTAAAGCTAATTTACTCTGTTTAAATTAAACTGAGTATCGAAAGAAAAATAATAATTTTTAATATTTCACTATTATTGTCTTAGGAAATGATTTAAAAGTGTAAAAGTAGATACTAAGTAGATATATATACTATGTATATTTTATCACTTGCATAATGCAGTACTAATATTATTCTAATATGCATTAAGAATAAAAACCTTCTTTGTATGTACCAAACTATATAATATATATATATATATATATATATATATATATATATATATATATATATATATATATATATGTAAAGATTTAAGGCTTGGATTTGTGTTATGCAATAATTAACTAAATGTATACGTCCTTCAAAATTTACATTTAATCAAATATTCGATGATACACCGTTCATTTCTATGTAAATTCTATTTTAAGTATTGTGAACATATGCACTGATAATATCTCGATGTTTTTAAAATATGTAGATAAAGCCTATTACAAAACGTTTGTAGATTCTTATAAAACGAACGATATATTTGTTAAGTTAAGAAATCGTGAAAAAATCACCGAGATTTTTTCAGATCTTTACGTTTCAACCATTAGTTCATTCGTCCACATATTGTAGATGTCCTAATCGTTGCTTGGCCTTTTCTTGCAAATAATTGAAGACTAAAAAAAGTCCTCCATATTTTACATAATAAGCTTAACTAATAAGCTGCTATTCCCCCTCTTGTCCACGCCTAGCGGGGGCCTCCGTCGTATGTTGTCCCTACGACAATTCAATATTAAAGCTCCGCAAAACCTCGCGCCAGCTCTGTGCTGGGTCGAGCGACGGAGTCTGGGGCTATAACGCCCATAGCCCTACCCTTAATCCTGGCCTAAAGAAAGACAATACAAAGAAAATGGTTATACATGTCAGGGTGAAAAAATCAACTACTATGCCTAAACTAAACTGCTCGCCAAAAGGAACGGCAGAAGGTTTTTTTTGACATGCTATTTAAATGTCAGTGGTTCTGACATTTCTTAAATAATTTTATTAAGCTTTTCGGATTCTAAAAGTGCGTTTTATGTAAAATTAGCGGCGGTAATATTATATTCTATAACAAGTATCGATATCTTTACTGTTTTTACTAACAATTATTATGTTCGTGCGTAAAAGTTGCGCCCCGTGGATTCTTGCCTGGAGGAAGGTAGTGAGTAATATAAATCTTTAGTCATTTTCAAAAATTGTCGTATTCAGAAATTAGTAGCGAATATTCAGAATGTTCTTCATACTAGTTTTAAGTATAGAAGTCCATATTATATAATTTTATTCCAAAATTTTTCAATATACAGGGTGACAAAGTCTTTCTTCTTTTTTTTTGGTCTTTTTTTTTTAACTTAATATTCTACATTTTTAAAGAGAATTGAATAAAACATGAGCACTGACATTTGGAATAGTCTACAGGGTGATAATTTTTTGGCGTCTTGACCTCTTCTATCTCCCCAAACTTTATTATGTGACAATGCTGATCCAACGCAGTAGCTCCGTCAAATTCCCCCCTCCACGTAGAAATGTTCTTGACTCTTGCAGTTTTTCGATATTCGGCACCATTTGGTAGATTGGAAGGAAAAAAAGCGAGAAAAAGCCTATTAACGGCCTTTGGACAGAGAATTTTAACCGCACTAATTTAAGCATGCACATTCATTCACGCTGATGAAACTTGTGTTAATGCGATTAGATCTATTGACCGGTGATTTTGCAGGAGAAGCGCGCCCGTCTGGAATTTGACAAGTTTGCATGGAGGCAGTTGTAGACGTGAAATAATCACCCTCCGAGATTTTTGTAGATCTTTGCGATTTAGGGTCCCTGGACCCCGAAAAACATGTTCTCCCATTTCCGTCACCCTGTTGGTCTTTTGGTTTGTCAGTCTGTACGCAACATAGCTTACAAGCTGCTTTATAAGTTAGGCTCTATAATGTTAATTCAATACTTTAACAAAAATATACCATTTAAGTGTTTATCAAAAAAATGGCCTTTAAATTTTGAAATAATTAAGAAAAGGCATGTAGACGACGAATTTATCAAAAATAGATGCTTTATTCAGATTTGGTTATATTGGGTAAATAGAAATAGCTTTGAGTTAAAATTTAAAAAAAAATGAAATCGACTTCAAAAATGCTCTAAAAAGTGAAAAATATTTTATTCCACCTTGAAAATTCGCTAGACTTATTCATAACTATTTAAACACAAAAATATAATCATGTATTCAGTCAATTCGGTGTTTTGATTGAAATCGGTTTAATTTTTTTATAAAATTTTTTATTCCATCCTTTTTAGGTTTATCTATACGAGTTTTATTGTAAAAATCAGGTTTAACGGATAGTCCACCGCATATTATTTTTTTCTTAATATTTTCTTGAACGCGTAGAATCGAGACGAGAGAGTAGTATATTAAAAAACTTCTTGCAACATATCTCGGTGCAAAAAACAAAATGGCACCATTCCGCCATTTTTAATATTTTTTTAATATTGTTGCTATGAGACCACTCTGGCAATATTCTGAATGTCGCTTCAAAATTTCATCCATATTGGTCAAACCAACGCGGAGTAATCGATGTATAAACATAAAAAAAAAACAAACAAGATCATTGCCGGAGTGGTCCCACAGCAGGCATATTAAAAAAATGTTAAAAATGTCGGAATGGTGGTCCGACATTTTTAACATTTTTTTAATATGCCTGCTGTGGGACCACTCCGGCAATATCCTGAGCGTCGGGATAGCAAAAGAGATACCTTTTGTCAAAAGGGATTGCATGTCCATTCCAATATCAATCATCAATGCTTGTTTTAGTTTGAAGAGTATTCAAAAAATTGTAAATTTAGTTATAAAGCTCACCTTTGTCGCCCTTATACCTGTGTTTTTTTATATTAATATTACAAAAGAACGGATAAACGTATTTCAAATCAAAATATATTGGACAACTAGAGAAACATTCTCTACAATTTTGTCTTTGACTCATCAAAATCGGTCGCGAACAAACAAAAAAATACGTACAGGTCGAATTGAGAACCTACTCCTTTCGGTCGTCGGTTAAAAAATAAAAAAAATTTTTTTAATTTTAAAAAAAAAAATGTGGTTTTCTGCCATTTTTAGAAGAAAATATGAGATTTGGCAGATAAAATAAATCACGATATATTTTTCTATTTTCAATTTACTTTAATTTTCAAGCAAAAACTTGCCGCTAACTCAAATTTTACTAAGGTTAATTATTAAAAAAATTATGGAATGAGGACTTTACTGGTCAGACGGTATCTTATCCGATACTCTATGAAATATATAGAACTTGAGGCACTCTGCATCAGATACTATAGTATATGTATGTATTTCAACGTAAAATCTTTAATGTAATTAAACAAATGTTTGATTATCTTACCAAAGTCTATTGAATAAATATAAGTCGCGGCACTCAGCGAAAACCTTTAAATTCCTCTTCATCAGCCCGGACTCGTGCGTCTCGAACTCGCGTTGTAAATTGTGGTTACATTGTTATACCGGTTGGTCTGTTAAAGTACGTAATATTTCTGTAAAATTAATGTTGAGTATTTTTTTTGTGAAAATGGTCTTTTGTTCAGTTGATAGTTGACCTCTAAACATGATAGTGGTTTATCATCTTTCCGTTGTCCGAGGGATGCGTAAAGGTATAAAAAATATGTAGGTATAGTTAATGCACGCACTAGCAAATGTATGAGTACGTTATTGGTGAATATTTTTATATTATATGTTTACAGATGTGAACAATGGGGAAATCAATTAGGGTTTATTGAGAAGATTGCTATGTTCGAATAAGAGTATTGTTTTATAGGTTCAAAACAACGTCTCACTTATAAAGCAGTTCCTACATTGTTTTCATTGTTTTTGTCTAAAACAACAAAAAGCCAGTTCACTATTCATACATTGATAAAAAGTAATAAGTTAAAACTTAATTATAGTACATTGTATAACTAGTAGGAAAAGCCGAACATTCCCAGACGACTGTAAAGATTGACTGTCAAGCCACCAGCCAAGGCTGGCAATACTGTTAATTTCCTAAGACGTATATATATAAGATCCATACTAAAATACCTTAATATGTCAAAAAGTGATAAGTGGCATACCATTATACTAAAAATGTAATTTTCTATGAAAATACAAAGACAAACATTTGGCTTTTAAAAATTGAAATTGGCCGGACGCAGCTTACTTTGTAAGTAAATCCAGATTTTTGTCTTAAACATAACCTCTAAATTTCGTTTTTTAATTTCAAAAGATAAAAGTTATAAGAGTAAGCCACTATTAAGAATCACTCCGTTCTTATTGCCTCAATACTCCCTACAATTTTTTACGGTAATAACTTAATATCAGGGGTGTGCAGTCCATGGAAGCAAGGGAAGCAGTGCTTCCCAACAAAAATTAAAAAACATCTTCTAAAATGTAATTTTTGAAATAGGAAACCATTCATTTAGTTTATATTAAAAATGCTAAAATATTATCTTAATTATCAAGCCCATAACAAATGCGGCCTTGACTCCGACCCAGCTACAATAGAATATCGAATAAAACCTATGCGGGCCACTAGCTTCTCTGCAGCCAAGTCCTGTATGCTCGATTTCCTGTGAATCGAGCCAGAGGTTATTGAACTTTCCACCGGCAGTTTGCAATTTTTGCATTTCAGTCGCGTGCTTTAAGTGCTGTCGGAAGCTATCCTTGGACTAGGTTCTTTGTTTGAACGACTATCCGTGTGTTGTGTGATACGTACGTCGCGTCGTGCATAGTGCGATATGGAAGACAATAATACGGACGTGGGTATGGAAATACCGTCAACTTCGGCTGTCGGTAATTTTGAACGCTGAAAATGTTGGAGAATTTAGTAAGAAGACTGTGTGTGAATGTGTGGTGTGTGTCTTAATAATAAAGGGATTTTCAACATTAAACTTCGCTGATAAGCTTCAAATAATTTCCAAATGAACGGCAAAACAGCCTATGAAAAATTTAACCACAAAGAAGAAAAACTGTATTAGACATTTTTATCCGAAAAAACAATACGAACAATTTAAATGTCTAACAGGGTGTGAAAATATAAGTAAATTATTTCGTTGGCCATGTTTACTTTTTGAAAATGAAAAAGGTCTCTAGAATAAAACTGGTTTTTCCGATTTAAACAATTTCCATAAAGCTGTAAAAAACACGTTATGTCCAAAGCGCATTTACAGGCCGTCATAAAAGAAAAAGTCTTCGGCAAAACCAGAATTGAACAAGCCCTTAATAAACAGTTGGAAATTAGTCACCGCCAACACAATGAACTAGTCGATAAAAATAGGCAAATATTAAGAAGAATATCCATGCTGTTTGTTTTCTCGGACAGCACGAATTGGGATTAAGAGGTCATGACGAAACAAAGGTTTCTTCAAATAGAGGAAATTTTCAAGATTTACTTAGTTTAATGGCTAAATATGATGAGTGCTTAAAAAATCATTTAGAGCAGACTAGCGTTTTTCGCGGAACGTCGAATCGAATCCAGAATGATTTAATTTCCGCTGCTGCAACGGTTATTCTAAAAAGAATTAAGCAGGAGATTGGCGAAGCGCGGTTCATTGCTATTGTTCTGGACGAAACAACTGATATCACTAATTTTAGCCAATTCTCTATAGTAATATGTTAAAACAGGCGGAAGTATTCAAGAGCGATTTTTAGATTTTAAGAATGTGTCCGAAAATCGTACAGCAGATGCATTATATACCGTAGTTTATAACGTTACTAAAGAAATTAATGGAGAGAAAAAATTAGTTGCTCAAAGCTATGATGGAGCTGCAGTGATGGCAGGACAATTAGGGGGTCTGCAAGCTAAAGTTCGAGAAACTTTCCCAAGTGCTGTGTTTGTTAAGTCCATGTTAAGCCAAAAAAGCTTGACCTATTTTGGGAGAAAACGATGACGTTAAATGTACAGCCACAAGCCAAGCGTCTTCGAACAGACAAGGTGGGAGATGTTCAAACATTATACAGACGCCTCTTTTATGAAATAATCGATCAAATTCAGCAACAAATAAACTATAGATTTAACGGTTTAAATGATTTTAAATTCCTCGAGCTCTGCAATTTTGATGCATTTAAGGGCGCAGTTGCAGTCAATTAGCATTGAGAAAATATCGCGTAAAATGACCAAAAATAGGTTGTTTTCTGTGATAGTCTGCGAAGTTATAAAAAGGAATTTGAGGATGAGAGTTTAACACATATCTTTTAAAACACTTCTAAATTAAATTGAGTATGTTGAATTTTTCATTTTAGCCTTTAAAAGTAAAAAAAAAATATGTTTATATGTCTAGTAATTTTTCGAAAACAATAGCGGTACTAACCTTGAGCTTTTCTATGCTCAGAAGTAATTTCGTCAAATTCCAAAATACTTAAATTGGAGAGCATACATATAGGTACATTTCTGAAAAAAAATTGATCCGAAAAACATAGTAGTTTTTTTCCAAACTATCACCAAAGATAATTACTAAAATCTTGGAATGTTTTTGGGAGAATACGTTAGGTTGGCAATTGCAGTTGGTAACAGGTAAAGTTTGAACCCCTACCGCAAGAGGTCGGCCCAAATTTTTCAATATTTTCTAATGGAAGGGAGAGCGCAATGACGTCAAAGAAAATGGAATTCCGATCGCGTGTTGTCAATGACGTCAGATAAATAAACATTTATCTCTCGCATGGTCTTTCGTTTATTTTTTATGAGATTCTAGGGTTTTTCTTTTAAATAACGTTTAGAATATTTTATAACATATCATGTTGGAAAAACTAAGTAATCAGTAGATTTGGGCAAATGGAAAAACATAATTTTTTAAACAATATTTGTATTTTAAGGGAGAAAATCGATCTTTCCTTAAACTATATGGGATATTAAGGAAGAGGAATGTATGTTTAGGTCATATTTTAGTTTGTTACGGTGGGTTCGTGTAACAAATTTTAGTTTTATCTTTTTCTTCAGTTAATAAGAATTCACACCGTTATTGGTTGTTTTTTATCATGTAACATAAAAAAAATCAATCAAACTATTGTTGGTGACAAAAAATTATGCCAAATACTAAATTTTGGAAAGGATTTCTTAACTCAAAATTGTTCTATTCTAAAAAATAGAAATATATAGATTTATTTGACCCTACGCAAAGAAAACGAATTAATGTTTCATATAAGTAGTTAGTAAGGTATACCTAACTGGACATTTAATTTCAAAATAAACAAGTTTATAAAATTTCCTGCATGCTTTTAAACGTCCTCAAATGTAGTTTATCATTTTTATATCGGGTATGCAAAATAGTCCATTGTATAAAAAACAAAATAGCCTTGAGCGGGTGAAAACCTTCTCCATCAAACTGTTAAGAAAATAGGAACAATTGTATAGAATTTAAAAATAAAATAAGTACCTAAATGTACTATAATTCTGCCATAGCACAAAACATGAACAAGCATGTTGTTTCTACTCTTTTTTGCAAAATTACAAACAGCTCTTTATGAACCATGACAAATTATTTTAGCATAAATTAAGCACTGAAATTTATTAGTCATGAAATGTTTTCAGGTATATCTGGGTAGAAGAGTGTTTTTTCTTTATTTTGATTCCAACTTCTACAATTTGTTATAAAGGTCAGAAAAAAATAAATTTCAAATACAAAATTTTAAAAAATATCCCCGAGATTCTAAACATATTTAGCCTCGTTTGAAATCTTAGAATTGCAATGTCAGTAAAATGAAAATTGTTCTGCTTTTACAAAAATAAAAAATTGTTTTGCAAGTTTCTGATGGGATTTTTCTATCTTCTGATACGTCTAAAAGATAGCAAGAGAAAATATAAAAAACTCTGTTTGCGGGTTAGTCATTTATTAGGAAACAATAGCATTTACATAAATGGTATTTATATATTACAATATCATCATATACATTTTTAAGATTAGGAAAATAGTATCTATCTACAGTAATAATGATTTGTTGAAGAAACCAATAGATCTTTTATTTTATATAAAATGTAGTTGCTTAGTTGCTAACAGAACGAACTAACTATGTTTGTAGTCTAATTAATATATTTAAGCATTGATTAGATTAAAAAAATACAATAATTCAAATTATGTGCTCGAGTTGGTTAAAATATAAAATAGTTATGTTTTTATTTTTGAACTACATATATAACCAAAGTTGAAATGAACATATATTTTATTGGTATCCTAAAATAACCCAAGTAAATATTCCTAACTTACAAACCAGTAATTATGTTTTTTTTTTGCTTATAGCATTTAAATAAATAATATGTAAGATAACATTTTAGTAGCAATTGAAAGATATTTTTTGTAGTTTGGCTGGGTATTCATGAGTATGCTATCAAACTGTGGAACTTATACACTACGAATGTATAGTAGGTATATTAAATTATAAAATTCTGAGGATAGTTTGACTTTCTTGGGTGTAGTGTAGTGTAGAGGTAACATTCAGCCTATTCTGAATGGATTTAAGTTAAAACCTCCATACTCGAATACAAAAACAGCCAAAGTCTTAGAAAGAGCCAGTTAATACTTAATATTTATAATATTTATATTTATATTTATTTATATATATATATATATATATATTTATTTATATATATATATTTTATTAATTATTTTCTTGGGCATAGGTGAGCTCATTGAAAAGTAAAACTATAATTCCTATCGACGTTTCGCTCATTATAGTGAGCTTTCTCAATTTTTTTCTTGGAACCATGTCAGAATAAATATCTTGAGAAAGCTCAATATAATGAGCGGAACGCCGATATGAATTATAGTTTTACTTTTCAATGAGTTAACCTATGCCCTTGAAAATAATTAACAAAATATTTATATATGATTAAAGAAAAAAAACACAAAATATATATAAATATATATATATATATATATATATATATATATATATATATATATATATATATATATATATATATATATATATATATATTAGCTATTAACTGGCTCTTTCTAAGAGTTTGGCTGTTTTTGCATTGGAGTATGGAGGTTTTAACTTAAATCCATTCAGAATAGGCTGAATGTTACCTCTACCTTACATATAATATATATATATATATATATATATATATATATATATATATATATATATATATATATATATACAGTGTCCTTGAAAAAGTTAGCATCATATGGGAATTTTTTTTATTAGTTCACTTTCTCAAAATTTAACATAGGTAATAACTTTTGCTTTACTAAGGATGAAAAATGACTTAGAGGGAATAGTCACCTGACTTGTGTTCCCTGCCAGAATTGATATATTTCTTTAAAGAAGTCGCAGAGAAAGGGGTTATTTGCTAAAATAGGAGAAAGTGCTATAAAAAGGTGTTTCTTTTATAGTTTTACATGTCAAATTTTGGTCAGCAATTCTAATTTTCAATTTTTATAACTTTGTACAAGGCACTTAAATATTTAAAAAATAGTTTTAAATTTCGATTATGCTCCTAAATTAGTCAATTACGACTTTTTTGTATGAAGATATCTATTTACTATCGAAAATCTTTAATTAATATAATATAATTAAATAATAAAATCACGACAACTTTGCTTTGCTTAACATACTTTTGAGAAGCAATTTTAATTTTTTTCCAAAAAAGACACAGTTTATGGAATATTTAGGTATAAAAAATTAATATTATGTTAAGGTTACTAACAGAAAACTCTTTTTTTTTTTAAGTTAGACAATTATTTTTTTAGAATTTTCAAAAATCAGGAAAAAGTTAAAAAAATATTGGAATTTTTGACCAAAATTTAATACGCATATGTAAAATTAAGAAATAAACAACTTTTCTTAATACAACTTTTTCATATTTTAGCAAATAAGACCATTTTTCTGTCATTTTTTTAAAGAAATGTCAATTTTGACAGGTAATGCAAGTTTTCTGATGTAAGTCTTTTATAAATGTACTATAATGTAACAAATAAACTTGAAAATCATACCAGTATTGGGGAACAAACAAATTATTAATATAAAGACATGGCTGAGGCAAGCATCGGATAAATGGTCCTTATGAAATGTACACTCCAGAATGCTTCTACACATACCACATGGTATGAATTGGCAAACAACACAAATAAGTAGTAGTGAAACAACGCATTAATACTGAACCACTTACAGTGTATACAAAACAACAAACTCTCAATATAATATGACTATCAGCAACAAAATTGGGATAGCTATGGGGTCACCTTTATCTCCATTTCTAAGTAGAAACTTTTTGTATTAAATATAATTCAAATATATCTACATAAAGAGATCTTATTACTAAATTCTGCACACAACAAACACGCATACTCATACTCATAAGATGCAATAACTAGTCATGGGGATTTACTACAAAAGCATAAACTGTTCTACTAACGATTACAAACTTAACTTAACTAAATCTATAAATTAAAGTATATTTTCCTTTTCTGCTTTCTTCATCGATGTTGAGATTCAAAATTACATGGTCTATTGGCTTGTACAGTTCGTAGCAATAAACAGTTTTCTTGTGATATGGAGTTTTCTTTGTACCTAGAGAAAAAATAACTAGAATTAGTTTTTTCCTTGTTTAGTTCTCTACAATTAATACATACCTAACAAAATAAAAAAATTAAATTCTGTGTCAAAATTAAATATGTTTTATCAGTACTACACAAAAGAGGTCCAAGTAAAATAGGTATAAGTTAATCTTTAATTGTAAAAGCTTTGGAAGTTTTAATTTAATACTAGATAGTAAGCAAATATTTAAGAAGGGTTTGTTGCATTTTACTTTTCTACATATTAGTAATAGGCAAAATACCTTACATAGATTTTTTGGCCTATTATTAACAGTAATGATATAGAACAAATTCTCTTTAATGCTAATTGGTAGGAAAAAAAGACGCAAAAACTAGCTTCATTAGCGAGATGGACTTGATGTAATAATAAAGCCAGAATAATTAAATATTGTTTATATAAACCGAAAAGCATGAAAATAATTTTATTTATAATTTCAACTTAACAGGTGTATTCCATTAGATTCAGGCAAGCCCCAAGCAAATAAAGAAAAGCAAGGGAAAAGTGCATATAAAAAAAAACATGTTTATTTTAATAATTATCAACTGTTGTTGACAGACAAGCTACAGAACTCTCAAAATAGAACAGAAAAAATTTAGCAAGTTCTTTGAAAGAAAACATAATTGAAGTACCACACCTTAGACCCAAAATACTTAAAAAAAATCGACATTTTGTGTATTTTGAATACGTACAAAGAAAAAAATGGTTGGAGATAAAAATAATATTTTAGTTTGCTTTAATATGATTTAAATGTTATCTTTTGAAAGAATAATTATATTACCTGATAATAATAAATGTGGTTTCTTTTTATACTATATTTAATGTTTAGTCAAGTACTTAAAATGTAAAAAGTCTAAATAAACAAACAGAATTTTGGGAATTTAATAGTTATAATAAAAAGTGTTTTACCATCAGGTGTAGCAGCTAAGTGGTTAAATTCTTCATGAATAAAATTGGCATTTTTTGCATTTGGTCTTGACTGTGCGAATTTCTGCCCTGCAACACTCTCTTTTTGCTTTCCATAAAGTGTGTAAGAGGTTTTAAAATGCCTTAGATTTATAATGGAACTGACCAGGTTATTACAGGAAGTGTTATGTCGCCTTTTGCATACTGTGCCAAATACTGAAGCTGTTAATATGTATTTTCTAATTTCTCCCTAAAATGGATTATCCTACTGCCCAACTGTATTTCTTGAAGCAACCTAGAAAAATGTTCATATATTTAAAAATATTAGGGAGCATCTAATACACCAGAGTATTATATAGAAGTATAAATGAACAAAGCCTAACAGAAAATGAACACTATGCAAAAACATACTCGCAAAGAGAGATGTGCCAACTCAATACATAAATGCAATTCAGTTGTCTTACTATATTAAGTTGCCCCAGAATCTTAATACTCTATATAATATATTTCTAAAAATAGTAAAAACTATAGACTTTTGTGTTGTACCTCCCACTACTATTACAGCCAGTATAAGTATAAATGAACCAATCCTACAGAAAAAGCAAGCTATACAAAAATATAGTCACACAGGAAGATGTGTCTACATTTTCTCTAAATCAATACATATATTGCTGCCCTTCAGCCTAAAATTAATGACGGTCAATGTAATTCTTAAGGAGGCAATGTCTAAAGTAAATTCTATATGAAATGCAGTATACTTCAGGCATCGTTGTTTAAAAATCAACTTTTCCTTCTGCAATCAATGTGTTGAATACTATTTCAATTAATAATTTTACTTAATTTCTCTTTTTTTCTTTAATTTCTGCCTTGCGCGAGTCCCTCCAATGCATACCAAAAACAAGCTTAACATTGGATGGAAGTTACAAAATGAAAAACCTAATATTATTGAGATATAGTAAATATAGAGTAAAGAGAGAGAACAAAAAGGCGAGTTTCAAAAAACTGTAGTTTTAATCTCTTGATCTAAACAAAAATAAAAACTTTTTATAAACCAGTGGCATACTTTACTTTTTCTTTAATATGAATTATGTTGCCCTTCCGCCAGACGCCATGAAATGGATAATTATAATCCTAATACTTTCAGCCCCTTATCATCCAATCTAACTTGCAATGCTTGACCAAAATCGTCGTGAAATATATTTAAAATATCTATAAAAAATTATTTCTTTTTTATTAAGACAGCTTGTATCTCAAAGACAAAACAAAACATAGACTATAGGAAACATGTTTATATGAATTCTAATAAAATACGCCAAAGAATGACCTACTTAAAAATGAGCATAAAATTAAGGAACAATGTATATTGTTTTATGTTTTCTCAAACAGTCTCATGTAATATATATATACTATATATATATATATATATATATATATATATATATATATATATATATATATATATATATATATATATATATATATATATATATATATATATATATATATATATATATATATATATATATATATAAATATAATATATATACATGTGTATATATGTACAAAGTGGTGTTAGAATTATATAAGTATCAGTCTTCTTATATGCTGCTAGATTTGTTTTCACATCATCAAACTATATTTCTCTTCATGAGAACCGCTTCCCTATCCTACATATTTTAACGGCCTATATCAAGACAAATTTTTACTTTTTAAATGTGGTTGTAAAACAGTACAACCAAGTGCCCAAAATTATGGAATAACGTTTCTACAGCCACATTTTGCCACCTTGCATTGTTTGCCCTTACAAAACATGTCAGGGCAAACACCACTTGTGCATGCATAATCTTTTTTTTTATTGTAATTTTGTCATGGTTTTAAAATCTACTTGAATCAAACCTTTAAAACATTTTTTCGTAATTCATTTTGGCACATTGTATTAGGAATAGTTTTACTAATATGTGATACTTTCAAATATTTTACTGAAAGATTTCTTAATTTATACTCACAAAGATATCCCTGGAGACTCATCTTGGAACTTTAAACTCTCAACATCATTACCACGCTTCTTTGCAAAACTGGTTGAATATGTATGGCCTTTGTTAATATCATCCCTACAATAAAAGATGCATACATAGTAGTTGAAACTGTTGTAATATTATCTATTATATCCTAACAACATGGTAAACTGACTGGTATACCTATGGCACTTATATGATAATGCCCAGGGGCATACACTTTTGTTTTTGAGGGAACCAAGTGAGGCCCCAAAAATAGAGAGAGCGGTGAAAGAAAAAAAATGTCAGGTGGGTTTTAAGACATACATTTGAAGTGAAAAAATTGAAATAATAAGACTAAGATTCCAAAAAATATATTTTAATATAAAAATATATTTATTTTACTTAGGATAACTTTAAACAAAAATATAAGTAATGTCTATAAAATAGTAAAAGTAATCAGATCAATAAGACTTATAAAATTTTTGGAACATTAAATTGATTAGTTGATATCTCGGTAATACAAGTTGTAGGATATTTTTTCTGGTTTGCAGTTTTAAGCGCATACTTAAATCATGCGTCTTTAAAGCCTTTCACAAATTTAAATAATTCAGGTTATTATGTCTGAAAAAATATTAAAACATGTTAAGTTATTTATTACATTGCGATTTTGACTCTACATATTTAAAAATCCTAAGTTCAATTTTTTTTTAAATATGACATTTGAAAAATGACAATTTGATATTTAGAAAGGCTGTAAAATCAAAATAATTCTACATAGAGCAGAAATTGTATACTCCTACCTCAGTTTTGTATGATCTTTCTTATGGTCCCGTAAAAGGGAAGTATTGTAATCGTGATAAAATCACCCTAAGAGATTTTTACTGATATTTACATTTTAGGGTTCCGGGATCGGAAAAAAAACATGTTTTCCCATTTCGATTGAGATTTAGAAGAGCAGGAATTATGCACTCCTACCTCAGTTTTATATGGTCATCCGTGTGGTCTCGTAAGAGAATTCTGTATGAAGAAACTTGTTGGTAAAGGTGAATTTATCGATTTTTTTTTATCAGAAAAACTCTTTCTTCTATTTAGACTAAAAGCGGATGCTATAAAAAAGACATTCGAAAAGACCTTAAAAAACTAAGCATGTAATAAAAAAAATGGTATTATATTTAAAGAAAATTACCATCGATGTTAGCATCTGAACCTTGTATAGTGTGTATATATAATGTTAAAAAGAAGCAATTAACAATATTACATATTTTAATATTTCTGCTCGTATTTCTGTCTAAAATGATTATTCAATTTTCATTGAATTTGTGTAAAACTTAGGCAGTTGTGTTGTAGGCCAGATTTCTTACCATGTATACTTTTTTTTGCCAAAAATGGATTTAATAATAAACAGGTATTTATTCCTGTGATATTTGTTGACTTGCACGCTGCCTTAACAAATAAAATACCAGTTCTGGATGGCACAATTTCTTTCAAGTTGATAAGAAATATGACAATAGAGAGTAATACCAGTAATACCTGGAATTTTGAACTAGAAACAATTCTGTATTAAAAAAACATGCCAGTTAAAAAAAAGAGGAATACATATTTGGATGCTTATTTACTTTACTTATTTTTGTTACATTTCAGAAATATTTTTAAATATACATATTGGTATAAAACGTAGTGGTGGTATCAACTTTTATTTTTTAAATAAAACATCAATTTCTTCTGGGTTTTGAATTGTGTCCCAGATTCTAGCTATTTGTATATAGTATCTTTACTTGTTTTTGACATTTTGACTTCTGAAAATTTGTATTTTCATATTTGGGGAGGATGTAACATCACAAAACAGATTTCGCTTATTGCAAGAGATAGAAAAATGGTTAAATATAGAAAGTTTTAGGCAATTTCGTTACAAGCCTAATAGCACCTGCAGGCGAATTCTAGCCATTATGTTCTTGAGATATTTAGAAACGAATAAAATATTGCATTTTTAAAATTATGCAGTAACTTTTTTAATCCTAAAGTTTTTTTAAAGTTATAAACATATCGCCAAAGCATTTTTTTGTCTAACATTTTATGGTGCTGTCTTATTTTGAATCTGATGTTTCGTAAATGAGGGGCCATCATCAACTTTTAAATACACACCTGGATTTTTTAATTTGTTTTGTAACAAACCTTTGCATTCCAGAATTCAACGATGTAATGTACTCATACATTAAAAGTATTTAAAATTTGAGGAAATCAAGGTTATCCCTCTCTCTCTAAAACATTGTCTCTTATGGGAAAATCTTAAATATGTGCTGTCCAAATATTAAGTCTGTTATATTATTAGTGTGGGAGGGTCAAATGCTTGTTAAAAAAAATTACATAAATTACCAAGCTTGTAAAAAACGAAAAAAAAAGACTGTCAATTTTACAAGATATGACTATAAATTAAATTTTTCAAATGGGACATCCTGACTATTATATGTCCCTCAAATGGGTCTCTTCTTGCAGATTATAATTATATCTGGTTCGATACCTATTCACTCCACTATGTAATAGTGTTGTCCGTCTCTCTCTAACACACTGCCTCATATGGTTTTTCTTAAATTGATCGGGTGTCTGAAGATAAAGTTATCAAACCAGATATTATATTTATAATCTGCAAGAAGAGTTCCATTTGAGTGAAATATAGTATAGAGTGTGTGCCGAGGTGTGTCCGATTTAAACAATACAACTTATGGTGATATCTTGTAAAATTAATAGTCTTCTGTTTTTCTAATAACCAGAAAAAAAGTTTTAAGTAACCCTACAATTGGTTTTTTGTTCACTCCGATAAGTTAAAAAGTAAAAAAGTTATTAACATTTATAATGCTATCAAGATACACTGATCACACTGTACATACATGAATACAGTAACATACATTAGTACACTTTACACTCAATTACTTGAGAAATGAAAACTAATATCCCCAATTTTTTCTTACTTTTCCAGCGATTCAGTAATCTGTATGTACATTTTTGGTCAAGATTGAAAATATATAAAAGGTCAATTTTTATTTGTTTGTAGGTACAAGACTAAGATATTTAATATGTTACATATGCATAGCCATGCGCAAGAATTATTTTCTCACTAGCAAGCAATGCCTTAGTAAATTAGGTACCGATAAAAAGTTGCTTCCCAATAATTTTCTCTTTGCATTGCATCGTTAAATTGCATCAGCCAGCATTATGGGACTACCACTATGAAAGTATTAGTGTTGCATAAAAAGTGTCTAATTTTATGAGCTTTTAACTTCTACCACAATTATATGACCAACAGGAAATAAGTTTTTATACCTACCGAAATACCCCTGAAGGTTTTAATTTAATTAAATTAATAATACAAAACATATTTAAATTTTACAAACATAAAAACCGTAGGTATTTATGTGAATTTCAGAGAGAATTCACCTCATGTATAAAAATATGAATATGAAATAAAAATGAACCAGAAAATTCTAAAAGAATCGTGTTGCCTAGGTACCTATAAAAAACACATTTATTAGTTTTATTTATTTTCATCATTATTTGAAAACAAAATAGTCTTCCTCCTTCAAAGCTGGGCTATTTTAAGTTTCAAACAAAAGATATGTACTTCAGAAATACATCCACCATGTATCTTCTAAAAAATTACTATAGCATGGACAGATAAAGGTTTATATAAGTAGTCCCAAACGTAAAAAATATGTTGATATTTTTAATATGATGTACTGTAATCAGTAATTGTCCATTTCAAATTCATGAAGGGTCTCAAAATCGAGCACCTATAGTTATATTATTTGAACTTACCTTATTCTGCATTTTCCCAGGATTCTAACTGCAAAATTTTTTGCAGTTCGGCGCCGAGGTCTTGCTGCTCTCGTATTTTTACGCCCTTTACACTCATTACACATATCCTAATTACACAGGCAACACAGGAATTCATAAACAAATATCTAGAAAGCTTAGACACAGTCACAAGAGTGAGAAGTTCTAAACTAAACGTCGACGTTTTAAAAATACAAGTACTAGTTATTTTAAAACACACCTATAATAAACAAACAGGAAATTCTCAACCCAAGACTCAAGCTATCATAAAAATATAAGGAAACCAATATTCCGGGTATTTAGATATTAAAAAAACTGGTTTTTATCGGCAAACACCGAAAGGTGCCGAAAGTCGAAAGGCCTTGTAATTATTACTTAGGCTAGCTGATAAAAAAACAGTCATTAGGGGAGATCATATTTATTATAGTCTGTAAAAGAGGTATTCTTTAACAGCACTCTGTCGTTTTATTTCATTTGGCAACAAAGATAGATATATCAACGAGGCAAGAAATACATGCCATGTGCAATATTTTGAATTTTCTATCAAAAGAATGTAAAACTCCTAAAGTTATTTGCTTGGGATGGAGGGGATACCACAACGTTGCGTCACTGTTAAGCGTTTTCTGAAATATTTGAATTGAATGAAAGTGAAACTACTTATTTGCATAGTATTTGATAGATTTTATGTAATGTTTGTACATAAATATGTTATAAAATTAAATATTGAACGTGTTAATTTATTTATATGGCCTATTTTGGAAAAAATTAAAAAATAATCGGATTCCGACATTGATGCGTCATCTACAGAGTGGCGCTTGAGGTTTGAGTTCGAAAAATGAACACGAGAAATTTTATAGCGTGGATTTGCACTCTTAAAGGAAAAACTTTTCCAGAAGATGCATTTAAATCTCTTCTTCTTCATTATGGCCAGTTCTTCGACCGAGTGTTACTGCGATCTGAACTAAAAGTGATTTACGAAACTGATGACATTAGCGCAAAAAATAACGCTAAGGAACTAATGCAATTTTTAAAAGACAAGGAGCTGGAAGATGCCTACACCGAAGTATCGAAATTGTGTGAATTAGTATTGACAATACCTGCCACAAGGTCATCAGTAGAACGCAATTTTTCAATACTTAAACGTATAAAAAATTTCGTGAGAAATTCAACGGGGCAGGAGAGACTTTCGCATACATCGCTGTTGTCCACAGAAAATAAACTTCTCCAAAATATGTCGGAGCATCGACGTTTTTATGATGACGTCATCCGTTTAAAAAAAACATTAGGAAACCAATCGGTAATCCCAAGAAAAATGGTATATAAATGATATATTTTAAAAGTCTACCTTTCGACACATTCTAGTTTAATGAAAAGGGGAAAGCACTTTTCACTTAATCATTTAATCTTATCAGAGGATCTCTTTTTGGAAGAAAACAATTGGGTCAATTTCGCCTAAATCGGTTCAGAGACGATATAAACGTGTAAGCCCAAAGCTTAATTCAGGATTGTATTCACGGTTACATAAAAATGCTTGGCAGTAAAGGGAGATTACTAGACATTAGTGACTTTATGACTGTGTTGCTTGTTTGAATGGGTTATTGTTTTAACAGTATAGTGAAAAACCTTGCAACAAGAAAATTGTTATTCGTTTTCCCGTTTGATTTTGTCGCTGAAGAATGGCGAACAGAGAATATTAAAGCTATAAATTAAACTGGTCCACTAAAGTATGAATCATTTCATTTTTAAAGTTCTGAAAGTTAAATACGGTTTAAATAATTTTGATTTCCTTTTCGAATGTTGAAGGCTCGATTAGTCTAGGTTTTGTTTGATTTTTGTGACAAATTTATATTATTTTCCATATTTGTATAATTTAGAGAATATCCCAAGAAAGAAAAGACGTATATAAAAATGAAAACTACACAGGAATATCCAAAACCAAAGAAAGCAACGTGTTCTTCTAAGAATTACTTTTTCAGGTATAATCCATAAATTGTATTAAAGATTTAAGTATTAAAAAACCCTCAAAACATGTACAGGCTGTCCTAAAAAGTCGTCGGTCTAGATTTAACACTATATGAATGGTCAAGCTACTGGTTTGTTCTTTTTAAACATAAAACAGATAAAGAGGGTGGATGGTTTCTTTGAATGCCGCAGATACTATCTCTCGCCCGCGCCGGTGCGATTCAGGTGTGGCTTTCATTAAATGTTCGGTTCAACATCATGCCGAAGCTCAGGCCGTAAATCGATTTCCTTGAAACTTAGGCGTTTTGAAGACGGATACTAGTCCTATTGACAGCCAGAAAATAAACGGCGCCGGCGGAGCAGTTATATTGAAGGAGTGGTGACTGTCTGAATCTAGAGGTCGTCCAAGTTGTTCTATCCTTAGTTCAGCCCTTCATAAAAGGGTCAGGCCGCCAGTGGACTTTTCCTCAAATCTTGGGAATTTGTAGATGGTGATGGACTCTAGCTTTAAAATAAATGGCAACGCGATTATCGGGTTAGGGTTGCATATGGTTAAATTCCTTGATGCGGAAATCGTCTCAGACTTGCCTTTAGAAATTAAGGGGCGGTCAGGCTGCCATTAAGTTAAGTGACAATGTTTTTCTCTCAGGATGTATTATTGTAAATTTCAGACCTGCATACTCAACACATTATATTTGGAGCTCGGACATAGAGTGGTGTCATCCTCAGGCGCGATTTCCCAATGCTGTTCATACGTTCACAGGAAAAGACATTTTTTTCAAGTTGTTTTCGCCAAGTGATTTCTTAAGTCAGAGTACTGTGTCTGCTATCTGATTCTGGCAAAACCCGGGATGACAAAAAATTGTTGTTGACTTAACGGTGTGCAAGGCAGACCTCAAATCCAAAGCGAATTCAACTTGGGTGTTCACTGAAGAAAATATGAAAAGGGCGGCTTAAGTAGCCCCCGTATGTCGTTTGATCGTGGCGCGTGCTCCCTCACCTTCGGTCGGCGATGCTAACTGTGGAGTACTTGTAGAAGCGATGCCCGCGGGCTGCTTAAATGATAAATTATTATTTATACTGAAGACGGAATTAAATACACAATTAAACGAAAAATAATTTATTCTACTAAATCCCGAAAGATTAATTTTATTACTATGTAAAATAACCAAATAAGAAATAGCCGTATTAGTATGCACTGATCCTAATAATATTTAGAAAATAAACTCCGGAAAGTAAAAATTAGAAACTTCGTTACACAGAGAAAAATTTCTCCCATACTTTACCACTTGTTGGTGAAGTCCTCGCTCTTTCGCGATAAACTAAATATTTACTACACCACTATCCTAAAAATATCTCTAGATCTTATACACATAATGTTTTCTGCAAGATTTGCCAAAACTAGATGTCTCTTGAAGAAAAATCTGTAGTCATCTGCTGCAAAGATTTTAAAAACTATTGAAAAAGGAGAAGGATCACCAAAATATTTACCCAAAACACAATAATTTTTCTTTTTATTTAAATTTTCGTTAAGGTGTTCTTTCGACTTAGTTTTCCATAAAATTAAGTAAAGAATTATATGCACATAGAATGGGTATCACTGTCTTTTGTTACTAAAAAAGAAATTCTCAATAATTTGACAGACTTTAGTAGAATAATCGGCCTCTTGTGGCTTCATCAGACTTAGCTTGTGGTTTAAATCTTTAAAGAAGTCTCAAGTTTTTCAAAGTTAGCGCGTGTTCACATACGAACGTACATTTTTGTCCGCATACTTTTAACTGTGTGTGTGCTAGACAAATAGTTACCAAATACACGCAATCTTATATTTTTAAAATATCTGATATATTATGCCGCTTTGTTATAAATGAGGTAATTGACCTCCCACCCCCAACTTAAAAACAGGCATTAGAAAATGGTACAGTTATACAAAAACCGTGAAAAAAAAACTTTTTTTATTATTTTATTTCCGATAACTTTTGTCGAATATCCCTAATAACCCTGTATCAATAGTTAAATATCGACGCCATCACAAAAAAAATGTTTTTGTTTATAGCAGTTGAAAAGTTTTTTACAAAAACTGAATTAGTCCTATTTTGATCCTCCCCTCCACCTCCTAGCTTTACCAAGGTTATAAAACTGCGTAAGGAAAATATTTTTGACGTCATGTAGAATATTTGTCAAACTCCTAACCATTTAAAGTCATATTTCGAGATATAAGCAACTTTTGGTATAGAATAATATTTTGGGACGCGTTTGTCAGTTTGTTCAACTGCTTCCTCATAACTAAATACACAGGGTGTCCCAAAAGGTCCTACCAATAATTTAGGAGTATATAGATTTGATTAAAATATCGCGATTAAGCTCTATTTGAATTAGTCCAAAAGTTAATATTAAGAAAGATACAGGGTGATCAAGTTAAAATTTAATTTACGATTTTGTTAAATAATACCCCTAGTTTTCGAGATATTAATACTAATACTAATAAAAATACGCCTTCAATTTTGATGTACATATATATATATATATATATATATATATATATATATATATATATATATATATATATATATATATATATATATATATATATATATATATATATATATATATATATATATATATATATATATATATATATATATATATATATATATATCAAAACTAGAAAATATATAACGCGGCAAGAACTAGTACAAAGGAATTCTTTGGGATGATCGTTAAAGCAATGAAATTTGGCTAACCATAGAAACGTGTTTCTGACTTAAGGTCTTCATCAGTACAGTCAATTAGTTGAAGGACGAGTACAACTAGCGCCAAAGGAATACACAAAACAATACCAGAGTCACCAACAGGAGCAAAACCGACATTTGTGATTACCAAGAGAACATCCGAAATCTTCGCCGGACTTAATACTCATAACCCAAGAGTACTGGTATTGTTTGTGTATTCATTTTGGCGCTAGTTGTACTCGTCCTTCAACTATTTGACTCTACTGATGAAGACCTTAAGTCAGAAACACGTGTCTATAGTTAGCCAAATTTCATTGCTTCAGCGGTCATCCCAAAAAATTCATTTGTATATGATTTGTTAACCCGCAACCCGCCTCAACTTTCATTTTTCTTATGGCCGCAATATTGAATTTTTCGATTTTTGGAAAGAGCCTAAAATTTCCAGTCTAGTGATATTTCACAAGTGCATTAAAGATTTTAGTATCATCGAAATGTTACACTTCCTAAAGTTAGGTTTCAGTTTTTTCTAAGGAGGCCATGATTTAAAGGAATGTTAGCTCTCAATGCTTTTCTAAGGAGGCCATGATTTATCTGCAACAAAATTGGATTTTAACTTTGACGTTAAGTTAAATAGTTGAAAGTATCAAAGCTGTGTTTTAATAAGTAGTAAGTACGCTTTTATCCCAATAAAATCATAAATCTGACACATAAATTGTCAAAACCTATAGAAAATGGCCGGCATTCCGTATTCAAATGAAGAAGAGGTTGACATGTTAGCTCAGTACTTTCAATCATACAGAAACGCCGACGTTACCTCAAGAAGGTATTTGGAGATGTACCCCGAACGACGGCAGCCTCATAAAACCCAATTCAGGAAAATCGTAGTTGATTTAATTAACCATGGTGCCTTCGAACAACCTAGAAGCGGATACAATAATAGCAATGAAAATCGAGACAGAAACATTTTACAAGCTATCAGCGAAAACCCTAGTGCATCGGTAAGAACTGTAGAATAGGAAACTAATGTGCCAAAATCAATAGAACAGAGAGTTTTAAAAAAGAATAAGTACCATCCATACAAACCCATAATAGTACAAGGACTTAAGGAAACTGATTTTTTCGTTTAGTTCTTTAATGATACTAAAAGAGTCTAATCTAATAAAAAAAAGAAAAACGTTTTACTTACTTTTTTGATATTGTGTTACATTTTTACTCATTCATTTTATATTGTAGTTTCGAAGAACCTATAAAAATAGAATTGGGTTCTATAAATTTATTAACACTTTATCTAAATTTTCTGCAGATTTAGCTAATTCTCTAAAATTATTTTGATTGTCTGAATTTAATGATTTATTATTACCCGGGAAGCCTAGTTCTTGCGTTTTGAAAAAAATACTATATTAATCAAATGTCGAATTATTTTTCGATTTTCATTATGATTTATAGAAAGGCGTTCAGCTGTATTTCCGAATAATTTAAATTTTAAAGTGCAAGGGGTTTGTTCTTTTGATATTTTATGTTTTATTAAGGCACGGTGTACATCTTTAAGATTATTATATCACTGAAATAAATTGATTTAGTATTTCCGAAATTAATATGCAATAGCAACAAAATAATTTATTACGGCTATTACTTCCTGCTAACCAAATATGTTTTTCTTTTTCATAATAAAGCTGAATAGGTTTCAACTGTATACATGTATATACGTATATATATATATATATATATATATATATATATATATATATATATATATATTTTTGACGTCACCTGGAAAATTTGTATATGTTAGTGTTTTCTACAATTTCTACATTCTATAAGTCTCCAAATAGTATTATTAATAATTTTTCTTTCCTTTAATTTATACGTGTAGATTAATGGACACCATTCTCTGGCCCACTATATTATCAAAAAAATGAGACCGTGTCCAAATGCAACTCAAAACTTCTGAAACTTTAGTGAATACTGGCATAATCGATACGTGTCATTTCTTTTTTCTTTTTCGCAGTCCATGGTTATTTATCTCATAAATACTCGTATAACGGCCTCCGGGCCTGTTTTATTCCTTGATTAATTATATTTTTCCCCAGCCTCACAGTGTAATTACCCGAGAGGCTATTAAGCATTCCATCAAAATGATATTTTGATTCAGCTAGTTGCAGTGTTGTCGTTAAATTTAAACTGGATTAGACTGATTGATATTTGTATAGTCCTCCTTGGTAAATACAAGCATAATTTAAAAATGAAATTTAATTTCTTTTTGTACGTAAGGAGAGAGAAAGATAAATCATTTTCTTGACATCTAAACATACTTCTATTTGGGGTTTGTAATCAAGTCATTATGAACATCAAATGGAGTTCATAAAAGTACCAGACCTAATCGATTTTTTCCTTTATTTAATATTAGAACACTCCTTTAGACATTTCATAACCAGCTTATAACCACCGATTATGACAGGGCCACACAACTCCGAATAAAAGTGCGAAGATTTTTGAGCAAAAATGCCGTATTCAATAAAAAGCCTTAAATTGACAAGTCTGGATTGAGAGTTACATGTTTAAAAAAACGTATGCCACAAAAAAAATATTTTTTGAAAAAAATGGAACAAATAATTCTTTTAAATGTTACAAATGTATATAAGCATTAAGCAACACATATCGGATAAGTCGAAAACTCGTCGACTTTTCAACGTCTTATTAATCGACGAAGAAAAAATGTCCCTACTAGAACTATATTTTTACTTTTTTTCGTAAAAGGGAAGTATTGTAATCGTGAAAAATATAAAAAAGCATTATTGAGAGACTACTTTGGACTTAAAAATTTGCCAAAAAATGAAGTGTGATAAGGGTAAACTGCTAATCTTTTGTATAATGACGGAACAAAATGGCGTCCTAATGAAATATTTAAAAATTCTGTATCAAAAAACTGCTTATCCAATTGGATTGAAATATTGCACAAAAATCAAGTGTGAAACATGCATAGACTGGTAAAGCTTTAGTACAAGTTCTATATGGCAAAACAAAACGGCGGCTTAATAAAATGTTTAAATATTCGCTAAAATTCCATTTCTTGGAATAAAACCTTTTTATGGACGAAAATAAAAAGGACATAATGTATTATTTAATGGCTATATTTATATAGTTTAAAAGATTTGTGTAAAGTTATTACCAAATAATTATATGCATATACAGGGTGTTTCAAAAATAAGGTAAAATATTTAAGGGGGCGATTCTTGGACTTGGTATACGTAACACTGGTACAAAATGTTGAAGATTTGGGAAACCTTATTATTCAGTCCTGCGAGCCGATTCGTCAAACACTTGGAATCTTTCAGCGCGTACGACACAATGTTTTGCGTCGTATTGAAGGTTGCAAAGGAAAGACACTTTCAACATTTAATTTATTACTAGGTTTGTTTTAAGAGAATTTACCAAGCTTGAATAAAATTAGTTAAAACGTTTTAAAATTATTATTAATAACTCGTTTTTTTCCTTCACATTTTAACACCTTAGAAAATTCGGAGGAAAATCCATATTTTCGGGCACATATCTAGGAACTTTTTTTTTAATCACACAAGGTCTCGCTTCTTCGAATCTTTTACCTTACTTTTAAAACACTTTTTACAAGAGGTCTTCAAAACAGCAAAAAGGCATCTTGTATCAATTTCCACGTTATAGCCATGACTATACAGAGAAATGTTTCTTATTTTTTTACGCGAAAACCATGCGTTGGACGAAAGAAAACCAAGAAATCAAATTTACTCAGAAGTGAATGAGAATTATAAAAATAATTTTTGTTACGAGAAAAAGCTGTGACGTACCATATTTTTCTTTAGAAATATTTTTGTTGTACATCAGATAATGCCTCTTAATAGCTATATACCAAATTTCATTAAAATATCTTGAGTGGTATCAGAGATATTATAAAAAAAATTAATTTTCTGAACACTTTGCCACCCAGTATCTCAAAATTTAAAATATTTAGGACATACGTTCATATAAAGTTTTTTTCATAAAATGAATCCAAGAATCGCCCCTTTAAATATTCTACCTTAATTTTGAAACACCCTATATAGACTTCGTTATATGTACGTAGTGGTATCCTAAACAAGAAAAATTGTGGGTAAAGACGAACTTACCGATTTTCTCCTTAAGATTATCGCAATGTCAGTATTTTTCATAATTTGTTTTTTTTTTGTTTCGAAAAAGTTTATCTTTTTGTTTATTGAAAAACTGTAGACTTTCCAACATTCTGTTGTAAAATGTAGATACATTTTATTTTTAACCTCTTTAAAAAAAAACGGTTTTGATCTAAACGACGATACGTTTACATCTGACTGGTTTGCTAGACTAATGAAGTTTCTGTCACTGACCTACATCGACTTGTCTCACTTCAGATATCATGGAAGTTATGTGCAGCTGCACAAATTTGCTTAGAAGTGAATGAGAATTATAAATATAATGTTTCTTACGAGAAGTGGCGCACCATATTTTTCTTTAGAAATATTTAGTTTAAATCCCGCACGAACGCCACTGGAAGAAATAAAAAAAATGTACATCAGAGAATGCCTCTTAATGCATAGTAGCTGTACACCAGATATATATATATATATATATATATATATATATATATATATATATATATATATATAGACATTTTATTTTTAACTTCTTGCTCTAAACGACGACGCGTTTTTCAAGGTCCTCTGCCATTTATATATATATATATATATATATATATATATATATATATATATATATATATATATTCTAAACATCTAGGTGGTTTGCTAGACTAATGAGATTTCTATCAGTGACCCACATAGACTTGCCTAGCAAGATATCATGTAATTTATGTGCAGCACCAAAATCGAGAATATAAATTCACTTTGATATCGTTATTAGGACAGAAAACAAATAACTAAAACTCCTATTTCAAGAAGTTTTAAAAGGTATGTTCAGAATGAAATTCTAAAAGTGCGACTATAAACATTTGACGAGTTGTGTTTAGAAATACATTTAAATAAGTCAGGAATAATGAACCACATTGAGCGAAAAACTAAATTTAATGTTTTTGCAACAATTTTGGAACAAACAAATGTAATAGGAAAGCAGACTAGAATGTTTTGTCGGGTGCTAAAGTATTTTTGATTTCATCATCGATCAAAAAACGAACTTAAAAAAATCAAAAATAAATGTAAGGCAAAATAAACATAGAACTCCAAATGCAGAGATTTAAAACCATAACAATGTATTTTTTATTAGCAATAAATCACAATACTTATTATGTATAAATAATTTAAAATAGTATATTAGATACCTAGGTGGAAAGTGTTTCATTCGTGTCAAGAGAAAGTACCGTTGCTCGTGACAGGAATGAAACCTTTTCCCCGATGTATGTATACTATTTTATTTATAACCATACCTTTTAAATGCAAATGACGTTTTTTTTGTGACAAATAAAACTATGTGAGAAATTAACAATAAGCTTCGCACAATCAAATTGACATTTTAACAATGGTTACTATGATACTAAACAAGTCAAGCATACAAACTTAAATTAATGCATTTTTGATAGATTGTCATCAAAAAAGTGTTTTCGGAGACAATGAGCCAGTCAGAAGAAATCATTTGTACACCTCCCCAATTGAGATAAGCCGCGGAAAGTTTGGAAAAAATTAAATAAACGAATAAAATTGAAACATTTTCTTTATTTCATCCGGATAAATGCCAAAGTCAGAAATAAGTTTCTTTTATACTTTTAAAATGTCAGAAATATCAACATTCCATACCTTGTTGTAAATAAATACTTTTTTTAATGTGTTTAAAAAATATATATAAAAAAATATTTTAAAATAATTATTGCTATTTCGTGTAAAATATAAGAGGTTAAATATTTGAGGCATCTATATACTTTTCTATTTCCTACTCAAAAAAATATTTTCTTTTTAATGGCCCTGCCTAACAGATTGCCATTTCCAGATTTCAACACTGACTGAAACTTCAGATGCTTCGTGCAATCGAAGGCGAAACGTCGGATAGTAATTCCAATTTGACACGGTCTAATCTAGAAAACCCTGGCTTAGTTTAAAGTTAGATATTTTTATTCAGTTCGTCGAAAGAGCCAAGAAAGATATTTGTTTGTCATTACAAAAAGTATTACCATACATCAATAAAACAAAATATAAAATTTATGAAATAATTGTAAAATCAATTTACACTAATGTAAATTAATGTATTATTTTCAAAAAATACTTTGTTTATTTTTGTAAATTCTTTCAAAATATTTTTAAAAAATTAACGACAATACTGATTAAAAAATATCTAACCTGCCCGCCATCTTTTATTTTAAAAATGACTGAATTATTTCTTAATTAGCAGTTAATTAGCTCGTTATGAACAACAAATTATAAAATTTCTATCACCGATTTTGGAAATATAAGCAATCATTTATTTGGCTTGCAAAATATGTTATGTCCTCTAGTTATTTGGGCTTGCGCGGTATAAATATAAAAAATATATACAGGTATGCGGAAAGTAAGACTAAGGTCACATCTAGCGAAACCAAAAAAAAAGTTCTTTAAAAATTTCTATTTTAATGACAAAATTACTTTTGACCTAGCCGGATCACTGTGAGACGTCGCAAATGTCACAAAAACGATTTCTGCAACATTTTCCCCAAGTTACGTCCCCTATACTGTTTAGGTTGCATTTATATAATTTAGACAAGAGAAACATATAAATAGAGGTAAAATGTAAAATTGCGTTACTGTTAGTCTGTCCTCGATTCCGAACGTTTGTTTCATTTTTTAAAATAAAGCTACGTAATTTTTAAAAAGTGCTTTCCGCTCGACTACAACGTAACTGGCGCAGTCGGTAGGATAGTGAAACGTGACAAAAAAACACGGTTTTTTCCAAAAATGTATTCACTAAACCTACAAAACAAGACGAATCGAAGAACCCAAAATTCAGAAACCGATTGGAAGAGAAATAGTGCCGATCTAAGACGGCTTTCAAGAGGAAAAATCTGAAAAGAATTGAGAACCTACTGGGAGCAGATAGTGCCGATCTAAGGCGACTTCCACAAGGACCATCTTCAACGGGGAACCCGACGGAAAGAGATGAGACAGCTAGCACATCACCAAGAACCACTGGGGAGGACAAAAATCGCCGATCCAGCAGTTCAACTGGGGAGGACAAACATCGCCAAACCAGCGTAGACTTAAGGACCTAGGATAAGGAAGAAACAACAAGAAACCAACAAGAAAACCGATGAAACTCTTTTTTCTTCTAGTATTGTAAGTCGAAAACATTTTTTTTTACCAATTTTTCATATAAGTAATTTTTTCATTTTAGTAACAAACAACGTAAATTTGAAATTTATTTTTGGAAATACCCATTTTATTTTGAAACCATTTTATTTGCAACATTTTATTTTTGTGTATATGTAAGTGCATATATATATTTTTGCGTATAACCATATTTTACGTATATCCATATTTTTGCTTAAAAGTATATATTTTATATTTAGTGTATGTATATATATATATATATATATATATATATATATATATATATATATATATATAAATCGCCAAAATTGAGCTATTTCGAGAATTTAATTTAGACGATCTAATCGACTCTATAAACGATCTATCAATTAATTCTGGTTCAACTGACAATAAAACAAAAAATAAGAAAATGGCAACAAACTATACTCTTTTCCGTTATCAAGCAGATAATGTTCCAAATTTTGATGGAAATCCAAAATTGTTACAAAGATTTATAACAGCCTCTGAAAATTTATTAAAAGCTTTTCAAAATGTAAATAACGTAAATGATCCTATAAACATTTGTCTATTTGATACCATATTAAGTAAATTAATAGGTAGAGCCGCAGAACTTATTGTTTCAAGAGCTGAATTAAATAATTGGAATTTAGTTAAACAAGCCCTAATAAATACTTTTGCGGATCAAAGATCTATCGATTGCCTTATTCAAGATTTAATTAATTTAAAACCTTATAAAAATGAACATCCTTTAAATTTTGGTATAAGAATTCAAGATTCTAGAAGTTTACTTTCGGCAAAATTAAATGCTACAAATGAAGACGCCGCAACTAAATTAATTAAGATTACTCATTATGATGAATTCGCTTTAAAAACATTTATACCAGGTTTACCGTACAATATGCAATTAGTCATACGTTTAAAAAATCCAACTGTGCTTGAAGAAGCTATGGCCTTTGTGCGTGAAGAAAAAAATTTTATTTATTTTAAAAATGCTCAAATGCAATTACCACAAAATAAATCTGTACCAATAAGTATTGTAAATTTTACACAAAACTTACAAAGACCTATTTTTAATCAACCTAGACCTTTTATGAGAACAAATTCTAATTTTGCTCGAAACTCTATGAGAACTAGACAAGTAGAACCAATAGACACAAGCTCTGGTAATACTATTTTAAACAATAATTTACAAAATAAAAATGTAAATAGTGAACTTTATAACCAAGAAGTTTTACAGCAAAATACCACAAATGATATTCAAAATAATGATTATGCCGATAATCAAGGAATATTAAATTTTGAAAATATTGATTATGCTGATAATCAAGAAATATAGAATTTTGAAAATCCCTATTATGAACAAAATGATATATATATGCCAAATTATATCGATATGTGCCAAGAACAAGAATATGACCAAGAAAATACCGAAAATGTAAATTTTTCGAAACCGAGCCTGAACAACAATATGAGATAGTAATTCTAAATAACTATACAGCTGAATTACCGTATATTTATATTCCCGAATTAAATGCAAATTTTCTATTAGATACAGGAAGTACTCGAAGTTTTATAAAACCAGAAATTGCTTACAGATATTTTTCTAATTATATTGTAAACGAAATTTTTCAAGTGCAAACCGCACATGCAACGTCCTTTCATAATGAAATTGCGACCATTCCAATATTTCCGATATTTAAAACTCACGGAGAACATACATTTTATTTATTCGATTTTTCAGACAAATTTGACGGATTAATAGGTTTAGATCTTATTATGCAACTTAATGCTAATTTAGATTTTAATACACAACTTTTGCAATAACCCTATGTTGAAATCCCTATACGTTATTTAGGAAAAATTGAAAATAAATTTTCACCCAAAATGTTAAAAGAAAAATTTACTTATATTATACCACCAAGATGTATTCAAAAAATAAAAGTACCTGTGAACATCACAGAAGGAATAGGTATACTTGATTACCAAAAATTCGGATATTTAGAAATTCCCGAATGTTTAATTGAGATAAAAAATAACCTTACTTATGTAACTGTTTTAAATTCCTCAGAACATCCCAATAAATTACAAATTCTTGAACCCCTAGATGTTGAAAAAATAAATGTAAACGAACTCAATTTCGTAGATTACAACCCTAATGAACAACCATATGATAAAAATCTAGATAATCAATTAAAAACTAATTTAAAAAACTTAAGACTAGATCATTGCAATTACGAGGAAAAACAAAAAATTCGTAAACTATGTTTCGAATATAGAGATATTTTCCATTGTGAAGGAATACCCTTAACTTTTACAAATGCTATTAAACATCAAATAAAACTAATTACAGATACTCCTATTTACACTAAAAGTTATAGATATCCTGAAATTTATAAAAAAGAAGTTAAAGATCAAATTTCAAAACTTTTAGCCCAAAATATAATAAGAGAATCAAACTCTCCATATTCATCTCCAATTTGGATAGTTCCTAAAAAGCTTGACGCTTCAGGAAAACCAAAATATCGTTTAGTTTGTGATCTAAGACGTATTAATGACGTAAGTGTAGCAGATAAAATGCCACTACCAAATATTAACGAAATTTTAGATAAACTAGGTAAAGCACAATATTTTTCTACAATAGACCTTGCTAACGGTTTTCATCAAATCGAAATGTGTAAGGAAGATATTCCCAAAACAGCATTTAGTACAGATTTCGGACATTATGAATTTTTAAGAATGCCCTTCGGTTGAAAAAATGCACCCGCGACATTCCAACGCGTCATGAACAATATATTAAGAGGATTACAAGATGAAATATGCTTTGTATATTTAGACGATATAATTGTTTTTAGTACAAGTCTAGATGAACATATTTTAAAACTAAGAAAAATATTTAATCGATTAAGAGAAGCCAATTTTAAAGTACAGTTAGATAAATCTGAATTTTTGAAAAAAGAAGTCCAGTATTTAGGACATGTTGTAACACAAAACGGAATTAAACCAAATCCTGAAAAAATTTCAGCAGTAAAAAATTTTCCTATACCGAAGACTCAAAAAGAAATTAAATCATTTTTAGGCTTAATAGGATATTATCGCCGCTTTATACAAGATTTTGCTAAAATAACAAAACCAATGACAAAATGTCTTAAAAAGAACTCTAAAATAGAGCATACATCAGATTTTGTAAATGCGTTCGAACA
Source organism: Kuschelorhynchus macadamiae (assembly GCA_030620095.1). NCBI lineage: Eukaryota > Metazoa > Arthropoda > Insecta > Coleoptera > Curculionidae > Kuschelorhynchus > Kuschelorhynchus macadamiae. Next base: position 1,555,898 of record JAUTXW010000961.1, on the reverse strand, counting down.
TTGTAAAAACTTATTAATCAATTCACCGATATTACAATATCCTGATTTTACAAAACCATTTATATTAACTACAGATGCTAGTAATTATGCTTTAGGAGCAATTCTATCTCAAGGGACAATACCCAATGACAAACCAATCGCTTACGCATCGCGTATTTTAAATGAAACTGAAACTAGATATTCGACTACAGAAAAAGAACTTTTAGCCGTAGTTTGGGCATGTAAATATTTCCGACCTTATTTATTCGGAAGGCAATTTTTTATATATGTTGATCATAGACCATTAGTATGGCTATTTAATCAAAAAGATGTAAATTCAAAACTAACTCGATGGAGATTACGTTTAGAAGAATTTGATTATAAAATAATATATAAAAAAAGGCACTCAAAATAGCAATGCCGACGCCCTATCAAGAATACAATTAAATTTATACGAAAATGATTCGGTAATAAACAATCCAGGAGACGCGGATCATGACATAGTTGAATACTTGCGTAATCTTTCGGAAAACGTTATTGTGACTAATAGAGATAACCCTGACTTAGATCAAGTGCAAAACTTAGATAATAACTTGCCCTCGACATCAGCAATTCGAGAAAACAATGAACAAAAGATAACTATTCTATCTGACATTCAAGTTCGACCTGCAGTAAGTACCTCAGATAATACGGTGCATAGTAATTAAAATGATAATGAGAACCCGGGATTAAATATCCTAGATGAGATAATAAATAATAAATCGTTGCAATATTTAATTAAAAGGTCACCTCACCCAAAGATAAAAGTTGACTTCGAAACATTTGAAAAAAGTTATATTAATAAGGTAGAATTACCAACGGATCCTGAAATAATTAAACAATTTATTCGTGATTATATGAACAGCGAAAAAACGTGTTATATATATTTTTATAACGAAGAACTTATACCCGTATTTACAAACGTGTATATATAAAATTTTAGGAAACCTAAAATAATAAGATGTACTAAACTAGTCAATAATATTTCTGACCAAGATGAAAAAATTTTATTAATAACCCATCAACACCAAAGTAAAACTAATCATAGAGGAATAACTGAAACGTATGATCGACTTAAAATGAATTATTACTGGAATAAAATGAAACAAGATGTTACTCAATTAATAAATGACTGTATAACCTGTCAAACTCTAAAATATAGTAGACAGAAATCATATGTGCCCTTAGTAAAAACTGAAACACCGTCCAAACCTTTTCAAATAATTCGTATAGATACATTTACTTTTGAAAAAAATAATTGTCTTACAATATTTGATAAATTCTCAAAATATGGACAAGCCTATGTATATGATAAAAACGCTAAATCAGTTTGCGATAAACTTATAAACTATTTTTCATATTTCGGATGTCCAGAAACAATTGTTAGTGATAATGGCTCTGAGTTCAATAATGACTTAGTAAAAGAATTACTAAAAGCTCAAAAAATAAATATTCACTTTACAACTCCCCTCCATCACCAGTCTAGTGTCCCAATTGAAAGATATCATTCTACTCTAATCGAACATTTAAGAATATTAAAAGAAAAGGATAAAACTAAACCAATCTCAGAATTATTACCCTATGCAGTTATAGCATATAACAGCTCAAAGTATAGTACAACAAAATATACACCACATGAATTAATTTTAGGACACACAAACTCTCGTGATCCTTTTGACCTAATATCGACTACATTTTATTCAGACTATGTAGTATCTTATAAACAAAAGGTAGATGCAATCTATAATAAGGTCACAGAAAAAACTGAAACTCAAAAAGAAGTCATGTTAGTAAAAACTAACCCAAAAGGTGACAAACCCTACGAATTTAAACTTAATCAAAAGGTATATAAAAACTTATCCCCTAGAACTAAAAATCAAGCAAAGTTCAGCGGACCTTATATAATAAAAGAACTACTTGAACATAATCGGGTAAAAATACAAAATGTTAAAAATCCCAAAAAGACTGAAATTATACATGTAAAAGAATTAAAACGACCTCTTGTTACAGATGGTCCTACGCCCGAGGAGACAAACCAAAATATTACGACTTAAATCAAAATCCTGGCATATTACCCTACAAATTAGGACATGCACAGAAAACAACTAATCATTGGACATTTATACAAATATTTGACATAAAAGGTATAATAGAAGAATATAAATCTTTAAGTTTAAAATATAATATGTTAAAAGCACATTTGCGGAATAAAACCGACTATAATACGGAATATTATAATTCTTATATAATTATTGATAATCAAAAACAGAAAATATTACGTCAAATTAATGAAATATTACCTCCTAAACAAACTAGGCATAAAAGAGGTTTAATTAATGGACTAGGTAGCATAATAAAAAGTATAACAGGGAATTTAGATGAGGATGATGCAATGGCAATAAATAACGAAATAAATATATTAAAACAAAATCAAAATAATATTAAATTATCTATGGATAAACAAATCACTCTACTTAGTGACTCAATTAAAAGTTTTCAAGAAATATCTAAGAATATATCTCATAATCAAAAATCCTAGAATATAGGGTAAATCAAACAATACAAGTCTTAAACCAAATAGAAATCTCCGATTTTGATTATTATCGGACTCAAATGGTTTTAACACAAATGCATATGTTATTTCAAAATATATATGATATATTAGCAAATATAGAAGTTGCTATGTCTTTTGCTAAACTAAATAACTTCCATAATACTATAATTCAACCTAAAGAATTATCAACAGAAATAAATCTGATTAAAAGACATTTAAATTCAGAGAAATTGCCATTTGAACCAATTTTAGAAAATATCATTAAATACGAAAATGTTCTAGAGATAAAAGGCTATGTAATAAACAGCGAAGTTACTTTTATGCTAGAAATTCCTTTAGTCGAAAAACAAGATTATACTTTATTTCATCTATTTCCAATACCAATACCTAATGGCGAATATTATAAAATGATAATACCAAATTTTAATTATCTCATAATAAATGAAAAGAATTTCGGATATTCTAATGATCCTTGTAAGAAAGTAACGGACAATGAATATTTATGTAATCACATTCACTCTGAGAATGTATTTAAAACAAATACCATGCGAAATGCAATTATTAAGATATTCACATATCACGAACTGCAAGCAAATTTCCGTAAAATTAGAAAATCTAGAAATTCAAATTATTGATGAAGGCAAATGGGTTGTTGTAACAAATAAAGACATTACAGCTACCGAAAATTGTAAAAATAATCAAAATACCATTTTATTAAACGGGACTTATTTAATTGAGTTAAGCCCTATATGTAGTCTTAAGATAAATTATATAATACTTAGGAGTTATAAGAACTCTAAGAATGAATATTTAAATATACCTTTACCTAATATTAATTTAAATATTATAAGCAAAACTGTCTATAGTAATATAAGATTTTTGAAAACGAATTCCATAAACCTGGAAAAACTTGATGATTTACAAAATGAAATAAATAAGCAGAAAATTGAAAATACTAAACTTTTGACTAACACTGTATATTACCATAAGACAAGTTTGTGGAGGATTTTATTGTATGCAATTTTAACCATTGTAATATTTTATATTTTGTACAAGTATTTATGGCCTAAAGTAAAGATTCTTAAAATTAAAGAAAATGAGGTAAATAATAATATAATAATTTAAATTTGATTTGTTCCAAATAAAATTAGGTCATAAAAACTTTCAGTTTATATGCCCATCAAGGGGTAGAGGAGTTACGTCCCCTATACTGTTTAGGTTGCATTTATATAATTTAGATAAGAGAAACATATAAATAGAGGTAAAATGTAAAGTTGCGTTACTGTTAGTCTGTCCTCGATTCTGAACGTTTGTTTCATTTTTTAAAATAAAGCAACGTAATTTTTAAAAAGTGCTTTCCGCTCGACTACAACGTAACTCCCACCCTGTCTACGACAACATAACATTATGTTTGGCAACAGAGCAAAGCATCGTTACCTGAATCTCTTGATAGATGACACGGTCGCTCTACCTATTTCGGTCGTTTGCCGCATTATAATTGTCTTGTCATTTGTCTAAGATAATGGTCCACGGATACTCCTTACATAACTGTAACACTTCGCTAATTTCGAGAAATCTGCTAATGTTTTTGTGATGGCAGTCCCTCGGGTATTTGCTCCTTGATTAATGACTTTCCGGAGCTTATTTTTGTCGACGCCTTATCTTACTTTATTGGAGATTTTTCTGGGATTTAGCCGTCCTTATAATTACTTGAGAACACTTAAGGTTTTCTTTTTATTAAGAATATAAAGAGTATTCAGTCATTCTTTTTTCCGCATTACGGAAGCCAATTGCTGACTCGTTTGTCTCGGTTTCCTTAAAAATCTTTTATTTGATTAAATTTACAACTTGCAACAAAAAAATTGGTATTTTTGTTTTGCTATGGTACTCAAATATACGTGTCAAAAAACATATAAAAAAGTGGAGATACGGTTACATTGTGAATTATTTCCACGTAGTTTATTTTCAATTGTAAAGCCTGCCTGGACGTAGTATATACGTGTCATTGTTATGGTTATACATGAATATGTATTCAATATAAAAATTATAATTGCTATTTTGTGTAAGTGGCCTTCACTATATCCTCTACGAGAATGCTTCCCGGACCCATTGCGAAATTTTGGACTCTAGGGAGAACGGAATATTCTGCTGCCGTTAGCTGCTTAGATAATAAATTGATTTCACTGGATTAGGTCTGTTCAAGCTCATTCGGTGTTCTAATCTTTAAGCCCTGAAGAGATATCGTTCTCTAGAAGTCGAAACCTAGGAAATTAACTCCAGTTATAGAATACTTAGCATCTCCCGGTCTCCCTGAAGAATAAACATGTATATATATATATATATATATATATATATATATATATATATATATATATATATATATATATATATATATATATATATATATAGTATTGTGGTCATGAAACAATCACTCTCCGAGATTTTTTCAGATGACAAAAAACATGTTTTCTCAATTCCGTCGGTCTGCCTGTCTGTCTGTCTGTCTAGCTAACAAACCACTTATCCAATTTATTTTAAATTTTGCATAAACATCAAGTGTTATGTTAGAATCAACCGGTCAAATTTTGGTACGAATCCAAGATGGCGAAACAAAATGGCGGTTTAATAAAATATTTAAAAATTCAGCCTGAAAAACTACTTAATGAATTGATTTAAAATTGTGTGTCATAACTAATTGCAGTATAGAGTTCAACTTTTTAAAACTGTTCTAATACTTCAAGATGGCGGAACAAAATTTGGGCAAAATAAAATGTTTGTAATCGTGAAAAAAATAACCCTCTTAGGATTTACATATCTTCACGTTTTAGCGTCCCTATATTTCAAAAAACATGTTTTATAAATTCCGTCGGTCCGTCTGTCGAATGACTTCAAATTTTAACCAAAAACTAAGGGTCATATGGGGATGGCCTGATAATATTTTGGTAAAAATCCAATATGACGGAACAATGTTAAAAAAATTTTGTTAGAGTGGTGTTTTATTTGAGCTTAAGATCTAGTAAAAAACAAGTATTTTTTTAAATTCTTGACGTTTCGCAACTTTATTGTTGCATCTTCAGGACACGTGTGGATTCTATATCCAGCATGAAACCCATATTATCAGTTTTTACATATTCCGTTTGTCGACAGAAAATTCCCAGATATTAAATTTCTAAATGGTTTTTGTTAACGATCCTCTTGTTGTTATGTTAGAGTAGTGTATTATTTGGAGTTAGGATCCAATAAAAAAACAAAAGACTTTTTTAAATTGCCGACGTTTCAAAACTTTATTGTTGCATCCTCAGGGCACATATATAGATTCTATAATATGCTGCATAAAACACATATTTTCAGTCTTTACCTACTACGTTGGACCGCAAATATTTCCCAGATATTAAGTTTCTAAATGGGTTAGGGTGGATATATATATATATATATATATATATATATATATATATAAAGAGAGAGAGAGCATGAAATTCATATTATCAGTCTTTACCTACTACGTTGATCTGCAGATATTTCCCAGATATTAGGTTTCTAAATGGTTTTTGTTAACGATCCTCTTGTTTTTATATTAGAGTGGTGTATTATTTGGGGTTAGGATCCATAAAAAAAACAAAAGTTTTTTTTAAATTGTCGACGTTTTGCAGCTTTACTGTTGCATCCTCAGGACACATGAATTTTATAGCCTGAATGATACCCATATTATCAATCTTTACCTACTCAGTTGGTTCGCAGATATTTCCTAGTTATTAAATTTCTGAATGGTTTTCGTTAACGATCTTTTTGTTGTTATGTTAGAGTGGTGTATGATTTTAGGTTAGGAAATACCTCCGGACCAATGGAATAGGTAAAGACTAGTATGGGTGCAGGATATTAACTCTATGTGTCCTGAGGATGCAACAGTAAATTGGGGAGCCGTCGGCAATTTAGAAAAGAGCCTTTGTTTTTTTTTACTGAATCCGAACCCCAAATAATATACCACTTTAACATAACAAGAGGATCGTTAATGAAAACCATTCAGAAACTTATTATCTGGGATATCTGCGGACCAACGGAGTAGGTAAAGACTGATAATATGGGTTTCAATTTAAGATGGCGAAGCAAAACGACTGCTAAATAAAATTTTTAGAAAATCAACGCAAAAAGATCTTGTTCAATTGATTTTAAATTTTGCAGAAAAATTAAATGTGAGTGTGGCATACTTATTGAATTTATTTTAAATTAAGCCCAAAAGTCAAGTGTGGCATAGCTAGAAAGGAAATGGTATATATTGGTAGGAATCCAATATAATGGAACAAAATGACGCCCAATAAAAAAGAATAGATAGTTTATATAACACATACATACTGTGACTATGTACTGAACTAACTTGGATCACACTTCACTCTTCCCAATAAGGCTAATAATTCATAACGAGGTAAGTTCCGGGTAAAGGGATTTACTGTTTTTTTCCTAGCGTCGCGATGCTTATAATGGTGCCGATGTTATTTTTCATCATCAGATTTTACCTCATCAAATAAACGCTTTTTAATAATATTTCAAATACCCTTTAATTCTCTAGAAAAGGGCTTTTGATGTTTTAAGTAAAATACCCTCTATATAGTCAAATCCCTATTTTAGAATTTAATAATGATACAGTCAAACTTATTCAGACCCATACAAGATGCAAGACAATTTTTGGTAAGAAGAAATGCACATTGTGCCCGAAGCATGCACCGCCATCGTGGCAAACTCACACATATCTAACAATTAAGTTAAGTATAAGTTAAACTAAGTTAATATTTATAACAAAGTTTCGCTGTTAGCGGTATGTATGCTCCTGCTTGACGTAGTTCCCCTGGGGTTGTTTTTTCCGCTCAGTTGAACTGCAGGGCTGCTTCGAATGTTCTTAAGATATTATTTATGACGGGGATGGTAGAGAGAATTATATTCGATTCTCTGTTGGCGGGGTTTGTAAAAAGGCGAATCTCTTCGTTACGAACTTCCTTTGCTTATTTCTTGTCTCTGAAAATTATTCCCCTTTGTTGGTATATTGTACGAATAGTCTACAAAGTTTAAGAGTGACAATGATGTTGAAGATTAATGTGTATTTAAGGACAGGGTTTTAAAAAAAAGCCAATACGGGATTAACTTCCCCATTTTATAAATGTTTTTACTTCGCTCGTAAGAGGGACGAATTGTTTGTAATCGTGGAAATATCACCCTCCGAGATTTGTTTAGATCTTTACGTTTCGGGGTCTCTAGACACCGGAAAACATATTTTTTCAATTCCGTGGTCTGTCTGTCTGTCTCTCGGTCTGTCTGTTGGCGGCATAGCTAAAAAACTTCTTACCAGATTGACTTTGGTCCAAAAATTAAAAGTAATATGGGTATGACCTAGTAAAATTTTGGTAAAAATCCAGTATGTCGAAACAAAATGGCGGCCTAGTCAAATGTTTAAAAAATTATTACCAAATAGCTACTTATCCAATTTACCTCAAATTTCTGCATAAAAATCAAGTATTACGTAGTAATCAACAAGTAAAATATTGGTACGAATCCAAAATAGCGAAACAAAATGGCGGCTTAATGAAAGATTTAAAAATTCAGCCTCAAAAGACGACTTAATAGATTGATTTTAAATTTTGTGCAAGAATTAATTGCGGTATCGAGATGAACTGGTAAAACTGTGGCACGAATTTAAGACGGCGGAAGAAAATGGCCGTCAAATGAAATGTTTGTAATCGCGAAAAATATTCCAGGTTTTACATATCTTTACGTTTTAGCCTCTCTAGATGCCCAAAAATAAGCTTTCTCCATTCCATTGGTCTATTCGCGGCGTGTGGGAATCAACCTGTAATATTTTGGTAAGAGTCCAAGACACACAACAAAATAACAACCTAATAAATAATTGAAAAAAAAAACAGCCTAGAAAACTTATTTCATTTATTTAGAATTTTGAGCAAGCCTTAAGTATGACATAGAGATAAACTGGTTAAATTGTGGTACGAATTCAAAAAATAAAATGTCTACAAAATTAACGCAAAAAAAAAGTTTTTATTCAGTTGACTTGAAATCTCGCAGCAAAATTAAACGAGATACAGGAACTAACTGGTACGAATTCAACATGACAGTACAAAATGACATAAAAAGGTGTAAAAACTACTTATTCAATTTATTTTAAATCTTTTCCAAAATTTAAGTGTAGTATAGGTAGAAACTGGTAAAATATTAATAGGAATGCAATATGATGGAACAAAATGGCGCCCAATAAAAATGTTTGAAAAGACAATACACTAAATGACTTTTTTTATTCGAAAATGAATAATACCGCTTCTTTTTAAAAATACCTCAGTATCATGTTTCAGTAATAAAAAAGTTAGTTTGTTGAGTTCATCTCCAGGATGAAATCGGAACATAATGATTAAAAAACAAAATAAGACCAAATCTTTACAAAAATGTATTTATTTAGGCTCGACGCGTTTCGTTTAAACAAACATTTTCAAGAGCATGTAAATATCGAAAAAAATGTTAAAATTTACGAGAGTCAGGAATAAAATAATATAAAATAAATCACTTACATCACGTTAACACAGGATATATAAATACAGACACATAAAAATAAACATTTTTCTGGTTTAAGGGGGAACTGCACGCTGTAATATGGATCATTTGCAAGCCTTCCGCCGCTGCAATATTATGTTAAAACTAAAAGAAATATGTATTAGCTTCAATGTGATTTTAATAGGAAAATATGTATAGTTGGGCGCTAAATGCGAACTTTTATGAAAAAATCAAATCTAGAGTTATGAAATAAAAGTAGATTTGTCCATTTTCGACCATTTTTGACCACTTTTTGACGCATATGCCTTCGCATATAATTTTTTTTCCACAAAATGGCTCTTTGCTGCCTTACATTGATCCTTTGTCTACGTAAGTTCAAAATTTAAAATGGTAAATCGTACTCATGTCTTTGTATTTCTGCAACGCGTGAACCCTTTTGAACCTATTTTTAACTGAAATGTAATTTAAATTACCTATACATAACACATTTTTTTGAGGTTGGACGTGCAGGAAGTTTTTTTTAATGCGTAGGTACCCTTTCATCTTACTTTCAACTCGACTAGACCTTGTCGCTCGTTTTTCACTTTTTGCGTGCAGTTCTCCCTTAAGATATGAATATAATATGGCAATTTCTTATTATTTATCGTTTAAATAATTTTATTATATGGGCCGCTTCAATAAATTGTGTACCGAAGAGTTTAATTAGTGTAATATAATTTTCGTTAATTGAAATCTTCGCAATTTCCAAGCTCTCAAAAGCATTTTGTTTTTTACCCCTGGAAATATTATGTATTATAAAATTATTTTCAATATCGAAAGAATGTTTTGTTTGTTTAAGGTGAACACCAAATGCTGATTTATTATCATTTAGAGATTTTTGAGCGTTGAGATGTTCTTGGATTCTCAGTTTGAAACTCATACCCGTTTTACTAATTTAAGAAGAACTGCAATTGCTACAATCAAGTTGATAAACCCCACTTTTCTTAATATTGTCTATTTTATTTTTGGTATGTGACAAAATTCTACCCAAATTCCATACAGAACTATAAATTATGCGTACATTTTGTAAAACGTTTTTAAATATATTTCCAAGTCTAACTGATACTGGATCAATGTAACTAATTTTCAGAAATTTTGGTAGTTGCCAAGGCGGAATTGGGTTATCCATTTGACTGTTACATAACTCCCTATGGACTTGCAAAAACTTTTTATTAATTAGTTTGTCAATTAGAGCTTTGGAATAGCCATTGTTTATTGCTATTTGGTATATAATATTTCGTTCGTTTATGAAATCAACAGATAAAAGATGTACATAAAAAGACCTTGAATTAAGGAATGAAAAGCTGCTAGTTTATGTGATAATTGACGATTAGAGTCGAAGTAGCAAGTAGAAGAGTTTGTTATTTTTCTTAGTAATAGAGAGATCTAAAAAATTTAAAGTGTTATTACTTTCAGCGTCCGTAGTAAAACGTATATTAGAACGTAGCGTATTTAAAAAATTGGGAAAGGAATCAAGTTCCACTCTGGAATCTGTCCAAATGACAAAAATGTCGTCAACGTACCTGCGCTAGAAAAAAACATTTTTAAGAAGGAGTTGTATTGACTCAAACAGAATATTATTTTCGAAGCTAAGCTAAGTTAGGCCTACTCCTGTTTATTTGATATACGACCGTAGTTCTGTTTATAAAACATCCAGGAGCCTTCCCAAGTCTATGGAAAAATCAAAATATGTCCATATTTTAAAAAGAGTGACAAATCAGACGTCCATAATAAGAGGTCTGTTTTATATTATACAATATTTCCAAAATGTTTTGAATTGATCTATAATAAGGTTCGAATTTGATTGAATTATTGATAGACTGCATAAAGCTTTGTTACTATTCAAGCTTTCTCTTTCTAGAATAGGAATGATTTTCAGATTAACACAGACACATTTTATGTCCTTCGTTTCGAATGGCAGACAATATACAGCTAACACTTTTAAATCTCTAGATTATGCAGTTTTTTCTGGTGCACTAGTTTTGTATTGATTTAGATTACCATAAATGATAATAGTGAATATTTGCATATCAGTCTGCAAAAGATTTATCCTAATGTGTTTAAATTAAAATGGATAATTTGTTTATTATTTGTTAAAGAAAACATGTCTTGATTTGCGTATAACGGTTAATCAAATGTGTAGATTCATAGGCCACTGTTGAGCTATTTGCACAAACTGAGGTCATAAAATTACTGCACGAATTGTGCAGCAGCTTTGTTTGATCTAAAATAGAATTTGCTTCTGTTGTTGGGTTTCCTGGTTATAACAAATATTTATTTATAAATTACATAAACAAACAAATAAGTGTACAGTATGTTACGTATCGACAATTACATCTACTATAAAAAAAGAAAAAACTACGAATTCACTAAAGTATAGTACAAGGTTTCTGGTTATATTTTAAAAGGTACCCTAGAAACTTTACTCTATGAGTTAGCAAAAAACTTTAAATTCAAAAGGTATTGGTAAATCGGTAAATTTTCTTTACCCAAAACTTCCCTCGTTATGATTTTTTTTCCATTTGTTAGGAATAGTGAAGTGTGACCTAATTTAGTTCATTTCAATATATATATATATATATATATATATATATATATATATATATATATATATATATATATAAACTTTTTATTGGGCGCCATTTTATTCCATTATATTTGATTCTTGGTTTAAAAAAATATATACTTGCCCGCCATTTTGTTTCGCCATCTTAAATTCGTACCACAATTTTACCAGTTTATCTCTCTATCGCACTTAATTCTAGCACAAAAATTGAAATTAATTTAGTAAGTAGTATGTTCAGGCTGAGTTTTTAAATATTTTGTTTTCCTATCTTGGATTCGTATCAAAATGTTACTAGTTCATTCCTATGTAACACTTGTTTTTTGTGCAAACTTTGCAGTAACTTGGATAATTAGTTTTTTTAGTTATACTTCTTTTAATAAAATATTACCAGGACATCCCGAGATGACTATTAATTTTTGTCTAAAATTTGAAGTCAATCGGCTAAGTAGTTTTTAAGCTATGCCGCGAAAATTACATTTATATAATAAAACGTGAGGATATGTGAAACATAAGAGGATGATTTTGTTCATGATTAGAAACGTTTTATTTGGTCGCCATTTTGAATTAGTAACAGTTTTACTAATTGATCCCTATACCACAATTAGTTAAAGCATACAGTTTGAAATCAATCCATCAAGTAGTTTTTTCAGGCGGAATTTTTAAATATTTTGTTATGCCTCCACTTCGTTGCGCCATCTTGGATTTATACTAAAATTATACCAGTGGATTCCAACGTAATACTTGATGTTTATACAAAATTTGAAATAAATTGGATAAGTAGTTTTTTTAATATTAAATTGTTTAACGTTTCACTAGGCCATTATGTTTCGCCATATTGGATTTTTACCAAAATATTAACAAGTTATGCCCATGTGACCCTTAATTTTTTATCAAAATTTGAAGTCAATCGAGTAAGTAGCAAACTGACAGAGAGACCGGCGGAATTGATAAATCATATTTTTTGGCATGTAGGAATTATTAAGCCGCCATTTTGTTTCGCCAATTTAGATTCGTACCACTTGATTCCAAGATAATGCTTGATGTTTGTGCAAAATTTGAGATAAACTGGATAACGAGAAATTTGAGAAAAACCGTGCCATAAAAGGCAATGTATTAGAGCGAGGCAAAGAACACACCGCTATATAGTGGATTCATTGGGAACACATTGCCTCTTATGGCAGGGATTTAATTAATTGTAATTAAAGTTTTTTTATTACTCATATAATAAAGTCCCTAGGGTGCCGTTTAAAATATATCCAGACACCCTGTATATATTTGCAATATAGGAGACGATGTGAAAATGATATAGGGCTCGCTATATCTAACCATTCCTAATTTATGTTTGTAGACAATTTTTATCTCTGTTCTCAAGTAGCTTTATTAATTTTTTTTACCCTAGCCGTGTGCTAGAACTAATTGAGTCGTCAAAATTAGGGAATGTAAATCCATTTACTTTTATGCGAATATATTCATGTTAGCAAGAATTATTTAAAAGACAGACAATGATAATAATATCTTAAGTGCAATTGATTTGAATCATCTACTGGAGTGTACATAAACCTCAATTCATCCTCACTTAGAGGTATATTTGCCATCTAGTAGAAAACATTTGATATATTTAGTGTTCCAAATTCTCACATTTCTCGCAAAAATTCCAATTAGCAATTATATAGATAGATAAGTTATCCTGGCAATTAATTTTATAATTTATTTGACAAATAAAATGAAACCAAAAAAAGCATTTTGAATGATTGCGAAAGAAAAAGTTCCTTCCCGTCTGAAGTAAAAGTATTTCGTATATTTTGATTACCGAGAGCCTTAACAGTTTTATCGCTTGAATTAAAGTATAAAGGCTCTACCAATCTTCTTTGAACATTCGTTTTGCAAAGCGTTAAGAATCTCCTTGAAAAATTCTGGCACAGCCGCCGCACTGCGCATTGATTTTAAAGGGATCTTCTCTAAAAACATTATATGATTTTGTACCTGAATGAGTTACTATATATATATATATATATATATATATATATATATATATATATATATATATTTAATTGCGCATGTTTCTACATCAAACTGAAATATACAGGGTAGCCCATTTAGAAGATACGACGATGTTCTTGGGAATTTTAAATATGGCTCATGTCACTGTAATATGTTAATGGATTTTTAGATTCTACCGAAAAAAGCAAGTATATCTGATGTGACATATTATATGTCTAAATTCAATTGTTTTGCAGTTTTTTGCATCGTTCGCGATTTGCACTGAATCATTTTAAAGAGGAAAGTGATACGCCACTGCTTTTACTTAAAATACAAATTATTTTTTAAATCCTCATTCCTTTTTGAGCAAATCTGATCTCTTGATACTTTTACGTTTTACGTACGGTTGCCGAAAAAAAAATAAAATTCGTTGATTTGCATCTCGCTAGACCACTTACGAGAATAAACAATTCATATAACTTTAAACAATAATTTATCTAAGAGAATAATTTTTAAATGGTAAAATTGTAAAATTAAAGTAATCTAAATACATTTTAGAATGCTAATACAAAATTACCCAGAACACACAAAGAAATAAATTAATTGAAAATGTCCACCTCCTGCAAATATGCATGCCTCTGCACTTTTTTTCATGGGCTCATGGACTCTCTGGAAAAATTTTTCTGGAAGTGTTTCTACTATTTTCGAAAGAAACTTTGATGTGATTTCTCAACTGCTCTTCATTATGAACTGATGTGCTGTAAGCAAATGTTTTAAGATGACCCCCAAGAAATAATCTAAACTATTAAGGTCCTGGGACGTAGATGGCCATGCATGTGATCATCCGCGATCTATCCAGAGCACTGAGGAGCGCTGGCGCTCCGTCATACATAAACCACCGTCGATTTTTTACTAAAATGGGAACATCTTCCATCAAAGCTGGCAATTCTTCTTCGGGAAACTGTCGGTAATTGTGCCCATTCAATCTCTCATGAAGAAGATATGGTCCAATTAAATAATCACCGCATATTCCAGCCTATATGAAAACTGCTCCTGGTGATGGGATTCCAAGACTGCATGTGGGTTTTCTTCAGCCCAAAAATAATTATTATGCAAGTTTTGGACGGCGTTTCCGGAAAAATTTGCTTCATCGGTGAATAAAATTTCATCAAATAATGGACTGTGACACACTTTTTGAAGAAACGATTGGCAAATTATCCGTAATGAAAACTCGCCTGAACCCGTTGGATATGATAAAGATATAATAAAAAGTCATGGAGAATTTTACAAGCAAGAATATGTGAGATATTCAAATTGTGTTCTTGCAGTACGGTGTACTCCTTTTAGATAACTGTCTGGTACAAAACTTCTCTTTACGCACAACCTTCTATGAATATTTCGGATTTTTCAGAATATTTCTATTTGGAAAGGGGTCTTCATACAACCGCCTGGCTTACAGTGCGTTAATATTAGCAAGTCCATACATCTAATGCATATCTGCAAACTCAGAGTTCGTAAAATAGACTATGTTTTTTTAATAATATATATTGTTAATTTTAACGACTTAAGGGGGAACTGCACGCAGTAATATGGATCATTTGCAAGCCTTCCGCCGCTGCAATATTATGTTAAAACTATAAGAGATATTTATTAGCTTCAATGTGATTTTAATAGGGAAATATATATAGTTAGGCGATAAATGTGAATTTTTATGAAAAAATCAAATATAGAGTTATAAAATAAAAGTAGATTTTACCATTTTCGACCATTTTTTAACCACTTTTTGACGCACATGCCTTCGCATATAATTTTTTTTCCACAAAATGGCTCTTTAACGCCTTACATTGATCCTTTGTCTACGCAACTGCAAAATTTGAAATGGTAAATCGTACTCATATCTTTGTATTTCTGCAGCGCGTGAACCGTTTTGAACTTATTTTTAACCGAAATGTAATTTAAATTACCTATATATAACACATTTTTTTGAGGTTGGACGTGCAGGAAGTTTTTTTTAATGCGTAGGTACCTTTTCATCTTACTTTCAACTCGACTAGACCTTGTTGCTGGTTTTTCACTTTTTGCGTGCAGTTCTCCCTTAAGCCTGTGATTTAGATTGAAAAAGGTTGCGTCTTGCATCGTCCGTTTGAGCTAAGTGTTTACGCTGGTTCTTAGCCCGAGTTATAGATTGAAACGTTTACGGTTTATGTCGCCTGTAAAACTCACCTTACTTTTATTTTTATATTTATCGCCTTTTTGTGTAACGCAATTTTGGCTTGCTTGTTTTTCGGTTTAGGTGCGTTTTTTTAATTTACTGAGCATGGATAATCAAAATCATAGCAATGATGCCTAGCAAAGAATAGGCATTGTGGATATATTAATGTGTGCTGCAGCTGTAAAGTTGTTGAAGAGAAGGCAGCAAAGAAGATCGGGAATTCGGCCTGTTAATTGGGGTGGAAATACTCATAACTCACACCATATTTTCTTAAAATTAAAGACAATGACCCCAAGCAGTTTTTTTTAATAGAACAAGGATGTTATTTGTATATGTTAATGTTAAATTTATTACGAAGGACGAACGTTTTAAAAGGCTCTTTAAAATCCAGCAATTCCATTGGTTGCAACTTAACGCAAACGATTTTCGCCAGCCGCTTCCGTCAAAGTTATCTTTATCGACGGCTAACGGAAACTCAAACTAATGGCGGCAAAAATATAACCGTACCCATTGCTTTGCGTTAAGTACACTTCAAGGTCAGCGCAAACGGCGACGCAAGACGCAAACGTTTTCAAAGTATAACCCAAATAGCACAACTGGACTGGGTAGGTGTTTAAAAAACAAAATCTGCTTCTTGCTCTATAGATGCGTTTTTAATCCTTCATAATGCTTAATTCATAACAACGTGCAAATGAATGATTTTTTTTCGAAATAGGTGGCGATGATCTGTGAGCATTTGAGATCTCCCTGGATACAAGCCTGCTTCATAAGAATAGAGGCCCAGAAATCGATCGCAGGATGGTATCCTATTATATAGTCAAAAGCAATTTCTTCTTGTAGACCACTTTCCCACAAAAATTAAATATTTTTGCTTTTCTACATATATATATATATATATATATATATATATATATATATATATATATATGCATATATATATAGTTGTCACAATATCAATAGAATCTGAAAATACAAGTTTACTCCCCAACCAGTTCTCCAGATAATGTCGAAGGCTGTAGAAAGACATCACAAAGACATTTAAAACATTAAAACAAAAAATAACCATTAGTGTGTCAACATAACATAGGTGACTTCAACGCCTAAATTGGAAGCTCCAATATAAATAACATTAGAAACAAAGGGAATTTTAGACTCTTCAAATGAAAGAGGCGCAACTCTATTAAACTACCTTCAAAATGAAGACTTATACTACATGAACTCTTTTTAGAAAAGACGATGCACATGGACAATTTCTTGTTTAAAAACAAAAAATGAAGTTGACTGCCTTATTTCTAATAAAAATACAGTATATCAGTTCGATGTAGGTAGCGATCATAAGCTGATCAGGACTAAAGTAACCATAATTTCCAAACAAGAAGAAAATAAGATATTGTGTCTACAACGCTTTCCAACACTAGAAGAGTTATAACTAAATAAAGACAAATATGAAAAACAACACCAGCAACTTTGCTTAATAAAATTAAAATAAATGAAATGGAAGCTAAGATACACAGAGACATAAAAACTGCTCCCAAAAAAATATGTTACCCACCAACAAAACACAGAATAATCTAAAATTATAACAATCCACCAGAAATCTGATGCAAGAACGAAGAAACAGAGAAAAAGGCACAAGAGCGCATATTGAGCTGACCAAAGAAATTAGCAAGAAAGTGAGGAAAGACGTCAGATATCATCATACTGAACCTAAAAAGGCAATAATAAAGAATAATAAAAATATGAAAATCTTAAAGTCTAACAACAGCAAAGATAAAATACAATTACACAAACTGAAAAACAAATATAACGCTCTGTCCAAAAAAAAAATTAAAATAAGTCTTAATTGAAAGCTGACTTCATAGTATCAAATGTCCAAAATATATTAAAATATTATTTTTTAGTGTTTTGTTTTTTGTCAGTTTTAATTTTCTTAATTTACTACATATTCTTAAAGATTTTCCAGAGAATGTCCCAAATTCAGACCTTAAAAATACTTGACCGAACTGGAATCGCTTCTGAAGGAAAAACACAGGCAGCAAAAATTAAATAAGTGTTAGGGCTGAATAAAAACTGAGGGTATTAAGTATTCAAAGTAACACAATTCGCTAATTAGTTTTTTTTAATTTTTTCCCGGAAAAAAATTTAGCGAAATATTGACAAAGTTTTTAAATTTAGTCATAAGGAAGTGAAGGTAATTAAAATTATTGCTAAGCTTTATGTTTTCATTTGGCTGAGGGATAATGCAGTATTTGATTAGGAAGAGCAGAAATCTAGGGTTCATCTACAACCCCTTTTCCGAGAACCAATTGCTTTTGATAACTTTTCGTTTTTTTTTCTTTACTTTCAAGAACTCCAAACTAAATAAAGAAGCTAAAACTGCTGAAAATTACATTGTGAAACTCTCAAAGAACTTGTAAATCGCTCTGGATCTGGAATAGGTACAGCGGCATGCCCAGCAGGTGACTAAAGAAAACCTAAGAAATAATAATTGATAACCGGTTACAAGCAGATGTGGTTTACACAGACTTCTCGAAAGCCTTCGATTCAATAGATCATGCAATTTTCTTAATTAAATTGTTCCATTTCCGTTTTTCTTAAAATCTCATACATTTTGTCTCATCTTTACTAACCGACCTAATGCATTTTGTTAACTTAAGGACGTGTAAATTTTGAAAACTATTTGGCAACTTATATTTAGTATTACATTCAATGTACGCTGTCGACTTAAAGTTATTCTCTATAATTTCATCTGTAGACCACTGCTATGAACTATAACGTCGATTAAACTTAAACCAGGTAAAGTGTAACGTCAATTTGATTACAATATTAATCAAGTCATTCTTGCACTTTCTAAGGTATTTAAAGACTTAGGCGTTATCTTTGACAAAGATCGCTCTACTGTATTTTATTTTACAAATTACGTATTATCGATCGTTGGCGAGCCATTTAATCTATTGGATCTACAATTCGCCCATCTAGGGAATTCCAAAATATGAATAGGCTTAAACCGCTATATTACGTCTTCGTTAGATCTAAATTAGACGACGCCTCAACAATTTAGTCACCTAAGAAATCATGGTTCTTAGGATTAGACTGTGTCAAATTGGAATTACGCCTAGTCGACGTTTCGCCTTCGATTGCACGGAGCATCTTCAGGGATCATTACTTTACTAGATCTGAACACTGAATGAGCTCGAAGAGATTCAGGCGGGCTTTTATACCTTATATACTTTTATAATTTAGCCACCATATGGCAGGATCGTATCGACAACTTGGAATCTGACCAGCGAAAATATTTCGCTTGTTCCTCCAGAGATCAGAAAATACTGTCATTAACAGATCATTTAAATTAGATTAATAAATAATAGCTTCAGGTATGATTATATTCTCTCAAAACTAAACTTTATAATTCCTTTTTTAAACTCACGCACGAATCCAAGATTCATTTTATTTAACCCCCACCAGAACGAACATCTATAGTATATTTGTGGAAGTCTATTAGAACCCTCAAAAAGTTAATCAGTGGGTTTCTCCATAGTGTATAAAATTAGTTAAATTAGTCTCAAAATGTATTTTTAATCACAGATAAAATATTAGGTGTTAATAATATTTTATTTGTGCCTGTTGTGCAGTATTTAAAATGAATGCAGTTCTGGTGGCAATTCGCAGAAATCGCGTATTGTTCTCTTGATACTATGGAATTTAGACATTTTAACCTCTGTTTTTAAGCTAGTTCACAAACACAAAATGGTGCTAATTGTTGCTACTGCTAGTAAAAATACGAGTGAGGGTTCATTGGATTCGGAATGATATCTAGAAAAATCGGCAATGCGATGCCCCAAATCCGTCCGGAACAAGTAACCAAATGTTATACTATTAAATACTAATTTAAAAATTTTAAAAAGATAGTATTATCTAGACACTTGAGGGACCAATATCTCTCTGAAAAAAAATTGATTTTTCGTAAAATAGGCTAATTGTTGATTAACATTTTTTTCGCATTTTTTGTTCATATCTCGATTCGAATAAATGTTAAATAAAAGCCACTATAAGTATTTCACTTCGTGGAGACTTTGTCACAACTATACTCTATAAGATTATGATTTTATGATGTTTTTAATTGTTATAATCTATTAGTTATAAAATATTCACGCTAACACAAAACTAAAAAAACTTTTCTTGGTTTGCTTTAATTATTAAAAAAAAAAGTTGCAATAAATATCGCGACGCAAGAAGCACAGATTAGAATGGCTATAAAACGTCTTTGCAATCTAATCTCTGCCACGCGTCTACTTCAATTAATAATCGTGAACAACTAGAGTTTGTGACAGACCAAATCACAACCGCCATAATATCATTATATATAGAAAACTATCCACTGAAGGCTAAAAAAGACGATAGAAATACACTATTGTGGAACAATAACCTGAATAAATTAAGAAAAGATGAAGTTGGTAGACTCTTCAATCGAGCTATCAGGTGAATGGGACCAATATAGAACTGCATTAACAAATTACAACAAAGCAACCAGGAAAGCCAAAACAGAGTCGTGGAAAAGGTTCTGTGGGTGTATATCAGATACACACCAGTGCCAGAGACCACAATAGGAACTGGGATCGCTAAAAAAAATTAAACCTTTACAGGCTCTAGGAAAGAAACTTTGAAGCTTTTAGCACAAAATCACTTCTCAGGTAGCCTGATAATAGTCTGATAGTCGGTCAATTTACCATTTCGTAAGTCAATACAAACGACCTCATAGAAATGATTGGCTGACTGAGAAAATAATTACAGTAAGTGCCGATTGGGGCCGTAAACTCTTTTCAGCCCTTCAAATCGCGTGGGGAGGATGGAGTCTTTCCTGCTCTGATACAAAACGGGTTAAACGCACATCATCATCAGAAGACTATTTGGAGCAAGTCTGGCATGGAGTTATATACCGGCCAGATGATCTGCAACTAAGGTAATATATATACCTAAAGTGGGCCGAGGTGATCCTCTACCGAGTTCGCTTAGACCAATAAGTCTAACCTCCTTTCTGTTGAAAACTGTGGAGAAAATACTCGATGAGCACATCAGGGACGTAGCTCTTAGGTAACATCCGCTGTGTGATCATCAGTACGTTTACCAAACGGACAAATCAATAGAACTAGTTCTCAACAATCTTGTTGAGAACATAAATAGCTCTTTGGGAAACAAGAAGATTGCAGTTGCTGCATTCCTAGATATCGAGGGAGCATTTAACAATGCCCTTTCTGGATCACTCTATGATGCAATTACTGAAAGAGGTGTAGAATCTTTTATATGTGGCTGAAGAATAACAACATCTCAACAGGACGAGACAGTGAGCTTCCGAGACTGTCCACAGGGAGGAGCGTTATCGCCCTTGCTGTGGTCACTAGTGGTGGACAACCAGCTGACTGTGGTCCCTCTATGGGAGGTTGCATATGCCGATGATTTAGTCATCATAGTAAAAGGAAAGGCTGAAGAGGAAATCTCAGCAACCCTTCAAAAAATACTGAGCACCACACTACCATGGTGTAAGAGATGTAATAAAATGATTTTAGCCCCCTTTACAAAGAAAAGGAATCTGGAGAGACTTCGACCACCTTCCTTACGGGGACAGATGATACCACTTTCAGAAGTGAACTATTTAGGAATTATCCTAGATAAAACACTGAACTGGACTGCTCATCTGAATAAAATAAATCAGAAAGCTAAATGATCCCTGCGGACCTGCCGTAGAATCTGCGGGAGGTTTTGGGGTATGAGACCAAAACAGAACTAAACCTAACGATTATAAGACCAATGATAGCCTATGGCTCTGTAGCTTCTGGAGCAAGTGACAACAAAGTGTTGCCCAAGCCAAACTGAATGGACTGCAGAGTCAGGCTCGCTTGTCAATTATAGGAGCCATCCGCTCCACCCTGACAGCGGCCATGTAACTGCTTTTAAAATTTCCAGCACTCCACCTATTTGTGGAAGGGGAAGCAATGTGAACAACATACAGACTCCCCCATGTCACCAGCAGCATGGTGGACAACACGAGTCACATGGAATCATCCAACATGTTGAAAGTTGTGAAACACCATTACATGTTAGGAATGCCATCGGACCTGCTACCAAAAACTGTTAGTGTGCATGAACCCTACTCTGTGATCTTCGCAGGGAGAGAAGTGGGATCAGAATAAATCTGATCTAGTGAAAGGAGAGCTGTGCTTATTCACAGACAGCTCCAAAACCAATAAGGATTTAAAAGCTGGAATCCATAGGATAAGGCCGAAGGTTGTCAGTAAGCCTGAGCAATAACACCTCAATATTACAAGCAGAAGTTCATGCACTCGAATTGTGTGCTAGAATGTTGCTTGCAAGATCAACAAATAACACATAAAACGATACAAATTTCCTCAGATAGTCAAGCGGTCCTTAACGCACTTGAAGCGAGTCATTGTACCAGCTTTGGACTGCCAGATCTATTCCATGCAAAGGTATTTATCCCCCTTCCAATGAAGAAGAGGATAACAGTAAGTATGTTAAATATGAACAGAATTAAGCTCAAAACAGCAATAGGCCTATACACTGACCATTGTGGACTAAGACATCACATGTACAGGATGGGGCTTGAAGACGAATCCTAGTGCCGCCTATATATGGAGGTTGACCAGACAGCCAGCCATCTTCTATGTGAATGCCCAGCTGCTGCCAGGATCAGGATATTCTGCGGCCCGAGGACTTGAAGAATATCTCCCCAAATCATCCCAATAAGACTCATTGAGAAGTTAGAGTGGCTTGGGGAAGGGTAAGTATAGGTGTAAGCCACAATAGACCACAGAGTCGCAGTGGAGGGTCGGTTTGATCCACTCACTTTTAACCTTACCTTACTTTAGTTGCAAGTAGTAAAATCGAGATTTAAAGTTCGAAAATTAAATTTGAAATTTATTAAATTCCGAATTAGAAGTCTAAGCACCGGTATTTTTACGTCCAAATAGCGTTATTTATTGTGTACATTAAATTTTATCCAACAGAAAAAAAAAAGAGTATTTTTACTCCAGAATAATAATATCCACAAGATAAATATGAGTTACCTGTCAGATGTCTTATTTTGTACTTGGACCTCCGAATAACTGTTTATTTGAATGATAAAATAGGTACAAGAGAGCGCGATTGCGTTTAAGAGAGTTTTTCGTTCATAATATAATCTTAAAATACGGTTCTTTTTATTTCAGCAATGTGATTCCGTAGCAAAGTTTATATTAAAAAGACGATAAAATATTTGGTAACCTTTCGGATAAGCATATTTTTGTTTTGCTTCAATTATTAAAAACAAAGTTAATTGCAAGTAGTAAGATCGAGATTTAACAAAGTTCGGAAATGAACTTCGAAATTTAACAAATTCCCAGACATAAATGGAATTTATTTATATTTAAATTTCTAGTTAAAAGTCTGAATTTAACTAAATTACCAGACAGAAAATGGTATTTAATATATTGCGAGATATAAGTCATAATTTTTCAATTGTTTTAGTGGCCCCTTTGCATTTTCGTAAATACCTACTTTGATCGCTAAATTCCAACTCGTAATTTTTTTGTACTACAGAAGAGAATAATAAGATATTTATATAAAGCTAATGTTCAGGACTCTTGAAAACCGTTATTTGTGTGTCAAAAAAATTTTAACCCGAGCATATATTTTCATCTTGAGACCTCATGTCTTATGCATACGAAATTTAAAAATGAATTTAATTCCTCCCGAGTGAAAGTTGTTCCTCGTTCGCACAGTATTCCACTGCCTGTTCCATTCTCGGCCCATGCAAAAAAATCAATAATATATAATAGCAAGTGGTCCCCATTATTTAAACGTTTATTTGGTATTAACTAACAGCTTGCTTTCTCATGTTCAATTTTATTTTCTGGAAAAAAATTTATTGAAACTGCTCCTTTAGTGTATCGTGTACATATTTTTTTCAGCTTTGTCAATGAGTTTAAGTTCTGACAATAAATGTTTTGAATTCTGAATTTTTAAATTTAATTTATTAGATTCCTACATCTATCTCGAAATTTAGATATATTTCGACTTTGATCTCGGAATTTAATTAACCTAACTAACACAAAATTTAATAAACTATAAGTAAGTAGGAATTTAATAAATTCTTTTCGTCTGGTGAAGACACAGTGTTGGTGAAACAATTGTCATATATATTTTTACAATCAATTAACTGAAAAATTTAAACAAATGTTTTTGTTTACTTACTTAACATAGATTTCCAACAAAGAATGGCTATTTAGAGCAATGATGTCTAATCTTTGCTAAAACAACGACTTTGTTCCACAGTTTTCCATATTTCAATACAGAAACTTTTGAGAACTTTGAATTATTTTTAACAAACCCCTTGTTTACTTTAACTTTGTTTGAGGAAATTTCCATAAATAACAATATTAGCCATCTTTTAACTCGCAAATACTCTACGGTGCTTCGTCTAAAGGCTTGAATAACTTTATTAGCAAGTAGCCTGATATTGAGCGGTTCTATTTAAACAAATTTCGCTGCCGAGTAAGGTCACCTATTTCATAATACGAATTAAATATCTCACTCCTTTCGCCTTCGGTAAAAATATAACGTTGTCTACCAAACTTTTTGCAAAGTTCAACATTACAATGGGGCTTAATTTTTTCTCTGGTATGACTCTTTTTGTTTTTGTACTCACATACTCTTTATCTGAGTTTCTTAACTCTTTAGCAAGTTTTTGCTTTTTATATCTTAAAACTTTAATTGCGGAGTCGCCTTTTTCTGGTTCCCCTTCAACCAAATATTCCTCTGGTTTATCAGACAGGCGATGGTCACCACTAGTTTTAGACGTATGTTTCTGTTTGTTTAATGTTTTCTTCCCAGAGGAACCGTCATGAGTTTCACATGAATATTCATACTCTTCAAAATGCGGAAAGCAAAGCAGTTTTAGGCAAATATGACATGTACTAAACAGTTCACCATTGCATTTTTTTTGCTTCACAAGCTACGTAGGTACGGTCTTCATCTCATCAGGGTTGTCTCCAAAAATACTAACAGCATCATTACTACTTGTCTCAAATTCTAAATTATCAAATATATTTTTGCAATCAATTAACTGAAAATTTTAAACAAGTGTTTTTATTTACTTAGTTAACATGGATTTCCATCAAAGAACGGCTATTTAAAGCAATGATGTAAGAATTATATATACCCCAAAAAATGTCTAATCTTTGCTAAAACCACTTTGTTCCACAATTTTCCATATTTAAATACAAAAACTTTTGAGAACTTTGAATTATTTTTAACAAACCCCTTGTTAACTTTAACTTTGTTTGAGGAAATTTCCGCAAATAACAATATTAGCCATCTTTTAAATCGCAAATACTCTGCGGTGCTTCGTCTAAATGCTTGAATAACTTTATTAGCAATTAGTCTGATATTGAGCTGTTCTGTTTTTAAATAAATTTGAGGTGCTGTGTTTCAATTGAGATTAAAAAAACTATTCCTATATCTTAAATTAGTTTCTATAACTGCAATTACAAACAGCAAAACATTACCATTCTAAAGAAAAAATATTTCAACTTTGAGTGCATCTCAAAATAATTTAGAATTTTGAGGAAAATAAAATAATGAAAACTCGAAAAAAAGGTTTTGCTGAAAATTGAAAACACATTCCATAAAAAGTATTTTACGAAAAATGGCATTCAGCAACTTACTAATAAATTACATAATATTTGGAAAACCAGGGGGGATATGCCTGTCCTCTCTGTTGGCGCCCATGTGGACACCTGTAATCAATTAATTAAAATACTTTAGTTATCGCTACCACTTCTTAACGTCAAGGCTATTAAGGACGTTTGAGTTAATCAATTTGATATATTTATCTACGTCCGCGAGTTAAAAAGCTCTTAAGCCACGCATTTTGCGTGAGTTAAGAGCTTCATTACCGCACTAATTTTTATTACCGCACGTATTTTCACTCATTCATCCTTTTTTAATTTGAAATTTCTAATATAGAAAAAGCGACGAAGATTTTTATAAATTATTTTATTAAAAACTATAAAACATGAAAAATTATTTATGATAAATTTTAATAGTACAATCTTTGCAATCCTTCAAATAAATTCCTGACGAAGCAGCCACGTTTGCTAAATTTGTAGTCTATACATTGTTTTCGTTATTTAAACTGGTCGTCTGATGGCTTTGTTTCGTTTTTTTTTCGGGTCTTGTCCAAAGTTTCTACCCTCCCTTTTCACCCAGAATTTTGAATGTTATTTTTCTTTTATTTTCTGCAGAATTTTCAATGTAGCTTTCCGCAACCGTGTTGGATCGCCAGCCACCATGACGCTTTACTGTTAGAATGTCAGCTCCTGAATCTGCCAATAGGGACATAGATAATCTTCGGAAGCAATGCCCCAATATTCTTCTGGATGTTCAAATTTGAGATACAAAGCAATTTGTTTTGACGAGGATCAAAGAGAATTAATGCCAACCGGTTGCTTCATACACACACCATTTCGAAAGTGGATGAAAAATCTACCATGCACATGGGCGAAGATTAATGTATTTTAGAACTAGTTGAACTATGTCCATCTCTTGAATATTTTCATATGTTACATAGAATTCCCTGGCTATTTTCGTTTTCGTTTTCGGTAAAAAAAAAATGAAAACATCGCCTTCATCCTTGATATTTTCCAACAACAAATTTGTTAACTCCTCGTGCAAGCTCCTTCAAGCCCATTAATCAATTCTACTTTCAAAAATAAGTATTTTTTGTCGTCCGTTAGCTATCAAGCGACATGGTGGATGGAAATCCGCTAATACTGAGGAAAGTTACGTAGCTGAGAGCCCCAATAATAAAAAGGAAGTAGCGAATAAAATTTTATACAGTAAGACCCAGCCAAAAGTCTCTTGCAGTGCTTCAACAGTGTCAGAAACATCGGTTAGAAATGAAAGATCTCTCAGAAAATGTAATACACATCGAGAAGAAACGAGAAAACGTGTTTCCAAATTGATAATGTAAATAATTGTAACAATTGTACCATTAATATTCATTTCAATTAATATCACCGGATTTTTGTAATGGTGATGAAATCAAAAATTAGAGCTACTTATAATAATTTTAGATTAATATTTCCCTAGGGATGTAAGTTGACTTACATCCTGCCGTTAAGGGCCACCAATACCTTGTTGAGTAACTTTCACTAACGTCTGTCAAACCAGCGTCAAATTAGGTTGCTTACAATACAGGGAGGGGGAAAAATGTCGTACAATACATGTGAGTTAACCTCACTTGTATTGTACGACTTTTGAGACCTCTACGTTTAAGGGTCCCTAGATGCCGAAAACCATGTTTTCTTAATTCTGTGGATCTATATGTCTGTCTCTTCGCGGTATAGCTAAGAAACTACTTATCCAATACTAATTCGAACAAGATGACGGCCAAATAAAATGTTTGTAATTGTGAAAAAATCACTCTCTCAGGTTTTACATATCTTCACGGTTTAGCGTCCCTAGATGCCAAAAAATATATTTTATCAATTCCGTTGATCTGCCTGATCGGGGTATAGCTAAAAATCTACTTTTCCGATTGACTTCAAATTTTGGTCAAAAATGTCATGTGAAATGTTAAAAAAATATTTTTAAAAAACTACTTATCCAATTTATGTCAAATTTTGCACAAACATCAATTATCATGTTGGACTCAACTGATAGCAGTTTGGTACGAATCGAGGATGGCGCAACAAAATGGCGGCTTAATAAGATATTTAAAAATTCAGCCTGAAAAACTGCTTAATGAATTGATATTTCAAATTGTGTACCATAGTTAATTGTAGTATAGGGATCAACTAGTAAAATTGTGATACTAATTCAAGAAGGCCGAACAAAATGGAGGCCAAATAAAATGTTTGTGATGGTTTTACATATTTTCACGTTTTATCGTCATTACATGCCAAAAAATATGTTTTATCAATTTTGTCGATCTGTCTGTCTCTTTGCGGTATAGCTAAAAAGTTACTTATCCAATTGACTTTAAATTTTGGTAA
Organism: Kuschelorhynchus macadamiae; assembly: GCA_030620095.1. Lineage (NCBI taxonomy): Eukaryota > Metazoa > Arthropoda > Insecta > Coleoptera > Curculionidae > Kuschelorhynchus > Kuschelorhynchus macadamiae. The sequence continues at coordinate 1,527,933 of JAUTXW010000961.1, read as the reverse complement.
AATATTAAGAGTCATGTGAGGATAACCTGGTAACATTTTGGTAAAAATTCATTGTGGGGAAACAAAATGGTAGCCTAGTGAAATGTAAAAAAAATTATTTTTAAAAAACTACCTATCCAATTTATTTCAAATTTTGCACAAAGATCAAGTATTATGTTGGAATTAACTGACAGCATTTTGGTATGAATCCAAGATGGTAGAACAAAATGGCGGCTTAATAAGATATTTAAAAATTCAGCCTGAAAAACTGCTTAATGGATCGATAATTCAAATTGTGTGTCTTAACTAATTGTGGTATAAGGATCAACTATTAAAATTGTGGAACTAATTCAAGATGGCCGAACAAAATAAAATGTTTGTATTTGTGAAAAATTATACTCTCAGGTTTTGTAATCGTGAAAAATTACCCTCTCATATTTTTACGTTTTAGTGTCCCTAGATGCCAAAAAATATGTTTTATCAATCCAATTCCAATAACCTGAAAACTAGTTACCGGATTGACTTCAAATTTTAAAAAAAAAATTAGGGTCATATTATGGGGATGATCAGGTAATATGTTTGGTTCAAATCCAATTAGGCGAAACAAAATGGCGGCCCAGCGAAATGTTAAAAAAATTATTATTAAAAATCAACTTATCCGATTTATCACAAATTTTGCACAAACATCAAAGGATTATGATGGAACCAACCGATGAAATTATGGTACGATTCCAAGTTGGCGGCCTAATAAAATAATTAAAAATTCAGCCTGAAAAAATAACTTCATGGATTGATTTCAATGTATGTGCCATAATTGATTATGGCCCTCTACCAAGTAGTAAAATTGTGGTACTAATTCAAGGTGGCCGAACAAAATTACGGCCAAATAAATTGGTTTTAATCATAAAAAACCACCTTCTCAGGTTTTACGTATCTTCACGTTTTAGCATCCCTACATGCCAGAAAATATCTTTATCAGTGTCCGTCTGTGTGTTAGTTCGCGCGTGTCAGTCAATGTTAAAAATCTAATGTGGCGGCGTAGTGAAACGTTAAAAAAATTATTACTAAAAAAACTACCAAATTACTTCAAATTTTGCACAAAAATCAAGTGTTACATAGGAATGAAGTGGTAACATTTTGATATGAATTCAAGATAGTAAAACAAAACAGATATTTAAGAAACAGCCTGAAAATACTACTTATTAAATTAATTCCAATTTTTGTGCAAGAATTAAGTGTGAACTGGTAAAGTTGTGGTACAAATTTAAGATGACGAAACAAAATAGCAACCAAATAAAATTTTAAAAAATTAACGTAGAAAAGTCTTGTTCAATTGCAGAAAAATTAAATATGAAAATAGGATAAACTGGTACGAAATCAACATGACGTAACAAAATGGCGGTATGTGTTAACGTAAAAAATGCTTATTAAAATTATTTTACGATATGCCCAAAAGTTAAGTGTGGCATAGGTTTGGTAGGAATCCAATATGATAGAACAAAAGGGCGCCAAATAAAAATGTTTGAAAAGATAGTAAATGTACTGAACTAAATTGAGACACACTTTACTATTCCTAACAAATCGAAAGAAAATCATACCGAGGGAAGTTCCGAGTAAAGGAAATTTACTGATGTTTTCTTTTTTTTTTTTCAAACTAAGTGTATCAGTATTGCCGGTCGTTAATCCTTGTGTAATAATATAATAAACGCAACTTTAAAGTATTTTAAATTGTTTAAGCAATCACACTGCCACTATTGATCAATACAAAACGTAACAGTAGTATAATTTCTGACAAGCTCCATTTTACAACTCGTTCATCAACTTAGGATCATATTCTCGAGCTTTATAGCAACTTTATTATTATGCCAAGTAACAAAGTTAGCGGAAAGTTTTATATGGAGCAAATTATATTTGAAAAGCTCTTTTGGCACCAGTAATAGCTCTAAGCGACAAGCTCAAAACTTGTCAATTTTGTTTGCAACAAATTTACTAAGTTTAGGTACGTTGCACTTTTTTCAAAGTAGAGAAGTTTCCTCAAGGCTGAATAAACGAATTTGTATAGAATATTCTCTTTCTACTTATTCGGAAACGTATTTAAAGTGCAATTTTGACCATTGTTGCTTTAGCAGAAATAATATTGATATACGGTGTATATTAAGAATATTAAAGAACATTTTATAATAGTTAGAGCTTCAATTCTTTAAGATTCCAAAATAAATAAAGACCGATTATAGTTCGCATAAACGGCCCATCAGGTACACAATAAATTCACAAGTTTTAAATCAGTCGTGTCTCGTTTAATCGAAATATTAGCTCGCAGGCAACAACATTAGTCGCGGATGTGCCGAGAGCGCGAGTTAGGTCTATTTGTTTAGAAATTTTTCATTTCGGAAGGTACGAGGCAGCAACATACTAGCAGAGCAGTGAAAGAGTTACTAGATAAGTTTTATTTTGTCTTTTTTTATATCTTAAAAAAAAGGAACTTAAATACTTATCTTTACTTTTTAAGGTACTTAATAAGATACTTTTTTAGATACTTTGTATATTATGTATTAAGTTTCGTAACGTATTAGGTTTGGTAATCTATTTCTTTTCTTCATTAATTTAGGAAAAAGTAAAATATGTATGTTTACACATTTATGAACCCAAAATTAGCGACAATGGTATTTTGACAACAGTTAATACTACATTCAACCCTTTGTAAACCCAACATACTGAAAAAACATTAATAAGTCATTAATAGAAGAGGAATCTTATAAAATATAGGTACTTTATCCGATTATTTTTCGACTTTGAAGCGAAACAAAATATAACTTTAAATAAAATACAATAATACATAAAACCATCAAAACGTACAACGTCCAAAATATCTACAGACTACAGCTATGCTGCGAAAAGACAGTCAGACAAACAGACCGACGGAATTGAGCAAACATATCTAGGGACCCTGAAAAGTGAAGATCTGAAAAATTCTCAGAGGATGTTTTTTTTACAATTACATAACTTCCCTTTTACGAGGGACATAAAAATGAATACAGGGTACAGTTAAGATACAACGATATGCGAATTTAGAAGACACAATACGCATCACTTTTAGGCATTGTTAACTGTGCGAATGGAGTTTAATTCCCGGTTAAAATGAATACTTACCCTTTAGTAAACCCGTAAAGTAGAATTTCACAAAACACTATAGTACCAACAATACAAAACTGTAACATAACACCCCACTTGCTATGAGGCGGTATTACTACGAATACCGGTTGACAAGACGTCTAGCCGGGATTGTTATAAATCTCGGCTAATCGTGACGTCACTTATACAAGAGCCCGAACTGTAGTCACAGCGATAAAAATAAAACAAAAAATGATCGCCGTTTCGAACAAGTCGTAACTTGTCTAAAGGAACTTTTCTGGCGATATCTTAGATACTTTTTGGTATCTTAGACCTTTTCCCGTGTCTAAGTTACTTTTCGGTATCTAAGATTCTTTTCGGTATCTAGGATACATTTTTAAGTTACAAGATACAATTCTTTTTAAAAAGTATCTGAGACACTAGATACTTTACCAAAATATAAAACAATTAATCAACAGTAACTTAGATGCTTTAAAGTTACTAAGTTACTCTAAAGTAAATAAAATACTTTTTTCTAACAGCTCTGCACACTAGCAACACTGGACGTGTAATTGTGCCGAACTAGCCAGAAATATTTCATTGGATCCCTCCTATAGGGCATAAAATGCAAATTTGGGATCTCTTTAGAGGGTGTTTTATTTAACATCACAAAGTATTATCTGTCTTTTGCTAAATACACGAATATTTAACAGATAGGCAGAATGTCCACGATAGGAAAACATGGATAAGAATCATAAGATACGTGTGAGAAGCTAGACTAACAAAATAGCTTGAATCAAAACTACTGTGTCTGGAAGCTTTATTTGAATATGACGCAAAATATTTCACTCGTAATATTTGACGTAATGTATGTTAACGTCACATTCTTGATACATGAGTCGATGAAATCCCTGGGGTGCTTAATTTGAACTTGAAAATTTAAGGGGTTGTGTACACGTGCGGCAATAATGAACGAAGAAATATGTCTGTATAACGTGTATAATCTCCAAGTCAATTATCATAGTAAAGCGCTTTTGACTAAGTAGTCATCCTCAGCGCTACTCATCAGTAAACAAGCGGAAAATATTCATGGTTGCAAATCAATGTAATTAAAAATTTAACACGTAACAAAGAAAAAATAGACGCTGACGAACACCAAATCACATTTTAAATAATTTAATTTCTAGTCATGATGGAACATAAGGATGTTATATACAAGTTTTACAGACACATTTTCTTGTTTCATTAATTTGAACTATTGAGTCGACGATATTCCCATGTTTTAGTCAAATAAAGTGTCAACAATGTGAAGTGAATATTTATAAATTTCACTGTCGTATAAATACTACAAGTGAAATATTGTTTGTGAGATTCTAGTAAATCCTAACTGGAGAAGGGGTGGCTTTATTTGAAAAATTGCGTCGTTGCAATTTTCAAATCACAGGTGTAATTTTTAAATCTCCTGATCGCAATTTTCGATTGTTTTTTTTTTGGCAGATATAAAGAGTGTAATTTATGTCATCCTTCAATAGCGATATCATCAAAATTTTATTTTCCCTGGAAGAAAACGTGAAAAATTGTCGATGGTTCAGTAAGCTATCATCTTTGTGTTCCAACCATATTTGTAATCGTTGATGAATCTGTTTAGGAACGGTAATTCCGATACAAGCCAGAAAGCAAGAACTGAACGGACTGACTGGCGCATTAACAATTGCATAGAAGCTGATTATTTGATTTTTCCACTTTGGCTTATTAAGTTTCGTGTTGACTCTTGCGGAGTTTTTCAGTCATCTGTAGTGTATGCAGTATTTATTGAGATTTTAGCCTATATTAAATATGGTTGAAATTTATTTAAGGATCGTATACTGTATACTTCAAGCATTTTACTAATACATTTACCACCTAATGTATCTTTTTTTTTCTGAGTTTCTGCCCCACAAATAGAAAAATTTGAATGTAACCTATAACAATAATAATAAATAAAAGTAATGTTATTATACCGAAATTTTGCCCACAAAACTTCTAACTCTGGTTTACTTTTGTTATCGTTATGGGAACTGTGCAAGCCAAAGCACGCGCACCAAACAGATCCCGACTAGAACGGCACAAATGTGTGTGTTGGAACGAACCTAATTTTAAAAAACAAGCACTTTCAATAATTTCTGTTTCACGTCTTTTTGGTAGATATCGGACATTTCATATTATTGCTTAGAAAGACTTGTGAAAAATTATCCGTTCGTGAAAAAATTGAATAGATAATCATTTCTGGGGGAAATAATTTCCAGTATTAATTCATGCACGTGGAAGATTCGATAAGAAAATTTCACACCAAAATTTATTTTTAATTTTCATCTCGATCTTCGTGTAGTTTGATGGCAAACGACATATTGTTGTTCAATTACTGTTTAGTCGGCTGTGAATGATGAAAAGTCAGGATAACAGATCCCTTGTTGATTTAGTTTACGGTAGTCTAGTTCCGTCTAATCCATACATTAAAAATGTCGCGTTTTGGAAACGAAAATATACAAAATATTAGAAGTGAGGTTGAGAATTTGACTCCTCACAATACCAAAAGATCTAAGGCTAGTGTTTGGAGGCAGTTTTTAGAGTTTTGTAAAGAAAAATCATACGACATTATAGATGAAACAATACCTCTATAAAAAATTTTGTTTTGGGTTTAAAATTAAACTTTTCTCAAAACTCAATATTTTGAACTATCTTTAAAACATATTAAAATTTTATTTTTATTTAAGCTTAATTTACTAAAATTCAAGGAAGTATATTTTATTAAGTAAAACTTGCCAATTTAATTAACTACCACCTACTTACGGTCATGTAGGAGATTTTGTTATCTAGAAAAAAAACTAATTTCCGTAAACTTTACTAATGAGACGTATACTTTATCAGATTCAGGACATTTTAAAGTTGAAATTTTGCCCTATTTAATTAATATCACTAAACTTAGTGGAACTGTATGAAATTTATTCTGAGAGTACATTTACATGCAGGTATTATGACTATATTTAAATTATCATATAAATCGTAAAACAGAGATTGCCACGGCTACGACAAATGAATGTAACTAGTAAATTAAGAATGACAGTGACACTTCTACCGCGCAACGTGCATCTGAAATTTTTTTTTAAAATGGATAATTTAAAAATTACACTTTATGTAAGTTTTCTAACAAGGCTAACGATATTAAAATAAACCACAGAACAAAAGTAGTAGAAAATGCCGCTGTCTACTCTTTCAAAACAAATCTCTTTGCGGACGTCAAGAAAATAGTTTATCAAGAATCTTCTTGTTCCTTGGACCGATTATTTCCAAATAAGCAGAACAAAATATAGTCCAAATATTATATCTACTTCCTGAAACATAAACATTTATGGGAATCTAATGAGTTGTATACACCTGAAGCACTTCCTTACTCCCCATCAAGAAAGGAAGAAGTCAGCAAGAATTTAAGAAATATTTCGATGCATTAGCTGCTAGATTAGAATAATTCGTTGTTTATCTAAAGTAAATATGTGTTATCGACTATATAAAGTTGTTTTATTATTGAAAGCTCAAACTTTCGAATAAAACATCTAAACAATAATGCAATAATGTAAATTTTCTGTTTTACCACATGACATATCAAAAAGATTTCCAGTGTAGTCACCTCCCGCTTACCCTGGAGGCAAAAAATTTCCGGAAATCCGACCCGTTGCTATGGTAACATTGAAAAATAATGGCATCGGATTGGCTATAAAGTACAGGTGTGAAATTTTCTGTCTTATCGCATAACATATGTCAAAAAGATTTCCATTGTAATCACCCCCAGCTTACCCTGGAGGCAAAAAATTTCCGGAATTCGACCCGTTGCTATTGTAACGCTGAAAAATAAAGGTATCTGATTGGCTATGAAGTACAGGTGTGAAATTTTCAAAGATAGCTGAGCTATGCAACAAGTATTTATTTACCAGTTAATAGTAATATAATGTCCAGTTTTGATGAAAAACTGACCGACCACGTTCTTTATGTGTAACGAACTTTTTCTACAATTCTTCAACAGAAATGATTATCTATAGCAGTGTTTCCCAAATGGTGTTCGGCGTCACACTGATGTTCCGCGACAACATGCTTGGTGTTCCGTCAAAAATCCGCGCCATAATTTAGCTGGACTATTTTTTTACCCGTCCGTTACAGTAATTTTAGTCACTGCGATTTGACGCGATGTCGCGTGACACGCCAACTGGATAACAGCAAGAATTGCTGTCCTTGTCTTATTTCATGTATTTTATGCTTATGTTTTTTTTACTGGAGAGGCAACTAATTAAGGTTTGTGCAAAACATATATTGGCTACCGTATTAGAATCCGAAGACGCTTGTAGAAAGTTAATGATATTCCCTTATCAAACAATACTAATAAATATTGGAGGAGTTTGCATTCTTATGACGCTTATGCCTTAAAATTGGACGAATCAACAGGAGTAGCTGGTTTGGCAATCTACTGGTGTTTGTCAGATATATATTTGAAAAATCCATACAAGAGGACTTGCTTTTATGCGAAAGCCTTGAGTCAAACACAACAGGAGAAAATATTTTCAATTGTATTGATTGTTACATGAAGAAACATCAAATTTTTGGGACAAATGTATGCAGCGATAGCGCCAAAGCGATGGTTGGAACTATAGCTGGTGCAGAAAATCGGATCAAAAATGTATCCAAAAATTGTAGTAGTAGCCATTGCATTTTTCATAGACAAACACGTATATGCCGTTACATATCACAAGCTCTTAAACAAGTTTTTGATGAAGCAGTTCGTTACAAATTTTATGTCGCCCATTGAAAGCAAAATTATTCAAGATACTTTTTGATGATATGGGAAGTCTCCACAGAGTACTTCTTCTTCATACCGAAATTAGATGCTCATCGCGAGGAAAAATTCTTATGCGACTTTTAGGGTTGCGCTATGACTATCAATTTCAATTTTCAGCTAGAATAAAGTCCTGGTTGACAACATTTGCGTATCTTGAGGATATATTTTTAAATTTAAATGACACCAATCTAGCATTACACGAAAAAGGAGTAAATACTTTTCGTGCCAAAGATAAGATTATTTCTTTGTCACGAAAATTTACCTTTTGGCTATCTCTGGGGAACGAAAAGAGCTTGATAGCTTTTCATTTCGAACGGACTTTCATAATGAAAATGAAGGGACATTAGAAAAAACTGTTAGCCAATAAATTTTGAAGCATGAAACACCTAGCAAAGTCACTAAAAGAGTATTTCCCGTTTTTAACTAGTCATGCTCAAGATTGCAACTCGTGGGTTCAAAATTCCTTCCAAGTTAAAGAAAAGCCGAATGCGTTTTCCGGACCCATTTTGGAAGAACTTATTGAGATCTCTTCAGATAGTCAACTGAAGCAAAAGATTTATACAAGCCTCTCGTATTACATTCTGAGGAGATTTACGTGAAGGATATCCCCAACTTTCAAACATTGCCATATTGGTGATGCTGATTTGTCATGACGTATCTTTGCGAATCGGGAGTTTCCCACTATGTCTTTACCAAAAACAGATATAGAAACAGATTCCATGTCGCCCCTGATTTACCTCTTCAGTTGTCATCCATCAGGAAGGATATAAAATGAAGTTTTAAAAATATAAAAAATCACACTGTTCACATTAGTTTTCAGAATTTGCTATCGGTTTTTTTAAGATGTTATTAATAGTATCCAAATTTATAATAAATAATAAAGGTTATTGCTTTCAATATTTTAATTTTAACTCCAGAACAGAAAATTCCTAACAAATATTTTAAATTCAATATATTGAATGTAGTGTTCCGCCAATTTTTTGTCAACTTAAAAGTGTTCCGTGGTCTATTTTATTCGGGAAACACTGATCTATAGAATTGAAGCCAAAATTGTATACAGTTCTTTTAAAAGGATAAACAGCCCGGATGAAGAATACTGAATTAGCTTTGTTACTATAAAGGTAAATATTATTTTATAGTTCAAAATCTAATAGTTGCCTTCCAATCTATTATATACTACTTTACATTATATATAAAATATAAATGTTTTCATCATATATAAATAAAATATAAATAAAAAGCTGAAGATTGGAAGAGCTGCAAAAAGGATTGCCTTCCGATCTTTAAGTTAGATGTAAAATATAAATGTTTTCTCTAGAAAATATAGAAACATTTGTTTGTTGCTTGTTGAAGTTTATGAGAAAATATATACTACAGATCTCCAAACGATCGCGAAATACAAACTTTGTATACTTCTTTTCACACACGAAATATGTAAATTTATTTAAAACTAAAAGTTTTATAAAGAACAGCAGTTCAATAAATAAATCATTAAACGGATACTATATTATTACAATTTATAACCATAACCTTCTTAGAAAAATAATGAGTATAATTTCTGTCTTGTATTATTTCGGTATAGATAATGGGTAAAACTACTGCTAACTGATATTTTTAAATCAAATTTAATGCGCTGGAAAGTTTAACTATGGCATGTGATCTTACTTTTAAATAGAAAATAATGATATAAGTGTAGCTATCTAAAAACCTCGATTAATTGAAATATTTTTCTTTGTTGCAAATCCACATTAAAAGAAAAAGGATTATAGACAATTGAATTGCTCTGAGAACGATTTTTTGATAAGTATTTCAACAACAGCGGTTCAGTGGTGCATACAGAAATAAATTATTTATGTTGTCATTATAAATCTATATAATACAATTTTCGATAATGTTGAAATCTGTGAATATTGAAATCGGTAGGTTTCACGTATTAACTAATCCAGTGCAAAACAGAGAATTTATGATACATAAATCTACATTTAATATCTATTCTAATATTTAATCCTATCGTATTACTATAACGTAATTTTTCTCAAACCAAAGGTTATATGTATACTAAAGTGACATTTAAAATATATTAAGCAGACGATAATATTAACATTAATATTGACGTTTCGCCTCTCATAGCTTTTTCAAAAATTGGTCATTCCTTTATTTTTTTGTACTTTTAAAGCTTTCCATTCCTATTCACAAATAATTCAAAAATAATTTGATATCAAATTATAAAAATCCCATGCATTTTTCGAGGTATGTAACCCTAATTTATTAAATGTAATATTTTTTTGTAAATAGTATAAAATTTAAAATTACTTCTAAAAAATTGTAGCGTCTTTTTATAATTTGATACTAAATGTTTTTTAAATTATTTGTCGGTAGGAATGGAAAGCACCAAAAAAATAAAGGAATGACTAATTATTGAAGAAGCCTGCTATGAGAAGCTAAACGTCAGTTTAACTTCATTGTCTTCTGGTTTTGCAAATAAACCTATACCCAAAAAAGAAGTCCTATATATATATATATATATATATATATATATATATATATATATATATATATATATATATATATATATATATATATATATATATATATATATATATATATATATATATATATATATATATATTTCTCTTCTTGAACCTTACAATTTATAAATATCAAGTACTTTCTTGGGATTAGGTTCGTGGATTGAAACAAAAAAACTTTAATTAACGTTTCGCCTGTCCATTTCAGGCTTTTTCGAAATATTTATTTCTGCACATCTAAAAATTAAATACAAAAAGTGTATATATGCAAGTTAAAAAATAAAAACAATTAGGTATAACGGCACGCACTAAAATTATTAAAACATTTACTTAAAATAGTACAGTACATACCTTAAAAAAGATGTTATTTTGCCTTGCTTGGCGGTGTGGAGGTAAGTGATACACTGATTAAAGAATTCTATTGTTTTTTTTTTATTTATATCACTTAGTTTTTTTTATTATATTTACAATGTAGAACTATTGGTGGATACGTGTTGTTTTAAAAGTATTTGTGTGAGTCTGACAGTATACAGTATGTATTTATGATTGACGGAAATAGTTTATAACAATTGAATTAAATTAGACTGTGATATATTTGGCTGAGATTGTCAATGTCTTTCCGATCGTGTATTGTATTTTTTTCTTTTTTTATCTCGACCATTTCTTTAAATGTCAGTTTATGGTAATGTTGTTCTTTTGATAAGACCGTTGTACCCGAAAAATCAAATTCATGTTTCGTATCTCTTTCGTGTTTATGTAGTGCTGTTTATTTATTCTAGCACCGTAACAGATACAAGAAAAATGCAGCAGACGAAGTTTACACAAAATTAGTTTTTACATCATATACGATAAGAAAGATTATTTAACAAGTCCGTATTACCGATTTTTTGCGAAATTAAGGTACTCTTTACCCACATCTCCGCCATTGAACTAATTGAAAAGCTAAAAAGTGAACCAAAGTAGAGTGATCGAACCCTTTATTATGTTTAACAAATATCATGAAGATATGGTTTGGCATTGATTAATAAAATGAAAAAAATACATACACATTTTTTTTAACATTTTTTATATTTTGAAAACGAAGCGACATTCGAAAAACTTTTATACCACATTTCCATCTTAAAATTAGGTAAGGAATATACCCATTCATTTTGTCATTGTTGTAAGCGATTAAAAAAAATCTCGTGTTTTTTATGGTTTTTGTGTGGTCCATGGACATGCAATGAAGTGGCTTTTATTTATTTTCTCGAAAACGAAGCGAGATACAAAAACAACTCAAGAGATAATTATTACATTAGATGACCTACATTTTACTCTTTTTGTGTGCAATTTGGATTTGCGACGGGCAAGTCGCGTATCAAAAAAATAAACGATAATTGCATCGGCGAAATATAAAATTTCGCCTGTCATATTTTCAAATAAGGGGTTTGTCCAATTTTCGAAATCTTACCGCGACGACATTTATGTCAAAATAAAAAGCTTTAAACAAACTTTTTTATGGGCTAAAACGATTCGTTTTCCAACGCTGCTAAATTAAGATGTGATATTTTTTTAAATAAGCCAGACTTGAAATTTGAAGTAGCGCCGTCCCAATTTTTTCATCGATAAATTTCACCGATGATATTTTTGCGTGGGATTCTGTGCTATAATATTTATCTGTCAGGTAACCATACTAACATGTGTCGTAAGATATATAAAAAAATAATATATGATTAGGTAGAGTCCTTCTGTTTTAACATGTAACATTTTTTTTAAATGTTTTGCATGCAAATGGTACAATATGCACGAATATTTTTTTAATGGTAGGATGCGTCAAAAGGCTAATAAAAAGTCAAAATAATCGTCCTATAATTTTACATTTTAAAATATTAGGACCTATTCCTTCTTAATCTTTTTATTATTGTTAGCTGTGCTAAGTTATTATTCAAAACAAAATAAAAAGGATTAATCTGTTTGCCACGTATCCACCACCGTGTCTTAATATCAAACATTATACGGAAATACAACTTAAAGGGTTTCTTCCTGTAAATGATCATAGACAAATGCTATGATAATAAAATTGTAGTATTATTTGAGTTGTCATTTTATCATTTTACATTCCATTAAACTCGCTCGGGCAAATCGTGGATCAGCTTTGTCAATTCAAACTGGAAGAACATTACCATTTAATTTAGTGGAATTTTGTCAGCCAAACTAACATGACAAATTAATAGTTACTTATGATATAAATGTTAAAAGTTGAGTGGTAATTAGTAGGTAGTAACAATGGTTATTTACTGCCATTAAGAAAAAGGTTCGTTTTAATTCAAAACTTAGTTGTTTATGATCCCATTAGAGGTTTAGATGAATATTTTAAAAGAAATTAGCCCACTAGTCACAACAAAGGGAGCAGCTACAGAGCTAAAATTATTTTGTAGCCACAAAAGAGGACGAAACTGCTTATAGAAAATTTTAATGTGATAAAAAAATAAGTTTCTGGTAAATATAGGTGAAGTTCATTTGTAGAGTGTGAGGCATTAGGGTCGATCAATCTTATACTCTTAGTTCTAGGTTGATGTATAAGGAAACTCGTTGATTATTAAACACTTCTATTTACACAGTTACCAGTATACATTACAATACAGCCAAGGGCAGGACCGACAAGGTCCGCCCCTTGGACTAACTACCACTTTCGTATATCTGTCGTTAGTTTCTGTCTTACGGACTAGAACTAGTGCATACACTTTTAGCCATGATGCTTAGTCAGCGTTCTCATTCCGCTTGTACATATTAAACAATATCAATATATTGCAATGACATATTATACGGGGTGATACTACACCTTCCCCTTTTTTAGAAGAATGATTCAGATATCTGCTGAATTATTCTTATATCAACAACAATGTAAATACTACTGTAAAGTAACCCGATTAAATGACAATAAGTATATAAACAAAAGTCCTTATAAAAATTTAAAATCTGTAATAAGTAACCAAATAAAAAAAATTATTCATGGTTATGATTGTCTGAAATATATGTGTATGTATTTATGTATGCGTTAGTATGTATGTGTATATATATTCTTAAAATGTAATCTGTAATGAAAAAAAAAATGTAATCTGTAGCATGTATAATGATGTATACTAAATAAAGAACTAACTAACTAATTGTTAACTATTGACTGAACTCATTCAATTTGCATCCTAGCTAATGGCTTTCACTATGGCCACTTGTGAAAGACACTGCTGTGTGAATAAGTTAAGTAATTGCATAATTGAAATATTTGTTTTTAAATAGGTATATATTAAAAGTGCTCATTGAATAGTTCCGTCAACCAATCAATAAAATATAAAAATGAACAAATAAAATAAAATAATATTAAATTAAATAATCAACATCCTGTACATCAACATATTCATAACACATTCAGAATTAGTACGTATGATCGGGTGTACGCATTATATGTTTATATATATACGCTCAATATCTCGCTCAATATAATACAAAATGTATGTATAATTTTATTCTAATTAAGAAAAAATGTATTAGGTATTTTTAAATTTATAATAATTGATTAACTCTACAAGCTGAACAGGTATTGACATGGAAATATATTTAAATTCAAAAACTATTTACTTGCCAACGACATATTAATTATATACAAAAATTGTAATTATTAAACTAATGTTTTGAATACATCTTAAGCAAAGCAATATGGACCTTTTGATTAATAATATATTTATTGCTGATAACGAGTTACAACAATCAAGAGTACAATGTAGCACTATTTTAGTGTTATTGAACAATATGCATCCAATATTAAGAGTTTTACAGTTTTTTCCAAATATATTTTTTTTATAGAAAATATATATGCTTCCTTCTGTTCCCCGCAGTCCTTATTCATCAGTTAATACATTTTTAATATTGATAAGAACATTTAAATGTACATTAACTTAATATAATATTAATTGTTTTGCTTGTATACATATCTAAACGATAAATAAAAATATTTGAATTTGAATACATAAAGTTACGTATGAAAGTTGTAACTGGGGAGCTTGAAGTACTATATATATTGTTCAAACTCAAACTGTTATGTATTATTGTATTGGGACCATCAGATGTTCATTTTTATTGCGTCATAAGTAGTTTTTTTTTAAAAAATCTTATTTAGCGCATTTTAATTTCTTTCTCCAACGATTTTTAATAAATTCACTTCATACGTTATACCATACTTCCTTTATCCATTTTTCTACTTTATGTTTTTCATATTTTGCATGCTTTTTTTTTCAATATCACAATGTCGACATTTTTGATAATATACGATTATTCCGGAATTTAATTTTTTTTCTACATATTATTTCCTTTTTCCAGTTACCTCAGCGACGTACCTAAGTCATACGCTGATCGGTGATTCTGGTAGAAATATATTTGTGAATTTACATTATGTATTATGGGTACCCTATGCACTATTTTTAATATTATTTCTCGTTTTAGGTAACACTTCTTTCCATCAGCCATAGCTTAGATAATGGCGCTAACGCCCAATTTACCATTAATGAATTAGAAGTGCCCTTATTTCTTTTATCATATTACTCTCTATGCAGACTAGCTAATAATATACGCGCTCAGGACTGTCATACATTTGCGGTTGATCAGACCGTTCCTGTAAGATTCCTGACAAATTAAGTATAATATTCACTGTCGCACATTCCATTTTTATGTACTCATACCTTCTCCAAACTTTCTCATATGCATAACCATCCCTAACAATAAAACCCTTGTGATCATCAGCCATCGATTATAGCTATGGCAATATTTGTTCTAGGAAATATCATCATTAATGATCGGAGTTTTATGTTTTATTGGCCTTTTTTTTCTAACCTTACCAGGGTAGAAGTGACATATATGCTGCGCTGCTACTGTCTAAAGTTTCGCGAATTTTGGTAAAATAAGTTTTCGTTATGAGAGAGATAATAATTTTTTTTCTTTTTGGTTTAACGCATAAAATTAAGTTTATCAGAGACTATGATAAGATTCAACTAAAAATATGATATATATAACTTTGTTGTACCTGTAAAATTTACTATTACTATAAACCTCTTAAAAAAATAATACCCTATATATAATTATAAATATCGGTAATTTATACTAGATATCGTTACCAAGGATATTGTTGCATTATTGTTCGAAGCTCAAAATAATCATAATCTTAAAATGACCAAATCTGATTCTGCATATTACATAATATGCATCGAACTCTAAGTGCCTATTAGAATCTTAGGG
The DNA here is from genome assembly GCA_030620095.1 of Kuschelorhynchus macadamiae. Lineage (NCBI taxonomy): Eukaryota > Metazoa > Arthropoda > Insecta > Coleoptera > Curculionidae > Kuschelorhynchus > Kuschelorhynchus macadamiae. The sequence goes on along the minus strand of JAUTXW010000961.1, from coordinate 1,512,186 downwards.
TTACCTACATTTAATATTTGTGTATTTTTATAAATCAATATTCGCAAATAACAATGAATAAGCATATCTTATTAATTTTGTTGCAATTACGATGTTCCAATTTGGTCGTACTATGCGACGAATTTCATTGTCAGCGTAATTTACTAGATCGCGCCATCGCTTGTTTATAATAACATAAAGTCAATAAACTCACTATTGCAACACATGGAAGAAAATTATTTAAATTATTTACCTATCCTGAAATTTCATTAAAGTTTATACTTTGATTTTTATTTAATTATGCAATGTTAGTATTAAAAACATATTTCATCTGATATTTTAGAAAGGCAACCTCAAAGAGACATTAGTAAACCAGTAATTATTTTAGTCTCAACAAAATAAAAAAAAATCACCACTCTACTTATTAGCTGCAAAAATACTAAAATAGAACCAGGTTGTTATTTGATTTATAAAACAAATTTTATTATCGTTAAGTTATAAGACAATTTATGACTGGACTGGACGTTGTTAAGATAATTGCCATTTTTGTTATAACACACTCTAGCAGCTATTTCGCGGTATAGTTATAGAATAACAGCTAAAATGTAATTCTAGGTGCGTCATTGTTTCAAAAATTTACTGTGTAATTTATATAATTTTGGTTAGATACTCGTATTAAAAATTTTAAGCAAGACTCAAGGAAACTGTACAAATCTATGCCTCATATTTCTATCAACCACTCATCAAACACAAAACCATGCATTATAAGTCAAACAAACGCTAGTTCACTAAATTATTTTATTTTACGTTTTTGGTAAAATTTGGCACTAAGTGTATTTTACCAACTCTGTTATATAATTCACAGTGTTTAATTTAATTCGTGGAAGGTTTTTGTGCCGTTCGAGCATTAGTTTAATTTTTAGATATACATTAAAATATAATTACAAACTTAAATGTAACCAAATATTTATAAAATGTAAATGTTATGTTAATAAAAGCAATATTCTCCTAAACTTTGTACTCACAAATTTGTCAACTTGATTTTAATGGTCTAATTTTCGCAAATATAGTTCTTTATCGAAAAAATCAATTTTAACCCCTTTAGGGTAGAACTTCGAAATAATTGCCTTAAGTCTTATTTATTTACTAAGATACTGCAGAAAAATAAATTATCATTTTTCAAATTTTACGTCCATATGGGTGGAAAGAAATCACGTTAAATGATTGTATTGGAATCAATTCGCAATAGAATCTTAAAACCTACTTTAAAATTTATGTAAACATTTGCCTCAATTAAGGAAAACATTTCAAAAATTTTAGAAACTGATTTTTAATAAATTGTTTTAATTGCGGAGAGATTGCAAAAATATTAATGATTTATTTTTCAATATACTTGATTAAAAAAAATCAATTATTATAATTGATACGTAAAATAACATTATCTTAGACAAAAGAAAACTTTCATAAACAGCAAAAACCTCAGCACAACCGTCTTCGCATAACGCTGCTGAACTTTAATATAAATATCTATTGCACTTTAGAATCAATATCTACGTTAATCAACATCTGATGTCCACTACGAGTTAGTCCATTTTTTTTATTTATCATATTATAGTAATATTATTTTAACTTGAATCCTTATTATTAGAGAGATAAAAGATAAAATTAAATTATTATTAAATTGCATTAGTTTTTAAGTCAAAGATTAAATTTGTTAAGTAATTTTTAATATTTCTAATAAATTGGTACCTGATATAAAATATCCGTCAATATTCTGACCAATATCCGTCAATATCTGTTTACGCAATAATATATACTTATCTACAATTTTATACCTAATGATAATAGAAAATGTCGATAAAAAAAACACCCTTATTTTAATTATTTTAACCTATTGCCTGATTATAATTCTAGTACCTTAAGCCTACACTCCTTTTAAGAATTTTGGTTCCTGGAATTTGGTATGTTTACATATTTATTATACTTCAGATTTAAGTCCTTTATATCAAAATTTCATTTATACCCAATTTCCATATCTAATTTTTTGTCTCTCTTGACCCTAAAATAAAACCCTAAAAAAAAATCTTTCTGGTCCATCTGGTCATTTACATCATCCAATTCGCTGTAGTTTTGAAATTTACATATTCTGGCCTGGTTTATTATCAGCTTATTGTCCATCATATATTATTTCCAATTTCCACTGGTCTCTACTGTTATGCCATAATATTCTTGTCGTGTTATTTTGTTAATTCCATACAGTGCCATTCAGTCTTTTAATGCACGATCTTTTAGGCAGGATCTTCTGAGCTTCTAGGGCAGGAACTTTTAATACAGGATCTTTTAGTGCAGGGTCGCCATGTAGAGTGTGAGGCATTAGGGTCGATCAATCTTATACTCTTAGTTCTAGGTTGATGTATAAGGAAACTCGTTGATTATTAAACACTTCTATTTACACAGTTACCAGTATACATTACAATACAGCCAAGGGCAGGACCGACAAGGTCCGCCCCTTGGACTAACTACCACTTTCGTATATCTGTCGTTAGTTTCTGTCTTACGGACTAGAACTAGTGCATACACTTTTAGCCATGATGCTTAGTCAGCGTTCTCATTCCGCTTGTACATATTAAACAATATCAATATATTGCAATGACATATTATACGGGGTGATACTACACATTTCTAGTAGATTGGGAAGAGAGATTTTATTTCATTCTCATCTCTTTGATCGCATTATTATAGGAATACTTACTGAAAATACAAAGCCCTTCGGCTAGAGTTACCAGACATCGCTGTGAATAGCAAGTGTACAAGGTATTCAGATGTTATTAATACATTTGGTAAAATGCCTACTAATATATCAGAATTCTTAAAAACTTTTATTTTCCAGTTTATTGGCAACCAGTGCAGTGGTGCGAACCTGACAACCATTAAAAATCACGGTAGGTAGAGAAAGGTTATATTAAGGATTGGCTAGAAAATAAGATGTGTAGAAAAAAATTCTTCTACAAGTATTAAGAATGACAACAAGCTGAGGATTGGAGAAGCTGCAAAAAGAAATTCATATTTCTAATTATTCATATTGTACCGGGTGGCCATTCCAAAAGTAACACAATCCCTAACTTTTTTATTTAGGTTCCTATAAAAATGTTTCATACAAGAGTTGTAGAAGCTAATCTGGCGATTTTAAATATACTATTATATATTATTCAGAGCATATTGTAAACACATGGTAAACCAGAATTGCAATATTTCAAATGTACTTAAAACTGCACATTTTTTATACCACACCATATATCTTAATTTACTTGTTTTTGAGCTACGATTATTTAGAGACTAAATTTTTGCTTTTTCATGCAGCCCAATATTTTTTTATATAAAATGAAAGGAAATTTTTTTTTATAATAGATCATGCTCATTACATTGACATATTTAGTTGTTACCTAAATCTTTTATATAAAAAAGAGAACAATTTTTAAAGAAAAAATCGGAAATAAAACTTTCCTCGTTATGAATCTTGCCTTTTACGAAAGGAGTTCTTTACGGATTGGTTTAAGCCAATTACCCGGAATTTTCCTCTCAATTATTCCTTCCTGTTAATAAGGGAATAAAAAATAACATAATATGTATATGTAGCATACATATTTAATAACTGCATGCTTTATCTTTCCCTTGATAAAAGCAGACATTCAGAATGAGGGAGTTCTGGGTAAACCAAATTTACCATATGTTCATATATTTCGTAAATTCTAGGAATATTTTTTAACTTTTTTAAACCAAATGTACTATACTTTCTGTAAATGTTTACTAGGAGGACAAAGCAAGCAAAACACACCATATTTTTGTTTATGGTCCCTATTATTTATATCTAAAAATAAACTTGGTAAACCTAAAAACGTTAGAAGATAATTTTGAATCTCATTTTATTTTCTTTAGTTTAATTAACCTAAAAATAAGTAAACCTTGCTTATTATCAGATCACAAACTTTGGGTTCATTCCTTTTTGTGACTACTTGGATGTTTTGACTTTCATAGAAACTAAAATCGATAAAAATGCGCTTTCACACATTTTTATCAAAAGTTCTTGGCCGGAAAAAATATATGTAGAATAGAAAAAATATATAATTTCTGCAAGTGCAAAACGGCCTACAAGAAGAATTGCTCTTGATCATGTCACAGGATACCCTCCTCTGGTCATGATCTCTGGACCTTTATCGTCATCACTCAAGCTTGTACCCAGGAAGATCTGAAGTAACAAATTGTTGTATTTCTATAAAATATAATACAACAAAGCAAAAACTAAAATATACGTAAGTCTTTCCCCGAAATTTCGCTAAATTTTCAATCTCCTAAGATATAAACCTAAATTAATTTCACAAAATATGACCATTTTATCAGGCGTAAACAGACATACTGAAATTGTATGCTTACCCTTGCTTTGTGGCCCTGTTCTTTTTATTTTATTTGTGAGACTAATAAAAGGGTTGCCGGATTTAGGTAACAAAATATGAGGACATTGAGAATATATAATAATTTGGCTATCGACATAAACAATTAAAATATTTACTAGTGTACTTTAATGAAGATAAATGTGTTCAAATAAATTAAACTTCTGCTCTTTCAAAAAAATCTATTATAGAAGGAAAATAAAGAATCTATTTATGCACATTATTATTTAGTAATAATAAACTATAATTTATTTCAATTTTTTTAAGTTTTTAATTTATTTATTTAAACATTTTATTAGTTACCATTTTGTTTTGCCATAATGGATTTACACAAAAATTTTACCAGTTTATGCTTATATTTTTATTTTTTGTGCAAATTTTGAAGTGCATTTAAAGTAGTATCTTAATAATGATTTTTTTACAATTTGTAAAGCTGCCATTTTGTTCCGCCATATTCGATTTTTACCCTAATATAACCTAATCGTATAATTAGTTTTTGTGCTAAGCACGTACGTACAAACCGGCAAAAAGTGACGAAAATGGGAGAACATGTTTTCCGAGGTAGAGGGACCCGAAAACGCAATGATCTGCAAAAATCTCGTATGGTGATTTTTCCCTGTTACAAGAGAAGCAAATATAGTGTATTTATTGAAAATAATCATAGATGTTTATGCTTCTTGACCTCCATATATTTAAGACGCACCGTCACAAACATCGTTTTGAGGTTTAATTACGAACTTTTAGTCTTGAAAGGAAACAATCGTACTTTCAACCAACTAAAACACAAGCAAATTAATAAGAATTCCACCATGAGATCTAAGAGCACCCTATGAATCATTTAGGCCTTTTAAATACCGAAAAAAAGAAATACTAAATTGTTATCCTTTTACGTTAATCAGATTAATAGAAAATCACCCTCTCAAGTTTTTACAGATGGTTTTAGGGTACCTAAGTTTTGGCCAAAAATCCAATATAGCAAAAAAATTTTATTTAATTTACCTCAAAGTTTGTTGAAGAATTAAGTGTAATATAGAAATGAAATGGTAAAGTTGTGGTACGAATTCAAGATGATGGAAGAAAAATGGCGTCCAAATATTTGTAATCGTGACAAAAACACCCTCCGAGGTTTTACATATCTTAACGTTTTAGCGCCCTTAGATGGCAAAAGACATGTTTTCTCAATTTCACATTTTTTCAAATTTCGGTCAAAAATATTAAAGATTATATGGGGATTACCTGGCAACATTTTTGTAAAAATCCAATATGGTTGAACATTATCTCAGAATCAAGTTTTACTGGGAATAAACTTGAAACATTTTGAAACGATTCCAAGATGGTAAAAGAAAATGGTAGCCTAATAAAATATTTAGGAAATAACCCTGAAAAATCTCAATGAAAATGTTTGGAAAGGCAGTGCTAAATCTAATTTGGCTACAGTCAAAGAAAGTTTGACCTTTGATTAAAACACTTTGTTGCTTTGCCAGGCTTTCGGCAAATATTTATTGCCTTCCCCAAGACAGCCTGGAAGTTGCTATTTTCTTATAAATAATTAAAACATTTCTTAAAGTTATTTGAGACTTACTACTTGGTTTTGTTCTAGAAGAGAAATCACTATAAAACATCATATAGTAGCTAAAATTTTGCACATTTTATATTCACAGATTAAGCTAATTTATTGAACATTATGTATTTATTATTAATTGTGAAAGACACATTTACTTTAACAAAATCAGTTGAAAACTTTCTGCTCGGTAGAAGCGTCTAGTATTCCACAATATATAATAAATACATAATGTCCTAATTACAAAACACTTTTCTTGGTCTATTTTTGATAGACCTTAGCACAATATTACGTGTAATCAAATTCAATATTCTATTTATTATTTCCATTTTATATTCTGCTTTTGTCGCCACCTTGTTTTATGACAATACGACATCCCTTCTTTACGTCTCGAATGTCGAGAGTTGCGACATAAGATTTTAGTGTCTTGGATGACCCTTAAAAGAAAATGGACCGTAAACTGACAAAGTGGTCGATGTTCCCATTAAATATCGATTGGTTTATTTTTGCCAAAAGTGAGGCAAATAATAAGTAGCTTACAAAATAAATTTTGCAGCAATATTTGTAAATTAGTCTAAAAATACAATATGACCATTAATCCATTATTATTATGTTAATTTTTTGAAATAAAAGTGGAACGAATGTCATTTTAAATTATTTTTCCAAAAAATAAAGACGTAATAAGGCAATTTCTTTGTCATATCTACCAGGTATTTCATACTTGAAAGTTAAGATTTGGGGATGTAGCTTTCTGACTAATTTCAAATAGAAAACTATAGTAGAAAACTACATTTGTTCAAAAACGCATATTTTTCAAGCAGTTGATGGCAAAGTTTAATTTTTTTTAGTGTTGTTTTTTTTTATTTATATTAATCATTTTTAAAGATAATTGAATAAAAACTTGAAAACATATTAGTTTTTGTAGTAGCTATAAAATATTGTCATTTGGAACAATCTACAGCGTGATCATTTTATGGAGGTCATGACCCCTTTTAGACCCCAATTTTGTGTATGTGTATTTGTTTATTGTTGTTAATTGTGTAAGTTTTAACTTAAACATAATCATTATGTCTATGGTGCGTTTTCTATTAAATTACCAGTAAATAGAAATTGGCATGTGCTAATATCTTGACTAATAGTAAAGATACAAATAATAAAATTTGGAGGTTTCAGTACCGCAATCAGGTTTTTTGGCTGTTTAGCCTTTTTCACCCCTTCTGAGGCAAAAGAGGTTAAACTTTCAAATGCTAATTGCAAATCCCTATTAGGTGTTCTCCCGACCCTTGCGGCCAATTTAAAAAATATTTTCAGTCAGTTGCTACTCCCACTTTTGTTATAACTGTTTATTCAAGACGCTAACATGATGGACTTCCGAGATAAGGATAGTAAACACCCTTAACTGAAGACTGTATAATACTGTTAGAACGTAGGGTAAAGCACCCAATAGTTGGCAGGGGCCCAGTTATTGGCAACATTCGAAAAAATACGCATTTTTTAATCAGTTTCTATTATCTAGCTTCACGCAAGCTTAGTAATGTTTAAAAGAGATGTTAGTACTGCAAGTTTTGACCTAACCTAACCTAACCAACGGAAAGTCGTGCTGTGATTTCCACTCCGGAAATTCGCCATTTTGTTAATATAATGGCAAGTCTTAAATACTAGTCTTAGCGTTAAAACTGTATATAAAAAGCAAAAATTTAGTCTATATTATATGGAAAGTAACTACAAAATGTATTTAAACAGGTTGGGATAAATCATTGCACTTTAAAATGCAAATTTTAAATGTGCCAACTACTTAGTATTATTATTCACGGAAAACCAGTTATTGGCTGTAAATGAAAATAAATGGGTTTCTTCATATTTTGTGCAAAACAGTTACTGGCAACTCTTTATTTAAAATCTTTTTTACCTAGTTATATTGAAGTTTAAAACCTGGTCTACCTATAAACCTTCAAGAATACAAAGAATAAACTCAGTGCAGGTAAAAAAAACTTTTGGTAAAAATATCCCAGTAAAAAGTGCCCGATAAAAAAGCCTCCTGGTAAAAAACCCAGGAGAAAAAAAAGACTCCCGGTAAAAAAAACGTTGGTAAAAACTTGTCTAGTTAAAAAAATTGTGGAAGAAATATTTGAGTTCATTTAAATTTTTTTTTAACTATACTGTTAGTTTGAGTTAGTTTGACCATGGTGGGTGCCTGAAACGTGGGCACTTATTATTGCAATTTCTTTATACACAACAATGCTAAAATAATTAGTGTGCGTTAGTTTGAATTAGTTATGAAGCTTATTTCCGGGGGGCTTTTTAACCTGGGGGCTTTTTTACCATGGGGTGGGCCAGGGCCTTTTTACCTAGATTCGTTTTTTGACACTTTTGCATGGTGTGCATGTGAAATGCATAGTTGAATTTGCATATTTTTTACAGGTAAAAGAAATCGTGCCTAAAGTAAAGAAAAAATCAAAATATTGCAAGTCGTACAATGAAAATGCACTTTAAAAAGCCATTGAGTCTGTAAACAAAGTCAAGGCAAATTAAGAAACCCATCCATGGACCTGTGCCGATTTTGACTAGTAATGAAGCGTTGTTGGAACAGTGGATTTTAGAAAGTCACTTAAAAGGGTTTCCACGTAGACGAAAATCCTTAAACAAACCGTTTTAAAAATAATACCCCGGGAAAACACTGGTCTTTTTGAAAAGACATCCTTTGCTCGTTCACAGGACTCCTATATACTGCCAATAATTGGGTTTTTCTGTGCCAATATCTAGAGGTTAATGCCAATAACTGGATAATTTTTAATGCCAATAACTGGGAAATGTGGCATTAAAGAAAAAATATTAATTTCTAATTATAAAACAATATTTTTTATTTATATTTTATTTTTATATTTGCAGCTTTACCTTTAAATATTTTGTAATTCCTGGGATATTTGACTTACCTTGATTCTGATCAATCACAGGACCAAAATGTCCGACCAAGTCGCAAGATTTGAACTGTAACTTGGAACGCAAGCCTTTCCAGATAAAATGGAAGCAAAATAACAACAACTGTACTATAAAACGGTTGCGGAAAAATTACAAAGATGGTCATTTTGAAAAACACTTGCATTGTTCACTAAGAAAAGTGTCCAGTATTTTCATTATTGCAGTAAAGCAGGTAGTTCACATACTGCTTGACATGAAGAGCCATTAGTATCACAATATTTCTTTTCCAAGAAGCTAGTCTCCAAAAAAAACAAAAATGTCATATCTGCCTAATTATAGACAGACACACCTACTATGTTGCTTTGATCAGACAGAAAAACAAAAAGTGTTATTTTTGATATATATATATATATATATATATATATATATATATATATATATAGCAGAAATATATAATTTCTGCAGGTGCAAAACGGCCTACAAGAAGAATTGCTTTCGATTATGTCACAGGGTACCCTCCTGCGTGATAAAGGTGTGTGAAAGCGCATTTTTATTGATTTTAGTATCTATATATATATATATATATATATATATATATATATATATATATATATATATATATATATATATATATATATATATATATATATATATATATTATACCTATAAAACATAATGTAATTGAAGAATTATTTAAAGTTGTAGTTATTCGGAAAATCTACCACACCAGATTGCGATCGATGAAAACGTTTTAGAATATTAGGAATAAATTAATTTGCTGAAATAACTATTCGCCTCAATTAAAATGATTTAAGCCCAAATGTTCCTGAAATATGAAACTGCTGAAAAAGCATTTGATCGAAATTATCAAAAATTTTCCATAAATCAAAAGTTACAGCCAGCCCGGGATTTGCTTATACGACAAAAAAAAACACGAAAGGGGCAAAGAGAGCACATACAGAAATGTGATTTAGGGTATTAAGCCGTAAGAGGTTAAAAATAGAAAAAAATAAAGTGCTCGAATATGGTCGTCTTTGACAGCTCAACCATTAGATAAAATAAGGGCTACGAGAGGACCGCCGGACTTGACAAATTTTCCGCTGGAGTTGAATCTTTAATTTTTTGCAGGTTCAATTTGAGCTCTGTGGAGGTGCCTTGATTTTTTGTTAATATTAGGAATTTAATCAATTTGAATATTTATGTCAAGAGTTTATTAACTCATTTTTAGTTTACAAGGTATTCAAGAAATATGTAACCTAAATTTTGTATAATAAACAAATATTTTCTGAGAAATCTGCCATTTGTACTATAGATCCACGTTGGATAATGTATTTTGTATCTGAAATTGTTATTTTATAATACATATTGTATTAGTTTGAAATCATATCGAGATTGCAGCGATATATCATTTATTTTTAAAATGTCTGAAGGCAATTGAATTAGATGTAAGACTAAAAACAGTACAAGAATAGTATATAGAAATTATGGTTTTCAAACAAACCAATTTTCTTTCAAATTAGCTGTTATAAAGAAAAACATTTTCACGAATAATTCTTGTAAAAAAATTTGCTTGTAAAAAAATTTGCTTCAGATTCGTCTTGCTATATACTCACAACTGACCATATATGGACGAGTATTACACAAGGCGAAAAGGGTAAGGTGGGGTTGGGGGTTCAAACCCCCCTCCCCCTATACTTGAAGTGAAAATAAAAGTAATGAATTTATTTTTTAATTATGCAGGACGGAACGTGTGAAAATTTGGTGTTAAAAGAATTTATTATTCAAGGTGTTTCAAATAACATGAGCCGCCATCGCTTAGTTGAAGGTTTCTTGAAGTAAAATAAGACCAAAACATTATATAAACAAAAGCTATAAACGGTTTAATTTTCAAGATAGTCCACATTTTTCCCAGGTTTTTTATTGAAAGTGGTTATTAGATTGGACTCATTAAAATAAAACCATGTACGGGTCTTTCCTCAATATTGGTATACTTTGTATTGCAATTTGTAGAAAGTTATTATTTAAGTATGCAAGATAACTCAAAAAAGACCCAACATATATTTTTTTAAATAGTCTCTTCTTACTAATATACTAGTTTAGATACTTATATCTTTAAAGACGCCCGAGAAATTTGCCATGAGAGCTAACGTATTTTCATTTACCCCTCTTTGCAGTAGAACGTCCTCCGTATCTCTCTCTCTAAGACATCGCCTCTTATGGCAGGGTTTTTGATACATTTCTAAGGTGTCTTTGACGATAGAGATAATAAACTAAATAACAAGCCCGACCCATTTGATAAACACATTTTCATATTCATTTTTAAAAAAATGTGTGTTGTGTCCACCACATATTTTGAAGACATAAATAATAATTTTCTACAAACTACGTAAAAAAATCCTGCAACTTTTATAGAGTGGTGGGTAAGTATGAACTTTATGTACAATAATACATTTTCGCATTATGCATTTTTATCAGTATTATCGCTCAGTGGCATACAGACGAGTAAGATTATGCTTTTTTTAACAGTTATTCAGTCATAACTTTTTGTTATTGTCATTTTGGCAATTTGTTATATGACATTATTCTTTCAATAGTTTTACACGAAAGGGTTGGCTTAGTTCAAATCGATAAATCCAATCCCTTTGGATATTTTAATTTTAAATAATGTCCAATTATTTCTTGATAAATTAATATTAAGGAGTGCGTTAGAATATTAAAAACAAGTAGCAAAATTTAACTGCAGTTATTACTCGTATCAAGTAATTATTATTTTTTAAATTTCTAATAATTAGGATTGTTTTCAAATTTAACTTTTCTTCTTTTAGAACAAAATGAATTATCTAAAAAAAACATTAAGCCAGATTTTTCAGCAAGTTCGTGAGAGAGTTGTACTGCACCAATTTACATTTTTTTTTTGAAATGATCGTCTGATTTCCGATACTTTTCCACACTATTTTTTATATTGTTTTGGACAATGTGGTAAATGTGCTCTATATTCTTATAATTTCACTGGAAACTCATCGCGCCGTCTAATAGAAAGGCGGAACAATTATTATCGATTTTTGCCTCGAATTTATAATTTTTGTAAAATTAACCAGAGAATAAGTGCCATCCATGAAATTATCAAATATAGCAACTCAACAAATGTATAACAGAAAAAATGGTGGAAAATACGTAGTTAAACATAAATATATAAATCTTACTGGCTTTAAGGCCACTGGTCGGTAAAATAGTCACAACAATTTGTCATTATTACCTGCAGCGAATATTTAATGCTATGGTATATATTTCTAATAAAGTGCAGAGAGGGTCGTTATATATATATATATATATATATATATATATATATATATATATATATATAAATTAACTAAAGATGTATAAGAGAACTAATGTGAGAAGCAAAACCCTTGAATCTTATATACATAATTTCAGTTAAACCAAGGCGGCATAGTTGTAAACTGTCCTTCAGTTTAGATAGGAAAAAAGCAAATAAAGTTTGTCGCCAAAATTATAACTTTTAGTCTCTAAACCCTTCTTGCTCTCTAATTTACCAAGCCTCAGCTAGAAATGCCTATATGGCGAAAATATCAGGGTTTGGTGATTTTCTGTTCACAGGCTATTTACTACATGTAATAACCATTACTGTTCTATCGAAATCTAAAGCAGAACCAAGAAGTGAAACCACAGGGTGCCAGACAGTTATAGTGGTAGCAAAATGGAAATTATTAGTTACAGAATTGTTAAATAAATATTGACAAATAAAAAATTGAAAAACAAGAATTTGGTAGATAACTACCAAGTCCAGACCTTAACTCTTTTTACTACTAACTTTAGGAGTTTTTATAAAATCGTTTGTTAATATACCCCCAAATGTTAAATATTTATTTTATATTAGAAAGTTAATTTAAATATGCATTGAAGGAGAACAACTGCCATTTTAATATTTGCTCTAGTTTGCTTCACTCCGGCAAGCGCTTACACGATACCACATACGATACTGCGTAATGTATTATCCGTGTGCCCTCGTAAATTCGTCTTTCTAGCGATACTACATCAAGCAGTCGTTGTCGCACTGTCAAATGACGTTTTCGTCGCGGCCCATCCAATAGCAACTCGCAGTAAAACTTTTTTTTTGTTTGAATATTACGATGCATATTGTATATTGAATGATCATATGATCATCAATAACGCCGACAGATTAGTTATTTGAATTAGTTAAATTATATATTATATAATATATATTTTATTTTCGACATAAAAAAATCCTGCAGCACTGTTACTTCCTATAGTCACGAGGTGCCATTGATGTGATTATTTATTATTTAACAAAAAAGTCAATTTTTGTAGATAGACCAACTTGTCTTAGCAGGTAAGAATAAGTTTTAATAGTCAATTGTTATTTGTTTTAACATTATGTTTAATTTGCCGAATTATATATTTAATAAACCATTTAACTATAGCAATAAAATTATTAAAGTATAAATATTGTAATACCACACTCTTATAATTGCCATGGCGGTATATTAAGATAATATAACATTTTAATGTGATGCGCTTTGCCATCGAAACGTTAAGATGGCTATATTGGTACTGGTTTAGAATTTTGGTGGACAAAGAGGATTAAAACTGATTCCCTAACCATATTTAAAAAAATCGATCTCTTGATACCTTTAAAATTAAAAGGTAGTTTTGAAAAACTGACCAAAATTTAGTTTTAAAAAACCAAGCATGCCACTAAATAAAATGTATTTCATGAGAAAAGTTTATTTTTCTAAGATCTTAAAATAGCAAATTTTGAGTATCTTCGGAAATATAGGAGACTTTTTAATTTCCCAACGGCACAGTAATGATCTTTAAATTATCCCAATTTAACTTACTCCGTATACCGCATGGTTTCCGAGAATAGTAATATAAATAAATAAAATAAAATAAAATATTTTCTTGACAAACAAAAATGTTTTTTGGCTTTTTCGCAACTGAATAAAAATATTTAACTTTAAATTAATTGAAACAAATATTAACAATTAGCCTACATGTTGAGGTATGTAATTATATTAAATATTTTCTTCAATTAATTTAAAGTTAAATATTTTTATTCAGTTGCGAAAAAGCCAAAAAACATTTTTGTTTGTCAATCTAAACGCAACAAATAATCTGAACACACTTAAAAATAACATGATAGATGGCTGCAAACTATCATTTTTTTTAATATCTAGGTTACATGTCAAACAAATTGACAAGTTTTAAAATTTTTCTATTATTTAACTTAATATTTCTCTCTTACGATCGGCGCACTGATGAGTTCCGATAGGATGAAAGTATTTGTACAACTACTATGTGTCTATAAAAACTTAAGGTAAATGAAATAATTTCTTATGCTTGCTTAAATAATATCGTTTATATTATGTACCGAAACATTCCGTAGACAGACTAGCCTACATGTTGAGGTATGTAATTATATTAAATATTTGCTTCAATTAATTTAAAGTTAAATATTTTTATTCAGTTGCGAAAAAGCCAGAAAACATTTTTGTTTGTCAATCTAAACGCAACAAATAATCTGAACACACTTAAACATATTTTCTTCTTAATCTAAATCTTCAGATTAAAAGTAAATACCAGATGAACATACAATAACTGAAGAAAAAGTCAGCCTGTCAAAATAAAACATAAATTATAAAAATTACAATAATAGAAAAGACTGCAGATACTAACACTAAACAAAAACAAAGGAGTTGTAAAAACGGACATATTTATGTGACTAAACACACTCTTGAAGAGTGTAACAATTCTGCAAGAGAAGCGTTTTAACTTTAGTTTTGAAAATATTTAACTATCGGTGATATTGTTTCTTAAAGTATTAAAAATTTTACATGCATTATACATAATATTCTTTTGATATAAGGTAGAACGATGGCAGTTTGGCAACAATAGGTTTTTCGCTCAAATGTTATATGAATGGGTTGATCTGTTAGACTGAAATAACGGCCTTTTTTGAAAAACAGATACACATTTCAAGAATATCTATACTTACTAAAGTTAAAATCTTAAAATTCTTGAAGTATTTTCTACAGGAATCTCTAGGTCTAATACTTGCAATAATTCTTATGGCATATTTTTGTAATAAAAAAGCTCGAGAGGCTTGAGAACACACCCCAGTTTTTAATGCAATAGCAAATATGTGAATTAATATTAGCATAATATAAATTCAACAAAATATGCGTTCCTTAATGATTGGAAAGATATTTCAATGCGTAGCAATTACTTCTCTGTTTGGTGCAAATCTTGTCCATATCTTGTCCACATCACTCCAACGCAATCAGCCACCAAACGTAATTTCCAACATTTTTATTGAACTGGATGGCTATAAAGGGCAAGTAGAAGTATCGAAAAGAGCTAGGTTTTCCTGATCGGCCCTAGTATTCGAAAATAAAATAAATTTGGTTTTATCCTCATTTAAATTTAGACGATTCTTTTCAGGCCACTCAAAAATCCCTTCATATACAAACTCAGTAGTATTTTTCAACATGTCAATACTTTTTTCAACAATCAAAACATTGGTATCATCTGCATAAGAAACAACATTCACGCTAGCTACAAATTGATATATAATATTTATAAGGTCATTGGAATAAACTAAAAACAAAAAAGGGCCAAGGATCGATCGATGTGGTATACCATATTTTATAATGGAAGGATCACTTTTTCATTATTAATAAGTACAAATTGACTTCGATCTTTCAGATAAGAAACTAACAGATCTCGTATTAGGATGTAAACAATTTAGCGATAAGAATTTCATCGTCTACCACGTCGAAAGCTCGAGAAAAATCGATAAATAATTCCAACACACATAATTTTTTATCTGCATCAACGAAATTCAACTTGAAAATCACACAGCGCCGTTTCAGTGCTTTTAGATCTCATAAATCCGTGTTGAGCAGGGTTCAGCATCTGATTTTTCGTAAAAAATGGCAATAATAAATTCCTTAAATGCAAGGTTTTAGAAAACCTTAGAAATACTAGAAAGTTAACCTCTAGTCCTATAATTACAGTAAGCATTTGGATCGGGAAAAATTCCCTTTTCTGTTGATATATTGATTACAAGAACCAATCGTCACATAAAAGATATTTACACTTCTTCAGAAGAACAATAGAGATACCATCAAAACCAGATACATTTGAATTTTTCAGACCATTAAACAAAATTATTACATCTGCACTACATAATGATGAGGTTAGAATTTGGAACGCCTTGTACAGACTAAGAGAAACGTTTCAGGATATCTATGAATTTTTATTGCAATCTCTGAATTTAAGATTACTAACATAGATTTAGACAACTTTTTGCAAGGTTTTCTAAAAAAATTAATACAAGTGTGCCCCTATTTTAATGTTACACAACCAAATTATTTTGATATAAGTTTATTGTCCCAATTTTTTTCAACTTCTCGTGAATTTTTGATTTTAAAGTACTTTATTATGTTACATTTTTATTTCTTTAATTCCAAGTTGTGTTCATTTTCGAAACAGTCCTGATAAGCTTTCTGTTGTATTTTATTATTTTCTAAACGGTAAAAATTATAGAAAAAATCTTATCTGAAACACGTTAAAAAACGATTTTTTATGTAAGGCGTTTTATTTTTCGGGAACTCGTTACGCTAGTCTGAAAGAAATTAATTCGTTAGGCAAAATATCACTTTTCCTAACCGGTTACAAAAATAAATTATCTATTGTGTTATTTCTACAGTTATACACTAAACACTAAAAATAGTTAGCCAGCTATTTATACTATATAAAAAAATTATTGTCCGCACATAACATGGCAACTGTTGTGTTCTTACAATTGAGGCTATTCAAACATTACGTGGGGCCATTAAACCTGTTGATCGTCCCCGTATAATTTTGGTAAGGAAATGATTGACAGTTTAGATAGCCCTTTACAAAAATGAATATAAAGCACAAAACCAATTTCTGTAAAGCTGCTGATAAAGTATCCGTCGCGTTCTGGAAGTGGCCTTAGGATAACGTGTTTTCTCGAACTAGGGTTTCAGGTTGTTATTCCAGAAAAGCTTCTGTATACAACATAAAATCTGACATATATTTTTCTTATAGATCATCTATGATAGATGCTCTAGGGTTCGGCAGCACAGGCGCGGACTAGAACGTGTACTGTAATAACATCTAACGGACGTGTATCGTATAATATTTTATTCCATACTGTCTATAATCTTTTTTAAAATAAATAGAAATTCGTATTTTTATTAAAATTTAAAAAACACTAGTTGGCCATCCGACAATCGTATCGCCTTAGCGATGTCATAGCAATTGTTTTCAATAATAAAGTACGATTGTCTTTTGCTTACACTGTCAAATAGAAATGACCTAAAATCATTTTTGTATTACGGAGATTTCGTCGGAAATTTTAAATAAAACTGCAGAAGCAACAGAAAAATTAATCCCGAAAAAATCATTGGATTGATAAGAAAAAGAATACAGATTGTTTTGTCAATGGTAACAAATATATAAACTGAACATACAGGAAGATGTAAGCTTAGGTTATTACCTAGATCAAGTAAGTATAACCTGCAGGACATTTGTAAGAGAACAATATTTATTAATTAAGTTTTATTTTATATTCAAAAAGAATGAATGGCAATTCCCTGTGGGCCAAATATTCTATGCTGAAAGCAATGTTACTTCAACATCAGCAAGTTCCCGAAAATCATAGCATTTTCTGAAAAAATGTAGCACTGGGTTCCAACCGACGCAGCCAAAAGTATTGACAAGAGAAGAAATACATTTTTTTCTCAAGGAGGCACGCGATGAAGACTATCTCTTGGTCAAAGTTATTACTATCACTGGAATTACTGAACGTTGTCGGCGAGAAGAACTGTATTCTATGACAGCTGGTAATCACAATTCCACAAACTGAAGCTACTGTAAAACGTGTTTTTACTGTGATTTTAATTTTCTCGCGATATACCGGAAATATCTTGACATACGTCCTAAGAATGATGAAAACTCTGTTTGTTGGGTACCGAAATAGCAGATGCATCAGTCAAAGGGTTGGAATTCACACGATAGGTGCAATGCCCAAAAAATAGCAGAGTATTTAAAACTTGAAACTACTGAAAATTATACGGGTCACTGTTTCAGACTTCGGCGACCCTGCTTACTA
This sequence comes from Kuschelorhynchus macadamiae, assembly GCA_030620095.1. Lineage (NCBI taxonomy): Eukaryota > Metazoa > Arthropoda > Insecta > Coleoptera > Curculionidae > Kuschelorhynchus > Kuschelorhynchus macadamiae. The sequence goes on along the minus strand of JAUTXW010000961.1, from coordinate 1,494,095 downwards.
ATGCAGATGTAGATTCATCCGTATTAAAGCGACAAGTATGTCGAAAGCCCCAAAATTACTAGTATGATCCCAAGGTGGTGAAAATTTTGTGAAAGGATGCAACAAACTAAGCACACAGAAGTCAATAATATTATTTCGGACGGAATTGTCCTTTAGTATTTAATGTGAACTAAGTAATCTGTATATTGATTCCAAATAAAATAAAGAATACTAAGCTTAGTAATTCTAAACAAAACAAATGTGTGTTGCCTGTTACTATTCCTGTACTACAGTTGATGCAAAAGTTTATTTCATAAGTAGAAATATAAGTCAAAATGCTTAGTTCAAAACGGTATCAATATAAATCAATGTAAGATGAAATAAAATAATAATTACTAATTTTAGTTGAACAAATTATTAAAATTTTCGTAGAAATCTATTTATCTAAGATTTTTCGTTTTCTGTAATCGGAAGAAAAGTATTCAGTAGAAATATCTAAGAGCTTACTTCTCAAACAATATCGATTTGCATAAATAGTTATATGTCTATATAAAATTAATAAATTACTTAGTTTAGTTAAAAAATATATATAAAATGTTTGTAGGTAGAAACCTAATCTATTGACATCTAACACTTCTGAATTATTAAAGTGGGTAGAAAAGTATATTTTCCAAGTAGAAGTACCTGGTTATTTAATTCTCAAAGAGTATCAATTTACATCAATAAATATAGGTCCGAATAATATAAAATTTAACTTTGGTTAAACAAAATTATAAAATTCTTGTAGGTAGAAGCTTAATCTATCGAAATCTAATATTTTTCATCAACTGAAGTATATTTTATAAGTGGCAGTACCTAAGTGTTTAATTCTCAAAGAGTATCAATTTGCATCAACAGTTATATGTAGGTCCAAATAAAATAAAAATTACTAGCTTTAGTTAAACTGAATAATCCATATTTTGTAACTAAATGTGTAATTTATAGTTGCGTTACATACTTCATTCACTTGGCGGAAATTATATTTTACAGTAAAAACGCCATATAGCGATGGATGATTTTCTCCAATAGAATACTTATCAGGGCGCAATTTTATAGAAGACTGTGACTTCGTTTTTATTTTATGTTATTTTATTATATGTTTTTTAATAATATGGCAAAGAAAATATACTTAGTTTGTACATTTTGTAGCGAATTTAGTGATATTAAGAAATGTTATCGTAATTTAAAGTACTTAACCGATTTATTTAGCAACGGTGATTTAGAAGAGGATGAAAAAGTGTTCTTCCGAAAAATTCAAGAGACTCTTTTCGACCTTTCGGCAAAATTTCGATAATCCCAACAAGAAGACAAATAAAATTGTATCAAGGTATTATAATATATTATATGAAACATACATATTTGCTCGTTCATGAATTCTCTAACATATATTCACTTTTAAAGATAGAATAAGTCCTGAAAGAATTTGAAGAGAATTTAAAAGTACTAGCAATAAATAATTATTTTAATAAACTTTTGATGCAGTAAATAATTGTTTTTGACGACGAAAATGTACAACCTCAAAGAAAAACATTTTTTTCTACGACTGTTGCAAAATATTAACATTCCGATATCATTTTTAATTACGGAATCACCTCCATTCCATTACTTGTTACGGTATAAATCATGCCATGACAAGGGCATATATACTAGTAGCGACAATAAAAATCATCTCCATTCCGTCACTTTGGAAAAGCGTATTTCGCACTCGCATCCTCGCTGACAAACTTCACTCACTTGTACAAAATACGCCATATTTCAAACTTGCTATAAAATAAACTATTATTTGCCTGTCTCTACTTACACAATGGTTAATAATGCAGATTTTTTCCGGACAAATCAAACTTAAGCCGCAGAGTTTCTAGAAAACTAGCGAAGAGTTCATAATATTTTGCATTGATGAAAAACGAGAGCAATGTAAGCGATATTTTTGTGCATTTTTATTGTTATACATGTAAAAAAGAAACGCTTTTGTATTTGTTTGTATATTATAAACATTCTCTTTAAATTCAAAATTCAAATTTTTACTAGGTTTCGAGTACTATATACAAATAGAACAAAATACATCAATAAAAATGTAAATAAACATGTCACAAAATATAAGCTAACAACAAAAATATTTAAATACAGAACAATACATTGTCCAATGTATGTCCATAAAACAATCAGATTCGTTAAAAAAAAGAGTTTTTTTGTTTGCATATTGTAATAGGTAATTCCTTAAATTGTCTAAGACAAAAGTAAAATTTTAATTTTATTTTATACTGATTTTGACAATTTGTTTTAATATTAGAGAGTAAGATATTATAAATTTTGCTCCCAGAGTAAATTAATGATTTTTTTATATATATTTAAATTATTACATTACCGAAGCTGAGGTTACATTATACACGAAATCACCTCTAGAGTTAAAAAGTTACAACGTATTTTCAAAACACTTAATACCAAAAGTAATCTGGCATTAATAGTTCTTTCTGATATAGTCCTAAAGAGAGTGTGCTTTTGAACTAACCCCTATTTTTACCAGATTATTCCAAGTGCCCTATTTTTCCTAAAAGCCGGAAAATAGCTCGTGTATAACCTGTTCCCAAAGAGGGATATAAAACTCTTTCCTCTAACTACAGACCCATATCCCTACTCTCAATTATTAGTAAGGTAATGGAGAAGTATATTAATAATAATCCTGTAAATTACCTTGAGAGGTATAAACTTATGCATGACAAGCAATACGACTTCCGACGACATGTTCACAGCAGATCTTCTTACCTTCGTAACTCTCAACTGGAACAAGTTCATCAAATCCCGCGAAGAAGCTCAAATTACTCACTTCTTAACAAACTTCCTGCCATAAGTCCTGCAAAACATTGTACTTGGATTTATTTCAGAAATATTTCTCTAGTGGTTGAAAGCCGTTCATCTGACTTTCACAAACTCAAAGCAAGCTTTCCACAGGGGTCAGTGTTGGCACCTACACTCATCCTATGTATCAATGATCTGCTTTCTTCCACGATCATATTCACAGCTGTGCTGATGATAGTATACTCGACTCCAACATACAAATTCCAAAACCTGTTTCGAAGACTGAGGTTGATGATAAGCGTAGAGTATCGATTTCTTCCCTAACCGAAGACCTCATTAAAATCGTATAATGGAGAGCAAATGAATAATCAAATGCTTAAAGCCAAATATTCCTTAGGCCTGGTTGATATTACTTTTCATAATGATCTTCACCTCAATTACCAAAGCAGCTGCGAAGGAATTGGGTTTCCTTTTGTGAGCTCGAGAATACTTTTCTCCTGCCAACTTTTATACCCCCTTCACTTGAGACCCAGCTTTATGTATTGCTCACATATATAAGAAGCAGCCTCTCGGTCAATTCTTAACACCCTTCATTACGTCCAAAGAAAAGCTATTGTCTGATTGATGATACAAATAACACAAGAGAGTTTGTATCACTAGAACATCGGCGAACTGCGGGCGATCTGTTCTGTTTTACAGATACTACCAAGTATTCTGCTGTGATCAGTTATCATATATTATGCCTTCCCTAGTCATTCCTGCCAGGGTGACATGAACCCACCCACATGCATCCTTTCACGGTCCAACTCCAAAGACCAATGACCTCTCACTTTGTTTGCTCCTTTATTACCAGAGTGACCCGATTTCCGGAATGTGTTACCAGCAAAGGCCTTCTCATCTTTTCGTAATCTGCAAGCCTTTAAATCCCGCATCAATAAACTTTCCCTTTTTTCAGTTAGAGCAACCACGATACCTAATACATAGGTCTTTGCTCATAGATAAAGAAAATATTTTCTTTATTTCTCGTATCGTACGCATGAGAATTATGGTTAATATGAATTAGGTTTTTATTTTGATATATATGTTAACACTTTTACATATACTAAAAATGTTTCTGACGATTCGTTTTTGTATTATAAAAACTCTTTCTATATCTGAGGCCTGGCCCCATACTACTATGTTAAACTTAATAACCTTATACAGAGACTAGAAATTTCCTTTGTTATGCTTCTTACAAACATTGCTAATCTGGATGTTCCAGTTAAAGTGGCAATTCATAGTTAAACCAAGGAGGCTTATAGATGAGGAAAGTTCAAGATCATGACCATCGAAAAAAAATGCTAATGTCGCAAGATGTTTTTCATATAATTTTTACATTCATATCCACACTTACAGTTAATCATTTAGTACGGTGTTGTTTTAATTTTTTAAACGACTTTCTAATATATCAGATACTACAATAGTATTATTATCTGCATAAAGATAAACCTGGCCCTGGCTTATATATTCGAAAAGGTCATTAATAAAAATTAGGAAAATGAATTGACCTAAGACACTTTCCTGAGGTGTGCCAATATCCTGGCTAAAATCAGATGACATTTAATTACTAATTTTTATAGAAGAATTTCTCTCAGTTAAAGATAAAACAATAAATGCATTTTTAATACCACAAAGTCCAGTAGAGTACATTTTAGCAGAGACAAATTATTTATCAACCCCAAACACACGTGTCAGATCAAAAGGGAACACAATTACAAATTCGGCGCTGTCCATTTAAATAGAAATACACTGAACAAGATCAATGCAATCAATTTTCGCAAACATGCCTATCCTGAAACCTTGTTTTCTGTCATTTAAGAAACTATATTTGTAGGGAAGTCATAAATGCGATTGTAAACAATTTTTTCAAGAACCTTAGAGAATAAGTTCACTAATAAAATAAGCCTGTAGTTTTCCATGCTAAGAGTCCTCCTTCTTAAATACGACTACAACTATGGCTTTCTTCAGTTTACCTGGAAATACACCAGTACCACCGACAAATTAATAATTAGGTCAGCCAACATGGTTAAAATATTAAATATTATCTTATATAAATATAACATGCATAATACATATTATAGATATTGAGTCGAAACCACAACAGGCTGAGGACTTAAACTGAACTCTCTCGACCTTAGTACTTTTGATGAATTTTTAATAAACCGAATTTAAGATAAGTCTTCCACCAAAAGTACAATTGTCATCTACCTTCTAGCTTGATAAGAATCACCATCTCAAGATATTCCCCAAAGACTGACGCAACCTCAAAAGGCTCAGAAATTATTTTGTTATCGCTAGATAAAACTAGGTTTTTGCCTTGTATTTTCTTAACTATCGACCAGCTTATCCTAATTTTATTGGTTCACTGTGAAATTAAAATGTTATAATAAGCAAGTTTTTGGCCCAGAAATATCTCCAGCTCTCATTTGCAAGTAATTTGATAACATAACACTGGTATGAAGATATCAGTTTTTTGGGATCTAAATCTGAGGCGTTTGCTAGGTAAATTATACGATTGGCCCTAAGGTCTATTCAAATTCAAGATAGAGTGCCTGTAAACAAAAATTACTAAGTGTGCAATATGCTTCTAAAAACTTATATCATAATCGGCCATCTTTGTTTAAACGCGTATTGCTCACACAATAATGTTTGTTTACATAGAGTCTTAGAATTGAATAGACTTGGAGGGTTGCTGCAGCACATCAAGTGCATCAAATAAAGTTTGATTTTCGATAACCTCGGGCCGATAACGTGATTAAAAAAATAAAACTGGATAGGAGGTCAGTGGCCCACAAATGTATTTAATTATTTTTTAATTAATAGGATAAAATGAGGTAAGGCCAATCTAAAAATTAGATAAATATACCAAACTACCCTCCAGGTGCCTTAAAGGATTGTAGAATTACGTTATCCTTATCAACTAACAATCAAATATAGTTGACATACTTCTATGTTCAATTTTAATTAGTAAAATATCTGCAATTTTATAGGCAGTATGCCTAAGTATGCACTTCCTTACTGCGAGAATACGGAAGAAAATTATGACATGGGTAAATTTCAATTATCTTGAGTGTTATTAAGTGTCATCTTGAATTTTGTTTGTTTGTTATTTTTTATTTTTGAAATTCTACTGACAATCCATATTTGTATTTATTGAAGTTTTCCCTAAATAATTCGCATTTTTAATATTTTTCAATATTAGGACACAATAAATAAAACATATTGTCATCTTGAAACGTAAAAGTAACATTTTTGCTATACTGTAACATTTACGCGAAAGCGCTATATTTAATTTTTTTTTTCAAGTTCGTCCTGCAAGTCACTTCTTTCACTGAGAATATTCACCTAATATAAATTGATTGTGAGATTTTTTCATTATTAATAAACTTTAAAATCACTTTTATAAAATCAAGGTGACCCGTTCTAAGAAAATAAAATTTTAAAGAATGCGACGTATTTTATGGTTCACAACTTTATTAAAATATATTAAAAAGGAGGTTTTTAAAAATGAAGGCAAAGAACCTATAAAACTGATTAGGTAAGACGTACGAATAAGAATGATATGTGCCTTATATAAAAATCTGCATTAAATCTTATCGGTCTCCATATATACACCTCCCTGCATATTTTTAAATAACTTTTAGGTTAACTTCCATCGAGTTCAAATATTTGTCAACATTTCGCACCCAAAAATAGCAACCTTCTATTGTATATATGTATGTATAATGTATATGAAATTTGATTTTTAAATGACTTGAAATATACAAGGTGTATCAAGAAACCAACAAAAGTATTAACATTTTTAACACCATCTATCTCGAAAAGGAAGCATTTGCGAATCCATTTGTATAAACTGTTTCCTTACATTTATGAGATAAATCATTTTCCAGAGTTTTAGAATTAATTTACACTGTGTATAACTATAAATAAAATGTTATTTATTTTGGGCGCTAAGCTGAGCCGATTTTTTCTTTATATACCAATAAGTTTGAAAACGGCAAGTGTTAATACAATTATTTAAGTACCAAGTGACACTGACCGAATATCCTCTAACTTAAGCAGATTTTTTTCCTGCAACCCTTAAATAGTCGGACTATTTTCCACCTTGGATTGGGATCGGTCAGTAGAATTTCCCGACAAAGAAAATGTGCTCTAGAAACTTCTTCCTATTAGCCAAAGGTTTATAGCCTTTTATAACATCTCAGTCAGCGGCTACTTTGGTTAATATTTTGACAAACTTTTTCTTTGATAAAATGGAGCATTTTATATTTTTTATTTTTTTTTCGATGCCTCGGCATAAAAATTGTTTTAAATCTTCAATTTATAAATATTTGGTAGTTTTGCTAGTACTCTTAGTTGTTCTCAGCAGAAACAGTTGCTTCTGATTAAAAAATAACATCCTTAGGTCCCTATTCTGTTTTCAGTGACTTTAGCTGAATGAATTTTAGTAACAATTGTTTACCTACCTCCCACACAGACACAAAGTACCTACTTCCATTTTCTTTTTTTTCATTTATATTTGGGCATACGATTTCAAATCGAAATTCAGGGCGACTACTATTAATATAATTTTTATTTTTTTGAGAGTGGTTTTGCCCTCCTCCCAAATTCCTTCCCCTGGATACGTGTCTAATAGAATCTACTTCTTTACAGCTTTTTACGCCTTCTCAACTCTGGAAGATAGTAGGAATAATCAAATATTTTGAACAGAGTATGCTCTATCAGTAAACTCCTTACATGGAAAACAGAAACTGTTAAACCCAATTTTCTCCTAAACACACTGGCGTATTTAGGGGGGAGGGGCATTCAGAGGTACTAACAGAAACAAAATGTTTGAAACAAAAAATTATTTTATATTACCTTACCACGATTTTATAAGTGAAATCCTTTTTTTTAGTCGTTGTTGGCCCTCCCAGAAAGGCATTCTAAATACGCCACTGCCTAAACATGGGAAAGACCCTGATGATGATGAAATCTTAAGATAAAATCTAAAGTAGACATGATTTACTCGCTATCGATGATTGCCAATGGGTCTGTCATCAGTCGTCTGGAGGTTGAAAAAACTACAATAATGCTTCTTTAATTTAAAAAACAAAAAAAAGATGTATCAGTTAAAATAAAATAAAAATGTTTTAGTAATACTTTATAAATAGGTTCATATATCCATTGGACATAGAAGCCAAAAAGGGCAATGCGGGAGCGGGAGGGAGAGAGAGAGAGAGAGAACATTGTTACTAGATAGATAGTACAAGTAGGAATACATTATCCCTTATGGTAGGATTTTTGCCATTTTGTAATCGGAAGAAGCAACCCTATTTTAGAGAGTTTTATTAAAAATATGTATTAAAAAGACTTGAAAATGACAGTTAAAGCAAATGATAAATATTTTATTAAACCGATTTAAAACACTATAAGGAGCCTGTAAAAGTCCATCTTTATCGTATTATCACGAATTATGGAGGTACTTAATTTTTTCTCGTAATTTAAAATAACTACTTTACTTCAAAAGAATGCGCCATATTCATTAAACATTCAATGGTACACGAAGACAAAGCATTTCATTCTCGAATTCTGCGAGTCTAAGAGAGGAGAGTTAAGGATAACATCGGGCACTTTGTTAGTTTAGGGTCCATTTTCTTTAAGAGCTGTCTGCAGCACTGAAAAGCGGATGCTAAGTGGCTTGTCTGGTCGAAAATATACTACACCTTCCTTTTAAAAAGATAAAAACTGCATGTCGAGTTAAATAATTATTAATTGTTTTTTAGTTTTTGTATTTGTCTAATCTGATTATTATAGACAGAAAAATATATTGTTGCAATATATTTATATTACATACATAACAAGGTATAATAGTGCCACTCTCTCCTGTAATAACTTACCCCAAGTTGTGCACGTTATTATTTCTACATATGTATTAAAGTTTAACAACTACTATCCAAAGGCCATAGATCAAAATATGCGCAATTTCGGTCCCGTGAAAACTTCGAAATTATGTAGAGGGTGTTTCCTTATAATCTGTCACGCTTGTAAAGGTAATATTTGAAGGAATGCAAAAAAAAGTGCCGTAAAACCAGCTCGTCACTATCAGATTAAATATCGAGGGAATAGAATTTCATCAAGACAAGCAATAGATTATCTATATATTTAAAGCACTAAGTTAGATTTTTCAGAAAGTTCGTGAGAAAGTTGTATAGCACCAATTTACATGATTTTTTTTTTAAATAATCGTCTGGCTACAGAGACCTTTCAACGATATTTTTTTGTGTAGTTTTATTGCATATTTTTTCTATAACATCAATATGTTTTCTTTTAATAACATTTCTGGACGATGTGGTGAATGCGTCATATATTACTATAATTCCACTGAAAACCCATCGCGTCATCTGATGGAAACGGCAGAACAAGATCCGCCGGGCCAGCTAGTATTTTTAAAAATCATACCGACAGAAAAACTCTCCAAAGGAAAGGAGTCTGCAAGACAATAACAAAGGTAAAACATATTGATAAAATTGAAAACTTGCTAAAAATATATTTTCTTCTAAAAAATTCATATTGTTCAATACCAGATGTTTCACGCCTTACAAGTCATGGAAAAAATTCATACTATCCCAGAAAAGTATGTATATCATCCTTATAAAACCAGGCCATTTCAACATTTATCACAAAACAATAAAATACAGAGATACAGAAATACCAATTTTCTGCAGACATACTAAGGAAATAAGAAGTAGATAACCAACTTCTTGACAAAGTGCTGTAGTCCGATGAAGCCACGTTTACGACGTATGTATAACAGGAAGAAATAAGCATTTCTGGATATCCCAAAATCCTTATAACAAAAAGCAGGGTGTAGGGCTTTACATATGTGGTGTGGTCTACTAAAAAATAAAGTAATAGGACCCATCATCTTTGGGGGAACTTTGACAGGAGATCGCTATTATGTTTTCTAAGGCATGCAGTAGAGCTGTTTTTAGAGAATATTCCAATTTGCCAGTATAGGGATATTATTTGGCATCAAGATGGGGCACCTCCCTGTAACATTCAAACGCTGACTGATTTCCTTAATAACCGTAATAAAATTCAAACTTTTCTTAATCAATTATTTCAGTTCATTTGTTTTGTTATCAGTCGTTATCCATGTCTAAGCAAGATGTTTGTTTAGCTTTCATGGCTTGCCATAGACAAACCATCTATTTTTGAAAAGAGGAAAACATGGAGAAGGGAGATTTTATATTTTAAATAAAATATAGGGTATTCCATTTGAGAAAATATTGATTTTTCCGATTTTTCTATTTTCCGATTTCAGTTGCTTTTTTAAATGTCATATCTAAAATCTTCGTACAAAATTTGAGGATTTTTATCTAAATCTTTTTTTGTATTCCTTTAAGTAAGTTTAAAAGCGTGCCAAATTATAAGGAAAAATCCTGTACATGGATCTAGGAAGCTTTTTTACCCTGCAAACTACTGGGCGCATTAGAAAAATGTGATCAAAATTGTTATGTCACAGCCAACACTATGTGTTTAAATTTTGGACGTTGCTCCGAATCGGCGGATTCACGTTAAATAAGAAAATCGTGTAAATAACGGCTTTTTTGACAAACATTTATTAACCTAACAAGGGGATTCACTTAACAGTATAGTTTTTGTTAAAAAAATCTTTGTTTTAATATAGATTCGGAATTCGGTTAGCGCGCTACCGCGAGCTTTATTTACAGCAAAGCTATCCAATCCTAACCTAACCTAACTTCTCGACGAAAAACAATGAACGCTAACGACATCACATCATCAAAATTTAGAATGTTTGTTCACGTTAGCATGGAGGGAGACATAACGTTAAATTTTATTTAACCACATATTTTTACTAGGATTTCTTTCTATCTTCCATATTTATTATTCTATTTTATTTAAATTATTGTCATTGAACAATATTTATTTAAAAATACAACAGTTAAAATAGCAATAATATATAAGGATCGTTCACATAAAACTTCAAACGCTCATGAGTAAAGGAGTGGGTAAAATTTGGTAAAAAGAGTTTATTTATTTGGGTAAAAAACAAACATTTACGGCGAAAATAAAAAGGACGCTTTCGCTATTATAGACGTCGCAACGCCAAGATTAAACAAAACAATTGCAAGAACTTTAAACGTCTCAGGTTTTAAAAATAGATTTGTTTCTAAGGCATATTTGTTACTTGCCTCAACTTGTTTACCAAACTGATTACTGAGATATACGGGGTGTTTTACTTAAACTTCAAACGCCAATTTCTGGGAAAGTAACGGATATATCAAAATTTCTCAAACAGTAGTTTTTTCATTCAGCAAAATATAATTATTTAGGCTAAACGAAATTCAAAGTCATCTTCAGTACGGGTGTCGCAGTAGAAGAAAGACAAGAAAGCAAAATTACAAAAAATATGTATGTGTTAAAAAAATGTGTTTTAAAACAAGTCACTGAAAAAAAATATTATTCTACTAAAAGACCCGCTATATCTCAGAAAATAATATACCAATCAATTTGGTGAAAATAACCAAAAAGTCTTAGAAATAGGCGTATATCTGAAAAAGACCTTAAAGTGTTTGCCACTGTCTTATTTTTTTCTTGGCGGCGCGAAGCCTACACTGATGACGACAATTTTTCTTTAGCTCAAAATTTATTTGACTCAATTGTAACTAATTTCAATCTGATTTTGATGTCCCCGTTAATTCCATAGAAAATCAGCATTTAGTGTTCAAGTGAAACAGACCTGTATATCTCAGTAATCAGTACAGTAATCAAGTTGTGTTGTGGGTTTTGTCACCCTTTACTATTTCAAGAGGTGAATTAAAAAGATTTTACGCTTCGCGAATAGAATTCGATATTCAACGTTATATTTTAGCAAATGAATTATCGCTTTTCGAAAATTTTAAATATTAGCATACATTATTATACAATGATATTAGTAATCAAATCAATAATTCACTGTTATGAATGTTTATATTTTCTAAGACAACAATCAATCTATAAAGATAATTATTATGATCCTTTTGCACCTTTAATATAGCACTTGGTGTATTTAATTAACTTATGACGGATTTTGCTTCCGTAAAGGGGAAGGATGTACTGTAATCGTGAAAAAACCACCCTCTCAGATTTTTTTCACATCTTCACGTTTCAGGCTTCCTAGATGCCGAAAAACATCTTTTCTCAATTCCGTCGGCCTGTTCATCTGTCATCCTGTCTGTCTGTTCGCGGCAAATTTTGGTCAAAAATGAAGGGTCATATGGGGATGACCTGGTAACATTTTGGCAAAAACCGAATATGGCGAAACAAAATGGCGGCCCAGTAAAACTGCTTAATGAATTGATTTGAAATTGAGAGCCATAACTAATTGTGGTAGAGGGATCAACTGGTAAAATTGGTATACTAATTCAAGATGTCAGCTCGCGGCACAGCTTAAAAACTACTCACCCGATTGACTTAACTTTTAACAAAAAATAAAGGATTGCGTGGGGTTGATCTGATAACATTTTGGTAAAAATATGGCGAAACAAAATGGCGGCCTAGTGAAATGTTAAAAAAATATTATATAACTACTTATCCAATTTATCTCAAATTTTGCTCAAGCATTAAATATTATGTTGGAATCAATTGGTAAAATGTTGGTACAAATCCAGGATGGCGGAACAAAATGGCGGCATAATAAAATATTTTAAAATTCAGCCTGAAAAAACTACTTAATAGATTGATTTCAAATTGTGGGCCATAACTAATTTTGGTATAGGGATCAACCAGCAAAACTGTGTTACTAATTCAAGATGGAGGAACAAAATGGAAGCCAAACAAAATGCCTGGAATCGTGAAATGCCCTTTCAGGTTTTACATATCTTCACGTTTTCGCGTGCCTAGATGCCCAAAAAATATGTCATATCTCGGCTTAGCTAAAAAACTACTTATCCGATTGACTTCAAATTTTGGTCCAAAATAAAGGTTCATATGGAGATGACCTGGTAATATTTTTGTAAAAATCCAAGATGGCAAAACAAAATGGCGCCCTAGTAATATATTAAAAAAATTATTACTAAAAAACTGCTTATCCAATTTACTTTAAATTTTGCACATAAATCAAATATTATAATAAAATCAACTTGGTACGAATTCAAGATGGCGAAACAAAATGGCGGCTTCATAAAATATTTAAAAATTCAACCTGAAAAAACAACTTAATGGATCGATTTAAAATTTTGTACAAAACTTAATTATGTTAAACGTCGAAGAGTAGTCCACTTTTATATGGTGCAATATGTTTATTAATATTTTTAAATTCTGATAATGTTTATGCTTCTCCCTGTTTACAATTTTTTATAATCATACGATCAAACATTTTGCTAAAAATGATATTACTAAAAGGTAAAGTTCAACTAGTATTATTTTTGTGAAGCATTTGCTCTATTCTAAAATTTGTATTTCTTTCAGTTGATCTTCGATGAATTTAAATTGGGCCGATATGAAGCAAATGCACTAGATGGCTGTCCGGACGGCTACATGCAACTAAGTGAACTAGGCCGACCATTCACTGGGGGCTCTTGGTGTGGATCGTCATCAGGACCAGCAGCTTATTACAGTGAGACATCCACAGTCACAGTCAGCGTCAAGTTGTTCGCATCTCCGCAACTTCCTTTCGCGTTTCGTTTACGTTACCGTTTTGTGTCTCGAAAGGAAGCGGTTGTACGATTCGGGTCACCTTCGTCACCCTTAGAAAGAGGTCAAGTAGCTCCAGGAACGTACTGCACTCGACAATTTGAAGAATGTTACCGCAAACCGTGTCGATTACAATCTCCAAATTACCCGGGCATGTATCCTAGAAACGTATCCTGTTACTGGAGCCTAAAGCAGAAATTTGTACCTACTTGTAAACACGCCATGATTGCCGTAAGGCAAGAAGCAGCTCATAAAATGCATATGAAGCGATCTATTAATGTAGCAGGCTTAAATAAGACCGCAAGAGCGTTAAGAGCATGGAGAGACTGCACTGGCGAACGTGATCACTTAATTTTTTACGACGGAGGCTCAACCGACGACCCTGTTCTGGCAAAATATTGCGGTGGGGACTGGCTACCGAGAGTAGTATCTAGGGGACCGGAAATGTTAGTAGCATTTCATTCGTCACCTTATAGTATTCCCCTACATTCCCCACCTAGCCAGTCCCCTCTCAGAGGATTTGAATTAGATGTAGATATCATTTTTGTCGATTCTGACTCCCTCGATTTTGCGCGACATCATCACAAATGCGAATTTGATATAAACGCAACAAGTCCGGAAAGTGACGAAATATGGACCGGAAGAGGAAGAAAGGGTAGGCTCATGAGTCCTAAACACTCTCTTCCGCCGAATACGACTTGCGTGTACAGATTTCGAGGCTATCCAGGAGACATTGTCTGGATTAGCTTTACTTCCTACAGTCAAAGACCTTTGCTTATAGGGGAAAGTGGACACGCTTTGCTAGGAAATAGTTCTTTCGGTGGCGGATGCCTTACGCGCTTAAGAATATGGGATAACCGTACTTTAATTGAAGATAAATGTGACGAACCTCCTCTTCTCTGTGATCATAGCGCGCTCAGTAACTCAACTCGCCCTACACGACCTTGCAGTAATGATGAAAGTTACATATCTACAGACAAAGATTTAGTTTTGCAACATCATACAGAAGATGGCACTGCCCTGCATCCAGCTTCATTCAAAATTAAATATGAATTTGTAGATACTCGTTTGGGTGGAGACCCTTGGCCAGACAAAAGAAGTGCAGGTCCTTGCCATCGAATGTTTAAAAGGCATCATGTAGGTGAAATTACTGGTCCCAGAAATGTATTTCTGTTTGGTAGAGGAGGTAGGAAAGATATTCATTGTATTTATCGTTTCGAAGCAGGAGGAGATGAACGAATACAACTGACAATCAACAACGCCTCATTTGGACTAAATCCTTCCTGTGAGACTTTGATAGACCCTCATAGTGGGCGTCAGATTTGTGAATACTATGGAGGAGGAAATATAGCAGAGTTTAGTGTATATGAAGTACCTTGGCCTGATATTCAAATGCCCAAAGGCTGTGTTTGTGACAATTCTACTCTTTCTAGTAAACCAATTGTGTTCATATCATCTTCCAGAACTGTGGAACTTCACTTTAGAGCAAATGACATGAAAATAACTGAAGATTATACAGTGCTACATTTCCACGCTCTTTTTGAACTTGTTAAGTTGAGTGACTGTCCGAGGTATCAACGCCTAAGAGGTGATGGAGGCGAGGTACAATTTTCTTTTCCGCCTGCGGATAAAACTGAAACTTTATGCCTGGGACTTCCATGGCTTGTTGAAGCCAGACATAACAAAAGTCTTTTTCTATTAAGTTGGGGAGCATTTCTTCCTCTAAAGCCTCGACAGGATGAACCTTCTATGTGTCCCACAATGAACAGAATTCTAGTATATTCGGGAAAGCCTCCAAAATTAGTACGAGCCATATGTCCAGGGGAGCCTGGAACCAGGCTTCTTGCACTACATATATTCAGTGAAGAGTGGAAAGGCGAGGTCTTAACGCATATGATACAACGTCCTCCGCAATTTGTGGTCGAATGGGTCGGGCTGGAACCGGCAATTGCGGCTTTCAACTGGTTGGAGATTTCAAGATCGAGGCACTCGCTACTCACCCAGTTGCAAGTGCCAGTAAATACTAGTGCGAACGATACCGAGTTAGAGTGCACGCACAAGTGTCCGGATCTCGACGCGTGTATAAGTTCCTCCCTCTGGTGCGACGGTAAAGACAATTGCCCATCCGGTTATGACGAAGCCGAAGCACAGTGCGGTGCGACCTCAAAACTACTAAATTCGTTACCCCTAGCGGCTCTCGGTGCCGGGCTCGCGGTGTTCGCTTCAGTGTTTTTGTTAATATGCCTCACAGTGCACCGGCTTAGAGCGCGGAGACGACGAAAGTTGGCGAAAAAGAAGTTAAACATGGGTCCGAGGCTTTTAGACCCGGGTCTTAACTCTTGACATAAGGGACCGCCGGTAGAATTTATACATATGGATCGTGAAACGACCGTATGAGATTTCCCGAACACCGGTTCGTCCGTCCCCCAGCTCACTTATTATCTGTCGGTGCCTTTCAGTGATTTACAAATGTGCCCCTTGACGATCTCACGTTTTCGGAACAAAACCCAAGGCGTTATTTGGGATACCATTTAGAATAAAATATGTACATATTTTGCATAATTTTTTGTCCTAAAAATGTTTTTATGGTCGTTCTGTCTATGACCTTTGCTGCTAAATCACTTTGTAATTTACTTTGTAGTCTTACCTGCATATACTTACTAACCTAAAAATATAGTATGATGCCGTAACGGTAGACCTTTAGCAGAGGGAAGATATTCCAACGTAAAAAAAAAGATTTATTTAATGTAAATATTAGCTTTTTTCATATATGTTATTGTAAACGTACATTTAAGTTAGATTTTCGTCTTTAGGTTGCTTTTCAATTGTACTATTAACCTATAAGAAGTCTAAAGCAAGATAGTCTTATAACTCGAAATAAAAAGAAATAATTTTAACATAATGTCGAAATTGCCCTTTGTATGAAATATATCAAATTGGAAACCATAAAAATACAATATTTGGTAAATTAATAGGCAGTTCCAATTCGACACAAATAATTTCAATAAAAAAATTCTGCCAATACTTTCGCCTCACCAAAATATTTTATAGCTTGGATAATTTGGAATAAAATAGGTGAATATTAAGAATAAGCATTCTAGTTACGTATTTTATTTATAAAATATATAAACAGGTGATCCTTGACATTATAAACATTATACATTTTTTTGGTATTGTTTTAAAGGATTATAATAAATTAGTCATTTCTAAATATAACTAACCTTGGAAGAGTCAAACTTTTTCAATAATTCAATAAAAAATCACTAAGAGACTGGTTTTATTCTTCTACTTCAGTAGCTAGGTTGTTACTAATAACTAAAATATATAGTTCTTACTAATCTTTATTAATAATAAATGTTACTTTTTGGAAAACTTACAGAAAACATAAATAATAAAATATTTTCTTTCTTGCCAAACCCGTTATATATATATATATATATATATATATATATATATATATATATATATATATATATATATATATATATATATATATATATATATATATATAACGTTGCCAAACCCGTTATATATATATATATATATATATATATATATATATATATATATATAATATATATATATATATATATATATATATATATATATATATATATATAATTCTTGTAGCGTCCTTTATATATCGCATGTATAAGTGTGAAGTATAGTATAGGATTCAAGACTATGAAATTTAAACCAAAATTGTATTTTTCCCAACGTTTCGTCTACTGTATTGAGTCTTTGTCAAGGATTTTTAAAAAACAGAAAAGGCGCAAATAGTCAAAAGAGACCTTACAAATCTAAATGAAAATCTAACATACGAAAATAGGGATTTTCTGTTAACTATATGCTTCTAATTCTGTTAACTGGCTTTTTTCTAATTTCTAACTTAAACTTATTTTGCCATCTTATTCTTATAAGACCATCGTTAAAGCCATAATAAATTATAAAATTATTATTAAAGTCATAATAAAAATTAAAAATATGTTGTACAAGGTGAGTTTGGCAACACAGCAATAATTTTGTTTCTGTCAAAAACCTCTTAATAGTGAGTTTTGGCATTGAAAATTGTGAGTTTTTTTCGATTTTTTTTGAAAAAAAGTGAGTTTTACAAGGAGTTCTTGCTTTTAATCTACTCTATACAGTATATGCTATGATTTTAAAAAAACCTAACATATTTGGGTTTATAAAGACAGTGAGACCCTTAAAAACATATTGTCATGTTGGGTAGTTGCTCTTGAAATTATATCAAAGAATTTTTTTCGTTGCAAGTAAAACTTACAAAAACTTTACCAACAGATGCGTTTCCTATCAAACTAGACTGAGTTTGGAAAGTTTCCACACACATCAACCGTGGAGTCTTTATCACATGTTTTTAATTCAATAGGGTTTTTTGTACTGGCAATTTTAATTTCAATTTTTTAAATTTAAATAATAAAAGTACTCAAAATATAATGCCTTGTATTGAAATAGTTTAAAACAAACTGTGAACGCAGCTAGTAGAACAACAGATAGATCTACTAGGTGAATTGTTTTTATTTTCATGCCAAAATATGCTAATAGATTGCTGTTTTTACCCTAATAAAACAACGACAAAGGATAAAACTTATTCTATAGTACTTATAGAAATTTAAAACAGATTATTATAAAAAATTTTTAGAAAAGGCCCTGTTCGAAAATATAATAACTATTGCCCATGTTAATTAAGAAGTCTCATATTTTCAGTTCTTTACTATTAAATATATTTGTTGTTTTAGCGTTTTAGCTCTTGTAAAATTAGTAGTTATTAAAAGGCAGAGGCCTGTTTGGCTGACGGACACTGTCAAGATTATAATTATTAAATTAAGGGATAAGGCTTTTCAAAAATACAAGCGAAAAAAAACAGAATCACTAGGATTCTTAGAAACAGTTGCACAATCAAATATAGCTATAAGAATTGATAGAAAGAAATATTTAGAGTCTTGTGCCAATAACAGTAACAGTAAAATTTATGGCAAAAGTTAAAAAAATTAGATACTTTAAATAAACCTAAAGTTGTGCCTTTCCTAATTTCTTAAATAATCCTTCAGAAAATAAACAATTTCTACAATTTTCAAATAATGTACACTAATCTACTAAATTACTGTCTTAATAATAGAAAAACAAGTACAAGAGTAATTTTTGAGCTTGATACTATTAATACAGATGAAATATAAACACATTAAATTTAGTATTAAATCATTGACGTCAGGATCCGACTTAATACATTTAGAAAAAATGTTATGTTTATGTTTTTTATCTTTTCTAATTTAATTCGTTTTAATGAACTTTTGCATTTTCTTCCGAGGATGTTAAAAAAAATAATGGATAAAGAAATTAGACGTTTATTATAGATTAATTCTATTTTACATGTGAACCAATCGGGTTTCAGGAAGGGCTATAGTTATGCAATTTTGGGTCTTACAGATAACATCGTCAGGGCTGCATATAAGAAAATCATCAATCCTAGTGCTTTTGGATTACTCGAAAGCATTTAATATGATAAGTTATGAGTTTTATTGGCAACTTTAAATTTTGCTGAATTTTCAAATAACACCAGAGAATTTATTAGCAATTATCTTGACAATAAACTACAGTATATTGAAGCTGCCACGCGCCATTCGTCGAGAGAATTAGTAAAATGTGGTGTACCACAAAGCTCTATATTGGGGCCTTTACTGTTTACAAATTATACAAATAATTTTACCTTTTGTATAGATCAAGTTACGACATTTTTTATGCACTTTATTTAATAAGTCTTTTCTTTTTCATCTGATGATTTACAAATGGCAGAGACAAAACAATAATTTAAATTCTCCCGGCGTTATGGCTTACATATTTACCCTGAGAAGACATGTGTTATGGCTTTAAGTACACGTAAAGATCGTATTCAGGTTGACCTTAATATAAATATTGCTGCTGTAGGTTTGGAATTTAGTAAATGTGAAAGGAACTTGGGTATTAGAATCGACACAGATTGTCGCGTTGAACAGCAAATTGGGAATAATCTACAAAGGGGATATATTTCTTTAAAAATGTTGTATCCTCATCGTCACCTCTTGAGTCTTAAAATTCGGTTATCACACTCTCTTGTACTTAATTATTTTAATAATTGTGATGTTTTGTATGGACCCTGAAAAAAATATAAATAGAATTGGGAAATCATAGAATAATGGTTTACGTTTTATCTATGGTGTACGGAAATTTGAGCTAGTATCACATAATTAAAATGGCTTAGTATATAGAATCGACATCAATTACATTGTCTGGTGTTTTTTCATAATATATTAACAACTATCATCCATACTTAACAAATGATATTGTTTATAAAACAGACGTTCACAGTTTAAATTTATGATTTAGGGGTTTAATCTCTCCATCAACTCACAGAACTGCACTCTTTTTAAGAAATTTCTCCTATAGCATTTACAAACTATATAAATACTATGTCTATCTCTTTAAAAATTCTTGAACCTTAGATATAAAAAAAACTATTGTGTATATTATTATATATGAAATTACCATTAAAAGATTACTTATGAGTGTATTAATATCCGAAATACGAGTTAAAAATAATAAAAATAAATGTGAAATTAAATGGTTTATTGACATTTACATCGACGATTATGATTTGCTTTCTGAAAGTTCAGTAAAAAACTAAAGCTATTTTAACATTTTTGAATATTCTGGCTATAACTATTGTAAAAGGGTCACTAGATAAAAGGTAGTACCGCGAACAATATTTGCTATTTTATTTTCTACTAGCCTTGCATAAAATGGGTAACTGTGATCCCTCTCTTTAAGGATAGTGATTTTAGCAACCCATCTGATTACTGACCAATATCACTATTTCCCACTCTTTAAAAGATATGTAAGAAACTTGTCAAGAAAAGAATGACATGTTTTTAAACAGACACGCCAATCTAAGGACTGAATAATTCTGTTTCCAGGATTTTAAGGGCAGTAATGATGGTATTTGCAGTCTTTTGGAGAAAGTTTATATGACCTAAACGATAGGAAAGCTGCAGCTGCGAAGTTCGGTGATTTATCCAAGGCATTTGATTGTGTAAATGAATTTCGACAGTTAGCGTAAGAGGACATCTTTTTAAGTCATTGGAGACCTCATCTGGCATGCTACTTGGGCCTACTATTTTTACTTTATGTTAATAATTCACCAACCATTAATATCAATGGATCATTCGCTGTTTTTGCTCATGATGGCATCATAAATATGTGAAACATTTGCACTAAATGACTTGAAAGGATTTAAGAAAAAAAAACAAAATTTTTCGATTCAAACTTTTTATCTTTTAACATGTCAACTATTTATCAAACTTCTATGATTGACTGTCTGATTCATAATGTGCAAATGACATAATTCTTAGAACTTTATGTCGATGGTGGATTAAGGTTTAATACTCGTATTGTAAACCTTTCAAAAAAACTGTCGTCTTGTTGTTATGCCCTACGAGTTATTTCTAATGAGCTCGAACCATCCTTTGTGAAAAGTTTGAGATATGGAGTGAACTTCTGGGAATCTTGCTTTCAGACTCTTTAATATGTTGTTTATCCTACGGAAGAGATATTTGTATAAGGTCAGGCCAAAGGAGTCTTGTAAGCCATTGTTTATTAACCAAAATTCAAATTCTTATTCTGCCTTGTATTCTTATTATAGAGACAGTGTGTCTATTAAAAAAAATAGACACATAAAACTCTTCTTATAAAATGAGGAGGATAAGCGACATTTCATTAAACGACCTTATAAATAGGTGTTATTTACAGTGATAAAAAAAATGTAAAAACTTCAAATAAAAATTCGTCAGATGATGTCTATGATAAAAATTCGGCAATATATATATATATATATATATATATATATATATATATATATATATATATGTTTCTTATATTTATACTGTAATTTTAGTCTTGCATAATATAGTATTTTCTATTATTTTTTTCTATATATTTATGTACGTGTATATATCCATATGTCTGTACATGTACACTTGGGTATATGTATGGGTATTTATTTTAGCTTTATGTGTTTTTATTTCATTGTTTATTTTTTTACTTTATCAATGAGACGTATGTTCTGACAATAAAGCTTATTTTGAATTTTAAATTAAATATGTATGTAGGAGAAATTTGGCAGAATTTTTTAACTTGAATATAACACAATAATACATTATTAATTATGAAAACGTCTTCTATAAATGTTGAAAACACTTGTGATTTCTTCTTGGATTATTATTCTACTCCTCTAAGGGCCTAGCGTTGTACTATAGTATGTCGCAGGTTGTATTTTGTATCCTTTATTTTTGTCTGTATAAATTTTAGATCTATGTATAATTTCTTTTATTTGTATATATTGTTCAATGTACAGAGTGCGGCGTAATGTACTCTTCCCCCATTTTAATTTCTGAACTAGTCCAGATAAAAATTTGAAATTTCGCACACTTTAGTAAAAGTCTAAATACTTGTTTTTTTATTTGCTTTTATGAATGAAAAGGGGTGTCGAGTAGCACATATTTTAAAAAGTCTTCTTGACCTTAATTCATCCTCACAATATAAGGGTATCAAAGTCTTATGTTTTAAAATGACGGACTGTTATAAATTTAAGTATAGAAACTTTGTATTTCGTCCAAATATTTATTAAATAAAATCATAGCAAAGCGCTTTCGGCTTTCGCCATCTTCTGTACTACATGAATGCAAGGAAATACCTTTCTCTCAAAGAATTCAAATAAATGAATGGTAAAAAGTTAGATTTTAATCAATTTGATAAAAGTGAAGAGAATTTAGAAGTATTGATGTATGAAAAACATATATAAAATTTTTTTATTTACTTTACTCCGTCGATGTAATTTTTTTAACGTTAGTAAAATATAGAGAAACATTTTTTGGATATTTTAGGTAATAAATTGACTTGAAATTTAGGCAGTTTTATAATGAAAACGAAAAGGTTGACTGAAATAAATAAAAGTACCAAATTTTGTCATCTGCTTACTTGTCAGAGAGGTACAATTTACATTCAAAAAAGGGAGCTTACAAATCAAAATATTTAATTATATTGAAACATTAAAAAATGGGGGTAGTTTTTCAACCCTATTAGGCGATCTAGTCAAATGGTGTTAAAATTGTAAAACTTGCTAAATAGCAAATCTCAACTGATAAAGTTTCGACATAGGAGAAGTTAGTTTTGTGAAGCTGGTATTGCGAAATTTATTTTTAGAAAGTTGTAATAAAATAAAATAAGGCTATTTAGATAGGACATTTTCCAGCGAAAATTTAAAAATTTTCGGTCAAAGCAAGAAAGAAATTTTAGTTCAACCAACCAATTTAAAAATTAATAATAAAAACAGATTTATCTGATGTGGTGACAAACCATTGGGGGATTAAATTAACAAGATTGGCACGATTTATATTACAAGGCTGGACTTGACCAAGGTTGAAGAAATAATAGTACATTTCTTAATCTCAAACAAAATAAAATAACAATAACAAATAACATAAAATTGTTATACTTGTCAATAACTCCTATCTGATAGTACTTTTGTCAATCTAGTAGAATTAAATTTTGACATGTTAACCATGATGTTTCTTATTGTCGTAACTCAGCTTAATTTCAAAAAATTGTATAAATACGAAAATTCCTTGCTTAGGTATTTTACTTTGTTTGAGATTAAGAAAGTTATTATTTCTTCAAACATGGTCGAGTCCAGCTCTGTAATATAAATCATGCCAACCTTGCCAATTTAATCCCCCAACTCTTTGTCACTAAACCAAAAAAAACTAACAATTATTAATTTTTAAATTAGTTGGTTAACTACAATTCCTTTCTTGCTTTGACCGAAAATTTTTAAATTTTGGCTAGAAAATTTCCTATCTAAATAGCCGTATTATATATTATTACAATTTTATAAAAATAATTTTCATAATACCAACTTCACAAAACTAATTTCTCTAACTAAGTGACAAACTAACCTTTGTCAATTTGTATTTGCTATTTATCACGTTTAGAATTTTAACACCATATTTGACTAAATCGCGTAAAATGGTTGAAAAAGTACCCCTTTTTTTAAGGTTTCAATGTAATTAAATATTGAGATGTGATATACATTTTTAAATGTTTATATCGTTGTGCTTGTTCACGTATGCTCCCAACAAAATATGTAGATGACAAAATTTGATACTTTTATTTATTGTAGCCGATCTTTTCGTTTTCATTATAAAACTGTCTAAATTTTAAATCAACTTATTACCTAAAATATGCAAAAAAAAATTCTCTATAGTTTAATAAAATTAGAAAAAAATATCTTTTACATAGACAGAGTAAAGTAAATAATAAACTTTTTTCGGAGATATGCATATTTTTTGCTAAATTTCATATATATGTTTCATACATTTACACCTCCAAATTAACTTCAGTTTTATCAATCTTATTAAAATCTAACTTTTTGCCATACTTTCATTTGAATTCTCTAAGAAAAAGTTATTTCCTTGCTTTCAGGTAACACTGAAGATGATGAAAGCCGAAAGCGTTTTGCTATGATTTTATTTAATAAATATTTGGACGAAATACAAACTTTCTACTTTCCATTTAATCTCTACGTGCACACAACCATTTTCAATGTGACAGAAACTAAATATTTGGATAATAAATTTTTTTAACTGACAAAACTCGTGTATTTTATTCTTCACGTGATCCTTTATTGAAATATTCTCATAAGCATGGGACTAATTAATATACTTTTCTATTCACAGCGAGTTTTAATTTTAACAAAATTCAAATTTTCTTCTTTAAATAAGAACCTGTAACTTGAAAATACGGATCACGAAAGTATAAAATATTTGATTTTAAAAAAATTAATCCATTATTTAGATACCTTGGCGTTTACGAATGACCACTATTTTGAAATGGGTAATTTTATGCCCCTATATATAGAGAGTTAAGTTTAAAATGATATGCAAATCGACACCCTTTTCTATATAATTACTAACTTTAAAATAATGTCAAGCCGCCATTTTAAAATTTTAAATGACGAAACATAGACAAAAAAGTGGTATTTACCTTGTTATTAAAAATTGCAAAACTTTAAATTTTTATATGGGGTAGTTTTTATATGAACGGAGGAGAACTGTTCCTTTTAATAAATATAATATTGATATTTGAAATCTCTTCAGTCATCAATGCCAAAATATTTTTTTATTTGTTCAGGTTATTAAATAGGATTAACTGCCATTTTTCCAAACAGTAATACTTAAGGGAGAACTGCACGCAAAAAGTGAAAAACTAGCGACAAGGTCTAGTCAAGTTCAAACTAAGATGAAAAGATACCTACGTATTAGAAAAACCTTCCTGCAAGTCCGATCTCAAAAACATGTGTTATTTATAGGCAATTTAATTTACATTTCGTTTAAAAATGGGTTCAAAAGGGTTTACGCGCTGCAGAAATACAAAAACATGAGTACGATTTACCATTTCAAATTTTGCAGTTACGTAGACAAAGGATCAATGCAAGGCGGTAAAAAGCCATTTTGTAGAAAAAAAAATTATATCCGACGGCATTTGCGTCAGAAAGTGGTCGAAAAATGGTCAAAAATGGACAAATCTACTTCTATTTTATAATTCTAGATTAGATTTTTTTCAAAAAAAATCGCATTTAACGCCCAACTATACATATTTCTCTATTGAAATCACATTGAAGCTAATACATATCTCTCATAGTTTTAACATAGTATTGCAGCGGCGGAAGGCTTGCAAATGATCCATAATACTGCGTGCAGTTCCCCCTTAAATGTAAATTATTGTCTGTCCTTTATTTGTCTGAATTCAAATGCAAGAAGAATCTTTAAAGGGTAATTTTATTAAAATATATAAATATCTTTATACAGTGCGAATCTTTAATGCTCCTCTTTAATTTATGAACCAGTCGAGATAAAAATTTGTGAATTGGCAGAGTTCAATAATAGACTAATACCACCTTTTTGTGTATGTTTGTGATTAAAATTCTCAAGATGGTAGTTATAAGGCATTTTAAGGAAAAAATAAATTGACTAGAGCAGTCGAAAAGCACATATTTTAAAAAGTATTTTATTCCTCACATGATCCTTAATTGAAATATTCTTATAAATATAGGGCTAAGTATGGTGATGAAATGATAGCTGGTAAAAACCTAGTATGAATGCAACAAATGGCGGCTTCAGAAAAATATTTAAAAAACATTATTAGGAAATTACTTATTGAATGGATCCCAAATTTTGCACAAAAATCAAGTAATCATGAAAAAACCATTATGGCCGAACAAAATGGCCACCTTATGATATGTTTCAAAAATTCGATACTAAAGAACTACCGAAAAAAATGATGACCTCACAAATAGTTCAAAAATAAATATTAGGAAACTGCTTATTATATATATATATATATATATATATATATATATATATATATATAATAACCATTAAGTCGCAGCATTATGGCTGCTTAATAAAATATGTAAAAATTCAGGGCCAAAAAACTACTTATCCAGTTGACTTGGATTTTGCACAAAAGCCAAGTGTGATTCAGGGATAAACACTAAATATTTCAGTGTGAATCCTGTATGGCAAAACCAAAATGCCGACATTATAAAATGCTTAAATATTCCGTAAAATTCCATTTCCTGGAATAAAATCTTATTTATGCTAAGGATAAATAGTAAATGACATAATTTATTTTTTATAGACTCTGTTCATTCCTATGTATCACTCGAGTTTTGTACAAAATTTAAAATAGATCGAATAATTAGTTTTTTAGTAATAATATATTTAAACATTTCACTAGGCCGCCATTTTGTTCCGCCATATTGAATTTTCACCAAAATATTACCTGGTTATCTCCACATGACCTAATTTTCGATCAAAATTTAGAGTTAATCGGTTTGAAGTAGTTTTTAGCTATACCGCAAACAGACAGACAAGCAAACAACTTACAGACATATCGACTGAATTGAGAAATCAGGTCTTTTGGCACCTAGAGATACTCAAATGTAAAAATCTATAAAATCCTGCAAGGGTGGTTTTTCACAATTACAAACATTTAATATGTCCGTCATTTTGTTTACCAGTTCATCTCTATATCACATTTAATTCTTGCACAAAAGTCGTTTATTCGGATTAATTTTTTAAATTTTTTATTGAGCCGATATTTTGTACTTGGTGCAAATTTTAGGTAAATTAGATGAACAATTTTTAGCAATAATTTTTTTTTAACATTTCATTCAGCCGCGATAAGTAATTTTTTAAGCTATACCGTGAGCAGACAGACCAACGGTAATGAGAAAACATTTTTTTGGGCATCTTAGAACCCTAAACGTGAAGATCTAAAAAATCTGGAAGGGTGATTTGTTTTGCGATTACAATACTTCCCTCTTACGAAGAAAATAATAAACGGGAAACAAAATTTAAAAAACCGGTAAATTCACCTTTACTGACTACTTCCCTCGTACATAATTCGATTACACACAAATAACACATTTTATAAATCTATATAGTTGTTTGGTACTAACTTAAAAAACAAAAATTGGAATAAATCACAGTTATGGGATATGTCTAAAGTTATTTCCAGATAGGTATATGCATATATGAACTATGTTATATGTATTCCAGCCGCCTCCTTGAAATTTTTAAACACGAAATATACACTAAACAACATGCAAATTTAAAATTTTTACCTTGACTGGGTATATAAATTAAGGGGAAGACATTAAAGAAACTCTCTGTGTATTTATTATTATATGCAGATCAGATACTACAAAGATGCAAAACTATTTGGGTATACATAGGTGGCGTCAAAAAAGCATGACATAAATTTGAAAAGTTAGGAGAAATGTATAAGAGGTTCCTTATATCTTACCTATAGAGTTCTTAAAAAACTTTTACTTTTTTTTGAAATTTCATTTTTTTCGGAGTTAATAACATAAATAGGCACACCAAGTATGTAATGTAATGACCTAGGGTAATGAAAAATGTGATTATCAAACGGTACTAGGATTTGCAGGGATTTTCTATATTTTCGATATTAAATCTGCAGTAATTAAAAAAAATCGGGGGTAGTTATTAAGGGCTGCGTTGAATTACTTGAAATCAGTATCGTAGACTAAACAGATTATTTACTGAAAAAGTTGCAAATTTAGGTACAGGTAAAGCCCGAATGGAGTTTGATAGATAATTACATTTTGCGTTATTCCCAGTTAATAAATACAGAGTTTTAAAATAGTGATACAAAACTGCAATAGACGAAACTATTATCCTTACTGAGAAATACGTAAATGGGATGTAAAAAATCCTAATACAATTTGAAAAAGGATTAAATACATTTTTATCTGGTGACTTAATGTAACGAAGTTAATAATGTATCTGTATAATAAAAAAATAAATTCTTATAAGTTATGTATATGAAAATTCTTATTAGATTAGGTCTATTTCTTTATAGAGAATTTAAAAATGCAATAAAATTCGAGGCATTTTATTTAAAAACGTGACATTTATGTAACTGGATATTTAGGCGCCCCTTCTACACATCTAATTTAGATTGTAGCTCTATCCGATCTGCATATATTTTGTAAGATATGTTTTTGAAAAAACTACTACGTAGCAGTATGTGGTGTGCCACACTGTATATACAGTGATAGGCAGAAATAATGCATTATATAGGAAAAATAATTACATTTTACATTAAAAAATAACATTGTATTATTAGTTATTGCAAGGAATCAAAGATAGAGTTTGCTCTTAATCTACAGGGTAAGTTCAAAAAAATGAAATCTTGATAAAAGTAGAGTACCTATATTTTTAACAATGCAAAGAAATATTATTATGCAAAGTTATGTGAAGTGTATATATGTAATATGAAATTCAAAACCCTCAGCAGGGGAATAGAAAAATTGGAGTTTTTTAATTATGAATTGTCCAAATTAAATAATAAATTATAAAATTTTTAAAAGTATATTTTCTCACTAATTAGATCAATACTATTGTTTGTTGTCTTGCTTATTGTAATATGTATGCAGTTTTATTGAAAATGTAATTATTCTATCTTGAAAACCTTATTTTAGGCTTCCATAATATGAAGTTATTTAATAAGAATATTATGTAAAATGTAAAAACACGACTATTTTGTTTAGCAACAGGTAACAGGTTTCGCTACACATTAGCTACTCGGATGTTACGTCTCGAATGAACAAACGTAAACAGCAAAGGAATATTTATGTAACTAGTGTAATACAGCGATTCGAAAATTTTAACAATATACAAAAAATCTGGGAATGTCTAAGTGCTAGCGATAAACTAAACTACCTAAAATAGCAATTCAAACGTTTGAGCTTATTTATTTCTAGAGACTAGTATATGAACCATATTTTCTTTAATTGTGTAAATTTCAAATTTTTTATCAAGAGTATGACCGGACGCAATTAAGTGGTTTGCGTAATTAAATTCAGTTTTTCCCTTGCTGAACCATTCATAGTTCACAATTTTACCAAAATATCTGCCTGTTTGACCTCTATACATTTTACCACAATCTCTACAATTTAGTTGATATACACCATGATTGTTCAAGTTTATCAGATTTTGTTTTATTACTTTTAATATAATTACTTAAAGAATTATTAGTTTTATATGTTATTCTAATACCTAAACCGTTAAGAAATTTACTTATTTCAGAGCTGGAGTTACCTTTGTATGCAGTTATTTTTTCTTTGATATGAGGATAAATCATATTTATAGTTTTTTTGTCTTTTCTTTTTTTCTAGATTTTTATCAATTATGTTTATTGAATATCAATTGTTTATTGCGTTTGTTTGATGATGTTTAATTCGGTCTGAAAAATAATTTTACTTGGGGGCAGGGAGATTAGTCAGTGAATCATACTCTGAAAATTGGCTAGTTTATGTTGAATTAGATGACATGAAGGACAATGTATTTACATGAGTAACAATGTATGTATAATGTATATATACGGTATTCTTCACGTCATCTAATTCAACATGAACTAGACGCTTTTCAGAGTATGTTTCCTGCCTCTATGTAACACTACCGATTTAAGGGTGATTGAATATACAGGATTATTAAGAATATAAATATTTCTTTACTGTTTAAATTTATTCATTCGAGATGTAACGTCCAAAGAAGCTACAGTGTAGCGAAACATGACTAAATAATCGTACGATAAAACAATCGCAAAGTGTGCGTATAACCTTGTGCCGGCGCATTAGGAAACCTCAGCAGCAGCTCTTATGAGAGTTTAAATTTTTCAAATAAACATTAAAAGCAGAAGCAAAGCTTACCTATTAAAAATAATTTTAGACAAGATGTCCGTAGGTCGCATCCCTGGATATACCTCTCTAGGAGCTACATACCACCGAACTTACGGAGTAACTACCTAATAACATACATACGGTTACGCTAAAATTTAATGAAATAATCATCGTTAATGTCTATAAACAGCCAGGAGCAACATGGCCTAATAAACCGTTCCAGACATACCAAAACCCAGCAGTTTATATCGGGGACTTATGACCACCATGACCGACTGAAATACTCTCATTGCGATGCGGAAATAAACTGCAACTGGGCGGACAATAACGAAATATTCGTTGTGTTTGATACCATGGATAGAAATACCTTTACATCAGCAGTATCAAGTGCTTTGAAAGTTCCAACAAGCAGAGAAATCCACTACCGTCAGCCCGAAAAGTGTTAAAGGACTTTCCACGCAGTCAGCATATATCAGTAATCATAGACATAGGCATCCATATGCCACTTATAAGATAACTTCCTCGCCCCCGATGGAATCTTGGAAGGGTAGAGCGGTCAAAATGTTCCCTTGGATCAGACAAACGTGATCGCTGATTTAAACCGTCAACAGAAAACTATAGATAATTTCTTGGAGCAGTTGACAGTGCTGCAAAAAAAAGTATTCACAGGGGTTATCAAAAACAATAAATACCTTGCTGGAATGAAGATTTCTAACTTGTTGACAGGGAATTCCAAGAAACGAACAACCCGGACTTAATCGATGAACTATTAACAACCTTAGACTAATAAGAAAAAAATAAATGAGAAACGCAGTAGCCAAACTGAACTTCCGCCCCTCCCGTCGCAAAGCCTGGATACCTCAAAAGGTCCATCTAACCGCAATCACATGAAAAATGCTAAACATCCATTAAAAACCCTAAGAAAAATTGCTTTTAACAATTATGCTTTAAAAATTAGTATAAATGTCCTAGCACCTGGCAAAGCTTTTGGATTTGATAGAATTCACCCAAAGTTTCTCATTAATACAGGCCCAAAAACTAAAGTATGGCTCGAAAAGTCTTTATCAACCTAATACAGACAGGTCACCTTCCGGAAGATTTCAACAGATCAAAAATCATCGCTATACTTAAACCTGGTGAACCAAACGCCCAGACTACAAGCTACTGAACATTCGCTGCTTAGCTGCACATATAAGTTACTTGAAAGATAAAGATGATAGAAGGTTTCAGGTCATCCTTAATGATCAGATTAGCAGAAAACGCCCAATGGACATAGGACTGCCTCAAGGATCAGTTTTGCCTCACTTCTTTTTAACTTATACGTATTCGACATACCTAATACAAGAAACAAAAAAATTTGTTAAACTGGCGACATAGCTATTATCATCTAAGACCTGCTTGCACTAAACGTCTACTTCAAGAGATGAAAACAAATTTCAAGGGCTAAAAAGATCGAGATTCCTTTTATCCAAATAATAGGCTATCAACTACAAGTGCTGTTTGCTGGGATCCCTCTACATCACAATCGTCATCCCAAATATCTCGGAGTCACCTTGGATCGTACCTTAAAATTTAAAAAGTACCTAAACCACACAGCTTGGATAGTTCAAGTTCAAATATTCCATCTCTCAACATAAACAGATTCAAATCCAGTCAGCCACCAATAAGAAATGCAAGTAACATAGTCCGCGACAACTTCATTCCAGATGAACAATGGCGCAACCAATGAATGGATTTTGCAGAAGTCCACCTTCATAATGGTTTCATGGAAGTAGCTTTTAACCAGACTCAGAACTTCTTCTCAAAGAATTAGTCAAACTTAACAAAGTGCGTTTAAATGTCTGGATGACATGTGAGCGAGTGCCGACCTCGAGCCTAACAGAGGAAATGGAAAGATTTTGTTAAAGCCACACCTTCAACGCTAATATAGGTCAAGCAGCTATAGATTAACTTATGAAAATCTATGTATTTTATATTTACGTCTTGATGTATATAAACTTAAACATCTTCTACTTCTCATGTGCATCGGCATACGATAAATGAAATGAATATGACAGGGCTACACATGAGGCATTCAGCAAAAATGATAGGTTTAATCTTACTAAAGTAATTAATTTTAAATATCATATTAAACGCAAAAGTTTTTAATATACTTTAAATATTTATGAGTATATTGTTTCATTTAGAGACTTTCATATTTTTTTGCATTGTTAAAACAATAATACCTTACTTTCATTTAATTATTGTTATACATTCGTCCTTCCATCGAGTGACAAAGATAAACATCTGTAAACAAATATCCGCAAAAGCTTCATTTATGATATACAGCTCTGTAAAGACAGGCGCCAAAAAAGTTTTATGTTACCAAAAAAAAAATTTTTTATGTTACAGGGAGTTTGTCAAATTAGGAGAATTCTGTTTTTAGATGAAAAAGATTATTTTAAAAACCCAAATTTTAGAAAACCTAAAAGTTGAAATATTATATTCTAAGTTTTGTATATGGCGTATTCCGCACGAGTGAGTGAAGTTTGTCGAAGAGGGTGATAGTTCACAAGTGAGGAATACCCCATTCCAAACCTGTTTTAGACTGTACTTTTTCTACGACTCTAAAAATATACTGATTGTCAATAGATGTCGCTTCAAATACATATTTCATACAATGACATTATAAGGACAGTGGCGACAATAGGAGCCCACCCGCCATATTGATGCAAAATTTCTAAAGATTTTAATGGGCACACACATATTAGCGTTACTTTTTCGCAGAATATGACTTAGTAACCTATTTTAGCATATTAATAAAAGAAAATTGGATCAGCTAAAAGGTTAATTAATGAAATTATTATTAATTTCAATCTACAAAGAGTAATATGTTGCAGAAAAAAATTGGAATTTAACATTTCCCGCTTTTACACTGACAACCTCTCTCAGCGCCAGTTGTAAATATAGGGTTATGTTAATGTTTTGCTCTAATAATAATCTATTTGAACCATCTAGTGCAAACTTACTTTTTCATTTAGATTTTTAACAAATAACATTGTGGGTTCAAGGGATTAATGACAGTTGTACCTGGAAGGCCTACAAAATAAAGTTTCTTTTATGCTAATCTTTGAGAGCTTCTATCTCAAATTGGGGTACTGAATGAAGTAAAACAGGCACTAAGACATGAAACAATATTGTATTTTACAGCAAATAAAACCAAAACATAATAATGTGCAATATTTAATAACGTTTCTTAGAGTAAACTTAAATTTAAGACATTTACGGTCATAGTCATTTACAAATTCATCACAAACATTTTAAAATTACAAGCAAAGAGCAGGTGAACCAGACTTAAACACATTTCCACATATAGCCAATAGCTTAGAACTTATTGTTTGAATCAATATTCATTTCAATAATCACAAAACTAATAAGATAATATACTAAAACAACAAACCTCATAAGAAACCCACGTAGGCGAAAAGTACACATAACGATTTTAGCAGCAATATGACCGAACCAATCAAAAATTGGTTACCCACTGTCCTTATAAGTCACTGTAATATTCCAATACTTGTTATGCTATGATCTATACCGTAACAAGTGATGGAATGGAAGTGATTCCGTAATTAAAAAAGATATCTGCGGAAAGTTGATATTCCATAACAGTCGTAGAAAAATAATATTTTTTTCCATCTTAAAATTTTTATTCTGTAAACGCCCAACTTATTTTTAATTACTTATTCACAAAAATATAATTTATGTTATGAGTGTTTTGATGTCTAATACCAGGAGTATAATGTCTTACTGTCACTTTTAGTTTGGCGCCGACTTCGCAGATTAAAATTTTCAAGATGGAATAAAATATTATTTTTCACTTTTTAGTGAATTTTATTAAAGTTGGACTCATTATTATTATTATTATATTTAATTTTAATTCATCGTTTTTTTTGTTCCATTTATTCGAGTTTTATTGCAAAAATCATTTAACAAATAGGCACTGGGTGCATGCCATATGTAACATCATTGTATAATAAGGTATCTTATACATTTGTGGTAACATACATATTTTTTCCTGATATTACAGTGAATGCATATATTGTTCAATGTAGCGTCGTGTAGACCATTCAAAATGACGCCACTCGGTCATTACTGACATATTTTTAATATGCTTTCTATGAGACGATTGCGGCAATATTCCGATAGTTCCCTGAAAATATCATCCAAATTGCTCAAACCATCACGGAGTAATCGATGTACATATATAGAAAATTACATAAGGCCGAAATCATAACCTCATTTTTTAAAGTTGGTTAAAACACGCTCTGTATCATGTATGTATGTAACATTTGCGGATACCGGCAATGGGAAATCCTAAATCTTCGAAGGTTTCTCTAGTAATCAAAATACTGTAACGACATAAACCTAAATGTATTAATTAACAGAAAACAAATAATACAACATGGTATGATAGGATGTCTTTAATGATAGTTGTTAAACATACTTATAGGTTTAGGAATGCAAGAAACAATCATCGTCCTTTTATTTTAGGTTGAATTGGTGCCACAGGTATACAGTTACCTTTAGTTAATAGTGTATGTCGGGTTTCTCTTATTCTTAGAGTGTATTAGGAGTTTGTTATACTTTTTTACAGACTCATAATTTAATGGCAAATTTAAGGAAATGATTAGTCATCCAAGTACATCCAAGCGTTAATTAAAAATATTTTCCGTTTTGGTCTTTACGACAAATAACCATTTTTGAAAAATTCTTCTTTTTATGTTTTTATCTAGTTTTTTTGCTTATTTTTAACTAAATATAGTTTTATGATTAGTTCCACCAAGTATTTCCTGCAGATCGAAAGCACTGCTTTAAACTGGACTTTATTTAACTTTATTAATATCACAGTAATCAACTGATTAGCCACGGCAGGTCGTATGGCGGGCCTCTTATCTTTCAAGAAATTGGTTATATGAAAAAGAGTACCAGTCGCAAATATACCAAATAAAACGAACGACTTTTTATTTTAAGATTTATAAACATCTCTATTTTAAGTTTTCTAAACGTCTCCACCATATATATTGTGCATTTTTAGGAACTAAAACCGTGGGTGTGCAATAACGAAATCAAAATTAAATTTATTAACTATATTAAATACTAGCTAAAAACCTTGTTTTATGACTTTTTTCCCAACATGTGTTATGTAATCGTAATAATAAATGACAAAACATAATTTAAAATGGGATGGGCCTATTCATCTTCATCTAATGAGAATAAACCTTGTCAGCCAGACTTTTTTTCTTTTCCATTTCTAAATTGTCTGTCTATTTGTATGATTTTTAAGTTAGAAGATACATTTTTAAATATTATTTTTGCCTTTATACATAAGTTTCTCAATATTTGTTTTTCCGTTGTTTTCTTAGCATTGCTATGTTAATCTCCCAACATACTGGAAAACAGACAGTGGCAGTATTTTTATGTGCTAGCCCGAACTGCAACATCTTCTTCTCACATAGTCTGCCATTAATGAAGAAATCTAAAAATATTTTAGATTTTTTTTAAGTTCACTTCGCGAAAAGCAGACAGTAAAATTGTCATGTAATTTCCTAATTTATATCCGCTCATTTCAAATTTTCATTTAAAATATTTAATTACAAAAACTGGTACGTGTGAATGGGGCTTGATATAAAATAGAGCCTGTCGAGTATAAATAAATATCGAAATCTGCCCATAATTCAAAAGGATAATTTGGGTAATTTTAAAATTAACGTTATAAAGCACAATATTTACTGCCCCATTGGCGTTTATTTGATAGCTTGTGTGCTATAAATACTCTAAAAACAAATTTCGTATAGTTATAGCCAAGTGGACGTTATCAATTCGGCTAACCATTTGTAATTAGCAAACGCATGATATAAACGCGTATTTTGTTAGTTTAGCGGTTTATCGGTGGTTTCTAATTTCTTTATAATTGTCAGGAAATTAGAGAAGATTTATGCAACATCATGCAAATCCCTTTTGAGTGAATCATATGTAAATGAAAGAAAAATGACCTCTGAATTTTTGAAACCGAAAACACATGCTGAGAGGAAAAACGTAAAACTCGGGTGTTGCCGAGAATGCTTGGTCTAAACACAATATAAATTATGCAGCACTGGAGGAAAAGAAAATTCAAACAAACAACATTTATTGAAGGTAACAGAATTTTTGGGAAACCCAGTATTGTAATGTTTGTCTAGTCGTGCTGACTCTCTGATATATATGACAGTGATGGGCAAGGAGTTTGCAGCAAATCTCAGGTCGAATGTACAGGGTGTTCAAGAAATTTAAAAATTAAAAATTATATTTAGTTTAGTTAATGAGAAAATTAGACTCGAAAATTGAAAAAGTCAGCATTTTTCGATTTTAGAGTACATGTTTTCTTTGAACTACACTAGATATCAAAAAACTTTACTTAATTTTTATTTATAACTTTGCTGTAGTGATTTTTTTATTCTTTTGAATTTTACGAATCTTGAAGTCTAATTTTTAAATTTTTTGAACACTCTGTACATGCGACCTGAGTTTTGACGCAATCAAAATAAATAACATAATTTTCAGAAAATTTAAAACTTTTTTACAGTTAAAAGGTACTTAATAAGTAAGTAAAGTAAGTTAATGTAAATTAAAATGTAAAGACAATTTTAAATGAATTTTTAAAAGTAAGAATGTAAAATTAGGTAGATTTTGCCTACTAAAATTTGGACATTACTTGACAAGAAAAAAGTTAAAATTAATTGTGTTTTTTGTGTTAAGTAATGACAGAAATAGGTTAAAATTTCTATACCTGGAAGTTCCCTCGTTATGTGTCTTTGCTTTTATTAGTGTGACCCAATATAGATCAGTACATAGTCATTTAATAACACATATATACTATCGTTTCAAACATTTTAATTGGTCGCCATTTTGTTCCATCTTACTGGATTCCGACCAATATTTTACCAGTTTCTAACTATGCCATAATTTAAAACAAATTCAATTAATTTTCAGGCCGATTTTTTAATAGTTTATTAGGCCTCCATTTTATTTTGCACTTGTATATTCATACCGATATGTTACCAGTTCACTCCTATATAGCACTTTTTTTTGTTCAAAATATGATGAAATTGGAGAATTAGTGTTTTTAGTAATACATTTTTTAACGTTTCTCTAGCTATGCCTCGAACTGACAAACCGACAGACGGACTGACGGAATTGCTAAAATATTTTTTTGACATCTAGGGACGCTAAATCCTGAAAATATATAAAACTTGAAAGGGTGATTTTTTCACGACTATAAATATTTTATTTGTCCGGCATTTTGTTTCGCCATCTTGAATTAGTGCCAGGTTTCTGGCACTAATTCTTTATACCACATTTAGTTATGACACGCATTTAAAATCAGTACATTCAGTACTTTTTTCAGGCTGAATTTTTAAATGTTTTATTAGGCCGCCATTTTCTTTCACCATCTTCTATTTGTACCAAAATTTTACCAGTTGATTCCTACATAATACTTGATTTTTCTGCAAAATTTTAGATAAATCGAATAAGTAGTTTTTTTGTAATAATTTTTTTAACATTTCATTAGGCCGCCATTTTGTTTTGCCATATTAGTTATTTACCAAAATATTACCATGTCATCCTGATATGACCCTTCATTTTTTATTAAAATTTGAATTCAATGGGGTAAGTAGTTTTTTAGCTATGCCGCGAACAGACAGACCGAGGAAATCGTGAAAACATGTTTTTAGGCATCTAGGGACAATAATAATTCCTTTTTACGAGGGAAATAAAAATAGGTGTGTTCAATTTTTTTTAAAAAACTAGATAATATATTTTTAAGCAGTTTTTCAAATTACCTATAATATTTTGCGCTATTTCTTGTATAAATTATTATCTAGTTTTTCAACACACTCCCTTTTTGTATTATACATTTAACATATTTACCCTATTTCTGTCATTACTTGATACAAAAAAAAACAATTGGTTTTATATAATAATATATATAAATAGTTGTGTATTTCAATGAAATAGATCTCATATTTAAGCCAACAAATGCCTTTTTAATACAACTAGAAATGTACACCAAGAAAGCAAACAATGCTTGTTTTCAAACAAAAATCATGTTTTTAAGAAAATCACATTTTAATTTTAAAAGAACAATCTTACCTCTAAATTAAACATAAAGTATTTGTAGTAAATTTGTATCATCCTCTATTAAATAACCGAAAATGTATTAGAAAAAAATATTAATTTTGGTTGCCAATATCGAAAAGAAAAGATGTGTTTTCATAACTGTATATGTATTTCATTATATAATTTTTCTTCAATAATTTAGGAATTTAACCCAACTTCATATATGTTTCGCCAACAGCAAGAAGCAAGAACATGTTTACTTGAATCATCGCAAAATTTATTTGACTGAACGAATTTGTTTTTTTCTGTGCACTTGAGGATACTTAACCTAATTTATAACAAAATCTGAGAAAAAATCTGTCTAAACACTTTGGATAGAGGGGTCTCCAAGACAAGCGTCCCTATGATCTCTTAAATGCTTAATCCGTCACTCGTTTTGTCTCACTTTACAATAATAATTATTAAGCAGAATATCTACATATTCAATGGTTGCAAATATTTGCACTTTCTTTTTAACACACACGAAGATCACTGCAGCACAAATACTACCACCTGTGTCACAACTGTACATTAACATAGATAGGTACAAATAAAATATTCTTATCTGTTTACAGTATGATATTTAAAGATAAATGGCAAGATGGGCCATAGCGGCAAATCAATTTTGTTCCCTGTTGACCGATGTTGCAATCTGATATAATAATCATTCAGTATTAAAACAATTTTCAAAATGCGAAATTTGAGACTTTTTTATTAAATTAATAATGATGTAATAAATAATCTTGTATGAAAAAATAAGATATTTACAACTTTGATTAAATTACAACAAAACAAGTTTAATATTTATATTTTTCCAAGAAATGATTAAGATTTAACATGCGACTATATAAATCTTTTTTGCTTCATATTACCACTTGTTAAAATATTTGTGGTAATTTTTCTTTAAATCCCTATATCTTTGTGCATATTGGTATATAAAACATCACTCGTGTTGTTAGGCATAACTTTTAACATATTGACTAATTGAGAAA
Organism: Kuschelorhynchus macadamiae; assembly: GCA_030620095.1. NCBI lineage: Eukaryota > Metazoa > Arthropoda > Insecta > Coleoptera > Curculionidae > Kuschelorhynchus > Kuschelorhynchus macadamiae. The sequence continues at coordinate 1,455,074 of JAUTXW010000961.1, read as the reverse complement.
TTAACATTTTCATAATTAATATATTGCTTTTTTTGAAATCTATTATTAAATGGGATGTGGGAACCAATTTTGGTTAGATTAGCAAGTGTTAAAGCAATAGCGTATGAAAGTAACTGTCAATCCAGTGACAGTTGTTTACTATAGACCTAAAGATCCTTCCTTAGAGCTTAAAGGTAGTTGTTGAGAAAATTATAAGAGTGGCACACCACAGTGAAAATTGAAATAACTGTATTTTTTTACACTTCTAATCATTAAAAAACAAATTGTAATTTTGCAAAACAAAATATCAATTAGAGAAAAAAAAGATGTGCAAGTAATTTTACTGATTTTGGTTCATTTTGTAATTATCCTTGAAAAAACGCAGTAAATTAATTTTATTTGCTTGTTTTGTAAACTTTTTATTATATTTTTGCTTCGTTTAACAATGATGAGCGTTGAAATGCCAAATCTATACAAGTCCATAGAGAAACAAACACAGTGGGAGGATGCGGGTTACACAAAATCTGTTGGCAAAATCGAAAATTTGTTGAGAAGGATGTAATATTATAGTTTTCCAATCTGCCCGTCACTATGCCTATATTTAGAAACATATTCCTAGAGGCATGTCTGTCACCAATACGTAGCCTTTACTTTTTTCCTCTGTATAAAAAACCTTTATCTTACAAAAAAATCCTGCAATGAACATAGATCCAGCATCATGGACTGTAATAATTTATCACATTTTATTTATTATTATTATAAACTCAGTTTATATCATCTGCTGATGATGCTAACTTGGTTAGCGAAACGCGCGTCCAGAACGTAACAAGTTGTAGTGTAGTGTGGTTAGAACTCTTGTATTTTGATCTATCTTCAACCACAGGTTCCAGTGTTAGGACTTAATCGGAATAATGCAAAATCTAAAAGAATATCATCATATGTCCGTAATATTATGCCTTACCGTAATGTAGAGAGGGTGTCCAGACCCCATGGACCCCTTCTAAATGCGCCCCTGTGTGTTTCAGCCTAGCTATAAAAGCATAGACCTTAACAGTTAAAATGTAACAAGAAGGTGGTTTGCAGTTTAATACATTACAATCTGACATGCTCTTATATACAGAAGTACGTGTGACCTTCTAAAATGTACTGATAGTTTAATAGGTTTTTTTGAAAAATACGTTTAGTGCTCCTTTTACAAACTAACTCAGTCAAAATATTTTTGTTATATATCTTGCGTCAGTGGCGGCTATTCAGGTGAAGTAGGTGAAGTGCTACTTCATCAGGAAAAATAAACAAGCAAACATCTAACTGTATTTATTATATATCCCTGTACATCTCGAATAAATATTTTACTTGACCGTTGGCGGCATGTCTTTTTAAAACTTTCAATCGAACTTTATTATAACAACTATAACAGTGGCGCAAAACGCGTTTAGTTTACGATTTTTCTACTACGTTGCCATAACAACGCGTACTCGATGACATCAAACGCATGGAAGAGTAATTTTAACCAGCGCCATACAACACTCTCGGTGAATTGCTAACGCAGTACACTACACCCACGTGTCGTTCAGTTTGGGGTGGTTGTTGACTTTTATTTTCGCGGATTTCACTGCAACCGGCTCCTTTGCAGTTTACTTGGCTGTTTTGTGGAATATTTATTTATGATGTTGTTACATTGTTTATTTGGTGTCGGGTTTATTAATTTACATTATTGATGAATCCGATCATGGATGTGGTTTGCATTTTGTTGGAAACTCCATTTAATCGATGGAAGGAACAAGATCAGAGTTTTAATCGTCATCCTGGTTTTCGGCATACAAATGGTTATGTAGTAGTCAAATATTACAAAAATTGTTTTGCTGGCCTTGTTTACTAGTTTCCAATAAATATTCCGTGTGGAATGAGGAAGGATTTGCAGGTATGTTAAATAAATGAAGGTCTTTACATAAGCATCAAGACTCGGCGGAGCATTTAAAATACGAATTAATGCTAAACACATTTGTACAAAATCAAAGCACTATAGCTGATACTTTAAAAGAAAATGCTAAACTATATAAAATACATTTTAACGAAAAAGTCCGATTAAATAGACTATTTGTGTGCTTTGTAATTGACGCAGTTTTGTACCTTGCAAAACAAGAGTTAGTCTTTCGCGGCCATGATGAGAGTAGTAAGTCAATAAATAGGGGGAATTTTAAAAAGCTTTTTTTAAGTTTATTAATATCGAGAAGTTCCCAAGAACTAAAAGATCATCACGAAAAAATTAAAAATATTTTTACTGGTGACTTCAAAACGAAATAATTGAATGCATTTCTGATTATTTAAATGATCATGTAAAAAAGAAAATAATGAACACAGTTTTTTTCTGTGCAAGTGGATGACACCACTGATATTACGCAAACCTCCCAGTGCTCCATAATTTTAAGATACGTTAATTCAGAAGGTTCAGTAGTCTAGAGATTCTTAGGATTTTATAATGTCAGCTCTGATAGAACGTCGGAGAATTTATATTCTCTATTGGATCAAATTTTGGACCAATTTGACTATAAACGTAAATTAATAGGGCAATGTTACGATGGCGCAAGTGTGATGTCTGGCCATCTAAATAGCCTTCAAAAAAACAAAAAAATAAAAAGCGCCGCAGGCTATATTTGTCCATTGTCTTGTGCATCGTCTTAACCTTGTGATGCAGCAAAGTTTAAAAATATTTCGAAATGTCGAATTTTTAATTCAAGCCTTAGTGGTATTCCCTCATTTTTTTCATTACTCAGCCAAACGAACGTATGCTCTTACATCTGCATCTACGAGACGTATACCAACACTTACAGAAACTCGTTGGTCTTCAAATTCAAAGTTAGTAAATGTGATTGTTCAAGACTGGAATAAATTAAAAGACGTCTTTGATTTTATTACAAACTGTGACAAATCTGATGAAAAATCAATCCGGCTTGCGAAAGGATTTTTAGGTGAGATGAACGATTTTGAATTCACGTTTCTAACATTAAAGTTCAATGACATTTTCTCAATAACGGACATACTATTTGCGTTCTATTAAAATTCCAATTGTTATAATATGTAGGAATACATACAAGTATAGAGCCCTTTTTTATGAAATATTGGACCATATTTTAGATTTGGATTTAGAATTTGGAAATGACACTAAGCTTTCAAGACTGTGAAAAACTTACATTTTTATGTTTGGCAGATTCTACTAAATTTTCCGAATATAGTTTAAATTTTCCGATTGGCCCGTTTGAAAATTTGTTACAGTTATATGGGGAAATATTTTCAAAAAGTCAACGACTTAATGACACAGTAATTGGAATATATCGCTGCAAGAGCAAGTGAAAAAAATTAATGGAAATAAAGATAATTTAACAAAAGCATATAAAGTGTTTTCCCTAATTTTGACAATACCATCGACAAGTGCTTCACTGGAAAGAAGTTTTTCTTGCGTCAAAGGTGTAAAAACTTGTTTAAGAAATACAATATCTCAAGAAAGACTTACTTCTTTTGGCAATATTTCAATTCAAAAGAAATTTCTGGAGGAGATTAGGGCAACTCATCCACTTTATGAGGATGCTATAAATAAATTTGCTGCTATAAAGGATATGAGAATTGATTTAGTATACAAAATTTAGGTGAACCGTGAAAAAATACTCTACCCCTTCCACATATAAAAAAATTCTGAAAAAAAAATTACTGCGATATTTTTTTGCTTCACTTACACTTCACTTACTTTTCACCTGCGAGCCGCCACTGTCTTGCGTATGATGTCACTCGGTTTTTTATTGTTGTATGTTTGAATAATTTCATTTCATCCTGGTTCAATTTTATTGTTTTTGTTGAAAGGCTAATTCTATTAATAATAATATGTTCTAAACATGTGTTATGTTACCAGACCATACAATCAAGGTAGCAAAATCATACATTAGGTGCTATTACAGGTGAAAATGATATCAAATTTGGAGAAGGTAACCACTCATAATAAACGCGCCACCCTGAAGTGAACTGTCCTCAATATCAGGCAAACAAAAGAGCGATATTTTAATTTCATTAACTAATTTTATAAATGCCCCCTAAAAGTGTAATATTTTGTCCAAACGGAATATTGTGTTAATTTATTTTGTGGTTTGCTGATTGAGTTGTGAACAAATGGATGCAATTTTAATTACCATTAGTTGCTATTTTATGGATTTATTCTAGAACGATGTAAATATATAAACCCATATTTTAATTGATGCGGTTTAATAGAATATATTTTAAAATTACTGTTAAAGCACTCTATATACTAAAAGTACAAAATAAAAATCGACGGCGTTGGTTTGAGTAAATTTGATTGAAAAATTTTCCTTGCTTTGTAAATATTTTCATTATGCAGGTTGTCTCAAAAATAGCAGGCGGTACATATCAGTTTTAATTTTTTTAATGAAACGCCTAAGAGGATGTCTCTTTCATTTCTTAGTTATTGTTTAGCTATACGTTAACACCAACTCGAAAGTATGTTTTGAATTTACAGAAGTCTTATTAGATATAATAGTTTTATAAAAATCAATTCAGACACTCATCCTTTTAATAAAACACCGCAAAGGGACGAATTGTTTTATGTTCAAGTTAGAAGAGAGTTGGATTTGCTTAACTCCAAACTCGTGAGTGCCCAAAATATCAGTCTGTGTATGTATCCAGTGGTCTTAGTTGTTTAAACGAATACAACCTTCTCCGAGCATCTTCCTTTACAAGAAGGAGTGATGGGCCTAGAATCCTTAACTCTTTTTTAACTAGTAAGACCCGTTTTTCAGTTAATCTTACCTGCTTCTTCTTGTGGAGGCTGCCCATATCACTAGATTCAGGCGACAGCCTGCAAAGTGTATTCCTAGAAGCATGCCGAAAACATCTCCATTAGTGATCTACCTACTATTATCTACTTCAGTAAATCCTCGATCCTTTGAAAAACATCTTTAAAGTTTGACGGCTTCTAGAAAACCTTCCAAGCTTTCGCAGTAGCTCCTCCAAAATTCTCTCTTAGAACAGCGCATCAATTATTTATACCTGCGTTTTAAATTTTTATGTTCTTCCCAGCAGTTAGCAGGTAATTTTCGATGACATGGCCTTGGCCTTGCAAGCCTTCTCAAGATCCAAATTTCATCAAGGTGTTTTCCTATTACCTCGATAGGTTCTCATAAGGGTCCATTATGGCTTTTTGCATAAAATCTGCTACTTTGTTCATTTGTCTTGCTCTACTACTGGCTGTGGGACCTGACAAAGGTTGGGTGTTTCCTCGTTTAAGAAGTCGGTAAACTGGGAGGTCCCTCCTAATTTCACGTTTGTACCAGTAGTGGTTTCATTGCCAAATACAAGGAGGAGAAGCTCGGAAAGATTGTCCACCCCAGTGGTGCCGGCTTACTGAGGTAAGGAATTATAATTACTTTGGAGCGCGTCAGATGTCCCAGAGGGTCCTGTGTCCCTTTTAGCTACGGACTCTTAGACTAAGCCACTCATAAATGAGACCTAACGACAGCATCTATGAGAAGCTCCTGGAAAGACCTACTAGCTTCACCATTAGCGACAAACTGTGGACACCTTGCACAGAGATTCAGTCCTAGGTATCCTATCCTATTTCAGACATTAAAGTCCGATATGTTTAAATTTTTAGAGATTTCAATAAGCAAAACACGTTTCTTTTTCTAAATTTTGAAAAGTGTCACTAATTATTATACTTGATCTATCTATCATGAAGTTTATTTTACTTTAATATGTTAGTTAATTAAACTAATATATTAAAGTAAAATAAAGTTCATCATAGATAGATCAAGCATATCGATAGATAAGGTGGGAACGTTTTGTGTTGATTTTGTCGGAACGAAGTTTATAAATAAAATTAATTAGCTTGTTTCCCACATATATTTAAACACTTATGTCTCCAACCAAAAATATAAATAAAAGGTTTTCCTACCCATCATCAATCTCTAGAAATAATAAAAAAAGTTAGTCTTAAATACATAGTTTTACTTTTAAAAACTTATTTACACACCAGTGGAGACTTGTGAGTGGTATTCATTAAGGCGCGGAAAAGACTGCCTTTTCCTCTTTCTAATTACCATTTTCATTAACCCACTCATGATTATAATTAAATCATACTGCAGTGATTCTGTTGAATATGAGACGAAATATTTTAAATGCTCACGGTTGTATTTTTAAAATGGTATTTATCAAATTTCTCAAGAATATTGATAAGAAGTATGTCTCCTTTCGTTATAATAAAAGAAAGTAAAATGGGTGGGTTCATTTTTGCTTTTTGACGAAGAATTTTTATCTTCTGTTTTCTATCAGGAACTAAAAAATGTTTAATTGTGTACCCTATTTTATTATTTTTAACATGAAACACAAAACCTTAAACAAAATTTCTTTATATCTGCTACTTTTTAACATAAACATGCTTCAGATTTTTGAAATGTAACCACAAGACGTTCAGAGTTACATATTGTGCATAAAAAACAATATTTGTGTATTTCCTATTTCTCAAAACATGCACCATACAAAAGCAGTTCAAAATGATTTTCTAATTGTTTATGTGTAATTAATATTTTATCTTACCAATTATCAAATTGCATAGATATATCTCTGTTATCCCTGAGTTTATCATACCTGTGACAGTGATAGTTTAATCTACTGTACTGCTAATCCAATGAGACAATAGCCCTATTAATTAATTAACAACAATATGTGGCAAAACAACAACCACCGTAGGTTAAGGGGTTGTTTGTGGGGATGACCCTATGCAGCTTAAATGATTAATTGGGTAACATCCCTTGCAATATGGGTTTTATTAAATACAAACTGCTTCTTACCTATAAGTTAAATATTGTATTACTTCTGTTATTATTTTTAGTAGCTCAAATTATAAAAGTCTTTTATATCTCTCTAAGATACACCTTTTATTGTTTGTTTTAAATAATTTAAAGGGGATTGCAGTTTTTTGTGATTTATGAACTTCATCATGATATTTTTATGTAATCAAATTAAACAATTTATAAATCATGAGTATTATTAGCATGTTATATTTTTGCTTCACGTTACACAAAGGATACCATGATCCCTGTCTGGAAAGGTCTTGCAAGCACAATGATCGATTTCAGTCAGACAACGTCCTTGACTTCGCTCTTGTTTTTAGTTCAACAGGCCGTCGCAGTCTAGCCAAGCTCGTGTAGGGCAAAGGTACAGAACGGAATCACAGAAACCACTATTCCGCTGGCTAATATCATGACCGGCATTAATTTATGATTTTCGTTGGAATAAATCATGTTATATTTTAGCTTCACGTTCATATGCCCATGTATGAACCACGGCCCTTTCGCGTACGATCGGGACTCTCGATTCGAGAGTATTCTAATTGCTTATTGCGGGTAATATATAAACCGCTCAGCGCTCGTGTCAACTCATTACTTCTTAGCAACTGATAAGAAAAGACTCGAGAAAGATTCAAGCAAATTCAGCTCAGTAGAAAGAAAAAAAATCTATCAAGATGTCTGATTTAAAACAGTGGAAAGTAGACACAGAATATCGTCAATTCGAAAACAAATAGACTGATGAATACTTTTTATCGTGCACTATCGTAAACCTGTGTTTATTGTGTCAAACAATTTCTATTTTAAAAGAATACAATATGCGGCAATACACCAGCAATCATTTTGCTCGATATAGTTTACTTACTGGCCAGTTAAGAAAAGATAAAATTAAAATTGCCGATTTAGGGAAACAGCAACAAATATTCCATTCACAAAGATCAAATCTAGACTGTGTTGTTAAAGCTAATTTTATAGTTAGTTGCAAAATAGCGAAAACATCGAAGTCATTTTCTGAGGGAGAGTTTGTTAAAAAGTGCCTACTAAATGTTGCAGAACTTTTGTTCCCAGAAAAGAAGAAAGAGCAACCGCCATGAATGTGCAAGAATGTGATTTAATAATTCTGGATTGCAACGAAACTTGTGCTCTAAGTCCATTCGACTGAAGAACGTTATGGATGTAGTAGTAAGTACCACCAATTTCATTAGATCCCGCGGTCTTAACCATCGCCAGTTTAAAGCATTTTTGGATGGACTTTCTTCAAAACACGATGATGTGCTAAGTAAAGGTAAAATTCTAAAAAGATTTTATGACCTTAGAAAAGAAATAGCTAATTTTATGGAAACATTGCCGCAAATTTGTGACTTGGAATTGCTGGTAGACATCAAACAAGGCCCTGAACTTGAAGTTTCAAAAACAAGGGCAATTGGTACATCAGCTGTACATTCATCTTAAAGCGTTTCAAAACAAAATTCGCTTATGGGAAACACAAATGAGAAGTAAAAACTCTTTTAATTTTCTAACATTATCCAATCACGAAAACATTGAATGCAGTCGCTATGCTGAAGAACTAAAACTACTCTCAGAACAATTCACTGATCGGTTTTCAGATTTTAAGAATACGGATGGCACTTTCAATATTTTTGCAAATCTTTGTAAGTGTAATGTGGATGATGCTCCGCTTCACCTACAAATGAAGTTGATCGAGCTTCAAGAAGATTCATATTTGAAGTCTAAATTTGATGATGTGGAACTAAGCGAATTTTACAGAACATACCTTTCCGAAGAAAAGTATCAACATCTGACAGTTTTGAGAGTTTTATGCACGAAAAATAATTTGTCCATTCAGTAGCGCGTATAAATGTGAGCAGCTTTTTTCAATGATGAAAATTAATAAAAATAAAAATGGTACTTAGCTTAAGGATGTTAATTTAGAAAAAATTTTGCGCCTATGTACTAGTGATGTTGATACCAATATTGCTTATCTTGTTTCTCAGTGTTTTTGTTAATTTCTTTTTTGTATATTTGATTATGCGACTGATTAAGTCTCGAAAAACACCCTCAGCTAAGCAAACGTTGCCCATACCTGATTTAAGCAGTAATGTTTAAAGTAAGAATGTAAATTTTAAGTTTATTTAATTTTCAGAACAAATGGATTATTTTGTTTTATATTTATTTTTAGTTGCAATTTTATAGGTAATTGATCCTGTTGAGTTCAGTTTCCGAAACAAGTACATGAATTTTATATTTAAGACGGGCTTATCCCGTTTTGGTAGCTCCACGGCAGCACCAAGTGTACTCTCACTTTACTGACCACTTTTGTCTGTTACGGTCTTCATCCCTTAGCATCTCTCTTTAGGTTAGAGTAGAGATACGACAAACACCTCCATGTGTTGAACCGAAGAAAATCGGTTATTATCCCGAATATACCCTGTAGCGATTTGAAATCATGAATCTTCGTATGGATTAACCAACTGTTTTGTTTGAAAGCCAAAGTAAAGTTGACATTTTTGAGGAAACCTGGATTTTCATCCAGTCATCTTGGGCCTGGCCGGAATAATTTCCTTGAAGCCTTTTATTTTTTTGGTAACTGTGAAATTTATTTAAGGTAAGCTGTTATAATAATTTCACGTGCTCTTCTACTGAAAAATGTTACGATGCATTTTCCAGTTTTTCTATTTTTTGTGGATTACTCATCCACGTGTTTTCTGTTTACTTCTAGGATCCACCTAGGAATGGACTCCTAAGTTTTGGTATACCCTAGCGTACCATAAGATATGGAAACTACGATTTTTTTGGTTAAGAGAAACGTAATCAGTTGTCCCGTACAGACTTCTGTAAGTAATCCAGTTCTGTTGGAATGCTGTTAGTTCCAGACACTGTATTTGTTCCTGTGTTTTTGAGTTGTTTCAATTTTCATGCAGTCCTTGACGCCTTGTCGTCGCTGGAGGGATTTATACAGGCCAGATAATATTTTTTTATAATATTGTTCAGTTTTTCTCCTTGTTTAACTAGCATTGTTTATCAGTTGATATTCATTAATGATATGAGAATTCTGGAATTTTCTGTACTATAGTTGACTATGGAGGTTTTATATATTTTTTTTTGTATTGTGAAAGATATTTGCGTATTAATTTTTTTTTCTATTTGGATCTAGCTACTTTAAACTATACATTTTGTATATACTATACGTAACGTAACTGGAGAAAATTTGCCTTATATTTTCATTTATCCTGCCTACACTCACCTAATTATTATTTCAGATTTTTTTATAGGACTTAACTATTCGGATTAATTTTTTTTAAGATTTAAGTTTGTTTTTGAATTGTATATAGAATATAGAAATTTACAGGTCTAAAGCTAACATAGAAAACTACAGTGCTCAGATGACAAGCTGACGTGTATAATAAAAAGGGGTTCAAGGTATTTGCCAGCGGAGTAGCTGTTTTCGTGATTCCATTTTATGTATTAAATATATTATTTTGTTTAATAATAATTAAACTGACTAACCTCGTATGAATATGTGTAACATCGTTTTAATTATTGAAACGAAAAGGTCTGTTTGTAAAGCGTGTATATTATCTAAATCCAAAATTATAGCAGAGCTCTTTCGACTATTTAGTCATCATCAATGATACCTACAAACAAATACATAGAGTAATAAAACCTTGAATCAAACGAAACACATATACTCGACAGTGAACAGGCAGAAAGATACATAAAATGAATGCACTTAAAAAAGCTCTTTACATGTAAAGAGAACACAAAAGCTGACGAACACCAAATTACATTTTCAAAAAAATGTATTAATTTATAAAAAGAAATAAATTTTAGAATAGAATTTGGTGTTGATCAACATTTGTTTTATCTTTGTTACATATAAAAAGCTTTTTTAAATGCATTGATTTTAAAACCACGTATCTTTCTGCCTTTTCACTGACTAGTAAGTATATCGTTTAATTAAACCTTTTTCTTTTTCTTATCGGCTTTTTGCACCATCCTTCTAATTGGAAGGTTTACGTATTATTCGATGTACCTATTTGTAGGCAGCATTGATGATGACTAATTAGTCGAAAACACTCAGCTGCACTATGGGATTTGGATAATATACAGGTTACCTCTCTGATAACTTATCAAAAAGACGAAAACTGTTCCTAATATCACTTGTTCCGTAGAATTCAGTGCCGCTTTCAGAATAATTATACGGGGTAGGTGAAAAAGTTATCGGTCCCTAGTTTATTTTTTTAATAATGAATAATACGGGCTTTCCAAAAATATATACATGTATGCAGTTATTTTGAAAAACAAGCTCAAAATTCGAGATTTTCTAAATTTTTCTTTTGAATCCAATTACTAATTGATAGTAGGCTATGGCAAAAGTGAATTAAAAACAAAATTCATGTAAATAATTTTTATACTAAAGATGTAATACTTTCAAACTTAATTCAAAAGATCTTTTTTAATTCTCAACTTTTAAATATTTATTACAGCATTTAACCTAATTATGATAAGTTATTGAATTTTACTCAAAACAAAACAATAATTGCCTATCTTATTTAAAACTTAAGTAAGGCAAAATCAAAAGAAAAACAAAGTTTTAAAAAAGCAAAAAGTTTTCAAAGGTGGTTTTCAAAATAATGGCCATTTTCTCGTATGCAACACTGACACATTTTCGTTTTTCTTCTAATAGCGTTCAAAAGAGACATAGACCTTCTTTACAAATTTCGAAAAGTTTAATAGATTTGCCGCAAAAAGCTCCGCTACAGACTGATATCATGTTTTATATTTTTATTTGCATTGCATTTTGCATGAGACAGCATAAAAAAATCGAAAGACCCGGAGATCTTACAGGTCTATGGGTACCAATACATCTTTTGGAAAAAATCGTTTAAAAAGACCCTAATAGCTAAAAATTCTATAGAGTATGCGTCGTCCAAAAATGAAACTCGAGAACCCAACCCCAAAGCGTTCTTTTTTTTGTATTTTGGTGACTGAAAATTTTCACACTTGAAAAATAAGATTCATCGGGCCAGATAACGAGTTTGCCAAAAGATATATCAGTATATATTTGTTGTAAATACCATTGAGCGCCTCGGCATCATCGGGGTGTAAATGTTGAACTGTGTGGAATTTACATGGGTGACACTTATATTTTTGTAAAATTCTTTAAGGATCATACTGGGATACACCAGTTGCATCCTCTATTTGCTGGCAAGAAGATGAAGGTGTCGCTCCCTTCTACATAACCCAATACGTTTATTTCTTTCCTCTCTCTATCTTGTTTGGTGTATGCCTTAGGATGGGGATGGACAAATGATTTTACTAAATTTGATTTGAGGCGGGTAAATATGTCTCGGAAAGGTCTTCTCTCTGGTCATCTAATATAAAAAAGGACTCCTAAGATATTATCCTAACCATAGCGCTCAAAATACGTTACGTTTGTAAAAATAATTCCCATAGATTGTATGTTTATGATAATTCCGAAGCTTCTTGGGGATTTTCATCAGATTGTATGAAACAAACCAATATATACTTTTCAGAATTTTCGTAGACCGCAATTATTGTCAAAAAAATAAGTTAAATGTGGTATATAGTTAAACAGAAATATCAAAATAACAAAAATATTTCATTAATAGTCAAAAACTGACAAAACCGCAAAGTTTTGGACATTTTGCTTTTTCTTTCAAACAAATTAGCCATAGCCTACTCCCTACTACTTGGACGCAAAAGAAAATTTTAGAAAATCTTGAATTTTGAGCTGGTTTTTCAAAATAACTGCATACATGAGTATATTTTTGAAAAGCCCACATTATTCCTAATAAATATAGAGAATAATATGAATAATGTCCCATTAAAAAAAAATAGGGTCCGATAACTTTTTCACCTGACCCCGTATACTTATTCTAAAAGCGACATTGAGTTCTACGTAAAAGTCATATAAGGAACAGTTTTCGCCTTTTGGAGTTATTACATAGCTGGAATACGATTGGTGCCTGAAAATACATTTTCAAAAACGCTCTGTATCTCAAAAACCAAATTCTGCTCTACATCTTTAATTCAACAAAAAAATAGCATGTTGTAGAGAAAACTGTAACCCTCTCTTTAAAAATAAGGGTAAATACCTCGCAAAAGTGTCAAAAATGGGATATCCTGTACACAGCCCTTTAAGTTTTCAAAAATTTTCATTATTAGTCTGATCATACTAATTTGAGCACTGGCTAAAATAATAGTGCAGGGCTAGATATTGCCATTAATGTTTATAAAATATTCTCTCCGGCTATCTTGGAATCTCTCTCACTTCTGTAAATCAATCTTTAGATTATGGAAATTTTCCAGATAAAATAATTCATCACTGTCCACAACAACTAAGAACGAATAACGAAAAGATAGCGAATAATATAAATTATTAGTCATCGAACATGTTTTTGAAAATTATTGTACCCGTATATATTTATTTTAATAGCAAGACTTTTTTAAAGTAATATTACCTGAAACTTATTTATTTACACTGAATACTTTCATAGACAGTTAAATAACAAAAGACAAATTGATATCATATACACAGATTTTAGCAAGGCATCTGACACGATCAGTTATAATGTCTTACGCTACTTGGTGAGGTCCATGTTACTGGCAACCTCCTAAAATGAATATAAAAGCTATCTTAGGATAGTATGGGTTTATATGCGGCTACAATTTTATTGATATTACTTTGAACCGTTAATTATATTATTTAAATAAGGTTGTAGATTTTTTTGAAAATAATAGCGCAATAAAAAGCTTCGATGTTTTCCCCTTGGTTTACTTGAATGTACCTCAACTTATTCTTAGATCACACAACAATTATTACTCCATTAAAAATGAACTGAACTATACAAGTTACCTTAAAAAATACTCTCAAAGGTAAAATAAATGCGCCCGCTTTTTATGGGAATTAATATAGTTAAACTTTTATTGTGTACCGCAAGGTTCTAAATTTGAATTACTCTATAAGTTGAGCAAATAATGGGCACATTAATTTCAAAGTACAACTAAAAACTAAACCAGTAAAAACTTTCTTTCCACTAGAGAAATATTTTTAACTCTAATGAAAGCTCCTAACCATCGAATATGGCTCTCAATTTTCTAAAAGTCTGGCGATATTTAACCGCAGCTTTGTCAACCAAAACTTTAACCAAAGACATTTCAGCAATATTTATGTCTTCAAAACTTTTCCCTGTGAAACTTTTTTCTGTAATAGCCGTAAGTAGCAAGGGATGATTCTGAAAAAGAAATATAAACCAGATCTTTCTACGGAATTTTAAATGCTGTATGGATAATAATTTAACCGGTAAAATGGAAATATTTTAGAAAGGGAAAAAATGATTTCGACTTTTTTCAATTCAATTATGTTCAGGATTTAAAATTACCCTGCAGGTAAAATTTTAAAAGGCGGTAAAAGGTGTATAAAATAAGACGTCAGAACCATAAAATATAGGGGAAGACAATTATTCTTTTGTTTCCTTTGTTTTAATTCATTTTGTTTTTATTTACACTGGGTGTTGTGTTTTTCCTGGGCTAATATGAACTTCTTATTTTAAACACGATACCTTATATATTTTTACAAATAAATATACAAGTGCTTTTGAAACGAATTCAACGATAGAATGGATCAATAATTCAACGTTTTGGATTTATTAACACTTGCGTTTCTTATCTATTTTAAATTAACATAACTATAATAGTTTTAATTCTTTAAACTCGGCCATGTTTGTGTTCTTTGTATTGTATTAAATTTCAATACAACATTAGACAAGGATTTCTGCGATATATAATAAAATGTATCTACGACTTATTGACGATCTTCTTCAACATGTTGTTTTCTCGAAGCTTTTAGGTAAAGTAATTAAGAAATATATATAAACACACTAATATGTCGGCAGCAAACACTGAAATGCCTAGTTATTTTATGTATTGCTGGCAAACAAAGTAATTTTTTAATTGTTCCAGCGTTTGACTGACATTTTCAGTCATTCCCCGTAATGACTGCTTTATTTCTGCGCGTAATTAAGTTGACGAACTTCGGTTACGGTTTTTGCTTGGTTAAAGCATTGGCCCAATTTAATATTATGCTGTTGTGTATTTATTGTTTACATTTGTACATTTTATGTGGAAATGGACATATCACAGCATTCAAAGCCTAACCCAACCCAACATTATATGAATGTTGATATACACGCTGTATTCCGCCTACGTCAGTTTAAGAAATTACTTCGGAATAATATAAACAAAGTTTGTTTGTTTTATAGTATAATCTGATTGGATCATTGGTAGCTTGTTGGATTAGCATTCCACATGTTGTGAGTTCGAATTCTGTCGGAGACTTTTTTTTAAATAAAATCTGTAATTTAGTATGAAATTGTGTTTTAAATATCGGTTGTTTTTTAGGTTGATGTAAAAAAGTGTATCTATAATAAAACAATTATATACGCGTGACGTAAAAGTTAGTGTTGAAACTAATATACGCTGTATATACAGTATTTATCAGCTAATCTATTCTAAGCAAACATAACTTAACATTATGTTAATGGTGATAAGAATATGTTTTAAAATTAATACCTCGGCTTTCACAATATGCCATTTTACATAAAAATGTATATTAATTAGACAACTTTCATGGCCGGAATGTTTAGCGGAATGTCGAATTTGACAGGGAGTTCCAAGATTTCTGTAATCAGATTGTCAAATCCGAAAGTTCGGTTCAAATTTACTAAACAGCAATTAAGTTTTGTGCAATGGAGGGTCAATATATTGTTTTTTTTAATATTATAATCACCGGAAAATACGACACTCTCTTAATTACAGGGATCGACTAAATAGGCAAATAGGGTAATTGAATTGATTCGAATTAGTACCGCATTTTCTTAGACATTACAGAAAATGACTGAAGTCATCAGTCAAAATCTGCAACAATTCAACAGTTACGTTGTTTGCCGGCAATACGCGAAATGGCTGGCCAGGAAACATTTCCATTAAGTCCAATAAATTATACCAAATTGCTGTTTATAAATTGCTGATCGAGAAGTGACTGATGTTTTTTTCCAATGCATGTCACAGCGGCCAGTAGAAAAATCAGTTTATAAAGAATAATTTTGTAGAATTGATTGGGGCCAATACAAATATTCCTTCGCTCCTCAAGAGGCATGATGTTGAGGATTATTTTTTGTAAGGTACTTTAAAAGATAAAGGGTATAAAAATAAGCGTCAAGATCTTAAGGAAGTTAAGCAAAAAATAGTAGAGAAAATTTAATTACTGAATAACAAAAGCAAAAAAAAGAAATTGAAATGATTATTTAATTAAAATATTTTAATTAATTTGAGTTCTCCTGATATTGTACTATTAATAAATGTTAATTAAAGCAACAAACCATACAAAAATTCAAAGTTTTCATCATTTACTTACTACCGCAGGGCAATAATTTTATATATTATGGAAATCATTGTTTAATGCTCTATTTAAATTTAATATAATATACAAGGGGTTGCATTATAAAAAAATGCGATATGCGAAACATATAGCAACCATGTAACTATTTTTATTTTTAAACCCTGAGTATTAGACTCAATTTATATCCTTTTTTTTCTGGCAAAATTTAAATGATTTTAAAAACTACATACTTTAATTTTTAAAAATGGATTAAAAAACTGAAGAAAAATGCACACAAATCCGAAACTTTGCATTAAAAATTCAAAATAATATATCTCGTTGATCTCGTCTTTCAATGCACGATCATAACCTATAATAATATACGGGGTGTCCTATTTAAAATTACAGAGTTCATATCAGCCCAAAAAATGCAACAGTTTATATAAATAAAAACAAAATAAATGATATTT
This sequence comes from Kuschelorhynchus macadamiae, assembly GCA_030620095.1. Lineage (NCBI taxonomy): Eukaryota > Metazoa > Arthropoda > Insecta > Coleoptera > Curculionidae > Kuschelorhynchus > Kuschelorhynchus macadamiae. Next base: position 1,438,374 of record JAUTXW010000961.1, on the reverse strand, counting down.
TTAGAAGAAACAATAGTTTTCCAGGTAAACAGAAAATGCGTGTTATTATAGAATACAATACTTTACTGTATTTATATAAAGTTCGAATAGTAGATCTTCTAAAAAAGCCATTATAAAAGGAAGAAAACATTATTTTTTTATCATTTCCATTAGTTACCATTTTTATTTCTCTACAAGAGATATTTTTGTCATTCTGTGTGGCTAAAAATCAGGTTATCGAAGTCTGAATTTTGCTGCTGAAATTTACTCCTACAGAGTGCACCAGAAACCACAACACCGTGCAATAAAAAATCACTCAGATCGGTTTATGTTCTTTTAATAGAATAGAGTGGACTTCTCTGCATCTGCTGTTTGCTGCTAGTTATTTATAACCTAGGACATACAAAGTTTAAGGGCCCCACTCATTACCACCATTAAATTTTTACTAAAAAAAGCAGCAGTAAGTGTGCCACTCGATTTTACTCCTTTAGGGTTTAGCTAGGATAGAAATTTAAAAACCTAACTTATGTGGTTCTCCCCGAGCTATCGATATATGACAGCAAAAAAACATTTGAACGTCGAATAAAAAAAATGTAACGGAAAAATCAATTTTTAAAAAATTTCTCACCTTGTATTTTATTAGAGGATTTGAGTGTTGGGGTATAGGAAGAATTTTTATGTATCCACTTTTTAAATTTCGCTTCCAGTCTAACCGGAAACGACTCGGAAGCAACATTTTAGTGCATTACCCTTTGAAATTTCAACACATATTTTTTTCTTCCTATGTAAAAAACATTATAATATTATATATTGGTCTTTTAAAGTTTTCAGGATACTCTGGTTTAAATATTACCATACAGCCTACTGCTCCAACAGTAAGCTGTGATAATTTGAAACTCGAATATCTCAAAAACTTAAAAAGATAAATATACAAATCTATGTATTTTTGAAATTAGGGATAAAGGGTTTTATCCTGCAGAAAAATGTTGCTTCCTGTGGCGTTTTCGATTAAACCGACATTTAAAAACCGAATAGATAAAACCTCAGCTACCAAATATATTAATAATATACACGGTGAGAACTTCAAAAATCAACTTTTCCGCTATATATTTTATTTCAGGATCAATTGTTTTTACTTCCCTCGTATGAGGAGACCTTTGCATTTTAGGGTCACTGGACCCAGAAGAACATGTTCTCCCATTTCTGTTAGTCTGTCGGGCCTGTCTGTTATTCTGTCTGTATGCGGCATAGCTCAAAAACTACTTATCCAATTAACAAAGAATCAAGGGTCGTAGGGAGATTGTATAGTAATATTTTTGTAAGAATTCGATATGGCGAATCAAAATGGTGGCCTCACGATATGTAAAAAATAATTTTTAAGAAACTATTTATTGGATGGACTTCGAAATTTGCACAAAAATAAAGTGATATAAGGATAATCTGGTAAAATTTTTGTGTAAAGCCATTATGACGGAACAGAATGGCAGCCTAATAAAATATTTAAAAATTCAGTACCAAAAAACTATTTATCCAATTGACTTGAAATTTTGCATATAAATCAAGTGTGAAACATAGATACACTGGTAAACTTTTAGTGCGAATCCAATAAGATGAAACAAAATGGCGTCCTAATAAAATGTATAAATTTTTGATAAAACTCCATTTCCTGGTATAAAACCTTATTTTTATGGAGAAAAACAATAAAGGATTATTATTATTTAGGATTTGTATAAAGTTATTGCCAAGTAAGTATATGCATATATAGACTGTGTTATGTCTATGTATTGAAATTGTGTACAAGGGGAAGTTGTGGATAATGGCGAATTTACCGATTTTTTATGTCATACCCCGATTGCCTGGAAAAAATTACAAAAGTCGGGGTTTTGAATTTTTATTCTAGCTAAGCTACAAGAAAATAAAATCAAGTGGCCCGCTTACGTGAGACACCCTGTGCAAGAAAATATTATTCAGAGTTTTTAAACCAGATTAGCTCAAGATTAAATAAAAATAATATAAATATTTGCCAATTACGAAATTATAGTGGGAGATTCATGATTTAAAACTGTTTTTTGGGTTTTTCGCCACAATGACAACCCTCACACAAAGCAAGACAATTACTTGGACGTTTCGAGGAAAAGTCTACCCCCGTCTTCAGCAAATCTGAAAATAAAAAATTAAAAGCAAAATATCTCTTATGTTTAGTATCAGAAACATAACCAGAACCGCCAATCTCTGACAGAAGGGCAATTTAAAGGTGTTATTTTTAATTGTTAAAAAAGGTTAGAAAATATGTGTACCTAGAGTATGTTCGTTTTAATTTATTGTACTTTGAGGTGTCCTTTTTTTTACTGCAATATTTAGCAAATTTACCATATGTTTTAAAATTAACGGAACAAAATGCTACACAATTATCTTTATTTAATATTATTAAATAAAGATAATTGTATAGCATTTTGTTCTGTTAAATATTAAATTTGCTATTATTGAAGTAAAAAAGGACACCCCAAAATATATTATTTTGCTTTTAGTTTTTTATTTTTATATTTGCTGAAGATGGGGACTTTCCCCCGAAACGTCCAGAAAAGAGATTATTTTTTAGTGTCGTTCCTCGGGTACATTCATAGTGGACCCAGAGCTTAAGACTGGCTATTAAAAAATATTAGGTAATTGTCTTGTTTTTGTGTTGGGGTTATGATTGCGGCGAAAAACCCAAAAAATAGTTTTAAATAAATATTTGCTGTAATACTGTACATTTACCGTATTTTTTAAATATGTTTAATTTTTAATGACTTTTAAGATGTTTTACTAATAGATTTTTAAGCATAGCAAAGTTTATAAGAAAAGTCAGTTTTATACATTATAAATACAAGCTTAAATTATGTATTCTAAGTTTATTAAATTCAAAAAGGGTGCCACACTAAAAGAAGGTTTATACAGAAATTATAAAAACTGGACCATATTGCACGGATTAAATACAAACAAATTTCCTTAAAAGAAAAGCAGAGAGAAGAAACAAATAAAAAAGTATAGCAGAATTAATTTTCAGAACCAAAAGTAAACCAAACTTGTGTTTTTTGAGTACATATTTGCAGTGGAAATAATTGTTTTTGAAATATCTGAATTGAAAATTTTTAGAATATTGTTCAAACTATTTTCTGTGGAGACGTTTAGAAAGACTCACTATAACGAAAACGATATATCTAGTACCTTTCTTTAAATTATGTAAATAATGAAATGCAATGTATGTAGTTTATAATAATAGGCAATGGCAATAGCTGTATTAGAGAGAACCCATCCTTCACTGTCTAAGGTCCATAAGTACATGGTAACATACAGGGTGTTTTTTAATTGGTGGCTAAAAATGAAGAACGTAATTTTTTACCTTATTTTAGCACTAAAGGTTTAGGTAAACATGTGTCCCCAAGGCTTTCGTTTTTGACATGGAAAAAACAAATTAGGAAATCCGATTATCTAAATAAAATCAGCCAGTGATGTCGCACTAAAAATTTCGGGGTAGGGCGTGTAAAAGAGATCCCGGCCTAAAAAAAGCAACAAGCAGTAAATTTTTGTAAAATGTATTATAGCCATATCGTAGACATTGTTTACTGTCTGTTGTTTATCTTACTTGAATTATTTGTTTTTAGAAAGGTACGAGACCCACGAAGAATGCTAAAAAATAAAATTTTGACACCCTGTATCTTAAAAACGAAGACCTTGCGGACATTACGTATTTCATTTTTAGCTACCAATTGAAAAACACCCTGGAAAAAAAAATGAAAGGAAGCTAGAAAAAGGTTTTAAGGAATACGTAAAGAGGTGCGTCATGTAACAATAATAATAGTTTTTATTGATAGCAACAGAGGAAATATAACTAAATAAAATTTATATAAAATAGAAAATTACGCGGCTATATATATATATATATATATATATATATATATATACAGGTTGATCCATTAAGAATGGCCTCCGGCCATAACTCGGTAACTGTTGATCATAAAATTATGGTGAAAAATATTTGTGGGTAAATCGGCCAAATGAAATAACTGGAAATTATTTTCAAGTTCAAAAAATGGAAATGCAGATTTTCTCTTGAATTTTCCTAATTGAGGTTTGTGGAAAATATAAGCATTCTTCAGGCAATTATGCAACTTTTTGCTATGTATCATTTTCTTTCTATATTCAATAATAAAGTGGTGGGGGAGGGTTAAACTTTTTTTCTTTCAAACGTTTACATCTCTGTTTTGAATGAGCCGATTACATTGAACTTGGTGTTAAAAAAGAGCTTTTTTTCTCTTCAATTAGGGCTATTAACTGTGCCGTAATGATTCTATTTGTGGCCACTAGATGGCGTTTCTTCGTATTTCTTCAAATAATACGGATTTTCTCAAAAAAATCAAATAGTATGATATAACTTTTTTTGTCATAATTTAATTTAAAGTTATATAAGGTACCCAATAGTAAAAAAAATCCAGGTCCGTATTTAAATTAAAAAAGTTGTTGGGTGTCGCTCGAATCCAAAACGTCGGATTGAAAAACTACCTAATTGAAAAACGTTTCGTCTGTCATTTTACCTAACCCTACAATTATATAAAAACTAGAAAAAAATACAAAAATGGTTTTTCTATAATTGTAGGCTCAGTTGAAATGACAGATGAAAACAATTTTCACTTCATCGTTGCGTCTCTCCTCTACAAATTGGTGAGGGTAGTTTTTCAATCCGCCGTTTCGGTCTAGGGCGACCATCAACCACTTTTTTAATTTAAATACGGACCTAGATTTTTTATTTCATTATTCGATACCTTCTATAACTTTAAGTTAAATTATGATAAAAAAGTCATATCATAACATTTGATTTTTTTGAGAAAATACGTATTATTTGAAGAATTCCGAAAAAACGTCATCTAGTGACCACTAATAGAATCATTACGGCACAGTTAATAGCTCTAAGTGAAGAGTAAAAAAGGCTCTTTTTTCTAACACTAAGCTCAATGTAATCGGTTCATCCAAGACAGAGATATAAACGTTTGAAAGAAAAAAAGTTTAACCTTCCCCCACCACTTTATTAATGAAAACAAAAAAAAAAGATAATTATCAAAAAGTTGCATAATTGCCTGAAAAATACAATGCTTATATTTTCTATAAACCATAATTGGGAAAATTCAAGAGAAAATCGGCATTTCCATTTTTGAGTTGCTGTTACGCCCCCATTTTTTGAACTTGAGAATAATTTATAGTTAATTCCTTTGGCCGATTTACTCATAAGTATTTTTTCCTATAATTGCATGGTCCACAGTTACCGAGTTATTAATGGATCGCCCTATATATATATATATATATATATATATATATATATATATATATATATATATATATATATATATATATATATATATATATATATATATATATATATATATATATATATAAATATATATATATATATATATATATATATATATATATATGTATATATATATATGTATATATATATGTATATATATAAATATCAAGTACTTTCTTGGGATTAGGTTCGTGGATTGAACAAAGAAACTTTAATTGACGTTTCGCCTGTCCATTTCAGGCTTTTTCAAAATATTTAATTCTGCACATCTAAAAATTAAATACAAAAAGTGTATATATGTAAGTTAATAAATAAAAACAATTAGGTATAACGGCACGCACTAAAATTAGTAAAACATTTATTTAAAATAGTACAGTACATACCTTGAGAAAGATGTTCTTTTACCTTGCTTGGCGGTGTGGAGGTAAGTGATACACTGGTTAAAGAGTTCTATTGTTTTTTTTTTATATATATCCTTTAGTTTTTTTGATTATATTTACAATGTAGAACTATTACTATACGGGTTGTTTTAAAAGTATTTGTGTGAGTCTGACAGTATACAGTGTGTATTTATGATTGATGGAAAATAGTTTATAACAATTGAATTAAATTAGATTGTGATATATTTGGCTGAGATTGTCAATGTCTTTCCGATCGTTTACTATATTTTTTTCTTTTTTTATCTCGACCATTTCTTTGAATGTCAGTTTATGGTAATGTTGTTCTTTTGATAAGACCGTTGTACCCGAAAAATCAAATTCATGTTTCATGTCTCTTTCATGTTTATGTAGTGCTGTGGAAGCATTTTTTGTATATTTATGCCCATTTAGTCTATTTGATAGGTATTGTGTGGTCATGCCTATATATTTTACTACTACTACTACTAAACTACGTTTGATTGTTTTTTAATTGGTGTCTGACTTTTTAGTGGTGTATATAAAGATTTAAGGGTATTGTTAGATTTGTGGCATACGGTTATGTCGTGTTTACCGAGAATGTGTTTAATCTTTTCAGAAAGACCTGCAGTGTATGGCAAAGATATGTATGTAGTTGTTTTATTGTTGTCATGATTATTTACAATATGTTTTGTGGCATTGTATAATTTTTGGGTTCTTCGCTTTATAATTCGTTCGATGGCTTTTAATGGGAAATGATTTTTTAAGAGAGTTTTTTTAACTTTATTTAGAATGTCAACTCGGTATATAGGTGATGTTAGTGTTAGTGCACGGTCAACTAATCCTATCATCACGGAGTTTTTTTGACATTTTGGGTGACTGGAATTATAATTAAGGTAGCGGGAGGACCAGGTTTTTTTGGTGTACCACTTAGTTTTAATGCCATTTGTTTTGTGGTCTCTTATTAATGTTAAATCCAAAAAGTTTATAGCACCATCATTTTCTATTTCGGAAGTAAACTGCAATTTTGGATGAAAATTGTTAAAGAGGGAGATAATTTCCGTTGTTTTATTTTTTGGTATGGCTAATAAACAATCATCCACGTACCTTTTAAAAAATAATATTGGTACATTGGCTTTTTCTAACACTGTTTCTTCTAGATATTCCATTACTATTTGGGCTGCGGTGGAAGAGATGGGTGAACCCATTGCACATCCGTCAAGTTGTTGGTAGTAATCATCTTTGTATTGGAAATAGTTGTTCGAAAGAATGAGATCTATCCCTTCTATGAATTCTGTGCAAGTGAGTGTTGTGTGATTCTTTATCTGATTCCATTTTTCATTACTACAATCTTGTTACTTTTGTCTGGCTTTAAGACTGTTATCAGTGGATTTGTTTTTAAAAAATATTAACATTTTTTTGCTTGCTTTGATAGTTTTTTTTGAGTTTTCTTTTGCTGTATTTTTTTGTGTCTTATTTTAATTTTATGGTTGGTAATGACATTAACAATCTCTGACTGGATACTATCTTTTTGTTCGGATGGTTTATTGTAAATAGCTGACTCGATAGAAGCAATGTAATCTATTGTTGGTAAATTGTATTCTTCACTAACAGGTAGAGAAAATTTTTCACCTAGTGCTAGTGTTTCTGCAATTTCGTTTGGGATATGCGTATCTGAGATGTTTTCTAGCCAGTTATTGGTATCGATTTTATCGTTGTTGGTTTGTATAGTTTTATATAAATTATTAAATTTATTATTATTTTTTTGTTTGACTCTTTTTGTATATATATATATATATATATATATATATATATATATATATATATATATATATATATATATATATATATATATATATATATATATATATATATATATATATATATATATATATATATATATATATATATATATATATATATATATATATATATATATATATATATATATATATATATATATATATATATATATATATATATATATATATATATATATATATATATATATATATATATATATATATATATATATATATATATATATATATATATATATATATATATATATATATATATATATATATATATATATATATATATATATATATATATATATATATATATATATATATATATATATATATATATATATATATATATATATTATATATATATATATATATATATATATATATATATATATATATATATATATATATATATATATATATATATATATATATATATATATATATATATATATATATATATATATATATATATATATATATATATATATATATATATATATATATATATATATATATATATATATATATATATATATATATATATATATATATATATATATATATATATATATATATATATATATATATATATATATATATATATATATATATATATATATATATATATATATATATATATATATATATATATATATATATATATATATATATATATATATATATATATATATATATATATATATATATATATATATATATATATATATATATATATATATATATATATATATATATATATATATATATATATATATATATATAGGGCGATCCATCCAAGTGTTTTCATTCCGGGTGTACATCCGTTCAATACTGTCGTTCTGAAAAGATCAATTTTCTGACATTTGGCACTCTCACTTAAAACTACCAACAATATGGAAGACAATAATCGACAAATCTAATATCACAAAAAATCAAGCGCAATTAGCGCATCAATAACAGCACCATCCGGAAAATATAAATAACGACCATCGACCGCTGAGATATAACCTTCGGCCTCGGGTGGGGGTATAAAAGGAAGCGTTGCAGTCACCAACACTTCAGTCTCTATTCGGCCGCGAGAAAGAAAGATTCGAAACTATTAAATGTGATTTTGGCGTTACGTCAACTAAACTGTTCTTTTCAGAACGACAGTAGTGAACGGATGTACACCCGGAATAAAACACATTGTATTTTTCCATCCGTGAAGGATTAAGAATCAACATATTATTATTTCAAATTAATAAATTTATTTCACTTAGTTGTTTCTCCCTGTATATATAATCAATTTAATTTAACATATATCTTACACATTTGCATATTCCTAATTTATTCGGAACATCCGCTAATAAATCTCTCGTTTAGCCAATATACATTTCAATTTGCGTAATCGGTCAGCTAATTTTTATATATACAGGGTAGCTCACTACATATCCGATGGTATCTAGCTGAAAAATTGTCGCTAACCGTATATTTTTACCAACTCAGTCTGATGTTTTTTAGGTAATAACTAAACGTGTAAGAGAAGACAGGCAGATTAAACTTCAAATTTTGGAAAAATGGTCAGTGTTGTATTTGTTGTATAATTTGATATATATCTTTTTAATAAAATATATTAACATTACTGCTTTGATTTAATAAAAGCCCGAACCGTTAATAATACTGAAAATGAACGAGTATAAAAAAATAATTTTAATGACAAGAATTAATCAAAGGCAAAAATGGACAGCTACAAATTTCGATGTAAGTAGGAAATTTTAAGTACATGAATTTATAATTATTAGCAACTTGTAAAATTATTAGCCATTTGTTACATATTTCATAGTATTGTTATTGTTCCTTAATTAATTACAGGGTTTTACGCAACATAGAAATTAATATTATAATAGTTAAGCTTACAAATATTTTTATTTTTTGCTGTCAAGAATATATGGTATACAATTATTGAACGGTATTTAACAGATTTAATGCCAGTTCTATATTAAAAGTTTCGTTTTAGGAATAAAAGAGTTTGTACATTTTAGTTGATTTCCTCATTGTTAGTAGTTAGAATTGCTATACTTAGTTTGTTGAAATATTCGTTAAAACTGTACAGGGTAGATATTGCAAATGTATTTTTATTTCTCAAATTCTAGTTGTATATATTTGTATATACACAATGGCTCATATTAGATATACTCTGCTAATTATTGCCCCTTGATGTAATATATTTAGAATTATTTACGAAAGTATTATAAGACTGCCAAAATACGCCCTTATGTCTGTAGGTCGAACATTCATTTTGAATCATAAAAGAACCCGCACTCATCTTATAAGCTTTTGGTAAACCGTCGAATTTCTTGAAATTATTTGCACTATATCTAGAAAACAAAGAGTTTTTAGACTTATGTTCATTTAAAACTTTTTTCTTATTTTCGGAAATACTGCGCGTTAAAAAAGTAATTTGATGTTATGTGGTTTTCCCAATGTATTTTACATGAGATACTAGTCATAGGACTGAAGAGCGTTTTATCTTGGGGTCGAAATTTATAAAATGCTAAAATTTTATGAAATTTGACGATTTACCACAGGCTCATAAGACGTGTGCAGGGTCCTATAACAGTAAATAAAATGCCAGTCAAAAGGAACAATACATTGTCAATTTTAGTATCAGTTTGAGCTTCTTTATTTCGCAAACGAGTTATACGAGATATTAGAGAAATAAATAATACATGTAATCAATAAAAATGTTTTGACGTCCTCATTTTTTCAGTGATTTTTTTTTGTTTTGAATTTTATATTATTATTTCATGGCGGTTTTGTCATTTTCTCCGAATGAATAAAAATATTTAACTTTAAATTAATTGAAGCAAATATTTAATATAATTACATACCTCAACATGTAGACTAGTCTGTCTACGGAATGTTTCGATACATAATATAAACAATATTATTTAAGCAAGCGTAAGAAATTATATCATTTACTGACACATTTTAATATTTTGAAATCAATTCTTTTCTATTATTTAATGTTTTTCTCTTATGATCGGCGCACTGATTGATAAATTTAAAAAAAAAAGCATTTTTGAACATAATTAGAGGCAGCGGTGGTTAGGGGCAGAGAGACAGTTCGAAAAAATATTTTTTTTTCGTTTTTTTTCTCACACATTGGGAAATGGAAAAAATGAAAAATTGAAATAAATTCGTGCAAAATGTTTTAAACAAAAAATAATAATCGTTATTAAAATGCCATATATATTTACACAATAAAAAATAAAATTATTTAAAATAGTTTTTTATGTTTTTATTTCCAAAGTGATGTTTAAAATAGTAGTGTTTTAAACTACGTTTTTATAGTTCAAAATAAAAAATTCAATAAAATAAAAAAAAAATTTCCATACGTTACCTAAATCCACGCACAAGCTGAATATTCTATAGCCAAAAAACATTTTGAGTATTTTTAGCGAAATTTGTAACAAAACCCAAATTAAAACAAATCAAGTAAAAAAACATTATTTTGCAATAAACCTGTGGAACTGCCGCGTCGAAATTTCCGGTGGACTGAAGCGGTAGTCATTTTTTCTTAAAATAATTTATAAAGTCTATTTAAAAATTATATATGATTAAATATCGGCAAACTATTGTTTCCTAGTTAATAAGAAAAGTTCAGTTTTTCGTACTTTTTTTTTTGAAAAAAAACTGTTTTTTTTTTAGGCACTCAATTTTCTGAAAATTTTAAACCTTTAGTTCAGAGGCACACAATCGTAAAATTTTACTTTACTGTGTGTTGCGACAGTTGTGGTACGTATTGTCAATAATTTTAGACTCATGAGGGTGATTAATAAATATAATAGCCGAGAATTTCTCGGATAATATGCTCATTATGTAATTTCTAAACACAGGAGAAACAGGTTTTAGAAGTTAAGGAGTAACAGTAAAACGACAACCAGGTCAATTCGTAATTGAAATTCTAACTCTACTTGGTCGACAACTTTTTTTCTCTATTTTCTATATTTATTTTCCTTCCTAGATTCAGCATATCACTAGACTTCTAAAATTTTAAACTTCAGGTTTTTTTCGCCCTTAGGGACAATCATATTGAATATATTTTCAAAAATGACTGTAAGTTTATAAACATTTACATCATGGGATACATTTCTACATTTACCGCTATATTTATTTCTTAACGAATACTTTTGAACTAACCTACAATCGATATATTATTTACATTTATCCTGAACCCTTTCCATCCCCGCCACGTTGCTTGTTAAACATCACTGTCAATTTATAGACCCTCATGTGCTAATAGACCGAGATGTAGTATGTTAGAACTGGGCAGTAGTTTTAGAAGTAATAAAAACGTCTGGTAGCGGTATGTAGTTTTGAATAGAAAAAAATAAACAGTTTATTCCTTTAATGATTAGATTTGTGAGTGTGACGAAAACTATATCAAAAATTCCCAACACCCCCCATAAACGAGTAACCCCCTAAATATATAAATTAGGTACACCAATTTTATCGCTGTGGCCCCCGTCAAGCACAATTAACACCTGCATTAAAGAGTACTGTAGGCGCACTTGGCAATATGCGAGCGTGCGACCCCCTACGCTTTTCTGAATTCGTTAATATATCTTTCGGATTTTTCGGGCATAAACAGCTTTTTAAAAAATATGTTTCACTCTTGTACTTTTTAGAAAAAGGCTTTTTAAATAAAAAAGCTTCATTTCATCGAGTTATTTAACTTCAGTTATTACAAGAAAGTCCATGACGAACGGTTTTTGGAAATATCAATTTTGAAACTTTGGTGAAGTCGCATAGGACAACAGACAATGGTATTTTTAAATGTGTTCAGATTATTTGTTGCGTTTAGATTGACAAACAAAAATCTTTTTTGGCTTTTTCGCAACTGAATAAAAATATTTAACTTTAAATTAATTGAAGCAAATATTTAATATAATTACATACCTCAACATGTAGACTAGTCTGTCTACGGAATGTTTCGATACATAATATAAACAATATTATTTAAGCAAGCGTAAGAAATTATATCATTTACCTTAAGTTTTTATAGACACGTAGTTGTACAAATACTTTCATCCTATCGGGACTCATCAGTGCGCCGATCATACGAGAAAAACATTAAATAATAGAAAATAATTGATTTCAAAATATTAAAATGTGTCAGTTTGTTTGACATGTAACCTAGATATGAAAAAAATGATAGTTTGCAGCCATCTATAATGTTATTTTTAAATATGTTCAGATTATTTGTTGCGTTTAGATTGACAAACAAAAATCTTTTTTGGCTGTTTCGCAACTGAATAAAAATATTTAACTTTAAATTAATTGAAGCAAATATTTAATATAATTACATACCTCAACATGTAGACTAATCTGTCTCCTGAGGGTTGCGATCCATAATATAAACAATATTATTTGAGCAAGCGTAAGAAATTATATCATTTACCTTAAGTTTTTATAGACACATAGTAGTTGTACAAATACTTTCATCCTATCGGGACTCATCAGTGCGCCGATCATAAGAGAAAAACATTAAATAATAGAAAAGAATTGATTTCAAAATATTAAAATGTGTCAGTAAATGATATAATTTCTTACGCTTGCTTAAATAATATTGTTTATATTATGTATCGAAACATTCCGTAGGCAGACTAGTCTACATGTTGAGGTATGTAATTATATTAAATATTTGCTTCAATTAATTTAAAGTTAAATATTTTTATTCAGTTGCGAAAAAGCCAAAAAAGATTTTTGTTTGTCAATCTAAACGCAACAAATAATCTGAACACATTTAAAAATAACATTATAGATGGCTGCAAACTATCATTTTTTTCATATCTAGGTTACATGTCAAACAAACTGACACATTTTAATATTTTGAAATCAATTCTTTTCTATTATTTAATGTTTTTCTCTTATGATCGGCGCACTGATGAGTCCCGATAGGATGAAAGTATTTGTACAACTACTATGTGTCTATAAAAACTTAAGGTAAATGATATAATTTCTTACGCTTGCTTAAATAATATTGTTTATATTATGTATCGAAACATTCCGTAGACAGACTAGTCTACATGTTGAGGTATGTAATTATATTAAATATTTGCTTCAATTAATTTAAAGTTAAATATTTTTATTCAGTTGCGAAAAAGCCAAAAAAGATTTTTGTTTGTCAACAGACAATGGGTTACGACTTTTAATTTTTTTAGAAATTTAATGTCACCCAAACGTGGGGGAAAATACAGATTATGGACAGAATTCAAAAAATTGGTTTTTCAAAAAAAAATGGTCAATGTCACATTTTTAAGTTGAGACTTTTGATTTATTTTCGTTAAACATACGTCCAATACCATTTTTTTTTGCGAACATTATTACTCGCTGGCTCTTTTTGTGAGGCAAAGTTGATAATATCGCATGTCAAAGAAAGCACGGTCTGAGAGTATTGACCACCTGCTAAAAACAAATCCGCAATCCGTATTTTATTTCTCACTTCCTTAAGAACCTATCAAAATGATAGCTGTCAAATTTTAACAGAAATAAATTCCGATTCTCGTTTTTCCGGAGAAATTGTACATCCCGTAGATAAGTTTGTTTTTCGATAATCGTAAAATTTGACGTTTCGCTCGCTGACGTCGTTTATGATATATATATATATATATATATATATATATATATATATATATATATATATATATATATATATATAGATATATATATACATATATATATATATATACATATATATATATATATATATATATATATATATATATATATATATATATATATATATATATATATATATATCTTTTATACGTTGTAATCTTATACCCATGGCTTAATTTTGGTTGATGCCCATCAGTCAGCTTGACATGGCTGCTAGCTATTGCACAAAAACCAAATTTTTCTACCTAATTTGTGTACTTATGCGTATTATTTATTCTACCTAATTTACGTATTTATTAATGGCGGTGGTGGAATTTCTGATATGTTTTTCGTGACTCCCAAATCTAACTACATACAAAAATTATACTGTTTAATTTTTTCCATTTTCCACATGATTTTTTGTCCCATGGCGTGGATTATCAAGTACTTTCAATGTATTGGTCCTAATTTCATAATCCCCTTATCTTAATTGATAAAAAGAAAAAAACTTTATATACTTCTTCTGATTATTGAGCAAAAGGACAGGTTACGATACAATTATAAATGTTCTATCTATATATCGCATCATTTTTCGTTATAACAAACTATATTTTAAATCGCAGTATATTAACGGAAAAATTGTAGAAAACTCCACAAGCTTTAATGAAAACACAGGATTAAGAAAGAATAACAAATTTAAGTTTTTGCATCACTTTTTATCCTCACGTATAATATGCAAAATAAGGGAAAACAGCTTACTGGTTTTATATGCGGAAAAACATAGGCCATTTAGATTTTAGGGAGACAGCTTATCAAAATCGTTTAACTCGTTTTTGGAAATACGTGAATATATGTGAAATTGATACTGAAATTCCATTGTATCGTTTTTTGACGAGCAGTTTACGTGGATGTGAAAGCATTTATGTGACTTTGAACTAGCAAGATATATAATGAATTTTTTTTTTATTTAAGTAATAATGTTAACTTAGAAATACAAATACGAAAACTTTAGAGAAGCAAAAACACTAACTGCCATTTATAGTGAATGAAAATGGAGTTGATTGTACATAACTTTATGATAATCAAGTATAGTGAAATCGTAATTAGATAGATACTATGCACTTTATACTGTAAGTATGAACACAGGAAATAAATTAAATTTGAAATTTATATGTAGCTTTATTGCGACTTTATAAGCATATTTTTCAGGAAAATGTATGCATATTATGGGGCATAGTGACATAACGAAAAATATCGGAGCCCCCGCAAAGTCAGGATTGGGCTCTCCAGTTTCGTTTTACAAAAACCTAAAACATATTGCAGCTTTGTACGCTTGTGTAAAACCAGCTAAGTACTGAACTTTTTGTTGAATTTGAAACCTTATTCTGAATAAATGAAGGGGCTGACGCTGGCTTGTGCAGGATTAAGAGGGATTTATTAGTATATTACATGCCAGGTATTGAAAACGAAGGTATTTAAACGAGCGGACATTTAGCACGAATCGTTCGAGTTTGAAAACGATCACTTTCACAGCAGTAATGTACAGGGTGATCCATTACATTTTGATGCCCACCTACAGCCGTAATTAAAGGTTATAGGAACAAACTTCAAATACAAATTTTTTAGCTTTGTATCTGAACCGCCAGATTATTTAATCACATCGAGAAGATAAGCATCGCAAATCTGTCAAAAAACAGCCAACTCTACTTTTTTAAATGTAACACTCTATATATATTTTTTTAATTTAAAAAGCTCTCCTTTTTCTAATTCGAAATATACAGGGTTATTCACGCTCAGTGGTCCATTAGAAGTATCTGGAGAACCAATGAATACATTATTTTGAAAACTTGGCTCTGGCTATAGATTGACATAAACTTTTTTATATTTTTTAAATTATGCGGTGTTGCCGCTTTGTCCTGAACATTCTACATTTGTTCTGATGTTTCCTATAGCCAAATTCAACTGTTTTCGGGAAAATGAGGCTTAAAAATTGATATTTTTGATCTTTTGAAATTCAGTAACTCCCGAACGACTTAACTTGTTGCAACGAGATGGATTCCATTTTTCTGTTAGTTTTTAGTTATCGGAAAGAAGGTGTCAAATTTTGACAACTCCTGTCAAACCAGAAATTGGTGTGGGAAAATAAATACTTAAAAATTAAGATAATAAAGTGAAAATTTCGTTGCAAGTTAAGTCGTTTGGGAGTTGCAGACCTTCAAAAGAACAAAAGTGACAATTTTTAAGCGCCATTTTCTCGACAACAATCGAATTTAGGTTCAGGAAACATACCATAAAAGTGTTTAGAATGTTCAGGAAAATAGAAAAATGCAATAATATACAAGGCATTCCATTTAGAAAACTTTTAGAAGAGAAGGATTTAAGGTAGATGCTGCAACATCGCAGTATTTAAAATATTTTTAGAAGAGAGTTTATGTTCATCTATGGTCAGAAGGCAAATTTTCAAATATATATATATATATATATATATATATATATATATATATATATATATAAATATATATATATATATATATATATATATATATATATATATATATATATATATATATATATATATATATATATATATATATATATATATATATATATATATATATATATATATATATATATATATATATATATATATATGTATATATATAACCTGTATTTTTCGTTAGCCCCGAGTTTCTGGTAAAGCGATTTTACCGATTTTTATATATCAAATTTTGTCTTATAATTAATAAAAAAATTAACTTTTTTTAAACACGCTTTAAAATTGGAACAAGTATTCTATAATTATTTATTTATTACCTACAAAATTACAAATGTACTAAAAAAGTATGCAAAAAAGCAAATGTCAAATCTAAAATTTAAATTAATATTCACTGGCTAATATCCAGGAGCCAGTGGCAAAAGCTCTGAGAATCGGTATAAGGAATGTACAGAAACTTGTGCATGAAAAAAAACATAATTTACTTCCGAAGAAGATTAAGAAATGTACACGAAAAAATCCAAAGGCAAAAGACTTAAGTTACAATGCAAAATTCAATATTCATAATGCAATTTATGATTTATACACGTCATAGACTAATATAATCCTTCAGAAACTTTTTATTATTATAGACTAAAAAATATCATCTTCACTTAAAAAGTCCTCATTTTCTGAGTCGCAATGATCATTGGCGCTATTTCGACACCTCGATTCCACCAATCCCATATTAATTTCTCCGTATGTTCCAGAGATTTCTTCCAGTACTCCGGCGTAATATAATTTAATGAAACTTGCCAAACAATTTGCACTTCACCTGATGTAAGACCATCGTTCACGTGTTTTTCGTAATATGATTTTGCCCCAGCCCATATTAATTCTGTTGCGTTAAACTGGCAATGGTATGGCGGCAGTCCTAAAACCTCATGTCTATTTTCCTGTAATATTTCATCTACGGCAGATATTGTTGGTTTTTTAATAGATTTTGCCATTAAAAGAAGTTCTAGTTTCAGCATATTGGGTGAAGGATTTTGTTTTTGTTTTATTAGCCAGTCAAAAATATCACTTTACTTCCAAGATGAAATAGGTGGTTTATTTAAGATTCTTGAATGATAAGATGCATTGTCCAGAATAATTAAAGATGGAGCTTCTAAATTTGGAATCAGTTGTTCTTTTAACCACTTTTCAAACAGTTTACAGTTCGTATTATCTTGGTAGTCCATACTTTTAAATGTTGAAGAAAACAGTAAACTTGTACCTGGAAGAAATCCTGTTGAAGAACCTGCATGCAAAATAATGATCCGTTTTCTCGTCCCACATCCCTATTTTCTCTTGACACATTTTACAGACTCGTCCTGCCAAGATTTCGAACCACTTCCTTTAGAAAATATCCAAGTCTCGCCTAAAAATACCACTTTTCTAGATTTTGAGTTAACATTTTCTGCGTATTTTTTTAAAAACTGGATACGCTGACTTGCTATATGTGGCAACTCGCATAAAAATCTTCGATTACGGTCCTTTTTATATCGAAAACCCAACATTTTTATTAATTTTGACAACGATTTTAGTCCAATTTCCAATAAGCCTCGATTTTTTAAAGCTTCTTTTAAAACTTGAAAGGTTATATTAGTTTTTGATGTGTATAAATCGTAAATTGCATTACGAACATCCATTTTTACATTGTCACTTAAGTCTTCTGTCTTTGGCTTTTTTCGTGTACATTTCTTAATCTTTTCGGTAGTAAATTATGCTTTTTTACATGCACAATTTTCTGCACAGTCCTTATACCGATTCCCAGAGCTTTTGCTACTGTCTCTTGAATATTGGCCGGTGAATTTTCATTTTCGTAATATTTTATTAGATTTAATACCATTTTTTTCGCTTGTGGATGCAAAAAAACCCGAAAATTGTTTTCTGTTACTCATTTTGTCAAAGACTTGTCAATCTGACTTTGAAGTGACATCGATCAAAGATTTTTGCAACTGCTGGTATTTATATGTTTATCCTCTTTTTTCATATGAAAATATCATAGGTGTATCTAATTCATCTTCCGGATTTTATGCGGAGGATATGATTACACGTAATAAAAGAAAAACAAACTTAAAAAGTTTGTCGTTGATAAATCGTATGACCCGCACGATAACCCTGCTTTTGACTTTATATATATATATATATATATATATATATATATATATATATATATATATATATATATATATATATATATATATATATATATATATATATATATATATATATATATATATATATATATATATATATATATATATATATATATATATATATATATATATATATATATATATATATATATATATATATATATATATATATATATATATATATATATATATATATATATATATATATATATATATATATATATATATATATATATATATATATATATATATATATATATATATATATATATATATATATATATATATATATATATATATATATATATATATATATATATATATATATATATATCTATATATATATATATATATATATATATATATATATATATATATGTATATATATATATATATATATTCTTATAACTCGTAATTACGGCGGCGGTAGGTGGACGTCAAAATATAATGGATGGCCCAGTACACTATTTTTCGTACGACCTGAAGTATTAGTTTTTCAAAAAGCAAAACTGACATTAAAAGGTAACTTTTGCCGCATCAGTGTAATATTTATTTCCGCACTCTCGTAAACACAAGAAAATGCAACACATTTTGCTTTTTATACCTCTTTAGTGCATTAAATAATATATATTATATAGAATATGGATTATTAAAATCTTAATCAGAAATCTTACTCATTTTAGTCAGTTTATCTCGACGGCGGGCAATATTTTTCGTCAGGTGCTTCTCGCAAAAATAAACTATTCTGCTCTTTCGTAAACACTAGCGATTTTATCAGCTTGCAGCCGACAGACGTTTCAAAAATGACTGCAATTTAGCAACCCTGAATATGTTTACATTATCCTGTAATAGTTTTCAACACTGAGTACTTGACATAACGTTGACGAAGTCTTGAATTTTTCCACGAAATAGACCAAAAAAATATTTACTGTAAAACGTGACTCTTTTCTGTCTGCACCCACCAAAGTATTTAATTCGCTCCTTTTCGTACCTTTTCTTGATTTTTCTGGTAAAAACTCGGATCCTCCACGATTGCAGCAACTGAGGCGGTGAACACATTAACTGGTCGTCATCGAAATTATCATCGGAATTCATTTAATTGAAATTAACCTTTAAGAATTTTTATTATAGACCTGGAAATACACCATGTCAAAAACAAATTACTAAAACTTTTCTATTTAGTTACATCTTACACGTGTATTCTTATTTAGTGTTTTATGAGGGATGATCAAAACATAGTCTAATAGACATTTTGACGAGATGAGTTTGGATTGTCTGAAAATACATATTGACGATACCCTAAACAATTGAAGTTTAATATAGATAATGCTGAGAAAAAAATGAAATGTATTTGCAATAATTTTTTTCTCAACATTATCTATATTAAAGTTCAAATGTTTAGGGTATCGTCAATATGTATTTTCAGACAATCCAAACTCATCTCGTCAAAATGTCTATTAGACTATGTTTTGATCATCCCTCATAAAACACTAAATAAGAATACACGTGTAAGATGTAACTAGGCATAGATCGAAAAATAGATTTACAAAAATCAAAAATAAATTTATGAAAAAATGAATGCACTTGAGAGTGTAAAATAAAAATAATGTGTTCTCATTTTATTTGCGTGCGGGAAGTTCATAAAAAATGGGTATTGTTGCCTTTTATTTCATTTTTTTAATTTATTTATTTGCCGCAAAAATAATATAATTTCATTTATAAGTCCAAATTGGTAAAGCAGGGGTAAAAACCAAACAAAAAATAATTAAAATAATATGTGTTTAAGAATTAGAAAAAATTTATTTTAAAGGAATTTGGTCTTGCGAATTTCTACAATAATATGGACTTTAAAAGTGTCAAAGTACTTATATATTATTCACCACTTGTGGAAAATCTACCGACACTTTCGCAACAAATTTTGAAAACACCCCAGAACTTTCTTGGTTCAAAACATATAAATATTATTTTTTGACCCCCAATATAAAACAGTGGAATGTAATAAGCTTAATGCATATGATTCTCCAAGGCTTCATAGCTCACCAACAAGTGATCAGACTTTGAGATCTGGTTTTCTTTTTTTTTATTTCAATGTATTTTTGTAAAATAGTAACTGGTCAAATATTCGAGGCAACTAGGTATAGGTTTTTCTGCCCTCTGCTCAAAAGATTGTATTTTTTCCGGTAAATTTCGTCACAAATGTTTGTAGTTTCGTCTTTTTATTAGCGATTTAATGACTTAGCAAATACATCTTTTGAGGTTTGGTTGTGACAATATAAGATGGGTGTATAAAAGGAAAAGCACTTTTTTGATACAGCTTTTATTTTTTGAGTTATTCCGATTTTTCCAAACAGTATTCAATTTGTGAAAAAACCCTTTTAGAGAATAATTCATATTTAGTGTGAGGTAATAATTTTTACTAAAAACAACCTATGAATTATTTTGTTAACATTTTTTGATTTTTTTTTTTAACCCAAGCCTCGATTACATACAGTGGCGCACATAAAGTTGAAATAAACGCTTTTTCTGTACATCTTTGCTCTGTAAAGATTAACACTCTGTTTTAAAACATCTAAGGAGATATATGCTAGGTTTCTTCCCCGATCAGAATAGAGCCCGCTGCTCACTATACATTGATCTGTCAATTCGTTCATTCGTCCGTATAGTATGGAGAGTCCGGTTCATTAGCTCGATTCATTGCGCGCCGATTCCGTCTTTTGGGCGGATAATCAAGTAGGCGAATCATTCGTCAGAGTCAAATCTTTTGTTTTTAGTATTTTCA
This sequence comes from Kuschelorhynchus macadamiae, assembly GCA_030620095.1. Lineage (NCBI taxonomy): Eukaryota > Metazoa > Arthropoda > Insecta > Coleoptera > Curculionidae > Kuschelorhynchus > Kuschelorhynchus macadamiae. Next base: position 1,416,747 of record JAUTXW010000961.1, on the reverse strand, counting down.
AACATTGAAATGCAAGAAATCTATACGAACGTATTAAATAAAAATGATGAATAGTGTAGATGAAATATTTGTCCATTCGTTGATTCCGTTCATATGAATGAACGAATCGAACGAATAGCGGGCTTAACCCTTAAAAGCCCTGCGTTACATATATTTAACGCCTACAGCGATTAAGAAAACAGTTAACTATTATTTAACTTTTTGATTTAGCGGATAGATGGCGGTACTTACGTCATCTTGGAATACGTTTTACTCGTTTTAAATGTCACTTGTTGATAGTCTCTCATTGTGGGTCGTGCCAGAAGCCGGAAAAGTTTGTGTTAAAAGAAAGTGAACGAAAAATGGAACCCAATTTCGAGTAAGTGTAAATAAAGTATTTCAAATTAAAGTTATTTGACATATTGTGATTAAAGTGTGATCTAAAATGGTTGTATTTATGTTATTTTAGTCGAAAATGCAATAAACGCTTTTTATTCTTGCAGTGGCGTACTTCAAAGTCGTGCGTTACATATATGTGACGCTAGGACTTGTTATTGCCTACTTTTTTATATGTGCTTGTATAAATGAATTCTTATGTAAAACATAACTGTTTATTTGTTTGTATCGTTTAGCTTTTGGATTTATATTTTTAGGATAGTGTGCATGCATATTTACCCAAAAATATTACATAAAAATTTTTTTTAGGAAAGGGTTTACTTTACAAGTAGCTTTGGCAATTGCGTACGCTAAAGACTTGGATATGGACACAATATACACCGAACCGCTAGAAATAAACGCTCTGACCGATAAAGAATCCGGAAATGAAGACACAGAAGAAGATTTAAATCATCTTCCGCCTGGGCAACTACTTGCAGGAGCAGAAATTCGTTTAAGAAATATGATGATGATTTATCCCATGAGTCATCGCCACCGGCAACTACAGAAAATGAAGATAAATCCATCCAAAAAGAAAATCTTGAACACCAGTGGACCAAGGTAGGTTTGAAAATGTTACAACAAACTTTATCACTCCAGATTATTCAAAATTTAGTACATTTTCGCCGCTTGAAATGTTTAAATTGTTTTGGACCAACGAGATTTTTGAATATTTGGTATGTGAATCAACAAAGTATGCCTTTTTTAAAAACAATCAGGACCCTAAAATAACTACTGATGAACTCAAATGTGTTATAGGAATATTTATTATAAGTGGTTGTAATGAAAACGATTTTATTGAGATTCTCAATCCGATATGGGAAATCCATTAGTAATAAATTCAATGAGAAAAAATCGCTTCTTTGAAATAATGAAATTGCTGCATTGTGCGAACAATACCCAACCAGATCCAAATGATAAAGCTTGGAAAATTCGTCCGATTATGGATAAGCTAAAAAACGGGTTTTTAAATCAATTTGTACTCGAGCAAGATATCAATTACGACGAATCAATCATAAAATACTACGGTAGACACTCTTGTAAATAATTTATTCGAGGAAAACTCATCCGGCTTGGGTACAAAATGTTGTGTTTAAATACAAAAGATGGTTATTTGATAAACTTTGATTTGTATCAAGGTAAAAATTCCAGGTCAAATGCATCTGATGAGATATTATATGGCAAGTGCTCAGCTCTTCTAAAAATGATGATCAAAGAAATGCCTTAAGGAAAGAATCATTTACCATATAAAATATATGAAGATAACTTATTTACAAGCATTTACCTACTAAAAGATTTAAGAGACGAGGAATACTTGTAATCTGGAAGTATAACTTATCAATGGGAGGTACCGACTTGATGGATGAGAACATAGGAAGGTATCGAATAGATATACGTTCAAAAAAATGGTGGTGGAATTTATTTACATGGTTGATAGGCGTCTCACTTCAAAATTCGTGGATTTTGTATAAAAGAGCAGAGCACCCCGTCACTCAACTTCAATTTAGACGAGAAATCATGAATTCTTACCTGAAGAAATATGGCACTGTATCAAAAGGAGCTGACAGACCAACCTTTTCTTTAGGTAGTACACAAACAAGTAGAGTAAGTGACAACGTAAGATACGACCGAATTGACCATCTGCTTGTTTATATACCAAACAATAAAAAAAGAAGATGCGCTATGGAACTGTGTACTACAAGCAGTAGGACAATGTGCAAAAAATGTGATGCCGGCCTTTGTTTGACATGTAACGTAGGATTTCATAGCAAGTAATTGTATATTTAGTATTTATCTCACCACTAGGTAGTGCGAAGGCCCTGCGTTACATATATGTAACACATTTTTTTTGAGTTCCTAATAAAAATTTTGATAAAAACAAGTTTTTCTAGTTTTATTAGAACCTATTTACCTAAGAGAAAACAAAAGAACAAAATGTGGCATTTTAAGGGGTAAGTAAATTATGATTTCAAACTTTTTCAAAAGGCTGTCTTCTTTCAGAATTTGTAACTTTATTTAAAAACTTAAATATAGAAGGTTCTTGGATGAATCTGTACTTTAATAGTACGTATATACACGGTTCACGGTTTAAGATAAAACATACAGTCTAGTCGTCTGCAAACGCTTCGTTTTCGTGAAACAGGGTGTTAAAAGGTTAATGTTTTTTTGATATACCTCGTATATATTTAGAAATTTTTTAATTAAATTTGATATAATTGTCGAATAACGTCGTGTTAAAAAATCTACATCTTATCCTTTGCATTCTTTTTACAATGACGTCACTGGCCATTTTTGGACCAAAGTCAAATTCCTTATTCTGTTCTGTGACCTGGTCAGTGATGTCACGTGGTAAAATGTTCGGAAGGATTATAGGGTCTTCAATCTGGAAAAAAAATTACTTCTTGAAGATTTTACTAAAACTTATTCAGTAGTTTTTATTTAATTTAAAAATCTCTAGAAATGTTCGAAATATATTAAAAACACTAAAAATATATTAACATTTTACCACTCTTGGAAACGAAGCTTTTGCGGACCCTTGTTTATACGAACATTCTTCTTATTTTCATGACATAAAAGACCTTCCAGAGTTTACACTCTATAGTATTACGGACTTAAAAGTTCTTCTCTTAAACCATATATAAAAAATAACAAATATTAAACGTATAAGTACAATCTAAGAATACTCTGTATTTAAATATTTGAATAATACTTAAAACTTCTGAAATAAGGTAGCCCACTTAACATACCAGCCACCATACATGCATTTAATTAAAATATCTACGCCTATGTTGAACTTTTTAAAAAAGTTGCGAATTCGTTTCGAGGTCATAATTTACTTATACTATTTGCAGCAGAGAACTAGCATTTATCCACTTCGTTTTGTTACAAAACAGCGGTAATATTTACAAAACACAGTTGTTGAGAAAACGCGGGTCCTTCAACTGTATGCACGCCACTGTAAACAGTGGGAGGCTTGGGTTAAAGAACAAACAAATATGTTTGAGAGAATAATTCAGACTATATGTTTTAGGAAAGCGATTTTTGAAAAATTGTACAGGATAACTTAAGAAAGAATAGATATATCCATAAATTGAGAAACTGGTTTGTTTATTTTAATTTAAATTCTCGAAAAATATAATAAAAGAAAAATTTCAAACATTTTTATAGAAACTTGGAACTCATGAATATTGAAAAAAATAATATTTTTCTTTTACACCCTATAAAAAAGTCAACTTTAAATTTTAAAAAAATTATGACACTAGTTTAATTACAAAAAAAGCAAAAATAGGCGCTTGGAGATACCTGACTTGATTTTCGAAACATTTTACTTCAAATTTAGCCTAAAATAACCAGGGAACCACTTATTATGAGCAGCAGATTAGATAACAAATATTATTTAATTAATAATTTACCAATTTGCATAGTTACTGCAGGAAGTAAAGCGAAAATAATCGCAAGATCCTTTTTTTTTCGTGTAATGGAACAGCTGAACTTGAAACTTCTGGATTAAAAATATTTTATACAATAAGAACCTATTAACTGAAATATCTGGAGAAGATTCAGATAATAAGGGAAGTGATAAAATGTCACATCTATATGTAAATGAATGAGGCGTATCCAGGAACAGGTCCCAATGAGTCTATGCAAAATCAATTCGTATCGTATTAGGGGGAGGATGCTCAATTGTCTGCAATATATCCGCAAAATAATAGTATTGGGTAGTTTTCTTTTGTGAAAATGAAAACAATGTCACCTATACACATTAGTTCTTTGGTGGAAGACAAGGTCAATATTTTCCAAATATTAACGAAACTAAAATTATTCCTGTTACAAATTGTGACGCGTAATTTTCTTACAAACAATTTTTTTAATACTAATGACAAAAAAATATTCTCCTTGATTAACTGACAACCTTAGGTTCTTTATGTCTCTAAGAGACAAAGCACGGGGTAAGGGGCTATATACAAAGACAAAATGGCATCATTATTACTATAAACAAATAGAAATTATTCCACGCTAGAATTTAGGAACGAAAAAGAAACTTACTTTACCAACCGATTTTAAATAGGAGATACAAGTGGATTGTGGAGAGAATTCAGAATGTTAGGAATTGCGAAAAAGAGAAACGAAGTTCCTGCTTAGCTCAAGAATGTGGAAAAATTAAATGATTATTGTTTAAAGAGTATACCTACATTTGTATCTGATCAGGGAATTCTAGACTTTTATCGCGTTAAAACTTTACAAAACCACGAAATATTTTCGTTCCAACAAGTTTCTGAGAATGTCTAAAAATCTTTATAATAAAAAAACCATGCCTAAGATCAAGATAGGCTGATTATTAAAATGTTGCTATTGTGCCGTCCAGATATTTTACGTTATATTACACGCATTGTAAATTTTGGTCTGCTTAACTCTCTGTTTCCGGGCATTCTGAAAAAAACCCTTGTCTTGCCCGTGAGGAAAAATATCCCAACGACATGTTTTAAAAGTATTCGTCCCATAAGTATTTTACCAACACTATCCAAGCTTCTTGAAAGAATAATATACTCTCAAATTCGTAAATTCTCCTCCCAAGTTAACATAATATCGCCGGTGCAATCAAGCTTTAGAATACAACATAGTTGCGAATCTGGTCTTTTTTACATTACTGATAATATTTTTCAACCGAATTACATTAATCAACTTAGGCTATTAACTGTAATAGATTTGTTGAACAGAACTAGCCGTTACTTGATGGAAATTCATATTAACAAAGTAAACAAAAAACACTTGCGGAAAATTTCCACTTAATTTATTTTACAAAAATAATGACAGTTGTTTCGCCAACACTGTGGCAACTTACAAATACTGAAAAACACCTATTATCAAATAAGATAGTCAATCAAAAATTCGACGATTTTACGGGCCATTTCTCTAGTGATTATTCTGTAGTTAAATCGATAGTTAATAAAAGTAACACACATAACATAATTTTTACAAGAGCAGATAAAGGAAAAACTGTCATAGCTATGAATAAAGATCAATATATTTCTAAAACACTCGATTTCCTAAATTCCGTTAAGTTCGAACAAATTAATTTTGATCCTACAGAACTTTTTCAAAAACTAGTAAAAAATGTAGTCAAAAATCTTAGCTTATTCACCGAAAAAGAAAAATATCATATATCATTAATGAATGCTCAAATACCCAAATTATACTCTTTTATTAAACTACACAAAAACGATATGCCAATTAGACCAGTGGTATCTTATATTTCAGCACCAGCAGTAATCCTTTCTAATAAGTTAATAAACATTTTAGTAAAATATTGTAATTTTAAACCCAAGTATAGTATAAAAAATAGCTCTCAATTAATAAGTAAAATCAATAATTTAAAAATTCCCAGTAACGCCAGACTAATATCTTTTGACGTTCAAAATTTATTCCCTAGTATACCACCGGCTGATGTTTTATTATTAGTTGAAGAACTTCTTACTAAAAATAACGTTAATCCAATATATAAACAGGATATTTTAGAAGCCTTGTCGACTTGTTTAGATCAAAATTATTTTGAGTTTAATGAAACTGTGTACATAAGTAAGGAAGGTTTAATAATGTGAAACCCTTTAAGTCCAATTTTAGCTGAGATGTTTATGGACAATTTGGAAACTAAAATTCATAAATATTCTCTTAGTAAAAATTTCATTTATTGGTATAGATATGTGGATGACATACTAGCATGTTTTATTGGTACTGACAGGCAACTAAAATCATTTTTAGATTATATCAATAACCTACACAAAAATATACATTTTACTGTTGAATTAGAAAATAATAGAGAAATTAATTTCTTGGACTTAACAATAACTGTTAGAAATAATAAACACGAGTTTCAAATATTCCATAAACCTTCTCATACCGATATTACAATACACAATACATCTAATCACCCTTTTACGCACAAAATATCAGCATTTAATAGTTTTGTTCATAGATTGATCAACATACCTCTAAGTAATGAAAGGGATATTAAAGAATTAAATATAATAAAACAAATAGCTGTTAATAACGGTTATCATGAAAATCTTATAGACAAAATAGTAGAAAAGAAACAACATAAAAAGGCATTACAGTTAATTTATCCTACTAACAATTTCAAAGAAAATAATAATTTCCATACTTTCACTTATACAGGAAAAATAACATTAACTATTACTAAGTTTTTTAAAAACAAAGGTGCAAAAATTTCTTTTAGAACTAACAACAGCCTTAGTAAATACATTAAAAACAATAAGAGTAAAACCAAAAAACTCAATTAATCGGGTGTTTACAAATTAAATTGTGGAACTTGTCCAAAATTTGATATTGGACAAACAGGCAGAACATTTCAAAAAAGGATAAGTGAACATAAATTCAGTTACAGAAAGCATAAAGATAATTCCAATTACTCCAAACATTTAATTCAAGAAAACCATACTTTTGATGAGAACTTCGAACTTTTACATGTAGAACGAAAAAGTAAAAAACTTAATTTACTAGAAAGTATAGAAATAAACAAACATAAAAATAACAACACGTTATTAAACAATCAATTGGACCTGAACGGTTCCCCATTGTTAAACCTTTATTAGTTTATTAAGGGTAAATCCAGAACATTCGAACTGTTGAAGATCCGCAGTTTTAAAAAACGCATTCAGGTATTTAAAATCTATAATTTGTGGAACACTTTTATTTTATTTTAGTTTACATCTAACATCTGATGAAGCCACAGTGTTGGCGAAACAATTGTCATTATTTTTGTAAAATAAATTAAGTGGAAATTTTACGCAAGTGTTTTTTGTTTACTTTGTAATAGATTTGTTTAAGACGTTTGACATTTTAATTTATAATTAAGGTTTTTTAATTCAATTATAAACTTTTTTCAGTTATACTCTGCAGATAGAAAGCAACGCGTTAGAATTGCTAATCACATTTCTGAAGCGTTGAATCTTTTGTCAGGAGTGCCATAAGTCTATTCATGGACCATTACTGTAAGCGATGATGCGCAAATCTATTTGTGCAGTCGGTGCGAATAAGATTTACACTGACTTTGATGCTGTGTATAATGCGGGAATAAAACACTGCTTTCAAATAAACCCGTCTAAAACAACGGCATTACTATTTGGTCCAAACAAGACCAGATATTCGCTAGTTTAAGACATTAAAATCAAAATAGGTAACTCCAAAGTTATATGTAAGACTAAGGCTAGAAACTTGGGATTAACCTTAGATAGTTCTCTGATAGCTTACAGAACAATATTAAGAATTGTATGCGGGAAACTTTCTGTAAGTTAAAAAGTATTTATTGCGTGCGAAACTGCACTGTCCTCGCCTTATTTATGGAATATGATGACGACAACATATCTCATGTAAATTATCAGAAATGTCTAATATAAAAAATCGCAAGATATTTGCAGGCAGTATGTCTCTTCCATAAAATTTTGCTTTTTAAAGAACCCTCGTATCTCTACCCTAAAGTATAATATAGAATTGACGTACATACGTTAAATTTTCTTTTCGGGGGCCAGTTCACTCCTTTTGCTCACACGCACACACCATTCATTTTTTAAATCATCATTTACATATTAAATTGCAAACGTTACAAAAATCTCCCTGATTCAAAATTTTGCGCTATACCTACTTTCAAGAAAAAATTGGAAATCAATACAATTTATAATCAAGGCGCATCTCTGGTTTGAAATGTCTTTTGTTGTTTATATATTATTTTATAAAGGTGCACTATTTGTTTTTAATCGACTTCAAAAAAGGAGGAGGTTATTAATTCGACCCTATGTATTTTTTATGTATATACATCAATTAGGGTAACGAGGTATAATTGCGTACACCTAAAGTAAAAATGGTATAAATGAATGAATAAAGAAATGTGTTATATAGTAAATATATTATAACACTTGAAGTAGTCCAAGTTCAAAAATTAGTTAAAATAATTTATATATGTACTGCAAATTCAGGATTACCCGAACATTGTGGTTAATACGGTACAGCTGTCGGGTAATACCAAACAGATATAAAATGCATTAAAATATAATTTTAATATGGATGTAGTTTTTTGGTGTTTCTACTCCACTACAAACTTTGTGAATCCAACCCCCACAAGCAACACAACGATACCAAATTTTATTTTTATCTCTCCACACACAAAATACTGTTCTCCTTCATTTTGCTCAGTTTCCATATTTTCTGAATGCATATCATCCAATTTGTCATCATCGCATAGGTTTTTCTTGACAACATCATGTTCGTCTTCACTGAAGGAATCAAATACTCGCCTGATAACCGTTATTTGTAGATTTATCTTTTTTGAGCACTCTTTTCCCTTTTTCCCCTTTTTCCTGTTTCATTATCTTTTTTTTTTTTTAAATTTTTCTTCTAATAGCTTTTTCAAGTATCTTTGATTTTTATTTTGGCCGTCGGCGTTGTTGTTTTGGGTTGGAAGCCTTTTTTGACAAAGCTATAATCTCAATACATGAATTATTATGAATGTCGTCTTTTTATTAATACCTTTTGAACCACCACCAGATCATTCCAGACTGACGTCATGAATAACCTGGCCTCGGTTCAAACCAACTGGAAACCGTTTCTGATCGATTATGGTCACCGGATCTAACAGTCGCCATTATAGTCTTGTGTGATTGGTTCAGGTGGATTCAACGAAACGTAAAAATTCTCCTTACGGAAGACACCAGAATTAATATTCAAAATTCCAAACTTTTCGAAACCTTTTCTGCATTAGAGACCGCATTATAGTCTTTGGTAAATATACCATTCACTTCATTCATCAAAATGAGTTCATATGATTTTGATTTTAAAAATAAGTCACATTCATTATCGTAAGCGTTTTTAAGTGGGAAATGAAAACTCAGATCCAGTGGCTGAATACGTTGGGATGCGTGTGGGGGTGTTGACAAAATATGAATTCCCTTGTCCTTACAAAAATCGTAGATTGGTAAAGATATGTGACCTGTATAGTTGTCTAGAATCAGAAAACAGGATTGCCTTTTGTAGCGTTATTCGTTTGGAAAAATGTTTCAACCAAATAAGAAATACATTTTTCGTCATCCAACCACACTTAGTACATGTGTAAATAGTAGGCCATTCCATACCAATGAATATGCCATCCTAATTCTAGAATAAATAAATAAAGGTGGGGTATATGAACCATTTGCGCTCATACAGCAACACACCATGATATTGTTCCTCTTTCCCCATTAGTTATTTCTCTGATTTACTATTGCCATTTTTTGGTAATGATTCGAGTGGGTCTATTAACAGTAGTTATTCCCGTTTCGTCGACATTGAAAATTCGGGTGGGAGAAAACTAATATTTAGCCATCAAATCCTGCAGATTCTTAAAAAATCTGTTGATTTTTTCCTTGTTGAAGGCTCAAAGCCTATTAACATTTGTCGCTTCTGGCTTTCTAAAGCTGAGTTCGGGATGCCCGCTCCTAAACCCATACATCCAATCTTTACCTGCTTCTTTCTTATCCCGATCGTCAGAAATTTCCTGTTCTTGTTCTTCAGAGAATATTATATGAACTCCCATTCTTGGCTTGTAATATCTTTCCTTTTTAATTCTGTCTTAAAGAGTTGTTACAGGTACATCAAAGAGTCGTTCAGAAACCCTTAGCCCATTACCATTTTGAACAGCCTTTATTGCTTTTATTCAACAGAACTACTTTCTACTGCATAAAAATGCAAGTGAAGTAATGCCGAACAACTGTTCGCCATTGACCGAATCAAGGAATTTTTTTAGGTTGTAGTGTTTTGGCAACGGCAAAACTTTATTTAGCACGAAAACCATTGATAAGTACAGGAGTAGGAGATTTTTTGAAAAATAGTTTTTTTAATACTGGTTGTTTTAAACTATTTTGATTTATTGTAACACCAGAGTCCCATTCTTGGCTTGTAATATCTTTCCTTTTTAATTCTGTCTTAAAGAGTTGTTACAGGTATATCAAAGCGTCGTTCAGAAACCCTTCGTTCATTACCATTTGGAACAGCGTTTATTGCAGACAGTAGTTGTATATATTCTCGGCATTTAAATAGATAGAATATATTGATTAGCTAAATTTAATTCAACTTTGTGGGGTAATGGCGAACAACTGTTCGCCATTGACCAAAATGCATCACGGAGTTTTTTTGGGTTGTAATTAATAAAAAAATATGATATTTCTAAAAGTTATCATGCAAATAAACAATCATATTGGTTGCAAATGTTTATTAAAATATTATCTTATGTAATCAGTTTATCTTAAATTTGCACAATCAAAAACGATAACGCAGCACGTAAATTGTAAAGCCTATTTAATATTTGATATTAGAGCTTTTAACATCTTTTTAATTGCGCTGTCCAGAAGTTGCGGCTGGTGTGTTAAGGCACCGTACAAAGTTCGTAATGGAAAAAAATACTAAAGGCTTTTTTAAATGCTTAAAAAATACAAGGCAATGTCAACAATATTATTTGTGCATTTAATTTTACCAGTTACTCGCTTGGCAAAGTTACAATTTTCCAGCCTGAACACATTAAAACTTCCAACATAATTAACGGTTTTCATAATTTTATGAAATGTTTATTCGTGACATAAATTAACAAAAGTACAAGTCTTCGATTAAATTTTAAAAATTCAGGAATACCAATGACAAATTAGAATTCTGAACTAACAAAGGTTAAATGAAGTGTTTGATATTTATTAAATATGCATAAGAATTGTGAAGTAAAAAGACAACCATATCGCCAAGCGTAATGGATTGCTGTTTTAAAGACTAATGTAAGCAATGGGAAGAGATAAAAGTATGACGAAATAGGTTAGGCTGCATATACGTCAAATTGATAAAAAAGCGACTCTACACAGTTCCAAAACTATCTTTACATTTTTGGTCTAATATTATGAAGTAACAATGTTCTATGTATACTAAGGAAATTTACTCAAGAAAAGTTTATTCCTTAGTCATTATACTTCGGCAAGGCAACAGAGTATTTAGAATTCTATAGATTTAAAACAGGGTGAAAATAATCTACATAGATGCTTCTCAGCTAGTGAAAAACTTCTAAATTACAAATTTAACCAATGTAAAAAATTCGCTTAGTCGGTATGACAAAACGTTTCTAGTTACAGTTTCAGTAATATGTCAGTAAATTACAAAAATATGCAAACTAGTACAACTAAAACACAAACAAAACAGATGTTGCCTATTCTTGAAAACTTTTTAAATTGTTATCAATTATGGTGAAAATGAGTCAAGTAGACGGAAAACTTTGAACTCTTGGCAAAAATTAATTCGTTTTTTGTCAATTTGAGTTCAGGTTAGCAACATTAACATACAAATCACATTTTAATTAATTTATATAATTGCAAGTAAAAGTATAAATTATTAGAGACTCTTTACGATTTTAACAATAATATATAAACCAAACTAAATAACAACATAATGCCTATTAAAACAATAAAAAATATTTTATGTGGCAGCTTCCATAATTTACTAAAAGCGTCATATTTCGTGGAATTGTGAAATTACTATATTTGCAAGAAATTATTAAATTCAACGATTGTATTAATTGCTCTCTTCGACTTTACCAATGATTTTTCAAAAATATATTAGCGGTTGTTTTAAAAGTTGTAGCTGAAACATACTTAATAAAATAAACGTAAAAATACGTTAACTAAAAAGTAAAAGATAATTGAACCTTTATAAACATAGAATTTTTAAAAATTAGATTTTCTTAAACGCTTAAGGTTTTATTTCAAGTGTGATGTCGTCTCACGCTTTAAGCTTTAAAAATACATAGTTATATTTTTAAAAGTTCTGTTTTTATGTAAGTTTTGTTGTTTTTTACTTTTTGATTCAATAGATTAGAATTTGTTTAATTATCTGTCTTAATATCTTCACTGCGTATGTATGTGTTTAATATTACATTTTAATACTACTTGTCAAGACAAATTCAACGAGCTCATACACGGCGGGATTATGTTCAGTAGTTGTTTTGGCTACCTTCCGGCTCTATCATCAGACCAGCTCCATGGTACCATATTACTGCATTGTCACCGAAATACATAGGTAATTTAAGCTCAATCTGATGCCAACAAGTTCTTAACAAATGAATTACAAATTTTAAACCGGAAAGACCGACTATGGTTTATACTACCCTATGGTATACTCATATGGTATCAACGTAGCATATTATTATATTGTCACCACAGTTACATAATTATGCCAAATTTCAGCTCACTCGGATGCCAGCAACTGCATGAATAATGGATTACAAATTTTGACCTGGAAAGACATATGAAGAAAGCAAATTAAATAAAGGCTTGTGTAAAAATAACGCCGATAAATAATTAAACACTAAACATGTACTCTACATTAAATATTTCCACATACAAACTGTAGGTAATTTATATTGGACCTAACAATATCTGTGAACTAACTCCTAGATAAAACACACAGTTGAAGCAACAGTTTTCCTTAAATTGTTATCGGTTGCTTGTTGCTATGTTCAGAACTCGCCTGGGAATATCACTTTTATACTCCGGTCTACATTTGTAAATATCTAGGGAATTATTTAAAGTTCCGTCTAAGGCACGAATTTACCTATGTTCAATATTATATAGTATTTATAAAAAGATAAACCGTACTAACCCCACTGACCTATTATTAAAATAGTAGATTTTTTAGCTAAGGAACGTTGTTTAAATTGCTATTACATTTATTTTGAGAACATCACATTGTGGCTACTTCAGACAATAAAATTATTAAAGTAACAGTGAAACACAAAACTCCCAACATATAACTAAGTACATTACAATGCCCGAACCTTTTTATAGATATTAGAAGATTTGGAATTTCTGTCACTGAAATCTCTACAGATATTAGCTCAATAGCTTGAGCTTTACTGCTCTTGGTTTTTTCTTTATTGTAGTCAACTTCTCTCAGCCTTTCATGGGATTCCCACTTTCATGGTAGACACAACGCTAGTACGGGAGTTTAATCTTCATTTCTCTAATTATTTTGTTATTGTTTCTCGTTTATTGTGGTTCGCTTAAATCAACTTAGCCTTAAATAAGGACTTAATGCCAAAAATCGTAAGATAATAGGAGGCTGAAGCGTTACGCTAGCCCCACACTCGTTGAATACCACACGGCAACATATTAAGCGGGCTATACCTGTACTTGCCCAAAGGATTGCCAATTTTCCGATTCATGAAATTGTAACCTGGAAAAACGCGGGGTAAATCAAATTTACCATTTGTCGCTTCGTTTTAATACAAGTTCGAATTTATTTATTTGGAATCGTGAAAACAAAACTCTTCGAGATCTCTGCAGATCTTTGCGTTTTAGGGTATCTAGTTGTTCTGCCATTTCCATCGGTCAGGTCCGCCTTTACGCGGCATAGTTCAGAAACCACTTATCCTATTCACTTGAAATTTTGCTCAAAAATCAAGGGTTATGTGTAGACGGAATGGTAATATTTTGGTAATAATTCAGTATTGCAGAACCAAATGGAGGCTTAATGTAATATTAGAAAAAGCATTATAAAAAAATCTACTTAACCGATTAACCTCAAATTTTACACAAAAATCAAATGTGAATCAGGGATAAACTTTTAAATTTTAGGCAAAACAAAACGTCGTCCTAATAAAATGTTTGGACCATATAAAAAAATTATGAAAAATAATAAATATTAAAAGTAAACAAAATAATACAAACATAATGTAAAAACAAATAAAAGCAAAATAAAAAATGTTAAACTTGATTGTCGAGGCAGTGGTTTTATTGGAGTAGGTATGGTAAGTAATTGGGTGTATTTATGTATAGAGAGATATGAACTGAATCTGTATGGTCAAAAATTCTTATCTGAGCATGTGAAAGATTACTATTGAAGTGAATGGTGATTTTCGGCTTGACAAGCACAAAATGAAAATTTAGCAAAAGCGGTTAAAAATATACAAAATAATTATCATGAAAAATATCATAAAAAAAATGGTAAGTCAGTCTTTAACTGACTTGCCTCGTAGCTAATTCCATCACACGCAGATAACATAGCTAATAATCATCATTACGCAACTCGGGCTGAAACATACACTCTTATTAACTGAGAACAGGTAGATATAAATCCTTGGCAATTCGTACGTTGTTTTTTTTGTTTTAAATTAATATATATATATATATATATACATATATATATATATATAGGGTGTCCCACGACGAACTGCGGCGATCGATTTCTCAGAAAGTAGGCTTTAGAAAAATTTCAAATTTTGGCAGCTAACTATAACTATATATATATATATATATATATATATATATATATATATATATATATATATTTATTTTTACTCCTTCACGGATGGAAAAATACAATGTGTTTTCATTCCGGGTGTACATCCGTTCACTACTGTCGTTCTGAAAAGAACAGTTTTGCTGATGTTTCGCCAAAATCACATTTGGCATTTTCGAAGCTTTCTTTCTCGCGTTCGAATAGAGACTGAAGTGTTGGTGACTGCGACGCTTCCTTTTATACCCCCACTCGTGGCCGAAGGTTATATCTACGCAGGCGTTGGTCGTTATTTATGTTTTCCGGATGGTGCTGTTGTTGTTGCGCTAATTGCGCTTTCCCGGCTCATATTTTATGTTGTTCGTTGTTCGGGAAACCTGTGCATTAATAGCTTTCTCTATGGTGTGATTTGTGTACCCATTTTTCTTTAAAGCACTAGATACTACCTTAAGTTCGTTTTGTCTCGTCTGTGTTTCAGTTAGTCGCACGGATCTAGATATTAGAGTATTTGCCACAGCTTGAATTTGTGCTGGATGATGATGTGATTTTGCATTTAAATATCTGTCTGTATGTGTTGGTTTTCTATACACGGTGTATTCGAAATGTCCGTTATGTAGTTTTGTGACCAAAACATCTAAAAATGGTTGTTTGTTGTTTTCCTCTAGCTCTAGAGTAAATTGTATTCTGGGGTAGATTGAATTTACGTGAGTCAGAAATTTTTCGAGCTCTGCATGACCATGTTGCCATATAATAAATGTCATCCACATAACGAATCCATAATTTGGGTTTTAAACTTGCTTTCTCAAGAGCTTCTTTCTCGAAGTATATCATAAATAAATTCGCGACTACTGGTGATAGCGAGGACCCCATTGGAGCACCATCCATTTGTTTATACATTTGCCCGTTGAAAGAAAAATAAGTATTTTTGAGGCAATGCTCCGAGAGTTCTATTATATGTGCCTGGAAATCCTCATTATGCATAATTTCAGAGAGGTATTTCTCCAGTTTTTGTAGCGGCGAATTAACAGCACTAACAATAGGTCTGATAGGCGCCCCTGGTTTGTGTATTTTTGGTAAACCATAGAGTTTAGGACACCTGCTCGACTTTTCCCGTGGTATGATTTTTTGTTGAATTTCGGAGTTTATTAGTGAACTTTCTATTTTATTTTTAGTTGTTTTTTCTAGGTACGTTGTTATGCAACCAACTGTAGAAAAAGCTGATTCATTTGTAAAAAACTCGGAGCATTTCACTCGAATTATACGAGATATCGTCCTTGAAAAAACGATATCATAGCAAGCCTAGATGTCAAATCGTTATATCCCAGTATTCCCATCGACGAAGCATTGGACAAGATTGCTATGAACGAGGATTTCCAGGCACATATAATAGAACTCTCGGAGCATTGCCTCAAAAATACTTATTTTTCTTTCAACGGGCAAATGTATAAACAAATGGATGGTGCTCCAATGGGGTCCTCGCTATCACCAGTAGTCGCGAATTTATTTATGATATACTTCGAGAAAGAAGCTCTTGAGAAAGCAAGTTTAAAACCCAAATTATGGATTCGTTATGTGGATGACATATTTATTATATGGCAACATGGTCATGCAGAGCTCGAAAAATTTCTGACTCACGTAAATTCAATCCACCCCAGAATACAACTTACTCTAGAGCTAGAGGAAAACAACAAACAACCATTTTTAGATGTTTTGGTCACAAAACTACATAACGGACATCTCGAATACACCGTGTATAGAAAACCAACACATACAGACAGATATTTAAATGCAAAATCACATCATCATCCAGCACAAATTCAAGCTGTGGCAAATACTCTAATATCTAGATCCGTGCGACTAACTGAAACACAGACGAGACAAAACGAACTTAAGGTAGTATCTAGTGCTTTAAAGAAAAATGGGTACACAAATCACACCATAGAGAAAGCTATTAATGCACAGGTTTCCCGAACAACGAACAACAAAAAATATGAGCCGCGAAAGCAACGAGTAGTCTTACCATATGTAAAAGGCACAACAGACAGAATCGGAAGAATTCTGAGGAAACACAACATACAAACAATACACAAGCCACAAACAACTATAGGTAAACTACTCGGAAACCCAAAAGATAAAATCAAACTGGAAAACCACGGAGTGTACAGTATTCCGTGCCAGGACTGTGAAAAGTTGTACGTTGGCCAAACTAACAGGCGAATATCAGCAAGAGTGGAAGAGCATAAACTCAGCATCAGAAATAAACAAACAACCTCAGCTTTATTCCTACATCATCAGGAAACCGACCATAAAATAAATTTCGATGGGTGTAGGGAGATTGCCAATATAGAACATTATAAGACCAGAATAATCCGAGAAGCCATAGAAATTGAAAAACAAGGTGATTTGAATAAAAGGGACGAATCATTAAAACTACCAACAGTATGGAAGACAATAATCGACAAATCTAAAATCGCAAAAACTCAAGCGCAATTAGCGCAACAACAACAGCACCATCCGGAAAACATAAATAACGACCAACGCCTGCGCAGATATAACCTTCGGCCACGAGTGGGGGTATAAAAGGAAGCGTCGCAGTCACCAACACTTCAGTCTCTATTCGGACGCGAGAAAGAAAGCTTCGAAAATGCCAAATGTGATTTTGGCGAAACGTCAGCAAAACTGTTCTTTTCAGAACGACAGCTATTGAGAAAGCAAGTTTAAAACCCAAATTATGGATTCGTTATGTGGATGACATATTTATTATATGGCAACATGGTCATGCAGAGCTCGAAAAATTTCTGACTCACGTAAATTCAATCCACCCCAGAATACAATTTACTCTAGAGCTAGAGGAAAATAACAAACAACCATTTTTAGATGTTTTGGTCACAAAACTACATAACGGACATCTCGAATACACCGTGTATAGAAAACCAACACATACAGACAGATATTTAAATGCAAAATCACATCATCACCCAGCACAAATTCAAGCTGTGGCAAATACTCTAATATCTAGATCCGTGCGACTAACTGAAACACAGACGAGACAAAACGAACTTAAGGTAGTATCTAGTGCTTTAAAGAAAAATGGGTACACAAATCACACCATAGAGAAAGCTATTAATGCACAGGTTTCCCGAACAACCAACAACAGAAAATATGAGCCGCGAAAGCAACGAGTAGTCTTACCATATGTAAAAGGCACAACAGATAGAATCGGAAGAATTCTGAGGAAACACAACATACAAACAATACACAAGCCACAAACAACTATAGGTAAACTACTCGGAAACCCAAAAGATAAAATCAAACTGGAAAACCACGGAGTGTACAGTATTCCGTGCCAGGACTATGAAAAGTTGTACGTAGGGCAAACTAACAGGCGAATATCAGCAAGAGTGGAAGAGCATAAACTCAGCATCAGAAATAAACAAACAACCTCAGCTTTATTCCTACATCATCAGGAAACCGACCATAAAATAAATTTCGATGGGTGTAGGGAGATTGCCAATATAGAACATTATAAGACCAGAATAATCCGAGAAGCCATAGAAATTCAAAAACAAGGTGATTTGAATAAAAGGGACGAATCATTAAAACTACCACCAGTGTGGAAGACAATAATCGACAAATCTAAAATCGCAAAAACTCAAGCGCAATTAGCGCAACAACAACAGCACCATCCGGAAAACATAAATAACGACCAACGCCTGCGCAGATATAACCTTCGGCCACGAGTGGGGGTATAAAAGGAAGCGTCGCAGTCACCAACACTTCAGTCTCTATTCGGACGCGAGAAAGAAAGCTTCGAAAATGCCAAATGTGATTTTGGCGAAACGTCAGGAAAACTGTTCTTTTCAGAACGACAGTAGTGAACGGATGTACACCCGGAATGAAAACATATATATATATATATATATATATATATATATATATATATATATATATATATTGTAACAAAACTGCATAACGGACATTTCGAATACACCGTGTATAGAAAACTAACACATACAGACAGATATTTAAATGCAAAATCACATCATCACCCAGCACAAATTCAAGCTGTGGCAAATACTCTAATATCCAGATCTGTGCGATTAACTGAAACACAGACGAGACAAAACGAACTTAAGGTAATATCTAGTGCTTTAAAGAAAAATGGCTACACAAATCGCACCATAGAGAAAGCTATTAATGCACAGGTTTCCCGAACAACGAACAACAAAAATTATGAACCGGGAATGCAACGAGTAGTCCTGCCATATGTAAAAGGCACAACAGACAGAATCAGAAGAATTCTTAGGAAACACAACATACAAACAATACACAAGCCACAAACAACTATAGGTAAATAATTTGCCCTCGTGTATTGTAATTTTGTTTGCATTGTAATTTATGTGTTACAATTGAATTGAAGTCAGTCATAGACCACCTTGCAAGTTTATTAGTTACAACTTTTTTATTTTGTTGTTGACTCTTGCAAAAAAAAAAACAAAACCGTTTAGAACAACCACTCGTGTTTAGTTAGTTATAGTAAGACCTTCATATAAAGATAATTCTCACTAGGTGATTGACCAACTTAAAGATTTAACAAATTTTCGAGCTTGTCTGTAAATCGTGTTGGTTGATTTAAACACACGTATTCACCGAATCACTCGGTATATATAAATTGGAAACTTTGAAAGCATTGTCATGCCACTTTATCAAATTGATATTTTGATAATTTTCGAAAAGAAAGTCCAAAAGCCATAATAAGTTCACAAGAGATTTTAATGCAAGCATAATTTGTGAAGATATTCACAAATTTCGTTCCAAGCCTTTACTGTTTTTAAAGATGGTCCGGAAATAAATAAAATATCCAAAAACAACACCCTGTAGCATACCCTAATTACAAAGTAAGACGTTCCCCGGAACAATTTTCAAGACAAGAATCAAGCTTCAAAAACGAGTTCTCACTAGTATGTTAGTTGCGATGACCATATCGACTTATTTTCGTAGGATAGTCCTCAATTCTAAAATATGCCTAAATGTATTTTTTTAGGCATAAAGAAATAAAAAACAACATCTGAACTAAATACGAAGCAATTTAAAGGATCCTCTAAAAACATCTAGAAAGATACTAACAATTCTCTCAAAACTTTAATGAAGGGGATTTGCATGTAGTTTGTATTTTACGTTTAGATTTGTCTGCGACAAAAGTGGTTTAACTAAAATTTCTTTAGATACTTACAGCATTAAAATTAAAAAAAAATAGAAAACTGATTTAAATATATACACTTGATAGTTCAATTAATAAAATCTCTTACGAAGCTTCCATTTCCTAATAAGGAGAAAATGGGGTAATTATCTCACCGCACTGGCTGATTTTACTGTGACAAAACGTCCCAAACAGGAGAACAATAAAAGTTTATCTAAATGTTAGAACTGCATTAACAATGTTTGTAGAGGGTATCTGGTCATATTTTAAATGGGGTCTAAAAGTTTAACTAATAGATATCAAAAAATATAGTATACAATTTTTTTTTATTCTATTTTTTTATTTACTCTGAACTGTAATTTACAACAAATGGCAATTAGAAAGTAAAAAATCGGTAAAAATCCTTCCTTGTATAGTCATTTAATAACACATAGATATTATCTTTTCAAACATTTTTATAACTATAATTTAAAACAAATTCATTAAGTATTTTTATATTGAGCCATATCCGCCATTTTGTTACGTCATTTTGAATTTGTACCAGTTTATCCCTACATCAAATTCAATTGAATAAGATTTTTTTGCGTTAATGTTAAATAAAGTAATTGTCCGCCATCTTGAATTCGTACCACAACTTTACCAATTTATCTCTATATCACACTTAATGCTTGCATACATTTTGAAATTAATCTAATTAAAATGGTCCTGGTTTTGTAGGTATTAAACTATATAATAAGCTACCGAATTATCTGAAAGATATTGAAGGTTCAAATAATTTTATTTTAGAGCCGGCAAATTTTCTAAAATTATATTCTTTTGAAAGATGAATATGGTTCACTAGTCTACGATGTTCTTGGGACTGTGTTAATTGTATTTTTTTTTTGTTAGACAGCCTAACCTAATTTATATTTTGGTATTTGATGTAATATATTAATATTATTATCATCATCATTATTAATATTATTACTATTATATTGGCAATAACATTGTTTTTAAATATAATTGGGTGTTCGTGCACATTTGGTTTGTCTTTTTTATATGTAAAAAGCCTTTTTAAGTACATTGATTTTAGAACCATGTATCTTTCTTCCTGTTTACTGACGAGTAGCATTAATGATGACCTGAGTTAGTCGAAAAATATACACGTTATACAGACAGACCTTTTTGTTTCATTACTTTCGCACGTCTACACAACTTTTTAAGTTTTCAAAAGAACTAATATTTTGTTTTTAACAAATGATCGATCTGAAGGAATTATTTGCAGTATTATCAAGGACCATTTTATACCGAAACTAACGTATTGCATACATTTTAAAAACAAGAATCTTGAGCCTATAATACTTAAAATTTTTCAAAAATGTTTCAAAAATTGACCTTCTACCCTTTATATCTATAATACGTTGTTGGAAGATATATTAAAAAAAAATTTACCACAAAACTTCTCATAGACATATTACTGAAAACTTAAGTTCGTTTAAAAAGGGTTATTATTGACCAAATTTAGATAATGACGTAAAGACTTTATGTCAATCTTTGCGAAACATCAAAAATCTAAATATGAAGGACACCTTAATAAACTCGTGGTCAAACCTACAATTATAAGTTATGAACCACTTAATCACATTTACATCGATACGTTTAAAATTCATAACACTTATTTATTAACTGAAATAAATGGTTTTCCAAAAGTATGCAAGCCTACCCTTTTAACATTCATGACTATTTAGGAACGTATGTGTGTGCTTGATTAGCTATATATCCAATACATTCCTTTTTTATATGAACTGTGAGAGTTTATTGAAACACTGTTAAAACGAAATAAAATAAGTCTATTGAACTAGAACAACAAAATTCACATCCGACTTCTTGCAAGTCCAAAAACAGAGTCCTCCTCTAATATTAATACAAATCTCAAGAAACATAAAGTTCCACCCCCTATGCCAAAATTCCTCGCTTTGATTGGTCCTATTCGTTGGCAAAAGGGGTTTTTTTCTATCTTCGTAAACTTTCCCATGGTCAAAATAAAACATTCATTACAGATAGTAAAATGGGAATTTGGAGAAAGCTTTACTAAGAAGGGTCGTTTCGGTATTTTCCTATCATAAACCCTAAATGCAATAAACAGTTTACTATCGGTGATGGTTCCTACTATCGAAAGTGCAACAAACAAAATCGTACAAAGAAGTGTTGTAAAAATAAAAATTAACGGATAGCATAAAAGAACCTTAAAACTAAATTAGACTCTAAATGCCGATGGAAATTCCCACAATTATGTACAGAAAACTAAGTAACTACAAATTGTTACATTTCTCAATAGCAATAGATAATTAGCCTAGATTAAAAAAGTAAATGTAAAAATAAAATAAATATGCACAGTATGTTATGCAGTAACAATGAAAAGAAAAACAAATATATACAGTGTGATATGCGCAAATTTTAACTTTGGCAGACAAATGTGGGAGACATTCAGTCGCCACAACACCCCCCTGCCAGTGATTGAGATTCACGACAATCCAGCCTGGAAGCGGTTGGGAAACCGGACATGTCTGCCCGATCTGGTCTGTCGCTCTGGTGACCTGCTGATGGGGTCTGATGCGGGATCATGGTTCCCATCTGGTGGCTGGTGTGCTTCTTCTTCTCGTTGCGAGACACATCTGGTTCTGGTAATTTCTGCGGGTTGCAGAGTGACTTGATCGTTTCTAGGGATTCCTGCTGGGTGAATGACGTATTCCGTCTCCATATCTTGTGACAGTGGCATGTCCTCTGGGTCCTTATTCAAGATATACGCTGGCTTGAGTCGATCGATACTGACGGTGGCGTGGCGTCCCCTTATGTCAACGACGAACGCCTTAATCTCCCGGCTAACGACGCGGTACGGGCCATCGTAAGGATCTTCTGAGCGTTATGGCGAACAAAATCATGAGTGGCTGTTTGAAGATCTTTAAAAATAAACGTTTTTCTCTTTGCATCGTGGTTAGATCCATTGGTGGGGCGTAGCTTAAGAAAATGTGCTTAGTTCAGTGGCGAAGTTGCTGGAGCCATCATGTTGGATATTCAGTGAGCGGGATGCCAAGAACTCTCCAGGCAGGCGAATGGGTTGGCCGTATATCATCTCTGCAGCTGTAGCGTCGAGGTCCTCTTTCCAAGCCATTCGGATACCGAACAAAACTGTGGGTAGGCTCTCGGTCCAGCGGGACTTATGACATCGAAGGGAAGCCTTAAGTTGGCGATGAAACCTTTTGATCAAGCCATTAGCTGCGGGGTGGTATGCCGTTGTAGTTGTAGTGGAACGCCAAACCTGCACACCCAGTTGTCATAAAAGGCTCGTGCAATGGTGGTTGCTTCCTGATCTTTCAGTGGTATTACTTCAGGCCACCTGGAAAATCTGTCTATCATGGTCAGACAATATCTGTATCCCTCAGATAACGGCATTATCACTATGTCAAGGAGAACATGCTCAAAACGGCTAGAGGGCGGTGCAAACGTTCCGACTGGACTAATGACATGACGCCAGACCTTCGAACGCTGGCATTCAGGACAGGATTGGGCCCACTTCCTGCAGTCACTCTTCATAGATGGCCAAACATAGCGCTGAGTTGCTAGTTTCACTGTGGCTCTGACGCCGGGGTGGCTTAGTTGGTGTATGCTGTCAAAAACTGGTTTCCTGAATGGCTTCGTAATAAATGGTCTATAGCTATTGAAGTTGACATATCGCACCAGATTGTGTTGTTAGTAAAAGGAATTTGGAGTTGTCTCATTTTCAAGACCGAATCGTCTTGACAAAATCTGGTCATGAACTTCATCAATCCTAGATAAGGCATCTGCAATCACATTATCGCTCCCTGCTATATGCCGAAAGTCTGTCGTGAATTGACCGATAAAATCCAGGTACCGGAACTGTCGAGGTGATACTTGGCTTTTCTTATGACGAAATGCATATATCAGTGGTTTATGGTCCGTGAAAATACTAAAGTTTCTTGCCTCCACCATGTGTCTGAAATATTTGACGGATAGGTATGCGGCTAGTAGCTCACGGTCATAAGCGCCATTTTTGCACTCTGTAGGACTGAGCTTCTTGGAGAAAAAGCTAAGTGGTTGCCACTGATCATTTACCCACTGCTGCAAGGCAGCGCCAATGGCAGAGTCTGAAGCGTCACAGAATATAGCAAGGGGTGCGTTGACATTTGGGTGTGACAACAAGGTAGCCTGGGCTAGTGCTTGCTTGCTGGCTTCGAACGAGGCTAGACCTTCTGTGGTCCAGTGTAACGGGGATCTTCCTTTGATTTTTTTCTTGAGGAGTGTGTTCAGTGATGCTTGAATCTCGGCTGCTTTGGGTATGAATCTCCGGTAGAAATTCACCATACCCAGGAAGCGACGAAGTTGCTTGGCCGTTTCAGGTTTTGGGTAGGCCAGAAGAGTTTCAACCTTTTCTGGCAGTGGTTGGGTGCCTGCGTTTGAGACGCAATATCCTAGGAATTTGACTTGGGACTGGCCAAAAACACATTTACTTGGGTTAGTGACGATGCCGTATTGCTGAAGTCGCTGAAACAGTGTTTCCATGTGGCGGAGGTGTTCTTCGGGCGTCGTTGAGGCAACAAGGATGTCGTCTAGGTACACATAACAATAGTCCAACCCTCGAGTAACTTCATCCATGAAACGCTGAGAAGTTTGTGCTGCGTTTCGAAGTCCAAACGTCATAAATGGAAATTCGAACAATCCGAATTGCGTGGTGCTGGCTGTTTTCGCGATGTCCTCCTCAGCTACTGGGAGTTGGTTGAACGCACGGATTAAGTCGATGATTGAAAAAATCGAATATCCTTGGAGCTCTTGTGCGAAATCCTGGATATGGCGGACGCCATATTGGTCAGGACAGATTCTGCTATTCAGAGCTCTATAATCCCCACAGGGCCTCCATTCGCCGTTGTTTTTTGGTACTAGGTGCAACGGCGAGGACCAAGGACTTTTAGATGGCCTGGCAAGTCCGAGTTTCACCATGGTGTCGAATTCCTTCCTTGCTGTTTTTAGTTTGTCCGGAGCTAGGCGACGTGGTTTCTGGGCGACAGGCGGACCAGGCGTGGTAATAATATGATTCTGAGTTTTGTGTTTAATGTGTTTGGGAGCACCGTTTGGTCTGGTAATTCCCGGGAACCTTTCCAGAAGGACATGGAAAGGGGATGCACCATTAATTACTTTGACGGTCGGAGCGGTCCATTCCAAAACCTCATCACGTGATGCCAGTTGTGTTGTGGAGTCCAAGAGTTTGCCTTGCTGCAGATCCGGGAGCAGTCCATAGTGTGCGAGGAAGTCTGCTCCTAGGATAGGTTGAGATACGTCAGCTATGATGAATCTCCATGGAAAATCTGGGCGGAGTCCTAGGTTGAGGGTACGCGCTACTATTCCGTATGTGGTTATAGACGAACCATTGGCAGCTGAAAGTGCGTAAGTTGATTTGGCACCATCCACTCGGAGTCTCGGGATTACGCTTAGATCGGCATAGATGTCGATGAGAAATCGAAGTCCGGTTTCACGATCGTAGATAAATAGGCGGGGTGATTTATTAAGGCAGGTGTAATTTGCCGCCATCAGTGACTGCCCGGTTGGTTTTCCTGGTTCCATGAACAGGGCATAGTGCATTTCTGGGCTTCCTGCTTGTAGCGCCAGTGGTACCAGCATAATCCGGCTGGGCGCGCTTCCCTAGGTGTAGATGGCGAGCGATGCCGCGACTGGGATCGGGATCGAAAATGCGTGCGGGAATTTCGCATTCCTCTTGAAGCATACACGTCCTGCTTGACACTAGCTAGCTCTAACTTAACCTCTGAAAGTTGCTGTATTAGTTGTTGCATGAGGAAATCGAGAATCTGGTATTCTTGCGAATGCTTAGGGGTGATTGCCGCTACGGAAGGGCTCACAGGCAGAGCAGTAAATATATTGTCAGCCAAGTCTGCAGTTTCACTTAGTGTTTGACGTGATTGCGTAGCTAGTATAGGTTGTAGATTGGCTGGTAAGCGTCTTACCCAAATACTCCTCACTAATGTCTCCGGGACTACTGATCCTGCTAGTGCATGCAGTCTTCGAAGGAATTGGGAAGGTTTTTCGTCACCCATAGCTTCGTTTTCTAGCAGTTGCCTGATCTTCTGTTCTTGGCTCGCACTTAACCGCTTTATGAGTTGTTCTTTTAGCTCGGAATAGGAATTAGAATCTAATGGTTTCGTCACAATGTCGCGCACTTCGCTGATATATCGCGGCGGAAGTTTCGCGAGAAAACAGAGTCCTCCTCTAATATTAATACAAATCTCAAGAAACAAAGTTCCACCCCCTGTGCCAAAATTCCTCACTTTGATTGGTCCTATTCGTTGGCAAAAGGGATTTTTTTCTATCTTCGTAAACTTTCCCATGGTCAAAATAAAACATTCATTACAGATAGTAAAATGGGAATTTGGAGAAAGCTTTACTAAGAAGGGTCGTTTCGGTATTTTCGTATCATAAACCTTAAATGCAATAAACAGTTTACTATCGGTGATGGTTCCTACTATCGAACGTGCAACAACATATTTTAAAATCGTACAAAGAAGTGTTGTAAAAATAAAAATTAACGGATAGCATAAAAGAACCTTAAAACTAAATTAGACTCTAAATGCCGATGGAAATTCCCACAATTATGTACAGAAAACTAAGTACCCACAAATTGTTACATTTCTCAATAGCAATAGATAATTAGCCTAGATTAAAAAAGTAAATGTAAAAATAAAATAAATATGTACAGTATGTTATGCAGTAACAATGAAAAGAAAAACAAATATATACAGTGTGATATGCGCAAATTTTAACTTTGGCAGACAAATGTGGGAGACATTCAGTCGCCACAAGTACAAAGATTGCAGGTATACACTGAATTTATTTGAATTATTATGGTATATCTAGAAAAATATCATCTGATAACGGAACCGCATTTAGAAACGAAATCATACAAAATCTATGTAGTAACAATTATTACTCTAAAAAACGAAAGAAAAATAACGCTAACATCATTCAATTAATGAAGTACGTAAGTCTTTTTTAAATTATTAAAGATAAACTCGAATTTCTCAATTCTTTAGAATTAACAGAAAACCAAAAACTTACTAATTATTTATTGTTTCTAATATTTTTAAAAATAGAAAAATTCATAAAAAAATCTTCTTATCTTAATTTCTCTAGTTTCTCAGGCTTATGTAATAAAATCCCAACACACCCTTTTATATCATATTAATATAACTAATATAGAAAATTGTTTAGATCAATTAGAAATTGTCCTGTGAACAAAACTGTAAATAATTACGTACATTAAAATTTTATGTTTATGAATCAACAGACAGTAAATCAAACATTTGACCTTTTAAAATTATTACATAAAAATACTTATTTGTTTCACAAACAAAATATTCGTAACAAAAGAGGCTTAACTAAGGCCGTAGGCCAAATTAACAAAATTATTTTCGGAACTTTAGACTGGGATGACGAAGAACGCTTCGGGTCATATCAAAAAGCGATTATGGAAAACCAACAAACAATGCAAGATAAAATCAAAAATTAATAAACAATCTTAACAAGTGATAAATACTTATAGTATGCAAATAACTAACATATTAGAAAACTAAAAGTTAATAAACTGCAAGCATTAGAGAACAAAACACTTGATATTTCCTATGCTTTTTATTTATCCCTAATCCTAGACAGTGTAAATGATCAATACAATAAACTCAATCACTTAATCAGTAAAATAGAAAGTGCAATTTCTTTCGCTCGAATAAATATTAATGCATAACTTTTTTTTAAACTCTAATCAGTTTAATGAGGTAATATTTAATATAATTTAGTTAGAGGAACAAATTAATTACTGCCAATTTTTAAATGCTCAAGTTGTTATAAAAAATGTCGTAATAGTATTTTCAATACCCATACCAATTGTAAATCCAGTCCATTTTATGTTGTATAAAATTTATGTTTACCAGTCGTTAACCAAATAATAATTTTACCTAAACCCCTTATGTTATTTACGGAAAACACACACTAGTCAACAAATCTACCTTGCCCAAAGATAGAAGGCATCTATGTTTGCCAACAAGAAATGTTTTATGTTAACCAAAGAATTATGCGTAACAAGATTGTTAATAACAGCAGTATGTCGATCCACTACAATTCACTACAAACAAACTAGCATCAAAAAAATGCGTGGAGAATAGATACTATATGTATTTTTTCTAAAGAGGCATTAGTTAAAACAAGTTATCGACGTAATAACATAATAAAAATCGACAGTGTTATTGAAAAACCTGACTGACCACTGGCAATCAATAGAAACCTTTACGAGAAAGAAAAGAAACAGAATTCAAATATATATTACAAATTTCCGAAATCCAAATGCCGAAACATAAAGATGAGTGGCCGCATACGGAATTGCCTCAAAATAAAATAAAATTACAAAGAAATTAAAAATGCCCAATTTGCAAACAAAAATGCGACATTCTCCAATTTACACAACATACCAAACTTTTTTTAAACGTTTCCAATTACAACATTCACTACACTACTTTTCACAATTATAATTTTCCTTTATTGGAAATTTGGGGAAAATATACTAAAAAGGAAAAGCTCCCAAAGAAGATAGAAACGGAGAAAATTCACAAAATTCGTTAACCTGCATTTTCTGAACCTGGGGATGGAGGAGTTATATGCCTCCCGAAGGCTTTGTCTACATCCTAATGGCAAGTTAATGGACTATTTTGTTTAGATAATAATTAATATTTAAGGTTGTTTGTAAACTTCGCCCTTCACTTAATAAAGTACTAGATTTAACATTTATTTAAAAATATGAAATTTTTTTAAATGACCCTTTAATCCTAGCGATATATGACTTAAATTGTAAACAGTACACATATCAATAATTCTAAATACTTCCAAATAATATATTTAATGGTAAAAAATTTGAGTAAAAATTACAAATCAGCCATTGTGCATCGACTGGTAGAAAATGGTATAGCATTGCCATTTTCTTAGATGACACGACAATCTCGCATCGGCGATCTTGTTCATTTATTATTTCCGAACGAATTATATATGTGTACTTTCTTCCTCAAAAAAAATAGTCACCGTAATAGCAGGGCGATATTAATCATTGATGGTTTCAGTATTTTGTATCTTATAAGAAGACATTTTTTGAACATAAAATATTATTTTCTACCTATAAGATGGTTTACCTTTTTACTCGAAAATCCCGAAAGGCTTTAAACTAAATTGATCCTACCAAGAGGTCAAACTCTCAAACCTACCAAAGGATGAGCAATTCCCCGTACGAGCCCTTTATATAGTCCCGCTCTCGATTAAATATGCAGTTTGTTACTACTGTGCTCCTAAAATGATTCAAATCCTTCCTTGTTATTTTACCTTGGTCTGAGACCCACTTGGGAATTTTTCGTCTATTGCAGTACATTCTTTTTGACTCTAAAGGGTATTATTTAACTGGGCTCGAAATATTTAGGTTTATTACAGAAGGAAGTTCTACTCCCATGTAACTGTTTTTTTCTTATTGAAAAGAGAATTCTAGTTAATAGAGAGAGATTTAAGTAAATTTAAAACCCTGTTACAAAAAAAATATATTTTTCAAACATAATACTCACATTTTAATAACAAAATTGATGGTGTGTGCAAATAACGTTAATAAGTAGGGATGGGCGATAATAGATTTTACCTATAGATAGCCGATAGATAAAACAATCGATAAATTTAAGTTATCTGTAATTATTGCTACCTATCGCTAGTTGCTTAAGGAGGCTGACGTCCTGCAAAATAAATCAAAAAGCAAAAAAAAGTCCTAACCTTCGTTAATATGTAACCCATTTAATAACTATCGATGTTATTGGATATCTATCCGTAATATTGGCTACCTATCAGTACTGATGGGATGACTATCGATATGTTCGGAATTGCAGGATATATTCCAAACAGGGATCATGTTATGCTTGATTGATGCTGATGATTGGTGCGTGTGATGAAAACCGTCACCCGTATCTCTATTGAAGTTTTTTGTACGTTTAAAAATTTCAACAGATTCTCTAATTTTTCGTTTATAGAATTCTGAAACCGTCGATAGATCCTTAGTTTCTTTTAAATTTTTAATATGGCCAGGTCTTCAGCTACAAAAGATTGAACACTTCGTTTATTTTTAATTCACCGTTCATGTTCCGTAAGTCTAGTGAATATTGAGCGTTCTGTTTTTCACACATTCGCTTCTCCACACGAGCAAGTAATTTTATATACTCCGGTAGAATATCTCTCGCTGAGGTAATCGTCCTATTTTCTCTGTAGTACCATGTATGTAGGGAAGAACAACAATACCTAACGAAGGCTCCTTATCATTCTCCTTTCGCAGGTTTGCCATTCGCTCTTAGTGCTTCGGTCAGTTTCGATGTTTCCAATGTCCAATATCATCTACATATCTGAACCAGTGTGTTGGTGTTAGTGGAGATGATGTTCAAGACATATCCTCAAAGGCCTACATAAAGATATTCGCTACCAAAGGTGATAAAGGAGATCTTATAGCTGCCCCTGAAGTTTGTTCGTAAAAAGTTCCTTGAAAAATGAAATAAGTAGATATAAGATAAGCTTCCACTAAGTCTGTTAATTATCAAGATTATTATGGTCCAATATGTCTGGTCTAATGGAAACTAAATCATTAACAGGAACATTTAAATATAGTGATTCTACATCGAAACTGACCAAAAATTTTTGGGATCCAACTAGATTGTCTTAAATTTTTCCATAAAATTTATTTTTTCAATAAATGGACAAAGAAACTTGTGGGCGAGTCTATTGCACAGACGTTGGGTAGAAATGGTACACTGTTCTTGTCTATCTTGGGAAGACCCTAGTACCGAGGATCTTGGAGCTGCTTGGCTTTAATGATTTTTTCACCGCTGGTGGTAAATTGGATGCAATAATCAGATTGTCATGCGTTTTTCTATTCTATTTGTAGAGTCTGCCTGCATAGCCTTAAAGATGTTGTTGTGCAAAAGTTAAGGTCCTTTCTCATGTATTCCGATCTGTTCCTAACGACCGTGTCTTTATCTGCTGAAAGAACCAGAATGTCTGCGTTTTCATTTAAGGTCTTTGTCGCTGTTAATCATTATCACAATATTAAATTCACAATGGAAGTTCAATATAATGAAACGATTCTGTTTCTGGGTGTATTTGTTGAAAGGGAGGCTATTCTATTTATAAAAAACCGACGCATACAAATATATACTTAAATGTAAATTCCCACCACCATCCAGCACCAAAGAAATCGGTTATCAACTCACTAGCATTTCGAGTTATTTCTATTTCTGATCAACATTTCAATCAACGTTCTCTAACATAAAAACATAGTAGAAAGTAACCGAAACTCTGAGAGAGAATGGCTATTGCACTGAAGATATTACGCATTCAGTTAAAAGAGAAAGGCGAATGATAATGATCCACCGTTAGGTAGTGTTATTCTTACTTACATACATGGCACTACAGGCAAAATGAATTGATTACCTTCTATTCTTACCTAGATTCTATAAACGAAAAATTAGGGAATCTATTGAAATATTTAAACACACAAAAAACCTCAATAATAATACTTCTTACGGTCTACATCACACTTGGAAACCGATCTTTACACAGTGTCACGGTATCCAAAACGTAGCATATGAGACCCATACTATTATACACTGTTGGAAAGAAGATCCTTATATATCCTTTATACATGAAATTATTATAATTTAAATTAATTCAAATCAAAAGAAGTAACATTCGTATTTATTTGCATGTCATACAGCTTCTGAGATAAGGTAATATGTCATCTTACGTACGACAACCTGCACTCGGTCAATAGACGTATTTGGTCAGGCCAGCTAACGTTAATTTCGATAATTTCTTTACTGACTCAGATATTGTGCCAGCTATATAGCTAATCATAGATATAATAACAGGGAGATGGAAGCGTTTTGAATTGAACGCAATCATACATTGTCAAAATTATGACTGAGTTAGTCAATGGTATTATCTTGATTTGTCCTGTCAACTATCTTACATAGAACAAAATCATAGACATAATAAACGCCTATGAACACAATTTATACTTGCAAATAATATTATAATTAATTTTAAGGTGGTTCTAATACTGTAATTATAACTTCTGTAATATTTCATCAACTATATATAATTATTATCGAGAAATAATTATCGAAATAACCCAATTTTTATTATTAATTATTATTACTTAAAAACCGACAACATCGCCACATTTTTGTCAAACGCAGAGTTCACGGGTTTACAACAATTAGTAAAAGAGTAAATCGAATAAAGCGGTCTTGGTTTGAATCACAGCATTGGTTTTCGGCGATTTTTGTGACAGTGTAGGAAAATTTGAACTATTTAACCACGCACTTACTTGCAGTCATGTCTATTTACTTTAATCAGTACATCAAAATATACACGATTTTATTAAAGAAACATCACAAGTTGTTGGGTCTCCGTGTTATGTCTATGCAGTAATCAAACTCTACTTCTTAATTCAAACTATAGGTTGAGCGTTATTTTCGAAAAAAATAGGCATGGTGTAGCATATCGCTTAGAAGGATTCTTTCGTCTCAAGCCAAGTCAAGGCGATTCTAAATTAAATTTATTTTAATGTAGGCTAAATATAGTAAAAATGTTAATTCTAAGGATCTGGTATTTTTTGATTCAACTAAAGAGGTCAAGACCTTTAAATGATGAAATTATTTAACATTAGCATTTTGTTGAAAATATAATCCCTCTAACTGTTTATATTCAAAAACTCCACATTTTAATTAAAATATTTTCTTCACTGAAGAATGCCTTAATATGTAATTATTTTATTATTTTCGTTCTTAAAGGAAATTCGTGACGTAAAATGAACGTACAATGTCATATCCATCTGTTCTGATTTGATTACAGTAGCGGAAGAAATATTTGAAGTTTTAAACGAAAGGCAGACGAATTCGCTAAAAGAGATTCAGGTAAATGATTACATTTATTTTTGTAATTGCTATTAGTTATTTCGAAATAACAAGTAGATGGGAGAATTGGCAGGAACTTTTGAAAATAAATTAGATATATTTTATTTTATAGCTATAAAATGTTATGATTTTGTTTTAGAAGCTACATTTATTTAACTCTTTTTTTTAAATAACTGGTTTTCATTTAAATAGTGGAACTACTTTTTCTTCGTTATTTTTATATTATTTTTATTTTTTTAGTAACAAATATGTTTTTAAATTTGCAAGTTTCGCATTCTAAGGTTTCTTAAAATTCCCTTATTTTAATCCATATATTAATAATAACTGTGGTGCTATTTTACTGGGAAGTAATAATAATAAGATGATTTCCATTAATAAAAAAATTGCCGATAAAAATAAAAATAACAAAAAAAACGAATAACAAAGAAAAGTTAAAAAATTAAAAATACTTAAAAAAAACTCGAATAAATTAAATAAAGTAAACAAAATCGGTAAATTGGACGGGACTTCACTTGTTTAAATCCTTAGTTCGGAATAGTTATTTTTTAATATGTACTGGGTGTGTTATATTTAAAAAAGGGTCTATCAACTTCATTTTTATGATATTGATATTAAGTAAGAATATTCTTTCTCAGTCTAAGAAATCGCCTTTTATAGTAGGGTTTTTTACCAATTTCCTCAGCTGTCTTTAATGTTAAGGGTAAAAAACTTGGTATATTTAAAATCAGTGAGAAGAGATCCGTTTAGTAAAAAAGTACTATACACAGTTATTATTTATAAAAAATATGATCCAGACCATGAAAAATTTGTATTTATTACTTTTAGGTATTTTTAAAAGTTAGGCTTAGAAACCCCGTTTTAAATATAACCAAACACCCGACACATATGCAATTTAAGGATTCACTCCGATGGAAGTTATTCCTCGGTAGTAATATTGCCCATTTCATATTAAATATCCACAAAATTTTTTGGAAAATAGAGCAAAAATATTAAACCACGGTGTAATTTATTTCAATTGCTTCTAGCACTTCTGTAATTTATAGCCAAAGTCTAAAAACTCTCAGGTACAGACAAATCAATAATACTGTCGCTGTTTCAGGCATCTGATTTTATTCCTCAATGGGATAAATTTAGTTTTCTCAATTTATGTAGCAGCGTGTTATGGTCAGTTGGTCAATGACCCATAACATAAGATATTGGTTTAATTTGAAACAAAAAAGGTTTTAAATACTTAAGTCAGTTTTTCGTTTCTGTAATGTCAAGTATCAATTAATTACATGTTTTTGGTCAATTAAAAATACTTATTACTTTTACTACTTTACTTAGTTGCTTATTATTCACGGGCTACAACCAATCACGTTATTCCAAATTCCTTCTTTACGCTGACTTGGACCAGTTTCCATCTTCGCTTTCTTTAAAACGGCAAATGAATTTTCGAACAGTACAAATGATGATATGGTGCTATTTTTGAATACACCTTACCTGGCTAGACTTTTTGGGAAACAGCTAGGAGAGTTTCTGGCTTTCCTAAAGACAGATGACTTATATCGGTCACAATATAAATTTTTTAATTAATAATACATTTTAGAAAGCAAAAGTCAAGTAGTTTTCAAGGTCGAAGCTAGTAGTTTATATAATTTTTCTCATAAGAAATATTTGGTGCACCATGACCATCAATTGAAACACAGGTGACAGTGGTTTCGCAAGCATCGCAAAACTGTTGAGAATGGACTTCTGTCCACCAAATCAAAAAAAAATTAAATGGTGTAAAAAAGTTTCATGAACTGACGCGCCAAGAAAAGTACTAGTTTCTTTACCGAAAACGTGTTGATCGTCTATTTTCTAGAGTTAGCAGAAAAGTATAAGGCAAATTATTCAATGCTTAAAAGTAGGTATCTTAGCCTTTAAAACTCTTTCGGGCATATAGGTTTAAAATTTAACCCGCCAATTTTTACCATCTGTAACATACCAAGATAGGAATTTTTTGTGTATTGATGCAATTTAGTGAATTGCTGCTTGCATTGCTGGTTAATATGTTAGTATATAATATGTAGACAAAGCCTATGTGAAGCTATGGTCACCTAAATATATGTATATGTAAAAATTTAACCGCTAGACACTACTAGGTGTTTTTTATTTCCCTAGAATATAAATCGGCCTCTGCCGTTAGAGGACATGTCACAAACTGAACTTTGGGTCCTAATTAAATCGGATAAAGAAACGGTATGACCACTCATTCTTTCTCATTTAGAATCCGACTGTGACGAGTGACGATGTAGGCTCTGACGGCGAGTCACCAGATTTTTCTCCGCAAAAAAAGGAACAAGAAGGTCTGAGGGAGTTATTCAGAGAAGATTTGAAAAAGGACAAAAAAGTAAAAAAATATCTTTGGTGGTAGGCTGCCAACTATCCTATTAACGGATGAATAAAAAAAAAGTCGTAGCTTTTGTATTACAATAATGTCTTAAATGATATTTTATCGCGGATATAAAAAATACCATATTTATATGATTTTTGTAATGCAATTGCTGTGATTAAAAAGAGGTCCATTCGGTTAAATTGCAAACTATGTACCGGACGCCCGGAAACATGCTTAAAAAAGGGCAAGTCCGGTAAAAAAGGACGTCTGGTAGCTTAAGCGTAACAGAATAAGATATAGATCAAGGGTTTTAAGCCCGTGGATATCGGGCCGCATGCCTTCCAATTTCTTGCGGCTCCCCGAGGCTAAAGAAAATATTGTATCGCGTCGCGCCTGCGAATGACAGTCCGTACAGTGACTTTACACGAGAACAGTGACGACAATAGTGGTTAACGTTTTGATTGGCTGGAGCCAATATCCGCCATTAATGGGCAAACATTTTATTGTTTACCATTGATCTTATGGGAATTTCGTCTAGTTTACTTCAATTTATTTGGAAATTTATAATATATGGTTACTTGATTTTTGCTTTAATCGAAAGCTAGTTATTTAGACTTTGTATTTTAACAATATTTATGTGGCTTGGGACCAGCTGTTTACAAAAATGATTTAGTAAGGCCTGTTTTTTAACAAATACTGTAAGGTATGTTTTATTATTGATTTCATAAGAATAAAATAAGGTTTAAGCTTGATAAAAATATAAATTTTAAACATTATAATAAATCCAAAAACGTAAAAAATCAGTTATATATGTCTATAGGCTATTTCCTCCAACAGGGGACCAATACAACAAATATAATATTGATTATGTCCATTAGAATTCTTTGGTTTTTAAACATTATTTAAACTTAATTTTTACTTGTTTTTAGGGCTTTTATATATTTGTAAGTTAAAGTAAAACACTTAAAACTCCATCTCTCACCACTGTGTTTAGTGTCTGTGCTTTGAATTTTAATTTTTGTTTTAAATTTATTAATTACATTTTATGGTAACTTTGGCTCTTTAGGTCATGCAAAGACGAATGAATATGTTTATGTTTAACTAGACCTCACAAACAAGGGTTCTTCTACCATACCGTACCTACTTAGAGAGTTTATTCGGATCATTTTATACCAAATTATTTTGAAATAGAACATGAAGTATTAAGTAAGTAGTTAATTAAACTACATGTACCTGTATGTTTTAATACTTACAATTACATGTGTACTCTTTGGTTCTGGCTCATGCAATTTACATAAAATTATGTAAACATATATCAGTTATGTGATTTGTAAAATGAAAATTGTTATTCATTGTTGTTAAATAAATTGCAAAAGTTACAAGCAATATCAAAGTAAGTTTTCTTCAATTTTTACCTGGGTATATATAAAATCTGGAAAATTTTGCTGTTATGAACTCGCTACTAAATTATGAATCTTGGTGGTAAAGTTGTGTAACAGAACATACTGATTATGTGATGTTGCAATAAATTGTTAGTCTAATTTTTGATTAAATATGATATACCGTGGGCTAACAAGCAAAAAGTACTAGGTCAACTGTGTTCACATTTGACTTAGTGCTCTTTACTTGTAAGCCAATATATGAAAATCGGTCTTTCAATACCTAATTTTTTTTATCAAGTTCATATAATATTTGACCGATAAATGTGAGTTATTGCATGCCCAATAAACAAGGCATTTTTGTTTTGCTCGAGTTTCATTTCTTTTCCAGGCTTTGAATTTTTCGTAAGGCATATTACAATTTGAATATATTTTTTAGTTTGATGGTTCATTTGATACTGCCAATTTAGTAACGGAAATATCTGAATATTACAAGCAGAACACAGAAAAACTAGTTATAACAGCTTTTTAATTATATCACAGAGGCCTCGCTTTTGGAATGTTTCTTCCTTGTGCGAACCAGATTTGGAAACAAATGAATAATTTATAGAAATTATGAATTGGCGTCAATTTTACGATTATTAATAAAATGAAGACTTGTCAAAGTATATAAGTAAATTGTTTTTAAATATTACACTGTTAATTTTATTTCCTCAGTTCCCAAATAAATAACATTTCATAAATGTTTTTTTCATAGGTCCTCGTGTTTGTTTTGAAGGTACGTGAATTACACTTTCATGAAGGCTTTAACAATAAAATGCTATTTGTCATATCTTTTATTTAGGTATACATAATGCCTACATCATTTTTTAAGAATGCTTTGTAGTAATAAAGTTACTAATAGGAAACTTGTAATACATTTTCATTTAAATATACTTAATAGTTACCTAAATGGTGAAACTTTCGAACATAAGAATTAAAGTGAGTTGGTTTCAAAGAGCTGTCTGGAAAATAATTGTTTTATAAAAAAGATTTATCCTTATACTATTTAGGTAACCCCTAACTGGAATGGTCACATTTAAACAGTATGGCAGGGGCAATTCTGAACTTTGTAATTTTTTTTCCAAAGAAAGCAATAAAAGGTAAAAATACTGGCTCATAATATGTATGTTTTTTTCTAAATAATTACTTTGGGTGATATTACAATTATACAGGGTGAAAGGATATATGTATGTGGAAAATTTTCAATCTTAAAAGTGTATTTGAAAAAAAAACAAATTGGAGAAAGTTTTTTTTTTACTCGAGAACACAAAATATAAAAATAAACCTGAATTGTTGGCAAAAAATCCACTAAAATAAAAACCTTTGAGTTCATAAATAAGTGCACTGCTACCAAATGAAATCGTTCTGCTTATGAAAAATAGTAGGCAGATGGGTTGCAGATTCTCCAGTTTAAATGTGATTTACAGTTAAATTTTCTACAGAGTAAAAATTGACCCTGCCAGATCAGTTAACATTTAAAAAAACACTAATAAAGTCCTCGATATTATGTGGCAAAACAATTAACAAAAAAAACAGATTGTTTAAACTTATCTAATGACTTACTAGCATAATTAGCAATTAATTCAAAATGTTGGCATTAATTTCTCACATCTTGCTAATAAAAAATGGCTTTAATATCTACATTTTGTGAAGAAACTACTTGATAGTATTTTTGAAATACACTTTCCATTTCTATAAATCTCTGATGACTGGAACCGTCTTCTCGAAGCAGGCTTTTTAAATGGCATTGGCTTAGAAAAAAAAAATTGTGGGTATTACATTTTGCAAAAAGGTTCTGATAAAATTAATTAAACTAAATTGCCACATTTCATACCTCACATAATTGTGATGTGACCTTAGGAATCCAGTTATCCCTTTTGATTCTAATAACCCATTCTTTTCTACGACTAGGATCCTTAGGAAACACCCTCATAAGGAAGCCTTTTTTGGCAGAATTCGAAAATCCTACTGCAGCACCCGCCCGGCATAATTATCTGAAAAAAGATATGAAAAAATAGTAGGTAAAATTGTGAAACTTAACCATACGTTTGAAATCCTCGAAAGCTCTAATAATTTAATAGGCTCAGAGTGGACCGGAACGCATTGCAAGGACATTCCGGTTCATGAAAAAATTAAAAATTAATTCCTTCTTAACTCAATTTTTATGTTCTTGACTCTATTACTACTATAGTAGAATGGTTAAGTCCAAATATAAGCTTTTTTCATTTGAGCATTTGTATTTAATATAGTATGTTATTAAAAAAATGTTAATGAAGCCATGT
The DNA here is from genome assembly GCA_030620095.1 of Kuschelorhynchus macadamiae. Lineage (NCBI taxonomy): Eukaryota > Metazoa > Arthropoda > Insecta > Coleoptera > Curculionidae > Kuschelorhynchus > Kuschelorhynchus macadamiae. The sequence continues at coordinate 1,377,715 of JAUTXW010000961.1, read as the reverse complement.
AGGATTGTTTAAGAAAGATAATAAAAAATGCCTTATTTGCAAAGAATATACATTAATTTATCTACATAATTATCCCAATATTTCAGATACATAACATAACCCGAGAAGAAGTCGCTCTTCCTATGTATTGCAAAGAATATTTATATAGTATTTGCAGTTTACAGTTTTATAAATCAATTTAAGTCTATTGTATATTTTAGTTTCCTCTTTTTTGCCGAGGGAAATCTGGTAACTCTAATTTAATAACTTACTTCTAAATAAATATTTTCACAAGAGAGGCTTCCACAAACAGGGCTTATAAAAACAGTATTTTTTTAAAAATTTGCTTACCTAAATGTACAATAATTAATTGAGACTCAAACTTCATACACAGATGCACAACACTGGTAATTTAAAACTGAAGATATTCAGGCACAAACTATTTAAATACGCAAATCAAATATGCAATATCACCGTTTACACACATATAAACAACAAAGATTTAGCCCATTAAAGGCGGATGGGCGGAGCTTAGGCTCTATTGTCGCCCTAGAAATTATCACTACTAGAGGAACCTACTAGTCCAGTATCGTAGCTGCTCGAAATTTCGAGAGATTTATGTCAAAGTTGACGCGCTCGGCCTATGTAAAGCCGGCATCACACGGCAGCGGCCAGTTCTAATTTCAAGAGCGATTGAAGCGATACAGGCGAAAGAGTGCCAACTAGCAGTGAAGTTGCTACCTGTGCGACAAGTGATTATAGTGAGTTGAGTATAGTGTGTTTTGACGCTGTAAGGCGGATACTCTATTGTGGTGTGCAAGTTTAGTTTTGTCGTGGGCATTTTTATCGGAGAATTAAACTCATTTCTTCTACCTTGGCATTAAAAATTAGTGAAGAAAAGCGCATATTTCAAGAAAAGTGGACTGAGTTGTAATTGTTCGTTAGTGTTAATCAAAAACCTCTCTGTCTGGTGTGTCAGGAATTCCTTTCAGCCTTGAAATAATACAACTTCAAAGGACAATTACGGCAAGATAAAGTGAGAGCTCTAAAAAGTCAGCTTCAACGACAGCAAGATAGTTTTCAAAAACAGAACATTCAGAAGCAAGCGTGAAGCTAAATTATCTCCGTAAAAATAGCTTTGAAATCAAAACCTTTTACTAATGGAGTTTAACAGAGGAATGTATGGAGGCCGCTGCTGAATTATTGTGCCCGTCTCAAAAAAAACTTTTTTCTAAAGTTAGTTTATCCGGTATTACTGTCGCCAGAAGAATCGAAGAGTTAGCGGCAGATTATGTTGCGCACGACGAAAGCACAGATTTAACCGATACCGATCAATTAGCTATGTTTATTCGCGATATTAATAATAATTTTGAAATCACTGAAGAGATGGCTGCCCTTTTTCCGATTAAATGAACTACAAAAGGGTGTGATATTTATAAGTGTTTGATGACAGTACTGAGGCGATATAATCTGGAATTAACAAACCTTTCTGCAGTTGTAACAGACGGTGCACCATCCATGGTAAAAAAAAATGAAGGGCTCGTGGGTTTGATGAAAAAACAGCAGAAAAAAATTCCTTTGATGCATTACCATTGTATCATTCATCAACAAAATCCGTGCAAAATCCACAAATATTGATTTGCAGTGTAATCCGGAACTGAAAGACAAGTTCGACATGGGTCTTCCTGATTTTAATTTAAAATATGTCTATCAAAACTCGTTTCCCGAAATCCGAAAACATGCCCAGAAAATGATGTCTCTGTTTGGGAGCAAATATGTGTGCGAGCAATTGTTTTCTCGTATGAAGAATGTGAAGCCTAAAACAAGGTGGAGAGCTACAGATGCACATCTGGAAGGAAGTTTGCGGGTTGCAACTACAAAAATAAAACCAAATATCGGCACACTTGTCAAAAATAAACAATGTCAAAAATCGCATTGATTGATTGAAATTATATATTTTTTATTTTACGGATTCGGTGGTAAAGTGAAGTGGACCTTCGAGCGATGTGAAATCGATTTTTGGTACTTGCACTAAAAAATGTTTAAGACCGTTGATTGATTAAAAATTGCCTAATATTCGAGAAAACGTCCGATGAACTCCGATGATACCAGGGGCGTGAGGTGAAATTTTAAGAAAGGGAAGCAATTTTTAGAAACTTACCTATTTGTAATGTAATTCGATTGTTCGCTCATTTTTTGCAAATTCGTCAATGACGTCATCATAAAAACGTCGATGCTCCGACATATTTTGGAGAAGTTTATTTTCGATGGACAACATTGAACATTTTTTATACGTTTAAGTGTTGAAAAATTGCGGTCTACTGATGAACTTGTGGCAGGTATTGTCAATACTAATTCACACAATTTCGACACTTTGGTGTAGGCATCTTCCAGCTCTTTGTCTTTTAAAAATTGCATTAGTTTCTTAGCGTTCCTTTTTGCGCTAATGTCATCAGTTTCGTAAATAACTTTTAGTTCAGATCGCAGTAACACTCGGTCGAAGAACTGGCCATAATGAAGAAGAAGAGATTTAAACGCATCTTCTGGAAAAGTTTTCCTTTAAATGCTTAAAAATTGCAGAGCTCGAGGAATTTAAAATTATTTAAACCGTTAAATCTATAGTTTATTTGTTGCTGAATTAGATCGATTATTTCATAAAAGAGGGGTCTGTATGATGTTTGAACATCTCCCACCTTGTCGCTTGGCTTGTGCCTCTGCATTTAACGTCATCGTTTTCTCCCAAAATAGGTCAAAGTCGTCTCTTTTTTAGCTTAACATGGACTTAAAATCATCCACATTTTTTAGGCAAAAAGCAATATCATTTGTATTAGTTTGTAATATATTAAAAACATTGTCCGAGAATGGAAATATTTCTGAAAATATGTTCAACAAATAATTAAAATTAAAACACAAGTCTTCCATTATAGTTCCACCTAGTAGGAGCTACTTGAGCAATCGTTTGTGGACAATGGAGTCCAAAGCTTTTGTACGTTTGGTTGACTTGGAAAAAAAGCAGCCATGTCACTTAAAGTAGCGAAAAATACTTTACACTCTTTAATATGATTGATTGACTGGGATAAAACTAAATTTAATTTATGAGCAAAACAATTGACAAACACAGCACTTGGGAAAGTTTCTAGAACTTTAGCTTGCAGACCCCCTAATTGTTCTGCCATTACTGCAGTTCCATCATAGCTTTGAGCAACTAATTTTTTCTGTCCATTAATTACTTTAATAACGTTATAAACTACGGTGTATAATGCATCTGCTGTACGATTTTCTGACACATTCTTAAAACCTAAAAATCGCTCTTGAATATTTCCGTCTGTTTTAAGGTAGCGTATTACTATAGATAATTGGCTAAAATTAGTGATATCAGTTGTTTCCTCCAGAACAATAGCAATGAACCACGCCTCGCCAATCTCCTGCTTAATTCTTTTTAGAATAATGGTTACAACAGCGGAAATTAAATCATTCTGGATTCGATTCGACGTTCCGCGAAAAACGCTAGACTGCTCTAAATGATTTTATAAGCAATCATCATATTTAGCCATTAAACTAAGTAAATCTTGAAACTATTTGAAGAAACCCTTGTTTCGTCATGACCTCTAAATCCCAATTCGTGCTGTCCGAGAAAACAAACAACATCGATAAGTCTTCTTAATATTTGCCTATTTGTATGACTCATTTCCAACTGTTTATTAAGGGCGTGTTCAATTCTGATTTTGCCGAAGACTTTTTCTTTTATGACGGCCTGCAAATGCGCTTTGGACATAATGTGTCTTTTTACAGCTTTATGGAAATTGTTTAAATCGGAAAAACCAGTTTTATTCCAGAGACCTTTTTCATTTTCAAAAAGTAAACATTGTCAACAAAATAATTTACTTATATTTTCACACACTGTTAGCCATTTAAATTGTTCGTATTGTTTTTCCGGATAAAAATGTCTAATATTTTTGTGGTTAAATTTTTCATAGGCGGTTTTGCCCTTCCTTTGGAAATTATTTGAAGCTTATCAGCGAAGTTTAATGTTGAAAATCCCTTTATTATTAAGACACACACCACACATTCACACACACTCTTCTTACTAAATTCTCCAACATTTTCAACGTTATTACCGACAGCCGAAGTTGACGGTATTTGCATATCCACGTCCGTATTATTGTCTTCCATATCGCACCATGCACGATGCGACGTATGTATCACACAACACACGGATAACCGTTCAAACAAAGAACCTACTCCAACGATAGCTTCCGCCCCCACTTAAAGCACGCGACTGAAATGCAAAAATTGCAAACAGCCGGTGGAAAGTTCAATAAACTCTGGCTCGATTCACAGGAAATCAAGCATACAGGACTTAGCTGCAGAGCAGCTGGCGACCCGCATAGGTTCTATTCGATGTTCTATTGTGGCTGGGTCGGAGTCAAAGCCGCATTTATTATGGGCTTGATAATTAAGATCATATTTTAGCATTTTTAATATAAACTAAATTAATGGTTTCCTATTTCAAAAATTACATTTTAGAAGATTTTTTGTAATTTTTTTTGGGGAAGCACTGCTTCCCTTGCTTCCATGGACTGCACGCCCCTGAATGATACTGATATCAAGTTTAATTGGGATTCGGAAGACGATATTCCATTAGCCGCAAAAGGCAAATATTATTGACAATAGAAATCTTATAGGGACAAAAACCCGTAAACGTGACCCTCCTGCTATTTGTGATGACACAGATTGCGCTGTTTCTGATTTTAAAAAAAAGTTGACTGATTCCACATCCTTTCAGCTGTTTCAGTTACTTATTTCTGATGAGCTGCTAGATCATAATGTCTATCATACTAATTTATAGGCAAATACCTAAGAAATGTTTTGTACATTACAATAATATACAAAAAACACTACTACACAAAATGTTAGGCAAACAAAACTTCTAAAAAAATAAAGCTTGGTGCACCAAAATATCTACCTATAAACAGAAAAGACTGATGAAATTAAAGTAGGATGGAAGAAACCAACCGCTTCAAATTATGCTAGATACACTGATACTGCACACCAACCAGTCGGAATTACAGGAAGAGGTTGAGCCAATTGCAGCACGACTAAAACTGAAGTCAGGACGGACTGGATGTGTACGTTTTGCAAAAACCCCGCGCTGTTTAGGAAAAGGACGTAACCATTTCCAGGAATATCATTATGTAAGTTTGACAAAATAATGTTTGTCTTTACCCTAATATTATTTTTTGGTTTCATAATATTGCAATGAAGCATACCAAGATAGTATGCATCCCATGCCGTTAAAAAAACTGAATTCAGAAAAAAATCATGCTGGAAAGGGTTCTGGCTATTTCAGTCCGAACACGTTTTACAAGCTCGTGCTCCACAGCTATTCCCTACGCAAAGCCGTCTGGTGTTGACCAAAGCTTCATAAAGGCAAATCGAATGCACGGTAATTTTATCTACCTTGGCACAAAATCTACTCGATAGTGCTATTCTTTACGGAATTTTTTGACAGTGCAATTCTTTATCCTAGCGTTGACAATTGAGGAAGCAATTCCAAAAGCAGATTCTGGCCCAGTAAAAGTAGCGTTACTTCCTCCCCGAGTTGATCCGCTCACTCATTACCTCCAATATCCTAATGGCTGAGCGCCTCATGCTAACCCTATTTTTTCACTCATAAAAGTAGACAGGGCCTTAATCGTCCCTTGACTGTCGCAGCATATGTATACAGTCCAGGATTTCCTTAGTCTCAGTCTGATATAAAATCGTATAATATCCAAGAGCAAAACTGATTTTTGCCATACTTCCAACAACATAACAAACCTCTAATTGATGGGCCAAAGAGATTGATAGTTAGAAAATTTGCAATAAGTATTTTACAAGAATTTATTAACAGGCTTGTTTTAGAAATTCCAGACCGCTGTGTTGAACTTTTACGAGTTATTGTTAACTCCTTATTAATATTCTTTTTGTTTTTAACTTTGATACTTCAAAGTACCAGTACCAAAAACTTGCCAATAATGGTGATCCTAGAATCCTAGAAAAAGATGCGTTAATAACTGAATTTCCGGTATAAGGTAAGCTATATAAAATTTGCTTAGAATTTGGATTTAGGATTTCATCAGTTACTGTGGTACGACCCTGGTAAATAAAAAAAGCTATGGTACGACCCTGATGAATAATAAGAAGCCATACAAATCCTCTGTTGAATAATAATTAGTGATATACAAGATGCTCAATTAAAAAAGTTTCAGATATATTTCATTTTTAGGATACTCGTTCTAGAAAATTTAAAAATATATACTCGTATTTATAACAGCCTGTTTGTTTGCTTGTTTTCGGCTAATATATTATTGTTATCTGTTAACTTAACCCTTATTAACATTATCCCTCGTTTTTTTTAGTTTATGATATGTCATATTCTACAAAATGTGTTCTGTGCCCATTCCTCGATAATATTTCGATTCCAGTCCATTTCTCGCCATGGATCCACCCCTGAAAAGAACAGAAAAACCTATGCTATAAAATTCTGGAACTGTGGCTATTTGCTTAAACTGGTGACGTTATTGAAAATATCGGAGTATAAATAAAGTGTTTGGTGTGAGCTCTACTAGCTCATCGGTAACGCACTTGGCTCCCATTGCAAAGGTCGGGTCACAGTCGACTCCAGATCTTTTTCTTTTAGTTTTTTAATTTTTTTTATATGTAGTTGTGTTTTAAATATCGGACTGCGTTTTGGTTATCCCTGAATAGGTCTTTTTTTAGTGTTGATGTAAAAAAGTATATTTATATTAAAGCAATAAAAATATATTAAAGTTATAATTATTATTCTCTTTACTCAGCCCACTACCATTGCATTGGCGCTTTTTGTGTAAGAGCACAGGGACTAGTTGTAAAAGCCATGAGTATCTGTACAGCAGACTAGAGTATGCCCAAGCCCAAATTGTCAGTCTTTATGTTTCCAGCGACTAGGGTTGCCAGACGTATCAATTTAGGCGGCAATGTCCCGATTTCCAACTACAGGTTCCGATTTGTCCCGGATCCCGAATTAAATGTTTAAAATGCTGATTTGTTCAGACTTTACCGCCTTGTAGCTTGTAGAATATAAACCTTTTAACCCTACATCAAAATAATTTGAATTTTCCTTCCTATCTTAGTCCAAAAATTTTAAAAGATCTCTCATCTAAAATCAACTTTCGGTTTAACTGGAAATGCCAGAATCGGAATTAGCAGTTAAAGCGAAGGGTGACCAGAACATAGATATTCTCAAAAAGTCATGAAAATGCGAACCAATTTGATTTATGTTAAACCGATGAGATTCTGCAAGAATAAATTAAATTTTATTTTTAATGTTTTGGTTTTACGTAAAGCAAGTTTTTATACGAGTACAAATACTTAAACTAAACGTTTCTAAAATCGCGACAAATCATAGGCGTCGCCAAGGCGTGCAGATGCTCTCCCGGTAATGTCTCGCCCCCACTCCCCTCAGACAAGCAATCACTAAGATTAGCAAATATCTGGTGTAAGTTAGTTTGCTTTTACCAACATTTCATCCCGGCAGCGCAGCGTCAAGATGCAAGTGATTTTTGAAAATCAAAATCTAGCAAACTTGCAAACGACCTAAGTCCTTTTCCGTCCTATCTTCATAATTTTTGAGATTTAATTAAGTATAAGAATATCTTAAAATTTTTTGAAGGCTATTGTTAATATAAAGCAGTCACTCCAGAGCTTGGCAAAATACTTTGCAAATGTATTTAATTGCTAAATACTAAATACTGGATCTTACTATAAAGTGCTTAAATACTAATAACATTTACAACAAAAACAATATTTCAATACATTGATAGTTATAAAATACTATGAGTATGAAGGTATTTAATTATATTTTGAGTTTAAATGGTATTTAAATCCTTCAGGGGTTAGTATTTAAATAATTTTTATACACTACTGATAAACAGAAAAATATTTATCTCACTGCTAGTTGTTAAATCACATATGTATTACAAATAAAAAGAGAACATCTAACAAAAATCTTAAACTTGTTTGCCTTCATTAAAAAAAAGTTTTCAAGATTTTGATCTAATAGTGCATGTCGCCTAGAGGTATTTGTGGCATAACTAAATGTTCTTTCAACTGGTGCTGATGAAGACAATGTTGTATTATATTTTAAAAACATGTTTTTATGAAATAAAAAAAATATTGTCGTTTGGTGGACAAAAATTTAATATACAAACAGATTAAATAAATTTGACATGTTTCACTACTTTTGGACTATAAAAGATTCTCTCTTACAACAATTTGATGTGTCTTACAAAAATATACAATTGTATTTTTGTTTTTATCCCCCTAGACTAACCTTTTGTGGAAGTAAAAAAATTGCTTTTATATGAAAAAAATCGTTAAACTCGTTTTTTCCCTGGAATTTCCCCCGCAATAAATCATTCTCTTTTTTATCATGGAATTTGCACATGAAATTGTATTATCTTCCTTTTCTTAATAAAAGGAAATATTTATTACGAGGGAAAGTTTAGATTAAAGCCAATTTATACATTACGTTTTATACCCTGAACTTTCCCTAGCAATAAATATTTCCTTTTTTAATAAGAGGGTAATATAACAAAATTACACGTGCATATTCTATAATAAATAAGAGAATTATTACGAGGGAATTTTTAAATTTTAAAAATTTATATTTTGTTATTTTTTAAAAGCTTTATTTATATAGTGTATAATATTATATTATATCACCTTTTATATTCTTCTTAATACTCCCATGAGACACAAAATCTAATACCCGCGAGATACTGATCTAACACATTTTGCTGTAAATTTGAATTAATCCGTTTGATTAACTTTTTTTACTGACGTCATAAAAAATACATTTCTCGTGTTCTAGAGAGAATATTAATTCTTTAATATAATATTATAGTATAATAATGTTGGCTATTACACGGAAATACACACTACACAAACTAAACATTTTTCTACTAATGTTGTGCCCAGATTTTTTAATTATTATTATTAATATTATTACTGTTACTATTTTTATTTAGTATTACACAACAATACTTGTCCAAAATTATGGGGTTACTGTCTTGAATTATTATGACTCTATTTTGAATTGAAGTCCCATATTTTGACCAGAAAACTTTAATTTACTACCTTAAAACTTTAGTAGCTGGCCCGTCAGACCTTGTTCTGCCTTAATATGGGACGTATTCAGCATATCATCCAGAAATGCTATTGAACAAAAACTTATTGGTTTTCTTGAAAAAATACCCAATAAAACAATACAAAAATAGTGTTGAAAGGTCTCGGTAACCAGACGATCATTTAAAAAAAAATTCATGTAAATTGGTGCAGTACAGTGTACAACTCTCTCACGAACTGGCTGAAAAATCTGACTTAGTGTTTTAAATATGAGGCCGAGCCTCATGAGCAATGAAAAAATTATGGTATAATGTAAAATTTTTTAGTAGTATTTATAAAAAATTTGGATTTATTTTCGATTATTAAAAGTAAGAATTAGTAGATCAAAACATCAAATTACCAGTAATGTTTACCTAACCTAATCGATGAAATTGTTACTCGACCGCATAATAAGAAAATAGTAAGCCCAGAAATTTGAGCTTCATACGCGTCACAAATCGCCAATATAATGCGCGACAACGCTATGCTCCTCCACCGCTTCAAACGCAAAAGGCGAGGATTGATACGCATAATTTTCCACGTTTGAGGCCCAAAAGTTTGTGCTTGTACCCTATTAATAGCTTGTAATGCAGCTTACTTGTTGCCAGAAACAAGTGTGTCGGTAGAAAGAGTGTTTTCGTGTCTTAAGCGCATTAAAACATATTTACAAAATACGATCACACAAGAGCCTCTAACGGGTTTGTCAACGATATCTATAGAAAAAGGAATTTTACAAAGTCTTAGTGAGGATACTCAGTTTTACGAGGACATTATAAATAAAATTGCGAATTTAAAAAAACGTCGAATAGACTTAATATACAAAAAGTAAAAAATGTTTGGGTTTATTTATTATTTTGCTTAAACTTAATTATTTTTAACCTATTTTCTTACTAACTTGATTTATAAAAAATAAAGCTACGACGCGACAGGGCATATTTTTTATTTGGTGCTAATAGATAATAGACTTTTAACACTTAAGATTAGAGCGAGAACCTATAGAGTTTTAATATTTTGACACTTTTTAGTGATTTTGTGAAATTCATTACTTGTTGTGACTTTTATATAACTATTGTGACCTTAGTAACCCTATTGTGACATTTATAACCCTATTGTGACATTTTACCTCCACGGTAAAAGGTTTTTGCTTTGAAAATTTACCCTATTTTTCTTTTCTGCAAACAAAATATAGACGAATTAGATTAGTAATGAATTTAATTCTTACATTAACACTGTCTGGGCTTGTATACCTATATCTGTAGTTTCTACAATTAATTTTTTTTACTAATCCCTGTACTTGAGGGTCAATCTACAAAATCATGAGGGTATCTTGTCACAAAATGTAAACGCGTGAGAGCGTGTCAAATGTTAATTTTTATTTATTCAGACTTTTATGTCCCAAAAAAATAACTAAAAATAAATTTATACAGTGGGGTGCTTTACTTTTATAACTTATTAAGAAAATCATCAAGATAATAAATTAACTAAGGAAAATGAATTTTATTAAAAATATGCATATAAAAATTTAAATAAAAATACCTAAAGCCTAAACTCTTAATCCGGTTTGGTGCCTATTTTTAAGTGATAAAAATGAACTTTTAAATGGAGCCCACACACAATGTTTGTCTTTGCGTCGACAAAAGGTAGCAGACAAAACAATGCGTGTGAACAAATATTAGATCTGCATAAAGACATAAGATGAAGCTAAAAAGCTGAGCCTAAGAGCAGAGTTTTCGGAGGCTGTATACAAGCCGTTACATGTGAATACTCTTGTCGATTTTGGTATGATTTTGTCACCTCAGTGAAGTCCAAGTACGCTATATTGTCTAAAATATAACAATTAATGTTAAATCTCTAAAATAAAATGTTTTTAGTGGTTATTATGGTTTAATGCAAGAGTTAGTGGTTTTTGACATTTAAATTGTTACAAATAGTGTAGACTGTAGACTTTCGAGAGTGTTCACACAATTATATATTATACAAAAGTTGCTCATGGAGAGTAAAGTTCAGAGAATTTAAGCAACCACACATGAGAAAAAATATTTTTTTAGTCACGATGTCTGGACCATCTTGAACATTTCCTGTAGTTCAGTCATTTAATTTGCCTTTTTCTTACTTTAATTGAACAAAGGGCAAAAAAAACTGACCAGTAAAGTATTTCGCAATTATGTATGACCCTAATAGAAGACAAATGTTCTGAATAAATTTCTGTAGTGGGGACATATTTCTTTTGTCGATGCAAACAAATAATATAAGACCAATGCTAGTTCCTACACAGGGCAAATCAATATCTAGATTCTAGATTACCTATTGTAGAGTAATTTCTACAACTTGTCTTAATATTAGAATCTTATAAAGGTAAAGTAAATAACTTACATGGCGTGGCGTATAGTTTTTTTCCTTAGAAATATTTGCAAATTAAAAGACAAATTAAGTTTGCAAATTACTCATCACTTATATATTTTAAGTGAGACGAAAAATAAAAATGTTTTTCTTCTTGTTCTGGAAAGAAATAGCAAACGTCCCCCGTTTTCCTTTCAAAAAATCGAATGAGGCGCAACTAAGGGCTCAGTTCACGACTGGCAGCCTTGTTTAAACCGGAAGCACGAAATTAAATTTAAAAACCCATTTCTATAAATTAATGCAAAAGTGTAATCCTGTGGTGGATAATATAAAAAGCAATTTAGCTTTTACAAAATGGTGAATGCACCAAAAACGTTTCGCCTGCGGGGCACAATTTTCCCCTCCATCGCATTTTTCTTTTTTTTTTCGGACTTCATCTGCTTGGGGTGCCAAGAGCCGCCACTGTTTTTCGGATGCGACTTAGTTCACAATTTAATTAAAAAATATTAGTAGTTTACTATCTCACAAATCTTATTATTGGCATTAATAACTTAATTAATTTTTGTGAGCGATGATTTTTTCACGATTAACGATATTTTCTTATGTGGGAAGTGAAAGCTCGCACCGCCACTGGCAGTCGTCACCAAATAGCCACGTTCTTTGACATGGGTCATCCCTACCTCTTGTTTTATTGTACATTGGTCGATAGAATGTTAAAAGTAAGGGAATCATGTTGGCGCATACCCCTAACGTGAATTATGAATGAATTGTGATCTCTACTTTAATTCTTACTGTAAGCATAAAATGTATTGAAATACTTTCATCATTTATTTAAAAACATTTCTAAATACTAACTGCTAAATACGTTTCCAAAATATTTTATGTTCTAAATAATAAATCCTTTTTACCTTGAGTATTTAAGTATTTAAATACTGAAAAGTAATTAAATAAAAAAAAGGATTTTAAAAAAACAAATACTGCCCAGCTTTGGTCACAACTAACAATGAAACTATTTATTAATGAACTAAAAACTGAACGGCGATATATTTGTCATCGATGAAGTTAGTTCTATTACATTTTTATATCCAGTTTCTCTTTTTCTTGCCGGGTCACTGACTAAGACGAAAATAAATTAAGTGTTTCCAATGTTTTGAGTTACCTACGTATTATTGGCTGTAACCATAAAATATCGATCTATATAACACAAGATGGTTAATGCATCGGGTTTATCGTTTGCAAAGTTATTTTCCATTAAAAACTGGAGAAACTAAATGGCGAACGCTGTATTAAAACTTCACTGGGAATTTTATGGCTGCGAGCTACCTTAAATTTTTAGATTTGAGTTTTATGTTTACAATCTCTCTTATTAAAACTTTTAATTTAGTTTATCGAGATAATATGTTTGTGTCGAATAAACATTCTATAGATGAAGAAACTTATAAAGTTTTAAAATGCTTAACTGCTTTTCGTCGCCATGTTTCTGAATATTAAATCCTTATTACGTGTTTTATGAAGCTAAATAAATTTATATTTACAGTTATCGTAAAATAAAGCTTTGAGGGTAAGTTTTTTGCAATCGAATAATAAATAATCAGATAAGATAATTCGCTTAGTTCAAACAAAATGTTATTGAAAGGCATATTTTCACTAAAATAATTATGTTTTTTTTATTTATATTATTAACCTATGTAGACTAAAGTTATGGGCTAAGCATTTATATCTTGATTTACGAAAGGTTCAGCCTTAATGTTTTGGCAGTAGATTTTAGTCGTAACGAAGTGCATATGCGCATTTTTAGCCAATACGCTCGCCCCAAAACTAACTTCAGCGATCCTAACCCCCTGCTCAGCTATAGAATGTATCTAATTTTTTGGTAAATGCTAAAATATCACTCCAGACAAAAGTTCTGACGTCTTCTTCTGAGCATCTACACTCCGAATATACAAGGCAGAGTCAAATGAAAACCTTAAAAACGTTGTTAAACAAAATTTATTAAAGCAATGTTGAAAAGTTCGACTTATTCTCCATTAGGTTCTATACACTTCCTCCGTTTCGGAAGTGCTTTAATATCGGAAGAAAAAAATCTTTGGGCCGTGTGCACAGCCACTCATGTACCGCCAGGATCACTTCATTAATAATTTGTAATTTTTTCCCACCTACTGCCTATGATACATGATAATCTCTTGTGACAAGGTAAGGGGAATAAGAAGGATATAGTAGACACTCAAACTTCAAATCTTGAATGAAAATGGCCGCAGTTGCACGCGCAGGATGTGGCCGCGCGTTGTCTTGTTGCAAAGCAATAGTTTTACACAGAACTTCTCGCCTTTTGGTTCTGATGGCTGGTTTTAAACGGGTTTTCAGAAGTTTCGAGTATGTGGCACTTATACCAGTGAACCCAATAAGCATGTCGTCTTCTAAAAGTACTCCAATTTTTTGGGTTTCGGCCAAGAAGGGTGGCCCCATTCTTTGCTTGTTCTCTTAGTTTCAGGTTGATGATAGTGCACCCACAACTCATCTCCAGTCACCACCCTTGTCAGAAAAGTGCCTCCCTCTGCTTCATACTGATGCAAAATTCTTCACAGACATCAACGCGTCGTTGTTTCAGTTCTAGGATGAATTGCTTTGGCACCCATCTTGCTAACACTTTATGGAAATTGAGGATATCGTGCATATGTTGTGCACAGAACCATGATTCATTTTAAAACTGAAGCGGTTCCATCCAGAATAATACGACAATTTTCTTTCACTAAGGCTACTACTGCCAAAATGGACTCAGACATCACAACACGATTTACTTGACCAGATCGGTGAGAATCAACCAAGGTAGTGAGCCCATTTTTAAATTTGTTACTCCATTCATACACTTTCTGGAGTGACAAACATGAATTTCCATATTGTAGCTTCATTCTGCGATGAATATCAATGGGTTTTAGGCATTCACTGAGCAAGAAACGAATAACAGAACACGGTTTCTTCCCTGGTGCGGTGATCCAGTGGAGTTGCTATTTTTAAACTGTCAGTGTTAAAACACTTTCAATTTTTCCTATAATATATCATTAACAGATCCTTCTAGATCTCAAAAATACTATATCTGCCAACTTTTAAGACCAGATCCTGTTTCGTGCATTTTTAGAGCACTTTTAAGGTTTTTCATTAGACTCAGCCTCGTATTTTGCAGAAATGGCACCTCATTTTCCGGGCGTTCGAAGTACATAGCTCTGCTTCCGCGTCGATTTAGGTCTAAACTTTGGACACTCTTCTTAGAAGCCAAACTTCCTTTCCCTGCTGGTGCACACAATTATGTCATAATCAACAACCAGAGAGATAACAGAGATACTGACCCTAAAGTATCCTATTAACTCAATGAATATTAGGTGTATACTTTCTCGAATCACAGTGAAGATTACTGAACATACTATTATTTAGGTTTGCCATGCCCTATCTGGTCCTTCAAAATTAATATCAGAGCCAGTATAGTTCTCTGCAAAAAAAATTCAAGTAACAGTACTAACTTTCCTAAAATTTTTAGGAAAAAACCATTTTCACAGGGATTCATTCTGGGGGCTGTGCTCCCTAACGAAGCAATTTTGAAGAAACATGGTGGACCAACGAAAACTTTACACCCCGATTTTCCGGCTTTAAGGGGGGACTATTTTTCAGCTTTTTTCATCCTCGTGGCTTTAACCTCTTTTTGTGAAAAAAATCCAAGAACCCTCGAATCCGTCAATTTCTGATTGGAGGGGAAAACTTGTCTGCTTTTCTTATCCCCGTAACTTAAACCACCTGATTTTGAACAGGGGTGATGGATTTTGAACATCTCATCAAACACTATCTGACCCTAAACTCTTAAGTCAAAATTTCCATCGATATCGAAATAAAAGCTAAAATAGTGAAATAGACAATGTGAAAAAAATGTGTACTTAATAGCCAACAAAAATACTACTTACTTTTGTAGTAAGTTTATTAAATGCTGGAAATGATCACCATCAACTTCCATGCGGTAAAATAAGTTGTGTTCAGAACGTTGCCGTACATTACGCAATATTTTGGGTGTAATTTGACGGTATGCATTAATTATATGGTTTTGCAAATTATCCAGTGATTCGGCTTGGTAGCATAAATTTTAGAGTTCAGAAAAGCCCATAGAAAGAAGTCCATTGGATTCAGATCAGGTAAGCTGGATGCCACTCAATTTGTCCCCTTCTTCCAATCCAGCTTTGAGGAAAATTTTCATTTAAAAATTGGCATACAGGTTGTACTAAATGGCTTAAAACAGCCACTTCCACCGCTTCGTCTCCTTCATGCACCCTCTTCTTTCTTTATTTCCGATCGAACCAATAGCGTCAAATTTGGCAACCAACTGTAAAACGTAAAACAGCGGATACATTTTTTTCAGGATGGCGTTTGTTAAATAAGGCCGCTGTTACTCGTGCCGGATAAAAAAACAATTTCGTAATTTTCACCCTTTCCTCCACGGAACGCCATTTTAATTCTACTAAAAATTAATAATCGATTTGACAATATATCTATATATATATATATATATATATATATATATATATATATATATATATATATATATATATATGTTACACTATTAATTCAAAAATTCACTTTTTAAAAAAAATTTATTATTGAACTTTGAAATTACTTTATACAATATGAACTAACTAATATATATATATATATATATATATATATATATATATATATATATATATATATATATATATATATATATATATATATATATATATATATATATATATATATATATATATATATATATATATATATATATATATATATATAAATATAAATATAATTAATAATAATATTTACAATTCCGAGCGTTTTATATGTTTTAAAATGCTGATGCGGCACCTTCCAGCTGTGGCAATTGCAACTCGAAGGTACTGCTTACAATGCATTCCTTGAAATGTTGAAATTGCTACATCCGATACCGTGTGACCGAAGGTCATTGCCTACACGTGGCTATAAACGAATATAACAACTCCCCCTTTTGGTCAAAAGTTAACACCCTGTGTAAACTTTTGTAAGATCATAATATTTCGTCTTCGTCTTCTTCTTCTTGGGTTTGAGGGTGGATGGCTGGCCGTCTTCTCGCAAGGATGCTGCTGAGCCTGAGTTTGACTGTCTTTCGCTGTTGTGGTCTAGGCGGAGGTGGTGAACCATCATCCAATGGAGCCATGATGATGCTGGGTAGTCTTTTACGGCGACACTTACACATTATGTACAAGACGAGCAGAGTGACTAGAAGAACTATCGTGACGATCGTGAACCATGACAGATGTTTATAGACAAAAGGTTGGTTGATTAATTTGTCTAGTTCTTCGGAGTATTGGTCCAATTTGTGCTGGGCAATATTGAGATCTTCTACGTCTATCTTGTTCAGTTTTAGAGGTTTAAGGTCTGGAATGTGAAGCTTCGATGAAATATGTTGGCAGCACTTGTATGGGATTATCACTGGGTGGCTTTTATAACTAACATTTTGATACTTATCAATGAGTGCTTTGGCGTGAACTCTTGTGCTTCCTATAAAGGCATTACAATATGGCTGAAGTCTAAGAAGGGAATTGACATTGATGATACTTGTCCTGACCTCTTTTCCTTCACACTTTATTGTAACTGGTAGTGGATCTGACACTGTAATCAACCAGAAGATTTGATCGATGTCTTTAACGTTATATCCTTTTGCAAGAAGAAGAGATACCTGGTACGTCTTTGGTAAATGGTTTGGTCCTCTAAGTAGCTGAGCTTCGCAAATCGCTTCACAGTCTATCGGGTAGGGTAGAACATCTGAGCAGATCTTTTGGCCTCGTCCTAGTGATTTGCAGCTTTCCAGGTTTTGAAATGAAATATATAACATTGAATCATCGTCCCGCGCAATATATTTTTGTGTTGTAGGGATTATATGATGAAATTCTGTTCGATTATCTAATACGGGTATTGGATAGAGATGATACAAAGTATAGCTTTCAGGGTTTACTAAGGGTATTTTTAGAATAAACACTACTTTAGTATCAGATTGATATGCTTCAAGCTCGATAATCTCAACATACTGGGCAAGCGTTGAAGAGTATATAGGTAGAGGAAGATTATTTTTTCTGAGAGATTGTGAAATTTCTTGAAGGGAACTAATCAGATCTCCCAGGGTTATTATTGAACTGTGCAAGATATTTAGCCTAGCGAATGATATCGAGTTCAGAGCGTCGTTAAGAAAAATTTCTATAAAAGAATAACTCTCCATTAATGATTCACATAAATCTAGAGTTCTTATCTGGGCATGGTAAAATGCGAGATCGTCGGAAATGTCCATTATCGATTTGTGGATTTCGTTTATGTCCCGGTTATTTTTCGTATTGTTTCTTCGTCTATTTGAAGTTTTTGTATTGACGCGTTAAAGGTTTTTATTACTGAGGTAGTAACCGATATCTGATTTTTGAGGAGATTTTCGATATGTCTTTCGTCTTGAGAGACCTTATCAATGCATTCTTTGAAGAACTCACCGTCGGAAGCATCGAGGTTTCCAGTTATGGATTTCCAGACAGTGCCTATACAGTTGAATATTCCGCGCTCCTCCCTGTAACTGTATTTTTTCATATCCGCGTTTATTTCTTTGTATTTTAAATTGACAGTGTCGGATATTTGATTGAGCAGGCTGACATGAGTTTGTATTTCGGATTTGAAAGATAACATTCTGGGCGAGTCAACGTCTACAAAGCCATATAATAATCCTTCTAGGATCTTATCATTATTCGCGATAGCTTCCTTTATGTAAGAAAGATCTTTATACACGAGGAGTGTCCATTTGTCGTTTGACACTTTTACAGAACCTTCTTCGTGGAAGAATATTCCGAGTGTGTTGTTGATAGGTGTAATCGAAAATTGGGTCAGGCCTACCGAGAAGAGCCCAAGGAATCTGTAAAGAAGAAGAATACTTATTCAAAATAGGGTTTTAGCCTATCGAAGTTGACTTTAGCTGATTGGTTTGTTCGAAGATTAAGAAGGATAGGGGAATTTTGAAAAACTTCTGTAATTTCAAAAGGGCCATTAAATTTGTTTTCGGCTTTAGATTTTATTTGTGACTCTTTAACATACACTTTATTTCCGACTTTGTATTCAGGGATACTAGTTACGTGTTCGTCAAACCTGACTTTTGCTTTTTCTTTTTGTCGTTCTGTTTTTGCCCTAGCGATTTTGTAAAAATATTCCATACGGTTATTAAGGTCTATTACGTATTTTGATATTAATTTTTCCTGGATGTATAAAGTTTGGGTGGTCTACTTAACGTGTGACCAAAAATAAGTTCAAACGGTGTAAACCCATGAGTTTTACTTTTCGTATTGTTGTAGCAGATCACCGCGTAGGGTAAAACATTAAAGGGATGTTCTTTTGGGTTTTCGGCTATATTTGCTCTAATCATTTCTGATAAGGTTGCATGGAACCTTTTAATGGACCCGTTAGACTGGGAGTGATTGACACTCGAGAAAGTTAATTTTATGTTAAATAGTTCACAAGTGCGTAATATCTGGTTGCATATTCGAAGATGTCAATGTTTATCCTTTCAAATGGGGTTTTCGGAGTTTCCGTTATGACGAGAGGCGTACTTAGGTTTTTTCGGCATATTTTTACCTTTTGGCATATTTCGCAGCCTTTTATTAATTTTTCGACTTTTGTTAAATTCGGCCAATTGTACTTTTCTCTTATGCGCCTGACTGTCTCGTTAATTCCCCTATGCAAATTAGTTTTGCCTGAATGGTAGTGTTCTAAAATTTGGGGTTTTTCGTAGGCGTCTGGGGTTTTTACAAAATTTTGGCAGATTTTAAGTTTTATTTCTTTCTCAGCGAAAATGAATGAGAAAATTTCCAGGATAGGCAGTGCTAGGTTATTTTCCACGTAATACGTTTTGAAAGGGTCGAATTCATTTTGGGCCTTAAATAGGACATAGAACAAGTGTTGGGCTACAATTTCCGGATCAAATGGTATTGGGATAATAAAGTATTTTCTATCTTTCACGGTTTTGCTAGAGACAATGTTAACGCTCATGTTTTCAAAATGAACGCTTTCTTCGAAGATATCTTCGATTATTTTGTAATGCATTTCTTCTAGTTTATTTTGCCAGAAAAAGGTAATAATTAGTTTATGTGGTTTATCTAAAAGCTGTGAATTTGAAAATCCGACTTTGGAATAGTCAATTATTGATTTGGTTTGGTATAGGTCTAAAAACTTGTTGTATTCCTGTGTAATATGCTCGTCGTCTATCTCGACGTCATTGGACTCTGGCTAGTTTTGATTTCCGCTATTATTTTCATTGGCTGCAAAAATAGGGAATTTTGATCGGAAATTTGCGCATTCTTGAAAATAATTAATTTTTGTTCGCGATAGAGCATCTGCATTTTTGTTTATTTTGCCCGGTTTATGTTCTATTTTATAGTTGTATTCTTCTAATTTTAGACGCCATCGCGCAAGTCTGCTTCCGGGATCCCTCATTGAAAACAACCATGTTAACGGCCTGTGGTCTGTAATAAGCGTAAACTTTCGTCCAAAAAGATAAGGGCGGAAATGCTTTACTGCCCATACAATTGCTAGTAGCTCCCTTTCGATGGTGGAATATTTAGTTTCTGTACTACAGAGTGTTCTGGATGCAAAGGCTATTGGGAGATCTTTTCCGACTGGTCCCTGGGACAGCACAGCGCCTATTGCAAATGCGCTTGCGTCTGTGGTAAGGAGGAAAGTTTCTTCAAAATTAGGATAGATTAGAATGGGGTCTGAAATTAGGGCTTTCTTTAATTCTTCAAATGCACTTTTGCATTCTGAATCAAAGAAGAATGGGATGTCCTTTTTCAAGAGTTTAGTTAACGGCTTGGATACTTTTGCAAAGTTTGGAATGAATCGGCTGTAATAACCCGCTAATCCCAGAAAAGATTTGATATCCTTTGCGATTTTTGGTTCTGGGAAATTTTGAATGCATTCCACTTTTGAAGGGTTAGGTTTAACACCATCTTTGGTAACGAGGTGTCCCAGATAGGCAACTTCTTTCCTTAAAAACTCGCACTTATCTGGTTGAATTTTGAGGTTTGCGTTTCGGAGACGCTTAAAGACTTCTTTTAGCCGGTCTATATGCTCATGTATGGTGGGAAAGTAGACGATTATGTCGTTCATATATACAAGGCAACGCTCGTTTTGAATACCCAAGAGAATGTTGTCCATGACGCGTTGAAACGTGGACGGGGCATTCTTTAGACCGAATGGCATGCGAACAAATTCATAGTGTCCATTGTCAACTGAAAATGCTGTCTTTGGTATGTCATCGGGATTGATCTCAATTTGATGAAAACCGGACGCGAGATCAAACGTGGAAAAATATTGACATTTACCAAGTTGATCCAAAAGATCTGAAATGTTTCGTAGAGGATATTTATCATCAATACTGAGGTCATTGAGCTTTCTGTAGTCAATAACTACACGCCATTTTTGTTTCCCGGACGCATCAAGTTTTTTGGGTACCACCCATACAGGTGAGGACCACGGTGAAATGGAAGGCCGTATAATTCCCTGGTCTAACATCTTTCCCATCTGTGTTTTCACTTCCTCTTTATGTAGATACATTTTTTCATAAAATCTTATAGGTATCATCAGATGATGATACCTATAAGATTTTGTGAAAACGGGCTTTGCATTATTAGTTTCTATAACATGCTTGATTTCATTGGCGAAAGTTAGTTTATCACCTTCGATGTAAAATATGTCAGAGTATTCTAGACAGAGATTTGTCATCATTTCCCTTTCATCGGAATTAAGGTGCTCGGTTCTTAACCCGTTTCGAATTATCTGTATTCTGTCGATTTGATCGGCTTCATAATTATCTTGGGTGTTTAGGTTTAGGATAACATTATTAGGGGTAAATGGTTCGATAGAAAGATCGGAAAAATCGATGGTTTTTGGCATGGCGTTAGCATTTAAAATAGAAGTCATAAATTCACCGCTTTCGTTAACATGTACAATAGCATTTGGTAAACGAACTTTTTCTTTTTCTTGTGACATTAATAGGGCGTCTCTATTTTTTAAGTTACATGTTAATTTAAAAAAATTTTCTGTGCGAGCGTCAAAAGAAATTTTGTTGTTTATCTCGTTTTTATCGACATTTTTTTCTGTTGTAATAGCCCCGACTTTATGCAACGGGATCGTTTTAAAGTTCGTTATTAAATTTTTTGATTTAAGATCAATTATACACTCATAATGTTCGAGAAAATCAAGTCCTAAGATTCCATCAAAATCGATATCTAAGGGCAATGTATACTTTGTGTGGGTTACCTATTTCAAAAGGGACAAGAGTCGATTTAAATATAGACAATTTCTGATTTGTTATTCCCTGAATAGTTACGTTTTCTGGTGATCTGAGTGGAAACTTTTTCACCGTATTTTCTTTAAAAATGGATATCCTTGCTCCAGTATCAATTAAAAGTTTGAATGTATTTGAGGCATCGTTAATATAGTACAGGTTCTTGGGGTTGACAGTAAGAAACGGGTTTAAAGGAACGCTTGTTCCGGAAAATTCACATTGGGTCCAAATCGTTTAAATTCATTTTCTGAATCTGACTCTACAGTTCCGACACCGAGTTGTTCGATTGGGTAGTGATCTCCGGAGGATGGTTTTTGTAAAGAGGAGGTGGAAAATTTTGGAAATCTGAGTTGTCAAATAGTTCAAATTGTGTTTGTTCGTTTTCAGTATAATATTCTTGGTATTCCAAGTTGATATCATCTTGAGAATATTCGTCGTAATATTGTGGTCCTTCGTAAGATTGGTAATCATAATTTACATGGTGAGCTCTTTGTTGATTTGGAGAGAAATTCGAATTTCTTTGCATTAGAGGTGGACGAGATGCAGCATGACTTTGTTGGGTAGCTGCAGGTTGTCTATATTGAGACGAAAATGTGTTGGGTCTATTTTGCTGTGAAAAATGAGGCACTTGGCTAGAAGAAGGTAACTGCCTTTGATAATTTATGTTACCATTATTTTGAGAATAACTAGGAGATTGATTGGGAACGGCATTCTGCAGCTATGTGGCCGTTGCGTCCACATTTCAGACATTTTATAACTTGTGGTAACTGTTTCCTAATTGGCTGGGGAGGTTTCGGAGAAATTTGTTTATTTATTTCAATACGAGTTTCGAAATATGAGAGCTGTAGTTCACGCCTAATGCGGGAGTGAGCTTCTAAAAGATCTCTTGGATTACCTGCACGAATAATTTGGCCTAGGCGAGGTTTTAGTCCAGTTAAAAGAGTATTTAGGTTCATTGTCTCAATTAGTTTGCTTTGGGCAGCTTTTTGATCATTACTTACGTTGGAAGCTTTCTGAATACTTGAGAGCATTTTTGCATTCAAAACCTGTAAGCGATTGTAAAATGTAAGGGCGGACTCGCCAGGTACTTGGCGGAGTCTTTGAAGCTCTTGTATAAGAGACGATAGGTCCCTCGACTCGGCAAAATGAAGGTTTAAGAGTTGTTTAATCTCGCAATATGTTGCAGGGTTTCTTGAATTTACTAATTGCGCGGCTCTACCTTTAAGTTTGTTTTTAATGTGAATCGTTAATAATAGTTTTTGGTCAGTTGTTGCCATTTGATTAGCACAATCGCACGCGTTTGAAAAGGTACCCAAGGAGATTTGATCGCCTTCAAAATCAGGCACTATATAAAATATTTCGGAAAGCCTGTAAGGCTCAATTTCTATCTCAGCACCTTGTATCGGTTGCTGGGTAGGTGGCTGAGCTTGTTGGGTTTGTTGAGCTTGTAGAGATTGTTGGGAACGTGTCTCGGACATTTTGCTAAGTACTATTTGTTTTTAATTTTCAAAATATAAATTGGGGAAAAACAAAATATTAGGCAAGTATTGGAGAAAGAAAATTAGAATATAAAATTCACCTTTCTTTTTAAATTTATAAAACTAAAATCAGGGAGTATGTAGAAAAATCACGTATAGAAAATCGAACAGAAACAGAATAAAAATAAGATACAACACTTAAACGGGATAATTCAATGTCACTTACGTTAGCAGGAGCATTAGTCGTCTTATTCTCTCAGGGCTGCCATGGGTTTCACTAGGTGTTCCTTCCGCAGGTATCTTCGAGTGAGGACGCCTTAAATGTGGTTCTTTTCTTCGTTAAGGGATTGAATCCGCCGTCAACAGTTAGGTCTTCCTTATTCTGCCGACGTTAGACGAATCCTACCGACTGCGCCAATTTGTTACACTATTAATTCAAAAATTCACTTTTAAAAAAAAATGTATTATTTAACTTTGAAATTACTTTATACAATATCGGAACTTAAACTGGCACAAAAACGGTATATAATATGAACTAACTATTATTTACAATTCAGAGCGTTTTATATGTTTTAAAATGCTGATGCGGCACCTTCCAGCTGTGGGAATTGCAACTCGAAGGTACTGCTTACAATGCATTCCTTGAAATGTTGAAATTGCTACATCCGATACCATGTGACCGAAGGTCATTGCCTACCCGTGGCTATAAACGGATATAACATATATATATATATATATATATATATATATATATATATATATATATAATAAAATTCCCTTATCCCTTCGCAATCACATATCCAGTCACATAAATCGTGCGTATTTTTATTAAAATAACAATACTTTTTTGTTTTTGTCTTTACTTGTCTACCGAATTTTAAGTTCCGGCAAAGGTCGACATCTGGCCTTAAATTCGAGACATTTCTCAAAGTTCAGCTCACTGGCGGCTTTTGAAGTCTTTAGATTCTAAACCAGTGTGGCTACGATTATTTAAAACAATAGTTTTTTCACTTAATTTAAACCACTAAATCAAGTCTCGAAAATAAAATAAATTCTATAAAAATACGCACATATATAAACACATCAACTAACCAAAATGTTTTAAGGTTCCTCGGGGCGGCTGTTGAACCAAAATATCGTAAGCCGTATATTACCTATGCTCCCCTATAAGAACTGAATCAAACACTCGGGAAAAACTCGTCTCCATTTATAACCACGAGGACATCGCGGGCTGCCAGCCTCGTGGTCCAACGAAGCGAAACCTTGGGAGATCGCTGCCCGAGGCATCGATAGTGCTGCGGTATCAACATGAACATTCAGCCCTTAGAATAATAGAATGAATTTCCAAATCGAAAAGAAATTTAAAAAATATAAATTATTTGTTATTTTCTGTTTGGAAATATTTATTGGGGGGGTCATTGACCATATGACCTAATGTAGGAGCCGCCACTGCAGATTACTCTGTAAAAATATTGACCCTTTATTTCGTGACACCCTGTATTTATGAGTGGGGATATAGCCCGTATAAAAATAATGAATCCATTTTAAAGAAAATGGAGCGGAATTTTTCTGAGCAATTGAAGCAAAAACATAAATGACATTTTCATACTTGATAAATGATTTTGGAATTGACAATAATCGAAGAAATGTAAATAAAAATACTCTTTAGGTTCCATAATATTTTAAAAACAAAATCTTTTTGTTGTGGTTTTAATTCTATATTACGGTAGATGTGTTTAGTGAACCTGTCTTGCACATGAAATCGTGTACTCAATTTTTCGGTAGCGAAAACTCGAAGCAAATGAGAGATATTTCTAAATCATCACGGACCACGGACTAATGTAAGCCCCTCTTTTTTTCTTTGTTTTTAAAATATCAGTTTCAAATTTTGTAACTATGTATAAGACACTTTTTACGTTAACTTTTAACCAATGTTCGACAGTTTTGTTTATTTTTTGTTTGAATATTTAAATTTTTAAATAACAACCTCCAAAGTTTTATTTGTATTTCGATAATGCTTTAATTCCCTAAATATCAGTTTTTAGATTATTGTAATTGGATAAAAAATAGCGGAGCTATAAGTATTTGTTTTATTTTGCTTAGTTGGCCATGCCACACATTTTAATGCAATATTCGACTCCAAATTCAGGCTTGATTAGCAGCGTAACAAAGGAAAGTTGCATTTGCATACCCTTTTAGTATTATTTATAATAGCAACAACAATTTTTTATTATATTTTTGGTAAAAACTATATTATTTTTAAGTTGTTGAAAATTAAAATAATTTTATTTTAAAACACTAGCTATACTCAGATCCTTAATAAAAATTGAAATCATGAGAGGCGGCTAAAAAACAAATGAATTTAAAATTATGAATGAAGGATGGCAACTGACAATTTATATTATTGTCTACAAATCCTAATTGAAAACTAAATATTATACGTGCATTTGCTGCATGGCCAACTGAGCAATATAAACAAATTTCTATTGATCTATCATTTATAAGTGTAATTTAGGCTTTATATTACATTGTAATTAAAAATCCGATTTTAACTAGAAGGGCCACCATTTTTAGTTTTCTAAATGGAAATTTTAGAGTATTTGGTTTCGTTTTGATAAAGCTAAAATATTCTTACATATTTTAGGAATTGTATAAAAATGGTGGAGCAATAGTCCTTTGTTGGAAATATACATCTAATATTTAACATTATAGGAATAAAAAAAAAATTCGAGGGTTTTTATTTAACAATTTATAGATTGTGCGAAGTGAACAAGACTGCAAAAATTGGGTTAAAAGTTGACGAATAGTATTCCCTACAAGATTACAAAATATTAAATTAATATTTTAAAAAACACACACAAAAGGTGCCTACATTATTCCTTGGTCACCCGGTATATTGGATCCAAAGAAGATTATAAAAGACAAGGACTACTGCCCTAAGGTCTAAATGCCTGCTATACAGTGAAAACTAATTCATAATTTTTGACATTATAATAATTTATTAATTGAACCTGAAAGTAAAGTCTTATTTAGGACTTTGTAACACTTTTTCTCTTTTTTTATAAAAACCTTTTAATTTTATTTATTTTATGCATATTTATCGTTTACTCAATTAGTAAGAAGCTTAAAATATAAAAAAAAGTCTGCTATTATGATTATTTTACGTTGTCAGATCTAGGCGTTATCGGGTATTGCTGTAGAAATTAATAATGAAAAAATGGAAATAAAATAAATAACTAAATAAAATATTCTGCCAAAATGTAATATTGCATATATTTCGTCTACAATTATTTTATTTCTCAAAAAAAAAACTAAAATAGAGAAACCATATTACAAAAAATAAGTACACTTACTTAAAACTCGTAATAGAGAATATATACAAGCAAAATGTAACGACGCCGCCTAGGCCTAACTAGCGTAAACCAAATAGTAACAGATGAAAAGAGGTTGTAACAGCATTTATTTCACATTCGCAGTTATGAGTGATTAAAAGTTCTGTTTTAGTATGTTCCAAGTGATTCTCTTTTGCGTAATAATTAATAGGAATTGTATATTTTAATGATATTATGGCTAAGTGTGTGGTAAGCAAAAAGCTCGAGTATAATTTACACAACCTTACATCCCAAAGGTGAACACAACCACGTTGGAACCAACTTCGAACCGCTATTTTATAGGTAATCTCTCGTCATTCGTTCTAAATTCATTTCTCTTATTTTATTTTGTTATTTATGATTGGGTGTGAGCATCTATTATTTATTTAGTCTGAGGTAGGAAGTAAGTTTTGTATCCATGAATTTCGAAAATTGTTTCTCCTCACTGCAGCTGTCGTTTACACAGCAAATATATTTTGATACAGAAATTCTGGTATCAGTTTTCGAATTACTTAATTTAATTTTTTCCTTAAAAAAATATTTTAACACACAGATGCTTGTAGCGTCCTTAAAATCGACTTAAAAATAGAAATACAAACAAAGCTATTATCACTCTCAGATTTTTACGTGGTTGCTGAATATTGCATATCTATTTACAGCAGTTAAAGTTGTTTGAGTATTAATTAATGTTATATTTAATTATAAATAAATATTAATAGCTAACGTATATATTATAAATTATAAATCTCAACATTCCCGATATAAATTGTTATCAATAATATTCCTTTGCAAATATTACTTTTGAGACAGATGCTTATATTTGTGGATAAAATTAACTTTTGACATGAAATCGAGACGATTATTATAACATGGTTTTTCTAAATGTTACAAAACAATTAATTAAAAAATATCAAATATTCATCTCTGACGATAAGAGTTTTAGTCAATGAGGGTGCTAATATGTAAAACTTCGTAATCATTCTATAATTTTAAAAATGACTGCAGTATCATTTGTTCGACAATAAAAATGTTCATTTCACATAAAATGCCATGAAACTTTACTGAAAAAAATGTGTTTAGCTACAATCCATTTCAACTCTCTCAAAAATGTGTCTAATTTATCGCCGAAGTCCAAAAACTTTCAGGTAAAAGGAAATCAATAATGTCTCTTTTTATGGCATCTGATTTTGTTCTTTAAGTGGACACCAATGAGGATACATTCAAATTTATATTTTTATATGATCTGTAAGTTAAGTTTTAGGGAAGTGTGTTTCATGTCGTCCCGCTAATTATACATTATCATAACTAATGACTAACTGAAGACTAACTAAGGTATGTAGGTACTTTAGATTGCTGTTACATACCCTAGGTTTTTTTTTGTAGGTGGGAAATTCTTTTACGG
This sequence comes from Kuschelorhynchus macadamiae, assembly GCA_030620095.1. NCBI lineage: Eukaryota > Metazoa > Arthropoda > Insecta > Coleoptera > Curculionidae > Kuschelorhynchus > Kuschelorhynchus macadamiae. The sequence goes on along the minus strand of JAUTXW010000961.1, from coordinate 1,349,590 downwards.
ACACCATTGGCCCGGCGGGGCCAGTAGTGTCGGAGTTCCGCACAATACCGACCAAAACCCACCCCCTTGTACTGATGCTTAACAACTTATTGTACCAGTGTGAAGGAGTCTGCGTTGACACTGCTGCACTCATCGTCGGCGACGACCCTTCCACATTTAAGTTAACCTTTCCATCTTAAAACTTTGAGCTAATTCGCTCAGATCCAGAATAGAAAACTCCAAAACTTCCTCTGGGTCGACCTTTGTTTTTCCCGAGGAAAAATAACTTTTACGATTCAGTGCCTCACAATAAGATACAATATGTACAGCTGCCGCTGTCTCATTACCCCTGGCTTACTCCGGTAGTTCTTGACAGCCATGTATCCTCTCAGGATGTCTGTAATTGTCCAAAAACTGATTTCTGGTCAGAATGAACAGATTTTCAGCAAGTATAACATTAGATTCCTTAATAAAAGTTGATCTGTATCTATGTCCCTCTACTTTGCCAATGGATCTTCTGACTATCCTTACTTCAATACTCCAAAGACAGGCTCTGGTCCGTTAAAAGCTTCAGATGAGCCTATTCTGGCAAGCTCATCGGCCTTCTCATTCCCTTCAACGCCACTTCGACCTGAAACCCAGAATAATTTGACAGTATTCCGTTCCACCAACGCACATGCAACTTTGAACACTAATGTGCCTTTAGGGCTATCTGAGTAGATGCAAGTGCGCTGATCTACGTAAAGCCTTTTTTTATTTTGCCCCATACATTGAAGGCGAAGAATTCCGCTTGAAAAACATGAGGAAAGGGCCAAGTGAGAAACTCGTCCTTCTCCTCGGCCGCTCTTCATATACCCAAGCCCCAGTACCTTCGTTATTGTTTTATCCTTCTATAAACCAAACCAACCTATTAGGAAGAGACATACCCGCTATCCGACCAGACTCTTCGATCTTGGATTACCACCTCAAAACGAAGATCATAATGGTAGCTGGGGGGCTTGTCTGGTTTTATTTCCATCACTGGTCCTTAATTCGGGTCTCCGATGTTGAAATAACCTGTTCTTGGACTGCAACCAATTAAAAGGTTATTTTTTAGTCGAGGAAGTCCTATTCTCGCCTCCCCCTGGAGCATAATGTGCAGAGGTGGCAACCCGAAAATAACCTCCATGGGCGCTGTGGGCATTGACTTTATCACCCTAGCAATGCTCAAGCGGGTACTTCTTCGAATCTTGCTCAACTTCTGTATCACCGTGTTCTACACCACTTCGGACCATACCATACCACGCACGGCTGCATATAAGAGTTAGTCTCACCACAGTAGTGAACAACCATTGTACCATACTTTGAGTCTCCATGTTTTGCCATATAGACCTCTGATTATTCCCAAGGTGGTCACCGATATACCGATCTGTTGATAAGGTTCTCGATATGTCCGTTGCAGGTTAGTCTGGAGTCAAAGGATGCTCACGGACATTGGCACCATTCACCACATATTACAAAGGCTAACTGGACGCAAAACTACTTTATTCCCCCTCTTCGTGAAGGGGATTTTGGTGGTTTTATTTGCACTGGATCTACCTACCTTTCTACTATTCTACGAGCCCCCTGCATCCAGTCTCTAACTGTCGAATTGAATTTACCCTGTACTAGAACAGCCAGTCGTCCAATATTGTATATCTAGCTCCCGTAAGCGGCCTTAACGGGATAATGGAGTTTCAGAGCAGGGGGTAAAGCCCTAGCCGCTAAAATTTCGCTCATTCGGGCAGTATATATCACTCGACCTTTTAGCATGCACCTGCAACAGGTCCGGTCGACTCCCAGGTCATTGAGTTTTCCTAGTATTGAAGGTACACATTATTAAATGCCTCTCTCTCCACCCTGCTAGCTTATGAAGATTCGATTCAAATGATCTTCCTGTCTTCTAAGTATGCTGGTCTTGATGAAATGGAGTTCCCCAGAACATCATCCCAAATATACCTCCATTGCTTTGAGGGCGAAGTACATAAGGCTTATTAGCCTGTATACTTTCAGCTTCGAGTAGTTCGGGCGTCCATGATACACTCGGTATATAACCTAGAGCCAAACCACCTCCAAAAATAGTGCAGTCTGAGAATCAGTGAGTCCGAACCTCCCACAGCACAACCGGAAAAAGCCGTCCGGTCCGGGTGGTTTAAAAAAGTCAAATCAGATAATAGCCCACTTGACCGTCGATGGAATTACCACCGTTTTATAGGATTCTTCTTCCAGTTCTCTGCGGCGCCACTTTTCAGGCAGCACTTCCAGTAATTGAAAAGTCACAAAGTGAACCTGAAATAGTTCAGTCATCGTACCCACCCTAATTGACGTATACTTCCCAGTGGCCCTAACCAAGGATGTATAGTATACTGGGTGTCCTTCGAGAGTACCTTCTAGAACCTGGCGCATCCCGGAGTCTTTTCTACCTCCCCACAGTGCCTCCTCTATGATTCTATATCTGCTTTTCTCAGCTCCCTTTAATATTTAGTTAGGTAGGTCTTACAAGTCTCCTATATTCCCGCTCTTTTTGCCTGTTCCAGTTACGTCTTACCATCCATCTCCTTACATTGAGATGAGAGTTTCACATTTCAATCAAGGAACGTTCCTTTCCCAAGCTCTTACAATAAGTGATCAATTTTCCTCGTAAGCTGCGTTTACACCGTCTATCTCCACTGCAAGCTCTAGCTCAGAGGTATTGTTTATCGTTTTTTATTTATTCTACGTTATATTTCCACCAAGGTCTGTTATGAAAAGTTCCCAGTTCGTTTTCCGCGGATTACGGTACGTTTCTCTTTGCGGATTAACGCAAGAGCTATCAAAACGTATATGTCTATGATCCTACATACCATACTTTTACGTCAAGCATTTGGTCTCCCAATTACAGAATCTACATTGACTCTGTCGAACCAGTACAAACAAATTTTTAAGTAGTAAATGAACGGCAGGGCAGAAATACAGAATTTTATTTACGGATTAAATAATCCAGTAACAAGAGTGCTCAGGTTGGGTAAACATATATTGTAGTAAAATAGATTTTTTTCATGGCGCTCTAAGCCGTTCCCTAAAAAACATTTAAGCGTTCCCTAAACGACATTTAATTTTTTTACTTACTTTAAATACCTGTTAATGTAAAATTGTACCTGATATTGACTATTTTATCGTGAAAAACATTATATTTAAAATCGTTTTTATATGAGGCTATTTTATGAAAATTTCAAGAGTTTTTTATTAGTCTAGCATTCAAAATATTTATTGTAAATATTTTAATGTTAAAATGTATAGTTTATATGGAAAGATAAATAAATAAATTGGATAAAGCAGCAGCTGTATCGTTTTTTTTTTGCCCTCGAGTTCGAGCGAAAAGAGGTATAAACAACCTTGTTACATTTTTTCAGTAACTGATAAGTTTTTAAAGATACTTATACGAAGAACTTATTACTGGGTCCAGGAAAGATTTACAATGTTTGACAGAACCAGTAAGAGTTCCTGTGTACCATATTTTATGAAAGAAATAAGAATTTATTCAGTGCGCAAGATTTTTTATTCTTGAAATTGTAAATAATGGCGACAATTTCCTGGTGATTTGTTGGACGAAAGAATATAGTTTTATTAAGACTTTCAACACCTTTCAATGCTAAATTGTTGTTGATATTATCATGACGTGTCAAATAAACCAACATTATTATTTTGAATATTTTATTAAATATAACAGCCCAACACTTCAACAATGAAACATACCCCTAAATATGAAACCAATAAATTACATTACCTACATAGGTAAAATCTTATTTAATACCTATCCTAAACTTCTAATATCACTTAATTTATATATCACAATAAAAAAATACTCCTAAAACCACGTAAAGAACACACCACAAAAACTAAATTATCTTTTTTATGGCAAACAAATAACACGGCAAATATTTTGTCGAGGAAATGTTTTACAATAGCTTAAAAAAATTAAAAGTTCTATTGTTGAACTGATTCTAATAAATAATAGAAAATTTCTTTTTTTTAATTGTGTCAAAACCTGAATGAAAAATTGAATATTGCGGAGAATTGTGACTTGTTTAGGAAAATTCCTGACATTAAATTCCAATTATTACTTGTTTTTTTTTTAAATATATTAATTAAGGGCAAAATTATACCTCATAATTCATTTTTTTCACCCCCTGTTGTGTATCTCGCTTTTTTCTTCTTCCAACCTGGTTCTGGAGGACAGTAACACGCCTTTTTTTGCGAGTCCATATACGATTTGCAGCCTAAAGTCAATGTTCCCGTAAATAACATTTTGGCTGCCCCCTTGCAAGCTGTAACAATATAAAATATACATTTACATTAATGACACAACTAGCTCTTTAAACCAAGTGGCTCCGCACGTCGGCTAGTACCGACCCTCCTACTCACAAAATATTCTTATAAGAGATATTACATTAATAAAAATAAATAAGAATCTCCACGCCGTATTAGTGTGAAATTAACCTATTTAGGTCTTGACCGCAGTTCATGTATTTTATTAAAGTGAATGTTGGGAATTGATTCGTTTTGTTTTTGAACCCAGTAACATTGCTTCTAATTGTAGAGCTTTTGTCAATTTTATCAGTTCTTTTTAAAGTTAAAAGGTATCAGACCAGGTATATTTATAATCAGCAAGAAGAAACCCACTTAATGAAAAAATATTATACAGGGTCTTCCACTTAAAATAACAAAATCGATGCTCATTATTTTAGTTTTAAATTGTGATTTGTTTATTATTTTAGCAAATCTTGACAAAACCTTAAAGTTTTGCATTTAACCTTTTTTAACTGTTTTAAAATAAAGGTTGCAGACCTTTTGTTTATTTGCAGCCTAAAGTCAATGTTCCCGTAAATAACATTTTGGCTGCCCCCTTGCAAGCTGTAACAATATAAAATATACATTTACATTAATGACACAACTAGCTCTTTAAACCAAGTGGCTCCGCACGTCGGCTAGTACCGACCCTCCTACTCACAAAATATTCTTATAAGAGATATTACATTAATAAAAATAAATAAGAATCTCCACGCCGTATTAGTGTGAAATTAACCTATTTAGGTCTTGACCGCAGTTCATGTATTTTATTAAAGTGAATGTTGGGAATTGATTCGTTTTGTTTTTGAACCCAGTAACATTGCTTCTAATTGTAGAGCTTTTGTCAATTTTATCAGTTCTTTTTAAAGTTAAAAGGTATCAGACCAGGTATATTTATAATCAGCAAGAAGAAACCCACTTAATGAAAAAATATTATACAGGGTCTTCCACTTAAAATAACAAAATCGATGCTCATTATTTTAGTTTTAAATTGTGATTTGTTTATTATTTTAGCAAATCTTGACAAAACCTTAAAGTTTTGCATTTAACCTTTTTTAACTGTTTTAAAATAAAGGTTGCAGACCTTGTTCAAAATATAAACAGTACAGGACAGAAATTAATCAATTTAAATCTTTTTGAAATGAGAAAAATATTATTCTTCGGTGTTTTTGGTATTTACAAGACAAAAATAAGGGGTCTGGTATTTTCAGGATATTAATCTAAATTGACTCTGTGTGAATTAATCTTTATAATTATAGTAAAATTAGTATATTTTATTTTATTTGTTCTTTTTCAGAGTATTTGCAGGTTTACGAAAACAAGTCAAGAGTAAGCCATGCTTATTTTTAAAGATACGATAATTTTATCAAAATACGAAATCACAGTTTGCTATTGATAATTTGACCTAAACCATTCTCTCGAGTCCTGGTTATGTAATAAATACATTTTGTGCTGTTATGTTTTCTGTGTCTATAAAAAATCAACTTTCAATTATTAAGTTTCTAGGCAAACGTTTCTGTAACTTTAGACAATGATTAATGATGCTCTGTGGCAACAGTGTAAGTAACACCCCGCGTAAATTCTTGACTGGTGTCGCTTAAGGGGGAACTGCACGCAGTAATATGGATCATTTGCAAGCCTTCCGCCGCTGCAATATTATGATAAAACTATAAAAGATATGTATTAGCTTCAATGTGATTTTAATAAGGAAATATTTATAGTTGGGCGCCAAATGCCAATTTTTGTGAAAAAATCAAATCTAGAGATATAAAATAAAAGTAGATTTGTCCATTTTCGACCATTTTTTGATCACTTTTTGACGCACATGCCTTCGCATATAATTTTTTTTCCACAAAATAGCTCTTTGCCGCCTTACATTGATCCTTTGTCTACGTAACTACAAAATTTGAAATGTTAAATCGTACTCATGTATTTGTATGTCTGCAGCGCGTGAACCCTTTTGAACCCATTTTTAACCGAAATGTAATTTAAATTACCTATACATAACACAGTTTTTTGAGGTCGGATATGCAGGAAGTTTTTTTTAATGCGTAGGTACCTTTTCATCTTACTTTCAACTCGATTAGACCTTGTCGCTGGTTTTTTACTTTTTGCGTGCAGTTCTTCCTTAAGTTAGCTGGATATTCTTAGCCCTTGTAATAAATTAATAAAAATAAAAAACTTATTATTTATTTTTGTTGGGGAGGTTTATTTTATTTCTATTAGAAGTTAATAGATTTGAAATTAGTTTATTACGTTGGTTATCACGTCTTCTCAGGCTAGTCAGAGGCAATTGGCACGTTCTATACGATTTTCATAATTTTATGGGAGCCATCAACTTTAGCAGTTGAAAAAATAAGATTGAAAAGCAGGCATATTACTTGATTTGTAATTAAATTCTATGAATCAAAGATTAATTATGTTTTAATAATAATCCCTAACTATCAAAGCCTGAAAAGTGAAAATACAAACACAAAAGAAACAAGTTAAAACCCAAATAACTCACATTTTTCAACAATGACAAGAGTCGCATAGACGGTTCTAGCTACAGCCAATTTTAAAATTACCAAAGCAAATAATGAAATATTCAAATCTTGATGTACAAATATATGAAGTGACCCCTACTTTTTTATTTTAAATAGGACCCTGTATCTTTTTTTTTGTGCTGAAAATCTCTTATTCAGCCTAAAATTAGCTTTTAAACGATATATCATAAGTTAACTTATTTTCAAAATGTCGACTGGACAGCCATTTTTTTAAAATTCAACATTGCCGCTTTAGGAACAAAATACAGTCACTTTTTACAAAATACTTGTTTTAAACAGTAAAAAAATAGGTTAATTTTTTATTTTTTTAGAACACTTCGATTTAGAAATCGTTTTTTAACGGTAAAACCGGAATTAACTTTGAATTGTTTTTGCATCGAAAATTTGCCTCTTATAGAATTTTAGAAGTGTGGAAAAATTGCACAAATACTGTTATTTAGTACCTTTAGTCACTGCTTGTCCACCAATTGATTCGGAATATCCTTCACAATGCTTATAAAGGCATCTTTTAAAATCTACATCACAAACTTCTTTATCTTTGTTGCACGTGTCGTAACAGATATCATGTACGTCACAACATTTTTCCATAGCAGCAAATGGTAAATAATCTGAGTGGATTTTCAAACCCAAAGAACCGCAGCCGTTCGCGCTTGGTGCATGGTTCCTATTCGGTTTTGGTATAGCTCCTAAAATAAACAAAAAAAAAACAAATAGATTCTTACATTAGAAACCGCCTTAGTGGCGTACTGGTAAGAGAGCTTGATTCCCGATCGGAAGGCGTAAGTTCAAAACTTGGCTTGACGGACACCTTTATAAGTCCGGCCCGGCATTTCTGATCTGGCACCTTTTTGAGGTGCCTTTAATCCTTGAAATAATGAAACAACGACTCTGTTCGTAGACTAAGAGTAAACTGCGAAAATTAACAAGGCTTCTTACTCAACACATACACTACTTGACAAAACTACGTAAAACGCAACAGGAAACCACTAAGTTTAATACATTCCCTGGAATTAACGTTTTTTACAGTGCTCTATAAAGAAACTATAATAGATATATCTTGACATAAGATGTATCTATTCTATTATAGGCATTCATTGTCCTTGGCCAACGCCTAAATACTGATACAGATCTTTTAGAAGAAGAAACTAACGTTGGCAGTAGCACATGTTTTATTCTTAACCATCCGCACGACTCCCACCGCTTGCCGAGTCTTTGACAATTCTTATTTCAATATAGATGCGTCTTTTTAGATAGATACGCCTTTTTACATCTACCCAAAGAACCTAACCAGGGCAAACCTCAAAGCAATCCACTTTCTAAAACCCAAGTTGTTTTGTGCCAACGATAAAAAAAAAACATTTCAACTTAGACTCTGCATGCAGTGGGACTCGTGCTGATGTTTAAGAATAAAAAATTTACTTGGCAGCACACAAAATCTTATATCATGATACACAAGGCGTTACGTTGGAATTATAATATCGATATTCCCTTGACGATTGTCTATGATCGAAGGGTTTTTATTTTTTTTTTGCGTGTTTATGTGGTTTTTACCTTTCTGTGTTGTTCGTAATTAGGTGGGCTTTGCAATTTAAAGGCTTAAAATATCTAGATTCCAAACTCACGTTATTAGTGCGAGAGATGAAGCATTAGGCGTACCGGTGTTTGTGTATCGTGCCTTATATCCCCTGCGAATTCTACGAATCATAACACAGATTGTTTAAAGTACTTTCTATTGGTTCCTCGTTTATTTCTGCGGAAGATAAACGCGTTTTGATGAATATACAGTTTGGCTCAGCGGTAAGATTCTCGCCTTTGGATGCAACACTCGTGTCTTCGAATCTCCGTTCAGGCTTATGACTTTTTTTTAGTTTTTTTTTTAACAAAACTTACAATTAATAAAAATGCGGATTAGATTAGGTTAGGATTGGGTAGGTTTGCTGTGAAGAAGTCGGGCTCAACAAAGTCCCGGGTCTATATTAAAAAATGATTTTTTTAACAAACGCTATACTGTTGAGTGGATCTATTTCGTTAGCTTCCGGTTAGCTCAGGTTTAGCAATAAAACGCTTATTAAATTTATAAAGCAGTCAAAATTTGAAATCCAGGCATTTGAGGCTTTAAAATACTTAAATCAATCGTAATAAGACTAGATACCCAATTACGAACAGAAAAAGATAAACACCACATAAACACACAAAATAACATAAAACCCGTTCGACCATAGACAGCTAACAAGAGAATATTGATATTATGATTCCAAGGTGTCGCCATGCGCAGACTTGAATCGACAAGTCTCTCTTAAGCACGTATTGTTATTCAACGCTTCAACGGGGCGCTAGGCGGGCAAAGGGTTAAGACTAACTTGTACATAGACGACATTGCACATATGCTTTACTGTAACTTATGTTTGTAGATTGTGGATCAGCCACTAAAATGACCCATTCACGAAGATTTATTCGCATTGACATGCCGCGGTAATTTCACTGTTTTTTTTTATTATTTTATTTATATATTTGTCTGCATTGATCGTAGAGCTAGACTTTCTATTAAAATTTTAAAACACTTCTTTATTAAAATCTTAAGGGAGTGATTATGTGGACCATGCGGGACGAAACGTCGGGTTGATTCGAGAGGTACATAACCTATTATTAATACATTTTGCTAACGATAGAACAAATAGGCTGGTGTTCTGTGGTCAATTTAGTTACTTTTTATTCTCTAGCAATTGATACAATTCTAAGCGACGCGACACTTACGTACATATTTACAATAATTAGAGAAATAACACAGGTTTGGACAAACTTAATAAATCCGGATAAAAGTAACCAAGCATAGAGGATAACGCCGAAGTACTTACATCATATTTCAACACAATATATTTAATTTCCACGCCACTGATTTACACCAAAAACTTCTAATATGCCTTTTGTATTTAAAACTACAAAATTCAATAAGAAGGGATAAATGACACTCCCCTCCTAATGACTGCTTTTTAAACATGGAAAATGATGTGCTCTTCTTCTTCTTTTGGCTGGTTCCTGGAGTGGAAACACGAAATAAAAGAAATTTTATATATATTAATATAAAAACACCAGAAAATAAACTATTTAACGATTGGAAAGATAACCTAACTTAAAATGATACATTTTTAAAAATGAATTTGAGCTGCGACCTTTCATATATGCTACTCGCCAAGTACTTTGGATTCTGTGTTGATATTAGCGCCCGATTAAATGATTAGTGAGGATGCCTATTTCGAGATTTCAAGGCGGTACCTCGGGGAGTGAAAGAGTTTATTTGTAAAGATATTTAACGGATGTGTTTTTCTCCCTTTGCTGTGGGATTGAAATTAAATATTCTTTGGTATTTTTTTTTTCATATAATCTATAATGTTAAGTTAATTTAAAATAAATCTAAGATACAACAGTGGCTGTGCCATTACAATCCTTTCTTTTATTCCAAAAAAATTGAGCCGTTACAATGTTTTTTTTCTCTCTGGACTACAATGCTTGTACCTTGCACACATTACACATGAAAACATCAATAGCGGGTAATATAATAAATTAGCAGTATTAGTTATACTTTTAATTAATCTTAAAATCCTAATTTTGTGGTTTATATGGGTATATATGCTTATATCACGTGACCTAAAAAATTCGCTAATAGATCTGCGGGAGATGGGAAACCTGCTGATGCTCTTTATTCGAAAACAGAAATAAAGCATCAATTTTGAAGAATACATTTAAACAGGGTTTTGAGTCCGACAATATTTCAGCACCTCCGTTTCTAGGCTGGCAAAAAAGTACAACAGTGCACGGCTACTTCCAAAATTATTCAAGCATAAAAACATTTAGCAAAAAAATTTTTTAATTTAATGAATTATAAAATTATTCTAATGATTTTCTTACTCACCCGTAGGGCATGTGAATATACAGTCTTCCTCAACTGCGGCGTCGAACACATCATGAACAGTTCTGAATTTTTGTGCGACTTTTATAACGTTTTTCAAAACATCCCCAAAAACAGTTTCTGCGGTAATAATGGCATTGCGTAAATTTCCCAATAATCCGGACCCATATCCCGAATATACATACCCTAAAAACGTTAATAAATATATAGCCAATTTACCATAAGCAATATTCATTTTTAAAAAATAATCTGAAAGCAAAGCACTCGTTTCGTTTTTTTCAGGTTATATTTTTATTTTTTTTTATCTCCCCTCCCGTCATTTATATACTCGCAGACCTTTCATTGGCAGAACAACTGTTTAGTAATTAGGGTATCTTTACCCTTATTTGACGTGGTTATAGTTGATTAGTGCAAATAAAAATAGAATAGAAAATCATTCAATTTACTGCTTGTGGTACAAAAATGGATAATAATTTTGACGTTGGAAATAAATAACATAACCTATATTTCAAAAAAGGTATCTAACCTTCGAATTATCTAAAAATTCAAAACACAAAGAAAAATAACGTTTGGCATACCTAATTTCTATTATGTTCATTACTTTACCAGATTTCTGTGGGTAAAAAAGAAGACAAGAATGTCCGAGAGATGAATTGTTAAAAATGTCATTATATTTGTATTAGGATAACAAAAACCGACGATTATATCCTCTCAAAAATTACAAACAAAAATAGTAAGGTAATATCTTCTGTATTAGGGTAATCTCTTCAGTGATCTGTTAGCTTTGATATAAAAAATAGGATATTTAGGTATATGTTTTTTAAATGTAATTGCTCTGAGCAAAAACAAGCCCATTCGGTTACCTAATTTGCAAGATATACACCAGACGCTCGGTCATGCACATACTTAAAAAGAGGAAATGTCCAGTAAAAAGAGGACCCTAATCATTAAACACCAATGCAAAAATTCATTAAAAGGAGAAAAGTCATTCACGCATGAAATTCGAGAGCTAGGAAAAATACAATAACTTGATGCGAAAGGTGTTTTTCAGTGAACGATTGGCCATCATGTCAAGATTTTGAAAATCTTAAAACATAAATTATTGCGAAATTTCTTCCATAATTTCAAGATCGTTTAGCAATACTATGATAGAGCCTTCTTAATAAAAGTCCAAACGAAACAGCAGCAGCTTCAAAAGCATTTTTCCCAGCTAAAGACATTTACTCATGTTAAAAATAAGAATTTTGTTCAATTTTAATATACGGTTTTGAATACCAAAAAAAGTTATCTTATGAATTAAGTGAAAATTAAATATGTCTATACAGCTAAGAATGTTATTAATTCGATTTAAATACCAGAAAAATATCATCTTATTCACGAAAATAATTTGAGATTTTATCTACTTCACAACTTTCATTTTAATAAAATGGTGTATGCGCAGGAAAATTTTTGTTGCCTTACAACTGTCCGGGAAGTTAGACTGATGAATCTAATGAACCCTAGATACAGTAATAGTTCTATTTAGTAATTATAATTTATATTATCTAAAAGTAAAGTTGATATAAGTAAACGTAAAAAAAACCAACAAAATATCAAAATGATCCTAAAAATAAATTTTATGGCAAAATTTTATAAGGCATTAAAAAATAAAAAAAAATTGACAATGCAAAATTTAACTTTTCTTTTTTTTATTGGGGCACCCTGTAAATTTTACTTTCAACAGATAGGCCTCTGTTGGCAGAATCCAAATATATCAGGAATGATACATTTATCTTTAAAATAAACAAGAAAGTCAAATTTCACCATAAGAGAAAGAGTAATAGAAAGAGAATCTCATGCATTGGTCTTATGGCACAGATTTTCTTAATTTCACTTATTTTTCAAGATAAGGGTATCAAACCTAGTATATTTAAAATCAGGAAAAAAAAAGAGGCAAATCTATTGAATGTAAAAAATATGGGATGTCATTTAATAAAAATGCAAGTTATATTTATGTTTGACAAATTTTCAAAATCTTGAAAAATAAGGAAGTTATCAACAGATTAAAATGTGGACAAGTCAAAATGACCACAGTGCATTTGGAATTCTTAACAACTTAAATGCATAGTTTCCATTGTCAGAAAACTTTATCTACCATTGACATAATTATGCTTAAATAGTACAAGTTTCTTTACAAGTGTGTGAAAAGGAAAGGATCGGTTTCAATGTATCAATATTTCTAAATAAAACAAATAATTGCTCAGCATTAATATGTACTTCAACAAAACATTTACAATATATTACTTATCAATCTTATCATATAAGTATAAGCAATAAATTTTAATCTAATCTCCCTGAAAATTACTTGCATCATTTTGTTTTCACACTTTACCAAAAGACAAGGATCTCACCTGAAATGCAATTTAACATTGTTGAGTACATTTATTTTTTATATAGCAATTGAAAATCAACAACCCACATTACGCCCAGTAATTCAATAACAATAATAATATTAAGCATATTAACATCTATGCAACTTTGAATGTTTTAGCTCTTATAATTAAATAATTTAGATAATATAATCATAGAAAATATTTATCATAAAAATAAGCAGGAGTAAAGTGAGTTTAACTAATTAAAAAAGAGCATTATGCAGCCACCAATGTTTGAAGTTCTCCTTTTTCATATAAAGCCTTAACATCAGAACCACCTCCTACAAAGTTCCCTTTGACAAATACTCTCGGTACCTAAAAAAATAATGTATGAATGTAATCATGAAAAAAAAAGACAGTTTATTATTTTATATTAATTAAAAAGCTGTACATGTGACTGAATTATTTTATCAAATCTGACCTGTGATACAAAAAGCAAGGGGTTAACATAATAAGTAAAAAGCCATTAAGTTTGTAAAGTATATAGTTTGTACCATAAAAATAATTAATTTTTATATAAATAAATGACCTGACAATTCTATATATAGATAATTTCAATTAAAATTAATTAGTTAAAACTATTATATCAGTAAAAAAGTACTTATTATTTAAAATATTGTTTCCAGTGACACTATTATTAATAAAAATAATATTAAATATAATTTTAGTAAATACACACATAAAGATTTTTATTTATCGTTCAGTACAAAGAGTCTGTCTAATCAGAATTTGTCACCCATTTCTGCTCCCTCATGACTTAAATAAAATAAAAATTTAACTAAAAACATAATTGTGTAGTTTTCCTAGCAACCTGAATATGAAATAAAACAAAAAAAAAGCAAATTAACTTGAATGCATCATCTCTAAATTTTAAAATAAAAATCCCCTACTTTTTATTTATATTCTGATAAAACTTAAAATTCCCTAAATGCCAGCTTTTAGATTTTCTAAATCAAGTGAAATACTATAGGGATTTGTATTATTTTGCTTAATTGGCCATGCCATAAAAAGTTAGTACAATTTTAAGCTTCTAACTTAGACTTGATTAGAAGGTAACTAAGAAGAACTGTATTTGACACAAAAACTGACTAAAATGTCTGATTATGAAACTTTTTAGAAATACTTATGATTTTTTTTCAGTATTTTATTACTTCCACAAATTTAAAAATATGATAACGGATATTTTAAACTGTATCAAGATGAAACTAAAGTTGCTGGACTTTCTATTTACAGATAGAAATAGAAAAGAATATACGTTCTTAAGTTAAGAAACTCCTCACTACTCAGTTGAATACCTCTGTGAAAAACTTGAAATTAAATTGAATTTGTACCTGTTCCTCTTTTTCTTTTAATAAAAGTTTGTATTTTTTGCGTTTACATGTATTACTAACTTGTTTTTATATATACATATACTTATTTATCTTAGAATTTGATGGTTTAGTTTAAGTTAATTTTTGTTGATATTAGGTTGAGGCTTTGTCGACAACTAATAATTTGTATTTAAGATAATAAAGCATAATTTTGAGTTAGAACTTAACAAAAAAGATTACACAATTTCTGTCATAAATGCAATTTTCCTTCCTAAAATTACATTAAAATGTATGGTTAATGAAGCGAAATAAAATAGACCCCTGTAGCTCAGCCATATTTTGTGGGATTTTAAAAATCTAAAAACTGACATTCAGAGAATAGTAAGCTTTATCAGAATAAAAATTCTTGGGTTTACATTTAAAGAGATGCATAGATTGCCCCAATGGTTAAAAGTTGACAAATAGTTGATACATGGTCAGAAAATGCCAAACTGATATTTTAAAAAACACAGACGGAAAAGGAGAGCATACATTAGTCTGTGGTCATCTGGTACTTATATAGATATTCATGTTTAAATATTGCACTATATTAACTCATGCTCTGCCTTATTGCATGACATTGGAGTTTAGCTGTCTCCGGATGAATGATAAATAAGTCTAAACCAAATATCAATTTGTACATGTAGGATTTAAGGTAATTTGTAAGGGTCATTTGAATAATTTATGAATGAGAAAAATAAATATTCATTTTGTGGTGTTTTAAAACATCAGATAATTAACCATGAGAAAGAGAAAACAATTTTAGATAATAATTAATAATTACTAATTAAATATAGACTAATTCTGAAGAAGAAGAGAAAATGACAATATACATTATACCATGAAAATTAAAAATTTCACCAGATGACATTTGATACATACTGGTAAGTATTAAGGGTAGCACATTTTCTACAAAGGCAGTGCCAAGAAGCAAAGGGGACATTTTTATTATAAATGTATTTATTTAATTAACCTTAATCCACAAAGAGACAATAAAAATCAGATTAATTATTCATGGTTTAACTAACAAAAATTGGTAAATTCTCTTTTACCCAGAACTTTTCACATAAGGCTTTCCCCTAGTAAAGGGTTAAATTTATACAAACATATAATTATCTAGTAATTATATACAAATTCTATAAACTGTAATTTATTTATTTTTTTTTAACGAATTACCAAACCACAATATAGATTCATAAAATTTGATATATAAAAAAATAAATACTCGGTAAAATTCCATTTGTAGTGGACTTTTCTTTATGAGGGAAGTTCAGGATAAAAATGAATTTACAAATTTTTTTTTATTTGTTTTTAATTTGATATTATTATTATTTATTTTTCATAACTTTATTTACATGTCTATGAGAAATAAAATGTCATTTATTATTTTTCTCCACAAAAAGGTTTTATTCCAAAAAACGGAATTTTACCAAATAGGTATTTTAACATTTTATTTGGCTGCTATTTTGTTTTGCCATAAAAGATTAAAATTGACTCTTAATTTTTTAGTTAAATTTGAAGTCGATCAGATAGTTTTTGAGCAACTCCACACATAGACAGAATGATAGAATGACAGACCAATGGAAAAGAGAGAAAACATGCTCCTTTTAGGCTCTAGGGACCCCAAAAATGCAAAGATCTGCAAAAATCTCATAAATGTTTTTCACCAATATCTAATTAAAAAGAAGTTATTACTTTAGTATGCAAATAAAACCTACTGTTCTTGCTCCAGTAATTTCACCTAGGACTGATTGAATTTCTTCTCCATCATCTCTTAAGTCCAGTTCCACCGCAGTATACTTTTCTTTCAGTTTATCAAAGACCTAAAACAATAAGTTCAAAAATTGTATAGACCAAATTAATTCAAAGACTAAGTATTAAGTTGAGTCATCTAGCCCCATACTATGAATAAAACAGATTAGACGTGTCCAAATTTCACTGCTTTTAATTTCGGTAGAAAAAGTGTCCTTTATCCACATTTACTAGCTTAGATGTTAAGATACCTACATTATATTGTATGTAATCACAGGAATATGTGAAAGATTAAATCTCTTCTGCTCAGTTCAAGGAGCATCACAGAGTCTTTTACAGTTTATTTTTAATATAATTATTATATATTAAACAAGTAAATTTATAAAGTTATAGATACACTTCAAATAATAACTAACCACTAGAATATGTTTGCTAAAGTACAAATACAATTAACCAAACTATTACATAAGCTATATCAATTTGACAAAATATTAGATATTTATGATACTATGAAAAACAAAGTTCAAAACTAAGGAAAAAAAATGCCTTAGTTATGATGTGAAAGATGAAGGTAAGGTCAAATGATCAACAGATAAATAGAGCACACTCTACACGACAAAACTCTAATAGAATAGTTATTTAAATAAATGTGTTTCACTTTGTGGTCTGTTAGAAAAATGCTTATCACATTTTGTGTCTTAAATTGCCTAACTTTAAGCTTTTTGCCACTACATAATCCTTCTTAACATTTACTCTGATTATGTTGTCTTTCCCTTGCCTTAAGAAAACATAAAGTAGGGGCAGTGGTTATGACATAAATGATTTGACATTTTGGTTAAACGATAATCTATTCCTGAGCAGATTATGGTGTGTTAAGTGAGTTTACAGTATAAGTTAGATGGCAATGAAGGAGCCAAGGCTGGAATTTCTAAAGGAGTACTAATAATAGCAGTTCACGGCCATGTATTGTAGAAAATTTTTTTTTCATAGTGTTTTATGAAAAACAAAAATTAAAGGAATAAATATTGTTTTTTTTATGCGGTCCAGGAAATAAAAATTTCCCAACTTGGTACTGTAATGTGCCATTTACCAGACTATAAAAATTTCCCAGACTTGGTAATGTAATGAATTATATCCCTGAAAGTCTGGAAAATAGCACATTACAGTAGCATATAAAATAAAATGAATATCAAAGTATTTGGAAATTTTTTATTAATATTCTATTATACGAAAATATTTTGTTTATGTATTTTTTTTAATTTCAAATAATTTTTTTCCAACTGCGTCAGACAATCAAAGGCAAAATAGAACTCAAAATTCACATAGATTAATCAAAGTCAAAAATTATTGTAACAATATCTATTACAATATTGTCCGAATATTTGAAGGTTTAAATTAAACTCTAAATCATAATTTTCAAATGTAGTATGTAGATATTTATAGGACTGAAAATGTGCTGCTTCTATCACTTTTTTAGCACAGATATTAAAAATTGATAAATTCGCCTTTACCCAGAAAATCTCTCATACAGAATTCCACTCTATACAGATCACAGTTTATATATGCATATAATTATTTAGTAAGTAATAACTTTATAAAAATCCCATAACGTGTAATTTATTACATTTTTTATAATTATTTATGAACAGCTATTCATAAAATGTGTTATCTGTATATAGTGGAATCCTGTATGATTTTCTATTTGTTTTTAATTTATCAATTTATTTTTATATTATTATTATTTATTTTTCATAACTTTTTTTATTTAGTCTATAAGAAATAAATTCCCATTTATTATTTTCTTCCATAAAAAGGTTTTATTCCAAGAAACCTAATTTTTCTGAATAGTTATCATTAAAACACCATTTTGTTTTGCACTAAAATTTAATCAGTTTATCTGTGATTTACACTTAATTTGATACTTCACATCAATGCGATAAGTAGTTTTTTGGTACTTATATTTTTAAAAATTTTATTAGGCGACTGTTTTGTTCCACAATAATTTGTTATAAATTCACATGGCTGGGCGCGGCAGTGCCAATTATACGAAACTTTCAACAAGTCAGTTTGGCAGAAAATTTGTATTTAAAACTATTTACTTGTATTTAAATATATGTATTTCTATTTAAATGAATTTAATTCTATTTAAATATATTTATTTGTACTTAAATGTATTTATTTGTATTTATGTAAATACTTTTTCTGAATCTGTACACCTATTTATAGAGTGTCCTTCCCCTCGGGTAATTTATTAGGTTTCCATGCATAAGACATAAGATGACAAAAAAAGGTAAGCACTTTCATAGAGCACAGACCACAGGCTTGTTTTAAGCTACAAAGTAGTAACTAAAGTTGAATAAGTTTTGAGTTGAGTTTGAGTATCAAGTTAAGTCCTATGTAAAACACATTTATGTACCTTTTTTGTATTTGTTTCAGAGCGAACTCAAATTTATTTAGTGACCTTTCAATTTATTTTTTACATTTAACCTAGAATGAACATCACAATGTATGTGGATATCACAGGCATATTAAAAAAAAACATTAGTCACTGATCTGCCTGAGAACTACAGAAAAGTAATAAAAGTATAGTTACAAAGATCAATAGAAAAGCACATGTCTGCTATATAAATACTAAAATACTTACTTCTTTTGCCAGTTTACAGTAAGGGCAATATGTCTTTGAGAAAATCACTACTTTGTCACTGGTAATGAGATCCTTTACTTCAGAGGATTTTGACGATGACATATCGATTAGCTTAGACCTAAAAGCACCCATTTAGCATATTAAAAACAAAAACTCTAATTAAATCTACTTCCTATGCGCGTTAGTACCAAAAAAATTAGTCTCGCGTATGTTCGGAGTTGACAAAATTTGAAAATACATATTTTTTATTCTTAAAAAAAAACTAAAGGAATATTTACCACACTGAATTTGTATCTGCTTACTGAAATTACCTTTCGGAGCAAAAATGTATGTGATTGCGACTGTTATTTTATCTGTACAAGACTCAAAATAATTGTGAAAGTAAAAACGAAAAATGACTTGACACTATGACTATTTATGTTAAAAATCATGTGATTTTTTTTAAACAGAGTTGCCATTGTTCTCAAAATTTTAGGGACCGGATACAAGCTTTTTACTGAGTTGAGAACTGCAGTAAGCAGTGGTACTCGGCAAATTCATAACGCTCGGAACACAATAGAACTCCCGTAAACGTTTAACGTAAAAACTAATCTACAAAAACGAAACGGAAATACACATTGTGGTACAAAAATGGGCAGTGGCGGCTGGTACATAAAGCCTGCGGTGCTGCAAAATACACCTAATTTGAACAATTCATATTTTTTTAAATATTTTTCTATAACAAAGAAATACAAGAATAAATCTCTAACATCCCTATAGATTTTTTCTAACAATGTGAGAGAGATAGAGCTAATTAAGGCGAAATCTCATTAGCTTGCGGGAGAGGTAAATTTCTACCCTAATTAGGTCCATCTGTTTCGTAAACCAGTGGGATTTTTGCCTTAATTAGTTCTATCTCTATCACACTACGTTGGAGTCAATGAAGCGTTGCAAACCCCAGTCTATTAACCTGCTATACCAATGGTTTGATGGCATGTCCGGTCATTTACTGTTTTAAGTGACCTATTTATAAAGGACTATTGATTAAAAATACCTTTTTTTATTTAACAGGTTAACTTTGTTTGGTATCAATTGAGATCTTAACTTAAAGGCAATCTTTTAGTGATACTTTTGAACGTTTTTAAACATGGTCGTATAAATGACCATAATTTACGGGGCCGTAAATGCCATAAGTGACCAATTTATATCTTTATTATTTATTTTTAGCAACTCCATTAACAGCAATGAATTCCAAACAAAAATATAAAGTTTTGACTTTGACCAAATCCAACAACTCTTGGAGGGCATTTAACCAATTCAAAACCAGGTTTAATACAAAAGTCTCATCACTCATACAATATACTAGTGGTTGCCTCGCGTGCACAATGACATTCAGTCAGATGTTGATGTTGACATGAGAAATTCTCCTGTTCGAACAGTGAAACGGTCCTCACATCTAGTGGAGTAAAAAACGGGGCAAAAGACGCTTCCTTCTCGATTTTTTTCGCGTTAGAACACACCGATATATACCTCATTTTATTAAATGGATCATTGTACGTACGAAATCACAAAATATTACTTTTTTTGCGATCTTGACTTTTTTTATTTACAAAAAACTGGAAAAATTTTTATTTATTAAAACCGTGTTTTTTTATGTTTCCCCTTGTATAACTTCTTACCTAAATAAGCTATAACATGCAGGGAATAAAATGTAGACAAAATATCAAAAAAGTTTTTAGTAGCAAAATCGTTAGTGTAGCTCTCATACTTTAGGTGCTACGATTTTTTAAAGTGCGCGAAATTTAAAATTTTGGTTATAGTGGAGTAAATAATGTTGTAAGAACTTTCCAAAAACAATCTCGATAGCTTAATTAGGTAAGAATATATTACAGGGGAAATATAAAAAAACACGGTTTTAAAAAAATTTAAATTTTCACAGTTTATTGTAAATAAAAAAGTCGAAACAGGGAAGAAAGGTCATATTTTTAGGTTTCAAGTGTAGAATGATGTGGCTAACAATACCCAATAGGTTTTATCGTGTTCTAAGCTCATTGAAAAAAACGACACAAAATTACTCATTATTTAGTCCACTGTAACCAAAATTTGAAATATCGCGCACTTAAAAAAATCGTAGCACCTAAAGTATGAAAGCTACACTAATTTTCCTACTAAAAACTTTTTTGATATCTTGTCTACATTTTATTCGCTGCATGTTATATAAAATTTCCAGAAACAAAATTTGTTTCGATTAGTGAAAACTTGTTTACATAATTTCTAAAGTTTCAAGTTCATCCATGTTTTAGCCATATTTAAAATAAATAATAGCTATCTGTCATATAGCAGCTAAATGTCTGCTTTAAGTAAGAAAAAATCGTCTCGATAGCTTAATTAGGTAAGAAGTTTTACGAGAGGAAACATAAAAAACACGGTTTTAAAAAAATAATTTTTCAGTTCTTTGCATTTACGGCATTTGGTAGGTTTCCAGACATAGCTAAATGTAATTCCAGCAGACTCCGGAAAATCACGGAAAACCGTGACTCGTCGCAAATTGTCGTGTACAACATCGTATTAATCAAGGACGTCGGCCATCTCCAAATAACATCTTTTTTTAAAGTAGGTCCCGTCCAATGATTATGAACGTGTGGCTACTGTCACAGAATTCATCAACGAAATTATGTGCTACTGTCCTTACATTGGTCATTCCAGAAGGACAGTTATGACGACACCAGGGGTGCTGAGCTTGTAGTTTACATATGGAGGCTTCACCTTTCAAACATTGAACTAGATCTCGAAGGAGTCGAAGGCTTCACCTCACAAACTTCATAAAAAAAAACTAAGATCCGTGCTTCATCTTTAAAAAGCGTGTGTTGTGAGTTGGAAATAACTGGGAGTTCTGGCAACATTGATTACCCTTCTATTGCTTTCGGGCGTTTGCTTCTGAGCATGCGCTCCAAATATCAGCTGTTCAGTGTTCTCTATCAATATGGAAGTTTGAATTAGTGTTTGTGTCGCTTATATGTTGTTTATATTGCGAAGTTTTATAAATTTCTTTGTTTAGTCAAGTTCTTAAAAGAAACTTTGTATTTAATTTTACAAGGTTATATTGTAATAGTTTGTAAACGTCACGTAATTATCTAGACTCATGAGTAGTACAAGTTCAGCAGACACCAATGGGACCAAAAATTATTTTGTAAATTTTAACCAGGATACTACGTAAGTTTAAATTTCTTGGCGGTTTTGCGCATTGATTTGTTTCTTGAAATTGCGCATTTCACATAATATAGAATTCCCAACCCATGATAACTTGTATACAAAAGACTGGTATCCTAAATACTAAATAGGATCTCTGCAATTTTTCACCTTGGGACTTTTGTTTTTTGGAGAATGGCTACTTAGGTATTCAATACTTTTTGATGCTGATACTGTAAATAAAGAGAATGGAAATCATTCAATGTCATAAATGTATAAGCACATAGACGCATATATTTTTCTAATCTTATTAAATGGATGCCATAATTTTTCTAATTGTATTTTGAACATGAACTGAAACTAATGCGTTTTTATCCAAAATAATATGTCCTAAGTCAAATGATTGCCAACTTTCTTCTATTCTTAAAAATGAAGTTTTAATCCATTTAGGGAACAACTCAGAACTTTTGCGAACTATTGCAAAGTGCTTATTAAATACAAAAATCTTACCAAAAAATTTTAAATTCCTTAGAATACTAACTCTGATATGTACCTACTTTTTTAAGTTGTTAGATACCAAAATATATTTTAAATGTATTTACTTACTATTAATTTAAGTTTGTTTAAAGGTGGAAGACAATGTAGAATGTTCACTAAACTCATTCCATCAGACTCACTTTGTCTGTATTATTTTTTTGGAGATACAATTTGAAATGTTGTGAACCCAGAATAATAAAGACAATGCAGGAAAAAGTTTACTTTATTTACTAAGTATCTTTTTTTAATTCTTTTAATGATAGTTTTGGTTTCTTGAAATACTTTTCATGTTATCTTTCCTGGCTCAGCTTTAACTGTCAAGTATTTTTCTATAATAACTATTTTCTATAATGTAGAAAAAGACAAATATTATTGTAAATTACTTCTTCTTGGATGTTACTGTGAAGTGGTTGCATATATTTATAAGAGGGGATATAACTAGTGAAACCATTTAACAGAAAAATGACAGGAATTTGGCAAAGAGCACAGGCACAGAACAGAAATGACATTTACATACTTGATAAATTATTTTACAATTGACAGTGATTAAAGAAATGTAAACAATGAACATGAATTTTAAAATTTGCTTATTCTTCTTGCTGGCATTGCAAATTTAATGAGAAAATGTAAAAAAAAATTTGTTTGTCTCAACTCAATATGTAGACTAATTTGTCTACAACAGTTTGAATCTCAGCTTAGACACACAGCATTAACAAAATTATTTCGGGATTTCAGGCTATAGTTGTTGTATTTTCTGAATTTCTATATATCATTATATTATTAGAATTCCTGTCTATAATTTTAATGCTTTAACTCCGTATCAACCTTGTGTTGGTGATTTATTATTGTTCCTAGATAGGCTGAAGGATGCTTTTAAGTCCTTTAGGTCTGGATAATTTGATGAGGTGTTTTCAAAATAATTATGGAAATCCCAAATAATATATGTGGGTGATTTCCATGGAAATTTTAAGTGTTCATTTTCTGTGCTTGTGTTGGTGATTTATTATTGTTCCTAGATAGGCTGAAGGATGCTTTTAACTCATTTAGGTCTGGATAGGTAAAATAAACCTAACTGAAAATTTAAAAAAAGCTATTTGCCAACTCAACATATTTTTTATTCTAAATCTGGACCCTGCGGCTAAAAAAAAAATAATTTTTCTAACAATATATTGAAAAATGGAATAATTCCAACATAAAATAAGATTTTGCCCACAGAATAAAATATGAGGGGATTCTCCCCCCATATGTCTGTCCCTGCCTTAAAAATGTATACAGAAGAACTTTACTATAAGAGCTGCCAAAGTTGTTTATTATAATAGGAGGTTTGTACAGACTAGCAGTGTGAATAAGGAAGCTTGGAAAATAAGTCTTCATTGACCTGCATGGCATAGGCATAGGTTGTGAGAGGTGGAATACTTTTTACTGCTCTATACACCTGCAGGTGACATAATGAATCTAGGAAATCCTGTGAGTTATCTTGATGCAATTTCTCAGTTCCATTTTACTTTTGCTTTACATTAATGAATTACCAACAATCATTATGATAGCATTTTTTACCATTTTTATTGATGACACCACTATTTCCTAGCACCATAAAGATGCCAAAATACTGAGTGAAATCATCCGTAATCTAGATGAAATAAAAAAATGGTGCAATTGTAACTTATTGGTCTTAAACCTCAGAAACCTCACATTTCAAATCCAGCTGATTGGTACTGATTGATTTAAATTTTTTGGGGCTTTATATTAACAGGGACCTGAGGTGTGAAGATCATGTACGGCATATATCTAAATGGGTTGGGACTCATCTGGGTGCTATGCTATACAAATTATTTCAAAAGAATTAAATCAGGTCATTGTAAGGAAATTACATTTTGCTCTTATTGAAAATCACTATAGATATGGCATATATTTTTGAAGGTCTTGTTGTCAGTCGCTGGTTCAATTTGTTTTTCAGAAAAAGGATACTAACATCTGATCCTGTAGGGATGCCCAATTTAAATGTTATGGTTTACCAGTACAATGGTGGGTAGTAAATGAATAAGATAGGTTTGTCATCTGATGCAATAAACTCACCTAATAATCACACAATATTATCTCCTTCCTTCTTGTTACCCTGCCTATACTTCCATATGATAAATCTCTCACTTTAAATGTAATATGTAAATTAAGTGCCACCAAGTTTTAATTTAAGATAAATAAAAAAAGATAGTATTATTAAATTTAACCACTGTTAGTAGGTAAATACTAATCTTGACTAATTGAAAACCAACACGTTGGATTACATTTATTGTTATTGAAGTAAATGTCAATGATAATATGTTACATATCTCCAAGAAAAAAAAATCACTATGTCCTACAGCTCAGCTACATAGATCATGTTCATTCCATCAAAAGAAAAGTTCTAAATTCCATAAATAACTAGCAGTTAGGAAACCATGCCAAACTCTGCGCTAGTAGCTAGTCTTTAAAGTTCCAAAAAAAAAACAGTCCCAAACGAACTTTAAAGATTCAACCTTAAGCAAAAACCCTGAAACAAGAATTGCCCCATGTAGAGATACCTCCACAACAATTAATGGAATAATTAATCCAAACAGCCAAAATTTCAGACAATATATACAAGAATATAATACAAAATTCTGTATCTACGAGGGTAAAAAAAAGCTTTATGAGCACCAATGTTAAGATGATCTATGTTAGTCGTACATGGAAATAATTAAGACAAAGAAATTACAATGTAAGCTGTAAAGTTGAAATCTAAAATTTACCAAACCATAATCTTCAAATTTACTTTGTGATATTGCATTCTTCTATTCTCTCATTTGGGGTGGAATTTAATTAATCTTCATTTAATTTTTGTAATGTCATGTAATATGATCTTTTATAGAAATAAATGTATTTGTATTGTATAAAAGAAAAATCAGAACTTTCGACACTTCCTTTGTTGATGAGATCTAAGTCCACAAAATGGCTTCCACCATACAGTAGATACCAAACATGGTAAATTTACATCTTTTTTTCTACAATCTGAAACATTATTTGTAAAAAAAAACCTTTCTCAACAGCTCTAAACTGAAGGGTAAGCCAATCGAAACAGAGAAAATTGCAGAGGTCTCTTAAGCCGGAATTATTGGATTGTAGATCCAAAGCTGAATCAAATATCTACCTTAAATATGTAAACGGTGTGCCTAAAATCATAACAAAAAACTAAAAAGCCAGGGAAAGATGGGAATATCCTTATTTATTACCAAAATATCAGGGGCATTTGAAGTCAGCAATTTACTGACACATTTACTCTCTCTCTAAACTCCCTACTATTGGAGTCTGTAGCTTTGGCCTCTTAAGATATTATACTTTTCACTGAAATAGTCCTTACATATGACTTTCATCTTGGTGAGCTTGATATGGAGAACTGTATTATATACAGATAGGATCGATCAGCTAGAACCATCTAAATGATTAAAAAAAATTAGAATTAAAAAAATAAATAAAAATTTAAAAAAAATAAAAACACCTGTTACTTGCAAGGAGTTTTAAATTAGTATTAAAACAGTATTTGATTGCCAAATATTTTATTCATTATATTTCATAATAATAACTTCACATTTAATAGTTGAGCATATTATATTAGAATTGTTTTTTTAATATAATATTTGTTAACCTACTTAAGAATTATATTTAATTGGCTTTAAAAATAGTTGCTCTTATATTTATGACATGTTAACTACACAATAACAAGAATAAATAATTGGCAATTTGTTTACATATTTAACATCTTATTTGATAGAGTTTAAAAATAGTTATTGTTATATTTATATTTTGATGTATGTAAACTATGTAACATAAATTAATAGTTGTGCTTGCACACAAGGATTTGCTTTTTTTTTTCTAATATAATATTTGTTTACCTATCTAACAATTGTATTTTGTAATAGTTATTGAATACTTAATAGTTGTGCATGTATATTAGGACTTCTCTTTAACATAATGTTTGTTTACTTATTGAACACTAATTTTTAAGGTATTAAATAATAGTTATTGTATTTTTATGTTAATATGATGTTTTAATAATATGAATGAAATATCTGTCTAAATGTAGTAGTATTAGCTCGCTGATATATCAAATCAAAGACTGATAAGAAAGAAAAAGAGCAACAATAATTTTATTTTTATGCTTATTTAATCTGCATTTTTGATCAGTTGAAAGCAAGTGGTTTTATGGTTTTATTACATAAAAGATGCATTCAGCTTTAAAGAAAAAATAAACGAAGTACAGATCTCAGTTGATTACACCCTTGTTTCCCTCGATGTAGTATCGTTATACACCTATGTACCAATAGACGTTGCCCTAAATGTAATTAAAAAAGAGTGGCCTGAAATAAAAAAGTATACAGATATTCCACTAAACGATTTTTTAGAAGCTATAAAAATTACTTTATCATCAACCTATTTTAAATATAAAAATTCATTCTACAAGCAAATTGAAGGTTGCACAATGGGCGCCTCAATATGTAGTATAATTGCCCAATTAGTTCTAGAAGACCTTGAGACCCAAATTATTTCTAAATTAAATTTTTCGTTACCATTTTTCTATAGATATGTTGATGACTGATGACTGTATTTGCGCAATTCCCACAGATAAAATCAACTATACCTTAAATCCTTCTAATAGTTTCCATAAAAAACTCCAATTTACTATAGAAATTGAAAAACTGAACAAAATAAACTTTCTTGATATGACGCTACAACACAAAAATATTAAAATACTGACAGAATGGTATACAAAACCTACGTGGTTCAGTAGGTATCTAAACTATAAATCACAGCACCATATATCACAAAAAAAATCTGTAGTAATTAGTTTAGCCGATAGAGCAATTAAATTGAGCAACCCTGAGTTTAGAAATACCTCAATAAAAAAGGCAAAAAATGTGCTTAAATTAAACTCATATCCACAAAAACTAATAAATTCTATTTTTAGACAACGCATTGAACAGCACAACTCCAATATCACAGCTAAAGAAAACCGAAAAAACAATAAGAAAAATCATAAACACTATTTGTCCCTACCATATATAACCAACCTGTCAGAAAATTTCCAAAAGCTTTTTAAAAAACATGATGTTACTGTGTGTCACAAAGGGTTTAACCTCCTAAATAATAATTACAGCAAACTAAAAAGTGAAATTCCTAAAAATAAAAAAACGCATACTGTATACCAGATACCATGTAAAGATTGTCCTGTGTATATTGGTCAAACTAGCCAACATCTTCACAATAGGTTAAATGGGCATCGATACGATAAAAAAAAATACTACAGCACTTAAAAAACATGAGGAAAACTTTAATCATAATTTTAACTTTGATGAAACAAAAATACTCTTAACAGAACCACACAAAAGAAAACGCCAATATCTTGAAATGATCCACATAAAAAGCAATCCTCAATCCATAAACGATAAATCGGAAATAGCTGGTCTCAATAAAATATATTTTAATATTCTTAATTAAATTTTTCACCTTTAATATTAGAAAATATGCAGTTCTCTAACAAATATTTTATTAAATAATTCATTATTATGTTTTTTAACTAGTACCCCAAAAAAATGCACTTTTATTTTGCAATTGGATACCAAATGAGAAACGAAATAACAATGGTATTTTGGATGTTCGTAAAATAATTTCTTTTAAATTCTTACAGCACAAAAAAACAACAGAATTCTCATAGCACCTACATGGCTTATTTGTAATATAGTAGCAGTCGACTTTAATACTCGTCGTTCTATGTATGTGACTGGTTCATTATATTTTCACGTGTTTGTTTTTAATGTAATATACAAAATGTCAGCTTCGAATTATATGTCTGATATGTCTTACACAATTTGTTATCGCATTTAATGCATTTTGGATCTTTGTTTCTGATGGTAAGTTTATTTTTTGTAAATCGTCTATATTTATTTAAGGTCAATTTTACTTTTAGACACGTTATAAACCAGTTGAAAAAGTTGTACGAAAGTCAACGAAACGTCCTGGAAAAATAAAAAATAAATAAAATTATGTAACTGCCCACTACCTCGCAGTTTATTTTGCTGCACCAAAATTCCCAAGAAAACTTTGCTGAAACTTATATATATATTTATTTATTTATTCATTACAGCATATATTTGCCAATTACTGACACCACTACCTAAATATTTACAAAATAACTGTACATTCTTACTCTAAATACTAATACAGTATAAAAACTAACTAAGTTTGTTCCTGAGTTGCCAATAATTTAATCTCTATGGCCGCCCTATACTGCTCCAAACTGAGAGTAGCTAGGTCCAAATCACTTGCAAATCTATTAAACAAGTCACACATTCTGTAGACAGGTGAGTTCTTATAAAGTTGGGTCCTGGGGAATTGCAGGTAGAATGTATTTCTATTTCTTGTATATCCAAGAGTAACCAAAAATGGCAGCTGAGATATTATATCAGCATTATCTACATGATTTTTCAATAATTTGTAGAAGTGCACCAAAGATATTTTTATTCTACGATTCTCGAGTGATATTCTATCAAACATAGTCAATAATTGATTGTGACTATACCCTTGAGGAGGATAATAGCCATATCTTTTGTAAAATAGGTATTTAAGAAATTTTCTCTGAATTCTTTCAATGGACTTAATCCAGATTTCATATTGAGGGGACCATATTATGCAACCATAATCGAGTTTAGGCAATACAAGGTTATCAAAGAGCTTAAGGCATACATCTACATGAAAGCACCTGGTGGATTTGACAATGAAACCCATTATTTTATGTGCCTCATTGATTTTTGTCACTATGTATTTGGTAAAATTAAGTGTATTATCTAAAGAAACACCTAAATCCTTTTGCATATTACAAGGTTGTAATACAACATTATTAATCTTGTATTCAGAATTGACAACATTCTTGTTTAATGAAAATGTCATTTTTGCACATTTTTTTGCATTTAATTTAAATCCATTTTCATTACACCAAAAACACACATTATCGAGGTCATCTTGCAATTGATCACAATCATCATCATTTATAATCTCTAAAAAAATCTTAAAATCATCCGTGAATAATAATGCTCTTGCATTCTTAACAACTTGGCACAAGCCATTAATAGAAATTACAAATAAGAGCGGACCCAAATTTGAGCCTTGAGGAACTCCAGACGTACTACTGTACATTTCAGATCTTGCACCCCTTATTTCAACATATTGTTTCCTGTCACATAAACATGAACAAAGTAAGGACACCAAGTTATTCCTCACATTCATTTGTTTTAAAGACTTGATGACAACACTATGTTTTATTTTATCAAATGCTTTCTCAAGATCTGTGAAGATTACATCTACCTGATTTTTCTTATTGAAAGCTTCATGCAAGTATTGAACAAAAGCCGTAAGATTTGTCATTGTGGACCTGTTTGGTAAAAAGCCATGCTGATGGGCAGAAATACAATACTTCACCTCATCATAAAGCCTATTGAATATCACTCTCTCATATACCTTAGAGATGGCATTTATTATAGATATAGGCCTGTAATTTGCTAGTTGTTCTTTTGAAGGCCGGTATTACTTTAGCAGTCTTCCAAATACTAGGATATGTTGTAGTTTGAAGATTTACATTAAAAATATGGGATAGTGGCTTTAGCAAGAATTCCTTACAGCCCTTGATGACATATCCAGGTACCCCATCAGGGTCGGCAATTGTTCCGCCGCGTAGGACCAAAAATATTTTGGATCCACATACAAACTACCGGCCACACGCTCCATGTATTGATTGTAGGCAGCCCTGATCTTAGATTTAACAAGACGTCGAGTATTCTTAT
The DNA here is from genome assembly GCA_030620095.1 of Kuschelorhynchus macadamiae. Lineage (NCBI taxonomy): Eukaryota > Metazoa > Arthropoda > Insecta > Coleoptera > Curculionidae > Kuschelorhynchus > Kuschelorhynchus macadamiae. Next base: position 1,319,100 of record JAUTXW010000961.1, on the reverse strand, counting down.
ATTTATTCAACCAATATGCCGACTTGCTTTTCCTGTATCTTTGTAGGTCTTGTTCCTTTTTCTTTATTAATTTTATTATCTTACTGCTATACCATACCGGAAATGTTCTACCTACTTGCGTTGACAAAGGAACACACTCCTTAAACACCACATTAAGAATATGATAGAACATGTCGACCGCTTCAGTGACTTCCCTACATGCATAAAGCATTTGCCATTCTTGGGTTCTTATTAATTGATACATTAAATTAAAATCAGCTTTTTTGAAATTAAATTTTGTGTTAACTACCTGTTCACACTCATTATACTTATGTTTACAATAGAAACTTATTTCCAATGCTGGGTGATGTTGATCAATAGGCAACAATGGTTCATCATCTATATCCACCATGCACCCCTGCAAATGAGAACTCACAATTACCAAGTCTAAGAGAACATTATTAACATTTCTAATATTATTAATCTATACAAAACTTGTAAACAACAAAAAACTTTTAAAATCACAAATACGTTCACTGGGAGCATTAGATACATAGTCGCGATGGTTAAAATCTTCTATATACATCCAAGCTAGTGTCTGGCGGAAAATAGACAATTACAATATATATTTTTCTTTGGCCAAATTTCAAAATTACACTCAAAGCTTCAAGATCATTGTCAAACATATCATATTCAGTTGCCAATATATTGTTCTTCACAGCCAATAGCACTCCACCTCCTTGTTTTTTTCCCGTCAAATTAACACTCCTATCTTTTCTAAAAATTGTTCTATCACTAAATTCAGAATTGTAAACAGAACTATGCAACCAAGTTTCGGAAATAGCGACTATATCCGCGTCCTTATTCAACATACCAAGCTTTAATTCTTGTAGTTTTGTTTTGATACCCCTACAGTTTTGATATGATATCACAATTTGACTTAAGTTAGCCTTGGCTGATATATTGCCAACTGAAAATTTGGTCTACCTGACTGAATGTTCTCAATTGTATCGCTAATACTGCTTGCAGTCGGCGAAGTGCTTACCTCAAATATCTCACCCTCTACACATGCGTTAATAAAAATTAAATTACTCTTACTTATACTATTTACACTAGATGACATAGCATCATACACTTTTTTAAAAATAGTTTCATGATTACATTTATTGCCTCTCTCTGAATTAGAATCTATGAACATTATCTTTCCCTGTGCAAATCTAGAGAGCCTATCTACAAGAAGCCACAATTTTTCATTATATTTAAGTATTAGGTCATTTCGAGAGGTTTCACCCCTTACATAGGGCACCGATAATATTATAACATTTGTTCTATTACAGCAATGTCTCAACTTGGTAAGTAAAAACTTAAAGGATGGGAGTCGGTGGTTAGCTATATCATTAGAGCCTACACCCAGAATTACAAAATCTTTAAAATCATAGTTATCTGTTAACTTATTAATACCCTCGAAGACATTATAACTAAGTGCAACAGGTTTAAAAAAATTTTAAAAATTATAATTATGGGCAGTTACACGATCTAAAAATGAAACAAATTGATTGTCGAAAATGCGACCATAATCATCTCCCAAAACTAACACTTTAGTCTTTAATATGTCGTTTTGAGTGTTTAAGTTCTGGCAAGTGGAGTTCCTGTTTGAAGATTGCCTGTAACATTCTTCGGTCCCCTTCTCTGGCAAAAGTTTGTCAGTAATTCCCACGTTTGCATCAACTATTAATGATCTATCAGTGGTCTCATTTGTAATAGAAGAGTTTTTATCACTTTTTGCAAGGGTTTCCTGGCCAATATGTTCCAGATCCAGTTCAGTTGTCGGGTGAAGGTTGTCTGAATTTTGTAGCAGGCTCTTCAGTCTTTCAATTTCCAAAATATATGTCTTGTTTTCACTTTCTAAACAACCGATGGAACAAATCATACTTTTGTTTAGCTCAATCAGTTCCTTGATGTCACCTTGTAGGGTCTTGTATTTGTCTGAATAATCTGATATACTTTCCTGTAATGACATTATTTGATTCAACAACACATCTCGCTCTTCTTTAATCTTCAACAGTTCCTCACGTTTATTATTTAAATTGTCAACCAACTTTTTTTCAGATTCATAAATGTCCTCTTCAAAGTCCTGAGTCTTTTTTCGTTGTCTCTTATACTGTAACTTTATATCTTTAATTTCTTTTTTTATATTTAAAGCTTCCTTTTGAAAATTAGTTATTGTATCATTTTTTTCGTTCAATAAGAATTCAAAAGCATTTTTTTCCTCTTGGACCTTCCGTTTTAATTCATAGTTTTCTTCTCGATATAATTCACCTTCCTTCAGCAACTCAGCTAGCTCTAAATTAGTAGATGGAGTAGCTTTCTTACATTCTATGGAACAATAAATTCTGTTTCCCTAATTTAATATTGTTCTTAAAGTCGCGCTCCAGACAACTAGAATGGTAGACATTAAGACATGCAACACATTAAAAACTGCTGAATGATTTAGTAGCACGGCATCTGAATTTGTATTTTGCATCCACACTTCCAACAAAATCAGCAATCCAATAAGGATCTGCCCTGTTGTTGGTATTCCAATTACATTAACAGAGGAAACACATTTTCATTAATATGAGTGGTTTGGACTAGTAACCAAAAACAAACAAATAAATAAATGAACAAATACACACCAAGCAGGGAGATGCAGCCACCTACTTAATTCAGCAGCACAACACCACCACACAGCATGCATATCTCTGATTAAAATAACTGAAACAGTTCCAATACATTTTTGAACATCCCCGGTATTTCACAGCTCCAACAAATAAATATTGATTTTGTTAATAAGGTCAAAGCAGATTTACTTCAAAAAAAAAACAAGACACAACAGAGAACATTCCCACAAAATAAAAGATTTATAATACACCAATGGAGCACTGATCATTCCAAAGGAGCACGACTTATTCCAAATTAACACTGTTTATTCCATTTGAGCACTAAATATTCTTTATTTCGTTTTAAGTCCATAAAATCATTACTACCTAAATATTTTCAGGAGCCGTTTTTTTTTTTTATTTAGTGCAGATAAGCTGAACAATGCTATCATAAACTAAGGTATTTGATTTCTTTAGTATTATTTAGAAAAATTATAGAACACAGTTTTCCACGTTTTTCGCTGGTAATACTGTGTGCACTAGTTTAAAAACAACACATTTAAATTGACGGTGTTTTTACAAACAGAAACATATAAAAAGTTACACTAACATAAACTTTTAAATCAACAAAATTACTGATTATTGGGAGCTGTTCAAACGCGTGTACACTGTACATTATTATTTTGTATGTATATATATATATATACATATGTATGTATATATATATATATATATATATATACATATGTATGTATATATATATACATATGTATGTATATATATATATGTATATATATATATATATATATATATATATATATATATATATATATATATATATATATATATATATATATATATATATATATATATATATATATATATATATATATATATATATATATATATGTATGTATATATATATATATGTATACATATGTATGTATATATATATGTATGTATATATATATATATATACATATATATGATATATATATATATATATATATATATATATATATATATATATATATATTCTACATTACATTTTCTTGGGTTTTGGCTTGGTAAATAATTTTAAAAGATTTTTGGTAAATTCATTTTCTTATTATTTTTCGTGACGTTTCGATTGGCTTCCCAAACGTTTTTCAAACTACAACATTTTCATCCAGTTACAATTTTTTCCAGCGAATCCACAGACCACATTATACCTACTACCTCACTTGGTGCAAGTATTGTAAGATTTCAGACTAAGAATCGATAGCTTCCTATGATGGAGCTTATAGTGCAAAAGCAACTTAAGAGTATTTTCGGCAATTTTACATAACATCTTGCAGATTAACTCAGATTTGTAGACGCCTCGCCAATGACACCCGTTGGACCAATAGCCTCAGAATACTATTTTCGTGTAAGCAGCAAGGATCGAAATCGACGTTGACTTTTGCTTGCCTTTCCCAGTATCCCCTGGGTGCTAGGAGTCTTGCATTAAACTGGTACTATTTTCCCCTTGATTTATGTTACATTTGCTGTAAGCAAGAATATTTCAAATATGTATCTTGAACTTTTCCAAAAAAATTAATTTTAGAAAACCAGGAAGTATACCCCTATGGAGTTATGTTTTCTAGTAAGTCTTATCCATATTTCGGCCTCTGAAACAAAAGCGGGTTTTAACACGTAAATTGTGTTTTTGGCGAGTTGATTGAATTTTCAATTGATGATTCCTTTAACAGGTCAAAAATCTTATTTCTGTTTAGAATGCTGGACAAGCTAAAAGCGGTAGCGTAAACAGGTCAAAAGCCAGAGGGAAGGGGAATGACTAAATGTAAGGGGCGGCGTGACAAATAATAAAGGGGGATACAATCATAGTGATTGACTTTTTCTGAAAAACTTTTATTTTTTCCTATAACAAACACAATGTATCATTCATAATATATATTATAATATAAAAAAAATATGATAAACAAACACAAAAAATCTCTTTTAACAAATTGTTTGAATATAGGACAGCTAGGCGAGCAAAAAATAAAAACAAACATATCCTAATTTTGGCTTCAATACATTTATGTTCCTTCAGCAACTCAGCTAGCTCTAAATTAGTAGATGGAGTAGCTTTCTTACATTCTATGGAACAATAAATTCTGTTTCCCTAATTTAATATTGTTCTTAAAGTCGCGCTCCAGACAACTAGAATGGTAGACATTAAGACATGCAACACATTAAAAACTGCTGAATGATTTAGTAGCACGGCATCTGAATTTGTATTTTGCATCCACACTTCCAACAAAATCAGCAATCCAATAAGGATCTGCCCTGTTGTTGGTATTCCAATTACATTAACAGAGGAAACACATTTTCATTAATATGAGTGGTTTGGACTAGTAACCAAAAACAAACAAATAAATAAATGAACAAATACACACCAAGCAGGGAGATGCAGCCACCTACTTAATTCAGCAGCACAACACCACCACACAGCATGCATATCTCTGATTAAAATAACTGAAACAGTTCCAATACATTTTTGAACATCCCCGGTATTTCACAGCTCCAACAAATAAATATTGATTTTGTTAATAAGGTCAAAGCAGATTTACTTCAAAAAAAAAACAAGACACAACAGAGAACATTCCCACAAAATAAAAGATTTATAATACACCAATGGAGCACTGATCATTCCAAAGGAGCACGACTTATTCCAAATTAACACTGTTTATTCCATTTGAGCACTAAATATTCTTTATTTCGTTTTAAGTCCATAAAATCATTACTACCTAAATATTTTCAGGAGCCGTTTTTTTTTTTATTTAGTGCAGATAAGCTGAACAATGCTATCATAAACTAAGGTATTTGATTTCTTTAGTATTATTTAGAAAAATTATAGAACACAGTTTTCCACGTTTTTCGCTGGTAATACTGTGTGCACTAGTTTAAAAACAACACATTTAAATTGACGGTGTTTTTACAAACAGAAACATATAAAAAGTTACACTAACATAAACTTTTAAATCAACAAAATTACTGATTATTGGGAGCTGTTCAAACGCGTGTACACTGTACATTATTATTTTGTATGTATATATATATATATACATATGTATGTATATATATATATATATATATATATACATATGTATGTATATATATATATATATATATATATATATATATATATATATATATATATATATATATATATATATATATATATATATATATATATATATATATATATATATATGTATATATATATACATATGTATGTATATATATATATATGTATACATATGTATGTATATATATATGTATGTATATATATATATATATATACATATATATGTATATATATATATATATATATATATATATATATATATATATATATTCTACATTACATTTTCTTGGGTTTTGGCTTGGTAAATAATTTTAAAAGATTTTTGGTAAATTCATTTTCTTATTATTTTTCGTGACGTTTCGATTGGCTTCCCAAACGTTTTTCAAACTACAACATTTTCATCCAGTTACAATTTTTTCCAGCGAATCCACAGACCACATTATACCTACTACCTCACTTGGTGCAAGTATTGTAAGATTTCAGACTAAGAATCGATAGCTTCCTATGATGGAGCTTATAGTGCAAAAGCAACTTAAGAGTATTTTCGGCAATTTTACATAACATCTTGCAGATTAACTCAGATTTGTAGACGCCTCGCCAATGACACCCGTTGGACCAATAGCCTCAGAATACTATTTTCGTGTAAGCAGCAAGGATCGAAATCGACGTTGACTTTTGCTTGCCTTTCCCAGTATCCCCTGGGTGCTAGGAGTCTTGCATTAAACTGGTACTATTTTCCCCTTGATTTATGTTACATTTGCTGTAAGCAAGAATATTTCAAATATGTATCTTGAACTTTTCCAAAAAAATTAATTTTAGAAAACCAGGAAGTATACCCCTATGGAGTTATGTTTTCTAGTAAGTCTTATCCATATTTCGGCCTCTGAAACAAAAGCGGGTTTTAACACGTAAATTGTGTTTTTGGCGAGTTGATTGAATTTTCAATTGATGATTCCTTTAACAGGTCAAAAATCTTATTTCTGTTTAGAATGCTGGACAAGCTAAAAGCGGTAGCGTAAACAGGTCAAAAGCCAGAGGGAAGGGGAATGACTAAATGTAAGGGGCGGCGTGACAAATAATAAAGGGGGATACAATCATAGTGATTGACTTTTTCTGAAAAACTTTTATTTTTTCCTATAACAAACACAATGTATCATTCATAATATATATTATAATATAAAAAAAATATGATAAACAAACACAAAAAATCTCTTTTAACAAATTGTTTGAATATAGGACAGCTAGGCGAGCAAAAAATAAAAACAAACATATCCTAATTTTGGCTTCAATACATTTATGTGATGTGAGTAATTATTATGTATATATGTTATTTTTGATGAAATTGTTTGTGCAAAACCTTGTCAATAAGGATGGGGTAACGTGTCCCTAATGCCCTCTGGTTACTCTACTAGATAAGAATGTGTATGTGTTTTTTTTCTTTTCCTATGCTACCCTCCGAGGAGCTAAGATAAAATTTGTGTTTTTACCGAACAGCTGATTTGTGTTCTGGACACTGTCCAATTATTCTCCCAATTTTTTTTTATTCGGAAAGCCTTAATTTTTGAGTTTCTGCCTTTAGTTGTAAATTTTTTTTACTTGTCCGGAAACGTCAGTTCAGATTTATTTTTCTTTCAATATTTTGTTTTATTCAGAATTATGAAGGATCGTGGTAAAAGACACATTTGTTGTTCATAAAGTTTTTATTTCTGAATGTATTAATTTCGATGACATTTTGCCCTGTAAGATCATTTCTACTGAGGATAAAAAGGTTTATTTTTCATCCCTGCAAATCCAAAGTCGAAAGTAGCCTGGTCTTTGTAGAAACTTATTACATCAAAATACTGCATGTATTTTGATGATTCTTATCTCATTAGCATCGCTAATTTGTGCTTTAAATAGTTTTAGCTGATCAATTTATTTTAATTTTGAAAAAAAAATGGGAATTAAGATTTTGACATTTGCAAAACAGTGAATTTGTTGTACTAAAAAATTTGGTCTTATGGATCATCACACTTGTGAAACGTGCATTTATGCATTTGTTTGTTGATCTTTATATCACTGTTGTTGCTAAAAATAATTTTAAAGTGCAATACAAAAGGGTGCAGAATTTGAATTTACTATATTGTGATTAATAATGTGTAATATTACACGCATTTAGCTGTTGACCTTTATGCCTCAAAACTGTGGGTTTCGGCGGACTGGCGCATTGAGGAAACGTGACATTTTTGACTTACTTATTGAAATAAAAGCTTGATTTCATAACAGGAGTCTGGAAATTCCGTTTCAGTATTTGGAGCAGCTATTCTACATACTGAAATATTAAAAAAAAAGTTCCTATGATCATAAATCTAGAAACGCCTCGTTCTCAAGATGCAGTATGTTAAAATTTTAAATGTTTTTTAGTTTTTTATGTGCCTCTTTCATTTCTTGAGATATTTGACTCAAATTTGCCGCAATATAAAATTTGGATATTATAATGTAATTTTTCTTTAAATGTTATTGTTCATGTTACTGCATTTTTCTGGTATTGTTGGACTTTGTAACCTTAGGCTTAAAACAGCTAGAGCAAAATGTTCTTTAAATTCAGTAATAATTTAATTTTCAGATCTTTGGCAGTTGGAGGAAAATCAGGCTACAAATTATTCTCCCTGGGATCTGTAGATAGCCTAGACCAAATCTACAGTAATGCAACTGAGGATTCTTGCATTGTCGAAAGGCTATTCAGTAGTAGCCTCGTGGCTGTGGTGTCTCTGGCAGCCCCCCGAAAGTTGAAAGTGTGCCATTTTAAAAAAGGAACTGAAATATGTAATTATTCGTACTCCAATACTATCCTTGCAGTAAAACTTAACAGGTAATTAATTGCACTAGTAATGAAAAATATGTAATAGTCGTTGTTGTTAAATTATGATTTATTAAATTTATTTCGAGTATGTATGTTGACCTACAGTCACCAAGACTATAAGTATAGAATGACTGGTCAGAAAGCACTACGAGCTGTGTTTACATTGTTATATTAACTTAAACAGATTTTTGAAGGATCTTTTCTTTAAACAAACTTTCGAGATATATGAACTGAAACAAAGGCACAAGGAGCAATACTAAAAAAAACAATAATTTATTGAAGCAGTTTTCCTAGAAAACACGAAAGCAATATTCCCACATTGAAATTTGGATATTTCGAAGCATTACAAACTTTTTAAGAGGGGGTCCCAAGATTATGGAGAGCGAAAATTTAGGAACATAAATAAGATATTTTCTTATGATCTAAACTTCCCGACTATTTTTCAATACTTAAGTATTGAAAGCTATGTTATTATTAAAATTATTTAAATCTAAAATATAAATTTATGAGGGTTATTTGAACTTAAACAAAAATAAAATATAAATTGATGGACTAATCTGAGCATAATGTGAAAATATGCAGACATATTTTGTGTAAATTGATTTAAAATTCTCGATTTGGTATAGTAGAAGAGTCGGGCAATTTGTTGTAAAAATTGATAGCAGAAGATGAACAGTTTGTTTCACTTAGTGTTAATTATGTCCTGGATAATTATAATTAATGTAAGGACGTAGCCGATGCACGCATCGGACAACTGGTCCTTCAGAAACGTACTCTACGGAATGCTAAACATTCCAAATGGTACGAATTTGCAGAATATAAAAAGATAATATTAAGAGTAAAATATAAATGTTATCCCTTCTAGTATAATGATAATGATTTATTATGAATTTTGCGATTTTATCAGGATATTTTTTTAAACCAAACACATTCATATACATAAATCGCAGGTATTGTTTTAAGGTTTGGTGTTCTAAAAAACAGGATCATAAAATTAATATAATTTTGTTACATATTTAAACAACTAATATTAATAAGCCTTTTTATTAAAAAACATCATTTAAAAATAAAATAGTTTTTTTTGAAAATAACTTTTTAAAATAGAACATTCAGTTTGGCCGGTTTGCACAACAACAGACAATTCGATTTTCAAATTGAACTACAGTTTTTAACCATTCTATTTGATAGAATTACCTTAACTTTGGTATGCTTATTAGTGACTATTAGAAGTATCTTTTAACAAGTTGTTTATCAAAATTGATTGAACAGACATAAAATTATAAAGAAAATTCGAAAATTCTTTGTCATGTATGTACTGGATATAAACATTGGAAATCAGTGCAGATTAGTCGGACCAATAGGAGCAGCTATACAAAAGTCAAAAAATGTATGTAGCTTCCGGTTGTTGTGGAATGCAAAAACTTAGGATTCCCTTCCTTTGTGACCCCCCCCAACATTTTTACATAAAAAAAAACTGAGCGAAAGAGCAATTTTATTCCTTTTCCACCAAAATTTCTAGTAAATTGACTCCACTATAGTGAGTTTTATGTTTGAGATTTATTCAAGAAAACCACATAGCAAAATTATTTTGAAATATTTTAAATTCCGAGGTCGTCTGATTCATTCTGGGCTAATACCGTCTTTGTAGCACAATAAAAATATGAAATAATTATGCTAATATTGTCAAAATCATTGAAAGATACTAAATAAAACATTTAATTTTTTGGCGTTTATTTATAGAGGAATATTAGTTTGTATATGTATATAGTAAAATTTTAGATTTAGGTGGCATTTTTTATTATGCTTTCAAGGGGGTTTTCGGCACCTATAACAGGAAAACCTAATTATTTATTAACGTAAAACTGAAGACGGTTAGATATACTTGCCAACTGAAACACTTAAATAAACAAACAAAAGTAAGAGTTTAAATCGAAACTCCTTAGCTTAAACCACATAAACAATGAAAAAGGGTTTAAACAATTAAAAAAAAAATTTGATCCGACCTTTGAACTTTTTGGTAAACTGTAATTTTTTTCATAAAAACCTTTTTTTTTTAAGAAGACTTTTTGGATGTTTTCAACTAAATGAGTTTAAGAGGATATCGTAGTGAATTTAGATTTAGAATTCTGCTGTGTGACAGATCGTATGGGTCACGAACAGAAATTTCATGAATCTAGCGAATGAGCGGATGTTCAGCCAAACACAAATTATGGCGGTTGATCTTTCAACAAAAAGATGAACTTTTTTGAAAGGAGAAAAAATAAAATGTGAAAAACATTGACTTTCTGATAATCTTACTGTAATAAAAAAAAATCTCTTAAATAGCGTATTTTCAAAGAGAAGATATGTTATTGTAAAATAATAATAACTAATTTATCAAGAAATAGTTCTTCATAAAACCGCTCCGGAAATATAAAATTTCAATAATTTCTTTACTTAAATTTTACATATCCTCATCATTGCCTTTGAATGAATCTCTACTTTTAATTATTAAGTGTTTCAACAACGAAAATTATTGTGACAGGGAATAAAGTTACACTTTCTAATAACTAAAAGAAATACAAAGAAACATCAATGTATTGAAATGTAGATTTATATGTAGACTGTATCTACATTTTTATGGTTGAAGTCATTATCTGACCCTTTTAATATCGTAAGAGATATAGTTTTAAAAATATTGATTAAAACAGAACTTTCAACTTTGTATACATATTAAGTACTATATCAGTTAAATTAGTTGGGACACATATGGTAATTTGAATTATACAATAAAAGCTTTACCTCATTTTCAGAGCAAGGTTGGTGGTGTGTCTTGAAGAAAGCCTTTATATTCACAATATTAGGGATATGAAAGTTCTCCACACGATACGGGATACTCCTCCTAACCCTACAGGATTATGCGCCCTAAGTTCCAATAGTGAAAATTGTTATTTAGCGTATCCTGGATCATCATCTGTAGGAGAGGTTCAAATTTTTGACGCCATGAATTTAGTAAGTCAAGTGTAGCTGGTTGCAACTAGATGACAAAATATATCTAACTAGAAGAAAGTTGCTGATTTTATTCAAAAAAATTTAATACTGGCCCAGTAAAGTTAGTTACAAATAGAGTAAAATTTCGAAACAACTCTGACCAAGCTAGATTTCTTGAAAACCTTCATTTTAATGTCCTCCAAAAAATATCCTGAAAAATACTCTGAATTTGAACGGTGGGTTTTTGTTTTTTACGGAGTGCAAGGGAGAGGTGAATTTGAGTATTTTTCAAATATATTAAGCATTTTTATGAAGAGAATAGTTTGTAGCTTTTAGAATTGAAGACAAAAACGTTCTTAGATTTTTTTCATGATGACAGAAATTGAGAACACCATTATTTTATTATACACATGGTTTATATGTATAAAAGCTATTCTGGAAATATTGTACTGTTGAAAAAATGTTTTAAAATTATTTACAAAAGAACTAAATTTACATTTTCATGTGACCATGAAGAACAGGTTAACACACAAAAAAGTTTAAATTATAAGAAAGAATATCCACTCGGGAGCGGTCTAGTCCGAAGTAGTCTTAAACTTAAAGATTTATACTGATAGCAAGCTCTTGATAAAATTTAAGACGGCGATTGGTGCTGTTACTCAAAGAAAAGTAAACTTTCGGTAGCAAAGACTACCATCCTAGTCTTTCAAACAGTTTAACGGCAATTAATATACACTTCAATGAAAGTAACATGAATATATTCTAATTTTCTGTAATTTCTTCTTTATTCGCGTCTCACAAAATTTGAATACCACGTTTATCCACAGCAGTTTGTTAAAGAGGGACTATAGCAAACGAAGCACTAGCCTTCCCGAATTATTTTAATAATACAACACACATTACTATGAAAACTTCTCAAAAACTGGTATTTCGAGCAAAAAATGTTTCTTCGTCACATTAACACCGACAGAAAAGAGGGCAGACAGTATGTTTTTCTTTGTGTGCCATCATATAATAGTGTGCACAATTTCTATTCATATATGTCTTATTTTTGGTACAATTGATTTTTCTAAAAAAAAAGTGTAATCTTTTTTTTGTGTAGAATTTTATAGACCAAAATTTTTCTCTTGCATATTGTCCTCAAAAACCTATTATTTTTCACAACAATTGTAAAAAACTAGATTTCAGTTTCTTCTTGCTGAGGATGTCAAAATAAAGGTCTCCAACAAGATCCACTCGTTTAGAATTATCTAATTTTATTAGATTATATTAATAATAAAATAGACTTCATCAGATTTCTATTGTCTATTTTATTATTGATGGTACTGTAATATTCTGGATGTTGTATGGGTGCCTTTATTTCTGTCAAAGTACATTGAACTGTGCAAATATAAAATATAGTTAAAATACATTGTCTAAAGTTAAGTAAATCTATGCATCCTATAAAGTAGTGTAGGTTATTTCATATTAAAAATAACCTGTATATGTAATTTAATTTCAAGTCTAGTTATGGTGTGACTCTTTGGTAAAATCTTAGGTCTAATAACAGGGAGACCGCATTAATTTAATTTGAGTGCAATCACACACTCTCAAAATGATTACTTGTATTGGTATATTATATAATTTTGGTTTGGTTGATTGGAAAGAGTGTTGCCAGCTAACATACGTAAAATAAAATTTGTACTTTATTGAACAGAGCTAGTCGTTACTTGATGGAAATCCATTTTAAATAAGTAAACGAAAACACTTATTTAAAATATCCACTTAATTTATTTTACAACAAATCGAACACATGACATTTGTTTCGCCAAAATTTTGGCTTCATCGGATGTTAGATCTTAAATAATTAATAATTTAAGATCTGATGGAGCTACAATGTTGGCAAAACAATTATCATGTTTCATTTTTTGTAAAATTATGCGGAATTTAAACAGGTGTTTTTGTTTACTTAGTTAAATTTATACTTGTAGATAATATTAAAATTATTTTTTTAGGATATTCTAGAACTGTAATAATAATCTATAATATTCCATTAACTATATACAATTATTATTTACAAATAATTGTTCAAATTACCTGTTTTTTAATTCCATACCATACCATTGCTTAAAAAGCGACAACACCACTGCATTTTTCTCAATCGCAGCGTACGGAAATTTTCAAAACCGATAGACCAGTAAAGCCAGTAAAGAGGTGTTGCTTTGTCGAGTCACCACTTAAGAGTATTATTTTTAGGCGGATTTTGTGAGGATTTGAAATATTTTTGGTAATTGCTATTTTATCGTTTTTTAGAAAGCAAAATTACAAATCTGTACTTTTTTTTTCCTGAGCTACATATTCATAAATTCCGAGGCAAAACTTATGTATGTAGATACCAAAAGCACAGGTATACATATCTGTTTATCATATTTGACTTAAAAAATATACATTTCTTACAATAAATTAATTTAATATGCTCAGAATTATGTACCTTGTTTTACAGTCAGAACAAAGTAAACAAAAATAAACGAACTTATATATACGTTTTTATGTATAGTGTAAAGAAATACATTATGTAAGTTATTTTCATCAATTTTTATGTTCATAATTTAGTGTTTTGATTTAAGTTTACTGTTGATTTTCCTTTTAGTTGTGTCCCACAGACATATTTAAAATAAATTTAGTTTCCTTTCAATAATCCTTTTTTGTTCATAAAATGTCAAAATAATCTGATTTTAATCCAAAAAATCCAATTTTAAATAAAAAAATCCGATGTTAAAATACTCGAGATTATTTGATTTTGGTTAAAAAAAACAGCAACTTTGATCTAAAATACGCAATTTTCTGATTTGAATCTCAAGGGAAAAACTTAATTCATTATGTTCAAGACTTAAATCATTAAAGATATTTAAATTAATGAAAATATTTCCGCGATTTTTTTTTGTTTTACTTGTCTTTAACGAAAACCTTTAGATCACATTTAAATAAGTCATTCATAACATTTCATCAAACGTTTAAAGGAAGACTGGATTTAACACTTAAACCTTATACATTTCGAATGACTGTGATTTAAGTATTTTCCAGACTGACTTATGACGGTTCTGTTGTAAATGTAGTGTTGGTAAACTTCTTTTCTTAATTTACTCATTATTTCTTGATTTTTTTAGAATGCCAAAATTATGATTCATGCTCATGATAGTCCTTTAGCAGCAATAGCTTTTAGTCCGAATGGTCTTAGAATTGCCACGGCTTCAGAAAAAGGAACAGTAATAAGAGTATTTTCAGTGACTGATGGAACAAAGCTATTCGAATTTCGTCGAGGTGTTAAGAGATGTGTTTCTATATCTTGTCTCTCTTTTAGCATGTGTGGAGAGTTTTTATCATGCAGTAGTAATACAGAGACAATTCACATATTTAAATTAGAGGAACCTAGAGATAGGTAAGAACGTCCATGAAAATTTCAAAATTTGTTTACTGTTATAATGAGCTGACCATTGCTTTTTGTGCAATATGTATATCCTTGAGATCCTATTTGTTTTAACGAAGTCTATAAATTTTATTTTAAAAGATCGAAAATGTTAAGGATTGATACATTTTTTTAGTGACATACTTTTTAAATGCTCTCCTTTCCAAGTAGGGTCTAGTTATACATATCAGTGACATGTCTGTTCATTTTAGTAACTATAAGTGTAGTGTAAGTGGAAAAAATATTGATGCAAATAATTTAACTGAAAACTTTTACACACGTCTGGCACATTGACGTCTTTTTACCTTCAGTGTTGCTTCGTAAGCATAATGATATACAGGGTGTTACATTAAGGGTGACCACCGGCCATATCTCGGAAAGTACTGGACATAGAAATTCAGGCGTATTGACCTTGATAAGAGTGGGGGACGCTATCGAAAGTGTAATCATTTAAATCACTGTAACTTCTAAAAGGCTTATCCGAGTTTAGTAACCTTAAGCTTGTTTGGACGAGAAATATAGGTACCTTTAAATATTTCCAGTGGTACACGATAGTTCTGAATAAAATTGCTATGGGGCGCAATTTGCCATAACAGTTTTTTTGATTTTATCTCGAAAACTTAAATCATACAGTAGATAAAATTTGCGAGAAAAAACGTGAAAACCGGAGTTCGGTATCTTCGTTTAATTCAGAGTTATTCCCAGAAGAATCATTTTTAATTTTAAACAATGAAAATTTCTTTTTTGTGGGTCAATACGGATTTAGACAGGGCTGCAATACAACTACAGCCACAACGGATTTAATTATATCAATAGTAGATAATGTGGACAAGGGAATGGCAAGTGTCTTTGTCTCACTTGATCTTAAAAAAGCCTTTGACACAGTTAACCATGAGCTCCTGTTAACTGTACTAGAATCACTGGGAATCAGAGGCCAACCGCTCTCCTGGTTTAAAGACTATCTGTCAGGTCGAACTCAAAGTGTGTGCGTGAACAAAATAAGTAGCAGTGTTGAAGACATTACTTGTGGAGTCCCGCAGGGTTCTATTCTGGGACCGAATCTTTTTTTAATCTATGTTAATTCGATTTCCAAACTACCATTAAGAGGACAAATACAGCTATATGCTGATGACACATGTTTAGTATACTTCAGTAAAAGCAAAGAGCAAATCATATTGCTGAACATGATCTTAGCCTTATTCAAGAATGGTTAAACTTCTATAAACTGTCTCTGAATATAGGGAAGTCAAAATATATGGTGTTCTCTAAAAATGAGCAATGGCAACAAATTGTTTTAACGCTAGATGGTGAAATGCTTGAGAAAACAAACTGTATAAAATACCTTGGACTTCACATTGATGATAAGCTGAATTGGGAACCACATATAAGCTACCTCTGTAAAAGAATCGCACCTGCTGTTGGAATACTGGGAAGAATCTCCAGATACCTGTCACTGGACCAAAGGAAGCTAATATATTATTCACTAATACATAGCCACCTTACATACTTGACACTTCTATGGAAATGTATGAGTGAAAATAAAATACATCCCCTACGAGTTTTACAAAACAAGGCCATAAAAAAGATCTTTAACTATCCACGTCTATATCCGACAAAAAATTTATATTTGCCCAATAGAATGATGGATATTCATTGTCTATATATATATCAAAGTTGTATTTATATTCATAGAACGAGACTAAATGAAATAAACACAAATGTACAGCTATCTACCAATAACTACTGCCACGACTATAATCTAAGAAACAATAGCCAACTACGAACTGCTCCAATGAAAACTACTGCAGGGCAGAGAGGTCTCCTAACTGAGGGAATCAGATTGTATAACTCAGTTCCTGAAGATGTAAGAAACCAAAGAACTACATCCTTTAAGAGAAGCCTGAAGCACCTAATTTTGCAGGGGTATTTTAAACACTCACAAACATAAATTTTGAAAAAAAACACATACTATTCTTGTAATTTATCTTTATTGTATTTCGTGATTATACTGAAGACAAATTTTATATATAGTTACCTTCTTTTCACATATATAATTTTAATGTATGACCCACATAGCTTCGGCTCGGGTCAAATAACTACTTTTATTAACTCTTCTTGTTGTAAGCTGTTGTGAAATTATTATTTGGAATAAATAAATAAATAAATAAATACCTTAATTGAAGAAATGATTGTTTCCATAGTTCCGTGGGTACTTAGTTCGATTAGCAATAATTAGGTTTCATTTATCATATACCTCTCTTCACATCTTTTTAGGCTTAGAGACTAGTTCATATTATGTAAAAGACACAATGAATTAAAATGAAATGAAAAACTTGAATGTTCAAAGTGCTGTCAGTTTTGCAAAAATCATGAATTCTTGTTCTAGAACAATGTCTTTTATTTGTCCCCATAAGTAAAAATCCTAACACGGTTAAGTCCGGGTATCTAGGTGACCAAGGAAACAAATTACCCCTTCCAATCCAGCGATTTGGATAACTAACATTTACAAAATCATTGACCCTTTGCCAAAAGTGTGTCGAGCATCCGTCATGTCGATATCACATGGATGTTCTTAGGTCAATAGACACATCTAAAAGGATGGGCAAGTCATTTTCTAAAAAGTTTAAGTGTCGCCATTTAGATTAGTGTGCAACTAATAATGCATATTGTACAAATTAACTCTGCCACAACTCGTAAAAGTGGCTTCATCAGTCCATAAAACCAAGAAGAGTAGTTGCGGATTTTCGTTATACATCTCTCTTAGCCAATAACAATAGTCGAGTGGCCTTTTTCATTGAATATTTGACTATGGAACTATAAAAACAATCATTTTTTCAATTAAGGTGTTAAAACTGATTCTTTTGGCAATAAGTCTACAACAAACGAAGATATCGAACTGCGGTTTTCACTTTTTTTCTTGTAAATTTAATCTACTTTCTGAATATGATGTCAGAACTATACTGTATAATTTAAGTTTTCGTGATAAAATAAAAAAAATATTTTTTTTTATTTTGTCACGTTATTTGAAACTATCGTGTACCACCGGAAACGATATTTAAAGCTACTTACATTTCTCTTCCAAACAACTCGTTTAGAAGTTACACTGATTTAAATGATTACATTTTCAATAGCTTCCCCCACTATTATCAAGTTCGGTATGCCAATAAGCCTTAGACCAAAGTGATGCAGAATTGTCCAAGCTTTCCAGTAAAGTTATTTATATCTTGATGGTGGAATTTTCGGAGAAATTTATAGTTTTAAGATTTACTTTTCGATTGCGGCCAAATGCGGAACTTAAAAATAATTTCCAAGATTTTCTCATGGTCACTTTAGTAATGATATTTTTTTCACTGAATTTCCATGTCCAAAGTTGTTTTTTCAAGAAGTTTGTGTGGGGGACAAATCAAGATACAAATATAGCCAATTATTGATGTGAATGAGGTTATAACAGATGCTTTTGCTTTTTTTTATGAAAGATGTATACATTTAATAAACATGAGAAAGAGTTAGCAATATACTAAAAACATTGGTTAGGGATTATTCACATCGCCCATTGTCATTGTCAAATTGTTTCTGCTGAATGTTGTATATCTATTTAGAATAGTTGGGGGTTGATTGAATAATATTTACCTATAATACGTTCCATTATAAATAAATATTAATTTCTAACGAATATAAATTATAAATTTTAGTTGTCCAGATCAGGATTGTTGTGAATAGTATTTCTTTTAAAACCTTGATTTGTAACCGTTGCCAATATTTATGGACCAAAATGAACTTTTGACATCATGGCGTGCGCCTGCGCAGATTCGAAACGTCCGGTGGTATATTTTTACAAATGTTTCACTTTTCGGTGAAACTGTTTTTATCCCCACTAATAATAATATGGCTACCGAGTCCTAGAACCCCTAGCCCCCAGTTACCACTGTGTTTTTTAATTAAAAATAGCTTAAATATATTTTTAGTCCACGAAAAAGTGTAGAAGAAAGTGGTTGGATGGGATATTTCTCAACTTACTTGCCCACACAAGTTACTGACGTTTTTACGCAAGGGAGAGCTTTTGCGACAGCGTATCTGCCTTTTGGAGGAGTAAAGAATGTCATTTCCATAGTCTAGTAAGTTTTAGCTGATGTATACTTAATACATAAATATAAAGTAATGTGTGCGAAATTTAATTTTTACAGAAGCCACTTTTTCAAACTGATCGAGCAAGACGAGTAGTAGAGATGTCATAATGGGTATAAAGTAAGATCTGAAATTGTAGAGAAAGCAGAAGATTCTAAGCTCAGATCACAGAATATATATATATATATATATATATATATATATATATATATATATATATATATATATATATATATATATATATATATATATATATATATATATATATATATATATATATATATATATATATATATATATAGTGCGGAAAACTTCAGAGGGTGATGCTTATGTTCATTTAAAAAAAAACTTCATCACGTCCTAACCCTCATATTTTTTCAGATACCAGGTGGTAAAATTTTAAGCTAAAAAATTGTTTTTTATAATTTTTGCGAAACCACTCTACATGTTTTGGTGAAACTTGGTACGCATCAAGAGGCTTTTTCTGATCTACACCAATTATTACTACCAGTGCCTTTCATGCGGGATTTTTACTGAATATTTTTTAATAAAATATGGTACGCCACTGCTTTATCCGTAAACAAAAATTATCAGTTTTTTTCTTCCGACGTTCCGATTTCGCTTAAAAAAATTAAAACCATCTGTTTGTATGGTAATATCCAAAATATCGGTAATTCAATATCTGATGTATTTGATACCTACAAGCCGATTCATTTTATCGAGCTACGTACTGGGTTTACTTTATTTAAAATTAGAGTTTTTTGTTGAAT
The DNA here is from genome assembly GCA_030620095.1 of Kuschelorhynchus macadamiae. Classification (NCBI taxonomy): domain Eukaryota; kingdom Metazoa; phylum Arthropoda; class Insecta; order Coleoptera; family Curculionidae; genus Kuschelorhynchus; species Kuschelorhynchus macadamiae. The sequence continues at coordinate 1,299,218 of JAUTXW010000961.1, read as the reverse complement.
AGCATTGTTATCTTTAGCGATCTTAAAAACTTAAACTAATAAATATCTTTTAACCTTTTTTGTTTGTCAACGTGTACTAAATTATTTGAATTAGTTTAAATTACATATTTCGAATACTTTTGCACTGTAGTAGGGTAGTATCCTCAACAGATGGCATCTCATCATACATTATTTGCACGCCTTCATCAGCGACTATGGGAAACCGGAACCTTTGAAAAAAGGAAGAATAACTAAGGTCGTCAATATGATATTATAGTGGTGGGCAAATCGATTAATTTTAAATAGCAGTTGAAGCAGTTATTGCTACTTTGAAATAGCAGCTTTCAAATAGCTGCTTCAAAAAAGCAGTTTTTTCCGCAGCTCGCAATTCGCCTGTCGCCATATCGCCCAAGCAGCTGTTTCTTGGTAAATCAAGGTCGAAGTCTGCCACGCTGCATGCAGTAGATGAGCAGAAGTAGTTAGTTTTGTTTCTGTAATATTACTTGTTTGTTTTTTTTAAGGAATTTACGTTTTAGTTCTTTTTCCAAGAAAATTATTAGTTTTCAGAGTTTTATAATGTTTTTTATTTAGTTTTTTTAAATATCCTAATAGGTTATGTTAATAAAATTATAATTTCCAGTAAAACAATACTATGTATTATTTGCTACATACCTAATTTAAATCTCAAGATTAAATACTACAAGAAATAAACGAAGATGCACCCGCTTATTTAAACATCCACATACCTATTCACATTTTACATAATACAGACCGCAAATACCCTGCTATTACATATTACGCAATTTTACCTTCCATCCTTCACCCGACACCCAACTGTTTTCGATCCTTGCTGTTAAATTGCTACCCCAGCGAAGCAACGGAGGTCGGCGAAGCAGTTGTTGTGGATGCGGCTATTCGAGTAGTGGGGATAAATAGACCTGAACGCGATTTTAAATAAGCAGCTACTTCTTAAAACAGAAAGCAGCGGTAAGCTGCTTCGGCCAAACAGCTGCTTCAAAATAGCAGCATTGGAAGAAGCAGTACTGAATTTAATTGATGAACAACCAGACACCAGTACTAGAAAAATTGCCTCCCAGTTAAATATCAATCATGTGAGTGTATGGGCTATTTTGAAGGATCAGTTATTATATCCATATCACGTACAAAAAGTTCAGGCTCTATGACCATATGATTTTCTTAGACGCCTCGAATTTTCTCGTTGGAATTTGGAAATTTTTGACGCAGATCTTGTTTAGACCTTTCTAGGGCTAGCTTTTCTATATCGCAGAAGAAAATCCACATGCCTTAACTGAAGCTCATCACCAACAACAGTTTTTTTTCTCTGAATGTATGGGTTGGAATCTTAGGAGATCACTTAATTGGCCTACATTTTTTACCACAAAGATTAAATGGAGAAACATATACTCTTTGCCTTAGATATCAGAAGGCCTATGTGGTTTATGCATGATGGGGCACCTGCCCATTTCAGTTTCTTAACACATCGTTATTTACACCAACATTATTCAAATCCTCGGATAGGCCAAAGTGGTACACATTTTTGGCCACCTCGATCACCATATATGAAGCTATTAGATTTTACCATGAGGGACCATTTAAAAACATTTTTAACTAATGTACAAAACTCCGGTGCAACATATTGATGACCTGGAGAACCGCATCATTGATTCTTGTGCAGTAATTCAGAATTCTCCAGTAATTTTTTATTGGATACGTAGACAAATGCGCAAGCTTGTATAATTGCAGAGAGTGGTCACTTTTAACATTTGTTTTGATTTTTGATTAATGAGGTTTCGTTGTTTTAAATACATGACGTATACGATATGTCCCCTTTTTTCTTTTTTTTTTGTAATTCTAATTTCTACACATGTACATAATATGTGTAGGTATTTGTCAGGAGTGGTCAGTCAAGCTCTCGAAATGTTTTTTAAAAAAGGTATTATGTTGTCGTTACTTCTCGAGTGCTCAATAAAATGAAACGGCTTGTAAGTATTAAATATATCAGATATTGAATTACCGATATTTTCGATATTACCATACGAACAGATGGTTTTTATTTTTTTAAGCTAAATCCGAACGTCGCATCGGTCGAGAAAAAGTGAAGAGATCAAATTTACTTAGAAATGAATGAGGATTCTGAAAATAATTGTTTTATTCTCAGATAAAGCAGTGGCATACCATATTTATATTAAAAAATATTCAGTAAAAATCCCGCTCGAACGCCACTGGTAGTAGTAAAAAAAATTTGTGTACATCAGAAACTGCCTCTTGATTCATAGATATTGCATACCAAGTTTCACCAAAATATGTAGAGTGGTTTCGCAAAAATTATTAAGGGAGAATGCACGCAAAAAGTGAAAAACCAGCGACAAGGTATAGTCGAGTTGAAAGTAAGATGAAAAGGTACCCACGCTTTAAAAAAAACTTCCTGCACGTCCGACTTCAAAAAAAATGTGTTATGTATAGGTAATTTAAATTACATTTTGGTTAAAAATGGGTTCAAAACGGTTCACGCGCTACAGAAATACAAAGACATGATTACGATTTACCATTTCTAATTTTGCAGTTACGTAGACAAAGGATCAATGTAAGGCGGTAAAGAGACATTTTATGGAAAAAAAATTATATGCGAAGGCATGTGCGTCAAAAAGTGGTCAAAAAATGGTCGAAAATGGACAAATCTACTTTTATTTTATAACTCTAGATTTGATTTTTTCATAAAAATTCGCATTTAGCGCCCAACTATACATATTTCCCTATTAAAATCACATTGAAGCTAATACATATCACCATAGTTCTAACATAATATTGCAGCGGCGGAAGGCTTGCAAATGTCTATATTACTGCGTGCAGTTCCCCCTTAATACAATTTTTTAGCTTAAAACTTTTCCACCCGGTATCTTAAAAGTTATAAGGTATAGGACATATATTCATATGAAGTTGTTTTCTTAAAATGAACCCAAAAATGGCTCTATGATTTATCTGCTTCTTTCATTGCTTATGCTAGTTGTATTATATTACTACCTATTTTTAGCATACAGGATGCACTTCGGTTATTAGTCGCTACAGAAGACGGGGTCCTGTACATATATAATTTTGACACTAACGAAGGTGGTGACTTACAGCTATACAAAAAATTCCAACTCGACGATCTCGGCGCAGACCAAGCTGATGGAGGAGAAGCGAAAGGTATCGATCCAGACAAGACTGCTTCAGGTAAAAATGTGCCCCGATCTTTTTCTCGTTAATTTTTCATTTTTACATTTGCAAAATAATTGTGTAGTGTTTTAGGTTGTTTTATGTAGAGCCCTTGCTAAAACAAAAGGCATTTGGAAATATGGGAGCATCCAAACTGTAGATACTCTTAAACTAAATTAATGCCGACATTTTTTTAGCTTCTTATTGATCCTCGTCCCCAATATCACGAATCCTTTCATATCTCTTTATGCGACAAAAATAATTGTATTTATATTAGTACAAAGGTTTCAAATACAGTGCAATGCTACTATTTTAAATTTTAAAGTTCATACGTCTTCCATTACTTTTCCAAATAGGCTCAGTATTTTTATGCAATTTACAAGAGGTGGTAAGGAATATTGTTATACAGGGTGGCTTTTTAATGTGTCTTCCTCCCCTTTGTTTTTTGAACATAAATTAAAATTTGGTACAGCTGTGTAAAACTACTTTTTTATGGGTCATGCGATACATCATTTGAAAGATCTTATCGCGTAGATTGTTGTCTAATTTAGAACGTTACACGCATTAACGAATAAAGGGTGACACAATAAAATTATAGTATTAAACGTGTTAGTATAGTAGTTATTTCTTTCAAATAATTAACGCGGTTCAGAAGGTAAGGTAACAAAACAACAATATACGAACAAGTTGGCGTTTGCTGAAAACGACTATCTTTCATGGCGCATTATGTTGTAAAAAATGAATTTGACATCATTTGGCAATCAAAACGATTTCAGTCACTTTTTTTCCATTGGACGAAATTCTGCTGAAGATGCCTAATTCACCCCTTGCGGAAAAAGTTAAAACAATTTGCATTTATGACGAAAATCGTAAATTCGTTGGATTGGTCGTCGAGGTCCAATGGAATCGCCAGCTAGGTAGCCCGACTTAATACCCTTAGACTTCTTTTTATGGGGCTATCTAAAATAAAAAATATACTTCACTTAGCCAGATTCGATTTTGGAGTTACATCGACACATTTCGAAATATTTGTGAGGAGTTTTCAAATAAATTTTTTTACTGTCTAGAAGGAAACGGTGAACATATTTAACATGTCCAGGAGAAAGGTAAGTCTTGCTTGTTTTTCTTTCTTTGATAATGCGTGTATTGTTCTAAAATGTTTACACAATAATCTACTCGATAAGACGTTCAAAATGATGTTTCGCATGACCTCCTTCCCTTCTGATTTTTTCTTTCATCATGGCACCCAACCGCCATTATGAAGTGTAGTTATTGAAGTGTGCGAAATTTTCTGTTTGAATGTTCAAAGGCTCATTTGAAAATATTTAAAAAGTATTTTCGTGCAATTTGACTGATTTTCTGTGGATCTGTTCAATTTCCTAGTTCCACTGGATGATATTAAAAAATCGGTGTAACGTTTTTAAATAGGTAAGTATATACAGTGTGGCTCTTTATTTTTTGTACCAATCAAGATGAAAATTAAAAATTTGGCATATTAAATACATTTTGTGAGTGTTTCGTGATGCATAATTTCAAGAAGGTGGCTAATCACTATTTTGAAAAAAGAAATTAAATTGAAGGGGGAGGGGGTCGCATTGAAAGGTCTTTAAAATTGCCCATTTCTTAATGGTGGTCATTTGTAAATGTTAAAAATCTGAACATTGAGAGAGTAAAAATTAAAAATTCTTTCTTACACAACTCTAGTATTTTTGTTCCTCTTCTGTTCTAATTTTAAATAAAATGCAAATTTTCTCCTTTATAAAACCCCCCCGTAAATAGAAAAGTACTATATTTAGCCCGCACACTCTTAAGAATATTGCAATTGTGGATCAAGTGAGGTATAAAGTACGTGAGTCTTGCAAATTGTCACAATTTTTATTCTCCATTATATTTGGGGATGAACTAAGATTGAAAAGGCCTTTCAAAAGATGTGGCACATGTCCCCTTTTCCATTAAATTTTTTCATAAAAAAAGGCGCCAAGTCACTAGGTTGAAATTCACGAAATATACTCAAAATGGAGTATTTATTTACAATTCATAAATATCTGCTTACTTCAAGAAAATGTCTAGTGTATATATTTTCAAGTATTGAATTTTTTGAAAGAAAGAAATGATACAGTGTTACCAAGTTCTGGATTTTCATAATATATTTTCTTTAATGTAATATTATTCCGTTAAATTCATTATAAAATGCTCTATTTAAATTTGAAAAAAAGAATATTTTCTCAAATTTAAATAGACCATTGTAAGATGAATTTAACGGTATAATATTACTATGGGTTCACTAGTTAACGTTTTTAACTTATGAACGATTATTTTCAGAACGTTGTTATTTTATGTGAATAACGATTAATAAAAATTGCCTAATGAATTAAACACAGTAAGCGCTATTGTTTCTACGATAGTTAGTCGTGATAAGACACTATTTGTTATTTTTACGTTCAAAGTCAACTGGGGTAAGTTAAGTGGATTTTTTGAAAAGTTAAATTAAAATTGGAATATTTTTTAAATCACATTAGATTTTAAATGAAATCTCAAGTAAAATCTTAATCTTATTATGCAAAATATTGTAGTTCATTTTCATCATCAAAGTTGCCCTGTTTTTTCTGCAGTTTATCTAGTTCACTGATCCTTATTAGGTTTATGAAAATTATCAAAACTTGGCAACTCTGCACCATTTTTTTTTTGTTTAAAAAATTGAAATCTTGAAATTAAGTAATACATAAATTACAAGATATCTTGGCCAAGCAGTTATTTAAAAATTCTTTAAGTATCTTAGTTACATCACTTTATTGGTCTGTTCAAAACTGGGCTAAAGTTGGGGCTGCAATATAATAACAAATTTTTCAGGATAGTACATTTTGATTTACACATATGATTTTCGAATAGGATTTAGATCCATGGGACAATGGGCTTTAAAGCTGTTGTTTGTGTAACGTGGGTAACTCGAATATTTTTACTAAAGAGAGTTGTATTTGTTACTACTTTTTCATTAGGATGAAATATATAGTTCATGGGATTATTATTTCGTTCTTAATTTGTACGTATTAATTAATAATTTTTTTTGTTGTTATTCAGTTTTGTTTTTCTTGTTTTTTATTTACATTTTCTACTGTTTGCTATTATTTATTGAAGTGCAGTTGTTATTTTGTAATTTGTTGCTGTTATATTACATTTGAAGCTAAACTCATTTTTGATTTTTAGGTTTTAATTAGCAGGCACTTTTGTCACTACATTTTATGATATCTCATTGGCTTAGTAGCATTTGAAACCTATTTGGAATATGTAATAGTAGGCCATATTAACATAACATATTTAAAGATATTTTCAAATTTTAAAAAATATATCGAGTTAATTTTGGGTTATTAAAATTATCTCCCAAAATATTCATTGTCATATATAAAATTACTTCAATCGTATAAAGAGAATCCTAGTAGAATGGATGCATGCTTTTTAGAAAATGCAAGTGTCCAAATAATTCTAGACTAACATGAAATTTGGAAAACTAATATTTTAACTAAAGTAATGCATACATATTAAACACACTTTGGTATTGATTTTACGTTTTTTGACATCTGCCTAAAAGGGTTTACGACTTAAAAGCATCAATTTCGTTAGGAAAGTACGCTTTTCATTAATACAGTATTTCCCAGCACACAAGCAAATTAGAGCATGTCGAAATAACGAATTATGGAAATCGTAATATGCCTATATGGTCAAACAAATTTTAACAATATTTTTTTGCTAGAAACTATAATATACTGGATGCTTTACAAACTTACACATCGTTTACTGGGAGATTTCTTAGCCTTTAAGAGACAATTTTTTAGAATTTGGTTAGATATTTTCCTCTATATTTGAACGGATACATTCTTGTGATTATATTACCGACCAGTGGCGTACAAGCTAGTAAGATTATGCATTTCTTTCCATTTTTCGGTTTTTAAATTAAATTTTTTGTCTCGCTATTTTTGAAAATTTTATATAAGACATTTATTCTCGTACTTGAAGTCGATAAATCCAACCGTATACAAGGTTTCTACTTATATTTCGAACGGGATCTACCAGATGCATTTTATGCATGAACGGTCAGGATTTACTAAAAAAAAACAAATAACAATTAGAAAGTAAAAAAGTTTATCGACTTTGTTTTTTTAATGAAACGCCCTATATAATATTGTCTACAAATGGGTCTCTTCCTACTGATTATATTAATTAATATACTAGATTTGATTCCTTTACCTTAAACACAGCTGAGAAAATTGAAGAAAGAGAGAATATTGTACTTGTGGAGTCAATAGGAATAAACTACCTCATAGACCGGGTCTTTTGTCAATTTTGCCATTTGTCTTTACAGATAAAGGTACCATACCTGGTATATTTATAATCAGTAAGGAAATACATATTTAATAGAACGAGTCTATACAAGATATTTCATTTAAAATATCAATGTCGATGCTCATTTTTATTTCCGTCGCAATCGTGAAACATCGTCCTCCGGCAACATTTCGTTTTAGAGTTCGTTCCGTCAATCTGTCATTCTATCTGTACGTGGCTTAGTTCAAAAACTACTTATCCGATTGATTTCAAATTTTGGTCAAAAATCAAAGGTTGTATAAGGATGAAATGTTTACATTTTGGTAAACTCCAATATGACGGCCTCACAAAATATAAAAAAGAACAGAATTACTTATCGAGTGGACTTATAAAGTGTGATATGGAGATAAAACGTTTTCTTGTATAAATCAATTATGGCGGACCAAAATGCCGACCTAATGAAATGTTTAAAAATTCAGGACCAAAAAACTACTTATTCAATTGACTTGAAATTTTGCACAAAAATCATATATTAAATTGGGATAGACTGGTAGTTTTTTAATGCGAATCCTATATGGCAAAACAAAATGGCGACCTAATAAATAGTTTAAATATTTGGTATCATTTCAATTCCTGGAATAAAACATTCTTTTTATGGAGGAAAATAATAAAGGATATAATTTTTTTTTGTAGGCTGTACAAATTGTTATGAAAAATAAATAAATAGCAATAATAAATAAATTCAAAACTTAAAAAAATTTAATTAGGTTATAGAATATGTATAGACTGTGTATTGTACGAGGGAATTTGTGGGTAAAGGCAAATTTACCGGTTTTTTTTTTAATTTTTAATTGCCACTTCCTTATTTTTCTAGCAAATGTTGGCGGTTTAGATAAAACCTTAAAATTTTTATATTGATTTTTGTCTCTCTTTTAAAACAAAGTCTGTAACCCTATGTAAAATATAAACAATATCCCTGTACCAGGTATTTTAATTCGAGATCATTTATTTTGTTCTAAGAAGAAAATTTAAAATTGTAAGCAACCCTAATTGTTACAAAAAATAATTTTATTTGATATGAGGAATAAAATCTATTGCTTGATTTTTAAATCAATTTGATGATTGGCATTATTTAAAATTAAAAGATCTCGAACATAAATACCAATACCAACAATATGAATTATGAAAAAAGCTTAATCTTGCTCGTTTGTTCGCTACTGCTCGGTAACACTAACAAGAATGAATCATGAAAAAATATATTTCTTTAATTCGATAATCCAGTTTAATTACAGAGAAAAAACTCAAACTCAAAAACCAAATAATTTTTTTTATTTAACACCCTGTGTCTTGAAAATTAAGTCATTTTAGGCTTATGTGTATATAATGTTTTTGTCGATTGCGCACGTTTTTTTAAAGCACCTGTGTAATAAACTTTTTCTACATAGGATTTTCACATGTTCTACAATTTAGTAAAACTACTATGTTTTACGAAAACATTGAATATTTTAATTCCGAAACCCCTAAAGGGAGGGGGATATTTCGGTATTATGTAAATGACAAAATACACTTCTAAATAACGCAAAAAAATCGTAGAAAAACTGGCAATTTTTCAAAACTAAATAAGATATTGAAATGCTGTTTTGAAAAATTCTTGTCAAATTCTCCAAGATTAATGAATTCAGTCTCATTTAGACACCAAGGATTTTATTTTTAGGAAGTGTTACGTAAAAGTTTCGTAAAATTAACTTTTTTACATCTTTTTGTTAAATTAACCAAATTCTTTGATATCTATTAAGAAATATTGCGTTAACCTGTTTTAGCAGAAAAAATGTATAGATGATCTTGAATGTCCGTATGGTTACGGAAAAATTAAACCTATTTTTCAAATTTCAAAACGTATATTTGAGTATGTGCTGTGAAGACACTCATTAATTTTGTTTAATTTTACTATTGTTGTCAGTTAGTTAAAAATATCGTAATGGTTTTTTGTTTTTATTGTCCATTGATAATTTTGGAAGATACGGAGTTTTGATAAAAACTAGAAAGGTAATACTTAGGATGTACACAATAATTCTTAATTTTTTTCTATAGAAAATACGTTTTTTTTAAGATTTGACTACTAGAATACAGTAGTATATAATAGTATAAATTGTGAGCTAATCTAAATTCCCAAACAGAATCTTTGCTTTTAGTCGTCGTGCTTAAGTAGACGGGGTTTAAAAACGTACGTTACAATAAACCAAAGTGTAAATCCTATGTCCTTGAGATGTTCATTTCTTTCGTTTTTTTTTTTATTAACTTGAGGTACTGAGATATATTACGGAAGACTATTGATTTTATGTATCTAAATTTATATGTATTTTTTAAATTCATTTCGGGCATGGAGTTAAGGTGGTATCCCATGTTTACGATTTCAGGTGACACGCAGGAGGTCGTCCTAATGCTCAAAATATTTTGTCACGAATTTTCATCCGAAAACGTGTATTCAGTGACGAATTCGTAAAATGAAATTACTCTCCGACGTTTCGCTTTCAACTGCTTAAGGTATCTTCAAGTCCACGAGATCTAAATGATGAATTAATTTCAGCGTACAGATCTCGATTAGATGATTTAACGAAACGCCAGAAAGTAATTTGATGTTGACGCGGCCTTATCCAAGAAGTATTATCTTTAATAATTATTTCCTGAAACCAAGCTAAACATTATTTGTATTTTAGTATATTTTAGAACAATTGGCCCGATACAAAAATGAGAAAATTAAAACTTTCATACATTAAATATTGGAAATCAGATACGAGGGACTCCACTATAAGCCCAGTAATGATTTAGTGTAATAATTCTGTACAAAATAATAAAAATAATATGATTTTTAGTGAAAAAGAAAAATGAATACTTCAGATTTCCAAGATTTTAAGAGGATTTTAGTTTGGTAAATCGGTAATTCGCTTTTCCTTCAAAACGCTTACTTATGTATTTTTAAAAGTATGTTAATAGACAATAATTTTCGCTTTTACGCTAAATTTCTAATTTTAATTTTAGAATTTAGTCATTTAAAATAAATTGTAAAACTTTTAAAATAATTTTAGTAATTGTGAATCATGTTGTTCCTATGTAATGTAATTAAGCATATTTTCAACATTTTCTAAAAGTCTTTCGTTCACAGTTTTGCAAAATAAAAATAAGTCTACATGAATTGGTTATCATTGAAATTTGGTGTATTGATTTTTGGTAATCGCAATACATTTTTCAGAAGAAAATGATGCTAGTTCAGTACTTTTATACAGCTTACGAAACAACTGTTATTTCACACTTTCCACTTACTAGACCTTAAGCTCTCTCTAACTTCGCTTTAATAAATAATATATAATATTACTTCATAATATCTTCAAAAATATAGAATAGAATAGAATATGTTACATGAAAGATGTTTAGAATTTGGTGCAGATTTGAAATATATACTAAAAAAGGTGTACTTCATCTTAAAAAATTTCCACCAGTATCACAGCCCCTAGAGGGATCAGTTAATACTAGTGTATAACTGGGGAAAAATTTTAAATTCCTGTAGATATATGCTTAGGGAATGAAGAAAAAGACAAGTTAATTTTTGATAATAAAAATAAAATATATAAGGGGGAACCTTCATGAGGGTCTTAAAAACCAGGTAGAATGAGCGAAAACACTTTTGTTCATGATCCTAACAAGGGTAACATGGGTAAGAACAGAATGATGCGGATAACCCACTGAGATTCAAGTGCTCCAGAGGCTGTTAAGGACTTGGCGTTAGATCATTATAGGCTTAACAGGCATCTGCACGTCTTAGAAATCCAGGAGAACCATTCAGTCCGGCTTTGACTTGCATTGGTCCATGCTCGGACTATAATCAGTGAGATGGGTTACTAATAATAGATAGTAGAGATTGTAGCGATACAATAACAACCGTGGAAGTACTATCGCGTTCTGTAGAAAAGTACCGTGAAGTATGAATGCTTGCTTCGCTGTTTGGAGTACATCAACGGAAACTACGCGCCATGTATTGCAGGGAGTAAAGTCTCTAAAGCAACCACGGTTTAATTTACTTTATTCTTAGGCCTCAGGCCTTCATGCTCCGTCTGAGCATAAAAAAAGAACCAATGTTAAGAACTGGGTAGAGGTCTGAAACGTTTTTTCGTGTTTTATCGACAAAATCCTAGATGCTTAACTGGAATAAATTGTTTTTATTCACAGCCACAAATAGGACCAATGGTTGGAAAGGCAGAAGTCCCAAATTTTGGTAAATTTCTTTTACCCCGAACTTCCCTCGTGATGAACCTTTTCTTTTATTGCAAATAGTTAAGTGTGTCCCAATTTAGTTCAGTACAGAGTCATTTAGTAACACAGATATACGGTCTTTTTTAAAAAAATATTGGACGCAATTTTATTCCATCATATTGGATTCCTATCAATATTTTACCAGTTTCTATCTATGCCACACTTGATTTTTGAGCATAATTTAATAAAATAAAGTAGTTTTTACATTGACACTCACTGTCATTTTGTATTCGTACCACGACTTTACCAGTTTATCTGTATATCACACTTAATGTTTGCACAAAATTAGAATTTGATAAGCAGTTTTTCAGGTTAATTTTTAAAATCTTTTATTAGGTTGCCATTTTGTTTGGCTATCTTATATTGATACCAAAATGTTACCAGTTCATTCCTATGTAAACTTTTTGTGCAAAATTTGAGGTAAATTGGATACTTGGTTGTTTTAGTAATATTTTTTTAACGTTTCACTAGGTTGCCATCTTGTTCCTGCATATTGGATTTTTACCAAAATATTACCAGCTCATCCCTCATGACTCTTAATTTTAAACTAAAATTTGAAGTCTGATAAGTAGTTTTTAAGTTATTCCGCGAACTGACATACACAAACAAACCCACAGACCGACTGACGGAATTCATAAAACATATTTTTTTGCATCTAGGAACGCTAAAGATATGTAAAACCCTCAGAGGGTGATTAGTACCACAGTTTTACTAGTTCATCTCTATACCACAATTAGCTATGCCACACAATTTGAAATAAGTCCATTAAGTAGTTATTCAGGCTGAATCTTTAAATATTTTATTAAGCCGCCATTTTGGATTCGGACCAAAATTTCACCAATTGATTCCTACATAATACTTGATTTTATTAGTAGTAGTAGTTTTTCAGTAATGATTTTTTTTGTAACATTTCACTAGCATTTTGTTTTGCCAGATTGGATTTTTACCAAAAAATTACCAGGTTATTCCCATATGACTCTTAATTTTGACCAACATTTGAAGTCAATCGGGTAAGTAGTTTTTTAGCTATGCCGCGAACAGACACACCGACGGAATTGAGAAAACATATTTTTCGGCATCTAGGGACCCTGAAACTTCAAGATCTGAAAAAATCGCGGAGGGTGATTTTTTCGCGATTACAATACTTCCCTTTTTCCGTAAAAAGAAAAGTCAATGTTAGATAAGGGACCGATGTAAATAACGAATCCCAGAGCGACAAGGGCTGCACATTACTAGGCAAACCAATACAAAATTTACAAATCTGCCTCAAATTAGACCCAAACAATTTCTTTTTTAAACGGCGGTAACAAAATACTTGTTAGGACTTCCATTGAAAGAGTAAAAACGAAGAGTATGAAAATTATCTTGGCTACCTAGCTTCCTTAGTAAAAAATTCTCTTAATTTTCAATATTAAAAATAAAAATAAAAAACAGCTAATTTTTGTTATCTCGCATTTAGTTAGCTTGTCGCTTGTTGCTTTAAGCAAAGTACCAATTCAACACCGATGCGTTTTTTCTTTATTTAACTACTTTTTTACAGTTTGAATATGTTTATACCATATATTAAAAGATAGTATTTAGCACGGGGCATTAGCCGAGCGCGGAAATCCTTCGTGTTTGAAAACGGTAACTTTAACACGAATAATGTACACTATTTTTCCTACGACCACCTCAAAATTTTCAGTAGAATTATTTTATTTTATAATTTGTATATTTCAACAATAGTCTTGAAAGGATTGTTTCAACACTACTGTTGAAAAAATTGTCACCCGTTACGTCAGTTACATGTTTCTATCCCACTTAAGGGAGATCTGCACGCAAAAAGTAAAAAACCAGCGACAAGGTCTAGTCAAGTTCAAAGTAAGATGAAAAGGTACCTACGTATTAGAGAAAACCTCCTGCTCGTCCGACCTCAAAAAAATGTGTTATGTATAGGCAACTGAAATTACATTTCGTTTAGAAATGGTTTCAAAAGGGTTCACGCGCTGCAGAAATACAAAGACATGAGTACGATTTACCATTTCAAATTTTGCAGTTACGTAGACAAAGGATCAATGCAAGGCGGTAAAGAGCCATTTTGTGGAAAAAAATTATATGCGACGGCATTTGCGTCAAAAAGTGGTAAAAAAATGGTCGAAAATGGACAAATCTACTTCTATTTTATAATTCTAGATTTGATTTTTTCATAAAAATTCGCATTTAGCGCCCAACTATACATATTTCCCTATTAAAATCACATTGAAGCTGATACATATCTCTTATAGTTTTAACATAATATTGCAGCGGCGGAAGGCTTGCAAATGATCCATAATACTGCGTGCAGTTCTCCCTTAACAGTGTTTTTTTGTCAGTTTGGTAAGTGGTCCTACGAAAATACATTTTGGTGGTGAGCGCCCGTCTTGCGGAAGTGACCGGGGCCTGGGCCCTTTCTGCTTCGTACGAGCCTGTGCTCTTCAGTACTATTAGATTTAAATTACACGTTTATATTGGAATTAAAATTATCTATGGATTCTAGCAAAATGAAACGTGGTAAGTGATGTTATTATATAGAGGAACTATTCTGTTTTTACCGATTTGCCGACAGATTTGAAATTTATAGACTGACCTACTTAGAATGTCATGAATCTATTTTTTCTAAAAAATGCTTTATACATTTTTTAAAATGTTATTAGGTGAGGGCACTTTTATAATAATTTGAAATTATTTATCTTCTGGAGTGTAATGACATCATTTTGATCGTCATTTTTTAGTGTCAAAATGAAACATTTTTTTAGACTGAATACTCGAATCGATTCATTATACTTTTAACACAATTTGTACAATGTTTGACTCAATTGACGCCAGACGATAAATTTTTCTATTATAATGACCGTTATTTCGATCCTTATAACTAAATAACTATTTTATTAATTATTAAGAAGCAGCGAAACGAAACTTATGTATTTTGTAACAATCCGAAAAGTCAAAACGAATCGAGTGAACATCTCTATAATCAATAACATCCTATTTCCTAACCTACTTCCGCAAGCACCTCTAGGATTGTGAAAATATGTGCTCGTCAGCCTGTAGTCAACCTCCATTCCATTGTAGTATGCTGTAATCCTTATCCAACATTGATTTTCTTTGTTATGCAAGGCCTTCTAGGTAGCTACGCTGGCATCGTGAAGGGGAACCCCTCGAGCCAAATGTCAGGTACTGGTCAGTATTTATTTCTAACATTTTTTACATCTCGTAACGTTAATTTCTCCATTGCGCATACGACTTTTGAACTGTGTATATTTTTTGTTCTTTGCATTGACTGTACTGTCTGGGTATTGAGTTAGACCCAAAAAAAAAATATTTTTTTCTACACCTCAATTGGATATGCCAATTATATTTAAATAGTTAATTTAGTAATGCAGAGTATTTTTTATTTAAATATTTGCGGTATTTCATAGTTTAAACGAAATTTCTTTGTAATTTTATCAGTTATCAAAATGTAACTTCTATCTGTCTTATAGGTTAGCATCTAAATTACCAAAGAATTAATAAAATTATTAAAATATGTTTTACCACAGGATGAATTTTCAAGTATTTTCAAAATTAAATAAGATGTTAAATATAAGGTTTTCGAGGCCATTTAATAAATTTACTCCAGAATTAATAAGGTGACTTTAGTTTTGACAGTTAACTAGCAATTTATGTATACAGGTAGTTATATAAAGTTGCAATTTTTTATCTACGGGTATATCGAAAAAAAAGAACCGTTTGCAGTTTTTTTATTATTGCATTTTTAATATATTTTTATTTTTTCTTAGTTTATAATTGTACCAATTAAATGGAATTTTACAACATCCTTTGAAATTACCAGGATTTTCTCGGACATCCATTAAGGATCGCATTTACCACTTTAGTACATTTTATATAATGTTTTTTACATCCGTATGTTTACGTAAAAATGAAACTTATTTGTAAATATTTTTTTAAATACTATTTTTTTCGACACCTTTAGTTAAAAATATTGAAATGATTTTTTAATTTTTATGCTTACGTAATTATGGAACATACGAGATTTCAATAAAAAAGTCGGTTAATTCGCGTTAAACTTCCTTCGAAGAGAGTTCAACTGCTTATAATAAACAGTCTGTAATTATACCTTTGTACAGTTCCTATAATCCATAATTAATAATATTTCGATTTTTTAAAGTGTTTATATATTATTATATTTTCATAACATTATTTACGTAGTCTATAAGAAATAAATTATGTCCTTTATTATTTTGCCATATAAGATTGGATCTAAAAATGTATCAGTCTGTTCCTGTTTAACACTTGTTTTTTTTTGTGCCAAATGTCAAGTTAGTTGGATAAGTAGGTTTTTGGTTCGGGACTTTTCATTAAACCGCCATTTTCTTCCGTCATAATCGATTTACACACAAATTTTATCATTTTGTGAGGCTGCCATTTGGTTTCGGCATATTGGATGATAGATGTCAGAGACAATTCGGTTAATTTAACAAAAAAGTGTAAAATAAGTGTTTATGTCAATAAAGTAAGAAAAATTGAAAATACGGCATTAATCTTAAACATTAAAAACAGCACATTTTGTCCCCTACATTACTTTGATTTTTTTTTACGGATTAATGGAAAGAAGCTATCTGTATAAATAAATTTGCTAACTGTCAAAACCACAATCAACTCATTAATTCGGGAGAGAATTTGCTAAAAGGTCTTGCAAACAGCGCTTATATCTTAATTGAATTTGAAAATATTCCAGAATTTATTTTGTTGCAATTTTTTTAGGTTATTTAAGCAGTTTACATTATATTTATTATATGTTTATTTCTAATAAAATGGGAATAACCTCTAATTACGTTAAATACTTTCTGCACATATTTAACGTATATATTAATGATCAGAATCTTATATCTGGCCAATTACAACAAATATTACAAAGTTCACTAGGCGGCGCATCTGTATCTTTCTCTTAACATGTCATTGTATTTTCGAAACAAAATTAATTTAAATTTACTGAACGATGTAAAAAAATCTTGACTCACTGTAAAGTTTCATCTTGTTTTGTTTTAAAATATCATGGCAAAATTTGGGACATTTGGAATTTGGAAAGTACGAAAACTATATTAAATAATATTGCTTGCATTTACTATTGTTTTTTATGTCAGCAAAGATTCAAAAAATTTCCTATTTAAAAACATATTCTTAGAACTGGGTTGTTTGACTTTTGAAAGTATATTAATATTACAAGAAAAAAAATTTATGAATTTTTCGCCTTCATTTTTTTTGTAGATAAAAGAAATGTAAATACTCAACTTGTAGATATCGACGTAGGATATTTTTTAGCGATATGACAAAAGCGCACTGAAAGGCTTTTAAAATTTTACAACTTACAACTTGTTTTTTATAGGACACTATATTTTTTACGGCAGATGTTTTCTTCCTGGTTTCAAAAATATACGATAACATTTGCCTTAGCTGTTTTTGAAATACTTAGCTTTAAACATTGGTAAAAAGTAATTTAAGAAAAATTGAAGTAGCCATTACGTTAAAGAAACAAAATGATATAACTTGTGCGTGTGAAAGCTGTCAAAATATATGTTTAAAGCTAACTGTTACAAAAATGGATAAAGTAAATTTAGCAAATGTCATCATATTATATATTTTTGAAATCAAGGCAAAATTTTTTCAGGCGTCAAAAAATATAAGGTCTCGCATAAATAAATTGTGTAATTTTCGCAGCTCTTTTGGTTTTTTGGCATGTCACTAAAAGATATTCCACTTCATAATCCTACAAGTTTTATATTTACACTTTTTTTGTATTTCAAAAAAAATAAAGAACGAAAATACATTTGCAAATATAAAAAAACAACCTACCTTCCCAAAAAACTATAAATATTCCTAACCCCACATTAAAAATTAGGATTTTTTTATAAAATTTACACAAGCAAGGGAATTTGTAAAGATATTCTATTTATCCTTCGGACTGAATTTTATACATACATTGTGTCACAGTTTCAAATTTTGATAGGGATTTTTTAGCATCTTAAGTTCTATAATTAATAATTGGAAGTTCTAGTGTATACTGTCTTTCTAATACTGTAATATTATATTTTTTAATTTCCATGAACTTGATATTCTGAGTTTAACGAAGTATGTTTAAGACAAAATAGCATATATTCATCATATCTAATTACTGAGCAAAAGTTGCTATTGAGACGTATCAGTTTTCAAATGCCTTTTTGCAAGGCTTGATAAATAAGACGTTTAAGAACATAATAGTACCATCCTCTCTTTCATTAGTAGATTGCTACATTTGATGTGTCCTTATTATCACTTAGATATTACATCGTTGGCGAAAGCCCATCATCAGATAACTGACGAAAATACCTGTTACAGATGCTTGGTATTGCGGCTTCGCCAACGATATTTTTAGTGGGCCTGTTTCGTTTCGATACTTTTATTTGCAAACTCATATTTAGGTAGAATTGATACCTTATATACCTTATTCAGTGAAGTTAAAATTATAATTTATATCTTTCTGTCTTTTTTTAACTACAATCTAGATGTATATTTTAATCGGGGTCAAAAAGTTTTATTTTGAAAGATAGAAAAAATGTTAAATACAAAGATTTTAAAGTTTTATCTGTACCGCAAGGATTTGCTAAATAAATAACAATGTAACCATTGAAAATTAAATAAATGGATCATCCTTCGGTTTCGGGATTTTTTCGGCCTATTGACCATGTGCACTCTTGCTTTTATTAAGAAAATAAGTGCTCAACATTTTTTCGTTTTTTTTTCCGCAAATTTTGTTTGCACTTGTTATACAGGGTGTTCCTTAATGACGTGACATGACAGGGGGTGATTATTTTCTATTTTAAGAACAAAACTTCATATGAACGTATGTCCTAAGCGTCTTAACTTTTGAGGTACAGGGTGGTAAAATTTTCGAAAAAAAACTCGTTTTTCGGCAAATCTTTGCGAAAATTTTAGTGTGATAATTATTGGCAATTGAAAGGTTTTTTTTTTCCTAAAGTGAAATCGCTTACTTATTTCTGAATCAATTAACAATTATTAAACAAACTTAATATTTAGAAAAAGAATGTCCACACAACAGTCACAGCATCAGATTTTTAGCCATTTGACCTCAAGTAAAATGGCTTTGATTGTTTTAACTGAAAACCATGCGTCGGGCGTAAGAAAATCAAGACATCAAAATTGCTTAGAAATAAATGAAGATTTTAAAAATAATTTTTATTTTAAGAGAAATCAGTGGAGTACCATTTTTTTTTCTCCAAAAATATTTAATGCAAAACCCGTATGGACGCCACTGGTCCAAATAAAAAAATATATATGTGCATCAAGAAATACCTCTTGGTGCTTAAAATACGTTCATCAAATTTTATAAAGATATCTACAGTAGCCTCAGTTATAAAAAAAAATTGTTTCTTCGAAAATTTTACCACCCGGTATCTCAAAAGTTAAGACGTTTGGGACATACGTTCATATGAAGTTTTTTTTCTTAAAATAGGTACAAGAGTAACTCCCTAAAATATTAGCATTCCATTAAGGAACATCCTGTATTACTACCGAAAAATACACTTTTGCAATTTTCACTTCTCTCAATGTTATACAAACCGATAAAGCTGTATTCATAGTTTCGAATACAATCAGTTTAAACTTGAATTTGTTACGCATGACATAAAATTTTTTATATTACCTATTTATAGTTCAATTCATTAATATTATTCATAGTGAGTATTCCAAATATAAATGTAAATTTGGAATGGCTATTTTGACCATTGCATGTGACTCCAAGCGTTATTATGACAACACCCAACAGCCCCTTAAATACAAATAGTAGTAATATAGGTCATATACATTAAAAATAAGAACATTTTTGAAAGTTTTATCATATATCTTTTTTTATTTGATACTCTTTTTTTTTTAATTCATGAAAATCCTAGTTCCTTTTATATTTAACATTTTTTTATATAAACATTTTTTACTCTCCTTTGGGTCACCCTGTACACACCATTGAAATAGTCAAGTAAACAAAGTTCACGCTAAATGTAAGTGAGAAAATTCATACAGATAGATGTCCTGAACGTCTTAGGTTTTAAAATTCAGAGCTTTAATAATTGAAAAAAAAAATAGTTTTTTTCAAATTTCTACGAAGTTTGTCCGTATCACGTTTATTTTCCTGTGGTATGTGCGGGGATACTTCCTACTACTTAATATGAAACGACACTTAAAAATATTGTCAAGTTTTTATAACTAACTTGTTAAATTGCAGAAAAACTTCATTATTAAATTTACTCTTACAGTGTTCTGTTTTCAAGGAAATAAAACATCCACTACATGCCTTTGTATCCTATTGTCATACAAATTATAAAAGGCTTGTTTCATACATAGCCAAGTGCCCTGGCCACAATTTTCACCAATAGTACAAAAAATACATTTTTGGCAGAAAGGATATTTTTTATGTATAAAATACGTTAATACAAATTCCCTCACGAAAGAAAGAAAACGTAAGAAGGGACGAATTTCAGAATTTTATAAAAGTCAATTGTTACTCAAAAAAGCTATCTGAATTTGCAGAATCTGGGTAACTTTTGGCAGAGGGAGTTTATTTTAGGTAAAAAATAAGCTAATTCAACTTCCTTCACGAAAATGAACCCGGAAGTAACAAAAAAAAAGGGAGACAAGGAGTTACAAATATGAGAACATTGTTTTAAGCTTAAGGACTGGGTCTTGAATTTAAAAAAAAAATATCGACAACGATCGATGTAAAAATGTGCACAAAAAAAGATGAAAACTAGATTAATGGTTACACGTGATTTTGGACAATTGTTGATATTTTAATGTGTTAAAAAAGATTTGTAACATCCAGAGTCCTTTTTGTTGCATGTTTTTAAGGCCAAGGCTTGTAGCTATCCTTCTCATTTTACGTTTAGATGCGTTAGATGCTTCAGCTCTTTTGAATCACATTTTTACTGGTTGAGGGTTCTTTAATGAAATTCAAACAAGCTATAGTAAATCTCTTCCTAAACGAAAATTGAATAATTTCCTGTGAGGTTAAGCTCATCATGCTCGTCTAAATATTTTTTTTTTTCAATTGAGATCGTCTTCCATTCCTCTGTCTCCGATCTCTCTATTTATCCCCTCTCACCGACTCTTTCTAGGTCTTCTTCTTTGTAGTGTCTAATCTATGATGTGTTTAGGTAATCGTTTATCTCTTATTCTAGTAATTAGCAGGATGTGTGTAAACATGTTCTAGATCAATTTTGGTTTCGATCATTGATAGTAAAAATTTTAAAATATAAATATCTTGCCTTGCTCTTTCGGAGATACAGGTTTTCATTTCTAAATGTTCTGGAAATCTTAGAATTCTGTTGCTCTAAAAAAATGTCAAAAAAGAAGTATTTGATATATTTGTATTTTCGAGAAATAAGGGACTCAGATATCCTACGAAAAAATAACCACAATTTTTTGGAAATGTTAAAAAAACAAAACCGCTTATCTTTTTCAGTTTTTTACGTTTTGAATTTTAAAACCTAAACTGTTTTTGGACAAAAGTTTATATGATTTTTTGCTTTACAGTGAAAGGCCATCACAGACGGATTTACATATTGTATAGAGCGTAGAATAAGGAATCATTCTTATGGAAAATTCATATGTTAGACAACGATGACAACCAGTATGGCGTCTTCTATACTGCTTGTGATTGGCCAATAGTCCTTATGCTATGTGGTTGCCTGTGATGGTCTTAACGAAGAAATCATCCCTTGTCTAATATGTAAATAAACTTTTATCATTTCAATCAGAGCTACTTCATTTTAACATGTATATTAAATTCCTAGACTTCTCGCTTTTTAGAATTGTAACCAATATCTTGTACCCTAGAATCTGAAAAACTACGAGAGATGGCGCAAGCTACCGAAATCCCACCAAAAGATGCTTTCCATTTCACGGACGACCAAGAATATCCACCACTGACGCAAAATAGTGATGTTGATTAGTGAATTGTTAGCACGATATATACAGTTATGTTGAGGTTTTTGTTTTAGGGCATTACTTTTACGATATTTCAGGGTTCGATATATGTCATAAATTTATATAGACAGTGATGAAAAGAATGTCAATAGGGAATAATGTTTAAAACGTATGTTTTGTCGTTATGTCTTGACCTCTAATTAGGTTTCATACAACTGCGTTAGGAAACTTATTTGTTTGAGTCTTAAAAATGCCTTGAAGGTATTAATTCTAACGTAAATTTTAATAGTTGAAATAATCGAGAATACAAATAAAGACAGATGTTTAGTTGTATCGAGTCTAATTGAGCTACCCTATATGTTTGAAATATTGCTAGTTCGGGTTTAAAGTCCTAACTAATATATTTAAATGAAATCAAAGACCATATCTCCTAAAAGTACCTAGCCATATTATCAAGAATATAGAATATATATTTTCGTGAAGCTAATTATAATATAGCTTTTCTCATGGCAGGAGTGATAATATTTCGGTCGCTGTCCTATTTTCCCTAGCTTGTTTTAATCACTGATTTATAAAACACTGGAACGACTGCGCGTTAATCAAAAAGCTGTCCTCGTTGTTGGAGCGAGAGCGCTGTAAACCATGGATTTCTAACTCTGTCATGCGTATGTAGCTATATGGAAGCTGCAGGTACAGGGATTAAAAAATAAAGAAACTGCCTTTCTACAGTGCTTTAATGGTATGGGAGTTAAAGACACTTGATCTTTGCAGATTTTTTTTTTAATAATTTTACTCCGAAAAGATACAGTAGGTACCGAATCAAATACATTTATTTTGCCGATAACGCTTTTTTATTATTTAAATAATAAAATATAATAAGTGACTTCAAATTATATTTAGTAAGTGCGTAATTTGGAGGAATTAATAAGAAAAAGAAAGCCGGCATATTTTATAAAAAACATTTATATATATATATATATATATATATATATATATATATATATATATATATATATATATATATATATATATATATATATATATATATATATATATATATATATATATATATATATATATATATATATATATATATATATATATATATATATATATATATATATATATATATATATATATATATATATATATATATATATATATATATATATATATATATATATATATATATATATATATATATATATATATATATATATATATATATATATATATATATATATATATATATATATATATATATATATATATATATATATGTCAATCTTAAATTTGTACATTATACAGTTTTAGATAACTTTTTACTCATGCCATATTTCTCACCGATATAGTTTTTAGTACTTTTTTAGCTGCTGTATGATTTTTAACTTTGGAATAAAAATTTGCTAAACATTTTAAAATTTGAACTTCAAAAAAAAAAGGTTTTGTAATATCATACCACTGATAATGTTTCGAGATAATATTCACAATTTTTTTCTTAACATTTTTTTGGTTGCTAAGCTTGGCTTTTTTTCCGCAAATTCAATAATCTTAAAAAATTCTGCTGAAAGCATGCGCAAATTTCCTTCTGTAATAAATGATGTAAATAAAAAATATTAATTCATTAACACAACATTTCTACAAAATTCACGCTGCACGGGATTTTGGAAAAAAAATTTAACAAACCACTAAAACCCGACGTTTCGTTCTTCGAGTTCTCATAACCTTTATTTTTTTGAGCTAATAATGTACTCATACATTTGGAGTATTTAAAATTAACCTTCATGAATTTGGCAAGGATCTGGTTTTCAGTCTCTAACACATTGTATCTTATGGGAAAATCTTAAATATTCTGTTCAAATATTAATTGTAATACATTATTGGTTTTGGGAGGTCGAACGTTTGTTAAAAATGAAATAAAAATTCCAGATCTTTACAGGTCTGTATTTAAAATACTGAGAATGATGATAAGACCTCGAAGATGAAACATATGGCTTTAAAGCTTGGTGCCGTATATTGTTGAGGAAAAGTGGCTCTAAAGATGTAGAATTTATTTTGTAATATCTCGTAAAATGCAGCCTGTTCTATTTGTAACTGTGCAATAAAAATCCAACCTTACATTTATATGAAGATAACCACTATTTTTTTCTCGAATTTACTTCTTTTTTTTGTCAGATCCAACATAAAACCATCAAAGTTAAAATGTATCTCTTCGAGGCTGGTACTACACCTATTTTTATTTTTTTAAACTTTAAGTAAATCTTTACCATTGCGTATTCTTATACCTTTTGTTTTTATTAATTTTCCTTGGGGAGAGCTGCATTGAAATAACAGCATAAAATAGCCAAAAAGCATTTGGTAAGAAATGAATACGGCCTCTGCTAGTTTTGTCGATCTCAAAACCCGTTCTAGTTTTCTTTGTTTTGGTTGTGGATCATTGTGGTAGTAGCTAGGAAAATTGAATATTATGGGTACAGCATCGACCTTCAAACGCCTTTTATTTAGAGTGGATTCCGGAATAGGAATTATCACCAATATGCTGGCAGCATAACAAGGTACTTGGTGTCAAATTTTCCAACAACTTCTTTTAGCACTTTTTTCAAAATATCTGGGAAATCTGAAAATAGTTATAGAGGTTATGTTAGGCCTTACATAGTAAACATTATTACAACCAACGATCTAACAAAGAATAAATATTTGGTCGGTGTGCGCGAGTGTTCTAGTTATTTATAATTCAGTGGTTTTAATATAATATGAGACCTAGGAACCAATAATTTAGATTATTGTGCTATTGTTTTTATTTTCTAATTTTAGTTAACATTTTGTTTGTGACGATATTTTTTATCAAAATTCAATATATTTTAATATAGCGATGTAAAGTGTTGAAACTAGTTGGGCTAGTGTCGTTTATTTATTGTGTTTTTTCGATAAAGGTTTTAAATTATCTATTTTGCGAAAGTAAACTATGCTATAGTTTTACATATAAGCTCAAATATACCGGTCAAGTACCTTACATTCTTAATACATTTTTGCAAAAGAACAGTAACAGGGTGGCCAAACGAAACAGACTTTCGCGAACACGGTCATTTTTTTAAACGCTCAGACCTTCAATTTTATTGTCGAGGGGACTTTTATGACGTTTGTTCAACCTTGTACTAGCAACATCCTAACGGGGGTGAAATTAACCCCCCAAATCATAAATGGGAGGGGTTCGAGCAGTACCTTCTTTGAAAGGTATTTCAACAATACAATAATGCCCATAATTTTAAATTTAACCCCGTAATTATCGAGAAAATACATTTAAAATGTAAAATATAAGCTTTGGAATTACGTACACATTAATTGATTAAATACTGAAATTGATTGTCACACATTCCTGGAGTAATCTAAATGAACTCGTTGACTATCCGTTGTTGCAAATTTTCTTCTTGTTAAGTTACCCACAAAAAATCTAGAGAAGACAAATCTAGTGATCGTGGAGACACCATTTAATTGCACCTCTCCTTCCAATCAATTGTCCTGAAGATCTTACGGCCACTGCGTAATGCGTAGCTGCACCATTTTGTTGAAACATCCAATGATTTTCAATATAATCTCATAATTTTCAATAATTGCAGTTAAAGCTTAATTAATTACCTAGCTAAGAAAAAGGGACGGATCAAACGATCTCTGAAAATGCCAGCCCAAACATTTCATTTTTGAGGTTGTTGTGTCTGCACATCACGACACACTCACAGGCCAATAGCGGCAGTTGTGGCGATTGACAGTACCATTAAAGAAAATGATTATTCGGAAAACAGATGTTAAAAAGAAAAATGGGGTTTTGTATTACGCTCAGTCATAATTTCCCAAAACTGCAGATGGCGGTCAAAATCGTCTTTATTGAGTTCTTGTACCAATTGTATTTTGTGCGCATCAAACCAATGTTTTTTTTTTATGTTTTGAACACTGAACCGCGAAAGGCCAGATTCAGCGTACAGAGATACTCGTACTCAATGATCTAGTACAACGTGTCCTAAAGCCACCATTTCACTAGCTTTGTTTGTTACTGGTCTTTCGACAGTACGTTTCATGTTATCTACAGACCCAGTTTCACTATTTTTTTTACTAGTTCCAAAACGTATTTTCGATGCACATATTTATATTTGTGTTGATGCTTGAACACTTCAATTGCCTTGTCTGCAATCGAATAAACCGTTCTAAAAACACAGATCCATTCATCCAGCCAAATTGATAAGTTTAAACAGGCGCCGTAATGAACACATCAACGGAACTGAATTCTCTCCGATCTTATGTGCCGGTTTGTTTCAGTAAAGAGAAAGATTGTTTAGAATTTAAACGTTAAAACGTTCTGTTCTATGCAAACGTCTGTGTACTTTTCAGGAAATTTTGTCTTTGTGTTTTGAGTAATTGTTATTTGGTGAGTCGCAGAGTTCCTGTTGTCTTTATAATTTTGAACCAATAGAGTATTAAGTAACTATTTTACTTATAAAATTAATTTTCTGGATAATAAAAAAAACTTTCAAACAAGGTACTAACTCCGGTTGGGGTGCTGCAGGTAAGAAGTTGAACATATTCAGAGAAATTCAGAGTAAATCCTCACTATATATGAGGGTTTACTTCAGATCAATAAATAGGTCCAATTACCACTTTAATTTGTAAATGAATTTTTTAATGACGTATTAAGTAGTTACTTTTATTGAATCTTCAAAACGTAATAATAATAAACGTATGTATTTCGTCTAAAATTAAATACAAAATTTTTGGAAAAATTTGCTTATAGAAAATTTAATTGTACATTTTTTATTAAACGGCTGTGATGTCAAGTCAAAAATATGTTTATTAATTCTATATGGGCTACCATGTAAGGTTCTAGTGTATTGCTAAAAAATTAATATAGTTAATAAAAATGTTAAAAATATGCAAAAAAAGTATTATAATTTAATATGGCAAAAAAGTTTTAAATTATTGTTAATTTACATACATTTTAATAATACGGTAAAATAAATCAACTCTAGAAAAAGCAGGATGAACAAAATATACTAATATAGTATGTTCAAGTATCCATATTTTCCTTTATAACTTAATATTTGTTTACTTTCATATTCAGATCGACGAGTATATTTGCATGTTTTTAATTGTGCAAATAAAGAGGATGAAACTAAGCGGCATCATTTTTTTTTATTGTAAAATATTTTATTTTGGGTTTTATTTGTTGTTACAAAATATTAGTAAGAATTAACATTGTTTCTAAAATATTCGCACTTTTTCGGAACCTGCTGCAAAATTGGGAATTAACTGTCAAATGTTTTAAATAGTGCAAAAATTTTCAAAGGCATAAAAAATACACTCCTTTGGGTTTATTCTCCATATATTATCCCCAAAGCGTACAGATTTATTTGTAAAAATATCAAAGATTTTTGAAAAGTTTATTTCCAATTTTTTAAATGTATAAAGATGATTCTGTATTTTCTCAACTCATTCGTCGCAATTCGGGCGTTTTAGAAAATGTACCTATATTCTTCGCAACTCGGTCGGCTAGGTTAGGTTACGTAATAATTAATTTAAAATAAATAAAAATGCGAATATGTAATATCTACTTAAGAGTTGTGGGTTGCAGCCTCTTGCTCTTTGTAGAATAAATGTGAGTACGCATGGTGTGAGGCAGTGTTTAGGTATTTTAATTTGTAGTTTAGTTCGTTTCTTTCATATTAGATTTTAATATATGCCTGAATAGTTTTTTTTTATAATATTTAATCTTCATGTACGTACAATTCAATTCCTAAGACCAAAAATTTTTAATTTATTTCTGAGAAAAAGTGATTTTCTATTAAAATATTTTTTGTCAATTATTTGAGTAATCGGCAGATCAATTGAACAAAAAGTTATTGGCCTGTCAAAAGCACAACCCTATAGGTGCTATAGTTTTCATTTAATTCAATGAATAAATTGCAGTCACGCTCAAGCTGAGAAGGGGTTATATTGCGCGGGTTTGCGACGTACGAGATGAGAATGATTCACACATTCAACATCTGTAGGTATAGGTACATAATCATTTTAGTCTGTGTCGACCTAAGTGGCCAAACCGCTGATTAAACACAGACTGTTGGCCGACTGCGTATATCGCAACTCCTGTGGAGAGACGTTTTCACGATACTAACTTTGATGAAAATAATAACAAAAAGTAATTCTTGTTGTGCTTGCTTGATTTTTTTATTGCATCAGTGATTCATTTTTAATTTTGGAAAGTTAGTTTCATGTTATGACGTAAAATTGTTGAGGAACAATTTATATGACGACTGTTACTGTGTTATTTACTTTGGTATTGGTTCATAAAATTATTTGGTTATATTATGTTAGTTTTTTTCGGCCATCAACTAATTCTTTAAGGCTTTTCAACTAATAGTTCCAGATATATTCATAATTTAAGTGAAAAAAAACGAAAGCAAAAATATTTTTTTATAGAAAAACAAGCTTAAAACAAGACAATAATTTAATTTGATAGATTAACATATAGTCTCATCATATTTTGACACCTCTTAGTATCGGGTTTGTGTTGAATAATATAACATACAAATAAATACAAAAACTACTTACCCAGTTTGAATTTTTTGTAACAGATTTATTAAACTATACTATTTTTTCGCTTTAGAATTTGCATGCTTTAAGCATATTTGACATAACATAAATTACATTTAAAGTTATTAGTTTTTTCATTTATAAATAAACGAAAATCGGTCTTTTGTTCACTTTGAATTGATACAGGGTGGAAATGGTTATTCATGGCTACTAAATAATTAAGCCTTATACTCTTAACAGAATCTCGAACCGTATCAAAATGCCATAACATTTCAGGCGACAACGATAACACACGACCAACGGGTCGGGGTTTGGCAGTTGCGTAGCTACATCCCCGCCACCCCCCCCCCCCCGGTGCGGGGGGCCCACGAGGTTAGGAAGATTATGAGAGTATAGATGACCTTTTTTTTTTAGTCATCAAATATTTTCCGGCTGTGCTTTGGGGGCTACATTTATTGACAAGTAAAGGATCTTTTTTTGTCATCAGTTATTTTTCTGTTCTGAGAGCCCTTTACCGAAAACCGCGGAGGGAAGGGGGGGGGGCAAAATTTGTAGCTACGTCACTGTGGTTTGGTTTGTTTTTGTTATTTGTATACTTACTTCAAAATACATAATTTTCCGAGTAAGTTTTCGGTATTTTCATCAACAACTGAGTTAAGGGAGGAAATTCAATATGAGATATTCGCGCTTAAAATAATATTTAAAATAATGTTAACATTAGGTAACAGGTCAAGGAGAAGAGTATGAACTATCTTCGAAGATTTATAATATGCTTTTTTCATATGACAAAAGTTCAGTAAATTTTTGTTTTTTCTTCCCTCGTTATGAATATTTCCTTTTATTAGGAGTAGTGAAGTCTGACATAATTTAGTTTGGTACATAGTCATTTAGTAACATATACTGTCTTTTCAAAAATTAAATTTTTATTGAGAGCCATTTTGTTCCACCATACTGAATTCCTACCAATATTTTTACCAGTTTCTGCCTATGTCACACTTGATTTTTGGTCATAATTTAAAATACATTGAATTGGATTCGTATCAAAATATCAGTTTATTTGTATGTAACACTTGATTCTTGTGCGAAATTTGAAGTCAATTGGATAATTAATTTTTTAGTAATTTTTTTTAACGTTCACTATGCCGCCATCTTGTTCCGTCATATTGGATTTCTACTAAACGTAAATTTTCCAGACTGAATTTTTAAATAATTTATTAAGTTGTCATTTTGTTTCACCATCTTGGATTCATACCAAAATTTTACCAGTTGATTCCTACGTAATACCTATTTTTTTTGCAAAATTTAAGGTAAATTGGACAAGTAGTTTTTTAGTAATAGTTTTTTAACATTTTCCTAGACCGCCATTTTGAATGTTTACCAAAATGTTACCAGGTCATCCCCATATGACCCTTAATTTTTAATCAAAATTTGAAGTCAATGGCGTAAGTAATTTTTTAGTTATGCTGCGAACAGAACACCGACGGAATTGAAAAAACATATTTTTCGGCATCTGGGGAGCCTGAAACGTAAAGATCTTAATACAATCTCGAAGGGTGATTTTTTCACGAATACAAATACTTCTCTTTTAAGAAGGAAATAATTATATACAGAGTACCCCATAAAAAATGGTATATTTGTCCGCATTGCGATAAAAATCCACTTTACATTTAAAGTTTTTTGTTGCTATCTCCAAAAATAAATCCTGCAGGGGGGGGCTAAAATATAAGGAGACACCCCGACAACATAACGCACTTTTAGCCTTTTAAGTGCTTGTAAATGTTACTGTAGCGTCGTCTGAACCACATTGTAAAAAACCGAGTGTGATACCTCCCATATTTAGAAAAGTTTATTTTATTACTAAAATGTCAATGAACTGTGGTAATATATAAATGAGTTGCAGAATTTGCAAAAATGACCAGCTGATGTACCACTGTTGACCAAAAAAAAAGTTCATGTCGAGGTGATCTTTTAATAGATAATATAGTGTTTCTGAATGTTTTGTTTATGCCAGTAATGTAACTTTAATTTTACCCCCTCCCTCTTAACGCCATTTTAAATAGTACTTATTCAAAATAGAATAAGTCTTAGCCTATATTACGTGAGAATCTTATTTGGTGATTTAATCAGGTATGTATTTTTTTTGCGGGTTCCTTATCAATTTTAATTTTTTTTTTAATTTAATAAACAAACCTCCTGATTGTACTGTATTTAAAAGTATCTATGATCTTGGAGTTTATAGGCTTGCGCTATTAACTGGTTCATATAATAAAATATTTCATTTCAAATTTCTCAAAATTCGCCATTTTCATAAAAGATTCTACGGGTATCGAAATTCCCAGCTGCTTCATTATTTTGATAATTATGAGACTATATTCATTAACCTTTTTTTTAACGGAGATTAGTGAATATTACTTATTGCAAGTTTGGAACCTTATTTAGTTTTTACTCTTATATAGCACAAAATAATAAAATATTAATTAAAATTAAGATGTAAAATATTTTTTGTATATATTAGACAATGCTTCGTTGATAAGAATGATTAATACTTTAACAAGTGGCTACAAATGTATGTTGCTGTAAGACTAGGATCATATAATGGATCAAATTTGTCATTCCTACCTGTAGTATGTGCATATATCTACATTCACTTCTTATCATTGGTCTGTTTGTTTTTTAATCAAAAAAGCAATGTAAATAATAATACATATATGTGGTGCTTTTCAAATAATTGATAATGTATAGGATATCTTATTTAAATCGCTATACTTTTTGTACATGCATATTTTGTAGCAAAATGAATAAATATATACTTAATAGTTGTGAGTTTTTATTTCTAGATATATTTTAAAAAGGGTAAAACCGGAATATTTGTAAGCTAAAGCATATTCATAAAAACAAAGAATACTCAGTTCTAATTTTCAAATACCACATTTTTTAAACTAAATAAATACAAACTTTTATCATGCAATCAAAATGGAAAAAATTAAATTTTCTCCAAGCTTCATGGAAGTTAATTGAAAAAGTCAGACGTATTTTTTTTTTACCCTGTGTATTAGACCACTATTTGTATAAAACATATACTCTTATTCGAAAGTCCATTAATTTACGATCATAATTAGTAAAATTCCTCTATGAGTCAGATTAAAAGTAATGGATGATTTTCACAAAAATCCATTGAAATGCTGGAATTTTCGGTATCAGTTTGTCCGCTTATTTTTAAAACACGCTGAGAGAAAATGATCATGGTTGATTCAATTTTCGACGCTCTCCAAGAAAAAACGTTAACTCTGCGTTTCGGCCTTAAATTACTGTACGAACTGCTCACAGGTGTTCTAAAATCGGGCTGAAAAAAATTACATGGTAAATTTTACGAGAATATCAATGGTTTTTTAAAGCATATGTTGATTTTAATCCCGCTCATATCGAGCTACATAAAAAAAAAATTTAAATCGGTCGGCCGATTTAAAAATTATTTTGAATACTAAGTAATCAGAAAGAAGGGAGAAATACAAGATTTAATTAAAAAAGCTAAATAATTCAGAATTTTTGTAAGACATCCGTAAATTAAAAAACAAAATATTCGTAGGAGAAACTTTCGAATACAGGTTAAACATGTCTCACACAATTAATACTCGTCTAATTATCTACATAAGACAAAAAAGTTTGTTAAAATCGTTCAACAATCAAATGCGTCACTTTTAACGGAACTGAACATCATTTCACCTATTATCTGTAATTTTAATAGAAACAATCTATCTATAATTTAAAAGAAACAAAAACGGATACAAAACTACCAGAGAAATCTTTAAAAATTTATTCACTTCACCATTCAATATATACGTTAAAATTAAACGTCCTATATCTACACAAAAGAACAATAATGTATATTATGTATTTACAGCATAAATAAATTAAATCATATAATTACCGCTTATGATTCTTTTGATTAATTTAGAAAAATACATTTCCACGTTGCCAATTTTACAGCTTTCCACTTGTGCTACTATATAAATACAAAAGACAATAATGCGGATCTGAAAAAAGTTCGTTCGTTCATTGGACTGTATGTACCTACAAACCAATTTTAACAAATACATGACTTTTTATATCCCAGAAGAAAAGTATAATTAAATATGTATTACCAAACATTAAAACATAAGTTTATTTATAAATTAACCAGAAGTGTTGATTCATCAACAATCCTTGCTATTAAGCAAACTATCACCAATGTTCTTAAGCGGCGGTATTATATCGAACAGTGCTCATGCACGCTACAGCTGGGTAGCAATTTAAAATAGATTTGAGCTACCTTTAGAAAACAGAAACACTTTTGCTCTTATAACAAATGTGAGAGATAAAAGAGATTAAAAAGATATTGATGTCACAATAAACTATTAAGCATTTTTGACATTTATCAATTATGTTCCTAAACAAGCTTAAAGAAAAAATGCGTTTCTTACTAGTACTTTTATGAACTTCATTTGATACTCAAAATAGCTTGATTATAAGCGCCAAATAGATAATAGCAGAGGGGGCAAGTACGACACTGCTTTGCGTATTGAGAAGACGTCTTTACGATTACAAAATAGAAAATATATATGTATTTATATTAGTTGCAAAATGAAAGTGTTTTGCACACACTGCCAGAAAAGCGCCAATGTAAACGAACTCATTTTATCAATAGTGGTTAAGAGGATATAGGAGTGAATTTAAATTTTCGATTCTGCTTCCCCACGTAAATTACATGACATCAGCAGTGAGACAGGTCAATGTGGGTCACCGACAGAAACCTCATTAGTCTAGCAAACGAGCCGGATGTTCAGCCAAATTCCAAATATGGCGATTAACTTGGTAAAACGCTTTTCATTCAGTAAAAAAGTTAAAATAAAATGCTTGTAAATTTTACAGCACGATATCGGAAATTTAACAGTTTTTCGATAAACAAAACACTGGCTCTCCGATCATCTTAATGTAAACACGTGGGGGATAAACCCCACAAGTCCTGGCTCTATACTCAAGTCATCCGACCGAGAATCCTACCCACGGTTCTGTGGTGTGGTTAAAAAGGTTACATATGGCCATAAACTGTCCGGACTTCAAAGATTGGTCTTCCCGGAGCTTCGGATATGGCTAAAGAGGGAAGCCATAGCCTGCTGGAATGGACGCCTGCGGAACTTTGTACAAAAATACAACAGGAGATACCCTCCTCGAGGGCGTCAGGCACACAAGGCCTTTTGAAAATGAAAGTCAAACAAAGGATCAATGGGAGGAGAATAGAACCCCAAACGGGCTGACGTTCAATCGTGGTATACAGGCGGCTGGTGGATGGCAGTTCTAGGTCACCTGGCGCGGGAATATACAGGTCGGGCCGTGGTATCGGAGAGGCATTTTCGCTAGGAACACACAACTGTTTTTCCGCATTCATTCAGCGGCTCTTAAAGCCATCGGTAAGCCAGGATGAGCTCAGCTCTATTCCAAGAATGTAGAGATACGCTAAGTGCGCTAGCAAAGACTAAAGCAGTTAGACTGGGCATGGTAAAGTCGACGGAAACGAGAAAACGAATGAGTTCGCCAAAAGCGGATCGATGCTCCATATTCTATAAAACGACTATCAATTCTCCTCCAGTTCTCGGGCCCACAACGCAATCGTTGAATAGATGACAAAGGAGAACGAGCCTTGCTGTCCTAATTGTTGGGCAGAGGAGGACTCCTATCATCTTGTTCGCACATCTGTAAGTTGGGCAAGACAACGCTTTAATACCTTTGGCGTCGTGTCCCTCTCCAAGGAAGAATTACAACACCTTGACAGGGGCAAGATGCTCTCCTTCGTAGGGGAGTGTAGTGAGGTAGGTGGAACCGGGATTAGCGAAAAGACCGTTTAGGCCTAATTGCTGGGCTTGTCCCCATATCTTATAAATGAATTCATTTTAACACTAGCGGAAAAATGAACCTATTTTAAAATTAATGCTAAAATGAACCAACGTTAACGAATGACGACGAAAATCAGCATACAAAATTACCTTTAGTACCTGAATTATAAAAAAATATTTTACGCCATTTTGTCAAAAAAATGGTACATATTACATAGTGCGTGTGACATCAGAAGTTGTGCGTGTTTTAGTCAATTCCATTTTTGTAGTTTCGAAAAACAAAAAATGACAATTCATATCAAAAATGACTACTTAGAGTACATCAAAATTTCAAATTTGTGTGTGAATTTTTAGACCTGTAGTAAAGTATATTTTGAGTAAAACGGCCTCATCTAATCAAGTCAGTAGTGTGTGAAAGCAACTTCTAATAATTTACTCATGTTTTGATGCATGATTGTATATGGCAAGACGATCGCTTTAATATTGCAGAAGCCCAAAGCATTCCTCGGACCTCTGCAAGCATCACAGCCAGCATAAATCGCGATAAAAATTGCCTGAAATCCTTTACCACACACAAAATAATAAGGTAATTTACAATAGCGACAATATGGTAAGAAAATAGTTTTTTCATAATTCTGCATAAAAAAGTTTTTATTTATCAGTCCTTAAAAAAGTAACACACAGTCCTTAAAAAATAAACACACGTGGAATACCATAAAATACATTAAAAATTTTCCCATTGTTAGGTGAAATAAGATGTGCACATTTGTTTTTAATGATATAGTTTAGGCACCATAGACTTAGAAACGCTAAAAACGGGTTTTCTCGGGACATATGATGAAAAGATTTACAATGTATAGAAAGGAGTTATTAAAGTTATATAATAATATTCTGAGAAAACATTAACAATACAATAGCAAAAAAACAGCAACAAATCAGTAATAAATAAAAATCAGTTTTTAAATATGATTTTTTTATATATAGATCTGACAAAAACAAACCTGGCAAGAGGAATAAACCAACGATAAATCATGACCCGTTGGATAATTTGAAGAATACACCCGGATCAGATAGATCTACAAAAATGCGTAGCATATAAAACGGAATAATATATTAAAGTCTTGGTCAATTTCATAAGGGTTATTTAAGGGTATTAAATATTATACGGGGTGTACAAAAACGTTTTTTCCTAAATTAAATCATTAATAAGTATGTTTTGTTACATGAGATCCGAAATATATTTTCACATTAGGAAAAAACCTATTTAATCTTAAACTGCATTAGTTTTCTATACCCAAATGCGAGTTTTTAATAATTTCCATTTTTTTACTAAGTACAGTCACACAGTTTATTAATTACTTATTATCATTGTTATTAATAAGCACACCCTGAATGTACTGACCTAGATTAACGTAAAATTTAATTATCTATTAAACTGTATTCAATTTACCTATACCTAACTTTAGCAAATAGGACTTTTTAATGTATTTGATTTGTAAAGATGGCTGCCCGAAATTATTTGAGTTAGGTGTAAACAATTAAATAGTATGTAATTTAATAAACAGTGCCACTATATTTATTTTAAATATCGCAAATTAAAACTATTGCATTTAGGTATAGGAAATCCTAAGGTGGTTTGTAAGGAAATTAAATATATTTTCTTCAGCTGTCAGAATATCCTGGAAGTCTCACCTAAAATAATAAAATTATAAAAAAATAATTCCATGTCACGGATTTGTGTACACTTCATATAATACTGAATAACAGGATACTTTAATACAGATACATGAAAGCCTCCTATACTTTTTTCGAAAAAATTAACATATGTATTTCGAAAACCCTACAAGTTCGGTGTAGGTATCTCTTAATATCAGCCAAATTTTTATGGATAATTCAAATGTGCAATAAAATCCAAGGTAGTTTGTTTTAAAAAAGATAAGTTTTATGTCACGTATTTTTAACGCACCCTGTATGTGTACAAAACATTTTAAATTGTATTTCTATCTGATCTGTATATATCATCAGTTATATTTAAAAGGAGCATGCCCAACCTAGACATAATAAGCTCATTCTTGGTTTAATGATAGTTTTCACGCTAGATTTTAAAGTTACAAATTCAGATATAAGAAATTTATACTTAAAACTTTTTTGGCTTGGCTCGACTAATGAAATATGATTTAGATAATAGTTTTGTGAAACCTTATTTAAGATATTTAATATCACGTTGCGAAACTCCTACCTTAAAGTATAAATTGAAAAACTGTAAAGGCTTTAAACAAAGACATAAAATAATTTTCAGTTTTGATTTTTATATCCCTCCCTTCAAATAGTAAGAATAAACAATTTAGAACAAATAAAACTAATTTAGTTCATACATAAAAATATAGAATTTCTGGAGCTAACGTTGAATGATTCTCATAACAGTAAAATCAAATTTTGCTGTTTGGAAATTTGCTTCTAATTGCTTCAACAACTCTTAATTTTCCTATCCACCTCCTATATATATATATATATATATATATATATATATATATATATATATATATATATATATATATAATAAATAAAATTTACAATTGACGCGACATAATTTCCAATTTTGGGAAAATGTCCTTTTGCATTTTCTCCGTTGCCAAAGCATTACAACTTCTGACGTCACAAGCACTCTGTTGCCGGATTCTGTGTCGCGAAAATATTTATTGAAATATTAAAAATTGGCTTATTGTAGACCTTTTGAGAAACGCTACGACTGAAGATCGTTTATTCGCATTGTCTATGTTGTCCACTGAAAAAAAGCTTATTAGTGAGTAGTGACTTAACAAACTTTAATGAGAGAGTGAAAGACAAATTTGCATTAAAGAAAAACGAAATTTACAAAAACTAAAACTGATTCATACGATTTATCTAAGTTATTAATGAATAGACTAGGTGTTTATAGTTTTTAAGACAATTTTTCGAGACGTGTGTGTATCTGTATGAAGTGTTATTAAAAATTGGTAGGCTTTTTATTTTTGGTTAATATTTTGGTTTTGTTGTGTAGCATTTTAATCATTAGTCCATTGTAAATAAAAATATTTCGCAAATGGAAAAACTGAATTGGCGAAGACGTGGAAAAAAACGCCTCACCTCTCTTATTTCTGCAGCAGCTTTAAGTTTTTGGGTCACGAGCCCCCACTAATATTTCTTAAATATTGTTCGACCCAACCTATAACTGCATTTACTGAGTAAAACTATTTTTTTTTTATGAATTGATGAAATATCAATACATCAATTAAGGTAAACAAAATAGCCAATATTTTTACATATTGACTACTAAATAAAAGTTCAGCTTATACTCATAAAATAATAGTTAATTTAGGTTTAAAATATCTTAAGTTTTCAAAGTTATAGTCAGTAAGCTATTTCAGATTATGCAATTATTTAAAAAATAAGTAAAAAGCGATTCAAAACGATAAATACGGAACTGTATACCATTTTCAGTGGTTTAATTAATATACAGGATGCGCCAAACACAGTGACCTATTATAAATATCTGGAAAACCAATGAATAGGTTACTTTGAAAAGTTGACCCAGGACATCGGTGAACACAAAATTTAAATCTATAAGTCTTAATTCTGCGGTGTTGCCGCTTCTACTGTAAACCGCTGAGAATATCCGTTTTCTAAATGGAATGAATGCCCTGTATACTATTTTTTGTATTTGAATACTCTAAATATTTTTTTAATTTTATTTTCTATACCGAGATATAAATGCATTTGAGAAAAATGCATTTGTAATCTTTTGAAACTGTCAAACGACAGCTTGGCACAAAATGGATTTCACTTCAGTTTTTAAGTATTTATTGTTCCACACCAATTTCCGGTTTAACAGGAAGTGTCAAAATTTGACATTTCCTGTCAGATTAGAAATAGGTGTTTGGATAGGTAACTAAGAACTAGGATAGGCAAGTGAAACCCATTTTGTTAGTTTGGATATAACACGACTTCAAACGATTCTTCGTTTCGAAAATTCATAAACGCTACAACACACATGGTATTCCATTTAAAAAATTGATATTGTCACGGTTTATGGCAGATGCTCCGTACAATAAATTATAATTTGGAAACAAAGTTTATATTCACTTAAGCATATGGTTAGAGCTAAATTTTTAAAGTAATCTCTGTTTGTTTGTTCTCCAGATACTTCTAACAGGCCACTGAGTTTGACGCACCTTGTAAATATGGTACTGAGACGAATGGTTGTATCTATTTAGGTTTACTAATAAAACATCTTTAAAATTAAACTCTAAAACTAGTACGTGTGTCCAACGAACGAACTGTATACAAAACGGATAAGAGAAGTAATCTACATTGTGTTTTAACAAAAGATAACCATAACGGAAATACTAAAAAGACTTAAGTTCGAGACCTGGGCAAACTGCACATGGCGCAATTCTGGACTTCCGCATCATTCAGGAACGTGCAAAATGGGCAAGGCCATTTTGATCCGCCACGAGGTGCAGCTGAATTACTTACGGTGCCTGATGCGACACTTCCGGGTCTGAAATAAAAGAAAACAGTCGCATATAGTAAACGAACAATATATACCCAGCTAGCACAAAGTAGCTACAACTGTTTCCACTACTACTCTTTAAGAGTATTTATTACTAATAACCTACTATATATCAAAAACACTTTGGGATACGTGTTTTTAAGTAGTATATATGTATTTGTTACTGCGAATAATACTTTATAGTAATTTTCATGTAAAGTAATTATATTATAACTACTGCCAAGCAACCACTTAAGGAATTGACTCTAAGGTCGTCATTTCTTTTCCATGACATAATAGTAATTATTTAAAGTTACTGGTTCTAATCTGTTTTAAATTAAAACTTTTAAGTATCAGTACCTTCTTGAACTTTGCAGAGACTACTCCATTACGTTCAAATGTACTCCTATAACGTATTACTATCAAGTAAAAGTTGCAGAGTAGAAAATGTTATCGTCTATGCTGTTTTAAACTGGCTATTACCAGTCGTTATTCTTCTGTTGCAACTTAGAAGTAAGAATTACAGTAATTATTTACTACAAGTACAAATCGGATAAGAGAAGTAATCTAACGTAGAAGTAATTGTAAACAATTACCTCTTGTATTTGAGGTTCCGAAGATAGTTGGCGCTGGTACGAGATTCGGTCGATGATTTTATAAGGACAGTGGCAACAATAGAGTAACCAATTTTTGATTGGTTCGGCCATATTGCTGCTAAAATTGCTTTATTTACTTTTCGCCTACGTGGGTTTCTTACGAGGTTAGGTTAGGTTAGGTTAGGTTAGGTAGTGGGTTTTTTACGAGGTTTGTTGTTTTAGTGTCTCATTTTATTAGTTTTTGTGATTATTAAAATGAATATTGATTCAAACAGGAAGTTCTCAGCCATTGGCCATATGGATAAATGTATTTAAGCCTGGTTCACCTGTTTTTTGCTTGTAATTATGAAGTGTTTGTGATGAAGGTGTAATAAATGACTATGACCGTAAATGTCTTAAGTTCAAGTTTACTCCAATAAAAGTTATTAAATATTGCACATTATTATATTTTGGTTTTATTTTGCTGTAAAAGACAATATTGTTTCATGTCTTTGTGTATGTTTTACTTCAATCAGCACCTCAATTTGAGGTAGAAGCTCCCTAAGATTAGCATAAAAAAAACTTTATTTTGTAGGCCTTCTTCAGTACATATTATATTACTAAATTCACTTGGCAGACAACTCTCATTAATCGCTTACACAAACATTGTTATTTGTTAAAAATAAATGAAAAAGTAAGTTTGTACTAGATAGTTCAAATAGATTATTAAATTAAACCATTAACATAACCCTACATTTACAACTGACGCCGACAGAGGTTGTCAATATAAAAGTATATTAATTTAGTCATATTTTGCGAAAAACTAACGATAGTATGTGTGCCCATATTTAAACCATTAGAAATTTTGCATCAATTTGGCGGGTGGACTTCTATTGTCGCCACTGTCCTTATAAAGTAATTGTAATTCGGTCTACAGCTATTAATTAGTTGTGTATGTGTTGTGTTATCGTCTACGAGTAACACGTTAAAATGTTTCACAATGGCTTCATATACCATAAGAAAAAATGTAGCTTTCGTCACTCAACCACATTTTATAAAAAATTAAAAATATCACAACTTGGCTATGTGATACCTGAACAAAACAACCTAAAGCGGTATTTTAAGGAAACAAAAAATAAAAACCAAAAAAAGGATTATGGTTATAATAGATGGCAGAATTATAGTAGTGACTCAAGTACCGCAACTCTCCGCATGCTACGACACAACGCATTTAATTTTAAAGAACCGGCGGAATGTTCGCAAATCGTAACCGCTTGGTAATAATATATAGTATGGGATTAATGGGAACTTTGTAGATAACTAGTAGACTTCAAAGTAATTGGGTATAAGTGACAGTTGCATATTTTAAGAATCCAAAACTATAAAAGCCTATGGGAGCAGTCGTAGACACTTGATGTTAAATAGTTAAGTAAAAATAGTCTGAGTAAAGAAATGCAGCTAATCTAAAAGTAAAAGTCCAATAGAACGCTATTGTTTATTTTCATCTCCCCTATAAATATTTAGCTATGATCTTTGTTTTTGTAAGTATAAAGATTAAAAATGCATACAAATTAAACATTACGTTACAAAAAAAATCACTCTTTGTAATAAGATATTTAATGATAATTACTATTTAAACCAAAGTCCACAATTCCATTTTTGAGATTTAAATTGGCCAATATATTTGACCAAAATGTATTGAAAATTAACGAATTTTAATTATCATCAGCATATTCACCATGCCTGTGTTTTAATTTTAGGTCTTTAGTATGGCCAGAAAACTATGTGAAACGTATGTATCGTACCTCAAATACCAATAACGTATTCTATACGCTCTACACCTTATTCCCAATTTGAGGGTTTGTAGTCGCCATAACAGTTTTGCTTGTATTAAAACGCACCATACATATTTTTAAAACGGACTAGATAAAGACAGAAATAAGGAAATGACGAGTATGGTAAATTATTACTATTCGGCTACTTAAATGAAACTACACAATTCCGTACTATCTACGTAATAGTCAAAGTCACAGTTACATGTTATTCACGAAATAGTTACCCTAAAATTGTTACCCATTTTGGTAATGACTACGTAGTCTCAGCTTAAACAGAACGTGGCGACACCAAGTTCCGTTTACTTCAACGAAAATATTTGAGATAACAATAACGTATTCATGACTAAAAGTGCTACTTGGGTACAGGGTGATTAAAAATTAAACCTAAACCTTAGAAGACCATGACTAAAAAAAGAAGAAACAATTTCTAATAAATACGAGATCCCAATATCCACACCAACCCCCCCACCCCCATTCATAGATCAGCGTGATATATTACTATATATATGATAGCACTACCCGGGAATGGACCTATAAGGAACGCTGCCTCTTCTATATTTTATCCCTTTTTATCGTTAAACTATCTTATTTTCTATTAATTTGTTTTTACTGATGCTCCAGTTATGCCATGTGATACAAAGCATGTTTTACACTGGAAAAGTTCTGATTACTGACTACACTGATTTTTTAAGACCACCATTTTGTTCCGTCAGAATAATTAAGAAGATTATTTTACGCTGATTTTTAAAAAAAATTATTTGGCCGCCATTTTGTTCGGCCATCTTGAATTTGTATAACAATTTTACTAGTTTATCCCTATGTCAAACTAAACGCTTGTACAAAATATGAAATTAATCTAATAAGTTGTTTTTTAAATATTTTATTAGGTCGCCATCTATTTTTTACCAGGTCACCCCAATATTACCCTTAATTTTTGACCAAAATTTGAAGTCAATCGGGTAAGTAGTTTTTTAACTATGCCTCGAAGTGACAGATAGAAACAACCACGGAATTGAGAAAACATGTTTTTTTTTGGCATCTAGGGTCGCTAAAACGTAATATATTTATAACTTGTTAGGGTAATTTTTTCACGATTACAAATATTGTATCTGGACGCCATTTTGTTACGCCATCTTGAATTCACACCACAATTTTACCAGTTCATCTGTATATCACAATTAATTCATGCACAAAACTTAAAATCCATCTAATAAGTAGTCTTTTTCAGGCTGATTTTATGAATATTTTGTTCTATCTTGAATTCGTTTTACCAGTTGATTCCTACGTAATACTTGATTTTTGAGCAACATTTCAGGTAAATTGAATAATACTGGATTTTTACCAAATGTTATCAGGTCATTCCCATATGACCTTAATTTTCAATCGAAATTGGAAGTCAATCCGGTGAGTACTTTTTTAGTATACCACGAACAGACAGAGATCGACAAACAGATAAACAGACAGACGGTATTGAGAAAACCCGTTTTTTGGCATGTGGGGATCCTAAAACGAGAAAACCCGTAAAAACCTGGGAGGGTGATTTTTTTCACAATTACGATATTTTACTTTACGGATGAAGTAAAATTGAAAAAACCCTACCATAAGAAACAGTGTATTTCTATTAAGACCACATTTATGTGTTAGAAACTAGAATGTTTTCTCTGTTTCTAACACATTACCCCTCAGGGTTTTGTTTTTAAAGATAAAGGAGTCGAACCTATTAATTAATTAATAGAGTTGTGTCTTTGATCAATCAATAAATGTTTGGCTAATTGACCGGTCATTTGGCCAAGTAATTTAACCAAATACTACTTTAAATGAAATATAACTTTTTCCGAAAGTGAAATACATTATCATTCTTTGGTCTTAGGATTTGAACTATGCATACATGAAGATTACATAATATAAAAAAAACGTTATTTTACAAGTTACTTTAAATCTAAGATAACGAAATATACCGTAAATTAAAATGTTGAAGCACCTAAAACAAAAACAGAGGTTAGCAATAAAAAAACCGCAGGCAGTTTCAATTATTTGTCGAGGAATCAAATACATTTTGAACGAGTGTTTGACCCAGTGGCGCAACCAGATACAAAAATCAGGTCGGGGGGGTTAAAATTTTGCAATGTTAAATGTAAAATTCGTATCTTAGTTTCTTTACGAACTTTCTGGTGGTATAAATTTTAGTTATAGCCGGAAAATCATTTTTTTTGCAAATATCGAAATATTTTATCTTCCGGGGAAACTGTGGTATTTTTCGGGGAAGGTTCTAACCCTCAAACCCTCCCCCCCTACATGCGGCATTAATTTGACCATGGTTATATTGATCTGACCAACGCACAACTCCACCTAGCATATTTGTAATTAGGAAGAAGAGAACCATTTAATTAAGAAAATGATATACAGAGTTCCATTTAAAATAAGAAAGTCGATTTTTTACTTTCCAATTGCCATTTTTTATTGT
This sequence comes from Kuschelorhynchus macadamiae, assembly GCA_030620095.1. Taxonomy (NCBI): domain Eukaryota; kingdom Metazoa; phylum Arthropoda; class Insecta; order Coleoptera; family Curculionidae; genus Kuschelorhynchus; species Kuschelorhynchus macadamiae. The sequence goes on along the minus strand of JAUTXW010000961.1, from coordinate 1,255,551 downwards.
TTTAACAAATTCTGTATCCTTTTGTATTTAATATTTATTTATCTGTTACAATAAAGTTTGTAGAAATTATAAACAAAAATCCAGTGCGTACTATTAGACTATTAAGTTCCTACGAAACTAACGTGGGTCATACTCCGAGTAAAGCCAGTTTAGCGATTTTTTAAATTGTAGTTTAAAATTTTAAATCTCAGAATTGACGTGAGCTTTTTTCCATAAAATATTTGTTAAACTCTATATATGTTTTTGCAGATGAATATTAAAATGCCCCATACGTGGAATGTTTGAAAAGTTAAATAAAATTGCGAGTTCTATTTTACTAAAAATACAGCGGTTTTGAAAAGATTATTTGATCAGAAGCCACATTGGGGGGCTCATAAAAGAGGTATATGTAATTCTTCCGCACAAAGGTGCAATATTTAATACATACAATTAAATACAATTCATGTTCAAAACATTGGAAGGTGTATATATATATATATATATATATATATATATATATATATATATATATATTACATACATATTATAAAAAAAATTTTTTATGACATTTTTGGTTACATAGATTTTTTGATATTTTGCACGGTTTACAAGATATTTAGCAAAATGTCTTTCATAAATAGTTAATTTGTATGTCATAATGCACGTAAGTTAAAAAAATGGTAGAATTGTAATGTTAATGCATTATGGTATTCAAATTAGGTATGCAAGAATGGGCATTTTGAGAAATAATTTACAAAGGGTATAAGATATCGAAAAACTCTAAAAGACCCAAAGTTACAAAACAAAATGAGGAACTAGGCTGGTATAAAAATGGCCAGTGACGTCATAGTAAAAAGTTATAGAGGGCTAAAGGGGCCGTAATCCGGAAAAAAATATCACCCCGTAGATTTTTCCAACACTTATTCAGTCACTTTATATCCATTATACATTTTGACACCTCATATCTGGAACCAATATATGCGGAACATATATGATTTTTTTTTATTGTTTTTATGAGGTAAATTACTTTTATTTATTTGGACATTAAATAATTTACACCCCGTATAAAAATGCTTAGAAACTAATTTTTTTCAGTCTATTTTTAGTCAGTATGTATTAATCTAGTGAATGGGAGAAACAAACCTTGATGGTGGTGGGGAACTAGCAGCAATCAACTGTTCCAGAGTAGCCCATTGTTCCGATCTAGACCAATTGCTGGCTGCGGTTTTATCCTTGTTTTTAAGGGCTTCCAGTAGGGGACCCAAGTACTCCCGCAGTGGCAGCATCTCCATCGTCGAAATATATATCAGAAGATGGAAGTCGTCTATTGCCTCATAGAATTCGTCGAAAGCGAATTGTTGGAGATACGTTGCTAGGGCATTGAAATCCTGAAATAATGAAAAGATTAGCGCAAAAAAATCTGAAAAATTATATTATTACAACATGTTTTATGAAATGATAATCTGTTATAAATAATTCTTTTATTAAGTTGCTTTTTCAATATTTTAATAATAGTATTTATGACAAAACCCTAAATTAGCCTGGGCACCCGCCAATCACAACACAGATTTCTTAATGTGCTTCGTATTGGTTCATCGTTTAGTTCCGTGGAGTATAAACACGTTTCGTTGAATCTTCAGCATCGCTTTTGGAGCTTGGTAGTAGGATACTCGGCTTTGGATGCGGCGCATATGCGTTCGAATCCCCGTTTAAGTGATTAACTTGTTTTTAGTTTTTTGTTGTTAATAAAACTATAATCTAATTAATAAAAATGAAGACCAGTTTAGGTTAAGATTGGTAAGGTTTACTGTAAAGAAAGCGCCAACAAAATTCAGAGTCTATATTAAAACAACGATTTTTTTAACAAAACCTATAGTGTTTGATGGATCTGTTAGCGTTAGGTTGGCTCAGGTTCGTCGACAAAACCATCATTAAACTCATAAACTATCATTAAAGCCATAATATCACCATCGAATTATCGAAAATCAGATTTAGAAGTACTCGCGCACTCTAAAGTGGTGTGATTGGCGGGTGGCTAGGGCGTTTTAGAATCTTGGTTATTTTTACGCTACAGAAATCAGGCAACATAACTAGCGACAGAAACTTTGGCACCCCAGTCTGTCCAATCGCGTCGTAAAGGACAGACCTCTGTGTTTTTGACATAAGTGGTTCCACGTGTTCGGTTTTGCTGTTTTGTTTCGGGACGATGAGGGAGACTCAAACGCTCATAGTATCCTGTTCGTGTAGGTAGGAATAGGAGGATGTGAGGGGCTGGCCTGAAAGAAAAGGTCATTTCGTAATATCAGAAATAGTCTCAAGGGATACCAGTGATAGCTATGATGCATATCAAAAGTTTAAAGACAATTTAATAGATTTGAAGTTGTTTAAAAAAGAAGGGGTAGACCATCTCCGGTGCAGTTTACACAGCGCCCGAAAAATCAGAAGAATGCGCTGACAAATTCACCGTAAGGAGCAGAAGTTAAGATTAAGACAAGACAAAGTTTAGCATCTCTTGATAATGTGTTGAAACCGTCAACAAAACCTTAACTTCAATTTAAATTTACTAGTTTAGTAAATTTCCTAAACAGTCAACGCAAAAGCTAAAAAAAGATGATACATACAACTGGGGAGCAATTACGATGCTTGAAGAAAATAAAACCTATATTTCAAAAAAAAAAAAAATATCCAACAAAACGAGGAAAAATACAAGAAAAAACGTTTGAAGTAACTTGTGCTGCAACTAATTTTTAATATCAATTGTATACCTATGTTCGACATTACGTAACTTCGATATGATAAAAACACGCGAGGATTTTGAATTTGAAGTGAAACACTATCCCACGTGCTTTTAAATATGGATTATTATTCGGTAAATTCGACAAGAAATGCTAAAATTTTTTTTACTAAACTGAAGTTTATAATCCTAATAAAAATAATATTTAATAATAATATAAATTTATATATATATATATATATATATGTTGATTTTTACTCCTTCACGGATGGAAAAATACAATGTGTTTTCATTCCGGGTGTACATCCGTTCACTACTGTCGTTTTGAAAAGAACAGTTTTGCTGACGTTTCGCCAAAATCGCATTTGGCATTTTCGAAGCTTTCTTTCTCGCGTCCGAATAGAGACTGAAGTGTTGGTGACTGCGACGCTTCCTTTTATACCCCTACTCGGGGCCGAAGGTTATATCTGCGCAGGCGTTGGTCGTTATTTATGTTTTCCGGATGGTGCTGTTGTTGTTGCGCTAATTGCGCTTGAGTTTTTGCGATTTTAGATTTGTCGATTATTGTCTTCCATACTGTTGGTAGTTTTAATGATTCGTCCCTTTTATTCAAATCACCTTGTTTTTCAATTTCTATGGCTTCTCGGATTATTCTGGTCTTATAATGTTCTATATTGGCAATCTCCCTACACCCATCAAAATTTATTTTATGGCCGGTTTCCTGATGATGTAGGAATAAAGCTGAGGTTGTATGTCTATTTCTGATGCTGAGTTTATGCTCTTCCACTCTTGCTGATATTCGCCTGTTAGTTTGCCCTACGTACAACTTTTCACAGTCCTGGCACGGAATACTGTACACTCCGTGGTTTTCCAATTTGATTTTATCTTTTGGGTTTCCGAGTAGTTTACCTAGAGTTGTTTATGGCTTGTGTATTGTTTGTATGTTGTGTTTCCTCAGAATTCTTCCGATTCTGTCTGTTGTGCCTTTTACATATGGTAAGACTACTCGTTGCTTTCCCGGTTTATATTTTTTGTTGTTCGTTGTTCGGGAAACCTGTGCATTAATAGCTTTCTCTATGGTGCGATTTGTGTAGCCATTTTTCTTTAAAGCACTAGATATTACCTTAAGTTCGTTTTGTCTCGTCTGTGTTTCAGTTAGTCGCACGGATCTAGATATTAGAGTATTTGCCACAGCTTGAATTTGTGCTGGGTGATGATGTGATTTTGCATTTAAATATCTGTCTGTATGTGTTGGTTTTCTATACACGGTGTATTCGAAATGTCCGTTATGCAGTTTTGTGACCAAAACATCTAAAAATGGTAGTTTGTTGTTTTCCTCTAACTCTAGAGTAAATTGTATTCTGGGGTGGATTGAATTTACGTGAGTCAGAAATTTTTCGAGCTCTGTATGACCATGTTGCCATATAATAAATATGTCATCCACATAACGAATCCATAATTTGGGTTTTAAACTTGCTTTCTCAAGAGCTTCTTTCTCGAAGTATATCATAAATAAATTAGCGACTACTGGTGATAGCGAGGACCCCATTGGAGCACCATCCGTTTGTTTATACATTTGCCCGTTGAAAGAAAAATAAGTATTTTTGAGGCAATGCTCCGAGAGTTCTATTATATGTGCCTGGAAATCCTCGTTCATAGCAATCTTGTCCAATGCTTCGTCGATGGGAATACTGGGATATAACGATTTGACATCTAGGCTTGCTATGATATCGTTTTTTTCAAGGACGATATCTCGTATAATTCGAGTGAAATGCTCCGAGTTTTTAACGAATGAATCAGCTTTTTCTACAGTTGGTTGCATAATTTCAGAAAGGTATTTCTCCAGTTTTTGTAGCGGCGAATTAACAGCACTAACAATAGGTCTGATAGGCGCCCCTGGTTTGTGTATTTTTGGTAAACCATAGAGTTTAGGACATCTGCTCGACTTTTCCCTTGGTATGATTTTTTGTTGAATTTCGGGGTTTATTGGTGAACTTTTTATTTTATTTTTAGTTGTTTTTTCTAGATACGTTGTCGGGTCCCTTGGAACAGGCCTATAACAATTGTCTTGTAGGATATCCTGCATTTTTTGTACGTAATCTTGAGTATTCATAACCACAGTTGCGTTTCCTTTATCTGCTGGAAGGATTGTGATGTCTTTATTTTTTCGAAGGTTTATTAGGGCCTTTTGTTCAGTGGCATTTAGGTTTTGTTTTGGTGTTTTGCTTGATCTTAAAATTCTTGCCACCTCTTGTCGAATCTCCTCTGCTTTTGTTTCTTCAGAGGAGTCAAGGACAGCTTCCACTCCAGCTATTATTTCTTCTTTAGGGATTTCCTTAGGAGATATCGCAAAATTAAAACCCTTACTCAGTACGGATTTTTCACTTTCCGAGAGACTGTAGGATGATATATTATGTACTAATTTATCGACGTCTACTGATGATCTTTGTGGCTGACTCGACTTTCTTAGAAGATTGTCATACTTTTTCGAAAGTTTATCTGTCTTAATATTCTTATTTGATTCTGTTCGCCAAAAAGCCAAAGTTTCTATGCGATTCCACAATAAAGGGTGAATGATGTTACTTAGTTTAAGGTGTAACTTTAAAAGTTCTTTCTCTGTCTCGGCTAGTTGTTTTCTAGTTTGATGGATTTGTTCTTTTAATAACGCCTTACTAGCATTTTGAAGTATGGTGTTAGTTTTTCTAGTTTTAGTATGAATACATACCACCATACTTCAAAATGCTAGTAAGGCGTTATTAAAAGAACAAATCCATCAAACTAGAAAACAACTAGCCGAGACAGAGAAAGAACTTTTAAAGTTACACCTTAAACTAAGTAACATCATTCACCCTTTATTGTGGAATCGCATAGAAACTTTGGCTTTTTGGCGAACAAAATCAAATAAGAATATTAAGACAGATAAACTTTCGAAAAAGTATGACAATCTTCTAAGAAAGTCGAGTCAGCCACAAAGATCATCAGTAGACGTCGATAAATTAGTACATAATATATCATCCTACAGTCTCTCGGAAAGTGAAAAATCCGTACTGAGTAAGGGTTTTAATTTTGCGATATCTCCTAAGGAAATCCCTAAAGAAGAAATAATAGCTGGAGTGGAAGCTGTCCTTGACTCCTCTGAAGAAACAAAAGCAGAGGAGATTCGACAAGAGGTGGCAAGAATTTTAAGATCAAGCAAAACACCAAAACAAAACCTAAATGCCACTGAACAAAAGGCCCTAATAAACCTTCGAAAAAATAAAGACATCACAATCCTTCCAGCAGATAAAGGAAACGCAACTGTGGTTATGAATACTCAAGATTACGTACAAAAAATGCAGGATATCCTACAAGACAATTGTTATAGGCCTGTTCCAAGGGACCCGACAACGTATCTAGAAAAAACAACTAAAAATAAAATAAAAAGTTCACCAATAAACCCCGAAATTCAACAAGGGAAACGTCGAGCAGATGTCCTAAACTCTATGGTTTACCAAAAATACACAAACCAGGGGCGCCTATCAGACCTATTGTTAGTGCTGTTAATTCGCCGCTACAAAAACTGGAGAAATACCTTTCTGAAATTATGCAACCAACTGTAGAAAAAGCTGATTCATTCGTTAAAAACTCGGAGCATTTCACTCGAATTATACGAGATATCGTCCTTGAAAAAAACGATATCATAGCAAGCCTAGATGTCAAATCGTTATATCCCAGTATTCCCATCGACGAAGCATTGGACAAGATTGCTATGAACGAGGATTTCCAGGCACATATAATAGAACTCTCGGAGCATTGCCTCAAAAATACTTATTTTTCTTTCAACGGGCAAATGTATAAACAAACGGATGGTGCTCCAATGGGGTCCTCGCTATCACCAGTAGTCGCTAATTTATTTATGATATACTTCGAGAAAGAAGCTCTTGAGAAAGCAAGTTTAAAACCCAAATTATGGATTCGTTATGTGGATGACATATTTATTATATGGCAACATGGTCATACAGAGCTCGAAAAATTTCTGACTCACGTAAATTCAATCGACCCCAGAATACAATTTACTCTAGAGTTAGAGGAAAACAACAAACTACCATTTTTAGATGTTTTGGTCACAAAACTGCATAACGGACATTTCGAATACACCGTGTATAGAAAACCAACACATACAGACAGATATTTAAATGCAAAATCACATCATCACCCAGCACAAATTCAAGCTGTGGCAAATACTCTAATATCTAGATCCGTGCGACTAACTGTAACACAGACGAGACAAAACGAACTTAAGGTAATATCTAGTGCTTTAAAGAAAAATGGCTACACAAATCGCACCATAGAGAAAGCTATTAATGCACAGGTTTCCCGAACAACGAACAACAAAAAATATAAACCGGGAAAGCAACGAGTAGTCTTACCATATGTAAAAGGCACAACAGACAGAATCGGAAGAATTCTGAGGAAACACAACATACAAACAATACACAAGCCACAAACAACTATAGGTAAACTACTCGGAAACCCAAAAGATAAAATCAAATTGGAAAACCACGGAGTGTACAGTATTCCGTGCCAGGACTGTGAAAAGTTGTACGTAGGGCAAACTAACAGGCGAATATCAGCAAGAGTGGAAGAGCATAAACTCAGCATCAGAAATAGACAAACAACCTCAGCTTTATTCCTACATCATCAGGAAACCGGCCATAAAATAAATTTTGATGGGTGTAGGGAGATTGCCAATATAGAACATTATAAGACCAGAATAATCCGAGAAGCCATAGAAATTGAAAAACAAGGTGATTTGAATAAAAGGGACGAATCATTAAAACTACCAACAGTATGGAAGACAATAATCGACAAATCTAAAATCGCAAAAACTCAAGCTCAATTAGCGCAACAACAACAGCACCATCCGGAAAACATAAATAACGACCAACGCCTGCGCAGATATAACCTTCGGCCCCGAGTAGGGGTATAAAAGGAAGCGTCGCAGTCACCAACACTTCAGTCTCTATTCGGACGTCGAGAAAAAAAGCTTCGAAAATGCCAAATGCGATTTTGGCGAAACATCAGCAAAACTGTTCTTTTCAGAACGACAGTAGTGAACGGATGTACACCCGGAATGAAAACACATTATATATATATATATATATATATATATATATATATATATATATATATATATATATTGTGTTACAAGTATGATACGACCTAAAATGTCATATAATAAATTTTAATTCAGTATATTTATTTCTAAACAATATTTAGAAATAAACTTATACACATCAGGTTATGAATGTCTTTATAGTGTAATAATAATAATAATAAGAGAAAATAAGAAGTTTATAATTAAAATGTGTAGGAAATGCCACCAAGTCAGAAACCAATAAGCACAGAACATCAACGTGCAAAAACACAAATTATTAGCATAGACACAACGAAGCATACAACATCGTACATCAAAAATTAGCCAACAAAGCCCCTAAACACCTACGATCTATATAACAAATTAATATCAGCCTGCTCCTGTAATGGACAACGACTCTTTTAAATTTTGCTAGGATCGTGCAATTGTCACTGACAGACAGGTGACGAATAATCAACCCGACATCGTACTGCTGTTATAGAGAGTCAACTTTGCGTACCTGATTGATGTTGCCTTTCTCCACAATTGCAACATGATTGAGAAACATAAAGAGAAGAATATTAATTATGCAGAACTGGTTATAGAGATCCAACAAATGTGGCAACTAGACAGGTTCGAAGTGATACCCGACATGTTGTAATCAACGGGTTTGATATTCAACACCTGGGAACAAAGCCGGGTAACAATAGAATTCCATAAAAACACCTATATGGACTCCCAAAAAGCAGTCATTTTGGATACTAACCATTTTTAGGAAATTTTTACAGGAAGGACCTGGATTTCGGCTTTTCTTAACCATTTGATACTTGTAGACGGGATGATATCCACTAACATTTAATGATGAGTTTAGGATGGTGATAATAATAATAATTTTATTGACCTAACCACATTTATTGACAAAATAACAAAAAGGGCTCTGACGTATATATTTAATTAGTTAACTTATTATGTGCGAAAGTTTATTTAACAATGGAGTAGCACTTTAACCTATATCATTTCAGAATTTTCAGAATGGAGTTAAGCCCCTCCCCCTAGTTGTGCCTATGAATTCAGTAGTATATAATGTCAAAAACAATCTTGTTTATCCCATTTTTGATCTAATATGCGATAATTACTTAAAAAAATTTAAATTTTCCAACACGTACAATCTCGTTCCTCTAAATTAGCTACCAAAAAACGGCATATCCATTTTAAGTTTTAATATTTTTACTTATTAACTCTATATAAAAATATGAAAATTAAAGAAATATACATATATTAACACTTATAATAATTAATTATTATAAGTGTTATGTGTATTATTGTTATTTTTATCATTATTACTTATATTATTATTGAGTAGTAAAGTAGCTTTCATAATACCTGAATATGACCGTCAACGAACCGATTCTCCACCGGAAAACCCTGCTTGGAAGGATCTGGATTAAAAGTATATGTTGGAGTTACGGGTGTTGAAGCTGGAACATCAACTAAAAGATATTCCACTGGCAGTGGCCTTGCTAATCTCGATACTTCGTTACCGTACGAATCTTTTTCCTGAAAAAAGAAACATTATTAGTAATAATTGTTATTACGACCATGTCATCCTAATAGCCTAAAAAACACACTTAGAATCAAGTTACCTATACCGCCAATGAGCCTAATTTTTAGATTTTGGATATTAAGTCATTCTTTATAAAATTTCTTGTTAAAAAAATACAGTACACTTAGAGAAAAAATATTTTCTATAGGACTACTATAAAAATGCATATAATCCGCATAACATCCTTGCATTGAAAATTCTTCAATTCTCAAGATGCCAGGTCACACCGTGCGAAATATTATTTCTCACAGTCTATCGAGGCGCCAAACTGTAGCTAACCGCTCAAGTGGTCATGACGTGCAATATTAATTTAAGTTCAGCGGTTGGCTACAGTGTGGTGCCACAACAGACTGTGAGAAATATTATTTCACACGATGTGACGTCACACACGTCGGAATTTTCAATGTAAGGAGCGAAATAAACATAATTTTATTATTACTCTAACTTACTTCTAAGTTTCCTATGCAGTTATAAAAAAAGTATAATGTGAAATACGTGCGAAAAACAGATTTTATACACGTGTGTTTTCTGACTCAAGACTTCCACACTCGTATGAAATGTGCGTCTTTTAGCATTTGTTATATTATGTTATATGTATGTTATACAGTATTTGACTTAATAATAAACTACTTCTATTTGTTATTTAGATAGATATATTAGATTTTTAATCAGGTATTTCAAACGTCATTGTTATCACACGGAAATAGAATTGTAATATCCGGAATTTTATAGTGCTCAATGTTTCTTCAGCAGTATTGGGACCTTTTCCCCTAATTGGCTTAAATGTATTAATGCTTTTATTTTAAATGTGTCTGTACCTTAAAAAAACAAAGTTGAATTGCAATAAACTATACAAGCGATTCTAAGCAACTTTTTCAGAAAGCATGTGCCCTATAAAAAATAAGAAAAAGAGGTCGCTCACTCAGTTTACTTTCAAGTAAATACATGTTTTGCACCTTTCTGAGCTCCCTGTGTAACAATTTTGTTTTTTTTTTCTCAACGTGAGTTATGTTTTTAAACAAGCAAAAATGTTTATGAAGACTGCAGTTTATCGAAAAATTAAAAATAATAAAAAAAAATGGAGATATAGGTAACCTCATCCGAGGACACCCTATATATTTGGAACACAACAAATCATAATGCGATTATTTATTATTTCTTAAGAAATTACCCGCCTTTCGTTAAGTGTTGAAAAAATTACCTACGATTTTTTTTTCGGTAGTTAGACCAATAGGATATGAGATGCATTTATTTTAAATAAATTGTATGACATGGCGTCGAAATTGACAACCTATGCAGCTATGAGAAGCCTTACAACATTGTCACATATTCCTGATGCCAATAAGCGAAACTGTATGCATTCTCCTGTAGCCAAAGAAGGGGGGGGAGGATTGGTGTATTAAATTAGTTGGGCAGAATCTAAAAAGAGTTTGTTATTATTCAGACAAGCCACCTAGGTGTAGTGGCTAAATGGGTGCCAATCACTAGGAAGGCTGCGATTCAATCCCCGCGTGTTGGCACTTTTTTTTAAATTTTTCCAAAGTTAAAAACTGTATTTTGTAAAAAATACATTAGAATAGTGCCATTTTGAATATTTTTCTGTGAGAATAGTTAAGCGATAACTTGGAAATGATTAACTATAGTGTGTTAAAATTTGATGATATAATTACCCAAAAACTAATTTGGGTATACCTTGAGGTACATCCTCTGATCTAGGGGGTTTCTATTTTCAGATTATTTAGATGCTAATAGATTTTAATAATCTTAATGAATATTGAGAATATAAAATACGTTTATGCTTGGCGCAAAACGTTTGTTTCAATAAGTGAAATGTATACATAGTATCGATGGCGATTTTTAGATAATATCAGATACCGTAATTCTAGCAAAATATCACAAGCAATAAACCCAAAATATGTCTAATTTTTATTTTAATTTAGGTTTAGGCTTCGACAATTCTAAAGATGACCTTGAAAATAAACCTTCACCTTCATATAAATAGAAATCAAAAGGGTATAATAAAATGTTTTATTCCATGTTAAATTTCACTTTATGAAGTCTGCAGCAAACTAATAAAGGCAGCAGTAAATAGATATCGTACTACTTGTGATATTAGATATTAATTATTATTAATTATAAATTGGTTTTGAGTCAAAAAAATTAATAAGTCAAATTTTCAAGAACGAATAAAACATTCGAAAATAAATTGGAATTCTTCGTACAAATTCCAGTTAATTTTATAATTTTGTATTTAACATTTTGTACAATTGTAATTAAATTCAAATTTTCATTAAAAATAAGGAGTCATATGGGGATGACCTGGTAACATTTTTGTAAAATTCCAATATGCTGAAACAAAATGGCTGCCTAGTGAAATTTTAAAAAAATTGTTTAGCGACTCATTAAATAGATATCGACAACGAATTTTTTTTTAAATAATGCGACTTAAACATTGAAAAGCAAAAAAATAATTTTTTTATTTCATCTTGAATATTTGACTTTATGAACTCGGCGAGAAATTAATTTTTAATGACTTACTGAATCACATGATAGTATATTGTATAACAAGTTTTGAAAACACGAATGAGATAATTTGGTCTCATGAGTGTGAAATGTGGTTTTTCAAACATGTTATACACTGTATTTTTTCTGCGATTGCATTTGGGGCGTACATTAAATTCACTGTTGACACATTTCTTACATCACAAAGCAATTTTTAATGACTTAAAAATATTTTATATATTTTTGGCACTTTGACATTGAAAAGTATAAAGCAAACCCGTTAACCACCAGCTATATATCGTTGTATGTAAATTAAGTATAAGTATGCTGTATTTATACACGGGAGCTGACCAATAACGAACCAATCTGAGTCGTGAGAAATCATTTCTCTCTTCTCTATCTAAGATCATCAATAGGACAAGAGTGGTTAACATCCCTTCGAATGATCGCTATAGAGAGTGAACTTCTACATAGATTTCAGTGAGCCTATTAAGCATTTTGCCTTGCAGAAGTCCTGGCGAGAAAAATTCCTTTAAATAGTTTAGTTTATTATTTTTATAGTTGATAAAATGTTATGTTAAAACTTAAACATAGTAGTTTCCAAAAACTATATTATTTTCTATTGAGTTAATTAGGTAAAACCGGGGACGCCAACTTTTTGTGGTCCTGGGGCGCGCAAGCTCCTCTGGCCGGCCCTGGTAACACCAAAGCGTGAGACTTCGGAACTTTGAGGGATCCACACCAAAGGGAAAAATGGTGATAACAAAGATACTTAAGGGGAAAACAAAATTGATACATTCTGAATAAGGAGCGGGACTCTTGGATTATATAAGGTAGTATTTATTCAGTTGGTGATATGTTTCCATGTCGGTATTAAAAAATAGCCTCGATTTAAAATTCAGCAAGAAATCTTGGGTTAATTATAGATTATAAAGTGATATTCAAGGAACACGTTACTTTGAAACTTGAATAGTCGCATTAAAAGACCGCAGAGGGCGTGGAAGTGGACTTGCTATGTATATAAAAAAATGTTTAAAATTTTCCTCTGTCGACATAATAATTTCCTAACAAGAACTTGAATTTATGATTTGCAAATTCAAAATAAAAAGCAAAAACATTTGTGTTATTAGTATGTACAGACCTCTTTTCTCCAATATTAACACGGAGGACCTGTTTACCGCCATTGTCCCATTCTATGACTATGTTGTTTTCATGGACGATATCAACATAGATTTTCTCCAGGATACTACCAACACCAAAAGACTTACGAACTCATTAGAAGCCTTTAATCTTCACCAAATTATCTCTGAAGAGAGTTCAACAAACAGCTCTAGCCTTATTGACATCATATTTACTAATAATTATTTAGCATTCAAAAAAAGCACATTCAGTTCACATTCCAGAATCTATTACTGATCACAAACTTATTTTCGGTGAATGTTGCGGGCAGTGAAATCAATATAGAATATATAATCTCCCGTGACTATAAAAATATTAGGTTAGACAGTTTAATGCATGATGCGTTACAAATAAATTGGCAAATAAATATAACCTTGAAAGCATAGACGACAAAAATGGAGATGTCGCTGCAGCAGCTTTCTGCGATTCGCCAAAGGCTTTTGACGGTATGGAGCACAAGTCCTTGATGTATAAACTTGAACGCTACGGATTTAAGGGAAAATGCTTGAAGTGGTTTGGTTCTTATCTATCTGGGAGACAACAGTCTGTGGTTTTCAGGGATCAAGTCTCCACACCAATTAAATATTGGCGTACCTCAGGGGTTAGTTCTAGGACCAATATGATTCCTCATATACATTAACGACTTGGCTTTTTTTAAACCTGCACGGTAGAATTACTCTTTTCTCTGACGATCGTACTGTTTTATGGTGTAATAAAAAATTAGATGGCCTTCAGTCAAAAATACAGATAGATTAGCCTATAATTAACAAATGGTGTCATGCAAACTTTTTGACTTTAAATATCCCAAAGACATGCTTGTTCCAAAGTGTAATGTAAGTGGCATAAGTTTGAATTCAAACATGATTAACGAACAAAATCATAACAAATTCTTAGGTTTCATTGTTGATAATAACCTTACATTTGAATTTCATATACAACAACTCAATTCAAACAGCACGTAGCGCATATTTCTCGTTGATAGAATCACACCTGCGTTATAGTTTTTGTTTTTGGGAAACCTGTTCAGCCACACTGTTCCAAAGTATCTTTGTAATTCAGAAACAAGCACTGAGGTATATGACTAAGACTCTACCAAGAGAAGCATGTAAACCAGTGTTTACAAAAAACAGAATTTTGACTTTGGTTTGTATTTTTATATTGGAAACTGATAAAGAAGTATAGACTAGAAATATAATTAAGAACACTCGCCAAATATATAATGCTAGTTTACCTATACCATCTACATCTCAAATAAAAAATTCTATAATGTATTGCGATAAAATATATATTATCATCTACCTTTACATCTGAGAGAAGTACAGGAAGAAAAATATTTAGAAGACAAGTTAAAATATTCCTGCTGGAGAGACCCTATTACGCACTAAATGAATTTTTCGAAGATCGATTTTAAGTGTATTTACAGGAATATGTTTGTAGATATGTATATGTATATGCGTTTATATGTATATATCTTTTTTTTTGTGTTATATTTTATATTTTTACTATAGTATTTTTTGACTAATGCAAATAGATGTTTGTTTTAAATAGTTGTAATTCGATATTTGCTTGTGTATTAGTTACCTGACAATTTATTGGGTTTTTGTGTATTATATATATATATAAATATATGTGTGTATATATATATATATATATATATATATATATATATATATATAGTCATGATGCAATAGCCTGCTATTACTTCTTTTCCAACCACATATATGAACAAAAAAAAAAGTAAAATTGTTGTAAACTTAAATTTGATTCAACACCCGCTTATCATAAATTGTATATCTAGCAGAGACCAAAACCTGACGCTACTGATTACACATTTGAACACCGATATCTATCGACCGAACTGTAAGTAGGTAAAATCCATTACTACAAATTAGTTTTAAGTTACTTTTTCAAAGTGATCACCTGATTAGTCTGATGCGACAGATGTCGCTAGTACCGAACAGGCAAATAATTCGATACGTTGCGAATCGATAGTGCAAAAATAGGACAACGTGCGTTCGATATGAAGAGAGCGGCGACGCGACCGATCAAAGTGACAATCTCGCGGCGCACCACAGCTAACTTAACTGTAAACTTGGCTCGACGGACCAGTCGTTAACATGATGTGGCACATCGCGTAGCAGCCACCAATAATTTTAAGTTTTTTTCGTACAAATGCCGATACCGTCGGCATTAAAAAACTATTATGTAATGTACACGTCGAAGAGTACACGCACGTTAAGTCGTTTTCGTTCCGGACCGCAAACTAAGTACAAAATAAACGAAAAATCCACATCCGTTTTGCCGAACTACAGTTTTTAATTACAAACGACCAAATATATATCTCATCGCATTTATCGGGAATTTACCAAAGGCTGTGTTACACATCGTATAGTTTTAAAACGGTAAGAATATAGTTTATGCACACGCGGAAGGAGAAACATCGAAAAACATGAGTCGTGTTCATATAAATATTTTGGAATGATGTAAGACGCAAAAGCCACTTGTTTGTCGATTTCTACCTGTTTTAAATGTGAATTTTGGCGCCAACTGCCGCCGTGAACTGTATTGATTAGTGAAGCAACAGTATATCGGCGTTCTCTCTGACTAATTAAAAATTACGTTTCCTGCTGCTAAGAATATGTGCCAAATATCCAACAATTGATTGTGTGGTAGACTGGCTGAGACGAATTATTTTATTTTTATTCGATCATATTTTCAATAAGAACAAAATAATCAATCGAATGAACATAAATTATTCAACATTTTTTTTTCCAAAATACGTTTAAAAACAATTAAGGAATAATTTAATTCTAAAGAAACCATAACATTTTAATACTTTAGGTTTACATTTACTCATAAAAATATACCTAATATTCTTCTTTTAACATAACAACAATACAATAAGTAAAACATAAATACTAAAAAATTCTACACAAAGCAGGTTTTGTATAGATTTATGAAAAAATACTACCACACTCTTGATGATAAATTCTTTTACTTTTTACTCAATCCAGACAATATATAAACAATTCTAAGACTTTAACATAAGAAAAAATGTATTAAAAAACAAAAAAAAACCATATAGCTATCAAATGTGTTGTTTAAATTACAGCAGAAAATAGACAAGTACTAAAATAGCAATGTTTATACTTAAAGTTTTGGGAACAAATGCTGCGTCATCCAAATATTTTTTCCAAACATCAATGAAAAAATATTAAGAGGGAGGTAAGTAAGTTGATAAAGTTGTTTATCCAACACGATGGCGATGCGCAATAAATTTATTTCAGTATTTGTTTTAGTTTTAACCTTCCGAGTAGACAAAATCAAAATTTAATGTTTATCGCTTACGCTTAAAAATGTAGGTAGTTTAACATTTAATTCCGCTTAAAGTGGGTGTCGTGTCATTTGATATTACTACAATGAACAATTTATCTTACTTTTCCCTAGTTAAAACTTTTTTAACTGACGTGATAGCACCAAGAAAGAATCTAACTCCACATTTTACCACTATATTAAATTAGATGTTTTGGAACCGTGACCTTACAAACAAAATTTCTACAGATTATATGAAGTTCTACTTGTTGCGTAATACGTGAATTTCTGGCATGAACTCTATTGATTTTTAAAGCAACTGGTATCCTGTTTTCCTACCTCGCAGCGCTCATATGTCCTTGTTTGTTATAATTTGTAACTGACAATAACTCAATTAATCAGTATCTTTAACGTATCAATTTCCTTCCCATGTACACAATAAGAAACATGAAATAAGGGTAGAAAAATAAATATGTACCTCAGGAAAATATTATTGTACGAAGCCTTAAAAGTTGATTTTCACAGAGAGTCTTTTGTCCTAATTATATCCGATTTGAAAATAAGAAATTTCTAAGAAATTAAAAAGTAACCAAAATCAATCTTTAAGTACATTTCTGATGAATGACTTTCTAAGAAAAGCAATGAACTAATTACATAAGTATATAAAAGGAACAATGCAAGAAGCCGTATTTTTTCAATCATTTTAATAAATCTTCTAGTACCTGACATTACGGAAAAACCAGAATTATTAACGATAACTTTATAAAACCATACGGGAATTACCAGACCATAAAATTTAAAAAATCCTGGTCTTTCGCGATTACTTTTTTGTGAAATTAATTTTTAATAAAGATAAAGCTCTTTAAATCTTTTGATTTTGGGCAACACCTTTTTAAAAACAAAGTGCTTAATAAATTAATGATATTATTTGGTACTGATAAACATTCGATGACTAAAATTTCCCATATATTATCTTTAAACAGATTGCTTTTTTGAATTGCGATTTGGTTTTTGTTTAATTTGTTATTCCACAAACCTAATTAATAAAAATAGATTTATACTGTACTGGAAACTGAATTAATTACCCATAATGAATTTTTTATATTCAATTTCTCAATTCGAAATATTCTAGCCATTTAAACAGCGCTCCCGAAATTATTGTAACAGAAACTGTGGTAAAAATACTTTTTTACGAGTAAATCCATGTAAATATTTAAACAAGTGCTGTCGAAAAAAAGATAGGCTGTTCGAAAAATAGTACTTTTTGCAAAATCATTTTCCAGAACAATTACGATGGGATGGTGATATGAATCATGCGTAACAAATTATTTTATTAACAGCTAAGTAACAATTAAATTTTAATTACGTGCCAAACCTAAACGTATGCGTGGTTTTGTTAGAATAAAAATTCAAAAATCTATGTAGCTTTGCCCTGGCTATCGGATTAAGACAAAAAAAATTAAATGTCAAATTAAAAAAATATTGCGGAAACTGAATTTTGAAAACAAAAATGAATCCTCTATATTATGAGATATGGCAGTTGAATTTATTTGAAGTAATTTTATGTATTTGGTTGCTAAATTTTATAGTTTCAATAGTTTCTGAACGATTTATCTCGGAAATGTTGAAAAAGGCTAGTTCAAAAGGGTTCTCAAAGAAATACGATTTAAAAAAACGACCATGGCCTTCTTGTTTTTTTTTTAATTGATAAATAACAATTAACTGGGAATGACCTAGAAATGTGTATTTTAGTTTAGTGGACTGAATGATCCCTAGCCACTTAAAAAGTTACCTATAATAATATTAGTATTTGAGAATAAGTAGAAAACTAGTGACTTGCTGGTGACACAAAACGATCAACGTTACAAATTGTTTTGATGTGATACAAGTACGCCAATATCGTTTAGATTAAAATAGCTTTAGATAAGAAGTCATAAAAACCAATGTTAACCCTAAATACATAAAAATGACCATTTTTTAAACGGTACAATTATTTTATTGCATAAAAACTAATAAAGATAGAACATTTACGGATGGATAGAATTATTATCCAGTTTTAGTCGCCACTGCCAATCTCTGTCAACTTTTGACGAATATGGCTTTTTTTATAACTACTTATGTTTTGTTTCACTGATTTGATAATTACATCTACAGGGTGGCCCATCGAAAACGTACCGCAAGGCATAACGGCCAGGGTATTTTTTTTTTCAAAAAATCCAAAAACACGTCAATTTTGTTTGTGAGGGGGACAATTTTTGCCCTTAAAATGATCGCAAAATTTTCAACCCTCTAAGCGGGGGTGTCATCCCCCAAACTTTTTCAAATGGGAAGAGGGGTCAAGTGGTACCGCAATGAAAAGGGCTTTCTATTCTCTATACATTCCCGCTTTGGTTTTGAAAATCGGTCAAGTCATTTAGAAAATATGAAGGATTGAAATTTAAAATGTTTATTTACAAATTATCAGAGTAAATGATAAGGATAAATTCCTTCGACCAATTCGCTATTTTTGTCCTGTTATTTTAGATGTTTACTGCTGATTTTAGTGATTTGACATGCCACAACGATCAGGTGCGGTAGTTGCTAGATAGCTGTTCTGTAACTTGTGCGTTTAAATTTCTCAATATCATTAAATTTTTTTATCAGATTATCAGAAGACGATTTTGATCGCCGCTTGCAATTTTGTGAAACTATTAGTGAACGAGTGGCCAATAATAATAATTTTCTATTCAATGTGTGTTTTTCGGGTGAGTGCACTTTCTTTTTGAACGGTGTAGTTAATCGGCTTAACTGTCGGTACTGGGCTGAGAACAACCCCAGGGTATTCCACGAGGTGCACTCACAACATCCTCAGAAATTGAACGTGTGGGCTGGTATTTTTGGAAATTCTATTGTGGGTCCTTTTTTTCTTCCTGGAACTCTAACAGGTGATATGTACTTAGATTTACTGGAAAATACCATCGACCCAGCCCTAACTGACATCATCGAAAATAATCCTGGATACGTTGAAGCGGAACTGATATTTCAACAAGACGGTGCACCTCCACATTACTCTCAAAATGTGAGTAATTATTTAAACACTAACTTTCCCGGGCGGTGGATAGGACGAAGGGGTGCCATTGAGTGGCCTCCCCGGTCACCCGACTTGACTCCTTTAGACTTTTTTCTATGGGGACACATAAAAAGTAAAGTGTATAGCACTCCACTTGCCTCATTAGAAGATCTGCGAACACGAATTATTGACGTTTGTCGCGAAGTGACCCCTCAAGTTCTTCAGAATGTTCGAGAACGATTTGAAGCTAATTTGTATTACTGTATGGAGGTCGACGGGCAACATTTTCAGCATTTGCTTCATTAATACGGTAAGTTTTTTTTATTTAATTCAATTTATGCGTTTTTTGAAAAATGTATTTTTCAAAATTCAATCCTTCATATTTTCTAAATGACTTGACCGATTTTCAAAACCAAAGCGGGAATGTATAGAGAATAGAAAGCCCTTTTCATTGCAGTACCACTTGACCCCTCTTCCCATTTGAAAAAGTTTGGGGGATGACACCCCCGCTTAGAGGGTTGAAAATGTTGCGATCATTTTAAGGGCAAAAGTTGTCCCCCTCACAAACAAAATTGATGTGTTTTTGGATTTTTTGAAAAACAAATTACCCTGGCCGTTATGCCTTGCGGTACGTTTTCGATGGGCCACCCTGTATATGTGTTTTATTAATGATGTAGGAAGTAAAATTACATTACGCTCAGGAAATGTAAACTGTCACAGCTTTCATTCAGAGTTCCGATATCATGAAGTAAATATCTATGAAGATACTTTGAGCAAATCAGGGCGAAACGTCGAAAATTAATTTCATTTCGTCACGGTTTAATCCCAAGAACCATGATTTCTAAACACACATAATGTTTAAACTCTAAAGTTAAAATAAGCACGTGATTAAGTGGAATGCTTCCAGTATTGATGCAAAATAACCACTTAAAGAAATTAAATAAAGTGCTTCAATATTAAATATGATAGATTTTAATCTGACTAAACGTACAACTATGTTTTAATATAATCTAGTATTTTTTTAAAAAAAGTATTGGTGTTATAAACGCGTTTAAATCCCTTCTTTTAATCAAAAATGTTTAAAAGCAAACATGCCTTAAAGGGCCCCTAAAAGCAAACTATATTAATGTTAATTCTTTCCATTAGTGCCAGTCTATGCAAATATTATAAGTAGGTAGTACCAAGGGAAAAACCCTAATACAAAATATTTTATAGTCTCATCGTAAAAAATTAACAAGTGACGATCGGACATTTAGTTTATTAGCACCATTTTAAATAGTACCTGATTTTAAAGACACTTGAGTAGCTGAGAAAACTGACAAAACCCCTGCCTTAAAATGCTATGTATTAGAAAGTGAGAGAACATTTGTTTATTATTATTATTTTTTAATCCTGGCGATTTAGAGAAAACCAACAACAGTTATATCGTATTTTAATACAAAAGTTAAACAAGATCAGCCGCATTGGCTCATAACAAATTTAACATATTAGAGTTAGAATTCAGTTGACACAGAAACATGCCATGATTTTAGTTCAGCGAATTCATTACTTCAATAAATCTCTTTTTTATATTTGCAAAATGCTAATTGTATGGTTTTACAATCGAAAACCATCTTTCCGCAAACGCTACACTAACGGGCCACAATAATAAGATTTTCACAATTATATTGATAGTAAAGTTGACATGGAAAGAATTCCTTATTACATGAGGTGTAAAGTGATTCATCTACTAAATAAATTTTACAATGATTTTGTCTCGGTTCGGTCTCAGATTTTAACCTTATTTCTAGCAAGGTTTCTTCATTACCCAAAACTTATAAAAACCTTCTTTTTACTGTTTTTATTTGCATTTTATGGCTTTATTGGAATATAAACTAAAATTATCTATAAGAAATTAGATATCTAAACAAAAATTAAAAATAATCTTAGAACAATTTTAATGGAATCCCAAAGTTAGAACGATATAATTTAAAGAATAAATTTAAATAAAAATGTAATTATTATTATTGTCTTCAAAATTGCCTTACAAATTTGCATTAAACAAACTTATTGTTCAGCAGTGTATTTCGTCCCACTGCCCTAGACTGTAAAGAATAGATATGCAAGAACAATTTTTATTCCTGTTGTCAGTTCCTTTTATATTTGGGATGCGACATCATTAATGAAACACATATAGATGTAATTATCAAATCAGTTAAACAAAACATAAGCAGTTATAAAAAAGCCATATTGGTCAAAAGTTGACAGAGATTGGCAGTGGCGACTAAAACTTGATAATAATTCTATCCATTCATAAATGTTCTCTCTTTATTAGTTTTTATGCAATAAAATAATTGTAACGGTTTTCAAAAAGAACACAGACAAAATTTTGACACGCCTTGTATATAATATTTTTTTTGAATATTATATTTTTACCATTTGATAATTCTAAAACCGTTAACAAATTGGTTAGTGTAAGGTATACTCCAGTAAAGTCAAAGTCTTTCGATTTGTAAAAGTTTTTAGTTAATCCAAAATGTATTAGACATTGAAAAAGAACATACTTTCATCTAGGAATAAAAAACCAAAAACATTTTGGACAACCTGTATAATATAAAATAACCTTTTTGACTATTTCATCAGTTAAAGCCATGTACAAAAATTCAGTGATGAATAAAAAAGACTAGTATTTGTATAATTTGAATGAAATCATTTCATTCATTCATTTCATGTTTAAAAAAATTAGGTAAAAATTTATCAAATTTCTTTTTTTGTCTTTGCTCATTGACTATTTTGGTACACAAATTTTAATCAAGTTTTCGTTTTTTTTTTTAAATTTCGGTTGAAATCAAATGAATTTTTACAACTGTATGTAACGCTTTTTGCCCTCTTATGATATTGTCACTAAAAAACGGCACTGTAAAACAAATTCCGTATCAAATTCCTAAAAAAAATGTTAAAAACTCCATCTCGATATCTTTATTTGATTTGAAAATAAAATCTTTAAAACTGTCTTACAAAATTGTATTGGACAAACCTATTGTCCAGGAGTATACTCTCATAATACTACAATAGGCAAAAATCTTTATTTGATTTGGAAATAAAGTCTTCAAAATTGTCTTACAAAATTATATTGGACAAACCTATTGTCCAGCAGTATACTCTCATAATACTATAATAGGCAAAATCTGTTCAAATTTAATATATTCACTAAGCGGTGATCAAATTAGACATATTCTTTAATAATTGTTTGGCTTATTAATTAGTTATTTTTTGGTCATATTTATTTGCTTATTCATATTACGAGGAAGAGTAAAAGACATTTAAATCTAAATCCCGACTTTAGTATTAACTTAACATTTCATTTAAACACTGAATTTTTCTTGCAAAAATTGACCCTGTAAAACCGCGCTGAGAAGTGTGACAAGAGGACAAAAAAATTAAAAACAACAAAAGCCACCCTCAATAAAAACGTTGTAAAATTTTAATTTTGTCATAGGGTTGCACAAAAAAAACACAAAAATATGAAATATTGTCAATGAGGTGCATACCCTTGTTATTAGTTTTAAGGCAAAATGATATGCGGAGAAATATTTTTAAATTCAACACATAGGCTAAGTAGTCCAAAGTATCAATTAAATATTCAGAAAAAAATTCGTAAATCTCATAATTTTGCATTTTTACGTTTAATACCTAATTGTACTTAGTATATTGAATTAGTTCATTTTTTTATTTCTTACTAACTCTATTGAACTAATTCATTTGCCTATTTACAGCACGGTATATTTCCCTAATTTTTCGGAAAATGTCACTGAGATTAACTGGGATTTAAAGTAGTTGTTGATTTTTTTTTCATGTATACTTTACTCAAAATGAAAAATAAGGCTCCTTTACTCTCGACAATATTTTGATATTTTTGTATATTTTTATCCACCCCGTATGACAAAATCGAAAATTTGCAACGCGAATCGTATTTTGATGTAAATGATATTTTTGTTGTTTGTCCTCCTGTCACCCCTATTCGCGGACATACATTCTTTATATTAAATTTACCATAAACTAGAACCATCTGACTTATAGATTTCAGATTTAATGTATGTATACTTTAAGGGTTAGGCAAAGTTTATTGTTTTCACAAATCCTGACTTCAGATAAAATCGATTGTTTCTATATAATTATTAAAATAAAGCTAGATACTGTTCAAAATAGAAAAACAAAATCCGGGACCTGCATAAAAATAGAGATAGAAAAGAAATTGTAACAATAAAGCATTTTTGATTTTTAAATATTGACATTCTTTGTACCGGCATCTAGGTATACTTAAGAGATGGATGTTGAAAAATGTAAAATATGTGACTTTGTCTTAACTTTGACTAAATATTAACCTACTCTGTGGAAACATCCATGCTTAACACATCGTTGTAATTTAAAGAATTATTAAAAAAAACAAATTGTCTATTATAAATCTATGTGGATGTTAATAGGAATATACACCTTTAGAAACTTTTTCAGAATTATATCGAATGTTTCGTTAAATGAAATAAATACCAATTATTTTCGTTTCGCAGCCATTTAAAATAATTTTACACAAACCCTCGTATAATATTAGCCGAATTACGTCTGCATTTTCAGACGCTAATGTTTATTTTCAATACCATCCAACAAAATAAATATTAACTTAAATTTTGCCACAGATACGCACACCGCCTATTTCAAGGTTATTCGGACCAATAAAATGGCGCAGCAAGCCTTAATGTTGTTATCAAATGTTTATATTTTACAGTTACAGTTAACAGCGGTTTCAAACAATATTTTTAATGTTACACCGATCGAAGATAACGCAAAAAGGATATATTAGCTTTATCTCTGGTGTTAAAAGAGAGACAACTGTTTATAATTATAAACCATAAAATGATAAAATATTTCAATTAATTTTACGTAGGAGGATTTGATTGTCTAACACTGACCGATTTCGCTGATCGCCGGGATTATGGTAGGTGCTTAGCACTAGCTGTGAGAGAATCTAGAGATCTAATATCTATGCCAGAGCTGTAACCAACCTGATTTTTTAAGGAGGAGGGGGAGCTGAACTAAATTCAAGTTAATAAAAAAAATCTATTCGCTTTTTTGCAATTAGGACGAAATCCGAAACTAATTTTAATAATGTATATGAATAGCAATAACCAAAAATATATACAAAGCTTTCAGTCTCTCCTTTTATTAGGAATGATAAAGTGTGACCCAATTTAGTTCCGCACATTTAGTAACACATACATATTACTGTCTTTCCAAATATTTCTATTGGACGCCATTTTGTTCCACCATGTTAGAAAATGTACCAGTTTATCTTTATATCACATCTAATTTTTGCAAAATTTGAAGTCGATTGAATGAGAAGTTTTTTTACGTTGATTTTTTAAAAATTTATTTGGCCACCATTTTGTTTTGGCGTCTTGGATTCGTACCAAAATTTTACTAATTCATTCCTTCGTAAGAACTGATTTGTGTGCAAAATTTGACGTAAATTTTTACCAAATTCTCTTTACCAAAATGCTACTAGGTCATACCTCAACCACCCTTAATTTTTTATACAAATTTCAAGTTAACAGGATAAGTAGATTTTTAGGTATGCCGTGAACAGGCAGACCGACGAAATTGAGAAAGACATGTTTTTTTTTTGGCATCTAGGGATCCTAAAAGATGTGAAAAAAACGAAGGCGATTTTTTCATGATTACAGTAAGAACTTTCCCTTTATGAGGGAAGTAAAAATCACATAAAATAGTAATAATAAAGCTAAAATTATGAGTTTTCAAGTTACAAAACATTTTTATTTAAGTTTCAAATATATATATATATATATATATATATATATATATATATATATATATGTATCTTACGTAGTGCCCATATCTCAGAAACCCAAAACAGACAAAAAGAAAATTAAGGGATTTTATATTTGAAACATGAGAATTTAGAATTATCATCGGAAAATATTATACTTTACTATTATATCAAAAAATAACATATTTCCCTTGCTTTCATCAAGGTTTACATAAATTAAATAACTTAATGAAATGATTATGAATTATTATTTTTTAGTGGTTATATTTTGTTTAACCATAACGACCTTTTCAATTATTAGCTGCGCCCAGTATACTCGTATGTTAGTTCTACATTCTACCTTTTATTATATCTTTAACGTTTTGATCAGCCTGCAATTGGCTTACTTTCTTTTTTTATTAATACGTTTAACAGTGCAGTAATTGCAATTTTTTTTCGAAAAAAAAAATTGTTAACAATTGAATTTACAAACATATTTTTACAAATATAATACAAATTACAAAAAAGATATGTTCAGTGGCGTGCCGAGTTTTTAGCCCCCCCTCCCTTGTAAGACTTTTTTGCGGGCCCCCCTGCATAATTTCTTCAAAAAAATTATGCAACAAAAAATGTCATACATATCTTAACAAAAATCAAAACATAAAATAAAAAATTAATAGAAAAAAAAAAAGAAATAAAAATTAAGAAAAAGGAAGGAACGATAAACATATTGAGATTAATACGTATAGGTATACTAATAAATACAAAACAAAAGTAACTAAACACTAAATAATAATAATAAACAAAGAGTACAAGAAACGTTTTCTTTGGCGGTAGACTAGACTTTTTTGTTTTTGTATCGACTAGATAAATACTTTTACACTAGTTTGTCAATATTTATTGCTCTAGCCCTTTCATGCTCTATTCAGATAAGAGCTAGAGAACTAAGACGACTTTGAGACATGGTCGACCTAAGGACATTTTTAATTAATTTAAAAATAATCATTTCAGTTGAGCTGAGGTTACAGGAAGGGCAAGAAATAATTGGAATGCAGAACAAAATAATTCATTTTTTAATACTGTTATACAATAATGATTTTATCTGAATTACTCAGTATCTGAGGATTTAGAATTGAAAAAGATGAATAAACTGTTTTAAGCGCAGTAAATCTTTTTTTATCTAGCTGACTTACTATTACACTAAATAGGCAAAAGTACTGTCACTTCTAAATGTTTCATAGGGTTTATAAATTTCATTATCTTATTATTATCATTTCCAATGTATCCGATGGTTGGAAAAATTGCGAGTTCCACAACAAACTTTGCCACCCCTAGGATACTCAATGAATATTTCCTCCAAATTTCAAATCTCTAGGTCCAACTGTTTAGGCTGAGCGTTGTCTGTCTGTCAGTCAGTGACGGCACTATTTTTCACCCCTGAGGACGAATTTTCAAAAATAATGAAATACATGTTATGGTAACTTAAAAAAATTACAAACTTAATACTCCTTTTCACCCCTTTACGGATGGAATTTTTTAAAATCCCTCCTTAGTGCACTCCTTGTCTGTCAGTCAGTCCGTCCGTCAGTCAGTCAGTCAGTAGGGGTACTGTTTTATAGGTATAGATTAATTAATGTATTACACAATATCTTTGAACGTAGGGAAATGATGGCGTGTATCTTATGTTTATTAGTATTTAATACCTATTATTTTGTCTCTCTTTTCCTATTTTTAATTTCTTGATTTAATAATAGTTTAATTGAAACGTTTTTTGGAGACAAGTTCTCTTTTGCCATACTTTGTAGAGAAGTGTTTTTCATAAACTCCTCGTCAGTTTTGTAGGCTTGCGGACCAGCAATTGATTTCAAATACTTTAGTGAAGAACGAATCCTCAAGAAAACGGACCTTCTTAAAAGAAGTGGGTTAAAATTAGATGAACACCGAAACATAATATAATAATTTAGTGATAATTACAAACCTCACAGATTTTACTTTTCGGTCCAACCCACCAATTTGTATAGGAAGTGACCAGCTTGGCAACACTTCCTAATTCGTTAATGGAAACTCAAACATATCATAAATTTCTTCCGTATTCAGGCAGTAATAAACTGGACACTTAAATATTTTGCGTATAGAATTACAGATGATTTCCTAAATGAAATGGAATAAAAAAGTAAACTAACCTACAAATTCACCTTAAGGCGGAAGTTATTTTAATATATCTTTTTTTTTAATGCTTACCTCATTTCTTCTTTTTATATAAAAAAAGAATAAATAAAATGGTGCATCACAGACCCCCTGCCCTATTTAATTTTTCCTCACGTAATGTTTATTATCTTCTGACGTGTCATAATCATATCATTTTGATCGTCATTTTTAGTGCCAAGATAACAAATTTTTTCGGACTAAGTACTAGTATGGATTCATTTTACTCTTAGGACCGCAATGGATTCATTATATTCCTAAAAGAACGAACTTAGCCGCGAGAAAACGAGCGCCTTTCGGGAATATGTTTTAACAAAATTTGCACATTGTTTGACTCAAATGCCAGAATATAAAGTTTTCTGCTAGCGACTCGTCTGATAATATTCACGATTAGTCTCATAATGATCGTTATTTCGATCCAAATAACATAAATAACTTACCATACTGGTATACTGGTAGTTTTAGTTATATTTACTGAAATTCAAAAGCATACACACCTACCACCTATACTAAATACGAAGCCTGCAACCGCATAATGAAATATTAATGTGTGATTTTAATTGGGATGATTTAAAATCGAAGCAGTTCAGAATCATTCTATCACTCGCGATTAAACGCCAACTATGCTCGACTGCAGACCAATTAATGCCTGTTAGGGATTTTTAATTTTATACGAAACATCAAATTAAACATTTCAGAATGTATCACTTTTGGGTAAATATGATCGTATTGACATATAAAAAATGTGTCGTTGCCTGATTGAATGTTTCCTCCAATTCTGCTTAATCAAATCAAAGTTATCAAATTTATTATCAACCGGTCGTACAAGGTGTTTAAAATAACACTCCTTATCCTCTTATCTGGAGGACGATAATAGAAATATTCAAATATTTCTTTGCTTTAATTGTTTTTATCTATAAAGGTTGTGGCATTTTTCATTGTCTGATATAAACTTTCTTATTTCAAATAAGGCAAATAAAGTTTATTTTATTTACATATTTCACGTATGGTAAATTTAATTTTAATTTAAAGAGCTTTAAGCATTGATTTCAACGATATATATTAAAATAATATGGGTCTACGACTCACCGTTTCTGACTTATTGTTCACCTTATTTTTTCATAACTAAGCTTTCAAATTGTCTAATTAAAAAATAAATATTTCCGCACTAATATTTATTAAGTAAATACTTTTTTCACCCTTGACAATTATATTATAAAATGTTCATTAACTAAAATCAGTAGATTATTTACAATATAAAAAACCTAAATTAATTAAAATAAAAGTAACAAAAAAAATCAACAACTGTAAACTATTAAATAAACCTAAAACAAGTTTTGCTCATGTCCCCCGTTTTAAGCAATATATGAATGTAACTTTTCACTATTTTTTATTGCTTTTGGTATAAAACGACTCTGACTGAGTAATTGAGTTTCTTGATTTATTTTTTTCTTAAAATGTTCAATATCTTGGTATCTATTTTTATACACTTTAACTTTCAAACTTCCCATAAAAAATTATTTAAGGTGACAAGATCAGGGCTCTTTGAAAGCCAGAGATCATTTTTATTGGACCCAATCAATCCTATGATTTATCTCTTTGCCACTGTGACTTGGAGCACCATCCAGTTGAAAAATAATATTATTCACTTTTCAATCAGCAAATTACAGACAATGTTGCGCAAATTATTGGACCCAATAGAAATCTTCCCTGGCCCCCCAGGAACCCTGATTTTTCCCACTAAGATTATTTTTTATGTGAAACTTTGAAATATAAGATATTGATCAACTTAAGTAAAAAAATAAGTGAAGAAATTCAGTTACTCAATTAGAGTCGTTCTGTATCGAAAGTGATAAGAAACTAGGAAATTTACACTAAATACGCGTATTGCTCCAAATGGGAAACATATACAAAACTTGTTTTAGGTTTATTTAATATTTTACAGTTATTTTATTTTGTTACTTAATTTTAATTTCGTTTAGGTTTTTTATATTACATTATAATTAATTAACTAAAGAGTTAAGTACATTTACTTAATAGAAATTTTATTTGGTTTCCTTAAAGGCCTATTGGCCTATAGAACAAAATATCTGAATTAGAATGTATGAGTACAAAAGACAAGTTTAAAGTTTTTTGACATGCAGCTGGTAACAAACTATATAAAAATTCAAAATTTTTATCATTTATTGATTCTAGTTAAAAATACTTTTATTAAGATAATTATCAAGAAGACCAAAAGGATCAATGAAGTATTATCTTTAATTGCTACAATTTAAAAACTGTTATGACAAAATGTTATATTCCCAAGATGGGGATTTTTAAATTTAGTATAAAGTATTTAAAAAAATACGATACGCGAGGCATAGAAACGTTGTAACTTTTATTAAGTTTTAAAACTTGAGTATTGTATTGTAAGTAAAATGAACTTTTATCTATTTTTTGCTCTAACAAAATTTAAAACTGATATAAATTACTTTAATTCTGTTTTAAAAAAAGATAAAGACCAACAAAACCGAAGCGTTGCATTATAGTCCCACACTAATATATTCCCATTTTAAACAAGAAAGTTTATAAGGGCCCAGGAAAAATTCAACAGCCTGTAGAAATAAAAACAAAACAAATTGAAACTAAAAAAGAAACAAAGGCAATAATATTTTTCTTTAAATTTTTTCTCTAACTTTTATATTTGTCCAGTTAAAAGGATAGGGCATTTTATATTAGACTCCCTATACATTTTACGTGTTATGGTCGAACGTTGGTGTTAACGTTGAATATAATTGCTTATAAACAGCAGTAATTAAAATTACGCAAATCTGAATAATAAATGTTTATTTTATCTATTTACGGTAATTTTTTTGGCTTAGAACAGACTGAATGAAAGGTAAAGTTCCGTTTTTGGTCACTGTCATTAGTTTTGTTTGGACATTAAATTAAATTAAATTTTAATTGCGTTTTGTTCATCAACTTGTAAAGTTTTCGTTATGCCCTGCTTTAAAACAGAATACATTTTAACTGGTGTTTTTCAACCTGCAAACCCCCAAAAGTATATACTTTTTATTTAAGAGTTGGAACTTAATATTAGAACGGCTTATAGTGATCTTGATCTTATAGTTTTTCGATAAAAAGTCATTGTTCATAAAATTTTTAGCTTGTTCAAAAAATACACATTAAGAAAAAAGGTTTTGCTATACAGTGAGCTCAGAAACTTGCAAACATGTTAGGACAAAGTTGCAAAGAATTACTTTAAGAGTCAAAATCCGAATTTTCTGTTATAAGATAAATTATTAGGTACATTGAGAATAATAAAAGCATTAATACATATAAATTAATTATATGAAAAAGGAACTGTGACTGGCCTGCTACGACTTAAAAATCCACCATTACTTTTATAGTTCCATTTTTGAATAATGACAATGACATTTTAAATACCTGATTAAAAATCTATTTTACTTGTAGGGCCTTTAACAAGTTTCAGAGCTCCTTGTATAAAAAAAAAACAATTTTATTTTCTCAAAGTGAATTATCTTTTTTGAACAAGCAAACATTTTTATAAAAGCTGATTTGCTATAGCTATAGAAAAACTAAAAATTAATTCTATAAGTAATATATGATAACCTCATTTGAAAACACCCTGTATATTTGGCAAGTTGAAAAATTTACTCCTAACTGAATAAATATTTTATCTCAAACCGGCATAACACTGAAGGCAATTTAAGTTTATTATTAATTTAAACAATATTGCTTATTTAGTACTACAGACCATTTTAAGAAATTAATTCAATTAAAGCAAACATTCAGTTTGATAAACAATAATTAATAAAATTAGGTTACTTTGATGACTGAAACGTCGCCTGATATGTGGAACAGGTGTAGATGTACGTCATACTGACGTACAAAGTATTTATGAAAATGAAGAAAAGTAATGCATATATTTTTTCTACTCAGGAAAACAATAGGTTTTTATAGACCTGTTTTTAGAAACAATTAATACCGAAATACACATTGTTAAATAACTTACTTTTAGTTTTCTTATGTGACATAACACATAAATGTAAAGACTTTAACACTCCCCATCAACATTTTAGGTCATAGAATCAATTAACAAATTCAATATGTAAACAAATAACAATTATTGTTTAAAGCTGGATTTATACAGACAAATAACATAAAATGCAAATAAAAATAAAATAAGAACGAACTAACGATTTTGGCCTTTTATACAGCAAGTGCTGTCTGTCAGTTCTGCCAATCAAACATGCCAGTGTCGTCGGCCGCGTGCGTATAACTACTTGCGCAGTTCGATTTTCAGATAAAATAAAAATAAAAGATAGAATTTGGCCATCTTCAAGAACATCTGTTATATATTACATTATTATATATATGCAACAGTTCCGGCAATAATGCTGAAAAACAAATAAGTTCTTTGACTACCAATATTTTATTTGTATTTTTTCATTAAATAGTTTCTGTAGAAACCAGCTAATCAAAATCAAATTTGCAATATGCAATTTAGATTTTATTGGACAGCATTTTATAAATTCATCTTTGTTCATTTTGGTATATGCTATTTTTGGTAATTACTGCAAACAACACCTATAATATGTAGAAAAACAATTTCTTAGGTAAAAAAATTGAGATAAAAGATATGTCTGATCACCTTTTATGCTGCAACTGGACACCTTGTTACTCTACATGCAGGTATTCTACACTAGATAAAATATTTGATGCATCTGTCGAATAAAACAGCTTCTTATTTTGTGGTTAAAAGTAGAAAAACCTGTACATTCTAGATCCTACACCATTATTGAGTAAATACATTTTTTAATCTCTTTTAAATATTGGACAATTATTTTCTCATATCTCAAATCAAACAATGTTCTAGTCAACATAGAATGTTTAAATTCTGAGAAATCGAATTTCTATTTTTATAAAGGATATCCGAAAAATTTATTTGTATTCATATTTCTTGAATTTCGATCAATGTTACTTCCTTCAAATAGAACGTAGCTATGATGGAATCAATAGAGAACAGAAATAACTTTTTTTATAAGGTGTTCTTTAGTTCACATCTATTTTTCGTGGTTTTTATTTATAATTAAAATAATAATTAATGATATAGTAAATATAAATAATCATAATTCGAGGTATGATCACAGTAGCGTAGATTGGAATTAATGTTTTTTCCAACAATTGTGGATAAAATTATTCAAACAGAAAAAAAAAGAGCTAACTGTAATTTTTGCACTAAAGAATTTTCACTGTAGATGTATTACATTACTTTTTTTGGTGAAAATTTTACAAATGCCATACCAGAAAATATACGATATTTCATTAATCCGTTTTTTATTTTCACTTTTTCCCTATGAAACTATGAAAAAATTATATGTATTCTGATTTTTCTTATTTTAACAAAATATTAATTTTCTCCGATTTCCAATTTTAAATTATTTTACATTTGTGGAAAGTCCCATTTCAAAAATGTTAAGTTGTGTTCTATCAATATGTTTTAAAGGCTTAAATAAGCTTAACTATCCTAATGAAAATTCATTTTTAATTTGATTACTCTCTCAATATCCTATAATCTCCAAATATTACCAAGCGTATGGTTCTTTAATTAAATTGAGGCCAGAGAGAAACTCACAAATATGACTCTACTAAGTATATAATTTGTCCTTAATTCCAAAACAATTTCTGATATATTTCAATGTATATTAAAACCTAGAAAAATATACAAAATACTAGAGAATACAAATTGAACAGAATATCTAAATTATCTTATTCCAAAAATATCTGCATAGCTTATTTCAAAATGTGCTCAGATAAATACTTATTTTTTAGGTTATTTTACCATTGCTCTGTATATTCCCAGTATACGATGTATAGATACGTAATACAAATACCCCACTGAGCTTTAGACAGATTTAATGCTTACATTCAAGTTTTGTGTACACGTTATTTCGATCTAACCGATTACCATTATTATCTTGAAATGTTATCAGTGCTAACAATATCATATTATACAATTGTTCACATAAGTTTAAACGTATACTGAACAAACTGATAGATGCAGTAAAGGGTAAAATTGAAACCAATTATAAAACGCCTTTTTTTAACAATTTAATCTAACAAAAACGTTAACCATTAGTATTGATGAACATTAAGATTTAGTTCAATAACCACATTTTTTAAAACATGTAATTAATATGAATAGAAAAAAAAAGTATGTATAACGTGTATAAATAATATCCACAGATCATAGCTGAGCGCTTTCGATTAACAACTCAACATCAGTTCTACTCGTCAATAAAATAGACAGAAAAGACACATGGTCTATCAACCAAAGCAATTAAAACTTTACATACAGTAAAAAACAAATACAAACGCTGATGAACACCAAAATCACATTTAAAAAAAAGTTTTTAATAAATGTGTTCCATCAAAATATTTCTTAAGATAAAATTTAGGTTTGCACATTTCTTCCAAAAAATCCCGAGCATCTTGTAATACATTAATATTGAAAAGATAATAATAACATATACATACATCTTGCATATTTGAAATACTAGGCAGTAAAGTTCAAGTATCATGTTTCAAAACTGGGATAAGGATTTTTATGGCCAACTGTAAAATGTCGTGTTTCGGATGTCCTATACAGGGTTACAATACATAGTTACTCACAGGGTCAGGAGTGGCTTATTATAATATCTCAAGATAAGAAAAATCTTTTGACTCCTTCAAGTTGACTAGTATTAAAACAAAGCAGGACAAGGTTCAACTTTTAATTAATTTTTAAATATGCTATTTCTATATAAAATTTTGGGTTTCCATCAAGATTCTAAACATATTTCATGCAGAATGTCCTTAAATTCAATTGTTTAAGAGGTACAAGGACAATAAGAATAGGGCATTTTTGGGACCCTGTATACTGAATAATATTTCTAGCATCCAATAAAAAATTTTGTAAAAAAATTCAAATGTAAAATGTAATATTTTATTTCATTTTGAAAAATCTAATACCACAAGTATAATGTCTATTTACTGTCTGTATTTACAAACTTTCAAAATGTAATAAATATATATATATTTAGTTTTTTTTTGAAGTCGCTTTTTTTATAAAAATTTTTATTTACCATTTTTTACTTCTATTTATACGAAGTTTTATTGATAAAATCAGCTTGTACATTTTCGAGGACTAAGCCTACGTTAAAACTTTAGACGTCCCTAATAAAATAAACATAAGCTAGGTCTATCGCATAATACATTTTGCTAGAATCACGGTAACTAATATAAAAAGCGTCATCTCTACATATTTACACATTGTAAAAAAATTTAAATGATTAGTAGAATTGAACTTCCTGCCACTTAAAACCGCGAAAACCATATGAAACACGATATTTTCAGATTGCCCCAAATATTCATCTTTTCTACTCCCCCCTCTTGCCCGATATATAATTCATTTACAAGAAACGTTTTGTGCCAAGAATAAATATTTAATATTTTCAATACTCATTAAGATTTTAATAACCGAAATAACCTGACGAGAAAATAAATCCCCCTAAATCAGTAGTGTAACTCCAAACATACCCAAATTAATTACTTCTTTGGATAATACATACACAAAATTTTAAGGCAATATATTAAAATATTTCGCTATTAAACCATTTTATTTTTTTTAATATGCTCGCTACGTGACCACTCTGCACTACCCTGAAAAAGTCGTCCAAATTGGTCAAGTTTTAACTTCGATTGCAAATATGTTAACCAGATTTTGAGTAATATTTATATTTAAATTTTATCCGTTTTTTCGATTTAACCAATTATATCCCTTTTCTTGAAAAAATCTATGTACTTATGTGGTTATATTTAATATATTTGCTTGAAGCTATGTTAGCAATTCTACCAACCTCCCATTATAGACCAATCTACTCTCATTTGCATAAAGTTATGCAGACCTTTGCCTAAGGATTGGCACTGGCATTTCCACGGACGACAATACTGACTTAATAAGAGTGTCTCCGTTTTGTGGAAACAAATGTGGCGATATACGTATATAAATAGTGATTGTTTTTTTTCATTCATGCTATAAAATTCCCGTTTATTGCAGTTAAACTAAAAAAATGTTACATCAAATCTTTTTTAAACACAATGTTCGGAAAATAAAAAAATTATGGATACGTTTCAGTCCATTGTAAGAATTTAGAACTTTAGACCATTTAGAAATCTGATATGTATTATCTTGCTACAGAAAACGAAAATTAAAAATAATTACTTATATTTCTCACCTGCACATTTGCAAAGGTCCATACTAAATTAAAATGAAACTACTTATATCAAATTATTAAGGGACTGCAAAAAAGTAAAAAAAAATATTCCAAATAAACTTTGATCAGTGTTTAGGCTTTATGTGGAATTTCCTAATTAAGTTGCTTTAAGTTTTTTTTATTAGTAAAAAAAGATCCTTAGGCCATATTGTGCTATATCGTTTACAACAACTGGCTGTAATAATTATTACCAAATCAACTAACCAGATTATATTTACAATGTTTTATTTTTTTCGTAATACATTATATGTACGTATATTTAAATATTTTATAATACATTACCAGCACACACACTGTTATTGCTCGTTTTTGAACGAAATTAATCTTTTTGGAAAAAATTCCAAGTTCTGTTTTTTTATTATTAGTTTGTCAGATCCGTTTTGGAATATGCAAGCCAAGTGCCCACATTGCAAGGAGTACGTTGGTATGACAGAAGCCATACAATCCAAATATGTTGTTTTTGTGATGGTCACACTGTAGATATCACATTTATATGTAAACTTTTATTAGGTAAAACTGACAGCATTCTCTGATTAGGCGCCTTCATTTGGTAATTGACCATAATGTAATATAGTTTTAGCCTGAATATTACATGACCAATTCTGGCTTGCATAGTTCCTTAACTAGGAAGCAGAAAAATGTTAATATCATAATCTTCATTCACGAAACATCTTATTTAAAAATATTGTCAGAACTTCAATCGATCGGTAATGCTGGGTCCGGACTAAGGCGGGCATGTTAGCTAATAAAGTTCGTGAACAATGTTATCTAACAATGTTTTCAAATGCTCTTACATTTTGAGCTATATTTTTTAAGTATTTTGCAGCTATATTTTTTAAATATTTTGCAGCAAATAAAAAAATAATAAAACCGAAATAACTTAATATTCACTTGTCGTTAAGTTCAAAGCCAACATGCGGACTCTTGCTTTATAAACATAGAGGAAAAGCTAGGAAGATAAAATCGAATATTGAAAAGATAATAATAAGATTTTATTCCATTTTGAAAATTTGATTTCTGAAGTCGTCACACTAATACCCAACAAGTAAGTACCTACATTATAAAATAGACACGTACGAATTGAGTGTGTAAATTTTTAATACCTCAAATAACGTCTACTGACTGTATTTATTTGTTTGCTGTTGAATTCAAAAAGTAAAATTTTCAAGATGGAATGCTCTTCATGATCTGCAACTCAAGACTATTTTAGAAATATAATTTTAATTTTAGAAATGGATCCCGTAGTATCAGAATTCGAAGAACTCATGGTATGTGGTTATTGTAAGCAAACCTTCAACGATTCCGATCTTAGCCCAAAACTGCTCTCGTGTAAGCACTACTTCTGCCTACAGTGCACGCGCACCAGTCTGACCAAGGGTCAGGAGTTATACTGCGTCTACTGTTGGAAACGTACAGAATTGGGTGATCTGGGGCCAGAGTCGTTGCCTACTTATACGCCAGTGTTATGTCTAGCAAAGAATTTTTCCCAATTAAGTCTCGGAATTAAGCCTCCAGATAAACCGCCGATAACACCCAAAGTAAGTAATACTGTAAAAAACGTCAAGAAGGTGGCATGCGACCAGCTTGTTTACGCTACGTTCTTGTCGTTTCATTTAATTCTAAGAACACATTTCCACTAGCAAGGTTATCTATGACCTCAACAAATACGAAATTATTCAATTTCAGCAACTTAAAGCAAATATATTTTGTTCTGCTATACAAATTACTCGATTTACCACAAAAACATCTGTGTCTAATGTGAACAGTGTTCTGAAAAACGCAGTCATACCAGTAAGTGTGCAGTAAATCTGCACCGGATATATGGAAAATATGATTTAACGTTTGTGCAAAATAAATTAAAAAATTGATCTCGCATTTAAAATGGGAATGATCGTATTCCAGGTGTACAGTTTTATGTCAAATTATAGCCATTTTTATTTCAGGATAAAGAAGCAGCTATAAACAAATATCTAAAACGGTCTAGAATTATCAAAGTAACATAGTAAATCACACATGCATATTTAAATGAAGCCGGTAATATTTGCGCAAACCCGTTATCCGTTATATTTGGTCTTTAAATTAAGAATAATTGCCTATTACATTAACGATATAATTACCATCTTAAACGTCTTCTACATTAGTTAGGTTTACAGGAAAGACATTATTATACCAACGCGTTACCGACAAAATGCAAATTAATAAAACTGTAAAGCCCGCTACTCACTATGCGTTGATATGTCGATCTGATTTACAAATATATGCATAGTGTGGATGTCTTCTTTACAATTAATTGTGAGATTTGAACCAATGCTTTGACGCACTCAGGCAATGCATTTATTTTACAACAGTATTGATGCACTATGTGGATGCTATATGCACCAGTTCGTTGATGCCTATGAATTGTTGAATCAGAATAATGGATCGCAGTGACGCACAGCATCATGGATAGTGAGTAGCTGGAAGAGAAATTACAAATTCGATAGCAAAACTATTTTTTAAGTTCCTTACTGATCTCAAGCGTTCTGAAATATAAATAGGCATTTTTTTCGTCAACATTACTTTGTATATTGCTTATACATTTTTGTAACAATTTCAACTCCTATTTTTTTTTCGTTTCCAAAATATTCAATCCGTTTTTTTGCATAAAATATGATCAATTGAAGTTCGATTTATTAAAGCCAATTCTATAAACATCACCATGCTGTGACCTTAGTCGTATTTCTCGTATTCATTTGAAATACTGATCTTTGAACAAACATATAACATACATTATTTCGCAATTGTATAAATGTTTTAATCAAAATGTATTTTTTCATTGATATTCCAGAAGAACAAAAATTATTAATTTAGGTTGGCACTTTCAAAAAACTGCGATTACATTTGGTGCGAGCAAAAAAACAATGTTTGAAAATACAAAATATAAATGAACACCCCGTAGAAAAATAAATTGAATTGCTATATTTTAGGAAATTCGCATTAAAAAAGTAGTTAGTGTAAGAATAAAAAATCATTTCCTCAGAGACATCATGTACCTACTTAAATTTTGCACTAATCACCACATTTTTACGAATGCTTTACAATATTTAAATATATTACAAAAAAAAATAGCATTTATATATTCTTAATATGAATATCTGGAACATTGACAATAAATCTACTACTTAATATCGATTGATTTGAAAGTTTTATTATACTGGACGCCAGTAATTATTTTCTATTTTTGGTCACTTAAATAAAACACTTCAATTCTACATAGGAAAGGGCGCTTATATTTAATTATAAGTTGAGTACGTTATATTTATTAACTCAACAAAAATATACAAACATTACGTGCAAGAGTAGAGTAATTAAATAACGGAAGCCAATTTATTTTCTAGTATTCATTCCAATTCATTCTTTAAATTATTTTAAAAAATGTGAGTTGATTATGTTCAGTAAACAAATTCAGCAGGACGGCAAATTAAGAAAGGTATGCCTTAGTAGGTTTTTATATATTTAAACTTGGTTAATCAGTAAAATATTTCTATATTTTGTATTCATTTATTTATAAACGTAACTAATTAAATTTTCTTTATAGCATTTTTGTGTTTATAAAATATATTCCATACATTATAGATGATCTCTAAATGCAACGTTTTTGTGATTTCAAATATATGTGACAAGTTAAAAACATTAAGTTTAGCTCAATGCTTTCCCCAATTTGAGCTTCGAAAACATCAATATTATGTATTCATATTAATTATTATTAAATATTTAATTTACAAGATACAACAAATAATGTACTATTTACCTAAATAAGAAGCACCGTCGCTTCACAATGAATTTTTGTGGATGCAGGGCGAATTAAAGTAAATACACCAAATTCTTAGTTTCAATATGAGGGTTGGCAAACTGCAAAACCCATTATTATATAACTAGTTATAATTAATAGAAAACAAAATATAATTCTCATATAAAATTTCTTCCACAGGCAAGTTGAAAATGCTAAAATACTTTTGTAAGCACAACAGTCAGTAAGAAAAAAACTGATTTTTGCTAACTATTTTAACATTGAATCAAAATGACTAAATAGTACGTAAACTATGAAAAGTATTTGTAACCTAAATAGTAAGTTTTAAAAAGTGTAAGCCATATACTAAACGATCACTGTATATAAACTTTCATCCTTTTCCTTTTGGTGTTAAATATCTTCAATAACGAACTCCTGTAAAGTTTCCATACGGAATTTTCTAATTATTAACGAATTATGTTGAGAGTAACTGTCACTGCATATTTAGTTTAGAAGAAAATTATTGACTGTATAATCTATAATTAGTTCTAATATATAATGTATGCATTATTATTACAAAAATAGGATTTCTTGCCATTCCAGATGGGGTCAGAAAACTGCCACACCCATGCTATGCCTCTGGTCCTTTGGTGTCATTCCTGCTGTACGCCACTATGTCGGGCCTGCGCTACCACAGCGGAACACGCGACCCACAAGGTTAAATCTCAGGCGGAGGCTAAAGACCATTTAGTGGCGGAAATGCAAATAGACTTGGCATCGATGAACAAAGTTAGTAAATTTGAATATTTAGCATCTGCTGTACACCGTATTTCTTCGTACAAGAAAAAAGATTTTAATTATTACTTTAAAGGATTTAATGTTGGGCCTCAATTTTTACAAATAGATACTTAGTCACCCCACTATTGGGTCCAAATAGAATATTTTATCTACACCCATTTTTCCAGATGCTTACTGAGATACAAAGACTGGCAATGCAGCAGCGCGAATTCCTGCTGAAGATTCTCGAAGCGTGCGTAACGCTGAAAACGCACGTCGAAGCCGACCTCACAAATAATGCATCTCATTTCGAAATAGGTATTTACATGTTTATATATAATTATATAACAAATATATAATATTACATATATTTGTTCCCAACACTGCGTAAAATAAATATTATTTAAATCAGATCAGAGAACGAAAATTTCACCAGAACTATTTAAATTATTTTGTTATTTAACTTACTATGTAATTGATGTAAATCTGCGCTAATTCGTTTACTACTTTATAATAAAATAAAAACATTTTTCAGGGGAAACCCGTGAACTATTAGCGAAACTCCGTCTGAACCTCTCGATGGCGGGGACATTGTCTGACGTACATAACATTTACTCGACCGTCAACTTAGAAAAACATCGGCTCCAGCTGCGCTATCATGAAATGTACCTGCAATGTCAACTGGATGACCTCATACGAAACTCATCAGTTATCTTCGATTTTCAGTTGTTGAAACAGGCGCTCAACAACATACATAATGGCGAACCCGTTTTTCCAGGTAACTCCCGTCTATTGCCTCCCTCTCAACAGAACCCTATACTATTCCTGGCCAACTACTGTATGTCGCAGTTGTACTCGCGACACGTTTTATCCAAGCAACCTATGAACGGAATCCTCGATTATCAGAAACAAAACCAAAATCATCAAACTATGAACCACAACCAAAACACTATACCTCCTGTAAACTACCTCGCTCATGCTCACAATCCTCAACAATTGGTAACTACACCTAAAAACATCTATCAAGACAACAATTTGATGATGCAACCGATGTTGCCATCTCCACAAATTCGTCAACCTTCAAACACGTGTCCCCTCTACTATTTTAATCTAGAAGTAAATGGTACACAAATGGGTCGAATTGTTATAGAAGTAAGAGCGGATGTTGCTCCAAAGATGGCCAAAAATTTCGGGGTGTTAACTACTGGGGAAGCAGGGATGGGATATAAGGGCTGTCAAATATTTCAATGTTGGGAAGGAGAAAGCGTAATCACCGGAGACTTCGAACTGAATAACGGAAGGGGTGGCAGATCCATTTTCGAAGAGTCCTACTTCCTGCCAGACGACACAAAGCTTGTAGCTTCGCGTGGAACAGTAGGTATGCGTAGAACTCAAAAACGTCACGATAACCTAGGAATGGTGGGATCTCAATTTCGAATTATTCTGCAAGAAATGAGAGGCTTTACAGGAATTTTTGGTCACGTGGTTGAAGGTCTAGAGTTGGTAGAAAAAATTAGTACATATGGGGATACTGCTGGGAAACCGACGAAAAACATATTAATAACGAAGTGCGGCAAACTTCAGTAATGTGTAGGGTAAATAAATAGGGCGTTAGATATATCAGGTGTGACAATAACAACACTACATAATCAAAAGGAAATATTGCTTCAAATTTTTGTTTCCTAAAACTTAAATTAAAAAGACAGAGAAATAAAAGAATAATTTATTTTCTACAAAAAAATGAAAACTATAGTTGTGCTGCTAAGTACATAACGAACCTATTTTTTTTTCAGCAGTTCAATATTTTTTCGTTTTGGGGGGATAGCGCTAACTTAATTAGAATAATATTTGGTGTATTTAAATAAGAATAGATGTTTTTATGTGTAGCTTCAATACATCATAGCGAATGGTGTACCTCTAAGCTTAAACGAATTTCGAAATATATATCTATATTTTCGTATTAAATGATAAATATCGAAAGAGCATACGGAGCGATATTTTTATTGTTGTCGATTTTTTAGCTTTTGAAGGTTAGGTTTATAAATATAGTCTTTGTTATGTTAGTCTTTGGAGAGAACGAGATGGAGAATGTTAAAGATATCAGAGTTTAAGTGAAGAATGTACGAAACGTTTCCGAAGAAAAAATATAGAAAAAATGTATATTTTTTAAACTCTTTATTACGAGAAAATATATTCCATATAATGATTTTGTAGAAAGGTAGATTTTATTTTATAAATATGCTTCCTAATTTTATATTTATTACTATATATTATAGTGATTATTTTTTATTTACTGTACCTTATAGTTTTAAAATATAAATCAAGTGCAATAGTTTTATTTTGCACTCCAATTGTTTTTCTGTATCACAAATATATCAAGCGGTCTAAATTAACACTAAAACCTTGCTTCCTGTTTTAAACAAATCAAACTTTATGTGCTATTTATCAGAACTGCGCTAATCCTTGTTAACACAAGCATTTAGCAGAATTTATAATTAATGTGAAAAAATATGAATACCCTTATACAATGGCAGTAAAAAATAATTAAAATATTATTGAATTAACTATTTTTGACATCCTTATACATAGTCTTTACTAAGTTATAAGAAGATACCTTTTCAATTTTTTTTTAACAACAAACTAAAATATTTAATTATATATACTACATATTTAATTATTTTAAATAGCCAAACTTTATTCTAAGTTGGATACTGGTTTCTAGTGTAAAATATTTTACTAGATAACAATGCCAATGAGGGGTTTAAGTCGTTTTGAAATATTTGTGATTCATTTTACATAGTTTTAAAATACATTAGTCGTATCTTGTAAATTAATGCATTTGTTCGTTTTAAATTAAAAATTTAAATCAATAATGCATTAGTATGCAAATATTTTAACCAAAGTTTAGAAAGAATATAAACGGTAGTTCGAGAAAGGCCTAATACTAGAATATTCACAAAATCGTACTATTTGGTTTCGAAAGTATTTGTCTGATCGATAGAAATACTTATCAAAGCTACAAAGTGATTAGATATTTTCGTTTAAACATAAAATGCATTGTTATAACAAACTTGTGGCTTGCAAAAAAAATAAACAGTGGTAATTGTATTAAATACTGTCGATTGTTTCCTTGCTAACAGTCATACATTACTAACAATAAATTATCAACGAATTCTGATTTTTAAAAAAGATGAGCCATTGTATAGCTAGCTCGCATGTGTGGTCACATAACTCAAATACTTCACTTTTACGAGGGAAGTAAAAACAATAGTTATTTTTATACAGAAATAATTTCGGTAGGCGACATGGCAAATAATGAAAATTTTAATAAATAATAATTGGATATACCATAAATACAATTAGCTAATCCATTTATGAGATAAGTTTTGAATATTAAAATGTTTTTTTATTTTATAATTTATGCAAGAAAGGACTTTGACTTGATAAAGTCTTAAATCTATAGGTTTTTTAATTTGTTTTAAAAGTTCATGATGGTGAAGTAGTCTATGAAATGTATCTAGGAGGATTCTCTATTCGTTGTTTACGTTATTAACATGTATCTTTTTCGCGAAGACTCTGTAGACAACAAACATTTGTAATATATTTTTTAATTTTTTTCCAGCTAATTATTTAAAGTTTAAAGATGAAATAAGCATAAAAATAAACTTTGTTAAATATCATCTCGAAAAAACTCCCTAACCACCAGGACAACTTTATGAAAGTCAAGAACTTTTTGAGAGAGTCGACGCATATGCATTTTTAACAGTAACTACAATAAATGGTATATGGGATCACTCATATGAAATAAAGTGGCGCATAAAAAAAACTAGAACAACTTTCAGCAAAATGGCAACTCTATTTCAATCCCACGACCGTAGGCTTCAATAAAATATGAGGATTCTAGTATACAATGTGTTCTCCGTCCATCAGTACTCTGGCTGAGTCCTCGACCCTGAGAGAATACGCCAGCAAAAGAGTGGAAGTTTTCAATATGGGAATGTACAGACGCATTCTGAGAATATCTTAGATGGCCATGTAACTAATAAAACGGTTCTTGAAAGAAAGAATAAAGAGACAGAACTTCTCAACATCATTAAGAAAAGAAAACCGCAGTATTTTAGCTATATAATGAGGAATGAACATCGCTACAGATTACTTCAATTCATACTACAAGCAAAACTATTTGGGAAACAAGTATAAGGCAGAAGAAGGATTGCGTGGTCCAAAATTTAGGGTTTAGGACTATATTTAAGAACTATTTAGCGCAGCAGCAAGCAATATTGTAATTATTTATATCAACTTTAATAATAAATTGTGCATATGTTACATAACCTAAAATGCAGCACCAACTGACGGACTGCTTATTGAATTGACGCGTTGTCTACATAGTTTACAGTGTTTACACATTGCCTACATAGGCTATATATTTTACGTAGTCTACGGGTTCTTTACACCAAAACGTAGGCAATCATTGTTGACGTGTAGATGCCCAACCCTGACTTAGTG
The DNA here is from genome assembly GCA_030620095.1 of Kuschelorhynchus macadamiae. NCBI lineage: Eukaryota > Metazoa > Arthropoda > Insecta > Coleoptera > Curculionidae > Kuschelorhynchus > Kuschelorhynchus macadamiae. Next base: position 1,210,699 of record JAUTXW010000961.1, on the reverse strand, counting down.
TATCGTGATTCTAATTGATGACTGTTCCTTGGAAGCATCCACATTGGTAAAAATGTTCACGGATTTGGGAAAACGCGTTCATTTAGAGGTGCAAAAATATATCACCGTGTGGATGTGTGCGAAGCACAGAAATCCACGAAACATTTTTTCAAAAATGTCATCAAAGTTTTAATTTTTGCTAATGTGAACGTGGCTTTGGGATATAAATATTATTGCGTACTTCATTATTTTATTTCATAGGTTTCCATTTAATCAGACAATCCAGAGATGTTTCAAACTGGACTTGCCTAACAAAGTCTAATGTCAGGCTCTGGGAGATATCAGCCACAAACATAATACTGTTCCGTGGAGGGTATCAGTGCCCTTTATTTTCCATATTCGATTCGACTGGACTGCCCAATTGTGTTTTCTCATTGAGACAAAAATAGATTGCAAGCTACAAGCTATAAAAGAAATCTACATCATAATCAAAACCTTTTTTGGTTATGCTCTATATGGATTACTGAATCAGTTTTGTATTTGCCATACAAGTAGACAAAATACATATTACATTACTTGAATATACATTTTTAGGTACTGCATCTTAACAGATTTGTATGCCTTGCATTTCGCTTTAGATGGTATAGGAGTCAGATACTGGATAAGGGAACTATTTTTATTAATATGATCCAGGCATTATAAGAAAACGAACTTGTTTTTTCTTCTAATAGTTAAATATTCATTCATTCATAGCACAAATAATTTAAACAAACAAACGGTTGCATTTGATTATAATTAGGAAACAATGAATACATGACTAGATTTAATGGTATTGTCAACTTTTACACCCAATTATTTAAAAACTATTTGTAACAATTTTTCTTGGAAAGGTGGATAAGAATTTAGAAAAAAATATGGGAACGTGGATACTACTAAATGTAAAAACAAATTCACATGCAGTAGTAATTCAACAGCAGTAGGTGAACTATTAGATAAGTAAATACTAACTTGTTTAGTTTTCTTGATATCAAATAGTAATGCACGGAAACAAATCATTTATTTGACCAAAGGAAACTCTAAATCATAAGAAAAGTACAAAGGGTATGCGACTGAAAGTAATATAGAATCGATTATAGTTTTGGTATAAACAAAAACGTATTAGCATATATAAGTGTGACCGCCTAACTACCCTTTTCCGCAAACGTAAATTAAAAGGAAAGTTTATTCATTAAAATAGGCTCTTCAAACAATTCAATTGCTAGTTATTCGAATGATCCCTAATTAAATGTTTAGTATTTTTGGGCGCCATTTTAATAATGAATAAACTTTACATAATATAAAATTATGTCTAAATGTAATTTCTCGCTGTAATGTGTAATAACAAAAACAATAAAAAATAAAATACCCACGAATTTCGTTGTATTAATCACTACATTTCCATTTACCATAATGATAGTCATACTTTATCTAACATATTTGAGATATAATAATTACTGAAAAGTTTCTGTAGTAAAAAGACAATTGTATAAATGATTATTCAAAGAAACTTTAGAGTAAGGGTAGAGAGAGTTTAGGAAACAAGTCTTGCAAAATCGGTTCGTGGAAAAATAAGTTACAAGCTGGAGATGATCGTCAATAATTCTGAAATGGTGAGTCGCAGACACATATTGTTATGTATCATTGATATCGTTGTTTAATATAATATACACACATATATGCATCTAAATTATTTTTTAAAATATACGATACGCGAAACATAACAACGTTGTACATGTTTTAAGTTTGAAAACTTGTGTATTAGACCGCAAATAGAATGAACTTTTCTTGGCTCTAACAAATTATAAAAAGTTTAAAAACCACTTTAATTCTGTTAATTTGTATATAGATAAAAAACGAAACGAAAGCACCAATAAATCCGAAACCCATACTAATACATATCAAATCAGAAACAATATATAGGATGTCCTACTTAAAATAAGTTCATATAAGCTCAGAACACATGCAACACCCTGTATAATAAAAACAAAATAAATTAAAAAGCAAAATGTTTTTCTTCTTCCTTCTTTTTATCTATCTTTTATAGTTCTCTAGATAAGGGAATAGGGTGTCTTATTTTCGACTCCCTGTACAGATTCATCCATCACAGGAGTGAAGGGAGCTCTTTTCCAGCTATAATCTTTCCTGCTAAAAAACTGAAATAGCCATTAGACGTAAGTTTGTTTGCAGAATTGGAAAATGCCAATAAAAAACAATTGAACAAATGAGCTATGTCACGGGCGACTCGAGAAAATCTGTAAAGGGCCGGGGCTATGTCATAACATAGTATTTATTAAATGGAAGGTCCTACATTTTATTTAATTTTTGGAATCCTATTCTTAAAATTAAGATGGACTTTTAGGATAATGAAATCAAACTAAATGCGTTATTCTTATAGATTTCGTAACACACTGCGATCCAAATTGCAAATTATATTCTGTAAGGCTGTTTGTATTAAACTCAAATATACTTTATTGTTAAAAGAACATATAGTCCTTATCAAGAAAGTAAGCTCTATAAAAATAAAAATATTGGGCTAGTCATTGGAAAAATAAAATAGATAAACATACATTATAAACTAAGTAACTACATTTATACAAAAAGGCACAAATATACCATATTAAAATCCACCATTAAATATATAATATAATAAAAGTGACAGAAAGCTTTTAAATACAGATTTTAGCCATAGGACCTAAAATACGTGACTACTAAAAAAAATATTTGGTATGTTCACAAACTATCATCGTAAAATTCTTGTAAGTTATAATATGCTTTTGCCTCCAAGATACTTTTTAGTTTTTTCTTAAACGATTTGAGAAATATATTTCTAATATATATCTAAATATTTGTGGGATGTGAATCTACATTTTTTTACTTTCATATAAAATTGAATGTTTTACCAAGGTTGTTTCGGAGATAGGAAGTGGGAGGTTCAAATTCTCTCTAGTATCAAAGGCCTTTTCAGTTATTAAACGTCCCATGTTTTTTATATATGAGAGATAGATTCAAGTATTAAAAGACAAGTAAGTGTTAAAATTTTATCTCACAAAAAGTGGTTTGCAATGGTCTCGGGCCTCAGCTTTGTACATGTAACGAACAGCCCGTTTTTGCAAAATAAAAGTAGAATTAAAAAGTTGTTAGCTGCAGTAACCCCAAAAGGCTATACCATAAGTTAGGTATGAATTTACAAATGCAAAGTAAGCTATTCTTGCTGAAGTAATGCCAAGCTCATTTGAAACAATACGAACGGCATAACTGCCTCTTGCAACTTTTTCATTTAGATTATTAATGTTGTTAATAAATTTCAAGTTATTATCAATGTGTATTCATAAAATTTCCTGTTTGATTTGTTTTCAACCTTAGTATGATAGGTAAAAATTATCAAAGTTAAACTTAAACGTTAAAATATTAGTTTTTGATACATTAAAACTAAGGTGATTCGCATCAAACCATTTCTTAATTAAGATCAGATCTCTTGATATATTTTCTTTCAACAGGTCTTCATTTTTATTTGGCCAGACAGTGGTAGTATCGTCCGCAAACAATTTAAAAGTTCCGTTTATATTAAGGTATGTTCAGTGATTAATGTATAATAGAAATAAAATGGAACCCCAGACAGATCCTTGCGGCACCCCACAAGAAATTATAGTGGAACTTCATAATCTTTTCTGCGTAGCTAACTAATTGATTCCGATTTGTTAAATATGACTTAAACTAGTTGTAGCAGTTGCTCTGGAATCCATATGTAGAGGTAGAATATAAAATTTAATATTATTTCGTATAACTTAATATGTAGGGTGTCGCATTTAAAACTTCATTTTAAATCGTCCTTCTCTGAGCTATCATGTATAATAAAAATTATTTGAGAAATATCGAACCTACAGATACATTTAACTTTCATAAATTATACCACTCTCATAGTTTCAAATATACCTTCCGTAATAACTAATAAATAGATTCCTACATGTGGAGAACATTTCATATTTTTAAAAAATATATACTTAAATTTTCAATTAATTGCATATATTTGGGACGCCCTAAACAATATATATTTTAGATCGTTCCAACGAGCTTTTTAATTACACGATGGGCTTAAAAAAATCAGTAACACTCACGTAAACATTACAAAGAGTAATTACATCATACAGCTTGTTTTGAAATTTTAGTTTATTATTGTGATTTATTGAGGTTTGGTGAGTTTTATTATGATTTTAACAGTGCTGATTATAGAGGGATCAATGATTACTTGGTTGCTATTGAATGGGATATTTGTTTTGCTAATCTAATTGTGGATGTGACAGTGGAAAGATTTTATGGAACTCTGTATCACTGCCTTGATCAGTGTGTACCAAAACGAATTAAGAACACTAATTTTCCTAAGTGGTTAATCCGGATCTTGTGTGCAGGAAAAATATGCACACAGGAAATTTATGCAATCTAGGTGTCAATCTGACTATGATGTTTTTTCAAATTTGCGTGCTACATGTAAGAATATATCCAGGGAATATCTCAGGGCATATCTGGAGGTATCTTTTATAAACGATCCCCAAGATATTTCTGAAAACGTATTAATGATAAAAAGCAATCCAATAAATTACCTAATTTTATGTACATTGGAGTAGAAGAGGCGCAAGATGGCGAAGTAGTAATTTTTTTTGTCATGCATTTTTCTGGTGTGTACGATGATTCTAACTAGGTGGATCCGGACTACCATTTTGATCATTCTAGGGATATAGTGTCGAGTTCTCTCTCAGTTACTGATGTTTTTACGAGAATCTCGAGTAAGACTAGTTGTAGACCGAATCAGTTCCCAAATTTATTTTTAAAAAATTGTCTGTTTACTATTACAAAATCTTTGCAGCTTATCTTAAATGGGTCAATAGATATACGCGCTTTGGCAGTGAACAAAATCCAACCATTTATTCTTAAACATTAAGAAATGCATTTATATCAGTTTTTTTCGAAGCAATGGAAGAGTTCCAACTGTATATACCATAAATAGTTATGCTATACTAACATTTCTAAAAATCTTATGGTTTAATAAAATATTGACTTTTGCATGTTTCTTGAGTAAATCTTAACGGCTTAGTTTGTAATTAGAAATGGTTCTCAACTTTCTATTGATGTTATTAAAATATTATATTTGTAAGATCTAAACGCATATAGATGCAATTGAAAGAGTCCATCACAGCTTTTTAAGATTCACTGCTTTTAAATGTAAGATTAATATGAAGAATTGCCATAAGACTGATATGCTGAATGCATTAAACTTAGTTACACGTAGGAGTAGAACTATATTCGCGTTTGGTTTTTAATCTTGTGAATGGTATTACTGATTGTACTCAGTTACTTAATGTTCCTAATAGATTCCTGAGTCATATCGACTTATTCTTCACTGCTTTTCATTCTACCAACTATGGCTCCAATTTCCAAATGATAGAACTTTGCGTATTATCAACACTTTTGGTTCAAATACTGATATGTTTAACTGCAATCTCTCTGGCTTTAAAAAGAAAATTACCTCTATGATTTAAAATATATGTATTTATTTTGTTTTAGGTTTAATTGTTTTTTTTTCAGATCATTCCTACATTTTTAAGATTTCTATTGTCCACCGTCAATTTTGTTACTTTTGTGATATATTTTGTTAAAAATGGTGTTACCCGTAAATCTAATAAATAAATCTTTGACAACTCGTTCAATAAAATCCTCTTGTCCATACGGATGTTATGTGGTTAAGAAATTCTTAAAAATAATCGCTAATCGAATATACCTAGGACAGCCCATATATTACAATTTCTTTATATGTTTATCCTTTTGATAAAAACAAATTTTAATATCAATATCTCCAGACGTTTTTGTTACTTTTTTAATAGGAGCTTTTGACAGGAGAAACACTTCTAAACATAAAATCTGTGTATCACAAATTTCAGTACGCTATATCTTAAGCCATTTGCTTAATGGATTTTGACAAACTTTTCAGATTTCGAAGGCTTATTTCAACAAGAACTTCCGTAATGTTTGTATTGCTCAAAAAATGGAATTTGGATTTTAAATTTAAGTTAAAGTTTTATCTATTTATGGCTTATGTCTGAAATACGTCAAATTATTTTTAGAAGATGGTAATTGACAAATAACTCCATAATAGATGACGCACATTTTGCCGAGCAGTTCACAACGTTAATCGGTAATCTGATGAAACTTTTTTCGATCTACTGAGTTAAACTACAAATTGTCAATTTTTTGAGTAATAGAAATAGTGATGTAAAAAAAGTAAACTTTTTTTCTGTAAAAAAAACAAAACATCATTTTTTTTTCTCAAATTATGAAAAACTTTCATAATAATTGAAAAAGCGTTTGTTTTTACAAAACAATTTATGACAAGTGTCGCCATCTAGAGTCTTAAATACAATATAGAAGCTGTAGTATACGAACTCCAAGGTTCGATAACTTAGCTGCAGGGTTTTAGTACTGTTAACTTTCGGAAAATACGAAATTTTGTACTTATGTTTCCCAGCAGAAGAGGAAAGTTTCCTTTATAACCCCCAATGATAAGAATTCTAAAGTATAATGTATGAGGGGTTAGTTCTGTAAGTACTGTAAGAAGTACAGCTTCCATTGAAATCAGTGATACTGACTTGGAAATGCCAAATATAGGTACAAGTGGCTTAACAACTGCTTCTAACAAAGATACCACAGCCACAGTCGACATTGATGTACATCATCTGGATTATAATACTTTTTTGTACACGACAGTGACACGTCGGAAGGGCCAGCAGAATTTGACGTTGATACTGACTGATTATACTGATTTTGAATAGTAAGACTAGGACCTACTGTGACATGTGACATGAGATTTAGATGCTGCCCATTTATTTTTTTTTATAATGAAAATACTATTTTAGTTATGTCTTTGTTCTAATATTCATAGATACTCATCCTAACACTGGAACCTGTGGTGGAAGATAGATCAAAATACAAAAGTTCTAACCACACTACACCACAACTTGTTACGATCTGGAGGACGCGCGTTTCGCTAACCAAGTTAGCATCATCAGCAGATGATATAAACTTAACAATATAAATAATAAAAAGTTTATTAAATCATGGTTCTTGGTCGGAAATCTCTCATCTTGTAGCTTCGACGGTATAGTTTTTTTGGCTATCTTGCATATATTCGATAAAAGACTTATAGGTCTATAGCTTGTCGTAAGGTTTGGTTTTTCACCTGGTTTTTTGATTAGGATTATATTCGCTCTCTTCCACAGAATAAAGAAATGACCAAACTCTATATTGCCTCGCGGCGCGCTAAACAACCTTTAGGAATTTTGACACTATCATAGTCGTTACATGGATAAAAACTAAGGTAAGTCTACTTCATTAAGATAACAAATAATAAATAAATTCACCTAAAACTTTACAAATCTATAACTAAGACTAAATTCGCAACAATATTTAAAACCACGTTTTTTTAGGAATCTCCACAGTTGTTCTAGAACAGTAGACAATTTTTCGTTTTAATTCTCTCTTTATAATGTACAAATATGGATAATTTTTATCAGCTCACATACTGTATGCCACGTCACTTATATTTTATAAGTTATGTTCTTTTAAAATACGGCTAATCACAATTGTTCCGCTTTTCTCTTTTTTGGTCAATTTTTTTATAAGGTTATAATGAGTCCTTCTGGATATTTGTTTAAAAATGTAGTCTCATTAACGGCATCTGTCCTACATATTTTTTTCGAAAGGCCTTCATAAAAGTTTATAATTTAAGGTATCAAGGGTATTATAAGGCTAATAACGGTTGAGGTCGACACAGTGTATACGTCGACCGATAGTGTTATCCCTTATAAAACCCGTGGTGCCTTCAACGTTTTTTTTTTTGCCAAAAATTTATTTTTAATAATAATAAACCAAATTATTATTCTTAATGCCCTATGGCGTTATTTTTCTATAATAATGCCCTAGGGTGTTATTTCTTATTTAATTATTTATAATGCCATAGGGCGTTATTTTTCTATAATAATGCCCTGAGTGTTATTTCTTATTTAATTGACTTTTGACGTAATGTCATTATTTGTAAATAATAAACTAGTCTGACATTAAAATTATTTTCTGTGATCTCCGCTTAGTGTATTTGCTCTTGAACTGTCTGGAGTATGATTAGTATGTTCCACATCCACGTATTGTAGATTCGCCTCTATATCAATATTTTCACAATTCAAATTTTCAATTTATTTATTTATTTATTTATTTATTTACGGATATACCATTTTACATAAGAAATAATAAACAGTAAAGCATTGCGTTAATTAATTACTAAAACGAATTACAATAAGAAATACTACCACAAAAATTCTAATTATTAATGACATTTAAGAATATAATAATCTCTACGTCTATGATGTCAGACGTCTCACAGCACTTTTAAAGGTACTAACTGAGCCATGGATTGGCAGATTATACTTATTAAAATTACGTTGCATTCTATTAATTGGGCTATGCAAGCCATAATTTCGGGTGACGTTTTCTGGGTAAAATAAAAAATTGGAACGGGTTCGATGTAGGGCATGTAAAGATATTTTACTTAGTAAATAAGAACAGTCAACATGCCCATTAATTAATTTGAACAAAAAACACATATCGGCCTGCAACCTCCTGCCCTGAAGTGAACACATACCCAAAATACTAAGAACACGGTTGTAATTTGAATGATTATCAATTTGGGGTATTCCCAGCTTAAAACTACATATTCGTAAAAATTTTAAGGTCGTCAGCATACATAAGAAAAGAACTATGTGGTAAAAAGAATCTTAAATCGTTAACAAACAAAATAAATAATATGGGTCCACAATGGGAGCCTTGCGGGACGCCTGACGGTACTAAAATTTGATTTGATATAAAATTATTAATTCTAATACTTTGCGTCCGCCCAGTTAAAAAACTACTTAGCCATCTAAGAATGTGATCACCTAGCCCTAGTGCTTTAAGTTTAGCCAGTAATAGACCATGATTCACCCTATCGAACGCCTTCGAGAAATCGGTATAAATAACATCAACTTGATATCCCCTCTCGAAAGCGTTCAGCAAGTGGTTCACATAAGTTAATAGATTAGCTAGGGTAGACCGAGCAGGCTGAAAACCAAATTCTTCATCCATAATTACGCCTTTACAGCGCCAAAACAGCGAAGAAGACACCAATGAATCAAACAACTTTGGAATGGTTGACTGGATACAGATGCCTCTGTAATTTGTAACGTCGCTGCGATTACCAGATTTAAAAATAGGAGTAATGTATGAATGCTTCCAGAATTCAGGAAATACTCCAGAATTCAGCGAAAGATTAAAAAGAAAGTGTAGTGGTTTACTTAATGTGCAGACACATTTATTTAACAAGATAGGGGGTACCCCATCGGGACCAGAGGATGTTTTCGGATTAGATGATATTATTTATAATTAAATCTATCTTTACTTCATTTAAATTAAGTACCTGAGAAAGGGTAGGATAGTATTCAGGTATTTCATAAGAGGCATCTGTATACACCGTTGAGAAATAATCGGCAAATAAATTTGCCGTTTCTTCACCATTATTGCTTGCTCTGTTATCAAAGTGCATACAGTTTGGATATCCGTTTGATTGTTTAAAATTATTAACATGTTTCCAAAATTCATTTGGGTTATTAATTAAATTTGATTCCATTCTGTGCACGTAAGATTGATAACACTCTTGTTCTAGAGCCCCACACTCCTCTCTAAGCCGCGAAAACAACACATAGTCAGCAGGCAAATTTGAATTCTTATAGCGTTTATGCATAATTTTTTTCTCAACTATAAGTCGTCTGAGACGAGGGGAAAACCACGTTGGAAAATTGGAACTCTTAAATTTTTCAATGGGTACAAATTATGGAATACCCTGGTATATTATATTATAAAACCCATTAACTGCCTCATCGATATCATTTTTGTCAAGCAGTATTTCCCAATCGACTGAAGCAAAAAAATCATTTAAAGCTAGGAAGTTGCTATTTTTGAAGTCATAATATTCTAAATTATATTTTAATGATTCATTTGAAGTCGAGAGAGGAATGTCACAGGAATAAGCAATATGATGGATACTAGTATTTAACAATAGATCATCAGCGGATTGCACAACAATATCATTTAAATTTGTAAAGCACAGGTCAAGAAAGATATTATTATTAGGAATATTTATCATTTGAAATAAATTAAGAAAGCTAAAAGAGTCACCTACAAGATTAGCAGCCGACAGCGGAGAACACTTAACACTAACACTATGAGCTTCATTAGACCATATGGCACTAGGGAGGTTGTAGTCACCAAACAGCACAAGAGCATGACCAGGATTCGCCTCGATTATGTCACCCACAGCCCGGCAATGGTCACTGTAAACCTCATGAGGGGAATTAGGGGGGATATAAACTGCACCTAAAATTAATTTTTTGTTTCCCTGAGATAACGAACAGAACAATTGCTCAACGAATTTGACAGTGGTCTTGAGTTGTTTGGATTTAAGCTGGTTTCTAATGGCGATAAGTACTCCACCACCTCTAGATTTTAAACTTGTTTCAGAGTTCCTGTCAGTTCGATAGATGTCGAATCCAGGAATATTGACCTCATCGGCCGAGTGACCATCGGTGAGCCAAGTTTCAACTATAACTAAAACATCATAAGTACTAAGGCAAGCTTTCCTACGTAGATCCTTTAATTTAGAGGAAATGCCACCAGCGTTCTGGAGGTAACAGCTTATTAGTTGCCGTTTTTTGGAGGACGTCTGCCTTTTATTATTTTTGGAATCCCATGAAAGTATCGTACAATAAGGTCGCTTGCACCATTTTCCTTTCTTTGAGAGAGTTCCGAGTGCAGTTTTTTTATGTGGTTACGCTGAGAGATTGTCATGTCAGCACTAATACGAAGAGCAGATTCACTCACTATTAACTGTCTTCTGTTTTGTAAACATTTTTTGGCTGTATCTGATGATTCGGCCCAACCTAACAGTCTTGAAGGAAGCACATTCAATATTGATTAAGTTCAACATAGTTTTTATTTCGGAGCAATCGTGGTTGACTCTTGCTTCAGCATTACTGGATAAACTTTCAGCCATGTTATGAACGATTATATTTTTCTCTCTTATAGAACGCTCTTGCATTTCCTTAAGAACACTTTCGGTATTTTTACTCTCAGCCAGCGCAGGTATGTCGGTGGTGATGAAATTATCTTGCTGGGCTTTAATATTGTGTAGCTCAGATCGAATTTCCCTCAACTCAGTGTCCAGTGCCGAAATTCTATTTCTATCCTCGCTGAGTTTTCTCAATTCCTGAAGCATTGTTTGGATAGTGGCGCTTTGTTCCATTATTATTTTATGCAGCTGAGTTATAGCCAGACAAGCATCACTGGAATTAAAATCCGATCTATTCAGAAGTAAAGGTAAATCAGGCTCTGTCACTCCCGAATAAACACCAATTTTACTTAAGCGCCTATTTTCACTAATATTTGCTATAGATGACCTAGCTGCCAGCTCCATTGGCATTGATGTGCAGCTAGCTATGCCAATACTGTTACGATGAAATGTAGTAGCGTTGGTAGAGGTTTCAGTAGTGGGCTTATTTAGTTGTTCCTTGCATGAGACACAATGCCACGGTATCTGCTGACTTGAACACAGTACAATTTCGCTGTCTGTTAATTGGGCACATTTTGCATGGAACCAAGAATTACAGCCCCCTGCACAACCAATTTTATATGAAGTTTTACCAATAACTTTATTACAAGCTTTGCACATCAATTTACCCATTTTCCGTTGTCAAAATGCAATAGCGACGTGCAGCGCGAAAACTCCCCAAGGACGAAGAGTTGTTTACAATTCAGTGATCCGAATACCGAGGTTTTTGTACAAATTTTTAAGAACTTTGATGAGCAAAAAATATCAATGGATATACACAAATTATCGTAATTACAATAATAACTCTTAGATTGCAATTTATAGAACACCAAAATTCGACGGGCAACATTAATTCCGAACAACGGCAAGAAATCCGAGAATTTTTCGTCAATTCTAGCTAGCACTTTAAGCAGAATAACCCGGACAGAAATACGATATTAATGATTTCAAAGTTTAACACTTTTGCGAGTGTTTTAATTAAAACACTATTTTGTGAAAGCTACGGTCGCTACATTTTAAAATCTTAAATTAATGTTATATTTAAACTAATTAAACTATGATGGCATAAAACCAACATTTAAAATATGTATCTGTTTGAGGTAATATTCGGGCGATCGGGTAGGGGTGTGAAAAAAGAGTGGAAAATATGCTAATGAGGCACTTAGAGGCAACAATGGACCAGAAGGGACAAACAGTATTTTTTTATTTTAAGTCAGTCCGCATTAATTTGAAATGGACTATACTAGCTTCTCTATGTGTTTGTTTGTCTCCTTCACAATCCTGACAATTTCTTGAAACAAAGACTAAGATTTTTTTAAGCTCAATTCTGATACTCTTATAATATGGTGATTCAAATTCATTTTCTCATTAAAACACACACCCAAAATTTTATTATCCTAAGAGGTTGGTAATTTAAAATATTTTCTAAAAAAGCTCATAAAAAAAACATTTGTTAATAGTTATTTAGTTTAATGTTACTTGTCTGAGACTATACCCAAAGGGTGTCCACATTTCTTTGTAAATCTAGACTATCCTCCATTGTTCTTACATATTTATATAATTTTAAATAATCTGCATAAAAACTTGATGTAGAGAAGTGAATTAATCAGTAATATCATTGATGATATTGAATAAAAGTAGAGCACAGTGTGAGCCCCGTGGGACTCCAGAAAAAAAACTGAGAAGTACTCTGACAAAAAGCTCCTGGTTTTAACGCATTGGTAGCGTTCTGTTAAGAAACGTTGAATCCAACAGATTCCTGTTCAGAAAGCTGCTCAACCACACTAAGTTTAGCCAGCAAAAGACCAAAATCGATCGAAAAGCCTTGGAGAAGTCAGTGTAAACTGAATCTACCTGAGAGCCCCTCTCCAAGGGCCTCCAATAGATCAACCATCGTAACAGACCAAATCTAGCAGTTATTTTGGACTTAAACGAAATCATGATGAGATGCACCCACAAAAAGTTTAGATATTGCGCAATGATTGCAGACTCCTCTATATCTCTTTACGTCTTCTGGGTTTCCCGATTTAAATATGGGGGGCAATCTACACATTTATAGACCTCAGAAAAATACCGCGAATACAAATTTTGGACATTGTTACAAACTTTCCTCTTCCCCAAGTAAATCAGAAAACTCGTCGTAATATTGTCTACCGTCAGAGGCCAAATATTTTTTATTAAAGATTTACTTTCTAATAATAAAGTTTTGGGGAAATTTGTATATTTTAATCGTTTAATGGAAAAAAGAAATCAAAAACATGCAAATAAATGACAATTTTCTGAAATTAAATGCATAATTTAATAGTAGGCTATGGCTATTGTTTATGACAACAAACAAAAATAAATGTCAGATATCCCTCTATCTCATCGGTTTTTGGATCGACTTTTGGTTTATAAAGGAGTTTATAAAACGTTCTTTTGGTATTTCTATTTAACTGATATTTATCAATTTCTTCGAATAATGGCAGCGTATGAAAATTATGAAGAATCCTCGAAATTGTAATTCCAAAGGTCAGTAAGCTATTATGGCTAAGAAAATCTGTATTATTATTATAAGTTTTTGCTTGTTAGATATCCAGAAAGAAGGCAACAGTTTTTTGAGATATTTGCTCGTTTAAAAGCAAATTTAGTTGACCACGGATCACTTATTCACCCGCGTCCTAAAACATACAATAAAGAGAACAGGGAAAGAAAAGAGATAGATGTTTTGGGATAAATAGAAGCAACATCTTCGTCCTCATGTAGAAAAATTGAAAAGGAAATTGGTGTGCCAAAAACTGACGGTCAGAGGATCTTGAAGAAATATAAGTATCATTCATACAAATTTAATATAGTGCAACATTTCCATCCCGGCGATGCCGAGCACCAGGCACTGTTTTGCCAGTGGTATTTGCAACAAATCGATGCTAACGATTTATTTGGCAGACTTGTTATCTGGTCAGACGAATGCTTTTTTTCAAGTGCAGGAATTTTTAATCGTCACAATAACAGGAACTGGCATAGTGAAAATCAGCATTTAATGTTTGAAAGGACACAATAAGGACGCTTTGGAGTTGGGGTGTCATGTTTTATTTTGGGCAGACATATAGTTTATAGGATTTTTGAGAGAGGTCTTACAGCACGCGGATACCTAGAAATCCTTGAAGAAGTTATTCCAGAACTGCTCTAAAATATTCCATTAGCCCAATATAATGCTGTTTGCCTATATCAAGATGGTGCCCCAAGTCATAACTCTAGGGTCTTAAGGGAATTTCTTGATAATATAAAACACGATATGACGGCATAGCAGAACTTCGAGAGGCAATTGATTTAGCCTTTCGAAATCTGCGAATGAGACCAATGGTTCTTTTTAACGCTATTTAAAGTATTACAAAAATGTGCCAATTTTGCATTAGAGAAAATGGTCGTCAATTTAAACATCACCTTTAAAAATTTGTTTTTTCTTTTTTTTTTAATAATGATATTTTTTTGTGTTTATTATATTGCTATAAAACTGTTGTTACAAACTTACTGTTTTTAAAAAACTCTATAGGTATTTTTATATAAGAAGATATCTATATGCAATTCTTCGTTAGCAATATGTAACTTTCAACTGTTTATTATTGTTATTCAAGGCCTACTATTAAATTTTGAATTTAATTTCAGAAAATTCTATTTGCGTGTTTCTGAGGAAAAGTGCATACTATTATATATTTTTGAAAGAGTAAAAAAAGTCAAATTTTATAGTCTATAAATATACAGGGTGTTCCATTTAAAAAAAATAAAGTAGCGTCCTATAACTTTTTGATCTGACCTTGTATAAAAATTCCGGGAAAAGTTATATAAGAAATAGTTTTCACATTTTCGATAAGTTATCTGATAGTTAAGATACGAGGGGTCCCTGAAAATGCAACATTTTCAATTTAGGCCTGTATCTTAAAAACTAAAAGGGCTATGATAATTTTGTTAACGGCATCTTTAGTTTTACGAAAAAATAGCATACTGTCGCGAAAACCGCAACTTTCTATCTATAAAAATAACGAAGGTACCCCAAAAAACCCAAAATGGGACACCCTGTACTGTAGTCTATGCATCACAGTCTGGAATCCTTCCTATGCATGTCATATACATAGAATAGGACAGGTTCAAAGGAAATTCTTGAGATACATTGCCTTTAAAGTTCATATTGACCTCCTGACAATTTTAACTAAGATTATAATACCCTTTATAGAAGATTTTCATTTCAAGCTTTAAAACTGAGAGGGAACCAAAGAGACTTAAAGTTGTTATTAGTTAACTCCATTGCTGCTATCCTTTTTTAGCTTTTTTGTGCTTGCTAGAAATACTAGATCATCGAATACTTTTATCAGCCTTTTAATCGAACCAATTTTGGTTCCAATTCTTTTATTCTGAGAGTAGTGAGTTTAAGGAAACTGATCAACAAACGACTTAGACTTTTTTGATAATTTTACTCGTTTTGTGCGCTGCTGTGAAAATGAGATTAAGTACTGTAATTGTGCAATACCTGTTGATAACAATTTTTTTTCAATTGATTTCTGAGAGATATGTTGTTCACTTTTATTCATCTTTGTATTTCCGAATAGTGTTTATATCTTAAATTTTATGTTGGAGTCTTTTCTTTACTAATGTATGTAACAGCTTACCTGTAGTAATTATTACCTTTACAGAAATATTGCAACTATATTGCGTAAAGGCCCGTTAATAAATAAATAAATCATTATAGACTGAAACAATACCCCAAATAGGCAAATAAGGCAAGGAAGTTGAAGATATAGAACCAACCAACAAAATATATTTGTTAAATATTTGAATTTATGATAACCTTTTTTTTTAACTTAAGTAAAGACAGTATTACTATTTTCTTTAATAATGCTAACTAAAAGCGAAACAGTGTAATTTTAATATTCTTATTTTAATGAACGACCTTCATTGAATCACATCTAAAATTATAATTTTTAGTAAAGGGCTGAACTTCTGATCGACTTTTTGTTATTACCTTTGGCGTTTTATACTGGGTTTTCTTGTTGATATTTTTTAAAGTCAGACACCATTTAAACAGTAATTATAAAAAACAAATCTTAAGACAATAGGTTTAGGGAAATTTAATTTTTCATCGATTGTCCCAGAACTGTCATTTACACAAACTGCAGACATACAATTTATGTGGCAATATTTTAAGAAAACAGTTTTTTTTAATATTTTATGGCAATTAAAGATGGATAATGCATCGGTTCTAAAGCAGTTAGGTTCAAATTGTGGCAAATATGTAAGACAAACTTATATAACGATCCTCTCATGAAATGCTGATTTTTTAAAAGTAAACAAGTCTAAAAATACAAAAATATACCCTTATTTATTTTCCTCACCTATATAAAAAAATGAATAGAGCACAGATTAAAGAAAACATAATTTCTAAAAGTGGGGCATTCAAATTTTCTTTTCTTTATAATCGTTGTAAAATGTTTGTATTTTCGTTTAACGTTTTCTATGTTTACACTATTCCTATTTAATATAAAATAAATGTGCATTAAATTATATTTAATTCATAATTCCAGACGCCTTGGTAATTAAAATAAAAATGTTCTTCACTTACCTTATAATATACATCAGGAACATATTGTTTGTCACTAGATTCGCGAACGTACCCCAATTCTGGCACATCCTTTGTTGGCACGAGGCAGTTGTCCCTCACTAAGGCCATACACTGGTTAGATACCTGATAACCTTCCATATGAACTTGATTTGTCTTGTCACCTAAAAATAAAGAGACAGAAACTAAATTATACACGAATATTACGAAAAAAAAATTTAAAGAATTGAGATATAATGGTTCTTCGGTTAAGATCGAGTTAAATTGCAATTACTTCCCGACATTTTGCCTGTGATTGCACGCGAAATCTTCAGGGATCTTTGCATCAGGAGACCACAATACTGCATGAGCTCCAGTGGGCAGAGCAGAGTTCAAGTATTAATAGCCGACCGTTGATTCACTGTATTAATTGGTTTCAACGCATAATGTGGCACGTAATTTAAGCATTCTTGATGATTTCAATAGATATCTAATCTTCCTTTGTTAATATCCCGAGACATTTACATTAAACATGTGTCCGGTTTAGTGCTGGTGTTCAGTGGATTGAACAATTTGTTTTACTTCCCTCGTAAGAGAAAAGTATTGTTATTATAAAAAAATCGCCATCAAAGATTTTTTCGCATCTTCATGTTTAGGGGTCCCTAGATGGCGAAAACGTGTTTTCTCAATCAGTCCGTCTATCTATGTGTTCGCAGCATATTTAAAAAACGACTTCAGAAATCAACAGTGTAATTCAATGTCAGTCGTGGTATTAGCCAGGAAAGTAGTTGTTTCTGTGAATCCATTTTGTGCCTTTGCCCTAAACAAGGCTCGCTAGCCTATGGCTGACCGAAATCGCTATCGTAGTTTGACTGAAATGGATCATTGCGCCTGCGGCATTGCAGGATATGTTCCAGATCGTGAAACAAAAATATGTTAACATTATTTCTCCCAACGAAAGTCAGGAATCAACAGTGTAATTCAATGCCAGTCGTGGTAACAGCCAGCGGAAGAGTTGTTTCTTATATTAGATTATGTACTTAATAAAATGTTTAAAAAAATCGATATAACAACTAATTTATTTACATTAACATTTTGCACAAGAATTGTCAGATAAGGATAAACAGGTAAAATCTTGGTATGAATCTTATAAAGCGAGACAAAATGGCGGCATAATAGAAACATTAAAAAATGTACTAATTTAAGTGAAATCAATAAAAAAGGACTTTTTTTTAGTCATCATGAAATTATGAGCTCGGACCACCCAGAACACAATCAGTTAACAGAGGCGTGCAATGTTTTTTGAAACAGGGTAGGCGCAATAATAAATGACTATTAATTAAATTCTTTAAACATGTTTTTCGCAAAGAACCGCGACTTCTTGTTAAACAAGAAAACGATCGTTCCGCAGAGTCACTACTGACGGTAATTTTATTGTTATTAAATTTGGAAATTTGATTTAATATTTAAGGAAATACAAGACATTTTCTTGTATTTTTCGTTTCGTAGAGACTAAGTTTAGAATATTAGGACGAAAAATTTAAACAATTAAATTAATGTTTTTTTAAGTTAAATTTATGGAAAAAGAATATAATAATTCAAAATAATTAAGAGAATTCTGACAAAAGAAAAATAGATTACCCAATCATTTTCATAGGGTGGGCAATGCTTTTTTATATTGTATGCACGCCACTGTCAGTTAACCAGTTAATAAATTATCCATATCAAATAATTAACTGTTTGAAGATTTACATGAAAATTGGATTTTTTTAATCAATTAAGTTTTAAATAGCCGGTTAGCCAGTCATAATTAATAATTTAACAGACCTATAAAAAACTACTTATTCAACTGACGCCAAATTTTACACAATTGAGATAATGAATTGGTAGAATTTTAATGTTGATCCACTAACTTACATAATATGTACTTATAAAGTTATAGTTAAGTAACTATATAAATATATACACTGTTTTATCTGTATCTGATAGAATTCAGTATAAATAAAATTCCGGGTAAAGGCCAACCTACCGATTTTTTGTCTTCTCTTTTTTTTTGATAATCATTTTGCATATATTTTTAAAGCATCAATCAGGTTACAAAATCCCATTTTAATTTTACTAATTTAATCTGATTGTATTGCCCTACAGCTATCATCGCTGATCCA
This sequence comes from Kuschelorhynchus macadamiae, assembly GCA_030620095.1. Taxonomy (NCBI): domain Eukaryota; kingdom Metazoa; phylum Arthropoda; class Insecta; order Coleoptera; family Curculionidae; genus Kuschelorhynchus; species Kuschelorhynchus macadamiae. Next base: position 1,191,768 of record JAUTXW010000961.1, on the reverse strand, counting down.
CATTGTATAAACTTGGCTTGAGCTGAAGCTCTTTCACTGCTTAGATCTCATGCAGTTAAAATGAAAAAAATAAATGATTAAGCTATCTATCGAATTTTAAAGGAATGTAAAAAACACGAAAGAAATTCAAAGATTAACATCCAAATTGACACAATAACCACAGTCTAAATTGATAAAACAATGAAGATCCTATTTATTTATTGCATATTTTTACATTATTTTATCCGTCAAAATTAATTTTATTTATTGTTTGTTTTTATCCTGCTTTTATTATCTTCACTTATCTGTTTATTTGTTTGGTTCAAATCTAGTAACGGATTTTTCTCCCACTTTCGCATAATAAATTAACATCAAAATTAACATGCAATTCAGGGTTGCTTTGATTAAAATCGGTTGCTTTAAATTACTGATTTTTATTGCGATTTAAATCACTCGATGTTTTAAAAATAATTAGTGATTTAACTTCTTATAATAAAATAAATACTTATAACTAAAAAAATCGGTAAATTCGTCATTACCAAGAATTTCTCTTGCACAGAATTTAACAACGTAGAGACAGCACAGTTTAAATATGCATATTAATTATTTGGTAATAATATTATATGCATTCCATAAACTGATTTCATTTAATTTTTTTTTAGTTATTAGCAATAGGTTTATGAATGTGTTATCTGTTTGTAGTGAAGTTCTGTATGAAGAAAGTTGTGGATAAAGGCGAATTTACTAATTTTTTAATATAATGTACTTTTATATTATTATTATAATTTAGTTTTCATACCTTTATTTACATAGTCTATAAAACAGAAATTGTCATTTTATTATTTTACCCCATAAAAAGAAGGTTTTATTCCAGAAAATGGAATTTTACAAAATATTTAAAAATTTGATTGTGCCACCATTTGGTTTGCCATTTAGGATTTAAAATTGTATCATTGTTTTTGTGAACAACTTCAAGTCAATTGGATAAGTAGTTTTTTGGTACTGAATTTTGAAAAAAACATCTATTTTGTTCGCATAATGGCTTTCACACTAACATTCTACCAGTTTATACCTAAATCACACTTTTTGTGTAAAATTTGAGATCCGTTCGATAAGAAGTTTCTTAATATCCATGTGTTTACATTTTGTGAGGCTGCCACTTGGTTCCGCCATATTGATTTTTTACCAAAATGTTACCATTCCATCCCCTTATGACTCTTGATTTTTGACCAAAATTTGAAGTAACCGTTTACCTATGCCGCGCACAGATAGAACGACAGACTGACAACAGAAAAACATGTTTTTCAAGATCTAAGGACCCTAGATCTGCAAAAATTTCACTGGGCGTGAGTCAACAATAAGCTGGTAGGATTTTGGTATGAATTCAATATGGTGTGATACAGTTATGAACTCGTTAAATTTTTGTGGGAATCCAATTCAGCAAAACAAAATGCTGGTCTAAAAAATCAGTCTAGTCTTTATATGATGCCTTCCTTTCTCTGCGTCTCTACCACATACACAGTACACACCATGAGAAAAATAGTTAGCCATCAACAAAATACCAGCTTCAACCTAGATTACTTTAAACACTATGGTAAACTGTGGCTTGTTTCTATAACTTGTATGAACTGGTAAAATTATTTTGGGAAGCAAAACAGAAGTCTGGACTAAAAAATCAGTCTATTTTTATCTGTAATGATGCCTTCGATTCTCTGCGCCTCTCCCACATACACACTGCAAGAAAAATAGTTAGCCACCTGTTCATAAATCTGGACCCAAGACATGTATAGCTAATTATTATCGACCAGTAACTCTTATTAGCCATTTTTCAAAAAAAATCGGTAAATTTCCTTTACCCGGAAATTCCCTCGTTGATTTTTTTCCAAGTAGTTTTTACATTGACATTTACCGTCATATTGTTACGTCATGTTGAATTCGTACCAGTTTATCCCACTTTCACATTTAATTTTTCTGCAAAATTTAAAGACAATTGAACAAGATTTTTTAAAAAATTTTATTTTGCCGCCATTTTATTTCGGCATCTTAAATTGAAACCCATATTATCAGTCTATACCTACTCCGTTGGTCCGCAGTTACTTCCCAGATATTAACTTTCTAACTGGTCTTCATTAACGATCCTCTTGTTGTTATGTTAAAGTGGTGTATTATTTGGGGTTAGGATCCAGTAAAAAAAACAAAGCCTTTTTTTAAATTGTGGGCGTTTCGCAATTTATTGTTGCATCTTCAGGACACATTGATTTTATATCCTGCATGAAAACCATATTATCAATCCTTACCAAATCCGTTGGTCCGCAGATAATTCCTAACCCCAAATAATACACCACTCTAACAAGAAGATCGTTAACGAAAACTATTTAGAAACCCAATATCTGGGAAAAATCTGTGAACCAACAGAGTGATAATATAGGTTTCTTGCAGGATATAACATCTATATATGCGTCCTGAGAATACAACAATAAAGATACGAAACGTCGTGAATTTAAAAAAATACTTTTGTTTTTTTACTGGTTCCTAACTCATAATACACCACTCTAAAACAAAAACAAGATGATCGTTATGGAAAACCATTTAGAAACTTCTGGAAAATATCTGCGGATGAACGTAGTAGGTAAAGACTGATAATATGGGTTTCATGCAGGATATAGGATCTATGTCCTGAGGATGCAACAATTAAGTTGCGCAACGTCGACAATTTAAAAAAAGACTAGTTTTTTACTGGATCTTAACCCCAAATAATACACCAGTCTTGCGGATATCAAATTTTAACAAAAGATTACCAGGCCACCCCCATATGACCCTTAATTTTTGGACAAAAATTGAAGTCAATCGGGTAGGTAGTATTTAAGCTATGTCACGAACTGACAGACAGACCGACGGAATTGATAAAACATGTTTTTTGTCATCTAGGGACGATAAAACGTGAAGCTATGTAAAACCCGAGAGGGAGATTTTTTCACGATACGAAAATTTTATTTGGCTGGAATTTTGTTCCGCCATCTTGAATTAGCAACACAGTTTTACTAGTTGAGCCCTATACCACAATTAGTTATGGCACACAATTTGAAATCAATCCATTAAGTAGTTTTTCAGGCTGAATCTTGGATTCATACAAATATTTTACCAGTTGATTCCAACATATTATTTGATGTTTATGCAAAATTTCTACATAATAATTTTTTAACTGATTCTTGGATTGATGAAATTGAGAAAACATGTTTTTCGTCATCTAGGGACCCTGAAACGTGAAGATCTCGGAGAGTGATTATTTTCAAGATTACAATACTTCCCTTTAAGGGGGAAGTAATATACAGTGTTTGGCTGTGTTTTTGGATTTGGCAAAGGTGTTTGATACTGTACCTCTTGATGTGCTGCAAAACTACTCAACAGTTATTTGTCAGAAAGAATTCAAGTGGTTAAGTTAAATAACATTCTAAGTAACAAACAAAAAAATAAAAATTAGTGTCCCCCACGGAACAGTCCTAGGATCAATACTATTTATAACATATTTAAATTCATTGTTGAAGCTAGACGTTGATGGCATAACTATATCTTATGCAGATGACACAACCATTGTTGTCTCTGGCGACGCATGGGAGAGTGTATATAACTGCATTATTGTGAATAATTGTGTATTGAGGAAACTCCATCTACAAAGTATCTAGGTATCATTATTGACAAATTTCCTAAATGGCAACCTCAAATTTATTATGTATCACACAAAATATGGAAACTTATTCATAATTTCTACTTGTTAAAAAAACGTCTTAATAATAAAATCCTTATTACAGTCTATAAGGCATTAGTTCATTAAATTATAAGTTATGGTATCCTAGTCTGAATTGGTCTTTATAACAATAGCTTATATAAATTAAATATAATACTATATATATATATATATATAAATATATACTTAAAATTGTGTGTAAAGAAAAGCAGATTATATTCTATCCATTTACTTTTTAATAAAGATATTGGTAAACAGTCTGCACTTATATCCACGTTCACCCAAATCTACAATCTACTTTATCTTAACCACCGCTATGATACATGTGCTAGCTACAATGACAGACAAATATAACTACATCTAAGTAACAATAATCTCAATCTAAGATAGATGTAGTAATTGTAGTAAGATGGGAGGACAAGCCCAGCAACTAAGCCTAACAGGACCTTTTTGCTAACCCTGGTTCCACCCACCTCACTCCACTTCTCTACCAAGGCCTTCTAATGAAGGAGAGCATCTTGCCACAGTCGAGATGTTGTAATTCTTCCTTGGAGAGGGAAACAACGCCGAAAGTATTGCTTTTCTCTTGCCCACCTTTCACACATGCCAACAAAATGATAGGGACCTCCTCCTCTGCCCAGTAATGACAACAAGGGTTGTCTGCTAACCCCCGCTGGTACATGTGCCTGTTTAGTTTACAGGGTCCTGTCAAAATGCCAATTAGGTCCTTGACATCAACCAAGTGGCCTCAGATCCGCATTGGTTGGGTAGTATTTCTTTTGCCTGTTTACAGTAGTTTGACCTTGACCAATTCTCCTTTATCTTTTCCCAGGCCCATCTATTCAGAGCCTGCGAGCAGTATTATTGACTTATACCCAGGAAGAGTGCTTGATCCGACAATTGGAGCGTCGATCCGCTTCTGACGAACTCATCCGCTTTCTCGGTGCCTTCGACACCACTATGTCCAGGGACCCATTTTAATCTCATCACCTTTGTCATTGCTAGTTCACTTAGTGCATCTATGCATTCCTGGACTAGAACTGAGCTCATACTGAGCTTACCGATGACTTTAAGGCCTGCCTGACTGTGTGAGTGAATGCGGATTTCATTTTCCGCTCCCAGCCTGACTTCCCCCTTTGTTGCAACCTACAATAAAGCATTGACCTCAGCTTAAAAAACAGTTGTATTTTTCCCCAGCGGAAAGGCCTCTCCAACACCATTGTCCAACAGGTATATTCTGGGGCCTCCACGAGCCGTTTCTAAACCACTCATATATAAATTACTTAGGTCGTAAAGTATATAATTTACCTACCTGGTGAAATAAGGAAATGCATGCATTTAAAATACTTTAAAACTATCTGTAAAAAAACTATTTTTGAAAAAAAATTAATAATTTGAGACTCTTTAAATGATATTGCTTATATTAGGAACAGCTCTATACAAATAATGTATACAGTCATTACATTACAACCAACAGAATACAAGCCTTAACCTAAACACTATTGTAAACTGTTGCTTATTATTAATTTAAAATGATCAATAATTTGTAAAAAAACGTACCTGTTACACAAACTGTAACAAATTTGGATCCAAAGTTACCAGTTGAGGCATATTTGCATGCATTAGGGTGTAAGTTCTGAAAATATCCAGCCATTATGCATTCCTGAAAAAAAGTTTATCTCATTTTTGAAAATTATTTATGGCTATTATGGGGAAACTTTCATTACACATGTAAATTATTGATGCTACATATTATTTTGAAGAAAATGTAAATATCTTTCCCCAAACTGGTTTCAATCAAAAATTATTGGCCCAATAATCTGATTTGCAACATCCCACAAAAATAAAACTCTGTACAAGTGATTTCATAAAAATAAATTAAAAATAACTCGCGTTCCAAAGGTCAAGTTTTCAGACAAGTGATTTGAAATAAAAGAATTTTAGAAAGGGGAAAGCAACACAAAGTTGAAAAAATAGAACTGCATTTTACACTCTCAATTGACCAGTTTGTTGTAGGCAATTTGCAACGCACTTGCCTTGCATGATTTGTAAAGGAAGTAAAAGTTTACATGATGTAGATAATTCGTATTAAATCCCTGGCTTAGTGACTTAATCTAAACCGACCTTAAGTGCCAAAGGCATTTGTTAAAGTAGTTTTTTTGCACAATTTTTTCCTATAAATAATTAACATTGGGAAAAGTTTTTGATATATAATAACTTTTTATAGTAGTCTAAAAAATATGTTGTATCTACCAAATTTACTTCAGTTTTAATTTGTAGCAAAATATAAAGCAACCGAACCTGTCTTTGAAAAATTTGCTTTTTATTACTTGTGATCTAATGGAAAGGGCTACGAACACACCTTTCAAATCATGAAAAAATGTGTTCTTATTTAAATACAGTAAGTAAAAAAAAAACATCCTAGATATAGAAAACCAGTGAGAAAATCTGAAAGTTCTAGAAATCAAACAACTTTTGTAGTTAACTTATTCTGTTTTATAAAAAAATAGATATACCTGTGCAGATAAAAAATGAGACTCTACATTCCTAGTGTGTTTGACTGTGCCTTTTTTAACATCGTCGGGTAATAAATCTGTAAATATCCAGCCCACTCTCCTAAATCCTAGAGCATTTGCTATTCGGTTCACCTCAGCGTCTTTTTCGTCAGGTAACAGACGGATAGAATCACGAGAACTTTCCTGAGGTGGTTCGTAAATTGCCACTACATTTGCTCTAATCCCTGAAATCACAAATTTGTTACATTGATTCTCCGCCAATAAAGATGTAGCTGAAGGGTGAAATAAACCCTTTATAAAAAGATGTAAAAACTAAATCTTAAGTAAAGAATATCTGGGACCATTTTAGGTCTATATAATAAAAAAATATATATACCTAATGGTACATCAGCATGAACTTCATAAGTTCCATATAAAAATCCAATCCTTTGATGACCAGTAACACGCCAGTAGTTCAAAAACTTCTCGACTAAATCAGTGTTCTCAAATGCTACATTATCTACGTGTCGATATGCCTGAAATTAAAAGAAAACTCTGTGGTAGTTGTAGTAAGTATATTTATTGAACATTATTACTTAATTGAAATCAATTTTAACTAAATAAATGGAAACACAAAATATCAGTCTAATTTATTTTAGAAACTACACATGATAATTGCTTCGCCAACACTGATGATTCACACAAATCAGATTAAAGATCTTAAATACAAGTGTGACACAAAACATATATCACAAGTACCTGAACTGTTAGAATTATTGTGAATATTATGTAGGTAAAATAGAAGGGATTTTTTTGTTATAAACTAATAAAGGTATAACAATGGGAAACTATTTACATCCAACTGATTGTTTAATTGTTTATTGTTATTTTTATGTTTCCATCTCGTAAATTTAATTTTCCTAAATGTTCTGCCTGGGTTTTTATAAGTTAAATTGTGGAGGTTGTTTGAAATTTTACATTGAACAAATAGATAGAACATTTAAGACAAGAACCAGCAACTATAATGACAGGAAGCAAATAAGTAATTGAAATTATTCTAAACATTTAATTCAGACAAACTATACTTTTGATAAGCATTTTGAAATTCTACATGTAATGAAAGTATGGAAATAAACATAAAAATAATAATACCTTAATAAACAATCAGTTGGACCTAAATATTACTTCCCTGTTGTTGAACCTTTATTAGTTTATAACGAAAAATTTATTTTACCTTCAATTATTCAGGATAATTCTAAGAGTTCAGATATTTATTGTCTACAGTTTGTGTCATACTTTTAACCAATTACTGTTCAATTTTTGTTCAGAAAACGTGAAGAGGAGGGCTAGAATCACCCTTCTAGGATGGAAGAATAAACGTCTGGGGAATGTCAACAGGTGGCCCTACAGTTTATCAAAGAGTCCGAAGTTTGTCCATTCTCTCCACTTAAGAGGATATATGATGGTAACGAGTAAAAATTTACCACCAAGCTACCAAGGGAACATCCAGTTTCCCCAGCCTGGTTACCGGCGTGAATGATAGCATGAAAAGTGAAATTAATTTTACATCCTTCCCTGTGTGGGATTTTACCACTAAAAATAGCCGCACGACTTATTTAATTTTTCATCTAGTGCAGACAATGTGTAGTTTTTAAAATAAATTAAACGTAAATTTTAAACAAGTGTCTCCATTCTAAAATAGAAATCCATTGATTCCAAAATTGAAATCTACCTGACAGTTATAGTATCAGTACCAAAAAATACAATATTTATTACCTTTCCAGAAATAAAAGCATTCTTTACAGAAAAACTATTTAAAAAATATTATTTATACATTTAACAATCTAAAACTGTCAATATTAAAACAGACGCGAAAAAGGATTTTTTCACACTTTTTGACAATAGAGTAATTGTGTAAAAGTTGATTTCCAAACATGGATAAATATTCTTACCTGCATATTTAATGTTATCGCATTTGGCTGACACTTTGAGCAGATCCCCTTAGGCCATGGTGGATGGTCCTTGCAACCAGTTTTGATACTACAGGATATATCTTCAAGGGCTAAGAATTTCCCTCGGTCTACCCCTGACATCATCTTTCGCAAGTAGGAATGAAAAGACAAATGTTTTATATTCTGTTCTCTTAAATAGGCTTCATCGAATGGTTCCAGTGATGAACAATGAACACATTTTGAGTTAGCATTATGCCGACACCTACAATAATAATTAAGCATTCCAAAATGTTTTAACTTGAAAACATATAGACAGTGTCCACCATAATGTTCGTTACATATGGGGAATTATTTTTATTCTGAACACTTTAATGCGCAATTGCTTCTGCATGTCTAATATCCAATAAATTGATAGAGTTACCTAGGAAATGAGATATCGAAAAATTTAACAAGAAAAAATGTTTAGAATTCGATTTTATATGTTTGTGCAAATCTTTGGGAAGTTATTTAAAAAATATGAAAATTTAATTTTTTGAAAATAATTCCTATCTGATGAAAAATATCTTTTCTAAAAATAAGTTTATCAAAACACTAGTTATTTTTCATATTAACACATATAAAATAAGAAAGTTAATAGTTGGCGCAAAGAAACTAAGTACCCTGTATATATGCCAGTAATGAACATAAAATCTATCTTTTATAATTTTTAAGCTAAGTGGATTTTATCTGGACACCCTGAACTTGACAAATCTAAAGCTTGAAAATTTTTCAGAAGAGACTATCAATTGTATAACATTTTTAATGTACCTCCATGGGGAATACTATTTATACGTTAGAATTATTTAATAATATTAGGATAACAAAAAAGTTGACATTAAAATGTATTTATTAATAACCAAAGCTAAACAGCTCATGTTAATATTATCAATATTCTTAACTGCTAACCTAAGTACTTTAGTATTAACTATTATATAATGTGTTAACAGTTTTTTTGAAGTTAACAAAGCTTGCATTTTTAAAAATGATTGTGACTGTTAAAAAGTCCTTAATGGAATAAACAGTTCTTGGTGAAAAACGTATTTACAGTAGGAACATAAAATCCTAATCTAGTTCTATATTCATACATGTAACATATGTGTGAATATCACTGACAAATTGTAATTTTTCCAAAATATGTTCCAGGTATATTCTATTTTTAATTTTAAAAATAACAAACATGTATTTAAAAATATATTTGGTTCACACTCTTGTAAATCTATTACAGCCTAAGCTTAATGCAAGACTTTGTTTTCCTGGAGATTATCTATATCTCTCTTGGTCAACACAAATAAGAATGTGGAACAATAATTAAAATGAGGCATAATTATTGCCATATATTAATAACCCAAATAATTACATTGTTTCCCAGCCTATATAGGATTTTTTTAATATTTTTTTTGTTATATAAGTGGCATAACAAGCGAATGATTTATTTTCACCTGTAACTGCACCTAAGTATTTACATTCTTTAACTGGTTCTATAGTATTACCATCTACAGAGTATTATATTTGCCCTTAAGTATCATCCATTTAATTTTTTTCCACATTACACTAATTACTACATAACCATTTGAACCAGATCTGATAACTGGTTAACAATGGATTGTATTATCTGCAAACAGTTGTATTTCACATTTTTAATAACCATCACAAATAAGTCACTGCCAAATACTGTGCCTTGGGGGACACCATGTCTATAGGTTTTTACAGAATGTAAAGTTCCATTATATTTGGTATTTGGTATGTGTTCTGGTCTCCAAATACTAAGAAAACCATTTTTGAATATTTCCTTCAAAACCATAGTTTTTTAGCTTCTGAATCAACAACTTTTGGATAATAGTTTCATAAACCCTTTGAAAATAAAGAATAGTTTCAAGAATTTTTCATATATAACTACCATATCAATTGGCTGATACCTTTAATATTGTATCTCATTGTAAGCTAGTGTTAGTGAGTTCTAAAACATGATCATCGATCACTTCAAATGCTGTTCTCAGAATTCTATTAATGCTATCTACACTATTCTTCTTATTCTTCTGCTCTTTGGATATTTTTCTTAGGTCAGCTAATTCTAGTGTTTCAAAACTGTCAAGCATATTTAATGGAGCTTCCATGTTTTTTTCAAATTTCCTGTGTTTCTATTTCCCCTCTATTGTTTGTGATGGCACTTTCCATAAAAAATGCTTTCTTGTCTTATTATTTTTACCAATATTGATAATGTTCTTCACAATGCCTTAGAGACTCCTTTAACCTCATCAATTTTTTGATGACAGTATTCTTGCTTTTCCAGTCATTTTTTAGTTTGGTTATTATTGCTGGTTATTGTTGCTCTTCTGTATAATATGTCTCTATTGAAAATTTTCTTCTTTAACTCTGAGCTTTCGCCATTTTTTATTTCCCCATCTGTATATCACCTCTTTTTCTATTATTGGAGAAAGCTAGTTTAATTTTTCTATTATTATTTCTATTGGATAGTTTGCAATTTTATCAGTGGATCTCAACATCATAGGCCATACACAGCTCATAATGTCTAATTGAAAATGAAGTTTATTAAAGTTTTCATGTCTATATGCTTTTTCTGTATATACTAATTCAGAGGAAGGTAATTCTACAGTAATTCCAGAGTGATCAGTTATTTTAAGTGTGTGATGCATTTGATATTCAATACTCTTTTCATTAGTTATTAAAAGATTGAGCATTAATGCAGAATTATGTGTAATTTTTGTAATATTTTGGATCATCTGATGAACACCATTTATTTTTATAATAGCTAAAATAAGTCTTTTGCAACAATGATACTGAAATCTTTAAGCAAAAATAAAAAATCCTCAGATTTCACAGCATATTCACCTATTAATTCATATAATATATTCAAGAATAAGCTATTACTTGCACCGAGAGAATGTAGATATAAGAACTTTGTATTTTTGCCCATATACACATACGTTTATACCAATCAACCACATGTTTTTATCTATTACTACTTTTATTATTTGCCTAAAATGGACTTCTTCTTTCATATTTATAAAGGGTCCACCTGTATGTGTACTAGCTGAAAGTGTATATACTACTTAATATCCAACAGTGTTTATCTCACTATCTTCTAAGTCAGTTGTAATATATGTTTCAACTAAGCAAATTAATAAGGCTTCTCCTGGTTAACCATCTATTCAAGTTCTCTTTCATTTGCTGGTAAACTTTCTATATTAAAATACATTATATTTTGTTTTTAATTGTTATTTAGTTGATTTGCCAAACATGTCTGAATAACTAACTATTAATTGTAACTTCAACCCTTTGTATCCTTCACATTTTCTATCATATGCTGAGTGATGGAAATCTATGTAACTCTTGCAAATTGCTTTTTTATTATTTTGGCTGTACTCGGGACAGGCGACATCCTTGTTTTTACACTGTTGTGCCATTTATCCAAATTTTCAACATTTGGAGCATTGTATGATATTAACATAATCAAAACAGCTACATCTGCTCTATCCAATATGTAAGACATCTTTTTGTTTATTTGATTGTATAGATCAAGTTCTAATATTACTGCCTCTGATTTTCTTTGTCTTCATATTCTCTCTCATCTCATCTCTTTCATCATTCTGTAGTTACTTCATTTTGTAAAATAATAGTTTCAACTAGCATGTCATGATCTTGCACCAATTTTTTTTCAATGCTGGTTATCTTCAGCTTTAGATTTTTTATCAGATGTTTTTCTACACCATCCTTCTACTTACAGCTTACAGCAATACTCAGGATAGTTTTGCTCAAATTGATATTTGATCTATTTGTTCTTCAATTGCTTTTTTAGTGGATAACTTCTCTTGCTCTTTGTCTTTTGGCCTAATTATTTTCTAACAGGTAACAATGTCTCATGTAACCTTAAACTATTGATATTTGCCAACTTTTGCTTTACATCTTCCAGTAGTAACACAAGTGTTGGTATTTTTTTAAGAACTTCTTTACAATTATCCACAAGAATAAATCAGTAGCCTTTTGTAGTGGCATACATTTCACCTCTGAAGCTGATAAATTTGAACATCCTACATCAATTTTTTCATGACAAATTTCACATTTGTACTCTTCTGCGACTATTTCTTTTTTGCATTTCAAATATTGCTGCTTTTGTTTATTTCCAACCATTATATATAACCTTACTTTTTTGTCTGTATAATATCAAAGCAATAATTATGGTACTTATTTAAATACCAGTGTTAAATAATGTATATTATGATTGTCTACTGTCAATTTTTAATTAATTGTTCTATACTGAATGCCAAAAAAAATTGTTTCCACTATGTTACCCTAAAAAAAGGGTATCTTGCTGCTAAACAACAAGATATTGCATTTTCTTTACTAAATTAATATTTTAACAGCCCTTTTGATGATGAAAACATAAACGGTTTCAAAAAATATGTCTAACTTAATATAAAGTTTATCCAATTTCCACAATTTAATGCAAAATATGTTTAAATTCGGTTATCTATTAAATTTATACATATTTATTTACTTTTTAACAGCAGAAACAAAACTGAGAAAACCTTTTTTCTTTTTTTCTATATTGATCTTTCTAAAAATAAACACAATATTTTTTAATAAAGGATTGAAATAACTATGGCTATGGAACTAATTAAATGAATTCTTTATCTAACAATTCTATTAATAAAAGTGTAGTTTTTTTGCTAACAAAAATTGAAAAAAATTTAATTCAATTGATAGAATTCAATAGATCTGAAATTTGGTATATAGGTATACAATGAAAAAAATAACCAAATATTGTATTTATTATTTTTGAAAATTTCCAAATAAATGCATTTTTTGAAAAAAAAATCAAATTTGTCATATAAGATAAATCTACTAAAAAATCAAATTTGTCATATAAGATAAATCTACTAAATGACTACTAACTCTTTAATAGTTATTTTATTTCCTAAGAAATTCTGCAAATTGCAATTTTAATAAGGTCTATTATCTAAAAAAATTCCCATATGATGCGGCCATTTCTGATCAAACTGTATATATATACATCAAGTAAGTATCAATATCACAACTTTTCAATAATGGTTTCCATGTTCTTAATAAATGAATTAAATAAATTTAATAAATATTTTACAAAAAGAAAAATATTTTAGACATTAAGATCAAACTATTACAATTTAGTGAAGTAAACTGTAAATAATAAAGAGTTTTATGATGTAATTAAAGTTACCAAACTTTTATGAAATTTATTTTACAGTGATGCAAATATTTATTCAACTTACAATTTATCATCTCTACTTCTTTCAATTCTGCCATCTGATTTGTATAAGATTTGGTCAACATCATCTTCCTTAATATTGGATTTAGGAGTTGCTAATACCTTATTTGATGTACTGGGTGCGGTGGAACTTTTGGGTGCACTACTAGTTGATGGTCCAGCATCAGATATTGGTTCTCCACCCGGAGTATTGGTCTAATAAATGGGAACACAAATTGTACAATATAAATGTCTTGACTGGATTTTGTTATATGGAATATATGATTAAAAAAAAAACATTTTTTCTACAGTCATGACCAGTTAAAAAACAGTGTTTTATTAAATTAATGAAGAAAACAAAGACAAATAAATGCAGCACAGAGAGTGCTATCGCTCAGGACACAGAATGCACTACAAAGAATACGGAACATAAATTCTCTAGTATGTCAAAAGCATTCAACACACAAATTCTATTTAAGAATGAATTTGGAATAGACTTGCATTCACAATGGAGACTTATTGTTTGACTGTTTTATGTGACTTTCTCTGTGTTTGTTTGCTCTGTGTATATGTATTAAGTGTATTTTTGTTTTGCCTGATACACATTGGTTTTTCATGTATTTTTTATATAAAAAAGCAAAATTATTCTAGAGTTTTTTTTTAATCATATCTCCAAACATTGTCAACTTGTAAACTTGCAAAATGCTAAATAAAGGAGTAATAAATAAAGAACAGAACACATTTAACTAGGACAACTAAGAAAGTACTCCGGGGTTCAGTAAAGCATGAAAAATAAAGCAATATGACCAGTAATTTAGCTTGTTTGAGATAAATTACACTTTGCTTTCTTTACTAGAACAAACCAAATATTGCTTTACGTCAACAAATTATATGGGTATTTATACTTATACAGGGTGTTTCTTAATTAAGTGTCAATATTTAAGGATGTGATTTTTGGGTCCATTTTAAGAAGAAAACTTCATATAAACATATGTCCCAAACAGTGTAAATTTTGAGATACAGGGTCTTAAACTTTCAATAATTTCATAATTTTTCGATAATATCTCGAATACCACTCTAGATTTTGTAATGAAATTTGGTACAGAAGTACTATGCATCTAGTGGAATTGTTTTGATGTAGAACATTTTTTTTATTTCCACCAGTGGCGTCCGTACGGAATCCGACCTGCATATTTTTCCAGACATTGATAGTACGCCACTGATTTTTTTTTAAATAAAAATTATTTTTGAAATTCCCATTCATTTTTGAGCAAGTTTGATCCCTTGGTAATTTTGTGTTGGACTAACAGTTTTCGTTTTAAAAAATAAAAACCGTTTCTCTGCATGGTCCAAACAATCCTGGTATTAAACTCGAGAAATCAAATCTTGTCAAAAATAAATACTAAAAGTATTCAAAAACAAACAAATGAATCAATAAAAATGCTTTATTTTAGAAAAATCAGTGGCGTGAAAGTAATTACTATGTCCATTCTTATTAAAATCAGAAATCGCTTTATCTTAGTGAGAGATATTTGTAGATAATAGTATGTAGTCTTCAGCCACCAATCTAGGATCACCATGTCAATGTTTTTCAGAAGTCTGTTCCTTCATAAATACTTTTTATAAATTTTATTAAATATGACATTCTTCAACAATAACAAGATATTTACAAAACTATACTAATACAATTAGGTACATAATTAATAATTTCAACAAAAATAATTAGGTTTTAACAAATTGACAGCACACTTTGTGAAACAAAATAGAAGAAAAAAATTAGATAAATTGTTGTAAATGCCCAACACCTTGGAGAATACACGCTTCAGCCCTTTTCCTCATGTTGTCGCGAACTCTTTGAAGGATACCCTCGGTGTTTCTGATAATATAGCAAGAATCTCTTATACGATCCTTCAGCTCCTCTACAGTGTTTACTGGGGTGCGGTAAACTAAAGATACCCCATTTAGAGTTACCAGTATAGCCAAACAATTTAGTCAGTTTTTCTTTAATGTTGTTTCTCATCATCTTCTAATAATTTAAATACCAAAAACTTGGATTTACTATTAAGAAAGTACCAAAACCACAATTTATTTTGGGGCCTGTAGAGCAAAACAAAATAATTCAGGTAAGTTATACTCCAAAAAGCTCATATAGAGTAGATGAGATGCCACCAAGTACTTTAAAAAAAATAATGTCTATATAAACCTTGATAAATAATATGTTTATTTAAAGGTTCAAAATTTTTCCAGCATCTTAAAGAGCTCAGAAGTAATTACACAAATCTGGAGATACTTATGATCAATTGAATTACTATTTTTTGATGTTTCACCTCACCAACTACCATCAAAACCTCAAGAAAAACTCTTTCTAAAATGGTTACATTTTGATTTCTTTTTAAAAACACTAACAGATTATGTACTAAATAGTCTGACTTCTCAAAGGACAAATCAACACAAATGTTATACAAAAAGTTATATTAGATATAACAGCAGGTTCTGATAAATGTCAAAATTAGGTTATTATGAGGCAGATCAATATGATTTATTTGTTGGTTTTGTACATTCGAACAGCCAAATTTAAGGCTTAGCTCAGATGAATATTATTCAGAATGGGGAGAGGAAAACATTATCTATGATTCCTCAAGGCTGAATTTTAGAACCTACCCTGTTTTCAGTGTAGGGTAATTGGTGTGTGCCAAGGAATACAAAAAGTCTTAAAACAGTTATGTTTGCAGACAAGTTTGAATAAAAAAAATAAAAATTACCTAACTTTTGTTAATAATCAGAGAGTAAAATTGTGTGATAATAAAATGAGAATTAATTTTAAAAAATGTATTTTATACAAACCCCATTAAGTGAATCATTTGTGTTGCTAAAAAACTGCATCAAATTTGTAGGTGAAGTTAAATTGCTAGAAAATCTTTTAGACAGTAAAATTAACTGAAAGGCCCATAATGAAAATTAAATGAAAATCTTACAAAACTGTGTTACCATTTAAGAACTTTATTATTAAATCAGTTAACTCTTTCTGTTTACAAAACTGTTTATTTGTTTCAGTCTAGGATGCATTATAGCATCTTTTTCTGGGGAATATTGACTGCCTGACAGATTATCTTTAAAACTCAAAAAGTTTGCTGTGAGAACCTTAGCTAAATTAGAAAGGCAGATATCCACAAGGCCATATTTCAAAAATATTTTAACCATACCTATTTGTTTTGGAATGTCGGGTATATGTACAAGATTGTTATGTTAGTTAATATTACTTTTCAAGATATCAAAATGATTCAAAAACAAATTGTGTAACTAGTTAATTACCAAGTTTATTGCAACCTTAGAAAAGTATTAAAACAGTGCAACTTATAACTTGTACAGACAGCCTGAAAAATTTGCATTCTCTAGATAGATCTGTTTTTCCTTACTCTAAATATAATGTGTTTGGTATCTTTATCTTTAAAAATAAACAAAAATAAATGGAGATGAACTTCATCATATGACACAAATGTAGTGAAATGAGAAAGTGAATATTTGTCACACATATTGTTCATATAGGGCAGCTTTTCCACATTTTCTGGTTAAATTTTAAAGATAATGGAATCAAACTTGCTACACGAGTCAGGCAGAGACTGACCTACTGAAATTAAATTTACAGGTTGATAAAAATAAAGTTAGATACCTATATATTTTTAGATCATCTGGATATCTTGAAAAATAAGAAAGTTATAGCAAATTCAAATGTAGACAAGTTAAAACAACCCCCTATAAATATAAATAAGAATCAATTCACATGTATCATTAGCAAACACCAGAATTACATTCATTATTACCTATCAAAAATGCCATACAACTTTACTTTTAAATACACAGGAACAAGATTATAAACTGCCTGAAACAGATAATGAATGAAATATGACTTTATTTAAAGAAAATAATAAAAGCATTTTTCTCACAGAGACTCATTGTAATATACCCCCTTGTGGTTAATACAATATTTGGTAAGTATTGGTTTGATCAATAGAGAGCAATAAATGTATGTTTATTTAGATAAAGTTGGAAATATGGCGTATTTGTAGTTGTCTAATATATAATAAACAATAAAATAATACAATAATAGAATAAAGTAACCAAATGCACAATCAAAACATGAAAACCAGTGTCAAAGCACATACAGGACCTGCTAAAAATAAATAAACCTCTACAGAACCCAATAAACATGCCCTTAGAAACTTCTAACTACCTATTGACTAACAGAGCAAATAAAAGCATAAAAAATATTATACTACAGGTAGAAATTAGACTTTTTTTGAATTATACTATTAATAAGATATTTCTGCAGTGAAATATCAATTATTAATACTACAAATATAATAAATTAGGAGATGATTTTCAGATGAGAATTCTCATTCATGTTAAAAGAATGTAGCATAAAAAATGTAAAGTTTAGTCTGAATAAAAACTTATTAAATTATGTAGATAAAAAAACTTTAAAAACTTACACTAAACAATGCAGAACCATTTAGCGGAGATAAGTATATCATATCTCCATGTCTAAGACCCAAAGTCCTAAGAGTTTTAGTTTTACTGCTTGCAATTTCATCCTTTTTATTTATTTGTTTATATAATGCAAAGGCAAAACTATTTAAATCAAATGCATCATGTATGGTCTCGAAGAGTTGGCAAGTGGTTGACGAAGGGCTAAGTTCTATCCTTTTCGTCCCCTCTGGACTCTGTATCCTCAACAGCTGAAAATTTTCAAAAATAAAACATTTGTCATCATTGATATTTTTGAAATTTTAAGGTTATGATCGTGACAAGTAACTTTAGAGTCAACAGCTACCCAGAAACATTGAAGACAAAATATGTATTAAATTTCATTGCACAAAATAACTTACAAGTTGTTTATCTTTGGACATTTTAGAAATTTCTTATTAATTTTTACTGTCCCCTCAAAAACTTTTCTTTGATATATCTGTCAAACAGTTGTCAAACTCAAGATCTCAACTCGAATCGAAATGTCAATGACTGAAGGCTACCGTAGGGTTGTGGTTAGTAAACTAGAGTAAAAGTCAATGACGTCTGACATCTGGTGTGGAGATATCATCACGGACTATCACTATATACTAATAACATAGCCAATATTTGTAAATATTTATATATTTTTCTAGATTTTTTAAATTTTTTCTAGATAAAGTAAAAGCCTCTACAAATATACAAATTTTTTAGATGATATTGGTTCAAAAGATACAGAATATTTTCATTTAAAACTTCTAGCTAATAAATGGAATTTTATGATATAAAAAGGTTTTTTTTAATTGTATTTATTGTATGACATTTTTTTTTAATTTGATACATTGATCTCTTCATCGATGCTCCTCATATTCAGAAATTATACATGAAATATTCAAGAAAAAACCGAACAGCAACAGCTACTCATGCTTTTGCCTTGATTGACTATTATTTTATCCTGTTTGTGTATTTCGAGACCAGTTCCAATTGATATTCGAACTTCGGAGGACAGGACATTGAAAGGACATACGCAAAAGTTTATAAATTACCAAAATCAGGCAGGGGTAAGTCAATTAAAATACCTTTGACGTTTTTACTAATTTTTAATACTTTCGCAGTCCACCAACCTTTTGCTCGGTTTTTTTTTATGGCATAGCCACAAAACGGGGAGATAATACCAAAATCTTGCTATGCTTTTTAAAAAAATCACGTTCAAACTAGAGGAGAGCAAAATTTCACTCTCTGTGAATTAATTACACATATCTCGAAAAGCAAGAGAGCAATACGTGATTCGCTCAGCGCAACATACGTGACGTGATCACTGAAATGCCATCACCGTCCAGGCAGCCCAGCTCCTTCGCCTTATTTAAGAATCGCAGTTTTGGTTCACGAATAACGGTCACGGAAGAGGGGAAGGGAATAAATCACATAAGAGCAAGAACAGCCGCCACCACTAATATCGCATTTATTCACAACTGATTTTGATTCCATGGTTTGGAGTACCTGATAGTGGTACTAGGAAATATCGTAAAGATATTTTTCAATTTTGGGGTATTTCAATTTCTTAACGCTAAAATTAAAGTAAAACTGTAAACACGTCATGGCTTAAAATCATTGATACTAAAAACTCACGGAAACGAATCACAGTTTGATTTAAAAATCACGGAATCTCTCACCTCTAGTTAGATAGAAGAGGGTATACTATACGTACGTGCGGTTGCCTAATAAACGATTTGTCCCGCTATTAAAGGGTAGGTTCCAGTTAGTCCAGTTGCTGTATTGGTTGTGGTGGATTCACAGGTTATTAATTTTTTTCTTAATTCGCTGTGAGTTATACACAATTTCTCGTGCAACAATGGAATTTATAAGTGTGAATAAGTTTAGAATTCCCGTTTGTAAAAAAAATGAAACTGTATGAAAAAACTGCCAAGAAGAACATAGGTATAAATTGAATTCTGTTGTTGGGTAGTGCGTATTTTCCCCTAAACTACATCGGCCCAAACAGTTAGTGGACCGAAACTTCACTGGCCCTAACAGTCGAAATCCCGACAGATTGGAATGTGTGGAATGCGGCGCTAGCCCGACACTTTAAATAGCGAATTGGCGAGCTACGCTACTGGCTAAAAATTCTTTAAATGGGCCTCCTGTGTTGTCAAGTTTTATTGATAAAAATAAATATATTGTTTGTTTATTCATTTTTAATCAAAACTACACCATGAAAAAATGATAGCGTATTTCCCTGTATTCTAACTTTGAATTGAAAATATTTTTATTGTTTTTTTTGTTTATTATAAAGCATTTGTTTATCACAAGATAATTTCTATTTAATGGAATAATGAAGATTGAATATTGAAAAAAAAAAATGTTGGAAAGCCCAGGAAGAGGTTATTGCTTGTTTGCATCGAGATGATTTTAAACCTTCTACTTTTAAACTGGGTATGTTTATTTTAGAATAGTGTGAATATGGTATAAAGTTGCAACCATTTCAATTTTTACACTCAGATAGTCTTATTTGTTGATGTTGTTCCCTACCTAAAGATAAAACAAAAGACCATATAAAAATCCACAAAAGCCTTTAAGCTTGAATATATATCTTTCAACTAATTTGTTTTGTGAGCTTTTTGAGACACATAATTTCTACTTTTTTTTAAGTTTTTTTGGTGTTTCATTTTTTATCCTGATCCTAAGCAAATACCTATCTAAAAATCAGTTTTTATCAGTCACATATTGATTAGGGTTTTATAAGATTGTTAATGATTTTCCCTAAGCTTGTTATTCATGCAGGTACTTTATTAATTATAATTTGTTTTAGGACCAATGCAAGTCTTGATGTTTGATATAGGTATCGTAGACAAGGCTTAGGAAGTTAGTTCTGCTCATATGTATGTGCATTGCAGATATTAGTGACGTGTATATAATAGTCATACTTTGTAGTACTCTTTGTTGCCCTGTTTGCATAGGAAGAAAGAAAAGACTTTAGTTACGGGTATTGATCTGCACATTTAGTGTGCACTATACATTAAAAAACCGATATATTGAAGAAAATCCGAAGAGGAACATTAAAGAAAATAGATGTATACACAAAAAAAGAATCTAGATGGCTTACCAATATGAAATATGTATGTTACAATATACTTTCTGATGTCCTAATTTGATAGCCCATTTAAATTGCTGAATCTAACTTTCTAGTAATCTCGTTCTTGAAATTGCATTTAAATGGGCGAAAAACTGAGAATTCAGGACTTATCGGGAACACAGTAAAAGCTTGCATATTATTTCTGCACGTTTCACAACCAACTAACAATTTACAGGCATTTTTCGTCATGTTAGTAAAACTTATTTTATTGTATCTTAACACTGATACGGTAGCAGTAGAATTAATACGTAGCTATTTGCTATTTTTATAAACTAGGTAATTTTTTGAGAACGATTTAAAACTTATTATTCAGGAATATTAATAACATGTTATCAAACATAAATAAAAAAACACAATTGACAATATTACTAATATTGTCGGAAATATGTACTTCTTTAGAACAATAATGCACTTTGGCAACAGTGACAGAAGTTTCTTACATCATTGGCGTGCATGTTTATGTATTTCAACGTTTAAGGCCAACGACGAATTCCATGCATTCCAATGTGTCGGGATTTCGACTGTTAGCGCCAGTGACGGTTATGTGTAATGTAGGTTCGAGCAAGTGAAGTTTAGGGCCAAATACATCGAACCGTATTCCACCAAACTGTTTTTAAACCGCATGGTTGATTTTGAATGACATCATGACACCACCGCTCCTATCCACCACACCAAGATGGTGAATATAAAAACACACCCTTATGTTTATATCATATACGTAGCAATTCAAGCGGGGCTTAATATGTGTATGGTTTATACACGGCAGATACAACAAACGGCTGAAACGGCAAAATAACGGCGGCCGGTTTAAAATATTTCATTCCGTTCAAAGACCAATTTTCATAGGCGGAGCACCGTGCGATTATAAAATTTTCTTGTGAAATACGGAAAAATCCAAGGCTGGATTCATATGTTCGGTCAAAACATGTAAAGTTATTCTTCCAATAAAAGTTTCCCATAGCTGCATTAAGGGAAAGTTTTTTTTATAAATAATTTAATATTATATTAAAACTAGGTGCGCAAAGAAACCCAAGTAGGAGTTATTAAAAAGTTAAATACAGAAGTTATTTGATATATTATAATACGCCTTTATTCTATTATGTACTTGTATATACAAGATAGCGTGTTTCTTCGGGGCAGCTATCAACTACAATGCAACAATTTAGTACCATCGTGTTGATCTGATCTGTTCGATGGTACACAATAGTATCTCTGGTACCAGCTAGTAAACCCCTCAGGTTTGGGCTAAATTGATGTATTTTGACGAGTCCAATACAGCTGATCCAATCAGCTCGACAGTACCAAATGGTACTATCTAGCGCAGTATCAGCTAGTATAACTTTCGAATTTGGGCTTATTTGGTTTGTTTTCACGGGTTCATTACTTTATCAGTACTATCTTAATAATATTTTAAGCCTAAAACATATATTATATATTATAAAATAAAAAACTGGGAAACACGCTTTTGTCGTATATATATATAGTATGTACTATGTAAAATGTAATATACTAAAAATATTTTGTTACGGTATATACATTCTACCCTATGCACATAGTAATTTATTAACATTTACAGTCTTTTTAAACATTTTTAGTGGGCGCCATTTTGTTCCACTATATTGGATTTGAAGTGAATAGTTTCTACCTAAATCACACCTTGGTTTTTGAGCATTTTATAAAAACTTCAGTTTTAGCACTGATCAGTCATGTTGAATTCGTATTACTTTAATCCTATATCACATTTAATTTTTGGGCAAAAAATCAATTGAATAAGAAGATATTTTTTAGGTGGATTTTTTAAACATATTACTTGGTTGCCATTTTGTTCTGCTATCTTGAAGTCGTATCACAATCTTTATATCATACTTAATGTCTGCACAAAATTTGTTATCAACCTAATAAGTACTTTTTTCAGGCTAACTTTTTGATTATTTTATGAGGCCGTCATTTTGTTTGGCCCTCTTGGATTCGTACCAAAATGTTACCCAGTTCATTTTTGTACAAAATTTGAGATAAATTGGTTAATTAGATTTTTAAAAATATTTTTTTTAACATTTCACTAAGCCGCCATTTTGTTCC
This sequence comes from Kuschelorhynchus macadamiae, assembly GCA_030620095.1. Classification (NCBI taxonomy): domain Eukaryota; kingdom Metazoa; phylum Arthropoda; class Insecta; order Coleoptera; family Curculionidae; genus Kuschelorhynchus; species Kuschelorhynchus macadamiae. Next base: position 1,168,601 of record JAUTXW010000961.1, on the reverse strand, counting down.
ACCATACTGGAATTTTATCAAAATGTTACCAGATTATCCCCATATGACTCTTAATTAAAATTTGAGGTCAACCGGGTAAGTAGTTTGAAGGCTATACTGTGAACTGACAGACAAACAAACGGAATTACAAAATATATTTTTATGGCTAAAACGTGAAAATACGTAAAACCTGGGATTACTCTCCCACTTTTCAGGATTGCAAATAGTTTATTTGACCACCATTTTGTTCCGCAATTTTGAATTGGTACCATATTTTTACCAGTTTATCTATCGCTATACCACAATTAATTTTTGGAAAAAAATTTAAATCAATGTATTAAGTAGTTTCTTCATGCTGATTTCTTATAAATATTTTAATAAGTCGTCATCTTGGATTCGTACCAAAATTTTACTAGTTTATTTCTACGTAATACTTGATTCTCGCGAAAAATTTAAGGTAAATTAGATATTTCGCCATACGGTGTTTTTACCAAAATGTTATCAAGTTCAAGTCAAGTCAATCCTGTAAGTATTTTTTTAGCTATGCGGCAAAATGACAGACAGACAGACGGAATCGAGAAAATATATATTTTGGCATCTAGGGATGCTAAAACGTGAAGATATGTAAAACCTGGGTGGGCAATTTTTTTCACGACTGCAAATATTTAACAGCCATTTTGTTCGGCCGTCTTGAATTCGCACCACAATTTCACCAGTTCCTCTCTTGCTATTAAAGAATTAATTATTGCACAAAATTTGGAGTCGAATAAATCTCTTTTGCACGCTGATGTTTTGAATATTTTACTGATTCGCGGTTTTTTTTCGTCGTCTTTGATTCGTACCAAAAATTTTTATCAGCTGATTTCTACGTAATACTTGATTTTTGTACAAAGTATGAGGTAAACTGGAAAAGTAGTTTTTTAGTAATAATTTTTAATTCCGCTAGGCCGCCATTTTGTTTCGCTATATTGAATGTTTACCAAATGACTCTTAATTTTTTGCCAAAATTTAAAGTCAATCGGATAAATAGTTTGCCACCATCAGACAGACCGACACACCGACAGGTCGAAGGAATTGAGAAACAAGGAATCCTTGTCTAAGATATTAATGGTATTAATACATTCAAATATTAACAGTCGGTCCCAGAGTTCTAAACCGTAATGGCGGCATCAAGGTCAAATTTAGGTAGTTGGCTGCCAAGATCGATTAAACTAGTTTAACGGATCTTGGTTGGCGACAACAAATAATTTTCTCCAGAGATATATTGCCGTTTGTTTTATCTGCCGTGGTTTATATTTCACAGTCACGGATTGGTTTGATATTTACTCGCTTTTCCATGACATTGACGATGACGAGCCGGTGGATTTAATTTTTAAACAACCGGACCGGGAGATCGAATCGGAAACCATTGTTCGATATAAATTAATTATTAGGTACTGAATACATTTCTCATAAATTAAATATCTCTATTTAATTTGTGGCATCTAGGTCATATAGATATAGATATAAATATATTTTGCATACTCTAACGGTTGTTTGATATAACTAGACTACTGCGGATGCATATTTTAGTTGCGTCCAATTCATTTTTGTAAAAATCGAAAATCTATAAATAACTGTAAACAGGTAGATATGAGGCCGTTCTGAATGTGATTGTTTAAAAATAGAAAGTGTAGGAATAACGTTATTCTCTGTAATGCACATTTACGTTAATTAAAATCCTTCCAGTCTAAACTGCTGTTTGAAAATTTATTATTATGGCGGGAATCCAACTCGGCTAAAATTCCATAATCACTCCTAGAAACGCGCGGTGTTCAGATGACAGTGCAAAATCAATAATTATACTTATTATTGAAGGTACTAGTCATAGAAGTTTTCTAGAAACTACAAAGAATATATAAAGTAAAAGTTTTTTTTTATAAATAATTTTTGAGCAGTCCCTATCGGAGCATGTCAAAAACAGCTGATTGATATTGATCAATTTTATAACTGGAACTCAGAAATTTTTGACTTTTTAGGAAGTTCAATTTCAAGCTAAAAAGGGAGTTAGTTAGGAGTACAAGTAATTAGATATTGTATTTATTTATCTTGACTGGAAATGGAGTCGCACAAAGTAGAGGTTTATATTTATGATTTGTCATTGGGAATGGCATCGCGTCTTTCTCCTATGCTCATAGGTAAGCATTCTTTTCATTTGTACCTACTTAATAGAACACTATTTCATTTTTTGTTTTTGAGTTACATTTCAATTTAAATATTTTTTTCTTTTAGGAAAAAGAATCGAAGGAATTTGGCACACATCTATAGTTGTGTACAATAGAGAATACTTTTTTGGATCTCATGGGGTTGAGAGTTGTAACCCTGTAAGTACACCAGTTTTATAGAAAATATTTAAAAATATATAGGCAATTTTATAGCACTAATAAGAGAGAAAAAAGAGAAACATTTTTCACAACATGAACATTCTGACATACCTTAAAGAATTGGCAAAAACCAACTTGTTTTTTTTTCTTTTATTTATAAACATAGGTCTCAAGACAATGTAGGTAGTTTATTTTCAAATAACATGGTCTGAAATAGTTTTATTTATAGCTTAGATTTTAGAGTAGGGTTACATATGCAAGATGGCTCTGCTATCATGACACATTTTAGTTTAGTCCTGAGATGTTAAGATTTATACTTCAAAAATAAAATTCTAAAATTGGATACCGTTATAAATAGAGTTAATGTAATGTGAAGACGAAGTGTCAAGTGTTAATTTTCTGTAGTTCAATTGTAAAATTTGGGTATGTCAGATTTTTAGTTTTAATTATCAGCAGTTTGATATAAGTTTCACAATAAATCTAAAATTTATATTATACCTAAGCTACTTAAAGTTCATGTTCTAAATTTAGACTGACCACATTTAAATAGTTCCTCCATTTTCCCTAGTAGATTGCTATCTAATTTAAAATAAATTTTAGGGTGCCACTGCTTTAGGGGTGCCTAAGGAAATCAAGTACTTAGGAGACACTCAAGTACCATATTCAGTTTTTATTGACTATCTCAGTGGATTAACCCATACAACTTTCACGTAAGTTAAATTTATAAAATCTTAGGTGTTTATAATCCATTTCATTTTCTTTTCAGTAGGTAGAAAATAATTTAGGTAATTTTTAGGTGATGGGTGAACCTAGTTTTTTCTTCCAGTTCAGTAAGAATTATATTTTAAACCTGCATTAATGATAATTTGTATCAATAGTAAAAGTTATCTCAAAATAATACTATTTATTATATATAAGTGTTTATAAATATAAATTATCATATATGAGTACAAGCATCACCAGTATTACTTACTATACTTAAAATATACAATAAAAGATGCATTACACTTAAATTATTTTAAAAAAATGAGGAAACTTTGCTAATAATAAAATCTGCTGTTTTATAGACTTTTGAAATGTAATTTTAGTACAAAAACTTCATGGATTAAAATAAGTTCATGTGGGTGCAGACGAATATTTCATAGTTTAGGTGATATTTTATTTATTTTTAAATATATTCAGTATGCATAAACTTATTTACTTTGTATTAGAACAATTGAGAGGATAGTGTTTAAAAGCAGTATCACAGAAAACTTAATAATTTTTAGAATTTATATTTTTACACAATTACCTTTAAAATTTATAAAGTAGTTAGTAGGCTGGTATATATATTGTTTATTATATGTATTTAATTTTGGCCCAATTCAATTTTATTTACTAAAATATCTCAAAATAATATAAGTTTTGCTGTAAATGTCTAACTACAAAAAAGAGGAAAACCCTAACATTAAATAAAGACTGAAAAGACGATTAGTAAGGGTAAAGTAGACTAAACATAAAAATATTAAATAAATTTAGGTATATAAAATATAAAGGAACTAATAGATGGACAGACAAATATAGTGTTTATTGACTATACTTATTCACAAAAAAACAATCCTAGCATCTCATAAAAAAATAGTTAAAAATAGTACCAACATAAAATAAAAACAACAAAAAATAATAAAAAAACACACTTAAAGTATATAATTAAAATAATTAGTTAAAAGAGACAATTATAAAAAAACACTGAAAACTGAAACACCACACAAAAATGTATATACATATAAATAGCCGAGACATACTCCCCCAATTATAATAAATATTCAAATTTGTCTCTATATAAATAAAATTGCAGATTAGATTAAGAAATATATAATCAACACTAATATGTAAAGTATATGCAGATGAAAAATCATCATAAAAGAGTTACAAAAAAGTAAAAAAACAGATTTTCTAAATAGTGTCAAAAAATATTTGTTGCTTAAAATTAGACCATGAATTTCGTTAATGCAGTTTGAAGTTACAGCAATAGGGACTTTGAACATATTTTTAACTGACTCCTTGTGCAAAGGAGAGTAAACATAAAGATAGAGTCTCATGATCTCTGCTTGCCAAGCCCACCTACAACTTGCCTAAAAAATTGTTTCATTATGAGAGCAGGAAGATGTTTGACCACCTTCCTGCCATTGTAAGGGGTTGTGCTACTTTGAAATCCTTCAAGAATTCAATTAAAGAACTGTTAACTGAGAAAGCTTATTATGAGTTGGAGGAATTTTACCGTGATACCTTTTAATATTGTACAATTTTTTTTTATTTTATTTTAATTTTAATGTTGTTCATTATTCTTTTTATTGATGCTTTATTTTATTTCAAATTTTTTAACCAATTTGACTTTGTACATTGTTTCTTCTTATAGGTTATGATAATTTGCTTTTTCAACCCTTTATATCCATTATATTTTGTATTTTTTCTAATTTTGTTTTACAGTGGGCATTGTCAACAAGACACTAATCTTTGATAATAAAGCATATTTTGAATTTCAAAAAAAAATGTGGTGGGCACTCAAGAACATTCACCACCCTGAACAAAATAACTAGTCTGCCACAGAATATAATTATATAAAATCAATACTACTGTACAGCACTAATAATAATAATGTTTATTAGTCCTAGAAATACAAAAATAGACAGGTCAATATGAAAAATGTCATATAATTTGTTACAGAAAAGTACAATAAAATGTAATTAAAACTTATACCCTGAACAACACCTAATAAAATTTCACAACAGTATATAGGGGAAGGAAAGTATCGCTGGGTTTAAGAAGAGAATAATATTCTCTAAAACTGTACAAGGAATTCTCTATCTATAGCTTATAAATTTACAATTTAAATGACTTTATATGCAAATTTTGTAATGTTTTATGGTAGGGAATTATTTAATTTAATTCCTCTTATTCTTTCATACCCACTGTGGTAGTACTAAATTATTTTGAGTGTCATGTGTGAATTGTTACATGAATCAATTTGTTTAATATGATTACAGTATAAAGATCAAAATTTCTAAGGTTTTAAAAACGGTCTAACTAAAATATCTGAATTTACAATTACTATTAGGCCTATAGTAAATTTTTGAACTGTCAAAACCTTATCCAAATTAGTAGTACCAGCTGAATGGCAAACTAATATTCCATATCTCATAGTTGATTCAAATAGGGCACAATATGTCATGACTGCTGCATTCTCATTAAATGATATTCTGATTTTCGTAACGGTATACACACTTTGTTTTAACCTACTACAAAGTTTGTTTATGTGGTCATTCCACATCAAGTTTACATTAACTATATCATCTAGAAATCTAACATGTAATTTATCTGTTCTATGTAATCTGGATACAAAGGGTACAGATTTAGTTTTACTTTCACTCAAAAACAGTTAATTTGATGCAAATCAATTTCATAATCAGGTCTGAATCCTCTTCCTCACATAGCATAAGGTGCAACATATGCATATAATATTTTTACTGTGTTTGCCGAATGCATTTGGCAAATCATTCATATATATGAGAAAGAGAAGAGCCCCAGAAGTGATCCCTGAGACATAGCGATCTCAGTGCTCATAAGATCACTTTTAGACTCACCAAAACAGATCACTTGAGGGCCAGCTGACAGATACAAGGCCCAGCGGTTCCAAAGCCTTGCCGCTAACTGCATAAAATTGTTATTTCTGTAAAAATATATGCCTATCAATCCAATCAAATGCGGCACTTAAGGCACTAAACACTGCTAGAAATGTTTGTTTATTTTCAAAAAAAAAAACCTATATCAAAAGCGTTTGTTTATTAAAGTAAATTATACATTAAAGTTCGTCTTATAAATATTTTTTTACAGTGAAATGTATATGATATTTCTCATAGGCTGATCAAATATGTTAAGCTCGCAATACTTACATGCACACCTTTTTCTGACAGGCTTACACTCAACCTTACTAATGGTTGCACCTTAGAAGAAATTTACATATTTTTAAATCCTTTACATTTTAGATTCAATATAGGATTTAAATATGATCTTTATATTTTAACGTATCTTTTTCAATTTGCTGAAAAAAATGAATTGTATAGTATACTTGTTTTTAGTGAAAAGTCTTATCAACTGTTTAACCATAACTGCAACAACTTCTCTGAAGAGGTAGCTCAATTTTTGTGTGGAGTGGGGATTCCAAAGTATATACTTGATCTACCAAACGAAGTCCTAAACGCCAATCTTGGGTCAGGTATTGCTGCACTCGTTAGCCAGCTTGAAAGAAGTGCTAGACCAATTGAAGAAGAACAACAACGGTTCTCTAGAGAAAATTCCCCTGATCTTTCAAAGGAAATAGAAGAAGCCAGGTCAGATCATAAAATTAATCGGGTAGAAAAGGGTGAACCCCCTAATTGATGTCGCTTTACTGTGTGTAATATCACTTGTGTGTTATCTTAATTTTCTTAAATTATTTGTAAATAACCCTCAGTATTAATTGCGATTTTTGGTAAGTTTCTCCTAGCCAAAGAATCAAAATAATAATCATTAAAAAAAATGAGGAAAAAAATTGTTCAGAGCATTTATTTATGAATTCTCAAATAAACTTTTTATGATAAGCAATTTCATTGTCTTCATTTTTGATCTACTCACAATGTTTCAACTATGTAACTCAGCGATTTATGCTTTATAACCACTAGAGTTACATATTAAAATTGAGGGTTTTTCAGTAAATCAATAATAGGTAAGGATATTGTAACCTGACGAGAAGAACAGAACATCAATTTATAGGGAATGAAAAGACCTTAATCCAGAACAATGTTGTATTATTTGAAATAGTAAAAATATGTTTTATTTATGCACAAAAAACGAAACTTAATTTTTAAAATGGATTTTTGATCACTGAGATCACCAATTTTTGAAAAATGATCTGAAATTTGGTAACATTGGTGGATAAGATAAGCTGATGTCAAAACATTAGCCTAACCTCCCTTAAATACGACATAATTTGCAGCTGTAAATTTAAGAATAAATTACCTTTCTTAGGGTTTCTCACCACATGCTATAAATAATAATCCAATTTTATTTGTTCTTAGGCAACATTAAACACTTTTATGGGCTTTTCATCTGGGGATGATTGCAGACATAAAATTCATTCTGGTAAATTTTACCATATTGTCTATTGCACACTATTAGTTTATTGTACTATTACTACTTCCAAGAAATTTAAATGTTGGGAAAATCTCTTAATTTCATAAATGCTAAGTACCTGTATTTTATACAGTGGAAAAGTTAAGGGTGTTATTATAGCTTAAATTGAAGTAGGTAATTCGGGTCTGAAGAAGACAATTTAGGACATTTTGTTTAGATTTTAGTAAATGCATATGATGTGGTTTTTCAAAATCTACAACTCCATATTATATATCATGTTAATTGTTTATTACTGCTAGTGTAATTAATACTAAGAAAGTAAGACTAGTATGAAGTTTCAGTGCTGGTAACTTTTAACAAAAAAAATCAATGACAAATTAACATGACAGCAGTTCATTGCTTCCATTTATAATGCTGATCAGTGAAGTAGGTCAATTTTGCTATGTTATAAGACATTGAGACATATTCTAAGTATATTTTTAATATAAGTGCAAGCAGCTTCACTTAGAGGTAAGCAAGGTGGTAGTAAGTAGAAAATAATAATTATTTAAATTGTTGTTAAAATGTATCTTGTGATTACCATTTGAAAATTCAAGATGTTAAAATACTGTTGTTATTTTTCTGTTTATTTATTTATTTGCATCAATAACTTATTACTTTTAAACTACACTAAATGATTAATAAATTCGAATAATTGTAAACAACTTAAAATTTACTACAAAGCAAGGAAATCTCTCAAATGAATTTGAAAAATCCTAAAGTTTACTGCAAATGGATCAATCAAAGTATTATATTTGTTGAGATATAAGCACAGCCTAACTATGAGAGAGTTTTATTGTATAAGTTATTCCTAGGTATAGATACATAAAATAAATTATTTAATCTAGTATTTTTTAAACCCACTGAAAAAGACTACTTCTGGAAAAATTCTTTATCCCTTAGATTGTCTACAATGAATGTATGAATAAAGACAATTCCAGTAATTATAAGTTAGGGATATTGAAATATGGCATAACTGAGCCGCCAGTGAGTGTTCGTTTAAAGTGTACATTATTTATCTTGTTATTTATACAATATTGAAAGTGTAAAATTTCATTCTTACATGAACAAGATATGAGCCACAATTGAATGTAACTTTTCTTGTAACTAGATTGCATTAGCCTGTCACCTTATAGTGTAAAACATATTGTATCATTCAGCAAATATTAGAGCCTAACTAAAAGAAACAGAAGTTGCTTAAGATTTGAATCCGGAGGCACTTCTATTGTTGTATAGTCTTGTGATTTGTAGCCAAATTCAAGAAATGCTATTGTGTATAGTGCTTCATGTGTAAAAGTATTCAAATTGGTTACAATTGAACCCTGGGGAAAAAAACATGTTCGTCCGATAGTCTGTCTCTTAGATTAGATTCTATAACAAAGTAACGATACAAAAATCTTTGAATATGCTCAGACAACATTCACAATTCTGTAGTTAGAAATATCATTTTTGTTGCCTTTTTTAAATTTTGGGATCTTATTTTATTTCCATTTTACTGGATAAGTATATGAGCTTTTTATAAACAGAGTCATAGAACTGAAAATGTTTGAACAGAATTTGTCCTTTACCGTTTTTCGTAAAGATTAGTCAAGAAGAAGTATTCTGCTCTAACACATAATTTTGTGTATGACTTACATAAATAGCCTGCTTATATAGAGTACCGTCAAATATTTTTCAGCCTAAGTACAATATACATATAAAATATAGTTGGTAAATTTTTTGGACATCAGGTCTGTTTTTTTAATGGAAGTTTCAAATCTAAGTCTCAAAAGCCTTTGGTTTATATTCATATTGGTCTATTGATCCAAGCATCGGAAGTGAACATTAATATATACTTTTTTGTACTACATTGGGTTTCCAATAGATAAGTACATACAAATTTCATATAAACAAGTCGTACAATTGTATGTAAAATAAAAGAAAAATATGTAGACATATTTTCAGTTATTAAAAGTAGACCTAATAATAACAAGGATATTCAATCTTAATTCTAGTGTCATTTTTTGTATTAACAGTTTTAATTTGATTTTCTTGTGATTGAATAATATATATATATATATATATATATATATATATATATATATATATATATATATATATATATATATATATATATATATATATATATATATATATATATATATATATATATATATATATATATATATATATATATATATATATATATATATATATATATAAATAATGGTAGAGTACCAGTAACCCTGTTTAGTTTCACAATAAGACATGAGCAAATATTGAATATAAGAGTTTATATTATATATTTGTTCTGTATTTTGACAAAATATATAGCTTTCCTCTCATAGACCATAGACTAGCAATCAGCCAATTCTTATAAAATAAATTATGATATTGCCTTGGGGACATTCCTTAAGCCAACAGTCTTTTAGAATGGATTATTTGATTGATGAGACAACAGGATTCATACAGAGTAAATATGATACTGTCTCATCTTCTCACTGACAACCTTGGCAAAGAGAAGAGGCACTTACCTTCATTATATGATGCTGTTTCTTTAACGTGCAGTGTTCGGTCAGAATTCCTGTTGCAAATAACAGGTTTCTTTTTTACATTGTGGGTAGGTGATTGCTGTTTCCTGTTTGGGAGTTCTCTTGCAAATTCTCAGCTATTAGTTTCATACCACAACTGCTAAATTAATTGTAGTTATTTTCTTTAGAAATTTGTACTATTGCTGTAATTGACAATAGGAGGCTAGGTCCAAAAAAATTTAGACTGACCACCGTCCTGGCGAATTATTCAGCTAATTGTGCTTCTTCATGATTTTCTAATACAGATATTGTGGCTATTTTACAACCTTTAAGGACTAGTAGAGCTTATCTGTTTAGATAGATTCTGATATTTTTGCCATTTGTGTCTGTGGGCAATTTCTCGCAGTCATTTGTGTATAGCTATAATATTTAAGACATCATTATCAATACTATAAGGTACCTAATCTGTTGGTTTCCTATATTTGGCCCTTTTACTTTTTCTTGTTTTAATCTCTAAATCTAACAAATTTATAAGAGAAAATTAAGAGATTCCTAATCCATTTGAACATGATTTGTAGAGCAAAGGTTAATTTACCTCACATTTAATAAACATTTTGGTAGTGTAATCCTACATCTCGATTAATATGTTATCGAGGAAGTAAAAATGAAAAACCTTCATTTTTAAAAAAGTCTGAAATTAGATTGGACAACTGTAAAACAATTTACTCTCAGAATGCAGTATTTGCATTTTAAATTAATACATGTAAATAAGGAAGTGTGTTGTAGAAAAACTGTGTATTATATAATCTCAGAAAGTTTATAATCAAAAAGTATATTTGCATGTCTTTTTACTTATTTATATATTTTGATCAAAATATGAAATATTCTTTAATTTAGTATACATTCAAAGTAGATATATAATAACTAAAAGTGAACATTTTATAAACTCTTCTTTTGTCTTAAATTATTTAACAATTGTTTGTGAAAAGTTATGTTGCTTACCTAATGTTAACGCTTGTCTGTTTATGTTTGCAGTTCTGATTGTGCTTTAGGAAAAATAAAATTCGTATTTTAGTAAGCTACATTTACGTTTAATATTTTTGGTATACTTATAATGTCTAATAAATAATTGGTTTAACAAGGTTGGTGTTTAATTGTTTGACTATTAAACTGAGCTAAGGATGATTGGATTAAATTCATAATTTTTACTAATAGAAATTCTTTTTGCAAAATTAACTCACCACGCATTATTGGTAAGTATTTAGGAAATAATTTTTCAATTTTTTTTAAATTTTATTTAGGGGAACGTATTTATTTAAGGTGACTTCAGGTAAGTGCGTACTACATTTTTAAACATTTGTCTTTGCAGGTATGGTGATACTTTAAATATTAATATGTATAACAAATTATAGATTTTTTTCATCAATATTTAAGCTTCTGCACGTGAAAATATGTAATATTGTTTTACAAAATATTTTCTCGGCTCGGAGCATTGTATAGGAGTTCTGTAAACTTGTATTTACCAACTGTTTTTTATTGATGAGGCAAAAACAGAAAAATTCAATACAAATGAAAAAAAAAGCCCTTTACGAAACTAAAATATTTTTATTCGTTAAGTACGAAAAAAACTGTTACATGGTAAGCATATTAAAAAAAAGATCTCATGAACCTTCCATTGCAGTGAATATTGAAAATAATTCTTATTGAATATTAAATTATGTAGTCCCTACTAAAAATCTTATTTCCCCTCTTTGGTCTATAGCTGAATCTGGCGAAATTAAAATGATATCTTCGTCATTTACGTCAGATTGGTCATCCTTAAAAGGATAGTGAAATAGTTACGCCTACATACTCTAATGACTTTCATAAAAACCTTACTACAGCTTTCTCATAATCATTACTGAGAAAATACTTTTTTTGAATTTGACGATTATCCAGACCAGACATTTCGTGTAGCATTTATTGCTGGCCTTAAGTCCTCTTTTGAAGTATTGGGGGATATTTTATCAAAAGTCGAGATATCGAAGTTAATCTTTTTCCATTTTTGAAGAGCTCTGGGATCAAGCATTTCTTTAGGGAAAACTTATAAACTATAACTGCCTTTGTAAACCCATTTGTAATAACGTCTTCATTTCGGTCCAAATGCTTCCTTCTATTCTAAAAAATTCATTCATTGGTAGTTTGATGCCAGTATGGTGCTTTTGCCATGAGGTCAGTTCAGCATCCCCCTTTTAAAGATATATATATATATATATATATATATATATATATATATATATATATATATATATATATATATATATATATATATATATATATATATATATATATATATATATATATATATATATATATATATATATATATATATATATATATATATATATATATATATATATATATATATATATATATATATATATATATATATATATATATATATATATATATAGATATTTAAATCTGAACTTGTAGTACTATAAAATGAAATAATTGTACTTACTTAAAAATAAGAACAAATAGCGGTGATAATGGACTTATATATTATGTACTACAAACTTGAACCACCTACTTAAATCACATGTGTAATGAGCAAATGACCGGCAATATTATGAATTAAAATAGGTTTTACTAAAGCCATCTGTTGATAACTAGTTAAAACACTGTCAAAACTATACATTTTTGGTCATGAAAAATCACTGAATATTATCAAGAAAACTGTAGCCGACTAACGCACTTGCCCGATTTCCACACTTAGCCGAAGTTACCTTATATAAATATATTAATTTTAGTCTTATACAGGTATTTTAAAAAAAACTATTGTATATCATTTTGGGCACAATTTGAACATTTTTTCTCTGTTTATCAGGTACAACAGTTTTCTTTTAGAACAGCGTAGAAAGACCTTAAAAGAAAAATTAGCGAAAAAGGAAAGAAAGAAGGAGAAAAGAAGGAAGAAAATATTGGCCGCTGGTGGTGTATTGCCTGCTGAATTAGAGGTAAGATTGTTTTTTTACTTTTGATTTTCAATAAATCGTATTTTGTTCATACAGTGGTCATTTGGTAAATAAGTCTTGCAGTGGGCAGTTATTCAAAGACAATGTAATGTATTGATTGTAAAGTAATTTATTAATCAGAATTACAATCTCATACTCTTAGACGTTACTTCATGAAAATTCATTTTGACCAAACAGATGAAGATACTTGTTTAAATTTCCACTTATTAAAAGAATAATAAAAACATGACCTTCTTTTTACTAGTACCTACTTCATGTGGAAAAAATAAAATAAAAGTCGAAAAAAATATAACAACTTTTAACTTTTTTGAATCCATTGGAAATGGTGCTGAATAGAGCAGTGGTAAAGTATCTGTTCTACATTTTTTTTTTCTCAAGCAAATAATTTTTGAAGTTTCTTTATAAGTATACTTAAATTTCATTTCATCAGACTTATCCCACACTTTGCTTATCAACAATTTTGCTCCGTTTTGTCCTAATTCCAATTCTGGGTAGCTACAATTTCACTGAAACTTTAAAAATTATTTTAGCTTTTCCTTGACAACATATAAATCTGTGTAAAATTTCTATTTGGAAACGTTTAGAGCCGTAGAACATACTGAAAATAAATCGGTTTCGGTTTTGTTTCTTAAAAAAATGTAATAACCACTTTCCAATTTCGTTCTACCCCTTCTTGCAATATATTCCTTCCATACAAAACAACTTTCGTCGTTATTACCCATGTCGTAAATTGTGAAATTGTACGTCGCCAACTTACTCTTGTAATAGAAGCAACTTACTTCTGATTGAGGTGTTGCAGGAACTTTTTCTTTCCGTAGTTATTTAAAAACATTGTCTTCCAAACGTGTATTCTGCTAGCTTCTATGAAAAGGTAATTTCTTCCTGAAAATGTCATTCTTGTTTTACCTTGTTTTGTTACTTTTCTATTTTGGAAAGTTACAGATTTTGTTTTATACTCCCATTGTCTGGTATGGTGTGCTATTTTCCAAAACCCATCAAATATTTCTTTTTTCTTTTCTACTTTTTCTACTTTTGTTATTTTACTCTTTATACTTGGATATACAGATATACAGGCTCACTCTCTGAAAAATACTTTTCAACATTCCTTACATAAGTCGGAACATGAGCACAATCTGATAAATCCGAATATCAGTTAATTTCTTCCTGTTTGTTTTGTTTATTCGGGACAATAAAAAGAATTGAAAAAGTTTTGGGTTCTTAAATAAATGTAGGTACGTACTGGGTATCCGTGAGGAACAACTCAGTTCTGACTTAACGAGACCTTCTTTAAATGCTAGTTTTAGAATTAATTTAGTTCTTTCACTCAAGTTAGTATCACTTTCAATTTATAAACTACAGAAAAACGTTTTACCGGGCGCACAAAACGCATTAGAGAATATCATCAGTTAGTTTATTTTAACCTCAAAAATGTCAACAATATAGAAAATCGATTGACACTGTATACCCTTTCATAGTCAGTAGCATTGAATACTATAGTAACTCGATGTACAATTGATTTCGGCGTTTTTTAGAACTGAGACAAAGTGAGTAGACATACTATTGTTTTCCATTAATACGATTTACGAAAGACAGTTACTATGATTCAAAAATGTATTTTTGGTTGTCTACGATATTTCTTCTGAGATATTGTATTTTTCCGGTTAAAAGCTGTATCTCAAATACGCAAAATAGGTACAGTAACTCAAAATAACAATTTTTCGTCTTAATCGAGTCTTCGTTACATAGATCGAAATCTGCGAAAAAATATTAAGAAATGATCTTATGGCATTTAACCCAAATTAAATTTCCCAGAAAGTATGCAAATATACAAACATATACAAATATAAGACCTTACTAAATGTTACTAGTTTATATAAATAGTTTCGTTTTGTTAAACCTTAATTAGTTTAGGCTTGAAATTTCCAGTTTTTATATTTCTTAATAAGATATTTCAGATAGTATAGGTAATAATATATCGTATAATTTTGATTTCGATAACACTTTTTGCAAACTAGCATGCATGTGAAAACTTATAAAAGACATATCATAGGATATGTATTGATTACTTTGAAAGTGGTAGACAATGTAGAAATGTGATTTTAAAAAAATATGTCTGACTTTCATTGTCCTTGTTAATTCACAACGTTTCGGTTAGTTTGTATTTCCAGTCTTTATCACGTGAAAACTAACTTATAATTCCTATGCGATCTTATGTACTACTCATTTTGCAGCCTGCTATGCCCGATCTTAACGTTTCTTCTTAAGTATATTTTTTGTGTTCTGAGATTCTCGTTGTGGAAGATCTCATCTCTCTTTCAATGTATGACTGTCCACACTGACATGGGAGCTGCAATTGATCCCTTCAGGTTTTGTGTTTGTGAAAATACTTCTTAGAGGTCCGCCTGACTTGAATGCAGTTCTGATGTTAAATTCCTTACCGATTCTTCTAATTTTCTCAGATGATCCTTTAATATGGATAATGGTGACAACACCAGAAGATGGTTCAGACTCGAGCTTTTTAGCAGTTGAGTGATTCTTAAATATCAATGGTAGTACTGTTTATAAAAGTTCCAAAGTAACCACCCTGTAACAAGTCTGTCTTAATGTTTGTTATTTTATGATTGAAATTCTCTGTACTGTGACAAATATTAAGAGCATTCCTTCTTTTGGTGCCTTAGAAAGGCTAGATCTTTAGTTGAAATGTGTCCCTTGTGAGTAGACACCGCAGCATTCTGCCTTAAGAAAGGGTAAAGATTTGTTAGATTATTTTTCCATGTTAAAGCTGATAGTAGGCCTAATAGTATTTATACGATCTAAACATGTACCAAGTTGTTGATCTGTACCTGTCCAAACTATGACTGACTTACTCTGTAATGACTCAATAATACTTAGGAGGAACTTCGCAAGTGCGGTCGTTGGTGCATCTCTGAAGCTGGATATTGGCCTCAGTAATATGTGGATATTTGGTAAGCCTTATAAGTGAGAAGGAAAAGTTCATGGTCCATGCCTAACAAACTTAATTGCGCAAACAAATTCCTACACATTAGGTGCCTTTAAATAGATTTTTATCATTTTATTTTAATTGGAACTTTAAAGTGTTAACTGTTTTAAGGACATACCAATGGCGGACACCGAAGCAACTGTAAATGGTGGATCAGAGGCTCTCCCCGCGGAACAGGCATTTGACTTAGAAGAAGAAGAAAGAAAAGAAGAAGAGGCGAAAAAGAAAGCTAGGGACCCTCCTATTGTCTACAAAGATCTTATAGATGTAAGAATATATTTTATTATGTTTGTTTCATAAGTGTCGTTACATTTACTTATAAATTATTAATTAACAGAGTTTTTATATTTGGCTTTAGATGAAACGAAACATACATTACACCTATATATTTGGTAGTACACATCCTACTTTGAAATATGCTGAATCTCTCGGAGAACACATTTATCAGCTTCCTAACTAGCATTTATCGATACTATAAATATTTGGCCACCAATGACATCTACCGCTCGAATACCAAACCCCTACGTCCTACTCGGTAGTGGGGAACGGCTTTCCGCTAGGTACGTGTTTTCCAGAGCGTTCCCGCTGCTTACTTTACTATCTTTCAAGTAACAAAGCAACGCATATGAGTAACTGTATGGTAATTGTTGCATCTTTAAAGGCTCTTAGTAGCAGAGATCCTATAAGGATAGGATGTTGCATAATGTGTATGCCAGCAACATACATTATTTTACACTGCTTGTTTAGGGTATTTGGAGGGGTAAAATTTTAAACGCATTTCACTTTGCTGATAAAACTATCGAACATATTGTGAAAAACTAAGGTCTCTCCAAAAATACAATTTTTCTTAAAAAAAAATTCATGTTAAACATTGGAATGATACAAAATGAGGATCACGTTGATAATCACTGTCTACACTTTCCAATTATCTAGACAAGGAATATATTTTGCATATAATTAGTACACATTACTCTTACCAGATGTGAAATCTCTCGATACGCGCGAAACCCGTTTTCGTCGTTTTTCTAGTCGGCCATATACAGGGTGTCCACGTACAACCCCTACAAAATGAAAGGGGTGATTCTACATAAAAAACATGAAAACATTTTTATATTAACCTAGGTCCTGAAATGCTTCGTTAAGGAGATACAGGGTATTGAAATATAAATTTTATTTTATTTTTTATTAAATATCACTACACTTAGACTGCGCTACCTACGCTACTATTATTTATGTAAATTTTCCCTAACTTTTTTGGTGATGCACTTTAAGGTTTTTTTACGAATAAATTTTATTCTTGTACCTTTTCTAAGCAAAAAAGCTATACTTACTTAACAACGCTAGAGGTAACTGTTCTCGAGCAATTATCAAGTCTATGCGTCCATGCAGGGAAAACAATTTTTTTAATATTATTATTAAACTAAGGTGTATTTATTTCAAGACAATACAAAATTAAATGTAAGTATGAATTATTCTAAACTATAATAAATGCTCCACGTGATGACCATTAGTTTGAAGGCATAATGTAATTCTTTTTATAGAGAATGTCTGATATGTCTATAAATATTCTGCATTTGTCTGAACTCATTGCATGCATTTTGAATTCGAAAATGTTTTCATGTTTTTTTATGTAGAATCACCCCTTTCATTTTGTAAGGGTTGTTCGTGGACACCCTGTATTTCATGCGTGGCTGTTGCCGCCAAAGTTGCTGCTTCAAGGTCACTGAATATAAGTATATGGCTAATATTGTTAAACTCACCTCTGGTAGGTGTAATCTGTGTTACTAGTGTGAATACGTTCTAATATTTAGTAAAGGAGAACTCTTATTTTACAGTAGTAATTATAATATCGGACTTGCTTGGCTGCGAGTTTTGTAATCTTCAAAACATGTTATGAGCAAACGAATTCGTCAATATGCATGCTCTGTAATAAAACAGCGCTGTAAGAAAAAAGCGCGCTTTTAACAATACAAGGAATGATACAAAATAGCGCCCTATGAAATAGCGCTGAATTAAAAGCGCACAGCACCGTTTGATTACAAGGACAAAGAAAAAAAATTAAAATACTATTTCTTACGTGTAATTCCAACATTTAATATCAAAAATTAACAGTAAATGTTTTATAAAATTACAATAATAAAATATTGGCAATATTATTTGTTATTTTATTATGGGATAATTGTTTTCTTAGGTTAGTTTAAGTTAGGTAAGATTTAGTTTGGTTACCTTAGGAGCACAAAAAAAGACATAAATAAAGTGGTTATTTAGTTGCCCTTACATTGAGGTCATAACCTAACCAAATAAAACCAAAACTATATTGCTTTTCCCCTGATCACAATTACTTTTTTTGTTTAAACAAATAATATGGGGTGAAGAGTGAATTGATTAGCCATCGACATCAAATAAGATCTTCTTAAACTAAATTTGTTATAAAGTTAATATGATTGGCCCTATTTTCTAGTGTCGCTAAAATGTTCCCGCACTATTTCGTCCCACCCTGTTCTCTTACGGTCCCGTTTTCCTACAACGCTCCTTATTCAAGCGCTTTTTTGTTAAATTGCTATTTTAATATACGCTATTTAGCAACGCGCTATTTTGATACAGCGCTTTATCAGTACGCCCTCTTTTGTTTAGCGCTAATTTGTGCATCGCTGTTTTATTAGAGAACCCAATATGCAACTATAGTTTAGCACGCTTTCATCAGTGCTACTTTAAAATTACATCTTAAATAGGCCGTATATACATGGGGATGGGTATATGCGAGAAGTAGGCCTATATCCAGTAGTGGATGGAAAGGCTAACTGCACGGTTTTTCGTAATGGCTTGAATGGTATGTATGCATGCGGAAGTAGCCAATGAAACAATTAACTTACACTTTAAATCCTGCAGCATACGTCGAATAGTACATTGGCCTGATTGATTTTTATACTTATCTTTAAGACTGATACTATTTTTCCTTACATATTCACGTTTCTACTTTTAAAAGCCTATTATTGTTCTGATAGAGCTAAATAAACAAAGCATTTCTAAAACATCGTTTTAGTTATTATTTATAGAATAGGAAAATCAAGGATATATTTTTAATAGCTGACAAAATATTCAACAAAAAAGTTCCCTGACTTACCAAAAAATCAATAAGTTTTTTAACTATCAAATCCCTGTTTAAGGTTAAAGAAGAGTTTGACTCCCTTCTGGCCTTAATAGATGGTAAATTGAGTCCAGAAGAACAAAAATCCACTGAGGAACTTCAACAATATATGATAGGGGATGAAGGAAGTTGGGCATTAAGTGACGGTTTCTTGGACTATATCAGTGAGTATTAGTAATGCATGACATAATTTTAAGTTAGTGTTGTAAGGACAGGTACTAACGGTTTTAATGTTCGATTAAAATAATAATAATAATAGTTATAAAAATTATTCTTACTCAGTTTCGTTTTTCAGATCGTCTTTTAAATGACAAGCAACTGCCGGTTGATGTAAGGGTTAAAATCCTAAATATATTGGCTATGGCTGCTTTAAAAGACGACATTATTCTGGTGCTGCACTCGGACAGAAAAGATCACATTTTAATGAATTACGCTTATGAGATTGATAGACTGACTCGAGAGGAACAGGAAGCCCTTGCATTATTCGTAAGTATTTTTTTGAGAAATTTTAGTTGAATATATTAGCACTTTAAAATACAAAAATTTAAATTATCCAAAGAACACAAGAGGCTTTCTTCACTTGAGCAGGCCGGTACTATACCTAAAGCAGCATCTGAAAAAACACATATTTTATAAAATTAATAAAGCTTTTCTTCCCTAATCAATGTTTTTTCCGTTGTATGTTTCTTTTATTTACACAAATACAGGTTGAAAAGGAAATGAAATGAAAAGGAGTGTAAATATTTTCACAGGTGAAAGTACATGTAATTTAAAGCAAAAAAAAGTCAAGTATAATAGAGGGGTTAACACCCAAGAACTTTGGAATTACAGTGGTCATTTAAAAATGTATTACTTTTTGACAAGTCGGCAACACCGTAATTATACTTTTTGAGCTCTGCGATTTGATATTGAGAATATTTGATAGGTTAGCTTTTTGAATTTGATTAAAAATTAGATTTTAAAGATATATCGTCTATTATTATTATTATTATTATTATTTCTTCAGGCATGAATCTAGGATTTTCTTAAGTTAAGAAACCAATACTTGAATAAATAAAAATTATTGATACGAATCTTAACGTTTTTGTAACTTTCTGGAATGCTTGAACCTGACATAAATGTTATATATTTAGTGGACTTTTATCTTCTTATAATTTGGAACTAAATGTGCATTTTGTCAAGCATCACGGTAAAGAAGAATATTCAAGAATTCAAAATAAATTTTCAAACACACACAACCAAGTAGCGCATCTTCGTGTCCGAAATTACATTAACAGAAGTAGATTCAAATAAAATAGTTTTTGTTCATGGCAAATTTTTATCTGTTTAAAATAGCGAAAAAAAAACTGCCGTGGCAGTTGAGTTTGTTTGCGTGTTCCCAGATTGTGTTTTGAAGTAAGAGTCATTTAATTTTTTTTCTTAATTTTGGGACGTTCTGAATATGAACCTTAATATTGAATTAGTAATGATGTAACTAATAGTCTGGGATAATAAAATGTACCAAAATAAAACCAAATGAACGTAATTTGCTTAAATGATATGCATATAATACATAATAATTTGTTTAAACCTTTTTCTGCAGTCAAACCGATTTTATTTAAAATAACTATATTTTGGTGTAAAATAGCGCGTTTTGTTAAATCTAAATTTAAATAATCTGGTTTTTAAAGTAGAATTGCAGAATATTAAGAAACGCATTTAGATTATATCACGTTATTTTCTACATTTTGGTTGAAGTAAATACATAAATATTGTTTTTTATATCATGTTTCACCAAAGTCAATGAAGGATGCCATGATGTCTATCTGGAACATGTTGTGTAATGCCGCAGACGCCGTGATCCATTTAAGTCAAACGACGATCGCGATTGAGTTCATCATAGACTAAAAAGTCCCGTGTAGGGCAAATGCAAAAAAAGAATCACAGAAACAACTACTCTGCTGGATAATACCACGACCGGCATTGGATTA
Source organism: Kuschelorhynchus macadamiae (assembly GCA_030620095.1). Lineage (NCBI taxonomy): Eukaryota > Metazoa > Arthropoda > Insecta > Coleoptera > Curculionidae > Kuschelorhynchus > Kuschelorhynchus macadamiae. The sequence continues at coordinate 1,147,423 of JAUTXW010000961.1, read as the reverse complement.
CACTGTTGACTCCTGATTTTTATTGGGAGTAAAGATGTGGATATCTTTTTATTTCACGTTTCATCATCATCAATACACGAATCATCTGTCTGTCTGGAACGGGCCTGCAATGCCGCAGAAGTAATGATCCATTAAAGTCAAACGACGATCGCGATTTTGGTTTTTTTTTTAGCTCATCAAGCTGACTAGCAATCTTCAGTCAGAAACGACTACTCTGCTGGCTAAAGTGTACTTTTTTAAACTTTTATCTGTAACCTATTATTCGTTCTTAAAAAATAAAAACAATACCTTATGCCCGTGTCTCATAAATAACCATATAAAAGCAAACTCTTTTTTTTGGATTTGTAGGTAGCAAACATGTTTGAAAATCTCAGTTCATCCGAATGGCTTCTTTACATATCGGAATGGCCTTTCAATACCAAGCAAATCAGTAACATTATAGTAACAACGAAAGTTGCCATCCATTGTCTTTTATCTGATAATACTGTACTCCAGGATAGAGGTGCTGCCATTATTTATAACCTGGCATCCAAGGAGGTAAAAACTGTGGTCTGTATCTTGTTCTACTAATTTGATAACGTTTAAAATATGAAGTGAAATATTACAGTGGCGGCTCGTCAGGGTAGGCCTCTGAGGCCGCGCCTCACCCCCAAAATAAAGGAAAAGAGAATTTTTTTATATAACTTTTTATCTATTACCAATTAGAAATATACTTTTTAACAGTTTTACAACATAATAACATTAAAAAAAAAACAAAATATAATCCCATAATAAATATTTTAGAAAATAAATTCTGACCACATCAAAAAACCGACCGTGCAAACCCTTTCCTAAAGAAAGTGCTCTCGAATGAGGCGAAATAATTTTAGCTTGGAAAGTTTTGGACTTCTGACCTATTTATCAACGGCCGGTGCCGATGCCGGCGAGTCACCTGATTAAGACAGAGCGGGATGGCGATTGCCGATGCACGCGTTTTCTATTGCATTCTTAAGGCGATAAATCTGTAGCTTGGCTATGCTTTTATTGGTTATTTAAATCACATGACTAGCGAAATATTCCAACGGCTTCTTTTTACGTGGTGCGTGCGGCTGAGAAAGAAATAGGAAATAGATTGCGATAATCGCTGATTGAGGGCGTTCTGTCTTTTAAGGTGAATAAATACGCGTGAATAAGTTTTTGTTTTGTTTTGATTTGGTAAGTTGGACCGTTCCATTTTTTGTATTTGCTTTTTGCTTTTGAAATGAATCCTATTCACGACATTATTGCTTCATTAATTGAAACGCCTTTTTTAAGAAGAAGCGAAACTGAAAAGAAAGAGATATTAGGTAGCCGTCCGACGCCGAAAATTTTAGCAATATTTAACGATAAGAGGCAAGGTAAAAAATATTCAAGAACTTTTCAAATATCTTGGTACGAAACTTATAGGTGGCTATGCGGAAGTATTTATAAAGAAAGCTTATATTGTTGGCCTTGTATTTTATTAGGTTGCGTTAAAAATAATTGGAGTTCAGGGGGCGGATATTCGGATTTAAAAAATTTTTCACGAGCAGTAAAATCGCATGAAAGTTCAAGAGAGCATATTAAAAATTCGGTAGCACTTACAAGACTGGAGCAAAATAGGGCGACTATTGCGGATGCACTACAAGAAAATGCAAGTCTTAATAAAATTGTTTATAATGAAAATGTTCGAAAAAACCGTTTATTATTAAATTATTTAATTGATGTTACTATTACTTTGGGTAAACAGGACTTGGCATTTCGAGGTCATAATGAAACAACAGATTCTTTTAACCGTGGCAATTTTAAGGAAATATTTGCATGCTTAATAAAAAGAAATGCCGAACTTACTGAACATTGTGCTAAATTTAGTAATATTTTTACGGGACAATCTAAGACTATACAAAATGAACTAATTGGTTGCATACATGACTATAGTCAAGAATATATAAAAAAAGAAATCAATGACACCGATTGTTGTTTTTTTGGCGTAATTGCGGATGATAGTACTGATATAACAGAAAAATCACAGTGTTCGATAACACTTAGGTATGTGACCAACGGATCTTTAAAAGAAAGATTTTTAGGATTTTTTGACGTTAGCGATAATAGAACAGCAGAGAGCCTTTTTCATTTAATACAAAACAGCTTAGAGCCTTATGACTTTAAAAATAAATTGGTCGCGCAGTGTTACGATGGGGCTAGTGTTATGGCAGGTGAAATAAATGGGCCTCAAACAAAAGTTAGATCTATTGCTCCTTTAGCTATGTTTACTCATTGTTGCGCCCACAGATTAAATCTAGTTTTACAACAGGGAACAAAACTGATTACCCAAAGTCGTATATTTTTTGCCACTTTATTAGGAATACCAAATTATTTCCACCAATCACCAAAACGGTCTTTTGTGCTTAATCAGATAGTAGGTAAAAGAATTCCGCGAGCTGTAGAAACGCGATGGTATACACGGTCTAAAATTTTAAACTTCGTGGCTAATGAATGGGACAATTTAATTATAGTATTTGAAACTATTATTAATGACTTAAGTTCTGGAACAGAATCTATTAATGGTGCAAAAGGATTTCTAAAGCATTTTAATGATTTCGAATTTTGCCTTTTAACGCATATTTATAAACAAATTTTTAGTTGCACTGATGTACTGTTTCAAATATTACAGTTAAAGCATTTAGATATAAATTACTGCATTTCGCAAATAAACCTTGCCAAGCAACGAATTATTGAATTTAGAAACGAGGACCATTTCAAAGAACTTTTCAATATTGCTAAAAAAGCCACTATTCTGCCAACTAACACACGTCGAGGGCAATGTTCTAGCGACTTTGATATTTTTACTAAATATACAATATTATATTTCGAAATAATAGATTGTATAATTCTTCAATTAGGGACGCGGTTTGAAAATTTAAATAATTTAAATTTCTTTGCTTTAGTCGATTGCACAAAATATTCGGAATATGTTAAATGCGTTCCAGACGACTTATTAAATAATTTATTAAAAAATTATCCAAACATTTTTGACAGAGATAGATTAAAGAATGAGCTTTCTGTATTGTATAGGGATGAACAATTTTCAAATTTAGATGTCGAAAAAAGTCTAGCTTTGTTATTTAAAGATTTTAAAGCAATTTTTGCGGAAGCATATAAGCTTTTTAATTTAGTTTTAACTATTCCCGCAACAAGTGTATCAGCCGAACGAAATTTTTCATGTCTTAAACGGATCAAAACCTACCTAAGAAACACAATGACACAAGAACAGAGAGGAGCAGGAATTACTGTCAGAACTTAGTGAAGACCAAAACTTTTACGATCAAATTATAGATAAATTTGCAACCTTAAAAGACAGACGTATAGATTTAATGTACAAAAAGTAGTTTTTTATCTTATTTCATACAACTATTTATTTTAAGTTTTAATAAACTAAATTATGTTTTTATTATCGCAATCACCGCTATATTTTAGTGATAGGTGTACATATTTTACTTGTTTTGTTTACTTTTTATTTACTTTTTTTAGTTTTTAATGGTTTAGTAGGGCTATTGGCGATGACCTCCATTAAAAAAAAAAGGTCAACGCGTCGCAGAATAATACCTCAGGGGTGACGTGGAAATTTATTCACATTTAAACAAAATTAACCTCATGTAGCCTCACCCTTCAATATACTCACGAGCCGGCACTGAAATATTATATAACTCATAAATTGCATTTTTTGAATGGTTTTTCCTAGTACAGATGCAAGTGCAAGTAAAGAAATTTGGTACAATTCGTATAATATTACTAACACTGATAAGTATTTACATAAGTCATAAACAAACTCAAAGTACTCACTGTTTTTTAGTGTTTTTCAAACACCTATATTTTTACTCGATGCTGCATGTGAGACAATTCATATTGTTATTATTTCTATTTGTTAATGTTCTACTATCTCTTAACCATCTACTAATTTGAAATAGCTGGGAGAGCACTTAGTACAGTTTATGCATCTTTTTTAAATAGCATCTTCATAAGATGTATGTCATGTTCATTTCTGACAAAAATGCACTTGGTTGCTTTTTCAGTTAGCCCGGGCGTCGACGTCGGCACCAAGCCACCGTATGCTGCCGATGTATGTGTACTGTAAATATAGTGACCATTCGTCCCGATTTAGGCGGGACAGTCTCGATTTTGAGATACGCGTCCCGAATTTAAAGGCGTCCCGATTTTTTTCCGCTTTTGTGATATTTACTTTTAATATTTTTCTATATATGAAAAAGTTACACATAAATGTTAAATTTCTTCAAGTAACTATCGATGGTAAAAACAAATAGGTACGCGGGATTTCTCCTTTGTATATTTCCTTACCGGCAATTATACTCGTGATAATTGAATAATAGTTAGTCAAATCTATTGTGTTTTAATCCGAATTAAGACAGATTATTTTTTTAAACGGTGTTGAATAATTAAGTGAAAAATTGGAGCATACAACTGGGAAGTTCTTATTATTAAAGTTGATATAAAAATGTTAAAATGTTAACATTTCTTTCTCGGCAAAATTACAAACACAGTATCCATTCTTGAAGAAGGGAAAATTAGATTCGCATGTATTCTGTAAGACCTGTTTATCAAGTTTTTCATTCTCATATGGAGGCAAGAATGACATCGAAAAAAATTTAAAATCTTCATCAAAAATGGATGATTTTTTCCGCAGTGTATCAAAGATCACTACCGAAGACCAACAATTATCAGCCGAATAAGGACTTTTCATACGGTGTTTCACAATATTAGCTTTCGTGCAATGGACACATCCAAACTAATCAAAACATTTTATAAAAATATATTTTCTTGCACGCGTACAAAGGTTGACGTTATAGTGACCAATGTTTTCGCGCCACATTCTTTTCTGTCTCTCCAGAAACAACCAGAAACAGTTAACTATATTACAATTTTTTCTGATGCTTCCAATGACGTAAAGCTTTTTCCCACATTAACTAATAACTTAGAGTAAAAACTAACTGCATGTTGTGCTGACAATGCCAACACCAATTTTGGGTACGTAGACAAGGTACAAATAATATATTTTTTAAAATGGCTTAGAGTGTAGACCAATTTATATTGGGTGTAGCTAGTGCTGCTCATATTCACAATGCTATACATACAGCATCAAATCTTTTGCCCACTGATATTGAAAACATAATTCTAAAAGTGTATTCGTATTTTTACCTCTATACTGTTAGAGTAGAAGAACTAAAGGAATTCTGTGAAAGCGTTGATGGCGAGTAACAAAAAATTTTAGGGTACAGGAAAACTAAGCGGCTGGCTTTACTTCTAGCTGTATAGAGATTTTTATAAATGTATTTGCCTTTAAAATCCTACTTTCTTTTAATTGATATATTTCCACAAATAATTAGTAACTTTTTTTCAAACGAATGTTCTGAGGTTTGGTTTTTGAGTCATGTTAAAACTTTTATGCCAATGGCTTTGAGTATCTACAGCATTATAGTGCTCAATATGACTGTGATTTTTTATGGGTATTTTTCCGTAAAGAATTTACTTTTAATGAAGTACAGACAACTCGAGAATTTTAAGCAAATTTCCTAAATGCGACATTAATGAAAATGAAAATGATCTATTCGATGAAATACATTATGGTTAACATATAACATAGCTTATTTCTGAAAACAAACTAAACTACTAGAGAGAAAATAAAATTGAGACAGATATGAAGTGGGTCGAAATTTTAAAACATTTTGACGGAACCAATAAAATTAAAAAATATTTTAAAATTAGTAGAATATATATTGTATTTACCTAATACTAACACACCTACTGAACGTGTGTTTTCTATAATTAGTACAATTTGGACAACAGAAAAAACTCAATTAAAAGTGGAAACAGTTAAAGCACTTATTATGGTAAAATATAATTGTGAGGGTAACTGTATTGATTTTGAAATACATAAAAGCGAAAAATATTCCTAATTAATTATTATTATTAATATTATTAGCTGAATGAATTTTTTTGTTATGATTTTTTATGATGTTTTATATTTTTAGTTGTGTAAGATGTATACTTAATATCTATATGTTCAGGGTTTATTGAGTATTAAACGATTCCAAAGGCAAAAAAAAATTATATTCTTCGAAATGATGGAACCAAACGAAAAATTATAATATGAGAGCTATTAGGAACCGACCGAAAATTTTAATACAAAAAGGAGCGCTGAATGCGCCACTTTTTTTTATTGTCGGTCCCGCCTTTTGATTTTTTGGACATGGTCACTTTAATTGTAAATAGTAATAATTTGCTATTAGTAGATGCCAGAAAGCTTTGTCGTCCAAATCTTGTCCTTGGCCTAACCTAACCTTAATCATTTTTTAAAATTTTTAACCATTTTCTCTTAACCTATTACTTTTAAAATGTATGCATTTATTGAGGTCCTATAACAATACCAAAATTTGACGAACTAGCTGGCCTGGGCAGTACAAGGGGCCCACTAGATCTTAGGTGCTGGAGTTAATGAGCCACCCTCCCTTAGTACCAGTGGCGTATTTAGGAGGGAGGGCAAAGGGGGCAAATTCCCCCCCCCCCCCCAGATGTAATAATCAAAGCAAAATGTTTGAAAATAAAAATTATTTTACCACGATTATTACAAGTGTAACCGTTTTTTTTTTAGTCATCGTCGCTAATTTTTATCAGGGTATGGGTATTAAGCTTATTGTGTTAACAAACAAAAAGCAAGAATTTTTTTTAGTCGTCTAATGGAAATGCTTTTAGATTAGTAAACATATTTTAAACGCATTTGATATTACATGTCTATTACCTAAGTTCAACTGTTTTCGAGAAAAAAGTCATTTCAATTGTCTTTCGGGGCCCCATAGAGCCCTCTATTGAGCAAATGATTAAACTTAGAATAAAATGACTTGCACTGTCCTATCCTTACTCCATCCTTGCTACATCCAACTGTGTTTCTAAGAAAAAACAGATTTAAGGAGCCTTTCAACAGCAAATATATCTTAAAATAAAAAACGGAAAGTATGTACAGGGTGTTCCAGCGAGGACTGAACAGGGACCTATTTTCGACCTTCCTTGTATTTTGGAAAAATTCAAAATAGCCAATCGATGTATTTTTTCTTGTAGAATCCAAAAATATCATCGAAAAAATATTTGAACCAGAAACAAAAGAGTTACGCTATGCATCAGGTGTTTTTTAAATGGAATGTATCGTTTTTTATACGATTTTTGGAAAGAGTGATTTTTTTTATGTCCGTTCTGATTAAAAGATTTGATTTTGCGATAGCTGTTTATATTACATTTTAATGTTTTACAAACTAAAATTTTAGCTTCACCTGTTTAAAATATACGATAGGTTTGTATAGGTGATCAAGGTAAAATGACGTTTGAATGCTTTGTCAATAAAAATTGACATTATTTTAATTATTGTCGAAGTCTTCACCTAAAAAATATATATTTGACTGTGGTCGAAATGAAATACTCTTTGGACGAGAGACTATAGATTGTTATGCTATTTTACAGGTGCCAAGAAAATGCAAGAGAAGCAAGAAGAAGATTTATTGCAAATTTTCATAGAAATATATCCATCAATACAATTCTAAGGATAAAAAACCTATTTGAGGAAAATAAAACTTTACATGATAGAAAAAGAAATATACAAAGAAGAAATCGAGACCAGGCCATTATAAATTATTTTCAAGTTAATCCAACCAAATCTATTTCGGATGCAGTTCGGGAAGTTCAGTACGATGGCGGTGTAAGGCGCAGAAGAGTTACCCGAGGGACTGTTCACAGGACTCTGAAAATTCATAAATTTAGGCCTTTTCGTACCCTTCCACTTCAGCACCTAACACCGGCACAAAAAGAACTTCGCTTCCAATTTGTTTCTCAAATGGTAATTCGGCAAGAAAACGAAGACCCTGATTTATTCAAAAATATTGTGTGGACCGACGAAGCTACTTTCACAACATCGGGAGTATTCAACAGACATAATAGTCACCACTGGGCCGTTGAAAATCCAAAAAAGTTCCAGACTATTAAATTTCAAGGGAGGAATTCTATTCATGTTTGGTGTGGGATAAAAAACAATAAAATTTTGGGACCAATATTTTTTAACGGGACTTTAAATGGGCACAGATATTATGAGCTTTTAGAAAACGAAATTGAAAATTTTTTGGAAGACTTACCATTGGCAGAATATCAGAATTTAATTTTGCAACATGATGGGGGGGCGCCTCCTCATGCCGTGCATGATGTGGTTCAATTTTTAAATCGGCGCCATAACGAATGGATAGGGCGAAATGGAACATATGCTTGGCCGCCCGATAGCCCCGACCTCTCAGTTTTGGATACATTTCTTTGGGGCCATTTGAAGAACGTCGTATACAGACAACGAAACGAAAATATTCAAGAGATCATGGGAAAAATTGTCGATGAAATAAACCGCCTTAACCAGGAAAATCATATTGTAACAGCAAGTTTAGAAAGGCTACAAAGGGGTTATCGATGTTGTTTCGAGAAAAACGGCGGTCACATTGAAAACTTATGTTATTAGTAGTTTTATTTTATTATTTAATAATTATTTTTTATTGAATTTCTTTTTCTATCATGTAAAGTTTTATTTTCCTCAAATAGGTTTTTTTATCCTTAGAATTGTACTGATGCATATATTTCTATGAAAATTTGCAATAAATCTTCTTCTTGCTTCTCTTGCATTTTCTTGGCACTTGTAAAATAGCATAACAATCTGTAGTCTCTCGTCCAAAGAGTATTTCATTTCGATCAGAGTCAAATATATATTTTTTAGGTGAAGACTTCGACAATAATTAAAATAATGTCAATTTTTATTGACAAAGCATTCAAACGTCATTTTACCTTGATCACCTATACCAACCTATCGTATATTTTAAACAGGTGAAGCTAAAATTTTAGTTTGTAAAACATTAAAATGTAATATAAACAGCTATCGCAAAATCAAATCTTTTAATCAGAACGGACATAAAAAAAATCACTCTTTCCAAAAATCGTATAAAAAACGATACATTCCATTTAAAAAACACCTGATGCATAGCGTAACTCTTTTGTTTCTGGTTCAAATATTTTTTCGATGACATTTTTGGATTCTACAAGAAAAAATACATCGATTGGCTATTTTGAATTTTTCCAAAATACAAGGAAGGTCGAAAATAGGTCCCTGTTCAGTCCTCGCTGGAACACCCTGTACAAAATCAAATATAGAAATTATTCAATTAAAAAATGGAAAAGTCAAAATTATGACGAAAAACTGCAAAATTAGGAGTTTTTGACAATTTTACTTTGAAAATAAGAAAAATATATTTAAATTGAGATATAAAGATTTGGGTATATTTTGCAGACGAAAATAGGACTATAAAACAAGAATATTTCTTGAAATTTTTTTTGCAACACAGTATCTTGAATTCTTTTATAATTATAAATGAGTTTAATATGTTTCTAGGTCTTCGATGATATTGCAGTTGAAATTACGATGGCTGTTCTCCAATATTTTAATCAAAAACCGTCTGAGGAGCAATTATTCAGATGTATGAAAGCGTTAGACCGTTTCGCAGAGATTTCTAGGCAAATGGTTCCACAACTTATTCAAATGATTGGACCTAACCCTAAGACATTCAAAGGAACTAGCGAGAGGGTGGACACACTTATTGATCAGATTAGTTCTCGCATACATTAATATTTTAAATACTCAATAATGCTTTTATCCGATTTTTGTTCTTAAATTATAAACCTCGAGTTAATTAAATTTAGGTCGTTGCTTTTACTTGCTTGCATGAATGAAAATCTGAAAATTCTTTCATGTAAATGTAGCGCTACAAGGAGCGGAAAGGGTCTTATAGACACCCAGTTTAACACAATAAGTTAGAATTATCGCTATTTTAAATAAGGCTATTTTTAAATAGGTTTATCATAATTTATTTTAATAATCATTTTTGTGTGATTGCTCCTTCGCGCTACAGCCATAATCGCTTCAGAATAGTATGCCCTTTTGGTAGATATGATTTTTTTTTGTAAATTTACAAGTAGCCCTAAAGCGTTTTATAACTGAGTTTCAAATTTTACGTTCACGCTAGGGTGAGAAAAGCATCAGCGTTGAATTTGATGTATTTCTAGTCAAGCCTCTTTTTATATAGACAGACAAGCGTAATCAGAAAATATGTATATATAGATATATATATATATATATATATATATATTATATTTATATATATTTATGTATATATATATATATATATATATATATATATATATATATATTTATATATATTTATGTATATATATATATATATATATATATATATATATATATATATATATATGTATGTAACCAGGGAGCGCACTGGACTGCCTTAGCTCGACTGGGTTACAATTTAACAGTAAAAATGTTTACCCTTACGACACCCATTGATCGCATTCTGTGCATGGCGTTATGACCGTGCCAAGTTGAATCGGTTTAATGCGCCCCCTTAAAACTACGACATGAATATATTTTTTCTCATATCTAAATGGTTGAATAGTATATTTTTCATCTTTAGTTTTCCATTCGTCAATTGAGAGATTTAGTTTGTCACTTTACGTTTGAAATAATATATTGTATAGCTTGTTTAAAAAAGAGAACTTTTTACAGGAATGTGACATTTACATTCGAAATTGGCATCAGTAATTTAATTTTAACCTGCATAATTAGACAAAGTTTACTTTGCTAGACCCTAAAGCAATTCTTCGCTGCATGTGCAAAAATCGCTGTGTAAATGAACCGGTTTCAGAAGCCTATCTACACATTTTTATATCAAAATCTGTACAGTTTTTACACTAAATTTAACGAAAAAGGATCGTTTTTTTGAAAATAAAATAGACACAAAAAAACTTTTGAACTAAAAAGTAATAAATATAATAGAAGAACCTCACTCTCACTGATCAAAGGCGCAAACAGTACATACTTAATAAACTAACCTAAATACAGAATTTCTAAAAAGTTTATTATTCTCTTAAAAGCTTATGGCTTTATTTCACACTTGAAAATAGTCTATAGTAGTTACCAAGAAAAATACACTTATTATTATTATATTGTCGCCAAAGTTATTCCAATCAGATGTCAAGTGCTTGAAAAATGGATTACAGATTTTGAACCAGAAATACAAACATACGAGCAAGTTATGTAAAAGCTTGTAAAAATACCACACGACGGTAGATCAAAAGACAGATTACGTCACACAGCTCAATTTTTCATAGCGATTCTTGCAGGCTCAGCGACGAAATATGTAAATGTAAAAATGAAGGTCAGTCATTGCGTACAAAAATGGCCCTTATAATTTTTTTCTAAATTTAATAGTTTCTAAGATAAAGTAATCGAAAGTCGTAGATAACCACTGGCATCTCCTGTCAAGAGAAATATCTGAAAATGTTGAACGCGTATTGGATTAAGTTTCCAATAAGTTGTACCATGTTTATGAATTAATTTGAAAGGAGAAATCTGTGGCTGTAATATGGATAATTAGTTTTAACTTATAACTTTCCAAAATATGGAAAAATTGTTTTTTTCTTGCCTTATATTTTTATGGTTTTACATATCTAATATATTTACTTTGTCAGCATGGTATTATTTTCCTTAGAGGGCCTGAAAAAAAATAGTATTACATTGAAAACCTCACTTTGTTAATTTGGTAAATAATCATTAACTTCGATCATCGTGCTTTTTAGTACATTCCCGGATTTTTCGAAAAATCTCTCTATCATCCCCAAATAAAAACATCAGAATAAAATGTCTACTTTTTAAGGCTTTTTGGTTAGAAGTGTTTCAGTTGTTTAGAATTTTAAATATTCCTCACAACTGTCAAAATCGCTTCTTGCCATTCAGTGTACTGCGCGACGCCTTTGTGCACGTGTAGAAAAGAAATCGGGCGAAATGAGACACCAGAAGGTTGCTAGTCTCGGCTCCTGCAGCTCTACAGCTGCAATGTAAAATTTTTTCTGAAAGCCTACACGCGTGTCCTCTTTTCAATAGAATACTATGGTCTTTATATCCTTTACAATTTTGATAGGTAATACGTTTTCATTATTACAAAGCTGTCAGTGCCAAAAAATGACAATTCTGAAAATTTTCCGGGAATATTTCCAAAAATTTGCACCTATTAATTTTGGAAAATTTTGGGGTAAAATTTTCAGTTAAATTTGCGCAAGGGAAGTTTCCCCCCAAATCATTTTTAAACATCGAAAAATAATATTTTTTGTGGAGTTATTAGAAATATTCAGGATGCGTTCAGAATTTTTAGATTTTTAACCTGACAGATGTTAGTGGAAAAAAATTAACTATAGATCGAACCCATTTAATTTAGAATTCATATTTTTTATATTGTTTGCCTTAATTTTTATATAATTGCTTCCTTTACATTATTTTGTCTGATACTGACAAAAAATATATTTTAATTTTTTTTTAATTACGTAGGGTCTAGCAATATAAACTTTGGCTAGTTCATATCAGTTTTTAAAGTGCTGCAATTAAAAAAAATTAGCCTGGTTATTTTCCTGAGGACCGGCCTAAGAAAATGGTTCTGCTTCCTGCACAGTAGTTTTCATCCTGCCTCGTAGCAAAAAGAAAACGAAGCCTCTAAGTTTTGAAATCTTTATAATTGTTTAAACATTGTGCGAGTCTTATTTTTGTCTCAAAAATATAGTATTTACAGTACATTAGATTAGAAAATATTAGATCAGATAAAATTATATATTTTAATGTACATTCTAGCACAAAAATATGCTTTTATGCCACATAGATATGGGATATTATAAATTAAGCTTCGCAAATATATAATAATGTACGACTTTTTATGTACATTTGTACGTTTTATATTGTTAATTTTTTTAGCGTTTTTTTTGTTTAGTAAAGAAATAATTGCATTTCTATGGTTGTAATTTTTAGCAGATACTTAACCATGATTTTGTAAATGATTTTTTTCACCTTATTGTTGATATTATTTATCGTGTTGTTAATAAATCTATATTCATTTTCAAAATTATTATTTCACCGCTTGTTTTCTTTAGTGAAACTTAGATGTTGATGGTCTCTTTGTATAGTTTTTTTCGTTATTTGATGTAAAAGCCTAATAAAACAAAAACTCGTGTCTAGCGATAAAAATAGGTATTCAATGAAATATTTTTTGTATTACTATTTTTTTATATATAATTGAATATGTTGAGTCTCTTTGACCTTTTGTCAAAACGTAACTACAGTTGATTCATTAGATGTTTACCCAAGCGTCATCTTTCATATCCATATGAATAAAAACAAACTCGTACATTGTCTTTATTATATCGGTTTCACAACGTTTGGAATGGTAACAATCTCCAATCGTTTTCAAATGTAAACTAAATGCTAATTCTAAAACTACGGGCTTATATACCAGTCGTGTGCCATGATGCGTGAAATCTCTGCCCCCTGGTTACCTGAACCGCGATGTTTTTGGGCAGTTTAAGCTAGAAGCGGTTGTTTGCAATATCGACGCTAGGCTTACTAAATATGCTTTGATTCCTTTCTATGAAAGCTACTTCTATAAACTTTCGTTTTCGCCAGTGCTGATCCCTGTGTAAAATTTTAGCCTCCGACCACTGCATCTGGTGGTTTGACCACACGTGTTCCGCTGTGGCGAATTTTGACGTGTCTCTTCTTTTTGAGTATGATTAAAAGGCTCTTTGACTCTTATACTAAGAGGGCATTTTGTTTATCTAATGTACGAGTCACCAGATACACACTGGATTTGGTAAATGCTGTATTTTTTCTTAACAATGTCCTTTGGCTTAGTTTTTGTTAGAAGGCTTCTTAACGTATTTCCCGATTTCAACATCAAAACCGAATTTGGTTTTGAAAAATTGGAAATCCCTGGCTATTCACCGAATCTTTTCAGATCTTCCCTTTAAATAGGTTATTGTGAAAAATGGTGTTTCTTGCAGATCGGAATGTGTCGTAGTACGATGATCAGTTTGATATTCCACTACTTATTTAATCTTTCAGGGTAACCATTCTGCAACAGATCTTTTTTTATGTTTCTAATTTCTGAGTTAACTTCGATCGTATTATTACAAATTGTTACAGCTCTGTTATAAAGTGTTTTTATGATGCCCTCTTTTGTTGCTACAGAATGGTTAGAATCCTGGTTGAGATATTGTCCAGTGTGTGTGGGTTTTCGGTACACTGTAGTTCTGATGCCCTCTGTAGATCGTTTAATGAGAACGTAAAGAAAAGGCAAGGAAGAATTTTCCTCTCTCCATTGTAAATTTAATACATGTTCATATGCTATTTAAGTGAATGAAAAAATCTGTCAAATGATTGTCATTTGCAGTCCAAATAATAAAAGTATCATCTACATTTCTAAGCCAGAGTTTAGGCTTAATTTGAGCATTATTTAGTGCGTGCTCTTTGAACCACTTCCTAGAGAAAGGGATGACCCCGTCGGAAGATCATGATCTCGTGAGTAAAAACTATCTCTCTTGAAAGTAGAAGTTACAGAGACATCATTCATAATAATAATAATTGTTCCATCACACCACCCAGAGGCAACGTTGTTCGTTCAAAGAATGTTTTGTATTTCCTCAACTTTTTTCTAATTATGCCTGATTCACATATCGGAACATTTGTGTATAAACTTTCTAAATCAAAACTAACAAATCGGTCTTCTTGCCCTAATGTGATATATTTAAAAATATTAATAAAATGGTTCGAAATTTTGAACAAATTAATTCGTCTTACATTGCTAAGCTTGAATGATCTCTAACAAAAATTTGGCTAAAGTACTTGTTGGTGATTCCCTGGAGCTAGTGATTTGGCTTAAAGGCAGGTTCGGCTTGTGGATCTTTGTCAAGCCATAGAGTTGAGGTGGCTTGCTGTAATGTGGCGTTAACTTGCTGCGTATCCTATCTGGGATGTAGGCACTATATTTCTTCAATGTCCTGTATACCTTCCTCTCGATTGCGCTTCTGGGATCTTTAGGTAGTATTTTGTAGTTTCCTTATCAAGACTTCGGGTCATTCATTTCGGTGTACATAATTACTGTGGCATTCCCTTTGTCTGCAGGAAGAATCTTTATCTGGAACTGTGTTTCTGGAGACGCTTAAGTGTAGTTTCTTCTTGTTTAGATATATTAGTTGCTGCTTTTGCTTTTTATCCAAAACGATCCTTGGTGCCACTGCAAAATTAAGACCCCTGCTTAACAACTCTTCTTCTGTCTCTGATAATATTTTTTGGGACTTGACTATGATCTTTCGAGCATCTCTTGTTGGTTCCGTTTGGCGGTGAGTTCAAAGCTTCTGCAATTTGTGTTGGTGTTTGGTGTGCAACTGTTCTAGTAGCCTTTCACAGGTCTTTTCGATTTTGTGGAAAATTGGTCCGTAATCCTCCTCTAAGGTATATTTCTTGATTTCTTCATATCTTTGCATAGATTCGGTCTCTAAAACAGATTTCTTCAACCTGTGGTATCTTATTTGTGAACGTAATAATGCTTTGCTGGTGTTATTTAAAAAACTTCTTGTCGTTTTGAGTCTAAAACCTAGTGGCATTAATTTATCATTGCGGGCTTCAAACAGGAAATAAATGTGAGTCATCTCTTTGATCAACTTTATCCTTGTCTTCTCGTAGCTTCGGAGTTTTTATTTGAAGGTGGTAGACAATGTAGAATGTTCACTAAACTCGTTCTGTCAGACTTGCATTGTCTTTATTATTTTGGTTTCACCACGTTCCGAATGGTAACTAGACGACTATAAATATATAGATAGACAAAAGCAGCTTTCAGAGAAAGGAATCAAGGCATATTCAGTAAGTCTAGCGTCGATATTCCAAACATGGAAGTCGCTTCTACCTCAAACTGATCTCCTAAAACTTCGCAGTTCAGGTAACCAGGGGGCGGAGACTTCACGCATCACCGCACACGACTAATATATAAGCAGCTTTAGAATTAGCATTAATTTTACCCTTGAAAATGATTGGAGATAGTTCCCATTCGAAACGTTGTGAAACTGAAATAATAAAGACGATGCAAGTCCGACAGAAAGAGTTTAGCGTGCCACCTTCAAATTAACCAGAATAAGTCATTTTGGGCGTGGATAATTTTTATGAATTAAATTACTATTGACTAATAGCAGTACATACCAGCAACAAAAGATACAACACAAAAACGAACAATATAAAATATAAATCCTTGACGTTAAAAGTTTTGATATTAAAAGCCTGCCTATGATGACATCTTTGTCAAGCAAGTTTTCTTTGGTAATTTAATCTTTTAACATATTTCTTGATTGTATTTATTTTCGGAAGACAATAGTTCATGTTTCATCCTTTTCTTTTATCACTGATTTATGGAACATTAATCAATAAGAGAAATATGATGTTTAAAAAGCTCGTCTTTGATATTTTCACCGATTGATGACCCAAAAAACATCCAGCGGCCAACTGTAAATGTACCCCTTGGTGCATAAATCTTAAAATCGTAAAATGGCTTTTCTAGAATACCACCGGTATAGAAATGACGAAAATAATGATTAATTGATTTCTAAATATATTTTATAATGTAATTTTAAATTGTTATTTTGTAGTGTTTTTTTCTCTATAAATGCAACTAATAACAGCTCAAAATTAAACTGCTTATATAAATTTAAAATCATTTGAAATAGATTAGTTTGTAAGAAAAAGTATCCTAGTCTTGTGTCTTGGTTACTCGTTTCTGGTATTTCTAATTTACAAATCGGTAATTCTTCTGAGGAAATTTTCTTCTCCCCTAGTAACTGAAAAAAATAAAAAATCACATATTGCTGTACTGCATACGTTAAAGTAAATGTTTCTTTTTTCCTTCTAATTTTAATACTTTTTTTTTACTTTCAAAATTAGAGTTTTAGAACCGACTAATTATAGTCTTAGGACTGTATTCAATTACTTTTTTACTATTAGCTTAAGGGCATACATGATATGTTTAATCATTACTCATTTTAGCCGTTGATTAAAAAAATTTATATTGGCATAAAACATATTAGGGCATTTTTCTTTAACTGTTTTAACCAAAAGTATTTACTTACCCAGATATTTGGCAACGACGAATGGTTTTCTCCACAAATTTCTCTCAATATCGTTTATAACTTTTGTCGTCTGGTGACATATTCTTTTTATAGTGCTGGGGTTTACGTGTTCTATAAAATTATACTCTGGATTCCAATAGTGGGGTATATTTCCAATTTGAAGAAAATGTTGGAATTTTTTTAGCATCTACAAAAAGCAGGATCATTAT
Source organism: Kuschelorhynchus macadamiae (assembly GCA_030620095.1). NCBI lineage: Eukaryota > Metazoa > Arthropoda > Insecta > Coleoptera > Curculionidae > Kuschelorhynchus > Kuschelorhynchus macadamiae. The sequence continues at coordinate 1,130,123 of JAUTXW010000961.1, read as the reverse complement.
AAAATATTTCATGATGTCTGCGGCGCGCCAGCTCTAGGGAGTCAGAAATACTAATACGGAATCTAGAGTTACAGTCTTCAGATTAAGACACAATTATTTAAAATAAAAAATAAAGTCGGATTTTACTAAAAAGGGGATATTTTAGGAGTCGTTTATTTGATGAGGTAAAATATAATTATCTGCGGCTAAAAAAAACGACGCTTTCACCACTATAGGGGTCACGACGCCATAACATGACAAGCACAAAACAATTCCAAGAACAGCATCAGATTTCAAAGATACGTCTATTCATCTGAGACATTATACTTGTTACTGAAATCTACAAGGCGTTTAACTTAAATTCTAAACGTCTATTTCTCGCATATTAACGGCGATATCAAAATTTGGCCAAAAGTTGCTTATTATTTAAGTAAGTTGTAACTATTAAGAGCTAAAACAAAGTCGCCGTCATCAGTATGGGCGATGCGTCGCCAAGCTAAGAAAAAAACGAAACAGAAACTTTCAAAATCTAAATTTTACTTAAATCTACGTCTATTTTTCTAAGACTTTTGTTATTTACATCAAATTGATTTCTGATATGTAGCGTTTAGAATAATGATTTAAGTAAATTTTTTAAGACATATTTTTTTTAAATACTTAGTACTAAATAAAATAAAATAAATTTAAGATAATTTTAATTTATATTAAGACATGAGACAAGAGATAGAAAGTAGAAAAAAATATTATTTTAACAAAATATGTTCCATAACCAGTCATTGACAAAACAATCATTGTTCTTCTAAAGACATATTATATCTAAGGAACCAATATAGAAAAGAATTGCAAATAACAAAAAAGTCAGAAATAAACTTAGATTCAAAATTTAGACTTTTAAAGTTGCTAGATTTGTTTTGATTTTTTTTGTCTTGCGACGCATATTCTGATAAAGGCATTGACTTTATTTTAGCTCAATTTACTCAATTAAAAAGTTACTTTTCACCAAACTTTGATATTCCCGTGAATTTAAATTTGCGCGAAAACGACGTTAGGAACTTGAGTGAAAACAGGGTGTTTAACTGTTCATGTCTCATTAACTAGTAATTAAGTTGAAGCATATAACAATTAATTTCTCAAAAATAGGTGTATTTTTGAAATTTAAACTTTCAAAGTTCTTGCATTTGTTTTGTTTCTTTTTGAAGTCTATAGTGATGACGGCGTCATTTTTATGTTAGCCATATGTAATTACATTTTAACCCATCAAATTAACGCTCTTTACGAATTTTGATATCTCCATTAATTCCCGAGAAAAAGGCTTTTCTAGTTTAAAATGATTAATTAAAGGGCGTGCAGTCCATGGAAGCAAGGGAAGCAGTGCTTACCCAAAAAAAATTACAAAACATCTTCTAAAATGTAATTTTTGAAATAGGAAACCATTAATTTGGTTTATATTAAAAATGCTAAAATATTATCTTAATTATCAAGCCCATAATAAATGCGGTCTTGACTCCGACCGAGCGACAATAGAAAATGGAATAGAACCTATGCGGACCGCTAGCTTCTCTGCAGCCAAGTCCTGTATGCTTGATTTCCTGTGAGTCGAGCCAGAGGTTATTGAACTTTCCACCGGCTGTTTGCAATTTTTGCATTTCAGTCGCGTGCTTTAAGTGGGGGTGGGAGCTATCGTTGGAGTGGGTTCTTTGTTCGAACGGCTATCCGTGTGTTGTGTGATACGTACGTCGCGTGGTGCATGGTGCGATATGGAAGGCAATAATACGGATGTGGATATGCAAATACCGTCAACTTCGGCTGTCGGTAATAACTTTGAAAATGTTGGAGAATTTAGTAAGAAGAGTGTGTGTGAATGTGTGGTGTGTGTCTTAATAATAAAGGGATTGTCAACATTAAACTTCCCTGATAAGCTTCAAATAATTTCCAAAGGAAGGGCAAAACCGCCTATGAAAAATTTAACCACAAAAATGAAAAACTGTATTAGACATTTTTATCCGGAAAAACAATATGAACAATTTAAATGGCTAACAGGGTGTGAAAATATAAGTAAATTATTTTGTTGGCCATGTTTACTTTTTAAAAATGAAGAAGGTCTCTGGAATAAAACTGGTTTTTCCGATTTAAACAATTTCGATAAAGCTGTAAAAAGACACATTATGTCCAAAGCGCATTTGCAGGCCGTCATAAAAGAAAAAGTCTTCGGCAAAACCAGAATTGAACATGCCCTTAATAAACAGTTGGAAATTAGTCACCGCCAACAGAATGAACTAGTCGATAAAAATAGGCAAATATTAGGAAGACTTATTGATGTTGTTTGTTTTCTCGGACAGCACGAATTGGGATTTAGAGGTCATGACGAAATAAGGGTTTCTTCAAATAGAAGAAATTTTCAAGATTTACTTAGTTTAATGGCTAAATATGATGATTGCTTAAAAAATCATTTAGAGCAGTCTAGCGTTTTTCGCGGAACGTCGAATCGAATACAGAATGATTTAATTTCCGCCGTTGCAACCATTACTCTAAAAAGAAGTATGCAGAAGATTGGCGAGGCGCGGTTCATTGCTATTGTTCTGAACGAAACAACTGATAGCACTAATTTTAGCCAATTATCTATAGTAATACGCTACGTTAAAACAGACGGAAGTATTCAAGAGCGATTTTTAGGTTTAAAGAATGTGTCTGAAAATCGTACAACAGATGCATGACAATTAGGGGGTCTGCAAGCTAAAGTTCGAGAAACTTTCCCAAGTGCTGTGTTTGTCCATTGTTTTGCTCATAAATTAAATTAAGTTTTATCCCAGTCCATCAATCACGTTAAAGAGTATAAATTATTTTTCGTTACTTTAAGTGGCATGGCTGCTTTTTTTCCAAGTCAACAAAACGTACACAAGGTTTGGACTGTCCACAAACGATTGCCCAAAGTAGCTCCTACTAGGTGGAATTATAATGGAAGACTTGTGTTACCAGTATCTGAAAATCGTGAATCACTGATTGAACTATTTGAGAATATAATAGAAAATAATGAAACGTGGGACTCAGAAGCAATAAATAGTTCGAGGGGGTTTTTGGTCTGTTCGAAACGAGATTTTAATTTTAATTATTTGTTGAAAATATTTTCAGAAATATTTCCATTCTCGGACAATGTTTTTAATATATTACAAACTAAAACAAATGATATTGCTTTTTGCCTAAAAAAAGTGGATGATTTTAAGTCCATGTTAAGCCAAAAAAGAGATGACTGACCTATTTTGGGAAAAAACGATGACGTTAAATGTAGAGCCACAAGCCAAGCGTCTTCGAACAGACAAGGTGGGAGATGTTTAAACATCATACAGACGCCTCTTTTGTGGAATAATCGATCAAATTCAGCAACAAATAAACTATAGATTTAACGGTTTAAATAATTTTAGATTCCTCGAGCTCTGCAATTTTGATGCATTTAAAGCAAAAACTTTTCCAGAAGATGCGTTTAAATCTCTTCTTCTTCATTATGACCAGTTCTTCGACCGAGTGTTACTGCGAACTGAACTAAAAGTGATTTACGAAACTGATGACATTCGCGCAAAAAATAATGCTAAGGAACTAATGCAATTTTTAAAAGACAAGGAGCTGGAAGATGCCTACACCGAAGTGTCGAAATTGACATTACCTGCCACAAGTTCATCAGTAGAACGCAATTTTTAAACGTATAAAAAATTTCGTGAAAAATTCAACGGGGCAGGAGAGACTTTCACATACATCACTGTTGTCCATTGAAAATAAACTTCTCCAAAATATGTCGGAGCATCGACGTTTTTATGATGACGTCATTGACGAATTTGCAAAAAATGATCGAAGAATCGAATTACATTACAAATAGGTAAGTTTCTAAAAATTGCTTCCCTTTCTTAAAATTTCACCGCACGCCTCTGTTTAAATGAAATATCCTATACAGTGGCATATAGAGCACTTACACTGGGAATAATCTTGATCTAAAGAAACTTTTTGACTTTCGCAGCGTAAAAAATATATAGTAAATATATATTAAATAAAAAATTGAGTATATTTATATATTTTTACATTGCAAAAAGGTCCAAAAACAATAATTTATCATTCCCATATCACATTATAGAAAACTTGCGATTTAATAAAAGTGTTTTATCTTATTTTTTAATACAAATTAATTTAAATAGATTAAATCTATTTTTAAAACCCTTACCGTCATAAACACGTCGCTTAAAGATCTATGCCAAAAGTTTCGATCCTGACCTTCTTCGTCCATAGTCCATAATGCTACACACTTGATATAATAACTCGCGATGACCTTATCTTTAAATGCGTCCCTCATTTTCTGTAAAAATAATCCCGATTGGGTTTTCTTTGCTTGTTAACTGATATTTAGCAACTCTGAAGCAATTTTATTAACTTTATGTGGAACCACTCCTTGAAAAGAATTTGTTCCTTATTCTCACAAGAACTTTCTGTTATATTCGTTAACATAAAAATGATCTACAGATCAAAGGCATCATTTGAGTTCAGATGTACGTGTAAATTAAAGGGGTTAAATTATACTATGGTTAGCCAAACACACCTGGGTCTTTTAATTATTTATAATCCTTATCATATGCTAGCTACGCGTATGAACGAACTAAAAATGTCTTTAATATCTGAATGTAGTACTATAATTTTGATTGCTAGGTTATTTAAAAAAAAGTAGTAAAAAAGTGAAAATAAATGTATTATTTTGGAGGTGTTGTCCACAAAATTGGAAAATCCAAGGTTTGTATTACTTTAATGATTGCCCTACCTTCAATAATTTGATAGCAGGTTTGAGGTACATCTTGTCCCTTATAAGAACTTTTTCTTGTTCTTGAAAGTTTATTATCCAGTAATCATTAGCATCAACCATTCCCTTTGGACATTTTGGTACAACAGAGAAATTTGGCTGAAATTAATACAAAATAACTACCGAATTATATGCAAAAAAGTATCTATAAGTAAAATTAGATTTTACGCTAAAAAATAAAATCAAACTAATACTCAAACATTAATTTTATTCATTATATTATATTTTTGTAAATATGTAATATTTACACTTTGCTTACAAAACCTGTTAGTAAAATTTCTAGTTTTCGTTCTAAACACTCTCTAATATGAATAAACCATGAAATCTGATTAGTATAAAGGCCTATACTACTACTACTAGCTACCGTGCTTGCTTGAATAAAGAATGGGAGAATTTGTTGACACTGGGCGCGCGATTTAATACTTTTCAAATTCGAGGCAGAGGAAACAACCTCTGTTGGTAACCTATTCCACGATATAGGTACAGTGGAAATAAAAGAACGGATAAAGTGGAAAGTCTTTGTTATATATGTGTAGTTGTACAATAAAGAGCATGCGAATCATGGACCGGATTTCCCTGACAGGCATGACTAAAGAAGGTACACTAGATGTTATTTACAGCAGAAGTCATGTCAGTATTTGCAGAAAGGGGCACATTTGAAGTTATTTTATGGGAGAGCGAACATGATTGTATCTTAGCGGCTTTGTACTTAACAAGATATGTTACTCCCCATTCTACAATTTTAAAAAAAGGTCCTGATATAAGCTTGGAAAATGTAATGTTGTATCTTCTGCATATGTTATAAATAGGATTACTAGTAAAAGAAAACAAGCTAGTACTTAGATGGGTGACAACCCTGGGACCGTGCTCCGGCTAGAGACGGGCTGCTAACAATAGGTAGTTGTATAGTTGTAGTGTAGTACCTTTGCAAATGCACGTTTCTGTATTTGGAGAACGTCGGCAGAAACTACGACTCGCGGCCTGTAATGCAGGTCATGGGTGACTAAAAAGAGACAACCACGGTTTGGGCATTATTCTTAGGCCTCAGGCTTTCGTGGTATGTCCAAACATAAAAAAAGAAGGGATAGAATATGTACCAACACTGAATCACGTGAAAGATTTCAGAAATATTACCGCTAGAAAGGGAATTTTAAAGGAAGGTTGTATGAAGCTAGTTTGTCAAGGGCTGCAACAAGCCTGTTATGAGTTACAAAACTTAGATCGGTTGGGGTTCTTTAATGACGAAAGGCGTATTGTAAACTGTCTTTAAAGGTAATTTAAAAGCTCAAAAGTTCTTCATTACGTTACTCATAATTCAAAATACCGTCGAAGCAAGACGACTTTTTGATGTTAGGCGTATTAAGAATTAGACGAGCTGTTTAAATTTGATGCCAATTTGGTACAGTGACATAACTACTATAGCGCAGGGGGTGGCGTTTTTTTTTGTTTTCAGTTATTTTCCGGCCCTGTTTTTGGGGGTGCATTTGTTTATAAAAGAATTGTGAAAAACTATGAATGACCTTTTTTTAGTCATCAATTATTTTCTGTACGTACATATAGGGGGCAATTTGTCGAAACATACAGGGAGGGCCAAAATTTGTAGTTACGCCACTGATTTGGTGCACGATAACGTTATGGTACTGATTAATGAAGGAAACGGTAAGAAATTTTGAGTGGATTAGCGATGAACTGTTGGAAAAATTCGGCAAAAAAATATTGTTTGAAATATCAGGATTTCAGGGGAAGAAGAAATAAACATTTTGCAATCCATCCCAATTAAAGGAATGATTAAGCGAAATACTTTGAGAAGGTATGGATTGAACATGTTCGGTTAAATAAAATAGAGTAATTAGATTAAGACAACAAAAAACAAGGTAGCGAAAGATGATGTGATTAAGTACTAGATGGATTGTAAGAAAATATCCAAGGGGTTTTGGCTGCAGTGTGCGACGATGAAACTGGATAACAGCTCCAAAACAAGGCACAAATAAAAACATTATTGTGCTACAGTATATTTCAGCTAATTAAAACATTTTTCATTAATATTCTACTGCATTAGGCCTACTGTACCGGAATGTGGTATAGTAAGATAGGTCTTACACGAGAAATGTAAAACAACACTATTTAAAAAACCTAACAAAAACTGCACGACATAGTAATAACAGTTCATAGTATTGACCTTATCTTTAAATTTGCGAATAGAATTTTAAGCTACCTCTGTATTTTTGCGTTTTACAAAACGAACAGTGTGGTGTATAGTATTCATTGTTTGAAGTTTTAGCAGCCAGCCTTGAACTGAACAGAAGAGACATTCCCCAACAACTTAAAAGAAAGATTTAGATTTGTGTTCGTATAACTTAACTTTTGTATATAAACCTAGATTTGAATTTAATATTTAATTAAGGGCCGGATCTAGGAGAGGGCTGCTTTACTATTTTTTTATATAAAATATGAATATCTAGCGTCTAAATCTCTTAAATTTATATTTGTGGTAATTTCTAACATATCTTCTAATAGTACGGCCATACTTCCGTATTCAGTTAGAAAAACGCAAGTGGAAGTAGGTTTTATTTGCGGTGATTGATGCGGTTATGTATTTAGCCATAAACTGTCGTAGTTTCGTGGGTCTAATGAATGCATAGAAAATATTTTAAAAAACAAGTATTCAATTAGTCGAGGAAGCAACTTAGCAGATATAAAAAAGGCCAAACATCATACTTACCCAAGATGATACAAAATGAGATAATAGAGCTTTTAAGTAAAACATGTAAAGATAAACTATTGCAAAAAATTAAAGAAGCCAAATATTTTACTATTATGTTTGATTGCACTCCAGATACATCACTCACAGAGAGCAGATGAGTGAAAAGTCGTATGACAATGGCTCCAATAAGGTTGCAGACATTACAAAAAGGATGACAAGTGCAAATAAACTTATTTCCTATGGAGACAAACTAAACCAACTAACTTCAATGGATCTAAAACATCATGGCGCCAATCTAGCTCTAAAATATAACAGAGATTTGAACGCCGAAGATTTTTGCCAAGAGTTTGTGGCGTTTAAGGACCAATCTCCAAATCTTTTAAACAATGCTAAATTAAAAGAAGCCAGTGCTTTAAATATATTACAAGCTATTTACGCTAATGGATTAGAATTTTTGCATACCGCTATGTATATATTGTACACTTCCAACTACCTACCCTAAGTTGTGAGAGGAGTTTAAACAAACTAAAAATTTTAAAAAATTACTTGCGTTCATCATGTGTTAAGAAAGGTTTTGTCCTACCTACTAATATTAATATTTGGTACGCAACGTTGTTTTGTGTTAAAAATAAAACATTGGTTTTTAAATGGCCTAGTTTTTCATTACTTTCTATTTTAAAATGTTATTATTTTTTTTAAATATTCACTAAAATCATATATCTACATGAATAAATTCATTCATTCATAACTATATAATATAAAAAATATAATAATTGACAGGGAGCGGCATTTTACATCTTTGTCCCCTCTTGAAAAATTCCTAGATCCGGCACTAACCTAATTTACTATAAATTGAATCGGTGAGGAATAAGTGCTTTATTCTTCGGATATTAAGAAAAGTTTTGCGCTACAATATTATTTTCACTTTCTGATAGGACGGAATTTCCGACTGCCGATGGGGACGTTGGCGGACATAAACAAACGTAAAGAGGGCAGGAAATGGCCGACAAGTTTTATTTCGTAATCGTTGACTAACTGTGCTATTTATTTATTTTTTAGTGTATATTCTAATTTTCTTTTACAAATAATTATAAAAAATACGTGTAAACAAGGATATATCGAGAAAAATCGCTCGCCCTTAGTTCCTTTTCGTTTTTGGAATTGACAATGGTAAACAATATGAGTTTTAGTCATTACCTTTATATGTGAGACTCTATTAGGTCTAAATGGTCTCTTTGGCCAGTGATATTCATCAAATATGAAGCATGGAACTAAATCAACATCAAAATACAAATTATTTCTTTCGATTCTCAACGTAAATGCCGGACCTGTCTTCCTAACACTTGCCTACAATAAAATAATTCAGATATTTATTTAATATGAAATTAAATATACACATTATTTTTGGTAATAGTAGCAGTTGTTGTTTTAAGAGGGTATTAATACCTCATTCAATTAAAATGCCCTTTTCAGTCGTCCGTCTTATGGAACTAAATTGGTGTATCTATTGGGCGTTTAAAATTTAGTGATTTCAAGTTTCTTTAAAATTTGGTAATTTCAAGTTTCAAGACGGTAGAAAATCTAAACGGTTTGACTTATGAAAACAGGTTTGCACATTGCTATCTTGTAGTTTTTTATGATGTTTTCAATCATTTCACTTTCCAATTCCAACTGCCTAACTTTCACCTATTATATCAGATAGAACATGTTACTCACAAAAAAAATTCCGAATCGTGTGGGCAGCTTATAGCGTCCTCTTCTAGTCTGTTGAAAGGTGTTTAGGGCGTATTGAAGGACTTTTTCCATCCATTGCCGTACTTTGGCCGAATCCATACGACCGTTTCTGCCTATAAACTTTTCAAATCCTCTAAAATGGGATAAAACTTATTTTTCAATTTTTACCTTATTTAATTTAAATATATTTTCAGGGTTTTGTAGTAAAGAATTAAACCCACGGAATTTAATAATTTTTTAATATAAAATAGAAAGTTTGCTTTCTTTGAACCATTTTAAAAGAAAAAAATTAATGGATGAATCACCCTTTCTATTTAAAAAAAACAAAAAGATCAACATTTTCACTGCATTTTGATGCGAAAACTCCTTATTATGATAGTTTGCAAGAAGTAATTGGCGCGGTTTCGTTAGATCCAACCTGACCAACTTTACCTTAACCTAACTTTATAATACATAAGAAAACTCAAAATAACAGAGTTTTGATATATAGGTGTTTAGTTTTTGAGTTATACATCCTCAAAGTTTAGAGTTATTCTAACTCCAACTTCCCGCTTTTTCTTTCTTCTTTTTTATAAACATTGAGAAGTTCTGTGTGAAACTAGTACAATTATAATGAAAGACGTAACAAAACTCTTTTCTTGATTTTCTTTGCATTATTTTATCTAAAAAATTAGGTCATTGAGAACACTCAAAAACAACCATACTTCATATTTTTTGGACTAGTGACTTTTCCTTCATGTTGGTATATTGACATTATAAAAAAAACCATCGAGCTACATCTGTACAGAAAAAAAATATTAGTTGATACAAATTAGATAATAGGCACTGTAATACAAATTTATTATCGATATTTTGTTAAATACATAAGGTGTATTGGTACCAGCAGGAGAGCCGAGGCACTAGGTGAATTGATGCCGCGTTAGCACCAGGTTAGGCGCCGTACGCATCATCAATAAAGCCCTAACACAAAAGGCGTACAACACTAATCAACAGCGTAGTGCATTACTGACGGAAGTCTAACAGTGTTAAGAATGTTAGATTTCCGCAAGTCAAACGTGGTGATAACCCCTTAATAGTCCACCTAGTGCGGACGCGCTTCTGCCAGGACCGATTCAGCTATGTATGTAACAAAAGTGCCTATAATTAATTTGTACCAATTAATGTTTCTCTTTAAAGTTGTATATCGAAGGTTTTTTATGATGCCAAGATGCCAGCCAACATGAAGGGAAAGTTACTAGTCCAAAAAATATGAAGTAGCTCTTTTTTGAGTGTTCTCCATTTTTTCAGAAAAAGTCAAAAAAAATAAAAAAAAAGAGTGTATTTTACGTCTTTGTATAATTGTTTGTAGTAGTTTCATACAGAACCAGCGAAATTTCATAAAAAAGAAGAAAGAAAAAAATAAAATGGGTTTATGAACTTTAAGGATGAAGAAGTCAAAAAAGAAACGTGGCCGAAAAATGTTTGATTTCGGATTAGTGATCAAGACCCCAAAATTCACCTATATACAAAAAAATCACTAAAATCGGTGATAGTGTAAATAGTTTGCAAGTTTTATTCCGTTTTTCTTACGTAATTTATATAGATACTAAAAATAAACTTGACAACATGGCAACCCCAACACATGAACCGATTTCAAGCGATGGACCTGTTATTACCGCAGGTTTGCTTTTGGTCATCTTTGGTTATAGCAGAGTCTATATATATATATATATATATATATATATATATATATATATATATATATATATATATATATATATATATATATATATATATATATATATATATATATATATATATATATATATATATATATATATATATATATATATATATATATATATATATATATATATAGTCTAAGCACTTGGCTATTGAGCGATAAATTTCCCTCTTGCCGACGCGCCTCCCGCACCAACGAACTGCCGGCTATACCGGTCAGTCGGCAGGTCACTTCGCAGTGGTTAGGTACGCGGTGTCCTAAAATTTTGAACCTACATGTTTACGGAGCGTTGTACGCGGTGAGTAAAAATGTAGAATTTGGAACAAGAGTGCGTTTAAATGTAACTTTTTACTTCCCTCGTAGAAGGGACTAGAAAGAAAACTACTTACCCGATTGACTTTAAATTTTGATAAAAAATTAAGGGTTATAAGGGGATGACCTAGTAATATTTTGATAAAAATCCAATATGGCGGAACAATGTCAAAAACATGTTATTGGAGTGGTGTATTATTTATGGTTAAGATCCAGTAAAAAAACAAGTCTTTTTTTAAAATATCGACGTTTCGCAACTTAATTGTTGCATCCTCGGGACACATATATAGATTCTATATCCTGCATGAAACCCATATTATCAGTCTTTACCTACTCTGTTGGTCTGTATATATTTCCTAGATATTATATTTCTAAATCGTTTTCGTTAACAATCCTCTTGATGTTATGTTATAGAGGTGTACTAGTTTCGCAACTTTATTGTTGCATCCTGAGGACATTTATATATATATATATATATATATATATATATATATATATATATATATATATATATATATATATGAACCCTATATTATCAGCCTATACCTACTCTATTGATCTGCAGAGATTTACCCGATATTAAGTTTCCATGGTTTTCGTTTCGGCTCTCTTGTTATTGTGTATCATTTGGGGTTAGGATCCAATAAAGAAAGAAAAGACTTTTTTAAATTGTTACCTACTACGTTGGCCCTCAGATATTTTCTAGATATTAAGTTTCTGAATGGTTTTCGTTAACGATCCTCTTGTTTTTGTGTTAGGGTGGTGTATTATTTAGGGTTAGGATCCAGTAAAAAAACAAAAGTCTTTTTTTAAATTGTCGACGTTTCGCAACTTTATTATTGCATTCTCAAGACACATATATCGATTTTATATCCTGCGTGAAACCCATATTATCAGTCTTTACCTCTTACTCTCTTTACTCCGTTGGTTCGCAGATATTTCCCAGATTTTAAGTTTTTAAATCCGTTTTTGTACTTTGAAGAGTTATAGGTTTCCTTATTGTCCTGCATCAATCAGTATTTATTCACAAAAAAGTTTTAAGAAGGCTTTATAAAACATTTTAATTTATATTTTAAAGCACTTATGACTATTTGATGCTAATATTAAAACTAAAGTATTTTAAGATAGCTGTTAGTAGTAAACTGTTTAATAAAGGAGTTTAATGGCAACAATAGGGCTTTCATATAAAACTTATTTAATATAAACGCTTAACAGTTTTGTGGTTTGGTTTTATGTGGGTAAGCGTTAAAACCCTTGCATTGAAACAATGTCTCTTGTATTGTTTTTGACTCATATTAAGACACCTATAAAGTTACCGACTCAAAACTGCAATAAAGTTATCATGAATCCATTTAATGCATTACAAAAATGTTTATTTGGTAGTTACATAGAGTTAAAAATATTCTGTATTGTAAGCTGCGTGCGTACTGGCATATTTATTTCCTAGTTCTTATTAGATTATAATTTCTGGAGAATGTAAGATGATATCTAGAGTGTGGAGATAGTCTTGAGAAAAGGGGAAGACACTTGCTCTGGGTTTGGTTTATTAAGTGCAGACCAGTTTAATTTTGTGGATAATTTTAGTTTTTTTAAAAACATTGATTTTTTGTTGGAAATAATCAAGTTTCTACGTATATGTGAGCAATCATCCCCTTGGAATTTGAACATTTGATATCTGCGCCAAACAAACACCACCTAGTAGATTTACGACTATTAGTTTTAAGAATTAGCCGTTTAAGTGTTACGGTATTAGGATATTGCTTTATTCAGGGAACATGTATTCCCATTCTTTATTTCTAAGAACTTGGTAGAATGTTTTAGAAGTACAATCGATTTTGATATCCTGTTGGGAACGTATTGATTGTCGTTCGGATAATTTTTGTAATTTAAATTAGAATAAACTAAGTGTTGGAAATTCTTTGCATCATTTCGCAAATATAATTAATACATTTTTATTTTACATTTGTTATTAATACTTATCAAATTTACTCCATAAGTTAACCTTTTATTAAGTTGAACATCTACTACTCTAAATATTAATATGAATACCTAAAGTAACTTATACAGTTATTGATCGTTCCCCGTAGATGTATTTATTGCGATAAAATAACGCGCGGCCTCGTATACCTCGGATCTAGCTGTTAGCTGCAGGTGTTGGCTATAATTTACGACCGGTCGCAAATAAGCCGGCTTTTTGGAGCACAACAAAGGAGTGAGAGAACTGTTTCTTTCTTTAAACTGTGGTTATAGCCCTTGACATACCGATTTTCTGCAACTGACAGTACCTATAGTGCGCTTGAATGTGTTAGGTGAATCAGAGTGAAGGTTTTTTGCTGTTTTGTTTGCTTTTAATTAATTATAAACATGAACGAGAATTTTTTAATATTTTTATAGAGGATTTGTTTATGTTTAATGATGAATTGTTGCAAATTCTGCAAACATTTATTTTTTACACAAATGCCACGGAAAAAATGATCTGGCATCTAAACGTAGAATGGCCGTTTCCAACTCATCAACAATAACTTTGTATTCTTGGCCTTCAAAGTTTAAATTAATTTAATATGGTTCCGTCACCGCCTCTATAGTGCATTAAACGACTAAACATCACACAAATATGAAATCAAAGAATATTTTTCATTTAAACGTTATGAAAAAAAAAACGGAAAGAAAACTAACTATAAACACGAGAGACTCGCCGCAGTAAAAACAGCTGTCATTGCACGAGGATCCATGACGTCATACTTCTATTATTCCCGCTACTTTTTAAATGTTGATTAGTGCAGCTGTTTTACCTCTTTACGATGTGATTAAGTTTATTCCTATTCTGTAACGATATCTTTAAATGTTAATTATAAAAGGTTATGTAGATATTTTTGTTTCAGAAACAATATTTTCGTAAAAATTTGTACAAGCATTTTCTCAATTTCTGTCCGTTAGTGAAAAAAATCGATATTTTTTTACGCTTTACGCGTTTACGATAATCTTATGTACGAGAAAAGTAAGGTAGTTAGAATAATTGAGGGTTGAGGGGGTGGAAATAAAAAAAAACATGCGTCAAGTGTAGGTACAGGGTGTCCACGCGAGATTGCCCGGGCTTATAACTTTTTTATTGTTTAAGATATCATGATTTTAGATATACAGGTCATCCCAGAAAAGAACATGGGACCAAAGTTGCATTTTTTAATGGAACACCCTGTATATTATATTATTTTTGGATTCTACGTCAAATTTTTAAACATATCTCATGTCCTATATTTAAATTCAATGGTTTTCGACATCGGATTTTGAATGCTTAATAGCTTAACTAGCTATAAGATTTAAACAGCTTGAATTGAGACAAAACCACATGAGCTTTCCTATCTTAATTTTTAATTATGTATCACATGACATCAACTTCCGATTTAATCGGAATATACAGAGTGGATAATTTTTTCGATCCAACCTGTATATTCCGGTAACACCAAAAGTTAATGTTATAGATAATGAAAAATTAAATAGGATGGTGTAAGCCGTTTTGCCCCACTTGCCCTTTAAATTTTATAGCTAGTTAAACTGTTCAAAATAAATTTAAAATATCCAAAAGATTATATTTAATTGAGTTTAGGTATAGGACATTGCATGGACCAGGATGAGGATTTTATGTAGAATTGAAAAATAAAGTAATATACAGGGTTTTTTTATTGAGGAAACTTTGATTTATTGCTTTTTTTTGGGTCACCCTATATATCTAAACGCCCCTAATAATTTGCTTATAACTTTGATATTAAACATTTTTTCCTATCTTAAGCAATAAAAAAATTATAGGCCCGGACAATCTCGTGTGGATAATCCGTACTGTTTGATATATTTATATAAATCCCTACCTATAAAATTATCAAATACAAAAAACCATACGAACACTATACATATGTATATGAGGCATGAGGGTATTTAAGAGAGTTACAAGAAACATTGTATACAATAAATTTGCCTATAAGAATTAATTAATTAAATTAAAACATACCGAGGTGTTCCAGAATATGTGACCCGCCTGTACATTAAAGCTTTTTTGGATTCTGCAAAGAGCTTTAATCATATTTCATGTAACAATTATATCATATATATTCAACTGTTTTTAAAATATTGAGGTTTGAAATTTTACATATTGGACATTTTATCTAACTGTAAAATCTAAACGGTAGGAATAGGAACAAAATGGCTTGTATTATTCTCTCTTAGTTTTTGATTATCTATGGCATATGGGTTCAAATATTCTGGTTTGTCCGAAATACTGACTGACTGAATTTATTCATGTTAACGAAATTACATTTCTTACACACGTCAAAATGGATAATGACAATAGGATTAAAAATAAAAATAGAATGTCTAAAAATAAAAATAAAATGTCTTGACAACCATTACAACTAGCTTAAAACAATAAATTTAAAATCTTAATCTAAGGTCAGACTCACTTGTCTTACCAACAATCACAAACACTTTAAAATACCAAGCTAACAAATTAAAAGTTCAGACTCGCCACTTATCACATCGATATTGTTTTATTCATAAACTCGTCTACACTGTAGAACGACTGTGCTAATAAAAATTTTTTTATAACAGAATAATATTGTTTTTCATTCATTTCCCTAACTTGAACAGGAAGTTTGTTATATAAATGTGGACCAACATACTTTGAACTAATACAAGATTTTTTTAGCCTAAGATATTCCAGGTTGATGTTATCTTTCTGTCTGGTATCATGATCGTGGTGTTCACTACAGCGGTTATAACTTTGAAGATTTTTTTTTACATAAACCAGACATCTTAGAATAAATAGTGAAGGTATAGTCAATATTTTAAGTGTAACAAACGCATTTCTAACATCGGCTCTGTAAGGCAGGCCTGCAAGAATCCGAACTGCCCTTCTCTGGAGTCCAAATATTCTCTTTGCTTGTGCACTATGGCCCCAAACAAGAATCGCATAATCACAGTGCGACTGGAATAAGGCGTGGAAAGCCGTAAGCAAGATTTTTGGTTCAACAATGTTTTTGATGTTTCTTAAAAGATAAATAGAACTCGATAATTTCTTGGCTACTTGGTCAATATGTGAACTGAGGACGAGGGCAGTATCAAGGTGTACTCCAAGTAGTCTCACTGAACCTGATGTGGGAACATCACACTCAAGGTCCCTGAGGCTAAACAAAATACGCTCAGTTTTCTGAATGTTCAAAGATAGTTTGTTACTGTTGAACCACCCCTGCAATTTTTCTAGTGATTCCTGCATTTGACTGAGAAGAGAATCTAGGGATTGAGCTGTTGAAAGTGCTGTTGTGTCATCTGCAAAAATCACTAGTTTGGTGTCTGTAGCTGCTTCAATGTCATTTATATAGATTAAGAAAATGAGCGGCCCCAAGATAGATCCTTGAGGCACCCCATGCTTGACAGGTAGTGACTGTGAAAGTTGTCCCCCAGAGAAGGTCTGCTGGGCTCTGTCCGTTAAGTAACTAGCTATTAGAGCTATGCTAAGATCATCCAATCCATATTGTTTTAATTTCAAAAAGAGAATGTTGTGGGATATGCAGTCGAAGGCCTTGGACAGGTCACAGAGAACTGCGCCAATATGTTGGCACTGTTCAAAGCCCTCGACTACATACTCCAACAATTCCAGTATTGCATCTGTTGTTGATAGTGATTTACGAAACCCGAACTGACTATTTGCAAACAAATTGTGCTTTTCAAAATACGAGTAAAGCTGAGCCTTCAAGAGGTATTCGAAAACTTTGGAGAGCGCAGGCACTAAAGCAATTGGTCTATAGTTATTCACATTATTTGCATCTCCCTTTTTATGAATTGGAATCACCTTGGACTTTTTGAAGACATCCGGATATATACCCTCACGTATACATGAATTTATCAGATATGTTAGTGGTACAATTAAGATGTTTTTCAGTTTTTTGAGGAGTACACTATTAAAACCATATATGTCTTTGCTATTTTTTGATTTAAGATTATCAATTGCATCCCTGACCTCTATGAAACTGACTTCTCTGAAGGAAAAGCCTTGCCCCGGAGTAACAAAATTTTGGGACTGAAAATAGTGTTTAGGTTCAAAGGGAGCTTCTGGAATATCTTGCAAGATTTCTTCTGCAATGTTTGCAAAAAAAGTATTAAAGGTATCAGCTGAGATGTTAACTGTTGATTTGGGTTTTTTAGTTATGCCTCTGGCATCGTTGGTTACCTGCCAAGCTGCCCTAGCTTTATTCTCTGAACTTTCAATAAAGTTTGAGTTTGCTGTCTTTTTTGCATTATCGATTTCCTGCCTATACTGTTTCCTATACTGATTTCTCAAAATACCAACTTCAAATGAATTTGAGTTGTTATATAGATCATTAAGAAAATTTAGACGTTCTCTCATTTCAGACAAAGCATCATTATACCACCTTACATTTCTGTCACACTTATTAATGTACCTTTTAATTGGGAAACATGAGCTGTAAGTTTCAGTGAGAATGTCCATAAACTTTTTACCCTTACCATTTGCATCTAACTCTGTCGTTACAAAGGACCAGTCGACATTGCTTAGTACCTGAAACAGACTATTTATACCAGACTTTGTTATTGGTCTGTGAAAAGTTACAATTTGCGAGCTACTTTGTTCATTGGTCATGACATTTCTTAAGGTGATTTCCACCGCCTTATGGTCTGATACTACTCCCTGAAAAACAGCAGTATTAAAATCTAAAGTGTCCTTAAAATTAACAAATATGTTGTCAAGACATGAGTTTTTTCTAGTGTTACATAAAATTTGCTCTACAAAACCATAACAGTTTAAAACATCTAAAAATTCTTTTTTCCTTATACTATCTACATTAAAATCAATATTAAAATCACCCATTATTATCACATAGTGGAAGTTATTTGCAAGGATTTCTAAAATTTGGATAGTTCTATCTAGGAACAGTTTAAAATCTCCACTTGGAGGACGGTATATATTTACAATTACAAGGTTAAATTGTTTTAGTTGAATTGCAGCTATCTCACAAGACATTTCAACTGATTTTTCCATAATGTCGGTACGTTGGATGAAAACAACATTGTGTCTAACTAAAATGGCAACTCCCCCATGCTGGAACTGTTTTCTTGCATAGTATGATGCCAGAGAATATCCATTGATCAGAAGTGATGGGATTTCTGCAGGCAATAAGAAGTGTTCCGAGATACATAGAACATCATACCGGAAATTTGTTTTGTTTAAAAATACCTCCATTTCACCTACTTTGTGCCTAATCGAGCAGACATTCTGGTGGAATACACTTAGATGTTGTTGGCGTTCTCCATTAAATTCCCCCTGAAAGTCGGGCGTCGTCGAATATGGAGAAAATGGTTTATCATTGTTCCTTTGCCCCACATATTTGGGGACATTACCTTTTCTTTGAGTTCAGCTGGTATCTCTAATTTAAATGAACTTTTGAAATTGTCCTTCCTAGTCTTCATCTTGTACACCTTACATTCACTTTTTAAGCTTTCTTGGAGGTATTCTTCGATTACCTCAGGTGATACATCCTTGTCAAGTCCTGAAAGAAACAGGAATGATTTTTTCTTTGCAATCCCAATGTCGAAAGCAGTGTTTTCACCGTGTATCGGTGATGGCCTATTTTGTTTAGGGTAATGTCTCCTGTCGTTTTTTCTTTTGACTGTGGTCCACCCATTTTCTTTACCAGAGTCCCTTTGTGATTGGGGCTTAAATAGGCTTCCGCCGCTGCCGTTTTTTATTTCGTTATAATTTTTAGGCGGATTTTCGGATGATGACAAAGGTATGTCATTTTCATTTTGTCCGTCAACGTCAACAGTGTCAAAGTCAAGTTCATCACTGTCAACGCCCTCTTTGACAGACGTCAGCTGTGTCGTCGAGTTGCTTGGATCAGCGTTCGGGAGTACTCCAGATAACACTGCACCGTTTTTTTTTGTGTTCTGTGCTGCACCGATTTGTTGTTGTTCGGATTCTTGGCCGTGATTTTTCTGGGGAATCGTACTTTGGCCGACTGGCGGACGTTTAGGTGCTGCTACTGATTTCAGATTCTTTGGTATATTTATGTTTACATTTTTTGTCTCAATGTTGACTAACCTTTCTAGGATTTTATTTTCCATGGATTCCAACCTTGTATAGATTTTTAAGTATGGTTCTTTTAGGCTTTCCTCTAGGTCCTCGATCTTTTTCCTCAGAGAAACGATTTCCTCGTTTTTCATATCCAGATCTTTATTAAGTTTGGCAAAATCTGCTTCCCGCGCACATTTTGCACATGTTTGACAATAAATTAGCCCTTTGCTTCCACTGGCGATCTGGAGCCCCGTAATTCGTAAAGCACACGAATGATGGTAACAGATCCCACACTTAAAACACTTAACTCCGGCTTTATCTACTCCGCTTTTTACAGTAATTACACTTTTTTACGTCACTCTCTAACAGTGCATCCTTACTCGGCGCCATCTTGGAATATATATCATAAACATGACTGCACCCTGTTATTCCAGTTAAACTGGAATTTGATTTCAGGCTATTGGTGATGAAAAACTAAGGGCGTCTTCCACTCGCATGCTCTGTATCAGAGCAAAGTATTTTTTATCCTGTATTTTGGTATATACATAAAACGAAATAGAGATAGACTAGATTTCAGTCAGTTAAAAGTGCATCCAATATGTCAAATTTCATTCATGATATTCTCCATAAAATATATGTACTTATTAATTAGAATTCTTTGCAGGATCCAAAAATACATGCAATAATATACAGGATTTTCCATTTAAAAACTCATACCTATGTTTATATTCAATTTTTGACACCCTGTTATATTCTCCAAGGGGTATGTTAAGCTTTGGTGTAACTGTGATCGGAACTTGTTTGAATATTTGGTACTTCAGAATCAATATCTGAAAGTGCCATTTTGATGACCTTTGACTCAAATGGTAACGGATTAACAGAGTCTGATTTCCTTTTATTAACTTTTTTTGAAGAAAATGTTTGTCGCTGTGGTTCTATTTTTGCCTTTATATTCGCTTTTTCTTCAATAGCAAAATTAATTTGCCAATTAGCTTTGTATATATCAATTATTTTATCCAAGTGCTTCAAAATTGCATTTTTATTATTATCACTTAAATCAAATTTCTTATTTAAGCCAATTACAAATTCTAATTTGGACTTAAGAAAATCTCTATTATTACTATTACAATCTGATTGCAAAGCAAGATCTTTTTCCAATTTATAACTAGACTTAACTCTGTTTGCAACTGTGGTCAGAGAACTTGTTTTGCAATACTTCAGACAACATGCATGTATATGCTTACAAATATTGTGATTTATTACATTATCAGCACAACTGCATTTAAAAGAGTGTATACAAATTAGACATGCTTCACATTTTAGTTCACAGTAAAAAGTGGTGCAAGTGCTCTCTATTTTTCTAACATTATAAGCATGCTCAATATCTTTTCTAGACAGCACACACCATTAATTTTCAGATTCTTGTTTTATATGTTCAATTTTAATACTTTCCCCTCGCTTATGGCTCTCCCTGATTTTTTTAATTTTTTCTGTACATTTATTTTTTTCTAATTTTATTAGTCGTTCAAACATTTTATCGCGAACTAAATTCATTAAGGCGTTAATAGTTTTGTCCAAACGTTTACACTTAACTCCTTGTAAATAAAAATGTTTAATACTTTTGTGTAAGGACTCTAGATACATGTTGGTATTTATACCAACGTATCTTCTATAGCAATACGCCCATTGTTGCGTTCTATTAAGGTAATTTCTGGAAAAATATTGATGAAATTGGTATGTATCAGGGTCAGTCATAAGCTGATAATTAAATGTATTTAACTCCTTTAGGAAATTTTCTTCATCCAATTCTTTTTGTAAAACCTTTAATGATTTGAATACCAAGGACCTTTTGTCTTTATTGCTTATTTTCACTGAGTTTTGTAACCAATTTTTATTAATATGCCAAGTGCATAACAACCTATGGGGTACTTCACCCATTATAGATTGCCATGCTATGTAAAAAGCCGGATAATCATCTGACACGAAAATATTTGTTGAGATTAAGCCAATTTTATCATGTATGCATTGAAAAAAGCATTTGAATAATGATATGTCTGACCTATTTGAAAAACAAAAGGCGGCTGGTATTCCGTTACCATACTCGTCCACTACAACTATACTATACTGAAATCCATATTGGTTTAAGCCATGTGTCCCGTCTATACAGATTTTGTCTTTACCAAATAAAATAAATGAGTTTTTTTGAAATTCAGTCATAATAACAAGTACAAAATCATCTTTTTTAAATATAGATTCTTCAGATCCCTGTTTCTTGTAATATAATATTGGACTTTGCTCCAAATTTTTCATAGCACTAACCCATATATCAACACTAATGGCATCATTATTATGTCTTTTGGTTTGATAGCCTATTGAGAAATCTCGTTTAATATTATGTATATCCTTTTTTTCCAATAAAAAAATTCTGCTAGTCTCTCCATTTGGATTATTTTCCCTGACATCATTTAGAATTCTATTCACCGTTATACCTTGCGATAATTTACCTAAAAAATATGTCAGGTGTTTCAAAGTATAATTCAAGATGTCTCAGCCAAGACTGGCCCATCAAATGCCTTTAATTTTTAAACATTTTGGACCAAGAGAGGCAGAATGGCGCAAACCCTAAAGTTATAGGCATTTAAAATGAGTCACTTGTGGCTGGGACACCCTGTATAATATTATTATGTTTGAATAAACCTTTTTAAAACTAATAATATTTCTAAATTATATTTTATTCTTACCAGCTATTTTAAGTCTGTCCACTTCATTAAGTCTTAATCGTCCTAGTTCCTCTAAATGACCAAGATGTATTGGATAAAGAACAACTGATATCTTATCTAAGTAACTGGTAACAATAAGGGTAGATGGGCAAGCCTTGCCTATTTTATTTGTTCCCATAGACTTGAAGTTCCGTACTTGATTTTTCTTTAAACGGGGGCCTAAGGAACGGTGGCATTCATAATATGTTCTAACACCTCCGTTTAAACATTTTTTCCCAGTGTCCATGACATAATTTGCTCTTAATGATTGTTCAACTTTTGTTTTCCATTCACTGAATTCTGTAATACAATAAAATTTTAAAAAATTCAGTTTAAAAAAAATTAATTCTGTACTTTCAAAAGCAGTGAGTTTCACAACAAAATTTAATACCTATCCAAACATTCTCTTCCTTGGATTTTTGTAGTTTTAATTTTTTACTTTTCATATAATACAGGGTAATTTATAAGTTAAACTAACCGCATATACCTGGCACGAGGAGTGTCTCACTAGGGATAAAGTGTAGTGGTACTCCTGACAGATCCCTATATAACTCATTCCTTCCAAGTCCTGCCTACAATTTGTACAGTTATTGCCAATAGTGAGAGATCCCTCGACTAGGCCCAAGGTATATCGGCCAATGTTTACATTGACATTCTATTTATTTTATGAAAAGAAAATTTTCCAAAAAGATAATAAATTGACAACTAATACTAAATCTTGATATTTATTTCTTTATATATTAGCACTTTAGAATATTTTTAAGATTAAAATAAGGAGAAAAACTTACCAGCATTGGATTTGAATTCATAGGTTTCTTCTTTTAAAGAGACATTATGTATTTCTGCTAGGTGATTACGAAGAGAAGAATATCTATTATAACCTTGTATGCATTCTTCAATTGGACACAGAAGTCTTTTATGTAGGTTTTTATGTATTTTCACATGAGATATTATTTCATTTTTTCTAGGGAACACAGAGCAACATTCATAGCACTCATACTTCTGCTGCTGTTCTGTTTGAGCATTATTCAATTTACATGTGGCAAGATGCTCTTGTAATTTACGTTTCGATGTAAATGTATGGCTACATTTACATTCATATACTATCTCACTAACAAGTTTATGGGTCTGCCGATTATGTTTATTTAAGGCCTTCTGGGATACGTATGATTTATTATCACAAACACTGCACTTAAACATTTTTTTCATGTAACTTCTCAGCTTATTAGATTTGGAATAATAATAATTTCTACCCAATTGTGTGTGCGTTAATTTAAAATTTCTAATAGCAAGCAAATAGCATAAAAACCAAGAGAACAAACAACCACAATAATAATATAAAATCTAACCTCAACCTCTATCAACTGACACTTCCCGCCCACGACCCGCGTGACGATTTATATGACGTCATGGATCCTCGTGCAATGACAGTTATTTTTACTGCGGCGAGTCTCTCGTCTATAAACAACAAAATAGCATCTTGATTTTGACATTAGAATTTAGAAAGAGATGAATATACAATAACCTACCTCCCGAGCACGGTATTTACCGGTTATTGAAATTTTGAATAATAACGTAATGAAGGGCTAGTTAATGACGTCACAACGGAAAGACCAAAACCGTTTGAATGCAGTTGGTAAATACCAATAATGACCGGTACATATACATAGTACATATAGTCCATCACTTGAAATCGGTTATGAGTTCTCCGTTTATTTATTACTCAGCTTACTTTTAGTTTAAAATAATACATTTTTGTGTTATAAAGCATCATGTAATCAATCTTCTACGTATTTCGTAGGTTATATTTTGTGAAAAATATGTTTATCGATACTGCAAAAACAAGTCCATATTTTCGATTAGCCCAATCAACTCTTGTATTTCAATCAATCGGGACAAATAAAAAGCCTTACATGGCAAAAGGTTATGGAAATTTTATATTAGGCACAGTTGCTGACTTTGGCATACTAATTATTAGCCTGAGTTTCCGATATTTTGCTGTTGCCACACTCACCGACATCTTGGACTAAAGGAGCTGAAAATCACTTTTTCGTTATCAATTCCAATGCGAGTTACGTGAAAAATGGTTATCTTATTCATCACTTTCAGGTAGAAAATCAGTAAAATACATTCTTTATTAATATAAAATAAAACACGTTCCGTAACGTGCTGAAAATCGCGTGAATTTCCTAGGGTATAATATGCAGCAGCAGAAAGGTAAGCCACCACTACTGGGACCTGATGGAGTGACCGGTCAGCATCGTCCCCCCTCACCGATGCCCGCACTCGTACACATACTACAAACACGCTATCTCGCTTATACACACATAATGCCTTTCCTGCAGCCAGATTCGGGGTCCAAAAATTGCGGATTTGTCGTTCCTATCGTGTCTAGTAAACATTTATCCTGTATATATTAAACAACGCTAAAAGCAAATGTAAAACAAGGACAAGGGGTAAATTTTCAAGTCAAATCTCCAAGTATGGCTCACAACTTGCATATTTTTAAAAAGTGAAGAACAGCAAGAAAAAACCAAAAATCTCAACGTGATTTTGGGAAATACAGAATACCAGAAAAAGCCTAGCGAAAGAACGGAGAAGTAGCGAATAAAGAATTTACGTGGAATTATGTCAAGTAGTCAAGAATTAAAGATATGAAGTATATAAGGTGTAGCCACAGCTTACTTACAAGTGTAGCGTCTCCAAGCACACATATTAAGTAGGAATTGTCCGAAAAATACGGGTGTTGGTGAAGAAATGAAGAATTACCAGTATAATTCAATGTCGGTAGTGGTATTAGTCACCGGAGTAGTTGTTTCTGGAATTCCATTTTGTAGCAATTTTCTTGTGAAGCGGAGGAAAAAAGAAGAGTAATTTATAGAAAAGGAGATGTACCGAAGATTATGTGCCAGTTAAGAAGAGAAATGAAAAAGTTAATGAAGTATACCAGTGTGTATAGGTATTAAATAGTATCAGCGCCAAACACAAAGATTAAACAGGAATTGCCCGAACAACCAAAAGTGTTTGCAGATGCAAAAAAAGAAGTGAAAAATTATGCACAAGTGTAGTATAGAAGGTGTATATAGCAGCTACAGCTCCAATCACCTGATCAATTGAGAAAAGCCCGAAAGATAAAAATGTTTGATGAAGAAGTAGTTTTAATACCAATCGGGGAAAAAAACTAGCAATTTGTTGTTTTTAAAAAGAAATGAAAAAGATGTTCAAGGGAATTGTTATATAAGAAGTAAACAAACGAAGACAGGAGCGAACAAGTGACGGTTATAAGAAATTATTATCAAGAACGTTCAACTACAAGTGAAATTGGCAATGACTAAAGATGACAAGTTTCAGATAATTTTCAGACGAAGAGAAAAAGGTAAATTTAAAAGAAAAAGTGTGTATTTATGAGAAACATGTAGAAGATTAGAAGAAATCTTGACTATTGAACTGCAGGAAGAAAGAAACATTTTCTGTGAAGAAATGAGCATATTTATAGAAATGAGAAAAGTTTTACAAGAAGAATAGGGATATATTCTGTCCTTCCAGCCACATACAATACGAAACGTGGAAATGTGGAGCAAAGAAAGGGAGAAAAAACTCAAGAAAAAAGTGTATATTTATGACGAAAAAAAAATTGTATAAAATTAAAAGCTTTTCCTTAATAAAACTTTTTCATATTTTAGCAAATAATCTATTTTGCACCATTTTTATAAAAAAATGTCAATTTTGACAGGTAACACAATCAAGTGACTCTTGCTGAATGAGCCATTTTATACAATTATTGAAACAAAAGATAGTACCTATATTAAGATCTCATATAATGCGAACTTTATAATTAAGAGGTTCTCAGAGTAATGAGTACACCAAGACGAGTTTTTGGATTTTCTTGTTTTTCTTTTTCAAAGCGAAATTCCATTATTTGGTTGCATATCCGATTCGTACGCTAGATTAGTGATCTATCCTTCCAAAAACCAAATCGGCCTATTACACTGCAGCTGTCATGTGTGTGCAGCAACAAAATAGATAATTCAAATTCATTCTGATATCATTTTAGTTGCTAACTTACTTGTATTTCTTCAACCTGGGATTATACTCCAAAAACCTTATATGGATAAATCCATGAACGTCACTTTTTATTATTTTGGTTGCAACCACATCTGGCAAAGTGAGCAACATGTGAATATCATATTCATCGGGACAGGTTATTTTAAGTTTGTCATAATAACTTCCACCGTAAAATAGTTTTCGGTACATTTCGTTAAACAGGTTATTAGTTTCCTTCATTCTACAGATTATTAATTTCAGAATCTAAAATTGCAGAAGTTAAGTAAAATTAATGAAATATCAGAATATTATCTATCATATATAAAGTCATAAATCTTTTTTCATTAAGCATAACAAAAATGGTCAATTTTGTTTAAGATTGTGAATATAGAAGGTTTGGAAATATAACTACGGATAAACTAACAACCGAACAGCGCGTAAAACTTATTGAGTTTTATTTTGAACGTCAACGGTCCATTTTTCTTACCCAAAGAACATACATTCGGGATTTTCATGAAAGGAATCAACCATCGAAGTAAGCAAAAATGGGGGATAGCGACCGTCCAGGATCTCCCACAAACTAAAAGACCACGGTCAGGTCGTTCCCACGACAATATTCGACGTGTACAGGCAGTGGAGCATTGATGAAGAACCAAGAACATCGACCCGACACGTTCTCTAGAGCGTATACTCCGAAGCGCATGCAAAACAGGCCTAAAAATGTTTCTATATAGGGTTCAATTAGTACAGAAAATTAAGCCCACATATCGTCAAACACGGCTAAGGTATTCCGTCCGTATACAGTAGGTTGCTAGGGAAGACGAACACTCTATTAACAAACTGATTATGGGATATGAAGGAAACCAAAACCATTATCAATTAAACGGCTTCAAAAATAAACAAAACATCAGCTGTGGATCTCAAAATCCCAGAATAATTCACTAAAGAGAGATGCATCCATCACAGTTTGATTGCGAAATTACGCCTGAAAGGGTGCTTGGCCCGTATTTCCTAGAAGATCAACATAGGAATACAGTCACGATTGCAGGTGAGAAATGCTGAATTTCGTTGGCCACCGCCTTCCCCTTATCTGTCGGCTCCAGATTTTATTTATGGATATATTTGAAGGAGCGTTTATTTGTTAATAAACCTCGTAGTCTTTTTGAGCTGGAAGATAATATTCGTGACGAAATGCGCCTGATGCCTCAATTGAGCATACATTTTACAAGATATCACCATAAGTTGTATCTTTTTAATGGGACACCCTATACATTTTTTGCTATTTGATTAGCATATTCTGATTTTATTGATATATCACGCTTTATATCTTCATCCAGCCGTTTTCGATTAAATTGCAACAATCTAAAATAATTATATTGCATGATAAATAGTGCCATAGAAATACAATTAGTATATTCTATTGGTTTTTATATTGGCAAATATTTTATTTGTACACTTTACAAGCACCAAAGTGGTAATTACATAATTATAACTATCCTAATGTCTTTTTTTGATTTAGTGCACAGTATGGGCTGGATGAAAACTAAAATAAATATCAATAAAATCAAAACAGAATATGCTATCCAAATAGTAAAATGGAATAAGTTATCTTGTAAAATTGACAGTCTTTTTGTTTTTTGAATTATTAGAAACAAAAATAATTAACCCTACAATTTGTTTTTTGATTCATATGGATAACTTTAAAACTAAAGAATATATGGCAGATTATATTATCAAGATAAATTAATCGCACTGGACATATGCGAGTAATTTTTTTAAGAAAGTCTGTTATTATTTATTGAGTTACTTGACTGATTCAAGAAATTCATTTAAACACTATTTTCTTTGATTTTTTTGTAGAGTAAAAGAAAGAAACTGGATAAATGTGAGCATTCACTAGTAAATGCTTGCTTGAGTTGCAATATTCATTCGCGGTTGGTTACAACTCCGTATATTCATGGAAACGGCCTCCTTTTTACATACCTCTCCTTTTTACGTTTACATCCGTGTGGTGTTTTGTTAATTGTTATGTAGGTGGATTCGGTACCGCGTGAGCCCAATGGGTGAGGGACTAGGTGGATCGGCACCAGGTTAGGCACCGGAGCACCGGGAAGGCATCATCGTTAAAGCTATAACATTAAAATTCTAGTGTAATCGCGTTTAACCCTGATGCAATATTCCGACAGAACCCAGTTGGTACAAGGTCCCGTCCGAAGCAAAATTAGCTTTTTCAATCGAAAACCCTATCAATTGATATTGTAAAAGCCGTATAACAAGTTCCGTATAATAAGTTCGGTGCCGTGTTTGACGGTAACTTGTCGACAGTGTTACCAGAAGTGGTACAATTATACCAGTTGGTACAAAATTCACGATAAAGAAAATATATACATTTCATATCTTCATTATCTTGAGAGTTGGCAAATTACGAGACATATTCACAAACAAGCAAAATCGGCAACTATACCGAAATTACTGCAATATAATAGCGTGTACATTTTTTTGTCGTTGGTGTTATTAATACAAAAGTACGGACATTTTTTGTACCCGGCTGTTTTTTTCTTCCGTGCTTCCCCAACACAAATGGTGTAGGAACAGCGCTAAAAAAAAACACTTCAAAATGTTTGAGTTGCTAGTGGTACCAATTTCTAAATTTGGAACACTTTAATGGGGTGCCTGATACGAAAGAAAAAATCTCTTTGGCCACACTGCTTGCCTAGCTTCCGTTTTGTATAAACCCCAGAGGGATTCCACATTGGTTTTACCCAATTACCCGGAATTTCTGAGATTTTTTCTTATACGGAAGGTTTTGTTGTTTCCCTTGTGTAAGTTGCTTTGTAGACAAAGAGCTATTTAGCAAATTTTGTGTGCAATTTTGATTAATCATTAGTACAGGGTGTTCAAAAATAGGAATACAAATTAAATTGAAAAAACTATCAAAAGTCTTTCTTTTTTTTTAATGCAAGCCACCCCTTTTTTTAATCTCGTCTTATTTAAGTAATTTTTGTACAAGGTTGTCTTCGAATATTTTTAGTTTTCGAAATTATTGCCAATTAAACATTTCTCTATTGCAAATAATATGCTATTACTCTACACCTCATACGAACAGTTAATATGAGTTGGCCATGACGGCGTTAGAACAAAAGAAGTGCTAGGGTCACTGTTATTTACCATTTGAAGCTTGTCAGTAATCATGCAGGGACGTTTGAATTATACTCAGGACTCAGGAGGATTATTTAAATGTGTTTATTATTAATGGCGAAACAGAAACCATCACCATTCATCTCGATAATAAACATATTGAAACAGCTATTTTGGGATATTTTGCCGCATATTAAAGAATGTCGATAAGACAAACTGCCTTATCAACATTGGAGTCAGAATTCTCCAAATCCAAATCAATAATTCACAGGATATTATGCAAAGGATTTCATCCATATGCAATTTTCCACATCATCATAAAACAAACTAATTTTCCAAGAAGAGCAGTTTTGCCAACCCCTTTTCTCCAAATTCCCCTTATATTTTAAAAAAATACCACTTGCCTTGATAATTCTGAATTTCTCCACACTTTTCTCAGTGACAAAAATTTAATTAGCAAAGCTATTTTTTACTAATTTTAAAAAGTTCTATTTCAGGTTATGTTATATTCGTTTTTCAATTTCCGCTCCGAATTTTTGAGGAGCAAGTGAACATTCGTCACCCATTTTCGACATACGTCCCACAAACAATCCCCAAAAGTGCAAAATGTTCCCCAATGCATCCTCCAGTGTCCTCTGAAGTCTCCGTTTAGTAATTAAAATAATATTACTATCAATATTAGGTAAATTCAAAAAGCATTGCTTTTTTTTGGTTCATATAGTTGTTATTGTCTCCTATTCTCAAAAATCTGGTCACTTTAAAGATAGTCAACATATAATAATATCATAAATCCCCTTAAAATTCAGGTTTTTGTTTCTTTCTCCCCTTTTCCCCTTTTTAAAATGTTTACCTTATTTCCCCCCTCAATATAGAAAATTCCCCTTGAGTTGGCCTTACTGAAGAATAGTCGCAATCGCCGTATTAAGCTACGTGCGGTGCTAGACCAACCCGACGTGTCATTTTCAAAAATTCTTCGCTGTGCACCAGCACTCACTACCCACTGTTTCTCGACTAGAGGTGTGGTTAATCGTTCTTTTTAATGAACTAGTTCAAAGAACTTAGCTCTGTTTAAACGAAACTCGAAAGACGATCTGGTTAACGACTACCAAATCATATATCTAGTTCTCGTTACTACAAACTAGTTGTTTTAGTTCGATATTATTGTTAATCGTTCAGCAACGTTGGACAGTTTACGCGGTTACCGTGTGCTCCTTAATAGGTAAGTTAATAGTTCGCGGACGAACTAGATTATTTTAAATCTGCGAACTAGTTCATTTAGTTCTCACTAAAGTCTCGTTCTTTTCAATAGGTCGTTCGCGAACTACACACCTCTAATTCTCGACAGCAGTCGTAAAACGAACTTACGCTGAATATCCTCAGGCCGCGAAACTTGCGGTGTTTTTGTTGCCGTTAGAGAAAAAAATGAGCCGCCACTGCTAACAATTCATATCTGGAATTTAACTATTCAGTATTCTAAACAAACATGTAAAATTCGGCAACAATGTGAGAATCTGACCGTGGTTTCGTGGTTTGTCTTTACATTTTTAAGGGCGCTGACGGCAATTCTGAAGATATATTAACTAAATATTCGCACCAAAAAATATGTCCTATATAATATGCAATGCCCGCAACGAGAAAAAAGCTAAATTTACATTCAATTTCAACTCGAATTTGTTATGAAATTGTTACACATCCAACTATTTAAAAATATAAATGTTTTTTTTGTCGCTTTATTGAAAAAAAAAACTAATCGAATATTTTTGGGATAATTCTGAAGGTATAGCCACGACTAGAATAGACATAAACGCCTAAAACCATAACCAAAGAGCGTAAAAGAGTTTAGTGTATTTTACATTAATATTTTGGAAAAATAGTAAACATAAATTACAAAATCTGATCAGCTGTCCACGAATATAATTTCCAATGTAAATGCACTTTTACGAAATGTCAATTTCAATTTGAACTTAGAAGTGAATGTAAATGTAGTTGAAGCGATTTTCAAAATTCAGCGACAAAAAACTTACTTCCTACCAAGTGAATAGAACTCGATAAATATATGCAACAACATTAAAAGGTATTTTTTAAAAAATATATTACACATTCGTAAATAACAGAGTTATTTCCACCTTACTGTTACTTACAGTTTTTACTCCATAAATGAAACACAAATTAGTATATACCTAAAAATGTATGTCCAAATTTTAAATCAGTATTCACTGCATATCAGGCTTTTTTACAATGTACGCGTATAGCCATTGTCCTTAAATTCTTCTTTAGTCCAACATAATATATTCAAAAAAATTGAAATGGAGGTTTTTATAAATATACTCATTTACTCCATAATCTCTTGCTAGCATAAATACATCATCATCTCATGTATCAAACAGGCTCACTAAACACTTCTACCGAATTTTACCATCAAATCCACAAAAAAAAATAGTGTCGTCTATAAAATAATATGAAATAAGAAAAATTATTTGTTTAAGTTTGTTTACATTTCTTCGATCACTGTCAACTGCAACATAATTCAAGTATGTAATGTCATTTCTGCTCTTGCGCTTGCGCTCTTTGCCACATTCCTGTCACTTTTCATGCTATATCATATCCTCATAAATGTTATTCAGCGGAGTAAAGACAAGTTTTGTTGAATGTTCAGCATGGGCGTCCTGGTACGGCGATATTTATAGGATACTGGGCTTTGGACGCAGCGCATTTTTTTTAAACCAAACTTATAATTAGTGAAAATGTGGATTACTACTGGTTAGGTTTTATGTAAAAAAAGAGCGCGGTAGCGCGCCAACCAAATTCCGAGTAGTCTATACTAAAACAAGTGTTTTTTTTACAAAACCTTTATTATTTGGTGGATCTGTACCGTTAGTGTTACGTCTAGGTTAGTTTAAGTTCGTCGATAAGCCATCATTAAAGCTACAAGCCATCATTAAAGCCGGAAAATCACATCTCAAGTCATCAAAAATCAGATTTGACTCTAAAATACATTTATCAATATTTCTGAACATTTTTGTGATTTTTTTTTCATAGCCGTTTTTAGGAAAATTCATTACAAAGACTCATTTTAGTACAAATGTAGACTCGAAATAATGGAATATATGTTTTTATTTCTGTCTACAATTGCTAATGTATTTTAGACCTTATTATGTATTTTTGAGACAACAGAGAAGTTTTAATAAATAACTTAACAATGTTGCTCAATTGTATGTAAAACAAAAACATTTTTCTTCTGAGGAGAATACCTACAAAGTACAAATACATAATAAAGCTTGTGATAAAATTAATTTAGGCTATTTTGTTACATAGGTGGTATAAACAAAATCTATTCACATTCCGATACTTTGCGGGTAACCTCCTCTTTTTCTTTCGAATAGATGACTCCTGTGAGTGATTCATGTTATAGTGACTTTATAAGGACAGTCGACAGTGGCGACAATAGAAGCTCACCCACGTTAGATTAAGTACACAGGAAGATACATAACAACACAATAAAACGTGACTGAGTGATCATTTTCCCCCAAACCGCCTCGTAAACAGATTTTTATAGTAACCATAATTTTAATAAAATTTTAATTGTAATAGAACTCCGTACTTGTTTAGTTCATTAGGGACGTTCGACATTTTAACCTAGAATTTGAAAACTTTGAGCTTGACCTTAACATAACATAACACTTCAAATAAAAATTTTTAAACTCATTGGTTACGTAAAAATAAAATAGATAACATAAGAGTTACGTCCCCTATACTGTTTAGGTTGCATTTATATAATTTAGATAAGAGAAACATATAAATAGAGGTAAAATGTAAAATTGCGTTACTGTTAGTCTGTCCTCGATTCTGAACGTTTGTTTCATTTTTTAAAATAAAGTTACGTAATTTTTAAAAAGTGCTTTCCGCTCGACCACAACGTAACTGGCGCAGTCGCTAGGATAGTGAAACGTGACAAAAAAAAAACACGGTTTTTTCCAAAAATTTATTCACTAAACCTACAAAACAAATTCGACGGTTCAAGTTTTGGAAGTAGATAGTGCCGATCTAAGGCGACTTCACAAGACAAGACGAATCGAAGAACCCAAAATTCAGAAACCGATTGGAAGAGAAATAGTGCCGATCTAAGGCGGCTTTCAAGAGGAAAAATCTGAAGAGAATTGGGAGCCTGCTGGGAGCAGATAGTGTCGATCTAAGGCGACTTCCACAAAGACCATCTTCAACGGGGAACCCGACGGAAAGAGACGAGACAGCTAGCACATCACCAAGAACCACTGGGGAGGACAAAAATCGCCGATCCAGCAGTTCAACTGGGGAGGACAAACATCGCCAAACCAGCGTAGATTTAAGGACCTAGGATAAGGAAGAAACAACAAGAAACCAACAAGAAAACCGATGAAACTCTTTTTTCTTCTAGTATTGTAAGTCGAAAACATTTTTTTTTACCAATTTTTCATATTTGCAAAAATAAATAATTTTTTCATTTTAGTAACAAACAACGTAAATTTGAAATTTATTTTTGGAAATACCCATTTCATTTGAAACCATTTTATTTGCAACATTTTATTTTTGTGTATATGTAAGTGTATATATATATTTTTGCGTATAACCATATTTTTCGTATATCCATATTTTTGCTTAAAAGTATATATTTTATATTTAGTGTATGTATATATATATATAAATCGCCAAAATTGAGCTATTTCGAGAATTTAATTTAGACGATCTAATCGACTCTATAAACGATCTATCAATTAATTCTGGTTCAACTGACAATAAAACAAAAAATAAGAAAATGGCAACAAACTATACTCTTTTGCGTTATCAAGCAGATAATGTTCCAAATTTTGATGGAAATCCAAAATTGTTACAAAGATTTATAACAGCCTCTGAAAATTTATTAAAAGCTTTTCAAAATGTAAATAACGTAAATGATCCTATAAACATTTGTCTATTTGATACCATATTAAGTAAATTAATAGGTAGAGCCGCAGAACTTATTGTTTCAAGAGCTGAATTAAATAATTGGAATTTAGTTAAACAAGCCTTAATAAATACTTTTGCGGATCAAAGATCTATCGATTGCCTTATTCAAGATTTAATTAATTTAAAACCTTATAAAAATGAACATCCTTTAAATTTTGGTATGAGAATTCAAGATTCTAGAAGTTTACTTTCGGCAAAATTAAATGCTACAAATGAAGACGCCGCAACTGAATTAATTAAGATTACTCATCATGATGAATTCGCTTTAAAAACATTTATACGAGGTTTACCGTACAATATGCAATTAGTCATACGTGTAAAAAATCCAACTGTGCTTGAAGAAGCTATGGCCTTTGTGCGTGAAGAAGAAAATTTTATTTATTTTAAAAACGCTCAAATGCAATTACCACAAAATAAATCTGTACCAATAAGTACACCAAATTTACAAAATAAAAATCAAAAAGGACAACCAACATATAAACCAAATTATTCACATAATTTTAGGCCTAACTATTCGAACAATTTTAATCCAAACTATTTACAAAATAATCCTAATTTTCCAACATTTCCAAATAATATAAACGGAAATAATGTTCTAAGTTATTTTGGAAGAAATCCAAATAATTTCTCACAAAACTTTCAAAGACCAAATTTTACACAAAACTTACAAAGACCTATTTTTAATCAACCTAGACCTTTTATGAGAACAAATTCTAATTTTGCTCAAAACTCTATGAGAACTAGACAAGTAGAACCAATGGACACAAGCTCTGGTTATACTATTTTAAACAATAATTTACAAAATAAAAAAGTAAATAGTGAACTTTATAACCAAGAAGTTTTACAGCAAAATACCACAAATGATATTCAAAATAATGATTATGCCGATAATCAAGAAATATCGAATTTTGAAAATCCCTATTATGAACAAAATGATATATATATATATATATATATATATATATATATATATATATATATATATGCCAAACTATATCGATATGTGCCAAGAACAAGAATATGACCAAGAAAATACCGAAAATGTAAATTTTTCGAAACCGCGCCTGAACAACAATATGAGATAGTAATTCTAAATAACTATACAGCTGAATTACCTTATATTTATATTCCTGAATTAAATGCAAATTTTCTATTAGATACAGGAAGTACTCGAAGTTTTATAAAACCAGAAATTGCTTACAGATATTTTTCTAATTATATTGTAAACGAAATTTTTCAAGTGCAAACCGCACATGCAACGTCCTTTCATAATGAAATTGCGACCATTCCTATATTTCCGATATTTAAAACTCACGGAGAACATACATTTTATTTATTCGATTTTTCAGACAAATTTGACGGATTAATAGGTTTAGATCTTATTATGCAACTTAAGGCTAATTTAGATTTTAATACACAACTTTTGCAATTACCCTATGTTGAAATCCCTATACGTTATTTAGGAAAAATTGAAAAAAAATTTTCACCCAAAATGTTAAAAGAAAAATTTACTTATATTATACCACCAAGATGTATTCAAAAAATAAAAGTACCTGTGAACATCACAGAAGGAATAGGTATACTTGATTACCAAAAATTCGGATATTTAGAAATTCCCGAATGTTTAGTTGAGATAAAAATAACCTTACTTATGTAACTGTTTTAAATTCCTCAGAACATCCCAATAAATTACAATTTCTTGAACCCCTAGATGTTGAAAAAATAAATGTAAACGAACTCAATTTCGTAGATTACAACCCTAATGAACAACCATATGATAAAAATCTAGATAATCAATTAAAAACTAATTTAAAAAACTTAAGACTAGATCATTGCAATTACGAGGAAAAACAAAAAATTCGTAAACTATGTTTCGAATATAGAGATATTTTCCACTGTGAAGGAATACCCTTAACTTTTACAAATGCTATTAAACATCAAATAAAACTAACTACAGATACTCCTATTTACACTAAAAGTTATAGATATCCTGAAATTTATAAAAAAGAAGTTCAAGATCAAATTTCAAAACTTTTAGCCCAAAATATAATAAGAGAATCAAACTCTCCATATTCATCTCCAATTTGGATAGTTTCTAAAAAGCTTGACGCTTCAGGAAAACCAAAATATCGTTTAGTTTGTGATCTAAGACGTATTAATGACGTAAGTGTAGCAAACAAAATGCCACTACCAAATATTAACGAAATTTTAGATAAACTAGGTAAAGCACAATATTTTTCTACAATAGACCTTGCTAACGGTTTTCATCAAATCGAAATGTGTAAGGAAGATATTCCCAAAACAGCAGTTAGTACAGATTTCGGACATTATGAATTTTTAAGAATGCCCTTCGGTTTAAAAAATGCACCCGCGACATTCCAACGCGTCATGAACAATATATTAAGAGGATTACAAGATGAAATATGCTTTGTATATTTAGACCATATAATTGTTTTTAGTACAAGTCTAGATGAACATATTTTAAAACTAAGAAAAATATTTAATCGATTAAGAGAAGCCAATTTTAAAGTACAGTTAGATAAATCTGAATTTTTGAAAAAAGAAGTCCAGTATTTAGGACATGTTGTAACACAAAACGGAATTAAACCCTAATCCTGAAAAAATTTCAGCAGTAAAAAATTTTCCTATACCGAAGACTCAAAAAGAAATTAAATCATTTTTAGGCTTAATAGGATATTATCGCCGCTTTATACAAGATTTTGCTAAAATAACAAAACCAATGACAAAATGTTTTAAAAAGAACTCTAAAATAGAGCATACATCAGATTTTGTAAATGCATTCGAACATTGTAAAAACTTATTAATCAATTCACCGATATTACAATATCCTGATTTTACAAAACCATTTATATTAACTACAGATGCTAGTAATTATGCTTTAGGAGCAATTCTATCTCAAGGGACAATACCCAATGACAAACCAATCGCTTACGCATCGCGTACTTTAAATGAAACTGAAACTAGATATTCGACTACAGAAAAAGAACT
The DNA here is from genome assembly GCA_030620095.1 of Kuschelorhynchus macadamiae. Lineage (NCBI taxonomy): Eukaryota > Metazoa > Arthropoda > Insecta > Coleoptera > Curculionidae > Kuschelorhynchus > Kuschelorhynchus macadamiae. Next base: position 1,092,827 of record JAUTXW010000961.1, on the reverse strand, counting down.
TTTAGCCGTAGTTTGGGCATGTAAATATTTCCGACGTTATTTATTCGGAAGGCAATTTTTTATATATGTTGATCATAGACCATTAGTATGGCTATTTAATCAAAAAGATGTAAATTCAAAACTCGATGGAGATTACGTTTAGAAGAATTTGATTATAAAATAATATATAAAAAAGGCACTCAAAATAGCAATGCCGACGCCCTATCAAGAATACAATTAAATTTATACGAAAATGATTCGGTAATAAACAATCCAGGAGACGCGGATCATGACATAGTTGAATACTTGCGTAATCTTTCGGAAAACGTTATTGTGACTAATAGAGATAACCCTGACTTAGATCAAGTGCAAAACTTAGATAATAACTTGCCCTCGACATCAGCAATTCGAGAAAACAATGAACAAAAGATAACTATTCTATCTGACATTCAAGTTCGACCTGCAGTAAGTACCTCAGATAATACGGTGCATAGTAATCAAAATGATAATGAGAACCCGGGATTAAATATCCTGGATGAGATAATAAATAATAAATCGTTGCAATATTTAATTAAAAGGTCACCTCACCCAAAGATAAAAGTTGACTTCGAAACATTTGAAAAAAGTTATATTAATAAGGTAGAATTACCAACGGATCCTGAAATAATTAAACAATTTATTCGTGATTATATGAACATCGAAAAAACGTGTTATATATATTTTTATAACGAAGAACTTATACCCGTATTTACAAACGTGTATATACAAAATTTTAGGAAACCTAAAATAATAAGATGTACTAAACTAGTAAATAATATTTCTGACCAAGATGAAAAAATTTTATTAATAACCCATCAACACCAAAGTAAAACTAATCATAGAGGAATAACTGAAACGTATGATCGACTTAAAATGAATTATTACTGGAAAAAAATTAAACAAGATGTTACTCAATTAATAAAGAGGGCTGGAAACCCTCTTTAAAATTAAATCAGTAGAAAAAACACTGGCGTAGACAGAAGACACAGGCAGAAATTTAGGGTCGTGTCTAGAATATATCGACGTCTCGAAGGGTAAGGTGTTAAAAAAACGACGTCTAGGTAAAAACAAGCGACTAAAAATATCTCTTTGACGTCTTTTTGGTACTAAATAAAGTATATATTTTAATACAAAATCGTATTATATAAGATATATTTTAAATACAAATTTGAAATGCATCTGCATTTTTACCCGCATACTTGAAGACCTTTTGTCCCATATTGAGCACGTTGGGCCAATATAATGTATAACCTGTCAAACTCTAAAATATAGTAGACAGAAATCATATGTGCCCTTAGTAAAAACTGAATCACCGTCCAAACCTTTTCAAATAATTCATATAGATACATTTACTTTTGAAAAAAATAATTGTCTTACAATATTTGGTAAATTCTCAAAATATGGACAAGCCTATGTATATGATAAAAACGCTAAACCAGTTTGCGATAAACTTATAAACTATTTTTCATATTTTGGATGTCCAGAAACAATTGTTAGTGATAATGGCTCTGAGTTCAATAATGAATTAGTAAAAGAATTACTAAAAGCTCAAAAAATAAATATTCACTTTACAACTCCCCTCCATCACGAGTCTAGTGGCCCAATTGAAACATATCATTCTACTCTAATCGAACATTTAAGAATATTAAAAGAAAAGGATAAAACTAAACCAATCTCAGAATTATTACCCTATGCAGTTATAGCATATAACAGCTCAAAGCATAGTACAACAAAATATACACCACATGAATTAATTTTAGGACACACAAACTCTCGTGATCCTTTTGACCTAATATCGACTACATTTTATTCAGACTATGTAGTATCTCATAAACAAAAGGTAGATGCAATCTATAATAAAGTCACAGAAAAAACTGAAACTCAAAAAGAAGTCATGTTAGTAAAAACTAACCAAAAAGGTGACAAACCCTACGAATTTAAACTTAATCAAAAGGTATATAAAAACTTATCCCCTAGAACTAAAAATCAAGCAAAGTTCAGCGGACTTTATATAATAAAAGAACTACTTGAACATAATCGGGTAAAAATACAAAATGTTAAAAATCCCAAAAAGACTGAAATTATACATGTAAAAGAATTAAAACGACCTCTTGTTACAGATGGTTCTACGCCCGAGGAGACAAACCAAAATATTACGACTTAAATCAAAACCATGGCATATTACCCTACAAATTAGGACATGCACAGAAAACAACTAATCATTGGACATTTATACAAATATTTGACATAAAAGGTATAGTAGAAGAATATAAATCTTTAAATTTAAAATATAATATGTTAAAAGCACATTTGCGGAATAAAACCGACTATAATACGGAATATTATAATTCTTATATAATTATTGATAATCAAAAACAGAAAATATTACGTCAAATTAATGAAATATTACCTCCTAAAAAAACTAGGCATAAAAGAGGCTTAATTAATGGACTAGGTAGCATAACAAAAAGTATAACAGGGAATTTAGATGAGGATGATGCAATGCCAATAAATAACGAAATAAATATATTAAAACAAAATCAAAATAATATTAAATTATCTATGGATAAACAAATCACTCTACTTAGTAACTCAATTAAAAGTTTTCAAGAAATATCTAAGAATATATCTCATAATCAAAATATCCTAGAATACAGGGTAAATCAAACAATACAAGTTTTAAACCAAATAAAAATCCAAGAAATCTCCGATTTTGATTATTATCGGACTCAAATGGTTTTAACACAAATGTATATGTTATTTCAAAATATATATGATATATTAGCAAATATAGAAGTTGCTATGTCTTTTGCTAAACTAAATAACTTCCATAATACTATAATTCAACCTAAAGAATTATTAACATAAATAAATCTGATTAAAAGACATTTAAATTCAGAGAAATTGCCATTTGAACCAATTTTAGAAAATATCATTAAATACGAAAATGTTCTAGAGATAAAAGGCTATGTAATAAACAGCGAAGTTACTTTTATGCTAGAAATTCCTTTAGTCGAAAAACAAGATTATACTTTATTTCATCTATTTCCAATACCAATACCTAATGGCGAATATTATAAAATGATAATACCAAATTTTAATTATCTCATAATAAATGAAAAGAATTTCGGATATTCTAATGATCCTTGTAAGAAAGTAACGGACAATGAATATTTATGTAATCACATTCACTCTGAGAATGTATTTAAAACACTACCATGCGAAATGCAATTAATAAGATATTCACATAATATCACGAACTGCAAGCAAATTTCCGTAAAATTAGAAAATCTAGAAATTCAAAATATTGATGAAGGCAAATGGGTTGTTGTAACAAATAAAGACATTACAGCTACCGAAAATTGTAAAAATAATCAAAATACCATTTTATTAAACGGGACTTATTTAATTGAGTTAAGCCCTATATGTAGTCTTAAGATAAATGATATAATACTTAGGAGTTATAAGAACTCTAAGAATGAATATTTAAATATACCTTTACCTAATATTAATTTAAATATTACAAGCAAAACTGTCTATAGTAATATAAGATTTTTGAAAACGAATTCCATAAACCTGGAAAAACTTGATGATTTACAAAATGAAATAAATAAGCAGAAAATTGAAAATACTAAACTTTTGACTAACACTGTATATTGCCATAAGACAAGTTTGTGGACTATTTTATTGTATGCAATTTTAACCATTGTAATATTTTATATTTTGTACAAGTATTTATGGCCTAAAGTAAAGATTCTTAAAATTAAAGAAAATGAGGTAAATAATAATATAATAATTTAAATTTGATTTGTTCCAAATAAAATTAGGTCATAAAAACTTCCAGTTTATATGCCCATCAAGGGGTAGAGGAGTTACGTCCCCTATACTGTTTAGGTTGCATTTATATAATTTAGATAAGAGAAACATATAAATAGAGGTAAAATGTAAAATTGCGTTACTGTTAGTCTGTCCTCGATTCTGAACGTTTGTTTCATTTTTTAAAATAAAGTAATTCTTAAAAAGTGCTTTCCGCTCGACCACAACGTAACTTAAGGAATTTATATAACAATTAGAATAAGATCTCGGACTAAGTAAAATAGAGCGTTATTAATGTAAAATAGAAAAATTTGAAAAAACAGGCTTATATGAAGAAATACGATAATGTTACGTAGAATATATACTATTGTATTATTAGCTATTTCTTGATTTTATCTGTAAAGTATATAAGATTCTCTGGTGTTTATGTACACACAGAAAAGAATTATTCTAGGAAGAAAAGGATTTTTCTTCAAAATATAGTTTTTTTTTATTCAAAACAACTTATTTTGAGGGAAAACAATATTCTTTCTTAAAGAAACAATATTGTCTTGTTCTCAAAAAAGATTATTCTTAAAATATATTCTTACAGCAAGAATATATTCTAAAAGAAAAACATAGTTTCTTTTGAAGTAAAAACTGTGTCATTGTTATTATGTAAGAAAACTTTTATCTTACATGGAAACTGAAAAAAAAACATTACTCTTAAGAAAAATATAAAATTAGTTCCTGTTTTTATTTAACAAAACGCTTTTTTTCTTAAGTTTTACCTAGTTTGATCTTATAATCCCACGTTTTTCTCTCTAATACACTGTCTAAAAAGGCATTATTTGTTTTACTTCATGCTTTAAAACTTATAGACTTGTTACTTTTTTAGTAGATGTAGCATTAGAGCTAACTTGGCTGTGAAAGTGGGGTAAACCATTCATAAATACAATTTGGTCCGTTCACACAATTAAACAGATAATTTCGTCTTGTACAAGGTTTAGTTGTAGAACATGTTGTATTTAATATATATATATATATATATATATATATATATATATATATATATATATATATACATATATATATATTTATATATATAAATAAAAGGAACCTTTTTCAAATTACAAAAACAGTGTGTTATTTATTAACTTTTTTCCTCTTCCTGTTATGAATTCGTTTGTACTTTACAAAAACCCTATATTTTTTTCTTATTATTGTATCTGTGATATATTAACTAAATATTCGCACCAAAAAATATGTCCTATATAATATGCAATGCCAGCAACGAGAAAAAAGCTAAATTTACATTCAATTTCAACTCGAATTTGTTATGAAATTGTTACACATCCAACTATTTAAAAATATAAATGTTTTTTTTGTCGCTTTATTGAAAAAAAAACTAATCGAATATTTTTGGGACAATTCTGAAGGTATAGCCACGACTAGAATAGACATAAACGCCTAAAACCATAACCAAAGAGCGTAAAAGAGTTTAGTGTATTTTACATTAATATTTTGGAAAAATAGTAAATATAAATTACAAAATCTGATCAGCTGTCCACGAATATAATTTCCAATGTAAATGCACTTTTACGAAATGTCAATTTCAATTTGAACTTAGAAGTGAATGTAAATGTAGTTGAAGCGATGTTCAACAACATTAAAAGGTATTTTTTAAAAAATATATTACACATTCGTAAATAACAGAGTTATTTCCACCTTACTGTTACTTACAGTTTTTACTCCATAAATGAAACACAAATTAGTATATACCTAAAAATATATGTCCAAATTTTAAATCAGTATTCACTGCATATTAGGCTTTTTTACAATGTACGCGTATAGCCATTGTCCTTAAATTCTTTAAACTCATTGGTTACGTAAAAATAAAATAGATAACATAAGGAATTTATATAACAATTAGAATAAGATCTCGGACTAAGTAAAATAGAACGTTATTAATGTAAAATAGAAAAATTTGAAAAAACAGGCTTATATGAAGAAATACGATAATGTTATGTAGAATATATACTATTGTATTATTAGCTATTGCTTGATTTTATCTGTAAAGTATATACGATTCTCTGTTGTTTATGTACACACAGAAAAGAATTATTCTAGGAAGAAAAGGATTTTTCTTCAAAATATACTTTTTTTTTATTCAAAACAACTTATTTTGAGAGAAAACAATATTCTTTCTTAAAGAAACAATATTGTCTTGTTCTCAAAAAAGATTATTCTTAAAATATATTCTTACAGCAAGAATATATTCTAAAAGAAAAACATAGTTTCTTTTGAAGTAAAAACTGTGTCATTGTTATTATGTAAGAAAACTTTTATCTTACATGGAAACTGAAAAAAAAACATTACTCTTAAGAAAAATATAAAATTAGTTCCTGTTGTTATTTAACAAAACGCTTTTTTTCTTAAGTTTTACCTAGTTTGATCTTGTAATCCCACGTTTTTCTCTCTAATATACTGTCTAAAAAGGCATTATTTGTTTTACTTCATGCTTTAAAACTTATAGACTTGTTACTTTTTTAGTAGATGTAGCATTAGAGCTAACTTGGCTGTGAAAGTGGGGTAAACCATTCATAAATACAATTTGGTCCGTTCACACAATTAAACAGATAATTTCGTCTTGTACAAGGTTTAGTTGTAGAACATGTTGTATTTAATATATATATATATATATATATATATATATATATATATATATATATATATATATATATATATATATATATATATATATATATATATATATATATATATATATATATATATATATATATATATATATATATATATATATATATATATATATATATATATATATATATATATATATATATATATATATATATATATATATATATATATATATGTGTATATATATATTAACTTTTTTCCTCTTCCATTTATGAATTCGTTTGTACTTTACAAAAACCCTATATTTTTTTCTTATTCTTGTATCTGTGTATCAAATGTAAGGTTTCTAAAAGTTGAATTAGTTTTATACACTTTTAAAATAGTAAATACCAATAAACTAAATTTATATGTTTATTCATTTATTAAAAGAAAACTGTCTCGTTTTTAGTTCTGGTTTTGAAAATTTAAGTAAGAACACTCTAAAAGAGTGTAGATTACATTTGTATATAAAACATTTCTACTTAAATTGGTACATTGTAATGTTAAAAAATAAAAAGGACATTATGAACTTTCAAACTATGCTAAGAATATTATGTAGAGTACGTATTTTATCATGAGTTTAAGTCAAGTTTTCAATACCCTTACATTTTGTCATCAAAATATGGGAAATCTAAAGTCATTTTAAAGTGTATTTAAGTCTTCTTGTGAAACGTGCCCTCCAAATGGATTCTCATAAATTAAAGTTTTCAAATAAACACCTTATATGTTTAAGCGATATAATTGTACTATTTAATCACATCGAAAAAACCCAATGAAAAAATCTCTCACTCTAGAGATTTAAATATTTTCATCGCTTCAGACTATCATAATTTCACTCCGCCTGTGGTTCATGTTTATAAATAGCAATTTGTAAATAAACACGTTATACTCCCCTACCCTCCCCTACAGCATTTTCTAGGTTATCCTTGAGTTACAACAATCAATGTATTTGGTATCGGGGTTGTGTATCTTTCTGTGTATTTAATCCAAGATTCGATCTTTTCATTTAGATTTGTAACAGATAACAATATTTGTGCAAACGGTTAATGAGAGCTTTCTGCCAAGTGAATTTAGTAATGTAATATGTACTGAAGAAGGCCTACAAAATAAACTTTCTTTTATACTAATCTTTAAGAGCTTTTACCTTAAATTGAGGTGCTGAATGAAGTAAAACATACACTAAGACGAGTAAGACGTAAAACAATATTATTTTTTACAGCAAAATAAAACCAAAATATAATAAGGTGCAATATTTAATTAATTTTCATGGAGTAAATTTAAACTTAGACATTTATGGTCACAGTCATTAACAAATTCATCACAAACACTTTATAATTGCCTTTATATTTACAAAAAGTGAACAAAACGATTTTAGCAGCAATATGGCCGAACCAATAAAAAATTAGTTACCCTATTGTCGCCATTGTCCTTATAAAGTCACTGGAATTCATGTTACACTGTAACTTACAGTGACTATCGTGATATAATGTTTATTATATCATGAGTGACTATTTATGTTCAGTCGGCTACCAATGCTACCCATTTCTGCAGCCGGTACCGATTACCGAGGCAATACCAATTAAACTGATTCATTAATATATATTTATAGAACTAGCAAAATACAGTGAAAAATTTTAGAATATTTATGATTAAGTATCATTAATAAGAACGCCCATCCGTCAAGAAAGAAAAAAAATAATCTAAATTAAAATAATACTTACGGTGTGGAGAATTCGGTTATTTCTTCTTACTTCTTTGGCGGGCAAACCAATACAGTTACAGATATTTTGCAAAACCTTTTCCATTTTATTATACCTTGGTCTGTCCTCAATCATCTTCGGTTTGGGGATTTGCCTATTTTAGGTATCTTAAAACAATTTAAAATTAAACACAATTTGTACTCTCCTTTGTCAGCAAGGACAAATTTCATATACCTACGACCACTTGTTGTCAAAAAGCGTAATTAAGTTGATGTTGAGGCGTAACTCTATAGGTTGCTTCGAGCGGTCTTGACCTATCCCAACTCTGTGTGAGCGATCTACGTCACTCGGCGACCGGCTTGCTTTAGCATAGTATTGTCCATATCTCTTCTGTGTGCGTTTAATTACATATATTAATCATTTTTTGTTCAAATTTGAAACTTTTTTGTTACAATAAAATGCAGCCCTCAAGACATAAGACCAATTTTTTTTGCTGAGTGCAATTCAAAAAGTTCGCATCGTATTTAAAAAAAATATGATCAAAAAATATTCTCGTAAAAAGTTTTAGCATGAGAAATAGTTGTATAACTTTAGAAAATATACATTTTTTATACAAGGTGTCCCAGTGTATTCCCAGTTTTAGTGGTAATGGCTAGAGATAGAGAAACAGTTTAAATATAAATATTAGTATAAAGGAAGACATATATCTACTTAAATAGTTTTTAATATATGAAACACCTTACATTTTATTACATTTTTGAATTGTATCTAAAATTCTACGACTACTTCATATATTGTCCATAGGCCTAAGTTTAAATGTTTTCTAGATATTGACATTTAAAAACTGGGATTTTCAATTTTGAAAAGTTGTAGAGTCTAAACTGTTCAAATTAGAACAAAATGGTTTGTACTTTTCTGATTCAGTTTTTAATGGTCTATCAACCGAGAACACACTATGGGGACACCTTACGTATATTATAAGTATTTTTCATATTTTATTAACTATTGGTATACTATTTGCAGTAAACACAATTATTTAACTGTTCAAACATCTTTTTTAATAATAGGAAATAAATCAGCACACAATTTATGCTTAAACAGTAACAACTTAAAAATTCAGTTAATAATTTTTTTCATTTTTTTATACAGCTTTTCGTGTGGGAATTTAGAATGGCTTCTTTTTTTTACCTTCGCCAGTTCATTTAAATATTTCATTCTTATAGATAATCTTTGTCTTAAGAACACTAAAATGTCTTAAAACTTTCACTTGAGGAAGTAAAAAACTATCGCAACGGAAACGTCAAGCTAAATAAAGAATAAACTAGTCCGCCTTGTCAGATCGGGTCGCCAGTCGACGTCCCCCTCGCCTGCTAGCTGCTTATCGAGGTAACCTTATAGAGTCAATTCAGTTAATGGGCCTTGGAGGCGCGGCGCCCCGCGTTTTTGGCAACGACAACCAGTCAAATTTATTGGGAATGTCAACTGCAGTGCTGCGGAACCCAAAATTCAAAATCGGGAGATACATATTGTTCACTAATTCAGTATAATCATAAAAAATCGAAGAAATTGTCCATATTTATCAGAGACCTTAATAACAAATATAGAAAAAGACTCCAAGTCTCGGTCTCAGTAAATTATAATTATTAATATGATACGTGTTTAGTACAGTACAACAAAACAACATATTTGGTCGACACTAAAATAAGGTTAAGTCTCGCGTGAATAAACAAAATAAAATGGCGTAGTATAAACTTTCTAACCCCTTGAATTAAGGTATTCCCCTCTTGTATCTTTTCATATAAAGCGAATGACCGGGGATTTAAAGTCATCTTAAAGCCACCAAAATTAGCTCAAATCTTTGCTAAAATAAGCAGCATATAATTACTTAATATCAACTTTCTAGCCCCTCAGACCCTCAGATCTTCACGAAAGCAAACATTACAAAATATTAAATACTAAATAAGTACGAATAGCAAGCAAGAAATTATAAAAAAACATACAAATATAGTTCTATTTTATATAAAAAAAACGGGTAACTAGACATTTATTCAACGTTTAAAAATAGGTAAAATTTAGGTAACAAACTAGACATTTATTAATTAATATAAAACATAAAAACCATAAATTCGAAACTTAAACACAAATAACTGAATTTAAAGTTTTGTTAATGAACTCAACCAAATTGTTGACAATTAAATCACAATATCAAGATCTTCCAACACTCCAACAATAGAAAAAATGAATGCACTTTGCTCTAAAACGTACTAGCAGAAGAGTTAGAATAACGTTTAGCTTTCAAAATACTTTCAGAAGCAACTAATAAATGCCCTATCTCAGTACTCTCAGTTGACTTAGGCAGGACTGTCAAGTCCCCTAAATATAAAAAAAATTATTTGCAGTTGCAACTTCGAATTTTTTAGGCAGGTCCTAAAAAAAAGAACGACATTGATTTTTTGTTTTTTTTTAATTATTGATTTCAACCTCAACCCTCAACAAAGTAAAATTTAAATTCTATTCAGAAATAAGGTATATTATTACCCGTATTCAGGAATTTCTATTCACAGTTTTAAACCAAACACGTTGTTTTATAATAAATAGCACGACTAAATATTAAATCACAGAAGAAGGGGGTTTGTTACTAAACAGAAATATATTTAGCTGAATGAGTAACAAACATTTGATAAATTCGAATATTAAACGATAAACTCATATCTGTAGTTTTATGCACTAGCAAAAATGTATCTCGGAGGTCATAATAATATGTAGTTGTAAGATGCAAGATTTATAGCATCCGTTATGCCATGTTATGAATTTTTTTCTATGAAAAAGTATAATGGCAAAAACAGTGGCGTACCGTAAATATTGTCACGGGGAGGAATGGGTTGGGTTTTATGGAGCAGCAAAAAAAACACTACATAAATTTCATGAAAACAGTACGTTTAATTTAACTCGAAATAAAGAAATATATATTAGAAAACTTAATATTTTGCGTATCAATAGAACTAATTTCAGTTTTTTCGTTATCATTATATATTTATGTTTAATGTACTTGTATATTTGTAAAATTTTTGTGTATTTAACTTTTATTTTTATTAATTCGTGCTTTTTTTATTAATTCTTTTTGTAAAAATCTGTTATTAAGCTTATATTTAGGTCTTTTTTCAAAATTTAACTTTATTGTAGTATTAATATTTTTCTATTATTTTACCAAGGCTTTGTTAACAACTTGTAGTTTAAACAATAAACCTATTTTTTGACTTTGAATTTAGTTTACTGTTGTGAATTTTATAAAAAAATGAGCCACCATATCCACCTTATCCAAAATCAACGATACTTTAGATATTAAATAAACATAAATGTTTTATGCTGCCATAAAAATATATATTTAATTCAGCCCTTAGGAGGTAGTTTACTCTTGGGAATTTTATAAAAAAATGTGCCACCACCATTGTTTCTTATCCAAAATCAACAAAATTTTATATCTTAAATAAACAATATTAATGCTTTATGGTGTCATAAAAAGTATATTTAGTTCAGCCATTAGGAGGTAGTTTACTCTTGGAAATTTATTTAAAAAATGTCACTACCGTTGTTTCTTATCCAGAATCAACGAATTACGAAATTATAGATCTTAATCTTAATTCAGCCCTTAGGGAGTAGTTTACTCTAGGGAATTTTCTAAAAAAAATGTCATCACTGTTGCTTCTTATCCGAAATCAACAACATTTTATATCTTAAATAAACATTATAAAAACTATATGCTACCATAAAAAGATATATTTAATTCAGCACTTAGTTTACTCTTGGAAATTTTGTAAAAAATATGCCACCACCGTTGTTTCTTATCCAGAATCAAGGAAATTATAGATATTAAATAAATATTATAAGCGCTATATGCGTCCAAAAAAAGATATATTTAATTCAACTGTTAGGGAGTAGTTTACTCTAGGGAATTTTGTAAAAAAATGTGTCAACACTGTTGCTTCTTATCAACAAATCAATGAAGTTTTAGATCTTAAATAAACTGTCGTAAAAAAGATATATTTAATTCAGCCGTTAGGGAATAGTTTACTCTAAGGAATTTTGTAAAAAAATGTGTCATCACTGTGGCTTTTTATCCAAAATCAACAAAATTTTAGATCTTAAATAAACATTATAAATGCTTTATGCTGCCATAAAAAATACATATTTAATTCAATCCTTTGAGGAGTGGAGGGTAATTTAATCTTGTAAATTTTATAAAAAAATGTGCCACCATGTTGTTTTTTATCCAAATCAACGACATTCCTATTAAGAATGATTTAAGAGTCTTAATATTAATAATAGTCTTAAATTAAATAATTATGTTTTATATTGATCGTCTTAATACATTTGCCCCACTGCAAATATACTTATGCTAGCTATATCATTTGCACAAGGCTATAAAATCTCTACCAATTACATTTCAGCCAATTCTTGATTTCGTATTAAAATGTATAATGTACAATACTTCTAATATATTTAGAAGAAGCTGCAACGTAAATGTAGCTTTATATTTTTAGCATAATTAATGTTTAATATAAGAATAAGTTCTTACGTAAAAATGTATATAAATTAATCAAAATACAAGCAGTTTAAAAAGAAATCTTGCCCAGAGCGCGCGGCGGTAAAGCTAGATCGCGCTCTGGCTGTAGATTTATTGCCAAAGTTTAAGAATTTAGAGAACACTAAGATTTAAAAATCGCTCCAACTTTTATGCCATTCTGCTTCTCTACCATTGCAAACCAGTTCTCAAAATATGACATTCTTGTGAAAACTCTAAGGGATGCTCTCTTTGCACAATTGCTTTCAAAAGATACTACGCCTATGAGGATATTATTTTGAATCAGCGGTCCTCCAGAATCAAATCGGCAATCGTTATTTTCGATGTTGTAAGCACACACCATTGTTTCATCAACAAAGTAACTTGTCATCAACGTCTTACACCTCTTAAAAGATATCAGGTTCACACTTATCCCGTACAGGTTATTATCAACTTTTTCCTTAGAACTCCAACCTAAAGTTGTGGCAGATGTATCCATTACATAACGGTAGCTAGAAAATAAAATATTTTTGAAGTTTATAAAATCTTAAAAAGAGAATCTGATCATTTAGATTTTTACCGGTTTTTATTAAAGATTTAGTTGTATTATATTAACAACACTCAACATTATAGCTGATTATGGAATCGCCGAATATACCAAGTACTGAATCAGAATATTTTGAATGAGAGGTATTTACCAAAACAGCAGGCATTTTGTCTAACAATTTATTATCAAAGGATGCATTTGGGCTATATTGTAAAAATGTAACCTTTCTTTTCTTTTACTCATCAAATTATAATTACGTAGTTTCTTCTAAAATATTCCCTTATCCCTTCATCAAATATTTAGGTTGTTGTAGTTTTTTTTAACAACAAATCTAGGTATCTAAGCAAGGATACATACGTACTAAGTAAGACAATCTGTGTTATAGTCTGTTTCAGATATGCGTAGAGTAAGAAAATGGAAAATTCCGTCCAGTTTGTCTAAATTTCGGGGTCGTCCATAGGCGCAGGTAAACTTTGCTTATAGAAATAATAATAAAGATCCTTTTGAAACCCTGTCCTTTTGCCCTGTCTTTTTGCATATCTAATAAGATTTTATTACTCTATAGATTACATTTATTACTCAATCCAAACATAATAGTACTTAATGAAGACAGGTAATAAAACACAGATTATAAATAATACTTCTTACTTGTATTTTACACATGTTAGTATTTGCTGTTAAGCCATACTGTTAACAGTATTATAAGAATATCTTATAATTCTCCACTATCAATGAGTAAAAAATTTCATATTTTAAATGTACACGTTTGCATAAAACACGATTACCCTAGTTTTACTGTACAAGAAATTGTTGAACGATGTTTCCGAATGACTGGAACTGGAAAGTCCCAACCGTTTTGAAATAATTGCGGGAGAGAAAGGTAGCAGGTCAAGTGGAATCTCACAAGAAAATTCCCGGAAGATCAGTAAAAGTTCTTGGTGAAGACACCAAATGTGCAATTCGAAGAAAAGTTCACTCTTTTTATTTTAAAAAAGAAATACCCACTCTAGAAAAAAATTTGATGGAGCTTAGCCAAGTTGACAGTATTCCTTTGGTAACTAGAAAACTCTTATGGATAACTTTAAAAAATATGGATTTCACCTGGGAAAAGCATAACCGAAAAGCATTGTTACTGGAAAGCGGTAAAATTGTTTGCTAGCTATGAAAATACTTGAGAAGTATAAACCTGTCTCGCAGGAAGCAAAAGAAAATGTTTTATCTTGATGAGACGTGGATCAATGAAAGTTATAGTGTGCCCGCCAAGCTTTCATCGAAGGTCTGTAAACGGGTATTAAATTGCCTTCGCGAAAAGGGAAGAGACTAATAATTGCACACATTGGAAGCGAAGAGGGATTTTGAAAAGGAAACTTTTCAGTCGTGCCGGACGGGAGATTACCATGAGGTCATAAACTCGCAAGCTATCATATCGGCGCATAGAGAAGACACCAACTTCATCTTGGAGAAAACAAGAAATTATCGACTGGCTAGCTACCAAACGTATTGAGTTTGAACCCAATTTGATAAAGAAAGAAGTACTAGCCACAGCAAATTTACACAAAATCGTTTTATGAAATATACCGTGGAAGATATAGTAGAAAAATATAATTTAACTGTGCTACCCTTACAGCCATATCATTGTGAACAAAATCCTATAGAATTTATACGGGAGCAAGTAAGTGTAGCAAGACAAAACGTGACCTTTAAAATGAAAGATTTAAAGCTACTGTTTGATCAAGTCATTAAGAAAGTGACACCAGAGAACTGGCGAAAAGCAGTCCAGCATGTGACTAAACAGGAGGAGAAAAGGTGGATTAACAACCGGGATCGATCAGACGGTCGACCCTTTAACTGTAATGGCAAGAAGTGATGACAGTTCCTCAGATGACAAAGTATATAACCTATTACTATTTAATTGTTGTGTAATAATATATAATAATAATTATTTTATAAATATGTATTATGTACATATTATATATAATTTTTATTTTGATAAAACAAAATTTCGTTAAATTTAATTTATTTCTTTAAGTATCCAAACGCACGCCTTTGGCGTACTATTTTCAGTGTTTATGAATAGACAACAATAGGCAAAACGCATAAATTGACCCAAACCCGGGTGGTACTATCTGTATTTGATGAAAAAAAGAGTTTTGAAATGTTATCATTGCGAAATTATGGAAATGCCATACATTATTGGTGGGTCACCCTCTAGTCCTTTTGCATACCTAATGAGGTTTTATTACTCTATACATTTCTGAACTATAGAGGCATTTTAACCAAATATAACACGCGGGCGTCGTTAAAATCGAGAAAAAAACATCAGGAAGGTAGGAATCGAAAAAACCGGCATTCAAATGGGTAATATAATAGTTATATACCAATGAATCGATACTTCTTTATCTTTATTCTTATACTGATGCTCTTAGACGTTCAATTTGAACTTCACTCCACCATCAGCGAAATAATGAATTATCAAAGATAGTTGTGTAATTCTAATCAAACTTAGCAAGGGGGTCCGTAGACTCTTGATATAAGGGGAGGTTTACAAATTATAAATTTAAAAAAAAATCTTTATTTTCAATTGTAATAGACATTGTTAATGTGTCGTGACTCATGTTGTTTTCAGCATTAGCCAACTTAACCAACTTCTCAAAATGTTGAGGGGCGTTGCTTCCCCACCTAGTGACGCCCATTGACAAAGAAATTGTTAATGTGTCGTGACTCATGTTGTCTTCAGCATTAGCCAACTTAACCAACTTCTCAAAATGTTGAGGAGCGTTGCTTCCCCCCTAGTGACTCCCCTGCATGGGACCACTGTATAAAAAGTATTTCTTATAATATATTAAAATTAGATTTTAGAGTTGTGTGCATGCCAGCCAAGGCAGCAGTTGATCAGCAGTGGCGGTTCGGGGGTTTAAGTCTGGAGGGGCGTACCGGAACTCAAAGATTAGTACAAAGTACCGAAAATTGTATGACAATCTATTCTTTTTTGTTTGTACTTACATGTCAAGATAAATGCTCGAAAATACGGGTTTTATTATAGAAGTTTTGTATAGAGGTCGAATGTTTAATGCCCCCCCTCCCTTATTTTTTAGAAGACAAATTCTGAAACTTGGGACTAAATCAATAAGTCCTCTTTCTTTGTACATATTTCTGATTGAAAAATTCAAAATGGTATGGTGTTCTTTAAAAAAACTTAATCTTTTCGGGGGTAATATTCCAAAATAATGCATCAAATTCGGAAAAAACGAGTTTCTAAGTAATTTGTTTAATAAATAATATGAGCGTGGGTGGGTTTAAAAAAACGAGGATTTTTTCACTTGCGCGAATTCTATTTGTTAAACAACTTTCTTAAAAGCGAGTATTTTCTTATTAGATATGCGCCGGGTATTTGCTAAGATTATTTCCTGAGTGCAATAAATTCTATTACAGTATGAACAATGAATTATTTATAACAACAGTAAGAACAATATTATGTAACTAAACAGAATATAATTACTTCATACTTATTTTAACTCACCTTATCAAAACTTGAATGATATTTTTGCACGCGGAATTGGTTTAAAAAATGTCCCGCACTACAAGAACTAATTAGATGACTAAGGGTTCTCATTTAAGTTCTATTCTAGAATATGCTTTATAAAATAACAAACACTGGAAACATTACAATACATTTGTATGTTATTTTTCGCCTCCTTTGAAATCCGACGCTTATAAAACACCTGTTTTGGGCCTTTTGTTCAGAAGCTTGAAGTAGTTTTAAATCTGGCAAAGGCATGCCCTTCTCTTTTATTTTTAATATCTCAGCTAATAAAAAACTGTTTTTTTTTTTTCACAATAGAGGCAAGGCCGCCCGCATAGCAGGCAAGGGGAGCGCTTGCCTTCCCCCCCTGGAAAACGGAAATATTACATACGTATTATAATAATGCTATTAAAAGAATTTTTATTTGTTTTTGCCCTCCCCCCCCCTCCTTCTACCCCTGAACAAAATGTTGCGGTCGTCAATGGTTTACGGTATTCATATTGTATTGTGTTAACTGGATCAGATAACACAATACAAATTATTCACAATACCAATAATTATCGAGCAGACAGTTTGCAAATGAATATATGGTGACTTCATCATTTGGGTTACTGATATGTTACTCTAAAGCTTAAATTTTGCATGAGGAAAATTCCTGCATTTACATTCCACAAAATCATTAGTGTAAAAAAAATGTTAACGAAAAATTTGAACAAAATGTTGCGGTCGTCAATGGTTTACGGTATTCATATTGTATTGTGTTAACTGGATCAGATAACACAATACAAATTATTCACAATACCAATAATTATCGAGCAGACAGTTTGCAAATGAACTCCCGAAACCGAAATTCTACAAGACCGCGATGCGCCGCTTAACTGAAGAATCATAAATCACAAACTAAAATTTTTTTGTTGGTGGGGATGTGTGAAAAAACTGTTTTTGGTTAATTATACTTCATAAACCATCCCGCAAACCCTCTAGTACAATAATATTCAAAATGGTGCCATTCCACAATTTTGTTTTAATATCCTTATTTTGAAACTGCACCGGCACTTCCCTGAATACTTTTTAATCAAAACTTCACATAGAGTCGAATTAAGAACCTTTTCCTTTTTAAAATAGGTTAATGAAATTATTGTTAAATACGAAGTTATGCACAGTTAAAGCAAAATATAATTTATTTTTTTGAGGATTTCTTTATCCACTTTTTTATTCATGGCCAAACCGTGAGGACCAAAGGTCTACTCTAAATACAATTCACTATTACAGTGCCCCATGATTGAATTAATAAAAACCTCTCACCCTATAATATATGACAGAGAAACGAACGATACATTTATTTAGTTAGTAACTTACTTTGAACTCGCTATTGCCACAGGTTTTTCATTTGGTTCTTTGAAAGGTGATCCCACTTTAATTAGGCATATATTGAAAGATGAGCTTTTAGTAGTAAAATTAATGTGTTGTACTAAATTTTCTACAGAGTGTTTTTTTCCTTTTCTCCAGTTTTCAGAATTACTGGAAACTCGCAACTTTTCGAAGGGATAGGCTTTAATAAGACCACAACAGTGTGCCGCTGTAAGCACCCAAAATTTGCTTATAATAACTGAACCTAAAAATATATGTTATTTAATACGAAGAAATAAACACCTTAAGAATTTTATATGGTGACTTCATCATTTGGGTTACTGATATGTTACTCTAAAGCTTAAATTTTGCATGAGGAAAATTCCTGCATTTACATTCCACAAAATCATTAGTGTAAAAAAAATGTTAACGAAAAATTTGAAAACTGCAAAAGTAGGAAATATAAATTTTCCTTATTGAAAACTTTCGATTTTTTTTCAAATAATGATAATGAGGACCGATTAAACTTGAAAGGCTTGGTGTAACATGTGATAAAAATTTAAGAGTATTAAAAAGAATTGTTGCTTTTTAATTGTCTGTATTTTATTAATATAGTTTTGCAAAATTATTTCATCGGCATTTCAGACAAATTAAAATTTAAAAAGCTAACTCGTTTTCGTCGGGATTTGAAACCAGAACCTCTCGCATTCTAGGCAAACGCTCTGACCACTGAGCCACGAAGACCAACACCAACTACTTATTCAATTTTATGCTAGTAGATTTTACGGTATTGCAGCCCTTGGCGGCTACAAACCGAGAGGGTGTTAAGCTCATGGTCTTCGTGGCTCAGGGGTCAGCGCGCTTGCCTAGAATGTGAGAGGTCCTAGGTTCGAGGTCCGGCGATAACCAGTTAAGGTTTTTGATTTTAACTCGTCTGAAATGTCAATTAAATAGTTTTGAGAAATTATTTATTTATTTATTCTATAAAACCAATATGTTCTTCTTCAATAACATTCCTGGACGATGTGGTGAATGCGCTTGATATTCTTATAATTCCACTGGAAACTCATCGCGCCATCTAACGGCAAAGGCAGGACAAGGTCTGCCGGGCCAGCTAGTTCTTATATACGATAGTTGAATGTTTTTATACAGGGTGTCCGGAAATTCCATTCCAATATTTGGAGGGGCTATTCTACACATTTAACATAAAAAATTGGTTTTAACGTGACTCCAGAAACCCTTCGTTTTCAAGATCCGGAAGTTAAAGTTTTAAATGTTTATTTAGTTTTCTTGACGTGCCTCCTACAAATCTAGAGATTTCGGACCCATGTAGGAACTTGTTTAATTATTTTTATATGTAGAATAGTCTCTCCATATATTGGAACGGAATTTCCTGACACCCTGTATGCAATAGATAGTTGAATGTTACTCAGTGACATAATAGGATATGGGCTGGCAATGTTTTACTTTGACGCTAACTGTAAAATAAGAGAAGTCCGAGAGAGAAATAGAGCCAATTACGGCAAAAAAACTTGGAATTGAAATTAGGACCCCCATTTGAAATGTATTTTGTTAATATTTAAAACATTATGGAAAATAATTTATCACTTTTAGTATAAATTAACGCTTTGAAAATTAAATATTAATTTCGATTCGATTTTTATTAGAAATCTCAGTTTAACTGAGATCGAGACTAGTTTATTCTTTTCTTTAAAAAAATATTAGTTACAGTTGTGGAAATATTATTTAGGCTCTAAAATCAGATTTTTTTTCGATTCTTGAGGCTAATAAATTACCTTATTAACTGAAAATAACAAGAAACAAAATGTGTTGTAAAATTAGTTTTTTCTGTTATTTGAATATTCTGTATATCCCACAACAACCTCGACCCTATTCCTACATCACCAGGAAACCGGCGCCACAAAATAAATTTCAATGGATGCAGGGGGATAGCCAATATAGAGCATTATAAGACCGAGAAGCCATAGAAACTGAAAAACAAGGTGATTTAAATAAAAAGGACGAATTATTAAAAGTACCAACAGTATGGAAGACAACAATCGATAAATCACAAAAAATCAAGCGGAATTAGCGCAACAACAACAGCAACATCCGGAAAACATAATATAATCTTCAGCCCCGGATGGGGGGATAAAAGGAACCTTCGCAGTCACTAACACTTCAGTCTCTATTGGGACGCGAGAAAGTAAGATTTGAAAATGCCAATTGTGATTTTGGCGAAAGGTCAGCAAAACTGTTCTTTCCAGAACGGCAGTAGTGAACGGATGCACACCCGAAATGAAACACATATATGTAAAGTTAAAATCAAAGCAAACGCTACGTAAACACAAGAGCTGCAAAGCCCAGATTATAACCTATAATGTCATTGATGTTTCTATATATTTTCTAAAATCTCACCACATAATAATGACATTGAGCTCCCCTTCAGTAATATAACAGCAGCCATGTATACCGGATTGTCTCTAAGATTATTTCCATCGACCAAAGATGAGTATTTTCCTGATCCTTGTAGGGCACCAAAACGATATCCTGTATCTGTCACTTCACTATCACTATTGCACTTTTTTCTAGAGTCCAAAATCATAATTATTAGCAGAATAAGATTCGCAAGCGAAACTACCAGAAGTGTAGTCATGGAAAAGCAGGCTACATTTGTTAATCCTTCTCCCATTCTTGCGATTTTTAATATTTCATATATTTTTTAAAAATCCGATAATTTTGTTGTACTAAACATTCACTGTTTTGAATTATGTGCAATCAATGTAAAATGGCGTGATATTCTGCACTTTCAGTTAAGTTAACTATGTTTTGATTTTACTGGAAGTTTGTTGAACTCATAACATTGCCCCAGGTCTTGCGTGTTTTTTACATATATCGTGCAAAATATATTTCCAGTAGTTGATTATCTAGTTAGCTTACTGCATTATTACCATCATCTGGGAACATATTGTTTAGAAAACAAAAAAAAAACAGTTAAATGTGTCAGTGGTGGATAAGGCGGACCGGAAATAATAAAATGGGCTTATGTTTCACGACTCGTCATATTGAGATACTTAGTTGGAATGTTTCAAAGTTTTACTCAGTTGTTATAAGCTTATATAAAAGCTGGAGAGTTTAATAACTCATTATATTAGACAATAATGCGCCCATTATCAATATCGATCGATAATCTGTACAAATTCGTATAGGAAATATCACATTGCTTATTATATTCAGGAACGTAGCCGGAAATTCAGTTCAGGGGGAGAAACCAGAATTCATTTTGGGGGTCCAAACGGTTAAATCTCAGGAAAATTTGAAAAAAGCATGCCTATACCAAAAATATTTTTACAGTTTCGGGGGGACCAGACAGGTTTTATTATTAGTTTATTAAAACAATAAATTTGTTTATTAAAACAATAAATCAGTTTATTAAAACAATAAATAAGTTTATTAAAACAATAAATCAGTTTATTAAAACAATAAATGATAATAACAGAAACTTTCGTTCATAAATAATATCTATAATTTTTCCTTATCACCAACTATAGTGTGGCTAATCCACTTGGATGGAATTTACAGTCAACCAATTTTCCATTCTCGTTTGGTTAAATGCAACAATCTCGAATAACTTTAGTCCAGCTTCCGATTGCTTTTCAAATTCCAAAACACACTTGTTTTCCTTCAGTATCACTAAGATTTCCTTAATCAGTCCAATGCTCGAGTCTTTATCATCGGATCTAAAGTTCCTATTTAGTAGTTTAAACTTTGCCATAAACTGTTCATTCAGAAGCACCGCCAAATATAGTGCCAACCTAAAAGTAAATTGAACACTGACTTATACTATTTTATAATAATTATTAAATGCTTATGCCAGTTAACTTATTTAACTGGCATAAGCATTTTTTATTTCATTCTTTTTCGTTATATTTATACGAATTTTATTGTAAAAGTCAAGTTTAACAAATAGCCACTGGCTCCACTGCATATGTAACATCATTGTATATTAACATGTCTTATTATACAATGGTAACGTACATACTTTTTTGCTGACCGAATGGTGAACGAATACATTGTTCAATATAATATCGAGCAAATAGTTTAAAATGCTAAGGTGCTATTCCGCCGCTTTTAACATTTTTTCCAAAATACTTCCTACAAGATCAGTCCGGCAACATTTTGAATATTCCCTGAAAATTTCATCCAAATTGGTCAAACTATAGAGAAATAATTAATCTACATACATAAAAAATTACATAGGATCGAATTGATAACTCCTCCTTTTTTGAAGTCGTTTAAAAAATGATATCCTGAAGTCACATATGCGCAACCTTTGCTGGAGTATCGAAGCAGTGGGTTTATTTAAGTAGGTATGGTAAATGAATGAATGTTTGTATGTAGATCTGGACAAAATAAGTTGTGGAGATGAAAAATATATATTTGTAGCAATCTGAATGATTATTAAATATGTAAATTAAACAGATGTATTACCATACATTGTCATTTGCGCATACCCAATATAACTATTCAAGGGAACGGTGACTTTTGACTTGAAAAACAAAATATAAATATGTAACAACAAAGGTAGAAAATATATATAAAATGAATATAAAGACAAATATATTTAAAAAAATCGTCAAATTGGCCTTTACTCGGAATATCTCTAGTAATCATACTTACTTACCCAGTATACATATTCATCTCGTATTTCATCGATACTAAATAAATTGTAAAAATACGGGAGTTTTATTACAAGGTAAGATCTGGATAAGTTCAAATATAAATATTACCTCAGTAAATATTTTTTAAAATACCAAAACAAAAAACTATAATAATATTCAAAAAAAGGTTTGGGCATTCTTATTATTCATGGACAGACCACGAAAGCTCAAAACGTAAGTAGTAGGTACCGTGGTTGCATTAAGAAAAGGAAGAGAAAGTTCCATAATGGGACTCTGGGAATAAAAGAGCAAACGAAGCGGGAGATCCTTAGGCTGTATAGTTGGGTGGTGACACTATTAAAGAAAGAATAACAGTTGATAATTCATCAGAGCAGGATATACGGTAATATCTGTAAAGCAGAGACTTATCGCCCACAATCCGTACATGTACAAGTGAAGCAAGCTTCTCTGTGATGTTTGGATCACCAGTTATCTAATTGCTAGGTTATAGGGGAACAGTATTCAAGGGTCTGATTCATGATGTGTTACACACTATGTACATTTAAAACTTACCTAGCATTACCTGGATCAATTTTCTTAGTCAAATCTATTAATTGTTGACATATTTTCAATTTGTCAGTGAGGAAATTTTCAGATATTTCAATATCACCTTCAACTTTGTAAAGTTGTACTAACGTGTGCTTAATGGTATAAACGAGAAAATGATTTGGATGCAGAAATATTTCTAATTTACCAAGAAATTCTTCAAGATGCTCTAACTGAGGTTTCTTTTCAATTTCTTTATCCACTTCTTTACTGAGATGACTAACAAAATCACTTATTTCTTTATTAGGAAGTTTAATACCACATTTGTTGCAAACCCATTCTGGGCTTTCATCAGTTGGATTTTGGGGAAGCTGTACACCTTTGCAAGGTTCTTCTTCTGTTCCTAAGCATGTCAAGGCGCTGAAATGAAGATTTATAGTGCGTTAAGAAGTAAGCTATTACAATTAAATTAAGGGTAGAAAAACATTAGAAGGTACGAAATAATAGTAGTTCGGGAAGGAAAATGTAATGTTCTTAGTTCCGAAGTATTCGTATATCTTAAGAATATTGCTTGTTTTAGTGATGAAATTATTTTGGATCCATTAATCGTGTTTAAACTTCCCAATCAACAAGTCCTGTGATTACTTATATATCTTATTATCCTATTTGAGAAAATGAAGTGATAATTATTTCTCAATAGTCTCACCTAAAAAATGTACTCAACTCTGTAGGATCTATGCACCTTTGACAAATACAAGAAAAGTATTTTGTCTCTTTTAGATGTTTTCTTCTTTCTTGAGTTCCCCATAAAATGTTAGTGTAAGTGGTGGTGATATGCTCTCCCTTTCTTATTGGTAAAGCTGCCCTAAAATTTATTATTGAAACGTATTATTTATCACAAAATTGTTGGAGAAACATTAAAATGTCTTATTTTTATTACATAAAATCGATTTCAATAAAATAAAGGCGCATCTTACATCTCATGTGCGTACCATAATATAGACTACTCAGACTTAAAATTCAACAGAAAAACAGAAAATTAACTAGTACAAAATATTATAAAAATGTTCTTGGAATATTCGGAACAATTATTCAGTAATATCATTTTGTGTTGTTTCTTCCGTATCTCATTTACACCGAATTCTTAAAGAAATTTAAAAGTATATTGACAATAGAAGTTTATTTCTTTTGTAAAATAAAACATGCACATTAATTGAAGAACATGCAGAAGACACCACTGGTATACATACATGTTCTGACTAAATAATAAGGGAAATAGAAAATAGTGTCCCGCTCCCCTGAGACTCCATGTTCGTATGTACAATGTAGGTAGTAATATATTTACCTAAATGTTATTTTAAAATCATTTTTTTCATCGATGATTTGATGAGTGTTAGGAACACAACTATGCTCTAACAAGCTTGCAGTAGGATACAGGATGAATAAATCAACTGGTTCTGTAATCTCTGTAGCATTTACATCTAATGCTCCATATATTTTATGCATTATATCACTAGATACTTGTGGTAAAATTGATTCTCCAGTTTCCTTTTCATATGCCTTTAATGGAGCTATATAATTTTCCTGGATATAATTTACTTTCTCTTGAACAGTTCTGTAAAACATATATATGTTTTAAAATGGTAATACACTTTGACTAACGAATTAGTTTTGGGTTATAAATAGATCATACAAAATAAGTAGAAATAAATAGAATATACAAAAATGATTTAAATATACACTGAAATATTAGACTCACTTGAATACTTCGCTCTCTGGCCCTCTATGGTCTAGATGGTCTTCAAGATTTAAAAGTCTCTCCCACTTTTTCTTGTTGATTTTTTGCAAAAAGAGAGCTCTTAAAATGATCAGCGTATCAAATCTAAAATAATTTTAATACAATTAACGCAATATGTAGAATATAAAACATTTTTTACACTTATTACAATATATCTAAAAATTATGACATTATTAGCTCGAAAAACTTAAAATGTCCTTCGAAAGTTGAACTATTTTTTTAATTAATGATGTACATAAAAGAAAAACTACTCTAATTTACCTATAATATTCATATTGTGACTCGACTTGTTTTGGAGGGCACAACTTTAAAATTTGACATTCAAGACCATGCAAATGTGGAGACTTAAGACCTATGCACTCTATACTGCAGGCAGGCCAGCCACATTCCTGACATGAATACACCTTTTCTAGCAAAATTCTGAAACGTAATTCGCAACATGTGTTATCTAGTTTAATAAAAATTTGTATTAAAAGTTAGTAAAACTTGGTTTTTATCATATAAAGTCTGGGTTATAGATTGAAAAGTTTGCGTCTTGCGTCGTCTGTTTGAGCTAAGTGTTTACGTTGGTTCTTAGCCAGAGTTATAGATTAAAAACGTTTGCGCTTTGCCGTCGCCTGTGGAACTAACCTTACTTAATGTTTATATTTATCGCCTTTTTGTGTAATTTGTCTTGCTTGTTTTTCAGTTTATGTGGGTTCTTTAAGTTACTGAGCATGGATAATCAAAATCATAGTAATGATGCCTAGTAAAGACTAGTCATTGTGGAATATTAATGTGTGTAGCAGCTGTAAAGTTGTTAAAGCGAAGGCAGCAAAGAAGATGGCGAATTCGGCCTGTTAATTGGGGTGGAAATACTCAAAACTCTTGCAAGCATTTTCTTAAAATAAAGACAATGACCCCCAAGG
This sequence comes from Kuschelorhynchus macadamiae, assembly GCA_030620095.1. Classification (NCBI taxonomy): domain Eukaryota; kingdom Metazoa; phylum Arthropoda; class Insecta; order Coleoptera; family Curculionidae; genus Kuschelorhynchus; species Kuschelorhynchus macadamiae. The sequence goes on along the minus strand of JAUTXW010000961.1, from coordinate 1,066,720 downwards.
AGTTTTTTTAAATGGATGAGGATGTTATGTGTATATATTAATGTCAAATTTATTACGAAGGACGAACGTTTTAAAGGGCGCTCTAAAATAGAGCAATTTAATTGGTTGCAGTTGTCGCAAACTTCGATTTTCGCCAGCCGCTTCCGTCAAAGTTAAAGATCGCCATCTTTTCGACGGCTAGCGGAAACTCAAACGGATGACGGCAAAAATATAACCGTACCCATTGCTTTGCGTTTAGTAAACTTCAAGGACAACGCAAACGGCGACGCAAGACGCAAACGTTTTCAATCTATAATCCAGGCTTTAGTAAACAAATTTCGCTCCGTTGGTTTTCCAAAGCCACCACTGATGGGTTCGAGTTCAGAGCGAGGGCAAATCACTTCAAATGTTTTTTTTTTTAAGTAGTAACATGTTACATAATTTAGAAAGTCAAAATGTTCTTTTTGTAGTCAATATGGTTTTCCTAGAATTAGAAATACTAAAGTTGCAGCTAAATTTGATAATGGACGTAAATGCTGTTTAGTATTTTTTTTTATCTATGATCTTACCATAAAGGCCGAAGGCCTATGTACCTTGTTTTAAGTGAAGACAGGAAAAGTTTGTTTAATGACGCGGAATTTAAAGACTTGTAGATTAAGAAAAGAAGGAAGAAGGCAGTGCCGCAATAAGGAGCGGGGGGGGGGTCTACACATACATTATACATATGGGCGTATTAAGAGGAAGAGTCCTCCAGCCAGGGTCGGGGTGATCCCTCTATACACTTTTGTTATATAGACATATATAAAAGTGATTACCTTTTCAACACAAATTGTAGGATCCCTAGATATGACCCTCCAGTTCAAAAATTAAACAACTATTTTCACAATGTCTTATTTTTATTTACCTTTCGGATGTAACTTCACCCTTTATGGTTGTTTTTTTTTTGTACGAGATAAGTTTAATAATATGGTATATTTTTGCTCTACCGGGTTTGTTTTATACAAAAAATACACCGTTTTATTAAACTTACACCGTATAAAAAAAAGCCAACCAAAGTATTTAAAGGAAAAAAAAAGAACCTCGATGTCACATACAGTAATACAACGTCGTATTAATTTCATATTATCAGTGTGTCCAGTCCCATCTCTGTTACTTTTAATTTATTTATTCATTGTTTAATTTCTAATTAAGTTATTTTTAAACTATGTGACGAATTCCCCGAATTTTCTACTGTAAGTTTTTATTTTGGTATCTAATTCATAAAACCCATTTTAAACTGTCTAATTTTTGTAGATTATAACGTAAATGAAAATGGGGCATTACTCCCTGAAAATTGTTGTTTAATTTTTGAATTGGAGGACCATATCACAAGAAAGGTCCATTAAAAACCCCACTTATATAAAAATATATATATATATATATATATATATATATATATATATATATATATATATATATATATATATATATATATATATATATATATATATATATATACGGTGATCGGGAACAACGTCAGGAAACTTAAGGCCGTGATTCTACATGAAAAAATAATGGTGACAAGTCATTTAAGAAAATGTCAAAATCTTAATGGTTTCCTAGTAACGGCTGATCAAAGATGCATTTTTAATTTTAAATTTTGGCCGTATTTAATTTATCTCTTTACGAATCAACTTGATATTTGACACATAAGTTTAAGGTAATAAGGTATCCAAAGATAAAAATGTTTATTTAAATTGCCTCCATAGGGGACTTTACCTACAACTGAGAACTTATTTCCGTGAAAACTTTTTTTATTATGGAAGAAATTGTCAAAATTGAGTTGCTATCTTTAAGTCGATGGAATGTGCTTCAAATAATGTACTCTTACTTCAAATCAATAAATCGTTTAGCCGCAAATCGATATTAAAAAGTTTTACTCAATTAAATTATAACAATACAACAAATAACAGCGTAACACAACTAACACACTTATAATAAATTTTAAAAATGTACACCATTAACTTCGATACATTTTCTAACTGCTTTTAGAAAATGAACGATGAAAAACACTGGGTGTGTTTCTAATATGTTCACAGCCATTTATTATTCGAACTCGTAAATCGTCAAGGTTATTGACTGCAGTTTGATACACCAACGTCTTTAAATACCCCCAGAGAAAAGAATCCATTGGGTTAAGATGTGGGGAATGGGGTGCCCAATGTCAGGAAATATTAAATGTAAATCGTGCAACATTGTAATGTGTACAGGCTCGCATATAAATAGACGCCATCTTTTATAATAAAGCAGTTGCCAACTAGACTCGTCGTTTGTCGTTTCATTTCATTCATTGTCCTCATCCCAGACCCGCTCCCAGCAGTAACACATGGCGCAGTAAGGTCGTCCATTTTGTAAGCCGAAAAAAAAAAGAGAAAAACTGAAGATTGAAGCTAGAAGAATGGACTTTAGAGGGATTCCACCCATGATAATGTCGGGAAACCTTTCAGAAAATTGGAAATTTTGGAAGCAAAGGTTCAATACGTATTTAAAAGCAACAGAAATATCAAAAAAGGACGAAGGTACAAAATGTGCTCAGCTCCTCACGTTGATTGGAGACGAAGGTATTAGAATATATAATGCATTTACTTGGGGGCAGGATGAAACGGAAACTTTGGAAAGTCTGCAGATTAAGTTCGATGCTCATTTTAACCCGAAAAAGAACCTTACCTATGAACGGCATAAATTTTTCACAATTCAGCAACTCGAAGGTCAATCGGTTGATCAATTCATTACTGAACTAAAGAATCTGTCACTTTCTTGCGAATTTGGCGATTTAAGAGAGTCACTTATTAAAGACATGCTAGTTTGTGGATTAAGGTCTACCACACTGAGAGAAAAGCTACTTCAAGATGATGCTACTACGCTGCAAAGGGCCGTCCAAATTTGTGTTAACATAGAAAGCACAAGGCAGCAGAACAGATATATCACCAATGGTATTAAACAAGAAAAACAAGTGGAAGTGGACGCTATTGGTACCAGGTCTCGTAAGAATCAGGGCCCCCGATCACAGCAACTAAGAACTGACCATCCAGGTTCGTTAGGTTCATCTACAGGGCACAATCAAGGCAAATCCACCTGTCCCAAGTGTGCCAAACGTCATGAATATGGGAAATGCCCTGCATTTGGCAAGAAATGTTTAAATTGTGGTATCAGTAATCATTTTTCTTCTTGTTGTTTTAAAAACAAAGTATCTAATAACCACCGTTCTAACTTTAACAATAAATCTAAATATTTTAAACATAAAAAATCTATTAACTGTATAAAGGATAATGACTCTAGTTGTAGTGATTTGGATGATACAAATAATTTTCTTTTCATAGGTTCTATTGATATTCACACAGTCTCGCCAAGGGGTTCAAGAGCCACCGCTGGGATGTCTGAGAGTTTGTGGGTTACGACTTTGGAGATTGAAGGACAGACTTTGGACTTTAAACTGGATACAGGAGCCATGGCCAATATAATACCTGTAAGTTTTCTACAAAAAATCAATTTTGATCTTTCAAAAATAAATAAAGTTAAAACCAAGATCATTTCTTATACTGGGCATACTATTCCTATTATTGGTCATTGTATTTTAAATTGTAAGTCTAAAAATAAACAGGAGAGTCTGTTATTTTATGTGGTCTACTCGGAGAACAGTCCTATTTTGGGTCTTAATGGTTGTGTAGAACTAGAACTTATTAAAAGAATAGATTCAGTAGAAAATAATTTTCTAAATAAAAATTTTGAATTAAAAAGCATTTTAAAAAAATATAATTCCGTATTTAACGGTATAGGTTGTTTAAAAAAAGAATATCATATTGAGTTGAGAGAAGGCGCAACTCCAGTAGTAAATTATCCTAGAAAAGTTCCATTTGCTCTTAGAGATAAACTCAAACTTACTCTAAATCAGTTAGAAAAGCAGGGACTTATAGAAAAATCTAATGATTGTACTGATTGGTGTCATAATATGGTAATAGTTAGAAAATCAAATGGTCAGCTTAGAATAGCTATAGATCCTAAAGATTTAAATTCAAATATTAAAAGACATTATTTTCAAATTCCCACTCTGGAAGAATTGACGGCTGATTGATAGGTTGACGGCTGATTTGATAGGTTCAAAATATTTTAGTGTCTTGGATGCAACACAAGGTTTCCTGCAGATTAAATTAGATAAAAATAGTTCAAAACTTTGTACTTTTGCTACCATTTGGGAGATATGGATTTTTAAGGTTACCTTATGGGTTGTGCAGTGCCCCGGAGGTTTTTCAGGAACGAATGTTTGAAATTTTTGGTGGTATTGAGGGCTGTAGTTTCTATGTTGATGATATTTTAATATATGGAAATACTATAGAAGAGCATAATGCCAGGTTAATAAAAGTTTTAGAATTTGCCCTAAAAAATGGCTTAAAATTTAATAAAGATAAATGTAAATTTTTGCCATCTGAGGTTAGGTATATGGGTCATACTATAAGTAGAACAGGTATAAAACCTAATGAAGATAAAGTACAGGCTATAAAAGATATGCCTTCACCAATAGATAAAAAAGACGTTCAAAGATTTCTTGGTATGATAACATATATGAGTAGGTTTATTGAGGGACTTTCAGAAAAAACTGCACCTCTTCGTGCTCTCCTGAGGAAAGATAATCTTTTCCAGTGGGATGACATACACGAAGCTACTTTTAACAACTTAAAAAATGTTTTGTCTAAAGCTCCTTGTTTACATTTTTATGATGTGTCTAAACAGTCGGCAACAATATCTGTGGATTCATCTCAGTTTGGGATGGCTGCCGTATTACTTCAGGATGGAAGGCCTTGTGCTCATGCATCCAGGGCCTTGACAGAAACTCAGTGTAAATATTCTCAAATTGAAAAAGAAATGCTAAGTGTGTGGTTCGGAATTTCTCGGTTTTCGCAGTATGTATATGGAATTAAAAAATCTAATTGTAGAAACTGATCATTTGCCTCTAGTTAGTATAATTAAAAAGCCTTTACATTTATATCCACCTAGATTACAAAGAATGATTATGCAGTTAAGGAAATATTATTTTGAATTAGGGTATAAGCCAGGCAAAAAACTTATTTTAGCTGACACCTTAAGTAGGGCTTTTCGTAAAAATAATTTCTTTGAGGAAAATGTAGATTTAGAGCTGGAATCACACATTTGCTTGGTATTAATGAATATTAATGTTTCTGAAGATAAAAAGCGAGAAATAATAAAACTAACCAATGAGGACCCAGAGTTAATTTCCCTAAAACAGTTTGTCAGGAACGGTTGGCCGAGTAGATTAGCAGACTGCCCTGAAAATATCAAATTTTATTTTAAATTTAAAGGAGAAATTTCTGAAATAGATGATCTTTTGTTTAAAGGCCAAAATTTAATTGTGCCTTCAGCACTTAGAAAAGAAATTTTAAATAAATTGCATTATAGTCATCTTTCTGCAAAAAAATGCATTGATAAAGCTAAACTTTCATTTTATTGGCCGGGCATGACAAAACAGATTGAAGACTTCGTACTATCATGTCATGTATGTCAAACTTTCCGGAAGTCTCAACAGTCTGAGCCCATGATATCTCATGATATTCCTTTGTGTCCTTGGTCCAAGCTTGGTGTAGATATTTACCATCTTTTTAATGTATCATATCTTCTGATTGTAGATTATTATTCTAAGTATGTCGAGGTTATAAATTTAGATAAGGACTTGTCTAGTGATAATATTATACATAAACTTAAGGGTGTATTTGCTCGCTTTGGTATTCCAAATATCCTGATTTCAGATAATGGTCCTGAATGGTCCAGTTTGCTTTTTAAAAGGTTTTCAAAAGCATATGACTTTCAACATAAAACTTCTTCACCTTTATATTCTCAATCAAACGGTCAGGTTGAAAGATCAATTCAAACTATCAAAAAACTGTTAAAAAAATGTATTTTAGACAGGAAAGATCCTTATTTAGCGCTTCTCGAATATAGAAATACACCTATGGATAAATATAACTCTCCGGCTAATGTTTTGTTTAATAGAAATTTAAGAACAAATTTGCCACAGTCTAATTCTCATTTCGAGCGTAAAACTTTTGATAAAAATAAATATAACACATTTTTAAAAAATAGTCAAAAATCGCAGAAAAAATACTATGATAAAAAAGCATCAAAAAATTTAAAACATCTCCCTAATAACTCTTCAGTTTTAATTCAAATAAAACCACAAACCCCCTGGGTTTTAGCAAAAATTGTTAAAAAAGTTGGCATTAGATCATATTTAGTAGAGACTGAAAAAGGCAAGAAATATAGAAGAAATAGAAAATTTATAAAAGAACTAAAACACCAGCCAAGGGAGAAAACCGAACTCTCTAGTATGGAGAATGGTAAACTAACTAATTTTGCATCTTCTAGTAATTTTTTAAATTATAATTATATTCCTTTATTTGACAATAAGTCTTCAGATACTGGAGAGGGTGGGAAACAAACACCTTTGGACAGATTATCTAGTAATGGCAACCTAGATAATTTACAGACAGACGGGTCTAGTAATGTTTGTGCTAATAAAAGTAATGTACGTGTTAGTCCAAATAGCTTTAATCTTTGTCCAAATAGTGTTTGTCTTAGTGATAGTAATGTTAGTAATAGTACAGTAGACGACTGTGAGAACAGTGAGGATACACTTAATAATTCCTTAGATAGTAATTCTGACGAATCACATAAAACATGTATTTCTAGTTATGAAACTTCTGAGTCACCTCATTCCTCTAGCGAGGATGAAAATCTGTTTAATGCTACTCGACTAAGTAGAACGGGTAGAAACATAAAGCTGCCTACAAGGCTTCGAGATTATAAACTTGAATTCGACTAATACATTGTTAAGATAGAGTCTTCACTGGTTCACAAGTAGTTTATCATTGAGAATGTCTTATATTGTGGCATAACATTTTTATTTATTATATAACATTATATAATTGATATTGAATTAGAGATGTGTTTGCAATTTTAGGTTAGAATGGTTGTACATTATGGTTATAACTATTCTTATTACAAAATAAAAAATTTTTGAGTGATTATTAAAATATTTTATGAAAAACACCTCTAGAAGTTTGGTACATTTTGAACAATATTGTGATTTAATTATGTTGTGAATTTTACATAAAATTCATTATATATTGTATATACCGTAAGGGCTACTGTTCTGTGAGATTAAATAAATTTAATGTAATTATAAAATAAATGTAACTAGTTGTAATTAATGATCTGTGATAAAAAATTAAATTAAGACTGATAATTTTTAGTTTATAGCTATTATTTAAAGAAGGGAGATGTCAGGAAATATTAAATGTAAATCGTGCAACATTGTAATGTGTACAGGCTCGCATATAAATAGACGCCATCTTTTATAATAAAGCAGTTGCCAACTAGACTCGTCGTTTGTCGTTTCATTTCATTGTCCTCATCCCAGACCCGCTCCCAGCAGTAACACACCCAAAGGAGTGCTTCGCCTTTTCCTATCCAACGATCCGGAAATACCTCATTCAGATATTCGCGGTCATTAAGGCTGTAATGTGGTGGTGCGCCGTCTTGCAAGAGCCACATCCTCATTCGTGATCGAAAGGGAACATCTTCTAATATGCCAAGAAGATTTCTTAAATAAAGATTTCCATTCAACGTCCCATCAAAAAAGTGAAGTCCTACCAGAAAATCGCCTATAATGCCGGCCTAAACATTTAACATGAATCATCGCTGATGTCCCCTTTCTACGTAAGCATGTGGATAGTGTAGTATCTAAATTATAGAAAAGCCCAATGTACGGAAAAACTGCAAAAGATAAGTATAGGTAAACCTAATACAGTTAGATAATAAATATAAATAAAGAAATTCTATATTATACCAGCTCATTACATTCAGAATGTGTCTATTTAAAATAATCATACAAATCATACCAAACACATTTTGAGAAAAACAGGAGTAACTAAAATTTTATCAAAGTCAGTTTCAGTTTCACCGAATATAGTCGCCCTCTTATTTAAAATATTGAAGTTAAAAAACAGAGAAATTTGGGAAAATATAAAGTTTTTATTTTGAACACAGTGTATAACACTGAACAAGATATGTTAATACTGAGAGCTTAAAAAATATTTCGAAAAAGTTAGGTATAAGTAACCCTTAACAGGCCTAACTTTGGGATACTTTAAATAAGCAATTAAATTTGTGGCATTCCATTAAAAAAAGTTAACTTTTATATGCCACCAGAGATACCTTTAAATTGTAGCTCTAATAGATCTGTAAATACACTTAAAGTTATATTTAAAAATAAATTACCGTTTAGAAGCCAGAGACAAGCAATTTACAAACATTTATCATTATAATCATTAGGACATTATACGTCGTACATTTCAACATAAGACCTAGCGGTTGAGAATAAGTGTCAAACGGTATTTTTTGAGTAATGCAAAATTAAACATAGATATAGTGAATTAGCGCCTTTTAATGCATTACCAGTAACCTATGCACACATGTTTTGAACTAGAAATATCGTTTTAAACATTATATAAAATTATATTCCTTACTTGCTACAGCCAACGCATGGAAAAGGCCCCTCTTCAATTTTGTATGGCCTAGGTCCCAACACAAGCGGAGTGTCCACAAAAATTATATCTCCTGGTTCCAGATCTCGCTTAGCTACTAAAAATCTTCCTAATTCGTTATTACTGTATACCTAAATTCAAACAAATTAATATTTTATAGTAAAGATTCAATATGAAGTTAACAGGACGGAAAAGCGACAATATTATGTGAACAATAATGAAAATGGAGTTGTTGCTATGTGATGCCTACCCGTTTAGTGCGCGTTGTACTTTATTCTTTATTTGTATTGTATATTGTCAATTTGTCGTTATAAATATAGTTATCTATTTATATGTGTTAAATGTATATTTTTTAAGGCACGCATGTGAAAATTTCCCGAATGAGCGAAGCGAATTTTGCTTCGAGTGCAAGAATAGAAGAAAACGATGGTTGCATCGACTCATTTAAGGATATAGATGGAGCGGCCGATCGAACTACCTTGGTTTGGTTGCCCAGAAAATCCCGAATGCAATATGACATTGCTTACGATAAGTTCACGAAATGGTATGAAGAGAAAGACGTTTCTGGGAAATATACTGAAAATGTATTCCATGGCATCTCTTGCAGAGAAAGCGAGAGTAGATCTCTGGAAGGAATTAATTTTTTAAGTTGTTTAAATTGTACCATTAATATCAATGTTAATAAATAACATATAAATGTTTTTTGACGCGTTTGCTTTCAAAATTTGATATTTCACTTTTAACACAAAACAGCCCCTTTATAAAAATAAACTTAAATGGTAGATTTAAAGATAGTTTTAAAGTTTATGCGGTCAGTCGCGAGAGGCGCTCCTTGCGTATAAATGTCAACTTTGACTTTGAAGTATATTTGAAATTCATAAAAAAAACGCGGGTATATTCGAATGCGTTATTGTTGATCTGAGATATTTTGGGTCCTGTGGTTTTTTTCAGTGTTTTCCCTGTACTTTGTGATTTGAATTGTGAGGGTATTCAAGCATATATTTAAACCCTAAATTAAAACAACGGCGGTCAACTTCGGTAAAAAAACAGCTAAGAACAAATGTTGCGTTTCAGGATAATGTAATTAGTCTCCCTAGAAACGAGGTATATTTTTCTTTTTTAGTAATGGTTTGACGTGTGTAAACATAAATACTATCTATCTATCTACGAGACTTTTTATTGAATTAAATATAAGTAAAAAAAAGTAATTAAAAAATTCTTTATTTAGTTTTTGTTGCAGTTTTTTTGCATTTTATTTTTTTAAATATCTATATCAAAAACTATAGATAGAATTAAAAATAAAAAGCTAAAAACTTACTACAAAAACAAATTAAAAAGTAAATATTCATAAGGAACATGATTTAAACATCCCGCCTTGAAATATTAGGTAGGTATGCTGTCAGTCGCTAGATGGCGTTTTCTTAATGCCAATTCTTAACAATTCACTTTTCTTTCTAAAGAGGGCTGTTTTGTGAAATTTTAACACTAGTGCCTTAAACTTTACGGTAAGGCTGCTAAGGGTTGTAAAAAGGGTTGTAAAAAATGCATTTCTAACACGTTCTTAGAAAAAAAAAATATTTTTGCGTATGACACCTACATTAAATTAACCGCAAGTAAATGAATGGAGACTCCCAATGGATGTGTGTAGCAAGCTCTCAACCTACCGTAGAAACAAATACCTCGGATAAACAAAAACTGGCATTTTAACAGCGTCTAGTTTCCACGCGAGGAAGGTCACAACTGCTATACCAAGATTGGGCTGCCAAAATGTACGCCAAGAATTGGCATGGAGGAAGCAACTGGAACCACCTTTATTTTTCTCAAGTAAATCATATCTATACCCGCGACTTTCCGGAGGTTTAAAATCTTAATTCGTTAAATAAAAGATTAAGCCTAGGAAGACCAATGAAGACTAGAACATTACACATACAGATTTAACGAATAGAACCATTTTTGATGAAAGAGAATAGCTTTAGAAGTAGCAAGATGACATAAATACCTCTAAAAAGCTGAAGAAGGCTGCTGGAATAAACAGTATGAAATATAAGTGGAAGATCAGGTATACTGGCTGATAGGGATAATGAAATAGTTCTTGATGGTGAAAATAAGGTATGGAAAGTTTACATTCAGAATCTTCTTTGTAAAGGAGAATATAACTGTCAATCGTCCTTGACATGGTAAGTTTCTCTTTTACTAAGGAAGATATAGAAAAATACAAAGTTCTAAAAATAACAAGGCAAACTTCCTCCCGCAGATTTGTTTACGGCTTGCTATGGCAACGCAATGTTGAATATCCGTAAGCCAAATACAGATGGGAGCGGCATAAACTGCTGCTGCAGGCTGCAGGTGCTTGTTCGCTTGTTATAGAATTAATGTAAATTAGTGCGCTCGGATCATTGGAGGCGGAAGCAATTTTGCAATGATCAAATCGAATCGAAATTAACTTAAAGATGTAGGTAGGTACATAACTGTTTTTTAAGAACAAAAAAATATATTTAAAATCTTATAAATTCATATTATTTCCCTTAAGTATTAAAAACTCTTTAAAGCTGTGGATAATTAACGTCATAAAAAGATTAAAAAATAGCCATTTTGGGCGTGGCACCCCGAAAAATTAACGCCTGCGGCGCTGTCCACCTAGCTACCTGCGCTTCACCCATTCTTATATCCACGAACCGCCACTGCTTCAAGTTATAGTTATTTTAACACAATTTTCTTCTGTAGTATACCTTTACAAGTAGATATTTTATTATCATTTTTGTTTGACAATAGCTAAATTATTACATATTCCTCCGAATGTCCTTATAAAATATTGGGCAATACCGCTTATTATTTTCATAAACCAAATAAAAAGAATGGGGCCCTAAAAATTAGTTTGTCCTTTTTTGTGCAAATTCTTTTACCCCTATTTAAGTGTTAAGGGAGAGCAATAAAACAGTATATAAATACAAGCAATAAAACAGCACGTAATACAAGAGCAATAAAACAGTATGTCATATTTAGCTACAATATATACGAATTTGGTAGGAAAATTATTCTTTTACAAAAAACCGTCAAAGATAGAATTTTGTGTTTATATTTCAGGAAGGAAATTTAGCAAAATTTCGGTATCACATATGTTTTAATTTCTTATTGTAGTATATTTTATAGAAATAAGAAAAACTTTTCAAAAAAATTAATTTTCCTAATAGAATAATTATAAATTTTAATTTATAGATGTCGAAGACTGTTTATTACTGCCACGTTGTTAAGAAAAATCAAAATTTAAAAAAGTTAAATTAACAGCCTTAAAAATGGTCACGGGTTTAATAAAACTTACTTATAAGTCAAAATGTACAAGTAGTCACAAAAAGGAACGGACCGAACGTTTGTCGTCTTATAATAAGAAAAGATGTACTTACTTTTGGAACGTTTTAAGGTCTTCCAAGTTTACGTAAACATTTTATATATATATTTTTAGAGATAAATAATAGGGTTCATTGTCAAAAATACAGTGTGTTTTGTCGGCTTTTTCTTCCTATCCATCATTGTGTTTTTAAATAAAATTCCACTTATTTTAATAGCTTTTATATTTTGAAACATTTCAACTAATTTGCTACATAAAATATATTTAAAACTTGGAGAGTCAAAATTTCACAAAAAGGAAATAGGACATTTAGATTTAACAAATTAAAAGATATTCCTAGAAATAAAAAAAAAAATCGGTAAATTGGTAAAACCATTTTATCAGAGAAACTGAAACATATAGTTATTTAATAATAGGTACAGTACAAGGTGTCTGGTTATATTCTAATCGGGGTCTACAAGCTTAACTTTAAGGGATATCAAAATACAAAAATATTATGGTTTTCTCTAAACCGTCAGGATTTTCTAAAAAAATAAACAATGACAATCGGAAAATGAAAAATGAGCATCGACTTTGTTATTTTATTATATAATATTATTTGAAAATACCAGGTCTGATACCTTTATCTTTAAAGACAACCGAGAAAATTGGCAAGAACTCGGCCATAAGAGGTCGTGTATTCCTTTCTAATGTAATGAATGACTTTGCTGATATGTATGGTTTCTCTCTTTTAAACACATTGCTTCTAATGACAGGGTTTTGGACAAATTTTTCGGTCGCCTTTAAAGAGGAAGGTATCAAACATGATAATTTTATAATCAGCAAAAAGATGGATTTATAATGGAGCAATTTTATACAGGGTGGAGTATTAGTTTGCTTATTAGACTTTGTAATAATAAACCCTGTTTAGTTTTTATTTTTATACAACACCTTTATTCTATATTAATTTACCTATATGTATTTGGTTTAAAATGCCCTAATAAATATTATACAAGGTGGAGTTATTAGTTTGGTTATTAGACTTTGTAATAATAAACCCTGTTTAGTTTTTATTTTTTGTACAACACCTTTATTCTATATTAATTTACCTATATGTATTTGGTTTAAAATGCCCTAATAAAAGTTATTATCCAAGTAAAAATAATAGTGATAAATTAAAAACTTACTTCAAACGACCTACAGTCTTTTTTATGATCCTTCCAATTTTCTTTTTGATGTTCTGGTGAGCAATAAAACGCTATTTTGCATTGAGAGCATTTTTGCTTACATGGTTCCTTGCACAGCTCACACTGGCCTTCAGTTTCGATCATAGCAGTACTGTAACTGCAAATTTTTCATTTATGTGAAAGTTATACATAAAACTAACATAAAACTGGCATACGTTAGTCTATAATAAAAGTATAAGAATATTGGCAAACCAAGCAAAAAAAATAACAACTCGTCTTTTATGGTTTTAACCTGGTACTTTTTATTGGTTAAACATTTACAAAATCACAACAAAAAGTTAGCTTAATATCTGACTAAGCCCAAAAATACAGAACTCTACTCTGTAAAATCATATGAAATATTCTCTGCTCTACTTTTTATATATATATATATATATATATATATATATATATATATATATATATATATATATATATTCAGATTTTTGTGACTTCCGGTTTGACCGGAAATAACCCTAGCTTTCGATTTTTAAATGAGACACTCTATATATTTTTCAATATTTCGAATTTATGGATCATTTTACGTCCGATAATACTAGTTTTGTTGCGATTTTGGTAACGAAAAAGAATTTATCACGATATTTAATTTTTGGTCTAGAGGGCCATGACCAACTCAAAATCATTCTAGTGAATAAGTACATTGTTAGAAAAATACATTTTCATTTTTTTCACTACTTTCTTGCTTTTCAGAAATGTTTTAAGTCGGAAAAATCAATTTTTGGTTAATAACTTAGTTATGTCAGATACAACTACCCCATTTTCTAAGCAAGGTTAAACGGATTTCTGTCTCCTCGTCACTAATAAATCTATTTCTTTGTTCATCAGGCACTTCTCTCATTTTTCTAACTAAATAATTAATGTACTGCCTTGACGGATGGCGATGTCGATCACGTTCAGCTTCATAGGCACTTTTGCCGCACTGACCGTATATTATTAAAATATCGACTTGCTCACTTCTACTGAATAACATTTTTATTTAAAAGTCACGAAAGAAAAATTACTAGGTATAAAACAAGTACAATAAAATTCGGATGTCCAATAATAAACTGTCAAAATAAAAAATGACCGAAAGTGATCTCGTTTACACCCGGTATATATATATAATATATATATATATATATATATATATATATATATATATATATATATATATATATATATATATATATATATATATATATATATATATATATATATATATATATATTATATATATATATATATATATATATATATATATATATATATATATAATTTTTTTGCCTCCAAACAAATTTTCTATTAGTACAGTGTTCATCCGACATTTGGGCGCCTTAGCTGAAAATTTGTGGTACAATTAAATAAAGTTTAAAAAAAAAACATTATTTTTAATTTCTAAAGAAAATTCCCACTTTTTCAAGGTAAGGGATGCCAGATGTGACTTTGGCTGACGTTTAACTGCCCGTAAGTCAGTTCAAAAATGCCCAAATATCTCCTCGCCTTCCTTAATGATTGAATTAATAAAATGGATATGCATCGAAAAAATTGAATCAATTTCACGACCATTTACACCGCTTATATTTTTTTAATTTTAAAAGGTATTTCATACCGAATTTTAAATACCAATTGAACATTATTATAATTAATATTGAAAGAGTGGTGTAAAGCATGACATAGTTCGATTATTCGATGCACGTAGTTATATTTTTAATTTTTTGCTTTATACATAATTACAGGTATAATAAAGTGCCGCTGTTTTAAGTTTGTTTTATTATTTCTTGTGCTATATTAAAACATGGGGTATTAAAGCAATGTGAACATCATCCCTGAAATTGATTTTGCCTTCTATAAATATCCATTTTTACCGCCTCTCAAATCATTCGAGAAGCTATTTGCAGCTTCATGGGCCCATGTCGGGTTGAAAAGTCTATCATGTCAAAGTACTTCCTGACGTTAGCCAAAATATCATCTGGCACGTAACACTTAATACAGTAAAACTATTAATTTTATCGGACCAAAATGTAGATCTACCACTTTTTTCCCAGGTTGTACCGATATGCCACTGCGAAGACTCAAACCCAGGCAAAAATTTTTATGCTCCTTTTCAAAAGCTTTCTTTCATTTCAAATTTAAGTTTTGAAGCTCTTATATACTTCTCCCATACTTGTATACCTTTTCTAACCGTCAGTGAATTAAAAACAAAAAAAATTCAGAGTTCCCAAAGTACGCACTCTGAACGTAATTATATCTTGTAGTTGACGAACAAAATAAACTCTTTGGTCAAAAATTGGATAATAATTCCAATTTGACACGGTCTAATCCCAAGAATCATGATTTCTTAAAATAAACTCTATCTATTTGCTCTCGTTGTCAGCAGAATTATTGTTTAAACAATGCCTCCCGGTATAAAACAAATAGTTACAAACACTCCTTAACAAAATAAAGTCACAGGATCAATACTTTACACTCGTATTTAGCATCACATTCACGTATGGTATAATTAACGCTATTTAACCAGACACATTTCAAAATATACAGTTTCGAAATATCTGCAACTTTTAAGAAAAGCATTTTTATAGGACCTACCTATTTTAATCGAGAACAATCAATTGACAAAATTAGTTATATATTTTCTACAAATATTTTTTTGGATGTATTTTTGTAAAATAGTATTCTTGTACTTAAGCATTCGCACGGTTATTTTCCTTACATGCGAATATCGCTATTATATGTATTATTTTCCTAGCCTATTAAGATATTCATTTGTAGTGAATGACAATGGAGAAAGTTAGCGTTATTCTTAGCGACATCTGCAAAATTTCCGACATAAAGAAAGGGTTTCCGACTGGACATGCATATGAAGGAAACTTGTGCAAACATTGTCAATTCGTCTCTTTCAATCCGTGGTAACTATGAAAGGTTTAATTCGTGATATTTATGCAAGTTATTAATGATAAAGAAAGTATATCAGAATGTTTTTCAAATATGCGAAAAAAGTAAGTACTAGATAAATTCTTCTCAGTTGTTAAATTAATTTA
This sequence comes from Kuschelorhynchus macadamiae, assembly GCA_030620095.1. Classification (NCBI taxonomy): domain Eukaryota; kingdom Metazoa; phylum Arthropoda; class Insecta; order Coleoptera; family Curculionidae; genus Kuschelorhynchus; species Kuschelorhynchus macadamiae. The sequence goes on along the minus strand of JAUTXW010000961.1, from coordinate 1,050,558 downwards.
TATTGTTATTTTCTCTTCTAGAATCATAAATATCATTTATAGAATTCCAACACATATAAACGTGCCGATAATTATAATTCCAATCACTATTAGCCTCTAATTTAAATACATTTTGACAATAGATTTTCAAAAAACAAATCTAAAAATATAAAAAAATTAAAGGGAAATCAATCATAATCGATCAAAAAAACTTTCAAATTACGGCTAATATATGTAATAAAAAATTCCATTTATTACTAAGAAAAATACACGCAAGCGCTAGTGTGTATCTAAAATGCTAAAATATTTTTGTCCAAGTTTGGAATTTGAAACCGATATCGAACGAATTCTAAAATTAATTAATAGTCAATCCAGTGATAATTTATGAAATATTCGATGCGGAGAAAATAATGTGTTAATGAAAATAGGTGTTTCGTGCAAAGTAACAAATGAAAGTGATGAATAATGTTAGTAGGAAGTATGCATTGAACAGACATACACGAAATACATCGTAAAATTCGTAAAAATAAAAAGATGTTCGAGAAAATCTGTACCAGTATATATAACAGCACGTTATTGCCACTCAGGATTCACTAATGAAAATTATTCTGGATAAAAATAGATTAAAGCATGCATTTTTAGATTAAGTAGGTGCGCAAGGCAAAGTTGAAAAGATAATTATATGTGTATAGTTTAAGAAAAATTTTAATATGACTACGCAAAAAAAATATCAATAAAAATTTATTGACAGGCAGTATACTCATCAAATACAATATAGATTGTATTATTTGTACACATGGAGAATTGCAAATACCACGTGTGATTAGCCATAGTAACATACAGTTTAATAAGCGTAATGAGTCTGATTAAAGAAACGCAAAAATAATTGACTGGTAGGTACTAAAAATTACCAGTAATGACTGAAAGAATAAACACATACGAAAGATATAAGGTTAGATTGTAGGGCCAACAAATGTTGCTTTACAGTGGCGTATTTAAAGGGGGTTGGGGGCTTAACCCCCCCCTCCCCAAGAGCCAATTGAAATGAGCTAAGTATAAAGTAAACGCTTACGAAAAGTAAAGGCTTTAAAGCCATTATAAAATTTGTTGTAAAAGTGCAGAGCCTGTCAGCTAAAGACAGGGCGTTTAGAGGGATTGTAAACCTTCCAGTGACTCTTTCGTTGAATATAATAACTAGCCCACCGAAAATAAAGGAGGAGATGCGGGAAGTACCATTTGTGCACACTGTCACACACAGTTAGGTAAAAATCTGCCCTGTTGCATACATGTCGAGCAGTTTAAACAGCAGGAGTGCTTTCGATATACTGTCATTGAAGACCAATAAAATCATCGACTTACACAACACTAGGATTTTGATGTTCTGTGGAATTTAAAAACTCATCTAAGAGTAGGTATTGGTGTTTACTGTTTTATTGTTACTTATTTGTCAAAATATTTTGAAACAATGAATCAAAATCAAAAACTATTAGAATGCAATTTTAGGTACATAACAATTTCTTTATTTTTAATTTAATTAAAATTCTAAGAGTCATTAATATCAGTTTTTTATGAAGTTTGTTACTATCTACTTTAAAAAAATTAGATAGGTGGCTTAAGGATAACTGTATAAGGAAGCAATGACTTCTTTATAGGATTTTGTTAAACTGGGCATTTTTAGTGATTACGAGAATCTTTAGATATTTTGCACAATTAGCTGAAATATTTTTGATTTCCCAGTAAGTTCATAATTTTTTCTTTTTAGATTTTTACTTCCCTCGGCCTTAGCTTTGCGCAGTGGCATTATCGTAACCGATGAAGTTTATCTGAGGTGCGATTATTACCGGAAGACGTAATTTTGTCAAACGTATTTAGATACATTTGTTGGTTAAGGCGTGCACCCCCCTCCACGTGGGCTTCTGGTGGGCAACGACTTATACGGGATTGGTAACCCCCCAACTGGGTAGGGCGGCAGGGAAGCCCAAAGCTTCGCCGGACCTGAACCCCTTCAGACAATGGAGTCAGAAAGCGAAGAAAACAGCGAAATAGAAATGGAAACTGAGGAGGAAGTAGAACATCAAAAAGATAAAGAAGATAGCACAAGCTCTCTAAAGATAAAGAAAAAAAGAAAGAGAACAGAGTACGATACAACTGGCTCCGAAAGGGGCCAAATCTCGTTGAGCAATTTTACAGAAATGGAAGGCAGTCTGGAACTTTTAAATAGCACAATAAAAACTTTAGCAACAAACATCAAAATTGACAAAGATTCAAGAAAACTATTTGGGAAAGAATTAAATAATCTAAAGGAGATTCAAAGTAATATAAGCAACAATATTGAAATCTTAAAAGAGAAAATAAAATTAGAAAGTTATATAAAGGACATAAAAGATACAATAGCCGAACAAACACGTAAATTAGATACCTTACAGAAAAACCAAGAAGTAATATATAAACAGGAAAAAAATACATACGCAAAAGTGGTTGAATCCGCACCCTCCACATCTTCTGCAGAGCCTATGGTTAAAGTCGCAGGAATCAGGAAACCTGTAATAACAAGCAAAACATTTAAGACGGAATTATCACTTACCACAAATGAAAATGTAACTGACATAAAGAATAAACTAACAGCTCAAATCAAACCCACAGACGTTGGTTTCAGACCAACAAAAATATACATAAACAAGAAAAATAATATAGTAATAGAATCAAAGGAAGAATGTCACAATAAACTAAAAGGCCTAAAACAAATTAAAGACATGAAGCTAGAAGTCAAATCACTAAACAAATTAAACCCCAGAATTACAATATATAATATACCGAGCAATATAAATAAGGAAACACCTAGCAAAGAAATAATAAGGCAAAACAACTTACATAAAGATTCACTTATAATTCCGATATACAAATTTGGACCAAGGGAAAAGCATTATGTACACTGGGTATTCGAAGTCAGCCCAATTATCAGGAAGAAACTACTCGAGCTTAACTCAATATATTTAGACTGGCATTCATGCAGCGTAGAAGAAAAGATATACATTACCAAGTGCTATAATTGTCAAGGATATGGCCACACAGCAACAAAATGCAATAGCCCAATAGCGTGCGGAAATTGTGCAGAAAAACACGACACAAGAAATTGTCCAAACAAGGAAAAACCAGAAACGCACAAATGCATCCTATGCATACAATCCAAAATGGAAGATATCAAACATAAGCCCAGAGACAACAAATGCATTGCATACAAAAGGAAAATAGAACAACTCGTAGCTAACATAAATTTTAACACCGCCGATGAATAAACTACTCATATTACAACAAAACCTACATCACAGTTTTAATGCCACTATCGAGTGTGTAAACTTCGCTATAAAAAATCAAGTAGACATATTATTACTACAGGACCCATATGTACACAAGATTAAGGACAAATTCATTCTCCCAATATCAACGGTAAAGGCCGACCTAATAGCCGAAACAAAGATTCATTTTCAAACCTGCATACTAATTTTAAACAAAGATATCAAATCAATTAAGATCAATCAATTCTGCAACTCACTTTCAACAATAACCAAAATAGACTGGCATGGAAATAAAATAATACTCGGTTCAATGTATTGGCTCCCAACTAGAGAATTCCAAGTAGAACTAGAACTTCATAAAATTAGAGAAATCCTAGAACTAAATAATAGAACAATACTAGGCATAGATACAAACGCACATCATCCAGACTGGAACTGTAATACAGTGGACAACAGAGGCAATCTGTTGTCCAATTTTATATCAGAAAATCGGATATCTATCCACAATAATCAAGAAGAACAATTAACCACATATAGCAGCATACATGGAAACTCAAATATAGATTTAACACTTGGCAGCTTTCAAACTTCAGAAATTATCACAAACTGGAAAGTACACCCTCTCTCTTTAAGCGACCATAGAATTATAACTTTCGAAATCAAACTAATAAAAACGGAAACGGAAACAATTAATACACACTTTAAAACAAAGATTAACATAAACAAAGCAATAGACATGGCTATAGCAGGATTAAACAATTTAGAAAGAGAAATAGTCTGGGAACCAACAATAGCAAACATTGAAACAAGAGCAGAAGCAATAACAAAACTTTTAATGGATATAAACGAAAACACAATACCTAAAAAGCGAATTTTTCTAAACAAACCAGTCTGGTGGAATGACCAGATTGAAAAACTAAAAATAGATACAAATAGGAAAAGACGGGAATATCAGAGAAGCTTCCCAGGAAGCAATCAAAAGGAAAATTTAAAAGAACAGTACTTAAATCTAAACGAAAAATTAAAAAAGAAAATTTTAAAATCTAAAAACAAGTCCTGCGATGACTTTGTAAGCGATAACTTATGGGCCGACCCTTGGAGCTTACCTTATAAACTGGCAAACGACAAAATAACAAAAAGACAAAATCACTACAATACATATAAAAAACAAGACGGAAACACTACAATAGATTTTCAAGATACTGCAGACTACATACTGGGCGAAATAATAGGAAACGATGATCCAAACGAAGATAACTTAGAACAAAGCCTAATAAGAGATCAATCCAAAATATTACTAGGACTACCTGAATTAGAAAATATAACAATCATAACAAAGGAGGAAATAGAGGACTATTTAATTAACATGAATATAAGGAAAGCACCAGGACCGGATGGTATCCTGGGAATAACATTAAGAACAATATCGGTTGTAATATCTGATTACCTATCTAGAATATTAAACGATTGCATTCAAAATTCATACTTCCCTAACATCTGGAAAAAAGGTAAACTCATAACAATCCCAAAGCCCAATAAACCAGACGGGGAGATAGGCTCATTGAGACCTATCACTCTGCTTCCATCTCTGGGAAAAATGTTGGAACACTTCATCAGGAAACAACTCTTAAACGAGACAATAAATTTACATCACGAAAATCAGTTCGGATTCGTAACAGGCAAGAGTACAGAAGTAAATAAAGAAACTCATAACAAATTTAAATTCAGAATTCAAATACAATATCGCAATATTCATGGATATAAAAGGTGCATTTGATAACGTATGGTGGCCTATACTAATAGAAATTCTTAAAAACAAAAACATCTCCAGGAACACAATTTCAATATTAATAAACTATTTACAAAACAGAGAAATAACTTTAAACATTGGAAATCATAAATCAAGTAAAATACTCTCAAAGGGATGTCCGCAGGGATCAAAATTGGGACCGGGCCTATGGAACTTTATAATGGATCCATTGCTTGAAGAATTTAACAACGAGAATAATATCTCACTGACAGCATACGCAGACGACTGGGCAATTGTGATAAATGCAAATAACACAATCAGACTACAGGAATTAATAACCCACACATTGGACAGGCTAAATAACTGGAGCAAAATAAACAAGTTAAGATTCTCAATAGACAAATGTAAATGGCTAAACTATAACTCAAAATTAACAAGAAATCCCACGTTCCGTATGGACGAAGAAAGGATCAAGAGAATAAAAATATTCAAATACCTGGGGATATACTTAGATGAAAAACTCACATTTTTACCGCATATCAAAGAAATAGTAAAGAACTGCAAAAACACATTTCAGCAATTAAGAAGAACAATCTCCAGACTTTTTCAGATTCCAGAAAAATCATTAAGCAAAATTTTTAAAGGGGCCATAATGCCAAGGCTAAACTATTGCTCAACAATATTTGAAAATAAATTAAATCAAGCAAGAGTTAAACAACAACTTAACTCCCTTAGAGGGGAAATAGCAAGAACTATAGCAGGAGCATACTGCTCGACTTCAACCGAGGCAGCAGCCATAATAGCGAACATTCCTCCATTAGAAGAATTAATTTATGAAGCCCTTGACTTAAAGAAACACAGAAACGGAATAGAAATAAATAGAAATGGAATACAAATAGACTCCATACCAAGGAAAAGTAAAAGGAAAATAAAAACAATATTAAGAGACAGGACAAACAGGATCTGGAATAATCAATGGCAGGCAGCAAGCACAGGAAGAACAACTCACAAAATGTTCCCAAGTGTAAACTTTAGGCAAACGATAGAAATCAAAACAAACAGGAAGCTTACTCAGATGTTAACTGGTCACGGACAGTTTTATATACATTATAAAAGGATAGGCAAAACTAATAACTCTTCATGCAGAAGATGTGGAGACATAGGAGCGGAAGACGATCCAACACACAGGATACTAAATTGCGAGACATATAACTTAGAAAGAAATAACCTATTAGACAACTTAAACCTCAATTTCAGAAACTGGTACGATAGGAAAAAAGAAGACATTCCGTTGGATGTTCGCATACCAGATGAAGAACTTCACTGGGAGGAACTACAACTAGAGAGGAATCTTCCATTGGTAATGGCATTTGGATGTGAAGAGGCAGTCGACAACATCACGGCATTCGTAGAAGGACGTCTAGAAGGTGCTTAGATCCGGCGCACAAGTTACAAGAATAATTTTTAGTTAATCTGCATAGGTATAAGAATTTATTATATTTATATATCATACTGTATTACAAACTGTGAATAAAGTAACTTAAACAAACAGGACAAGATATGCCATTTGTTCAAAGCCCGTAACATTTGCAAAACTTAAAATCAAGTAAACTTTTCTTTAAGCTAACAGGAGGGTAATAGGTACCTCCAGGACATAAATCCAAATTTAAAGGAGAACTCGCGAAACATTGAAACTAATTCAAAATGGCATATGGTGTTCAAAACCATTAAGGAGATAAATAATAAATAAAAAATATATCATAACTAAATAAAACTTAAAGTCTTTAATTAAATTAAATTCTAAAATATTAAATTGCTCTTTAAACATTACCTATAATAAATAAATTTAATCAATTTACATAACTAAATAAATTTTCTAATAAATGAACAAAATTTAAAATTCTCTTAATTCTATGTACCGTTTTTCGGTCCTGATCAATGGCCGAACAACGGTGAGGCAGAGGAGGTGGGTTTAAATCTCCTTTTTGGTTTTTTTTTTTTGTTTTTTTCCCTCGGCCTTGCCGTGGCGACGCCTATAGGAACCAGAAACTTGCTGCAGATTGAAACTGTAAATTAAACTGGAAAATGAGTGTTCAGATTTTTCGAATCAATCTAGTAAATATGTAAACAGTTATTTGAAAGTCAAAAAAACAAAGTAAATTTTACAAATAAAAAATTATTATACACATTTCTAACACTAAAACACTCAGTTAGTATCTACTGTAGATCGCTTAAGATCTGTTGATATTAATTTTCCCAATAACTGACTGCATATGACCTCATCCTATAAGTTCAATAACGGTAATGCAAAATCTGGAAATATTCCAAGTAGAACACGTATCTCTTACACGTTTATAAACTCCCTACTACAAATTCTATTTTAAAATATTTCTCGTCTTAAAGTTTCACATATTTTTTATCTTTCCAAATTTCTGCGTGTATCTGTGTGAATGAAAAATACATTAATCCTTTTTATTTCGAACTAGAAATTAGTTTTATGGAAAAATGAGTGAATATAAATGTGCTGAATGTGGGGAGCCTGCAGAGTTAAAGTGTTCCGCATGTAAATTAGTGGCATACTGTGGAAAGGAGCATCAAAAGAAGCATTGGAAAGAACATAAGAGCTTTTGTAGGCCTTTTGAGGTATATAATGCTATTTTAAATAAAACAAAACAGGGGAAATCATATTCATATAAAACAATCAATTTTAATAGGTGTATTTTTAATACTTTTCGTTGGAGCTACCTTGTCTAAAGGAAATGATCAGACACAATTTTTCCCTTCTTCACTTTTACTGAAATGCGTTTAGTCGCAACTGATTTATGTTTTTAATTGTAAATATCAATTTTTTTTAAATATAAATTAAATGTTTTAAAAAACTTATTTCTAATATTAGAGGAACATAAACTAACTTAATTATGTCGGTTCTGAAAAACTATATAATTAATAAGACAGATTTGGGATGTATGACTAAAACACAAATTTTTCAAAATTAATTTGACAACGTGTGAAAACTTTTATTACATTATTTGATAAATAATTTGAGAACGAAAAAATGTATATTCAAATAAAATGTTATTGTCTGTCAAAAGTTCTTTTTTATAAGTGGCGTTATATAATTGGCTATATTGTAACCAGATATTAATACACTATCTATTTTCAATTTTAAATAAATACAAATATTTTATGAATTTTTAAAAATATTAATTTTTTTGCATGTTATGTATTCCGTTCAAGAAGTTCTTGACACCTTTTTTTCTTGGCTTTAAGAGACCAAATAGTTATTTCTTTGATGTGTTGGTTGTCAGCCTTGGAACCTAATATTTGTTGTATATAAGTTTAAAATATAGCGGTTTATTTAAAGTTAATTTGATCTATTAATACACACACACACACATATATATACATATATATATATATATATATATATATATATATATATATATATGTTGATTTTTACTCCTTCACGGATGGAAAAATACAATGTGTTTTCATTCCGGGTGTACATCCGTTCACTACTGTCGTTCTGAAAAGAACAGTTTTGCTGACGTTTCGCCAAAATCACATTTGGCATTTTCGAAGCTTTCTTTCTCGCGTCCGAATAGAGACTGAAGTGTTGGTGACTGCGACGCTTCCTTTTATACCCCCACTCGGGGCCGAAGGTTATATCTGCGCAGGCGTTGGTCGTTATTTATGTTTTCCGGATGGTGCTGTTGTTGTTGCGCTAATTGCGCTTGAGTTTTTGCGATTTTAGATTTGTCTATTATTGTCTTCCATACTGTTGGTAGTTTTAATGATTCGTCCCTTTTATTTAAATCGCCTTGCTTTTCAATTTCTATGGCTTCTCGGATTATTCTGGTCTTATAATGTTCTATATTGGCAATCTCCCTACACCCATCGAAATTTATTTTATGGCCGGTTTCCTGATGATGTAGGAATAAAGCTGAGGTTGTTTGTTTATTTCTGATGCTGAGTTTATGCTCTTCTACTCTTGCTGATATTCGCCTGTTAGTTTGCCCTACGTACAACTTTTCACAGTCCTGGCACGGAATACTATACACTCCGTGGTTTTCCAGTTTGATTTTATCTTTTGGGTTTCCGAGTAGTTTACCTATAGTTGTTTGTGGCTTGTGTATTGTTTGTATGTTGTGTTTCCTCAGAATTCTTCCGATTCTGTCTGTTGTGCCTTTTACATATGGTAATGTTCTTTTCAGAACGACAGTAGTGAACGGATGTACACCCGGAATGAAAACACATTATATATATATATATATATATATATATATATATATATATATATATATGTAGATACAGTATTCTCGACCGTGTTAACTTACTTACTTATTAATTCGTCAGGTAAGCGGTCTGTAACTATTCAAACTCTATTTATTTTAGATCTCGATATTTCGTCACCACCTTATCAAAAAATGCCTTCTTAGAGCTCATTAATTTTGTTTTCAATAACACTTATTTTGGTTTTAACGGCCAATTTTACAAACAAATCTTTGAAACTCCTATGGGTTCTCCTATTAGTGCGATTCTCGCAACTATTGTTTTAGATCACTTATTAGACATAGTAATACCAAAGTTGCCTTTTACTTACAAATACGTAGATGATCTGATTTGTTCTGGTCCAACTGATCAATTCAAGATATGTTGAATACTTTTAACTCGTTTAACAGCCATTTGCAATTTACAATTGAGTATGAAAAACATAAAAGTGTCCCCTTTTTAGATACGAAAGTCATAAGAACAGACGAAAAGAAAATTATTTTAGATTGGTACCAAAAAGATACATCATCAGGTAGATACCTTAATTATTTTTCAAATCACCCAACCAATCAATTAGTGATGACATTTATATACATTTATATACAATCTAAACAAACTTTTTAATATATTTGTGAACAATGGTTACCCTAAACACATTCTAAAAAAGCTCATTTACAACACAAACTTTTATGATGGCCCCACAGAAGATAGTAAACAACAAATAAAATATATCAGAATTCCTTATATAAATAATCTCACTAATTCAATTATTTCACTTTTTAAACGTTTTTCTAGTATAAAAATAGCCAAATATAATCTAATTCAAAATTACTCGTTATTTTCAAAGGTCAAAGAAAAAACTCCATCTGTATATAAAACCAATTGTGTTTATTAAATGTCTTGCTTGGGGTGTGACGGTTATTATATTGGCCAAACGTCACAATGGTTGAAGCAACGAGTAACTCAACATAAAAGTGATTGCCATATTGGCAAAAATTCGTGCGCATTGGTAGAGCATCACTTAAAAACGGGACATAAATTTGACTATAAAAATGTCAAGATATAGAACAGTATGATAATTATAAAAAAAAAAATATATATATATATAAATATATATATATATATATATATATATATATATATATGTTGGATGTTAATTCTTAAGTGTCACATTTGGTTTAAAATATTACAGTTTTATTTTTATTGATATAGCACATTTCAAGAAACAATCTATTTTTATAATTATCATACTGTTCTAGTATCTTGACATTATTATAGTCAAATTTATGCCCCGTTTTTAAGTGAAGTTTAGAATTCACTGTTTTATGTTGTAGGAATGTATAAGAACCACATGCTATCAATATATCTTTTTTTTTCTAGTTTGTGTATTCTTTTTCCATCATTGTTCAAAACATCGGTAAACGCACATTATCGTTTTGTATTTGTATTGAATACCTGTTAAGTTTAAAAATTGGTTTTGTCCTGAATGTACATAATGTTGCTTTTATTGTCCTTGTTTTATATGTTCGACTAAATCTAACATTGTAAGTATATATTTTAATGTTCAATGTAACTGTATATTTTCTGAGGTATGTTAGTTAAGACAAGTTTATTGTTTCTAGTTGTCTGCTGATGAATTTATCTAATATATATATATATATATATATATATATATATATATATATATATATATATAAAAACTAAGGTTTCGGAAGGTTGCAGTGACCTTGTTTTTGGCTTTATAACACAAAAATTATTTCTAACTAAAAGTTAGAAGTAATTATTGTATTAGACAATAGACATTATTAAACGTTTTTAAACATAATTACAGCTGCTAAATAAAGAGAGAGCGGGAGCGTCGTCTGTTGGACGGAAATCCAGTGTGCTGGGGATGCTACGTTGCCAAGTTTATTTTATATATGATCTATTTAAATTATAAGGGAAAAACAAAATGCATTTGTGGGTTGTGGATCGGTACCAGCAGGAGCGCGAAGGCACTAGGTGGATTGGTACCGAGTTAGCACCAGGTTAGGCGCCGTAGGCGTCATCGTTAAAGCCCTAAAAGACGAACAACAGCGCAGGGCATCACTGGCGAAAGTCTAACATTCGGCATCGGCCCAGGCAGAGGGCCGATGTCGAATGTTAGGCCCGTTGATTAGTGTTGACCGCACTAGGTAGATTGGTACCGGGTTAGCACCAGGCGCCGTAGGCATCATCATTAAAGCCCTAATATAAAAGGCGAACGACAGCGAAGTGCATCACTGGCGAAAGTCTAATATTTGGGATCGGCACAGGGATCCAAATGCGTTACTGTCGGGAGACAAACATGAAAAATTTAATACAATACACTAATGTAAGTTTGGCAACAATGCAAGATAACATTTCTTCAAATTGTCATATTAAGAAATATGGCGCATTGGAATAGAGTGAAAATATCGAATTTCTTTTTGGTTTTTTTAATAGAAAAAAGTGGTTCATCCATTTCTTTTATTTTCTTAAAACAGTTAAATGAAGGTAAACTTTCTATTTTATATTAAAAAATTATCAAATTCCGTGGGTTTAATTGTTTACAAGACCCTACACACACATATATTTATATATATATATATATATATATATATATATATATATATATATATATATATATATATATATATATATATATATATATATATATATATATATATATATATATATATATATATACCTGGAAATTTTATTTTCTTGGGTCTAGGTTAATCATGAAACACAATTTTTCATATTAAGTCAACGTTTCGCTCATAGTGTTGAGCTTTTTCAAGACTTTATTTGGGCTTGCTTGATTTGACACAGGAAATTAAATGCAAAGACGCAAACATGATCATACATACTAGAAACCTTAAAAGGTTTAAAAACTATAAAATTTTCATATTAATAATATTAAATATAAAACATATTTTTTCTTTTTAATTTTCTTTATAGAAGCACACCTTAGTGATAATTTAATATCACGTATGTTCATTTGGGAAATAAAACATTTAGTTCCGTTACATCTATTCTCTGGTAGATTCTCGCAAAAGATTTTCGTAATTATTTCCTATAATTTACCAATAGAGTTAGGGAATCTATAATTCAGTTAGCTTCCAGATGTTTTCAACTCAATTGCCAATTCCATGCTGAAGTTGACAATTCTTCTTATCTATTGGAAGTAGATTTAAGTTGGAGCTCCTTATTCTTCTTCTTATTCCTTATATTATAGTTACCTTTCTCTAAGATACTTAAAACAGAAGAACCTTAACTTTTATCGGGAAGGCTATACTGGTTCTCCTCTAAACATTTTTGCACTGGTTTCTGCTTGTTAGAAGAAGCAATATGAAAATATAGTTTTTGAGAATGCAACGGGTTGATCTTGGTGAAATATTAATTTCAACTGTTTGGGATTCCATGCTGCAGAGTGCAAGTCTGCTTACTTTTTCTTGTTGAGCCTTTGCAGCCATATTGCCTGTTTTTATTCATTATTGTGAATACGCATTTTGGACCAGTGGTAGTGATGAGCGATACCGTGATTTTTAAATCACACTGTTAAATGATACCGTGATTATTTGATATCAGTGATTTTAAAGCGTGATGTGATCACGACTTTCCAACCTGTTAAACATGAGTATTTTACTTAAACTTAACCGCTGCTACCTGCTACTAGACAGTAGTGTTGTCTGATGCTCATGTCTGTTATTCACTTGCAGTGTTAGGCGTGCTGTGAGGACCGAAAAGAACGACGAACGTTCTTTTTTATGGGAATGGGAATAAGTTAAGTGAAATATAATGGTAAATGCTTAAAAAATAAAATATTTAATTCTTCAAAAATTCAGTAACTAGTAAGATTAAGATTATAGGTGGTTTCGTCAGTCTTATTTGTTTCATTATTTGGCATAATATACTTAATACCTAAACAAACCTAATCCTACCTAATACATTTTAAAAAATAAAAATATCCCTTAAAAACAAAAATAAAACTCTAAAAACCTAAACTAAGAGAGGTAAACTCAATAAACTCTTAAGTTCTACTTAGATTTTAACCATAATTCACTTACTTTTGTATCATATGGGCATTGGCATTTAAAAATAAAATAAAAATATCCTTTAAAAACAAAAATAAAACTCTAAAAACTTAAACTAAGAGAGGTAAACTCAATAAACTCTTAAATTCTACTTAGATTTTAAACTTAATTCACAAGAACAGGTCACACTTAATTTTACTTTTGTATCATATGGGCATTGGCATTTAAAAATAAAATCATTTGGGTTTTTTTGTCACTTAGTTTATTTCGTCGTTCTGTTAAGACTTGCCCTGCCTTCGAAAATAGACGTTCGCAAGGCACGGATGTTGCCAAAGTACATAATTTTTCTTGAGCAATTTTGGACAAAAATGGAAGCATCTGCTTGTGTTCCAGCCACCACAAAAGAGAATTGCCTTGACGAGGTAAAATAGGTTCTTCAAGATATCTTTGTATCTCAATAATGGCACGTGATGTAGATGTACCTCTTGGCTGGACTTCAGCGATGGTTTCATCAAAGGCATTCCAAATTGACATTTCATCGTTCAACTCTTTATTTTCTTCAACAGATCCTGTCGCTGCCTCCAAAGTATCTTTTTGGCAATCTCGGGATTCTTTTGTTATTCTTTCGGCTATTAGAGCTATTAATTTTTTCTTAATATTTTCCGCTAAAGGCATATTCGAAAAACCCAAATGTTTAAATTTCGGATCAAGGAAAGTACATATCCCTAACGTATTGCTTTTTTCCATATGACCAAGACGCCCCTGAAAGCTTGTATTTAGACGCTGCACTACGTTAGCTACTGGCTCCAATAACTCTTTTTTTGATAGTTTTTCTAAAATATTATTCAGTCCATTGCAAAGGGGTATTACTAAGGAAGCAGTGCAATACTTTTCTCCGCTTAGGGTTTTCGTTGCATCCTTAAAGGGTTTTAACACTTGACATAATTCTTTTAAAATACTCCACTCTGAGGATGTGAATACAGGAAGATCTTTTTCTATAACAGCTACAGTACTTCTTACAGCCTCTTCTAGTTGAATAAATCTTTCTAACATTTCAAACGTAGAGTTCCACCTGGTCGGTACTTCCAAGATTAATTTTAATGGACTATTTCCTAGATTTTCTTGATATTTCAAAAGTTTTTCAGTCGAAATGTTACTTCTTCTAAAATGTGACACTACCCGACGAACTTTTTCTATAATTTTTTCTATGTCTTCATTTTTTAACCCATCCTTGACTTTCAAATTAATTGTATGAGCTACACACCCAATGTTTTTCCACCCTATACTGTGTATGGCTTTTTGAATATTTGCAGCATTGTCTGAAACTGCAAATATTATCTTATTTTGTATGTTCCAGTCCATACACACTCTTTGCAGATCTGCCGCCAAATTTTCTGCCGTGTGCCGCGTAGCACAAGACGCACATTCCAGTAAAACTGAGTTTAGTTTAAAGTTCTCATCAACAAAATGTGCTGTCACTCCGATAAAACTAACAGTGTTGATGGAAGTCCAAGCATCTGTGGTTATACAAAATGTTTTTCCACTATTTATAAGTTCTTTGACGTCGTTTAAACATTCTTCATACCTGGCAGGTAGTAAAGTTTTTGATATTACAAATCTGGATGGTAATTGGTATCCGGGATTTAATACCGACACGAACTGCCTAAAGCCTCGGTCTTCCACCACAGAAAATGGTTGAAGGTCTTCGAAGAACAAATTCAGTAGTTTCCTATCAATTTTATCCTTCGACCTAACAGAAATTTTTGTCGGCAAATAGCTATCAACCTTTGCTTGCCTAAAATTTCCTACAATTTGTTGATTTTTTGAAGTGCTTGGTGCGTTAACTTCTAGCAAATTTTGAGGGGATTGATTCTGCGAACTTGACGATGGGACCTTATTCACATCAGTATCATTATTTTTGATAATATTGGTAATAACTTGTTGACAATCCTCATCCTATAAACAAAAAAAAACAGCTAGATTCGAAGATAAAATCAAAAATAAATGAAGTGGGATAAATGTGAGTTAAAAAAAATCAATATATTATTTTTTTAATCACTTACCCCACTTCACCCTTTATTATAAATAAATATATATCTTTCTTTTTTCGATATTGCTTGTTACCACGAGCGAGAGAAGGTTAACCGCTAAGGACGCGAAGAATAAAACGCTTTAAAGAGTTAATTGGTTAGTGAAGAAATAAGTTGGTTGGGAAATTAGTCGGTTTATTTTGATTTTACGCCTCTCGCTGAAGACATACAGTGTGGTACCGCTCGTGACAGTTTTATCGTTTGTGTTTGTTTTTTGGCTGTTGTCTTTTGAGGATTTTTTTTGACGAAAAACCGTAAGATTATATTTTTATTTTATTACGCTTAAAACTTTTGTGATTTAATATTTTTATTATTTCATCCATTAATTTAATTTAAGTATTTGTTAAATGTAAATTGATTTTCATTTTCATTATATTTTTTTAATGAGATTATTTAACAATAATTAAGTGTTCAGTTTAATTTAATAATAATCACAGCTATGTTATTAATTAGAAATTATTATAATACATGTTTCAACAAATTTTAGATTTATTAAAAAATTAAAAAAAAACAATTCTTAACCACAATTTCTATTCTGCGGCTTTTAATAATTTTATATCTAGCTTAGAATATAAATTATTTGTTTACTAAATTACTTACATTTTTTGTATTGCCTGCGTTTGATAGATTTGAATTTAAAATTGTGACACTGACACTAGGATGCTTATTCTTTAAATGTTTTTTTAAGTTTGACGTGGAAGTCTTATAAGATAATTTCAATTTACACATATTACAAGTCGCAATATTTTCATTTAACGGCTCAAAAAACTTCCATAATTCACTTGTCTTCTTTTTTCTGTTCATTTTAAAACTTGCTTGGAAAAATCGCGCGACGAAAGAATGATACCGTGAATAAAAATGTTACTTAACCTAACATAAATAGAAGACGCGGAATTTGCCGAATAAGCGCCAAATTAATGCATAAGGCACGATCTCGCTCTCGCATGCTACACCTGTTGACCTGTTTATAGTGTTTATCTTATGGTATGAAGCGAATTTCGACCGTACGGTGCTTTCCGCTCCCAGTCGACATGCATCGACAAGAAGAACGGCGCCGCTCTTGCTCTTGCTATATGTTCCATTCCATATAACGCATATCAAAAAGTCGCTCCGACCGCGACGGTCGACTGATGATTACTCCCTAAAAGTCGTGATCACGTCACGGTTTTAACGACTTTTAGTAACAGTGATGATACGTGATTTTTTAGATATCAGTGATTAAATCACAGTTCGTGATATATCGCTCATCACTAACCACTGGACCTACCAAATATTAAAACATTTAATTTTTTGATTGAACAAGTTCTGTTTAAAATTTTCTATTTGTGGACTGAAACCGTTTTGGAAAAAAACAGTTTGAACAAAAGATGAAAATGCTTGACGAAAATTCAGAAGGTGGATTCTACACATGATAAAATTATGGTAATTAAGTTATAAATCTGAATAACTTCTTAAATAAAAGCCTGTTTATTTTTTGATTTTATGATTCCGCAACAGTACATTGAAAGAAACTGGCCGAAAATTAAAGCATCACATTTAAGAAATATTATTTAACATGTTTCTTTACAAAGATTTTGCAACTTTGTATTAACTGTGTTTTTGATTGCTTTTAAAGATACTTTCTCTTATAAAGTCTATCAAAACAAGGAAGAAAAAATAAGCTACAGTTTAAGCAATGAAGTCTTGTAACAAGATGATGCAGTTCACCGAGCTCAACTCCTATGCTTGATTGGTTGGTAATAAAAACAAAACAATAAAAAATGAAATGCCAGGCTAATTGCTAAACTACTGTTATTTCACCAAATTATTTATGAAATATTTTTAAAAATGATTTTATTAGTATTTTATGTAATTCTATTTGTTCTAGTTTGAAGTGGTTGGCACTACTAGAGGTTAAATGGAACTTTGTGGAACTATATCCTATACCTTTGCTCTTTGTTTTCAAATAATGTAAAACCAGAAAAAATGTTATATACTTGTTTTTAGGACTATTACCTTATAGCACACATTTTCCGAAACAAGCATTATTTATATTAAATTAAATTAAAAGCCCTAAAGAATACCTGAAATATAGTCAGAAACATGGAAATTCATTTTGTTTATAAACCAGATTGGACTTATCTTAATATTTTCTTAACACAACTCCACTAGATAATTCAATTTCATACATATAATATCTTGCCTCACTTACCTGAGTTAATTAAAATAATGCTTTTGGGTTAGGGACGTTCTTTTTAGTTTGGGGACCCGGTAGTGGCGGATATAACGGTTCTGCTCCTCCCCCTCTTCGCGGATTTTCCAAGCGGGGTCTCACTTTTTAACATTAGTTTTTGGAGATTTACTTAAAATGACCAGATTTCTGAGAAGCCAATGTGAGACAATAACAATTATTGTACTAGATATCAGAGAATTCGATGGGAACAATAATAAAATTTTTTAAAAATCTCTATTAAAGTGATAAACAACCAAAGCTATTAACACATATGATTTAAAACAATATATTTGATAATATTTTTAGCAATCTTCGTTTTTATTTAGAAAACAGAGACTTCAAGGGCGCATTACATATACATAACCTGGAGATATTAAAACATGGATAAAAAATATAAAACAAATACTTTAACAAATTTTTGCATTCTTACAGAGCAAACATTAAATTATGTTTTAGATGTATGTTTGAAGAAATACATTATTATTCTATTATATAGGAACTTTTTTCTGAACAAATACTACAACTTTTGAAAAACTTATTATACGGGCTATATCTCTAAATTAAACACAAAATCTTTTCTTTTTCAGCGTTAGAAAATTATCACCTAAATTATTGGTAAACATTAATTTATATTGCATCTATTAATACCGTTATTTTCAAAACCCCACATTTTCATTATTAGTAAACCCGATTTTCATAAACCTTTTTTCGGCTAAGGGTCGTTTCTGCCTCTTCGTGGGACTCTATAATGCACATCCATCAAAAATGTATATGACCCAAAACATAAACCAGAGTACGAAGTTTTTTTTAGGTGTTTTGTATACACTTGGGTATAATGTATACACTCACTATGTGAGACATAGGGGTATGCAATAAGGGTGCGTAGAAAATGCTCTAAGGTAAAGTCAGATTTTTAAAAAACTGTACCAGTTTTTTTTTTCTGAGGTATTTGAGGTCCGTGTAGTTCTGAGAGCTAAATAACTTTTTAATAGAGAAATATTTTTACTCCTTTTAGGAATACTTTAGCTGTTTTAATGTTTTCCCCACGTCACTCTGCCTACTGTGATTGCAAATCGTAATCTGTTTTGTTTCCTTGCATATCGTAGCTTATGTATTTTGTATTGTCGACTTTTTTTATTGCCGTGAATCCATCTATTTTATTTTTTGTCTTTTTACTTTTAAGATGGGTATTATTCATTTTATTCCTTAACACTACTGTATTTATTGTATTGACTTGCTGCAATGTACAGTTTACAAATATAGGCAAATAATTAAGAAACAAGTTTTTGATGAATGTGCATAGTATTTATCTTTCCTCGTACTAAATAAGTGATTTAATACAGAGTCCCATGAAGAGGAAGAACGACCTATCAGCCAAAAAAAAGTTTTTTTCAAATCGGTTTATTAATAACGAAAATATGGGGTTTGAAATTAACAGTATTAATAGATGCAATATAAATGGTAACCAGTGTATAAATTTATCTAGTTTCCAGATGTTGTTAATTTGCTGTAAATTATCGGCAAATAAAGAATTAAACTTAAAATTTCATTTTTAAAATTTTCAGATAAATCGGCCTCATATTTATTAGTTAGTTCGTCTGATTTAGGGTCTTCATCGAAAAGAAACATTAAAACGTGTATACAATTCGTTATTCTGAATAGTGAATACACCATGTCAAAATTAACTCACTTACCGATGCTTCGCTTTCGATTGCATGGGGCATTTTCAGAGATCTTAACTCCAAGAGGTTAGAATACTTGATTCGCTGTTCTGATCTCATGGATTAAACACCACTATGGATATGCCTCGTGCAATCCAAAGCTTAAAGTGGGTAAGTGATTCTATTTTAAAAAGGTCTAATACCAAGAATCATGATTTCTTAATGGACCAAAGCTGTGAAAGTTTCCGTTCTGTGTTATCATTTTTAGGCATTCATAAAATATTTTATTTACTTAAAATAGCTTAACCCATTGTAATAAACTCTTTTAAATAAATTATCGACGTTTTATAAAAATATTTTTAAATAATTATGCTTTTATGCAAAAATCCCTTTCTGACAATTTTGGACTCGCGTTGCAGGGTCTACGGGCCCGTTATGTTCACTCAGGCCCGAGTGGCGATAGCCAAATCGCCACTATTATCACTCCGATACTGTCTATCATTGGCAAGTATGTCGTTGTTATATTTTCTGCTGGTTTTTACACGAATTGTAGCTGTTCACTAATCCGGTCAGCAGAAAACTTATTAACTTACCAAGCTGGTTCAACTTTTAACTTGGTTTAGTAAATTTGTCATTTTTAAGCAATAATGCATATGTAGCTTTCTGTCAAAAACATTAGGGATTTTCATAAAAGAACCGTAGAAGGTAAAACGTGGAACTAGATCAGCTCTAATTATAAAATAATTAGAATTGCCTTAAATTAATAGCATATTTAAAACGGCATGTTTACTTTTCTAGATTGTTGAAGATCCTGAAGTAGGAAAATGTTTAGTCGCAACAAGAGATCTCCAACCAGGAGATTTAATTGTAACAGAAAATCCAATAGTTTATGGTCCCCGACCCCATATGGTTGAAGAAGGCCCCGTTCCTTGCCCTGGATGCTGCAGGTAGGATACGGATATAGACCTTTGCTGATAACCTACAAACCGTTTGTTTGTAAATGAACTAAATCTTTAAGACGGTCATAGTTATTAACACAACCATGCTTTTATAAGATTGTATCAAAATTCCGTCAATCATGAGTAAAATTATGAAGGAAATTTGGTTTGTCATATGAAAATGTACAAAACGCCATTTTTTCTACAAAAGTCAAAAAAATGTGGCTTGCGGTCGTTGTACGATGCGAAAACTTAAGATTATCTTCGTTAGTGATCCGATCAACACATAAAGAAAAAATCTTCAAGATGAAATCCCGTTGGAGTAAAAACTGATATTAAAAAAATCTTAGTGATGACTTTTTCGGGGAAAGGGGAGGCAGTAACTTTCCGGGAGGGCAGCTACACACCTTTGGCATCGCTCATGATTTATCGGTTTTTTAGAAACGTCTATTTTCAAGTATTTGAACTCGTAAAAAAAACTTGCTTTACGCCAAAACCAAACATAAAATTTGATTTCTTCATTGAAGACATTACCTAAAAAATTTCGCTAGTCGGACCAGCTTATTATTGTGTTTTTACTAAACGCCCTCTTCTTTATTTTCAAACATTTAGAATTTACCCTTGCTACCAGTGGCGTATTTAGAATGCCTTCGTTGGGGGGGGAGACAAAAATAACACTTATATAATTATTATGGTAATGCCTTATACAATAATTTTTACTTTCAAACATTTTGTTTGGATTATTAGCTCTGGGGTGGCATTTGTCCCTTTTGCCCTCCCCTTAAATACGCCACTGCTTACTACACATTATATTCCTAAAATTAATTTATTTGTTTGTGAGTTTTCACATTTGAAAAGAAAAAGTTTTTTATTAGGCACTGTCCTGTGGAATCTAATCGGTTTAACTTAAATCAAATTGACTTTTAAAATAAACTTTCTGGTTAAACCCCGCTTTAACTGGAAGTTCCGAATTTGGCACTTCCTGTTAAACTAAAATTGATTTTAGATAGAGATCTTTTACTAAGATAGGCAAATGCAAATTGTTTTGATGTAAATTAAAAGGTTTATATCCTATAAGACTTTGAAGTATCTAATAATCGGAATTTTATACATTTAAATCGAAACGCGAGACCAATCGGGACAGTCCCGCCTAATCGGGATATCTGGCAACCCTCACTTCACTAGATTTCCTGTCAGCGATTCTTGAGGACGAAAAATTGCGCATGTACGCAACACGATGAAAAATCTGGGGATTACCGCACGCACAAATCGTGCCGTTATCGTCCTGTGGTCCATCAGCCTTAAACTGTATATATAACTTATGATTATAGGACATTTTCAAAATAAAAATTGGTTTAATAACGGCTCACATCATAATTCCCTCACAACAGAAAAAAATCTCCTTTTTTCTTAGGAACAATTAGAGGGTAGTTTATTGATATTTTTAGATTGATAATGCCAGATGGAGCTGCTAGATGTGAAGGATGTGATTTTCCAGTGTGTAATCCAGATTGTCCAGGTTTAAAGGATATGGATAGGCATGGTCACGAGTGTATGATTCTAGGTCTGAGAGACGTAAGGGCAATCAATGGGCTACATGATTTTTACAGGTACCACATATTTATTTCACCCAGCTGGTTTTAACTTTTTAATAAACTTTTGTTATAGGGTTGTTTTCTATTTCTGTGTATGTATTTATAAGATTTAGCTTAAATTAATAACGCCAGAACTTGACGTCAACATGTCAGACTTGGCTTGGCCGGATGGTCTACAAGCAATAATTTTTATTTATTTAGTTTTTTTGTCCTATTTTATTTCTCGTTAATTCTATTTCTTTTTTTATATTTCGTTCATTTTCTTTACTTTATTTTATGTTACTTTTAATTTTTTTCGTTAAAAAAAAAGTGGTAGAGGAGTTTTTTTTTTCTCGCCCGAGGAGGTACCAACCCACATACACATTCCAAGGACTGGTGAAGTCTTTACTGACGTCTCTAGTACTGTGTATATGAGGTTTTCCTTCTCTTTCTATCTTCTTTATTTTTTTCTTCTTCCTTATTTTACCCAAGCCGAACAATATAATATGAACAAACGATGATGGATGTTTCTCAAGTAAAATATTCCGGAGTCAAAATACCTCACCGTTCGTATCACCTGGTGAGAGGTACTTGTGGCGCTTAACCATCGAAATGTTATTTCTTATTTACCAATATATGTGGCTTGAGTAAAAACCTTAACTCTATTCACCACTATCTCCAATCCTGCAAGCCTCATATTCTCCTCCTAATCGAAACCAAAATATGCCGGAAACCAATCACCGTTTCTTTCCTAGCTATGAACTTCTTCCATATTCAGCCTGAACGGTGGCGTTTGCGCTTAGGTTCGTAGTAATCTATTCTGTACAAGACTTCCGAGTTTTAAATCGAACATATCCGATATCCTGTGGCTGAAACTAGCCCTCAGAACTTCCACTAAATTTATTTGTTGTATTTATCGCTGATATCGCTCTCCCTCAGACAATTTCTTCAACGGCTTTCTTTGTGCTAAAGTGAAATTCCTAATCTCTGAATTTCCTTCCTCCGAAATTATTATCCTTGGCGACTTAAACGTCCATAATAAAGAATTGTTTCTTCTAAAGCCGATTCCCAAGGTACAGAAACAGAGGCCTTTACGATCAGCCAGTCTCTTACCAACCTCATCAGAGAACCTACTTCCTTCCCACGCAGCATAGCCACACATAGCCAAAATCCATTAAACCTCCTTCTCACCACTCAGCCAGAGCTATATTCGTCTTCTGTTTCCCCTCCTGTTTCCTCTGATCACGATCTAATTACTGTTTCCTGTCCCATACAACAAGAAGTTGTCGAATACATGCCACTCCGTACTATTTGGAACTATAATTTCGCTGATTAGGATGGGTGGCAGGATTTTAACTTTTCCTTCCCTTGGATTACTGTTTGCCTCTCTACCAACGACACTTCCCAAATGTCTTAACATATCTCGGACGTAATCCAGCTATGTATAGAAACCATATACCCACATTCTATTAAGACTTCCAAACCTGCCAAAAATAAACCTTGGTTTTCAAAATCCTGCGATAATGCTTGCAGACTAGAGAAAATGCGTACTCATAACAATTTTCTTAAAAACCCTACTTCAGAAAATCTACAGGCTAAAAAAAGAGGCATGAAATCATTAAAATCGCATAATTCTTGAAGCGAAAAATGACTTCGATACACGCATAAAAGGCAAGGTTCTTTCTTGCCAAAATGGAAGCCAATCCTTTTGGTCGCTTGCCAAAAATATTAATTAAAAGTTCTGCAAAAGCTCCTTGCTACTTCTAAGTTCTGGTGATGAAATCGTCCTCACGTCTAAAGCAAAAGCTGAGGTTTTTACAAAACAATTCGCCGCATATTCTACTTTAGTCCCTTCTTTTCATTTCCCTCTTCGATCAGTACTGGCTTTGCCATACAATATGCACGATATTACCTTCAGGGTTAAAAAGGTACGACGTATTCTTAAGACACTTAATACCAAAAAGTCCTCTGGTCTCTCTTCCCTCTAACTACAGACCCATATCCCTCCCCAATTATGAGTAAGGCAGTGAAGAAGTATATCAATAATGATCTTTTAAATTACCTAGAAATGTATAAGCTTATACACGACAGACAATACGGCTTCCGCCACCAGAGAGCAGATCCTCTTACCTTCGTAACCCTCAAATGGAATAAGTCCATCGAATTTCACAGAGAAGCGCAAATGATTGCCCTCGACGTATCCAAAGCATTTGATGAAGTCTGGTATGACGCACTTCTTAACAAACTTTGTGTCTGTTTCTTTCCAATAGAAATATCTCTTTAGTGGTTGATGGCCATTCATCAAACTTTCACTAAATCAACGCAGGCGTCCCACAGGGTTCAGTGTTGGCACCTACCCTATTCCTCCTGTACATCAATGTTCTACATGCTTCTACCAGCACTCCCATTCACAGCTATGCTGACGATAGTATACTCCACTCCAATATAAAATTTCACAAACCTGTCTCCAAGACTGAAATTGATGACGGACATAGAGTAATGACTTTATCCCTAATCGAGGATCTCATTAACATTGTAGAATGGGGAACAAAGAACCTTGTCCAGTTTAACGCCACTAAGACACAATCTTGCTTACTATCTCACAAATTATCTCCCTGTACTCAGAACATTCAAATGATCACATTACCTCAATTGCCACAGCAGCCGCGAAGAAATTGGGTTTTTTTTCCGAGTTTGAAAATACTTTTCTTCTGCCAGCTTGTTTAGACTTTAAACTTCGCAAATCAGACGCTGCCTTGAGTATTATGTGGGGGCCTCTCGTTCAATCCTTAATGTCCTTGACTCTGTCCAAAGAAGAGCTATTCACCTGATTGATGATTCAAACATTACAGGGAAGCTTGAATCATTAGAGCATCGTCGAATCGTTTTACAGATACTACCACCATCTATTATGCCCTCCTTAGCCATTCCTGTAAGGGAGACGTAAGCATCGACCCACATGCATCCCTTGACTGTCCAACTGAAAAAAACCAAGGACCCCTTCCTTCTTTGACTTTCGTGGTCTGCTTATAGATAAAAAAAAAGTTTGTTTAATTTCAGAAAAAAATTTATTATTGTCAATATGTATATAATTTATTCTGTAGGCAAGATGCTTTATTGACACTGAGATGTTTGCTTCTGCAAAACAGACACCCAAAAAAGTTTTCTCAACTATTGGAGATGGAGAGCCATCTGGAGAAAAGAGGAGAAGACACTGAAACTTACAAGTAAGATATGTACCTATATTCAAGATTTTTTGTGTTGTGAATATTTTCAAAAATTCGAATATAATGTTAATTTTAAATTTATAGAAGTTACAAATATTAGTACTTTTACAGGAATGATCGTGTATATCATCGCAAAAATTTCTAAGAAAAAAGAAGTAAATGTTCCTCTCGCGTAATGAAACATATTTACACGATTATAACCTATATGTATAGGGTGGGTATTTTAACTTTTTAATCTGCTATAACTTTTTAATTTTTTAAGATGTAAAAATAATTAAAAAACGCATGGCTAATTACCAAGTTTTTCTTAAGTTTAGTACAATACAAACAAATCATCGGTTGTCAAAAATTCAATGATTGCATTATTTAATTGAACACCCTACAAATTCAACTTTCAATATATGTTTTTTTTTTCGTGATTCTAAATATGCTAGATATAGATTTGATATCTTTATCTTTAAAAATAAATAAAAACATTACGAAAAACTGCGTCATAAGACCTATGTGTTTGACACAGATTCTCTTCCTTATGTGACCAAGACTATCTTTATCTTTTCACCACATTTGTTTATGGATCATTTTGATATCTTGAAAATTAATAAAGTTATAGCAAATTGAAATCTGGGCAAATTAAAATGATGACGTTGTATGTATGTCTGGTAATTATTCCAAGCTACCTGTATAACAGTTTAGCAGTTAAAGTGAAAGTTGGCCAGGGCAAGAATTAACCTTTAACTTATTAAAAAGTAATTACGGTAATATATTTTTTAAGCTTAAGTATGTAAATCAGAAATACTAAAAGATTAGAGATAGATAACTATATTAAATGCATTCCATATATTTCTGAGAAGCCTTTAAAAAACAACCACCAGTAATGGAGAATATCTTCTTGATAAAGTTATAAGAAAAAAATTAGCTTCAAAAAATGTCTGTACTCAGAACCACACTTCGCATAAGACAGAATTATCTATAATCATATATACATATATGTATACCTCATAATTCAGTATAACTTATAATTAGGGTGGTCTTTGAAATCCTACATGCTTGAATCATATTTTGTAACTTACATCTTAAACTTTTTTCTATTTCTTTTAGAGACATTGAAAGTAGAATAGTGGATTATCTACATGACAACTTCTTTGCCCCTATGAGAATTTTAGAAGGCAAATCTGGCAAACAAGTTTTGAAAGATATTTCAAAAGAAACTATCCACAAAATCTGTGGAATTATTGACGTTAACGCTCTAGAAATTAATCAGGACGCTGAAGTGACATCCTTATATCCCACAGTATATCTTATGGAACATAATTGTTTATGTAATACATTACATAATTTTGAAAATTCCGATAAAGGGTAAGCGAACTTCCGTGAACAGCTACGTCAGGTGCATCCATACCGCAGTAACAATCCCCGCGAAATGGTTGCAAACGTTCGCGAAAATCAGACATGTAGCCAGAAATTCATTTCGGGGGGGGGGTTCCAAACGGTCAAGTGCATGCCTATAAGTATTACCATATTTTCAAGTTTCGGGGGGAGTCCAGACCCCGGCGAATATTAAACATAACAACAATGACAAACTTAAGACGGTGTAAAGGTCTAGACCTGGCTGTTCGAGGATGTTGCTGCGATCTGGACGCACCTTTAGAAAGAGAACATTAGTAGGTTTTTGACTTAGTAGGTAAGTAGATTCAAATATACTAAGTGACATAGAAAATAAAACACCCACTCAAAGGTATTTAATTTTATTTATTTATTGTACACAAATGTAGGTTGCAAAAAGACCAAAGTGATCAAAATTTAAGATGAAACTGTTAGCTGGGTTTCTAATATTTTTTAATAATGTATTGGACCACCTCAGTGTTGTATACATTCATTAAGTCTTGTCGGCATCGAGCTGATGATATGATTTATGTCTGCTTGCGGTATTTCATCCCATGCTAACTGAACCTAGTGTCGAAGGGCGTCTAGTGTCTGGGGAGGATGCGGTAAATTGGTCACTCTTCTCACTCATGATATCCCATACGTGTTCGATTGGCGACAGATCTGGAGATCTCGGTGGCCAGGGTCGGAGATTAACTTGGGCGTTATTGAAGTAGTTCAAAGTTAACCGAGCAACATGCGGACGGACATTGTCTTGTTGAAATATTGGATTGCGGCGCGTTCGTACGTATGGTATTAGATGTGCCTCCACAATTTCTTCAATATAGCGTTGTGCTGTCATATTACCTGCTACCATATGCGATTTGCTCCCCACACCATAACCCCTACAACTCGATGTACGTGCCTCTTTATGAAAAACTGTGGATTCCGCCTTTCTCCACGGCACCTTCTCACTCGTGCTCGACCATCGTGCATTCCTAAACAGAAGCGTGACTCACTAAAAACGATGGCATTCCATTCTCCGCCCCATTGCTATCGGGCTCTGCACCACTCTAGACGTTGACGTCGATGTTCAGGGGTCAATTGTAACACCCAATGGGTATTAAGGAAAAAATAATTGTTAAGGCTTGCAAAAAGTAAAACGCATTTTTTTTAGAATACAAATAAGCTTCTTGTTTTAAATGTATTAACAGAGTTATATATTATAATAGCGACGAGATGAGATTTTGATAATAGATTTAAATATTGGAAGGGGCATACCCACCTCCTCCCCTTATATTCAATATTTGATATCTACCCGATGAATCCGCCCCGGGTTAACACCAGAATTATCAATAAAGCAATCATTAAAGCCATAATAGAGATACGGTAGTTTTGCCTTATAAATCGTGTACATTTTATGAGTCTCGGAAAGGACTTTTTGTACGAATATTTTCCTTGTCCATTTTACGGTTGAAAATTTCTATGGTTACTGTTAATTTTTAAGTGGCAAAAAACCAAAAGCCTACCTAGAAATATTTTTTCGGTAAAAATGCAATTTTCACTTCTGTATTCACATTCCCAAATACAATCAGGTTAATATTATTATTATATTAATCTGTCACGGCCATACATAAATGTAACTTTGGAATGGCCATTTTGAACGACACATATATATCACTCCTTTAATTTAATTGTGAAACTATATTTGCACTTGTTACCTTAATAACGAAATAAAACATGCTATTTTTTCTCCAATCCCTAAAGAGGACCTTTAATAGAAATTAAATTGAATTAATGAAAATACATAATAGGTACTATCTAACCGTGTATATAATAGCTCTATTATGTGGCGAAAAGCACAAATTGACGCAAACTGTCACATTAACATCAGTTTGTTGCATATCAGTCAAATGGACGCCCACCTGATTACATTAGATAGGTACTGCTTACTTTACGCAAATTTAAAGTGTTGAATTGGACACTTGACTACCTTCTAGAGGGCCACGATTAATTTCAAATATTTAACAGGCAAACATCAGTACCACAACTACCACGGTACCTAAGCGCCTCTTTGCACTTTCTAAAGACACAAAAAGTCAAGTTTTGTTGTCCTCCTAGAATAGTGTGAAGTGTTTGACTGCGTTCGCAAACATTGCAAAAACATGCTGTTTGGTCTTCGACCCGCGCCAAATTTGTTCTGCTGGTTGTCAAAACATAAAAGAAACATTTTTTTTAAATCTAAATTAACGGGAACACTGACAAACCCAAACAATTTTCAGACGTTGCATAGGCCTAGTAGTGAACGTCAAAGCGGTCTGGAGGACGCATGTTAAGAAATGTTTAATATTTTATTTCATCTACCGTAAAATGTCACATATTTTTTTAAAACTCATTAAATGCGGCTATACATTTGAATTAGATTTACAATAAATATTCGAATTTGGTCATAGATCTAGCAAACTATTCAGGACTAAATGTAATAGACAAAAGAAAAATAAAACGCAAGTTCATAACAGAAAACTCTTAACGTAAATATTTTGCTGCTTTGAAAAGTTTATCCCTCACGGCTCTAGTAAGAGTCTTCCACTTACCCTTCCCATATATCATAATATATTTAACTAATCAACGCGTTTGCCTTGCTTTAACAATTAATTTTAATATTTTTAAGTGAAAATTATCCTAAATTATAGCTATACAATAACTCTCAAAGCAGCGCTGCCTATATCCAAAGGGGAACATATTACTACAATGTACACTCATTCTTTATGGGGAACACAAGCTAGAAGAGAGCATCTAAGAGAAACGAAATATTTTTCTTGTAAATGTAAGAGATGTGCTGACCCTACAGAGTTGGGAACATTTTTAAGTGCTTTAAAATGTATTGGTATTCAAGATGATGAGCCATGTGGAGGTAAATATAACATTTAAATTCTTAGTTTTTGAAGTGAATGTAATTTCCTTTTAATAAATTATATTCTTTACAAAGCAACAATACCCCGAAAACCCAATTTTTCTTGTTAAAGTAACATTAATTATTTCTTCTTACAATGAATATTTAAATTAATTTTGTGAAGTATTTGAATCCAAATATCACTGTAGGCTAACCAGTATTACGCGGCATGCACGAATAACGTTGAATTGTCAGAATTCTTTTTTGGTTTTTGATAGATTGTGATGTGACATGGCTGGACCCGGGGCGGTGTTTGCGAAAATAGTGGCGATTCTGAAGATTTGGCAGTCTTTCTTAATGCGATTAAAAACATTTTTCCTGGTGGTCCTTAGAAAACAAACTTAACATAAAAAAAGTGAACCGACACCCAATCTGCTCATGAAAAAAAAAGAGGGAAGGGCAAGTTTGTGATTCGTTTCCAAACAATTTTTAACACTAGTTACAAATAGTTAACAGGAAGTATTTTTATTCTGTGTACCCATGTATAAATTGGAAGTAAACAATATAATCTGCTAATATATGGTCAAAACCCAAGTTCATTTTGGAAATATAACGGCAAAGCCGAAGATCGTCTTGACTTCGCACACTTAGTTGTAGAAATTAGGCTGGCATCATCTCTCTACTTTAGGGTCTTTAAGAATAACAAATACTTAATAGGACTTTAATGACTTGGGTATGTACTTAAAGATAATAGAAACTAGGCAGGCTTTGGATATGGATATATGGGGATAGGTAGTTATTTAAAATGACTTCCCACGACGGCAATTTCGGTAGTTTCAGAATAACTTAGGGTGGATATGAGACTCAAGCCAAGTCTGAATCTGCTGTAATTCGTGTTGCCATTTATAATAAAAATAATGCTTATGATTGCAGGGTCAAGTCCATTGTGAGCTAGTTGATTTATTCACTTAATAGTCTGGGCTAAATATTGTCTAGAAATCTTGATCTAATAACTTATTGATAATATCACAATAAATTAAAAAATATGTTCTTTTTTACTTCGTTATATTCTAAAATAGAAAATTAAATAATTCAATAATTATAATTAATGTTGTTGCTAAAAAAATGACACACCGTGATACCTCCTATCGATAATAAAAAATCACTCTACGCCACTGATTCTAAGAATATTTTTAGTGTCCAAAAAACTAATTTTTGATCGCATTTTTTATGGTGGTACTAAATAGTCTCAGTTTTACATATTTTTTATAGTTTTACTTTTAAAACCTAATGCACTACAGACTATAGACCTCCGCACCTTACGCAACAGATCTAAGAAGCTGGCGAATGTCAGTTGTCAGTGGATCAATAATGAGAGAAGGGTCAAGAAAACGTTGAAACGTAAATGTAACATGATAAATGGCGATTTTAACGACTGTTAGGTTTTTACATTATTTACATGTACCTCATTGGTTTAGCAAACAAAACTTATGGGGACACAGTGTTTAAAAACGTTATCTAGCAATTTTATAACATGAAACAATATATTGTGATCCCTTATAAAGAGGTCTCGTGCAATTCGAGGCGTAACATTGGAACGTAATTCCATTTTGACTTACTGAAACCTTCATTAAGAACCTGAAAGATCTATGTATTACAATTTACAATTCAAAGAATTGAATAGTAAATGCCACTGGTTTACGGAGTATAATATTTCCTTAAGTTTCCAGATTCTCTTTTTTTTTCACAAAACCGTCTAATAGTTTTTTGTTAGGTACTAATATATTCTTTTATTTTTATAGGAATCCAACTACCAATCGATCCCCTTGATGATAACACAGAATGGGCTTGTAATAAGTGTGATGTTAAACTGACTAATCAAGAAGTGTCGTTCTTAGTCAATCAGATAGGTGAAGAGGTAGATATGGTACAATTATCAAATCCAACTGTGAGAGAATTGGATAGTCTCTTAACAAAAATGTTAAATTTTGTTCATCCAAATCATTACCACGCATATTCTGTAAAACATTCCTTGGTTCAACTTTATGGTAAGGAACTAATTAGATAAATAAATTATCATGAATCTAAATGTGCAAGAGTGCAATTTAAATTTATTTTCCGAGTTCTAATTTGCGCCATTTGGTTCGTACAAAGCAATTTACTCCAAATTACTTGCGCAAAACACTTTGTACAAGTAAGTTGTATGTACAGGGTCATCATTTATATTTCGTCACCCATTTTCAGGTTTTTTTTGTAGAAAGAAAAAACTAGTAGCGTACCAAATTTTGTTTTTTTTTAATGGAATACCCTAAATATTTTGGACTTTTAGATTCTCCTTATTATTCTCTTTTCAAAAATGTGATGTCTATACTTGGACTACTTGGAAAACTACCGAAGTTTTTGAGATATTCGACTTTAATATTCCCCCTTATTCTTGTTAATTTACGTGATATCTTGTCTAAGATGTCTTGCTTGTACTGACATGGTCAGTTAACACTATCATTTAACTTGGCTGTGTTAATTCTTCCCAACAAAACGGGCTATTCCATTGTTAACAAATTAAATATAATACGCTTATATTATGTCAATAATAGAAACCCTACCCACACTCAAAATGAGTATCACAGGAAATTTCCCGGTACAACGGTCCCAACACGAAGCACAATAATATATATAGTAAACAAATTTAAAGATACCAACAGTTTAAATAGAAGAACTACAAATCCAAAGAAAACTAAAATCTAAACAATGCTACATAGAACTATATGACTTTCACTCCGCTATCTTAATGTTAACAGAATTATTTTTTATCAAAATATAGATGTAATCGCAGATATTTTCTAGTGGAAAAATATGATGTGCGACTAATTTTTGTAAATATTTAACAAATTTTCATTTTACGAGTTAAAACTACATAAAATTATTTTATAAGTAAAAGTGTTCTCTAATTTCGACTTTTTTGCTAGAGTTGATTGTTTTAGATTAGAAGAAATAATTTACTGCACGCCACTGGAAATCATACCTCAAAGCTTTCACGGCTGGAGTCAACTAAAAAATCATGGTTCTTCGATATATATCGTGTCGAATTGGAATTACTTTACGAAGTTCCAACGGTCAATTCTTACGAAAAGTAGTAGGGAGCATGCGTATACCAACTTATTTTCAAAGTTTCGTGCCTGACTTTTTGGTTGACTTTCTAGTACTGGTTGAGTTCTATGATCATTGTAATATCGAGAGCCTAACTTCAGTCAGAGCTTCCTGCTTCATTCGGAACTGAATCACATATTGAAAGAGCCCTAAAAACCAATTGTTTGTGAGAAGGATGTTGGTGAGAGCTATTTAAATGCCTACTCGTATGTGTCGGTTTCCTGTAAACAGAAAGACCTAAGGTACCGTTTTCTTTCTGTTCTACTAACGCATCAAGGAAGGGAATGGCAACATCCGCCTTAATTTCTATGGTGAATTTACTATGTTAGGGAATCTCTATGGGGAGGACATAAAAAAGATGTCAAAACATTTGGAGATCTTCGTAACCGCCAGAAGAAATGTTAAATTACCTCAAGAACAGACGGATTCAATTCGGTATAAAGGCGTGAAGATACTTCGGAGCTCTGAACCGTCGAAATCCTATACTGGTCAGCAGCAGAAAAAAAAACAGCCATAAAGAGCTTTAATAACAACACAAAAGATATTATAATTCTGCCAGCATAGAAAAGAAATGCAACAGTGGTCGTGGACAAGAACAGCTAAGTAGAGAAAATAAATACGTTACTTCTGGATGACACCTATAGGACAATAGGTTCGCTATTTGAAAAAAAAAACGTAAATATTCGGCCAATATTTTAAATCACTTTATGGGACGATCTATATGTTATATCCAAAATTCCAAACATTTCGTAGAGAAACATGAAAGATTTTAGGTTAAATCCGGGTGAAAGTTTACTCAGTTTTGATGTTGAATCCCTGTATACAAATCTCGATCCGGTCTTAGTTGAATAATTGATCTGAGAATCCTTAACATTTACCAAACCGCAGTCATGGGATCTCCGCTCTCTCCTGGTAGTAGCGAACATCTTGCACACTTTCGACGAAATGTCTCTAAGTTTTGTCCCTTTACAACCTAAATGTTGGTTTAGGTATGTCGATAATACTTTTGTAGTATGGCCACAAGAAAATTTAATTATATTTTTAGATCATTTAAATCAACAACATTCTAATATCAAATTGACTATGAAAATTGCGTCAGATGGTTCCATTCCCTTCCTTCATCTATTAGTACAACAGAAAGAGAACGGTACACTCCTAGGTCATTCTGTTTATAGACACAAGAATAGATATTTAAATTTAGCTCTCACCATCATCCAGCTCAGAAACGGTCGGTTATTAATTCATTAGTATTTAGGGCTGTTTCAAAATGTGATGTAAATTTAATTCTCTAATGAAACAGAGAAACTTACCTTAAAATGAAAAAAAATATTGCGCTGAAGATGTTAGGCGCTCGATTAGACATTACAATAAACCCAAAGCTCGATCATGATTGGAAAATCAATCATCAATTAGTGCAGTTTTATTTTTTATACAGAGTCTCACAGATAAAATTGGAAGAATTCTGAGGTGACCCAACATTCGTACAATCTTTAAGACATACAAAAAGATTGGGCAATGCTTAAGATCCTTTGCAAACAGGAGTTTATAAAATTCCCTGTTCCTGTGCTAAAATGTATATAGGGAAAAATGAACGGTCTGTGTCTACTAGACTCGAGGAACATAGATGTATAAAGTAAAAAACAAGTTGTTCAATCCGCTGCCCTGACAGGAAACATTATTAATGTAAAGGATACCTAGGTTCTTGCATCAGTCTCGGGATTTTATAAAAGGAAGGTTAGAGTCTACTGAAATAATTATAAGCACCCTGAAACGTTCAATAGAGACGCGGGATATGTGCTACATCGTGCGTGAAAATCATTCATTATAATGAGTCACGCGTCGGTTAGCACAGGTCGGCTACTCACCGGAGCTCATTGAGTGTTTTGAACTCGTGCAGCGATCCCGAAAGATGTCTCGTGCAATCACAGGCGAAACGTCGGGAAGCGATTCAAATTTGACAAGGTCAAACCCAAGAACCGTGATTTCTTATGTAAAAAAAAATTTACATTTTTAATTGATTCCACAACAAAATGCCTTTATAAATATGTGGGATAAGTACACTATTTTAGTTTGAGGGTTTTAAAATGTATGACGTAACTCACAATACCTACTGATATTAAATCGGCTAACTGTAGCAAAAAGACACACTATAACAGTGTCTTTGTGTAGTTTTACCTGTACCCCGCTTATACAACGCTGTATCGCAGAAAAGGTTATGTAAAACCAGTGGCGTACTTGTATACTTACAAGAGGCAGTTTAGAAAATAAATTTTATCTGTGTGTGTTATTCCCCCGGACCTGGAGTTTTCAAAGACGCCTGGATATTTCCCAAAATTATGTATATGGGAACTGGGGAGGTCGATGTAGACAAGTATTGTCAACCGTACGATGTACGGTCGAAGAAGTCTGATCATACGTAAATGATAATTTAATAGTTTCCGGTAATAAAGGCTAATGAAAATAGAAATTGTGAATCTTTTTTTGTCAAGTTTACCGTGCCGGATTTTGATAATTTAGTAGTTTCCGGTAATAAAGGCTAATGAAAATAGAAGTTTTGACTCTTTTTTTGTCAAGTTTACAATACCCGGAGGCCCGCCCGCACGTCATTTTTACCGTGCCGAATTTTCGCTTAGCGTCCCTACTCCAAGCTCTAAAAAGGTTTAAGTGATGTACTTTTTGTAAACGAAACCTGTAATATCCCTAGATATTAATTAAACAGCTGTGATAATCCGTCAATGATCATAGGTTGATTATTGTAAATATACCTAAAGTTAAATGTATGTAATTTCGTATTTCAGGCGTATATTTATTAAAGTATAAACCAAAGAATCATTTATTAAACTTTATATAATTATGAAGATAAAGAGACATTAAATTTGATTTTCAGGGTATCAACAAGGATATATGCCAAATCAGTTAAGTGATGACGTGATAAATCGAAAATCAACGATGTGTCGAGAATTGCTTGATATAACAAAAAAGATTGACCCAGCAAATGCTAGGTTAGTATACAAATTATCTGAGTTCATATATACTCTCACTCAATTCCAAATGGTTTTCGAGATATTACAGTTTAAAATATTTAATTTGGGAAAAGTTAAGTTCTCCTCATGGCAACGTCGTTGCTACGTTGTACATGATTTCATTTGTACATGTACAAGGTTTACACTATCGTTGAAATGCCGTGCAGCTTGCAGGATGAATTGCACATTTTTAACTCTATAAGACTACAGATTACTATTTTGGTTTATTAGTTTCCAAAACTTATTAAAAAATATCGATTTAACAAAAACCCTAATTTATAGCACAAGCACAGGGTTATCTTCACGTTGTATTTTCATTTGTAAATATTTTAAAAACCACACTACATCTTTAAATTTGAACACAAAACGCTACGAAACTGCTTAGAAAAACAAGCCAGCTGTTTGTTTTACTGTCATTCACTGAACATTGAACCGTGTTTATTCCCTTTTACTATAAAAATTGGGTTTCCAATGCGATTCTATTTCTCTAAAATTAGATCGAGAAGATATGTTAATTAAAAAGGACCTTATGAATTACGTAAAAATAATGTAAATAACTATTTTACACAATAAAATAAATAAAAGTGTTAAGGTTGTGCTCAAAATTAATTAATATAAAATTCAACTTTAGGGCCAACCTTTTTTTAACCAACTTTTTCTCAAAAATAGTAAGGAATAGACCCAACATTATATAAGATGATGAAAATGGTCCAAACTATCAAGTGTTAAAATATTTGTAGCTAAACCCCCTAGCAACCTGTATATTTAACATAGACCAAAGCTTTCACAGCTAGAGTCAAGAAAGAAACGGTTCTTGAGCTTAGATCGTGTCAAATTGGAGTTACTTCCCGACGTTTCGCCTGCGATTGCACGAGGCATATTAGGAATCTTCACTGTACACGATATATTCAGTGTTTTGATCTTGTACAGTAAAGATCCCTGAAGATGCCTCGTCCAAGAACCAAGATTTCTTAAGGGAGAACTGCACGCAGTTTTATGGATGCAAGCCTTCCGCCGCAGCAATATTATGTTAAAACTATAAGAGATATGTATTAGTTTCAATGTGATTTCAATAGGGAAATATGTATAGTTGGGCGCTAAATGCGATTTTTTATGAAAAAATCAAGTCTAGGATTATAAAATAGAAAGAGATTTGTCCATTTTCGACCACTTTTTGCGCAAATGCCGTCGCATATAATTTTTTTCTCCACAAAATGGCTCTTTACCGCCTTGCATTGATCCTTTGTCTACGTAGCTGCAAAATTTGAAATGGTAAATCGTACTCATGTCTTTGCATTTCTGCAGCGCGTGAACCCTTTTGAACCCATTTTTAAACGAAATGTAATTTAAATTGCCTATACATAACACATTTTTTTGAGGTCGGACGTGCAGGAAAGTTTTTCTAATACGTAGGTACCTTTTTATCTTACTTTGAACTTGACTAGACCTTGTCGCTAGTTTTTCACTTTTTGCGTGCAGTTCTCCCTTAATAGGTATATATGTTATTATCTTTCTTTTTTAGATTACCTTTATATTCAGGGGTTCTTCTTCATGAACTCTACCTGGCTAACATGATCCTCATCAAAAGGAAATGGGACTTGGGTATCAAAACGAAAGTAAAGTCTATTAATCTTTTACTCAAAGAATGTCAGTATGCACTGAAACAAGCCATGAAAGTTCTACAAAATGAAAAGAACTCTCCCGCGGGTGAAAAACTTATGAATTTGATAGAAAATTCTGGAAAAGAATTTCAAAAATTCATCACAAGAAATAAGATTGATCTATCTGGAGGGGAACTTGTAAAATCTAATTAAATAAAGATATATTGAAAATTGTTTGTATTAAGTGTAATGAAAATTGTTCAGTAAGAAAAACACGTGGTATTTTTCTACTTGCGTTCTATTTATTTCATATACCTATATTCTTTAACGTCGTTCTCTCCGTGACTTGAGTTGTTGTGTCTATTATAGCCTTAGAGTAGTTTAATTCTTACTCTATGATTATAGCAGTAGGCGAGTATTTGTGCTATGGGTAGCGACAGAGTAGTTATGATTTTAAAAACTAGGCAACTTGCGCTTAGGATCCAAATAATTTAAGCAAGATATAATTTTTTTATCCTTTTTACCTATACTGTATATATAAATATATCGGGTGATTCACGGTGAGGAGTCAGATAACAAAAATTGTTTAAACCAATATCCAGGGTATTTAAAAGAGTATAGAACAACTTTAATTTTCTTCAATAAAACACTTATTTTTTCGAATTGTTGATTCTGCTGAATATTTTAAATACATATTTCAGGTATCTAAGCTCAATTGTTTTCGAAATATTTATGTTTTAAAATTGAAAATTTAGCAAATTTTGTGAAGGTGTAAAATCTGAACTGATCAACCTTGTCAAGTTCGGCTGTGTAATTAACTAGGCCCTGGACAATTCCATGATTTGCAGAGTTTTCTGTCTCATCGTTTCCTCTAGGTGCAAATTCAAAAGGTTCCACAAAATATTATAATTCTTGAAAGCAGGAATCTGTTTTTAATCACTTTCGTACATTTGTTCCTGAATATTAGTTTTCCCCAACAAAGGAAACTTCATTTGGTTACTTAAAGGCTGCTTTAAATTTTTATGAAGCTTGGAATTTCCATTTAAATATACTAAATCAAGACACCACTACTTGTCAGTAATTTGAATCACCCCCAAGAACTAGGCAATGAAAGCAAAATAAAGAAGTTCTTATTTCATAGCCACAAACCCAATGGTATTTTGAATAAATGTATAAGTACATCAAATTTGCGCATGTGCGTTTTATTTCGACCTTTCAAAGAGCATTCGAATTTTAACTCAGGTGTAAGACGGCCATTTCGTTTAATTTCAAGTTTGTCATTAAAATAAAGACAGATATTCATAGCATATTAACACGAAAAACTACTCGTAATTTTCTTTGTGGCTCGCCATTTGATATAAAGCTTGTCGTTTATTGGTCGCTTCAAGGCTACAACTCATACCGCGTGTTTGCTGCGAGCTATTATTAGATGGGCCGCGACGAAAACGTCACTTTGCAGTGCTGCAACCAATGCACGACGTCAAAAGACGAATATACGAGGGAACGCTGATATTATATTATGCAGTGTCACAATACGCTTTACCGGAGTAAACAAAACTATGCAGATAAAAGTTATCGCTTAAATTAAGAAACCAATACTTTTAAATAAAAAAAAACTGCAGCTTCAGGTGACATTCATTCCGTTTTGAAGGATTGATTGTTGTGATATAAGAATTATTCAATACTTATATTTTTTAAAACAAAAACCTTTACTATTAAATTAATAATGATGTAATATAACTATTATTCATGGCTAATAAATTATTTAGCAATTTATTCAAATTATAACAAAATAAGGTCATTGTTTACTGTTTTCTCAGAAATGGTTGTTTTGAACCATGACTGCCCTTAAATAAGGGCAAGAGAGGGCTGAAGTCCCCCCCTTTATTTTGGAAAATGTGCTCTAATCACTGAACCCTTATATTAAAGGCACACCACAATCCTGCATTTGAACATTAGTGCCCCCCTCCCTCGAAATTTTTTAAGGACGCCCTCGTTTTGAACCCAGTTATATAAAATCTTATTCCCTAAAATGGTCCATATTTTCAACTGGTAAAAAATTTACCACACACAATAATGTACAACACTGTGAGTTAAATAAAACACATCCACAACGAACAATTGTTTAATAAAAAATGTATCACATATCTTGATTCAGTCATTAATATAAAACTGCCATAATTAAAGTCAGATAAATTGCGAAATGGCAACCAAATAGTTAATCCAAACACCTTAACTTAACACCTTCAAAAACTGCTCTCATCCAGATACCCACAGCATGAGCTCCTGCATCTGGATACTTAGTTCCCGGTCGTCTAGTGGCTTGGGCTACTTCTTCTGCCTTTGCCACACCCATCCCAAAACAGTATATATATCTTCCAGAATCCATACATTGTCTAAATACAGTTGCGCATGCCTCTAAAGGGTCATACATTGTCTTATCTCCCATGTTCACGTTTCCATATCTAAAATATTACAATTCTATAATCTGTTATAATACCTTAAATGACGCAAAAATTGAATTGAAAACTTGCTTTTTTACAGCTAAACAAGCATTTTCCAGAGCTTGTAGCCACATATCGGCGCAAATTTCATCTTCGTCAGGAAATTCGCCAAAAGTATTTGCTGCTGCTTCAAACAAAATAGAATATATGCAGCCCATAGTACCTCCAATGCTATTCTCCAATAACTTACTCAAACTTAGGAAGAAAGTGAACGGATAAACAGTATTAAGTTTTTTATCACAAGACCTTTTATTTAGTACTTCTGCTACAAGTCTTAATCTGGTACCTGTATCACCATCTCCTAAAAATAATTAGAAAATTATTATTCGTCCTCATATCTTTACATTTACAAATTAGGGGCAAGCTAGCAATATCCTGCTTAAAATTAACATACTTAACATTAACGCAGAGCGTCGGTATACACTTAGTTTTCCTACGACTACTTATGAAAGTGACAAAAAAGCACTGTTAAGTTGGCTGGAAAGTGTTTTAAATTACACGCGTCTTGAACAAATTTTTCAGCAGGTATGTTAAATAGTATGTATATTATATAACAAGTGTTGAAAACAATCACTTTCTCATTAGTAATCTACAGTATGTTTCCTACGACTACAAAGAATCTTCAGTAGGACTTTTATTTTATTTCAACTCTAGAGTTGAAAAAATTCTTTTAACACTAATGTTGAAAAATTGAGTAATTGCTTTGACTCTATACAAAATAAGTTAAAAGTAGGCTTTGCTTTTTCAACTTTTGATTCACCATCTTTTAAATATTGTCGTGTTGAAAAGTATTTTTCAATGTCTCAACACGACACGCAGGCGTTTAGTAGGAGGAGAGGTGAGAGGAAGAGATTGTCAACCATGCTCACATGTCAGCAGAGAGCTACCTATATCGGTATAAAAAGTAGTTCTCGCAAGAGAACAAACTAAGGATACACAAGCCTATTATTCCAAATAAGGACACGTGGGATAGAGATCAATTTGTTTCACAAACGAAACGCTTCTGTGCTACAGCGATGGGTCAAAGATGACTTGATCGCACTCGTCAGGCTCAGGAGAGTATATAAACTAAACTGAAAGAAAAGCTTCCCACTTGAGAAGTTCACCACGGTTCTCCAGGCAGAAATATTTGCCATAATAATGGCAGCTACGATGAAGGAAGTTAAAGGAGACTTAAAGAATAAAGTGGTCATTTGCTCAGATGGCCAAGTAGTGTTTAAAGTGATGAACTCACCCCAAAGCCAGTACGGTCTTGACTGCTGCGACACCGTGTAAAGTCTGGCAAGGACCAAAATATTAAAACTGAGTCTCTAGTCACTGTGGAATAGCTGGCATGATGCGGGCAGATGAAGCCCTAGGATCGGAACTAATCCTAGGAATTTCAAGGCAGCAAGTCAAGACGGAGGTATATCCAGACCTATGTAAATAGGGTCAAACAGCAATTGACAGTTTGCTGATTGGGTATTTTCCCTTAAACCTAATTTAAAATATACATATGTATTATTTTAGTAAATTGTTAGTACTTGAAATACAAATTACATACTTGAATTATTTTGACGAATTCTAAGTACTTAAAATACTATAAAAATTCGAAAATACTTCAAGCTATTTGTTAATATTTGAAACACGTACTTTAAATACTTTTTGTCAGTACTTGTGACAGCTCTTAGTCATCCATGAAGCAGATACATAATTAATATTTAAAAAAGGGACTATAGATACTTAAAGAAGCTATCGGAGGTGAGGTCACCATGTCCAAATTCCTCTAGAAAACATTAGTAATTTTAACGTGTGGTTTAGTTTGTGTATAAGAGAAATGGTACATTCACCACAAATAAAAATTATTTTACCTTCTGGTGGGTCATAATGACATTCTGACACGCTAATAGATTCATTACAGTCTTGAAACAAGTACTGTAATGAATTTATTATAGTCCTGAAACAACGAACTTAGCCTTTCAGGAATATTTTGCACGATTAATCAATTGACGCCAGAAGATAAACTTTTGTATGTTATTCGCATGGAAAACAATCATTAAGAGACACGCCATGGTAAAAGCTTCGGCTGACGCCTCGTCTGATAATATTCAAGGCTAGTATCGTTATTTCTCTCTTTAAAACATAAATAATTATTTTGATGCAAAACTTGACTTGATATAGATTAACCCACAAAAAAGTGACTTTCCAAATATTTAGGTATACTTTGAAGCTCTATATCTGGTAAATGGTTTAATGCTTTTTGTTGCGCTATACATCAGTAGTTTTCATATACAAGAGATAATACAAAAGTGTGTTTTTATGTTTAATTTTTAAAATACCCTTTAGATCATCATAACCGCAAAATGGAAAATCGTAATTATTCATAATTTATTTTTAAAGAATATTTTGTTTTTTGATTTATTGCCTTGTCGTCTTTTTTCAAGAAGATACATAGGTTAATGTTTAACACTATATGTATTCCATAGTATCTATAAAGTCCCACAAGTCCGGAAATAAATCTATAGCCTTAAAACTAAAACTGCCAGAAAGCCATTTGTGGTTTTTAGCCTGCCTATATTACTCTACTTTCTGACGCCCCCCCCCCCCCCCGGTAATGCTGGTATAGAATAATCGGCATGACCCATCTTAAGCCCAATAGTGCATTTATAGAATCAACTGTAGTAATGTTTAAAAAAACGACTATGTGTA
Organism: Kuschelorhynchus macadamiae; assembly: GCA_030620095.1. NCBI lineage: Eukaryota > Metazoa > Arthropoda > Insecta > Coleoptera > Curculionidae > Kuschelorhynchus > Kuschelorhynchus macadamiae. The sequence goes on along the minus strand of JAUTXW010000961.1, from coordinate 1,008,304 downwards.
CCATATATAGTAAAAATGCGATGTTTTACGTAAACCAATGTGTTTCATTTAAAAAAAGGTTAAGTTATGAGTTATATTTTTAAACAGTTATGCTATTATACAGGGCGTTTTAAAAAGAATCATAAAAACACACTTTTAAATTGCCCCCTCTATATAAATAGAACGGAACCAGATGATAAAACAGGAACGTAGAATTGCTGTCTATGAAATTTCCTTTCAACTGATGTATAGCTCAGCAAGATGCCTTAAACTATTCAAAAGAGTAGTTATAATAGGGGAGCGCCTCCTCCTCCTCCTCTTCCTCTCTCTCATGTCCCTCATTCTTAACTTCCTCCCCTTTTATTCTCATTCGCATCATATTTTTTAATTTTTTCTCTTTGTTCTCCCACATTTGATTTTGCATTCTTAAGTCTTATAAATAGGTGCATCAAGATCATTTTAGTATGTTAAGGTACGAGTGAATGTTAAAAGAAAAAAATCTGTTGAATAAATCTATTAATAATAATATTAAAATAAAATGAGTGAATCAGTTGGAGAAAGAAATCGATCCATTCCGCTTCAGACAATTAGCCTCGAAGAAATTATACCAGGAGTTCAAGAAGAAAATTGGGATTGTTTTAAAAAATTTGAATAAAACTGAGAGTGAAGAGAAAAAAGTGTTTTGTGCTATTTGTTTTGAAATAATCGAATATTATGATTCATGTAGACCAAATACATGTTCCCACATTTTTTGTTTAAAATGTATTTTAAGATGGAATGATGAAAATGGTTGTTCTATAATGGTAAACAATTGTCCTGTATGTCGCACTAGATATTACTATTTGGTACAAATCTTCAAAGATGTAATTAGACATCATTTTGTTGTAATTTTAAAAAGAGGATAATATTTTTTATAATTTGTGTTTGTGAAAACTCTGGTAACAAATAATTTTGTAAAAAAAGTAAATGTAAATATATATAATAATTGACACACATTTTTTCCTTTTCCTATATTGAAACGACAACAATGATCTAACAAGTTTTTTAATACATACTAATTTTCACATTACATAACAAAACAATTGTTATGGGTTTACACAAAAAGTGCCACGCCCTAAAATGGCACCACTTTTGCAAATGGAAGCTTAAATTTTCTTATGGGAATTTACTAATAATATTAATATAATTTGCATCAAGTAAGAGAAAACTCAATTGAATACAGAAACAAGCGTTAACAAAATGTTATGCTAATATATGAGTGCTTCTAGTGGCAGTTGACATAATCGACACTTTTTTTACATATGATTAGCTATTTCATTTACAAATACAGTGTCAGGTGTTAGAATAAAAAGAAGTATTTTGCATATAGCAATGAAAATATATAACCGCTTATAGTAACAGTTGACATTTTTTAAAATTAATATTGTTGACATATTCTACTTATTATCTTTACAATTTATGTTTAAAATTAATATTTTTGATATAATCTACCCATTACGTTTATAACCTATATTTAAAATTAATATTGTTGAAATAATCTACCCATCACCTTTACAAACTATGTTTATTATTAATATTTAACAACATAATTTTCTATCTCTTTTTTTTCATTTTTGTTGCAGTAAAAGCAAGCATGTTTAGGAATTAGTAGAAAAAGATGTATCCTACAAATAGCACAATGTAAATCAGAAGCACTAACAACATAGGCTCTTTTGTAGTGGCAGCTCACATGATCGGACTCCCCTCTCCGTAAATATCTCATGTGAATTGCACTACAAGGAAGGCAAATAGCAAATATTCCTAGTCTTCGACTTTCAATTTTAGAGTAGCTTTGTATAACACATACATCTTTTTCTTCAAAATTATTAAATAATTCACTAGCCCTAAACTTGCTTACTTTTACGTCAGCCTCGGTTCCTAAATTTAGTAGTTGTCCATCCATGTCCACTCTTTCGTCAATTTCCTGATCATCTTCCTCCATCTCTTCTTCTTCCTCCTCAATATAATTAATGTCGATGTTACATAAGAATGATCTTCTAACAAGCCTAGATGATTTGTCCAAAAATGAATGTTTATAAGTGATGGAATCGCCTTCCAAGTTAATAAAAATTTCTTTTCTTTCTTCAATTTGAGCGGCGTTCTCCACATTATTTTCTTCAATTTGGTCAGCGTTTCCAATCATATTTTCTGCCATCGTTAGGAGCTTTAGATTTAGATAGATATATTTGATAAAAAACAATTTTGGTTATAGCTTATAAAATAATATCGACAACTGATATTACAGCGAATGATACTGTATGATCGTCGAGTGGATGTTCTTAAGTATATATCCCATCAACCACCACTTTTACTACCTGCAATACTTAAGTTTTTTTTTTTTTGTTTCTTTTTTCGCTGTCCCTTTCCCTGTCAGTTTCCTCGGGGGGGGGAGGGGGCTTCGCCCCCCTTAAACCCCCTCACTCTCACCTTATCTTCTTTCTCTCCCTTCCTTCTTTCTCTTTTTTATATGTTTCTCCGTTTTCCTTCCTTCTCCTTTTTCCTTCCTTCTCCTTTTTCCTTCCTTCTTCTTTTTCTTTCTTTCTCCTTTTTTCTTTTCTTCTTTTTTAATCTAACCTAACCTAACCTAACCTAACCTAACCTAACCTAACATAACCTAACCTAACTTAACTTAACCTGAAGAGGGTAGCCCGAAATTGGAGAACCGGGATTTTAGTCTCGGAAATTCAGGGGTCCGGGGGGGGGGAGGGGGTAAGGTTGTTGATCGGCTTGGGAAAGTGGTTTTTAGAGATTGTCGTTCAACTTTAAGTAGGACACATGTGATTAACTTTTGCATATAAAATCGCCTCAGCGAAGAGACGAATGCAATTGATTTCTGCATTCACACTGTGCAGAGCTCGCGAGTTTTCTGGTGTTTACATTGTGTCTATTTGGTAAATTTTTATTTTTATTTCTAACATTTTTATTTGGCAAGATTTAATTCTTATATATATTGGTGACATTTTTATGTACATTTGTGGCATTTTTATTTGTCATTACGATTTTTTTCATAATGGACAATTTTTTGGCATCGAGTAGCAAAATAATTGACAATGACTTTGACTTATACACATGTACTCAAATGCAGAATTTTGCAAACCAACAAAACAATGAAACAGACGTATTTACAACTAGTCAACAACAAACTATTCAGGACTTGAATGAAATTATTTATAATAGCCAAGTTCAGAATAATGCCAACAAACACAACAACGAAAAATATTTATTTACAGCTACTCAACAACAAACTCTTGACGATCTTAATGACATTATTGACAACAAAACGGACTTAATTACAACAAAAACTAAACAAACTCTTGAAGAACTGAATGACATTGACGAAACTGAAAATTCTAGCTGTGAGGATATTGTTTGTTTTCAAAAATCTAATCCAAATTATTTAACATTAAAATCGCCAATTAATTCTCCGAGACCAATTTGCTCTCCCTTTTTGTTTAGTGAAAATTCTGATTCGGAAGAAGAACAAATTGATCAAAATTTAAGTTTGGCTATTTGTCCTACTAATTCACCATAGGATATTGTAAATTCTGATTCGCAAGAAAAACAAATTGATCAAAATTTAAGTTCGGCTATATCTTCTATTAATTCACCATATGCTATTGTAAATTCTGATCCGCAAGAAAAACAAATTGATGCAAATTTGACTTCGGATATTTCTCCTAATAATTCACCAGTTGAACAAAATTCAATTTCGAAACCATCATTTATCATTAAAAAAAAATTTAAAATTAATAAAAAAAATAAAAAACAAATAGCAAACCTTAAGTGTCTGGGTTTCGCTATTCAAAATTTAACTAATTTGATCACAATTAAAAAGGGAGACGAAAGTACGGTGAATTATGTTAAACAGGCCTTTGACAAATTAGTTGACTCATTTGAAGAAATGGATTCATAAAGTCAATTAATTTCTATTGCTTTTTTCAAAATTTGACTATAACTAAATAAAAATGCACAATATTAATTTTATTATTATACAAAGAACTTCAAAAATGCAATTGCTTTTTTCAAAATTTGACTATAACTAAATAGAATTGCACAATATTAATTTTATTATTATTATTATTATGCAGAAAACTTCAGAAATGCATAAGTGTGTAACATGTAATAAAGTCTTTACTAGAAAGGATAATTTACTGCGACATATTAAAAAACATGTTAACGGAAATTCCACAAAACTCAACAGTTGGTTGAAAAAACCAAAGCTTGTTAAAGGTAAGAACATTTTATTTTTCATGTCATATTTTGTAAAATATTTTGTAAAATATTTTTTTCTTAATTTATATAGATTCTACAAATATTGTAAAATATTGTAAAGAATGCAAGAAAAATATAAACCAAAGTCTATGGGGTGGACATCTTCGATCTAGTGTGCACAAGAACAATTCCAAAATAGGCTTGGAGGAAGGTGTTGAAATTACCAAGTCAGCATTCAGGGAACGAATAATATCTTATAGGATTTCCTCACACCAAAACTTCATAAATGTGAAAGAATATTTTCAACATTTGGAATACAAAATTGCACATCTAATAGATCAAGAACTGCAGAAACATAAATGTATCAAGCTAAATATGGAACTGTTCGGTTTCTATTTTAACCCCAGCAGCGACAGCTATGATGTCAAATCTTTTAATGCGCCGTTCCAAGTCATTTGCCAGGGATATCAGAAAAAAGAACTGTTAGAGCAAATCTGCACCATTATTGACCAGAAAGCTGACGAATTTGCAGAAAGAGATTCAGGTAAAGAATTTATTTTCGATTTTACAACAGCAACAAAAAAAGTAATTTTTTAATTTTTACGTTGCAGGATGGGCTTTGATGAATTTACTTCATTTGGAAATTAATGTTAACAAGCACAATCCGCTGAGAGCCTCATCTTTTATCGAACTTCCTCAAGAGATCAAGAGACGTCAAGCTGTGATCAACATTAGGAATGATGACAACTTTTGCTTCGCCTGGGCAGTTGTGTCTGCTCTTCACCAACCACGCGGATTAGATTTTGAAACTTCATCCTACCCACACTACTCTTCTGTTTTGGATATGTCAGGTATAGAATTTCCAATGTTGCTAAAGAACATTAAGATTTTTGAAGAAAAAAATAACATTTCTATTAATGTATATGGATTAGAAATTATAAATCCTAAAAAGGGGTATGAAGTAATTGGTCCACTTTATTATTCATCGAATAAAAAAAATCAACATGTCAATTTATTGTTAATAAGTGATGATGATGAAAAAACTTTTCATTATTGCTATATTAAAGATTTATCAAAACTAGTTTCTGCACAAATTTCTAAACATCACGGAAAAAAATATATTTGCGATGGTTGTTTACAATATTTCCCTACAGAAGAAAATTTATTACAACACAATAGCTATGATTGTGATCATTTACGAATTAACCTACCTTTTAAAGAATTAATAAAAGTTTGGAAACTATTCATATGATAATATTTTGAAATTTGTAAATTATCATAAACAAATGAAAGTTACTTTCGTGGTGTATGCAGATTTTGAATGCATTTTAAAGCCTTTAAATAATGACAATGTTGATAAAAATCCTAATACTTCATACACCTTAAAACAATATGAACATATTCCACATTCATTTGCCTATTACATTAAATGTTCCTTCGACGATAATTATTCTAAATTTGAAAAATATAGAGGTCAAAATTGTGATACATTATTTATAAATTCTTTAGAAAGAGATGTGTATAACATATACAATAAATATTTAAAGGCTCCTAAAAAAATGATCCCTTTGAACGAACTGGACAAAATTTATCATAACTATGAAAAAGTTTGTCATATTTGTAATAAACCTCTTTTAAATGACAGGGTTGCAGATCATTGTCATATAACCGGTCTTTATAGAGGTCCAGCTCATTCACTCTGCAACATAAATTACAGAATACCTAACTTTATTCCAGTTATATTGCATAATTTGCGTAATTATGATTCTCATCTATTTCTTAAAAAATTATGCTTAAACAAAGAACAACTAACAGTTATCGCACAAAACAAGGAAAAATATATTTCATTTGAAAAGCTTATTCATGTGGATAACTATTTTGATAAAAAGACACAAAAGGCTAAGAAAAAAAATATATCATTAAGGTTTATTGATTCTTTTCAATTTCTATTCCATTCTTTATCAAAACTCTCTGAAAGCTTAAAAGATGAACAATGTAAGGAAATAAAAAAAATTTTCAATGATGAAGAAAGATTTAAACTTATTCGGCAAAAAGGTGTATTTCCTTACAGTTATATTGATGATTATTTAAAATTAGAAGAAACAAATTTACCTCAGAAAGACCAATTTTATAATACTTTAACGGATGAGCACATCAGTGATGCAGAATACCAAAGAGCTGTAAAGGTTTGGCAATTGTTTAAATGGGAATCTCTTGGTCAATACTCCGACGTTTACTTACTCTCTGATACTTTACTTTTGGCAGATATTTTTGAAAATTTTAGAAGCACTTGTTTATCCACATATAAGCTCGATCCAGCTCATTTTTACACTTTTCCAGGTTTATCCTGGGAGGCGTGTTTGCGTTATACTGGAATAGAGTTAGAATTGTTAACTGATCCAGATATGATACACTTTTTCAAAAAAAGCGTTCGCGGTGGTGTGAGCTCTTGCATTTGTAGAAAATCTGAAGCTAATAACCCATTTCTTTTAAATTTTGATCCTTTAAAGCCAACTAAATACATAATTTATTATGATGCAACAAATTTGTATGGTTATGCAATGTCACAGCACATTCCAACGGGAGATTTTGTTTGGTTAACAGATAAAGAAATCAATGATTTAAATATTATGAATATTTCTAAAAAATCTAATAAGGGATATGTTTTAGAAGTTGATTTAGAATATCCTACAAGTCTACATTCCTATCATAACGATTTTCCGTTTTGTCCATAAAACTTTAAACCGCCAAATTCTAAATGCATAAAATTAATACCCAATTTAAATGATAAATCAAAATATGTTATTCACTATCAATTATTAAAACAATGTTTGGAACATGGACTCAAGTTAACTAAAGTTCATAGAGTTTTACAGTTTTCTCAATCTGATTGGTTGAAAAAATATATAGACTTGAATTCAAGATTAAGAAATGATTCAAAGAATGAATTTGATCGTAATACTTACAAGTTGGCAAATAATAGTATTTATGGCAAGACTATGGAAAATGTTGATAGGAGAATTGACGTAAGACTTGTTACAGAGTGGGAAAAAAATAGAAGAAAAGATGGTGCTGAGAATTTAATTGCAAAACCATATTTCAAGGACTTAACAATATTTTCTGAAAACTTGGTAGCTATTCAAATGCAAAAGATTCAAGTTACTTACAATAAACCAATATATGTAGGCTTCTCAATATTAGATATATCTAAAACTGTCATGTATGATTTCTTTTATAATTTTTTAAAACCTCTTTATCAGGAAAATATTTCACTTTTATACACCGATACCGATTCGTTCATTTTAGAAGTCACAACTCCAAATATTTATTCTGACATGATAAAAAATATTCACAAATTTGACACATCTAATTATGAATTTAATAATATTCATGAAATGCCTATTACAAAGTCAGTTATAGGAAAATTCAAAGATGAATATGCTGGTGAACCCATTACTGCTTTCTTTGGTACTGGAGCAAAAGCATATTGTATTAAAACGGAAAACAGTTTAACAAAAAAAGCAAAAGGTGTTAAAAAAAGTGCAATTAAAAAGCAGTTGGATTTTATTCATTATAAAGATGTTGTTGAAAATCATTCTAAAACCTTTTGTTCAATGTATGTTTTTCGATCTAGACAACATACAATTTTTACAGAGTTAATTAATAAATTGGCTTTGAGTTCCGAAGATGATAAGCGGTATAAAATTCCCTATAGTTTTAATACATTAGCTTGGGGACACCAAGATATTGCTTTGTATCAATGGAATGCAGAACATGAAGATTTAGATATATTTATGTAGATATTATAAGGTATTTAAATTTGTTGTTTTTGAAACCAAAGTTAGTCTTCATAAGTCTTTCACAAAATGTGCATAGAAACTTTTGACAAAGAAATTGATAACAGTTATTTTAAAACATATGAAAAACGACTTTCCACTTTTAAAAAATGGAAAGGAAAATTGAGACCAGAAGTGTTAGCTGGAGCTGGCTTTTACTATACTTCAATCGATGATATTTGTAAATGTTTTTATTGTGGTATTGAAATTTTTGATTGGTTAAGTTATGATGATCCTATTGTGGAGCATAAGAAATTTGCTAGGAATTGTGATTTAAATAACTGTTTATGGAAAAATAGGAATCGAATAATTGTAACCATTCAAAATAAGTCTTCAAGCTACACATTTTATATAGTATTATTAATATCCTTATTTATGAACTTTTACATATATTTAAATTAAGTATTTTATTGTTATTTTTTTACAACTGCTTTTGCTTTCGTGGTGAAAGTATCTGCTTAATGTTAATAAATTTGGAATATAATTATTAATTTGTTTTAATGACTATCAGTAGATCTCAATTTATTCTTCTTTATTTTATTTTCCAAAATGTTTTTTATGTTCATCATCCCCCTGGCGTAACACAGTGTGAAATATGTTTTTCTAATAAAACAGACGTCACTCTAAGTAAATATTGTAAATTTATGAAAATTGGATTAATTAACAATAGTACAATTAGTTGGATGGAACGAATAAATGGAAATGAAAATGCAAGTAAATTTTTTAAAATTTTGTATCATTATCCAAATCGATCTATTTTTGATACAAATTGGATAGAAAGGTTAGAGTTTAAAAATAATCAGTTACAAATTTTAACCCCCAACTGTACCAATTATTATGACGGATTCAAAAATTATTACTTTTCCATCATTAGTGTTACATTAAACTTTGCATTATTTTTATACATTACCATTTTAATTATTTATCTTTATTACAAATTTCAAACTGGAAATCTATTTTTTCATTAATCCATTTTAATCGAAAATTTAAAGAAAGTGGGGATGAGAATATTTAAGTACAAGAATAACACAATATGTTTCAGTCTCGTTTAGTCATTATGAACAACGCCGTGGTTCATAAACCTTTGGAAACGCTTCTTAATTCAAAAATTTATTTTTTAAATAATTCTTTGTCAAAATTTGTTCTTGTTGGCATTAGTTTAAATGATTTTTCTCCAAAAATTGTAATTGGTGGAAAAACTGGATTTTCAATCGCACTAACCGAAGAAAATTGGAAAGACATTTGTGTTCATCAAGGAATTATTGTAAACAATTTCTACTTTCCTCAAGTTGATCAAACCAGTGTGAATATAAACAACATTCATCTGCAGGTTCAGAAAATAAATGATACCCCTGTTCTACAAATTACAAAAGGCCCACACTTCATATACTTAGGACAAGAGTCTTTGGACAATTTGTGGCGATTAAAGGAAATTATTGATTATAGATTATCTATACTTAAAAGGCAAGAATTCAATACATATTTCAAAATATTTCAAAATAATATTTCATCTGATTGTGGCGACTTGTGTACGCATGTTTATAATATAATAAGTCCAACAGAAAATCCTAACAGTGAAAATGTTTCAACTATGATGGAATTACTTGCTTTATATCCTGAACAAATGGAAAACAAATTGAAGCAAAATGGAACAAAACGAAAATATTACGAAGAAAACAATGAAAATGGATCAAAAAGAAAATATTACGAAGAAAACAATATCTTTTCTGGAAGAGAACAATAAGGTGCATGTGTTAGTGAAGTGGAGCTTTGCTTACAGACAAGCCCGTAGGAGTAACTTTCAGATGTGGTACTTAGATAGACTCCGTTTTGAAAAAAGAATAAATGATTGTAAACTTATTCTAGATTCGATATTATCTGAGGAACATAGAAATAAAATATATTTGACACGTTTTAATAAAAATTGTATTTGATGTTTTACTTAATTAAATTTTAGTTTAGTAAATGTGAATTTTATTTGAAATTAATTAGCACATTAAGACTTTGTAATTTGTATCAGCTAAAGCATAAAGTGAGGAACAGAAATAAAACAAATTTAACTAAAATTTAATTTCAATTTAATTAAACAATATTTTTTTTATCAATCCATGTATTATATTTTTTATCAAGTCCTAACCATTTCACATAAACTTTGTTTCCTTTCCTTCTCAAAATCTTCTCAATAAGATACACATCGGTATGCTTTACTTTTAGTAATTCTTGCTCATAAAAACCACCCAGAATGTCCTGATTATCTTCGTCTTGAATTAAATATGTCCAAGGGTTTGTCATCTTAACTTCTTTAATGTGGAATATCTCATTTGACCAATTTGGTGTGTAACCTTTTGAAAATGCCTCTCGATGCTTGCTTATTCGTACGTGATCACCCACTTTAAACTTTGGAGATTTTATATCTAACGTTTTAGCATGAGTAAATGCAGATTTCAAGATTCTATTTTCATTTGTTTTATTTACTTGTTTTGGCTTCATTCCTATTGAAGAATGTTTTGTATTGTAATAATCTTTTACAATATCCGCTAATATATTAAACCATTTGTAATTTCCTTGAATGCTAAATATTTTCCACATATTATTCTTTAAAGTCCTGTTCACTCTTTCTACTATACTCGCTTTCAAATTGGAAAACGTGCTATAATGGTTAATTCGAAATTGTTGCATCAAATTTTGAAAATGTACATTGAAAAACTCTCTCCCTCTATCCGTTTGCAAGTTTTTTGGTGGAGTTTTAGCACTGATTAATATTTTTTTCATTGCCGCTGTTACGTCTTTTCCAGATTTAGATTTTAACGGTTCGGCCCAAACATACTTTTATGGTAATCAAGATATATTTAAATCCCTTATTAAATTTGGCATAGGGTAACATTTCAACCAAATCAGCTTGAAAAAGATCATTTAACCCTTTCACTACCACCCTTCTGCGTTTGTAGTTTTTTCTAGCAGGTTTATGTAATTCATTAACGACTTGTTGTTTAACGGTTGTCATGACAACAAACTTGTTTATTCAATTTTAAGGAAGTTCACTTTCTATGTTTTGTAATAATTCGAAATATAACTTTTATATGTTTTTTCCCATTCATTCAATTTATCAATTTGTATTGTATAACTTTTTTCATTTAAAATTTTACTAATTTTAGTAATCTCCTTTTCTAACGCATTAAAGGATTTTTTTATCTCTCCAGTTAAGAAAGTAGTTGATCTACTATCACTATTTTTTAATTCCTCCTCTGTTTTATTTAATTCTTGTTCTAATTTCTTAATTACACTGGACATTATATTTTCCAAGGAAATATATTGTTGATTTTCTTCCAAAGTGAGTTGGTCAATTGTTCTACTGTTAAGAATGCTATTTTGATTTCTTTTTTTTTTCATCATCTAACCTTTTTATAAAAGTTCTTAATTGTTTAATTTTTTCCTTGTGTTTTTCAATTATTACTTCTCTTATATTTGTTTCCATTATTTTATTAATTTTGTTGATATCATCACTTAATTTTTTGTCTTCCTTTTTAACATGTTCATTTAAAAATTGCAAATCTTTACTTATTTGATTTAGCGTTAGCAACTGTTTATTAACGTTTTCAATTGAGGTATAGCATCCTTTAATCTGGTTTTCATACTTTAAAAAAATTTCATCAAAAACCTTAAGCTTTTTAGCAAAGATTTCATTATTTGTTTCATTTTCACCTAATCTCCTTTTTAAATTATTAATGTCACTTATTCTCTCTTGATTTTGTTTTGAAATATGGCGTCCAAATTTATCAACTGTCATGTTGAGCTTTCATTAAACAATAAATATGATTATATTTGATAGCTGTTATTTATAGTATTACTTTATCTTCTCTTAATTCTTCAATAATAGAGATAATCTCGTTACTATGAGCATTATTTCCCGCATCACTTGATGAAATTAATAAACGTAGCCTATCAACAATTTCGTTAACATTATTCCAGTATACATAGTCTGTATTTGATCTGTTTGTTTTCAAAATTAATCCCTTTCCTGTAGATTTGGCTCTAGTTGTTCTAAACGGAGGTTTTGGTTTGTTAAATGCTGTAACTAATCTTGGCAAGGTTTTTGTCTTTGTAATCCCCTTTCTTTGTAAATATGGTCCTATTATTGTAACATATTTGTGTGATGTATTTCCTTGAACTTGTTCATTTGAATCAAAATTTCTACGATATACATTTGTTTTAGCTAGAATGTTCATGTAATTATCTAAATCTTCCTTCTTATAACCTTTCGGTTCTTTTTTGAAAAGCAATTCGTATAAACCTGGCGTGCCTGTGTACGTTATTCCTCCCACTTTAATGTCTTTTCCAATAATTTCTACCGGTATCTGTGTTAAACCAAAAGAAAACTTATCCGTTTCGAGGTCATGAACTATTCCATAATAATGGTCAAATTTATGTTGTGTATCTTTCACACCCTCATCAATATATGATCTGGGTAATTCATGAAAATCTGCTAAGTAATCTTTATATGATGGTGTACCAACATAGGTTTGAATTGTTTTTCTAGTTTGTTCCAATATGTCTGACAAGTTTAAATTTGTTGTTGTGTCACTAGAAGGATCTGAAGTTTCTGCTATAACAGTTGATGACAATGGTTGTACTACAGGAGAGGAAGAAGTGATACTACTGTCATTTAAAAATGTTGGTAGTTCTGTAGGGAGTGACGGAGTTTTTCCTGTTTTCTGAATATTTTTCGTCGGAGTTGATGTTTTATAAAGCTTTGTAGGTGTTTTGAAATCTTCATACTTTGAAACTCTTTCTTCTTTTAAATCGAATGGTTCGGATTTACCAATACTTGAAATTAGCTGTTTAAGTGGTTGTGTTATTGGTCTATAAGTTTGTTCTAATTCGGACTGAGCAGTAGAAGTAGCTAATTTCAAGCTTTGATATTTCTGCTTCACGGCTTGTCTCGATCTTATTAATTCTCGAGCTAAACGTTTATCCATGCTGTACAAGTTTTAAATGAAATAAAACTGCAAATTTTTTACTTTTATAAATATATAAAGGAATCGAATTTACTCCTATATCTGCCGTGATTTACTTCACAATCTTTGTCAATTACAAGAAAGCCATATGGATCCATCCAACAGTTAGCACAAATATTTTTAAACTGATCAAATGTCATATCCAATATACAGTGGTCATTATATATATGTTTTAAACTCAAACAGTCCTGTTTAAATAAAATTAATAAGTTTGCATTTTCTCGAATTAGACGTTTAAGGATTGAGGAATATCCTTGAAAAATAAAAAAACAATCGGTGTTTCTATGCCTTCCATGCGTGAAATAGTCCCTAATAATAGATTGATTATGACAAGGAATATCATCAAAAATGATAACGGAATTTGGCTTTATCTCATGAGGTGAAATAATGTTCTCATCGCTATCATATTCAAAGTATCCAATTTCTTTCATAGGTTTTAACAACTTTCTTAAATATTCATATTTTGGTTGATCTAATGACTTTGAATAAACATAGACATTTTCAAACCTAATTCCATTTGGATGCTCGAGCAGTGTAAGCATAACGTTGGTTTTACCGCTACCACTGCAACCAACTATAAGCCCTCTTTTTGAACCACCGCAAAATAAGTCACCATGCTTTCTCAACTGTTTACTTAAAATTTTTTCATCATGATTATTTACTGGTAATGAGAATTTTTGTTTTTCAATCCTCATTCTTAATCACACTAGTAAATATTTTTAGCTGTAAAAGTATTTATACCAGAAAAATGTCAATGTGCTTTTAGTATAAAAAGAACTTCAATGACTGTGGGTCGCCATAAGTTGAAAAAAACTATTAAAACACGTAATAGAAAAGGCTCTGGTTTAGTAAATAAATTAATTAGCAAACTACCTTTCGAAGTTCATATACCAGGATATAATTATTGTGGTCCCGGCACCAACTTGGAAAAAAGATTAACTAGAGGTGACGTTGGTATAAATCCATTGGATTCCGCTTGCAAAGAACATGATATATCTTACTCTCAGACTGAAGATTTATCAAAAAGACACATATCTGACCAAATATTAGAAAAAAAAGCCTGGGATAGGGTAAAAGCTAAAGATTCTTCTATTGGTGAAAAAATTGCAGCTTTAAGTGTTGCAGGAATAATGAAGGGTAAAAGAAAGTTCGGTTTGGGATTAAAAAATACAAAAGGGGGTAAAATTGAGAAAAAAACGTATCATTCGAACACCCAAAAAAATTGGAGGATTTCTACCTCTTTTGTTTCCCATTCTTGGCGCCCTGGGTGCACTAGGTGGAGGCGCGGCAGGAATTGCTAAGGCAGTAAATGATGCTAAAGCAGCTAAACAGCAACTAGAAGAAATACATAGACATAATCTTGCAATGGAAAATGCTTCTAAAGAAGGGAAAGGATTATATATTAGACCATATAAAGGAAAGGGACTATTTATTAGACCTTATAAAGGAGGATCCGTCAAAATGAAAGCAATCAGACAAAAAAAAAACTCAAAATAAGTTTTCCAAAAAGAGCACTTACGAACAATGATATTATTAAATATGTAAAGTTGTTAAAAATAACTGGCTTTAGAGGTGTTTTTATGCTCGATGAACTTCCAAAAAAAATTAATCTGAAAGAATGTGGTATTGTAAATTTGGATAAAAAACAAAATAAAGGATCTCATTGGACTGCTTATATTAAAAATAACAAAAATGTAATATATTTTGATAGTTATGGAAATTTAAAACCACCTTTTGAACTTCTCAAATATTTTAATTCGAATGGCAAAGTGGATGTATTTTATACTTATGAAAATAAACAAAAATTTAATTCATATAACTGTGGTCAACTATCCCTAAAATTTTTGCAAAAAAATATATAAACTCATTATTTATTGTAATATCTCATTCATAAATAAACTGCAATGTCTACCACAATTGCCATATCAGGAAACAGTTCTGTTTTGTCTGCTGATTTTAATCCGCCCATATATTTAGAGGATGAAAAACAATATTACCTGGGTTTAGCTGATTTTGAAACGTTTATGACTATCCCCAATATAAAAGAAGGATATAATAAATTTTATATAGATAAAAAAGTAATTGTTATTCCCGACGGAACTTATGACATTACAGATATAGAAACATACATAAGAGAAAGTATAGAAGATTTATTTCCGAATGAAAAATTTTTTTTTCTTTTAAAAGCAAATGTTAATACTCTAAAAACTTTTTTAATGTGTAGTAGAATAATTGATTTTACCAAGGAAGATTCGATAGGAAAAATGTTGGGTTTTAATAGCAGGATACTAGAAGCTATGAAAGAGGAAGAATCAGATAATGTTGCAAAAATAACTAAGGTGAATGCTATTTGTATTGACTGTAATATTTGTGTCGGTTTTTACAATAATGGTAAACCTGTTCATATTATTCACCAGTTTTATCCAACTGTAGCTCCAGGGTATAAAATAGTTGAATCTCCTTTGCCCATTTTGTATTTTCCAGTTAGCGTCAAAGCAATTAACAATATAACAGTTAAAATAGTTGATCAAGACGGAGAACTTATCAGTTTTAGAGGAGAAACTATAACAGTAAGGTTACATTTACAAACAAGTGAAATATAAAATGGTTGTTAGATATAATAGAGCCCTTGGGATGAGACTTGCCCCTACCACTATCAACAAAGTAAAAACTTATAAAAAGAAAAAGCCTAAACAACAGTTCAGTATCAAATCCAACACCAACAAGTTAAGACGAGATAATCGTAAATTTCTCACATCCTTGGGTTTCACTGTTTTAAAATAATGAACATATTAAACGTAAACGAAAAGCTTTATGTAGACAATTCCATCGTCAGTTCTGAGCTTCACACATATCAACCATATATTTCTTCAAAATTCGATTACAATGATGAAATAAGGATCCCAATTCAAGAACTCGATGCTTACACTCTACCATCAGATAGTTTACTTTATATCGAAGGAAAATTAACTAATACAGAAGGTAAATATAAGAAAGAATTGCTATTTATTAACAATGGTATAGCCTTTTTGTTCAGAGAAATCCGCTATGAACTAAACGGAATTACTATAGATTCAATAAGAAATGTTGGATTAGCATCAACCTTAAAAAGCTACCTTTCTCACAATACCAACGAAAGTTTAAAACTGGAAAATGCAGGTTGGTTTCCACATCGGAAAGAAGGTGATACAATTTTAGTTGATAATGATGGAAAATTCTCCGTATCCATACCACTAAAAATGCTTTTAGGATTTTTTGAAGATTACAGAAAAATTATTATGAATATGAAACAGGAATTGGTTCTTATTAGATCAACTGATGATTTAGATGGTGTTATTTTCAAAGAAGATCCGGCACACCTTGTTACTGCTCCTGACACTCCATTGGTTACTTTCGATAAAATTTATTGGAAAGTTCCTCACATTCTAGTTGATATGCCACAACAACTTGCTCTATCAAAAATATTAGAATCAAATAAAGATATATTGATAGGATTCAGGAGTTGGGAACTTGTTGAATATTCTTCTCTAACCGAAACAACCCGTCACACATGGCCGGTAAAAACAACTAGTAAACTAGAAGCTCCTCGTCATGTTGTGATTGGCTTTCAAGAAAACAGAAAAGGGAAAATTGTTAAAGATATGAGTAAATTTGACAATATTACCTTGTCAAATATTAGAGTATATTTAAATTCTGAAAGATATCCTTATCACGATTTGTACTTAAATTTCGAAGAAAACAAATTTTCTGCTTTATACGAAATGTTTGCCAACTTTAGACAGTCTTACTATGGTGTTCCAAATGAACCCATTTTTAATCCTGAACAATTCAAAAACATTAGTCCTATTACACATATTGATTGCTCCCATCAAAAAGAAACAATTCAAACGGGATCCGTAGTAATGAGAATTGAATTTGAGACACACAATGCAATTAAAAAAGATACTTCTGCTTATTGTCTTATTTTACATGACAAATTATTTAGCTACAACCCTCTTACTAAAATTGTGAAACAATTATAAACTTTATCCCCACTATTTTCATATTTCGATTTAATTTAAAGAAATTTTCAAAAGCTTTTAGTTTTAATCATGACATCAAAACTACAACTACAAATTGAAAAATTTATTTTTAAAATTAATCAACTGAAAGAAGAAATTGCAAATTATTCAAGTAAAAAAAGTCTCATTAAAAAATTTGCTGCTTTGAAAATATGAGATTGGTTATAGATATTCAAGGATTCAAAGATGAAAAAAATAAATTTATACCGAAAGAGCTTGCAGCTTTTGATGGTTATGAAATGACTCATTACATTTTTAAAAAGCCTTTTCCAATGGAGTTTCTTTCACCTGATTGTCACAAGCAGGCGGTATGGTTAACGAAAAATTATCATTGTATACATTGGAATAATGGATTTACTCCATTACATCATTTCCCAAAAATAATTGAAACACTTACGAAGAAAGCAGATTTTGTTTTTGTAAAAGGAAGCGAAAAAAAGGATTTTATACAGAAATATTCTAAAAAGCATGTGATTGAAATAGATGAACAACCAGCGCTAAAGCTAATGGAACCAAAATGCTTCTATCATTCAAAATCACCTTGTATGTGTGCTTTGACAAATGTGTTATTTTTATATGACAATTGTTTTATGAACGAATAAAAATATAAAAAAAAAACTTAATTACCTTTTTATTTTGCATTAACCAACCATGATTGAATACAATTAATATGATACCTTAAATCTAATTTTCTAAATTCATTTAAAAGTTCATACTCATTTTTATATTTTAAATAATCATTACAAAATTTAGCGGCTAATTTACATTGTTTCATTCGATCTATATTATTAACATATGCTGACAAATCTTGTGCTTCTGCGTCTTCTTCGCCTACAATTGATAAATATTGGAAGTATGCAGCAGATATAATAAACTCTTCATACATTTCAGTAACCATTTGCTCCATTGTAAATATTATTAAATTTATTCTTCCTTTTCAATTTCTTGAAGAATAGTATCCTCGTCAATAAATTGCTTCAAGTCTTTTAAATAGTAACCAAAGCCAATATCTTTTAGATCTTGAATAAGTTGAAAAAAATTTAATGTTTCAATGTATTTGTTGCAACAGAGGGCAGCCTTTACGAATTCCTCAGATTGATTACAATAAAAGTCTATCCACTCCGGACCACTTGCCATACAATATGAGAAATAGGTTTTTGAAAGATTACTAAATTTCTCCTCTAATAATTTAACTGCAATCAGCAACTCAGCCATTTCATTTATTTAACATAATATTTTAAATATGTAGGGGGACGTCTCTTGCGAATAGGATTAACTTTCTTTGATAATACCTGTTTTTTATCTTCGTATAATTGAAACCTCTTTTGGGTTGCAATAATAGCAGGTATAAATTGGCAATCTTCTCCTATAAATTCTATTAGGTGGCTTAATTCTCCTACAAAGTATGATTTCCCAAATGTATTGAAAAACGTAGTAAGGCTTATAATTCCTTCTAAATAATCATCACAACAGTCAATTGCTTTTAAATAATCTCGTTTCAGTGGATAAAACAGCTTGGTGTATTCATCTTTCGAAATCACTTCAAAGAAATTGAGATATTTAACTTTTAACTGTCTGATAGTTGTAGTTAATTTTTCGCGATTACACATAATTCACTTATTACTTGACACATTTTTTCTTTTTGTTTTATACAAAATTGGTGGAAAAATTCAAAAATAACTTTTTACGCAACTCGAGCACAGCTTAGTAAATGTGTCTCGGCGTACTAAAATGATCATGATGCACCTATTTATAAGACTTAAGAATACAAAATCAAATGTGGGAGAACAAAGAGAAAAAATTAAAAAATATGATGCGAATGAGAATAAAAGGGGAGGAAGTTAAGAATGAGGGACATGAGAGAGAGGAAGAGGAGGAGGAGGAGGCGCTCCCCTATTATAACTACTCAAAAGATATAGAGCTTTAAAATAAACCTAAACATTAACTCGTCACTTTTTTGTGGGTCAGTGTATATTTGATTAGGAAACAAAATTGAATTATGACCGATTTTACATTATTTAATTATTACATGTATTAAATTGCGAATCAGAATCGACATAATTTATTACCATTTTCAGCATTCATTTTGTTCAACATTTTTTCACAAGAAATCAAAGCATCACAAGCAAACTGGAGGCATAGTTGAACAATATTTGACGCTCTCTCTCTTAACCTTGGACCTTTGATAGGTGGTGAAAGTCTACACTTTCTTCTTAATTTGCCTGGCATAATATTTTCAGTCTCTAGAATTGGTTCACTTTGAAATACTTCCTTCCAACCTAGAAATTTGAATTTAAGTTTATTATTATCGTTTATTAATTCCATTAGTACATGTTAGGAAATAGAATTATAAAAGTAGATTTTGTGAGTAAACAAATAATTTTACAAAAATAATGAAATACTTTTAGTAATAGCATGTTAATTTTTTTTAATGTTCATTATACTTTCCGTTGATTATTTTTCAACTTGAAAAATTTATGAGAATGTAGAGGGGCAGTGATACCATACTTCCTATGTTTTAAAACTATAAATATTGTGCTTAAGAAAAGCATATTTAGTTATGAATTCACCATTTTGTTTTTTTTTTTGATATTGGGCTTACACTGTCTTTTCTAAAATTCAATCACTGGACCAACTTTAATTGTTATTATCTAAAACCCATTAAACATATGTAATTTAATTAATACCGTAATGTAGCTTTTATTAAAACCTATATTTTTACTCTTTAGACCTATCAACCGATTACTAAAAAAAAACTAAACCACAAAAAAAAACCTAACTATACTCATGGAATCCTTACAATTGTATTTAGTCTGGGAGTAAAAGTTGCCTCCTGTTCCGTAGGGTAAGCGCGCAAATGTTAGATTTCAGAAAACTTGAAGTGTAAATTAAAAAAAGAATAGGTAAGTTGTCCAGTCCAAATCATTGACTCATGAAGAAAACCACTGTCGAGTTTTGCTGTTTGGTGTGTCGCAATTCGGGGCTTTTTCAAAATAGTGTTTAAAAACTTAGTTCAGTAAAAAGGTTCTATTACTTGTAGTATCGAAAAAACGTCGGATAATGTTGTTTTATCATTAAAATTAAATTTAATCTTTGTGTCCCAATTTGAAATATTTCACATAAAGTTCAAGTCAAAGATCGCATTATGAGGGTTTTTGTCATTTTGAGATCACATAGTTTCTAACATACACAACTGATGTTAAAAATGACTGCTGGATAAAGGGTGGAACACAATGCAAATTACAATTTACTTCAAACGTTGGCGGCTATTCAGGTGAAGTAGGTGAAGTGCTACTTTACCAGGAAAAATGAACAAGCAAACATCTAACTATATTTATTATATATCTCTTAAAATTTAAGTTTTAACATTCATTTATTCATCTAATTGTCAAAAAATGAACTGTACATCTCGAATAAATATTTTACTTGACCGTTGGCGGCATGTCTTTTTAAAACTTTCAATCGAACTTTTTTATAACAACTATAACAGTGGCGCAAACCGCTTCGACTTTGCTGGAGGTGCTATGTTTAGTTTACGATTTTCCTACTACGTTGCCATGACAACGCGTCCGCGATGACGTCGAGCACATGGAAGCATAATGTTAACCAACGCCATAGAACGCTCTCAGAGAATTGCTAACGCAGTACACTACACCCACGTTTCGTTTAGTTTGGAGTGGTTGTTTACTTTTATTTTTGCGGATTTCGCTGCAACCAGTTAGTTCCTTTGCAGTTTGTTTGACTGTATTGTGTTATATTTATTTATGGTATTGATACAACTTTAATTGGTGTCGGGTTTATTAATTTACATTATTGATGAATGCGATCACGGATGTGGTTTGCATTTTGTTGAAAACTCCATTTAATCGATGGAAGGAACAAGATCAGAGTTTTAATCGTCATCCTGGTTTTCGGCGTACAAATGGTTATGTAGTAGTCAAATATTACAAAAATTGTTTTGCTGGCCTTGTTTACTAGTTTCCAATAAATATTCAGTGTGGAATAAGGAATGATTTGCAGGTATGTTAAATATATGAAGGTCTTTACATAAACATGAAGACTCGGCGGAGCATTTAAAATGCGAATTAATGTTAAAAACATTTGTAAAAAATCAAAGCACTATATCTGACACTTTAAAAGAAAATGCTAATAGACTATTTATGTGCTTGGTAATTGAGGCAGTTTTGTACCTTACAAAACAAGAGTTAGTCTTTCGCGGCCATGATGAGAGCAGCGAGTCAATAAATAGGGTGAATTTTAAAAAGCTTTTAGGTTTATTAATATCGAGAGGTTCCCGAGAACTAAAAGATCATCACGAAAGAATTAAAAATGTTTTTACTGGTGACTCGAAAACTATTCAAAACGAAATAATTGAATGCATTTCTGATTATTTAAATAATCATGTAAGAAATGAAATAATGAACACAAAGTTTTTTCTGTGCAAGTGGTTGACACCACTGATATTACGCAAACCTCCATAATTTTAAGATACGTTAATTCAGAAGGTTCAGTACTCGAGAGATTCTTAGGATTTTTTGTCAGCTCCGATAGAACGTCGGAGAATTTATATTTTCTATTGGATCAAACTTTGGACCAATTTGACTAGAAACATAAATTAAAAGGGCAATGTTACGATGGCGCAAGTGTGATGTCAAACAAAAAGAAAAAGCGCCGCAGGCTGTATTTGTCCATTGTCTTGCTGCTATGAAGGATAGGAGAATTGATTTAGTATACAAAATTTTCTGGAAAAAAATTACCCGCGAGCCGCCACTGAAACGTTATTTTTTCATGGGTGTTTTTTGATGCTTTGATAGATACTTTTTTGAAATACAGGTTATATTTACTTCAAACGCCAAAATTATCACCCAGTCATGTAACACAAAGATAAGAGACCAAATTTTACTTTGGCATCGAATCTTCCGGGCTTCCGCATGCCCGTATGAGTCAAATTATGAAATATGAAAATAATGAAGGTTTATAACGTTAATGATAGTTTTATTGACGAACCTGGTGCTAACCTAACAGAACAGATACACCTAAGAGTATAGATTTTGTTAAAAAATCATTGTTTTAATATAGATAGATTAACCAGGGCTAACCAAAACGCAATCTGATTTTTAAAACACAATTACATACAAAATTATAAGTTTTGTAAAAAAAAACTAAAAAGTCGTCACGAGAACCGAGATTACAACACACATCCCTTGCAATGCATTTACAGAACCCTACCACTGAGCCACGAGGCTCACAATGAATATTTAACGAAACTTGTTTATACTCCGCCGAATGACGTACCTTAACAAATAGCGCTTGTGGTAGCTTGTAAGTTCAAAATGAGGTAAAGTTTTTTTTGACACAACACAACATCGGATTTCGAAAAAACGTCCTTCCCGATTTCCTGCGATGCCAAACTTTTACGGTTTCTGACGTCACGCAAGCTATGTTGCTGGATTTCTGTGGAGCGAAAATACATATTGAAATATTGAGGAGTCTTCCGGTTCGTCTCGTCGAAGGCAGACCTCTGTATTATTAACATAAGTGGTTCCACGTGTTCGGTTTTGCTGCTTTATTTCGGGGGGAAACGGGAGACTCAACCGCCCAGTGTGGAAACTAACGACCCCGCTAGAAAGGGAGCAGACGCTGTGAACGTGTGAGGCCTAGTTGTTCCTGCATTCTATCCCGTTCGTCTGCCGCAGTTCTACATAGAATATTAGCGTAATGGTCGCTACGTGGCGGGAGTGGGAGGGGTAACGGGATAGCTTGAAAGAAAGGGTCATCTCGTGATATCAGTAGTACTCTCAAGGGGCACCTAGTGGAAGCCAAGATGTATTTCAGAATTTAAAAGAGGAAAAAATCAAGAGTTATTTGAAAAATTCGGGGTGTTCGGGAGCTAAGAGCTCGCCATCCGGACATCCTACCTATTGGGCTGGAGAATGGCGCTGAAAGCAAAAAAGTGGCAGCCGACTCCATTTTGGGAAAGAAAGAAAGAAAGAAGAAATATTGAGAAACTGGCTTAATTTTAAAAAGAATTTCATGTTTGTGCGCTTTTATATTGCATCAATTTTCATTTTACAAAATAAAAAAATCTTGGTTTATAACTGGATTCTACTTCACAACTCGGGAGGGCCCACTTCCAAAATTTGCATCTCTCATTTTGACCCTAACAATAATTAATTATCTATGGTGTTTTGCCCTATACCTACATACTTGGATATATATTTCACCACAAAAGCTGCCAATATTTTATATTATATCCATATTTTAATTCTACATTTAAAATATACTTTGTTTGAAATAAAAGAATTTAAAACAAATAAAACGACGAATGCATGAATGTGATTTATGGAAAAGGTATTATTACTTTTATTTCATTCAAATAAGATTTACTTATTCCCTTCTTCTTGACTTATAATTACACACATACTGCTAAAGATTTTTGAGAAGTTAAGAACAATTCTTTATTTTTTCTCGTATATTATCTATATTATTTTATTTTGTAAATTGTTAATGGGCCTTTGCACATGAATAAAGAAATACTGAAATTTAAGGAAACAAAAAACAATCTTAAATGAGTACTAAATGGATTTCAGACAAGGTTGTCTTTGTTTTTGAACATACTCTATTTTAAGCTACTTTTGCAATAATATAAAAAACATACTAAAAAACAGCAGAATTTTAGTTCAATTTGAAGATTGCAATGTGAAAATTATGGTTTTTCTAATTTTTAAACAGAAAACTTGAATTATTGAATATAAGTAATACAGTCAGATAATAAAATTTATAAAATATTTTCACATCCTAAAATATTATTAGTTATTCATTTTTCACCCTATATACAACAGTTATGTTTGCTTTATATAGGAACTTTTTAAATATTGATCTTAATAAAATTTGAGTGCACAGAAAGTTTTTGCTTGACAAATAACAGTAAAAAAAGTGAGTCACTTGATTTATCTCACCTGTCAAATTTGACATTTTTTTCAAAAAATGGCAAAAAACTACCTTTTTCTCAAAATTGTAAAAAATGATGAAGAAAATGTTTCTTTTTTGATTTCATACCTATACACCAAATTTCACTTCTATAGGTTAAAATGTTTCTCATTTTTTTTTATCTTAATGCTTTTTCATCTAAGTAACTGAATGTAAGCAAATCTGAATTAAAGTATCACCACAGCTAATATAACATACAGCTCCACATCTCTCTTAGCGGGAATGGTTTGCGCCGATCCCTTCGCGCACGGCGGTTGGCAGCCATTTGGTGGGAAAAGACGACTGTGGCGTGCATGATTCGCTTCGCATTAATATTTTGCGTTCAGCAGCCATAGTCGTGCGTTACGAGAGTTTAATTACATAGATATTTTTAAATTGTTTTTGCAGTATAATGAGTGAAAAAAAGATTGGACATCATCATGTTTGTGCAGTGCGATCCTGTTTTAATAAAGGCTATAACTCCAAGAAGAAATTTTTTCGATTTCCCAAAGAGGCTGACCGGTAAGTACTTATTAAAAGTTTTCCGGGCTTTTGTTGGCTTTTAGTGTTACTGAATTAGACAAATTTGAAATATGTTTTTGAAGCATTATCTTTTTTTAATGACTGTAACACACAAAAATGTATGGATGAAAAAACACTTTTTCACATTGCAGCCACGAAAGCTAAGTTTTTGGAAAAATGAAAAGTTGTATGAAAGATATTGTTAAAAACATATTTTTCATAAAATATCTCTTATGGAATTTGCAAAGAACTGATGCTTTATAACACTAATATCGATTATCTTTAACTAAAAAAGTATTGGTTTTGTTTTTGAAAGTTCCTGCCTTCTAATCCAGTTCAATAACTCAAAATGGTGTTAATTCTTGTTATTGCTTCTAAACATATGCGCAAATTAATATCGATATTGGATTTGGAATTACGTCACATAAACACACATAACATTAAAGATATTAATAAATTAAGATAAAGAAAGAAGATTTTTGCAAATAACTCGGGATCTATTAACATTTTATTGATTTCTCATAAAAGGAGTCTATTTTTAATTAACAATTTTTTTATACTTTTCGGTAATATTTGTAGTCGGATAATTATTGTAAACAAAATTAAAATGATTTCGCTATACTATATTATTAGATTGAATTTTTGGAGTTCGCGCTTTTTTATTGGAAATTTCTTTCTCTTTAAGAATATTTCTAAATGTTAGTAGTTTCCGAATAATTTGCAATACACTAAACTACCTTTTTAAATAATAATTTGTTATTAGGCTCTGAAATTGTTTACGTGATAGTTTGAAACTTTTTCATATTTTTCTAGACGTCAGGCGTCATCCGCGCCATTTTTTTATATCTACTTTTGGTTTATATTTGATGGTTACTTGTTAAACAAAAACCATGCATTTAAATGATTTCGCTTTGTGGAGACTTTACCACAACTGTACTAAATTATGAGATTAAGACGATGAGAGGTTATTAAATTAAAATTACTATTAACAGATTTCTGGAGTCCATGCTTTTTATTAGAAATTTTTATCTCATTAAGAATATTTCTAAAAGTTAGTAGTTTCCGGGTAATTTGCAATACATTATTTTTTAAAATCTTAATTTGTCAATAGACTCTGAAATTATTTACGTGATGGTTTGTTGAAGATAATTAAAGTCGTAAATAGTGTTTTTTATAGTTCTTTACGTTTTAGTTACCGCATGGGTTGACAAAAGTTTTAGTTTATTCGCTAATTTTTCCTTAAAATAATTTGAGGTTTCTTTTATTTTTCAATTACTTATAGATTTATAAAATGTTTCGATTAAGACAAATAAACCCGTTGGTAATACATCTAATCAGTTTTTCAGCCTAAAATGAAATTTTATTTATTAAAAAATCGGATAGGCGCCTCTTTGAAAGTATAGAATATGAATTTATTATTTTCGAACTTGGTTATTAAAATTTTAATTTAGGTACTTAAATAAATCTTGCAGGTAAAGGAAGATATATTAGATCAATAAAAAGGCTTTTATTTGGTGGGGCAGGTAGAGTAGATTTTTTTCGAATAATATAGGCCATATTTTGAAGTAATTAATGGTCTGGTATAGTAAAATGCAAATGACAACCCCGGCCGGCGCCTTTCGATCAGATAAAAATATTTTCTTGGTAGGTATTTCCAATGGTCAAAATCGAATAAAATTTGCATGAATATAATATGTCCTTTAGAAAAATAAAAAAAGCAATATTTCTAATACAGATTTATTATCCCGAAACTCCAAAGGGCCGGCGACTGTCTTGGTTTATGATGTTTTATTGCTTTTAAACGTGTGGTTATATAATTAGTACGAATGGAAATAAATATTTAGGTGCAAAAAATGCACTATGTCCATTAATTATCGAATGCACTGTTGTACAGAGTAAACGGGACAGGTGAATTTTTAGGTAAAATTTGAATATTTTTAAAACAAGAGATATTGAGATGCGGTTTTCAGCTATTTCTTATCTTGCAAATTTTATTGAATAATACCGATTTAGGAGTAAAACTCGCTTGAGCCAAAAATTTATTTATACAGGATGTTAAACAAAATGGCAAATTTTTCAATTATTTGTTCTGAAAATTTAGAAAAAAGATTTTTTATTCTGATTGCGAGATTAGCTTAGTTTTTTTAAAACACAATTTTAAGAGTTTTAGAATTTAAAAAGCAGATATTACTTCCACATCTCCAAAAGACGGGGAAGTATAGTATCGGCTTTGGTGTCGGCAAAAAAATGTCCGAAAAATTATTTTCGCTAAATCGATTTAAAATTACTCAAAACGTGTAAAAAACCTAATTTCGACGAAAAAAATGTTTCTGTCTGTCGGTCTGTTTGTTTACCCGATAACTCTCGAAGGAATTGTGCTATCGAGCTGAAATTTGGTACACAGGGAGGGGTCCATAGGAGAATGGTTCGGATTGTTTTTGGGAAAAATCGGCTTAGGGGGAAGAGGATGTAAATCGGTAAAAAATAGTTATTGATTGTAAATTGCCGAGTTTAAATGACTCAAAACCTGTAAAAAAACTAATTTCGGCGAGAAAAAAATCTGTTTGTCTGTCTGTCTGTATGTCAGATTACGCGATAACTTGGGCTATTGCGCTGAAATTTGGCACACGAAGAGCAGTCCATAGGAGAATGATTCTGATCGCTTTTATGCAAAAACGGCTTAGGGAAAGGTGGGGTTAATCGGTAAAAAATAGTTATTTTTTGTAAATGATCATGTTATATGTCCTGCTTGAGATTTCTGTGAAAATAAGGGGTTTAGGCTATGTTAGGTTAGGTTAGGGGATGAAAATTGTGCTGTTTAAAAAATCGAGTGTTACGTAGTTCTATGGGTTTTTGAGGGTATTGATTTCAATTTCAAAACTCGTTCATCATTTTAATAAAATTTTAGGGGAGGAGAGTAGGTTGAAATTCTAAATTTTATTTTTTTTTCGTCTGAAAACAAGGGTCGGGTAAGAAAATATATAGGTACTAGTTTGACACGATGTGGAAGTAGTGATTCCATTGGCAGCGGTTTTTTTTGAGGTATGTGTGTTTTTTTGAAAAAAAAATTTTTTTTTTCATAGTACATAGTCATAGTTGTTTTTTACTAGAAAGCCCCTAACTTTGATTTTTTTACAATCTATAGAGTCTGCACTACACAAAAAATATATAGAACGTGCACAATAAATGACAAGATTAGTTAAAAACCTAGCGATTCTAACGATCGTGTGCGTATATTTCGAAGAAATTCAAATTTAAAAGATGTTTAAGTTCTAAGAAGTACTGAATATTTTCTGCAAGCTGGGGTCTTTATTTTCCCTTTATCATTTTTGAAAATATAGGTGTTGCTTTTAGAACCAAGTTTGCTGTGACCGGGTGATACATGAGACAAGTAACAAGCTGATATTTTTGTGGTCTTAAAAATATCTATTTGAAATTTGAAACATTTGTCTAATTCCATAAGAGACAAATTTCCGATGCAAAAACAACTAAAAGTTACTTCGAATTTTGCCGGAAGTGACTCTGCTTTTTATTTAAAGAAAAAAACCTGTATATTTTTTGCACTATTTTATTCAGCCTATAATAGTCTTCTACTATATTCCACAAGTTAACTTTTTGCAAAATGGAGGCTGGACACCTATTTCAAAATTCAACATTGCCGCATTTTACAAAAAATACAGGCGCTATTTATAAATATATGTTTTAAATAGTCCAAAATAAACTTATTTTTTGAATTTTTTACTTTTCTTTAATCGAAAGAGCATTTACTTTAATGGTACCTTGTATATTTTATAAGTCATTTTCGCCATAAAATTACGTTTTTAAAGATGTGTCGCATGCTTAACTTTATTTTCAAGATAACGATATGCTAGACATCCTTGACAAATCAGGTAGCCTTTCTCTAAAGTAAATGGCTATTTTATAGTCATTGTGAAGTGTTCTAAAAAAAAACAAAACAGTTTTAAATTTTGTACTGTATAAATGCATTTTTTTTTTATAAAGCGGCAATGTTGAATTTTCAAAAAAATTGCTGTCTAGTCGCCATTTTGAAAACAAAAATTAAAATATCGTTGAAAAGCTAAGTTTAGGTTGAATGCGATAGCCCAAAAAAATATATACAGAGTCCTACTTAGTGTTTTAACACCTCGGAAAAAACCGGGTTTTTCCCGAAAATATCCGTTTTTTTCCAAAAGATTAAAAAAAAACAAAATATGGAAAAATACAATTTATAATTATCCTAGTTTTTATTTTTGTTAACATGAAAAATAAGTTAAGAAACAAAAAATGTTCTTCCTTAAAATTAGTAAAGAAAATTTAAAAAGTTAAAAATAAAGAACCAAAATGTATTAATTAAAAACTTTAAAATTAAATTAATATACTTCCAATTGGAAAAAAGCCGGTTTTTTTAAAACACTAGTTCTACTTAATTAAAAAAAAAATAAATTAGGGGGTCAATTCCGGTAAAATTGAGAGCCAAAAGGAATTACTAAATAACATTTTTATTTTTTTATACTATCTTCGTTTTTTTTTAAATTTTACAGAGCTAAGGTATGGGCAATGAAAGCCAATCGAGAGGATCTGTTAGACAAATTGGAAAAAGCTCATAATAGCTACACTCTTTGTGAAGACCATTTTGAAGAAAAAATGTATACTAGTCATCTTCATACACGATTGAAAGCCACTGCAGTTCCTACATTATTTCCATCTCTTGAAGGAAGTTCTAAGAGCATTAAGGGTGACCACGCATATAGTAGACCCTTGCTACTTCCTGCGAAAATCAGAGTTCTGGATGACAGAATTTTAGTTCCAGCTATCACAAATACTGACCCAGGTATTTACGATATTCTATAATTTTGTATTGTTAAGTTGTAACAGCTAAATAAAAGTGTAAGGATCTTTTTTGCGAATTTTGCACCATGGTTGGTGTGAAGGAAATACGTTTTTTCTACGATCTTTGAATTATTTATAAACTGATGTTATTTTCTTCTTCTAGTAGGTCAAACAAACATAGTCAGAATCAAGCCTACAACCACGGCCAAAGACAAGGTGGAAACCGAGGTCCAAGTCGAGGGTGAAACTCAGGACGACCGCGACGTAGACGTGAAAACCGAGGACGAAATCGAGGTGGAAACCGAAGTTGAAGTTCCAGGGAAAACCGAGAATCAAACTGAAGCCAGACCCTTCGATGCTAGTAGTCCCCCTCTGATGTCTCCAAGTTCTACCCAAACATCAGCCAACTTATCTTTTGATACTCCGAGGAAGAAAAAATATAGACGCAACATTAAATCTCTTACTACAGAAAATCAATATTTGCGAAAAAAAGTTCAGACACTCGAAAGACAATTAGATAGTCAGTTAGATAATATAACTTTAAATCAATATATGTCTCTGACATTCAAATTTTGCAATTCGGTCGACACTGCTAAAATTATTAATATGCAGATATCACAAGGGCGAAAACATCCAAAGGGTAGACGTTATAGTAAAGAGTTCAAAACTGAATGTTTGTCCATATATTTTGCCGGTCCCCGAGTTTATAAAAAATATTTAATGCATAAATATAGCCTTCCAGCTCCCAATACATTGTTAAAAGAAATTCGAGCTATTAAAATAAGACCAGGATTAGAAAACGCTGAATTTTATAATTTGTTAAAAAAAAAGATTGACGGTTTTCAAGAGCAAAATAGGTATTGCCTACTATGTTTTGATGAGATGTCTATTAAAGCAAATTTGTTTTATGAACGGTCTCAAGACTGTATAATTGGACTGGCCATAGATGACAAAGAAGAGAAGATCTTTAAACCAGCTTTGACTGCATGCGTGTTCATGTTAAGAGGACTTTATTGCAAATGGAAACAGCCTCTCGCCTATTTTCTTTGTCATACTTCTTGTCCGGCGCAATTATTGCACGAAAATTTAAGTAAAGCTTTGCAAAAATTGAAAAATATTGGCTTAAATGTTTGTGCAGTTACTTCTGACATGGGTTCTAATAATATCAAATTAAGTAATATTTTAAATATCTCTATTCAAAATAGCCGTTTTTGCCTTCAAAATCGTTACCTTTATTATATTTTTGATGTGCCCCATATTATAAAAGCCATTAGAAATATGCTAATGAAGTATGACTTTTACGTTGATGGTAAAAAAATTTCTTGGCAGTACATAATTGACTTTTATGAAATAGATAAAAAATTTCCAGTTAAAGCAGCACATAAATTAACTGACTCACATATATATCCCACAAATTTTCAAAAAATGAAAGTTAAACTTGCCACACAAGTATTTAGCAATTCTGTTTTTGTAGGCATGAGTTTTTACATCAGATTTGGTTCTCTACCTGCAGAAGCCACTGAGACTGCAGAGTTTGTTAAGAGAATAGACCAGCTCTTTGATATTTTAAATTCGTCACAAACTTCACCCGGTAAAAGGTATAATGCAGCCTTCAAAGGGAACCCTTTCAAATGCAGTTTTTGACTGAATGCCTATCTTTTTTAGAGAAACTTGAAGTTAGAGATAGAAATAATGTAAACTTAACGAAAAAAGTTAAATTCATTAAATGTCTTCAAATTTCTATCAATAGTATTCTAAATTTATTTAATTATCTTCGTGAGAATGCTAGTTTTGATTATTTATTTACCCGAAAATTAAACCAAGATTGTCTTGAAAATCACTTTGGTAAAATTAGAAGTGAAAACGGCAAATGCATCAACCCAACAGCCATACAGTTTCACAGAACTTTTAGAAAGTTGCAGTGCGTTAACTTACTTAACTCAGGTGCAGAAAATTGTGAGGCAGATGCAGATCAAATGCTCTTAAGGCTTCCCGACTGTAAAGACGATTCTATACCTGAGGAAGAGACCAGTTCACTAAAAGAAGTAAGCCTCGAAATTAATAAAATAAATTATTCCCGAGATGAAATGTTAGAAAAAAATTTTATAAGGTATGTGTGTGGATATCTTTTAAATAAATCCCTTCGAGTTCACTCTTGTGATAATTGCATTAAATATAGCAAAGACCACAAAGATTTAGATGATTCATCCGTTTATTGTTTTTTAAAAGCATATGAAAATGCCGACAAAGATACGTTTGGAAACCTACAAATGCCAAATGATAAATTTGTAGAGTTTATTTGTAAAGTCGAACTAATATTTCAAGAACACTTTGAAGCACTTGCAATAAAACCTAACCTTTGTAGCAATCTTTTTGGTTTAACTAAATCATTGCATTTTATTCATCCATGTGAATACTTTCCCAAAGAATTTGTCATTAATCTATATATAAGAGTAAGAATCTATTATACGCTAAAAACAATAAATGGAAACTTCAAAAATATAAGCAGGAATAAATTAATAATATGGAAAAATTTATAAAAATATTTCTGTTTAGTTTACTCCATAAGCATTTTTTACTATTAAACATTTGTGTAATTTTTTCTTTTTCATTTACTTAATAATAACCATTGAAATCATAAAATACCATGGAATTTTATTTAACATCATTTTCCTTTATCTATTAGTATACATACCAGGTGTCAACGAACATATTGGACAGGCCATAACTTGTAAAGTATTAGATGTATCAAAACGAAATTTCATATAGTTAAATGGTACATAAAGAGGAGAGTTCTCGTATATTTTTCACTTTTCAGTCATTTCCGGTTTCACCGGAAATGACTTCAGTTTCAGTTTTTTTAATGGAACACTCTATATATTTTTACATTTTTGGATTCCTGAGGCAATTTTGAATCAGATTATGACATTTTAAAAAGTTTTGACGCCTACTTGATTTTTACATCCATTTTTAAAATTGCAACTAGGTGGCCATGGCCGGATGCTAATAATTAATCTAAGGACCTGAAATGATGACAGAATAATACAATCGCTAAGTTTTAGTTATTAGTCTGATAACTAGGAGCAAAAGAAGTTGATAATAATCAAATTTTTGTGTCTAACTATTTTTTTTCCAAATGGCGACCCTTTTTAGACAAGCACTTTTTGAAAAGAGGATTTTTTTGCGAATCTAACGGTACTAACTTTTTTGCGATTGGATTAAACATAAGCTCAAAAATTAAATATTACTTAGAAAAATACTTGATAATCAATTATTAAATTTTATCAAGTGTGCCATGGATAGCCATGCTGGATATTAAGTAGGATTTTTTGTTTGGACAGTGACACTCACCTATTCTTTCTGAGCAGACATACGATTGTGTCACTGTCAAGACAAAAAATTTTACTTAATATCCAGCATGGCTATCCATGGCATACTTTTTCCTAAGTTATATTTCATTTTTGAGCTTATTTCTAATCCAATCGTAAAAAAGTTTGTTCCGTTAGATTCGCAAAATAATCCTCTTTTTAAAAAGTGCTTGTCTAAAAAGGGTCGCCATTTGGAAAAAAAAGTTATGACACAAAAATTTGATTTTATCAACTTGTCTTGTTCCTAGTTATCAGACTAATCACTAAAACTTAGCGATTGTATTATTCTCTCATTATTTTAGGTCCTTAGATTAATTTGCGTCCGGTTATGGCCACCTAGATGCAATTTTAAAAATGGCTGTAAAAAATCAAGTAGGCGTAAAAAGATTTCATATTCTGGTTCAGAATTGTCTCAGGAATCCAAAAATGTAAAAATATTCAAAGTGCTTCATTTAAAACATTGAAACTGAAGTCATTTCCGGTAAAACCGGAAGTGACCGGAAAGTAAAAAATATGCGAAAACTCTCTCCTTTATGTATCATTTACCTATACCAAATTTCTTTTTGATACGTCAAATACTTTACATGTTATGGCCTGTCTAATAGAATCGTTGACACCCGGTATATACAACTCTACGCTACTCTTTATTAAGACTATGTCGGTTATTGGTTTTTAATATCATTAATAATATTCTAATTATTCAATTAAATCGCTTTACAATAACCACATCAATGTAAATTTAAACATTGCCTACTCCGGTACTGTCCGTCACAAACTAGTTATTTATTACAATATTCAAAATCAGTTTAGTCTGGCTCTGACTTTTCCCACCAGCGAGAAAAGGAAACGACAATTTCATCTCACTTGGTTTTCGACCGCCAGAATAAAGGTGCCGACCCTAAGAAGGGGAGCTGTATGTTATATTAGCTGTGGTATCACTGCACTATTATTAATAGAACTATTGGATGAAGAATTTATTCAATTGTTCGCATATGCTCCTGTATAACCTAGGTTTTATTTGGTTATTTTCAATGATTTAATAAAAATATTCTATTTATTTTTAGAAAGGGTGTTACTCATAACTTCCCTCATACAGAGTTTCCCTACTTACAATAAACAGTCTGTATATGCATATAATTATTTGGTAATGTCATACAAATCCTATAAACTGAAATTTATTCCATTTTTTTTTTTAAATTTAACAATTATTATTTATTTTTCATTCCATTAATTATGTAGTATATTTTATTAGGCTCATTTTGTCTTGCCACATAGGATCTGCACTAAAAATTTACCAGTCTATCCCTTTTGTATTTTTAAAGAGCAATATAATACTATTATTATTATCTCATTTTTTAAAAAGTCACTGTCCATCAACATGTCAATTTATTTATTTATTTTAGTACACTATAGAATAAATAAGGTAAAACTATTTTTCCAAAATACCAGATTCAATATGTGAGGATAAAATAGTACAAAATTTATTTCGGTAGGTAAATAAAGATCTGTCGTGCAGGCAGAAGAGTCTCCTATTCATTATCTTTATTAAATAATTGATTTTCATACTGTCTAAGAAACAGTAAATACCTTTTAAGCTTTTAAAACAAAAACCATAAATGTTTACCTAATGGTCACAGGAATCGAATGTCCAGTGTAATAATAAAAAATAAGTTTTTGTGTATATATTATTTATTTTTTAAAAACTTGACTTTGTCAATTAGTTTAGAAGTTACTCAATAAAGCATATTTTAGGCTGATGTGATTGACTGATTAAAATACCTACATTAGAATTCTTACCTGTAACTTTACAAGGCTCCTTCAATAGATCTATGACATCATTATCAAAAACTTTTAATAATGTAATTGTTAAATCTATATCATAGTTAAAATATATATAGGATCCAGTATAAAATTTTGCTACTTTCACTTCTATATTGGTAAGAAATTTTATGCAATTTTTAAGAAATATATATTGTTCACTCTGACTTAAAGCTCCCACGTTGTTAATAAGTATTATTACACTATCTCCTGGATTTAAAATTACTTTTTCTGATGTTACTATTTCTGTTAATAGGCTACTAACTACATCATCTATTACATCCATAATTGAAACTTTTTTTAAAATACTTTTTTTAATCCCTGAGTCATCCACACCAAGGGCACACTTTTTACAATACAGGCATTCTCTTGAATTTATCAACATTCTTTTTACATGTGTACCAGTGCTAATAAGATTCTCGATAACTCTTGAACAATAATCATAGATATCAGGCAGTGTCTTGTCCTTCAGAGCTAGAGCTCCAGCAATCTTGTTAATTAACACTACTCCAGTTAAGCCTCGTTTTTCAGTTATTGAGTACTGATCATTTTTGCAATCATCAGATACTCCTAGAAAAGCCACTCGTAAATCATCATTATCAGCTCTTTCTATTGCCAATCCAAAGTTTAATAGATCAGTAGTGCTTGCTTGTACAATAACTAAAACTCCTTTGACATGGTTAACACTTAATTCTCTTAAAGTTCTTAAAATGAGACTTGGAGTAGGTGGATCAGTTCGTTTTCCTGAAAATATCAAGCACAAAAGCTATTTCATGGTATATCAGTAAAAGCCATACCTTGAACTGCTGCTGTCAGCATTCCTTCACCTACAAATTCAATATGACAACAGGATCCCCCTGAAATTACCCTGACCTTGTCAATTTCCTTATAGTTTTTCATTACTATTACTTCTCCAAATTCAAACAGCGATACATCTTGGTTGTAACAGGAGTACCCTTTAATATAGGGGTCAAGTTGTTCTTTTGAAAGTTTATCCATATTAGATTTAACACAAGAATTTTAATAACAAGCTGAAAAATTAACAATTATTGTACCTGCAATTCAATAATATTATATTTGACATATGTTTCTGTTATGTTAATTTTACCTATTTACTATTTATTCTTTTTGGCCTTTTCAAGATTTGGACAAGATTTGAAATTTGAATCGTAATTCGTCGTAGTATCAGGACTCAGCAATATCTGATAAGTAAATAAATACAAAGTTAGGCAAAAGGTGATAGTGATAATACCCAAGGCTGAACAAATTTTGGAGGAGGGCATATTTAATGAAATGCCAAATAGCTAATTTCTTTAATTTGCACCTTATGTTTACATGTGAGTACATATATTTATTAGAGTCTAGTAAAATAACGGACTGTGAAGTGGACAAGAATATATTTTACAACCTAAATGTAATAATAAAGCAAACGTTCTTTATAATAGTATAAAATAATTATTAACAAAATTGGTTACAATTTTTTGTTATTGGACATACCACGGAACCTTGAAGCCTATGACTAATGTAACTCTGCATTAAACCGTTATTGCCCTTTTCGGTGACTCCACGCCCTATATTACAAGAGTCTGAGGTTCCGTCGACGTTCTCCAAATACCGAAACATGAATTTGTACTTAACGGTACCTTTATAGAGAACGCGGTAGTACTGCCAGGGCCATTATTGTATCTCTAAACTACTACTACTAGCAGCCCGTAGCCCGTCCTTGGCCACACCCGCCAACCACAGCACAAAATGTTCAATGTTCAATATGCTTACCGCTTCCTATTACTTCACCGTTTCAAGTTTCTTTGGATGGTCAGTTGGACCCCCCTGGCCCGGTGGTAGGATATTCGATTTTGGATGCGTCGCATATGTGTTGGAACCCCTGTTTAGGCATACGACTACGTACGACTACATACGACTAGTACGTATGTACGTATGTACTTTGTACTTTAGAGACTAACACAGTGCTGTTTTTCTTTTCAAATATTCACCACATTTAAACGTTATTTACCGAATTAGGAAAAATTATATGTAGTGCTTCTTGGTATTTACTACGTAAGCACATACGTACTAAATTTACTGAATAAAGTGAATAACGGAAACCAAAACTTAGACTACAGCACCGTACACAGTGGGTAAAATTATTCTGGAAAGGGTCTGTTGGCAATACTTGTAGTATGATAATGATAAGAAAACTCGCTGATATTTCAAGCTATTTGTATCTGTTATGAGGCTGTAGCAGTAACGTCTTGACAACGCTACGAAAAAATCGCAGAATGAGCCATCTCTAGAAAGCGCGGCGTAGCGCTCCGACTAAATTTCGAGTCTATATTAAAACAAAGATTTTTTTAACAAAATATATACTGTTATGTGGATCTACCCTGTTAGCGTTAGGTTAGCCCAAGTGCTTCAACAAAATCATATTAAAGCCATAAATTCAGACCTCAAATAATCGAAATTACGATTTGAAATATGCGCGCAAGCTCAAGTGTTATGATTGGCAGATATGGCCGAGTATTTAAACTATTTAAATACTAGCTGACCGTGGAGATTCTTTACTTTGATTATCATCCGGGATCGGACCAACCCGACCAACGTAAGTCACCGCCGGTTTAAGCATAATCTTGCTGACTTTAATGATTTTTTGTACACTACACTACAAAATAAGACTCGTTGTTTAATTTACAATACCGTTATAACAAATTTACAATTGATATTAAAAAGAAATTATATTGAAAA
Organism: Kuschelorhynchus macadamiae; assembly: GCA_030620095.1. Classification (NCBI taxonomy): domain Eukaryota; kingdom Metazoa; phylum Arthropoda; class Insecta; order Coleoptera; family Curculionidae; genus Kuschelorhynchus; species Kuschelorhynchus macadamiae. The sequence goes on along the minus strand of JAUTXW010000961.1, from coordinate 970,913 downwards.
CTTGATATATGCGGTTGAATGGGTTCTTTTTAAAATGAGATCTAATTCTGTTATAGTCCAGCATCTGAAGGAACAAATCTCAATTGGACAATTAATTTTTTCCTGAAAATTTTGTAATATAAAAAAATTACCTAATATTTTATGGTTTTACACATTTAATTATATATTAATAAATAATTGTTTATTCACTTTATCCGTATGGTATAATCTCACTTAGAGCATCTTAAACTATAGTATAGTGTATCTAAAGTCAATTAAGACAACATAAAAACTAAATATCAGTAGGCAATTTCTTTGTGAAGCATGGGCGTTGTGATAGAAATTTAAGCTTACTTTTGTAAACCTATTAACTAAATAAAAATAAATTTATTTGATATACTTTACTGCTGCATTGAAAACCTCGTATTAATAATTGCTTGCGCCTAACAAAGTACTAATTTCTAGACAAATATTTTGATCAAGATCAACCGCAAATAACAGGTAATCAGTACCACCCAGGGTATCACCGTTTACGCAACAGGCGCTGTTGTCGAATGCCGAAGTAGGCGTTGTTTTACTATGGATAGAAGCTTATTATTGTAAAAATATGACAAACCAAATAATAAAACTTTGAAGGGTTAATAGATTTTATTTGTATTACTCATAATTAAGAAACATTCGTAATTCATACTAATACTATAGCGATGTAGTACAGGCTGACAGATTGTTTTAAAAACTGGAGGATCTATTTAACCACTGACCTAAGGCTGAGATTAATGTTGCTAACCTTCCAAAAAAATCCGCTCGATGATTAACCATTTTTAAATTATCGCTTTGGCCATGTAAACATTATTTCACAGTCCTCAATTATTTTCATGTCAAATTTTTCGCCGTTTAGCAACATGGTAAACCTTAGAGGATTGACTCCACGTTGGCTGTATGGACATCTGAGCGCGAAACCTTAACTGTGCATCTGAAACAATCTGGATATTGTGTCATGATGCAATTGTGCTGAAACACTGAGTTGATACCGGAAACAGTGTCGGTGTTACTGAATCAACATACAAAAATTTAGGGTGTTACCCATGACTAACAAATGTTACTAAGTTAATTTAAAACTTGTCAGTCAACTTGTTTACGCGCAGAACACAATGGAACTTCCGTATTCATTTTACGTAAAATTACTAAAATCTAATCTACAAAAACGAAACTTAAAAAGGAAGTACACATTTGTGGTACAAAATGGGTGATAATTTTAATGCTGGAACTAAATATAACCCTTTATAGCCTATATGTCAAAAATGTATCTAACAAAACACCGAAAAATACAGAAAGAAAAAATAAGTTTGACGTAAATTGACAGAAACGAAAGAGGTAATTTTCATTGAGTTCCGCGCTTTACACTACATTTTGAACCCAAGAACTATGTAGATTACGGTTCTTGTTGTAAACCATAGATAAAAAGATATTGAGTGTGTTTAGAAAGTCTGTAATGACATATTATCACATAAAATCAGTGGCGTAGATAGAAGTTGCTTCTGTGGAGTTTTTTTAACTTTCCCTTAAAAAATGTTTCACATGAAATAATGACATTTGCGTTCAAATTATTAGATATTCAACTAATATATTTGGGAATGGGAGAATAAAGAATTCAGCAACAAAAAAAAAGAAAGGCCTAGCTTTCTGTAAAAAAAGTCCTTAATTTTTGTCAAGAGTTTTTTTTATATATTCTGAAACTAAACTGATCCCGTGTTCAAAAAGATTCTTCATATTTGGTTTGTCAGCTAATAAAGCTACAACTGTTCGGGTCTCCGTCTTTAGAATATGATATAATGATCCAGAAAGTTCTAGAATAATCTACATACTACAGGGTAAGCCCGACAGATCAGAAGAATTATTGATATAAACATAGTCGTAATATGAATAAAAAATTAAGGTAAGTCTAATTAGTTAAAATAACAAACAAATTGACCACGAAAGTTAGATATCTATAACAAGGACTAAATTCACAACAAAAGGTTTTTGATTTTTCTAAATTTAATTTACAGGGCCTTTAAAAAATCAAAGAGTGTTAAAATTTACAGTAATAAGTAAAATACCTTTTTTTTTAATATGCTTCAAATTAAACTTTGTAGTTAAATGTATATTCAAAATTGATTGTTTTATTGAATAGCAGGATTTTTTTAATTTGTGGTTTTAAGAACAGGGTCGTCAAAAAAGAAGAGAGTTTTAAAAACGGTGGAGAGGAAAGTACTTTAATTTTTAAGGATACATAGAAAATTAATAAAGAGAAGTTGTTTAGAATTTTATTTTGTGGTAGGTATCTAAATATGAAATCAAAGTTTTAAATTTTTAGGCCTTTTCAATTTTTCATATTAAAAAATTTACCTAAAAGACGAACAAACTGTTTTATTTGTGCATTTAAGTCATTCTTTATAAAAAAATTTAGTTTTAGGAAGTGTCAAAATTTTGAATAGTGAACAATGTTCACAATTCAATTGATTTTTTATTTTAAATGCTATTTTGTTGACAAAAATATAAATGGGTCCATAATACAGGTCCAATTTAATGCAAAGTGTAGCCAATTCCACAATTTAATATAAAATATTTTTAAATTGCTTTATTTATTAAATTAATCCATATTTATTTACTTTTTAATGAAACTGAGAAATCACTTTGTTCTGTTTTATTAAATTATTGAAATAAGCAAATAAAGCCTAATTTAAAAAGTAGCCTAATAAAACAATTAAATAAATTATTCTTCCAACGATTCTAATAATAATAGTACAGTGATAGTTTAATTTAGGTTTGCTTACATTCGGTTACATAGATCAAAAAATATTAAGTAAAAAAAGAAGAGAATAACTAAGTTAACCAGTAGAGCTAAAATTTAGTATATTAATATATTTTATATATCCAGAATATACAATATCGGAATAAAACTCTGCAGATAGTACAACCGCACGGCTGAGGGCAACCCAATCTCCCAACCCATTGTGGTTTTAGTGAGGATTTGTGGCTTTAATGACGATTTTATTGGCGAACCTGGGATAACCTAACGCCTAACAATATAGGTTTTGTTAAAAAAGTCTTGTTTTAATATAGATGCTCCTTTTTACATCACCTCAAAAAATAACAGGCTAATTAAAATTAAATCTAATTTTTTAAATAAAACTTCATATACATACAAAATTATAAGTTCTGTTAAAAAAAAAAACTAAAAAGAAAAATTTGTTTGAGTCGGGATTTAAACACACATGATATACGACGTAGGCTGAGGATCCTGCCACTACGCCACATAGCTCATGCCGAAAAGTCAACAAAACTTGTTTATACTACACCTAATGACGTATCTTAACCAATAGCACGCTGGGAGGCTTCGTTGGATTTCCCCCGAACATGCGGCTGTACTATGTCCAGACGTTAACCGATAGCGTACTACACACCGAGCTTATTAATTTAAAAATCGTTAGGTCGAAATAGCGTGTAATTTAAAAAACCGCAACTGTGACTGTAGTTGAGGCACAGTATAAATAAACAAGACAGTAGCGTCAGTGAGCTCAATTCTTTTGAAGTATTGAGATCAAAAAAGCAGGTGCCTGCCGAGCTTTGCCTTCGCTGGACCACGTTTATACGAGGGGACATTCAATTAGTAAAATTTAATTGCTCAACTAATAAGTCGTGTACTATTTAATTATTTTATAATTTCATTCGACACTCTAATTTTAATATATTTAGAAATGACATTTAGGTTATAAATGCTACACGGCACGTTCTTAAAGATGTGTGAAGGTTAAAATGATAGTAAAACAAATAATTAATAATTTAATAACAAGTTTTGTAATATAGCTTATATTGCAAAAATATTAATTCCTTCGGAATTAAAATTAAAAAGAACTACAAACCCAAATCAATAAAACTCCAAGGTATCTAGGTACTTAATAATATAGTTTATTATACTTTAGAACAAAAAAAATTTTTTAAAATAGTTAACTCAGCTATTTGTTTATTTGCTTTCTGGGTTTTCATGTTTCTGTTAGCAAATTTTAAAGTTTAATAAATCCTTACTCTAGTATATAAAGAAATACAATACGCCAGAGGAAGGAAGTTACACGGATGAGAAAAACTAATCTTAGAAAAGTCATCTTTTAAATTTTTGCCTATGTTAGGAACACCGGTTAAATGATTGAATTGTTGAACAAATATATCCTCCAGCGGTATTAGAAAATCCATAAATGAAGTAGAGAGAATGGTTAAGCCACCGTAAGGTGTTTCTTCTGTGCTCTTGTAAGTTTTTTTACGACAAAAAATGGTTGCTTCGTTTGGAAGATCTTTCCCTGTCGCATATTCTCACATATAGAACATGAATGTTGTTTTAGACATTTTTTTAATAAATAACCTCCTACATATATTAATGAGTTTCCCTCACATTTATCAAAATGTTGATAATCTGTCGTACAAACTTTCAAGTAATCAGTTGTAGGTGAACTAATTAAAATTTTGCATTTTTGTGAAAGATCTGGAGTGACATTCACTAAAATTTCATTCATATCATTCATACAGTTTGTTCCCTCAAATTCTTCAAAATAATTTAATTTAAACAATTTTTTAAAAGCATTAGAAAACTGAATTGGTGTTGGGTTTTTCGCAATCCCGCAAGCATTTCTAATTTTCCCAAAAAAGTTTTCCAAGCAGTCTTGGTTTAAATGGCGTGTTAGCAAAAATAAATAATTTTTTCCTTTAAAATATTCCATAATTTTAAAAGAGAAGAAATAGTTAACCTCCAACCATAAATAAACCTCATAGAATTAGTGATATCTTTCCCTGTTGAGTTAAACAACCTCATTTCTTTAAATAAATTATCCATTTTCTTTAAAAAATGTAGTTATCGTTCTGTTCCTTTAAAAGCTTGAAAATTTTTAAGATGGTCACAATTAAGAACATCAAAAAATTAATTTATTTTTCCAATGAAATTATCAGTAGGCCTCTACCGGTAAAACCTTAAACTTTATTAATGCCTGCATTGCCGTACATACAGAATGACTGAAAACCTGTGTGGCGTGACGAACCTTCATTTTTTGAAAATTGGTCGGACATATATGCTCATCTGACAATCTTGGCGCTAGACTATACATTCTTTTTTTGTCATACTCGTACATTTGCTCTAAATAACATTTTTTAATAAAATTATTACCTACTTGAAATGTATGTGTAAAAAAATTATTCGTAGTGGTTTTTATTAAATGTGGTGGGTCAAAAAAATACAAAACGGGCAAATTATCTACTAGAAATGTAAGATTTTCTGGAGTAAGTTTAAAATCACTTTTTTACGAGTTTATAGAAATTAGAACCCTGATCTGAAATTATAACCATTACATTAAAACCAACTTTTCTCAAATTTTTTATGGACTGAAATATTATTTCTTTAAGGTCTGTAGTTTTTGTAGAATTTTTAAAAAAATAATATGTAATAGGTTGCTTCCAGTTATTGCGATACCTTTGACCATAATTACCAAGGCACTAATGGAAATTTCAGTTGTTATTTTATTTTCTGTTTCCTCAAATCCAATAACTTTATCCCGAACGACATTATAGAAAAGATTGGATTTAAGTGACAGTTCGTCTACACATATTGCGCAATCTTTAGAAATGGGTTCTAATAAATTAACTCTTAGCTCTAATGCTTTAAGGAGAAAGCTGTTGTAACCCGGGGTACCAATCCAGTGCATTGTAATTCTCTCTAAGGTTCTTTTTGATGGAAGAAGAAATATTGTTTTTAATGTTTTATATATCTTTGGGCCCAGAAAATATAAAGAAAGTGCGAACTGTTTTAATTCATTTGTGTAACGAGAACCTTTAGGGGATTTATTTACTAAATCTAATTGAGCTGTAAAGAAACTATCAAATTCTTCTAGGTAATTATTTTTTTAAAACTTTTGAACGTTTTCAAACGTAATGTGTTCATTTCTACGTGTAATGTTCAATTGTTTTTCTAGTTCGTGTATGCGTCTCTTTAGTTTACGTTCTCTGGGTCTATTGAACGAAACGATGCTAGTGGTTTGGCATACTTCTATTTTAGTTTCCTTCTTTCTTTCTTCTGAACCATTACTATTAGTTTGAATAGCAATATCACAACTATTTATTTGAGTTTTTTCTAAATCAGTTAAAGAAACTTGTGTAGACGCATTAACAGTTTCTAGAAGTAGTGTTTGAGTTGATGAGTGTAAAACTGACCTATTATTAATTGGTAAATGCAGTGTACGGATGGCATCAGATTTAATGCGATTCTTCTGAGAATTCGTATAATACTGTGTCTCAAAATGTATTGCACATATTTTAATTTTCAAGTTACATGCATCATTAGTAAGATGTGAATATTTATGATTTCCTACAAATCCCAGTTCTTGTTTCCGCTGTTCACATCTGAAAAGAGCGAAAATCTTATCTTTTTATTTGCAGTTGAAAGTGAGTGTTAATTAAGATCGCAACACTTTGCTTATTTTCCCACTTTGATCTTATAATAATGCATAAAGCTTCGCAAGCGTAACAATCTGAATTAAACAATAATTTTAACTCCCCGTAAAATTTTATACATTATCATACATTAGGATATATTTTTTAATTTGATGCTCCACGATTCACAGTTTTAAATCCCCCGTCACCTTCACATGCCCTAGCAACTTTTTCAAAACTAAAAAACTTACTTTTCTTACTTTAGAATCGATGTCGCTTAACTAAATAAAACAAAATAATCATTTGATTATTGATTTCACCCCTATGCTATGAATGGGAACTATATGTTTAATCTTGCATTTTATAATTTACACAAAATAAATTTTTTTGAAAAGAGGGTGGGTTAGTAAATGTACCGAGCGTCCAATTTTGTGGATAATATTTTTACCAAATTTTTATATCGTCTCTTAAAGAATAAAAGAAAGAAAAAAATATGTAGGTATTTTAATCCTAGATAATATTTCTTCATACCTGAAAAGATCTTTTGGGAATCTAAAAAACGATTTTAGACCATCGGTTTTACTGAAACAGTTATCCAATGCACAAAATCCAACCATCGTTATAGAAAACGTAACAGCCACAAAAATATTTTTGCCTTGCCCTCGTATAATACGTACTGTGCTAAAATTCACCAAAGTTGCTCCGAGTCGCTGCGAAAACTGGATTGAACCAGTTTTACCTTCAGCACGCGGCTGTCGGCAAATTCGGGATTTTTATGCTTCTGACGCCACCGTTTATTAACTCTAGCCCTAGCGTGGTTGCGGCGATTTGCTTAAATTGTTAACGTCATTGACAATATCTGAGTATAAAAAAAGGGCGTTAAATTTTTGATGCGAAATATCCTAGCACTCGTAGGTCCATGCTATATGGCAGTAGAGTTGTATAGAAGATGTCTTGGGGTCCATTCCGATCTTTTTCTATCAAAACCTATAATTTTGTATGTAAAGTTTTAACTAATGATCTGTGTTTTTGGTTAACCTTGGTTAAGATTTTTTCCGTATATGTGAAAGAAGTGTATCAATGATAACAATAAAAATATATTTAAGCAATATTTTTGTATGTAATCTTGTTTTAAATATTAGACTGCTGCGTTTTCGGTTATCTCTGGTTAGGCCAATCGAAATATGTTTAAGGAAAATATTTCTGTAACGATTTGCGGTTTGAAAATTAATCGCTTCTTAGCTCGATGGAAAAAGATTCCCCAGACCAACGCGGTACAGCGGCAGCGGTGCGGGAGCGGCAACGTCGCGGTACATTGCGGGACGCGCGAAACGTTCTATTCCCCACACCAACACGGTATTGCGGGATCGCAACGCTTGCGAGTCGCGGGAAATGTCTCTTTATGAGCACGAAAGGGTGAAAGCGTGAACAAAACGAATTTTTATAAGCAAGAACATATATGCAAATGAACTCCTCATCTGATGAAGAAGAAGCTCTTCTTTTGCTTGCAGTAGCAGAAGATGAGAAGCGAAACAGGTTTGACTTTTTTTTCTTAGACATAAAATATATGAGAATAGATTTTATTTTCAGAAAAAAAAGAAAATGGATCCATGACATTAATTTAGACCGAAGAACGTATGGAGAATTTCACACGTTAATGCCACAGTTGCAAATGGATCCTAAACGATTTTACATATATTTTAGAATGACAAGTGAATGTTTCGAAGAGATCTTAAATTTTATTAGAGAAGATATTCGTAAAAATGACACAAATTATCGAGAGTCGATTAGTCCAGAAGAACGTCTTGCACTAACACTAAGGTAAGAACACTACAAAACTGATATTTTTTGGTTTATTAAGTATTATGGAACATAAGAATTGAAAAAAGCAGCTGTTGATGCACTATTATTATAATGTGACATATCTGCATCTGATCTCATATTAGTAGAGTGGTAATTACTATAACTTTCCAAAGGTGATGTTAGTGGGGTATTTACATAAGTAGTGCTTGCAGGAGATGACAGACTTTCCAAAGGTGACGTTAGTGGGGTATTTAGACTGTTTGTTGCTATTTCTTCAAAATGTAGACATTCTTGATGTGCGATAATTTCAGCAATTTTTAACTTTGTTAATGCTTGCCTTCTTGGTGAAAATGTTTGTATGGTTTTAGAATAACCCAAAAATATCATATCAGTAGCACTTATGTCTTTCTTTTGTTTTTTGCCTTCTAGATATTCAATTACAGCATTAACTGAGGAATCATTATCTGCTTTGTTATTTCCCGCAAATTCCCGTTTCGGTTTTGAAGTTGATGGCGTTGATTTAGATGACACTGATGATATACTAGATGGTATTTTTTGGGGAGTTTTTCCGTCACTATTATTATCAATAGGTTCACTTTCGTTATTGGTTGCTACAATATATTCCGTTTGTAAATGTTCAGAAGAATCAGATAATTGCAGTTCAGTTTCATTATTTTCTATAGGTTCTGCAACATTTGAGTCTGTTTTGGCAAAAGCCATAAAAGGTTTAAATGCTTCCATTAGTGTAGCCCATTGCCAGTGTTTGTAGTGTTTCTTCGCACTCTGGCCCGTCTTTGTTTTCGTAGATTTTAAATATTTTGCGTAAGAATCCCTCAAATTCTTCCACTTTTTTTTAACGTCATCACCTGAAGTTAAAAAAACCTTTATGAGTCCATGCAAAAAAAATAGATATACCTAATACAAAGTAACATAGTTTAATTTTAAAGGTGAGCTATTCGTTTTTATCTGGACATGCCAGAATAATTTATCATGGAAAAAGCAGATAGAATATAATATTTAAAAAAATTTCAAAATAAGTATTATCTATATTTGAAAATTGTATGCTTTAAAAATGGAACGCTAGTTAACAAAGATTTTTTTTCTATTATGTACCAATATTCTCACCCCACGTTCTTATTTCAGATTTCTTGCAACTGGTGATACTTATTATACAATAGGCCACAGTTTTCGTGTTGGATTTTCAACTGTTAGTGAAATTGTTAAGGAAGTCTGCCAAGCAATTTGCAAAAGGTTACAAAATATATATATGCCAGAACCAACAGAAGAAACATGGAGAAGGTCAGCCGAAGGGTTTGAAACAGTTTGGAATTATCCAAACTGTATTGGTAGTATAGATGGTAAACATATAACCATTAAATATCCAGACAAAAGCGGATCAAATTTTTTTTGTTACTTAAAAAAGTTTTCCATCGTTCTTATGGCAATTGTGGGACCTGACTATAAATTTTTATGTATTGACATTGGAGGTTTTGGAAAAAATAGTGACAGTGGCATTTTTGAACAATCGAATATGGGGAAAAAGTTCGAACAAAATCAAATTAATGTTCCAGATGATAGAAACTTGCCAGGTCAAAATGAAGCTGAATGAATGTTCTAATAGGTGACGAAGCTTTCGCCCTTAAAACATATTTAATGAGGCCCTACCCTTATAGACAATCCCGATCAAACATCCGCCAAGAAAAATATAATACTAGACTTTGTCGCGCAAGACGGGTTGTCGAAAATGCTTTTGGCATTTTAGCTCAGAAGTGGAGACTTTTTTTACAGGCCTATTGAACTAAAAGTAGAAACTACAATAATTGTTGTAAAAACAGCCTGTATTTTACATAATTACCTAATATCAAAAAAGTGCGATGACCAATATTTTCAGTTCTTGGAGGCGCCAGAAGCAACACTAGAAGCATTTACAAACGTTGAAAACGATCCTAGGAGAGCCGCGAATGCGGCATTTGAAGTTCGTGAAAAATTTGTCACATTTTTTAATGATTAAATCATCTGTCACCCTAAACTTTGTCATCCTTCTATTATCCTTTTCATTTCCTTTAACCAGGCCAAGCCAATGTTTAATCGTTAATCAACACAGTACCTATTTGTAACAAAATATAACCTAATTTGTTTACTTACCATTTTCATTCAACTGGACGCCTAGTTCGTTCCATATTTTATCACGTTTTCTAATATTTTTATAATCAGGATTTCCTAAATCATACAAAATTGGATATTTTTTTACCAATTCAATCAGTTTTTCTGTAAAACACGTCATATTGTTAAGTCGTACTATCTAGCGGAACCAAAGCGGCGCGGGAAAAATTGTGCATGCAGCGTCAAGAATATAAAACGCAGCTATACCGCTTTCCGCAACGCGACAGAACGCCTTTGTCTGAATGCTGTCATATCCCGCCATATATTTCGATCCCGCGACGTTGCCGCTCCCGCACCGCTGCCGCTGTACCGCGTTGGTCTGGGGGATCCTCAGTGACTTTATACAAGACAGTGTGGACATACAAGACCGGCCGCCATTTGTTTGCAAATTTTGCGTAGAGTTATATGGGATAATGCAATAAATATCGCATTAACGTTAAATATATAGCTTTTATTCTAAAAAAAAATGGTACGAGAGTGTTAATAGTAACAAGTTTTTATTTTTTTAATGTTATTTACCACCTCTAGGCGTTCCAAAGTGCTTTATTTTTGTTATTGTTGGGAGTGCTGCGGATTGGAAAAATGTGATATTCAGAAAAGTATACTGTATTAAAGTTCTTTATTGTTTTGGCTCAGGAAAATGTCATACCTACGGAGATCCTCAGAAGTGTTTGTTATGCGGTTATTAATTCTAGAAGATGAAAAACTTTGTATGCAAGTTTCAATTCAGTGTCTAAATTAGGTTATATGTTGGATATATTAGTAAACATTTTAAAAAAATTATTATAGTCTCTCGTTTTGTTTAATTTTTTTAAATTTTAAATATCTCTGGTGAAAATATATGTTATTTTGTATTTTCCTTATGTGTGCTATATCTATTTACTCTTATGTTTTCCTAACGGCTTTTATGAACTTAATCCATTTATTGTGTTCTGATCTAAATTTAAATCATTTATTTTCAAGAGAACCTACATGTAAACAAAATTGGTTGAGCCAACAATATGGATTTACAAGTTTCCTTAAAATTGTATTGTAATTGGACACCCTTATTTAAAGGCTTTTTGCCTACTCAACCACTTTTGTTTACATGCAGGTTCTCTTGAAAATAAACTTTAAGCAACTTCAATTTGAAATTTTATAAATTACATTGTTTAAAATCAAAGTATCATATTCAACATGCCATTTTATTTTTGTATAACATATCTACCCTCCGAAACAAGAATAGTGTGAACTGAACTGAGCTAAGACTATGTAAAAATATTGTATTAAAAATCCTAATATAATTGTCACATTTTGACATCTTGTTTTATTTTTGTATATTACATATTATCGACCCTCCCAAGTAAAAATATTGTTAGTGGATTTTTGGCTAAAAAGAGTTGATACTCTATTACTACGTACAAATATTTGTTCATTTAAATAGTTAGAATTTGTATAGTAAATAACCACTTTTAGAGTAAAGTAGTTTTATCACAATAATACGAGGAGCAGCATAAAATACAAGCATTTTTTCTAACAAATGGTAATAAGTTCTATATCATGCCATAATTAAGTTTGTATCTTCGTAAGGTTAACGGTAAGGACCAACATTCACATTTTACTGCATTGCCATTAATAAAAAAGTCTAAAAAACTACAATAAAGTATTCCTTAAGCAAATTTATTTTTTTGTTACATATCGAATATATACATCCTCAACACTTGTAACTTTGAACTAAACCAACAAAAGATAAAAAGAATAAAAAAAACTATAGGGCCATATCTCTCCTTATTGTCTTCACAAAGCTAATTTTGAAAATAAAACTATTGCTAAATATGGAGCACAAGACGTTAAGACGTAAATGATGATTGATAAAACGAAATAAATGAACTTATAAGACATCATTATTTAGTTTTGTCTTAATCAATAATGCTTTATATTTTTTCATTCGAAGCTGTGCCCTTCTATAATGCTTATCATATTTAGATAATTTTTCTTCCAAATATTTCACATTTGTATCATGACGAGTACTAAAAGCACTTAATGAGCCTGAACTGTCACTTTTATGTTCTTCGGAAAAACTTGGTGAATATGAGGTTGCTCCCAAAGTAGAAGCGATAGCCTGATTTGGTAGTTCATTCTTCACTTCCAAAAAAATAGGAGTACATTTAGCAGGTGGTTTTCTAAGTGTTTTGGGCTAACTAAAGGAGAACAGAGTAGGTACAGCATTTTGTTTTAAACGACGGGTTCCATCAACTCTGGTCTTTTCCCACATATGCGGCTCAAAATGCACCTGCAAAAAAAAATGAATTTTTACCTATTCTGTAAGGTCCGATTGTATATTATTATTATTGTTATTACTTTCACCAATCTGTCTTGTTTTTTTGTCTTGTGATATTTTTTTATCTATTCCATAATACACTACAGAGCTAAACTCAATATGGAGAAAACAATAAAAATATTACTAAATGAGAAAAATAATCGAGACATATAGCAGCATTAAATAAGACAGTCACCAAATACAAAAATATAAATAAAAACTATAAATAAAAAATAAACAAGCCAGAAAAAAGACATTCAAAGCTGTTAACCAAGTGAAACTTAAGGATTGGCTGTTAGCGACTTTAATTTTAGTTGTTGTTGTTAGTTTTTCCTGTTACATAACAGGACTTTGGCTTTGCTGCAAGGCAATTGCCAGATTGCTCTCCGTCCGGGGCTCAGAGTCGTTAAATCGGCGACCCTCGAAGTCGACCCTGCACCTTATTCCAGTTTGGAGACGTTATCGGTAGGATATCCGGATGGCGAGCTCTAAACTCCCGGATTTCCTGAATCTTTCCAATACTTCTTAATTTTTCCTCTTTTAATTTCTGAAATGCATCTTGGCTTCCTCTAGGTGCCCCTTGAGAGTATCACGAGATGACCCTTTCTTTCAAGCTATCCCCTTACCCCTCCCACTCCCGCCATGTAGCGGCCGTTACGCTAATATTCTATGTAGAACTGCGGCAGACGAACGGGATAGAATGCAGGAACAACTAGGCCTCACACGTTCACAGCGTATGCTCCCTTTCTAGCGGGGTCGTTAGTTTCCACACTGAGGGGTTGAGTCTCCCGTTTCCCCCCGAAATAAAGCAGGAAAACCGAACAAGTGGCACCACTTATGTTAACAACACAGAGGTCTGCATTCGACGAGACGAACCGGAAGACTGGATTTTAATTTATGTTTGAATTTTATAATGGTTAAAATTGAAGGTTATATAAGTAATAGAATACTGGATAATAAATAAACTGTAAAAGAAAGAAAGAAAAGAAAGAAAGAAAGAAAAATATTTATTGTGCAACATAATATACTACATTACACAAAAGGCAAACATTCGCGTAAGCGTTCTTCCATGTTGCCTGCCACATAAAAAAAAAAAAAAAAATTAAATCATTAATTGTAACAACTGTCTAGTATAGTCTTTTTTAAATGTCTCTTTGGTTCTGTCTAAGTACATAAAATACACATCCGAATTCAACAGTTCGACAGCCAGGAAGGCAAAACAATCTCTGTATTTAGCAGTAGAATGGAAAGGTATATCATATCTTATTATAGCTCTAAGGTTTCTGTCATGCACTTCCTGTCTATGGACAATCAATTGCCAGAGGTAAGCTGGGCGTTTCTCATGATAAAGCTTATACAAGAACAAAGCAAAGTGCAGCCTAGCCCTGTGTTCAAACTTTAAGTGCCCATTTTGGATATAAGTTGGAGTAACATGATCAAATTTATTGACACAAAACACAAACCGAATACACGAGTTCTGAGCCATTTGAACTTTTCTTTAAAATTCTGAGGTTAAAAATCTATAATAAACTATGTCACAGTAATCCAACTGGGGATAAATCAAAGACTCGATCAGCATTAATTTAATTCTTTCTGGTAAAATATATTTAAATGAGTATAAGCTTTTCAATTTTAGATATACAGATGTTAGTTTTCTAGTACAATGAGCCTCAAAATTCAAACTGCTATCAAAAGTAACACCCAGATTTCTCGCCTGGTCAACACGTGGTATTTCTATATTGTTTACATGCATTGTAGTAAAATTGTACATCTGAAATTTATTTATGTTGGCTTTTGATGCTATAACTAGGTACATGCTCTTTTTAGCATTAAGTATGAGTCCATGGTTGGTAGACCACACAAACAGTCTGTTTAGGTCATCGTTTATTTCACTTACAGCGGAGCTAGACTGATCAGGTGGAAATGCCGCCAATAGCTGTGTGTCATCTGCGTAAAGGTGTGTGGAGCAAAATCGAATCTGATTAGGCAAATCAAATGTATATAAATTAAATAACAATGGCCCTAGGATACTTCCCTGAGGAACCCCCATACTACATCAACTGATCTTGATCTTGCTCCATCCACCTCAACTATCTGCCTTCTAAATCTTAAGTAATTATTAAACCAGAGGCAAACCTGGTCAGAAAAACCACAGTACCGCAACTTTGCTAGCAGCATACTGTGATTAATAAGGTCAAATGCCTTGCTGTAATCCAATAAGACCAAACATGAAACCAGTGACTGATCCATATTTCTGGCAATGTTAGTTGTAACACAAGTGAGGGCTGTGGCAGTACTGTGATCTCTCCTAAAACCAGACTGAACAGTAGGTAATATGCTATTATTGGTAACGAAATCAGTCATCATTACACTAACCAAAAATTCAAACATCTTGCCCAAGATTGGCAAAATGCTTATAGGCCTCAATTCACCCAACGATTCAATGCGTACAGCCTTAGGAAGGGGTTTTATAATTGAAGTTTTCCAGATATTTGGAAATTGGCCAGACTGCAAACAATCATTGTAAAATATAGTTACAAAAGGCACTACAAAGTCTAAACTAAACATCAACATATCGTAACTCAACCCATCGATACCCTTACATTTCGATTTTATATGCCTAAATGCTTGATATACATCATATTCAGTAATATTCTTAAATACAAATTCGTTATTTTCTAACATTAAATTGAGCTTATTATTTTCATAGTAACTTTGAGTGACATTATCAACAGGTACAGCTAACTGACATATACTTGCAAATTGATCGCTGATTTGATTGACATCTCTTAAGTGAGTTGGAATCTCAGCATTACTCTTAGAGTGAACATTCCAGCTGTTCAGTTTAGTCCAGGTTCTTTTAGAATCTTTTCTGACTTTTTCCAATTCAAATGACATGTACGCTTTCTTTTCACTTCTAATGGCAAAAGACAAGTAATTTTTAATGTCCAAATAAAAATCTTTATGAGCAAGAGATAGTGTTTGTTTGTATTTACTAAATGCCTTCTTTTTTAATTTTATGATATCCTTAATTGTATCTGTTATGTAAGGTTTAAATTTCTTTTTAATCTGAACTGTTTTTAGTGGGGCATGTCTATCGAAAACCTCAGTCAGCTGTCTGTTAAAAAAGTCAACTCTAGAATCAGGGGATTCATGCTGCAAGCCCATACCTAAATCAGTTAAATACATGTCGGCCTCAAAAAGATCTTTATTAAAGTTTTTAAAATCTCTATATGTAAGAACCCTAGCAACTGGCTTAGGAGCTTCCAATTTTAATACTGAGTACACCAACCTATGGTCTGTTAAATTATACATCTCCAAAGTTCCTGAGTCGAGTATACTAATTCGCTTATCAACACATATGACATCAATTAAACTAGAACTATTTCTGGTTACTCTTGTGGGATCCTCAACAATCTGCGACAGACTAAACGTTTGTAATATTGAATTGAAATATTTACTTTCATGATTATCAAGCAGCAGATTTATATTTAGATCACCCAAGAGCAATGTATATTCATAAGAATATGACAAGGTAGACAGTATAGTTTCGATAATACTTAATTTTCTATAATTAACTAAAGGAGGCCTGTATAAAACTCCAACCAACAATTTTGCACTTTTGTACATTACCTCAATCCACAATTGATCAATCTCAGAGTCAAGATCACAGAAACAAGAGACATTGACAACCGAGCACTTCAGACTGCTTGCCACAAAAATGCACACACCACCAGCACGTGTCAATCGGTCATAACGATATATCTGATAACCTGGTATGTTTAGCAACGAATCGGGATACTCCACTGACAGCCATGTTTCTGAGACAGCAAAGATATGAAATTTTTCATGTAGTACCAGATCTTTTATATCATCGAAAGAAGGGACAATGGACCTAACATTCACATGTG
Source organism: Kuschelorhynchus macadamiae (assembly GCA_030620095.1). Taxonomy (NCBI): domain Eukaryota; kingdom Metazoa; phylum Arthropoda; class Insecta; order Coleoptera; family Curculionidae; genus Kuschelorhynchus; species Kuschelorhynchus macadamiae. Next base: position 954,305 of record JAUTXW010000961.1, on the reverse strand, counting down.
CTACATAAAAGTTGCAACTGGACAGGTTCCCATCATCACGCTGTAACTGCTATTTAAACAGTTGATCTTTACACTCTTCTAGTTTATGCTTGTACACCGAGCAATTTTTATCCCAGGCTGCATGATTTACAGGCACACTTTCTAGGCTTTTCATATTAAATTTGGAACAGTTATAGCATTTCAGTATCTCCTCCTGACATTCCTTTAATTCATGGTTTTTAGAGCACCTAGGACACACAACCTCTTTAGAACAATTGGCAGCCAGGTGATGGTAACCACAGCACTTAAAACATCTCCTGATATCATAACCATCATAAACCCTGCAATAGTCATATCCTACACACAAAAACTCACATTCCAAAATTTTTTTGTATGCAACTTGGTTGACCTGTATTAAACACTGGTATATATCCTTTTTGTTTTTTACAGATTTAACACTTATTAGTTTAATATCATCATTGTCTTGAAATACATAACCATTTTGTTGTTTGATTAATTTTAGTAGCGTTTGTTCATCATGCCTCTCAGATATTCCAGATATTCTTATCCGAGGCTGAATGTTATTCACACAGTTAGTGTTGTACTTCTCAGGCAATTTTTGGGTCATGAGATCCCTAAATTCCTCTGCATCTTTTTTAGTTGGACAGTTTATAACCATCCCTCCATTACTGACATTCTTGAAGCTATGAAATGTGATATCCTCCTGTACAGGGTTTACGAACTCCATTAGATCATTTTTAGTTTCAGTCTACAGTAATAGAATACTGGATAATAAATAAACTGTAAAAGTTATAGCAACACATAAAAGTAAACTAGCTATGAACATTATTAGAAAATGTCAAATCTTGAAGCCGATATATGTAAATTACGCTTTGAAGTTAGAAAATCCAAATTCAGCATAAACTTACTTCACATATACAAGACTACTTGGTTGGAATCCATTTGTCCCGTTTCATAGCTATGACCCATTTCATTCTTCTTTTCCTATCTGTCAGAAAATGCTTCATAAGGAAGCCCTTCACAGTGGAATTAATGCAGGCAATAGCGGGACACCCTGGCACATCTGAAAACAGATATTTTAAATGTAGGACCTTTAATATGAAACTTATGATTGTCAATTATTTATTGCCAAAAATATTTATATATAGAAAGATGGATTTATACTTGCACACTAAATTAAAACTCAATTATCCTTCATTGTGAGACATCAAAAATGGAGCCTTTAATTTTTGTTATTTTTAAGATTAGTTTAGCTAGCCATGTAGGTAATAATAATAAACTTCCAATAAGACTGTGATCTACTTATGATTGCACATTTTAAAATTATTTATGATTTCTTTTCAAAATCAACATAAGAATGGAAAATACTGCATATTTATAATGCTAAAAACAAGCATAAATTTTGCTACAAAATATTAATTTACCTTATATTTCTTATTTCAATTTAGGACAAAGCAAAAATCTGACGAAATGCGAATATGAATGAAAAATCTAGCTATGCACATTTGATGCCAATTTTTAAATGGTGTTATATTTATTTTACTTACTAATCAGTGTTTTAAGAGTTATAAGGTAAGTTTATGTTCTAGTCTTTTCACTGAAAATATATAACGCAAATATATGGCTATTTAACTAACATAACACAATTTATACTGATTTCTCACATAAGCACATAATGTAAACAATCAAAATTTTAGCAAATAAATGGCGGATTTCGTGACGAATTTCAGCCGGCCAATCAACAGTGACAAGCCGCATGGCTACACTGTCTTGTATAAAGTCACTGTAGATGGAATCATGGTTGGAACAGCATAAAACGAACAAACCACATTTTGCACTGCTGTCAAAATTGTTGGCACTTTTTGAAGAATTTTTTCCAGTTTATTTAAATACACTTGGCAACGTCGAGGTATTCCTTTCTATGTATATCCGTTTCTCCTTAAATTTCCTTTTATGGAAAACATAACCGCTACATTTCAACAAAAATTTATTGATACTAAATTAAAATCCTCATTCAAGATAATCAACTAGATATATAATAATTTGCCTTACTCAGTTTCTTGATTTAAGGTACTTTATACGAATATTTCTTACTGTAAAGATCGAGAATAAACTGCTAAATTGGCTGACCATTGTATTAAAACCGGATTTTTCACTAAAAAATAATGTCCTACGCTTGTAGTAAGTATTTTACTCTTCTCTAGGTAGATAATTCCTAGAACTTAATCTTTTTTTTTTCTAGAAAATATTTATGCCACTCTTCCAAAAACCCAAAGAGGTCAACCACTTGTTTTGGGTGGAGATCCTAAAGGAAAAAATTTTCTTTATACAAATGGGAACTCTGTAATAATTAGAAATATTGCTGTAAGTATACATATTCCTTATTGATACGGGGCATATTAATATTTTTTTGCTTCTAAATATGCATATTTCAAAATTATCTAAATTGAGATGTGGATGTATGACAAGGTTATCAAACAAATCTTAATATTTGTCCAGATTGCCCCAATTGTAAACATTGCCAAACTGCTCTAATTTATATATATATATATATATATATATATATATATATATATATATATATATATATAAAGCTTTGTTGAAAATTTTTTTATAGTTTCACCTCCTGTTAAGGAGGATAATAAAAAAAATAATTTTAAGGATTCTGTTAGCATAAATAAGTCTGACATTTCTGTGATATTATTAAACATTCAATCATTAAGGAACAAATTTGATGACCTCTATGTGATTTTAGAGAGTAATAATTTACCTGATATAATACTTATTACTGAACACTGGTTAAAGCCAGGCGTTTTCTCGTTTCAGAATATACTCCAATTTCTATATTCTGTAGGGAAAGTGTTTTACATGGAGGTACGTTGGTTTTAGTTAAGAATAAGTCGTATTTTAATAACAATTTTGTAAATGTTGATAAATTTAATTATTTGTTGGAGGAATGTATTTTTGAATTTTCTCTGTGCTTTTGCAAGCGTAATAACTTGCATATTTTATGTTTGTACCATTCACCTTCAGCTCAGGTTTATGAATTTTTGAGAAGACTTGATATTATTCACTCACACATTTTGCCTTGCTCTAGAATTATCCTGGCTGGTGACCTTAACATCAACTTTGATGATAAATATTCAATTAATACTGTTTTGCTTGTAAGTTTGCTCACAACTTACGGTTTGGAAATGCATACTGACTCACCTACTCGTGTATCTAGAACTTCAGCCACTACTATTGATTACTTCTGCTCAAACATTGATGTTACATCTTGCTCAGTCATAGATGCTGGCCTTTCTGACCACAAGGCTGTGTGTTGTACCTTTTCTGGTATGTTGGCTGAGATTAATAATAAATGCTGTCATGGTTGAATCTTTAGTCAGGCAAATTTTGATGCATTTTGGCATCTTTGTCTTAATGTCAATTGGCTGGGTATAGAAGTGTCTCCACAGCCATTCACAACATTTCACAATGTTTTACTAGACGTCTTTAACCGGGCTTTTCCATTGCGTCAGTTAAAGCATAGGAAAAGGATTGAAAATATCTGCAGCTAATCTTCGTTGTCTTAACTATATTAAAAAATATTCTGATAATTTAGGTTTTATTTCGTATTGCAATAGATATCGTAGGATTTACTGTAGACTAGTAAATGCTGCAAAAAATTATTATTATGAAAGCCGACTTTCATGTGCTAAGAACAGACAGAAAGAGAGTTTGTGCATTATTAACGAATTGCAAAACAAATCTAATAGGTCTGGTTCTTATAGTGACATTGATCCAGATACATTAAACAGTTTTTATTGCAGTATTGCAGGAAAATTGGTCCAGAATTTGGCTGTGAGAGTTGATCCTCTTTCTTATTTGAAAGATTTATCTGTGCCTGGTTCTTTTTATTTTTTCCCCACACATAACCAGGAGATTAGAGAGACTCTTCTTAGTATAAAAAACAAGAAAGCTTGTGGAGATGACGAGATTTCAGCTGAGGTTCTCTTAAAGTTGCAGGAAGGTGCTTTGGATGCCCTCGCTTTTGCAATTAATGATTCCTGGTCTAAAGGAGTTTTTCCTTCATGCCTAAAATCGGCAATAGTGATTCCCTTGCATAAGGGTGGGGATCTCAGTGAGCTCTCGAATTTTCGTCCAATTTCTCTTTTGTCTACGGTCTCCAAGGTTATTGAGAAAGTTGCTAAGAAGAGATTGTGTGAGTATCTTGAGACATTTCATTTACTTGCCTTGAATCAGTTTGGATTTCAAAATGCAAAAGGGACGCACAATGCAATTTTTGGTTTTCTCGAGGGTGTCTACACTAACATTAATCACGGAGAGGCGGTGACAACGGTTTTCTGTGATCTCTCAAAAGCTTTTGATTGTGTCAATCACAGAATATTGCTGTTTAAGTTCGAGTTGTATGGTTTCAGGGGCTCCGCGCTGTTGTGGTTTTTTTCATACCTTTCAGGTCAAAGCCAATCTGTAACTACTTCCGAAAGGCGATCTTCGTCATTGAGCATAAATTGTTGGGTTCCACAAGGGTCTGTTTTAGGTCCTCTCTTGTTCTTGATTTATATTAATGATCTTGTGAAAGTTAACATATCAGGAAAATTTACCTTATTTGCGGACGACACCTCGATTGTTTGGCATAATAAAGAGATTGCTCAGCTAAGGAAAATTATAACTCAAGACTTGCTGGAGGTTAAAAGATGGTGTGATTCAAACTGACTTTCCTTCAATTTGACGAAGACTAATGTTGTTGGTTTTAGGTGTGATATGCAGAACTTGTAGTTGGACAGTGTTACAATCCTTGACAGCCATGTGACAAGGTTTTTGGGGGTTTTTGTTGATACAAATTTACGTTTCGAGGATCACATTTTAAATTTGAGCAAGAAACTCTCTTCTGGCTGCTTTGCAATCAGAATTGCAAGAAATGAACTCGGAGTGGCAGTGGCGCGTACCGTTTACTTTGCCTTATTTGAATTGCACCTCAGATATGGGATTCCATTCTGGGGTTTTAGTAGTCAATATCTGTTAAACATCTTGTTTGTGCTGCAGAAGAAAGCTGTTCGCTTTATTGCTGGTGTGAGTCTGAGAGAATCCGGCAGACCTCATTTTCTGTCACAAAAAATCCTAACTCTTAGCTCTTTATTTATCCTCGAAACAGCATGTCTAATCTTTAAATACCGAGAAAATATACAGCGTCCTGCAGGTCAACGAAAAACCAGACAGGCTTTGGATTTGCCTTTGCCAGTGCCTACTTCTGCTTTGACTAAAAATTCTTTGATTTATGAGGGCAGAAAGCTTTTTAACCACTTGCCAAGTTGCCTTAGAACAATTGGGTCATTAAAACAATTTAAAAGAAGTCTTAAAAAAAGTATTGTTAGGCAAAGCCTACTATAAACTTGCCGAATTTTATGATTACCTTATTGCCTAATCTGTCTGGTTGTATATGTTATCTATCTTATGTTCTTTTTTCAGCTGTACTGTTTTGCACATACTTGTATTTACTATGTTTGTATTTTATATTGTTTAGCTTGTTTAAAGATTTTTTTGTATACTATTAGACTATATATTATTTTGTAGTATGCTTTGTCAATGGAAATCACATTTCCTCGATAATAAAGTATTTTTGAGTTTGAGTATGTATATATATATATATATATAAAATATGAATATATAGGAGAAGCGTGGGAGGTTTGGAAAGCCAAAAGTTTTTTTTTTGAAAATGCATGATTTTCATAGTTGTGAAGTATATATAACTTCAAAAATGCCTTGGAACAAAGAAAGGACATCTTAAAAATCAAAATAGAAACTTTATTCTGAAAAAAAAGCAACTTATACTGTTTTAATAGTAGTGCAAAATGTCCAAAATTTTCCTCCTATTCGGAGGTATGGACCAGCCCAGTGGCAAGCAAAACAATCTACGTAAATTGGAATACATCCTTTTACAAGATCCACTGCTTGTGGTTTGTTTTAACCGGTTTTAAGTTTCTAACAATTTGGTGTAGAGAAAGTTAATCTGTCTTCTTCTTTTAGAAAATAGAACTCATTGGTTTTTGTGGTTCTACAAAGATACTTTCCTTTTATGCAAAACCTTCCTTATAAAGTGAAGAAACTTCTCTTTTTTGCCCTCTACACTCAACTTCACTAAAAGAAAATTTCAATGCATGTAAGTCTTGTCTGCAGTGTTCATGTTATTAAGTGAATCATCTTTATCATTACTACTGCAGTTGGGGGTTGCTTTAATGATTTACCATGCACTTTTGCATTCCATAATGTCATATGGCATATTGGCATGGGGAAGTGCAGCAGGTTCTCACCTTAACAGTGTGTTTATGAAGCTAAAAAGAGCTATCAGAATAATTACAAATATATTCTCAATGCAAAGTTATAGACCTTTTTTGCTATATACGGAATAACCAGTCTTATGGGCAAATAATATATGGAACCCTGTGTCGCATCAAAAAACACCTAAGATATGTCTAAAACAATATATATTTCACTTGGTGCCCTACTCTGTGAACAATTTCAAGGATGCTTTGAGAGAGAATAGAGACTTACGCTCTGATAAGTGATTCCATTTTGATATTCAATGTGTTGTACTTATTCTAGGTCAATTATATGTTATTATTGAATTATCTTAATGTATTAATTTAATTGTACTAACTTGTAATTACTTACCTATTATTTAGGACTTTATTGATTTTCACTTTTTATATGTGTTTGTCAGTGACGTATCTTTGAAAATGTATATTTTCTTCAAATTAATAAACATTATTATTATAATTACTAAGTTCTAAATCTGGTTATCACCACATATTTTTGAGCTGCCACTTTTTTTTGTTGCATGGTGCTACTTTTAGAGGAATATATTTTTTAGTATCTTGTCTCTCAATTCAGTACAAGGGGGTTTTGGTTGATTGTGAGTTAATATTGGATTGTCTTAAGTTGAAGAAGACCATATACACTCTTGTTCCAACTGATCCTGATCTGTTACAAATGCACCCAAACAGTCATCTTCTGTAAAATTTTTTTCATTGAAGGGATAAATCCCAGTGCCCCTAAAACCCTCAACAATATTTAAAGGAGTGAACTCCTTTTCCATAGCTTCTTTGGAGAGTTCCAAAATGTCTTGTGAATGTAATTTTGAATGTTTTATTCCTCTAAAACATCCTTTAAATTCTGATAAAATTTGTCTACATTGCTTTTATTAAAATTAAGACTAGAAACTTAGCAGCCAATGCTTTTTCCATTGTCCCATACTTTTGAACATTTAACATTTTTTCATTTCCCAAAATTGTATGCCAACAAATCTATTTAAACCATATTGGAGTTTTGAGGCCTGAGTGTAGTAATTTGCTAACATAGTTCTTCATTTTTCGAGAAGTCTTATTTGCTTCAGTGTTTTGTAGAATAATTGCCCCTCTTGAATACACTGTTTTTAGAGAGTTGCTGCAAAGTGGTCCATGCAATACCATATTTCCAGGCAGTTGCTCTTATTCCTTTTCCATTTTTCACTTAATAACTTTGTCAGTGAGATTTTGTGGCAGAGTTTCTCAATTTCCCTTTTTTATTTAGTGCATCCCTTTTTTAGCATGATTCACAATCTGAAATATTATTGAAATGAAATAGTAGAATGCCACAAATTAAAATTATATAAAATTATAAGCATATCTATTTTATCCTATTTAAATTATAAAAATTACAAATTTACATTAAACGAATGACAGGTACTTGTATAAGTCAATATAAAAATAACACTAACAAGACACGGAGATTCCATGCAAATACCCAGTGCATATCACGCTACAGTGGCCTGACAACTATAGTATTCTTCCAAAGAATAAAAGGGATTTGCCAATATAAACTTTAACGACAGTTTTGAATTTGTTTTTACTAGAGCTTCTAAAACTAATGGGAATTTTATTAATCAGATTCAAGTCTAAATTGTTCATTTTTGATTTTGTTAACCTTAATGCAGGAATTCTCAGATTATTACGACCTCCTAGTATCATAACTATTATCTGAGTGCTTCTCAAGAGAGATATAATTTGAATTAATCTCCAGAAAGAGTAAATAGGGAGACGTGGGATAGTGTCCCAAACCTTCCTCTTGTGTAATTATTTGTAAAATTAGGTTCTTTTAATTCTTAATGCATGAGATTGGGATGGTGAAATTGTGTTGATCAAATTCTCTTTGCTTAAATTAAAAAAAAAAACAAATCTTTTAGCTTTCGGCTGCAATGTAGATTTACTAACACTGAAATAAAAACTTGATGAACACATCATCAATCTCAATTCTAACTGGCATCTGCATGCTTTGCATTGAGAATTGCATCTAAAGAATTGAACTGGCAGTCAGCGAGGATGGTATATTTTTCCCTTGTTGACTCCTAATTGAGATGTGGCATAGCCTTTTGGGGTCAATGCTCTCAATATTTGTTTAACTCAGTGTTTGTGTTGCAGAAGAGCGCAGTTCAATATTTAAATAGGACGGGATAAGGGTATCATTGTAAACCCATGTTTATTTCCTCACAAATCCTAACTCTGCCTTGTTTATTTATTCTTGAGACAGTGTATACATAAAAAACGCGATCAGTATCGTAATATCACAACCCCATATAACAACTGGCATGCTAACAACCTCTCTCTGCCTATTCCCAGGTCGGCCATGATTAGGCATTCTCTTATTTTTAATAGCATAAAGATCTACAACCACTCGCCGCTAAGCTAAGAAAATCAATTTCTGGATGTTTAGAACAAAAAGCGTATTACAATTTACAGGAATACTTTTCTGACAAGTTGTAACGTTAAGGGTGGAACCCATTTTTTGTTACTGTATGCGAGCATGTCTGCTATTCTATGATTGTCACATTATACCTGTTTGTTTTTAACCATGTCTTTATTTTGTTTCAGTTTTAGCTAGATTTAGAATGACTCTATACATCTTCTTTTATGACTTTTGTATTTTGACTTAGATGATAATTTGTTTTTGTTTGGGTTTATCCGCTTGGATGTTAGAATTTTATAACTTTTTAACCTATTTCTTTACAACTTTGTCAACAGAATTACTCTTATGACAATAAAGCATATTTTGAGTTTGAGTTTAAAATGTGAGGTTAGGTTTTAGCAGAATCACATCTGGCAGTGTTTGAACACTATATCACTTAATTCTACTAAATTTTAAATCAGGTAATAAAATTATTTACGGAAGTACTTTATAAAGCAAACTTACCCTATAAAGCAGCAAGTGACACTGGTAAATTGGCCGCATGGTAGTTTTATATCACGGCTAAATTGCAGCATAACGTGAAATTAGAATGACAAAAGAAATGAAAATGTTCCAATTCAATTCAAATGCATGTGTGCACTAAATTAAAATTTTTACAAATCATAAATTTTAGTAAAAAAGTTAAATACAAATTTTCAAATAAAATAGAAAGTATCAATTAAAACTCTCATACATAGACAACTTAAAAGTTATAATAAAATTAAAGGGAAACAAAAAAAAACTTGAAGAAATTGTCCATATTGCTCAAAGAGACCTAGTTTTAATAACAAACATAGACAAAGACTCCAAACCTCGGTCTCATTAAATTATAATTTTACAATTCACAACAAACATGACACGTGTTTCGCCCTTTCGAGCATCATCAGACCTACAACCAACAGAGAGAACCTTAGTAAATAATCAAGCTCACAAATCCTAAAACAATAACTTACAAATAGAATAAAACACACTAAAGCACAACAAAACAAACAACTACTTATACATATTTGATGGACATTAAAATGAGGTGAAGTCTCACGTGAATAATCAAAATAAAATATTAAAAAAGGTATTAAAAAAAGGTTCATGTCTCTAGACGGGATCGAACCCAGACCACCCGAGTGAGACGCCAAAGCAACCACCCACAGACCACTGGGCTAGTCGAAGAAAAGAACCAAAAACTCTCACTCTATGAATTAGTGAATGAAATGAGGGTTGCCTACAATTATTATTGCATTAAATTGTTAAATATTAGGGTTGGTTCAAAATTAAAAACATCGTTGACGCAAATGAGAATGGGACTTTTTATAGCTTTGGTTATTTCCATTTTTTCTAGAAGGTCAAGCTTTTTCCCCTTCGGACGTTCATGTAAAACATCAACGTCAGAAATGGAAAATTCATGACCTGACTCCAACAAATGATTGGCAAAAGCTGAAACAGTCTCAGTTACATCCGTATTTCTGAATTTGTTGACAAGGCTTAAATGTTCTCTCACCCTTGTGGAAATTTTTCGACCTGTTTGTCCCACATAGGTCGTGGAACATTCGCTACAATTTAGTGCATAAACCCCAGATCTGGACAATTTATCGGTTGTGTCCTTTGTCCTTACTAAATGTCTCTTGAGAGTATTTACTGTTTTGAATGAAATATTGACATTTTTAATATTTTTAAAAAATTTTGCCAATTGGAGAGAAATACTTCCGAAAAAAGTAATGCACTTGCATGCACTCCTTGCATCCTAAAAATGAGTTTACATTGGAAATGGTAGATGAAGGAAAACTACCGTTTCTTGACCTTTTACTATCGCGGAAACACAGTAGTATAGAGTTTGAGGTTTACCGGAAAACATCGTCCACGGATAATGTTATTCAGTATGCTTCAAACTCTCCTTACACACATAAATTCGCCGCGTTCAACTCCTTTTTCTATCGGTTGTGTAATTTACCATTGTCAAGGGAAGCGTTTACTAAGGAACGTGATATTATAATGCAGATTGCTATGAATAACGGTTTTCCTTTGGAGTCCATCACCAAATTATATTACAAATTTATAAACAAGTACAAAATGTCCTATACTGTCATACATTCAAAACTTAGCGATGAGACAAATTTTTTCAAGTGCATTACTTTTTTCGGAAGTATTTCTCTCCCATTGGCAAAATTTTTTAAAAATATTAAAAATGTCAATATTTCATTCAAAACAGTAAATACTCTCAAGAGACATTTAGTAAGGACAAAGGACACAACCGATAAATTGTCCAGATCTGGGGTTTATGCACTAAATTGTAGCGAATGTTCCACGACCTATGTGGGACAAACAGGTCGTTTCAGCTTTTGCCAATCATTTGTTGGAGTCAGGTCATGAATTTTCCATTTCTGACGTTGATGTTTTACATGAATGTCCGAAGGGGAAAAAGCTTGACCTTCTAGAAAAAATGGAAATAACCAAAGCTATAAAAAGTCCCATTCTCACTTGCGTCAACGATGTTTTTAGTTTTGAACCAACCCTAATATTTAACAATTTAATGCAATAATAATTGTAGGCAACCCTCATTTCATTCACTAATTCATAGAGTGACAGTTTTTGGTTCTTTTCTTCGACTAGTCCAGTGGTCTGTGGGTGGTTGCTTCGGCGTCTCACTCGGGTGGTCTGGGTTCGATCCCGTCTAGAGACATGAACCTTTTTTTAATAACTTTTTTAATATTTTATTTTGTTTATTCACGTGAGACTTAACTTCATTTTAATGTCCATCAAATATGTATAGTTAGTTGTTTGTTTTGTTGTGCTTTAGTGTGTTTTATTCTATTTGTAAGTTATTGTTTTAGGATTTGTGAGCGTGATTATTTACTAAGGTTCTCTCTGTTGGTTGTAGGTCTGATGATGCTTGAAAGGGCGAAACACGTGTCATGTTTGTTGTGAATTGTAAAATTATAATTTAATGAGACCGAGACTTGGAGTCTTTTTCTATGTTTGTTATTAAAACTAGGTCTCTTTGAGCAATATGGACAATTTCTTCGATTTTTATAATGCCAGCCAGGCTAAACTTGTCCAGTTATACAGAAAGAACCTAATTGCACGAAAAAACTTGCTGCTAAAAATTTGGTTCCTTCAACGATGCTTACTATTTCAATTGACACCTAAATTCGTGACAATCAAGTGCAAGATTCATACTAAGGGCGCATCAGCTGCATTGAATAAAGCTCGAACCGTTTGGATCAATGAAGAGATTAAACAACATTATAAAACTTTGAACTCAGTAAACTCTAAACTCAAATATCTCTATGTAACTTTAACATTTCTGTTATCCTACATTGAATTTGTAGTTTTAGATCATGACTTTAGAGATGAGGTTGAGTCTTTCGGTGAGAATACGTTTAGGAGATTGGGTAAGAAAATTCATTGTCTTAAATTAGCTCAAAGAAATTATCTTTTATCCAATAATATTGATGAATACAGATTAGGTTTGGATAGCACAAATTTTGGTTTTCACAAGCGTTTTATTAATTTGTCTGGTGTTACTTTTACTCCTCAAGAGGAACATATACTTAATTCTAACCTTAAGTATAATTTTTCCCACAACATCAATACTGATATTAAAGAAACGCTAGCTATAGAGGCCGAATGTATTATTCAAACGACCGACATTTCTAACAAAAATATATTACGGGCTAAAATAATAAATTTTCTGAACTCTAATTTTACGAGTGACACAGGCTGTAACTACAACAGGGCTCACCTAAAATCTCTGGCACATAAAATCAAATCCAACGATCTGATTTGCACCAAGGCCGATAAAGGCTCTTGTTTAGTAGTTATGGAAAGAACTGATTATGTTGACAAGGTTATTGGTTTCTTGAACTCTGGTGATTTCGAAAGAATAAACAGAGACCCAACAAACTCATTTTTTATGAGGTTAAGAAGTAGTCTGGACACATTTCTAACAACCTTAGAATATTTTAACATGACAAAAGATAAATTATATCCTATGAACCCGAAAACACCCTTACTTTATGGCTTGCCAAAGATTCATAAAGATGGCACACCCATGAGGCCAGTGGTTTCATTTATTGATTCCCCATGCTATAAACTTTCAGCTTGGCTAAACAGAGTTCTTAGGGACGTAACGGGTTTTCATAGCACATATTCTACCAGGAATTCCATCGACTTTGCCAATCACCTGAAAAACGTTGATATTCCGCACAATGCATTATTAGTTTCATTGGATGTTAAGAATTTGTTTCCTAGTGTGCCTCCCGCAGACTGTATTCAGTTGGTAAGGGATTTATTGGCGAGATCTTCTTTGCCACAGTTACTCGTTGATGGCCTCACTTCTCTTCTTACCTTAGTTTTAAACCAAATTTTTTTCAAATTTAATGGACAGTTATATAGGCAAAGGTCTGGGCTGGCTATGGGTTCTTGTTTGTCGCCATTTCTGAGTGAGGTTTTCATGAACAATTTGGAAAACAGGATAATGAATAGTTATTTTGCCTCCTTTCTAACAGCATATAAAAGATACGTCGATGATATTTGCATTGTGTGGAATGGCAACAGAAACCAGTTGGAAGAGTTTTTACAATTCGTTAACTCCTTGCATTCTAAAATTGAGTTTACATTGGAAATGGAAGATGAAGGAAAACTACCGTTTCTTGACCTTTTACTATCGCGGAAACACAGTAGGATAGAGTTTGAGGTTTACCGGAAAACATCGTCCACGGATAATGTTATTCAGTATGCTTCAAACTCTCCTTACACACATAAATTCGCCGCGTTCAACTCCTTTTTCTATCGGTTGTGTAATTTACCATTGTCAAGGGAAGCGTTTACTAAGGAGCGTGATATTATAATGCAGATTGCTATGAATAACGGTTTTCCTTCAAGTGCATTACTTTTTTCGGAAGTATTTCTCTCCAATTGGCAAAATTTTTTAAAAATATTAAAAATGTCGATATTTCATTCAAAACAGTAAATACTCTCAAGAGACATTTAGTAAGGACAAAGGACACAACCGATAAATTGTCCAGATCTGGGGTTTATGCACTAAATTGTAGCGAATGTTCCACGACCTATGTGGGACAAACAGGTCGAAAAATTTCCACAAGGGTGAGAGAACATTTAAGCCTTGTCAACAAATTCAGAAATACGGCTGTAACTGAGACTGTTTCAGCTTTTGCCAATCATTTGTTGGAGTCAGGTCATGAATTTTTTGACGTTGATGTTTTACATGAATGTCCGAAGGGGAAAAAGCTTGACCTTCTAGAAAAAAAATGGAAATAACCAAAGCTATAAAAAGTCCCATTCTCACTTGCGTCAACGATGTTTTTAATTTTGAACCAACCCTAATATTTAACAATTTAATGCAATAATAATTGTAGGCAACCCTTATTTCATTCACTAATTCATAGAGTGACAGTTTTTGGTTCTTTTCTTCGACTAGTCCAGTGGTCTGTGGGTGGTTGCTTCGGCGTCTCACTCGGGTGGTCTGGGTTCGATCCCGTCTAGAGACATGAACCTTTTTTTAATACCTTTTTTAATATTTTATTTTGTTTATTCACGTGAGACTTAACCTCATTTTAATGTCCATCAAATATGTATAAGTAGTTGTTTGTTTTGTTATGCTTTAGTGTGTTTTATTCTATTTGTAAGTTATTGTTTTAGGATTTGTGAGCGTGATTATTTACTAAGGTTCTCTCTGTTGGTTGTAGGTCTGATGATGCTCGAAAGGGCGAAACACGTGTCATGTTTGTTGTGAATTGTAAAATTATAATTTAATGAGACCAGTATCATCTGCAAAACAAGCCTAGTTTATATCCTGAGACAGCCGAATATCATTAATATAAATTAAGAATGCAAGTGGTACTAAAACAGACCCTTGAAACACTCCAATCTTCACAAATCAAATCAGATATACTACTTTATTGATTACGTATGTAACATTAGGTCTTCAACAATTGACAAAAATAAAATAAAGTTAATGAATAAGACAATATTAAAACTAATATACTACATTTACACTACACACTCTTTTTAAACACATATGTACATGCTGTGCATACTACACTACATGGCTAAAAAAGAAATTACTATACTAATTAAGTAAATGACTACTGACAGCTCTCAGAGTTATGTTCAAAATACTCATTTATAGAATAAAAGGGCTGATCAGTAAAAAGTGTTTTATTTCTTTCTTTAACCTAGTCCTTCAATTCTGTAGCCTTAGAGTATCCCTCAAAGTATTTAAGACGAGTTTTATTGGTAATATAAATGTCTAATAATTGTATCCTACCATTTCCAATATTGTTATTTTTCAACCAAAATATGTTGGACACAGTCAAATGAGAGGTTGCAAAACACTTTTTGCGTGTACTGCCCCCTCTCGAAGGATTCGACAACATCCTCCAGTAGGCCTAAGATGGTTTGGGTTGTATAGTAATCTTCTTTAAACCAATACTGATTTTCTGATAAGAAATTCTTGGATTAAAAATGATCATACAGTTGTTCCCTCAGTATACATTTAAAATGACAGGTATTAGGCTTCTCGGTCTAAAGTTAAATAAAAATAAAATAAGCTTTATTGTCTTAAGATACAAGAATCTTGTTCAGCAAAATTTCCCCTGTTTTTGAAACCAAGGCTAATGGTTTCCAAAATTAGCAATGATGGCAAAGTTAGGATCTTCTTGGATATCAAAGGTGGTTTACAGCTCTCGTGAGTGATAGCCCTGGACCACAGTCTCACTGCCCTCTTCTGCGGCATGAAGACAGAATTAAATAGTCCTAGTCCACAGAAACCCCAGAAGGCAATACCATAGTTAACATTAACATTTCACTAGGCTGCCATTTTGTTTCGCCATATTCGATTTTTACCGAAATATTACCAGATTATTCTCATACGACCCTTAATTTTTTATCAAAATTTCAATCAAAGTCTATCGGTTAAATAGTTTTTAAGCTATGCCGCGAACTGACAGACATTGGACAGATTAATAAAACATGTTTTTTGCAAAACGTGAAGATATGTAAAACCTGAGAAGATTTTATTTTTTATCATTACCAACATTATATTTGGTCGCCATTTTGTTTGCCGTGAGTCCACCAGTACAAAATAAGATCAGATCAAAGAAAAACCTCTTTCTTTGTCTCCAGAGTTACTAGAACAGATTTATTTAAAGGTCTTTGGTCACATTTTGAGGAATAATGTTACTTTTAAAACCGAGTACCATTCAACTAATTATGATATGCATAATCCATTGATTAGATCATTTAGTTTTCTTAATCATCACCTTCAAAAAAAGCATAACACATGCACTATAAGCTTGCATGGAACAGATGCTTAATGTATTGATAAGTATATTTCATTTAGATGTAATTTTATATTGTATTGTTTTTTTTTTCATCTTTACTAATGTTTTTTTTTGTAAAAGATTTAATGGAGGTACCAGTTTGATGATAAATAAAAAAAAACAAAAACATAACAATTTTATATATGAGATAGCAGATAATATTGTCATATCACCTTTGGAGCATGCTAAATTTAAATGTTTCAATTATGTGTTGACTTACATATCTCTAAAATGGAATTTTACATACTATATACAAACATTTTTACTTTTAGAATTCTGTCTATTAAAACAATTTAAAATTGTCTCATAGGTCAGGAAGAAATATTTTAAAGTAAAAAATTTGATATATAATATTTCCATTAGTATTAAATGTAAGTTTTTTATCGTTTAAAAATGAAGATTATTTTTTTCTTTGTTTTATCCCTCCTGGTTTGTCACTTTTTTTATGAAATAAAGTGGTTAATTTTTTTTAGAATCCAGCTATAGCTGATGTATACACCGAACATTCTTGCCAAGTAAACGTAGCCAAATACTCACCTAGTGGATTTTATATTGCTTCAGGCGGTAAGTATAATATTTTTTAACACTGTGATTTGCCAAAAAATATCTAAACTAATGCAATATGCTCTAAAAGATGTACTGCAAATTTAGAAAACTTTTGTATTAAAAATGTTTCAACCAAAAATTAATTAAGGAAGATTTAGACATTTATGATTTTTTAGTTTTGCGAGAGAAGTACTATACCTCATCATAAAAAAATCGTCCTCTGAGATTTTGTCAGATTTTACATTTTAGAGACCCTGCATTCTGTTTTTTCATTTTGTCAGTCTGCCTAGTTGTCCAAAATTGACTTTGCAAAAAAAATAAAATGTGACATCATCATAAGTGGTTAGATATTGGTATGAAATATCAGCCAAATTATAGTCACATATAACTTGAACAACATGTCAAATATGAAGCAATAAAAAAATTTAAATTCATACATCCTAAATAAAAAAATCAGGCTATATAACTAAATGAAATCTTACAGAGACTAGATTTAACATAATACATTCAGAAAGCATCATTCAAATTATCAGACAAAAACTGATCAATACTATAATATGCTTTACTAATTAGCATTTTTCTTCTCCTATTAGTAAATTGCTTATAATTATTTGCTGATTTTAACGAGCAAGGAAGCTTATTGTAACATCAGTTAAAAATCAGTATAAAATACCTACTTGTTGACATAGCTTCAGAATTTGCACACAAGTCAAGTGTATTATAGGGATAAACGGGTAAATTTTAATAAGTTCAATAAATAATTATTCAAAAAAATGGATAATGGGCTTTACCCAGACTTTCCCTTTTTATGAATCCTTCTTTTTATTAATGAAACTGAAGTATGACCCAATTTGATTTTGCACATTTTTTTTGTGATTATATAACCAATGCAAACATTGCGGTAGTTAAACACCAGTCTAGAACAGCATTATAGGATGTTTACCAAAACAGGCAGAAGGAGTTTAAAAAACTAGTCAGACATATATAAGCAAAATTATGAAGAGCCTACTGTAAAAAAATTGAGATTTGCCTACTGTAAAGAAATTGAGGCTGCTAGAATTTATAAATTCTTGCAATACACGAGGACAAGAAATTAGATCTACTAAAGGACGCTCGCACTAGGGTCACCAACCTATGTGAGAGCTTGGAGCTAGTTGTGTAGAATTCATTTTACCACCTCTCTTAACAGAATAACAAATAATGAAAAACTAATCTTATTTTAATTGTATGCCATCACTCTAATATGCGAACATTATTTAATATAATTCATTGATTTTTTTTAAGACCAATCTGGCAAAGTACGCATATGGGATACCGTAAACAAAGAGCACATTTTGAAAAACGAATTCCATCCATTTGGTGGCCCAATCAAGGACATTGCATGGTCTCCTGATAACCAGCGAATGGTAGTCGTCGGGGAAGGACGAGAAAGGTTTGGACATGTTTTTATGTCGGAAACTGGAACTTCCGTAGGTGAAATTTCTGGTCAATCTAAACCCATCAACTCATGTGACTTCAAACCAACGAGGCCTTTTAGAATTGTAACAGGAAGTGAAGATAATACCATTGCTGTTTTTGAGGGACCACCGTTCAAATTTAAGATGACTAAGCAGGTTAGATAATCTTTTATTACAATCTTTAGATTCTGATGTGAATAATTTAATGATGATATGAAAATGTTTACCAGTGCTTGCAAACACATTAGATTTGTTGATCCACAAACAATGTAAATAACTTGTAAGTATAAGAAAGCAGTTTCCAAAGGTAACCAATATAAGAGAAGCCCCTAAACTTTTCTTTTCTGTTAAAGTATTTTGAAATATGTGGTTTTTAATTTGAAGGGCATTATAATTTATTAACTTTTAGAACAATCCATTAAACATACATTTTTTTTATGTTGTATTTATGATTTTTGCTACTTTACCTTGACCTCTCATATTTTGAATTCATGTTTCCTTGGAAATTTTAATTTTTCATTGGGGTATGTATAATTTCTGACTGGGGAAGGCATCACACAAAAGGTATGTACACTTTCCACCAAATGTGTATAATGGCAGTCTGATATTGTTCCATGATAACAGTAAACTGTAAGATACAAGTATGATACATGTTATTGATAATATACAGTTATAAATAATACTTGCTGTATTTATATTTATGGTATAATTTTTTTTAAATACCTGAAGCTGCAGCCGTAAATATCCCTATACATCTAATCAAACAAAACAAAAGATTATAAATGATTGTTCTTATATTTTTAGGTGTTTCTTTTTCTTTTTCAATTGTTCTTTTTTAGGATCACTCACGATTTGTCCAAGCCGTCCGTTATTCACCTTCAGGAAATCTTTTCGCTTCAGCCGGCTTTGACGGTAAAGTTTTCCTTTTCGATGGTGCTACGTCAGATCTGGTGGGTGAGGTTGGCAGTCCTGCGCATTCTGGGGGAGTCTACGGAGTTGCCTGGAGTCCTGATGGTAAGCAACTATTGACCAGTAGTGGAGATAAGACAGCCAAACTTTGGGATGTAGAAACTAGGCAGGTTGTGTCAGAGTTCAAATTGGGAAACGCGGTAGAAGACCAACAAGTAAGGTTTTATTTTGTTTTCATAAATCTTTTATATTTGGACTAAAGAAATAAGTCAACAAGCAATTTTAATGATCGGACTGGGCCCCAGTAAATTAACCTGTTTATAGAATTACTCCAAAATTACACATTGGTGCTATATTGTTTTCTTTATAACCAAAACCACAAATTTTTTAGTAGTACTGTTAGTATCTATATATGTCTTCTAAATGTTTTCAACCAGATTCACTTAAAAGGTTTAAGAGTTAGATTAAAACTAGTTAGCATGGCAATTACAAATTTTAGTTCTTTAGTTATGTTTTGCTTATGTCACTGTCATTTTATTGAGAGATTATTAAGAGACTCAAATGAAGTTGAAATTATTAACTATATATTTTTTAATATAATATAAACTATTTAAATCATTTTACTAGCATTTTTCATCATTAGGATTTAAGAGGTTATCAGAGTGAATTTAAATTTTTGATTCTGATGCTGCATAATTCATATGATGTCTCCAATATGACGAGTCAATGTGGCTCTCCGTCAGACACCTTATTAGTCTAGCAAACCAGCAGGATGTTCAGCCAAATACAGGGTATAGAGGTTGATCTTGAAAAACCCATCAGTCTTTCAACTTCTTATTTACTGACGAAGAAAAAAGTCCCGAGTAAAAGTATGTTGTCATTTCGTTTAAAATTATTATTATGTTTCAATAAACAAAACCATACACTTTTAGAAATGGAAAAAAATAAAATATAAAAAAATACTGTCGTTTCGATAACTTTAACAAAAAAAACAACATGCTTGTACTCAGGCCATTTTTTTAGGGATAAGTATGGCGTTGGAAAGTGGACACATTTTAGAGTTACTCAGATTTCCTCTTCCTTCGCATAAAATAAGATTTTAATAATTCAGGTAATATTAGGGAATACTTTATACATAGTTTTGTAATTGATGATTTTTTTTTGTTTTTAAGGTATCTTGTTTGTGGCAAAATGAATATCTCCTCTCAGTATCTCTTAGCGGATTCATTAATTATCTTGATGTGAATAATCCAGAAAAACCTTTAAGAGTAGTTAAAGGTCACAACAAACCTATCACGGTTCTTACGCTTAGTGAAGATAGAAGTACCATTTTTACTGGATCTCATGATGGAGTTGTTACAAGATGGAACACTGAAACTGGAGAAAATGACAAAGTATGTGTTTATAAAATGAGAACCAACCTTGCAAAAGTAATACTTTATTTATTTATTTAAGGTTATAAATACCCATTACATGGCACAATTTCACCAATAGATTACTTATACTTATTTTTATTACAATTTCAATTTTTTTATTTCTAATTAAAGAAAATTAATTTTGGAAACCTGGAATACAAAAAGAAGTCTATGTTCACTTTATTACCATGCAGTTCTAGACAAAGATGATAATACTCCATAACTGCAACAATGAAAATTAATTGCAAATAATTCCATAGCCCTTGTTTGCCTAACAGGCACCTTTAAACCAATCAAGGATAACATTCTGAACAGTCTATGAACCCATTAATTACCTTAAAAAGAAAGTAAAATGTCCAATTTTACCCTTTTAGATATCAAGGGCTCCAAAAAAACCTAATTCTTTCCTCACTATAATTATAAAACTTTCCTCTAAAAGGTACCGATTATATTTATTTTGTACTGTTTCATATTTCAGACATGCACTATATAAGATATATATGGTGATATTTTGCTTGATAAATATATAAGTCTCGAGCAGATCTGACTTTGTACAGTTGAATGATTTAAGAGCTGAAAACCCTTTCCAGCCTTTCAAATAAGTTCCCATCAGTGACAGCAAGTTACCCCTAGCACCTAAAGATTTCAGCGTTTAAAAAGCAGATTATGGTCTACAGTGCCAAAGGCTTTGGAGAAATTAGTTTAAATGGAATTAACTTGATACTGACTCTCCAAACCTTTGCATATTGAACTTAATTACTTAATATATAGCTCTTGTGCTCAAACTGATTTGGCCCAATTTTTACAGCCATCTTAAGTGTTATAAAATCTTTTATGTTCAATAGATAAGCAGCCACTTAACCCTATATTGTTTTTCTTTGCGGTGGAATTTTTCCTCATTTTCTAAGCATCCCAGGCAATTAGAGTTAATAGGTGTTTATTTAAAATATTTAAAATCGATTTATATTACTTAGTTGTATATTGCAAGCAGTATCGTAGCCAGAAAAATTACCTGGGGGAGGGGGTGGTCTAAATTATTTTGTTGATTCTAATTTATTTCCTTCTTATATCATAAAGTGTATTTCTCAGACAAATTTAAAATGTGTCTGGGAGGGGGGTATATGGCAGTTTTCACATAATCTTGACTTTTTTTAATTTGATTAATAAAAATTACATATATTGGTGAATAAAAAATTTAATTATCAGTTTTTTCTTTCAAAATAATATAAACTTCACTTTAATCTGTATAATATGCTGAGTATTAGTTAAAATTATTATTTAGATTGATGGAGTCGGCCATGGAAACCAAATTAACAGAATGAGAGTGCACAATGGTACTCTTTACACAGTTGGCATTGATGATAGTTTGAAACAAATTGATATTGAAGGTAAGAAATACTTTTGAATATGAAAACCTTGCTTCTCTTTAAAAATAATATAGTTTTTTGTTCAGGGAAAGTTTTTATATGTATTACAGTACATAAGTAACATGAGGATAATATTGAGTTTTTTGTAGGAAATTGTTATAGAGCTCAAGATTTGAAACTGGGATCTCAACCTAGGGGTATGGATATTTCAAGAGAACAAAATATTGTTATAGTAGCTAGCATCAATGAAATTACTGTCGCCAAAGACAACCGAAAACTCAGTACACTTAAAGTAAGCTACGAACCCACCAGTGTGAGTTGTTCACCTCGAGGTCACATAGCTATTGGTGGTTCAGCTAACAATAAGGTAATTTATCTAAAATCATAATAAAAATCACCATTCCTTAAAAAAGTTTTTTTTTTTTGGAAAAATAATGTGTTTTGATCACTTTCGTGGTTTTTAGTTGTTTCATTATATGTTCAAATAATCAAAAGAAAATACTATATGTGTGGATGCCAGTAATTTTTGTTACCTATACTGTGTCTGTGTTTAAGTTCATGTGCACAAAATTCAAATAGAAAATAAAGACAAACTGATTAGATTCTAGTAGCAGTAATACATGTGAAATTGTGAAAATCACCCATGTAGACCACTTTAAATAGATGTCCCTAAGCCCCAGACATTGCAAATTTTGTAAATCTGACAAGCATGTACAAGAAACAAGTATTTATGGAGAAACATGTTTCCATCATGTGTCTTCATAAATATGTATAACGCAAATTGTGTATAATTTTATGTATCCTTTATACCAGTTGCATTTAGAATTATATAGAGACGTTTTGGCTTTTTAGAAAACAGAATAAAACAACTTTATATATATTTACTCAAAAAGCCAAAAAAAAATGTCTGAATCTTTATATAATTCTTTATGGCAATGTTTTCTATTTTTTTTATATAGGTTCATATTTATGAGCTGAAAGGAGATAACTTGAGCCTTTTACAAGAATTAAATCATCTAGGACCAGTTACTGATGTAGCTTATTCTCCAGATGACAAATACTTGGTTGCATGTGATGCTAATAGAAAAGTAATATTATATGAGACAGAAGAATATAAGGTAAGGCCCCATTAAAGTCATGTTTATTTTGCAAATTTTCTTTAAACATTTGTTTAATGAATTTTATTATTTTCTTGGTTAGTGGAAATGTGCATAATCTATATTTGTGCAACCTGAAAACAACCTAAATATGTGGAAAACAAAAAAATATGAAAATTTACAAAACTGAAATTCTTATTATGTTCTCCTCAACATTCTAAACTGAAATGTTCTTATGGGTGTATGTGTGTATTGTAGGTTTATAATTTTTAGTGAACTGCATTGTGTTTGGCCTACTTTTTTGGGTAAAAGTCCTGTCAGGTTTAAACCAGTTTTTTATTTCACACCCTGATATCACATAGTCCCATTACGTAATTTCTGATTTATACTCTTTATTTTATTGCTTACCTGAGGATCAGATCGTAAGTACTTATATATATAATATATAATATTATATATTATGTAATTTTCAATTATTCAAAGGTGGATAATACATAATACATATAAACCACCGAGTCTGAAGAAACTATCTTTATTTGTTACCAACACTTTAGTCCTAAATCACAAATGACTGTTGTAATTACTGATACCTTTAAATCATTTAATGATTATTAACATTAAATTTATAATGTAGTTATGTCAGAAATTATTCTTTAGTTGTTTTGTCAACCTATCTTTCCTCAAATGAAAATTTCCCTGATACAGTTGAACTTTTTATTTGTTAAACCCCTGCTCTCCATAGTAACATTCAAATTTATAAAGTTTATCTTTTATTTTCGTAGTAATTTAAATAAGTTTATGTTCCAAAATTTAAAATATAATAAATCTATAAAGTAAAGGGTTATCAGCGATGGAGATTACAAAATTACAATAAAAGTACATTTTGTATCCAAATATACTGTAGGAAAGGTTGTCTCATACCTCACTACAGCAGCTTAGGCCTCTTTTACAATTAATTTGTAAAAAGTAATAGTAAACAGAAATAACATTATTTTTTGTTGGGATAAGTCACGTTGTTTAAGTTAAGAATAATGTAATTTACTATCAATATTTAGCATGAAGGTTAATTTTAAACACACTATATAAGTTTTCTTGTCATTTTTAGCCAGCTACAAAACAAGAATGGGGCTTTCACAATGCCAGAGTAAACTGTGTAGCCTGGTCACCCGACTCACTATTGGTCGCTAGTGGTTCATTAGATACTAGTATTATTATTTGGTCTGTTGAAAAGCCAGCCAAACATATTATTATTAAAAGTAAGTTCTTTAAGATTTATAAATTTAGTTTATCATAGTTCATTATTATTCAAATAACGTAATTTCGTTTCCTCCTTAGTTTGTCTTGTTTAGCACTTTTTTCATTTATTTTTAGATGCTCACGCTCAAAGTCAAATCACGAAGCTATCCTGGGTGGACAATGTTACCGTCGTGTCTGTTGGACAGGACTGCAACACTAAATTATGGACAATAACTCCTTTTTAGTCATCTAAATAAGGCGTTTCGAGGCTGATAATTTATATCATTATAATACGTTATTTTCTTACTTTTTTGCCTACGCATTTAACATGTTTGTGATTTTATATTTATGCTAATTTATATTTTATCATATATTTATTTATATACATTTATTACTCCTCAGTATTTTAACACAATTCATCGTTTTGTATGGATCTCCTTTTATTTCTGGTAGGGTGGTACATTACATAACCTAAAAAGAAACTTCTCAATAATCTGTATATAAAGTAAACATTTTTATTGATTTATTTTACAAGTATGTTATACTTATACCCAAATAACACAAAGCTTTTTAAAAGGTGTTGAAAAAATGTTACCTGGTTGTTGTAAACATCCTATCATAGGAGTTTCAAAATCAGTAAAATTAAAAAGAATGTTTATACATTTTTGGATTACTTTAAATCCTGGAAAGTATTAATTATTTTGTTTAAATAATAGTCGCGACAGTCACAGAAGTAAATTTGTAATAACTGGAAAGTAAATGCGTTTTTCAGGAAGATTATTACTGAATTAATATTACAAAAACCACATGTAAATAATGGAGAATTTAATGTTTTCTATTTAATCTTAACAAAGTCAACGCTCATTTTTGAGATTTCTTAAAATGACAAAAGAGAGGAAGGAGTTTAAATTAGTTTAATTTGAGAAATCGAGACCTGATTTAGGTGACATCTCCACAATTAAAATTTTTTAATAGTTTTTGAATTTAATGAAAAAAAAAATTGCAAATTGTGTTAACCTTGTAATCTAACTTGAAGAGACAGACGAAAATAAATTTAACTTTAGTTTTTCAACAAGATGGTGGTCTTAAATGTGCCTTAACGACGTTTCGTTGATCCATTCTTGAAAATGAAGCGTCCTATGCTAATTCTAGTACCGCCATTTTGTCGAAAATAAAATATGGCTATGACACAGGCAGATTTGTTTTAGAATATTGATTCAAATAAGTTAATCCAGTTTGTAAAATTTTGTTTTTTTCTAGAAATCTCCAAAATAAATAAATAGCACCTAAATCTACTCCCTAATGTAAACTTATTTTTATCTCTGACTTGAGGAAGCCGCAAGTTACTAGTAATTACTAAACAATAATAAATACGAAAAGTAATTTAATTTTATGCTAGAAAATATAAAAAAATAAATCAAGAGTACTAGTATAACAGGCCATTACAGTTTTTAAGCATTCTTCATGCAAGTTGTGCAGACCATAATACTCAAAACCAGGTAATTTTGGCTGTGTAGTTCTTTTAGCTAAGAAATTGGGTTATGTAAATGTGCTATAACTACTTTATAATAGAGATTTCGTCCCCAATTAAACAGATTTCAATATATCTTGTGGTAGTAGCCAAAAAAATATTTTACGTCGATAAAAAAACGCATCCTGATTGTATCGTGTGTAACCGGTGTGCCGTGACATTATGATCCAAATTACAATAACTAACAATTTCTATAAAAATTGGGTGGAAAATGATTCACCACTGGAAGAGAAACAAAACAGGTTTTGGAAATTGAAACCTTCCAGCGCCCATAAATCTAGCCTTCATCGTGCGTATGGTGTGTGCATTTAAGTTGAAAATAAATATTTCCCGAAAAAATATTCTTTGATCTAAGTAAAAACAATAACATACTTTACAAAGCAAAAAAATTACAATCGTAATGGACACTACTCTCCTTTACAAACATTTAAGTGGTTTAATAGTAGCATGTGTTACTTGGTTATACATTATGTAAATTTGTGTTTTGGAGGATTGTAAGAGCCTAACTGAGAAAATATTTCCTTATTCATATTACACTTTTGTTGTGTAGGGTACCTATGTTCATACAGGAATTAATGGTTGAAAATATTTTCAGATCAGTTTATAGGCATCAGATGATAAAGTATCTAATAATAAAGGTATAGCAAAAAATACTGGTTAAGGTTATGTAAATATTTTGATGGCCTATTTTTTTATTTTCTTTTAACCATATATTGTGAAAACGGCAAATAGCTTATCGGATTTATGGACGGTTTTTTGGATTGTTTAATATATAAATATAGAAGAAACTATTATTAATTATGTATAACAAAGTGTTATTTTTATTTCTGAAATATAAAGTCAATATACTTTTGAAAAGTTGATTTATTTTTATAAAATATTAGTTAAGTAAGTAAAATGTTTAAAACATCTTTTAGATGAGCGGATAAAAGGAAGACCAATTTAAAAAATAGGGGTATTGCAATACCTCATTTTGAAGATCTCATCGATAACGAAATGAAAGCTAAAATAGTAGAAGAGGCAAAGTAGAATTTACCTTGCCGGATTATTCTTATCGGACCCATTTGAGCAATACCTACTAAACAACGAGGCCTAGGCCTATGTTATTTCAATCTTCATTAGAAGGTATGGGTTATTTACAGGGACATATTTAAATGAGCATTTTTTTTAAATTTCAGCAAATTAACATCAATTTATAGGGTTTTTTTTATGAGTTTTTGAATCTGTCAAATTTATTTGGTTTCGCTATAGAATTAAAATGCCAAAGGGGACTCTTAAGCGATTACTCGTTTTTTTTTTATTAAAATAACTTAAAAACAACTCACAAAGAAAAGATTTTTTGTTGTAAATATCCAAAAATGTATCCTCAACTTCATCAATTAGCTTTTTAAATATAATATATGCCGTTGAAACTACATCTACTACCTGTTCTCGAGGATATAAAAGAGCACCTCGACTTAAGGAATTAATTAAATTATAAGCATCCTCTACAACACAAGGTTCATTGAGAGTTAAGTTTTCTTTGCAAAAAGTTTTAAAACAATATAGCAGCAATATTCGCTTAAATAGGTTATTACTGGGAGTTCTGATTGTATAGCTTCGGTATCAGACAGTGTAACTATGATTTTAGATAATAAATTATTAACATGTTCAGAATTTAAATTGGTGTCTAATGACTGTGTTTCATATTCAGGAGGTTCGAAGAACTGATTTATATTAATGTCCCCATAATGTCTAGATTTTAGAGATAACAGACTGAATTCTAAGTCTTTTATCTGATTCATATAGCTGTCGAACTGAGATATGATATGACCACTAGCTAATTGTCTATATTTTCCAAAACGCCCTTCCAATGGGTCTGTTTGAAATTTGCCCAGTAATACATAATTCATATTAAGCTCAGTTAAACAGAATTAAGTAACTTCAAGGAGCCCATGAATGGTATGGTCTAATGCAGTGTGGGTTTGTCGAGCCAGTGTATTTGTAAAATTAGTTGGACTCCACGTTTTAGCAAAAAACAAAATTTAGGATCATCATGGGGGGCTGTTAGTATTTGTTTGGTAAATCTAACAAATGTTTTCCCTTAAGGGGAGTTTTTACATTCACAATTTTCCACCATGTCAATATAATACTAATAAAGTCTCCGGTCTCTTGTGAATGTGACAAATTTTTAACAAAACCTTTTAGAGCCTCTATAATAAAGGGATTAAAGATTTTAAGAGCTAATTTTACATTTTATCTTTCAAGAGATTACGGAAATAGAGCCTTTAAACTAAGTGAATAACCATGCTTCAATAGTTTGTCCTGTTCTAGTTGATATATGTTTTTGATCACAGAAAAGGAAGCACATTTTTTTTGGCCTGTCTCAAAATCAGTATAAGAAAATGTTTGGTCAGGTTTTGAATTAAGCCAGTTGTTAAAGATACATTTCAGTAAATGAACAGTGTCAAAAAGGTAAAATAAGGGTCTTACTGGGTCAATAGCATGTGGGAATAATATACCGAGTTGATTAAGGGGTGAAAAATTACTCATTGCTTTACTGTTTACTGCATTATTGTCACTAACTGTACAAAATACTATGTACCCAATTCTAAATTTTCTATAATGGTCTTGATAAAAGTATATAATTAGTTAAGTTTAGCTACAGGAGATATATGAATGACTTCTGTAAGGCTTGAGCAAGGACTAGTGATCATAAATGCTACTGCAGATGATGCTAAGGTATCTTTATTATTTACTGATGTTCCTACGGTATTGTCTGCCTTGTAATCCAAATATGGTTCGATGTGAATTTCATCAAAAAGTAATGTAAAATATCTTTATCTGTTAAATGTTAAAAAATGTTACGAGCATAGGTTAAAAAAAATTTTCTTTCGATATGAGGATCTGTTAAAAATCTATTACAAATAGATTTTACTGTGTTAGGATGAGGTAAGATAATAGGAGCGTGACTTCACAAATATTTATAGCAATGAGGGCTTATTGTAAACAAAATTGAACATAACACAATGGTGCTTGGTGATACCTTCTTTTGAAGTTTTTAACAAAGTTAACTGTTCGGAGAGAAATTTTAGATTTTGAGTGAGTTCGTCAGAACCTTTTAGATTTAAAAGAATATCGGTCACAAATTAAAAAAAAAAAATTATATTGTCATTGTCAGACTCAACTTTATCTGAATTGGGAGTTTCACTAGTACTGGGGAGTTGACTTGACTCGGTATGGTGTAAATCACGAGTTTCACTAGGATCATGAATCTCGCTATCAAGATTTATGGGTATTGACATCATATTGTCAATTGTGTCAATTAAACTTTCTATTTCATCCAAACTGCTAGATAAAAATGGTGATTTTAAATTTGTTATTGAAACACAAACAAATTGACTATATAAAAATGTTCCTAATTTTAAATGGCTATTTATAACAATTGCCCAAGTTACTAGGGTACCAGGAGTATATTCAAGTTTAAATAAAGTTATTTTATCTGTATCCTTTACCGAAAACCACCCTTTCCTTAAACTAAAATTTAGCAATACTTTTAAAAACTCTTCAAAACTTTGAAAACATGTAGCCTCTCTATGTAAATTAAACTCTTCTTTACATTGGGCTATGGCTTGCAAAAGATGTAGTTCAAGATTCTTATTTTTTTCATCTTTACTTTGGCGGTCAAGAACGTTTTTTGACAAATAATTGGGGCAATTTGGGAAAACCGTTGGTACAGCATTTTCTTTTCATCGGGGTTTTTTAAATGTACTGAAATAATTTTACCTGGTCTCGGATGCTGTTCTGAAATATCCCAAATTATACTACCTTTAGAAAAATGTAGCTTACACACTTTAGTGTTTTTATTGGGCACTAAATCATCTCGCGGAATTGCTCGTAGCCATTTTTTTGCAAATCACTGTCTTTCGGGAAACTAAACACGTGAACTTTTGGTCCGGTTTTGTAACTACCCCGGCAGTTAGGCGCACAACACTTAAACGGTATGTTTACGTGAAACGTACAAAAACTGATAAATATAATTAAATTTTCACAAAAAATGGAGACAAAACTACTCTAATTCACGAACACGACATCATGTTTCACACCGTTTTGTTTTCGGTTAGCAAGTGCCGGTTGTCGGCCAGTACGTCTAATGGCCAGTTATCACGATACGACATAAGCAAAACTGCATTGGTCTGTGCTTTAATGCATTTCTTACGGAGGCGAATGCCGGCCTAGATGTCGTGACGTATGACCTATTTTAATTTTAGCTGGTAGGCCTCGTTTAGTAGGTATTGATTTGAAAAGTATTTATTTGTTTGTTAATATTTTGTCAAAAAAAAATTGTGGACGCACGATGTGTTCGATTTAGCTAAAAAATGTATCCGTTTGTTTGCGTTTTGCAACTTGTTGACAAATTTGACCCTATTGGTTCAGTCGGAAATAAAAAGAGGATGCATGAAAGATACGAAGCGAGAGAAGTGGCTGTTTTAGGTCATATAGTAATGGATCCGACCCTTAGTACTAGGAAATTGTCTTACCTAACTGATGTATCACGCACAATAATCAGGAGAATCCTTAAACAACATAAGTTCCAGCCTTTTAAGATACGATTGGTTCAGGAACTGAACGAAGATGATTTCGATCGTCGACTCCAGTTCTGTGAAGTGGTCAGTGAAATTATTAACAATAACCAAAACTACATGTTCGATATTTGTTTTTCAGATGGGTGTTCATTTTACCTTAACGGCATTGTAAATAGGCAAACTGAATGATGAAAACCCAAGACTATTTCGTGAAGTATATACTCAGCATCCCCAAAAATTAAATATCTGGGCGGGTATTTATGGAAACCACATAATCGGCACCTTTTTTTATAACTAGTAATCTCAATGGCGAAATTTATCTGGAATTATTAGAAAATGCTATTCATCCAGCCCTCGTGCAACTATTGGAGAATTAAGAAGACCATCATACGATCATTTTCAACAAGATAGGCAAAGCTATATAAGTATTATCTTGTTAGTCAAACAGGAAACTCCTTTAAAGTAGAAGTTGGACTTTATCCTTTAGCGATGATTTTAGATTTAGGTGATGAAGGGTACTCGAGCTTAGTCTGCATGCAATCAATTGAAAACCACAGTCAAAGTACCGCTTAAAATAATGAAAATTTTATTTTTTGTTTTTTAGGCAGTTGGTCGAGTATTTTTAGGTTCACGTGTTTTATTATGAATGAATGAATGAATGGACATTTGCAATGTCGCTTATTTTCTCAATTAAACACTTTTTTTTTCGGTTTAAAACCTTCTATACTTGGAAACGTGTTTCATATTGAATAAAATAACATAATTAATTCGTCAATCTAAAATTTATTTTTAAAACACAGCCTAGCTCTTATATTTGTGTGAACAAGAGTGTGTCAATTTTCTCAAATTACTTTTTAGCCTTTGATCTATTAACCGTAATTATGTATAATTACTTCGGCTTTAAGAAAATGAGATAATTCATTATTTATAGAGATACACCATAGATTATTTCAGTCTCGATTTCAGGAACTATCTGTCTTTTTTCGTTTTCTCGTAAGATATTCTTCGGGGTGTCGATACGACACATGCTTCCTTAATGCGTCTCGGCTGCGAGACACATGAGGACACGACTGACATGCATGATAAGCCTCTTCGTGCGTTTCCATGTGTACCCTTAAATTATACTGGTTACTTAGGTATTTTCCACACAGAAAGCATTTGCAGGTCTCTGAGGATTCTTTTGGACTTGACTGTTTCTTTGGGGCCGGAATGGGGGAGGGTGGTATCGTGTCCTCGGTGGAGCATGGGCTTGTGTCCTCTGGCGTGACTGGAATAATAAAATATGATATAATTTATTTACTTGTAGTATATGTCTCTAAAATAACAGTAATATATTCGAATAATTTACCAAAATGGGAACAATAGTATTTTAAGGACAGTGCTATAAGTGCATTAGCGTGTGTATATAAGACTCTACAGGAAAACAAAATTAAAGTGTCCTGAAAATATTAAAAATTAGTCAATAGTTCACTAAAACATGAAAGAAAACAAAAGCCGCGTCCTTAAAGGAAATGAAAAACAGACATTGGAAGGACAAGTCTTTACAAAACTATCAAATAAATTGTATTCGAATATTCGAAAGAAATTAATAGAGAGACCATATGTGAAAAAAGTGCATTGTCCATAGGAGACACATAAAAAAGCATGCCGGTGAACAAGAACCTTTTGTAAAAGGTGCGGAACTATTCTAAATCAGCAGATTATCATGACACCATGAAAACAGAAATGGTTTAAGTAAAAATTGTTACCTAATCATAATTGATCACCGGTAATAGTAATTGACAATGCCCCATATCCTTCGGAAGTTGTTAACTGAACACCCACCACAGCTTGGAAAAATATGACATAATTGTTTAAAAAGGTAAATATTGATTTTCTAAAAGACTCGCTTAAATCAGAATTATTGCTTATATTCAGTCGACATGCCAAGAGCCTAACCTAAGGAATATAATTTTATTTATTTATTTGGCCAACATAAATATATTTAAAGAGCAAATAGCTTATAACAGTAAGAGGTAACACCTAAATCTAAACTTGCTGCTAAATGTATGTTAGGTATATTTAATTAGTACAAAAAAAAGGAAGTAGTAAGATATGAAACTTAAAAATATATACATACGTATTGAATGACTAATCTGTAGGAGAAAATACTGTCCCCGCAAATTTACAAGTTGTCTGAGTGAACAGGCATTCATGTCAAGCAAAAGGCCCATACATTTCAAGCTAAAAGTCATGAAATAAATTGGTGATTTATTTGAAATATTAGTACGCGTAGATTGGCAGTAAAACGTAGCAAAAGCCAAGCATTAAGATGTGGAACTCGAAAGATCAATACGGGTAGTAAATATGGAGAATCAATTGATTTGTGGAGTAGTCTGTAGAGAAAATAAGGAGATTTAATATTCTTCTATGATTTAATGACTGAAAGTTAAACCCAACAAAAACACAGTTTATTCTAAATGATAAGAAATTTTCCTTCGAACATTCTCGAGATAAGAATTTGATAAATTGGATACCAAACTTTTCAAATGATAAAACAGAACTTTCATCGCAGATGACAACAGATTCAATATGCGGGACAACGGTTGGGGTTGGCCGTCCAATGTTACACCTAGGTCTTCAGCCTTATCACATCGTGCGTAAGGAAATGTTTCAGTCCAATTTATTAATGCACCAATTATGTAATATAGACAAAGAGGGAAGACAAGGGAGGGAATTATTTATGGATTGAATATTTAAAAGCTGCATACCTCTTTTTAAACAATTGTACACAATACACCAGGATCTATGAAGCACCAGCCAAACAACAGGAATTGATGAATTCCAAATAGAAAGCAAAGTACCTACACAAGGATGTTCCAGATGCTCCAGCAGTGTATACTCTTTTTTTCTCTCCAAAGACAAGACGCACTGATTATGAAAAAGCAGTGAAAAAAAGTGTTTCCAGCAATATTCAAAAAAATGATGTAATTCTCACTTCGACCAGGCTTTATGGAGAAAATTTTAGAGTTTACAAAGAAAACCAAGATTTCAAGAATCATGTGTGCAGCTCTGGCACATTTACCAGATTGTATTGAAATAATGGACACATCACCAAACGACGCCCAACGACGAAATATATAGCACCACCAATACAGTTGAATTTTGGCATAACAGACTCAACAAAAGGATTGGAAAAGCCAATTTACGAGCTTTTGGGAGTCATCGAAGAAGGATTAGATGCTACTGCATAATAGAAAAGCAATTGGTCTTACAGTTAAGTACTCCCAAGACACAAACAAATATCAACATTGATCAACAAATATGTTTAATCGTTGATGATTTATTAAACGAAAATAGATTTACGTACCACATTGCCTAAATTAAAGTATATTATCAAATTCGATTAATAAATGCGTATTAGCCTAGTTCAATTATGGATTTGATAATGGTGAAACAGAAAAAATAACGTAAAAGCTAGCTATAGCTACATTCCCGTGTGAATAAATTATAGCTTAGAATTAACTTACTAATGGAGTACTTTATAGTTACGAACGAGCTGAGAAAGGTTTATATCTAGTATCTACCTGTGACATCTACACCCTAGTTGAGAAGGATTTATGGTTCGCCCGAGTTGAGATTAGCAAGCAACATAATATATAGTTTTGAACTTTTCACACTAATAATATGTGATATGGTGGTAGAACTGCATTTGGGGAGGATACTGTTTCTCACCATTTTTTACAAAACGAAGTTAGCTTTTAATCATGTAATTAAAACAGATTAATTTCTATCATTGTACGCCAGATATGTTTTTCGGAGATTCCTCATCATATATTATGTTAAGGAAAACTAGAACACTGTATGATATTTACAAGGCAATAAATATGCCAATGTAATGATAAATTCTTTTGCCAACAATCTGAAAACAGTTTTATATAAACGTAGTTTCCTAAACTCTTTATTTTCTAGATACATTTGTTAAAAACAACGCGGTAATTAATAAAAAAGGTAATATTCTCATTTACTAAAAACGGAAAAAATTAACTTAATCAACTACGAAAAACCGAATTGAAAGTTCAGACTTTCGTTCAAAATTATTAATATCCGATACATAATGGAATTAAAACCGTTTGTTGATTACATAGAGAAAGAAAACATTATCTGTACTTAACTTCTTCATTTACTTTTTTTAGTTTTCGAAAATTTTAAATCATAATAATAATTCTTGAGTAGAAAAAACTCTACTCAAGAATGCATTTTAATGCGATATACTAGCGCATACGAAAAATCAATGCAGTATGTCGTTGCATTTCTGAAATAATTGTTAAATACTAGAGATTGAAGCGTTTTAATATAATTGACCAATGTTCAATTTCTAGAAACATAATATGTAATGACGTTGAATCCTTTGACCTTTTTGTCAGCACTGCCACCCGGCGAATTGGAAGAAGCGAGTCAGTTTCTTGACTGGATACTGGATATAGTCAGGCTTACACAAATAAAATTATGAAAAGGGCTATTTTCCTAATGTGTATTGTTTATTTTGATGTAAAAAATGTAATACAAACTGAACACATTGAACATCAACAGCCAGTATGTCAGTTGGTAGTGTGGTTGAATTAGTGACTTGGTTTTCACTGTCTTATCTTAGATTTTAACGATCGACTAGTATAATTAATAGGTTATAATACTAATAGCTAAAATACATTAAATAGAAATACTATTTAATGTATTTTAGCTATTAAAAAGTTTTATAAAAAAATAATCTAACCACTATGTCTCATTTAGTACGATGTTGGCCTAAATAGTTATCTTAAAATGATTTTTAGCCCAATAATAATTCTGTGTTGTGTATAAAATATAGCAAGATATTCATGTGCTCTGAATACAAGTTCGACCTAACTATCTGACGAAAGTGTTTTTAGTTAATTTATAAAGCAATGAAAAATAATAATACAAACATTACCTCGTAGAGGTTTTTCCCACGTAGGCGAAGAAGTCAACCTAACCCTCTTGCTGTCTATCGTTAAGTTAATTGCTGTACTAGAACTACTGCTATGTCTTTTTGGAATAATACTAGTTGATATATAGGAAGTACTTTCACATTTCTTCTCCTTTTCTCCCACATTTTTATCACAAGGAATTTCTTCGGTGATTGCATTAGCTTGGCCTAATTCAGAGGTGTCTAGTAATGGAATGGTTTCAGCTGGTACGTGTTTTTCAGGTACCTTAAAGAAGAACAATGAATTAGTTTAGTAAAAAGGGTAATCAGCTGCATAATGAAAAAAAAGTCTATTTAGATCATGCTGTAAAATGTGAATATAAAAATCCGTTCATTGATTCTTTTAAAAGATGCCTTACGTTATGTTATGTTAATTCAAGCTCTGCATTACCCACCTTCATATCACAAAGTCCTTGAATTTTAAGTAACTTAGCAATAGACAGCAAATTTGGTAGTTGATCTTTGGATACAACACACTGACCTCTGTACATAAACGCTAGCATTGCTCTAACGTCTTCTATGCTGGCATTGTGCAACACTACAACTGGGTGTTGAGTGTTTTTCATCTCCTGTAAATATAATTTTCAACTAGACTAGTATTTTTGTGGTAGGTAATGTGACAAAAATTGATATTTAATAAATCTGTAATTTAGAAATTACAGACTGGACCAAACTGGTTATATGTATAGTGCGATCTCGACTTAAGATATAGAAAAATAGTTAATTTGTTTGATAGTTTACTTACAAACTTAGTGGTGAACTATTCTTAAATATTCTGGAAAAAGCAAATGTTGCTTTTTTGAGATGATTTTTATTTTGTTTATTTTCTAACCATTTTAACAACTTGGTGCCCGAAGGTTTAAGATGTAATGAGATTTGAAAATCAACAATGTACTGCACTAATGATTTGGCAGAGATTTAAGACAGATAATCAGAATTTTGTCGAATTCAAAACGGAAAGGTAAAAATTACTTCAAATGCACGACAGTGATACAAGATTGGTTTCAGGAAGTCGAGTAGAGGAGAGTAAGAGTATTTTTATAAATAGTAATTATATGAGAAGGAATTTACAAAAAGTTGCTTTTTTTTCGAAATGATAAATAAGATAAGTTTCCATGAATGCTTGTAAAACAAATATTTTTTCTGGAGTCAGTGTTGTTTTCTTAGAATACTTTTATGAAGATTTTTTCTGAAAAAATAAATTTCCACTTGCCTACTTGTTACTTGTTAACAAAAATCGGCACAAATCTTCTTTACTGACTCCGTTCCTAAGTTCTTGGACCAAAAAAAAAAAAAGAATTTGGGTGGAGTTTATAATAAAATATCTGACAAGTTAATATAGATAAACATTTTTACATCACCTCAAAAAAAATACCAAACTAGGGCTTTAACCAAAACGCCATCCTATTTTTAAAGTCTTTTACCTACAATTTACACTCATGCACTGTTAAGAGTAACTCCAAGCAGACATAGTTTATGTGTTACTAGAGTATTCCCGAGTGGTTAAAAAACCACGTCGTTAGAATTACGCTTCGGCTTACACAGGGTGAGTTATTTAGAAATAGAATTATAATTATTCTGTCATGTTTTCGATGTGTTTTACGTTCAGCCCTGTAACATCTGACCGGTTGATATTAGGCGAACTAAGTAAATACAACGAAGAAACATCTAGTTTCAAGTCCTAAATACTGGTGTAATATTCCGATCGGTGTAAAGCTGAAAGTAAAGGAATTTTAGAAATGTATGAGCATTCATTGCTCGGCTTTAAGCTTTTCTACTAACGTATGGGTACCTCCTGGGACAAAAACTATTAGGAGTATCAAAAGCCCTATTTTTTGCTACAAGACATCGTATTACATTTTTTCCGAGGTTAAAAAATTCAGTTTGGACAAGTCAAGCTTTTAAACTCGAGATGGGCCCAAAAATTTCCAGATATCCTAAAATGCTTTGACGGTCTCAAAAAATGTAAGTAGATCAAGAATTAGAATACATTTTACATATCCAAATCTCACTTTGTAAAAGATTTAGCAAGTATTTGATGTCCTATTTTATATACCATATGAACGTAATTATAATAATATATAAGTCGTGTCAAACATGACATCGTAATAGATGTGTTTATGTAGGTATGATATATGCGTATGTACTATTATGTACCTATATAAAGTGTTTCTGATTTTAGTTTGTTTTATGGTTTCTTGTGCTATTTTTATATAGCAAAGCAATTAGATTTATTCCCCAGTAGTTTTAATTTCACATATCCACTAGGCATACGAAATACCTAAAGTGTTGCTAATTCTTTGGCACTTTCTAAATAGGAATTTTATTTATACTGAACGGGTAAGTAAGCTGTACAGGCAGTGGCGTAACAAGACAACGTGGGGTCCTGATGCCAAATCATAAAACAGGACCTCCTCCTTGCTCTATAATTACATATAAATAAAAAGAAATTAGGTTTTATAAATCGCAAGAAAGTTGAAATCTTGTTTTAACATTCAGAATAGCTCCAGCAAATCGGATAGGTATCACAGAAAAATGAAATAAGGTTATATATCCACCATAATATATTCCATATAAACTATTCTAAATAAACATACATAAAAGAAACAAATATGCAAAACAACATTCTAAAGTATAATAATTTTAATTACACCGACTTACGATTAGACGACTGTTGTTACTTTTGTCTATAACTTGAAAAAAATTGTCTATTTTTACATACTTTTTTAATTTTGCTTCGTTTTCCGCAGCTTTTATTCTTTAAGTTGCTCCTCATTATTGATGCTTGTAACTCATTTTATCACATTAACTACAACGCTGAATACTCACAAAACAAAATATAAAATCAGTATCACTGCAATTATACACCTGTTTTAGTCTAGTATCTAACACAGAACACAAACAATTAGCATCTGTACCGCAACTACATCTTTTGGGACCCTATCCCGCTTAAGATTACAGACCCCTATCGGCCCTATCCCCTAAAAACATTGCAGCCAGTGCCGGATTAATAATTTTCGCCCAAAGGTATTTCCCAAGCTCGTGGGGAAAAGTGACGACCAAAAAAAATCCTATTCCATATAACAGAAACTTATCCCCTACATCTATTTACTGATAAAATGAAACAACGAAAATTATATAATTAAAATAATAAATTATACAAACGGGCCTAATGCCCAAAGCAAATAACTTAAAATAAATTATCAGTTCAGTAATTAGTTTGCATCTTCGCTCCCTATTCCGTTCTATCGATATATGATAGTTGTTTCTGTAGACTTTAACCAGGCCGCCGGGCACCATTGTAGTTATACCACTGTACAGGGGAGAGTATATGGGAACTATTAGATATTTTCCTTGTAGAATTTTATACGGTTTAAAATATCGATCTGAGATTTGATGACTAAAAAATTGGTTTTGCAGGTGACAAAATTTTCTTTTACTGAAACTTTTTAATTATTTAAGTTATCAATTATATGTTTTTGGTTGTAAATAGGATCTTTGATTTTTTTTGATAATTATAATTAAACAGCTTCAGAATTAATGTAAGTTTTAAACAGTCTAAAATATCGATTTATGGTATTAAGAAACGGAAGGGATGATTTTGATGTCTTTCTTTCTTTCTTTCTTTTTTCAATATGGAGTCGGCTGCCCCTTTTTTACTTTCAGCGCCATTCTCCAGCCTTTTAGGTCACAACATCGGTTTGACGAGCAAGTGAGCTCTCCGTATATTGTGTGTCTCTGCAATAAAGTTTATCTGTTACATCTAAATTGTAGGAGTTATATACTCTTCGATTACAATACTATTTGAAGAAATAATTGGTGGTTAAAATGTTAGTAGACAGATAGTACAACAAAGGTAATTCAGACTCTTCTCGCTCCCGGGTAGCGGGGGAGCTGTACACATCTGAAATGCTACCTCGGATAAGTAAGGATAGGTATTTAAAAGTAAGGATATGTGGGGTTTTATAATTTGATTTTATTATGATTAATATATTTAAAGATTGATTTTATATTTCTCGAATTAATATTAGTCAACACCGATTGAATATTTATGGGTGTGGGTATACCATTTATTATTAGTTCTTCGTATAGGTTAAAATTGGGAATGTTGTTGATAGGACATTCAAAAAATATATGATTCAAGTCTTCAATCTGTCCACATTCACACCTAGGGTCGTCTTTTATACCTATCTTGCATAAATGTTCATTAGTCAAACAATGTCCTGTTCGCATTCTGATTATTGTTGTAATGTGTCTCCTATCTATATAGGTTTTATCATTGAACCATGGTTTTATGGGAAATTCGTTTTGTATGTTTTTATACCACTTGCCAGTTTTAGCCCAATTCTTCAACCAAAATCGAGCAAATAAATTTTTAATTTTATTTTTCATAATAGGTAGTATGACATTGGCGTTGACTTTAATTTCCATTGGGACCGATAATATTCTACCAATATTGGCCAGTTTGTCTGCTTGTTCATTTCCTGGTATATATGTATGTCCTGGAATCCAGGATAGAAACAGGTTAGTATTATTTATTGCTGATTCTAGAATTAATCTTTTAGTCCATAATGTATTTTTATCATTTTCTTGATTTACACCGCATTTATTTATTTTTTGAATAGCACTCAATGAGTCAGTAAGGATCATGGCATTGCTAATGTTTTTCTGAAGGCATATTGTTAGAGCTTTATTTATTGCGATGATTTCCCCAGTACAAATATCTACATATTCTGGAAGTCTGGAAGAAAAATTATAGGATATACTAGGAATGTGGACCCCAATTCCCACTTTGTTATATCCCTTGGATGCGTCCGTATAAACAAAAGTGAGCCCATCTTTATATTTGTTTGTTGCTGCAAGGAAATTTCTACTATTGTCGTTGATCTGTTTCTTTAGATTTAATTGAATGGTTTTTATGTTCTGTATTTGAGTTTGTAGTTCCACATCAAAACAAGGAAGTTTGCTATTTCTCTCAATGTAATCTTTGTAAGGTTGAATATATGACAATGCTTGTATCAGAAGAGGAGATTCTTTATTTATCCAGTAGCTGGATCTTCTCTTTACAGAAGTAAAGAGATCATTCAGTATATGTAGAAGTGGATGGTTATTGATTCGAAATATTTTAGCTATAAATTTAATAGCCAACCATAGCCTTCTAAGATTTAGATCCATTTCTGCCGCTTCCCCTAGCAATGCATTAGTGGGTGTAGATTTCATACATCCCGTGATTAATCTTAAGCCCTGATAAAAGATTTTATTTAGTTTATTGACGTTGTTTAAAGAAGTGGGTTGAATTATAATGCCTCCTTGATCAAGCTGAGATTTGATAAGCCCATTAAATGCTAATTGCAGAGTTTTTGGATCTGCCCCCCACCACACTCTACTGAACGCTTTTATGATGTTAATTGTTTTACGAGCCCTGTTGCAAATATTCTCTATATGAAGGTCCCATTTGAGGTTATTTGTAAAGATAATACCCAGATATTTAACATTGTTTTTCAGTGGAACTACTTTATTGTTTATTAATATATTGAGAGGTTTGTTTCTCCGTTTGCCTTTGGTAAACCATATGGCTTCTGTTTTACTTGTGGAGATTTTAAAGTTATGATTTGAAAGCCATCTACTTATTTTCTTAAGAGCAGAATTAATTCTTTTTATCAGGGATTCAATATCTGGATCTTTACCTATTAAAACTAAGTCGTCTGCATAGCTCATCAGAGTTAGATCCTTCAGTTCAATGTTGAAGAGGGAAATTAGAAGTATATTAAATAATAAGGGACTCAAAGGCGACCCCTGCGGCAGTCCAGAGTTGGTATGTCTTGGGCCAATGTTTGTGTTTGATTTATCCATTATATAAAGGGCTCTATTTGAGAGTATGTTGAATATAAGGTTGGCCAACATGGTAGGTACTTTGTATTCGAGTAGGTAATTATATAATTGGTATATGTTTATTGAATCATATGCATTTTTAAGGTCCAGAAAAACAGCGACTGAATGATGACCTTGGCTAAAGCCTAATTGAACAAATGATGTTAAGTAAGCAATGTTGTTTTGTGTACCCATACCTTTTCTGAAACCTGTTTGGAAAATAGATAATAGTTTCTTGTTTTCTATAAACCATTCTAGTCTCGTTTTTATTAGGTTTTCTAAAATTTTACCGACACAGGAACTTAGAGCTATAGGACGATAGTTTCCGGGTAGACTAGGATCTTTTTGGTTTTTTAGTAAAGGAATTATTGTATATTCCTTCCAAATATCTGGTATTTTTCCGTCTGACAGGCAATTATTATAGATATTGAGTAAAGAGATTTGTAGTTTACTAGGCATGTTTTGTAACATGGAGTACGAGATATCGTCCGACCCTGTTGCCGAGCCTCTCCTTCCATCCAGAACATTTATTAATTCCTTAATGTCAAAATATTCAGGGTCTTCAGACGTCTGGGTTAGGGAAAAATCAGGCAGTATATTTACTGTAGTAAGGTTATTTAATATTGTTTCAGTTGTTATTCTGTTTGGTAATTTCATCTCTTTGTTAACGTTCACAGAAAATTTATTGAAAGTTTGTCATATTTTAGATATATTAGAGAATCTGTTCATAGAGGATGTGAATTCAATAAATTTAGTTTTTTTTTCTTTTTTAGAAAACGTTTAGTTTTAGCTTGGGTGTGTTTTGGATAAGATTTAAGTTTTGAGAAGGCCAATTTGCGTGCTTTAACTCTAACTAAACTCATATTGTCGATATTATAGCTTTTAAGAGGAATAGAATCTTTTGCTGCTATTGTGACTATTTCTACTAATTCTTGGTAATTTATATTATCTTTTAAATTGACAGAATTTATCTGTAACATATCTTTATATTTATCCCAATCTGCCTTTTTAAAATTTCTTTTAGTGTGTTTAACTGAAAATATGGTATCATTATTCTGTGTACAATTAATATTGCAATATGTAGGATAATGGTCGCTGCTTCCTGCATCTTCTAACACCCCCCAAATTGTCTGTGAAGCAAGTTCGCTATTTATTAATGTTAAATCTAAAGAGCTCGGATTTGCATTCGGATTCATGACCCTGGTTGGAGAGCCATCGTCGAGTACAATTAAATTTTCCCTGTCTAAAATTTGTACGACCGCCCTACCACTGGAATCTGTGTTGTTACATCCCCATAGGGGGTGATGAGCATTTAGATCCCCCATGATAACTATATTATCTGTCAATTCGTTTATTATATTGTATAAGAAATTTGTTGAGATTTGATTATTTGTAGCATAGATGTTAACAATGTTTATAAGACCAATTTTAACAATAATTGACTGAATTTGGTTATTAATATTGCCATTTGGAGTTAGTATTTCATTAAAAATTAGATTCTTTTTGATGCAGGTGGCAGCTCCACCGTATCCATCATGTCTGTCTTTTCTTATTATATTATAAAATTTTAGAAAAAAATTATCAGTGTTTTTTAACCATGTCTTGTTTAAACAAATTATATCCGGGTTATGTATATGACATAGATTTATCAGGTCCATTATATTAGCTTTTACACTTCTTATATTCCATTGTATGATTTTAATTTGATTCCTTATGTTGTGCATCTTATTTTGATTTTTTGATTATATAGTATGGCTCAAGTTATAACCTTTTTTTTGAAGAGTTTTATTTTATTTTATGGCTAATTGTTTTTAAATATTGGATGTTTTGGAATTTGCTTGATTAAATAATTGTAATACTGTTAAGTTACAATTTAATTAAATGTAGGTTTGAAATTTAGAGTTGACTGGTTAGAGTCCAAGTTTTTAGGTTTATCATAGTCTTTATTTGTTTTTTCTAGTTTACTGATTGTGTTCAAAATATTTATTACTTTTTCCCTTTCCTGCTTACTGACTTTGTGCCCTTCTTGCGAGAGGGTATGAACGGCCTCGTCCCAACTAATTGACTCTCCTGTTCCTCTTGAGTCCATATTACTAAAATTGTAATTAATATTGGGTTTTTCGCTATTTTCCTTTTTAGGTCGAGAGTTAGGGAAATACAATTGACTATTATGTTCATTTATATCGTACCCTTGTTGTGCGTTTGAATAAATGATTCTTTTTTTTTTTGGAACCTTCCG
Organism: Kuschelorhynchus macadamiae; assembly: GCA_030620095.1. Taxonomy (NCBI): domain Eukaryota; kingdom Metazoa; phylum Arthropoda; class Insecta; order Coleoptera; family Curculionidae; genus Kuschelorhynchus; species Kuschelorhynchus macadamiae. Next base: position 910,988 of record JAUTXW010000961.1, on the reverse strand, counting down.
TACTTTGTGAGTAACTGCGTTTAGTTTTATTATTCTGTGAAATGAGATTTATTCTATTTTGGCTAATAGAACCTGTATTTATTTCCGAATTATTTGAAGTTGATGGTAGGGGTGGGAAATCGTTTGGATGGTTTACAAATGAGTCTGTGTGTTGGGGGATATTATTATTTTGTGAATTATTGTACGTTTTTTTGCACATACTCTCAGCCTCATAGAAATTTATATTATCAGTGACCATACGGTATTTTATTGATTGTTGCCGCCCATATTCTGGACATTTTTTGTCCACTGATTTATGAGAAGTGCTCCCACAATGGTAGCACGATATTAAGCAAACTGAACCTGAATCTTCATCTTTGTCGTGTATTTTTCCGCATGTGAAACATTTGGCCTTCCCTCTACATTGCAATCGTGTATGTCCGTATAGTAAGCATGCGAAGCATTGTGTGACTGGTGGAATGTATAGGGATACTGGGGACGATAAACCGTAGATTTTTATATGTCTGGGTAACACAATACCCTCGAATGTAAAAAGTATAGTGCCTGTTAGGATAAAGTTGATTTTATTATTTTCATCAAATTTTTTCCTATTCATTCTTTTAATTTCTAGGACTTTACACGGAGCTTCTGTATACTTTAATATTTCTTCATCTGACAATGATGAGTCTATATACCTAACTATGCCTTTGCATGATGCGTAGAATGAAGGAATGTATAGTTTATACCCCATATTCCTTGTCCTGTGTCTCATTATCTTTAAATATATTTGCTGCTTTATAGTTAAAAAATTCGACCCCTAACCTGTTTCTACCCTTAATTTCAATCTTTTTTACATCCTTTATTTGTAAATTATGTATGTCTTTCGCAATTCTGTATCTATTGAATCTCTTACTATTGTACTTGTTAAAATTTTCTGCGTTTGGTTCGACATATATTATAAATGGACCTAGGTCCGTGTTTTTATACGTAAAATTTATTCTCTGTTTACTACCTTGTTTTTTTGTTGTATCCCCAGCGTTGGTTTTTTGGGATACACCAATAATTTCCTCAATTTCCTCACGTTCAGGTTCAAGAAACGGGGGGCCAGGGCCCCCCGAATCTACTTCCATCAATATTAATAATTAAGATGACTTACCAGTCGAATTCGGGATAGGTTTTTAAAGTTAACAGAGGAAATGTTAGCAATAACACCAATTTACCACGTTTTATATTTTTTTTTATAACTAGTTTCGACAAAATGGCCGCTAATGCTGTTCGCCGATCCACCATATACCACGGTCGAAACGGAAGTCGATTTTGATGTCCTTTTTTTGAAAAATCAATTTGACAGCTGTTCAAATCGGTTCAATTGTAATCGGTTTAAAATATCGATTTGGGTTTTTCGGTAGTAGATAAGATCCTTGAAAATTTAAAACACTATTCCACTCTATTGTTTTACAATGGCAAAATGATATAGCATCGGCCAGTTTTTTACTGCCAAAACTCGTACCTGGACAAAATCAACCAGATGGTTTTTCAGTGAGAAAAATTTTGTTGGCTTAAAGTAAAAAATTGAACTTGTCATTTTGACAAGTGTCACCTAGGTCAAATATCCTTTGTTACCAATTTAATTGCCCTATTTATTACAATACAAACAAACAGTTACTTTTTTTGATTTCACTGTTTTATTTGATATTACATATGGTAAGACACTGTTCTCGTGAAATGGTCCTGCCGAATACCACGCGACAAAAAAGTCTGAAGGTAAAATTTTTCTCTTGTATATTTAAGTTTGTTGCTTTTTGGTAATTTCATAAACAATCGGAAAATTTTGCCGACAAAATTTTCCCTCTTGTGGATATATGAAAAAATCTAATCTGACATCTGCCAAAACAATTTAAGTGTATTTTTAAAACATCGATTTGAGACTTAACTAATTGAACAAAATCTTTGATGTTTTTGATAGAAAACGTTTTGACAGTTTGACAAAGTTAATCCTTAGTTCCACTTTTAATTAGTTTAAGGTTCCCATTTAGGGTCTTGAGTACAGGCATCACCTCCCGGTTAAACCGGAAATTCAAAATGGTCGACTTCTAGTTGTGGTCAGATTAAAATTATCCATCTTTGGACACTATAAAGAGAGAATTACGAAGAAAAGAAATGTATCGGCTGCTCTAAAACAACCTTGTGAATATTCCTAAAAAAACGTGTTTTTAATATAATGTAACTGACAAACGACAAAATATAATAGAAAGAAGCAGACTATATACTTAAATGAAGAAGCGAATATTTGGAAACTATTTAAAAATTGCGAGAAAATGATAGACCAATTTATTATTTGGACGAAACTTTTTATGAAACCGTGAAATATGGACAGCTCTCTTTTTGAAAAGTAGTTTTCAGAAACATGGCAGTGTAATTGTCATGGAAAATGCCTCATACCAATAAAGTGTTTTAATCAAAATACTAACATCTAGCTCGACAAAAGAAGAACTAAAAACATCTTTGTCTGAAAACAATATGTACTGTGAAGAAAATTATACTAAGAATGAATTATTGGAAATATTACAGACTAAATGCTTTAAAAAGTGTATGTTGTGCAATGGCGGCTCGGGGTGAATTATATTGAGGGGTCAATAAAAAATTTAAAAATAGGCATACTTAAAATAAAAATAAATATCTTATTTTTAAATTGAGCTTTAAATTCTCATGAAATTCAGGTCTACTCTTCGTTCTTTAGAATTGGGAAAATGCTGAACGACTGCACGTTCGTTAAAATTGCACGAACACTCCTCCATTCCCGATTTCTCGATACTTAACATTGCTAGAGCGGATAGTCTATCTTGGCCCAACTCCTCAATAAAATTTAAAAGCTTTCGAAAAACCCCTGGACTTTCAGACAAAGCCGTTTCATCATTGACAGATAGTGCCAGCTCGACTGAGTAAGCGGATGAGGTTAGGGGCTACACAGACTATACGAAAATGGATAGGCAAGCCTTGGGAAAGTTTGACTGCTGTAAAAAGGATATGTCCTGCTACTACTGTGTGGCATGCAAAAAAATACTGCACAGGAGTTGTACAGATAGAAGACCAATAACAATAATTAAGAACAACAAAATCTACTGTAGTGACTTCTGCAAGTCTTCATATAATGATAGCGAAAAGGGTGAAACTGATGAAATCATTGAACTACGAGGAATGATCGCTGAGCAACAAAACGAAATTAATGATGCAACCACAACACTTCAACGAGCAAAAAGAAACTCTGTAGCAATTGAAAGTGCTGCGGAAGAACAAGAAGAGATGTTTAATAGGGACATTGAGAAATACAAAGAGCTTATAAAAAGCATGGAAAAGAAAATAGAAGATTTGAGAAAAATATCTGAAACCGAACAATTGAAAAACCAGCATAATGTGAAAAACCAAGCGGACAAACTAGATGAATATAAACAATACTGCAAGAAACAAGAAAAAAAGTTAGCGGAAGAAAGAAAGGGTAGAGAAAGTGCCGAAGATTTAACTAATCAGGTCAAAATGGAAAATAATGAAATGAAAAGAAAATTGCTAGAACTTAAGCAGAATATAGAGCGATTAAAGCACCTAGAGGAACAAAATAGAAAACAGGAGGAGAGAATAAAACATCTAGAGGAACATATTGCATTGTTGGAATTGTCATCCAGGATAAGACCTCAACTGAATGAAACAAATGCAAATACTAAGGAATGCAAACAGAGGTTAGAAGAAGAACAAAACTTGATGAAGGAGGTGCAACAGACAATAGAAATACTACTGGAAGAAAAAAGTACACTTCAAGGAGAAATTAATAGATTTAAAGAAGATCAAAAAAAGATAGATAAAGAAAAAAATAAAGTTCTTAGAGAAAAGATATCTGAACTAGAAAAAAAAGCCACTGCGGAATATTCTGAAAGAACAAAATGTCAAAACGATTTTAAAGCACAAGTCGAAGCTTTGAAACAGAAAATCCACGAACAACAAAAGCAATTAACGGAAGCAACCGACTTAAAAGACACTCACATGAAAACCATAGCAAACTTAAAAAGTCAAATAAAAGATCTGACTGTCATTCAAGCAAACGGTCAGAGTGAAAATGAAAAAACAAACACCACTAGTAAACCAGCGGTACACAAGAGGCCTCAAGTACTTTTGCTTGGTGGATCAAACGATCACAACAACGGGAAAATTTTTAAGTCTATTATGATGGCTGACTTTGACACAAATTGCCAGTATAACAAGACAAATATTTTTGAAGACATGACATCGTCGTACAGAAAAAGTACCAACAACAGGTGTCCAACAACTTTACTAAAAGCGACTATGTTATAATATTTAGCACTACAGAAAATGTAAGAATAGGAAAGTCTATCAAAAGAACCTACATAAATGACATACTGGAGTATGGAAAAAACACTAATTTAATATTCATTGGATCACCAACTATAGGGAAGAAACCATCATTAAAGAAATTGCTTGAACAACAAAACAGTATGATTCAAATCTCTATTAATACAAATACTAACGAAACAGCTCATTTCATTGATTGCAACAGATTGCTTCAAGACTACCACATTCTAGAAAATGGCGAAATAACCACAAAGGGTAGGTACAGGGTTCTAAGTTATATCTGCAGCAACTACATAAATAAAAGAACTGTGGCAACTCTAACAGAGCAGCAAAATTTCATTACCCAAAACAATATTACCTACGAAAACTTACTAGAAAGGGCTTCGACTCAAGGTAATCAAGAGACTACCAATGACAATTTTGAGCAAGACATGGTGGAAAAGGAAAACACATATAATTTTTTATACCCCCGACTGTCACAATTAATAACGGAGAACTGTCAAAACATCAATGGGGCAAGCTCTTAGTTTACCATATTAATAGTCAAAACATCGCTAATAAACTCAACCTGTTAGAAGCTTTATGCAAAGAAAAGTCTCCTCACATCCTCTGTGTATCAGAAACATGGATAAACAATGATGCAGCGACAAGTATGAATATCCCAGAATATACCCTACAAACGTTTCTGTCGTAGTGCGCATTTACATGGAGGGACTGCAATCTACACAAACAATAATCTAACTGCCAAACCAATTGAAACAGTAAAGAGTTTTGCTGTGGAGATGCAAGTAGAATGCTGTGGAATAGAGATAATTCTAGAATCATTAAAAATAATGGGAATAACCATATACAGGCCACCCTCAGGAAGTATCGAGACATTTTTGAATCAAACATCTAGTCTCATTGAGTATTGTTTAAATAGGTGTGCAAAGGTAATTATATGTGGGGACTTAAACATCAATAGTCTGAAAAAAGAAGACTACTCTTTTAAACTCTTAATGAACTTATTGGACTCATTCGAACTAAAGAACCACTGTACTGGACCAACAAGAATTTTCACATCGACGGCGGGCAAAACTTCAAGTACATCAATTGACTACATGATAACGAACATTGACGACAGCTTAATACAGAATACAATATCGGAACCTCACCTATCAGATCACTCACTACAAGAACTACTGATTAGTATCAGTCCACAAGGAAATCCCATTGAAAACACAAAAATATACAAAAGAATCCTAACAAAGAAAAATCTGAGTGATCTGAAACATGGGATAAGACAAGAAGACTGGAATGGTATCCAAGTATCAAACATTGATTCTGCCTTTGAATTCTTCTTACAGGGCTTTATTTGGCATCTCGATGCAACGTGTCCAAGAAAACAAATAAAGTATCAAAAATTGCATAACTGGTATACTGCCGAGCTAAGACAAGAGAAAAAAAAAGTGTATGACCTGTATTTACTGACTAGGCAGACGGAAGATGAAAACATTTACCAACTGTACAAGGAACAGAAAAAGGAATACAGAAAATCAGTCACTAAAGCCAAGGTAAACTTCAACAAACAGCGTATAATGAACTCGGAAAATACGACGAGGCAAATGTGGGCTATAGTCAATGAAGAGCTGGGAAGAGTCAAAGAAGCCAAGCCAATATATCTCAAAGTGAATGGGGAAATGATTACCGAGCGTTAGTTAGTAGAGTGGTTGATGAATTTGGTATGTTTTTTTCAACTGTGGCGGAGAGCACAATAAGGCAGCACTTTGGAAGCACAAACGATGGCAGCACACCTACTACATCTGATCTGCAACCAAATAGTATATTTTTGGAACCTGTGACAAACATTGAGGTCGAGAGCATTATCAAAAATCTGAAGAACAAAAAATCAATGGGTACCGACGATATTCCTATAGCACTATAAAGCACTAAAAGCAGTGTGCAGTGAAATTTCCCAGCCACTTCAAATGTTAATTAACCAATCAATGGAATCGGGAAAATTTCCGAAGGCACTAAAAGCGGCTAAAATAATCCCGCTATACAAGAAGGGTGACCCTACAAACATCGACAACTATAGACCGGTGTCAGTTCTGAGTGCTTTCTCAAAAATATTTGAAAGAGTCATTTACAACAGACTTGTTAACTTTTTAGATACGTTTAATCTATTCTGCAAGCAACAACACGGCTTTAGAAGCGGAAGATCCACTGAGACAGCAGCAATCGAACTAGTAGATTTTATACACCAAGAACTAAAATCAGGACATGTTTTGGCGGGACTCTTTTTCGACTTATCAAAAGCTTTTGATAGCCTCAATCTCAAATTTGTCCATCATAAACTTTACCAAGGGGAAATGCTCTGACTCTTTTGATGACATTCTTGGAGGAGAGGCAGATCATTGTACAGCTCGACAGTTGCAGATCGGAGCAATACGAAATAAATATTGGAGCAGCACGGGGCTCGGTTTTGGCACCGCTCATTTTCATCTTGTTCATCAACGACTTATCCCTACCAGGAGCTACCATCAAGTTCGCTGATGATACATCTGTTGGCGTGTCGGCGGCAAATGAGGACTCCCTTCTACAGAGTATTTCAGTAGTATGCGACAGCATGAGTCACTGGTGAGCCGAAAATAGACTGATCCTCAACAAGGAAAAGACTGTTACAGTTCACTTTTATAGTTTGAAGCAAAGGGCATATATAGAGGACTGTGCTGATGTGGTGAAATTTTTGGGTTCTTACCTGGATTCAAAAAGTAGTTGGTGTCACCAAATAGATCACATTTGCTCAGGGCTCAGTAGGGCATATTTTGCTATATTAAAACTAAAACAAACCATTCCCGCAGATATGCTTCTGAACTCTTATTATGCCTTAGCTTACCATTATCTGACTTATAATATCATCCTCTGGGGTCAAGCTACCGATATCAGTAGAATTTGTATAGCTCAGAAGCGCATTATAAGATTGATATTTGGGCTAAAGCCACTTGAAACCTGTAGAGTCACTTTCCAAAGGTACAACATCTTAACTGTTGCATCAATATATATATTCAAATGTGCTCTATATGTATTTTCCAACAAAGAGAAATTCATGCAAAATCAGAATTATCACAATTACCCAACACGGAATGCATCTGCGTTAGGCGTGCCAAATCATAGAACATCGCTCTTTGAAAAATCTCCACGGTACGCATGTATAAAGATTTATACATGTTTACAACTGTCCAATTTAGGAAAAAGCTGCGGAAGTACCTTTCTGAGAAGGCCTTTTACTGTTTGAAGGACTTCTGGAACCTCAACAATAAATAATGTATATGTACTGTTTGTTAGAGACTTCATGTGGATAAAACTGTGCTGTACTTTTACTCTGTTTTTTTTTTTTTTTGTTTTTTCCATTTTGTATTCTGTATTGGTGATATGTCTACTACGTTTATACACTTTTACGCTATATACAATGTTATGATAAGTTTTACAATTCTAGACGATATGATTTTATGACAAGTTTGTACCTATTTTAATATTTTTTTTTTGTTTTACATTTTAGTGTTTAAATATAGTATTTAAGAGTTGACCTGTTCAATGTCATCTATTTTGATCTTGTGTGAACTAATAAAGAGAATTTGAATTTGAATTTGAATGTCCCACGAAATTTTACAGTATCTAAAATTTTCTTTAAAATATAACGATTTTTGGATACATTTCATGTGATCTGCAGATAACGCATTTATTTTTTCTTTTAAGTGTTTTAAGTCATTAACGCAGGTTTTGCACCATAATGATTCCGACGAGTCCTCAAAAAACAACAAACAAACATAACGGTCAAATGAGTTAGAAACTTCACAACCACATATCCAGTTAGCTAAATCGTACATACTTTTGCGAACCTCTTTATTTTTGTCTTTAATAGTTTGTCTTACCCTGAATTCGGTTATTTTTTCAAAATTAAGTTCGTTGGCATTCTTTAGTTGTTTAATTTTTTGCGCTACCTACCGACATTTTATTTCATCTACACTCACAACTCAAACATTTGTTTATTTTTTTGCTCTAGTCACTACCAACATTTTATTTCCGGTATATTTCCAATTCAAACATAGATCATAAAAATAAAAAATATATATTACAAAAAACAGTATATAAATCAATTTTCATTGATTAAAAGCGTCCGAAACAATATCGAGTTAGAATATCCACCATGCGACCTCTGAACAATTGAACTTCCGCGTGCCGACATGATGCCGCGACCGAACGATCGAATTATGAGAAGAGACCGGCTGATAACCCAAATTGCGATTTCATATTCCATCATGTTCGGCTGCCGCTCGATAGCTGTGAAATCTTCGGGTACTTTCGTCAAGCTTTCAGGTAACCAGGGCAATTCGGACTGCCCACCCTAGCTTACTATAGCGTATTTTATTATGAGACCATTCGATCCGCCGCGTGCGGTTAATAGTGTAGAGTATTTAACTTTTCCCAGGGTTCGCGTTTTATTACAACTATTAGAAGGGACGGTCAAACGAATAATTTATTTTCTGAAATATTTTTGGGGGGTCATTGACCAAATGACTTTATGAAAGAGCCGCCACTAATGTTGTGGATTAGTTAACTGACCAAACCGGTAATCATGTCTTAAAACTCCCTCCTTTTAAATCCTATCGAATTGCTTTGGGCCCAATTGAAAAGAGGCATTGAAAAAGAAAACAAATCTCCTGAACTAGACAGTTTTCTTATTGATCTAATTACCAAAGAACTTGATAATAATGGGAGCCAAAACTGGGAGAATTGCATTCAACACGTCGAAAAAATAGATTTGTTTTGTAATGTACATAAATTAGTGAGATATTTAGATAGTCACGACGAATTCAGTGATGATACGTATTTTAAATAAAACATATCCTTTTGTACTTACCTACTTGTAATATTTTTGTGTAATAACATAAATTTTTGTAATGTCAATATAGAATTGTACTTTCATACTTCTAAGTAAATGTAATTTACTCAATTAAAAATTTATTTTTTATCAAATTTTGAAATCCCCGTTAATTTGCGAGAAATCGACGTTTGGAATTTAAGTGAATCTCTCTGTATATATCAGTAACCAGTACCATAATCGATTTGAAACATGTAAAAAAACTGTTTAAAATGGGGTATTTTTGAAATCTGAGACTTTTAAAGTTCTTGCAAATATTTTCTTTTTTCCTGCAGTGGCGACGTTTTTAGAGGTGACGGCGTTGTTTTTTGTTTTTATTTTAGTCGTAAATAATTACGTAAATCACGTAAGTGCTTTTTACTAAGTTTTGATAGATTCGTTAATTCCGGAGGAAACGGCGTTTAGAATTTCAAGGGAAACAGCCTGTATACTATTTTTTCTTCAAACCATAAAATTTGGAATATTCTTCAAAATAAATAAATCGTAAAATTTAATTGAACTCGGATAAAGAAAAAACATACACGTTTAACAAAAATATGTATATACCCACTATTTCCGGGCAGGGGGCGGGGGCAGCAATGTCGACAAAAGAAGGGCCGGAAAATAGCTGGTCTAAAAAAAAGAAAGGCCATCCATAACCCACTACTTTTATATAAATGTAACAGGGGGGGGCAAAACCATTTTTTTACCATAAAACATATGTAATATACAATATTTGTATTTTCCAGGGGGGCAAGTGCTCCCCCTCCGAGCGTCCATGTATAAAACTTGACATATTGCGCCCCTGTGCAGGTCGTAAACACTTCGGATGTTAGTTTAATAAATGTTTATCTTTTTAGAGATCAGTCCGCATTAATTTGAAACGTGATATGCTTGATTTCATAAAACTTATCTTGTAAAAAAAATGTAAGTCTATTAGAAATTATACACTGGTTTTTACAAGAGTAAAGTTTTATGAAGCCGGCACCTGATATCTTTTACACACCTCTCATACGAATATATAAAAATACCATCATTTTTTGAAGTTTTTCCAGAATTCCACAAATAAAAACTTCTTTGGTCTTTCCAAAAACGTATAGACAAGAACAAAATTTAATGAATTTTTCTGATTTAGGAAAGATTTTATAAATATTTCTCCGTTTGTTTAGATCAAAAAACGAAAAATATTAGCTTTCTTTTTACAAATGTTAGAAATTACCGGAAACAGAAGCAGCCTCTTATTTAAAAAAAAATACAATTTCTATTTCGTTAAGATATGTTAACGTTTTTATATAAACAGTTTGTTGTAATTTTTGTTAGCATGAGTAATCCAAAGATAACCTAAAAAAGTTTGCTAAATATAAACGCGCAAGTCAAATATTTTTAGCCAAGCATAGCTTAACGCGGATGATTAGCCACAATTTGCATTTTCTCAGATTAATACCCGCTGCCTGTACCTACCTGAAAAAGCTGAAGAAAATACACACTGCACATTGCCAGTATTATTTTATGAGCCTTAACATGTTGGGTACCCACTGATAAAGTGACATCACTCAAAATATCGTTTTCTAATAAATAAGGTAAATTTTGGATGAGGGTTGTTTCATGGTAATGCCATTTTAATACGAATTGTTGGTCAGTCATCGCGTATCTTTAAGAGGTTAGTGTGCATGATAAAGGAAAAACTGGCATACTGGGCCAACTTACGAATCTTATCCAGGCGGGCTATTATTAGCAGATCCTGGAGAACAAACAGGTGCCAGAAAATGTCGTAACAATTTGGTATTTGTTTGTCCAAATTTAAAAGGTATAATTGTCATCATGTTTTGATTATTGTTTTCTTGCCGATGTTATGTATATCTTAAACTGAATGTATTTAAATTAGTTTGGTAAAATTACTAATTACTTTTCCATTGCTGAAGCTTAAATAATAATTCTGCAAATATTCTCAATAGCCATTAAATTATACTTTGCTTAGGAATAAAAATTTTTGTATTAAAAAAGTTTCTTATCCAAATAAAATTTGGGAATTGCATAGCCGAATTTCTGACGTCATTCTTCTGAGTTTTTGTTCTAATCTTTTGTACGATCACTTCCCAAAAAAAATATATATATATATATATATATATATATATATATATATATATATATATATATATATATATATATATATATATATATATATATATATATATATATATATATATATATATATATATATATATATATATATATATATATATATATATATATATATATATATATATATACAGGGTGTTTCTTAATTTTTCTTATTTTGTCGAGTACTATCACCCCCTGAAATATGTCCACGACATTAATTAACACCCTGTATATATACAGGGTGTTAATTAATGTCGTGGACATATTTCAGGGGATGATAGCACTCGACAAAATAAGAAAAAAATGCCAATATATATATATATATACATGGTCAAAAAGGCACCATTTTCGTAATACAGGGTGTCAAAGTTTCAATTTTTTTCTCGTTTTTTTTTCCAGTTCCTTCTGAGACAATTAGTTCAAATTTAAAACATGTATTATTTTTAAGAACCTCTACGATAAAATATTAAAATCGTGGATGGTAGTATATAGGGTATTACATTTTTTTGCACCGCCTACAAGTTTATCTTACGGAACTTTTTTTGCAGCACCCTATATGAACTCTGATATAAAATTTAAACTCTTTGTTCATTTCTTTAGCTCTTTTGTATTTTGCATTATTCTCGTATCTATCACAGTTTTCGACTTATTTGCACTAATTGCCATAGATGCAGGTCATTTCTTAATTCTGACATTTTGTAAGAAATATTTTTTTGTTTGACGTTTCCGTAGTTGTTTAATGATGGTTGAATTCACAATATCAAGAATATGCAGAAATTCGTTTCATTTATAGATTTGCCAACGGTAATTGTTATGAAGCCAGACGACTCTATGAACAGAAATATCCAAATCGCGTGGTGCCCAATAGACAAACATTTGCAAAGGTACATAATCGGCTATGTGAAAATGGATCATTCAAAAAATCCACTCATTTAGCAGGAGCAGATAGAACGGTTAGGACTCCTGAACTCGAGGAAGCAGTCCTGAATGCAGTAAAAAATGATCCTGCTACCAGTACGAGTAAAATTGCAGCAACACTTAACATTTCATTTGTGCTTGTATGGAAAATTTTATTAGACAACTTACTGTACCAGTTGTACTGTTGTCCTTACCATATCCAAAGGGTTCAAGCTCTTCTCCCACGTGACTATCAACTCCGTTTAAATTTTTGTCAGTGGTTCTTACAAATACTAGCCCAAAATCCATTATTTGGAAACACGATTTTATTTAGCGATGAGGCAAATTTTTCTAGGAATGCCATACGTAATTTTCATAACAATAATTTTTGGGCAGAAGAGAATCCGCATTCGATACATGAAAATAATTTCCAGCAACAATTTTCAGTAAATGTGTAGGCCGGCATTATTGGAGATTATTTGATAGATCCATTTTCCTCACAAGCAAGGCTAAACGGACGATATTATCGTCAATTTCTCGAAGACGAACTCCCGGTATTGGTAGAAGACGTGCCAATTCTTAGAAATCAACTGTGGTTCATGCACGATGGTGCACCAGCACATTTCAGCATAGAGGTGAGGGAGTTTCAAAATAATAATTTTAACAACCGTTGGATAGGGCGAGGGGGACCTCAGCCATGGCTCCCTAGATCTCCAGATCTGAATAACCTGGATTTCTTTTCCTCGGGACACCTGAAAACAGTGGTGTATCAGACCCAATCCAGACAGAAGAAGATTTAAGAAATAGAATAATAGCTTCATGCGACATCATTCGCAATACTCCTGGAATATTTGACAGAGTCCGTCAGTCCGTGAGGCGATGACTTGATTCTTGCATTCTAGCAAGAGGCGGACATTTTCAACAACTTTTATAATTTGGTTTTATTTTTAGTTTAGCTGTGATAATTTTATCTGATTGTTCATTATCATGTCGGTTGATTTAAAATAAAACCCGTTTTTTAATTTTTTGCTTAATTTCGCCTACATCCCATCGATGCAGTGCATCGATTATTGCAAATAAGTCGAAAACTGTGATAGATACGCGAATAATGCAAAATACGAAGGAGCTAAAGAAATGAACAAAGAGTTTAAATTTTATATCAGAATTCATACAGGGTGCACCAAAAAAAAGTTCTGCAAGATAAACTCGTAGGTGGTGCAAAAAATGTAACACCCTGTATACTACCATCCACGATTTTGATATTTTATCGTAGAGGTTCTTAAAAATAATACATGTTCTAAATTTGAACTAATTGTATCGGAAGGAACTGGAAAAAAACGCAAAAAACGAGAAAAAAATTGAAACTTTGACACCCTGTATAACGAAAATGGACCATGTAAATATTGGCATTTTTTTCTTATTTTGTCGAGAAAGTCCCTGAAATATGTCTACGACATTAATTAACACCCTGTATATATATATATATATATATATATATATATATATATATATATATATACAGGGTGTTTCTTAATTGAGTGTCAATATTTAAGGAGGTGATTTTTGGGTTCATTTTAAGAAGAAAACTTTATATAAACATATGTCTTAAACGGTGTAAATTTTGAGATACAGGGTGTTAAACTTTCAATAATTTCATAATTTTTCGATAATATCTTGAATACCACTCTAGATATTGTAATGAAATTTGGTATAGAGGTACTATGCATCTAGTGGAATTTTTTGATGTAGAACATTTTTTTAATTTCCACCAGTGGCGTCCGTACGGAATCCGACCTGCATATTTTCCCAGACATTGATGGTACGCCACTGATTTTTTTAAATAACAATTATTTTTGAAATTCCCATTCATTTTTGAGCAAGTTTGATCCCTCGGTAATTTTGTGTTGGACGCACGGTTTTCGTTTTAAAAAATAAAAACCGTTTCTCTGCATGGTCCAAACAATCCTAGTCATAAGACGGATATCACCATGCATGAAGAGGAATATTATTGTATTAAACTCGAGAAATCAAATCTTGTCGAAAATAAATACCAAAAGTTTTCAAAAACAAACAAATGAATCAATCAAAATGCTTTATTTTAGAAAAATCAGTGGCGTGAAAGTAATTACTATGTCCATTCTTATTAAAATCAGAAATCGCTTTATCTTAGTGAGAGATATTTGTAGATAATAGTATGTAGTCTTCAGTCACCAATCTAGAACCACAATGTCAATGTTTTTCAGAAGTCTGTTCCTTCATAAATACTTTTTATAAATTTTATTAAAATAATATGACATTCTTCAACAATAACAAGTTATTTACAAAACTATACTAATACAGCTAGGTACATAATTAATAATTTCAACAAAAATAATTAGGTTTTAACAAATTGACAGCACACTTTGTGAAACAAAATAGAAGAAAAAAATTAGATAAGTTGTTGAAAATGCCCACCACCTTGGAGAATACACGCTTCAGCCTTTTTCCTCATGTTGTCGCGAACTCTTTGAAGGATACCCTCGGTGTTTCTCATAATATCGCAAGAATCTCTTATACGATCCTTCAGCTCCTCTGCAGTGTTTACTGAGGTGCGGTAAACTAAAGATTTAAGATGTCCCCATAGAAAAAAATCCAAACTATTTAGGTCTGAGGACCTAGGGGGACATGGTTGGGGTCCGCCACGACCTACCCATTTGTTGTTAAATGTGCGGTTCAAATATTCTCTGGCTTCAATACTAAAGTGAGCGGGCGCGCCATCGTGCATGAACCACATTCTGTTTCTAATCAGAATTGGTATATCTTCTGACAATATCGGCAAATCGTTCTCAAGAAACCGGCGATAATTATGACCATTTAGTCTTTCTGGGAGGAAAAAAGGTCCAATTAGGTGATATTCGATAATGCCAGCCCAAACATTTACAAAGAATTGCTCTTGATGATGATATTCTACAATGGCATGGGGGTTCGTCGGCCCAGATATGATTATTGTGGAAGTTTCTAATAGCGTTCCTGGAGAAGTTCGCTTCATCTGTGAACATTATTTCGCGATCAAATAAGGGATTACGCGCAATTTTTTCCAAAAACCATTCACAAAAATTAATAAAATAAAAAAAAAATCATGTAAAATTCTCCAAACTAGGATGTGCGAAATATTTAGGTTAATTCCAATTTTCCTAGTACTCAGTTCAGGATTTTCATCTATGGAATTTAATACTGCCTCTTCAATTTCTGGAGTTCTTACAGTCCGATGGGCCCCTTTTAATTGATTATTTGGTTTGAATGTACCTGTTTCAGTCAACCTTCTATGCACATTTGCAAATATTCGTCTATCTGGTATGACTCTACCAGGAAAGCGCTCTTGATATAATCGCCTAGCTTCTGGTGAACTGCCATCAGCCAAACCATACATGTAATGCATGTTTGCCAACTCTTCATTGGTAAACTCAACCATTTCTTTTCTCAGATATATCAAATATTTAGAACACAAAATTAATTAAATCCGACTGAATCTGAAAGCTGAACTGTCAAATTAAGTTACAAGAGAAGTATTAATTCTGACAGCCAAAGCCTACTACAATAATAATTATTATTAGTAATCTTTCTTTATTGATGAACTAATAGTATTTTATAGTTTCGTGTAAAAAATTATAAGCTCAAATAATAATTTTGAAATCTTTGGGTATTAGTTATTGATAAGCAAACTTGATTTCTTGAATTTCAGTCAAAAAAAATTTCCTTGCATGCCATGGCGATTGGTGTTGTCATATTAGCGATATTGTTAAAACTCTGCAGAGAAGCGGTTTTTATTTTTTAAAATGAAAACCGTGCGTTCAACTCAAAATTACCAAGAGATCAAACTTGCTCAAAAATGAATGGAAATTTCAAAAATAATTTTTATTTAAAAAAAAATCAGTGGCGTACCATCAATGTCTGGGCAAAATATGCAGGTCGGATTCCGTACGGACGCCACTGGTGGAAATAAAAAAAAACGTTCTACATCAAAAAATTCCACTAGATGCATAGTACCTCTATACCAAATTTCATTACAATATCTAGAGTGGTATTCGAGATATTATCGAAAAATTATGAAATTATTGAAAGTTTAACACCCTGTATCTCAAAATTTACACCGTTTAGGACATATGTTTATATGACGTTTTCTTCTTAAAATGGATTCAAAAATCACCTCCTTAAATATTGACACTCAATTAAGAAACACCCTGTATATATATATATATATATATATATATATATATATATATATATATATATATATATATATATATATATATATATATATATATATATATATATATATATATATATATGTATATATATACAGGGTGTTGAATGTGTGAATATTAAAGGGGGTGATTCCTTTGGATAATTTTAAGAAAAAATATATATAATTATGTGGCCGCAAATGCTGTTAAAAATATTATATTATTGGATTTGGCACAACCCTCTAGGGATTTAAAGACCATATTTTGACAATCTATATAACAGTTTTTATTTCAATCATGGGCATAGGTATGGGTAACCATCCTTGACTTTTATACAGGGTGTTAAAGTTACAAATATTTTTTATATTCTTTTATACTCTAACTTCTCTACCTTCTTATTCAATTTTGCACAAAAATTAGATGTGGAAAGTGATATAGGGATAAAGTGGTAACATTTTTATAAAATAAATTCAACATACAAGGTAATGAAAACTATTTAATTTCCTCGAAAAATCTGTTATTATTAAAATTGCCTGACGTTTCGGCCGAATTTCAGCCTTTCTCAATGGAA
This sequence comes from Kuschelorhynchus macadamiae, assembly GCA_030620095.1. Lineage (NCBI taxonomy): Eukaryota > Metazoa > Arthropoda > Insecta > Coleoptera > Curculionidae > Kuschelorhynchus > Kuschelorhynchus macadamiae. Next base: position 893,932 of record JAUTXW010000961.1, on the reverse strand, counting down.
TAGTAACAAATATATATATATATATATATATATATATATATATATATATATATATATATATATATATATATATATATATATATATATATATATATATATATATATATATATATATATATATATATATATATATGTTTCAATTCAAACTCCAAATGCCGTTTTCTCGAGAATTAACTGGGATATCCAAATTTGGTAAAAAGCATCTCTTGAGTTCATTGTAATTATTAAGAGCTAAGATAAACAAAATAATTGTTCTTGAAACATAAAGTCTAAATTTTAAATATTTTTTCTATTTTATTTCTAAGACTTTTTTTATTTGCAACAAATTGATTGTGATATTAGTTTCAAAGATATACCTTTTCTTTTAGTATAATGATGATTTCTTTGTTTTGGGACATATTTTTCTACTTTTGATTTGGTTTTAATTCGTATCTTAATATAAATCAGAAATGCTCCAATAAAATTAATTTTTCATCATTTTTTTTCTGGTAAAAAAACACGCTTTGCCTCAGAAATCATTACAGCAATCAACTTGGTGCAATTGCGAGAACTCGACAGGAAGCTGTACAAATATTATTGCAAAAACCTTGTTAAAAAAAAGCAGTTCAAAAGTTCCGATTAGATTTTTTTTAATCATAATATCCTATCTATTACCGAATCGCTACTTTAAATCCTTCAAATGTTTCAGTGCAAAAAAAAATGCTGCCCATACTAAAGTTCTACTTATTGCCCAAAATTCCTAAATCGATAAATGCTTCACTAAGAAAAAATTTATTGCTGTTAAATCAGAATTTTTAAATTAATTCAATATTTATTGCCCCTGTATAAGAATAAATGCTTTATTTCTTATCCGCCCAGCAGAAATATAATTTGTATTAAAAGCTATCATTACACTCCGTATGTGAAACATATTATCTCTGTACTAGCATCAAACCAAGTAAAATTTCTATAACAAATATATTTGAATAGTTAAACATCCCTTACAGACATACACAACATAACAAGTTGTAAAGCGTAAAAATTTAAAAAAAAAAGTCGACTCCGGACCGAAATACTTTTACATCCCTTATAATTCAAAAAAAAACTATACCGCTCGAAACTATATAAGCATAGGTACAGGGTTTTCCCGTATACTTTTCCACCCACCTAGAGAGTTTATTTGAGTAGATACGGAAATGTAAATACAAAAGTTGTTGGGTTTTTATGAAGATTTAGAATATATCATTAGTGCCAAAATATTATTGGAAATGTCAAATTTTGACAGGGTGTCAGTTTTTTTAAATGAAATACCCTGTATATTAAATCATATTCTTGAAGATCTTTTTTTTCTAATTTCAGATATATATACTTTTAATATATTCTGTCAATTAGTTTTGGATATATTAGCGTTTAAACATTAAAGAAATGGTAAGGTAATTTGCGCTAAAACATAGTGAGCCATGGTCAAGACGATTGCACGCCTTTTTGACGTTTACCGGTCAGAAGTACCTATTTACGAGCATTTTTAATATCTAATACGTTCGATGGGTTATTCGGAAGAAGAGAAACTCGACATGATAGAATTATTTTATTTGCATGGTAAAATTGCATCGAGAGCTCGTAACGAATATCATAGACGGTTTCCAGATAGATCAACACCGACTCGTAGCATAATATTAAACAATTGAATCAAAGAAAAACACTTAAGCGAAAAGTTAGAATAGTGGAAAGACACAATACCATAAAAAATCAATAATATAAAGTAGGTAAATAATAATATTAGCTTAAAGAACGAACTAAGTTTTGGTTTTCTATATAGCCTCCTTGGTTTATAATGCATTTCTGAATATTTCTTCTAAATTTTCTGTGTATGGATGCGTAGATAAAATGATGTGATTCGGTGTTTAAATCGTCGATTGTTTGGATTATATTTTGCTCTAAAGCTTGGATGGTTCTTGGCCAATTGTAGTATATCTTGTTTTTTAGATAACCCCACAAAAATATGTCCAATGGAGAGAGATCGGGACTGTTTGCTGGCCGTCTTAATGGTCCATGTCTTCCTACCCAAAATGGATACCTGTCATTTAAAAATTTGGTGACCGGCTGGACATTATGAGGAGGGGCACCATCTTGTTGCCATATCAAATTAAGATATGAATTAATCGGTGGTTGTTCTAAATGGCCCTCGATTTCGTTTTCTAATAACTCCTGATACCTTTGTCGGGTTAAATTCCCATTTAAAAATATGGGTCCAATAACATGATTGTTAAGAAGGCCACACCAAACATGTAGGGATCTTCTTCCCTGAATTTTGACCGCCTGAAGAGCTCGCGGGTTTTCTTTTGACAAAAAATGCTTATTTTTCCGGTTAAACATGCCTCCAGTGGTAAATGTTGCCTCGTCAGTGAAAATTATGTTTGACAGATTTAGTTAGTTCATCATAACACGTCTTTCTATTTCTTGGCAGAAGTGTAATCGGTCTATTTTATTTTGATCGGTTAATTCTTGAGTAGGTAAAAACTTATATGGCGTATATTTATAATGTTTTAGAACTGAGTGGATTTTATGCCATGATTTGTTAAAAAAAGTGGTTGCATCGGGAATTAAGCGCTCAGGATTTTCTAAAACAAGAATAAATAAGAGAATTAATTTATTTTAATACAAAAGTTTCAAAATTACCTTCAAAATATAATAAAATATTTAAATCTTCTTCAGTGTTTCTTTCCACTATTCTAACTTTTCGCTTAAGTGTTTTTCTTTCATTCAATTGTTTAGCGATGTTTAATATTGTCCTACAAGTCGGTGTTGGTCTATCTGGAAACCGTCTATGATATTCGTTACGAGCTATCGATGCATTTTTACCATGTAAATAAAATAATTCTATCATGTAGAATTTCTCTTCCTCCGAATAACCCATCGTCCAACGTATTAGATATTAAAAATGCTCGTAAATAATTACTTCTGACCGGTAAACGTCAAAAAGGAGTCGTTCATTGCAATTGTCTTGACCATGGTTCACTATGTTTTAAGGCAAATTATCTTACCATTTCTTTAATGTTTAAACGCTTATATATCCAAAACTAATTGACAGAATATATTAAAAGTAAAAATATTTGAAAGTTGAAATAAAAGATCTTCAAGAATATGATTTAATTTACAGGTTGTTTCATTTAAAAAAAACTGACAACTGTCAAAATTTGACATTTCCAATAATATTTTCGCACTTTTGATATAATATTCTAAATCTTCATAAAAAACCCAACAACTTTTGTTATTACGACATTTCCGTATCTATTCAAATAAACTCTCTGGTGGGTGGAAAAGCATACGGGAAAACCCTGTACATATACATATCCCAAGTAGAGCGAAATAAGTTATCCCTTCTTTTAAAAAAATCCTCATCTAAATCACACATATTAATTCGTTTGTGTATTTTTTTAACAAAGAAAATATCAAGAACGGAAAATATTACAAACGATCACAGCAACGCCAAGCATTATCGGCCATTTAATCTGTAGTTTTCCGCCAAGCAGATTTAATTTCAATACGTATGTTTAATATGTGATTGTATGGAACATTTTTATTGGCCATCTACAAACATAACGTGTAAAGCAGCAGCAAAACTTAAAACTTGGCCAAACATCCCAACGTTTATGAATGATTACATTAAAGCCCATACGTCTAACTTCAAAACGGCATCAGCAATTACGTTTATTTGGTAAACAAAATTGAAAATCTAACATATGTCCTAATGTCATACAATTTCTGCCGTACGTGAGGAATTTATTCTACTTTACGTTCGATATCTCTTTTTACAGCCTCAAACCGAGCAAATATTTACTAATTTTAGTATCCATGTCGTGTTAAAATATAATAAAGTCTACTCCAGATCTTTCAAGGCATACCCTATTTACGTGTCAAAATTCTCTTAAAAATAAAATTGTGCATTTTAGTTTTAAAGTTAAATTTTCGAGTATTTCGATACATTTTCGAATGAAGTGGTAAATTGGAAAGTTGTAGAACTCGTTTGTTTTTGTTAAAGAACTAAAAGTCTCTTTTATATTCATTCACGTTTTAAGTATTTAAAGTAAGAATATCATATCAAATATTCAAAAAATAGTAACTTTTTTGGTTTTTATCCAAGAGTCAAATTTTTTGGCAGGACCTCGAAGCATCAATGTAGTTTTAGAAAAAAAATATCCCATAACTGCAAAAGGTAGGGCTAAATTATAATAAAATATAACATTAGTTATTGTCGCTCAAAATGACCGAATGAAAAAATATATATATTTCTTTACACGTTACGTATTTTTTCTCATGATACATTTAGCTTCAAACTTAAAACGCAGTTTTATACCTTTTTATCTCTCCTCATTAATTTTGTCTTAGATATTTTTTATAAAGACTAATTTTTAGCTAATGACAGCAATATAAAACATAAAGGACCTATAACAATTTTTCCTTCAATCTATACTCTTTCAGAATCTGTTTTGTTTTTGTTGAAAGCTTGAACCGTTTAGTCAAACAGAAGGCGTTCAATAGACCATTGTTTTTGTTTAAAGTGTGTTCTAAAAACGTACCAAATTTTAAAGAATTATTTTAAACTGTCTCCGAGATATAACGACTGAAAGTTAAAAAGTGCAGACACCCTCGAATACGGAATTTTTGAAAAATGACGCGAGCAATAAAACACTAGTTTGTCGAGTGTTATAGCAAGATATGAAGCTAAACATTCCCGAAACATCAATTACCTTAAAAATATATCAATAAGGACAAATTATCATATTATTATAAATCCCAATAAAAAGAAAACCTAAGAGCAAGAGGTACAGTACAGTAAAGTAGTGGGGAATTTTGCCACTGTTCCATGACCATGATGTATACTGACAGAAGACATCATGCCACAATTATCTGAACAGGACATTGCCCCATAAAAATCGTCTTCAACGTATAGGAATTAAAGATGACCCATATCGTGACTGCGACCAAGAAGGCCACAATCACATTTTTCTTCTATAAACCAAGTTCCTCTCCTGGACATATATAGAAGTAACCCCTCTGGTTATGTCAATGGTCTTATCAAATATTAAATATGATCTAATTACGCGTTTCTAAGATACAATAAAATGAATCACTAAATTATCAGCTCAGATAAAACAACTTTAACATCTGGGCTCTATTAAGTGCTACGAGACATTTCGGGACGTGCTTCGTCTTGCTAGTCGCTTCGTTATTGTCTCGAAGAGTGTCTTCCTTTGTTTGTGATATCTGTCTTTACTAACATACTTCTTAAAAACAATAATACATTTTTGAAAAAATAAATTTACAAATAACGATTAAATATTTCTATAAAACAACGCTAGTGTTACTAGGAGTCAGAAATTCGTAATTCGACTAACCCAAAGATAAGTTATTAACAAACGATCTAGCAAACCGTGCACAATTTATGTGCTGCATAATTATAACATATTTTTTTTTAATTGGCCAGAATGACAGGTCAGAAGGAAACGTTTCTCTTTTAATTTTGTATATATGTATATTTATGTGGTTTAATAAAGCTAATACAAAGTTAAAGTTATATTCATGATATTTTAAATTCAATTATTGCATACACTGATAAAACACAGCTTACAAAATGAAGAATTTAATGCATAAGGCACCGAGCACTGAAAATAAAATAGAGTCAATGTATCTAATCTTTTCCTAATTCGAAAAGTGGTGTTTTGTTTATTAATGAGTAAACATTTTGAAATACAAATATATAAAGACGCAAATAAATAAATACTCAATATTCTTAACCTAATACCTCTAGTTTAAGAACAAAAATTAAAATAATTATATTCATGGTATTTCTTAATGCCATGTATATACTGAAGGTTAAAGCTTGGCTTATTTTAAGTATGACTTACATTTCTTATAAACATGTATCCTAAATTTATTCATTTTCGAGATACAGGTTGTCAAAGTTTAATAAGAAAATGGCTTTTTATTGACATTTTAAAAATAGTAAAGCCGATTTGTTTATAGTACTAAGAGGCTTATTTAAACATATTATAATTATCTATTCCACTGATGTCGGAAAGGGTAACGTAATATTTATAAAAAAAAATTATGCTGCTGGTGTTTTGTGTTTTTGATCAAATATTTAAAACTGCAACTTTTTACCACTATAAACAAACTTGTCAAGTTCCATCAAAATCGGCGTAACTATTTTTAAAATATTAATTAAATTAAATTTAGAAGACATCTTTATTATACACTTTTATTCATAAAATAAGCAAAGGATTGACCTCCTTTAGTATGTAGATGATTATAATACCCTGTACATTTACATCTTATTATTAACTCAGTGGGTTTTGCCGTAGCGTCTTTTTTAAGAGGTTTAGTGAAATCCAATGAATCAAAAAGTGATTCCAATATTTAATCTAAAATCATAGTACAAATGAAAATCTGTAGATTTTTGGTGCTCGGTGTAAATTGTTCAGCTATATCATTTATATAGTATGCAAATCCAATTATTAATTAAAACTTTCGATAATTGTAAATTTGATTTCAGCAAATACAAAATATACAGTTACTTTATATATATATATATATATATATATATATATATATATATATATATATATACGTATATATATATTTATATATATATATATATATATATATATATATATATATATATATATATATATATATATATATATATATATATATATATATATATATATATATATATATATATATATATATATATATATATATATATATATTATATATATATATATATATATATATAGTATATATATATATATATATATATATATATATTATAACTATATATATATATATATATATATATATTATGGTAAATTGGCATTTTTTGAGATCTTATCGTATTACAAAACAAGAAGACCAATGGCATAATCATTTTAACAAAGAAAGAATATAGTAATTTTTTATATTACTAAAGCTTATCAAACTAGCAATTAAAATAAATAATAAACAGTTTAAATTAGTGATTAGCTGACACGATTTTTTGGTCGACACCGATATATTCGGCAGCTATATTGGAATTAATGTAGTTCTGATAAGGTGGTGTTTTATTTTAAGACAAGCATTTTCGCCATTTAATTTTTTGGGGTACAAAAACAGTGTAAATAGAACACGTGTTGATTTTGACGTGGAAAATCTTTTATGACAAAAAAAGCATCGAAAATTACACAACTTATTATAAGTGTTTTGCCACTGTATAAGTGCAAGGTCAAAATATACCTATTTGCGTTCTTTCGGCGTATCTACCTCGGTTTTTTTAAATATATTTTTTTCTTTTGTTATTTGTCATATCACTAAGAGATATCCCACATCAAAATCTGTAAGTTATCTCTTTAAACTATTCTGTATTTTAAAAAGAAAATGGTCAAAATTTAAAAAACCCCTGTATATTCAAAATCGATAAATGTTTACTAAATTTTTCTTCCAAGGTAGATATAGTATTTTCAATTTTATTTGAAACACTGCATTTCTTCCAGGATAACAGACAAACTTATAGATGGTCAGTAAAATACAACGCAAAATATGTCTTGGTGTTTTTTAGTAATTCAAATAAGATTAGTAATACTATAACAATGGTAAATGGCAAAAAGATATTTACCAGACACAGAAACATAAATAGGTAAATCCTGAATATAGATTCTCCAGAGGAAAAGTAGCTGCAAACTTAAGAAAGACACTCGGAATAAATTTGTTTTAAATATTTAAGTAAACCTGGTGGAGAAATTGAGTACAAAAATATTGTCTTAAAACATATGCAACGATTTTGTAGAGAAATTACTCTTTAATTTTTAAAATGTAAAAGAGTCTATATAATAAAAGATACATTGGTTTACATAGTTAACGATAAATATTCTATTCTCAGCGAGGAATTTTTTGTGTGTATATGGAAAGATTTTGGGTGAGCAATTATCAAAAATAATTATTCGGATAACCTATTATAAAAAAAATTGTATTTGACTAATTTGCCCATTCCTATTTCTGATTTAGCCAGATATTGATCTCAAACTTTGGATGATGTTAAGATGTTGTTTGGAGAATGTTAAGATGAAATTGTGTAAATGATTTGGCTCTAACTTAAACAGTTTAGTTCCTACACCATAAATGATAGATTAAGCCTTTAATGAAACAATTCAAATAAAAGATTAATCGAAAACAAACTATTAATGAAAATAATCAATTATTAAAAAATACTTTAATTAATTGTTTTGCCCACCCCTATGGTGACAGTTCCGCATAATACTAATAAAATTTTTGAAAAATATTTTCATTAAAAAAACAACCATTGATTTGTCTATACAAATCCAGACACCCCTAGTCAGCAAAATCTTATAATATGCTATTAAATGTATCGGTATCGGCCTAGCATAAACTATATATTTTAAAATATATTAAAATTAAACAAATTTAATTAATATCTAATTAATCTTACAACAAAAAAACATGTTTTGTTTCCTAAATTAACTTATATAAAACCCTGAATTTACTGAATGTATAAATTCAATGTACAGACAAGAATTAAAATTATTTTCATTTCAAATAATGGAAAACAGGTATTATTAGAAATATTGTTAAAAAATGCATGTTGTTCATTTACATCATTTGTAGTTAGATAATTAATTTAAAAAAAGACTCTATACTAAAAACTACTCCTGACGACATAGGGTAGCATCAATTTGCTTCAAAGAAGGAGCAATCAATGTCAACTTTCTCCTGTACATGGGATCATCAGCAACAGGGTTGCGTTCCAAATACACAGTTACCAATTTTTTATGAACTGACAGATTTTGAACAGAGTTCCAATCACTTACTTTGTTGTCATTCAGCTAAAAGAAAACAAATTACATCTTAACATGAGGTAAAGATATTTTGCAAAACTACAGAAAAATATAGCATAAGATTAATTTAAATTATTGATTTTAAATTCAATCTGATTAAACATTCCTGTCTTCTCTTCCCATAGCACTATCACATTACAAGAAATTTAGAAAGCAATAATGAATTCCTATTAGTATGACACAATTTCTATTATGTCTCCATCAATATTTTCCACCAACATAAAGTCAAAATTTAGATAAACTCCATCTTTTGATAAAACATTTATTATGACAATTCTTGCTATTGGAGGCCATTTTGGGACATAATATAAACTGTAGTGTACCTCAGGGAAGCATTATTTCACCTCTACTATTTACGCTTTTTATAAATGATCTTGAAAATTTCTTCCCTCTGTCACTATCAAAAAATAGAATAATTCTCTATGCAGATGACTGCAATATAGCAATTTCTGATAATAATTTCTAGAAATTGGAAAATATTGCCAATATAATTTTGGAAAAATTTGCTTTATGGTGTGAGAAAAATTGCCTTATTGTCAACGAATGCAAAACCTGCTTTATGACATTTTGTATAAGAAAAGATATGCCTCGGGTTCCAAATTTGTTATTAAACTGCAAACATGTAAATAGGATCGATAATTTTAAACTTCTAGGATTACATCTAGATCCACACGTAACATGGTGCAACCACTGAACCATGTCGCAAGTAAATTAAATACTGCCTACTTTGCAATAAGAAATCTAAAAAACACCTCAGAAATAAAACTACTTTTAAATACCTATTACGCACTAACATATAGCCATCTAAGCTATGTTATTATTTACTGGGGGCCAATCAACAGATTTAAACAGAATTTTTATATTACAAAAAAGAATAATTAGAAAAATTTTCTCATTAAGTCCGTTAGTCTCATGTAAACCCTACTTCAAACAGTATAAAATTCTCCCTTTTCCATGCATTCTAATTTTACACACGGTATTATTCGTTAAAAAACCATTCACCAGATTTTCCCGTCATCTAGAACTACATAATTATGTAACAGATTAATAGAGATATCGCACTTTCGTTCGGCCCGCAAATCATCACATAACCTTAATTTGGGCGGAGAATCTATCAACTCAGCAGCGTTGGGTCGGTCGGAGACTGGTATTATTGTTTCAGACGCAGTCGTGTGCAGGGGCGGCGTTTTTAGTTCTTCAAACAGCCGGCCGCCGAAGTAAAGTATACATTAAATTTAAATATTTAAAGACTCTATCAGATATTATTATAACAAATAATATCAAAATATGAACACTTCTATAAGTCAATGGTATGGTGTGTGTTGCCAAACACTCCAAAATTACAAGCTACAAATCGTCTCATAGCTTTTTTAGATTTCCCAAGGAAATATATAAGTTTTTTTTTAAATGTTACATAGTTTCCGACATATAATAATAGTTTGTAAAAACTTTAAGACAGATGCTAAAACAGATCTAAATACGCTATAGCCTATATAGTCCTAATATACTAATTCATATTTTCAAAACAACTAAATACTGATTGTGTACGTGTTTTGGGAGCCCTTGACAACAAAAGTGAATTTGTGGAAATTACAAAGTAGCGATCGAACGATCGATACGCGAAAACGTTCACAATCACATACCATTTCTTCCGTGGCATCGCGTTATTAAATGTAGAGATTTTTCGAGATCGCGATTTTAATCCCGGTCGGGATTTTCAATACTGTAAACTGATTTCGAGATTCCGATATTGAAAACCTTAGTTGCAGTACTTTTTTTTCATTTAATATCTTTTAATTGATTTGTCTAAAAATATTCAAATTTGGTATGTGGGCCTCATATTACCTACTTATAAAGTAAAAAACGTCTAATAATGTTTTTACTTCCCTCGTAAAAAGGAAGTATTGTAATCGTGAAAAATCCGATATTTTTCCAGACCTTTACGTTTCAGGGTCCCTAGATGCCAAAAAACATGTTTTGTCAATTCCATCGGTCTGTCTGACTGTATGTCGGTCTATCTGTTCGCGGCATAGCTACAAAATTACTTACCCGATTTACTTCAAATTTTGGTCAAAAATTAAGGGTTATATGGTAAAAATCCAATGTGACAAAATAAAATGGCGGCCTAGTGAAATGTTAAAAAATATTACTAAAAAACTGCTTTTTCAATTTATCTAGAATTTTACACAAAATTCAAGTATTATGTAGGAATCAACTTTTAAAATTTTGGTACGAATCCAAGATGGCGGAACAATATGGCGGCTTAATAAATTATTTAAAATTCAGTCTGAAATAACTATTTAATACACTGATTTCAAATTGTTTGCAATAATTAATTAACTGTGGTATATAGATGAACTAGTAAAACTGTGGTACTAATTCAAGATGGCGGAATAAAATGGCGACTATATTAAATGTTTGTAATCGTGAAAAAATTACCCTCTCAGGTTTTGCATATCTTCACGAAAATCCTAGTAATATTTGGTATGAATTTTAGATAGCAAAGCAAAATGGTGGCCTAATAAAATACTTAAAAAAATCAACCTGAAAAAACTACTAATTAGATTAATTTCAAATTTTGTGCAAGCATTAAGTGTAATATAAAGACAAATTGGAAAGCTTGTAGTACGATTTTCAGACGACTCGGCGGAACAAAATGGCGGCTAAATAAAATTTTGGTTTAAAATGGGAGCTGTGTGTCTATGTGAAAATTACTTGTTGAATTGATTATATATATGCCCAAAAATCAAGTGTGGCATAAGTAGAAACTGATAAAATATTGATAGGAATCTAATATGAGGAAACAAAATGGCGCCGAAAAAAATGTTTTGAGAACACAGTATATATGGGTTGCTAAATGACTATGCACTGAACTAAATTGAGTCACACTTCTCTATTCCTAATAATAATAATGAAAGATTCATAACGAGGAAAATTCCGGGTAAAGCAAATTTATCGCTTTTTTAATTATTATTTGCATGTCAAAGTACAAAATAATGTAATGTTGTCGAAATTAATTAAACGTACATGCTTCTCAAAGAAACGAAAGAGCGAATCACACTTTTTTGCATAGGCCTTGAACAAAATATATTTTAAGAAAATAACATTATTTTGTACTTTTAGTGCGTTACTGAGAAAAGCATGTTTTCTAGGTATTCCAAACTAAAATTTTTTTATTGAACCGGGGATCACATATGGTTTTATTTATTGGCGTTCAGTCTTGCTCGCATTGATAGCATAAATAATGTTTGTCCTGTTAGCATTAAAACTATTATTTTTTATCTAATCTTAGAGCAAGAAACTGGATCATGGCTTGCAACAGAGAAGATCTTTTAGATAAAATAAACGATCTGCATAAAAATCAGAGTTTATGTAGCTTACACTTGAATCATCCTCTTACTTAATTATGGATATTACAAAAAATATAAATGAACAGAAAGATTGAATTTGCTGACCACAAAAACTGTAAAAATCATTTTTGTGATGTAAGAGAGTATAATAGTATATAATATTTACGTTTTTCACACGCACGCCAATGGCAGAAGTGAAATGAATATAACATGCACTAAATCCCTTTCTACATGATACTAAAACACAAGTTCAGCGATACAACTGATCTAAAAACTCAAACCACTCTTAGGTTCATAACTACTATGTATACACAAATCTTTCAATATAAATATATTAAACTTGGTTAAATATTACTAGCAAAATATTTTAATAAGGTCCTGCATAGAATAAGTAAAAATATTTCGAGTACATCTGAGTTCTCCGCCCAGCTAATGGGGTTCGATTAAACACGTTTATGACTGAAAATTCCAGGAGTGCGGTATATGATTGGTTATTAATCTGTGATTATGGTACAAGAAACTCCACAAACATTTATATACTGCCCTATTATATAGTACTAGCACTTTCCAAAAAAGTCGTCCTTACTGTTTTTGTGGGAATATGTACAACCAACTATCAGCAAGCCTAAGAGAAATAACTTCTTACAAAAAATTTAAGAAAAGTACAAATTCTATCTTCTTGAAAAAAGTTATTATAATGTTAGATATTACTTTTCAATTTTGCAATAATTGTTTTCTGTTAGTCCAATCTTAACATTTTTTTAAAAATGTCTTATCTTTTATTTTTACACTTGACGTTGTCATATCTATTTAGATCATTTGGCATAAAGTGAAATAAATGAATAAATAAGTACTAACTATGTATTGTACTGTATGTATGTATAAACTATTTGATTTGATTAATACATCTTTTTCAATTAACCGTTTTATCAATTTTTCTAAATTGACTAGACTTTTTTTGAGTAACTGATTTCAAACTGAAATGGTTTATTTATATAGTCATGTCTATACACATATATCAGAATTGATATATGATATGATAACTAGTTTCTTATATCTAAGAAGTTATAAATTTGTAATGAAAACTGATTAAATGAAAGATCAATTAATAAAGAAAATTGTTTTCAAAAAATCGAATCATATAATCAATGTTTTTAATAAGGTTATCAAATAATTGCTTAGTAGAGATGAAATTGTATCTTTGGTGAGATTCCTTGTATTTAAAAAAATATGTTATTTGAAGTATCTTACCCAAAATTCCTGTAAATTTTCAAGTGCTTCAGTATGTTCAATAGCAGCAATTTGATTCTGTGCTAAATCCAAAGTTTCCAATTTTTTTAGTTCACTTAAATTCTCAATTTTTGTTATTGCATTCTCAGAAATATATAATTCTGTAAGTTCTGTTAGTTTGTCCAGATTTTCTATTTTCGTTAGACGATTACTTTGTATACTTAGACAAGTCAAATTAACAAGTGCCTCCAAATTTTTTATCTCAGTTATCTTATTTTTACCCAAGAATAATGATTTTAATGATGTTAAACCATCTAAATTCTCAATTTCCTAAAAATATAGATATTTAAAGGTATATTTTGTTCACATATTTATTAATTTTAACTTACCCTTATCTTATTATCTCCCAATTCGAGAAGAGATAATTTCTGCAACTGCCCTAAATTTTGAATTTTGCTGATTTTATTTGAAGACAAAAATAATTTTTCTAGATTTGGTAGAGCCTCCAAACTCTCAATCTCACGTATTCTGTTGAAAGATAGATCCAAAATCCTTAAAAAATATATATTTGTAATGATTGAATATTAATAAATAAACCTATTAATTACTCCAAATTCTGTAGAGCTTCTAAACCTTCAATCTTAGTAATTTGATTATCATACAGCTCCAATTCTTTAAGTGTAGTCAGAGTACTTAAATTTTCAATTTTTGTAATAAGATTCCATCGCAAATAGAGCCTTTCTATCTGTGTAAGAGGCTCCAAATTGTGTAGTTTGCCTATTCTACCATGATTTAAATCCAACTCAAGTGTTTCAGGATCTATTATAATTATATCATTTACAGTCAACTCATGATGTCCGTGTCCTCGAGTAGAATTTACGAGACCTTCAGAAGTTTCATCAACACTTGAAACTTCTAAAATTAAAAAACATCTTTAATAGTATGATAAATCTAAACTTCCTTAGTAAAATAACATACATTTTTAAAGAAAAAACAAACATTCTTGCAAAAGAAAGCTATTCCCACAAAATAACAAAAAATCTAATCAAACTGCAACTTAAACAGAAAAGAAAATTTAGAAGGGAATATATTTAAAACTGGCTTAATAACTGGTTCAATTGAAATATTGAAATCAATATTGTCATCATCTTGAAAATATGTTTATTTACTTTTTTAAGTATTGGCAAAATTAGTTACCACTTTTGAGTTAATGGTTGATAAAATTTTTCTTAATAAATCAATGTACCCATTACTTCATAAAATGTTTTCTTTTTTATAAAATGTCAAGTCAAATGTCTGAGATTTTGGCAAAAGTGTACAGGTCGTATACAGTGGTTCACTTTGACTTGAGAAGAGTTTTTGTGTATGTTTGAAAAAAATCAGGTAGTTCATAATTAAAAAAATCATCAGATTAGGAAAGCTGGAGGTATAAGAGGATTATGAAATAACATTAGTATGACTAACTGATATATCAGTTTTTCATCTCATTTGCCCTCCCGACGAAGGAAACTCCAGACAAGTGTCTGATATATTTACATTTATTGTTGTTGTTCTCTAATGGCTGTCGTCAATATGTGACTCAATATAAAATCGCAACGGCTATGATACTAAAGTCGAATCATTCCGTGACAGCTTACAGCCAGTGTTGGAGTAATCAGTTCCTGTTGGAAATACTCGATGATCACTGAGCACGATTTGCGCGGGTAAAAGAAAAATACCTGACAATCTACAGAAACAGCCATCCAAATGAGAAAAATCCAAAAAAAAAAGTAAATAATATAAAAAAAAATTATATATATATATATATATATATATATATATATATATATATATATATATATATAGTTAAATTATAGTTTTATTTGTTCCTTCTGGATTGTATCGCCTGATGTTATTTTTTCTTTTTATTAATTTTTTAGGTAATTTTAATTGATATACTCTTATTTGCATAAGCATACATTTTTACATTTAAACATCATTAAATTGTTTCTGGCGATCTTGTATTTTTTTTGAGTGCTTTCGTCCAATAAGCTGGAAGTTTAGGGGTTGGTAATAACAGTGACAATATTTTTTTTATAATAAATTTAATGCTAGCTAAATTGGCCTTGAGATCATTAAAATTTTTGACACCTTAAGCAAACTCGATTGGCAATCATCCCAAAGGAATTTAAACCAGAACATACAAGTTTGTGGACAAATCGGCTATAGGAATCACAGTTTATTAACATGTTTGTGTCATTTTCTGTGGGTTATTAAATTACTATACCTTTAGGCTTTAAATTATGAAAAATAATGAATTGGTAAGAAAAATGGTTAATAACACTTTCACAGGTAACCCATAATTGCTGACATTGAGATACAGTTTATTTAATTTAAAAGGAAAAAAACCTGCAATTAGGGACTACATTCTCATATAGTAAGACTTCTTTCATAGGGCAATGAGTCAAATGATGAATTTTTTAACACCACGCTTCAGCATTTAAAAGTACCTATGTTTCTAAAAAAACACTAACTCTATTGAATATTCTGAGCTTTTCTTTTTCTTTTGCTAATTTGATACTTTTTACCCTTAATATAACTAAGTAGCTTTAGTATAAGTTTAATAAACTGCTTCCATTTAACATACGGAGGTAATACTGATGCCTTTCCTGTTGATTATGTAGCACAAGCAGAAGCTCTGCATATTTGTGATGATTCAGATGAATAAATAAATATAGGTAATCAAACAAATATAACAAGATACCGACAAGCTATTGGTGTGGAAAAATAGTTATAAGAATTTGCTAAAAATTAAACAGATGCTGTAGAAATGGAGACTTACCCCCGATTGCACAAAACTTAATTGCTGTGTAGAATGTTTAACCGAGCTTTCGGAATTTGACAAGTTGCTTAAAGAAATCTAGGAACTCGCTGTCAAATTTTGCATTCCATTAAACATTCTAAACTTTAATTCAGCTTTCTGCAACCAGCCGCTTTCTGATATAAAAGTGCATTTTTAAGATAATAACTTTAAAACCAAAATTATCCTAGTTAATACTGCCTATAATTTTATGTTTTGCTAACATTTTACTCCTGGTATGTACCCTAATACTTATATTGTTTAATTACTTGTAATGCATATTCAGATTCAAAATATTCTTTATTGTCAAAGTTATACACTTGTCCAGAAAGCTTTCTAAATTCTAAAATTAATCTATCTAGTATATCTTACTGCTCTCGTAAATGACTGAACTGCGAATTAAAGCCAATGAACGTATTAGTAAACACAAGTTTCAGGACCTGCAATTTTCATGAATGTGAACTGATGTAGGCAACTAGTAGTAATAATACTAACCAACACATACTTTAAATAAATATAGCATATGATTAAATTTTTCCAATATGCAGACACCCCTGTTAGACAGGCATAACTTGAAAGTACTTAAAGAGAGATTTTACTGTATAGACTTTTAAATGGCATATGACACAGATAATTTTAAAATGTATGTTGTGTTGTAATTACCACTAGTGATCTTGATTTGCCTAGGTGATATGTATTATGACATAAACCCATGCTTGCGAGTGTGAAAACCGATTATGGAAAGTTGAATAGGGAGTATTAAACAAGAGCTAACACATGAGCTCTTAATTCGGCCGAATTTATTTACACAAAATCCATATATAGAAATTAAGAAAAATCTTAATTCATTTCTGTATGACTAGTATTCTATTAATATTTCACGTCTTAAAACCCTTCTTGAACATGAAAAATTAGAAGTACATACCTTTTTCTTCCGCATCGATTTCTTGTTTATTTGGAACGGGCATTTTCACAGAACTGCAATCTTAAAGATTTCCTAATTATCTTTTTTTCCAAATATCGATCGTCTCGCAACTCTTAATCAAAACTTACTGAGTGGCTTTGGCTTTAGTATAAGTTTCAAATTTACGGCAGGATTGGTAATGTTTTTATTTTTAACTGCCTAAAGATTAAAGAAGGCAAGAAACAAGATGCGGAAGATCATAGGAAGACGTAACATTGGTGATGGTGATTGGTGAATCGAGGCATGCCGCATGAAGGAGTGGTAAAAATAGAGATAAAAATTATCGATATTTTTGTAGTATCGAAAATTAGAATGCAGTAAGCAGGAAAGGAACTCTACACTACGTTTAGAAAAAACCAGTATATTTGATTTTTTGACTTCTGAAACCTGTCTGTAACGCCATTCCCCGGAGTATAAACAGGGGCGTTAAATTTTCGTTTTGAAACCTGATAGCTCAGTAGTAAAGTGCTACAGTTGTAACACAATGGATGTGTGTACTAATTTCGGTTTTTTTATTAAAATTATAATTTTTTATATGTAATTGTGTTTTAAAAATCGGCTAGAGTTTTGGTTAGCCCTGATTAGATAGATCTGTCTTGTTAGCGTTAGGTTAGCCATGTTCATCAATAAAACCATCATTAAAGCTGTAAAATCACAAAAGTAGGGTCGTCAACTTTTACGTTAACCGAAGAATTACCAAAAAAGTAAATTTCTCACTTTACACGTATTCGTAACAATTTACATAGTGTCGTGGAAATATTCTGAAGTTAGTCTTATCCTTTCTGAAGACGTTTACCCCGAATATATTGGCATTTAAACCGGAGCATGGAGATAGAGTAGCAAAACCTAGAGAGGTGGCAACCCTAGATTAAAATGTGATTGGCAGAAGTTATTCTCATGTGGATACGTAGGTTAGCAATAAAACCACCATTAACACCGTAATAAATAATTAACAGTGACAGAAGTAGTGAAGCAGAATATCTCGGTACCTATAGCCAGGAGTAAACAATATTACTAGTCCGTTGACATAATATACACTGGACTTTGTGACACTTCAATGATTCCAACGATATGCGAGGAAGATGACCAGGCTTGCCAGATTTGGCGATTTCAGAAGTGTAATTGGCACTAACTTTTCTTAGTTGGCTCTTCTTGGCTCCCAATTTTGGCCATACATAAATTAATTATAGAATTTTTGGCATCATTTAACAGTTAATTAACAGATTATTGTATAAATTAATACAAAATATATCAATTTACAAATTACAGAGAATGAAATATCAATTCATTTTTGGCAGTGTGCTGAGAATGAACACGCCATGGAATAAAGAAGGGATGAAGGCAACAGGCATCTCACAATACTTACATGGCGATTCTAAAGCCCGCTACTGACAATTCGGTTCGATTCGGTCATTCTCATGTATGAACGTATTGTTAACGGGTTGTATCTTTAATTATCCTAATTTTCACGTCTTAAACTTGGCAACTCTGTCAGCGAATATAATTTCTCTCTCTCTTACAAAAAAATGGAGGCGTCGCGAAGAACGTCTGAAAGGCACTCCACACCAGAAAGCTGAATTTGGAAAGTCATACGCGTTTAGCCAATTAAAACGTTGTTTTTAATTTAAACAGTAGACTTTAAGTTTCCTTCAGTAAAGTTATTAGGGCCTCTTTCTTAAAAATATATCGGTGAGAAGCAAAATCCTGTCAAACAACAACCCCACCACCGATATGGCGCCCATCGTGACGGCTAGAGTGTCTGATTCTACGCTACATTAGAAGATCCAGCTGAAAATCCAGATAAGTACAAAACTGTTGTGCATGGCTTGTTTGCTGATAGACAATGTAGAACTGTGATACAGACATTTTAATCAAAAAATTAATACAAATCAATAACTTTCATTCATTCAATCAGATGTTTTGCATATTCGACGCTTGTTGCTTGCTATTACTATTGTACAAAATTTAGTACAAATAATGAAGTTTCTTTAAATGGCGGCCAAGACGGATAATTTGACATTTAGTACAATTAGTTTCTGATTTTGTACATTTATATATTGTGAATATTCTAACAACCCAAAGACATTTAAGAGTGATTCTACTGGTTCGCTCCGTTCACTACGATGAATGAAGTTTTCCGCGGATCCAAAGATTCAACATTTTTGAAGTTTTTGTTCATTTTAACGGTAGTTTTCTATACAATGTTAAGAACGCATTTGTAAATATTTGGTTTTAATAACAAATTACCGACCTAATATTTTCGACCTTATTTTGTAAATACTTTAGTACGCATATTAGATTAACAATATATTATTTTTTTAAATTTAAGAATACTTCTCTTACATTTTGGTGAGATTTTAGTGTAGCTTAATATAGTTTTACTTATTTGCTTATATTATTATATTGAAACATGGACCCATTTAGTTTTGTAACTTTAGATAAAACACCAAAAGGACGACCACTCATAAATTTAGACTCAGACACTGACTCTAGTGCGGACGTGCAGACTTACCCACAACATGATAACTATCTGTCCGATACGAATAATGTGCCGTATAACTTTCAAGCTAGCAGTAACCCATTTAATGATTATAATTTAACAGATCCTTTTTTAAAGCAACACCCAAAAACTGATATTTCTTTAAACCCCTTTGTCACTTCATATAAACATACCAACAATATCAGGCCAGAAAATAATGGGATTGAAAATAGTTTATTAACTATAACTTCCGCATTTACACAGACCTTGAAAGACTTGACGTCTAATTTTACTAAGCCGGATAAAAAACCTCAAAATGTTTTTTATGGCTTCGTCCATGATGACCCCACCAAATTTATTTCAGACTTAGAAAGATATTTTCATGATTCTGGGTCCGAGAATGCAGATAAGGTGCAAATAGCTGCGTCTTTACTAAGAGGAGAAGCGAAAACGTGGTTTGAGCCTTACGCTTCTTTGCATATTCCATGGATTAGTTTTAAAGAACAGTTTTTAAATCGGTTTAACGGTATTTCGGTTTTAGCCACGGCAACATCAGCGCTTTATGGGGAACACCAAAGTCAACGCGAGTTAGCGTATTTATCGCAAAAAAGATGACGTTATTTTCACGAATAGACCCATACAAAACAGATTGAATGAAAGCCGCAGTCATAGTTGAACTTTTACGCCCGGAAATTCGGTCTCGACTTAGAATGTACGGATTGCCTATGTCTTGCGATGAATTAATTTCTTCGGCCTCCGCAATAGAAAAAGATCTAATTGCAGAGATAAAAAATTTGGAGCGTACTTTCTCGACTAATTTTAATAATCCTAATAAAGATGTGCCTTTTAACAATGCAAAAAAACCACCATCTCCATGCTCCATCTTCATTTAGTTCTCCAATTGTTCTTGTTAAGAGAAAAGGCAGAAAGCCCAGATTTTGTGTAGATTTTAGGTTGATCAATAAGATTACTGCTGATGAACCTGCAGTGTTGCCAAAAATATCAGATACTCTTAAAGATTTAGGTAATTCTACCATATTTTCAGTTTTGGATTTAAAGTCAGGTTATTGGCAGGTGCCACTCGAACCTTCTTCCAAACAATATACTGCTTTCTCTACACCTGATGGTGCCTTATATCATTTTACCGTCATGCCGTTTGGCCTGAAAAATGCGCCTGGAACATTTCAGCGCCTTATGACAAATGAAGTTCTTTGTGGTTACCTTAACGTATTTTGTAAAGTGTATTTGGATGACATTATAGTCTATTCTCCAGATCAAACCAGTAATCTTAAACATCTCCAGTTAATCTTTGAGCGCTTAAAAATCCATAACCTTCGAGTATCTCCCGAAAAGTGTCATTTTGCTACATCCGAATTAGACTATTTAGGTCATCACATATCAGGTGGTGTTATCACTCCCCAAGAGAAACATATTATTGCAGTAAAAAACTTTAAACCCCCTCAAACTAAAAAGCAACTGCAAAGCTTTTTGGGTACTTGCAATTGGCTTCGCGAGTACGTACCACACATGTCAGAACTCACTGCACCTTTAAATTCACTGTTACACAAAGGAACTAAATTTCGATGGTTAGATGTTCATCAAACTGCTTTCCAATCCATAAAAAACAAATTATCGCAGCCTCTTATTCTTCATAGGCCAGACTTTTCAAAAAGATTTTTCTTACAAACCGACGCGTCATCCCGAGGAATGGGCTGTGTGCTATTTCAAATGGATGAAAATACTAATCAGCGACAAATAGTATCTTATTCTAGTGCTCACTTTACTGCTACCGAATCTAAATATCATTGCAATGAGCAAGAATGCCTTGCAGTAGTGTGGGCTATAAGAAAGTACCGTCATTTTCTTGAAAATAAGTTTGCCCTTATAACAGACTCCAGATCTCTTCTCTGGCTAGAAAAATACAAGGATTCGAAATCCAAACTTACTAGGTGGTCCCTCGATTTACAAGAATTCAAATACGACTTGATTCACTGTAGGTAGGAATAACGAATTGGCTGATTTTCTTAGTAGAAATCTCACTAACGAAACCTTCGATTCTTACCGAGTTAATAATGAAAAACTCTTGCCCCCCTTACGACAAGAAAATCCTAATAAAAATCCTGAGGACAATGCCGTGAACAATATTACTCATCTCGACCTCTATCAAAAAGTATCTAACGCGCAGAATCGGTCCTTACCCATTCAAAAAAAAAATAATTAAATGGAAAAACATTCACTCCACTGGCCCCCAAAACGCCTTTGAACGACGATATCACCGTAATTATTTAGTTAAAGGTGATCTTTTATACAAAAAAGGGCAAAACGAACAGCTAATTGTGCCTCGCCATTTAATAAATAATATTCATTTCCATCATGATAATCCTGAAGTCGCGCATCCTGGAAGAGATGAGACAATACGTAACATTTTACAAAGATATTTTTTTAAAAATATACACAAAACAGTAAGTGACTATGTGCGTAACTGTATAGTGTGCATGTCGGTTAAGAAAAGACAGATTCAGAAAGATGCACCGTTAAAAGCACATACTCCGAAATATCCTTTCGAAATGGTGTCCATTGATATTTTAGGCCCCTATAATGAAAGTAAAAGGGGAAAAAAGTATATTTTATGTGTTGAAGATGTCTTCACAAAATGGGTGGAAGCTGAAACATATGCGAAAGTAGACTCAAAAACGGTCATCAACTTTCTGAAGAATAATATTATTTCAAGATACGGTTATCCAAAAACAATAATTTCAGACAATGGTCCGCAATTTAATAACAGAATTTATCGACAATTTTGTGACAACAATAAAGTAAAAAGATTTTACGCTCCTATATTTCACCAACAGAGTAATCCTGTGGAACGTAGAAATCAGGAAATCAAGAAAGTTTTAAGAACTCTATTAGTGGGAAAAACTGATTATAACTGGGATACTTACCTGAACGATGCTCTTAGAATTCTCCGAACACAAAAAAATAATTCAACAGACATGACGCCCGCAAGAGCACTGCTTGGGTATGAATTGGCAGAATCTGGTGAGTGGATGACGCCTATGTACCGAAGTAATCGCCAAAATCTGGAAAAATCTTGCGTCGAAGAAAGAATGCAACAAATTGCAACTAACCAAGCTAGATATCAAGAAAAATACACTAATGAAAACCTACGTCCCAATGTAACTTTTCATAATGGTGACAAAGTGATGGTAAGGGAAATGAGACAACTTAAAGAACCGTTTGGCCCTGTTTGGTCTGGTCCTTTTGAAGTTGCGAAGGTACAGAGCGGTTCTGTTTATGTCATTATAAGATATGGTAGGCCGGGTACAGTACATGTAAATGACCTCAGACCTGCTCCTCTTGGTAACGACGCTCCTTCGTATAATTCTGACTCAGAATCTGATTCTATTGCAGGTGACTCGTTAGATATGGATATACTTAACCCCATTTCTTCAAATGTGGAAAACAGTCGTGCAATGGATTTAAGTGGTCGTTTGGATAATCGACTTCCTACTTCTAATGCAAAAGTATTAAGTCATTCTGATGAATGTCTTTTACCTCATATTGATACCCAATCTAATCATGAAACATCAAGTTGTTCTCATGATAATTTTGATGATTCTTCGGATGAAGATGACACTCATTTTCAAGGTAAAGAATCACTTTCTCACTCTCCCAATCTACCTCAACTTACCCCAAGACTTAATTTTAATAAACATAATACTTATCCGATACTTCCAGAAGAGCCCATATCTATTAGACTAAGACGAACAATTAAACCAAAAATGTGTAACTTTCCCGGCTGTGACTGTAATCTAAATAGTAAATCCAATAACCCTAAATAAGACTAGACAATAACTGTTATTTACATCCTAAGGAATACTTTATAATTATGTTACCTTAACCAACGTTTTTATATAAATTACTAATTTTTTTTTTGTATTTGATTAAGTATAACTGTTGTGTACTGTTATATGCTTTGTATGTTTATTTTAATTTCTTTAAAATAAATGGTGCGATGCTCCTTGCCAAATTCAGCTCTTCAAAACGTGGGGGTGTTAACGGGTCGTATCTTTAATTATTCTAATTTTCACGTCTTAAACTTGGCAACTCTGTCAGCGAATATAATTTCTCTCTTACAAAAAAATGGAGGCGTCGCGAAGAACGTCTGAAAGGCACTCCACACCAGAAAGCTGAATTTGGAAAGTCATACGCGTTTAGCCAATTAAAACGTTGTTTTTAATTTAAACAGTAGACTTTAAGTTTCCTTCAGTAAAGTTATTAGGGCCTCTTTCTTAAAAATATATCGGTGAGAAGCAAAATCCTGTCAAACAACAACCCCACCACCGATATCAGTATGGACGAATATTTCATCCACACTATTCATCAATTTTTATTTAATACATTCGCATGGATTTCATACGTTTCTAGGTAAATTTACTTACGTGTTACACGACAAATAAAAGATTATATTCGGACGAATGGTTCGACGAGATCAAAGCCTACTTGATTATCCGCCCAAAAGACGAAATTGCCGAGCAACGAATCGGATGAACCGTCCTATAACAATACGGACGAATGAACAAACTTAAGAAATGTCAACATATGACATACAACGTTGCCGATTGGCGGGTAATTATCTGCAAATCGGGTATTTCAGCTCATTGGATGTGGTATTTAAATAAAATTTAAGTTAAATTGAAGTAAATTTTATCTATAACTGCAAATGTTAGGCAAAATTAAATTGGTAAGATTAGACACGGAATATATAGGGCAGTAAATAGAACATTTATTTAACCATTTTAAATCACTATATGTGTACTGTTTTCCTTTTACCATCTATTTAAATAATTTAAAAGTATGTATTTGAAAATAAAAACAAAACAAAAAGTATATATATATATATAGATGTACGGTAATAAACGTAACATATGGTGTAAACGATTCATTTCTTTTTCTGGTATTATAGCACTACGAAGATTTTAGATGGTTTCTGGTATAAGATTTCCGAATAGATGGCGTCGAAATTTTTGTCGCTATTTTCCAAAGTGATAGAAAACACTGACAAACTGTAAAAAAGTTCATTTATTAATAAGGAACAATAAAAGAATGCCATTAGTAGTAGCCTTGTAGACAACTCAATAAGAGACATATTATTGGCGGTTTTGGATCAGTTATCTAAACTGGCTCCCCCGTTTTCTAAAAATGTGGCAACCCTGAAGATGAGATGACGCTCCTCTCTTTCAGCAGTGAAGTACTACTACAAGCTGTTCTACTAGTCTACTACTACTACTTTTTTTGGGAGATAACATTCTTAGTTAAAAATGCGTTAGATTTGGCCCATATTATTCATTTTTGGTTCAAGGAATTTTTGTCAGATACTTTTTTGAAATATAGGTTATAAACGTTTATATTTGGCTCCAATGTCAAAATTATCACCCATTTTTAAGTTTCGTTTTTGTACGTTAGTTTTTACGTCAAACGTATACGGAAATTTCATTGTTCATGCGTAAGCACAAATGTACAAAACAGAAACCATGGAACAACCCAATTGATTTGATCAAAATTTTTTGGTAATCTATGGATTTGAGAGCCGGTTAAACTCTTTGACACAGTAACAGTACACGAAATAAATTGGGTAGTAGTTTGTGACCCTTGATTAACTTCTAACGTAAAAATAAGAAAAATACCCTATTAAAAAAGCAGTTGGCAAATACCGTTATAAGTTAAAAATATGTATTATTTAGATATTTTAATTATGTACTTATTTTAAAATGAAATGAATTGAAAGCAAGGCGAAAAAATGTGGAATTTGAACAATTCTATTAATAAAAATGGATTAGCAGTAGTTACAGTAAAATGTATTGTTCTATTTTCCATCTAGTACTTTTAGTTATGTCAAATGTATCGATTAGGTATTCCTAATCCTTTCTGAATAGGAGATTCTGTAGCTATACCTTTGAAGCTTCCTCCTAACTGAACGCTGCATCTTAAAAGTTTTGCATGTACTTAATATTAAATGTGTACTTAAAATTAGTTTAATTTTTAATCTAGTAACCTTCCATATACAAAAATTAAAATTGGCGTCTAAAATTACCAATCAATAGTTTTAAATTTGCCGCCATTTTTGGCGCTAGTGTGGCAATTCGTTTTAGTTCTTTAAGCGCTTGCGTATTCGCTCTCTTTTGGATTAGTTTCCATCTTGATCACATGTGAGTACATATTTTTTTCACAATTTACTTTAATATTCGAAATATATACAGGTTGGTAATTTGTGAAAATGTTGGAAAAAGTTCTTAGTTTAGTTCTTGAAACGCTATTGTTTTGACAATTTATTACCCAGTCGATAATTAGCCTTTCCCTTAGTTTGACAGGGCATGATTGTACTGTCTATTCGCGCCATGTTGCAGTGAATGCTGAATAGTTATCACTAAAAATATCTAATATATTAAATATTTTCTGTAAAATTGTTTGCTTATCGGAGTTACAAGACAAAATTGCTACGTTTTACTCATATTTAGTAAACAGCTCCTGCAAAAATGTAGGTAAAAACCGTTTTGTGCTTAAATTTAATTGCGGCTGTTTTGTGGGCCACATGTAGTTTTGCCGCGTGTACAAATACTTTTTATCATTTAAGGACCATTGTAATACCCGGCATTTTTTATAAATATGATGTAATTGTTCTTGTTCACAGATTTTAATATCCGCCAGAATTAACCTAAGTAACCATGGCTGATATTGATGACACCCATTTTGAGACTGGAGACTCTGGGGCCTCCGCAACATACCCCATGCAATGTTCGGCCCTGCGTAAAAACGGATTCGTTATGTTGAAAGGAAGACCCTGTAAAATTGTTGAAATGTCTACATCAAAGACTGGAAAGCACGGCCATGCTAAAGTTCACTTGGTTGGAATTGATATTTTCTCAGGTATGTTAAATTTTGTTCTATGGTGGAAATAAATATGTCGAGTTTCTGTATTGTCACTGAGTTATTTTTTTTAAATATATAAAATATGTCAATCAGTTTATTGAAAACTAAAAACTATTGGATATTCCTCAAAAACTAATACTAAAACAACTTAATATGATTTTATATATCAAATCAAATTTTTATTTCCATAATACATATGCATATATAATGCATGCTCTTGGACTAGTCTACTAGCAGGGATGTAAAGCCTATGTTGAAAATTCTTTAAGATGTCTTGTTATCCGCAGAACTGTTGAATATATAGATTGATAACTTCTTCAATTTCTTAGGATTTGAAAGATCCATGGCATTTCCAACCATTATATAGCAATCTGTAGTTTGGTCATTATAAAGTAAAGGTCTTTCGACTTGTAGTCCAGAATATAATTTTAAAAATGTGTACCTTACAAAAGATTCTGTAACCCTGTTGTAAATAATTCGAAACTAAATTTTGAAAGAGAAGAGCTATCCTATGTATACTATTTGGTGTAGAAGTCTACTACCAAGAATTTGAAGCCTATGGTGAAAATTCTTCAAGATGTCTTATATTATCTGCAGAGATAAGGAAAATAGTCCTAATTTGATACTTCCAAGCAATATATAGCAATTTGTAATTTGATCTCCTCATTATAATGTGAATGCCTTTTGAGTTGTAGTCCAGAATGAGATTTTTAAAAAATTGTTCGTTTCAAAACATAGCCTATTCTGACTTTTGTTAATATTTTCCAATTTTTAATAAAAATAGTCGATTTGCAAAAAATTCAATGTTCTTGCAATGATTATTTTGTCTTAGTAATAAATAGCAAAAGTCATTTTAATTTTTTAAATAATTATTTTTGGACTAACAAATTATTTTTTTTTTACTTTAAGAACTTCAATATAAGGAGATCTTTTCCTTTCTTTAGAGCCTGCACAATGTAAGAAAATTATCTGCCATTAAATGAATGTTTATGCATTAAGTGCGCTGGCACATTGTCAAAGTATTGTGTGTAATCCGAAAGTCAAAGTCAAATATACTTTGTTATCATAAGAAAGAAGTTCTTATTGACAAAGCTTTAAATTAACCTAATAGTACGAGACAATAATAAAATATTTTATATAAATATGAATAAAAAAAAGGAAAACAACTCATTACATGGAAAAAGTTAATAAAACTATATAACAATCACAATAAAGAACACATAATGCACTAATAGTAAAAAAAAAAATTTAAATTTATTATTTCCCTAATTCAATACATACATAGAAAATAAAGATCGATACATGTCAAAATGAGCTAGAAAAGAATTTGTCAAGACTATAAAAAGCCCTTTGTACCAATAATCTTTTGACATCCTTTTTAAATTTTATTGGAGTTTCGAGATCTTTCAATTGCATGGGTAGGTGATTAAAAATTATTAAGTTGTCATAAATAGCTAACTTTTTTATAAGAGTGCTTAATGGTATTGACAGTGGTAAGTTATGGTGTTGACGGGTATGGTATTGGCTATCAGTGTTCACAAACTTATGATGATATTTGAAGATTAGACAAACAGTTTAAATTACAAACAATGAAGTCAATGTTAGAATTTTTTTTGACAAAATAGTAGTCTGCAAGAATCCCTAGGTTTAGCTCTACGAAGATATCTTACTGCTGGCTTTTGCAGGACAAATATAAGATTTAGTAGGTTCTGATTAGACACGCTCCAAAATGCAATGCCATATCTGAGATAAGATTATATAAGGGCATGATAGACTGTTTTCCCTATGTTAGGACCAAGTTTGTTCACTATAACTTTAACTGCATAACAACCAGAAGCTATTTTTTTTACTCAACTGCATGACAGTGATTTTCAATATGCCGTTTCCTATCTTACGAGACCAAGGAACTTTGTGTCAGAACATTTTTCCAGTGGGGAATAAACAAAATCCAAACTATTCATACAAATACAAAATACATAATTAAATCTGCTTTAATAATATCACTTAAGGTATCGAAATTTTTGGAGTGCCAAAATATGGTAGTACTGGCAGCAAACAATGTGAATTCACCTTTAATATCAATAGATGTTAGATCATTTAAGTACAGAAGAAAGAGCACTGGCTTATCGCTTTCCAATGATGTGGCAACTACAAATACTTTTTGACTCTTTCCCCTTAAGTAGGATTCAAGCCATTCCAGAGCACAACCCCTAAAATCATAGCATTGAAGCTTTCGCAGCAGTATATCATGACTCACACAATCGAAAGCTTTCGAAGAGTCACAAACTACCGCTACAGCCACCTCTCCTTCATTGATGTTCCTATACACTCTCCAAGAATGCAAACATAGCATCAGTTGTACTTTTTTGCACAGGAATCTAAACTGTTTACGGTCCAGTATGCTATTACTATCAAGAAATGAGATTACCCATTTTTTAACTAATTTTTTGATGATTTTAGAGAGTGTTGAAAGTAGGGATATGGGTCGGCAATTTGATGGTTCGCTAGCGTCACCACCCTTGAATAGAGGGATGACGTTCATTGTTTTCAGGCAAGGAACAAATTTACTACTCTCCCATGACCTGTTGATGGTCAAAACTAACACATTCAGTGCTGCTTTAGGAAGGCTCAGAAATAACCTGGCAGACAATCCATCCTCACCAGCGCCACTTTTATTTTTAATTTCCTTAAAGGTTTTCTGAAATTCTGTGCTAAGTCGGTGGGAAAAAAGAAGAATGTATTTTGTACCTCATTTAAATTTAATTTATAAAGGATCCTCAGTAGGATGCAGATCCCCTGTCAGGCTCCCGGCAACAGAGCAATAATTACTTTATCTGATCAGTGGACAACTGTGAGCAATTGCAATGAGATCTTTGGCTTTCTTTTCCAAGTATATTGTTTACAATTGACCAGCTCTCCCTTTGCTTATAGCCAGATCGTTGAAGACACTCAAATAACGTCCGGGGTTCCTCAAGGATCAGTGCTGGGTCCCCTTCTGTTCTCCCTTGCAGTGGCTAATTTACAGTGTGTGCCCAAAACGTGCAGTATTCATTTGTATGCTGATGATGTCCAACTTTTCTGTTGTTTTGCCCCAATTTCCATGAGTGTTTCCGATGAGGTGATTTGGATTAAAAGATAAACTTGTTCAAATTGAATGAGACAAGATTTGTTCATTTCATCTGTTTTGTGCTCAATGTGATCAACTCTCAGACTCCAAAGTATTTAGCTGAAAAAGTAATTAAGGAGAAACAAAGAGTTTATATTAACTTCGACATCCCCTGGCCCAGAACTAAAACTTTTCAAGCAAATCTCAAGACTATTGCCAAGCTTGACTGTGAAATGAACACTGAAGCAGGAGGTTAGACAAAGTTTAAAAACTTTTAATCTTAATATGTTTTAACTATTGCCTTTTTTTGTGTTTTGTTTTCCTCATAATATTTTGATCTATTTTGACAGCTGGGGCCTGGTTGTTAATACAACTATCTAGGGTACCTTGTTCTGTTGTGTATTTTGACATCTAGGGCCTGGTTTAACAACTTCATATTAACAATATCACTATCTAGTGTACGTTGTCCTTTTGTGTAATAATGACTGTATTTTTTTTTTATCTTTACACAATAAATATTTTTGAATTTGAATAGTAAAGATTTTTAGCACTTTTGATAAGCCGGTATAATGACCAATATTTAGTAAAATATTCAATCAAAACGTTCATTATTAATATATTTTCTGATTGCATACGGACAAATCATATTGACAGTTATTTACTTTATCTGCACCTGGTATCTCCTGCATATATCCCCTATATATATATGTAGGTCGAATTGGTGCTAAAGAATATTTTGGCAGACAGCATCGTTGAAATTAGTGAAATTGGAGCTAATTTCTGGTTTAAATGTCGAACAACATTGTTTATTTGGTTGACATAAGGTATTGATTTGCTTACCCAGCTCTGAGAAAATATGTAATGTTAACTAAGACAATATAGTTTTATATGGTATATCATTGGACATAATCTAATCACCAGATACACCTTTGGGAACACACAGCTTTATATGCATTTTATTATTACAAATATTTTCCTCTATTGACAGGACACTAATAGTAAATTTTATACACAATAAAGAAACCTAATGATAAAAAAAATCTATTTTGATTTAAGTTTGCAGCAGTGTAGTTTTAAGATTGTGTTGATAAAATTCTGTGGTTTTATTAATATTCTAGAGATGGAAAATTTTACTT
Organism: Kuschelorhynchus macadamiae; assembly: GCA_030620095.1. Classification (NCBI taxonomy): domain Eukaryota; kingdom Metazoa; phylum Arthropoda; class Insecta; order Coleoptera; family Curculionidae; genus Kuschelorhynchus; species Kuschelorhynchus macadamiae. The sequence goes on along the minus strand of JAUTXW010000961.1, from coordinate 863,028 downwards.
CAATCAAAATGTCTAAGATATAAAACTATGTCATTCATAAGTGTTTCGAGCCTTAATTTAAGGGGGAACTGCACACAATATTATGGATCATTTGCAAGCCTTCCGCCGCTGCAATATTATGTTAAAGCTGTAAGAGATATTTATTAGCTTCATTGAGATTTAATTAGGGAAATATGTATAGTTGGGCGCTAAATACGATTTTTTATGAAAAAATTAAAACTAGAATTATAAAACAGAAGTAGATTTGTCCATTTTCGAGCATTTTTTGACCAATTTATGACGCAAATGCCATCGCATATAATTTTTCTATCCACAAAATGGTCCTTTACCGCCTTGCATTGATCCTTTGTCTGCATAACTGTAAAATTTGAAATGGTAAATCCTACTAATGTCTTTGTATTTCTGCAGCGCCTGAACCCTTTTGAACCCATTTTTAACCGAAATGTAATTTAAATTGCTTATACATAACACATTTTCTAATACGTAGGTACCATTTCATCTTACTTTGAACTTGACTAAACCTTGTCGCTGATTTTTCACTTTTTGCGTGCAGTTCTCCCTTAACTTTATTAGTTTCTGCAGAAAGACTACTTACCTTTATTACTTCTGTAAAACAGGTTTTCAAATTTCATTTAGAAGAGTATTAAAATATCATTAGCAATATGCTCAGTAAACTCAATATCCTACATGAAAAAGTAATATCATAAGTTATGTGCCAGCAAAATCATACATTTCATATGAGTGTAATAGGTTTTAAAGCAGATTTTTTGGTCGATAAATAAAGTACATTTAAAAGAACTACAGTCTAATAACTCTTATGAATGCAAAATACGTTCATTTTATTTGTATAAAAAAAATTAACAAAACTGACTTTTTAACTTAGCTAAATTGAAACTCATTGTGGTAAAAAAATATTCTTAGGGTAAAGCCAGATTTTTTTCCAACTTACCACTAATTTATTTTAATTCAATTAAATATTGCTATTTAAAATGTAAGAGTTATTTCCTGCCAAACCTTCATCAGAGTGTGGGTAGTGTTTATTGTTTTATTTAGAAAAAAGTAATTATTTCTGTTTTAAGAATCGGTATGCTACTTTTTTAGCATTCTAGTAATTGTATCTAGTATTACACAGACTTATATTTGGTTTCCAGCAATGTCTGATAAGAGAGGCTCTACTATGTTAGAATTAAAATAAATTAGAATTGTTGAAAATATCCATCTCCTGTCCTAACACCTTCTGAATTATACAGAAATATACAGTTTTAATTTTAATTTTTGATCAATAATAACAAAGCTGTAATTTGTACAAAATTACTTATTATGAGGGAAACAAAACACAAAAAAAGACAATAGTTACAGTTCAAGTTATTTAAAGCAAATTATCACTTATTTTTCTCATTTTGTAGGTAAAAAGTATGAAGATATCTGTCCCTCTACACACAACATGGATGTGCCACATGTCAAACGTGAAGATTACCAATTGACTGATATTTCTGATGATGGTTACCTATCCCTTATGTCTGATAATGGTGATCTCCGTGAAGATTTAAAAGTACCAGAAGGAGAGGTCGGAGCTCAATTACGTTCAGAGTATGATGCTGGCAAAGATATATTGTGTACCGTACTAAAGTCTTGTGGTGAAGAAGTAAGTTTTATGTTAATCAAATACTTGTTTGTATTAAAATTATGTTTACAGCTTTAAACAATAAAAATAGCAGAAATAGAATTTTTTGTGGTTAAATTTATTAGTTTTTTTAGGGGTATTTTACTTTTAGAAGCACCTGGTATCTCCTGCTCATGTTTTTATATATTTGAGTAGGTCGAAATGGTGCAAAATAAAAGTCTGGCAAATCTGCATCGTTGGAATCTGTGTCATAATAGCTTATTCCTGGTTTGATGTCATACATCACATATTGAAAATATTAATATATTTTGGTTTGAATGTATTTAAAATAGTAAAAACATATTTTTTTATAAATGGATAGATGAAAAACAAAGCCATTTTTTTAGGTCAACCTCAGGGTAATTCAGAAGTAGATTAATTTTTTTTATCCTATCTGAAAACTGAAGTACTAAAGCTTACATGGTTAGACAATCCAAAAGTTCAAAAATAAAAAAATAAATCTTTATTTTGTGCCAGCAAAATCATGCAAAACATGATTAGTGCCATATAGGGTTTTTAATAACCACTGAAAAATAGCGATAATATTACAAAGAATTAAACTTAAATATTAGAAACTGTTTATTTAAGCTATTATTATATCTTAAAACTTTTTTTTATTCCTTAACACATTCAAAAGAGTAAACACATGTGGAATTAGACATGTGAAACTTGATTTAAAGAACTTTCAACAATAAACATATATATTGCGAGTATTGATATGGTGAATTTCATGATATACAATTAAGGATATCCTGTACAAAAATTATCCTAATGATTTTTTTTTTAAATATAATAGTTTCTGAGGTATTGATCAAAAGCTATAGTTAGTTTTCTTCTTCTGGGATCTTCTGTTAAGTTAAAAATCCGAAAATTGTGTAAAAATTGTTATGTTTTGATATTTTAAAATGAACTTGAAAGGGGAAATTTGTGGCTACAATATGTGATAATTAGTTTTTATCTTCAAACTTGGGACACACAACATGTGCACAATATGTGGTTGCTGATAAGGCATTCCCTTTTTGCTTGGTGTAATAAATGAGAAGATTTTGAATTTATTAATAAATATTTTGATTTTATTAATAAATATTTTGTTTGTTTTTTCAGGTCGTAATTGCAGTAAAGACAAATACTGCACTGGATAAATAATGGCATGAATAGAGGGTGAGGGCCACAAAAACAGGTACACAAGCAGATTATTTACCAAGACCAGAGGTCCTCCCATCAGTTACAATAAGCTACACATTATATTTGTATTGGACCAGTGTTAACAGCTTGCATTAAAAGTCAACATCGTATAAACACAGAAAGTGTTGATACGGTGTTAAATTTTACACCTCTGTACTATTATTTGTTGGCAAGTTTTTGCAACAGCTATAATGTTCAATAAAAATAATTTAATTTTAATTCTATGTAAATTTTTTTAAATCATTTTTTTACCATCTATGGAACCACCTTATTCTGGTCTATGAGTCTCTTTGTTTGGTCATTGTTTAAGTATCTTCATTATTTAATGTTTCTTTCCTTGTTGGTCCAGAATTAGGTGATTCTGATCTAATCTTGTTGACATAATTTAATTGAATAAAATATAACATTTTTTAAAGACTTGTTTTGATATTGTTTAGAATAAGTTATTTTTAAAAATAACCATACGGTTATGCAATAATTTGACTGGAATTGGTTAAAAATATAAAATTCCATTTCGTAATGGCTTTCATTCTAACCTCCACATTTTTTCTAATTTAAACAGTGGTACCTAGAGAAAAGTTTAATGGGAGGAACAAATGAAGAATAGAAATAAGATGTCAAGTATGAAAATGACCAACATTTTTTTTGGCTGAGGTGCTACCATGCTTTATGCCTTAAACCAATATAGTATTTATCAGTACATACAATAACATATTTTTTTTGTTTCAAGTATGTTTGCATTTTTTCCTAATTTTTAGAAGGGGCAGAAAAGATATTTCAAATTCAGCAATTTGGAGAGTATTAAAATGGTAAAAATGTTGATTTTGAAATATTTTAATACAATGTACTAGAGGTAAACATATATTTCATCCAATTTTTTACCAGGTACATCTAATTTTTTGTTGAATTACTGCTAATTTTATTGCAAATCTGATAATGTCACCTACATTTGGTGATAATAACATGTTTTGGCAACACTGACAGTAGTAGTTGAGGAAGGTGAAATCCAGATCTATGCTGTCTACCCTATAACACAAGTAACCTGTGATATAACCTTTAGTACCAACTGCATTAAACTTGCCAGATGGTCGTCTGAATATCCCTCCGAAGAATATACTTAATTTTCTTTTTACAGGATTGCAGTATCAAAATGTTTAGTCCTAGCTAGAATTTATTGATTCTCAAAAACTATTTCGCGACTGTGGCGCCAACATCAATCCAAGCCTAAGGGGTAATCAAAAACGTAGTCCGATATTTAAAACATAATTACATAAAAAAATTGCCCGTCGAAAATCACAGGCGCAAGACTTGTACTATAGAATTCTAACGCCCTGCATTTGAGCTAGTAGAGCTTACAGCAAAAACTGTCCTAGCTTCGAACCTACACGACGCAACGTCGAAATGCATACCGAAACAAATCTTTCTTCAAAGCGGGATTTTTGAAATTTACCGAGGTAATTTTTTACGAAAACTAATTCATATTCTGAATTAAAGCGGTACGAATGTTAACGCTTTTACCAATAGCTTGAACAGGCCAAAATAAAGCATAATCTGTTAAGTTCACGTATCTGACATTTCTCTCGAAGAAATCAGAAATGCTCTAAAATTGAATGGTTATGTGTCGTGTCATTGCTCAGTTAAGTGCCTTCCTGTCTTTGAATGTTGGTCGTTCAAAATTCGAAGAGACGTTTCTTGTTTGTTTACGAGTTATTAAACCTCAAGAATATTTCTCGATTTGCTTAAATATATTTTGTTTGGTTTTTTTTTGAGCGGCGGCGGATGAAAAATATTTAATATGATTACTCTCTAATATATACATTTATGTCGGCAAAGTTAATTGAAGTGATCGTGAGATATCGATAAGCTCAGTGGTAGAGTTTCAGATTAGCAATGCAAAAGTCCTGCGTTCTAATCCCAGTTTGGGCGATGACTTCTTTTTGTTTAATAAAACTTTTAATTAATACAACAAATAAAGTTAGGTTAGCACTGTGGTCTATATTAAAACAAATATTTTTTCAAATAAAAAGTGTGATGGAATACTTAACGATTTAACGGCTGGTGCGGGAGAATGTGCTCCTACATTAGCGCCCCAGGGGCCTTTAGACAAAAAGTTTTATTTCCACATCTGCGACTAGTTTCCAGGCACAGACTAATTAATTGGTTGTTAACGTGTGGTCAGTAGTGCCTGTAGCTCAAGTGATAAGTTGTTACTTTCTATTTTTTAATCCGGAATACGTACGAGTGCTGCTCTGATTACTGACGCATTTACTGCTGCCTAATATTCTAAATTTAAAATTACCTTTCCACTAAAATATGGAAAGAATTTTCGACCCTTGCTTTAATGTGTACACAAGACTGTCTTCTTTTTAATATCAGATTTCTTATGGCTCTAATGATGGTTTTTATCAAACCTGGGCTGACCTAACGCCTAGTAAGACAGATTCACCTAACAATAAGTTCGTTAAAAAATCCTTGTTTTGGTATAGACCCGAAATCCTAACTTAACTTACTACGCATTTTTATTAATTAGAAGTTTTGTTAGTCTTTCGGACAACCACCTGGAAGGCAGACCTGCGCGTTTTTAACATAAGTGATTCCACGTGTTTGGTTTTCCTGCTTTGTTTCGGGGGAAAGCGTGAGACCCAACTGCTCGATGTGGAGACTAACGACTCCGCTAGAAAGAGAGCATACGCTGTGAACTTGTGAGGCCTAGCTGCTCCTGCATTCATCATTCAATGCTGTTCATTTGCCCAGTTCTACATAGAATATTAGCGCAATGGGCGGGAACGGGAGGGGTGCGGGGATAACTTGAAAGGAAGGGTCATCTCGTGATAGTAGTAGTTCTCTCAGGGGGCACCTGGCCGATGATGCATTTCAAAGTTTGTAAATAAGGAGGAGTACTTTAAAAAGATATTTAGAAGAATCATGGTATTCCGGAAACTTAGAGCTTGCCATCCGGACAACTAGGTTAGGTTAGTTATATAAAAATTACTGTACCAGAAACTGAAATAACGCATCCGGACATCCTACTGGTAATGTCTCCAAACTGTAATAAGTGTAAACCGTCTGAGAATGTTGCCCCAGACCTGACTAAAGCCCGGACGAGGAACAATCTGGCGATTAGACTAGTAATCGGAAAAATATAGGAAGTTTGAAGGTTCGTTTGTTTGTGTTGCACGAAACTGCACGTAGTGCAAAATAGTTCAGTTATGGGACGTTATTAATTCAAGTTTAAACTGCTTAGAGCAAGAAAACAAACGAACGAAAATTTTCCGTTTCCGTGCACGTTAAATTTCTCAATAGAAACTGACAAAAAGTTACACTTGCATCCTATCTATCCTTAAAATATGAAACTTGCTTGTTAAAAGTATCATCAGTTATTTTTAAAATATTAGCTTTCACAATATTCATTTTTGTTTTTGACATCGACCGCGTTAATTGTGTATTATTTTTTTATTGATGTATATTAATACATATTTGTTCTTAAAATACTGAAAAAGTAATAATTATATATATATATATATATATATATATATATATATATGTATGTATAATAAAGGTAGAAATCCCACTAGTTGCGAGAGAGATAAATTTCTGCTATATCTCTCTCGCAACTAATGGGATTTCCACCCTAATTAGCTTAATTTCTTTTGTACTGCGTTGGAGTCAATAAATCCCAGTTCATGATACTATTATGTCTGTGCTTTGGATGTAATGCATGGGTGTTCGGATCCCCGTTAAAGCGCGGAACACCATGGACGTTACGTCATTCGTTTTAGTCCATTTACGTCAAATTTTATTTTTCTTTGTATATTTTTCGGTGTTTTGTTTTTTTTGAAATGCAGGTTATAAACGGTTATATTTAGTTACAACGTCAAGAAAAATATCGAAATAATATATAATTTGCCATTTACAACTTTACCTCATCCAAAAATCACTTCGATAAAATTGTATTTGAAATTCTTATTTTTAATTGTTTGATGTTGGTGACTATTCTCATTCAAGAAAAGCCGGTAAACAATCATATTTAAAATTCTACAAACGTTACACAAGTCACTGTTCTTAAAACAGTTCATTATGGATCTTTGGTACATTAAAGGATTTGTAAAAGATTTGCACCACGTACCAGGTTAGCATTAGGTTATATTTAATTCCAACGTTAAAATTATCACCCATTTTTGTACCGCATATTTGTATTTCCTTTTTAAGTTTCGTTTTTATAGATTAGTTTTTAAGTAAAGTGTTCCATGCGTAAGACGTTAACTTTTTTTTCCTGTCTTTTTTTATCATAATTTGAATTTAATACAAATACGGTAAAACTCTGAAATCGCCTCGTAGAGGACAGACCTCTGTGTTCTCAACATAATTGGTTCCACGTGTCCGGTTTTGCTGTGTTGCTTCGGGGGGATGCAAGAGACAAACGGAAGCTAACGACCCTGCAACAAAGGGAGCAGAAGCTGTGAACGTGTGAGGTCTAGTTATTCCTGCATTCTATCCTGTTCGTCTGCCCAGTTCTGCATAGAATATATAGCGTAATAGCCGCTTTGTGGCGTGAGTAGGAGGGGTACGAGGATGATTTGAATGCCTTCGTCCGGGGCTTATTCAGAGCTGGAGCGGCGCTTCCAGTTGATTTACGCCTTGAGAGTACTACTCTTTTCTTTCAAGCTATCCTCTTGCCCTTCCCACTCCCGCCACATAGCGGCCATTACTCTAATATTCTATGTAGAACTGTGGCAGACGTACGGGATAGAATACAGGAACAACTAGGCCTCACACGTTCACAGCGTCTGCACCCTTTCTAGCGGGGTCGTTAGTGTCCACACTGAGCGATTGAGTCTCACGCTTCTTCTCGAAATAAAGCAGCTAAATCGAACACGTGGAACCAATTACGTTAAAAGCACAGAAAAACCTTCGACGAGGCGATTTGGAAACTGTGATGAACGTTGTTTCAGTTCAGTTCAGTTCTTTTTTTATGGCGCTGTCATTAACTATGACAATTTGCCAGCTCTTCTAATGAACGTTGCTTGATTTCCATATTTGAATGTCACTAATTTAAGATAAATGCCGCAAGTGGAGCCACAGCCAGAGAGTAGTTCTTGCGATTTACACAATTCCACAATTTAGTTATTTTAGGTCTTTAAATTTTGTTGCCCTCTTTACGTCATGTATTGTTATGTATAATTAATTTAAATATAAATATATCACAAACGGAAAGTATGAAATACTTATATCTTAATCTTACAAAATTGAACCTCATTTGTTGAAAACAATACTGAAAAATTTTCTTTATAGCCATTTCCTAAAAATGTTTCATCATTTGGCCCATAATATATTTGATGGAATAAAACTTGAACCACTAAATTATTACTCAAATCATGGTAGTGAAGATGGGTATCCATCATACCCACCTTACGGGTCATATATAACACCTGAAGTATCCATAACTTGTGAGACTTCACCTGTACCAAAGGACGAATCTGGATCAATGGTACTATATTTAATATTATAACTAGTGTGACCATATGAATATTATTTTAGTAGGTAATACATTACTGTCTTCGATATTGTGGTTTACTATCCTCCGAAAGTTTCTGAAGCCTAAATGAACTCCTTTTTGGCATAAAAATTTACATAATCTGGAGCAAACACTAAACAAGATCCTTTTATCTTCTAGAAAACATCTAAAACAAAACTTTTTCCTTTGATAAAAATTGTCCCACAAATCTTGTAAAACTTTTATGTTGTGATCTGGTTTATAAGGTTAGAGGTCTTAATCTATGAATATCACAAAAAGGTGTTCAACAAAAATTTCTGTTGTTATATTATTACTTACAGGGTAAAAAAACTTGGAAAGGTGAAAGAGAGAATGGAGGAATTACCCCACTGAGTCAAAAATGTAGCAAAATCGTCTAATAATACAATTTTTGCAGATGATAAACTGCGATGAAACAATAAAACAATATAACTGAAAATTAGTCAAAATCACTAGATTTTTTCAGTTTTGGTAAATTTTGTTTTACTCAAGAGTTTGCATAGCAGGTATTTGCGGCATATTGAAATTTTATAAAGAGGAGCATTGTTAAAAACAGGCTGTTTCCATCGATATGCAGTTTTATCTAATCACCAATGAGTAAGGCACTGTTTCTACAGTTACTTGCATTTTTTTCATACCCCCAGATTCTGGTGGGGAACTTTAAGCATAATAATTCAGTGTACGTTCCATATCTGCAAACATTTAAACATACACAGATTTTTAATCTTTTAGCTTGTATCTACTGTAATTTAGCATAAATAAGGAAAATTTAAAGAATGGATTTTTTGTTTAAATAAGAGCAGATGTATGCTTGATACATAATAGTATTATTTCAGGTTCAGAACAATGCTGCTGACGAAAAGGAACTTGATAATACACAATCTGGAATAACTCTAGATGAAAAGAAAACTAAGACTCAGACCTGTAAAATATGCAATAAGACATTGGCTTCATCTTCCAGTTATTATGTTCATATGAAGCAACATTCTGATAATAAGCCTTTTATTTGTCCTAGGTGTGATGCATCATTTTGTAGAAAACCCTATTTAGAGGTAATGTTACATGTCATATTAGCCAAATAAAATACAATGAATTTATATATTTATTCGTATCCACTGGCATGGCTATCATGTAGCAGGAGTGCTTAAGGGCTTGATTCTTCAGAGTGTACACTACCACTATGAACTTATTTAAGAAATTCTATAATTTTTTGATGACGGGACCCTTTTTTTGCTTAAGGGCGCAACTGAGTCTTGCTATGACACTGTTAGCCTTTTAAAGTCCATTACCAAGAGACAAAGGGAATAGAATATGACAAGATATAAAGTTAATAACTTTATATTACTTTAACTGAGTTTTGTCCATTGGTGGTAGATAACATTTTCTATATATGTTTGTTACTATTAAATTACATTCACCGTTAATTATACAAAATTAGTATATTATAACCTGAATACTTATTTGCCATGTTCTAGTATTTACATAATATATAATAATTACAGGAAGTATATATATATATATATATATATATATATATATAAAATATATATAATATATATATATATATATATATATATATATATATATATATATATATATATATATATATATATATATATATATATATATATATATATATATATATATATATAAATATATATATAATATATATATATATATATATATATATATATATATATATATATATATATATATATGTATATATATAAATATATATATATATGTATATATGTATATATATAAATATATATATATATATATATATATATATATATATATATATATATATATATATATATATATATATATATATATATATATATATATATATATATATATATATATATATATATACTGCTATTCTTTATTTTAACTATTGACATATTTATTTTTGTTCCCCTATTTGCTTCTTGCTATAGTGTTTTTTATTCATATACTTCTGTGTTTGCTATTTTACATTTTGGCATGTAAGAATTAATTAATTTATAAAAATAATAGTGATTTGTTAGCATAATATTGGAGTGTATAAAAGAATAGAAACAACCAGTCATGTATATATATATATACATATATATATATATATATATATATATATATATATATATATATATATATATGTATATATACAGGATATTAGGGGTTTGACTACAAATATTGTAATATTTGATAGTATGGATGATTCTGCACAAAAAATCATATATATGATTGGTAAATTTTCAGTGTTTAATTTTGGAGAAAGTTAAACTAAGTTCTTGACAGCGTGACAAAATTGCTATTCGGTTGTGTTTTTGTCGACAAAGAAGCATAAAAAAAAACTGAAGGTTTGAGAGAGATTCAATTAATTTACTTTGATTATCATTTTGGCATGTAAGAATTAATTAATTTATAAAAAGGATAGTGATTTGTTAGCATAATATTGGAGTGTATAAAGGAATAGAAACAACCTGTCATTGAAACTAAGCAATAATAATTTTTTATTTATGTATTTTGTTCCGGATTAGAGATTCAGATCACAGCTTACAGGTAGCAAAGGTAAACACTGAGTATACCTTACAATCGTGACTAAGGTAACTTTAAACTTGTCACTGTCAGTTTGTTTACACTTTGAAATCTCAATTACAACTGAATCAAAATAATCTTCCAAGTCTTCTTCAGTTTTTCGGTCAGTTAACTCTATTGGGTTTGAACTCTTTTGGGAGGGGAAAGTAGGGGGAGGGGAAATGTTGCTAATCAGGGTCGAATGACGTCTTTAGGAAGTTTAAATTGATAATTAGGTTTAGCATTGACATGCATTGCTTTGTTGAAATATTAGAGGTTAAGTTTTTTAATACAATCTTTTAGTGTGTCCATATTTAAATCCCTATGAATTATGGAAGTTCTTACAAATTGCCTGTGTTTAGAGATCCTTAGGGATATGTTTTAAATCAGCCGCAATCTTTTTGTCTGATTGGGGTGATGGATACTCTATGTGGGGCACCCGTACTTTAGAATAGAGCGAATATAAAGTTTAAAAAGTAATAGTTTTGATTTTACTATTTAGTTTGCTTTTCGTTCCTAGCAATAAGTAGAGAAGTCCAAAATCTCTTGTAGCTTTTTTAACAGCATCAGTTGTGTTTTTTGACCAAATAAGTCTCCTATCAAATATAATATGCAGATACTTGGCTTCATTTGACCAATTTATTTCTGAATTGCCAATTTTAACTTTAGTTGTATTTAATGGTTTAAAAATTTGGGAGAAAACAACAGCCTGAGTTTTAATTGGGTCGATACTAATTTTCCAATCAATCATCCATTTTTGGATGTCATTAACATGTTATTAAAGTCTTTTTTGGACGAGTTCCAGCTTCTTCTCGGTGACAGTGACCGCAGTATCATCAGCAAATATTTATAGGTTGATGAATCTATTTTTTGGTATATCTGCAGTCAGAGATTAAATAAAAGTGGTGCCCTTATTTTTCTGGTGGTTAAGGTGTGACCATCGATCGACACTACAAATTCTCTGTCACAGAGAAAAGACTTGATTGTTTTTATTAGGTGACAAGACATACACCCCAATTTATGAGTTTAAAAATTAATCCATTATGCCAGGTGTGATCAAAGGCACGTTTCTTGTCTATGGAAATGGCCCATGTGTGCTGGTTTCTGTTGAAGCCCTTTAGCCACTAGCCAGTCTTGTAGCTTGATTAACTGTATTTTTTGAGGCTCCGAATCCAAACTGCGTTTTAATTTTTATAAATTTATTTTTATTACCCTTTGACTAACCTAGGATCTGATTGTATATTAATTATAACAAATTTATGAGAATGTGTATGTTTCCCTTTTACTAATATTGATAGTCATATGCATACATGTTATTCAATTTATATTTTGCCTAGTTTTGTCATTTACAGTAGGCTAAAATTTGATTGTAATCGTGACATATCTATGAAAATGTATATTTTCCCTAGACAAATAAATATTATTATTACTGTTATTATTATTATTACTGTTATTATTATTATTATTATTACTGTTCATCTGGTAACAAGTTTTTCTCCAGCACCTCATCTTGTAGCTTCAAGAGTATACCCTTTTCGACTATCTTGCATATATTCTATATGAGACTTATAGGTCTATACCTTGCCGTTTTTGGTTTTTCTCGTTTTTTTATTAGGATTATATTCGCCCTCTTCCACAGAATAGGAATATGACCAAACTCTATGATTTTATTAATTATTAGAGTGAACTCTGCTATTATATTGAATGGTGCTTTTTTAAGAGCGATGTTCCCTATATTATCTATTCCCAGTGCTTTTTTAATATTCATTCATATTTCAACAATAGTTTGAAAGAACAGGTGAACAATAGTTCTGCCGATTTTATTAATCTTTCGTAGTTAAGAATAAATTTTAATATGGTTATTTGGTGTTGTCGCGTTCCTAAAAAAATGTAGTTTTCTGTGGTGTTAATTTAAAAAACTTTACACATTGTTTAGTGCTTCAAAAATGAATAAACAGTTGTGCATAATTAGATATTGAAGTTAATATATTCATATTCTTATCAGGACATTCAAAGAAAAAACAACAAATCTGCTGATAACAAGGATTCCCTTTGATAATTCCAAATGTACTGCTTATCTTTTATTTTATTTTTTTGGGGGAGTCTCCAAATACATTTTATTTAAGATTAAGGTTACCACAGTGGTTTGGATTGTACAAGTTTTGGTACAATTAGCTGTCATATCTGTGTTTGAATGTTCTGGTTTTAAAAAGCAATGTGTTATTTGAATGCCTCATCACTGTTCCATTTGTGTTTATGTACATCATTACTTGTTGTAAAATAATTCATGAGTACTCTAATTTAATTCAATAGTGTGTCATTGTTTTTTAAAAATGTATGGATCCTTTAAGTGCTGTAAGAACAAGGACTTTTCAAATTACTGCTGCATATTCTGCTTGGCTGTCTTTCACCCTAGTTGCATGGATAGAAATTCAGAAGTAGTAAAACTGGGTGGTTATAAAATCTTTTGCTCACTGATTTGCCAAACAAAATTCAATGAGCGAGAGGAGGAGGAAAATCTTACAAAGAAACAGATAGAAGTACTGGTAGCGAAACTAAAAAGCAAAGACAGGATGAAGCGGAGTAGCAAGTCGTTTGAGAGTACTGCTCTGGAAGCAGAAGGGCAGTTTAATAATGAATTGCAGAGTTTCAAAGGCCGGAACTCTGCACTGGCTGGCATTGTGAAAGTGAGGGAGAATGAGGCAGGGATGTGGCAGGATTCAGAAAGGGAGATGCGGGTACAAGTTGAGAAACTCCAAGGTTGTCTTCAAGGCACAAACAAGAAGCTGGAAGGTGAGGTTACATCTTATGAAGCGGAATCAGTTAAACTAAAGGAGAGAATAGAAGACTTAAAAGAAACAAGTAAGGAAATGGTGAACTCAATCAGAACATTGGAGGTGGATAATGGACTGTATCAAGACGAAATTTTGAGACTGAGGAGAGAGCTCAATGTTTCAGGAAGTACTTCAGGAAAAAACAAAATGATCAGTGTTCAGAAGCCCAGACAAAAAAATAATATTCTTATATTGGCTGATAATTTAGGGAGATACTGAATAAATATGTAGGTAAAAGTTATAATATACAGTCGATAATTAAGGGAAATGCCTGTTTAGAGGATGTAGTAGAGAACATGAATAAGATGACAAAAAAAATATACTAAACATGATTATGTGATTGTAATGGGTGGAACAATCAACTTGTTAAAAGGTATAAGGGTACAAGAAAGAACAATTCAAGGGCTAAAAAACATTAATAAACAAACAAACTTATTACTTTTCTCAGTGCCTCTCTTCAATAATAATATGCTCCTTAATCAGTATATCAATGAACATAACAAAATGATGTATAATAGTAATGTTGATAAGAAAGACTTTGGGTAAATTTTTACATTTTAATTCTGTTCTTTTGTCTAAGGATTTTATTTGGAATGGAGGTCTGTACATTACACATTGGGGTAGAAGTTAGGTAGCGCGAATCTTGAGTAGGATATTGTTAGACAGAGCTTCGAATGCATACTGTGAGAATAAACATTTTTTATAAGTCAGAAAGGTATGTCTGTAATATTGACAGTCAAAGTATTATTTCAAAATTTGATCAATTTCATAATTTCATACTCAACTTAAATCTAATGATTGTATGTTTAACTGAAACTAGACTCACGCAAGATATAAAAGACTGTGAAATAAATATTGTAGGTTATCAAATTGTTAGAGTTGATAACGAGAACAGACATACCGGTGGTGTCATGATATATGTGAAAGATTGTATTAATTTAATTGAAGTACAGAAATATCAGAATCAAAAAAATTATTGGTTACTTGTTATAAAAATCTGTATTAATAATTCAGCTTATATTGTTGGTAACTTGTATCATTCACCTAGTGCAAGTAAGTCTGAATTTTTGTCATTCTTTGAAAATCAATTTGAGAATTGGGCAGATAGTTCTTATCCAACTTTTATAATGGGGGATTTTAATATAAACTGGGCGTCACAATCTACCTATCCCGTTAGATTAAAAAAAAGTGCTAAGGATAATGGATATGAACAAATTATAGAAAGGGTTACTCATCCAACAGTGAATGGTGGAAACATAATAGATTTGTTTTTTACTAACAGACCAGAAATGTGTACTTACCAGGTCTTGGAAACGCCGCGAATTGGTGACCACTACATAATTAGGGCTTTTATTCACATAACACTTTTCGTGATATCCAATGGAATTATAGAAACGATGGGGATATAAATAAAAAATATATTGAGTTCTATAATATTTTAATAAGTTCTATTGACCAAGTTACCCCAAAAACAGAAAAAGTAATAAAACCAAGATATAAGGAGTGGTTTAATGATAGAGTTTTAAGTGCAATTAAAGAAAGGGATGCTGCATATAGAATATGGAAAATGACTGGGAAGGATAATGATAGAACTAGGTATAGGGAGTGTAGGAATAGAGTAGTTGCTGTAATAAAGACAGAAAAGAAGGTTTATTATCAACAAAAAATTGATTTGCAAAAGCATAACCCCAGAAAAATGTGGGAAACACTTGGCCAACTGATTAGTGACAAAAAGAAACATATTAAAATTAATAGGGTTGAAGTTAATGGGGAGGTCAAAACCGATAGTAGGGAGATGGCAGACAGTGTGAATGAATACTTTGTAGAGAGCATAAAATTGATTATTCGGGATATTGATAGAGATATAGTATGTGATGAAAATCGAGGCGTTCAATGTTGTCAAAGGTTTGCGAGTTTTCGTTTGATTAGTCACCTAGAACTTGAAAAAGTCATATTCTCACTTCCTAATAAAGTCCTGACGACATAACTGCCGAGTTTTTATAGCATACTTATGATGTAATAAGGAATCCTCTTTTATATTTAATAAATACATCTTTAGAAATGGGAAGAATTCCATCTTTATTGAAGGTTTCAACAATTATTCCTATTCTGAAGGTTAAAGGTTCAATCAGGGTTAATGATTTTAGACCGGTTAACATGCTTGGGACAATTGAAAAAGTACTGGAAAAAATAGTATACCAGCAACTGATAGTTTACATAAGTTCGAATAATATTTTAATTGTAAACACAACGACAAAAACACAGTTGTGAAACAGCTTTGCAAAATGTTCTGTATGACTGGAAAAACTTATTAGATGAAAATTATGGTATAGGAGCAGTGTTTCTTGATTTGCAACGTGCATTTGAAACAATAGATAGAGCTACATTAATGAAAAAATTGGAAAGTTATAGCATAGTTGAAGGTGTTTTGAATTGGTTGGTGATACTTGGATAATAGGAAGCAGGTTACCAAGATAAATGGCAAAGTATCATCTGAGATTGTGAGTGATGCTGGAGTGCCGCAGGGTAGCACACTAGGACCATTGCTGTTTCTACTGTACATAAATGATATCTCAGTGGTTGTAAAAACGTGTTCCATTCATTTGTTTGCTGACGATACTTTATTATATTTTTATTCTAAAAATCTTGATCGCCTTATCGCTAATATTAATGAAGATCTTCTCCAACTTAAGACGTGGTTTACCAAAAATATTTTGAAAATAAATATTAAAAAACTAAATGTATGCTAATTGCAAATAAAAACTATCAACAAGAGTTTATTGTGAGGGATATAAATGTAAAAAAAGGTGATGATATAGTTGAGGCTGTTGATCAAATGAAATACCTAGGATTTATTATTGATAAGAATCTAAATTTTAAAGAACATGTGTTATATATAATTGACAAAGCGTCTAAGAATGTGAACTTTCTTTCAAAAGTAGCGTCGTTTTTGTCTCAGTTTTCTAAGATCACTGTTTATAATACGTTGGTGTTGCCCCACCTAATTTACAGTTCTTCCATATTATACACAGCAAATAAAAATGAAATTTCCAGGCTACAAAAATTGCGGAATAGAGCGATGCGCATTATTTTGGACAAAAAACGAGAAACTCCCATAAGGGACATGCTCGAAACATTAGAGTGGCTTCCAGTTCAAAAGTTTTTAGAGTTTCAGGTTATGGTATTAATATTTAAGATAAGTAATGGATTAACACCAAATTATTTATGCGACAAGTTATGCACTCATGATTCTGTCCACCAGTACCCTATTAGAAATAGAAAAACATTTTATGTAGTCACCAAAAATAAAAAAGCACAGAAAACTCCTTATTCCATAAGGAGGTTATTTGTTTTAATGCTCTTCCCGAAAAAATAAAAAAATTGGATAGCCTAAATTTGTTTAAAAAACATTTAAAGGACTACTTAAGGTAATTAATTGTATAAAGTATAATGTTTTAGATTAATAATGAAAGTGGATAATTTTATGTTAAAATTGTTGTTTCTTTTTATCTGTGTTTGGATTTTTAATGTACTGACCTCATAACTTTTTAAATTTTTATTTATGTTAAAATTGCTGTATTCCTGTTTTTAAAATTTATATGTATTGTGAATTTACATACATATTGACTTCTTTAGTTTCTGTTAAGTACACATGTGACTGTATTGTTTTTTTTATATAATCTGTCGTGTGTTGATATTCCAAGATATGTTTTTTTTACATTGTGACCATTTTTTAATTGACAGTTATTATTATTGTTCTTTTGTATATTAGCCAAGTGCTAAATAAAGGATTATTATTATTATTATTATTATATTTGTAAATTTAATAATATCATAGATTTTTCTATATTTAGGGGAGGAGGGGGTCCCAATAAGGGTGATTGTCAAAAATTTGTAAGTAATAACCAATTACATTTTCTCTTTAAACGTCTACTGTTTGGCTTTCACTAAATTGTTCGTAAAAGGCTCAGCAAAAGTTTCAAGTTTTAAATTAGGGTCAGATATTATTTGATTGTTATTTATTATCTGGGGCTTAGTTTTGGTCCTTTAGTCCTTTAGTACCTCTTGAGTACCTAAAAACTTCGTTATCTTGAATTTGTATTTGTTCGAGCTTGTCATCCCACTGTTTATTGTAAAGTATTTCGAGTTTGTTTCTAATTTCTGCCGATGCCTTGTTCCCTTTGTTTTTTAATTTCGGAATCACCTGTCCTGCAATCGAGATTTTTAAGACGATTTTTAATTTTAATATTACAGCCCCATTCAACATGTTTTGCGTTCAGTTCACCTCCTACAAGAATAGCCTTGTTATTTCTTAAAATGTTTGTTAGATTATTTGCATTAAAATCTTTATTAATCGATGGTCCGCAATAAACTGATCCTACAACGAGTGTACCACTGTAGGTTTCAATTTTCGCGTAAGTACCTTCAATTTTTTCTTCCAGGTTTGGAATTTCGTAAGATGTGAAATTCTTTTTGACAAAAAGCATGGTTCCGCCGTTGGGTGCTCCTGCTTTATCCTATCTACAGACATTAAAGTTCGGAAATGAAAATTTATTGAGTGGTTTCAACCAAGTTTCTTGTACTAATAGAACTTCAATTTGGTACTTTTCAACAAAATTTAAAACCTCTAGTTTTTTATCTTTAATTGAGTTTGCTTTAAATGTAGCTATTCTTAGGGATAATGGTTTAAGTTTATTAATCATGAAATATTTTGGGTGGAATTGGTAGTCGTCTGCGGGATTATCGCTGCAAATTGTTTTTGCATGGCATTGATAAACTGAGCCATGGATGCACAGGCTTTTGAATACATCGGATTTAAAGTTCCTGCCTTGGTCCGAGTGTATTTCCCTTGGAATTCCATATCGGTAAATCCATTCATGAAATAGTACGTCGGCAACAGTGATTGGGTATTGCATTAACTTCTGGCCATTTGCTGAAGTAATCCATCGCTACAATTGGCTCAAATGGTGCTCCCACGTTTTACTGCTTCATTTTGCCACGGGTACGAGTTTGAGGTCCTTTACTGGCGATGCAGTTCTCGCAGGTTCAATACCAATCTTTTACATCTGTATGACTCCCCAGCCAATAAAACCTTTCTCGAACTTCAGGAATTTTCTTTAAAGGCAAAATAGTTTAATATTTGCTATTTTTTCCATCAGGACTTTCCCATATTCTTTTTAACAGACCGTCTTTTATTTATTTATTTACGGACATGCCAGTTACATTTTGAATTACAAAGTCTTATTTTCTAAATTGAGTAGATGAGTGAGATAAATTAATCTTATCATCTAGTACAAATAGTTTAAAGATTGGTATCAAAAGAATTAAAATTAGTGAAAAGAGTAAATACTATAAATACCAGAGCATAATCTTTCATATCTTAATGATAAAAATAAGTAAAACAATAGTCGTCATCAGAATAAAAATTACAATAATAAAAATAACAATAACATCCAATACAATACAGTCACAAACATTATAATGAGGACTTTACTCTGCCAAGAGAGGCGCTGAACACATCCACTCTGATTTCGTTAGCATGCGCCATTGCTCTGTTGATAGATGAGTTTTGCTCATACAGGGTACAATGTTTTTCCATACTGAATGTGTTATTTACCTTCAAGCTTCTAGCAGGCACATTTTTATTAACAATTGCAAGTAACTCAGGACATATGATTGTTTAACAACTTAAAGATAAGGATGTGATCATTATTTTTTTCTCCTCTCAACAAGTGGTTTCAGATTTTGTAGAGCAAACAGTGAGGGATAATCAGTCAGTAATTTATCATCATAAAGCCCAGTATCCTTTAAAGTTCTGGGATTTGGCTGCGATTTCTTGGTAGCAAGGTCTTGGTGAATTTTCTAATTTCAGCTTGGTTATAGGACCAATAATCTGGGTCTTCTTGCGGTTTTTCGGCAATGAAAATTGTAACGATCTTTTCTTTCCTCGTGTCTGCTGCAGTGTTTGCAACTTTCTGGGCATGGTCTTCTTGATAAAGCATCGGCATTTTTATGGTTTATCCCTTTCCGATGTTCAACTTTAAAGTCATTTTCCTGTAGGTGCTGCAACCACCTGGCTATTTGTCCCTAGGGATTCTTTCTTTTCTTAAATTGTGTAGCACCCATTTAAGTGACACATGGTCGATATTAGCAAAACCGTTTATGAATCGTCTGTAGTATGTATGAAGTCCCAGAAAACTCCTTAGTTCATGTCTGTCCTTCGGTATTGGCCAATTTTGAATGGCTTCAGTCTTCTCTGGATCAGTTGTACTCCATGTTTGGTAATAACAGGTCCTAAATATTTTACTTCTTTTCGGAAAAACTGGCACTTATTGGGACTGAGTTTTAAGCCCGCGATTTTCAGTTTCTGTAAAACATTTTCATTATTCTTCAAATGTTTTTCCAAGAATAATGATATCATCTAAATATACTAGGCATGTTTCCCATGTCATTTCATGTAACGTCAGTTCCATGTAATGTCAGTTCCATTAAACGTTAAAACTAGTAGAAAACGCTGTCCTTTCTTTATCTGCTGGACTAAGCTTTACTTGCCAGTAATCACTTTTCAGGTCCAGGATCGAGAACCATTTTCAAATGTTAAAGTGTCCAAAGTATCATCTATTCTTGGTAAGATAAATTCCCATTGCATATAGTGGACAGTCTTGAAACGGTTCGAATAAAATTACGTTTTTCTTGAAATCATCAAGCGTCGCTTTCACTACACAGGCAAGTAAGGTAGCGTCTTCTAGCAAAACCACTTCTCAGATAGTGGTATTATTTATTTGTGGCAGGTTCATAACTATTTCTTCATTTTTCGTATGGACGACTCGTTGAGGTATGTCAAGGACAAATTTATGTTGGTTCATAACATCAAGACCAAGTATGACATCCATTATATTTGTGATGAAAACCACTTGTATGAAGGTAGTCTTCCCCAGGGTTACTTCAGCTTCATGGATGCCTGTCACTGTTGGCGGTTTCCAAGACATAGCTTTTGTATGGATTTCTGTACTGCAAAGAGCTATAATGTCTGGCCTTACGATGATGTGTGTTGAGTACAGCAGCTTTGCACATGTCCCTCTTTACTACATTTCCAACAATAGATACCTTTTCTTTGTCAGAAAGTTAAAGTTTTATTTTCGTCTTTCTGATGTTTAAGAAGAATCTTTTGCAGTTCTTTTAAAATGTACGAAGTATTTTCATTTGTAGTCCGGTAATCTGAAGTGCACTGCAATCATGCAATGCTATGTACACATTTATTTGTATTTGTGCACAGAGTTTCGAAATCATCAGCACCTACTATAGCTGATGTGTCTTCTGCAAATAGTGTGATATAATAGTCATTGACATATAATAGCAGATCATAGGAGGAAAAGAACTGGTCCCAAGACCCTACTCGGTGGCACCTCACTCTTGATATTCACCCAATCTGATATCTAAGTTTTGTTTTCACTTTTCAACTTTACAGCTTGAGTTCTTCCCGATAAGTAGAGTTGATTTCATCTGTGAGCGGGTCCTCGAATTCCCCAGGTATAGAACTTGTTCAGTAGAATTTTGTAGCAACGTAGTGACAAACGCTTTAGTAAAGTCAAAAAATATTCCAACTGATTTCATTTTTCCATTGAAGTTGTCTATGATTTTTAAATAGAATGACAAAATGGCATCCACTGTAGATCTCCTAGCCACAAAACCAAACGTCTTAGAGTCACGCTGTTGTATGTCGAGAGAAACGGCAACAATCTAGTCTGAAATGCCTTCCGCGTGACTTTGGAAAAGACAGACAAAAGTGGTAGTCACTGATGTCTGCTGTACATTATTTTTTATCTGTGGGTTCTATAATTGATTTTTTGAGTTCCTCTGGAAAGCTGGCACATTCAAAAGGAATGTTTATTAGGTGAGTCAATGGGACAAGTACTCCTTCAGCATACTCAGAAAAAAGATTACAGGGCTTTTCATCCTCACCATATGACTTTTTCTTTGTGACCATTTTTACAATATTGAGGGTAATGTGGGAAATCAGTGTGTCTGAAAGTTTTATCACATAATCAATAAAGTATTGATAAAAGACATTTATTATGTCCAGTGTCATTGAATCAGGAATAGATTTTTTTAGTGGATTATAGAGCTGTGAGATTTGATGATATCCCAAACCGTTATGCTAATGTTTCTTTTGCACAACCCTAATTAAGTTTATTACTTTCTAGAAATTAATAAAACATAAATTTACCAAGCTCTTTAATTTATAGCACTAGGTAGGAAATTCACACACTAGGAAAAAATATTTGAAACATTTAAAGTAAATGCTAAAAGTGATTATCACCACGCAATCCAACTTGTGAAATTTCTCAAGTGCTCACAACAGGATTTTCCTTTTTTCCTTAACCAAAGCTAAACTATGTTTTTCTTTTTCGGGTGTTATTTGTATCTGAGGTATACAATTATTATGGTGAATGTTTACGCTTCTCGCATCTCGCACACTTTGTAAAAGGGACATACATGTTCTGTCATTTGGACGCCGGGAAAGATATTAATTAGATTATTAAATCGGTATGGAATTATCTCACACTACGAAAAAACTAAGCCAGGTGGAAGCTACAAAAAAGTTTGCGAATTGTAGTTAAGGTGAAACTAAAAAGTAGATTCGCTACTTATTTCTAAATTTTGACTGTTAAGATATTTTACTAAGACAAAAACTGTAGGAATTTTGTAAAAAATGATATAATTAATTGTTTTACATAATAAAATTACGAAAATAATAAATTAAATAACAAAATTTAACTTTTATGCCATTTTTCTCAAAAATGGTAAGGAATAGACACAACGTTAATCAAAATGGGGCATACTATCAAGTGTTAAAATATTTATAGTCAAATCCTTAACACACTCTAAGCATATAAAAAAGATTTTTGTGCATTATTTTAAGTTTAAACATATGGCAACCATACACAAATTTCCCATGTTTAATCTAGAAAATCCTTGCTGATAAGTTTTAGAGAAAACATTTTTATACAAATATACAGATCATTCAGTTTGAAATAAAAAAACCGCAGTTATTGTAAAAAAAAGTTCTATCAACTTGAGACTACTTTTAAATTTAAAATCCATTAAGTATTAACTGACATTTATAAACGTTTGAAGTAGTTGGCAGAAAGTAAGCGCCTTTTCATCATTTAGCTCTGTCAATAAGATGGTAAATGGTTAAAAGTGTCGATATTTCTCATGTAATATATCTTGTGCTGAAATCTCATTCGTTACTTTGTTTAGAGTGTATACACTCTAAACCATCTTTGATATTTTAGGTTCACATGAGGGTACATACTGGGGAGAGGCCATATCAGTGTGATATTTGTACCAAACGATTCACACAGAAATCGAGTTTAAATACCCATAAAAGGTGTCATTCAGGTCTTCGTCCATATGTCTGCCAAACCTGTTCAAAAACTTTCACGGTCAAAAGTTATTTGACTGCACATCAGTGGACTCACATATCAGATTCAGGTGTAATATGTGTCGAGTGTGAGACATCTTTTACAAATAAAGATACATATTTAGAGCATATGCAGACTCATAATAAAAAGGAATTTGAGTGCAAAGAATGTAATAAAGCATTTACAAAAGAATCTTATTTAATAAGACATACAAATAGGATGCATAATAAAACTGATGAATGTGTCACGTTAGAGAATAAGTTGTGTATGAAAAAAATAAATTTAGTTTCATAGTTTCTTAATAAAAGATGCTAAATATGTACTTTTTCTAACATTTTTTAAAATATGTATTAATGTTTTTCTGATGTTTGTTTTTTTTAACCTATATTTTTTGGGCTTTTGTGAGACTTAACATTATTATTGTCTAATTTTTAATATGTATGAATGTTTTTGTTATGTTACTTTTTTTTAACTTTTTTTTCCAACATGTGGAAATTCTAGGTTAACGTTATTTATTTAAATTTTATATTATATATGAAGTTTTTGTGATTTTTAAATTTGTTTATTTTTAAACTATATTTTTCTGAATGGTAATAATTCTTGTTGCAACAGCTGTTATAGAGGGTGAAACATTTAAATTGAATACATTCTAAAACTTTGTACTAATTCACAATTTGGAAAAACTATTTTACCTCTCAAATTGTTTCCTTAATCTCGGGTTTTTTTGACGAGGAGAGATCTCACTCGGGAAATTGCTGTACGTTTTCCGTAAAATCATCCCTGGTATCACAGGAATTCACAGGAAATCATATAATTGGTTTACAAAATCAATCTTCAACAATCAATCAATAACGTTCGATGGTGTCATTATCTATATAAAAATTGTGGCAAAGGACAACGACAAATTGTTATTTTAGGCCGCTTAGAGTTCTCTTTAGACAAAAGTTAGACTTAGAAAATTAAACAAGTTTTTATTAGCCCCAAGTGGTTTAATTTCAGGGCGCAGGGTGTTGATTTTTTAATTATCCTGTGTAATTTAATCGTAATAGTGACTGAGTAGACATTATAGTGGACTATAAGATATTCTGTGCAGTGTGACTAAAATTCATTAATATATTTATTGAGAGAGAGTGAGTTTAAATAAATTTGTTTGTTTAGTTATTTGTCGTATGTCAGTCATTATGAGAATGTGTGTATATATATTTTATTGCTTCAGTATAAAACAGTTTGAGATGTTAATATATTTTAAGCATATTTTAAAAGTGAACATGTTCGTTAAAATTTTGTTGTAACTATAAATCTCAGCGGGTATTAAAGAAAATAATATAAAAAAAGATGTTTTTTTTTTAATGTAATTCTTCATCATATTTAACTATACCACTGTATATCGATTATAAATTAGTAATTTCATAGGTAAAATTTCATCGTGAAATCCATGCAAGGTACTGTACTTTTATTAAAGGACCTCCCGCAATCCTTACGGGAAATGGCTGAAATACTAAAATACCAATTTTTACAAAAAGTTCAATTAAGCTAAAACAAATAGTCAGATTTGGATAATTTTTTAATTTATTTATTCAAATTATTAAAGAATTGTATCGAAACGATTTATAAATAGCTGACTTTACAATGGCCATGAAATTTAATACACGCTTTGTAACCCATTCATCATCTGAAAATCTAGACCCCTTAGGCTTACTTCAAGGATATTTAAGTAGGTAGCGGGTAAAAGTGACACATTTTATTTATCAAAAAAATTAAACCATGGAAAGGTAAATAATAACAGATATAATAGAAATTGCAGTATAATAAAAAGTGTCTCATAAAATGCCGAACAGACCATACGAGAACTTTTACGTCAGATACAACTTGGTTTTACACAATAATTCTAATAATAGAATTGATAGAATATACCAAATATAATAGCAAAATAAAAAAAAAACAAATTGTAAAAATAGGTCAACAATCCTCCCGTTTTAGACTTAAATGGATAAAACGTGTTAAATTAAAAATATATTTTTTCGGGTGGAAATTATTTTTAATGAGAAATTCTAAAAGATTTTCAATATTATAAAAAAATTTCTTTTATGTAAAATAAGAATATAATAGATCATGTTTTTAAAAATAGTTAATTATTGTACGCGGCCTTGGACGTATAGTGATCTCATCAAGATTTTAATTTTAATACACAAGTCAATTAATTACAATTCTGGTTTTACAGTTAAAAAAACGGAGCTGTATTGTATTTATAATAAGACTTCTAGTTACTAGAGCATTAGAAAATGTCGCCCTGCATAATAATGATTTATTAGTAGAGTTTTCTCGTAATATATAAAAAGGCAAAATTATATTAATATAAATGAAACCTAATATTACATTAGTGATATAGTTTGTCTATAATTTTATGATCCACATAGTATATTTATAATAGTTATATTCATATGCTTTATATTCATTTGCTATATTTACTGACAAGGTTCGTTCTATAATTAATAGGTATTACTTTTACCGGCTACATAACTATCCCTGCAATATGCTGTAAATACAAAACGTGTATTAAAATTCACGGCTACGACAATGTCAGCTATTTACAAATCTTTTCGATAAAATTCTTTAAACTTTATTTAATTTTAATAAACATATAAAAAAAACAGCCAAATCTGACTGTTTGTTTTAGCTTTATTGAACTGTATGTAAAAATTTGAATTTTAGTGTTTCAGGTGCTGTCGAATATGTAACAAAAACCACCGCAATGTGGAAAACAGTTACATCCTGTATGAGTTTATTTTTACTAATACATATAGTAACTTCTAATCTCACATATTCTAAGCAACTGACTTATTTGAACTCGTCTAAAAATTGCATATAATGAGGAACAAACAAAATTCCAAATTTGAGGCCCTGTATATCGAAAACTAGCCGCAGGATTGGGCTATGCCATTCAAAGCTTTTGATCAGGATCTCGAGAACTGCAACATAGCAAATTTTCAGGAAAATTGACTGAAAGCCATTTCCCATAATGATTGTGCGAGGGTCTTTCAAACTGTTTCCATATTTTTATTTGGAACAATTTATTGCTGACAATATTTCTCCAAACTATATTTTTTTTACTTGTGTTATGATTTGAGATCTAACTATGCAGCATTTTTGGTAAAAGGTATCAAAATTAATTTAGTCCCTTATTCACTAAAAAGGCTTAAGGGGGAACTGCACGCAGTATTATGGATCATTTGCAAGCCTTCCGCCGCTGCAATATTATGTTAAAACTATAAGAGATATGTATTAGCTTCAATGTGATTTTAATAGGGAAATATGTATAGTTGGGCGCTAAATGCAAATTTTTATGAAAAAATCAAATCTAGAATTATAAAATAGAAGTAGATTTGTCCATTTTCGACCATTTTTTGACCACTTTTTGACGCAAATGCCGTCGCATATAATTTTTTTTCCACAAAATGACTCTACGTAACTGCAAAATTTGAAATGGTAAATCGTACTCATGTCTTTGTATTTCTGCAACGCGTGAACCCTTTTGAACCCATTTTTAAACGAAATGTATTTTAAATTGCCTATACATAACACATTTTTTTGAGATCGGACGTCCAGGAAGTTTTCTCTAATACGTAGGTACCTTTTCATCTTACTTTGAACTTGACTAGACCTTGTCGCTGGTTTTTCACGTTTTGCGTACAGTTCTGCCTTAAGAGATGTCCAATTGCCATGGTCATTAAAACTGTTTCTCAGTTTCACCCATTTGTGCATTGCTTATGTCACTGTCATTTTGTAATTTAGACATTTACAAAAATTATTTGTTCAGTTGCTGCTTATGTCATTTATTAATTTTATAATTATCAAGTTGGACCTAGTCTAAATTTAAACCTCTTTAGTTAATACAGAAAAGAGTTCGTGTTTCAAATTTTGTTACATAGTGATAATTGATCGTGAAACTCTGGCGTAGCCACCCGTTTAATATTTTTGACATTTCCACTTCAACTGAACTATCTTTTTCTAAATTTGTACTGATGTTTTTACGACAATTAAAAGCAGGAAGAAACATTTTTAAGGTTTAAGTAAGTCAATCTAGAGGATAGTTGATGTTTAGTTTTTGCCATTAGTAATGTAATTGCTAGTAACAACTAGCAATAATAATTTTGTAATATAAAGCTATTGACTTCGATTGAAAAAGTATTAAATGACATTTTTTCGCTAAAATCTCTTGTAACGGGTTTGTGATATTTACTAATAAAGAGCATTTTTTTTTGTAGAAGATGACTTAAATATATTTGATATAATCGAATATGGATTTCCACACAAATTTTATTAAAGAACATTAATTTTGAGGAACTAGATAAATTAATTATTTCAGACGTCAAAGTTTAACGAAAAACACTGCATTCCATATGCTTGAGCTTATAGAAGATCAGCTGGAATATCACAACATCTAAGTAATTAAATTAGAAATTATTGGGGTGCGCAAAAGATTTTTTTTGTCTGAGAAAAGAAATTTTCCTTATGTGTATCTTAATCTTAATTAATCTTTTTATCCTACGTCCTAATAAATCTTTTTTTTCCGTCAGCGGCAGCTTTCTAAAATATATTTTTCTGTTTTCATAAAATCTATTTAAGACATCTGAACTTCCTTGCATTTACATCTGAAGCCATTTTATCCTAGGTTTTATTCTTTTGATCATTGGATACCTGATATGTTTTCTTATTTTCTAACAGTGTCGCGTTCTTATATTTAGAACATATAACTCGCAATATTCCATTTTGACATAAATAATGGTTAGAAGGAAGCACAAAAAGTTTTTGTTATTTGCCCAAATTGTTAAAGAGTTAAAAAAAAAAGTTGAAAATTTTATGTTACTATAAATTTGAATAAAAACGAAATATTATATAGGAAAGTTTGAAATTTGAAAATTCTTACAGTCGTGAAGTTGACTATGTTGTTACATTTTTGACGGTGCAACGTAAACAAAAATAACTGTTGATTAAATATAAGTCAATGATTAACTGATGGCTGTTTATAACAACAATGGCACAATCGGGCATTAAGGAAGAGGAACGTAGCGTCCATTAAGACCGTTATGCTTTTTTCTTGTCAAAGTGCCATTAATTATTTCTACTTCGATCAACGTATATTTAAATAAATTTTGTAAAATAACTGATCCAAACTAAACAAATACACAACATTCTCTTACTTATTGTGTAGATTCTTCAGCTCTAGCAGAGTGTATGTTAAAGGCTGCTACAGGAAGAGGGGCGACATTTGCTGTGGCGGCTCGTGAAAAAGTAAGTGAAGTGCAAATGAAGCAAGAAAATATCGCAATAATTTTTTTTTCAGAATTTTTTTATATGTAGAGGGGGTAGAATATTTTTTTACGACTTACCTAAATTTTGTATACTAAATCAATTCTCCTATCCTTTATAGCAGCAAATTTATTTATAACATCCTCATAAAATGGATGAGTTGCCCTAATCTCCTCAAGAAATTCCTTTTGAATTGAAATATTGCTAAGAGAAGTAAGTCTTTCTTGACATATTGTATTTCTTAAATAAGTTTTTACACATTTGAAGCAAGAAAAACTTCTTTCCACTGAAGCACTTATCGACGGTATTGTCAAAATAAGTGAAAACAATTTATATGCTTCAGTAAAAATATATTTATTTTTATTAATTTTTTTCACTTGCTCTTGCAGCGATATATTCCAATTACTCTCATTGGCAAAAATAAGACCAAGCTCATTTTTAAGCTTTTTTAAAATATTTCCCCATATAACTAACAAATCTTCAAACGGGCCAGTCGGAAAATTTAAACTATATTCGGAAAATTTAGCAGAACCTGCCAAACATGAAAATGTAAGTTTTTCACAGTCTTGAAATCTTAGTGTCATTTCCATTAAAATATGGTCGAATATTTCATAAAAAAGGGTTCTATACTTAGCCCTAATTTCTTCAGGTGAAAGCTTAGCAAGCTCACGTTTGTAATGATTTATTTATGTAATAGAATTTGCTTTATCAAACATGGTATTAAAAAAATGTTCATTTCTTTTTTACAGAGCGCCTCACGACAGCGTTTTATATTGGATACGCAAAAATGAATGTCAAGCGATTTTTTTTTGAAGAACGTCAAATAGTATGTCCGTGGTTGATAAAATGTCATTAAACACTAATGCCAGAAACGTGAATTCAAAATCGTTCATCTCACCTAAAAATCCTTTCGCAAGGCGGATTGATTTTTCATCAAATTTGTCACAGTTTGTAATAAATTCAAAGACGTCTTTTAAGTCTTGAACAATCACATTTACTAACTTCGAATTTGAAGTTTTAACAACACTATAAATAAATATAACACAAAACAGTCAAGTTAACTGCAAAGGAACTCACTGGTTGCAGCGAAATCTGCGAAAATAAAAGTAAACAACCACCGCAAACTGAACGATACGTGGGTGTAGTGTACTGCTCCTGCAATTCACCGAGAACGTTGTATGCCGCTGGGCTCATAGTAGGAAAATCGTACACTAAAAAATGATAGCACCTCCTGCAAAGTCTGTTTGCGCCACTGTTATAGTTGTTATAACAAAGTTCGATTGAAAGTTTTAAAAAGACATGCCGCCAACTGTCAAGTAAAATATTTATTCCAGATGTTGTTTATTTTTTACCGATTAGGTGAATAAATGAATGTAAAAACTAAAATTTTAAGAGATATATAATAAATATAGTTAGATGTTTGTTTGTTTATATTTCCTGGTGAAGTAACACTTCACCTGAATAGCCGCCACAAATGAATAATACAATCAGCGAATCAGGTTAAAATCCAAGTCCGTGGATATTCGACGAAACTTTAAAATAATGTTTTGACGAAGACACGATTTTATCGGAACGGCTGTCTATATTTGTAATATAGTGGACATTTTCTAAACATTTGTTTATTCGTCACCCGTGTTTAATGAATTTCCATCAAGTAACGGCCAACTCCATACAAAGTAGAGTTGCCAACCCTCCTGATTTAGGCGGGAGTTCCCCACTTTTTAGGAGAACTAAGCATTAGTTGTTACAATAAATAAAAAAATCTTGGTGGAAACGTACATATGGGTGCCTTCATAAGTAACCCGGTTAGGAATGGACATTTTATTGATGATGTTGGTTTTAGTAAAACGAGGACCTTTTTTGGCTCTAATTTATTTTGTAGGACGTTACTCCCTACTGAGAGGACATACATTTTTCGAATAGTTTTTACCTACTGACTATCGATAGCTAAAATCTATTATCGCCCATCCCTAGTCACGACCCGCCACTAAGCCTCCGGTTTTGCTTTTTCCAAATCTGGCACCCTAAATGAAAGCTTTATTCCTAGTAACGAATTAAGAGCTAAAATATTAAATTGAACTAAAGTGAAATCTGCAAAGTGTAAGACTTACCTTACCGACATTCTCAAAAAAAAAACTTTTTCCTAATAATTCTGGTTTTTTTACTTCTCTCCAGTGCCGGAACTACTTCACGGCACGGGGGATCCACGATTTTTTTAAGTCATCAGTTATTTTCCAAGTAAGGGGGAGTATTATAATCGTGAAAAAATCCCCCACCCAGGTTTTTCCCGATCTTCACGTTTTAGGGTACCTAGATGCTAAAAAACATGTTTTCTCAATTCCGTCGGTCTGCCTGTTCGCGGCAAAGTTAAAAAACGACACTCGATTGACTTCACATGGGGACTAAATTGGGTCACAGTTCACTATTGCTAATAAAAGAAAGGATTTATAACGAGGGAAGTACCGGGTAAAGGAAATTATCAATTTTTTTATATACCTAGTATAAAATTAAAAACAAACTGTCGCCGCCGGGTTTCGCAAAAGAGATCGCAATTTGGAGAGTTTATTACTAATAGATAAGCGATTGGAAGAAAAAAATGGTATAAGAAGCAGCCTCTGGAACGGTCATTAAAGAAAGAGATCGCAACAGACCAAACATTTTTGAAAGTCATTACCTCCGTATTCACTAAAAAGGTTTAAGAGTTAGACCAGATCTAGTTGCCATGGTAGTTAAAACTCTTTGGTCGCCAGCTATGTTTTACTTATGCCACTGTCATATTTTGTAATTGTGACATTTAGAGAAATTATTTGTTTCATTGTTGCATATGCCATCTTAAACCTATAATTGTCAAGTTAGACCGGGTCTAAATTTAAGCCTCTTTAGTGAATATGGCTGTAAGTGTTATGGACATTGAACCCCTAGTTATAATTTCAACGATTCTCCAGAAAAAGAAGTTCAAGATAATTTTGATGACTTAATACTTTTAATTATTTTTTTTATTTGCATCTGAATGTCTTGATGGATTTTTCGAATGTTAAACCCTTCGCAATTTTTAAGTTTTTAACACTTTACATTTTCAGTTAAACATTTATTCATTTTTCAAATATTCTATAGAAGTCAGAATAGGTTCTATAAAAAATAAAATAACAATAGTGCTTGTCGAAAGAAATTAGAACAAGTGGAGCAATAAAGCGAGTTACATGTATGGAAACTGCTGACAGAAGTAATTCCCACGATAGCGATTTTAAGAACGGATGACGATTTGCTGATGCAGATTCCCAGGCCCGAAGTTAACATACATTTAATCATTTTTATGTAAATCATTCTCATCTTTAAGCTCTTACTGTTAAGACATATTTTAGAAATAAAATTGTTTTTTAAAAAATAACTTTTAACTTCAAAGTATTTAAGTGGCGCAGTCGGTAGGATAGTGCGGTGGTAATAATTTCGAATGGTCCGGAAGAATTGCTGCTTGATGGTTTCAACCCTTTGGCGCTATCCATTGAACCTAAAGTGAGTGCAAAGAAGAGGATCGGAAAGGGAGAAAAAATACATCATTGTAAGTGCTTTTCACTTTTGCCCCTCCTAAACCCTCTGTATAAGGATTTTTGGTTAGGGACAATTTTAGGAACCGTGCATCGAGCACATTAGGTTAAATTATCTGTCTATTGAAGACACTGAAAAGATTTTTTTTTACTCTATATTTGTTTAAGAACAAAATATTTTCAATAACGTTTTTATATTTTCATAAATAAAAGAGTGGTGTATCGTACGACAATATTCATATTAAATAAAATTATTCATATATGAACGATTTAGAATATTTAGTAAATACGTTTAGTTCAATTAAATTAGATCTTGAAATACAGAAGCCAAAAATTACCGAAAAAATGGAAGGCAGTGTTTCAGGACAACCCATTCGAATGTATCCAAGAGAAGCTAGTTGGCAGGGCAGAAGCAATGGTCGGCAATCGTGTCGAACTAGATTCTTGGGATAAATTAAAATTAGCTCTAGTACAATGTTTTTCTGATCGCAGGAACTTAGATTGTTTAGTTCAAGAACTAACAAGAACAAGACCCTACAAGGGTGAACATTTAATTAATTTTGGTAGTAGGTTATAATTAATTAGAAGTAACGTAGTGCAAAGAATAAGTAATGACGTAAATTTAAGCGTGATGAAAAATTATGCCACATAAACTATTACGATAAAACCGCTTCAAATACTTTTATTGCAGGCTGTAGTGGTACATTAAAAAACAATACGCAGCTAAAAAAGCCCGCATCTTTAGAAGTATGGCATATGTTAGCGAATTTGAAAATTTTGAAAGGCTACGGTGGTACAGCCAATAATGATAGAAATGTAAGAAATAATATTAATATACCCAATCATAAACAAAACATTTTTCATAACTTTCCCAGCACAAGTTTTAGTAGCCCAAATCTTAATTTTGTTCCCCAAAATATGTCAAATACACAAAATAGGAATTTTACACCTAAACCTGTCTGGCCTAACCAACCTATAAATATACAACCACGTCAAATTCCTCCGAGAAGATACCCAACCAATAGGGAAGTTTTTGGACCCCCTTGAAACGTGCCAAATTCAAGCGAGGACCAAAACATTTGTAAATAGCAGGAGTATCCGCCAAGGAAAACCACTATTATTGCCTGAAATTCACATTCCAAAATTAAAGACAAAAAACACTTTTCCAGCTCCGAACCTTACGGAGATAAACTTTGAAGAAATTTACCGTCTTAAGGACATCGCAAATGGAATACCACCAATCGAAGAAAGAAAATCAATCGATACTTCTCCAATAATCAACATCCCTACAATAATAATAATCGCCATTTGTATGGTATTAATTATATGGAAACGAAGAACACTGAAGAATTATATCGTTACCAATTTTCAAAGAAGAAATCCCAATGATCAAAGAATTGAAGAATCCAATGCCAATACTTCGCAAATAGACTCCGTCATTTTCTCAGCTTAACGAGGGAGGAGTTACATGTATGGAAACTGCTGACAGAAGTAATTCCCAAGATAGCGATTTCAAGAACGGATGACGATTTGCTGATGCACATTCCCAGGCCCGAAGTTAACATACATTTAATCATTTTTATGTAAATCATTCTCATCTTTAAGCTCTTACTGTTAAGACATATTTTAGAAATAAAATTGTTTTTTAAAAAATAACTTTTAACTTGAAAGTATTTAAGTAGCGGGCGATTATTATACACTCCATTGTGGTATTACAGAAGGTGCAGCAGAACATGCATAATGATTTTTTTATTACTATTACAAATTTAAAAGAATGCATTTGACATAGCAAGGTTAACATTTTTATTTTGTTCTCTAGGGAATCCAAACCACGTGATACATGCCCACCATTGCTGATTTTGACACATCGGACAATATTACGTTTTCGATTATAAATTGCTCTATATTTGCATTCTTTGTGTTACATTTTACTTCATCATTAGGAAAGTTCTAAGCAAAATTGAGGCAAAAAAAGAATGGGAATCTTGTTCACTCTGTCTAGCATATAATAGGAAGAATTCCATCGGGTTGGAACATCCTGAACAGTTTTTTATCAGGCACATTAAACTCTTTTTGTTGCTTTTCCAGTTTTTCCATCGAAGATGATGAATGATATAAATGTGTTGCAATATTTCTACGAGCAGTAATTGTCTCAAGCACAGTCTTCTGAGATCTTATAGAATCTAATACAACCAACTGTAGGGACAGAACAAAATTCATGATTCAAGTTCGTAATTCGCGCACCTTTTTTAACGTTAGCTCCCGAATCTAGAAGCAACAAGTGTATATTAATAAGAGGTATTTCAGTTTCTTTAGGTAACCCAATTAACATATTGCTTATATATTTTCTCCTGTATGACTTCTTTCAAACAGACGAATGCCTATCATTCTCAAAATCTTTATTAAGCTAGTGAGCAGTTAAACTAATAAAATTATGATAGCTTACATTAGATGTCCATAGGACTGTCGTGAATGACACCCATTTGGCTTCTGTTTGGAATCTATTGCCAATTTACATTTATCAAAAAGTTGTGGGATTACTGTTTCGGTAAAATATGTACCCCGGCATTTCATAGAGATGTTGTAATTTGTTTATAATATGTCTAAAGCCTAAAAATAACAAACTGAATATAGCAAATTAAACTAACTATAATATGTAATGCATTCTATCTTTATCTGCAATCACTGTAAATGGCTGATTATCTAAGGCAATCGTTTCTCCTATTAGCCTATGAATTTTTAAGGAATTTCGATTGTTCATAGCCCATTTTTTTTGGCAAATTGGCTTGACATATCGACACCTGCTTCAATACTTTATGTCCGTTCTGCTTACTATTTTCTTCAAATTCTGTTGCCTTCTTTCCCACGTCGCGAACTTTTTTTTATTGCACTGTTTGCATATTGCTTTGTTTTCATCGGTAACAAAATATTTCCAGATTTCGATCGATATTTTAAATTCAAAATTTTCCACCAATCATTGTCGCAGCCCATATCTCTCAATACTTAAATTAAAAACGCACCTCTGCCTTCATCCGTACTTCCCTGACGTACAGCGTGGCGTGACGCCAGTAAAAATCGATAATCCTTTAACCGTGAAACGAGTAATTTAAAAACAACTGTGCTGGCTAGTGGCGCCGGTTAGAATCATGGTGGCTTCCCGGTTTAAATCATAGTTTTGATGACTTTTTTTGAATGCCGGATATTCGGCCGAATACTCGACCCGGTTGGATATTACTTTGTTGAATATTTGGTTTTTGGCCGAATAGTGAAAAGTACTCATGGGCATCACTAATACTGAGTACAAGGATAAAAACTGATATCATCAAAAATATCCCGATGTTGGTATGGGTTATCCCTTGGACTATAAAACAAAGGATACACTCAAGATTTCATTCATAAATAGTTTCGAAAGTTGGATCTATTATTGTTTTTCGCGATTTATGGGTGCGGGAGAAAACATATATCTTCCTCTGCGTCGCCGCACAGTGCTTCGAGTAGTAGAGATTATTGGACAAAAATAATACCACTTACCTCTGGCGGTCATAATACAATTTCTGACAAAATTGTTATTTTTTTACTTAGGCGAAAACATTTTGCACATAATTTTCTAAGTTAGTCACATACAGGGTGTCCAGAAAAACTTACAACTAAGATTTGTAACATTGACATAGAGGGTCAAAAAGAAAAATGTGCGTTTATAAGCCATTGTAACTAGTTTTTATTATAAAACACAAAATTAAAATTTAACAAACACTATTTAAACTACACTAACACTTAATTACTAAAATTTTTAAACATAAAATAAATAACAAACGTTAAACTCAGAGCTAATTATTAGTCCGAATCGCTTTCATTGCTTAATATTTCAGAAACATTGAATTCCAAATTTAAATCTTCTGAAACAACTAAATCATTTTTTTTTTAGATATTTATTAATTTCATTGTTATATTTGCTAGTTTTCTGTTTCATAACTTTTCGGTTTATTGATAGTAAGGGCTCTGATGTCAGCAATAATATGTTTATCAAATCTTTGTTACAATTAGTTCGTGATGATTTGCGGGTGTGAGATAATCGGTTTTTCCTAACTTCCTTGTGCCTTGCTTCTAAGGCGTCTTCTGACAGTTGTCCAATAGGTAAGTCGAAAGCACTTATTATCTCACACCCATGAATCAAGACTTTGTGGACAGTTGCAGGCATATAATACCAACTGTAAGAATTTATATACAAATTACGAGTTTCCTGTAACAAACTCCGAAACTTTTCTAATTCAACATGGTACCCGCTAGCCAATATCCTAAGTATCAACGAAAACTTAACAATAAGTTCCTTGTCGATACTTGTTATGTCCGAGCTGAGATCGGGATTAAAAAAAAAACGCCTTGCGGTGTTTCCATCATTTGTGGAGCCATATCCCGGTTTTGGCTTATCCACAATCAGTCCCATCTTCGATTTAAATTCTGACTGGATACGTTTTTTATTATTTTCTACTATTTTTCTATTTTCATTTCCTTCAACCCGCCATACTTTTATTGGGAGTCTATACGCAAAAGGCACTCAAAAAAACGTATCCAGCAGTGAAGTGTGGATAAGCCAAAACGAAAGTTTTCCCTATTTACAGACCGATTGACAACGTTTTCGTGGTTCATTTGCTTTGGGGTGGCTCCACAAATGATGCACTTGGATGCTGAGTTGGTGCCGGAAAGAATATTAGTTACACTACCGTCCATCATAGTGAAAATTAATTCGAAAGTTATATTATAAGTTTGATTGTGCATATTTATTGTCGCACTTTCAGCAAATTGATATTTTTTATCATTTTTTGCTCTTCCAATCGCACTAACTCAGCATTTTCCTTAGCAAAAATAAACTTTATTGGTCGACAAAACAAAGTCGAGGAACTTGTCATATTTACCCATACATCCTCATTTGTGCAAGTATTAATCAATTTTAATGGCACTAGTGCAATTAGAAAGATATATTCATCCGTATGTTGGTCATTACTGAACTTCTGCTTATATGTGCTATGCCCACTACTGCCATCAAAGCCCCACTTACAAATTAATTTTAATTCTTTCCCACTCGGTACGCTTGAAACATTTAGAATACTTTCTGCGGTTTTATCTAGAAGATCTTGTAAATTTACTTCAGAACTGACTTCATCAGTATTAATTTGAGACGGCAAAAGTGCTTTTTTTGCAATGTTTAAAGCGTACAAACTTGGAAAGCAATCCTTGTGCAAAGTATTAACTACTGACCTTAAAGCTAAGTATTTTCTTTCGGATAAGTTTAGGTCCAAGCACAGGGCTAAAGCCTGATGTGGTGTCAAAACCTTATCTAAGGAATCTTGATTATTAGAGCTACCAGCCAAATTAGCAGCAAAGTTAAGCTCAGCTTGAGATCTGCTTTGTATTAAATCTAAGACGCGTCTTTTTTTTGTTTTTGTAGAAGCTTCCTCAAAAGGGATGGTGGGTCTTCCTCGAGATTGACTTGATCGTGGTTGCAACGCCAACGGTTGTAATGGTTGCACTTGAGGTCTTTTAAAAGCCACAAAATCTTTTGATGTGGCTACCGGTTTGCTTAGCCAACTTTTGTTGCGCTTTATAAATCTTTCTCGAGTTCTAGAGCTTTCCTGCCACAGTTTAGTCATTTTCATGCAAAAAATTCTACCCAACTTTGAAATTCGTGCCGATAATTCTTCCGAACAATCTGTTAAATCAAGTATTTCACATATTTTGTTAAATGTGTTTTGCTGACGATGACTATGTGAACTAGTTATCTAAACATCTACCAGATCAGCGTTTTTGATATAAATACACTCTGAAATAAAATATCTGAAATTACCTGTGGTGGCAGGTAGGGGCAGAATATCGATACAAAATCTGAAACCTTATATTTTCTCCTACTTAACTAAAACAGTATCAGAAAGAGATATTTAGAGATATTTTGTAAACCTTTACCAAAGTTTTCAAATATAGTTGTGTTAACAACTAATCTGTTATTGCTAATTGAAATATCAGGTAAAATCGTACATTTGGACTCAACAATTAAATATATAGTTAAAATTTAATAAACCTACCTGGAGCTTGACAATCCATAGCGATTTTCTTTTTAGAGTGAACAGTTTCAACAATAACTCGTTAATGAAAACTCCGTTCTGAACGCAAGCAAATTATTGTTAAACTGACAGCTAGGCGCTGACCGAAATTCATTTGTCTCTACAGTGCTAATCAAGGATGACCTGATTTAAATAAACTTTGTAATGCGTGTTTTGGATACTTATACTTATATTGATGTTATAAAAATATAAATAATTATTACTTTGTTTTGTGATTATTGTCCATTGCTCAAAGCACTGTGCGCCGGTCCCAAAAATGGCAACCCTGTTGGCTCTCACTATAAACTGAACCAGCGGCGGCTCGTTTCTATTTAATTTAATATATGTTTATAGCAAGCATTTTAATGTGTTTTTGCCAATTTTAAGTATCTGTCAGAAGCGTAGTCAGAAATTCAAACTAGGCTGTTCAAAATCAGCAGCAGATGATATAAATATCTCTTCATTTTCCTTGTAAGAGGAAAGTATTATAATCGTATAGAAATTACCCTCCGAGATTTTTGCAGATCTTCACGTTTCAGGGATGTTGAAATTCTCAAATCCGTCGGTCTGTCTGTCTGCAGCATAGCTAAAAACCTACTTATCCGATTGACTTTGACAAATTTGATCAAAAATTAAAAGTCATATGGGGATGAAATGGTAATATTTTTGTGAAAATCCAATATAATGGAACAAAAGGGCGGCCTAATAAAATGTTAAAAAAACAAGACTAAAAAACTGCTAATCCAGTTTACCTCACTTATCCAATTAAGGTCAATTTTTATGGTTATATTAATAATTATAATAATATATTATTAAGGGTTAGTAACCTAAAGTATCTTAAAATACATTAGGATGTTTTTTGTAGCTAAAGAAACAAAAAGCGATTAGATGTTCAATGCTATTCTATATAAAAGCCATTCAGTGTTCAGATATATATATATATATATATATATATATATATATATATATATATATATATATATATATATATATATATATATATATTAAATTTTAAAAAATTTTATATACGAGTAATTATTACTAAATAAGGAAGTTAGTTTCATTTTAGTTAGTAAATAATTATGAGAAGTATAGAATAAATATATATATATAAATATATATAAATATATATATATATATATATATATATATATATATATCTATGTATATATATATATATATATATCTATAAATTTATATATATATATATATATATATATATATATATATATATATATATATATATTATATATATATATATATATATATATATATATATATATATATATTTATTTATTTGTATATATGTATATATTTACTTCTATACTAGTCATAATTATTTACTAACTAAAATGAAACTAACTTCCCTCTTTAGAAATAATTACTCGTATATAAAAATTTTTAAAATTATCTTAATCTCCTCGGTTATCACCTGATTTACTTATACATACACATAATTTGGATTGTCTATATATTATGAGTAATTAAAAAATATATCAAAAATACATTAAACTTTTGAATATTAATAGTGTTGATGTATAACAAAATTTAAAGGGCTCAAAAAATTATTCTTTTATAAGCTTTTATATAGTAAAAAGGTTAGGTAGGAATTTTACTATATTTTAATCAAATATTAGATAAAACCCGAGGAACTAACTAGTTCGGAATTTGGTATGTGGAGGAATAAGGTGAGCTACTTTCTCGTAAGTATCTGAAGATTAAAATCACACAATGATTTAAACAAAATGTTTAATAACTATGACGCGTTTTAAAAATTCGCATACGTTTGTTTTTAAATAAAAGCATTTATTTAGCCATAGAAATATAGAACTAATTCAAATCCAAAATAGCATATTTGGACTGTAAATAAAGCATTTAAACATTTGGAGAGCTAGTATGTATGTATTTTAATGTTTGCGTTATGTAAAATCCAACCAAAAATAGGCAAATATTTGTTTTTATTTAATTAGTACCCATTTTTTGTCTTGTTTTCCATGCCAATTAACATACTCGAATGGCTTAAATATCAAATTAAT
The DNA here is from genome assembly GCA_030620095.1 of Kuschelorhynchus macadamiae. Lineage (NCBI taxonomy): Eukaryota > Metazoa > Arthropoda > Insecta > Coleoptera > Curculionidae > Kuschelorhynchus > Kuschelorhynchus macadamiae. The sequence continues at coordinate 822,840 of JAUTXW010000961.1, read as the reverse complement.
ATGTGTGAATGCTAAGGCCTTACAATTCGGACACCATTGATATCTAACCTTAATTACGTCAAGACTTACTTGTGGTATGATAATTCCGGACTTAAATGATCTGTATTTCCACAAACAGCACACTTCCTCATCATGGTTTTTCATTTATTTAAGCTTTGCAATACACAGAACTTACAAAATCATTAAAAGATTTTAAAAAAATATATAAACAACAACGATCGAACGCGGTATCAAAAATGATAACAATGCAGCTTCTGTTTTGTAATTAGACTATAAAACAAGAGTGATATGATGATTGCTATGAATGAATAGTTGTAAAACTACTCGTAAAGAACGTAAATTTGGCGTAGCGCCGTTACCAGTTCTATTTGGTAATACGTTTAATATTTACTTATTTATTCTCAGCATTCCCAACCAACTGTATAAGTTCATTACAGGGAATTCTAACAATACTAATATTATAACCAACTAACAATTAAGAACAATATTAAATAACAAAATAAATAATAATTGAAGAACAAAATAAATAATATTAACAGTAAATTTTTTTTTCTTTAAATCATGTTTCGATAAAAAATGTTTTTTGCTTCCTTTTTAAATTTTATTGCGTAAATGTGTTGGTAATTCATTAAATATTAATATACCACTATATAATAAAGATTTTTTTACAAAATTGCTTCGAATATCAGTTGTATTTAATAAATCTGTCGTGTTCTGTTTCTGTTTTGCGTCGTCATGATTATGTATAGTATGTTTTTTTTTCTGTGTTTGTCGTGCGTCATGATTATGTATAGTATGTTTTTTTTTTCTAAATCTATATTGGATAATTTATCTTTTGTAAGTATTGAATGAATTTTCATTTTTTTAACTTATAAATATGGTTAGTATCTAAATAGCCAAATTTTGCATATAAATTAATTATTGGTTCTAGGAAAGGAAGTTTATGTGTATACATTTAATAATTTTATTTTGTAAACAACATAAAGTTATCAATGTTTTTAAATTACATTTTTTGTATTTTTTTTAAAGACCTTAGTTATTTAGTTAGACAATAAAACAAGTTTTATAGTCTAAGGTTAATTATTGTGTGTAGTTTTTTGAGATACATATAATTGTGTTATGAAAATATATAAACATATTGGGGTAATTCGATAAAACTTGGCTTAGAACATTTGAAAATTTTTGACGTGACAACAACATGCACCTATCGATGTAGTGGAGAGGGCAAAAATTAATCTATGATCCCGTGTCAAATATAAATAGTTGGGTCTCTCTTGTTTTTTTAGTTTTTAACCCTTAACCTAAGAACTTCATGACCGTGTCCTTTGAAAATTTCGTCAATTACGTACTGTTCTGGTCTGGTCGATTCTGAAAATTTTACTAAATCAAATGATTATCTTTTTGTAAATGCATGCTTCTCTCATAAACATATTGAGCCCGTTTACAATTTAGAATTTATACAAGACAGCTTTCAAAATCTTATATGATATCTTCCTCCCTCAATCAAAATTTTGTCTCACATTAGTTAGTAATGTATATCAATGTAGATCACTCCAAAATGCATGGGCCAAAGTCGTCGGGTGTTTGTTTTTCAATAGGTAGCTGTATTATCTTGGTACCTGAAAATGAGAAAAGATCTGATAAAATTTTACAAAAAGACCTTTAATTGCTTTATTGCAATGTTACCCAATTGAAGCTATCGGCACAAAAAATATGTTTGAAATATGAGCTTATCTTGGCAAAGATTACTTACATCCGGGAGAATTTGACAAAAAATTGGTAATTCTTTACAAAAGCGATTTTTGAAAATATTTATGCTATAGTAAACACTACACTTACTAGAAGAAGTAGACCCGGAAGAGTTCAAACTCATCGCAAAAAAGAACGTGAAAATATTTTCTTATTAAAGCTGACATTTTATAAATTAACAATTTCTTTAATAAAATGTCGAATTACATACTCATCAAGATGTTTAAGAGGGCAACTCCAGTCAGCATTTGTTGTCCTCAAATTTTTTTTTTTTTTTATTTGAAAGAAATTTTATGAAGTGATAAATAATGTATTGTAAATTATTAAACAAATACTTAGAAGCCATTTTCAAGTGACAAACATTGCCTTTCAATCCTTTCATAAAGTATAGAATAGATGAAAAGATTTAACCTAACCTACTAATCATATTTAGTCTAAATAAAAAACAGACTTCAGATCGAAAAGAAATATTAGATTTGTACTATAAAAATTAATAGAAAAGTATCCTGGTTAGGTCTTAAAGTAATATTTTATTTTTTATTGAAACGGAATATCATTAACCTTCAGTAACCTAATTTTTGTAAAAGTAATTTGTGATATGCCCTAAGATATTGCCGTTGTATAAAAAGGAATATTGTTTATACTTACTCCAAATATATCGGATAACCTGAAACAAGTACACCTTGGAGAAGATCTGGTCTTGATTTTTGAAAATGGTCAGTTTTTTATTTTTTTCTTTTCTAGTAACGTTGCAATGAAAACATATTGACACCTCGACTTTGTGACACTTCTTGATATAGACTAATATCTAAGCGTTGTCGTAAAGGTGAAACTTTCAATTTAGTAGCAGTTTCAATTAGGTTTCAAATATAAGAGTGGCCTCGGGCCTTCAGTATTTACATTTATAAAAGTAAATTTAGGCATATATCGTCTAAACTTAATAAAAATATTGTCTAAAAGAAGACGTCGCATGAGACACAACAAAGCAGTTTTTTGAACTGACACTTGAACATTTAAATTTTCAATATCAATGTTTTTCTGACTCGAGTGCAACCATTGACTACCGGTGATCAAAGTTCTCGATTTTACCATTAAATTTAGGATTCTCCCTTTTCTTCTTTTTCTTTGATTTAAAAAATAACCAAATAGGCGGAAAACGCCTAAAATATTCCTCTCAGTCGTTGTCAAAAGCTTGATAAGCAAGAGATATAAATTCACGTACGTTCGATAACGAGAACCTATAGATTCGTGACTTTAATTTCAATGGGGTAATAATTATGCTATGTGCCTGAATGCAGCCTTTTGGACAAACTGACATTCATAGGAATGCTTATTTTTATTGTAGCTGCAATATATTTTTCAAAAGATAATTTTCTTATCGTTAATTGAAAGTAACCACTATAAATAAATATAACAACACAGCTAGTTCAATTACATCATATATTACATTTTTAAAACGATACACACCATAAAATATAGTATATATAAAAAGAATTCAATATAAAGGTTTATAAATATTTTGAGTTTGTCCGTATCAGATTTTAGCAGCCTAAATCTACCATATAAAGTTTAAATTTAAAAAAATATATATACATAATTGAAACATATTACCAAACTTTATGCGTACTACACTATAAGAAATATGCTCTTTTGAAGTTATGAAAAACAAATATATATAGAATATAAAGCCAAGTATTAGTTGAAATAATATTAAATTATTCGTATATACCGTGAAAGTAAAGTTTTTAACATTTAAAAATACCTCATTAACTCTTATATATACAAATAAACAAAAAAAATGCATAACATTTACCTGTTTAACAGAAATAAAAAATACTGTTCTTCAAACAAAGCATAGCGACAATTCTGAATGCAGCATATAACATTATAAAAGTCCAATATATAATACAGGGTGTTAATGTAATCATTGTTAGAAATTTTTAGGGTAGATAGAACACATGAAATGAAAAAAAAAAGTTTATATGAACATGGGTCCGGAAACGCTTCCTCAGGGAGTTAGAGCCCTTTGAAGATGGCCTTCATTAAACTAGTTTTCCTTTTATAGCTCCAAAACTACTTCAGCTCCGTAGCTAATTTTTGGGCATAAATTGCTGTTAGTAAGTTCACCTATTTGAACTTATTGAATAATGTTAACTTTAACCAGGAGCGTGCGAACCAGGGGGGTATTTGAGTATATTTGACCGCATTACTCTAAGGCTGCCATTTTGACATCAGATTACGATTTTCCTATATCTTTTACATAAATGTCACCGGTTCTTTGGAAATTGGCTAAAATCAAGTTAAGATTCAATTATTGAAGTTTTAAAGAAATTAGTAGGTCAAAAGAGCAATGAGGATCAATACAAATATTAGGGATCAAGAGGTAAATTAAACAGCGTTATTATTATGCTAGGAAGTACAAAAAGAAATTTAAAATAATATATTTATACATTTACATACCTACGCAGCTTAATAAAAATTTTCCTTTTTTTATTAATAAGGTAAACTCGCTGTTGTCAAGAATTTGCCATTAAATTAGTGTCACGGTCAAGTCATGGAAAATTACACTTTCGCTGAATATCTCGATATGCTATTAATTTATAGGGAAGTTCGATGTAATGGTAGAATCGCAGATCACATACTGTTTGAAAGGGTCAATCAACGGATAAGGGAAACTGGCTCTATAAAAATAAAACGATTAGATAATGGCGCGCAAAGGGTCCCGGATTTTGAGGAAGAAGTGCTTCGGCGATTTGAAAATAATCCTTCTATAAGCACCCGAGCAGTCGCAAAAGCCATGCATGTTAAGTCATGTCATTGTATGGGAGGTTGTTCATGAAAGGCTTCTTCGCCCCTACCATGTTTAAAAGGTGCTAGCAATGGACCAAATCATTTGATGCCCCGAGTAAAATTTTGCTAGTGGCTTCTTGACTGGTGTACAACGAGGCTGTGTTTACAAAAGAAGGCATTTTTAATTCGCGAAATAGTTATGTGTGAATGAATGAAACCCTCATGGTGTTCACATAGGAGGGTTATCAACATAGGTTCTCGGTCAAAATGTGGGCCAGCATTGTTGGAGAAAGATTAATTGGAACAATCATGTTGCCTCCTCGTTTAACCGGTAGTATTTATATTATTTTTTTTAAGAAATGTGTTGCCAGCATTGTTACATGATCTGCCCCTAAATATACGACAGAACTTAAGGTTCCAACATGATGGTGCCCCTGCTCATTTTTCACTTCTCCACGAGAACCTAAATGAAAAGGGTGGATTGGACGCCCTGTCTCCTGGTCAGCGCGTTCCCCAGACCTAACACCTTTAGATTTTTTCTTTGGGGGCATGTGAAAAGTATGGTTTATGAAACTCCAGTCAAGATTTGGTGGCTAGAATTTCCGCTGCGGCTGAAGTAATCCAAACCATGCCTGACGTTTTTAATCACGTCAACTTAAATATGCTGCGTAGGTGCAAAAGCGTATCGAGCGTGGAGGCTGGCATTTTCAGTAATTATTATATTTCCGAAGAAACGGTCGCATTTAACGACTTTCACAAAGAGTACCATTTGTATGTAAGAGGCATAGGAAAATCATAACCTGATGTCAAAATGGCAAGAAAATGAAGCCTTAGAGGAATGGGGTCAAATTTATTCAAATACGCACGCTAACATTGTTCAATAGGCTCAAATAGATGAAGTTACTAACAGCAATTTATGTCCAAAAATTGGTTGCGGTAGCTGAAGTAGTTCCGGAGTTATAAAACGAAAACTAGTTTAAGAAGGTCATCTGCAAAGGGCTCTAGCTCCTTGAGGAAGCATTTCCGGACCCATACGAACTTTTTTTATGTGTTCTAGCTACCCTAGAAGTTTGTAACATGATCACATTAACACCTTGTATAAACTCATAGAAAGATGGAACGGCTATCAAATTTTTTAGCGGAGATTTCAAAGTGAAGATTTTCGTAACGAGCAGAGATAGTAAGATGTGGGTATCACAGATCTGTTGCAAATCTTATTAAAAGACCGATTTAAGAGAAAACCTTGCTTATGCTAAGAAATCGTTTATACATGGAAGTGCCTTGGCCCAAAATTGCTGTTTTTTTATTTTCCCTTCAAAAATGTACATGAAAACATAGATTTGCGTTAAAATTAGGGAAAGAAAAAGAATTTTTGCAACTAAACAAAGACCTGGCAACGCTGTACGGAGAGAGTATCGATATAAAATAAAATACTGTTAAGTTTCAAAATATTTTATACTTAAATTTTTGACTCAGGCTCTGGAGCAGAGGTTTTAACCCTCAAAGTCCTCCCTCCCCTAAATAAACCACTGGTATAGGGTGTAGCCAGAGCGTGCAAAATTTTTAAAATGTTGGTTTCTCCAAATTTACAAAAACAATTTTTATTTTTTGCTTTAGTAAAACAATCCTTATTAAAATTGCAAAAACAATTTCAGCGATTTATAAAATATAGAGTTGTTTCAAAAAATGGTTTGTTTGTTGTACGAATTTTATTTTTTTTTACTTATTAACATGCACCTTTTACTGCACTCGTTTACTGTGATCAATTTGTTTGAATAAATTGTAACATTTATTTTTCTATGGTTTTTAGTATCAACACTTTGTATATAATATACAGGACGTTCTGAAATTATTTTAAGATTAATTGAACGCTTGTAATAACAAACAGTTGTTCTAGCGCATTTTGAAACTCTGTAGAATGGAGAGATAAGGCGTTTTAAAGACGATTCCAAGGTGTAAAAACACTGTCATTGCTGTAGATTATATTAAGATTACCATGAGAAAGATTTTTGCTTAAAGCGGTCTGTTTCCAATAAAATTTCCATCATATCTGCGAAAAACCACATCTCTTATCCTTACAAAAATATTCACTATGAAAAATCTCCTAAAAACCCTGATTTTCCGGAATTTATTTGGAGGAGTTTCCCCAATAGTCATCATAAAATTGTGTTCTTGCTGTAGCGAAAGTTGGATTGGTCCAACAGTGGTGTGAAAGTATAAATACCTCAAAGGTTGCGTGCAACAATTAAAATGGATTAAAACACACAGCTCACGAAAAGTCTAATAGCAAACTTACCACAAAAGGGATGAACGAACAACTTCATCTAGGTGTAACAAATGCGATCTTTTACAAATTAGTGTTAGTTACGTATTTGTTTGTCTTCTGTATTCAACGGATTCTACGCATGGATCAGATTTCGGATATTTTTTAAATTTCACGATATTATGTAAATAAAAAAAAAACATTGGAATCACTTTCCTTTATACATAAATTAACGTAAAACGACGATATTTTATACGTTTGAGGCGACATACGACAATGGAACAAAATATTCTAAATGCCACACTTACAAAAAAAAGACTGTGGCATAAGAAAAACATAGATGATAAACTACAATTTTAAATTACCATGAGATCTGTCTAACTTTTAAAGCTTTTTAGTAACTCTGGGAGAGCAAGCTTAGAATTTTGGGCCGATCTCTATCTTTCATAAATAAATATTCCTAATAATAGATATCATGTATCTATAATCTCAAGATAACCTTTACCGCTGTCTTATATTTTATTAAATAAAACGCGTCAAAAATTACGTTCAATTTTGCGAATCATAACCACAAAAATGTATAACGAAATAGGTGATTTTTGAACAGAAATATGTTTCAAAATTTAAGAAATTCACAATATAAAATTATCTAAACTACATATAAAATATATCTATCCTTTTTATAAAAAATAAAAATTAAGATTCTCAGAATATTGTTGAAGTAGAAGAATGTTGAAATATTTTTACCAATATTTTTATGTTAATTTTATATAAAGCTCAGTCTAGTGGTGTAATATTATTTCGTTAATTGCTAAAATCTGGACGACTCCATCAGCTCACATATAATTACAACTGCGAGATCACAAAAAACTGTGATCATTTAAAATACAAATACGAGCAACGTATAATTTTGTTCAGACCCCTGATTTTTTCTACAATTTTGTAGAAAAATATTTTGAAATATTTCAAAGGTTGCGTGCAACAACTGCAAAAATGTTTAAAAAATCTTGAACGTTTCTAATAAACTAAGAGTTTTTATTGAAATCTTATAGTGAAGCGTACTGCAGGCGGTGGATCAAAAAATCGTGAAAAATTAAACAGTAAATTTTTTTGTTTAATGGTTAGGAATCACGAAACATTAAAACTTCTACGATCCTCGTTTAAAGCGCGATTCGTAAATCCGCAAATTAAGTGCACGTTGGTTTTAGTGCAATAACTCGTTTTCTCGTCATGATAAATATGGTGGTATATAAAATAGAAGCTTATAAAATTCTCTACAAAAAGGGTTTGATACACTTTTTACCTTAACACACAGCTGACTGATGCACTATTATACATGCATAATATTGTATATAGCACACTTGGCAATGTGTCAGTGAATAAAAACCGTAATTAAAGAAGCTTAATGTGGTTGCTACGTCGATAATGCTGCTGTTACATAAAAAATGCTAAAAATAAGCATATTTATGGTATGACAAAGCCAAAAAAGAGTTAAAGCACAAAACAAAATTTGCATATTTAGAGGGTCCTGCTTTCATCGGAGGTAATAGAATTTTTGATAAAGCTTTTTGTGCTAACTATTAAATAAAAAATATGCAATTTACTTTTTATTACTAACCGCCTGGAGTTGCGTGAGACCCACGAAAAAAAATATCAAACTCATCACAAAAGGGGATGAATGAACATCTCTACCTAGGTATAACACGTGTATACTTTTACAAATTAAAGTTTTAGTTACTTATTAGTTTGCCGTCTACACTGAATTAATTCTACCTCTATTAGGTTTACGGATATTTTAAAAATTTCACGATATTAGGCATACGAAGGAAAATCATTGGAATAACCCATTTCCTTTAGACATGATAATAGCTAATAAGGTGAAAATTAACCATTTCAAGTCATATCAACTAAAGAGGTTTCAATTTAGACCACATTTAGCTTGACGGACGTATAAAATGACATACGACAATGGAACAAAATATTCTTAAGCATGGTCCATGTAACAAAATTTAGTGTGTTATAGAATAGAAGCTTATTCTTCTTATGATTGAAATTAATACTAATACTAAAATGAGTTACATGAATCAAGTTTAAATGTCATAATTACAAAATATGACAGTGACATAAGCAAAACATAGAAGGCAAACTAAAGGTTTTGGTTACCGAGATAACTAGTACTGGTTTCACTTTTAAAGTATTTAAATGAATATTGGTGTTCGATTTTATAATTTTGGGTCGACTTCTGCCTTTCATAAATAAATATTTCTAATTATAAATATCAGGCGTCCAGAATCTCATTATCTTATAAATTTTACTTTTATTAAATAAAACCCGATAGATCCTTATTTAGAATGCTCCTCATAAGTTTCAGTTTTGCGAATTATAAGCATAAAAATAAGCGAATGTTTTCTTAACATTTCTGAAATTCACAATATAAAATCATCTAAACTACATATTAAATGTATCTTTCTCCCTACAAAAAAAATCAGATTTAATATTCTCAGAATATTGTCGATGTATAACAATACTGAAATACTTTCAACAATACTTTTTTGTTCACTTTCTATCAAGCTTAGACTAGCGGTATAACATTATTTGGTTAATTGCTAAAATCTGGACGACAACTCCACCAGTTCATATATAATCATAATACCTATGCGACACCACAAAAATACTGTGATAATTTAAAAAAATATATATGTAGTTTCTAGCTTACGTTCCGACCTATGGAGCAATGTATAATTTCGTTCAGACACCCTCCAAATTCTTCTACAATTTGTCGTTTAGTTAGCTCTTCATCCTGCATGTTGGAATCGGCGTCGTCCGATATCGTCAAAAGACACTGACAAGTGGCTTCAATGACTTCGTCTGTTATATAAGTGATTGGTTGCTTTCTGAAAACAATTATGTACACCCGATATAAATATTCTGTCAAGTTCAGTAGGTTACTGCTTTCTCCTTACAAATATTTCGCATACATTTCTGAATGATAATATAGTTATTGTTACTTCATATATTTCTATCAGGCAGAGCTGGGCAGTATTCATTAAGCAATCTAATTGCATTTTCTCAAAAAGTAATTGTAATTGCATTACATCTCAGAAAATGTAATAATCACTTGAATTCAATTACTTTTTTCAATAATTTTTTTAAATGTACAATTAAACAAACAAACAAAAAATAGTTTATTTTCCGTTTTGTTTCCTTCAGATCTTTGCGATGCAACGCAGTCAGTGCTATTATAGAAACGAATGAGCTATTAAAGAATCCTTTGTTTCTATATACGGCGTATCCGAATAGCCTTAGTAAAGGCTAATATCTCGAGTACTAGTAAACATGGGTGCAGGCAGAATGATTTCCAGGGGGCCAGATATGTTCAAAAATACTTGATGGCTAAAAAAATGCATTTTCTCAAAAAGTAATTGTAATTGCATTACATCTCAGAAAATGTAATAATCACTTGAATTCAATTACTTTTTTCAATAATTTTTTTAAATGTACAATTAAACAAACAAACAAAAAATAGTTTATTTTCCGTTTTGTTTCCTTCAGATCTTTGCGATGCAACGCAGTCAGTGCTATTATAGAAACGAATGAGCTATTAAAGAATCCTTTGTTTCTGTAAAAAAATGGTATATAAATATAATCCCAAAAGCGGCCGAAAGAAGATAAGAGGCCCATGGTAGTAAAGATAAAGATATTAAAATTTGGAAGCAGCATGTGTACCAGCAAATCACTTTTTGGCTGTTTAACCTTTTTCACGAGGTGGCAAGAGGGGATTGACCTTTTTACTTATTTATTTATTTCAAATAACATACTCTACAGACTCAAACTACAAACGGTATGGTTAAAAGAAAAAATTAAAATAAGCTTAAAAAAAGTATGTCAAAATACAAAGTTAAATTTCTTATTAAACGTATCCACTAACTCGAAACAAAAAAGTATAAAATTGTATAAATATATGTGCAAGTCTACAAGAAAAACAGAAAAAAAAAAGAAATAAAAATAACAAACAAAGCATTTTAACAATATAAGAATATTAATCATTACAGCAAACTACTCTTAAAAGCGCCGAAACTCATCGGAAAAAGGTCAACATCCGGAAACCGTCAGTTGTAATTTCTCTGAAGTCGATCTGTAAATGCATTGAAACCGTAATTAGTCCTGTGTGGATTCTTAAAGAAAAGCCAGAACTGTCTCGTACGTCTGATCGGCGCATGAAAGAGGACAGACTCAGTAAGTACTTCACAGTCCATATATCCATTTAGAACCTTGTAAAGGGACACCACCATGGCAACTCTCCTAGAATAGTCCAAGCTCCTTATGACACAAAGCAGAAGTCTGGTGTCATATGGGAGGTCATGAGAGGGGAAGTGATGTTTGTATAACAAATATTTTGCAAACTTGTTCTGCACTCTTTCTATCAGGTTGATGTAGAAATGATAAGAAGGACACCAACACCACAACAGAACAGTACTCCAAAATACTTCTAACAAGGGCATTGTATAGACAGATAATGGCCCTTGTATCTGTTATATGCTTGCTATGGCGCTTGATGAATCCCAGCACTCTAAAAGCCTTCAGCACTATTTGTTCGATGTGCTGATTAAAAGAGAGGGAATTATCGAAGAAGATTACACCCAACGACATCTCCTATTGAATAAACCACTTCCCTGGTGGAGTGGCGCCTCAAAAAACGAATCACCTTGCGTTTTTTAATGTTCAGAGCTAAACAGTTTGTCTTACACCAGTGAGAGAAGTCATTAAGCTCTTGTTGAAGGTGACTACTGTTCGCGTCAACAACACTGTAAAACTTCAGGTTATCAGCATATAGAAGCACATTCGAATGCTTGATGCAAGACACCACATCGGTTACAAATAGGAGAAGTAAAATTGGTCCAATGTGAGATCCTTGAGGAACACCTGATGTCACTTCCACCTCGCGGGAGACCGACGCGACGATAACAACACTTTTGAATTTTAAATGCAACCCTGTATCGAATTTTAACTTATTTTGGAGACCACTAAAAAGACAAAAATTTCTGGGCAAACCAGAGGTCTCTATCTCAACCTGTTTTTGAATGGTAAGGTGTTGAAATAAGAATTCCAGTCCAGTCCAGTCCAGTCAATTATTTTTAATTTGGTTGAAAATGACCACCGTCAACTTCTTGATAATAATAGTTTTCAATTTCCCTTCTAACGTTCTGGGGCATTTCAGGCGTCACACTAAGGCAAACTTCAGTAATTTTTTTTGTAGTTCTTGTAAATTATTGGGTTTTGTAAGAAACACTCGTTCTTTCAAGTAACCCCAAAGAATCAAAGGGAGCAAGGACACGCGACCGTGCTGGCTATTCAACATCTCCATGACGGCCAATCCAAAGCGCAGGAAATTCATTATGAAAATATTCTCTGACGGGTAAATAAAAGTGTAGGGCACTCCATCCTGCTGAAACACTGGGTCATAGTCAATATCGTCATTTCCAATAGTTTCGACAATTGCATGTATTTAAGTTTGTTCTAAAAGTTGCAAGTATAAAGGTCCGGCAAGAGTGTAATTACTCAAAAATTGACCTAGCTCCTTATTTCTCATAATTTTGTCAAAATTCCAGCCTATAGTTTCTGAGTACGCTGTGTATGAGCTTCTTCAAACCACGACAATTATTTCTATTGACCATGCCGTTTAAAAAGTGGCTTTATTACTAAAACATGTCCGATACAAGTAATTTGATTACATTTCAACTAAATGTAACATTTCTTCACAAAATTGTAATCTGAGATCTGCAACGTCTTCATTAAAGGTGAACTTTGTAGAGGTAAAATTTACGTTTTTTTTATAATTTCGTGAACTGTTGATTTACCCACACCCCATTAGTAACTACTACTCGAAGTGATTGCTTCGACTGAACAGGAAATGTTCCTAGAACCTTAATTTCCAGATCTTTAGATTTAATAGAAGGAAGACCAGATTGGGGAACATTTTTAACACTTCTCACATATCTTGCAGAAACGGGTCTGTCTGGAAAAGCTTCCCTGATCAGTCTGGTTCCCCACGGTAATTTCGATTACATTGTCGATAAAAAAATGATCTTGACTTTATCTTCATTAGCCCTATTTTACAAGTTTAGTTTAGACTCAACCTGAAGTTTAAACTTTAGAATGGTGCGCTGCCATTGTTCAATTTTAAAACTCAATCTCCAGTTTTAGTTTAAACTTTACTTGGAAAATCGAAAACGAAAAGAATTAAGCAGAAATAGCAAAAAGGCAAAACGCTTAAGCGTTAGTACACACCGAACGACATAAACTAAAATGATGCGTTCTTTCCAAAACTCAGTAACGAGATGTTTGTTCTTATTTCTTTCACACTTCTTTTTCATTCCATCCCTATTTAAAAACGGGTCGACGTGGACACCTCTGGTTTGCACAGACAATTTTATCATTTAAAGGTCTCCGAAAGGTAAAATTCGATATAGGGTTGCATTTAAAATTCAAAGTTCATTCCCCTCAGGCCACCCCTACGAGGGATGGAAAAGGTTTAAAAAACACCAAAAGGTGATCTGTTGGTTCACATGCAAGTGACAAATTTTAAACTATTTAGCTTTATCAGTACTCGAGGCATTAGCCCATACTAAGACTTTTTGTCTATGGAATCCCTAGACTTTATGTTCTTTGACAGGTCTGGAAGTACATCCGTTAACTTGAAGTGGTATGCAAATTCTGCAGACCTTTCGCCAAAATCTGTTTTGGCATTTTCGATGCCTACTCATTGAGTTTCGTTGGTAAACAGTTTACCGACGAATAATGATTATAAATCAAATCAGAGAGGAATTTTCGATCTTTCTTTGCATTATACTGAGCATCGTCTTTTGTGTAGTTACGTGGAGAAAATAAATCAACTTTTAAATTTAATGAAAATGTATCAGCGGAGAAAGCTTCAACAGCTGCCACATTGTGCGATCGCTGCCATTTTTTGGACAGGATATCCTATCCTTCATATTTTACGTTCACATAATAACTATCAACAATATTTGCTTGCAATTTTTAAAAATATAGACTTAGCAGTGCAAACTTTGGTTAGTTCAAAAGCTGGGTGTGGGCCTCTAAAGACTAAAAAGTCGCCCTGTATACTGTAAGCTATGTAAACAAATAGAATTAGAAATGTAATTCAAAAAGTAATTTGTAATTTAATGATTACTTTTATAAGTAATTGTGTCCAGCACATAAATAAAATGTTCTGAATATTTACCTATGGCCTAGAACAAGTCTAATATTTAAACCCACCAAGTTGCACAATAACCCCCATATTCACTAAAAAAGTTTAAGACCAGATCTAGTTACCAATGACAATTAAAATTGTTAGTTCACCAGTTATGTTTTGCTTAGGCCACTTTCATTTCGTAATTGTAACATTTAGAAACAATTAACCCATAATACTGACGTTAAACCTGCGTATTGCAGTGTTAGGGTTTCGGATTAGCGAAGGTTTGGAGTTCCAATCCTCGCTTAGGCGATGACTTTTTTTTTAGTTTTTTTATTTATAATAATAAAAATTAGGATGAGGTTAGGTTAGGATTGGTTAGGTTTACTGTAAAGAAAGTGCGTAGTAGTGTGCCAAGAAAGTTCCGAGTCTAATAATAAATAAATAAACCCGCTGAAGCCAGATGCCAATCTGGCAACGTCCGTATTGTGAGTTAACTAGTCTCTCGTATTTGTTTAAATGTTGCTTATGTCATTTTAAAACTATAATTGTCGCGACAGACCTGGTCTAAATTCAAACCTCTTCAGTGAATACAGGTGTAAATGTCTAAAGGTAAATTAAAATATGACGCAATCAAAATAATTTTAGATTTTCACACCATATCAAAACGTAGTGTGATACATTTTAGCCCAGGCAACAGATATATGTTACCTTGCAAAAGATCAAGAAAAGTGTATTCTTGGTATAGTTGTCAACTTTAGCATACTAATTAATATGCTGAGTTTTCGCCCTTGAGCTACTGTCGCAGCCATCTAAACTATTTCGCGAATATGTCAATTCTGGTGCGAGTTACGTGAAAAACAGGTAGTATCATAGTAGTGGAGTATAAAATTCCCTACAATTAAACTTTTTTCTCTCAGTAAGTTTCCGAGATTCAAGGAAATAAAGTGGAGTATTAACTTCAATTATGTCAAATTAGCTCTGTTCAAATTTAAGTTCAAAGTTAATAAAGTAACTAAATTTATCTGAATCGTACGACAATAAAGTAACTAAATTTATCTGAATCGTACGACATCCAAACAAATTCGATATATGAAATCAAAATTATTTATTCGTCTTTATGTATATAATTTATATTTACGATTAAGAGTTACACATAACTTAGATTTAATTGAGTGAAAAATGACTGATTGAACTTATTAAGTTAAATATTATTGATTGTTTTATATTTGCCCCTTTTATATTTATCTCTTTGACAATAGATGTTTAGTTGTTTTTAAAAATTAGTCTATTATGCACTCTATCTGCAGTGTGTCAGGTCAATGTGGGTCACTGGCAGAAATCTTATAGTCTAGCAAGGGAGCCAGATGTTCAGCTAAATGTCATCTGGCGGTTGATCGTGAAAAACGCATAGTCGTTTGGAAAAAAAAATATATAAACTTTGTTACAAAATATCAGAAAGTCTACAGTTTAACAATAAACAAAAAGATAAACTTTTTTGAAACAGAAAAAATAAAATGTGAAAAAACGAAAAAAAAACCTAATTTTACTTGCGATATTTTTTTACAGAGTTACATGTTGCAGGTTTATAAATATTAGGGTCTATTTTAACATTTCAGTAACGTATAAGTACCGAAACAGTTCCATATTCCCCTATGCTTACGGAGCAACACTAAATTTTAAAAAACGTCACTAGGCCGCAGGTGTGTAAATTTTTCAGTGATACATCGCTATGGAACTGTTCGGACACGTGACTAATATGTACAAATAGACCATTAATTCATGAGAATCTTACCTTGAACTCGATTTCCGGTGCCGTCCAGGTGACGTTAAATCCATATCCCTATAACACGGCAATATTTTTCTGAAGACTGTTTGCGCCAATTCCTCATCGCTTATCCTGTGCGTGCTAGAACTCATTTCTAAACCTTTTTTCTCTACACCATCCTCAATATTTCGGCATCCTATACATTTACAATTACTCGAACATGCAATCTTAGCTTCGTAACATTCACAGTAGTTTTTTAGACACCCCGATCTTTTACAGTTACATCCTTTTGTATGTTTTCTTAGAACGTCACCGGTAGTATCTTTCGCCTTGCCTATTTTCGGCCTAAAATAGTTTGTTGTTTGTAATTAAATAATATACAGTATGTAAATGTACATGGTTTACAACAGAGGAAAACATAATAACTAATACTAGATTTTTGAAAACATTTTTCGGGAGGTTCTTTAAGTAAATTTGATATTACTTCTATAGTAAAACATATTTATATCATTTGAATCTTTTGTTCTCAAAATTCAAAATACAAGATTGAAAAAGAATCGTTATCATATCTGCTTCAAAAATCCCATGAACGAGTCAAAACACGGGAAAAAGCAAAATACATGTTCGTTTTGCGCAGAAATATATACATATAATACAATATAAATTGTTAGCAAATATGACTGAGTAGCATTCCGAATAAAATTAATAATACAGGGTGTTTATCAAAAAACCTAGGCCAAAGTTCGAAGCACGATATATCTCCTAAAAATAAGGTAAACAGTTCATATGAACATTGGTAGTACTAATGGTGTAAAAGGTATTAGAGTACAAAAACAGTATTAAATTATTGGCATTAAATTGTAATGGCGAGCATCCCCCCAACGGTTGGGTCTCTGCCTCAAGATTTTTAAACCCAGTATTGCACTAGGTATTTTACTGATTGAATATTGGCAGTATTAAATCTTTTGTACCGTTTTTAACTCAGATTACATAAAGCAACTGAATAGATTTCTAATTTATTTGCTATTGGCAAAACTGGTGCCGTTAGTAGAAGTAGGTTGATTACTCTGGTAATATTGATGACCCTGGTTTTCAAGCGTCAAGTCAAAAAAGAAGTGGTTATGTTCTTGAGTTTGTTGAGATGAGTTGTTTGGAATTTAGAAGTATAACGAACCTATTTCTAAATTCGTGAGGGTTTGTGTAAAGTAAGGTCGTAAATAAAAGTGCATACAGGATAGCTACAAAAATACAAGGGCATTGTTGCAAAGTTTTTTATGCTGTTGATACTTTTTAAACACATCTAATAAACAATTTTTATGAAAACATCACATAAAAACTTATTTATTTTAGTCTCATTCAGATACGATTTTTTTCTAAATTGGCCCATATTGTTCGCTTTTCCCAGTTTTAAATGACAGTATAAGATGTACAAAGTAAAGGATAAGTAAAAAAATCATTGAACCACAATTTTTTCTATAAAAAAAATCGAAAAATATTATGATGTTTGTGACAGAATACAGAAAAAAAATTATGTACAGTGTTGCCAAACTCGCCTGATTTTCTAGAATTATATGTCGCGGTCCTTTGTACTTAGTCAAAAAACACATTTTTGTCAACAAAAAAAAAAACAAACTACAACTTGTCCTAAAACAGGTAAGCCCAACCTAACCATTCAAATCTAACCAGTAATATTACAAATTCCATCCATAATGCAAAGCGACATACTAAATATTTTTTACCAAAAAATAACATACTTACTCAAAAGACAATAAATCTGGCAACACTGCACCGAATTGATAACATTTCATTAACGGCCAAGCGGCCGAGTTTTATACTGTATTTTTGGCTTCAAGCGTGAAACACAAAATACAATACGTCAATCCTTTACGTCCATTTACTTTATTTTTCTTTGTTTTGTTAGATACTTTTTTTTTAATATAGGTTACAAACGGTTATATTTAGTTCCAACCTTAAAATTATCAACCCTTTTTGTACCACAAATGTGTACTTCTTTTTTAAGTTACGTTTTGTTGATTAGTTTTTAAGTTAAACGTTTACGGGAGTTCCATTGTGTTCCAAGCGTAATGGCCTGGCCCAAAGATTATAAACAACATAATCGTTGGGCCTGGCCCACTACTGTAGCACCACTTGCGGCGATTTGCTTGAATTGGTGACTTACTCGGACTGCAAACAAGGTTGCCAAATTTCTATGGGGAGGTCTGCTAGCTCAGTGGTAGGTTACTGGATTAGCATTGCAAAGGTCCTGTGTGTTATCCCCGGTGAGCGATGACTTTTTTAACTAAATTTATAATTTTGTATGTAGCCGTGTGTTAAAAATCGGACTGCAATTTGGTTAGCCCTGATGAGGCCTTTTTTTAAGTAATGTAAAAAAGTGTATCTTTGTCGGGTTTGCTGCTTGGCGGTTGGCCCGTAGATGTTTGTAAATTTGACGGATTTTCAACAATGGCTCTAGACTTGGAAAAGTTTAGTTAGTATTATTTTCCGTATTGAAATGTGTTTATCAAGGAAAGTAAACTTCCTTCAGTGATCTATAAAGGCACAAAAGTGTAAAAATACCTCAAACAATAGTAAAGCTGAAGAAAATTGTATCATATGAATGTAAAAACCTGTACTTTTGGTAATTTTGTAAAAAATTGGTTCTACCATGGTTAGATGTCCTTAGAAATAATTAATTTACGATAATCTACCAATAGAATTTCAGAAAAGTGGAAAACCCCTGGAGGCTTGATCATCATAAGAGCCAAAACCGTTTATTAAATACTAAATTAGGGTATAAAACCCACATTTATAAAATGTATTTTAACGTCTCTAGATATGATAGAATCTCGTTACTGAAATACAGATTTTTTGAAATTCCTAAGACCCTTTAACCAAATTCCTATTGGAAAGTCATAATGTATGACCTTCAAATTAGGTATGTATGAATGGAATTTTGCGAAGTAATTTCTAAGGTTAGAAAATGTTTAGAAGAGGTTAGGGAAATTTGACTTTGTTGTAAAAATGACCAGTGCACATTTTTTAAAACTTAACCGCTTTATTGGCAATTAGTCACAATATAGCGTGTACCAATATCTAAAAATGTAGGTGCTTCTCCAAAAACACAAAAAACATACTAACCTTTTAACACCCTGTATCTCAGTAAAGAAGCATTATGCTACCATGTTTATATAAACTCTTCACACCTTATTTTTAGAAGATAAATTATATTCTGAACATGAACGTTGGTGTATAACAAGTGACTAACGTATTTGAAAATGAACAAGAGGGAAGAATGTTATGTTGTTTATCGTGAAAATGAATATGTAACCTTAAATTACGCTAAATTAAAATTTTGCCAGAATTTGGTTTTTTTGTTTTAAGTAATTATTTTTATAGGTCATTTTAAAGAAAATGCTATTATACTCAAAGGAAAACTAAATAATTACAAAAACTTGTCTTTAAATAAAAACAAAATAATTATGATTAATATTTTATTTTTAAATATTGTTTTTCGTATTTAAATAAACAATGAATCCTTGCTTCTTATTAAAACAAATATCATTTAAAAATGAAAAATAACTAATTTTATTTAATAAGTTTTTGTAATTATTTGATTTTTCTTTGCTTTTGTCTAAATTTTTTACTATAAAATATATAAAACAACAAAATACAAGTTAGGTTGATGTTTGACATAGTTAGCATTGAAACTTCAACACCAAAATATAAAAAAATAATGCAAAGAGCAGTTACAACAAGCTCTTTGAGTTATATTATTCAAACTGATACTAAAAATATTTTGAATATTAATGTCAAAAATGTGCTATTGACGAAGTCAAATACAACCGTCGAGAGTCGACCAAAAACAAACATTTTTCAGTTTCTAACCGGTCGGTGACGCTTGGTCGTCGTCGATCGCTCGTGAGTGATGTTATATGAACGTTAATTACGATTACCAATTTAAAACAATGTTGAAATAGTTTGTTTTATTTTTATTTGGTTGTAGACGATCGAAGACGTTTGTACACGGTCGACCTGTGTGACTGCAGCCTTATGTTTTTGATAAAAAACGTCTTTGTTTTAATAAAAGTGAAAGAAAAGTGCTTTCCGGTTGTCGGGCAATGCAAAAACTAAGGATACCCTTCCTATGCTGTGTCACCACCATGTTTCTACAAACCGGGAAACGCAGTTCCCTTTTCACCAAAAATTCTGATAGTGGATTACTCCACTGATAAAGTTGAACCAAACTTATTTTTTTAGAGAACGATGGCGCCGAGTACCCTAAAGAAAATCAATGAAAAAATAAATCACTCTTACCTGAATGCATTGGGGTTCCTCTCCAAGCAAGCTTTAATAGCTAAATTTCTCGTTTCTTCGTTTTCGAGATTATTAAAACAGTTCATGCAGTTACAGAGATAACAAAACTCCCCATTGGCAAAACAGTCGCAATACAATTTAAGACACTGAGATTTTGTACAATTGCAAGGCTTGCGAGGCCGTATGCCATTCGTATTGTTCAATGAATTTTCACTCGTAGAGACTATAGTGGTGCTAATAGTTGTTGGAGAACTGGCAGATGGCTCAGGCGAAGCTAGAGTAAATAAAGTTATTTTTTTATATTTAGAAGCTTGAATTTTGGCTAATTAGTAAAAGGAATGATAAAAGTGGCATCAATGTATATTTTCTATTTACAAACATCCAGGAATTATTCTTAATATAATTAAATGGTAATAAAATAACTCATCTTCTTCTTTGAAGAACAAGAACTTCTTATATGTTAAAATCAGTTAATATAAAATTAATGCCCAATTCAACTTTCAGAAAAGTTAAATTCTTATAGTTTTTCATAGCATTAAAAACAAAATTAATACACAATTTACTAGATTAGTGTTAAAACTTACGACTGCTAACCGGAACAATAGGTCTAGGAACAGTTGCTGTCAATATTTGTTTCGGCTGTATGGCTTGTTTGACTGAAGGAATAGCTACTTTTTGAAGCTAAAATATAATGAAGCATTTTAGAATATGTTTCATTTGTAGAGAAATTCAAAATGATATAAGTAAAACATGACCATACATTATCGAACAGAAGCAAAGCAACAAATTAATTCACACAAATACCTTGTTATAACATAGTTAAAATAAATATTAGCAGCTAAGCACTTCTTTCCTATAAATCTAATAGTTGGCCTTAGTAAAGTATCAATAAATCTTTCCATTTCTGCCACTTTAAAAACAAAAATTATAAATGAGTATCAAAGTGGGAAAACAAATGCTATATTTTAAAATAAAAACTTACACCAAAGTACGGAAAAATTAAAAAAGGACAAACACAATGCCAAAATCTAGTAGTCCTAGAAATATTATAATACTATCTTTTAAGATGACAGTATGAGAAAACGAACTTGAACAGATGATCCTTGGAAATAATACCAAGGAGAGTTACTCTCAAATATATGGTCATGTCGAATACAATACACACAAAATGTCGCTTAAAAACCAAAAAAAAAGTATTTACGAGTTCCGAATTTTTTTATGCGAGGAAATCGCTTCAAAATAACGACAGAAGATCAAACCTAATTGCCTTTAAATTATCGAAAATCTGGACATTTTTGAAAACATTTATGAAGATTGAGGAAGAAGCTGTCAGCCAAAAATCGTACTTTCCTTAAATCGACACTCCAAGGCCTCTATATATGACAATTTTTTGTCACAGATTTTCCAAGGTCTTTGGTATTGTACTTCAAATGCTGTTGATAGTTTTTATATTATCTTTGCCTCCAGTACTAAAAACTAAAGAAATATAGCTTGACTTCACTGAATTGAACTGGAACAATTCCTGATTCTCTTGATTCGGCAAATAATAATGTATAATGGAAGGATTAGAAATAGCTACATTTTTTCAACAGCATGGGTGGATCGTTTGAACCAGGTCCTTTATCAAAGTATAACTTACTTAGTTTTTCAACACATGTTCAACAGTTAATGGCATATTTGGCACGATCAAATCACCTCTCCACAGTTGATTTAATCTTATTAGATTCATCTAAGGGCCTCAGTGCCCCCTTTAGAAACTGTGTAGACCGTTCTAAAATGTTTAGCCAGCAAATTAGCTTAGTGTTGACCCCTTTCCTCAAATTCTTAGTATTAAAAAAAAATAAGATTTTTTGTATTACTTCTCAATGAATATTCGATACTACAAACATAAGATAAATAACACTCTTGAGTCAAAATTTACCCGGTGGCCTCAATCCCGAAAAAAACAACTGATCATCTTTCACTTTGCCTTCCTTATATATTTTATGAGCCAAAATTTGTGCCAAACAGTTGGCACAAATTGATTGATGCCATGAAATAAGATATTAAAGATCTAATCAATATATTAGTTAGCAAATCCCGACTGGAAATGTCTCCAATCTTTGCTTAGATAGCAGTGATTTACACCAATGTAATCAGTCCGCTTATTAACTGAAGTAGACCTGCTCAAATTGTAAAGACCCTATATTTTGGTAAAGACATAATGGTGAATAACAATCGCAAAGTAATAGGTAATCAACTGCATGTTTTTTACTTAAGAAAAAAGTAAATTTAGGATTTTTACACAGGAACGTAGTTAAAAGGCCAGCAGGTCCCCCATTGCCAGGTCTAAATACAGCCCTAGTTCTCCATGACTGTTTCTGATAGTAGTAAACAAAAATAGAAATAATTCACTTAGAGAAAGCGTCAAAAGGTCAACAGAGGAATCGGTACGAGCTGTTAGTATAAAACCTAAGATTATTGGCAGGTGTTTGACTGTGATTCATCTATAATGTTCACGAAAAATAATTTGTGAAATCATTTCCTTAAATAACATTAAAATTATTTCCTTAAAAGACATTATACAGTATTTAAAGTGTGGTCAGCACTCTGATATCCTTACTCTATATTATGACGCTTATGTCAAAAGAAAAATTATAGACTAACATTTTAGTTGCATTTATTGATATTCTGAACTGATTATTCAAAACAATTTGGTAAATTATGTTGTAAAATTTCAAAATCATTCCTACTTTTAATCATTTAAAATAACTTCAGGTCGCCAAAAAAAAATGGATAAATAGGAATCAAGAACAATCAATAAAATTTAAAACAAAAGTCATCAAATCCCAGTGTAAGCATCTTGGTTATAAGTCATGACTTACTCTGTCAAACGCTTTGGAGAAGTCAGTATAGACTAGATCAACCTGATGACGTTACACCAAAGCATTTAACACAGGGTAGTTTCATAGGAAACCAAATTATTAACTGACCATTGATGAACATGTGCTGAAAATCACTAATTAAATTTCTACACCCTCAACCCAACTGATCACAAACTAAGCACTCAAACAGTTAAGGAATCGAAACACATTCAACCAGTGCTTCATTTTTTATGATTAGCAAAACCCAACAAAAACCAGGTATTTTATTATTGAAATACTTTCCTTTCTCTAAGAATTACCTGTTGTAAATTGGCAGGTATATAACCAGCTGGAACTATCATTACTTGAGTTGGTTTGGTGGTGGTGGAAGTTGATTTGGCAATTATTTTATTTGTTGTTAATGCAGGCTAAAAATAAAACATGTTTAAATCTATCATGAATAAAAAAATTGTAAGCTAATATTAAAATAAAATTTACCTTTATGTCGGGCCCTACCGCAGCTGACACAGATGGAAGAGTAGTGGTTTTTGCAGTATAAATGGGTGTAATAACATTGCTGGATTCGGGTGCAGAGGAGGTTACAAATTTTATATATTGAACCTAAAATTAAATAAAACAACTGTAATTAAATATGAATGTATAAATTTGTACAATAAACCCAAGAATGTATAAAAGTATCACTTTGATATTTTTGACAGCACTGTGAAATCAACAAGGATGGGACGAAGGAAGCAAACGCTTTTGACATCTCTTGATGCTTTCCAACAGCTCCGGTAAGCGTAACCAGCCTTAGATGAATCTAATAAGACTAACTCAACTGTGGAGGGGTGATTTGACCGTGCCAAAATTGAATCGCTTTCCGCTGTTTATGCTGTATTTGAACCCCAAAATTCCACTGGTCATATAATAAATATTTAACACAGCTCAGGTATAAATAGCCTAAATCTGTTCGAACTTATTCAGTGTTCAGATCTCGTGAAGTAATGATCCTTGAATATGACTTCATTTGACATGGTCTAATGCGAAGAACCATGATTTTTTAATTGACTACAGCAATGAAAGCTTCTATTTTCTGAAAAGTGGAATTTTTGGTTGCATTATTAGAAAGGGGAGGGGTATATGGGTATATTCAAAATAGAGGAAAAGCGGTTACAGTACACCAAAGAGCAAAGATCACTAAAAACACAAAACTTATTGCTACACAATTCATTATTATATATTCAGGTATTACTCTTTTTTTGTTCCTGTGAGCAGTAATGACATAAGAGTGGGATTGTGAAAAAAAAAACAAAGAAAAAATGTCATATCTGATACATAAATCATTTTAGCATACCAGTGGTTTTCTCTGATCAGGAAGTGTGTCTCTGCCCCTTCAAAT
The DNA here is from genome assembly GCA_030620095.1 of Kuschelorhynchus macadamiae. Lineage (NCBI taxonomy): Eukaryota > Metazoa > Arthropoda > Insecta > Coleoptera > Curculionidae > Kuschelorhynchus > Kuschelorhynchus macadamiae. The sequence goes on along the minus strand of JAUTXW010000961.1, from coordinate 798,519 downwards.
ATCACATAACATCAGATTATAATTAGCCTAGATTGAATGAAGAGCTAATACAGATACAATTTTTTCGTATGTGGATCAAAATTTCGAGTACATAACTTAACAAAGACATGAGCCAAACTAGACTGGAACCGGTTACTCAAATTAAAACATGCACTTCAATATCACTTTACCATGCTCCTTCATCGTGACTGCTAATCCAGAATGAAAAATCATTATATACTGGACAAATACTCATACAAAAGTTTACATATATTAAACACTTTTCGATCACCCATAACATTTCAACAAAAAATATTCTATGTAAACTTACTCCTTTTCCTGGAACATTAATTTGATGAATCTGTCCATTAGCGATTCCTTGTGTGCCAGCTACCTGAATTAATTGCCCCGTCGGCAAAATCTGATTTCCATTAGAACTCTTGAAAACAATTCTCTGGGACCCTTTTGCACCTGCTATGCTGTTAACTGAAGCTGGCAAAATTTTTGTTGGAGATTTGACTTGCCCTAATGAGATGGTTTTTATGTTCGCACTATTTAAAACGTGGGTTGGTGCATTCTGGGACACCAACTTTATTGTTTTTGGTTGAGCTTTGTTAATCAAAACGGTTCGTTTAGTAGGTATTTGTTGTATTCCACTCTGTATGATTTTACTGTTTCCAAGCAGCGCCTGTTGGAGTGTTATAGTTTTGTTGGGAATCGAACCTGAAGAAGAAACACTAGCCGTAGTTCCAGACTGTACTATCTTAATTTGCTGTTGTTGATCGCCCGATTTGTGCAACACAACGAACTGCTGAGCTGGTTTACCGAAATTTAGAGGTCTAGCGATGGACTTTTGTGCAGAACTTGTTATAATCTTTTTCATAAATAGTTGCTTTGGTTGGGTTTGTTGTCCAATCGGAGTAGTGGCAACTGATGTTTTTAATCCTTGTTTAATTGTAATTGGACGACTTAGAGAATAGTTAGCCAAATTAATTTCTTGTCCCTGGGTATTTATTAGTTTTATTGCCTGACCACCTGCAGCCCCTATAAAAATGAACGTTTTTAAATTAAATTTCATGAAATATTAAGTTTTTGAATCTACAGACTGAATATGAAGATTCGTGTAGTAGCGATTTTTGTATGTTTATTTTTATAAATTTCATTACAAATTTGATTCTGACCGCATATTTAAATTATCTTCGGCAGTTTTTGAGATAATTAGGCAATATTAAAAATGTTCATTTTTAATTTTTCTCTGTAGCTCACCAAATACGGGTGTTGTGATTTTAAGAATAATATACATTAGGTATTAAGACACTTTTTTTAGAAGAATCTGATGGAGGTAAAACGAAAGTTCCAGCACTCCCTGTTTCCAAGATACATTTACGAATTTTCGAATTTCTTATGGACGCCATACTGGATTTTTGCATTTTTTAAAGAACCCATTAATAGCTTTGAAATGATGTATTACAACTTGAATTGTCTTCAAATTTTTTAATTTATTTGTGTTTTATTGGTTTCTAAAGTTTATCTAGTAGTATGGCTGGTACTTATTCCAATGAAGAAAAATTAGAAATGTCAGGAATAACCCATGAACATCGGCGAGGAAAATTGAGGAACAATCTACTGAACATTCGGTCCTAAAAACATCTCTTTCATTCCATATAAACCTCGTAAAGTTCAGAGTATGGAAAATGCAAATATTATAACATATATATTATGATAAAAAAAATTGGTTTATGGATTAACTTTTTTTAACATTCCCCTCCTGAAAATGATTCTGCGGGCGCCCATGGTCTTAACGAAACTGGTTTTATCAGACAAACATTTTGTGATTGGTTTACAAATAAATGCAGAGAAATACCTGGTTACATCTAAAGTTCTAAAAATCCGCATATTTTAGAAGAAAGGCGACGGCAAACAAGGTTTGGATTTAATGTGTGGTGTGTTAATTTGGAATAAATCCTTTTTTAGTTTCTCAAAAGAATGAAACTTGGATTTTTGTATTTAAGACAACCATTTGATTGGGTCTTTCATTTTCGAAAAAAATCTAGCTGGAAATAGATATCTGCAGTTGTTGCAAGAATAAATTAGTCCAGCAATAGAAAATGAATTGTGCAACACTTGGTTGCATCAAGATGGCTGTTCAGCTCACAAAACTAGAGAGGTTACAGCGGTTCTTAGAGACACTGGCAATAAAATTATTTCTAATAATGGTCCCAATGCTTAGCCCGCGAGGCCAGCAGATCTTACACCTCCCGATTTTTATTTGTAGTTATACACAAAAATGAGGTATATGAATTTCTCCCACCAAAAAGTCGCTATGAATTGGAACAGAGGGTATGAGATATTCTTAACAAAAATCAATAGAAACACCTTAAGGAGAGTTACCCATAAAGCTGTGTGAATTATAAATTTTCAATCAACAGTGTTACTTAATTTAATAAATAGTTCAATGTTAGAAAGTATGACTTAACTATCTATAGTTTCATTATAGCGGTCTACTATGAAAAATACAAATAATTTTGGTTTTTAGAGCATAAGGAAAATAATAATCTCGACTTGTAATGTGTTATATGAAAGTTCTTAGCGAGCATTTTCAAAAATATTGCAACAATCCAATATGGCAGTAATAAGAAATTTGAAAATTGTAAATGTATCTCCATCAGATTATTCTAAAAAAAGTGTCTTAATAATGTATTATTCTTGAAACCACAACACTCCCATTTCGTGTGCTACAGCTAAAAACTGAAAATGCACACTTTCAGATTTTCTTATCTCAAAAAAATGCAGAAGATAATTTAAATCTTCAGCCAGAATCAAATATGTAATGAAATTCCCTACAACTTTTAAATACTACCATACTAGCCATTCTACAGGGATATCCAAAAAAAAGCGAACTGTCCTTATAACTTCTTTCTTTATAAAGGTGGAAGACAATGTTAAATATTAAAGTTTTGTTGTTTCACGTAACTATTTGTGACACCAGTTTTCAAACAAGAATTCAGGATTCTTAGCAATTTTGAATTATCAAATTCCCGGACTTTTCCAGTTTTTCCCTGACAATTTCGTGGAAATTCCAGGTAATATTTTGAGAATTTATATTTTTTATAAAAAAGCCAACCAAACAAATGAAACTAAACTTAAATGCAATTGTATAAGAAATATAAAATATTAAATAAAACGCTATAGTAATAGAGCAAGCAGTGTTACTTTAACTGGAAGGGATATACATTTTTAAAAGGATATTCTGTTCTATTTAAAATTAAATTAAAAAAATGCAGTTATACAAAGCATTTACAAACAAAAACCTAATACATACTTGCGATATGTCATTATTTAAAATTAAAAGGATAAGTATTTTAAATTTTTTGTCTCAGTTCTGATATTTCCAGTTCCATATACAGGGTTATTCACGCAACCCGTTCATTAAAAGTTTTTGATGATGCCATTTAAATAAAAATTTCAAATTTTGGGATTAAGGTAAGGTCAAGGGGTACTTCTTTTCTGAAATATTTTCAACTTCCTGTCACTTCCGGTTTAACCGGAAGTTGGTATCAACTTGCTTATTTTAAATGGAACACCCTGTATTTTATGATATTTTTGGACTCTACGGAGAATTTTAATGCTATTTTATGTAGCATGTCCTATACCTAGGTTCAAGCGTTCTTAAGATATTTGACCTTGAACCGAAAATGAGCTTTCGGGGTACCAAATTTTAAAATCTCATATTTTTGTAAGTTTTTGAAGATATAATCTTCATATTTTCCAATATCCAATATGACAGATGATTAGTATGCGTTATTTCTCGAAAGCTGTCAGTGATAAACTAAATCTTCTAAATCGAAATGGAAGAATACTCAAACGCTGATATTCTCAATCTATTTTATATTTATGGAGAATGTTATAAAATTTTGGAGAGAACGTGTCGTGTGTTTAATCAACGCCACCCTGATTTGCCGCCAATGAACAAGTCAAAATTCAAGAGGATTGAAACGAACTTTTTGCGTTTTGGCAAGGTTAAAGTTACAAAAAATGTTCCGAAACCAGTGACAAATGCCGAGGATAACGTAATAAACACATTAGCTTATTTCCACGCAAACCCGCAAAGTTCAATACCGTCTGCAGAAAACGATTTGGGAATTTCTTCTTCCTATCCAAAGAATCTTGAGTGAACATCATATGCACCCTTATTCCATCCAAAACGACAAGTAGAATTTTGCGAATTCATGTTTTTGAAAATTCAAGAGGAACCTCAATTCCTTTCAAAAATATTTTGGACCGATGAAGCGAAATTTTCTAGAGAAGGAATAACAAATAGAAGAAACGAACATTTCTGGGCAGCAGAAAATCCGCACGCTTTACGCGAAACGCGTTCTCAAGAGAGGTTTAGCTTCAATGTTTTCGGTATAGTATTAAATGATCAGGTGCGGTACTGTATTTATGAAGACAATTTAAACAGTGATAAGTATTTGGAAATTCTACGAGGGACGGTTTCTGAATTTATAGAAGAAATTCCTATTGGTGAGCTGCAAAATTATTGGTATCAATTAGATGGGGCACCCGCACATAATCCCGCTGCAGTTTATCTCCAATTACCTCGAATTTTTGAAGATTGCTGGATTGGTCCCAATGGCCCTTGGAGATGGCCCCCGCGATCGCCTGATTTAACACCCCTAGACTTTTATTTATGGGGATTTATTAAAGGAAAAGTCTATGCTTCCCCAGTAAATAACCAACAAGATTTACTGGACAGGATACGAAAACCTTTTGCCGAATTAGAAAACGGACAAATTCAACGGGCCACAGCAACTGTATAAAGAAGAATTGAAATGTGTCTTCAAATGAACAGACAGCATATAGAACATTTCTCATAATTCAATTTTATTATTTTATTTATTTATTGTTGATTGTTAGATTGCTATAATTTTTAAGTTCACTAAAACAAGTTTAGAACAGTCTTGAACTTAGTAGATATGGTTAAAAATAATGTAAACAATTTATTACATTTTTTATAACTTTAACTTTTCCGAAACGAAAAAATTTCGTTTCAATCCTCTTCAATTTTCTCTTGTTCATTGGCGATAAATGAGGATGTTTTTCATTAAAAACATGGCACGTTCTCTCCAATATTTTGTAACATTCTCGGCGAATATAAAAAAAATTGATAATATCAGCTTTTGAGTGTTATTTTATTTTAATTTAAAAGTTTCAGATCAGCTGTTATGTTGAATAGAAAAGCACAACTGTTTTTCCATGGTTTACTATGAGAAGGTGTAAGCATTTAGCAAATACATATGATAGTTTAATAAAAACCTGATTATTTCGAAAATGGTTACGAATAGGTATAGGGAACCCTAATACAGTTCGATAGAAAATGAAATTCTACATTTGATAGTATATAAAGTTATAGGGTGTCCCATTTAAAAAAACGGACTTTAGCGGCTTTGAAAATGTGAATGTTTACCACTGAATTTAGGACACCCTGTATAAAAATAGACAAATTCAATAAAAAAAATAGAAACCTAAGATTATTTACCGATCGTCTGCAAAATATGAAGATTATATCTTCAAAACTTACAAAAAAATGAGATATTAAAATTTGATACCCCGAAGGCTCATTTTTGGTTCTAGGTCAAGTATCTTAAGAACGCTTGAACCTAGGTATAGGACATGCTACATAAAACAGCATTAAAATTCTCCGTAGAATCCAAAAATATCATAAAATACAGAGTGTTCCATTTTAAATAAGCAAGTTGATACCAACCAAGTGACAGGAAGTTGAAAATATTTCAAAAAAGAAGTACCCCTTGACCTTACCTTAATCCCAAAATTTGAAATGTGTATCTAAATGGCATCATCAAAAACTTTTAATGAACGGGTTGCGTGAATAACCCTGTATGTATATGTGCGTGTGAAAACGAAATGATTTTTAGTTTTAGAGTGACAAAACTGATCTGTTATAAAGGGATTTAAATTTTGGAGTAGGTCTAACTTTTTATTATTTGTAAATGTCACAAATGCAAAACATGACATAAAAACATACCTAACGAAGTAGAAGTTTTCATTGATCTGGTTTACTTCTTAAACTTTTTCAGTGAATTGAAATACGGGATTTAAAGTCCAATTTTCTTAAAATTGGTTTTTCAAGAGGTTCTTCTTGTACATAGCCTTATTTACTTATATTTTTATGATTTAAAGTTTTTTGACATTTTTAAACTATCAGTATGGATAAAGACATTATTTTCGATTTTCTTATTTTTTATTTAATTCATATGTATATGGAGTGAATAGCTATAATAAAAATGTATATTTAAAATGTTAAAAATAAAATAAATGACTATCTGTTACTTAAGTAGGGACTTATAATATTCATAATTTAAGATGATAAATATGTGTTTATAAACTTAAGATGATAAATGTGTGTGATGTTCTTTAGAAACATCTCTTACCTGGTACCAAAATCAGTGGTTGCCCACTAACTGACTTTACAGTTATTGGTACTTGTTCTGGTTTAGGGGCAATGTTTAGAAGCCTTAAAGGAGGAATATTTGAAGTGGGTTTAAACTTTCTTTCAGGTGTTTCTTCTGTCCCACCTCCCTGATCTTCAGTCTGAATCTCTATGACTTGTGGTTCAATGTCTTCTTCAGTTTCTATTATTTCCTCCTCATGCTCAACATCATCTTGTGACTCAACTACTAACTCATTATCTAAAAGATTAAACAGAAATATAACTTGACAGGCATGTTAAGAAGCATACATAAAGCAAGAAGGTTCAAACTTCTTACGAAAAAATATATTATATTCCATATTAACATATCAACTCTAAATTAAAACCTGTTCATTAGTCTGTAAAAGGATATAATATGACATCAGACAGATCAGGGCTTACACAAAGTAAATAATACGAGTATATAAAATAAAATTATGCAATAAAACATTAAAAATATATAATAAATATATATATATATATATATATATATATATATATATATATATATATATATATTGTTATTAATTTTTTATATCTAAACTACGTCCATATGGACACATATATGATATAAAAAATTAATAACAATATTACATGTTGTCATTAGATACTTCTTTCGAGATCCAAATTTAATAAAGTTTGATGTCAATGGGTTGGCTAAAGTTCTAATATTCTTATTTTTCTTATATCCCACAACCCCTGGGGGATTACACATATTATTAATATTTGCCATTCAAGAACTATTTTAAAGTGGGTCTTTTTCAGATCATTATAAAGTAGGTAAACTGATTCCATTTTTTAAAAAAGGTAACAAAGAAGAAATGTTCAACTATAGATTTGCTTCTGAGTTGAGAACTTTTTTTAACATTTTTTAACATTCAATTTAGGCAAACCAAAATAATAGACTAATCAATTAATGGTATAAAAAACAATTTTTATGTTAAATATAAACTGAAAATGGTGAAATGCTAATATAACTCAATACAATTTACCTTTACTTAAGGTAATTATCAAAATGTTTTGTATTAATACTATTTTAATTTTGTTGGGTATCTGACCAGGTAAGAAAATATCCAGCCAAACCGGGTACTCAACCAATTCGAATGGGTACCCAGTTTTTGCAGCTATAACTGCAACATCAAAGAAATTTTATTTATTTTATAGAAAAAAATGTTTTTACAGTTCATTATAGCTCAAAAACTCAAATATACAGAAAGATACCTAACAAAACAATAAACTCAATACACTGTGACTAAGGTATCAATTTCTCTCCAACAGGATGGTTCCAAAAATTATATTGCGTTTATGGGTTGCGTAAATGAGGTGTTACTGAACTGGTCAGTCATATTCATTAGGTGTATCGATTAGCGACTTTTTGTTTCTTTTAGAGGTTTTGAGTACAATGAAATACTATTGACTAGGCAGTCAATCATGACTCCCTATAAAGGGAAACTTTACCGTGTTTTCTGATGACACAACAATATGGTCATCTGAGAATGTGGATGAATTGGAGAGGGTGATCAGCGAGGACTTGGTCCAGGTTAAAAGATGGCTAGACGCAATCAATCTTGTTTTAAATCTAAAAAAATCTAAATATATAATTTTTAAAGACAAAATATCAATTAATTTACACTTGTTTTGTTTTTTTTGACAGAAAAGGGCAATGCGACCAATTAAAAAAAATACCACCCACTACTTCTGGCAAATTGTTTTTCAAAAAATTTTGAATACTGACATTTTATAACTTCATATATGAATAACTCTTACTCTTACATAAATACAACTTTTAAGGATCTTTTAAAACAAGACAAGATGTGTATTTACATTTTACAAGGTTTAGAAATAATATATTAATTCTACAATCTTTTAGCTCAGTAACTTATAGCTATCTTTATCATTTTGGAAAATCCCTATATTATAAAATACCTAACCATATAAAGCAAAGCCCAATAAAGAAATTCAATTCCAAATTAAAACAATTTCTTATTGATTCTGCTCAAGATTCTATAATTGAATTCACAGAAAAGACACAGATATTTAATTAACTCAAATGTAGTTAGCGCATATTTGTTTAGGCTAGTATTAGTTTTTAGTATAGGCTAGTATTAGTGTTAGTATAAAAAAATTATTGTATAAAACCAAGTAATCTGTGTAATTATATGAACAAGCCAAGTTACATCTAATACTATATTTATCTAAAGTTTCACAAACTGAATCAGTAAATGAATGTGATGATTATAAGATATTAAAAATCCACATTTCTGTTCTAAACATAAGAATTAGCTTATTAGTTTACATTTACAAAGTTTCTTAGTTTAACCGCTATGTACTGACAACTACCTGTGAAAACAATTTCCAGTTTTTGAACTTTGACCACAAACAGTAAAGTCTAGTCATGAATGAAACATTTATTGAAAAGCACTCTACTGTTTGTGGTCAAAGTACAAAAACCGGAACTTGTTTATGTTTTCATGGGTAATTGTCAGTACATAATGGTTAAACTTTTGAAATGTAAAGTAATAATCTAATTCTTATGTTCAGAACCGAAATGTGGGTTTTTAATATCTTATAATCATCACATACATTACCTCCGCTTGTGAAACTTTAGATAAATATAGCATTAGATGTAACTTAACTGTAAAAGTGGTGTAATCTGTTAATAAATACATTTTGGCTTATTCATATAATTACACAGATTATTTTGCTTTGTACAAATTTTTGTTGTAGCACAACATTGTATTTTATACTATTTTAATTAAAAATAACTTCCTTAGAAAAATATAAAAGCAGTGTGTTGTTACATTACATTTTCTTCTCACCCAGTTATGAATTAATTTGAACCATATAAAAATACATAATTTCTTGCAAAAAGAGAGGACACTTTTAGCTAATAAATCTATTAATTTTCTCGTGTCTAAATTTGATAAAAATAAAGGTATAATTTTATTAACATTCAAAATTTTCCTGTATATCAAAATTTTAAAATACATTCATACACTTCTCAATAAAGTAAATATCAATACCTGGTGTTTAGTTCTTTGGTTTAAGTATGAGAAAACCATAAACCATTAGAATGGTGTGGATCAAGTGAACTAAAGAAACAATGATGTTTCTGTTGTAGATGTTTTTATGTGATGTCACACATAAATAAATAAATTAAACATTTAGGTAATTTTGTTTATTAAGTCAGTCAAATGTTTCAGTTGTATAGGAATATAAAATGTCTATAAAAAATGACAGAAGTGCTAAAAAATAAAAAATATGCTGAGACATAGTTTATCATAAGCTTTAGATCAACTCCCGGCCCCTCCCAATTATGAATGTTCAACAGCCCTACATTTTATCATCAAATTATATAAAAACTAAAAACCTTTTAAACGAGGTATCACTTGACGCGCCTTCATATTTTTAAGGGGTTACCAAATGCTCTGCTCTATCAGGTAATAGTGAATTTCTCTTGTTCTCATAAAGGTTTTCAGCTTCTGAGAATAGTAGCTCACTGTAAACGGTACTTGAAGGAGCTGATAAATAGATCTTTACATGCTGATTCATCTTTGGATACTTCAAACAATATTTCTTCACCGAAAGAATGAGCAATAATCTTTGTTTAAGATTTATTACTTCATTATTATTATTTTGGTCATTTTTTTTTAAATGTAAAGTACATGTTTTTAAGAATCCATCACTTTTTTAAATGAAAAAACTATTTGTTGTTGTTTTAATTTTTTTGAGGTTTTTATTGCTGTTTGTTTTGTTTATACATTTTTTAGCACAACCAAATAAATCCAGTAGTTTTGAGCAAAACTAAATAAATCCTTTCTTGTTTTTTTTCTATTATCAACAAAAATAATTTTTCAAAATTAAAATTGCAAAGGGCGTATTCTTAATGGCATCACCAATAGTATTTCCTAACAAAACAAAAACAAATTCTACTTTTCACACTATAAGAAAATTGTGTTTTTCTGAAAATCCTTTATGATGGAATTATTTATTCGGTTTGGCTCCAAAGCTCCTCATTGATGTCACTAACCTTTAATATGATTCATAAGAGAGCTGGTCATTGCTAATTTTTCTTTGCACTGAAATTAATGCATTGCATAATGTACACTGATCCTTGTTTCCTGGTCACAATATTGCATCTATTGCTCTATCCGCGGCAACAATAAAGACAAAACTAACAAGTCCAGACATCACACAGTGCCAAATGTAAACAGTTCGCAGAAGCAGGAGAAGTATCGATGCACATGGTCTCGAGCATGCAAATTATATCAGCTCTAATATGCTTTGAACCGAATAGTCGGCCAAATATTCGCTTCAAATTCAGCCAAAGATACAGGTATTCGGCTAAACTAATATTTGTCACATCACTAATAAATACAATTACTATCCATTCAGATTATTCAAACTCCACCTATGTTGTTCACCAGAGTTTTTTTAACACATGCCCTTTTGTATGCACTATTTCTGCAGTATGTTATAGTTACTAGAACTATCAAGCTTGTTTTACATACTGCAATTTTTTTGCATTATGCAATAATCTTGATCATAATTTTATTATGGTAACAGTTTCATATGGATCCGTCAAATAAAATTGCATTTTTTATAATTAGGTAGGTAATTTAAAAGTTATCATAAAACACAATTTTTACTACAATTTCTTAGCACAAGTTGGTATGTTTTTAAACATGAATTAATTCAGGCTCTAAAACTGAAGGACTTATATGAAACAATTACCAGTAAGGCCCGTAAGTAATTGTTTCATACAGGCTCATAAAAGAAAATTGTAGTTTTCTCATGGGGTAGTTTAAAACTGATAATAAATTATTGTTTAGCAATATTTTCTTTTAGCATAATTAAATATTTTTACCAAAAATATAAAAACATTAGCTTTCTACATGCATCTGCCAGTAAGATGTATTGTATTGCTTATGCAGCCACCTGTAAACCTAGTATGCTATAGAGCTGTTAAACAATATTACTTATGTATTTTATATAGTAGGTTATGACTGTCAACATTATTTATTTGTCTAGATTTTCTGCAACTTTATTAAAAATTTTACATTTTATCTGTCCATCCCTCGACATAACTTTTACACAATTGCATTATTATTCCATTTGACACAAGCATTTGACTGTCTTGACAGCAAAATTTGAATTCGATATCTTAATATATTTGGTATGAGAGGAAACACCAAAAGATTGATATAACATTATCTAAATAATCAAGAGATCAGGGTAAAAATTGAGAGAGTCACCTCAATATAAAAGAACCTCAAGGAAGGGTGCTCCCCCCTTTACTATTTTTATTGTTTACAAATGATGTGGTACAGGTCTAAGTAAAAAAGAGCAAAAGAGTTTGTATTAGATGCAGGTTTGTACTTTTGTGTACAGTTTTGCAACTACATTCCAGAAGATATTAAATCTATAACTGCAATAAAAAAAATCAAAAAATTGCTGCAACTTCACAGCAATGCTTCCTATTTAGTGATGGATTATCTTAACTCTTAAAACTGTTTGTATAGATAAATAAAGTTTGCCTTATATCTGTAACTTTTTTGTAGTTTTATAATTCTATACTCTAGTAGAGAATAATTATTCTTTAGCTCTGTAAAGATAAACTTTTCCCTAACAAAACTTAATTAACAAAATAGGACAATGGTGCAAAAACTCATATATTTTTCTCAAAAAGTTATCCAACCTAACCTGATTTAACCCAACCTAACCCCACAGTCTTGGCACCTTGAACTATTTTATGTCAGTTTTGACATATCATATGATCAACATTCTCTATGATCTCATTGATTCTCATTGATCTTCACACTTCCAGATGTTCGAGCGAAGAAATGGCAATAAAATTTGTAAAAAATGCAATATAAAACCATTAGAATCTGACAATGTAGTAGCAAAGTGATATTAATTCATTTGTCTCTCAGAGAAATATGTCACATGACCCAGAATGGTCAATGGAGAATAACTAAACATAATCTCGTCACTCAATAACCCTACAATCTTATTCAGAAAAGGAAAAACAAGTGCTTGTGGTGTTAATTTTCTTAAAAAAACAAAAAAAGATTATATCACAACATTATCATGCTTAACTGAAACTGACAAACCCATATGAAAAAATTATCTACACAAGAGGTAACATTTAATATGAATCCTTCTGTTCCATGGCTTAAATAGATCCTTATTTTAATGAATACTAATTTGTGCTGGATAAAGCTATTACAGAGTATTAATTTATAATTTTTCTCTGATATTTCTTATATAAAAAATAACTATGTTCATTGATGAACCTATGTTAAACAATTACTACAGGTAATTTTTTTATATGAATCCTTTAGTCCTAAGACCAAAATCAATCCATATTTCTAAAAATACAAACTTGCGCTAAATAAATCTATAAGACCTAAAGTGGTACTATACATTACTATTGATAGCAGTATCTTCATTAGTCTACAGCTCTTCTAATTTACATTTAAAGTTTCTCATCTACAGTAGCCTATAATAATAACAATTAAACACTAGAAATATTACATACCTTCAGTTTCCATTTCGTTAGTTTCTAATGTTATCTCGTCAGTGTATTCATCTAAATTTTCAGTTTCTGTAATAGTTTCTTCCACACAACCTGAATTTTCTAGCAAATGTTGGACATTATTGGAATTTTCTACAAATATATATTTTTAGTTGCTTGGGGGTTAGCCCCAATAATGGTTTGAGTTATGTATGCATTATTCTTATTTCGTACTTAATAAAATATATATATATATATATATATATATATATATATATATATATATATATATATATAACTAAATAGCACTTATTATAAAAATGTTGATACAAATTTCAAATTTGTTTTACTTTCCAAATGTTTGAAAATGTTAATAAATCAACAGACGCTTTTGAAAATTACTTTACTAAATTTAAAATAATACCAAGCTCAAACATTTTATTTTCAAGCCTTAAAAATTATGATATTTTTATGTACTACCTTGAATAGATGAAGACATTTTTATATGTAATTTTTAAATTTTTTTAAAAACTATACAAATAATTTCAAAACAAAGTCAAATTTTGACACATCACGTGACAGAAGCATGGTGGCCAACAGGCAACAATTAAAAGTTACTGATACGTCAAATTTGCCGGTAAATTCAAAATCGTCCAGTATTTTCTTAGTCTTATAATAATTTTTAGTTTTTAACGTCTAGTGTTCCCGACATCAAAGAATTTTCAAAAGAAGCTTTACAAATATCAAGAACTTTCAAATTATAACCAGGAGCTTTCCTGCATATCCACGTTATTTAAACAATTGACTACTCTTGTCAAAATTTAGGATGGATTTGTCAAAAAACTAGTTAGAGAAAAACTATTTTTGTAATTATGGAGAATCCATGTAAGCCTCCTATTGAAGAAAAGATATACAATTGCCCCCGACTCGTAGACACAAATATAAAAAGTGATTCGCCACGTGCGGAAGTCCGGCAGGTAGAATGCGGTAAAGGTTTTGGATTGTTTGGCAGCAAAAAAGCCAAAGATGCTGGCCCTCCGCCACCGGTAAGTGTCACCTCCGTTTTCCAAGTATTTATGTATTTATTTTTAGTTTTTAACAGATCAATCTTATCTAGGGAAGTTAACGTAATATTTTCGTGATTGTGTAACATTTTATTTGGGATTCTAGATTTCTAACAATCCAGTAACCTTTAATAAAGCAACACCTTTGATTTACTTTCTATTCTACCTTTTTAGTTATATTTATATTTAAAATAGAACACGCGTACTATTTAAATCTAATGTAAGATTATTATTGGAAAAATCTTTATTTTAAAAAAAATCTAGTTTCGTACAGAAGTTCCCTAACAGATCAACTATTGCTACGTTGCCAGTTTTCTAAAAAAAAACTTGCCTTTCATGAATTCTCGCTACGTTTACACCCTCTAAACCAGTTCAACAAAATACGTGACGGAAGTATAGGGTTTTTTGTTACAAATGTACTCCGCAATCAACGCTCGTATTTTAATTGATATAAAAAAGTTAAAAACAAAAATTTCATCAAAGATAAAATTTCGGTTAAGCTTACCATCGCCGGTTTTTTTGTTTTCAGTAAGATTTTGTCGCCGACGTCTCGTTCTCGAGTTATTAATCATCAAAATATATAACTTCTTACTATTATTTCTTTTTTCTTTTCACAAATATTTCTGCAATTTTTAGAGTAAATCGTTAGTAAACACAATCAAAATGTACATTGTAGTTAAACCCATTTTTTATTTATTCGTGTTTTTTTGCATTACAATCTTACAACAAAATAAATCTTTTATTTACAAAAGATTCCAGGTTTTTATCGAGTATGCCATGATTTCCTAGTTTTCACTCCAACTTTTTTTTCTAACTGTCTACTAGTGTTCCAAAAAGCATGAAAATCAGTGATTGTTAACCGGAATTTTATCTCCTCAAATTATACAATAGTTATTTACCTAACAAGTGCGGAAAGTGGTACTTTGCCGCACGGGATGGCAGTGGTCAAGCACCCAACGGCGGAAAAGACACTTTCCGCATGTGTTAGGTACAATATTTTTCCTACGACCGATATAGTCTTCAGATAAACGTCAATTAGGTTTGAGTTCAATAATAATATACTGTAATTACAAAAATTATTGAGCTTCTCACAAAAAAAACTTACTTTGTAAGTATTTCATCTTATTGAGTGTTTTAGATAAGATATTCATTAATTTAACAAATCACGCGGAAAAGTTACTTTTCCGCACGATTTTTTTTGGTGCGGAAAAGTTTCTCTTTCCGCACTTGTTAGGTAAGTAACTATTTTAATGCAGTTTGTAGATATACAAGGTGTTAACTTTCTTTGTAATCAACATCATCTTTGGTTTCTTAAATAATGTAACACCTTATAGTCTACATATCGCCTCTATACTATAATTATATTTAGATACAGGTCCGCGGTACGATTTATGGAAATTTGACAACCAGTGCACATTCTCCAAAATCAAGGGGCTTCCTCACTAGAGCAACATATTACACCAGCTTTTGTTTCAAATCAATAATTCAGCTCGATTTAGCGGTTGATCTATTAAAGACTCCACTAATTGCAAATCCTAAATTGAGAAAATAATAATAATAATTACAATAATAATCGAAAAATAATAAAATGCGCTGTTAGGCTATCTACCTCTAAATGCCGTTCTGATATGTAAAAAATATAAGCAATGTAAATTATTTGTTTGTGGCTGCAGTCACACAAATTGATTGTGGACAAGCGTCTTCGACCGTGTACAGACGACCAAAATTATCGACTAAAGACGATCATGTAGACTCCTGCCTGATATTTTCTATTTATTATCGGCCAACAAAGGTAAAAGTTGTGAACTAATTATGTTTCTGACCACATGCCTGAAAATATAAACAGATGTTAGGTTTTAGGTTGGAGTCTTCCGGTTCGTCTCGTCGAATGCAGACCTCTGTGTTGTTAGCATAAGTGGTGCCACGTGTTCGGTTTTGCTGCTTTATTTCGGGGGGAAACGGGAGACTCAACCGCTCAGTGTGGAAACTAACGACCCCGCAAGAAAGGGAGCAGACGCTGTGAACGTGTTAGGCCTAGTTGTTCCTGCATTCTATCCCGTTCGTCTGCCGCAGTTCTACATAGAATATTAGCGTAATGGCCGCTACGTGGCGGGAGTGGGAGGGGTAAAGGGATAGCTTGAAAGAAAGGGTCATCTCGTGATATCAGTAGTACTCTCAAGGGGCACCTAGTGGAAGCCAAGATGCATTTCAGAATTTAAAAGAGGAAAAAATCAAGAGTTATTTGAAAAATTCGGGGTGTTCGGGAGCTAAGAGCTCGCCATCCGGACATCCTACCTATTGGGCTGGAGAATGGCGCTGAAAGCAAAGAAGTGGCAGCCGACTCCATTTTGAGAAAGAAAGAAAGAAAGAAGGTTTTAGGTTATCAGACCTAAGGTATCTGGTTATTGTTACTAGCGTTTTATATTGTCATTGCCAGTAGTGTAATTGTCACATAAACCAGTCATTAAGTCCGCCATTACGTCTCTTTAATCCTGTGGATTTTCACGGACTAGCCGACTTTGTTATTTTTAGGACTAGGTTTTTAGGATTAGGTTAGGACTTCAGTATGTCACACAGCGCAAACAAAACAGAAAAAACTACCCAAATTTTGATTTGATGGGGCAGTCATCGTTCACGCCTCTAATATTGCTCTTATAGAGAGAAATTTCAAAAGTTTGTCTTGAATGTGCTCTAGACGATCAACATACAGAGTTTACTTAGGATTCCAAATAACAAATTGAACAAACACAGAATATATGTATTGTATTATTAAACATTGCATATTTTCTTAATACATATCCCAACTTTCTGGGATATTTGTTTATTATCATTTCCATGTGAGAATCAAACATCAATTTTGAGTTAATAAGAATTTCCCAGTATGAGATTAACTCTTTTAAGCGTAGTGTTATTTATGGTATAACCGAATGTTGTTATCTCAGTTTTATTACGCGAAAATGTGATAGAGAAACACTTGTCTCAATTAAGGAATAAGTTATTATTGTCGGAGAATTCAATGAATCTGTCCATGTTATTCTGTAGGTCAATAAAATCGTTGATGTTATATACCGCTTTAAATATCAATATCTTTAAATCGTCTGCGTTTGTTGATATAGATAATAAAAAACAAGGGCCCTAAATCTGACCCTTGGGGAACGCCGGAAGATATTTGAAATGAATTTGAATTAGAACCCGGCAAGGATCCGTATTAATTACATTCTGTGTTTCAAATATGATTCGATCCAATTTAAGAGACTGCCGCACACACCTCTATGTTAATTTTTTTTTGAGATTAGTGAAACATTCTAGACATATTTTATGTGACATATCTCAGGCCTACATTTAACGGTTGTATTAGTATAAATAGTTCCGCCCATTTCAATTTATGTTTTGTTTTATGTTATTTTAATATTTTCAAATCAAGCTATTATTATATTATTATGAATTCATCTTAAACTTATAGATTTCCTAGAGCAACGTAGTCATATCCATAAAGTCCAATACAATTTTTCACCAACAGCTGGCAACGTTTGGGTATATGTATATCCTTTTTCAACTTACGTCCACTCTTTCTAACCAAGTGGCAAAAATTTACGTCGCCGGCCCGGGTGGTAAGCTGAATTGCAATTCATCACGTTTTTGTATTGTTTCGCTGCAGTTTATCCAAATTAAAGGGTGTATTTACGAATCACCTTTAAGGTTACATCAGTTTTACCCCGTACAAGTTCTCGTTTATACAGGTAAGTTTTCTAATTGTCTCTAATGCCGCGATTTCCTAGTTGCTCATCTGTTTAATATTATTAAAATTACTTTTACAGTTTTAATCTATGCCTATTTGCCGTTATTTAAGAGTGCCCTATTTTTCTTCGTTCATATCAAGTATGTTTTGCATTTAGAATTTTTATTGTTTTTTAGCTAGTTAGCCGGTACTTTGAAAATAAAAATAACTTTTCTTGATTATGTAAGGATGTGTACTCACTAAAAATTGATTATTTTAAAAGTTCTGGCAAATACTCATTGGATATATTTCTATTAAAAAATAAATATTTGTTTTCATGTTAATTGTTGACCATTGGAGTATTCAAGGTATTTTTATAAACTTTTCAATTTTTGTAAAGACATTTTATGAAACTCGCCGCCATGTTGGGGCTTGTGACTTGTTGGGAGGTCAAATGAGGTTATTTTGAATTTTAGCCGTAAGATGGAGCCCTATCAGGGCTTTTTTTAATTATGAAAAAAGATAAATTTTCTAATCTAGAAATTTCCTTAGCGATTTTTACTTTAACTTTTTTATTTATATAACAGGCTTTAATTTTATTCGGAAATTATGTAGGTATTGATGATTTTTGGACTGGTAGATTTTGGGGTTCTAAGGCGAATACCTACCAGTCCATTTTTTTCGGCCGCCCCCTCCTGTTTTTTTTATTTAGTTTATCAACAGTCATTTTAACTAACATTTTCGAATTTATGTCAATTTTCGAAGAAAATTGACTACTTTTGCAAGAAATTGTTAAAAACAGGAAAAAAAATTATTATACGGCCGATGTTTAGTAGATTAGGTAGAATACTCTGTTAAATTCTGGTGCGCAGATCAGCAGTCTGAGATTAATTTTTTAGGCGTTTTTTCTTGAGGTTTCATAACGATATTGTTTAATTAGGTGTATCCATTCTTTATATTTTTGCAATTACACCACAACGTCTTTAATCCGGATAATTAAATGCAATGCAAATGCAAGAGGTTTGTTGGACGGATTGGCGATTTTTCCGGATTATTAGAAAAAAAATGTAACATCTATCTTGACTAAAAATGTAACACCAAACAAAAAGTTTACATACGTTTTTTCAAAAGTAATAAAATTTTATATTTTGTATGTATATACAATTTTTTTATTAACATATGTACAGGGCTTTCAGTTATATTTTGTTAGAGCTTCAGCTACAGGAGATACAAAAAAACTTTAAATACAAAAGTAGAATTTGTCTTGTATGTCTTTTAAGAGTATCAAAAATATTTAAAAATCATTAGCAAGTTGAAAATATACAGAATCTATATTTTTTTAATGGATACCATATATGTTATTTTCATAAATGCTCCTCTTATGGATTATAAATATACTAGGTTTGGTCTTTATCTTGAATGAAAGAAAACTGACAAAAAGCTTTCTCTTCTAACATTCCATAGGATCAATAACAAATTTGAACTTTTTAAAATGTATTCTTTAATTATGCATCACAATATAATCTTAAGGAAATAGCCAATATTATAAATAACAGCCTACTTGTAAAACCTATTTAAAATTGATATTATTAGAAAATAATCTTAAAAATCATAATTTGGGAAACTGCGTTTTGGAATAAAAAATTCTATTTGAATACTAAAATTAATTTTTCAATTAAAAAAAAAACGTAGGAGATAGAAAGTGAAGTTTTATGATAATGTTCTTGCATAGGAGCATTTCGCATACAGTTTCCTAATGCACATTTTTTATTGTTAAACATCCGCACGAGTCTTGCCTTATGCCGAGTTTTTTGTTTGATAGTTTGACAAAAAAAAAAGAACCTAACCAGTGCTAACCTAAACGCAATCACATTTTTTTTTGTGCCAACAGTAAAAAAAAAACATTCAACAAAGACTCCGCAAGTTGCGGGACTCTTGCGGATATTTAAGAATAAAAAATTTGCTTCCGTTATCGACGTATTATCGACCAATTAAAATACAGAAAGGCACTATGGGAAGGGTGTGGCTTCATTTAGCGCCCATTTAAACACATATGGAATATAGCCGACACCGTATTAATAAGGTGTGGGATATAGCATGTGGCCCGCCGCTTGCCGAGTCTTGATTGAAATGTTTTTTTATCGTTGGCACAAAAATAGTGTGTTCTAAAAAGCGGATTGCGTTTAGGTTAGCCCTGTTTAGGTCCTTTTTTGGGATGATGTAAAAAAGCGTATCTATATGAAAAAGTGTATCTTTATTTCAAGGATGTCAATCGAAAGACTCGGCAATCGGCGGGACTCGTGCAGATGTTTAAGAATTAAAAAAAATTTGTTACGCGTTCATTATCAGTACCTGGTGGTATTCATTTTTATGGTAGCTACAAATAATGTTCACACCACTATTTTTTGAGAAAAAATCACAATAAATAAAACCTTAAATTTAAACAGCTAATGCCTACATATAAATTTATGTTTGTATTTTGTTCACCAAACGCAGCCACGCCCCCACCATTGCGTTCTTGCATTTTAATTGGCCGATAATTCGTCCATAACGAACATGTATGCGAAATGCTCCACAGCATTAAATTTATTAACTTCATAAAATAATGTGGAATCTAAAATAGCGCTTTCCAGCGTCTTTCGCGGCACGCGTCCGAATTAACGAGGTGCATTCGGATTATGAGTCGAGAAATTCTTCGTCAAGAGGCTGCACTGCATTTTAACAGTTTCTATAATAAAACAACGAAACCTTATACCTAAATTAATTTTACATTACGAAAAGTTGCCACATACTACTACAACATAAGGTACATTTATAAATTTAAGATTTTTTTATACGGTTTTTAATACAAAGGAGGTAATGAAATTAACTAGAAAAAAATGTAATTTGTGTTTTTTGTTGTTTTGTACCGATTTATTATACAATTGCCTCATTAATACTTGTTGGCAGACTAATAGAATGGTGGAGCTAATCATATGAAGTATTTGTTCGTCGACTTTCGCTTTTTTGAGTTATTCATAATCAAACTTTGTAGATAATATGTTTCTACAATTTTTTGCTTTTTTTTCAAAAATATTTGGTCAAATTCTTATTTAATCGGTAGAAAACACCATACAAATTTGCGAATATCACGTATTTACATCCCCATATAAGATCCATATATTTAAGAGGGGGAATAGGTCTAGCTTGTTTGTCATTAAATGCCGTATAGAAGTAGTGAAGCTATTTTACAAAAAAGGTACCGGAATATACCGAATAGCGTATGCGCAAGCACAAAAATGACATTTACAAACTTGATAAATTATTTTGCAATTGACAGTTATCCAAGAATTATGAACATAGCAGCATTTTTTTCCTATTCCATATTACTTTAAAAACGGTTTTGATTCTAAACTGGTAGAAGTGTTTAGTTAATGGGTTTGATAGGAATATGAACGTGTGCTATAGATTATGGACTCAATTTTATGCAGAAATTCCGGAAACGATAGCGCGAAATAGAAAATAAGAGATGTTTATAGTCATTCATTTCAGTTTTTTAAATATATATTATGTTGGGCCCAAAAAAGAATTTTAAGACTCGTCTGAATTATAAAAAAAAGCCTGCTATACAGTGAATACTCATCTAAAGCTTGGACATTCATTCTTTTTAATTTGAAACTGAAAACTGTAAGGTGAAAATAATAGTGTTTATTAAGAATTTGTAATATTTTTTTTGAAAATACCGTATTATTTATTTTAGGCATATTTATCGAATACGTACTCAGTTGGCAGGAAGTACTTTTTTTTGTATTCATGAATTTTGTAAATCGCTTATTCTCCTTACTGGCGTTGCAGATTATACTGGAAATATATTTTGGTGCCGGATTTTTTGAATAATTCTCCGAATTTAGTTTTAAGTTTTTCTTAGTATATATCTTCACAACTGCCAGCAGCGTCCATAAAATCGACTTAAAAATATAAATACAAACAAAGCCATGCAGTGTTGCCAGGTCTGGTGATTTTATGCAAAACCTGGTGATTGGTGAAAACTTTTCGAAAAAAGTTCATTACTGGTGATTTTTTAAAAGCCGATCTCTGGTAATTTTTTCTTTAACTAAAACCGGAAAATGTAGTTTTTTATTGAATGCACGTACATTTAATTAGTCTAGTTAATGTTTCCCTTACTTAATGCTAGCATTGGCACTTTGGCCGCTGTGTTTCTAAATGACATTGATATCAACAAATTAGATAGGGTATTTAGATTAATAAAATATTAGATATATTTGACATTTCTCTAGAATTTGAAGATAAGTCTGTTGCAGAAAAATATAGTGTAGTATAGTGTACCTATTGTTAATATTATACTATATAGGCTATGTAGGGGAAGTGTTGTAATCCCAAAAATTTTCTAAAAAATTAATTGGATTTCGACGTTTTAAAGTCTACAACCGAAAGAAAATTGATGGAATAGTAATTTATTATGTCTGCACCTATGTGTCTGTGTGTGTGTCTAACCAAAATTGACGCAAATGACTAGGTTAATGCCTCGCGGGCTTTAGATTTTGGGAATCATGGGTGCAGATCTTTGATATTTTTAAGGGGTATATAAACACGTAAAAATGCATATTTTGTGCTGATATTAGTCAAATAGAAAACATTATACCTAGTTTAGGTAAATGTTTTGACATCGGAAAATTCTGGAAGTTATTGGCTTAGATACTTGAGTTAATATATATAATATTTTGAAAAACAGGGAAACATTTTTACATTTTTGTAATTGAAATATATGGTACAGTGTAATTCTAAACATAATATGATGCATGTAAAACAGCTTTTTATAAGCGAAAATATTTTTTCTTTCGGAAACTTAATATTTTTAGAAAAGGGCAAAACACGTCAAATGTAATCTATTTTTTACATATAAATCTCAACTTGAGAAAACCATGGACGTAATACATAATACAGGTACGGGGATGTAACATGTTTGCCCAAACAAATTTGGGTTAAAATTACATTTTTACGTCCCTGTATAACACGCATATAACGGGTAAGTCATTTAACTTGAGACAGTGAGTTATCTTAGAAACGATGCCTTTTAGAAAAAAAAATTTTCAAATAAAAGTTGCTTGGTGTCCAGTGACCTTGATCTTCAGGCCATTTGAGGTTAACTTTGTTTTTTTAATGGGACACTCTATGTTATTTTATTTTTGGATTCTACGTAAAGTTCTAAACATAGTTTATATATAATGCTCTATATCTAAATTCAAAATTTTTTCAAAACCTTGTCGTTTCAAATTTGATATTTTGTACAACTAGCTGTAAAATCTAAACGGTTTGAATCGGAGCAAAACGGTTTGCACCGTCCTGTCTTAGTTTTTAATTATTTATTGCACGAGGCCAACTTCCGGTTTAACCGGAAGTTCAAAATTTTTAACTTTCTGTTAAACCAGAAGTTAGTTTGATACGATAGTTAAATAAAAAATAAGATAAGAAAGTGAAATCCGTTTTGCCCCGATTCAAACCGTTTATATTTTTCAGCTAGCAGCAACATAAAAAGCGATGTGTTTTTGTTTTTATTTGTTTTACGCATCCCAATATCCATGCTTCGGACTATAGTAACTTTGAGACTCTTTTAATAAAAAATATCGATAACTGGAAAAATCGATTAAATGAATAATACAAAAATCGAGTCGATTAATCGATATATCGTTTTTTTTTTAAAAGGGTAATCGATTACATTGTTCACTCCTGGTTTTGTACTTTTGTGATGGGCTTTAACCGAGACATTAACAATGGTGCCGTCTTCGTCGTGCTTGGACGCCTAATCTACGTATCAAAAATACTCGGGCCTAATTTTCAGATATCCATTTTTTGGCATTTTTAGTTAGCTCAGGTTGTCTTTTCGGTAGCGTAGCGAGATTTAGCGCTTAGGGGGGGGGGGTTATATAATTATAATTATTTTTTAACACGGTTGCAAGTTGTTGACTGACATTAACCAAAGGGAATAGGAAGAAAAAACACAAAGTCAATATATATTGCAAACCTATTTTCATAGTAAAAATGTTAGCAAAGAAATTAAAATTAAAACATTTTTAAAAAATTGGCTATACTTAAAAAGGTTTGGGGAGGGATATACTCTTCATATCCTATAGGTTTAGAAATCACGTATCCGGTTTGGCAGGATTTTGATAAAGCTCCGGCGGGAACATAAGGCAGTGAGAATAAAAAATGTATTTTTAATGATGAGAAAACGATACTTCCACAAGTAGTGTACTCTCTAATAACTAAACACATGTAAATACACATACATCATAAAATAAAAAGACAAATAAGTTTGGTAGAACCGAAGTCAAAACTATATAAATCAGCTTTTCTGTATGGACTGTAGATAGCTTAAAAAAAAACTTTTCGCTATAAAAACTTGACGCAGGTACAAATAAATTCCTTTTTTGTCCGTTTTCTTAGATATGGAAATGTCCATGTCTTTCCCACCAACTAAATGGACTCTCGACCCTTTTTAAGATATTTACTTAAAAATAATTTCCAACTCCTTGTAATTATCTTGCTTTTTGGGATACGTGAAGTTGCTACCACCCTTAAATGATCGTTGCTGTTTTCGCGGAAGAGAATCCTGAAGTAAATTAGACGACATCATCTTCATTATCATCAATGTTGATGAAAAATTTGCTTTAGTATGGGAATTATCAGTATTATATATTCGTCGAAATACACTCAGCACGTAATTTTCGGACTATTTTTCAAAATTTTGTGATCTGTCCCTTACTAAAAGTAATGAATACGAAGTATAATCTGTTTGCTGTTTTTTCGCATAAAGGCCACGAAACTATAGTTTATTTCAAAAAGACAGATTGGAGAATACCCTATTTCACACAGTGTAGAACTAAAAAGTATTATACATTCTAATATATTTTTACGTATGTATATTAGGTAATTAGTGTTGAGTTATGGCTTAAACACCCCAAAGGGTTCATAAAAAGGGCAAAAACAATATAAAAACCAGCAAAAAATATTAAAAATAATTTGCATACAAATTGGGTATATTATTTTTAAATCAAATTCATATGCCAGTAGCGATTCAATAGGCAAATTTTTTTTTAGCAACATTCAACCTATTCATGTTCTGATTAGTGGGTTGTCCTCTGGTTGTTAGTATCCAGAAAAAATATTTTTAAACATTTTGATTAAAAACAAGTGTTTTAAATTTCTTCAAACAAAAAAAAATATATTTAAAACTTAAATATGTCTTTTTTTTAGTTAGTTTGATATAAAACTAGTTTGAAGAACATACTGTTATATTCACATAATTTCCCTAATTACAAGATATACAAACTTACTCCATTTTTGCATGGGAAACGACTTGTTTTCGGGCCTCTCGCAAATTACTTTTACCATCCGTCATTTTAAAAGTGGTGTTATGACTTGCCACAAAACTTTTAACTTCCGTCCAAACTATGGGTTTAGTTTACAGGAGTATGGTTAAAATCGTAGTACTATATTTCGCTTTAGAGCCACATCATCCAGCACATATTTTGTGCAATGAAGCTTTTTTAAAGTAAGACAAGCTTGCTAGAATTGCAACTAGCGCGTTATAACAATAGCCGACTAAGGAAAAATAAGGTCCATCAGGACTTGCCCAAATATTCCTCGAAAATATCTACATTAGTGATTTCATAATAATCTCCATTTTTCTTTGACTGAAATGCTATATGTTTTACCATTCATTTACCCAAGTTTCGTACAAATAATACGTATTTAGATTGTCTTTCAAGGCACTTTCTTAATGTTTTTAAATATGGTCTTCGCCAGCAAACAATTAAAAATTTTTTTCACCAAAAGGGACTTTCTACTTTGCATTTTTCGTAACTAAGTTCGTTTTCTTTAGCACTCATGGAGAGTTCTGAAGACTAAAGTGTCGCCTTGCTCATAGTCGGAATGTTTTCGCTTTTTCGCAAAACACCCAATATTTTATCCAAGGTAGGACTCTCTCAAAATAAAATAATTGAGCAATTCTCCTCACAGAGGTTTCTGTAATATCCTCAATCTCCCATTTCCTTACTCCCTGTACTTTTTCTTGGTTCTTTGACTTGATTGGGCCACTTTTTTCCTCAGTCTTTATGTTCATTTTTAAACATATTTAAACTGAGCAACTCCGGTTGTTGGGTTGTGGCGTTTAAGGGCAAGCATCCAGAGCAATTCATAGCATACTTTGTAATATGAGTGTTCCAGTTAACCACTTTTAATATAAATGCTTCTTCTAAGGATTTATTTCCTCAATATTTTAAACTCTAAAATTATTAGTTTTTTCCGTCAGCATCTTGTACCTCCGGGTTTCATGTCGAACTGAATCTGCCTGTTTTTGGGATAGTTTTCGGATGCTATCCTCTACACTCGCTATCATATCCTCTACTGGAATGATTCTTGCAGCAATTGCGAACTTATGTCCATTAGAGAGTACCGATTCCTCTGCTTTTGTTAATGAAATAGATGATAGATTAATTACCGTATTCTGTAGTGACTGTACTGACTAGTATTTGCTGAGCAGAGTTTCGGAACTTCCTCTATTGTTTTGCTGGAAAATGATTCATTTAAGTTTGCCGGTGCGTGTATATGCCTCATGTACGCATCTTTCCACGTTGTTTTATATTACGGCATCAACATCCAGGAAGCTTTACAGATGCTCCTCGGTTTGGACACCGTCACATGTTAATATACTTTTTAATAATTTTGTAGTTTCTTTTGTAATATTTAAAAAATAAATAACATTTTACTTTGTTATACGCATTTTTGTGTTTAGTCCAGGAAGCAGAGCTATTTTTTAGACTGGACCTGAGCAAAATTAGGAAGAGGCAATTTTCGTAACTTGTAGTTCTTTTCGAGCTCTTATGAACTAGCCAAAAGTTACATCACCAGACCCTTCATAAATTAAAAAAAAAGCAAAAAGATGCAAAATTAATTTTTTTGCTAATATCTGCCAAAATATTTTAGATAGGGCAATTATATAAATATGACAAATAAATTTCAGAATATCCTGTACAAAAATGGTTCGAATGTTTTAATTTCAAAAACGATATAAATAAAAATGGGTCGGAACCTATAGTTAATTTTCGCCCACATACCTATCCTGTCAAATTTATCTGAAAAATGAAAAGGCGTCCGGGGACCAAATTGGTAATCATTTCACTCAAATTATTTTTCGATGTTTTTGCGTTTTTTCTTGAATTTGCGGAAGGTCTAACAATGTAAACTTTGACAATTCAAATATTTGCAACTGAATAATAATAGCGCAGGGAAATTCGTTTTTTTAAAACTCTTTCTTAGTGCTTGCATCATTTTATTGAAATTTTTTATACTTATATACCTAATAACCTTTGAGGTGCTATTAAATCCTGCTAAAAATCCCAGCAGCTAGTGTTAAAGCAGATTTTCGCAGAAATATTTTGATTGGCTTAGTAATAATAAATGAAGATTTTTAGAAAAATAATCGTACGATTACGATTACGATTATCAAATAAAAAATGTAAAAATATATACTTAATATATTTTTTATGTTTTAAAAGAAATTTGAAAGAAAATAAATACAAACTATAAACAAAATAATAAATCACAACCAAAACATTTAAAATCTAAGTAAAAAAAGCAAACCATACGCCAAAAAAAAAAAATTACCTGTTTTTGGCATTTAATATTGGAAATTTGGGGAGATTAAATTTTTATTAAGGAAACATAACACTTTCAAATTTTCGGAACCAAGTCGGTTTCTCTTAAGACTTTGAATATTCCCTGCTGTCAAAAATAACCTTTTCCAATTGAACCGAGGATGGTTTGAATGATAAATATTTCTGTGCCAATTTCTTTAAATTTGGATGTAAAGTAATTTCAGACCAATATCTGAAAACATTTGCTGAGTGATCTAAATTACGTGACCTTGAACCAGTGGCTGAAAATAAGAAAAAGCATTATTAGAGAAGCAGTATTCTAAAATTAATTTGAAAATATGTCTTTATGAAAGTCTGCATGGCACTGACCAGCAAAATTTGACAGTGGCTCTTGCATTTCCACATCGCTTATTAATTCTGGGCAAATATTCCAAATTGCATCACTCCTAAAGGCTTCGATTGCTGGCGGTTTAAGTCCACTCTCTGGTGTCTAAGCACCCGCGCCTTAAACCGAGGATTGAGGATAGTGGCCAAGATATAATTTTCATTTTCTTCGAGATCGAAACCTCTGGGTCGAGTGATGTTTTAAATTATGAACAATAATTTTAAAACTGTCTCTCTTTATCTAAAGATTCTTTATTCAGCATTTTAAAGAGGGAGTTTATCAATGGGAGTGCACCCACTAAAGTAAATAGATCATTGTTCAACTAAGATCCACTGAAGAGTACTGAGATCATATGGATATTTAAATTTATCCATCGAGTTGGGACGTCTTGTATTAGCACATGTCCAAGTACACTGTAACTTTTATGTGCTTCCTTAAGTATTTTTAAAGCTTTAGTTGAATGACTGAAATGTCCCACTATTTTTCTAGCAATAATTATAGTTTCCTTGATGTCATCGACTGAAAAAATGGCACCAAAAAATAAAGTAAATAAATTAACATTAATTAATACCAGTTGCAACGAATGAGCCATACAACTGATATGATCTATTTATGGAAATTTTGTCTTAGCAGTAAACATGTTTCGAGCATTATCAGTTATTATTACTTTACCTAATAATCGTATAAATAATCGTGTAAATAATCGGCGGTTACGATTAATCGGAAAATCCCAATAATCGGCGGTTAATCGTAACCGTAATCGTAATCGTTTCATCACTAGTAAATTTCAATCGTAAATCTTATGACATAACTCCTGACATCTGTGATTAGTATCAAAAGTTGTTCACACTGTATTCAATAAAATTCTAGCAGTTAAGTTGCTAGGAAGGAAGAAAATTATGATTATCCTTATTAAAAATATTTTCAATGAATGTAGAGATAAATGCATATTCAGAACCTCATAAAAACAAGATTAATAAATATATTAACCTAAACATTTATTAAACAGTCTCCAGCAGACATGACTGTTCCACCATACTCCGACCTCGGCAAAAAAGCTAAGGACGTTTTCAATAAAGGTTACCACTTCGGGCTCGTTAAGTTAGATATCAAAACCAAGTCCAACTCAGGAGTAGAATTCAATACTGGTGGCTCTTCCAATCAAGAATCTGGCAAGGTGCGTATTAAAATGTTTAACTGTTAGTTTCTTTTAGTATTTTATTGTACCTGGATGTGATTACTGTGTTTTGAAATAGAACAACAAAATACACAATTAACAAAATCTAAAAAAGGCATCTTTGAATTGATATGTTATTAATATGTTATGTTGGCTACAGGTTGCTGGATCCTTGGAAACCAAATACAAAGTGAAAGATTATGGAGTCACTTTCACAGAAAAATGGACCACAGACAATACTCTGAGCACCGAAGTGGCAGTACAAGACCAGTTTGTCCCTGGACTGAAACTATCTACGGCCTTAAACTTTGCACCACAAACAGGGTAAGATTTTTTGTTAATTTAATCTTATAATAAAACAATTGTTCTTATGGCATTCCAATGAATAACAGTTGATTTGAAAAATGGAACATTTGAAATGGTTATTGCATATTTTTACAATGTTCAAAAACACTATATATATTTATAATATAATCTATCTGCTTATTACACACTAATAAAATTTCTTGTAGGGTTAAAAAAAAGTATCTTAATAAAAGGTAATTGAAAACGCAGTCATTAAAAAAGGCAAGAAAACCCTATTGTGTTACTGTCACTGAAGTCGAACCATTTTTTATTGAATTGTATTAAGCCGGCTACTCAATATTCGGTTCGATTCATATGAATGAACGAATTGACGAACATTCATTAATTTTTATTTAATACGTTCGCATGGATTTCATTCGTTTCAATGTTTGAAAATACAGAAAAAAACAAAAGATTTGATTCGGACAAATGATTCGCCGAGTCAAAGCATACTTGATATCCGCCTAAAAGACGGAATCGTCGAGGATGAATGGACGAATCAACGAATAGTGAGTAGCGGGCTTTGTTGAGATATTAGCTGGTATAGATTGCCACGCAATTAGTGTGATTTTGGATTGTAAATGTAGGCCTACTGCCTAGCGAGTGTTGTTAGATTCGGCTACTATAGGTCAAAGTCGAATTTAAAGTATGCTTTATTGTAAAAAATAATTCATGTAGACAGAACTTTAAAATTTAGGGTAAAACAATCTTAAATTTTAATAAAATAGGAAAAAGTGGAATTTTACGTAAAGCCCTTAAGGCAATTGGAAACTATTAAGAACAAAGTTTAAAAAAGTAATCAGTGCATATTATGTTAAGAAGAGGGTCAAAAAGCAAAAAAAAATAAAATTTTACCAATACAATTCAGTTTTTAAAAATACAAGTACGTAATATATACAAAATGGAACAATAAACATTTCTCTAAAATTAAATCGGTGTAATAAACCTATCCTTCCAAGATTTTTTTACAGGCTTTTTAAAATCGGGACCAAGGACCGTTACTTTTGACACTGATTAAAGGATATAACATTCTGTTAAATTAGTCCTCGCTTTACATAAGTATAGTACCAGTCAGCTATAATTAATTTAATCTACTGTTAAATCTTTAATCTAAATGTCATTTAAGCGAATTTATTACTGAATGAACACTTTCCCAATCCTTTGCCTCTAGCAGCTCATAAAATACGCTATTAGGCATGGCAACACACAAGTCGCAATAGGGGTGTCTTAAATACAGTATAAGGGTGGTTGTTAATTGGAAGAAATTGATGGTGTTCCTTTGCTCAATATGCCTTCCATTTTTCAGCTTTTAAATTGAGAATTCTACAAATATATTTAATGCAACTTGGGCCACAAAAAGAGTGGCGGCTAAAAGATTTCTCTATTTTAGACCTAATAACTTTTGAATGGGTTCTTAGATTCTCTTATTATTTTTGCAATTTATAACAATACATAGTACATTAGTGATATAAATTTAAACCGAATTACATTACTGGTTAATATAAAGGGTCAAACGCTGACATGTGTTTTTAACTAATTTTTTAGACATCCTGTAGAATGACCTAACTGCAATATTAATATCGTCTACAAGCAATTTTGTGACCTGGATTATAAAAAGTTATTTTTTTACTGTAATAAAAGTGGAGTTTTTACTGTAATAAAAAAAAATAAAAAGATTGGCGCGTATAGACAACTTTTATTGTAAGAACTAATCAAAATTTTGAATTAAATTTTATAAACAAGAATTAAAGTTAATAATGTTTCCCCTTCTGGCTCTTCAATTGAATTTTCGCAAATATTATCCCATTCTTGAACCAATGCTTCTCCAAGTTCTATTAAATTTTCAGGTACATGTGGCCGACTGCGCTTACCAATCCGATCCCACAAATGTTCAATTGGATTTAAATCCAGGCGTCTAGCTGGCCATGATAAAAGATTTATATCAAATGCGTCTCAATACGAGCAATATGCTGTCGGGCATTACCTTGCATAAAAGAAAATCCTTTCCTATAAACGTATTCTGAAAAGGTCTTAAGGCATGTAAGGTACCTATCCTCTAAGTTTAATGTAACCCTTGGACGATTCAATGCTATTCTTTTCTTAAGCTGCACATTTTCTAGAAATCTCTTCCTTTTCATCGTGGTTTGTGAGACACACTGTACGTGCGGCGTGCACAACGCTCTTTCCTTCCACATCATTCATTACTGCAACAGTAGGCTACAGTCTGGGCAACTTGCTCTAAACTAATTTGTCGTGCCATTACTAAAGAAAACAACACTTCCAAATTGACACAAAAAACTTTTCCAACCTTGACATTTTACATTGCCGAGCACTCTAAGCTTTTAAAATTCCATTTTTATCCAGCGTAAGGGAAATTATTGTGAAAACATCACTTTACTTACAGGGCTCTATTTTTTCTAAAAAGGAAGATACGACAGTCATTCAAAAAACAAAATGTGTCTTAAGAATCAGACAACAAAATCACTTGTAGACGATAGTGATATTCAAGGCAGTTCCTTGTATAGTGTGTCTCAAAAAATTGGTGAAAAAACACATGCCTACGTTTGACCCTGTATATTATTCAGTAATGTAGAGTATTTTAAATTGATATTAAGGTCTAAAATAGATGAATATTTTATCCTCGCCACTTTTTTATTTGCCCTTGCAGATTCTGAAAGATATGTATTAAAACTCGACAAAACGAATACTGCAATATTAGAAAAATATAGGGTGTTCCACCAAAAACAAAATGTTGGTGTTTCAAGCTTAAAATTTTAAAACAATATAAAATATGTATAGTTTATGGTTATTTATCAAAATTATTATTATATATTTTTTTTCTACAGAGGGCTCTATCATATTCAAAATTCTAATGTTAATATCGGATACAATACTACGCACGACTGGGAAAAAGTTGAGGCAAAAGCGCTTTGGAGACCCTTGTATGTGGTATTGTAGTTTTCAAAATTAACTATTCCATCAATGCTTCTAATTGCTGTCCAAAACTAATATAAAATGTGCAGTCTTTTCATGGGATATATAACACATTCAAGCAAGTAGTGTAGATGTGATTTAGATAAATTAATATTGATTTAACTAGTATCATTCTGAATAACATTTTTTTATTCAATAGATATTTTCCCCAAAAGTATTCATAGAAATAATTAATACGTATCATTTTTTTCTCCGTAGCAAATATTAGGGTAAAGTTGGCAGTTTTTTTTAACTGTCAATAATAATGGAATCGATTGAAAACTAGTCCAACTTCATTAAATTTAATTAAATATATAGGCCTTTATGTATAATACACCTTAAAAAATTCCCGATAGAAAAAAAAGCAATCTTAACATATCTGACTTTCTAAAAAACACGGGTGAATATTCGACGGTGTCATAAAAATATTTCAAATGCAGATTGAAAATAAAAAAGAGAAAACAAACGGTAACAAGTTTCAGTTTATATTCTTTGTATACGGTGCGGTAATTTGCGAAAAGAAATGAACAAATCGCAAAGTAAAAGTAAAATGTTCATCAATTTTTCATTCAAATGGGACACTCTGGCTATTCTTCATTGGTTCTTATGCCTAATTATTTATATATTAATAAAAGTTACAAAGATTGCGTAACATTTTTGCGTTGCTAATTGTCGCATTTATTCTCGCATTTATTAAATAAATACACCGTGTTCGTGGATTTGAGTAATATATGGACAACTTTTTTATAAGTTTGGCTGTAAAAAAATGCCAAATAATATACACGTAGTGCAAAAAACACGCAAAAGCATGTCGGAAAAAAAAAATGAGAAATCAAACGTTCTCAGATAGCAAAATTGGGGAGCATAAAAATATGATATAAAATGTTATTTAAAGTTTTTTGTACGAGGTGTAATTTTTCGGTAATTTAAGTGTCAATAAGTAGAAAATGGGTAATATATGGACAACTTATTTATTTATGATATTAGATGAAAAAGTTATTATTTATAAAAAGTGTTGCTTGTCTGGAAAATAAAATTAAATTAAAAAAGAATGTCATTGTATATACATAGTACTAAATAAATACAAAAATAGAAGTTTGCTTAACAAAAAAAAAAAAGCTTTTAGAAGTTTTTTTGACAATCGACTAAGTTTTTGAGTAAATATGTATAAAATCGTTATTTTTACATATTCACCATTAATTTTCTCAAAAACCAAGTCTGTTATCAAAAAACGTCTACAATCTTTTTGATTTGCATTTGCTGGATCTTTAATTTAGCCGTCAAAAGTTGAAATTTCATAATTTTTTTGTTTTGCAAACTTCTATTCTTGTATTTATTTCAATCAATCATAGTTTTCAGATAAGCAAAACTTTTTATAAAGATTATTTTTTCGCCTAAAATCGCAAATTAAAAAGTCCAAATATTACCCAAATCCACGCGCCGACACACGCTGTATAATGTTTAGGTTTCAGGTCATAAATTAAAGATATAAATAGCGGAAAGTGGTTGAATTTTGTAAAGTACAAAGCCTGTTCATTTCTCGCGTTCTGAAAAGAGCTATTTCGATTAGGTTTCGCCAATTGGTATATTTGGCATTTTTGTTGCTTTTGAGAACATTGTGCTGGATTTCAGTTCGGAATCTGTGAGGATGTCTATACATTGTAAGGACAGAACGACATTGATTCAACTTTTTGAAATTAACACAATGGTTCCTGGGAAATGTTTGGATAAATCTGTTATATATTAGTGTTTGTTACTGTCCCTTATACTCTTTTTTAATTAATAGCAGAGTGTTGTGGTTAAAGGGGAGGGTGTTTGAATTCAGGGTTACGTTAATAGTTCACGCAGCCTGAAATAGTACCAAATAAAAATGATATCGTAAGAACAAGGTTGCCTTAATTTAGGTTAACATTTAGTAAAAATAAACTCCATACGTTCATCTTTTTTAGTTTTTTAACGAATAGTTTCTCTTAACTTTAAATTAAAAACTTTCGTTTTTCTGAAATCATTGTTTCTTAAATGTAAAATATATTATATGTCCATTAAATGGGTCTCTTTTATCTTTAAATACACCCAATAAATGTGAGAAAGACCCCACTTTAAGGGGGAACTGCACGCAGTATTATGGATCATTTGCAAGCCTTCCGCCGCTGCAATATTATGTTAAAACTATAAGAGATATGTATTAGCTTCAATGTGGTCTCAATAGGGAAATATGTATAGTGGGCCGCTAAATGCGATTTTTTATGAAACAATTATAATTAGAATTATAAAATAGAAGTAGATTTGTCCATTTTCGACAATTTTTTGACCACTTTTTTGACGCAAATGCCGTCGCATAAAATTTTTTTTCCACAATATGGCTCTTTACCGCCTTGCATTGATCCTTTGTCTATGTAACTGCAAAATTTGAAATGGTAAATCGTACTCATGTCTTTGTATTTCTGCAGCGCTGGAACCCTTTTGAACCCATTTTTAAACGAAATGTAATTTAAATTGCCTATACATATCACATTTTTTTGAGGTCGGACCTGCAGGAAGTTTTGCGTAGGTACCTTTTCATCTTACTTTGAACTTGACTAGACCTTGTCGCTAGTTTTTCACTTTTTGCGTGCAGTTCTCCCTTAATGAGCAATGTAATCTAGAGATGTGGAGCTTAGGAAATGTCCAAAAGAGTTTCCGTGAAATTTAAATATCTCTGATATTTCTAAACAGGTGCTTGAAATTTTGGAAAAGATGTATTTGCCTATCTTTAGCAGTGACATTAATTGACGGTAATTTTGAGTCATAAAAACTAAAAAGTTGATTGTTCTCTAATAAATGCTGGGTAAATGATTATGTTTTTAGTAAAAGCTTGACAAAATAATACACTTTTTTATTTTCTTCTTTTGGATCAGTTTATATATCTTATATAGTTCATACAAAATAAAAACCATTGCACGTTATCAACGGCTGATAACGTTTCATAGGAAATGGTTGCCAGATTATTATAAAATTATCGAAAATTGAGATGTTTCCTATTGACGTAACAACGTTGATGCAATGATTCTGTAATAGCGTGAGGTGAAGCTAGGCCGGGCAAAGAGAACAGGAAAACGCATTAATTTAAGTGTAGGATCCATCATAAGCAAATTTAGGTTTTACTTTTGGATTGATGATTTAAATAGTGTAAAATATCTTTATTTATGCGGATATTTAATAAAAGATTATATGTATAATGAAAAATTGTATAGTATGTGATCCATACATAGTGGAATCACTGATATCGTCTTCAGTATTTATTATCAAACGTAGAACTACTGTCAATACGCTCTCTATGATACCATTTCATTATTTTATTTTATTTACGCCTGATTGAATTAAATTTTAGTTTCTACTAAATATTTTTAATAATATATTCAACTTCTCTAACAGCCGTTCTTGTTCAAAATAGCATCAAAGATGCTAACAGTTCTTGGCAGTGGATGTTTAATTGCTGTGACATTTTGCAAAATTGTAAATAAGACCCAGGCAAATATAACACTATGATTGTTCTAAAAAGAACAATTTTTGATCACAAGATAAAAGTACAAACCTTTAAAAAGCTAAACAAAACCTGAAAACACAAAATATAACATTTAAAAATTGTAACAAAATGTCAAGAAATTAAGATCGTCAACATCGTATTTTCTGGCAACTTCATAACTGTGTGTCTTTCTCACTGCCCGGGTCCATTACAGTTAAATTTGTGCAGTGGTATTATGCAACCAATCGTTGACGAGTAACGGTTTTTCATTTGTATGAACTATAGTTATATTGCTGAAAGCTAAAGCAACATATCGATTTGATTTTTTTTCTATTTAGCCTTAAAAAATTCCACTTAATCTAGAGCATATGTCCCGTCCTGCCGTAAATATCCTTGATTGATATTCGTTTTCCCTTTAGTTGTTTCATAGTAGACTTATAATTTCTACTTTCGTAAACACTTAAAAAAAATCAAAATATTTGCAGAAGTCTTACAACATTAAAAGAAAAATAATAATTTTAAACAGTAGCAGCAAAGTAAAAGTTAGATTTTTATTTCTAGCTTTAACTTAAAAACTTATGGAAAATTCTAAATTGTTTCTGGACATTTACGGAAATTTCACTTGAAAAGTTTTCAGAAAAGTTGACATTAGACATCAGCAAAGCATACTTTGTTCGTCTGTTGTTTGATTTTAGTTTTTTTTTTTGAAATTTTGACGGATTTTCAATAACGTTCTATTTTTAAATAAATTTTAAGAATTTTCTTGAAATTTTTATGGAAATTTCCCTCGATGTACTTTTCCGGAAAAGTCACATCTCTAATGTACCTAATCTCATTAACTCCACTATGTAGTGGAATATTCTCCGTTCCACTTTAGCAGATTACTCCTTATGGCAGGGTTTTTGTTTAATTTATCTGGTGTCTTAGAAGATATCGGTATCACACCTGGTATACTTATAATGTACAGGGTGGTATATTTAAGAAAGCAAAGTTGATGTTCATTTCATAAAAACCAAGCACCCTGTTCATCTGCAAACTACACTAAAAAAATTGTATAATTTGAAGACACATTTGTATATAACTTTTTTAAATCTATAAAAATACGAACATTAATGAAGGGTGCATTCATATCCAAATAACATAAAAGCTTTAATTGTGCCACAGGAACCTTAAAACCTTACTTATTATAATATTACGTATTTTATTAAAGTATTTAGCATACTTTGGTTTTTTGTTTTAAATTTTCATATTAGGTAATCCGTCATTAAACATTACCACAAAAAAATCACAATTTTGTTCACCGTTTTACAAACAAATTAATTTAAGAATTCTTTAAGTTTGGAATATATTATTATCAGCAATACAATGAATAATATGATTCTCATTATCGCAAAAGTTGTTTTAGATAATTTAGTGCGGTATATAAGTTCTAGCACATCAAAACTTTGAGATGACTTTCACAATGTTTTTGTTTTGGACTTAGCGAATTGTCGCTCTAGGAAAAAGTGTTCGTAATGTTTGACGTAGTGGGCCAATTAAATGGGTATTGTTTATATAAGGAAACTAATTTTCTGAATTCCTCTACTTGCAGACAGAAATCCGGGAGCGTTAAGGCTGCCTACGTTACTAGCCAAGTAGCTCTAAACGCTGATTCAGACTTCACCCCCGACGGTCCACAAATCACCGCCTCTGCGGTAGTTGGTTATCAGGGATGGTTAGCAGGTTATCTCGCCGGGTACGACGCTAATAACAAGAAATTAACCAAGAGCAACTTCGCTCTCGGCTTCACATCTGGTGACTTCACCCTTCATTCGAATGTGTAAGTAAATGCGTTTTGATTTAAAATGATAATGAACATTATGTGTCAAATAAAAGGAAATACTTGTTCGTACTAACCGATTACAGTTCTTGAATAATATTCATTCATTTTATATAGATCATCATAAAGGCAAGATTGGAAATATTTTTGTTAGAATTATCACGTTATTAATAATCTTTGAATAATAAAAAATATAAACATCTAATAACTAGCTGTTTTCATTGATGAAAAAATAATTTTATTTTAATTTATGTGATATTTACTTAATTCTATATGATTTAAACTAAAACTGTAATCTGCAAAATTTATGTATTTATTGAGAATGGCTAGGTTTCCATGTACAGCTTTTTTGTTATATAAGAGTTTACGAATTAATTTCTTTGATTTGTTTTGTATAGTGTTTTTACTTTAACTGGAAACTGGTTGATTATTGGCACTAACCTAGAAGGGTTGGTCTGGTTTGGTCATTTGATATGAGAATTCTAGAACTACCATCTATTAAAAAAAATATGTACAGCATATCACAGAGGCTGAACACCTTAAGTTCTAATTTAACGTAAAAAAGACATGTTATGATCAAGTGAATAGCGCCCCTTAAGTCTTATAAAATATAAAACTATTTTTTTAATAAATGTGATAATATATGTTCAGTCTATGAACCGAATGTAACAGTCAAAAAAGAAGATGTAAATATTAGTGAATAATTTCATACTGAATTTAAAAGAAATTGATTCGTTATTATTTCAATGTCTGTTAATTTTCTTTAATGCTCCCCCTTATAGTTTTTTTAATGTTTTAATTTATTTTGATATCATAGGTGATCAGAACATAAATGTGAAAGTATATTTGTAATTTAATGTGTTTTTTTTTGCTTTGTGTTTGTAGGTAGTAAAAATAACAAGTTCCTAGTTAATTGTTTTATTTTTTAAATTTCATAATTTAGATTTAGAAATATATTTTAATTGTCAAAAAAAAACACCTTTTTTTACATTTGTTTGTTTATAGATACAATGTCGTTTTTTGATCATAAATAGATTTATTTGTACTTAGGCTTTTTGCATCGGATAATCTTTTTTGTGTCAGCAAAAAACAATATGAATAATATTCCTCGAGTTAGTAGCAAAAGTAGAAACCTAAAAACAATTTGGATACATATTTTGTACACCTCCCTATCAGAGCCGTATGGAGCCAATTGAAGCCCTTTAGAAATCCCATCTAACCCTAGTATGTTTTAACCTATCTAGCGATTTGATGGAAGAAGAAGGAAAGAAGTTTGGAGGATCTATTTATCAGCAGATCAATCCCAAGCTAGAGTATGGTATCATGGTGGATTGGGTCAAAGCTGGGGGTGACAGTGAAGGAGGAAATGGAGGTGGAAACGGAAACGGAGGTGGAAATGAAGGAGGTAACGAAGGCGGTAATGAAGGTGGTAGTGAAGGTGGAAAAGAAGGAGAAAAGAAGGAGGGAGATCAGAATGGAGATAGTAATCCCAAACTCGCAGTGGGAGCTCAGTATCAATTAGATGCGGATGCATCAGTCAGATTTATGGTGGACAGCGACAGACAGGTTGGATTAGGATACCAACAACGTATACGTGAAGGTAATCATTTATTTATTTATATATTTTTAAAATATATAAGATAAAAGCAAAGTTTATTATTACATTATCTTTAATGTAAATATTAACTTAGACCGAAATAGGTTTACCTATACCTTTGTAGTATTTCAACAAATAGGACTTTTTTGACTTTAGATACTAACTACAAATACTTGAGGGCAGCGGTACTAAATTAATAATAATTAATTTATTTTTTGAACAAATTAAGAGAAAATTTTGAAAATTCGAACATATCAATACCTGACTAAATACTCATTTTTGTTCATATTAGCACAATTAATAATTATATTAATTATTAATTGTTAATTATTATAATGTCTAACAATACTTTCTTATATGCAGAACTCAATTGCTCACCCAGCACAGCAAATACTGCAAAAATTTATACGGTCGCGAGTTAGCTCATGTTACCTCAATTTTTCAGGAAGATGGCGTAAATCGTTTATTTCTTACCATGCTGAGTAGACGCGGTAAAAGACCTTCATTCACCAGCTTGAGTTAGTTGTAAATCTGGCAAAGGCCTGCCCAGCTCTTTAGTTTTTAAACCTGGCGAAATTTGTTTGCACAAGATAGTTTACGCTATTCATATTGTCATTTAACCTTATAACACTTAACTCAATCAGAAAACAATTACAAATTATTAACAATACCAATAATTTATCGGCCAGGCAGTTCGCAGACGGACTCCCGAAACCGAAATTCTACACGACCGCCATGCCGCTTTATTCAAGGAACATAACTAAAATATGCTTGTCGCTGGGGTTGTGTGACAAAACTATTCCATATAATCGGATCACCTCGGATCCCTTCGCAGTTGTGCCGCAGCAGCTTATATTATTCGCTATATTGTCACAGCATTGGAGAGCCCGAATCATGCAATAATTTATAGGAATTGACATTTTGTTTCGTTAACATTTTTCAGGAGAGGTGCGCGGCCACGAGGTCTTAAAGAGCACCCGCCACTGATGAAAAGCCTGTATTTAATGGTCTAATATAACGTAAAACTTAATTGTTTCAAACTGTAATAGATCGGACTTTTGAAACTTGGTTTCTAAAATATTGAAAAGACGCATTTTCTGGAATATTACTAAAGTTAGGTATAGGTAAACCTAATATAATTAAATTATACCTTATAACATACTTTATACATATAAGGTGGTTGTTAATAATTTTGATAAAAGATAATTTAATAGACGGTACTAAGACAAACGGAAGTTACCAAAAAAATTATTGCATGAAATCCCAAAGGGTAATAGGGAAACAAAAATGTGCCGTCTCCATGTGTGAAAATATACTAGTGGCCTCATTTAAACTAACGAAGTTAATTACTACTGAATTCGGGAAAGTATACTATTGATTTTTGTACACAATATAATTTTGGATTACAAAATATTTTAATATTAATAGCCTAAAGCATTTTAAATGTGCAGTTTATTGTTTAGTTAATTACATTGATTATTTTCGGTTTTTATCTTTCAAAAAATCAATATTTTCAATACAGCTAAGATATTTCTAAAATTTTATAAGTTAAGCATAGGTAACCCTTAATAAAATTTGTTTAACAATCAATGCAAAATTCAAATATGCTAAAAAATGATGGTGTTTCATTTTTTTTTTGAGATACTTTTTATATCTGCCAAATTTTTAAATTGTAGACCGATCTGATCTGATCTGTATAAACGTCGATTATTTATGTATTTCATACAACAGTAACAGTAGTAGTCTAGTTCACAAACTCAATGTTGTGAATTCTTGCTACTGCTAGTAAAAATATAAGTGAGGGCTCATTGGATTCGAAATGACGCATGAAGTCTAGAAAAATGTGCAAAAGTTTCAAAACAGCACATAAACAATTTCAAAAATTATTAGAAAAGGAGTTTAGTTTACTAAAATTATTTGGCTTCTTGGGAACTTTATCACAACTATACTATATGAGATTATAACATTGTGAAGTTTTTAATGTATTATTTTTTTAGTTTCA
The DNA here is from genome assembly GCA_030620095.1 of Kuschelorhynchus macadamiae. Classification (NCBI taxonomy): domain Eukaryota; kingdom Metazoa; phylum Arthropoda; class Insecta; order Coleoptera; family Curculionidae; genus Kuschelorhynchus; species Kuschelorhynchus macadamiae. Next base: position 757,292 of record JAUTXW010000961.1, on the reverse strand, counting down.
ATAATTAGTAAATAGGTTATAATAATTAAAAGCATTGCAATGCCATAATTACGCATAGTATAGTTGTGATGAAGGATCCACGAAGCTAAATAATTTTAGTGGGGTTTAACAATTATCTGACTTGAAATACAAACGAAATTTCAAAAAATTAGTGAAAAAACTTTTTCTGCAGGATATTGCTCCTTCAAGATACAACATACCAAAATTTTTTAAAATGTTTAAATTAATATTTACTGTCGGTTTTAAGGCATCGAAACGGCTTAGCGCTGGCCGCGCGGAGCTCTGGGAGTCGGGATTTTATTATTGGAAATTTCTTCCTCTTTAAGAAACTTTAAACGTTAATTTTTTTAAAATCTTAATTTGTTAATAACTTTTGAAATTGTTTATGTACATATTGGAAACCTTTCCACATTTTACTATATATTATTTTGAATCCAATGAGCCCTCACTATTTATTATTTTTACTAACAGTAGCAAGAGTTAACTCAATTTTGAGTTTGTGAACTAGATTATAGAATAAAATCCTCACTTCGATATATGTTGCCAAATTTAAGAATATTTAACTAAAAATTAGCATGGAAAGAAGTACAGGGTAGCATTTTTAAATAGAAGTTTCATATTTTAAGAAAGTCAAGTTTTTTCAAAATTATGATTTTTCAAAAAGCACTCGAACCGACAATTTTGTTTTTATATTTATCATATTTTAGAAATAATTTTTTCTTTGTTAATTTGTATTTTTTCTGATATTCTAGATATTTTTTATATAACATATATTATATCTAGTTTTATTTGTTTTTGAGATGTTAATCTTTGAAAATTGGCAGTTTCAGATTTTGAGGGTTCAGATTTACACTCTTTATTTCATGTAAAAACAAATTTGCAGATTTTGAAATTTTAGTTTCTTTTTGATATGTATTTTGGTATCAAAGCCTAGTCTGAACAAAAATTATAAAAATAAATTTTGTTTATTGTCCGCGTGAATTATATATAAAAAATGAAGGAAAATAACACGACAAAACGGTTCAGACCGGCATGGCTTTTTTAAATTATACAATTGTTTACATTCCACCTTATGGATTTTGAAATAGTAATAATAATAGACATAAACATAAATACACACCGCTTTTTTCTACTTCTTAAAATACCATTTTAAGACTGAGGAGTGTTCTATAAATGATGAGGATGCATTTTTTAAAATTATAAATTATAATATATAAATATATTCGATGGATCCATTACGTTAGTATCATAGACTTTTATACTTTAAATTGAAACCTGGGAATTTATTTTACGCAATTTTTCCTTTTCAACGATGTATCACATTATCGCAAGTAACATTTTAATTCAAAATGGCGCTATTACAGGAATGTGTGTTAAAGTGACGGCGGCTATATACACGGTGTCAAAAAAGTTCGCTGACAAAAGGGACGATTCTTTGCATGATTTTAAGACAAAAAGTTTATATAAACGTTGGTCCGAAAATGAATAGTTTTTAAGATACAGGGTATTAGAATTCTATGAACAAAATTGTTTTTCTATAACTTTGATATTACTCTAGATATTTTTTATCAATTAAAGGGCAGTTTTTGAAGCAAAAGTTTTTTTACTTTCTACCAGCGGCATTCTACGAGGTTTGGACTGAATATTTTTTAAGAAAAAAAAAATGGTACGCCACAGGTTTTTCTGAAAACAAATTATTTTTCAAATCCCCATATGATTTGGAGCAAACTTGGTCCCTTTAGTCCCCAGACTTACTTTCGTACGACGCACGGTTTTCGCTTAAAAAAAACACTTTCAATTGTTTTTTGTTAATTAGTTCGTGCGCAACAAGATTAGACGCGGTGTTGCCGAAAGCGCGATTAGGCTTGTTGTTTGGCAATATTTGTATGCTATGCTAACGTAATTCAGTTCGGAGGTACGGAATTGCTACATACTAGAGCTATTCGTGAAATTGTGCCCAGCTACGTGAAAACCTCCCTGCTGTAGGGAATAAAATGCAATGGGTTTATTTAGGGGGTGTATTATTTAACATTGGATGAACCGTCTATACGGAGTATTATCTATCTTTGGTCTATGACAAGGGCATTTTTCGTAAAATCTGGAAATCTGCTCGTGTACAGTTGGTTCGGAAAAAAATGAATACGGCAAAAAAGCACTTAAATAAGTTTGGACAGTGTTCTTCAATTATGTCACATCAGGTTAGGATAATGAGTCATATTTACGACTATTTGTTGTCAAGATTTTTTGACAACTTGTCATGTAAAAATCTAAAGATTTTTAAAAAATGCCTCTTCATACTTCTGTTGAACTAAAGGCGCGAATAATTTCCAAGTTGGAAGATGGTTGGTCCCTCACAGTAGTTGCCCAACATTTTAATATTGGTAGAGCAACCGTATATAGAATTAGTAGAAGGTGGAGGGATGAACAGTCTTTAAAAAGGAAGGAGGGTTCGGGAAGGCCAAAGATCAGCACTGCAGATCAAGATCGAGCTCTTTTAGGAGCTTTAGAAGAGAATCCATTCCGTACTGCAAAGGAAGCCCGAATCCTATTTGGATTTCCTGGCCGAAAAACCACAACGTGGCAAAGACTGCAAGATTCTGCTTTAAACTGCAGAGTGGCGGCAAACAAAACGGAGCTGACCGTAGAACAAAGACAAGCTCGTCTTCTGTTCGCCTTAAATCACGTGAACCGCGGCCAAAATTTTTGGGACCGTGTAATTTTTAGTGACGAAAAGATTTTTCAATCTTGCAAACAGGGCAAAATTAAAGTGTACAGGCCAAATAACTCAAGATTTGACCCAAACTACGTGAACCATTTTCGAGCTGCGGGTCATTTTAGCGTTAACGTCTGGGGGTGGATTTCATCAAGAAGGATGGGTGTGGCATGGCGAATTAACGGAAGATTTGTAGGCCAAACATATGTGGATATACTGGAAAATGTGATGCGGCCCAGTGTGCTACTTTTATATCCCGAAGATAATTTCATTTATCAGCAGGATAATTGTCCTGTGCACACGTCAAACATTGCCACGCAATGGTTTAGGGCCAACAATATTGAAATGCTACAATGGCCAAGTTATAGCCCAGATGCTAACCCAATAGAGAATGTGTGGGGGGTCATAACAAGACGGCTATATCAAAGAGATTTTATGCCAAGATATGCTAAAGAGTTGTGGAATTCTATCCAAGAAGTTTGGGAAGAATTGTCTGTAAGAGAGGACTTTTTGCCAGGTTTCATGCAGATGGATAGAAGACTGCAAGCAATCATAGATGCTGATGGATACATGACCAAATATTAATTTAAGTAATTTAATTTGTTTCCCTTATTTGTATTGTCAACTTAAATAAATGAATCTAAAAAAACTATACCTATTTCCGTAAGAAGCTACATATCGTAATAAGTTATTATGCATGAATGATTACAAATTCATAATGTTTACATCCATATCATACATCCATGTTGACATTCACCATAACCATTAAATATTTGACAAGATATACACTGCTCATTTTCTTAAAAAAATAAAAACCGCTCTAAAAATCGTATTCATTTTTTTTCGAACCAACTGTACGTAACCTAACTACAGACCCATATTTCTACTCCCAATTATGAGTAACGTAATGGAGAAGTATATCAATAAAGATCTTTTAAAATACCTTGAAAGGTTTAAACGTATCCATAATATGCAATACGGCTTCGGCCACTAAAGATCCACAGCACATCTTACTTTCGTAACCCACAACTGTAATAAATTTATCGAATTTCACGGAAAAGCCCAAATTATTGCTCTCGAGATATCCAAAGCATTTGATCAACTCTGGCATGATGCACTTCTTAACAAACTTCCTGCCTATGATCTTCCTTCAAAACTTTGTGCCTGGATTGCTAACTTTCTTTCCAACAAAAGTATTTCTGTAGTGATTGACAGTCATTCATCTAACTTTTACCAAATCAGGCAAGCGTTCTACAAGGTTCAGTGTTGGCACCAACCCTATTCCTCTTGCATATCAATGCAGTCTGCTTTCTTCTACCAGCAGTTCTATTTAAGCTATACTGACGATGGTACACTACACTCCTTTCCAACATACAGTTTCCCAAACCTGTTTCCAAGAGACCGAAATTGATGATAGTAATGACTTTAGGGCAATTCCATGATGACTCGCGGGACAATTAGAAAAACAACAATTTTAAAAATATTCATTTTTACCATAGGCATAGTAAGTCTCATGTGATTTATTGCTATTCTATTATGGCAATGATGTCTCTGCTATTAGTACTTGCTCATTTGAAAAAAGGCAAAACCTAATAAATAAAGTTTTTGAAAAATCTATGCTTACTCGCGGGACATCCAAAATGTTTAATCAATATGCGCAAGTTTTAGTTGTTTTTTTTCTCTAAATTTTATAGATATCTAAAAAAAGTAATATTACTATAACTTACCTACTCTTAGTTGAAATTTATGGGACCATACTTAAAATGCCAAAATTCTTTAAGTTCTGTATATATTAACCAATTTAGTGATTACTCGCGGGACATTACTCGCGGGACAATGCAATTTCAATAAACAAATATTTATTTCAGCTATTACAATAAACAATGAAACTAAGAAATTACATAGGAAAACACAAAACAACGTTTGATTCCTTTGAATTACATACATTTTTAACTCCTACATGATAATTATCCAAAAATCGAAAGTTGTGACAGCTTGTTATGTTGGGAAATGGTTTTACCAAGTTCCACTTATCATCTAAAGTTTTTTTTGCTGCTTCAATCTCTTCTGTTTCTACATAAATGACGTTTATCTTGTCCAGTTTTTGAGTACATTGGTAAAATTCTTTCGCATTAGTAATTAAAGACTTTCGACTTTTTATTTCCATCCAGACCTAAAATATAAAATGTGTTATAATTTTCAGAATTCGATTAGTTTGGCATTAAATACTTTTCTTTTTACTGTAGCCCCTATACCATCCACAGCACCCTTTCCATGTGATGACGCGAAGAAATTCCATTCCATTGCTCTTAAATTCATTTCTGCTGGTAAGAAGCACAACGAAGACATCGTATAACGGTTTTTGAACTGCGCAGCGCATCCGTCGCTAAACACGCATAATTTTTCAAAATTTAATACTTTCAGTTTCAGAAATTCTATGATTTTCTTTAAAAAAACATTGACAGCGTATCTATCATGTGAAAGATAGTTAGACACGATAGCAAACGAAAGTATATTGTTTGGACCCCAAGCGACGGCAGTATAGATTGTTACTTGGTTATGCGACCAATGCGCACTTTGAATTTCATCTTGTGCTGTAATTGAAAAGTTTTCCGCAAAGTCCATTTGCAATATGATTTCTTTTTCGCCAACGGTGCTTCTTTTCGAATCAAAATACTTTTGTTGGCTGTTTTTGATAAATACATGTTTTTTGAAAAAAGGCAGTTGATTTTCTAAGGTGGAAATAATCGTTTCGATGGACTTTTCAATACTTATTATTTCTACTTTTCCATTGATAGTTGCCCACTGTTTAAAAATTAATTCCACAGACTCATCATATTTCAGAGGCAGAACTGAATATTTTAAGTCAATGTCTTTACAATTCTGACAAATCCCCATCATACAATCTTCGCTTTCTAAGTAGCAAACGATTTCTTGAAGAAGCTCTCTGTGTGTTTTTGGGAACTTTACAGTTTTGTGCAATATATCAATTAAATAAAAGACATTAGCATGATACCTGCAGACACATACGTCATGAGGCATATCTGACAAAAGCATGACAAATTTAGGTCTTAGTTCATAAAATTTACTAATTTTTATCGTTTCCCCCGGATTCTCTTCTTTAAAAATACTAAAAGCTTCTAACACTGTATACATCATATGTCTTTTTTGTGCGTATTCTGTGCCATTTTCAGATTTTATTTTGATTTTATCCTTAACATTTGGCGAAACCCTGCTTATATCTTCTCTACAGAAAAAAATCTCAACTTTCCTTACTGTTTCCATATTCAGCTGGTTATACTTATTATTTGTTGTGACAGACTCAAAACACTCTGGATTATTTTGACCAATATCAAAACTTATGGTTAAATTCTTATCAATCGTTTTCAAAACCCTTCTAATGACCTCTATTTTCTTCTCTTTATGTTCTGGAAGGACATTCTTGATTTTTTTCAAATCTTTCCCCATAGTTTGAGGGGTCTTATAGGCACTATTCCCTTTTTTATCCAACCTTTGAGCATCTTTTTTTGCACGGTATTTTCTTTTTCTTTCTCGTTCCTGTTTTCTGTTCAACTCTATCAAATCTGTCGAGGACAACATTTTTTGTTTCATTTTTTCTCGGTATTTTTTGCAACATTCAGCATGTCGTTTACGGTATGTCGACTTAAGGTTCTCATTTGCATTTATTTTCTCTCTATGCTTTCTGACATACTCTTTCACTTTCATTTTCCTCTTTTCATTTTGTATTTTCGGCATCCTAAAAATGGATAACTTCCTATCATTTCTTTCTTTTTCTAACTAAATCGCTCTGTAACCTTCCGTAGCTAGCAGTATTTTTAAAAAATAAAAAAAAAACATAAAAAATTACCTAAATACCGATAACACTACAAATAATTTGATGCTACTAAAAGCAGTTTTATTAAAATCTCAACTTTCTTTTGAAAACACTTTTATGAGCGTTGAAAATAAAAAATAAATATTTCTAGGCTATTAAAGATTACTCGCGGGACAAAAAGAAAATTATATTAAAAATATATTCTAGTCTTCTTAATATTTATCTATCATACTGTTATAACGAGCAAGTCAAAAGTTAAGAAATATCATGTTTTTATCCAGAGTTTCTATTACGGTCTAATTAAAAATTAAAAAAAGTATTGGATTCAACTTACTCGCGGGACAAAATTTTGGAATATAAATAAGCAATTTTTAATCAAGTTCTACTTACTTTTTGCAAAAAATAATTCACTATTTAAAAGCTTGACAGCACAACAGTTTTTGACGGGCACCAGTTTCCAAGCACTGCTTTTGTTTTTACATAGCCACCTGTGATAAACAATGCTTTTGTAATGCAGTGTGATGCGGGAACGGATTCCTGCAGTTTTTCGTAACATTTTAAAGTCACTAGGTAAAATTAGGAATATTTATCTAACATTTCATAAACTTTAACTCAATTGTAAACAATTATTCAGGTTTTTTGAATGAATGAATTTTTGAATTTTACTAAAAAGAGTAAGCATCGATCATGGAATTGCCCTTTATCCTTAACCACATTAAAATCGCTGAATGGGAGCAAAGAACCTTGTCCAGTTTAACGCCAATACGACACAATCATGTGTACTATCTCACAATCTATCCCGCAATACCACAAGCCAAAGACTTCTTTAGTCTAGCTGCTATCACTTTCAAAAAGATCTTCGCTGATATGGTCACTTAACCTTAATTGCCACAGCAGTCGCGACGTTTTCCGAGTTCGAAATACTTTTCTTCTGCCAACTTGTATACACTTTGCAAATCACACCCAGCCTTGAGTATTGATTGTTACACGTAATGGGAACAGCCTCCCCTTCCATCGTTAATATCCTTGACACTGTCCAAAGAAGACAGATCCTGTTTAATGAATTCTCATCCATTTGCCTCTTTAGTCATTCATGCCAGGGAGATACGAGCATCGATCCACATGCATCCCTTCACCGTCCAACTGCAAAGACCAGGGACCTCCCACTTTGTGCGCTCATTTATTCCCAGAATGTCCCGATTATCGAATGTGTTACTAGCAAATTCCTTTTCCACATCTCAAAATCTGCAAGTTTTTAAATCCCGCATCAATAAACTTCTCTGTCTTCACTTAAAGCAACCCAGTACTTACGCCTTCGGCCTTTGTGGTCTGCTCATAGATACAAAAAATACCGTAAAATGGGAATATGCAATAAGTATATAGGTTTTCATTTAAGTATAAAAGTCTAATCCTCTACCAGTTAAAGCGGAAATGGTACTGAATTAAATTAAATTCCATGTGTCGTTAACATTTAGACAATCTCAATCTCAAAACAGTAAATTAAATAATAGAAAAATGGTGGCGTTTAATCTATATTCAACGTCAACCGTTGAAGGTACCTACTTAAATATTCAAGACTATATTTGTTCATATCTCTTAAGATTTATTGTAATTTTACTGGTATTACAAGTAATTTTTTTTTTGTTTCAGGAATAACAATATGGTTGTCAGCTCTTATTGACGGCAAAAACTTGGATCAAGGTGGTGGGCACAAAGTCGGATTTGCCTTGGAACTGGAGGCTTGAAACATGTCTTTTACACGATATAGATATTTTTACATGCAGATCCATATATTGTAGATGTTACTTTATTGTTATACCGAAACTTTATTATTTCTACTCGAGCTTTTTTACACGACCACTTAAATTTGGGAATGAAATAATCGGGTGATGCTGTTTTAACATAACTCGCGAACGGTGTTTTTTTATTTTTGGGTTGGGACAAATTATGTACACTTTTATACCGCTACTTTATTAAGTTCAATTGTCAGTCCTTTTTTGTTAATAAAATTGTTATTATGTATGTCGTTTAAATGTTGTTCACCTAGAATACATTAGGGCACTAGAAAATATTTTTGTATATTTCTTTTATATTTTTTTGTAAATGAGAATGGCGAATTTTGATAACTCTCTTTTTGTATGGGACAGTATTCTCGGATTCACAAAAAAGGTTTAAGAGTTAAATTAGATCAAATTACCATGGTAATTAAAATTCTTAGTTCACCAGTTATATTTTGCTTTTGTCATTGTCATTTTAAAATTTGGAAAAATTATTTGTTCCATTATTACATACTTCATCTTAATATATAACTGTCAAGTTAGACGTGTTCTAAATTTAAACCTCTTTAGTGGATGTTGGTGAAAATGTCTTTATTCCATAAGTACTATGAAGAGAATTTTCCTTTTACCCTATTTGTGGCACTAAAAAAATTATAACATTTATGTACGCTCTTTTTCAGATGAGACAAATTGAATACTTTTTGCCCTTATTAGATTGTTGGCTTTATGTAAAAATTATCACCATTTAGTGCGGGGGACCCGGTGATGATGGAGCAAAATATTTTTAAGAGGGAGATTAGCATTTATCAGCGAACGACTTTTTTGAAAAGTATATTTTTTGTTACTGTTCAGTATTTTTTTCGGGATAAAGGACTAGGCAGTAGTTACATTAAAAAACGATTTTTTCCAAATTTCCTGAATATTTTATATGTGATGGACTAAGGCCCCCTTAACTTATTTTACCAAAAATATTACAAATATGAATGTTTACTGTTAACATACTGCATACGATATTAACATCTCAATAATAAAATCATGTGTATCGAATGTCTAGGTAAAATTCTTCTGCAAGTTTTAATTTCATATACAGAATGTTAATTTTTTTGTGGGCTTACTTTTGGTCTTTTGTCACAAATAATTGTGATTTTACTACTGAATAAAAATATTGAGCATAAAAGTCCACAATATGTTAAATGTGAACACACTTTTTTTTTTTCTATGAGGTATAGTTTTTAGGTAAATTATTGTGTTTATTTTGTACCCTGTATCATATCACATTTTTGTTAAAATCTATAATAAAACATTTTTTTATATGCTACTAAAATTACTAATATTGAACAGACAATGTATACAGTGAGTCCCAGGATGTAAACAAAGAGGTGTAAATGATCAAAAGATATCAAAACATTTAAAAAAAAAATTTCTTTACAATTTAACATCATGCTTATGTGCAGAAATTTGAAGAGATCAGAAAAACTTTTCATTTCTCTGTTTTGTCTGTAGCCTGTATAATCTAAAAAGTGACTTTAGGATTTATGTTTACTCGAACAGAAAGTACCTTTTGTAATATTTTAGTATTTGAAGTCAAGTAGGCTATTTGTTTACTATGCTGATAAAAGTACTTTCTGCTCGTGTAACATATATCCCAAAGAAAGTCAGATTTAGATTGCACAGGCCTAATGGCGGAATTATAAAAGTCGTCCAATTTCTTCAAATCGCGACATGTACGCATAATGTCCAATTCTAAACAAATATTTCTTATACAATTTTTCGACATATTTTACAGAAAATGTATTTTATCTACACAGAAAATTAAAAAATCGTCCCTGTCATGGCCTACTGGATTTTTCAAAAATTAAAGTATGACTGAAATCACTTTCTAATCAAGCAGGCCTAGACTGCTATACGTCAGATTTTGGCTACACGATTTTTGATCATTTACACACCTTTCCTGGGACACACTGTAAATTTAAAAATATTTTCAACATCCTCTATCTGCAGAACCAATGATTTGAGGATCCGTGTTAATATAACTTCATTTCGTTTTTTTTTCATGAGAGCAATCTTCTACAGCAGTTAGCGTCACCATTTAATGCAAACATATATGTGTTAGAAGTAAGATTGTTTTCTCTCTAATGTATTGCTTTTTATGACGGGGATTTGTCGATTGTTTTTAAAAATGAAAGTATCATGTCTGGTATATTTATAAGCAGCAAGAAGAGACCTATTTATTGCAGCAATATTCTGGATCTTCCATAAGACAAAAATAAATATCTCACAACATCGCCAGTACAACAAATGTGTTTGCAACAACGTTGTACTTCGCATCACCAATCGATTCTGGAGACATTTCTCTGTAAAGTATATCCCAAGTGGGCAATAGAGACATTTGACCATCTGTCTATAAAAGTTTTGCAGAGCTGGACTTCATTAATGCACTTAAGATAAATAAAACTAAGTGTTTTTGGAGATGTTGATTTTAGTACCTGCTGTAAAAACTAATGAATAAAAAGGCAAATGATGAAATAAAATTGAAAATAAATATACTGTATGTCCCCAGATGGTGTTTACAAATAAAAAGTACAAATATATGTTAACTGAGCCTAATATATTTTCGCTATAACTGGCATCAGCTAAGGTAGATATATATATAGAAACACTGATAATTGTGTTTATATATTATTTGTGTAAATGTACGAATCTTCCAACTTTTACAACATACTGAACGGAATTCTTTCCATCTTTCACAAGGTATAACAATTTATAATTGTTTTATTAATTATACCACTGACACACCCAAAGTAAGAGAAACGTTTTGTGTCCTTACTCTTAAACTTTCAAATGATTACTTTACAAACTTCAAATAGATGTCATTACATATATTCCTATATTTCAGATTTGGTGTTGGCTTCATTCGGAATTTTATTTAGTAGTTGACTGTGGTAACTTGCATTGTCCATAATAATAAGGCTTGGTAACTTGCATTTTCCATAATAATAAGGCTATGTTCGGGAAAACTCGATAAATGTCAAACCAATTTTCAAATTGTTCCCTGGTGCCTTTGTGATAGATGGTCGTCCAAACTTGAATCTTTTGTTTTTTCGCTGATAATAGCTGACAATTTGAAACTCCAACATGCAAAATGATTATTCTGGGTGTTAATTAACATATTTCATAGACATGTAAAGTAGAGGTAATTTCCAGACTTAAAACAGTTTAGAATGCTTCTGAAGATTGGGAAATTAAGCAAAAAAAGTTAATTTCCCGAACATAATTTATTTTATTAATTTATTCAACTTTTACATCCCAAGAAACTAAAAATAAGTTTACAGAGGGATGCTATATACTTATTGCTATATAGTATTAAAATATGTATAATTCAGTAAAGAATCTAAACAATAATTAAAAGAAAGCTGTGAAAGTATAAAATATATTCCTTATCCAAAAAATTCCATTTTTTTTTGGCATGTGTAAAATCTGTAAAGGTTTTAATAAATTTGGAAAAGTTGATCTCCAAATTATATTTAAATATTCTCAATGTGAACGATTAATAGAAAACATGAATAGGTCGTAGTATATAATTTGGGACTAGGGAATTAATTTTTCTAAAAATATCAACAGGTTTTACGATGTTCTGTGTCATATAATCAATATGTTCATTCCACGAAGAGTTTTATCTATTACCAAACCTAACATTTTTTTTTTTTTTTTGAAGAGTTTTAATAACCAATTTATTAATCTCCACTCCACATAACAGATGCTTTTTTCAAAATGTATTGTTAATTTATGTTGACACATCCACAATACAATTATTAATGTATCCATAGCCATTTTTATTACTTACCTAGTACGACTATTGTTCATAATAATGGTATACATGATAAACTTGTTTGTGTCATCCAGTATGTAAACACAAAGGTGTTCCATATAAAAGTTGCTTATCTAGGAGAGTAGATAACGTATTGAAATTGTGGCGACTGAATGTCTCCCACATTTGTCTGCCAAAGTTAAAATTTGCGCATATCACACTGTATATATTTGTTTTTCTTTTCATTGTTACTGCATAACATACTGTACATATTTATTTTATTTTACATTTACTTTTTTAATCTAGGCTAATTATCTATTGCTATTGAGAAATGTAACAATTTGTAGGTACTTAGGTTTCTGTACATAATTGTGGGAATTTCCATCGGCATTTAGAGTCTAATTTAGTTTTAAGGTTCTTGTATGCTATCCGTTAATTTTTATTTTTACAACACTTCTTTGTACGATTTTAAAATATGTTGTTGTACGTTTGATAGTAAACTGTTTATTGCATTTAGGGTTTATGATAGAAAAATACCGAAACGACCCTTCTTAGTAAAGCTTTCTCCAAATTCCCATTTTACTATCTGTAATGAATGTTTTTATTTTGACCATGGGAAAGTTTACAAAGATAGAAAAAACCCCTTTTGCCAACGAATAGGACCAATCAAAGCCAGGAATTTTGGCACAGGGGGTGGAACTTTATGTTTCTTGAGATTTGTATTCGAGGAGGACTCTGTTTTTGGACTTGCAAGGAGTCGGATGTGAATTTGGTTGTTCTAGTTCAATAGACTTATTTTATTTCGTTTTAACAGTGTTTCAATAAACTCTCACAGTTCATATAAAAAAGGAATGTATTAGATATATAGCTAATCAAGCACACACATAGTTCCTAAAAAATAAAAAAATATCAAAACACAAGGTGGTGTCACTGTATGGTGCATTTAAGAAAATCAAGGTTTATATTTCAAGATCGGTAATATATCAAGTAATACCCTCATTTATTGTTTTGATTTCAGTGATGATGGTCAAGAATTCGGGGGTTCCATCTATCAGAAACTCAACCCTCAGTTAGAGACAGGTATCTCACTTAATTGGTCATCAGGTAGCAGTAACACGAAGTTCGGCATCGGAGCCAAGTATGATATGGATAAGGATGCATCTCTCCGCTTTAAGGTTAACAATCAAAGTCAAATCGGCTTGGGGTATCAACAGCGTTTGCGTGACGGTAAGGCACTTTTGTACTTGAACCTAGGGACCAGAAATGCCGACAACACGGAGCGGCCTCTTTAGCGAATAATTGATAGTTCTATATGCCCTATTAGCCATATTATGGCTTTAATCATGGTTTAGGGCTTTAGTCATGGTTTTATTGACGAACCTTGTGCAAGCCAAACGGGGCAGATCCAGCTAATAGTATATGTTTTGTTCAAAGAATCCTTGCTTTAATAGAGATATACGTTTTTACATCACCCCAAAAAAAGACCTAACAGGGCTAACCAAAACGAAATTCGATTTTTAAAACAACTACATAAAAACACTATAAGCTCTGTTTTAACAAAAACTAAAAAAAAGTCATCGCCTGAATCGGCATTCGCACAGGCATTCATTGCAATTAAACTGGCGAACCCTACCAATGAGAAACGAGCTCACACTGAAAATTCAACGAAACTTGTTTGTACTCAGCCGAACGATGTATCTTAACCAATAGCGCGTGCGGAATCTCCTTAGGGCCGTTTTACATGCTGCAATTCTTTCTTGCAAGTTGCAATAGTCTTGAACAAAAGAATGCGGCAAGACATTTGTACCTTTTGTCAAACTGCGCATGCCTTTGTTCAAGACTATTGCATATTGCAAAGAAGAATTGCAGCATGTAAAACGGCCTTTCGACGCTTCTGTGGGGGAGCTGCGAGTGGTCTGCATTTTTGGTCCATATATCCTAATCACTTATTTCAGAGAAGCTATGCTAAACTTTTCAGAACATATTTGCTAAATATTATTTTACTACTACTTACGGCCATGTACATATGTACAAAATCGTGCTTGGCACTACGGGGCGCGTTAGTACGGTTATTTACAAAATTTTTGGATATACTAATAAATTCAACACAAAATTTTGTCACCAATATAGAATAAGTATAATCTCATCTAATATTTAATTGATGAAAAACTTCAGTTTGTTTCTTGTAACAATACGAAGAATAGCCCTACTGAAAGTTTGTATTATTTTGAAAGAGAATGGTCCTCATTGTAAAATGTTAATTTCTGTGACGAAATTTTTGCTAGATTTTTATATTTCTCAGCGTTAAAGTGCTTACCTACAACAGTGCTTTCACAATATTTTAGCAAAAACTAAATTTGTTTTAGTCAGTTGGATGAAAAAGACTCAAGTCATGTCAAAATTGATAAAGAATGTTTTCTTAATTGTACAAAAAAATCCCGCATTTTTTTGTTTATCAATTAAATCTTTATTGACTGGTAAATGAATTACCTAATAGTTTTCCTGCCCCCCTCTGTCACCAAGTACACAGCCCATTTTTTTCATTAGGCGTGCGTTGTTGAATTTTGTCAAACAAAGAGTGGAATAAAAAAGATTGGTTGCCTAGCAAACTATTAAAAAATGTATTTTAAGGTAAAAAAGCTAACCGCAATTCCTCTATATAAAGCCAAGTGTTTGGGTTTCAGGATAGGACTCGAACATTTTTTTGCGAAAAAATTTTGGGATAGAAAATAGGTATTTTAAATTTGTATTTCCAAACCATTTCGTGTAAATACATTTGCTATTGTAAAATCTCTTGGTAGGTAAGAAATAAATAAACAACTTTCTCCTTATTTACCTATGAGTCATCACAATGCGAAATCGTTGACTTATTACTTAGGTCGCCAATGAGAGCTGTAACACATGAAACAAAATACATAATTACGGATCTGTATTAATATAAATAAAATTATACCGTGTACTTACCGGGGCGCCTATAGTTGGCGCATTACCTTTCTGGAATGACGTCACGCTGGTTTCAAATAACGTATTTCTTATATTATTTATATTTCAGCGATGATTCCTAACCTAAACGTATGCAGTGATGTAGATAGGAGGGGTGCGTTCAGCACTGGCTAAAGCGAATTTAAAATTGGCATTTTCTGTACAGAAAGCGCTGCAACTTGTCGAAAATGGCTGGCAAAAAATTAACACTCTCATTGCCATAAAAAAAACCTCATTTTGCACACTTAATACAAAAATAACTATTATAACTTCAAAAACTAAAATTATTTTGCAAATAAGACTTTACTAATATAAATTCTTTCATCTTAGTCTTATTCTTTGTTTGCAATGTAATAAATTGACGCCAGTTACCCATTTTCATCAAAATTATTTTAATTCTCAATTACAGACAATACTGAAAAAATATTAAGAAAAGGGGAATAACGAACGATGAATCCTTTACCTCCAGAATGTTTCAAAAACAAAAAGAGGTAAAAACAAAAATCACAGATTACTTAAAGAACAAAATAAGAGATATGATCTATTGCGTGTATGCTAAAAATGAATATGTTACAATGCAGACTGCTTTAAAAACTAAAAGAGAGAAATTAATGTATAACTAACTAACTTTAAAAATAAAAACTACTCCCCTTCACTGTCTTCAGAATCAGAACTAAATTCTTCATCGTCACTGCTGTCTTCGTCGGTACTAATTACAAGTGGCGCAATGTCTGAAGCATCACATATCTGTATTGTCTTCCAAGCTTCTTGGATTACCCTTTCTGTGTGGCTGACATAATTTTTCCAATGCTCTGAAGATGTACATATGTACATGGCCAAAACTTCCGATAGTGTCCCCTTCAGACTAGCAATGTATTGGTCGTATTTCCTCTTACACTCAGACCATACCATTTCAATAGCATTAAATTGACAATGGTATGGAGGAAGTCTTAGTATTTTGTGGCCCAAAGGTTTCACATGTTCGTCAAGGTAGAATGTTTTTTCAATGTTACAATTTTTTTCTACAATGCTCCATATTTCATCCTTCATGGCCCTCTCTGGGAAGTCAATGTTCTTTTCTTTTAACCATCCAATCAATCTCTGCTTTGTCCATGATTTTCTTGGAATATCCTCTAAAAGGCCGGAATGATAGCTTGCGTTGTCCATCACTATCAAACTTTTTGAACGAAGATTTGGTACCAGCTGATTTTTAAACCAATTTTCAAAATTTTGCTTGTTCATATTGTCATGATAATCTCCGCTTTTTAGTCCACTTTTAAATATTAAACTGGCCCCCTTAATAAATCCTTCCTTTGATCCAGCGTGAACTACAATATATCGATGACCTTCACTAGCTTTTTTAGAACTTGTAGACATAGTGTTATCCTGCCAGCTGTTTCTAAACGAACCTTTACTAAAAATCCAAGTCTCATCAATAAATACGGTGGTATAAGCATCTTGTCCTAGATTTTGATTTTTGACATATTCCCTCAAGAAATTGATTCTCTTGTGGACGATGTGGGGCAAATCCATCAGGTATTTTCTATTATTTGATTTCTTCCACTTAAAACCAATACTTTTTACGTATTTTCTTAGCGAGGTGATGGAAAAATTAAAATATTCATTTATCTCTTTTAGTTTTTTAAGCAAAGTCTGCATTGTAACATATTCATTTTTCGCATACATGCAGTAGCTCGTATCTCTTATTTTGTTCTTTAAGTAATCTGTAATTTTTGTTTTTACCTCTTTTTGCTTTTGAGACATTCTGGAGGTAAAGGATTCATCGCTCGTTATTCCTCTTTTCTTAATATTTATGATTGTTGTATGGCTAAGTTTTGTTGCATTTGAAGCTCGTTCAATTATATTAGCAGTTTGCGGAAGGATTCCATTTTTAGCTTGCTCTTTTTCCAATTGAAAAAAAGCCAAGATATTCAAAACTATTAGCTGTGATTGCTGATTATATCTCGCGGCATCTTGCAAAAGTTTAAAAAGAATCACAACAAATCAATGTCAATTTTGACGAATATATTCTGAAAGACACATAACCAAAACCGGCATTGACTGTTGTAAAGAAACGACAATGAGTTTTTTCAAAATGTTTTTGTCACTGTCAGTTAACATAAATCAAACAAAAATAACCAAAAATGACGTCTTTCCAGAAAGGTAATGCGCCAACTATAACACCCCTCACAAATTCTTTTATGGCACATTTGGTCTATTCCACTATTAATTCACTTCACTAGGCAGGCGATCGGCCTATTGAAAAAAGATAATGACAAATTCTATAAAATCGTCTACTTATTCAATCACTCTTCTCGTCTTTTTCTCCGCCATTCATGACAACTTGTCAAATTTAGGGAAGGTATTTTTACGTCTAATTCGTCTTTAGGTCTGGCCCCATAAGATCTATAGGGTAAAATATACAAACATACGGAGGAAGTCGTAAAAGAGCGTATCCGTGCTTTCTTGCGATATTGTCGGTCACATATTGCTTTTCAAAGGTTTTAGTCCGGAGTACTTCAAGTGATTGTGTTTTTTTTTGTGGTTTTCTTCGAAGTACATATCGTGTTTTATCAAGAATGTTTGTATTTCTTGTTTGGATGATGAGGTGTTTGGAACTTTTGAAATGAATCTCAAAAGGTATTCTTCAAATATCTCAGAGTTCATGTTCTTATGGTAATCAACGTTACATTCATTCAGTTTTTTCCCCATAGTTTTAACAGTAGATCCACAATTGAGAATAACCATTCTAGACTCTTGACTGGAGAAGTAAACCTTTTAGCTGCCACCTGACTGAATCATCGGTCCAACCTTTTTTTGCCATGTCGTGGGTATCATACCAAGTTTCATCTAAGTAGTAAAGCGGTCGATTCTCTCTTCTAAATTCTATTATATTTTCTAAATATCTTTAACGTCATTAAACGATTCTAATTTACTAATTACTAATTTCTTGAGTCAACGTCTCAATGTTGTTTTTGGACAAGGTCTCCACATTTCAACAAACTCTTTGTTTATTGGCTCAATAGTCGGAATTTCATTATGTTTATATTTTGAAAAATTGATAATTTATTTCTACTATAATATTTCACCTTTAATAATAATTGTAGTAGAAAATCGTTTACTTAAAAATCATACAAGTATATTTTTTCTTGAAATTACATTTTTAGAGATATTTAGATAATATCAAAATTCACATTCCTAAATCTAGATATGAGCTTAAAGCTATAAAAAATTAAATATGTTTGATATTTTTTTAAGACGAATCTGTAGACCTTCCTCTGCTGCTTCTTTTTGTATAAATACAGCGAACCGATCATTTATTTCTTTCGCTTGGCCGCGCAAGGCTATTCGTTTATTTCCCATTTTCTTGGGAGCCATTATACTTAAACTTCCAAACCACGAAACTATAGAAAACACAAAAACATACCTTTTCCGGCATAAAATTATAACCAGGATTACTCGGTTCATTATATTATTATAATTAAAGAGTTCATTTTCTTATAAAATGTAAAAATGACTTAAAACCAACTTTAATATGACTTATTTATTACTGTGTTTGTACGGTTCTTTTAATTATGTCGCAAAATTCCAAATAATTACTTCTAGCTCCTTAGAGTAAGAATTTCTATATCTAGCAACGTAAAGTGTTCGTTCCAAATATGTTTTAAATTTTTAAAACTGAATCAACAAAAATATTAAATAAAGGGAAATCTTTAGGTTATTAGCTGCTAGAGATTTTTTTTCTGGTTCTAAATTGTTCATTGTAAAGTCAGATGAATAGGTTCTATGTTCTATATATTCAAGATTATTGTAAGGTAGGTGTAGTGGCAAATTTAAAATGTAAATACATCGTCAGCCCATTTACATCGATTGGAGATTGGGGGAAGTTGGTGCAGGTACACACTTGCTAGTTGGTTTAATTATTAAAGAGCAAAGGCTGTACTGTAACTCGGGAGTTGGCAGCTTAAGGTTGGAGTGTGGGTCGGGAGTCCAAAAAGTGACCGACGACCGTGATTCTCAGCTCGCGTTAAGTTGTAGATCCGTCAAGTTAAGCCTTGTGCGGAAAGGAGTCGTTAATAGTTAAAACAAAATATCAAACAGTAATTTTATGTCAGTCCTTTTAAATCAAAATGCATTCAAGTACATTATTTACTTTTAATTCGGTTGAGTTATATGGAATTTTAAATATATGAACTTAGAGTTACACTGTTGGCAACCCTATCATGTTCTACTTTTATTAATAAAATGACGCCACTAGGATCTTGGTAAATGTTGCTTGGCAATAACAGATTTTGTGTAGACTAATAAAATATCACATTTATTTAACGTGCTTGGGTAGAAAAATTCTTTAATTTTTTTAGCCAAGAATAATCCAAAATATGTGGCGGTAAATTTATAAAAATTAATTTGCAAATGTTTGTTCCTCCGAAATAATTTTTCTTTGAAACGTCCCGTCTTGCAGTGATTTTGTACTCTAGTTTCCAAAATTATCTTTAGTCTCACACAAGTTAAGATTTTAAAGTTACTCAACAGATATTTATCATATAACATAATTTATATTTTTCTAAACATATGACTAAAAACAAATGAGTTCATAATGTTTTTTTTAGGTGTTACTCTCACATTGTCATCTTTAATTGACGGAAAGAACTTTAATCAAGGTGGACACAAAGTTGGACTTGCCCTGGAACTAGAAGCTTAATTTTTGCCCCATCTCCCACATTTTAAAACTACTAGATCCACTTGCGTATAAAAATCGCTATGATGTAGGTATAAGGTTGTTTTACTGGAACTTTTAGTATTAATAACATCTCGATTGTTTTTATGTAGACGTTGTGTTAATTTTAAAATTCATTTATATGTTGATATAAATGTTGATATAACGTCCCAATGCGTGGGTTTTGTTTCTTGTTAGGGAGTAAAGACTTAATTGTCAGTTATACAGCTACACATATAATTTTTTATATATATGTTCAATGCTCTTTGTTGGATTAAATCCAATTTTATTGTTAATAAAGAAAAATACATTATAGCCTTATTATTGTTTTATTTGGAGCTAATACATTTCATCTCAAAAAAACTATTTATCCGTCGCATTTTTAGGAAACCATTTGCTCTTCCATAATTTTACTCATCCATTCTGGATGAGCTTTAGAAATTTGTTCAATGATGGAATTCACTTGATAGCATAGTGACTGAATTTGCTTATCCCATTGAGGAAGTGTTTCTCTAGCTAAAATAAAAAAACCAGTGTCAAATACAGATAGTACTATCAGTCAATTATTGTTATAACTAGAAATGTTGTGCTTTCCAATGAACTAAAATGAAAAAAAAAAAAGATAAACCTTGGCTAACAACAGCAACCAATCACTTATTATATAAGCTTATGGGGTAAGCCGTAAGAACAAATTTTAACCTAGAGGCTTCAGCCTGGCCTCAACTATAGTAATACTACTCATTAAATAGAAAGGATATTGTCCTTCCATAGATATTGTAGATTTTATAGAAAGCCTGTTGATAGTACCTACCAAAAATGTACTTCTTTACATAAGGTCTTGAGGTAGGCCTTAAGGGCTAATTTTGGCCTACCAGCTATGCTTCAGCCTTCCCTCAACTATAGTATTAGTACTCGTTACATAGAAAGGATATTAGTGATCTGTCCTTTATAATATTTTAATATATATTGTGTAGATTATACAGAAAGCTTGTTGATAGTGCCAAAATGTATACTATAATTTCTGTCAAATAAGAAACAGAACG
Organism: Kuschelorhynchus macadamiae; assembly: GCA_030620095.1. Taxonomy (NCBI): domain Eukaryota; kingdom Metazoa; phylum Arthropoda; class Insecta; order Coleoptera; family Curculionidae; genus Kuschelorhynchus; species Kuschelorhynchus macadamiae. The sequence continues at coordinate 736,416 of JAUTXW010000961.1, read as the reverse complement.
AGAATTGATCAGATGTTAATGATCTGCGAGGAAAAAGCCAAAAACAACAGATAGAGCATGGTATTCTCCCAGATAGTTTGATTAGTTTTTTTATTTGATGCTTGATATTAAATCATCGTGGGACACACTTTTATGGATAGTGATTCACTGACCATTTACTGCACTGGTAACAGAAATTAAAAAATTTTAGAATCTTGGAGTTTTCTATTCCACATAAAAACAGAACTTCCTCAATGCTTAACCTAGGGTGTTTTATTAGAAATATTGCGCCGACGCAATTTCCATAGTTTTGCAGATTAAAGTGTCAACAATGTGAACTGAATATACTATCTCGGTTATGAAGATCAGAGTTTTAAAAAAGCTTCCCTGGAGTCCAATTTTATGCCTAAAATCGTGTATTTAAAACACTTACTTGGTTTCTGTATAAATATAAAATGTTAAAGGCATTTGATTGTGTGAGCCACAGAATACTGTTACAAAAATTATAATGCTATGGTCAAAGAAAGGATGTTTTAATTGAATGTACATGACCACATCTCCTCTCAAATGGAAATTGATAGTGGAGTCCCTCAGGGAGCTTTTTCTGCTTTAATGGCATTACTAAGCTTATTTGCCAATGATACATCTACATGTGACATGACAATAATACACAAAGATTGAAACAAACTATTTCAGAAGATATAAGAAAAAGTTTTGAAAATGAAGACAAAATTCTAGTAATGTTTAGTGATTTCCACATTTGATTGGGTTGATAGGCATATTGTTAGAGAAATTATAATTTTCTGGACTTAGAGGTAAGGCTTTGGAACTGCTGGGTTTGTATCTATCATCTTGTACTCAAGTGGTCTGTTTTGTTGAATCTAAAAAGTCTTCCTATGAACAGTGAAATGGGTGTATCTCAGGGATCAGTTCTGTGGTTTCTCCTCTTTCTCATATAAATGAATGATCGGCCAAGTACTTTCGGCGATAGTGAAAAACAAGTAGTAAATATATGCAGATAATGCAACCTTTGGCACAGAACTGTAACAGTTTGAAAAATCTATCATAAAAGATGCAAACACGTTAACATACTTAATCTAAGAATAAAATTATATTATATCTTTTTTCACATGAGTATTAAAAAATCCAGAAATTACCATCTTGCTTAAATAAAAAATGCCCCACATTTTTTGTTTTAGCAGAAAATGGAATACCATGACAGCTCTATGAATATTTACTATTCCTTGCTTTCAAAATTAAAATTTAACTATGAACAAAACTGAACCTAAAATATTTTACAGGAAGTACATTTGATAACGGTAAAACCTGCTTAAAAATATCGTTAAATAATAAAAAAGCTATGACTATAAAAAATCAACACTGTGTGGGTTTTATTCCAATCGAAACAAGGTTGATTATCTCCTGATAGACTACTTAGTATAAGAGGCATGGATGATGACATAACCAGGGGAATAAGCAAAGGAGATAAAAGATAAAAAACAAAGGTTAAATCTAAAGAATTTAGAAAAATAAACATTTCTGAAAAAGACTTATTAGAAATATGGCGAGTGGTTGACTCCTCGATAAAAGCATACTCATAAGAAACTTTTTATAGACCATATCCCTCACATGTAAATTCTGCCATACAAATAATGCAATTTTCTCCCAATGAATATTAAACTGTTCTAGTCACATTCTGACAACTAAAACATCACACATGATGTTTTTTGTTCTGGTAATAGTCTAATAGATTTGTTTCAAGCATTCGATCGATGCCTGTTGTCTTTGAGAAACCACATTCGTTCAATTTCATTGTTGGACTAAAAAGTGTTAAACAATGAAGAAATTAACTCATGATTGGTTTGTATGCAATTGTGATTAGCTTACTGTTAGAGAAAATGATTAATTTTTGTTTGTTTCTGTGACAATATCTACTGCAAAAATAAGGACATATGTTTTTTTAATACTAACAAGATACTTTTGAAAACTCAAGTTTCAAAGTTTACCAACAATTTTAAATTCTCAGAAATTTAACATCCCTAGGGGGATGAATAAAGGGTTGCCACCTATGCCAGTTTGGGTGGGAGTAACTCAGAGTGAGATTGGGTGTCTAGGACAAAAGTAATTGAACCAGCAAACTGAGATTATCTTAGAAAGTGGTTATACTGAATTACCCAAGTACAAAAGGCACGCAGTGGTTTAACATCACTAGTTTATATCTTCTTAAATATTCAAGTTCAAGGCGTGAACTTTTTTTTAGCCGTTTTGTTATTCTTAGGCTTTAAGGAGAGGACCTTTGTTTTAGTCCTCAGTTGATAGTTGGATTAAAGTTTCTAAAAGGTGGCAACCCTAGATAAATATTGTTGATTTAATACAGTACAAGAAAATAATAAAGGTTTCCATGGCAACACTATGTTAATTCATTAGTATGAAATATGTGAACTTTCAATTATACATTTTTGGCACATTTGCTTTCTGATACTTCTAGGTCTTTTAAAAGTGAAAATATGAACTAATTTATGTACTATTTTGCTATGGGCATAAACTTCATCCTAGAGGATTCAAAATAGAACTTTTGTTCCTTGGTATATATATATATATATATTCTATTTTGAATCTCTAATGCAGTGGCGGCTGGTGCATAAGAAATGCGGAGCTGCAGAACACACCTAATTTTGACATTTCATATTTTTTAAAATATTTTTGAATAACAAATAAATCCTAGAATAAATCTTTAACATCCCTATAGATTTTTCATGGCCTGAAAATCTCCAGCGTTGGCTCGTTTTCCGACAAGCGCGGGACCGTTTTTTTGTTGAATCGTTCGTTCTATTGGTCCTGTTTAGTTGCATAAATCTGAATTCAATTGAGATTTACAAATTCATAGTTTGAGCTCTGGCATATGTCAACAAGATTGAAATTAAAGAACTTCGTCGACCCACACGACAAATAAACATTGTAGTTAGTGGTTCAAGTAGAAATAAAAGGTACAACCGCCAATTTAGTGATAGAGTTTATAGTAAAACAAAGTGCTTTTTTGCTGCTTACATTTTTTTTAATGCAGAACACCCTCGCACATCTCACGAGCCGCCAGTGCTCTAAGGTATACTTATATTTCTACTACTAACTACTTACTTTCAAAATGCACAATTGAATCAATCTGATCAATATAACCATGCATTCGACCTTCTGTAATCATTTGACTAGCAATTTTTTCTGCTTTTGTAGGACTTATTTCCAAGAGAGCACCTAATTCTTCAAAACTAATATTATTATATAATTTACTTGCTGAAAGCAAATTGTGCTCAATGACAGCCCTATCTAAGATAGTAGATCCATCCATAGTTCTTGCTTTTTGATGGGGCAAAAGCAGGGCTTCAAAATCTTTCAATTCAGATCTTCGGATAATTCTTTCTAAGTACATTTTTTCTAAAATACCTACAGCAGGTAGCTGTTGGCAACGTTCATCTTTAAATAAAGTTGCTAGCATTCTAGACCTTTGTTGTCCAGCAGATGCCAAAACAGTACATATAAGTGCACTTCTAAGTGCTGTTATGCGTTCATCTTCATGTACAATGTTTCTAAAAGATAGTTCATTGTATCTTTGTGCTGCTTCGATAAATTTCCTTCGATAATCTAAGACTCGAGCATAACATACTTTATAATAAACTTGAAGTTGCTCATTCCTAGATTCTGCTTGAAGAAGTGAAGCACGGTTAATAAAAGCTTCTGCTTGAACAGGGTCATCATCTTCAAGATAAAGCCTTGCAATCTTTAAATAAGTCTCAAGTTTATAGTCAACTGTATATTGTTTCTGACCAGTCTCCAGAGGAATTCCAACTAATACTGCAGCAGCTTCTCTCCACTGTTGGTGACGTTCATAAATATCAGCTAAATGTTGTCGAATACTTGCAACTTGTTCTTCAAAGGATATTACTCTGGGTTGAACTTTCTCTAACATATAGTGAGATACTGCTTTAGATACATCATCTGGAAGTTTCATCAAGTGGCTACTAATTTCGGCAAGAATCTGACGAGATATAACAAGACTAACATTCTCGTTAACAACTAAAAATATTGTTATATTAATTATTTATATTTCAGAATATTTTAAAACTTACTCGCTTCAATAAATATTTGCAGTCTTTCAATAAGATCATTACCAGTTTCTTTCAAAATTACTTCTAAAGTACTGCGATACCTAGAAATGAGTTACCATAAACTACGAATCAATCACTAGAAAATATTTAAATACTACTTTTCAGCTTGTTCTTTATGAGAACCTCCACTCTGTATGATACTTTGTAAAGATAAACGGATGTTATTGGCTCTTCCAGACATATTTTAAAAATCTTTGTTTCTATTTCCAATTTTTGAAAGACAGGCAGTCCATTAACAAACAAATCGCTAATTCTTCGAGGAATAAGGCATTGTTGCCATCAACAAAACGATTGTACTAGATGTTTGTAAAAATTGTGCCAGATATTACGAGAAGTTAAATCTCACACGATTCCATAATTTGTTTTATATAAATACATTTTTTCACATCAACTCAAAAAAAAACTTCTATCAACGTCTGTCGAGGAGGAAACATAGGACTTCTGCATTGCTATTGCAGTACACTACCCACTGAACTAGCAGATCTCATACCAAAAATATAATGAACTCTGTTTATGTACTAGGGGAGACTGGGGCACGTTCGGCCGTGGGGCACAATCAGCCGTCAGTTATAAAAATTTAAATTTAAAAGTTTTGGCGCCGGTTTTGTTCTTAAAAGTTGGCAATAAACCCCCGCCAAATACCATATTCGTTTCATGTATTTAGTGGCGGCTTAAGACATTTTTATTTAGAAAACGGAGAATTTGGCAGAAAAAGGTAAGTTTCACTAATATTCTTATATATGGCATGTTACCTGTTTATATTAATTCCAGTTTTTCCAAAATCGGGTTATGTTAGCTTTGGTATATGTAGTTTAATTATTTACATTAACATAACCTATAATTCATTTCATTTTAAAGCCAAATATTTTTTTTTTTTAAAAACCGGTTGGGGCACTTTAAGCACTGCTGGTGGGGCACTTTCGGCAGTGGCCGAAAGTGCCCCACACGGCTGTGGCCGAAAGTGCTTCACATATTAATAAGTGCGTATTAAGCAGTTATTGTATAAATTGTATAATTATTTTATAGATGGTTCGCAATTATAAGCCCAAAACAAATAGGGCTAATATAAATGAAGCTACAATGCGGCAGGCCTTGAGAGAAGTTTTATCAAAAAACATGAACCAAAGAGAAGCTGGTCGAGTTTTTGGTATTAAAAGGCAAACTTTGCAGTCCCGAATAAAACAGATACTAAAAACTATGACCGTCGAAGAGTATTTGCAAAGAAATGATGATGATGGCTATGAAAGTGAACCGGAATTGCAACAGAAGGGTAAACAAAAATTGTTCTTTGTTTGTTCTCTAAGGACTTAATTGACAAAATGTAACAGTAACGTATTTTCTTGTTCTAGGCAAATATGCTACTAGAAAAGTATTTTCGACAGAGCAAGAAGAAAAGCTCGTAAACTATTTGAAGCAATGCTCAAATATGAATTATGGCTTGACTTATGAGCAAGTAAGGGTCATGGTATATGATTACGCAAAAATTTTGCCAAGTTGCAAATACCCAGAAATCTGGAATACTCATAAAAAAGCAGGAGTTGACTGGCTATATGGTTTCATGAAGCGAAATCGCACTTTGTCGTTAAGAAAACCAGAGAACACAAGTTTGGCAAGAGGACTAGGTTTTAATAGGACAAGATTAATGAATTTTTTAATAACTACAAGAGCGTGTTGGAAAAATACCAATTTACAGCTGAACGAATTTTTAACCTAGATGAGACCGGTGTGACTACCGTATTGAACCCCCCAAAGGTCATAGCTACAAAAGGGAAAAAACAAATTGGTCTTATTGCTTCGGCCGAGAGAGGAGAGTTGGTTACTTTGGTAGGAATAATCAACGCAACAGGAACTGCACTTCCTCCTGTATACATTTTCCCGAGGGTGAGAAATATAGAAGAGTATCTGGAAGGTAGTCCTGCATCAAGTGCCGCTTTTGGAAATAAATCAGGATGGATGACCGGGGAATTGTTTGTTAAGACACTAGAACACATTGTAAAACATACAAAATGTAATAGGGAAAATAAAATACTCCTTCTTATGGATAACCACGAGTCCCATACAACTTTGAATGCCATACTTTATGCAAGGGAAAATGGAGTGGTTCTTCTTTCTTTTCCACCACATACCTCCCATAAACTCCAACCACTTGATATTGGAGTTTTTGGAACCTTTAAAAGCAAATGTGCAATTTCCTTAAATGAATGGTTGTCAAGTAATCCTGGAAAAACAGTCACAGTTAAACATATACCAAGACTCACTAAAATCCCATTTTTAGAAGCATTTACACCACGTAACATAACCAGTTCTTTTGAAAAACCAGGAATATGGCCAGTTAACTCCTTAGCTTTTACGGACCAAGATTTTGAAGCCACTTTAGTATTTAATGACAACGAACCTACAGGAAATCCCTTAGCTGAAAAAGAGAAGGATGAAACTGAAAATGACCCTATTGAACCAGAAGACTTTAGAAACCAACCATCTACCTCCAAAGAAGGCGTGATATTGCCTGTTCTTGATGAAGTCGAAAGTGACAGTTCTGCAAAAACTAAAGCGCAAATCGAAACTTTAACTCCTGAGTCTGTTCGACCTCTCCCAAAAGTGATAAGACCCAAAACTAAGCCAAAAAAACCTAAAGCTAATCAGGGAAAGTCAAGAATTTACACTGAAACTCCTGAAAAAAAGAGAATAGAGGAAATAGAAGAAAACAAGAAAACAAAGCAAAAGAATAAGATTGAAAAAGGAAAAGGAAAATTGAAGTGACCCTACACAGATAATGAATCAGTCAAAAATAAAAAAATAAAACAGGTCAAAAAGAAGGTATTTTCAAGCTCTAGTAGCGAATCATCGGGATCTGATTATGACTATGATAGTGAGACAGATGAAAACCTAAGTTTGGAATCACTACAAGAAGACAAAATAGAATTAAATAACTATATTTTAGTGAAATTTTCAGTGAAAAACACCACAATATATTATATTGGTTGTGTGCAAGATATTATTTCAGATAATGCGTATCAAGTGAAGTATCTTAGGCGCAGAGCAAACACCAATAAATTTCATTTTCCCCAAGTAGATGATATAGAAATGTGTACACGAAATGATGTATATGCCATATTATCAAGTCCTAATAAGTCCAGAAGAGATTCAAGTTTAACTTTTTACTATAATTTTGATAATATTATTGTAAAATATGAAACCACAATGTATTTTTTTAAAGACATTTTAGAATTAAGGATTTATTTGTTATGGTTTGAGTTTAAAAAGTTTTGTTTGTTTGAGAGCTTTTTTAAACGTAAAAAAGGAAACAGCTATTTTGTTTTAGGTTATTTTTTTATTTTCAAAAATTGCAAATGTTTAATATAATAAAAATAAGTTTCTTTCAAGAATTGTTGCATTATTTTAAACAGTTTTAACTAAAAACGTTAATGTGCCGAAACTGCCCCTATAACTGGCTGATTGTGCCCCTATAGGGGGCACAATCAGCCAATATGCAGACATATTGTTATGACTATATAATGTTTTTTAGTAAAACATTATAAAACATTTGCCATGTAAAAAAGGTGTGGAAAGAATGTGTAAATTGTCGTTGATTCTTTATTAGAGCCTACAATCATCTATAACATTTTTGTAACGAAAAATCGATTATAGGGCCGAATGTGCCCCAGTCTCCCCTACAGTTACGGAAAGCACCATTTTTTATTAACATCGAGCACGTAGTGCGATGAGGTTTAAGATTTTTAAGAGCATGTGATGAAGGATCCAACTGAGGAAGAATATTAACCAAATGATCTACTGTTAAAAAAGAGTAGTGCTCGGCTATAAAAGGAGCAATTTTCAATTCCGCGATTTTTGTTTTTTTCCGGCAAGACTGGTTTATATATTTATGATTGATATAGATTTGCATGATGATGATTTTTCCCGAGCCACGGCTTTTTTATGTTTTTCAGTTTTAGCGTGGCTAACCAAATCTTTTTTGTAAGCTTTTACACTACATGGCAATATTTACAAATCGCCAATATGTCATTCGTATCACGTGCAAGCCAGACTGCAATAAAAGCATACATTGTCAATAACGATAATAATAATAATATCTAATTCCGAACAAAAAGTGAGACTTTCAATTATGGCAACACCGGCACCACGCCCCAAACCAAACAGCCGTTAAATAAAAACCTTTAAAAAATAAAATCCCGCCATCACCCTAGTATCCAATCAATCTACTCCAAAAAGAACGTGAGTTTTAGATTATTATGTATCTAAATAAAATACCTCTTTTGAATTTTATGGAAGAAAAGATTAGGTGATTTGGTAGAGATCATAAATATTGATTTTAATATTGCCTATCCTGATAATTCATAAATTACAACAATGTAATGAAATTGCTTTACCTTTTAAATCTGGATCTGTTTCCCAAATCTTTGTGTACTTTTCATTATATTTCTTTTTAGGTTTAGGAGGCATAATTAACACGACAAATTAAAGTAAACAACTAAACAACATCCAACGTATTTTCAGTAAGCATAGACTGTTCAAATTTAGAAATATATTCCCGGGTATTCCCCGCCACACCCAATCTTCGAATCAAAAGCTCTGCCAGCGCAACGACACAACTTTGAAGCAGCCAATCAGAAGCCTCCAGCTGGTCAGCTGTATCGACGCAATGATTTTTAGGAAAATGTGAGGTAACAGGGGTGTTTTTGCATGCACGGTACGATTTTGATTTTTAACGCAGTGGCCACATAGCATTTATAAATATGCAAAATCAAAAATTCCCGGCAATAAATTTGAAAAATCAAAGTCCCTAAAAATACCACCAAAAATACAAAACCCCTAAAAAAATCCCATCCCACTTATTTACTCTCTAAATTTGGGGGGAAAACCCTTAAGTTGGTAAACCTGCCAGATTTTGCGTTTATTTTACGTAGTCTCCGTGGTGCATACAAATGCAGGGTTGTTCCCTAAATAGGGTTGCCAACTATGGCGAAGTCCAAAAGTGGAAGGATTTATCAGATTGTCACTTTTCAGGGTCCTTAAAAAAAACATCTTTTCTCAATTCTGTTGGTCCGTCTGTCTATCCGTGCCCGTGGAATTTTTAAAACATGTGGCAGAAATTAGCTGATCAAATTTTTGAACGAATCGAATATGGCCAAATAAAATGGCGCCCTGACAAAAGTTTGAAGAGTTTGGTGTAATATAAATACCTAATTTATTTGTAAAAAATCTTGATACAATTGCTATAACGCAGAACAAACTAGCGGCCTAATAAAAAGTTTTAGAAATCAGTATAAAAACCTTTTTTCTTTGAGTTCAAATTTTGTACAAAAGCAGTATGTCACTTGTCCCAAGGGTGCGAACTAACATGACCACGTAATAGTATAGTAAGCAGGAAAATAATAGTACAAGAGAGGAAATAATAGTACATTTTCTTATAACATGGACCTTGTCAAAAATACATACTATGACGTCATTTGTTGATATCGATCACATTAACTGTGCCATGTTGATTGACGTTTATCCTCAATCAGGATAAATAGAATAATTACAGTAACTGCCGCCTAAGCCTAACCTAAATACTAACTAAACCTTTGATTTTGATTAGTTTGACTAGGAACCTTGTCTCAAAACTAGACAGTAAACTGTAACTGTAAAAGTGATAAGCAATTTTAGCGGTAGTGAAGTCATCGTAGAAAGGTAACAATTGGATCGATATCGACATTATCTCAATAGTCTGAATCTGAATAACATTGTTTGGTTGAGGTTTTTGCTTGATCAGTCGATTGGTCCATAAACAGTATTTTAGGCGTACTATTGTAAGGGTCAGTAGTAAATAGTACACAATATGTTAAAAATAGTACCAATATTATTATAATAGTACGATTGGCAACACTGCTTGTCACTGAACAATGCAGCCAACATAATGACTCGTACTACCAACTTGTGTTGGCCATTTCATATTCCTAATCCTGTATACCCTAAAGCCTTGTTTATGTGCAAAGAAAACATACAAAGGAAGCTTTCACGGTTTTGATTAATTGAAGAGTCAGGGGCCTCTTAGCTTCTTTCGCAATTGTTTAGTTAAGGCAAAGAAGGGTAGATAGTGTTAGGTTAGGTCTGGTTAAGTTAGTTTACGCTTACAGAATCCAAATTTGTACTGTTAGTATTTTTGGGATATCTTAAACGACGTAAGGTTTAATTTTTAATTGATTTAAATTAATTTTGAGTTAGACTCAAAAAAATAAATAATTACACTAAGAATAGCTCATCGAAGCACAACTATTTGGGCTACTTAGGGTTAATTTTTCTGCAATTAATAAATACAAGAAAAATAAGATATTTTTGCAGAAAAAAAATGTATGTACCTATAGGTATAGTATTATTCTATTTCTCTATAGAAAGTCTAAATATGAATTAAAATCATTTAGCTCCAAAAAGGAGTTCGTACATTAGCCCTTACTGCCTTTATCGGAAAAAGTTAAATGTATTTTAACTTTGTCCGACGTCTGATGGAATGACATAAAAATCGGATGAATACTGACGCCAAAAAATTTTGACCAATAGGAAAGCTTTTGGACCATCGGATCGTTGGATATCCGATGCATGATAATTCACCTTAACAATATACTATCGATAGGTAGGAATACCTATTGATAATCAATAACTATCGATGTAAAGTTAAATACAATACATTGATAAGTAATGTGCTATTCTATGCTATCGCCTATCGATATTTAGAATTTAATATCGCCCATCCCTACTCCGAATTTATAATTTTTGTTAACTAAAAAAAAGTTATATTTTAATAGACATATTACCTTTCTTTAACATAATAAAAGATCCTAGGGGTGGTCCAGACCCCACAACAATAGAAAATCTAAAAGGATATCATCATATGTCTGTGCTAATTATACCTTTCCTTTATATATTGTGGCGAATTTAGTTATAGATTTGTTAAGTTTTAGGTCAAGTTCAGTGGCGGGCTCCGCTTCACGTACATTTTCCAATCAATTTACTTAAAAATAAAAAAATATTTTTAAAATATCAAGCATTTTATAATCTACATTTTCATTATAAAAATGTAGTATGTTTTATATAAATTCACATTATTTATTTACTTATACCATTATTTTCTATCCTTTATACTCAAAAAGTAATAATGACTTAAAAACGTAGCGCGCTGAACACCTTTTCATAAGAGCGACACGTTCAGGAATCACAATTAGCAGTAACAGATTCTGCATGAGACTCCCCCCGCACCCTGGCTTTCGCGCTTAGATTTGTTTACGGCAGTTGCAATGGTGAATATCCGTAGAGATGGGAGCGGCATAAACTGCTGCTCCAGGCTGAAGGCGTTAAGGCCCTTGTTCGCTTGTTATAGAATGAATGTAAATAATGTAAAAGCAGCAATCGAAATTAGCTTTAAGATAGAGATACATAACTGTTTTTTTAAGAATAAAAAAATATATTTAAAATCTTATAAATTCATATTATTTCCTCTAAGTTTTGAAAAACGCTCCCAAGCTATGAATAATTAACGTCATAAAAAGGGTAAAAAAATAGCTATTTTGGGAGTGGCACCTCGACAAATTTTCGCCTGCGGCTGTACACCTAGCTACGCTGCGCTTCACCCGTTCTTAAATCCACGAGCCGGCACTGGTCAAGTTATTTGTTATTTTGAATAGGCTTACCTAAGGCTGGAATTATTCAAGTGCGGTTAAAGTTCCTGTTTAAGTTATCTTACGTTAAGCGAAAAAATGAAATTATTCATCTTTTGTTAAGCCTAACAGGAGTATAAATGGAAGCTAACAATAGGATAAACTAACAGGTGGTTTTTTTGGCGGTTCGGGTCTAACTGTAGGAAGTTAACCTATAATTGTATTTAAAAAGTTTTTTGTTTTCTTCGAATAGTAAAGTAAAATTTTTGAAATGGATATTCCTGGAAACATAGAAGTTGATATATGTTCGGACTTTTCTTTAGAGGATAAAATTAAAAATTTAAATAATGTAATTCATGACCGACCTAGAATATTATATATCAGGCCAAATTTTGTGAATTAATGGGATGATCTGGATTTTAAAAATAGATTTAGACTCTCTAAAGATGGCATATTTTTTACGGACCTCCTTTTTAATGCTTTCATATTTTGAACTAAGAGTTGCTGCTGTTCGTGCAATCCCAACAGATTTTCTATTGAACTGAACAGTCAATTCCTCCCATTTTTCTAACTTTTGCTTCCAGGTCACAGCATCAGATTTTTTATTTTCTATAATTGTAGCATATTTCTCTATAAGTTCTATGAGTAAGCCTACTTCTTGGCTGGAGAAGTTTGGTGATCTTTTCTTTCTCTTTTTCTTTTGACCTATTCTCAGACTTATCCGTCATGCTTTTAACACGTTTGCGGGTCCGGTAAACTATCCTGACAGACGATTTTTACATATTTTATTTTTATTTCCAGAAAGTACCCGTTTGTAATATTACGTTTCAAAAAAAAAAAAATTAAAAATCACACTAGGTTACAATTTGACAGCCTTAAAACGAAAAATGTAGCGACGTTGCCAGATTTTATATATACCGATATGTTAAAGAAACTAAAATGACTGACAATGATTTGGACAACAGAATTATTTATTGTTATTATTTTAGTTTTAATAAAGATTTTGTTGACGAAACTGGGCTAACCTAACGTTAACGGGACAGATTCACCTAATAATATAGTTTTTGTTACAGAAACATCCCCCTTTCAATATAGACTCGGATTTCGGTTGGCGCGCTACTTCGCGCTATCTTTACAGAAATCCTAACGTAACCTAATCCGCATTTGTATTAATTATAAGTTTTGTTATAAAAAAATTTAGTTTTACATCACTTATAATGTATTATAATGTAGATGGAGAAGGTACGAAAGCAAGTTTAGGAGGTTCATGATCAAATGCAGCAGGAAGTCCAAAGTCTGCAATCTCAGATACAGAAGTTTGGAAACAAAGCGAGTTTAAACCCGACGTTGCCTCTCCATATAAAAAAACCACCTACATTTGATGGTAAAGTGCAATGAATTACTTACTTGAGGTAATTTGAAGCTGTCGCAATGGAAAATAATTGAGATTCCATTGAAAAGGGTTGATCACTGGTTTGTTCCTTGTGTGGTAAAGCAATAAGGAATATACTTGAAGATAAACAAAATGCCTGGGACATTGGTAAGCAATCTAGAAATGCGTTATGGTGAAGCACATTAACAGGAGGTGTATAAAGTGCAAATTGAAAATATAACCAAACTCTTGGAGTATAAGGCAGATAGCGTGTGATTAATCATCTTGACTGATCTATCCTACTCCCTGATAATAATCGGGCAATAAGGATGGCAATAATAAAGATTTCGGAAGCTCTTGCATATGCCCTTCAGTCTGAAACTTCTGAACAAACATCCAGGAGTCAAGGAAAATTACGAAGACTATAGTACCCAATCAGGACACCGGACTACACATGATGATACTTCAAATATTTTAAAAGAATTGCAAGAGATTCTTGTTAAACACCGTCTTTCTTTTCGAGAAAGAAAAAGAATCCCCTGTTGGAAAGAGGGGCATATGTGAAGCTGCTATAACAATGGGATTCTTGAAGATTACCAAGAAAACTCACATTAGCCTCTTCTAAGGGGCGATTAAAATTAGTGTACTGGCGGCAGAATCTTGGTAGTAGCGGGGAAAGTTTGTGGTCGGGAAAATGAAAGGGTATTATTGTATTCTGATTCGACACACACCATCGTAAGTTGGATGTCATAGCTACTTGTAAAATAGAAAATCCCTACAATTATGTTTTGAAAACAAGTCAAAGGTCAAATCGTCAGAAAATTTAGTTAATGAAGTTTAGGTAACCAAGTTGTAACAACCGCTAAGAAAAAACCAAGACGTTTTCTCTCTATCTCTCTTACAGTGAAAAATTAACATAGTTTAACATCGAATTAATACTGGTGATGTCGCGTCGATAAAACAGCCTCCAAGGCGAGTACCCCTTGAATTGCTTGATAACTTGCAAACAGTTCAAGAAAGTGCTTTCGAGCAGCTTCCAATATGTACATGTACTTTGGTAAGCTCACTAATGATATAAATAGATTTTCACCTAAGAAAACTCCAGGCTATGTTTAAAAATATATCTACTATTTTTGTCAGTACGATTTAATAAAAGTCCAAATGTCAACTCGTCAATATCATTTATTTATGCATAACTTATATGTACGTATGTTTTAAAAGAAGAATATACATTGGCTACTAAAAATCCTTTAAAAATAGAGGAATAGCCGACTTAAGAATTTAGGTAACTATGTTCTATATACTTCAAACATATAAATGAAATAAAAGCTACACAATTTGGAAATTTTTGTTATAAAGGTGGTTATTTTTTGAATATAATATATACAAAAAAGGAAAAAAGTCTCATGGCACTTCTTACAAGTAAAAAAGTTAATTTATTTTTGTAAATTACAATTACAATAATTATCCTAAATATCAGTTCTTGATTTAAAAAATGTCATGCTAGTTCATTTTAGTTAAATGAATTATTGGCACAAGCACCCCATAAGTATTATCACAATTCTAATTCTTAAAATATCATTCAGATGAGCAACAAATTAACAAAGTTTGACTTGAGGCTTAATTTTTAGTTAAAATCAACCTTCATCTACTTCCCCTGAATACATAAAGATAGCACATTTAAAGTCATGTGAGCCGACAACTTGATTTTGCCTCCTTATGGTTTGAACAGAATAAAAATTCAAAAACTTAATTATAGCAATTTTTTTTCTGATCTGAATATGACAAAAAATAATGAAACTCCAATTTTAAAAAATGGCGGGAAGACTGATTTTTGACCAAGTATTTTATAAGAGGTTTTGATATTTGGTGGTTATATGAAGCATTTTTATATATTGGTTTTTAAAATTTTAGGATTGTATAATTTCTTTGTTGCAACTGTAATTATTACTAATATTTTTAAATAACATGTTTACTTCATAAATTATAATTCGTTTATTAAGTATATTGATATTTTACTGGACAAGAACCGTAAAAAAGCAGATAATTCTGTAAACATTAATTGTGTTTGTGTGAGTGGACCACACGATTGTGTTTCTTAATTGTTTTGGCCAGAATAAAAATTCAAAAACCTTACTTTTGTATTTTTTTCTGGGCTAAATATCGCATAAGAAAACAATTAAACTTCAATTTAAAAAAATATACTGGAAAGGCTGATTTTTGACCCCATAGGGTTTAAGGGATTTGATATTTGAGGTTATATGAAGCATTTTTATATATCTGATTTTTAAATTTTCACAACAATATAATTTGTTATTGTTGCAACTGTAATTACTACTGACTGTTATTTTCAAATAACGGATTTACAGTGGTGTGCAATATAATACTCTCATATGTTTACTTCATACTATATAATCCGCTCATTAGGTAGGTATACTGACATAATGAATACTAACTGAAAAGAAATAGTCAATCTTGCAAAAAAATCACTTTGTTATTGGCCAGAATACAAATTCAAAAACTTAACTTTGTAATTTTATTTGGGCTAAATATGACATTAAAGCAACATTTTTATATATTTGATTTTAAAATTTTTACTAGAGTTTTTTGTTGCAACTGTAATTATTACCAATATTTTCAAGTAAAACAAGTGGATGTAATACAATCCTGGCTAATAATCACATTGACTTTTTAAATTAGATTTTATCAGAAGTTAAAGCTGAAAGTCTAGTTATCTAGAGTTAACTTTAACTAAAAATATCACCTCCAATATGATACATAATATTTGGGTATGTTAACTTCACTTTTACGATAATTTTTTATTAGAAAAAAAAAACCAAAAATCGTTTTAATTTGTTATAAAAGTTGTTATATACAATGGTAATTTCATTTTCAATCATTTATTTACATAGAAGTGATTTACAGATATATTAAAACAATATTGCTATATTGTTATATATCAATATTATTGGCACAAATTTGTCGTTGTGTTAAAATGTAATATTCATTTACTCTTACTACCATATAAATCCATATCTAATGAATATTTGCAGTCATCATTTATGATAAGTTAGAAAATTATTAATTAATATAGAACTTAGTAATAATCTCTGACAAACTTATTTGTGACTACAAAAAAAACATACATGAGAGTATATTTTTTCTTGACACATATTGATTAAAACATTAAAATTGTACAAAATTTTACAATAAAATAACTTTCCAAATTAAGTATAAAGAACTTGGACTTGCACGAAATGGACATTACATTAACACAGGCCATATAAATATCAATGTATTTAACTATTCAGAAATAATTAACGTTATCAATAAGGCTTGCATTTTAATACATTGGAAATATTAGTATCTGCCTTAAAAAATAAATAAAATAATTAACTTTTTTATTTTAAAAGGGGTACTCAACTGAGCACTAAGTTATTTCCAATTTACATATGTATTTATTGGGACCCTAACTAACTACTGTAGGTTGGGACTAATTGGACTTATTTGACAAATATTTTTTGACATTTGTTTAGTTCAAAAAATGTATGTTAAGACCAGTGACATGATTGTTAAAAAAATATCTCTCAATAAAAAGAGAAACGAAAAGAGTATTTTAAAAATTTCCTGCCCGATTTGTCAAATTTCAATATTTTTAGCTTTTTTTTAGATGAAAAAATTATCATGTTTATGTTGTAGAATGTAGAATCTTTTGCTGTTCTGCCAAATAATTTTTAGTCAGGTAATATAAACTCTACAAAATGTATTCGTTGGTAGTACTTTGTTTCTGTGTTTTCCTATTACTCAAGAACTACTAAATAGATTCACTTCCATTCATTTCAACTTGGCTAAATATATTTTTTCAAATATAAAATATCACTAAAAATATAAGCGCTTTAAAAACAAAATCGCCGAAATTGCCCCAGCTAAGGTAATAAACACACAGTTTAGGAACATATAAAATATACACATAATTTTTACAGACATATTTAAAAACGTAATTATCGATTCCTAATACTTCCAATAATAATAATTATAACTGCCTATATTTTCAAACACATATAGTAATCACATATGAACAGGTGTTATGAGACACTTTAAAAAAGCAATATATTTTGGATATATTAAATCAGTACTTAAAATAAAGATCACAATACATTTTAAAAATTACTGTCCCAGCCTGATAAGTCGTCGGGTGGTAGACCCCCTTCTTCGGGGGGATAGGGATCGAAGTTGGAAGAGTCTGTAACGCTTCTGATTTTCGGCGAAATGGGAGGAGACAGTGTTCGCTTTACCAAGCCCTCCCAGTTGAAACCATCGAACCACCTAAAAAGAAATATATCAAGTAATTCAAGGAATATAAGTATCTAAGAGGCCATTTTTTACAAGACTGACTATTGGCTAGACCATTTTAGTGATTTCATTTATAAAACAGTGTACTTTCAGGCTAAAATTTTTTGACTTTGGTATTTGAAAGATGCGTGAATAGACTGGAATTAGTTGTACAAAGATCGCACCATAAAGTGCTTACATTCTGCACAATTTATATTTTTTAATAATATAATATATTGAGTTCTTATAGTTCGATTAAAGACAAAATATTAATTTACTGTGCTTCACTTTACCCAAAAATAAATTATAGTCTAACTTTGAAAATATTTCTACTTTTTCCAGGGTCCGCAAGGCGTTTTTCTTTTAATATGAGAATTAAGTCTAATCAGTTCAAATTCTAATGTTTCCATATTTTTTCACGGCAACTACTAAAGGACAGCTAGATTTAAATTCTTCCATTAATGGTACGTAGTAGAATTCTGTATAATATTGCATTTTTTTGTAGTATTTTTCTATGTTATAAATATTTTTCCAAACCATTAAAAATAGTTTTATATATTGGTAATTGTTTCTGCACGCAGTTTCTAAATCAACATTATTTACTTCTTGTTGTATGTATCTGATCTTTTCTATTAACCTATCTTGTAATTTTGTTTGGACTTCCTGTACTGTCTATAAATTTTCCTTGTTTGAATATCCAAGCTTAATTCCTTTTTTTTTTTGTTTTTCCACTGTCTGTCTCAGATTGTTTAACTTTTCTAACTACTTAAAGTGACCTCTACTTACAGATAAGTTTTTTTCTTGAATCCAGTTATAATTCATCACGGATCAATTCATTCTTTAATTTGCCATCTTCATAATGTTTGGCTAGCGCTGTTAATGGAGAATAAATTCATCACAAGTTTCATATTTTTCCTTGTAGTGACTTTGATATCATTAATTAAACTACAGTAATCTGTAAAAGAAGGCATTTTTCTTTATTTTTTCGAAAAGTTTAAATATTTCTGGTCTGACTGATAATATTAAATTATTAATTGCATATTTGATCTATTTTTAAGACCTTTCTGTCCCTTTCATAATAACTTATCCATTTTCCAAATCTTCTGCATTAAGCGAAAAAGGTTTTGTTAATATATTTTTGTCTTACGTTATCCCAACGTCACAACCAGGATATCACGATCCCGGTCTTGAACATGTCCTGCAATGCCGCAGGCGCAATGATCCGCTTCAGTTAAACGACGTTAGCGGTTTTGCCCTTTTTAGATGTCATCAGGCTGTCATACTGCCGTGTTAAGGAAGAACGCCTTAACTACATTTTTTTTTTAAATTGAGATACCAGTGCCATTTAAAACAACATGATATTTTACAACTAATTGAGAAACAAAAACACCTTATCTTGCCTTAGTTTGGGAATTATGACCAAATATAGTTTCACCTTAAGTGTAAATCTGACGGCTAAGTTATTTAAAAGTGCCCTATCTACAAATATTAACGAAAAAGACCTCATCTAGTTACAATAACGCCTCAACTCGACGCAGCGTTTATAATCGTGTTAATTTAAAACGCCTTATCTTACCACGCATGCGTACTAGTCGTGTTTACGCCGTAGTTAAGGCTCAGTTGGTTTAAAACAGAGCAGTAACCGCTTTGACATTTTGACGAGTTTGATTTTATTAGATTTAAATACTGTTTGTTAATTAATCAAACGTTCAGTTATAGATAATAAAGTTGCAAGTTTATTAATTTGTGGCTTTAAAAGTTTTGAACCATATGGAATAATAGACAAGTAAGTGTTTCATGCTATTAATTGTTTGCAATATTAATAGAATAAATTCTATTCGTACGAATCCTGTGCCCGGTACTAACACACGGTCGTTTTACTAATGGCTGATTTTATAGGTTTTGTTCAAATGCAAATTAGAGTTATATCATATTTGTCTCATTTTGCCATGTGTAAAAAGAAAAAGAGACAATTATACTTTCGTAACATCAAAGTTTATAATACATAACTATAAAACCGGCTGTAATATTGACATGTCTAGGAATTATTTCAACAATGTTAGGCCATTGCTTAAACAATTTAAAGCAATTCATTATTATCACGACTAGCAAAAAGAGCCTGAATAAAACTGACTTCAGGTACATTAGGTTTTTATGATTTTAAACCCATCAAACACGTTTTTGCCATAGACGTAGTTAAAACTAACTAAACAAATACAACTGTTTATATTTTAAATTTTTAGTTTATACAGTTATTATTTTTTCTAAAATTTGGTTTTGGCCGTGATCTTTTAAGACTTCAACATTTGAAATCTATATTACTTACAGAATGTCACGTGGCAAGAAAATTCTGGAAATGGCGAAAGTTGCTTCAGATGTGATTGTACCAGAGTATCACGAATATCTCAATTTGATTCAAAATTTTAAACCTTCGGATTTAATTTTTGATGACAGTGGTCCACCAATACCAATTCGTAGTAATAATATTTCTTCTGCTGAAAATATAGTTCAACAAGGAAATTTAAACACCGTGTCTCAACAACAATTATTTAACGATGATAATAGTAATGTTCAGTACCAAAAAATTATTATTCATAGTAATGTCGCATTAAAAAATAGTGTTGAAGAAAACACAATTCCCACTGATATTCCCGTGGAGCAACCTTTAAATTGTGATATAGACAGTAGCGAAAATAAAAATATTTGTACTTTGAAAAATATGGCTGGTTATCCTGACCGAGTTGAGGATACTAATTTAAGTTATGAAGATAACAACTTACCAAATATACCCGAAAACACAGATGAAATGCAACTTTATCAAAACGGTAATGAAGTATGGAGTGCAGAACAAGAATTTGGAGAATTATTTATCGAAAATGTTGACCTGGCTGAAAATCAAGTAGCTCTTAATGAACCTACTGAGGTGGTTCATGATTTTAAAACAGTTGATGGGAGATTAGAAGAGAACCTTAGAGGGAAAGAATGTGTACATCTCGCAGTACCGAGCGGTAATCAAGAAAATCAGAATAAAAGAAATGTAGGGAAACATCAGGAAATCGCAGCAGATATGAGGGAAGGTGAAAATGAAGCAAGCGAAGAGGAAAACGAAAAAGAATCAGCTGTGGGGGAAAATCAGTATGAAGAAGGTACAGGGCAAGACGAAAACAGAACTTTGTTGTATACAAAAAAAGAAGATTTGCGTAAAAGAACGAGATGCAGTGAATCAAGAAGTGCTAAAAAACAAAAAATGGAAGACAAGTTGCGAAATTCCCATCCTTTATTGCCTCCATGTACAAATACGTGTAAGAAAAAATGCTTCATGAAAATAGACGAGGAAGGAAGACAGCAGCTTAACAAAGAATACTGGAATCTATCCTGGAAAGAGAGACATATGTTTGTGAATAGAGGCATTGAGCAAACTGCTGTAAAACGAAGAACCACCACTGATATTCCATCTGAGGACAACAAATCAAAAAGAAACAATACAAAAAATTTTTTGCTGAAAGACAGAAAAGGAACTTTGATTTCCGTCTGTCGTACATTTTTTCTAACGACCCTTGGTTACACTAAAAACAATAACACTATTATTAAATCGTCTATATCCTCCAAAAACTCATCGACTTCCATAACAGTAAATGATAATCGAGGTAAACATTCTAACAGAAAAAGTGTTGACCGAAAATTGCTAGAAAGGCATGTTAATTCATTTCATCCGTGCGTCTCTCATTACCGCAGAGAGCATGCGCCACTTCGTAAATATCTTCCTTCTGATATAACTGTTACACAAATGCATAGAGATTTTATAGAAAAGCATAAAAATGTTGACTGTTCTTATTATACCTACAGAGCATTTGTTAGAGACCAAATGAAGATTTCGTTCACAAAGTTGGGCCACGAAGAATGCGAGCAGTGTGAGGTGTTCGAACAACATGATAATACTCATACTAAAAACAACCTAGACTTAGATAAATGTGACATCTGCAAAAAGTGGAATGCTCACATCAAAAAGGCTACTAATGCAAGGAAGAATTATAGAGAAGACGCCGAGTCTACAGAATGGACGCCAATGAAAATATGTGTTTCCGCAGACCTACAAAAAGTTATAATGCTGCCTCGCATCGATACATTTAAGCAGGTATTTATAAAAAAAATTCGGTGAAAATTCTTAGTTGTTTATGTTTGTCTTTTCTTTAGTACTTGTAGTTCTTCCGTTTTAATTTAGTAGTTCTTCTCTGGTAGCTTACAACATTTGCCCAAATAATGGTTTTTGAAAATTGTCGTTGAATAAGATTAAAAATAATTTTTTTTTTAGGTATTGTTCACCCAAAGGATTATTGCGTTCAACGAGAATTTTGTCGCAGTGGGAAAGCATCAAAAAATGTTGGGCCCATCAGCTGTAGTATGGCACGAGGGATTAGCTGGGCGCAAAAAGGAAGAACTTTGTAGCGCTTTTCATAAATATTTGCTCAGCCAGCGTGACGTTTTGTATATTAAAATCTGGCTTGATAATTGTGCTGCACAAAATAAAAATTGGACTCTGTTTTCTTTTTTGGTACATATTATTAACTCGTCGGATATTGCTGCAAATTTATTGGAAATATACTATTTTGAACCAGGACATTCTTTTATGTCCGCTGACAGTTTCCATCATCAGGTGGAGCAATCGTTGAATTCTTATGGTTCGTCTTCAAACACTGGAGCTGGTGGGAAAGTTTACGACTTTAATGATTTTCAAGGTGCCGTAGAGAAAGTCAAGATGAAAAATGTAAAGGTCCTATCAATGGAGCTAAGCGACTTTAAAGACTGGAAAGACCACAGCTCATTAATGAAAATTAAGAAGCATTCTCCAAGGCCATACCTTAGTGACATTGTCAAATTAAAATTTGAAAGAGGCAGTTTTAATTTATGGTATTCCTATGAATACAATTCTCAATAAACCGAGTTAAATTTTTTAACAGCCAAATATCTGAAAAATTCAATCGAACCAAATGTGAGGTCACAATTTAGAGGTGTCAGTAAGTCAAGAAAGGAAGATATTATAAAAAAATTATGCCCTTTGATGCCTGAAAATCGGAGACATTTTTGGAAGGAACTGCCGGTTTCCGATCAAGTTGCAGACTTGTCTAAGGATATTGACTGTTAAATCATTCCATTTATTTTCATTATATTATAATTTGAGCAGTTATTTAAGTTCCCTCTGTTTATATTATAATTTGAGCAGTTATTTAAGTTCCCCTTGTTTAAAATGTATTCATTAAAAAAAATTAAAAATTATAAAACCGTTTTTTAAATTATTAAATAATATTGACTTAAATATCACAGGTTTGTCTTGAAAGATAAGGTATATTTAAGCAACAAATACAGGTCTCAAAACCTCCTCGTTTGACACGAGAACCTCTCATGCGTACATAAGGCGTTTTAAACAAATTGGCACAAGTATCAAAAATGCCTCATCTGCAGTTACTATTCTTGGTTATTAAATCGGGTCCAAAAGTGCCCAAATTAAGAAACATTCTCATCAAACGTTTGCTTTAAATTGGTTTTAAACTATTTTTATTTAAAAATAGGGATTACTTTTCATCAGATAAGGCGTTTTTTCTTAACACGGCAGCATACACTAGCAAGTCCCAAGTAGGACAAAAGCACAAGGTCTAAAAGTGTAAAAGGTTTTGAATGGCCAATATTCTGAGTCATAGAGTTTTGAGACACCTGAGTGAGAGCTTTTTCGTAATTGTGGTCTACAATTGTCAAATATTAACTTTTAAGTTCTAGTTCTTAAATCACCCTTTAGTTGATTTTTAACAATCTGACACCATCTAAAGTTATCTATCAGGCACACTTTCAGACAACCCAGTTTCTACTAGATTGTATTAAATCAACTTTTTAAATGCCATACCTAAATAAAGACGTAACATATTTACAACATATACCAGAGTTACTTGTTATCATGCACAATAATTTAATATAAAACAAGTTCTACAAATCACAACCACTTTTTGCAGAATTCTTCACAATGAATTAATGGTGTCAATAACTGGAAAAATTGATTATGACCTCAAACCACTAGAAGTTTTTTAAAGCTGAATCTGTAGGACGAATTCAAATTACAAAATTAAAAAAAATTAGTTAAATGCCTATGGAAACAAAAACTAACCCAGTTTACTTTATGAGACAATTTTTATTATACTTGATGACTTTTACCAGAAAAGTCGGTAAACAACAAAGCAGCCTCTGGAAAAAAGTGGACTAGATTGGTGGTAGTTGACATTTTGAATGGAAACTATTCTGAAACTTACTTGTGTTTTTGAATATCGCTAATGCCACCCTTTTGATAACCTAAACGTTCTGCCGGATTGTCTCTGCAAAGCTTTTTTATTAACGCAGTCGCATTTCTTGTGATGTTTTTGGGAAAATCTATTGCATCGATACCCTAAAAAAAACAAAAATTATTGCATACATTTTGTAGAAATAATACTAAGAAGTAGACGAGATGTCTTAATAATATGATTATATTATAATTTGTTACTAACTAAACCAGTGTAAGAGGGTAGTTCGTACGCAAAACTAGCAAAACTAACTAAAGTATTGTTCATTTGAGGGCTCAAAAGTCATAAGCCAATATTCCGGCGGGAATTCTGAGTGGTGCACCTAAGGATGTTCCCAAATCAAACTTCATCATTTATTAAGATATATAATATATTGTCTACCTGACTTACTAACAGCTGGACACTATTCTCACTTGTATAGAAGGAAAATTTTGGGCATTCTTGGAATGGCTCGCACTTAAAAATTCTGCATAATAAACACATTGGTGGATGTTTCTAATATTTAGTTTTCTTATAGAATCGAATCGAATAAAAGCGACAATGTAACACTGAAATATATTGTACGACTTTAAAATTTGAAATTTGATCACCAAAACTCATAGCCCCAGATATCGCGAAGAATTTGCGATTGCAAAAGTGCCCAAATTAGGCATTTAAAATATTGTAATATATCATAAAATTTTTCACCTCAACAGCTCGAAAATTACTTAATATTTTTCGACATCGTTAACGCCATTCGAAAGGGCAGACAAAAGACTATTTTTTATGTTCCGATGTACCGTTTTTGAGATATTTACTAATAAAGTTTTTTCTGAATTTCGTTCCAAAAATAGGTCCAAAATGCAGAAAATTCGAATTTTTTAAATATTTTCAGAAACTAATTATCCCATAACTTCCGTAAAAATTAAGATTCGCTTTGATATTAGGCGCGGTAAAAAATTTTTTATTTGCTGATAACGGACAAAGTATTAGGAAGTTTTTGTAGCGACTTACAGAGGTTTTTATTGAACGCCTGTGGGAACAAAAACCTACCTGTGTGAATTACATGGAAATTGAACAATAATTAACAAAGACATGACGAAATTAACAAAATTATATACTTTGTGTCTAATATAAGAATGTTTCATTAAAAATTCTTCAGGAATTTTTAAAATACTTTTTTTTATGGACACTTTCTCCCTCGCTGCGCGGCGACTCGGTTTTTTGTTTTTTTTTCTGTTATTTTCGATGTATCTTTTATCTATGTATATTTTTAAAGCTATTTTGAAAAAACGGATGAAAATTAAAGGAAAACATTTTTCTGAAAAAGTCAACTCTCTGATTTTCTAGAATTTTTTGCAAACTATGACAGATTTCGCAAAGGGAGGACCGATTTCATTCGAAAGACAACACAATAATATGCAAATTTTATCATGCGCATATATGACGTAATGCGTATAGTTTCGTCATAAATTGACTGGGAATTTCGTGTTTGTGGTTGGTTGGGATCGAAACAATGAAAAAAGCAAGTTTTTGATATAAGATATGAATATATGAATTTTCGGTCTATCTTTTTCAATTGGTTTTTCAGTTTTTTGATCCGATCAATAGTTTCGCTAATATTATTCCGATTTTGGCCAAAAATCACATTTTCTCTAATTTGAGCACTTTGCAAACAACATCGGTTTTTTTTGCTTTCATCGGAAAGAGCACCTAGAAATAAATAAGAATGAGTTGGTTTTAAAAATGTACAGGAGATTCCTCAATTTGCATTGGATTTCGTTTATTTGACGATACTATAATATAGTAAGGTGTTGCTCTAAAGTGAATTTTGTTTGTGCGTGTTATGCTATTTCGAGTTTATCAGGGATTATTGAATAAAACCAATAGTTCTACAATGGTAGTGAAGATCACGTGCGAATTAAGTATCGCGGCGAATTATTGGAAAGCGACGTAAAGTGAACAAATTGAAAAGAAAAGACGCATTGATAAGGGAGTTTTCAAAAAATTGATATCCAGAACTCAAATGTCATTGGTAAAACAATTTATGAACTGTATAAGAAAAATCAAATCAAATAGAATCTGTAAAAATTGAAATAGAGATCCAGATTACCCAAGGATAGCTGCGGACGAGAAACCCTTAGAAAATTCCTTTTGCAAATCCTGTTTTTATTTAAAAGCATTAACAAACGGCAGGCCATTACTGAAACTGAACGCCTTTCATGATGGAAACTAAAATACTTGTCAAGAATTGAAAATTTTAGACAAGAAAGTCGCGCTATCTTTAATTTGGACGAAATTTGGTTGGATACTCCCCAAGTAGCATATATCATCATATATGGGCTAAAATGCTGCCATATTGGCTAATATCCCTGGCTAATTAGCTAAAATTGCTAGCCAAAATAACAGTTCTATTACAGTATAAAGACGAAAATATGGCTAAAGTAGGGAATAATAATTTGGCCATAATGGGGTAAAAATGGCCAATTGGCAATTATATATAATATTGATCTATGGTTCGGTTTATTAGCTACTTTTTGACTTAAAAGCGAGCTTTTTAGCTGAATTCTGACTTGTTTCTTAGCCGAAATTTGAGTAACACTTTTTCCCGAAATTTAGCTAAATAATTCCTCATTTTTTGCCTTTTATTCATTTATATGATAAACCATCAATTGTTTCAAATTATGTAGAAATTGTATTAACAGAGCCAATCGGTTTACGAATTTATGAGCCAAGAGGAAATGCAAAGATAACAAATCATGGTTTCCTAGAAATACACTATGACTTATTATGTAAAATATTTAATATAAATTAAAAATAATAAAGTTTGACGGTTGGTAGTGACAAAAAACACTTGCGCAGGAACTTTTACTGTTAAAAGAATCTCAGACAGACTAAAAATTTCGTTTTCTACAATTTTTTTTTTTAGTTTGGAAATGTATTTGGCTAAGAAAATTGATTAAAGAGTCCATTTTTTTAAAGTGGTCAAGTAATGGATGCTAGAAAATTAGTTTCATTTTAAATTCAATCATGACTGATCATAAAAAGTTTTATAGGTTATAAACGTAAATTTTGTAAAAGCGGCATTTTTGGCAATATTATAGCAAAAATAACCGAAGTAAAAGTATCTAATTTTAGTTTAATTTTGAAGCAAAAATATAATAATAAAAGCCATATTTTTTCCTCTCAATTTTTGTTGTCTTCAAATGTCATTCTGACCTCGATTTCTATTGACTAAAAATGTCATATTTAGGTGTTTTGAACAGCTATTCTTACTATAATTTAACTTCAGTATTTGCTAGAATATATCTGGTTACGTTGTGGCAACAAAATCGACAGATATTTCTACTTTTTGACCATCCAATAATACAGAAAAAAGTTGGAAGTTTAATTACCCCATAAAAGATATTTTTTGGCCAAGTAATTATGCTATAGCCTATCTACATTAAAAACTGCTACTTTTGGAGCCAAAAAATCTAATTTGAGGCGAGCTTTCATCGCTAGAAAACAAACCAGGAATCACTTGCCAAAATCTGACAAATCTCTGGTTTTTATGTGTCTTTTCTGGCTAACTGTTAGGCAAAAAAGCTCATCAGCTAATTTGTGCTACTTGAGTCACGACACCGTAAACAAAGGATGGATTGATAAATGCAAATTTGACGTCCCTTTTTCCATAGGAAGACCAATCACAATTTTGGTTCTGTAAATGGTTAGGACTGCTTACTGGACTATGATAAAGATATGACCCTTGGACTATTTGAAAAATGGTTTAAGTGTGACTTGCTGCCAGAGCTGCCTGTAAATAGTGTGATCATACTAAATAATCATAGAAGTAGTGACAAATTGTTCAATACGTTTAGCAATAAAGATTATATATATATATATAAGGACTTTTCACTTAAATAGAATCTATTCTGTGAAGGAACGTATTCGAAAAAATAACTTTTGGAAGTGTTGCATAGGGTGTTAAGGTTACTTCCATATCATTGTATTTTTAACACGGAGAACTAATTAAGTCTTAAGTAAATTCAATATCATTTGAAAATAGGATAAATGCCAGAAAATATGTTATTAGTGTTGAAAATAGTTTTAAGAATTTATCGAGAAAAACATTGAATCTTTTGTTACATGTGTCAATAATGTAGTAGTTAAGATGACTTACTTGAATAAGTAACATACTTTTTTATTATTTACATGTACATACAATATGTATAATGTAATATATACAGTTCAGCCCTGTTCCTTATATGGTTTAACGGTAAATGTCTAGGGAATAATAAATCGGGTAGTCAAAATTGTATTACTCTCTTATAATTCTACTACAAGTATAAAGCCTGGAGTTAAATGTCGAACAGCGGCGAGAGTGTTGTTACATACTGTGTCGAACTACTGGACCTAGTTTCTAGGCCAGCTACTTGAGTAATGTACAGTAGACTTAATGATAGGTCTACATACAAAAAAAAACCAAGACAAAAAAAGCATATATTAGCACAATCCATATTTCCTCTAGAAGAAAGTATTCTGTATTATGGGTGGTTGGAGACTTACTGTCACAGCAACATTGAGCTTCTTTACGTTGTGTGGATGAAGAATCACTCAAATAAGTTATACATAAATAGCTAAATGTCTTTACTTTCCCTGCCTAAATTAATGGCAGAGACTGGCAATTATTTTAGAAAAACATGGTCCTTAATTTGTGTTTTTATAATACGGGGAAGTTTACATATTGGCTGTACAATATAATAAAAACACAAAAATCGCTAATTAAAAATAAAAATCATAAACTACACGTTATTCTATACCTTCAAAATAACATTGTATGTCTTCATTGGGTCGCTTCCATTGAATGGCGGAGTACCGGTCAGTAATTCGAACATAAGTACCCCAAGTGACCAGTAGTCGGCGCTGATATCGTGGCCCTTGTTTAGTATCACCTCCGGTGCCACATACTCTGGGGTGCCACAGAAGGTCCACGTCTTACGGCCAGCTTGCAATTTTTTGGCGAATCCGAAGTCAACAAGTTTCACGTACCTAGAAAACAGTGACTAAATAAAATAAACCTAAAAAAATAAATAAATTTACATAAACACAGAACTTTTAAAAATTTTGAACATTTTCATAAAAGCTTGAGGCTTTATTTCAAGTGATGACGACTCACGCCTCAAGCTTTTATTACTAAAGGTTCTTTGTTTAAGTAACTTTAATTATTTTATACATTGATTTTATTTTGTGCCTTTTTTAGCAATTATTTTTTACTCCCCTGTATAAGAAATTCACCACTAGACACCATAATATTGTATTGTCATCGAGTTTATGTATGTATACTAAATGTCAGTCAATTCCGATAACGGGAACTGTTTTGCACTTTTTAGCATTATTTTTTATACACCTTATATAAGACATTCGCGATTGGACACCATAATATTGTATTGTCATCGTGTTTATGTACGAATACCAAATCTCAGTCAATGCGAATTACGGGAACTGCATCAAAAGTTACTTGCAAGATTTGACCCAAACATACTAACATACAAGTGAAGTTAACTAAAAGCATTAATGTTATTTTGGCATAAAATTTTCTCCTAATCTTTGCTGAGATATTTTGTTATTTGACGTAACTTAATTATATTTGAATGATAGACGCTTGGATTTACATTTAATATAGTTTAGACCTCTGCCTCCCCCCTTCCAGATAATTTTTCTGGCTACGCCAATGATGATGAATGAAGTAATTTATCGTGCATAGAATGGCATAGAGAGTCAGTAGAAAGCGAGTCAAGGAGGCGGAAATAGTTCCGATCCCATCCACCCTTATATATTTCTAAAGAAAAAAACTTTCAATTCCGAAACATTTTCGAGAGAAATGACCTTATACAAAACCGTGGAGGTAATTTATCACAAACCTTTAAATTTAAATTCTCTTCTCTGTTAAATAGAAC
This sequence comes from Kuschelorhynchus macadamiae, assembly GCA_030620095.1. Lineage (NCBI taxonomy): Eukaryota > Metazoa > Arthropoda > Insecta > Coleoptera > Curculionidae > Kuschelorhynchus > Kuschelorhynchus macadamiae. The sequence continues at coordinate 706,677 of JAUTXW010000961.1, read as the reverse complement.
TCGTCGAGGTTTTTATGAAACTTCAAGGTGGTTCACGGAAAAATTTTAATTCTCAGGTAAGACATAGTTACTCCCATTTAATGTAAGAGATGAAAAACCGTTTTTCTCAATTACGCTTCTTTTTCCGAAAGAGATATATAAAAAATACAGAGCTGTTATAAGTACGACTAAAATATACTTAAATATTAAGTACAAGTATACTTAAATTTTTAAGTAAGTTTACTCTAAAATTCTAATTTAATCATTAATTATTACCCACATTTTAAGTATTTGCTTGACTTTTGTACTTTAAATTGTTAGTAATGTATAATACAAATGTATTAAATATATATTAAACTATATTATCAAGTAAAAACTTGATTTAGTTACGCATATTAGATAAACTCTCCTTTAATAATACATAGACAATCTTTTTATATGTTACAAAAAAGAAACAAAACTGACAAAGCTTTTTATGATTTTATTAAATTTTAACATTTTAAAAGTATATTTATTTCAATAACTGTAAATAGAAACTAGGTAGTTGTAGCGCAGTATAGCATACTAGGATATGTACTTAGTAGGTGCAAAACATAAATTTGCATTTACTAACATATCCAACTGTTTTTGTCTACTTATGGTTTGGCCGGATATGACCTAAGTTCGGAATGTGAAATCATAATATTTTACTTTTATCGGTTATAACTCTTTTTTCTGATTCTAAATATATCGGGTTTCATATATTTATTTTCAAAAACAAACAGTAAAATTAAAAAAAAAGACGCCATAAAATTAATGCGTTATACTGAGAACCATCGCTCTCAGTATGTTTCTTGAACACACTAGTTTCATAGCATATTTTTTTCGCTTAAAAAAACTAAGTTCCTTATGTGATAGAAGGAAGTACACGAAATAGTAATCACGTCACAGTGGCGGTTTATTAATAAAAGCTGCAGAGGTACAGCACTGGTCACACATTTCAGAAAATAATAATTTAAATCCAGCTTTAACTTTTATATGCATAGTTTTGTTCACTCCGGCAAAGCGTACTCTGTGACACTGCATAATATATTATCCGCGTTCCCTCGCATATTCGTCTTTCGACGTCATACAGTGGTTGCCGCACTGCAAAGGGACGTTTTCGACGACGAGCGACCAATAACCGATAAGCTTTATATCAAATGCAGAGCTGCAAAGAAATTTACCGGCAGTATTTCGTGTTAATCTGCTTTGAAGCTTTGCCGGCCTTGTTCTAATATCGTTGAAACATAAATATTAAAGGAAAATTATAAACTAAGAATCAATAGTTTAAACAATTCTTTATTAGCCCGACACTTTTGTGTCGGGCTAATTTGATAAACAAATAATATTTATTTCCTGATAAATTAAATCAAATATCACTTTAGAACATTCCTTGGAAGAAACTTACCCCTTGGCATCTAAAAGTAAGTTCTCGGGCTTCAAATCTCTGTAAATTATATTTCTGGAGTGCAGATAATCGAAAGCTTGCACTACACAAGCTGTATAAAATCTTGTTGTTGTGTCATCAAAATATCCTTTATCTCTTAAAACAGTCCAGAGTTCCCCGCCCAAACAACTTTCCATAAGCATATAAAGATACTTCGCATCCTGAAATTAAAACCACTTAGAAAGGGAAACAATCGATTTCAAAGTAAGCAAAAAAATGATGATTTAAAATATTTTGCTAAATTGTTTTTTCCAGTCATTAAACTCATTGTGATTCGGCTGAAATATTAGTTCTAAGGTAATAAAATATTTGATATGTGGATGAAATTGTCACGCAGTGACAAATAGAATGCGAATTTTATGTTCTCTTTTTACTTCCCTCGAAAAAGTGAAGTATTGTAATCTTGAAAGAATCACCCTCCGATATTTTTTCAGATCTTCACGTTTCAGGGTCCCTATATAGATGCCGAAAAACATGTATTCTCAATTTCCTCGCCCTGTCTGTCATTTCATTAATTTGAAATTATGCTCAAAAATTATATGTGGCTTTGGTAGAAACTGTTTGGTACGAATTAAATAGATGCCACAAAATGGCGCCCAATAAAAATATTTGAAAAGAGAATATTTATATGTTACTAATTGGCTATTGCAGAACTAAATCGGGTCACATTTCCCTATTCCCAATAAAAGGAAATATTCATACCGAAGTAAAAGAAATTTATCGAATTTTTAATTTTAAACTACTTATCGATATTTGAAACGACAAGTAAGCCAGCCATTAATTGTAATATATTATTGCATACTTTTGAAGGTTTACCTTGAAAGTCTTATACAATTTCACTATAAAGTCACAGTTAGCTTCTCCCATGATCTCTTTCTCGGACATAATATGTTGCTGCTGTCGGGTCTCCACGATCTGTGATTTTTTCATTTGCTTTAGCGCATATGACTTATTTGGTTGCCCATTTACCTGTACTAATTCCACTCTTCCAAAGCCTCCTACACCAAGTGTGGTGAGTAAATTTAGATCTTCTAGTTTAACATGAGAGTATTCTTCATTAAGACTAAAAAAATAGAAATGTCTACTTAACTCTTTGTTAGATATGAATCTGGAAATTTACCACAGAAGTATAAAGGCAGAAACAAAATGTTTAATAATTAGTATATATAATTCTAAAATTGAATTGGAAAAAGCAAAGTATAATAATAATAGTTTTTGCAGTGCCAAAGCAAAATACTTACAGAGGATGACAGTCCAGGTTAAGCAAAGAAAAGAGAAACAACTCATAATTATATCTGTTAGTTAACGGATAATAACAATCACATTCTTAATCTAAAAGCAATCTAAATATGAATACATTACGTATTAACTTCCGGTTAACAAACATATGGAAATATTATTTAGTACAGAATAAAAAAAAATCTGTGTTAAGGAACTCCTTGCAGAAAATAAAATGAAAAAAAAATTGCTTACTGAATTATTTTTTTGACACTTAGTCCCAGTCCACGAAAGCTGAAAGCCAAGAGAGAAAGACCTTTGCCTGTTATCAGTACACTATTACCGTGATGGATACTTAAGGAATAAAGCAGCGACCAAAGCGACAGGTTAGTAGGTACTCTGTGTAGCCGTACGGTTAAAAAATGCACGCTTGTCGATGCTCGTGTCTAGCTGACAGGCATGGTTAAAGGGGTCATAATAGATGATATTTCACTCGAACATAATCTATGGCACCATCTGTAGAATAGAGACTGATCGCCGACCGTCCGACGATGCTTAAGTGATGTGATGTTTGAATAATCAATTCCTCTATAAGGCTACATTGGATATGGATAGAATCAAGGACGTTTTCCTTGTATGGGAACAGTATTTTTCAAGATTCAAGGGTGTGTCTAATTTGTAAGGTGTAAAGGGTCTACCATGAGAAAGCTATCTGAGATATCAAAAAAAAATCTAGTTGCTTTGAACAGTATTGCACTCCATTCTATATCATGGTCATTGGTTAAAGTTAATCTACTATCACCTACATAACTGTAAGTAGGACTATTGGTAGAAGAAACCAGGACCTTGGAGAAGAAATAGAGTAGGTTCAACACTGAACCATGTGAGAACATTGCATCGGTTTTATGAAAGAATGGTCATCAATTAGTACAGAAATACTTCAGCTAAAGGAAGCCCGTTGACGGGGTGCCGCTCTTTTAAGCGCCACCGTTACTTTTAGTATAAGGAGGCAAAATATGACTTGGTACTTGATAGATTCAGAATCAGCAGGTCCAAATTAGTCTAAAATCATCTGGTATCCAGAGGTTTCACGAAATATCGTCAGAATTCACAATTTCGTTTTTGCAATCTATGTAAATATAGAATTACTACTTTCCAACCTAAAGCTATCACAGTGAAACAAACCTTTATATTATGTATGAATGCTATATGAATAGAAAAAAGTAGTAAACAGTAACTTCGGATTGGTCCTGCAAAATACAAAAATACCTAACATACAAGGGAAAGGACCTTATTTATTTCAAACTGTGAAGTAGTAACTCCAATTTCTATCATAATTACTTTTTTTTAGCTAAACCTGGTAAATAAAATGTTAAAGCTTACCGTCTTCTGTCATCAAGGTCGTCCACATATCTAGTCCTAACTTCATCCAAATTTGATATGAGTTGAATGTAGGTATCTCTGTCGATAACCAAACAAGTCACCCCTTCCGGATCATCTACTATGACGCTTGCAGTTCTTAGATCATCACTAAAAATTAAAAACGTCAGTTTAAGGTAGGTTCATTTCAAGGCAAAAAGTATAACGTAATAAATATAATTATTGACGTCAGGTTTAACTGTAAAAATATTTTTTTTTATTTTATCTTTGCATTTCTGATATGGTAAACCGTAAGAGACAAGTAACAGCAGTTCCAAAATTTTTAAATTAGAACATGACAAGCCAATAATTCTGTATCTTGTTATTTTTTTTATTCGTAATCACTTTCGACAAAAAAAAAATAAAAATAAAATCGCCAGAAATATTTAATTTTGTAGATTTATTAATTATATTTTAAGCAGTTATACAAAAAAATTGTTTTTCTAGTTGGTATATATTAGCTGACAGCTAACGAATAAAATATCAGTAAAACATTTAAACCTGTTTAAAGTTTATTTCATGCTATATGTTTTTTATAATCCATGAATTAACAATTAAAATCGCATAATGCACGGATTTTGTATAATCAATTATTTTTTTTAACTAATGAGGGCGATTTTAAGTATACTGAGCGGATATACCTAAATTAATTATAATAATTGTTGCTTAATTTATTTAACAATCATTGATAATGGGTCTATTGAAGAGATACATTGGCAAGAATACGGAACATTTGCTAGTAGCAAATGCTGTGTAGATTTTAAATCATTTCATTGATAAACTTTGGTTCTTTATGACATAGTGTTGGTTCTTAATATAAAATGTCAGTTGCTTACCCATGCAGAGCTTTCTCCCCGAAAAAGTCTCCCTTACTCAAAGTTCTAATGTACTTTTCCTCGGAGGAATCCTCTTTCCTTCTAGTAACGTTCACTTTGCCCTTGCTGATGATAAAGAATGTATCACCTCGGTTTCCTTGCCGGATGATGCATTCCCCATTGACGTAGTAGCATTCTTCGAGCACATCGGAAAGCTTGATCAGAGTTTCCTCTGGCAAATCTTTGAATATGGGAACACTGAAATAAGAAGAGTAAAACATTAATTTAATAGTGAGTAAAAGCGCTACTTTCATGATCATATCCAAAAAATAGATACAGCCAAATAATATAATTGTCATTTAAACAACAGTTATCAGTAATATGGAAATACATTTAATTTAACTATATTGTATATGGAGGTTAGCTCTAATAGTCGTATAAAAAGTGTAAGTATATTTTTCTATTTTGCAATCATAAAGATTTCTTCTTGATACGCAAGGTAGTGTCGTACTGGCCACTGGCCCTCTTTTGGATACTACTTTTTTTACTCTACAAAGTTGACGATGCAAAATCATGGCTACCTCAAATTTGAAAAAAAATAGCGCTCGTGTAATCGTAACTTTTTGGCGTGCATTATCAACTTGGAAATTTTAAACATTAAATAGTGGTTTTAAAAGATAACGCATTTTTAGAAATACAGTTCACAAAATAGAAAAAATTGTATTTATTAGTACTCGTTTCATAAGATATTTAACCTTACTCGCCTGCGGCTTGTTTTCAGATCTAGGGCTCGTGCTGTAAATTTATGTCTTACGAAGCTAGTGTTTTAATATACTATTCTATATTTTGAGGATACTTTCAGTTTAAACGTTACAACCCAACTATTGTTATATTTGTGTAATTGACAGTGGGAAGACCCCCCTTCCCGTGTGCACTTTACTTGCTGGCTTGTTTTCAACGTCTCCTTTCCTTCATGGGATTGACCAATCTGGACGGGGCTTACAGCTGAACGTAGGTGCCGAACCACGGTCCTCTGTCACTCTTTTAATCCCCGGTCCACACCCCACCCTCGAGCCGTCAACTCTTATGTTATAGTGTAGTCTTTGATCTTTATCACGTAGCCTACCGACTGACAAGTGTGTATTTGCATCAATAACCTCTTTCCACCCACATTCAGGGTGAATGGGGTGCCGCATGAAGTAGATACATTTTACACTTGTCCGTGTTGGATTTTATTACCACTAATATCGGCTGCAGACTTAGAAAAGTCTTTGCACCTACCAGGATTCGAACCTGGCCCGCTGGTATTTTTATATTATGCCAATGCTAAGCATGTTCGGGGCGACTCGGGCAGCCGTTTTATTATAGGAGTTTCAATAGGTAAGCCTCGAGGGGCGCGCAAATCTTTCAATATCCTACTCTCACTTAAATACTTTTTAAATACTATTAAAAACTTATTTAATCTTTTTAATATGCTTTATTTTCTTCGAAGAACTTTCAATACATTTAGTTGTTTTTAATATATTTTTAATACCTTTAAATATCCTTAAATATCCATTTTTGCCTCTTGGCAACTAGATGCAGAAAGTACTTGTTTTTTTTTGTGGGAGATTAAAGAGTACCCTAAACTCGAAGAAATAGTATATGACATAGAGAGGGAAGTTGTTTTCTTTGCAGAAAATAAAATTCTCCGTAGGTCAATAATTATAAAATAAATATATATATATATATATATATATATATATATATATATATATATATATATATATACATACCATAAATAGAGGGTGTTATTAAGTTTAGTAATCCTGCTGACTTTTTTATCAAACACTGGTACCATAAAAAACTAATGTTTATGATTAACCATCTTTTTTTTAAGAAAACTAAAGCCCAACCTATTTAGGAAAGCTCATGCTTTTTCATACGTATAGAATATAAAAAAAATTTTTATTCCTATAAAACAAAAAATCTTTTGACTCACAAACACATAAGAACATAGTATGTACTAAATTAGTAATCTGAAAAAAACCCAATTAAAATTTAATAAAAATGTGTTTCATTTTTTCTTTAGATCTCTCTTAAAATAAGAGGTGCTGAGTTATTGTATATTATTTGTTATTTCTTTAAAAACTTCATTTAAAAAGATTTTTTTAATTTTTTATCAAAAAAAATTATTATAAATAATAAAACTAAAAAAAAAAAGAGAAATCTAAAAAGATGTACATTATGCTCTAATTGGTTATAAATGGAAAATGCAGACACTTTTAAATGGGGCACGTCTGTTAAAAATGAGTGAATTGTGACAAATGGTCACTTTTTATAAGTATGATATATGAGCTATATACAGGGACGATTATTGAGGTGTTATGGGCTTAGATTAATAATATTTTTTAGGGGATTAAAATATCTAAAATCATTTTTGGAACGCTTAAGCCAAAATTCCAATTAAATTGAAAAACAAATATAAGTACGTAGATATCTTGAAGCCATAAAATTGTGAAATCATTGGTAGACATTTTTTATTGGAACTATATTCTAAAAATAATTTTTAGAGAACGCATAAGCCAATTTCGATCAAATCTATACATATTACAGTGGCTGCTCCTCCATTAGGTCATATGGTCAATGACCCCCCAATAAATATTTCCAAATAGAAAATAATAAATAATCTATATTTTTTTAATTTCTTTTAAATTTGGAAATTCCTTCTATTATTTTAAGCGTGTAAACTCGTTGAACGTTCACTTGATTCCTCGGCCCTCGCACTATCGATTCCTCGCGCAGGGATCTCCGGAGGTTTCGTTTCTTGGATCACGAGGCTGACGGCCCGCTATGACCTCATCGTTATAAACGGAGGCGACTTTTTCCCGAGTGTTCCCGATCGAATTCGCATAAGGGCGCATAGGTAATATACGGCTTAAGTTGGCAAACTTTGGGTCAACAGCCGCGCCGAGGAAACTTAAACATTTTTGTGAGTTGACGCGTTTAATGTGATTCATGCGATAGGTTGTGGTTACGATTGCGTATTTTTATAAAAATTATTTTATTTTCAAGACTTGTTTGTTGATTCTGTAATTTAAATTAATTGAAAAAAATAACGTTTTCAAGAATGGTAGAAAACAGTGGTTCAGAATATTAAGACTTCAATAGCCGCCAGTGAGCAAAACTTTGAGAAACGTCTCGAATTTAAGGCGAGTTGTCGACCTTTGCCGGAACTTAAAATTCGGCAGACCAGTAAAGACAAAAACAAAAAGGGAAATCGTTATTTTAGTAAAAATATGTGTGACTGGATATGCGATTGCGAAGGCATAAAGGCATTTTATTGTTTCGTGTCTATGATTTTTTTCAGATGACTCTTTGTGGTGTAAATATATTAATTAGGTATATATATATATATATATATATATATATATATATATATATATATATAATATATATATATATATATATATATATATATATATATATATATATATATATATATATATATTTATATATATATAAATATATATATATATATATATATATATATATATATATATATATATATATATATATATATATATATATATATATATTTATATATATATTTATATATATATAAATATATATATAAATATATATATATATATATATATATATATATATATATATATATATATATATATATATATATATATATATATATATATATATTTATATATATATAAATATATATATAAATATATATATATATATATATATATATATATATATATATATATATATATATATATATATATATATATATATATATATATATATATTTATATATATATATATAAATATATATATAAATATATATATATATATATATATATATATATATATATATATATACCCCTGAAAAACTGACCACGAGCCGCCATTGATATAAAACATATTCATCGACCACTATATCTGTGACACCGCCAAAAATAAAACGAAAACTTGGAATGTGACGTAAGTGAAAAAGAAGAGAACATTTTTTTTGAAACCCTCTATATGGGTGAAAACGGGCGAAATATCTATTTAACTAAATAAGATTGTAAGACGATTTCAAAAATAATTACCTAAAAATCAATTTATCAATCTTCTAATTTTAACCTGGCGAAAAATGAAATGGATGAAAATTCTTTATACTTATTTACTAAATGAGGTTTTAAAAAGCGTTTTAAACGAAACAATATTCTAAAAACAAATTTTTGCATTTTACAAATTACAAATGATGTTATTCTCAGCACAGACTTGCAGGAACAATTTATAAACACTCATGAAGAAGAATCTCCCGGAGTAATCTGGACACACTGCATGATTTCTTGGCTTGGCTTTCAAGGCTAATTATTGTTTTTATAGAAGTTATCGATGTAGTTAATTACATAAAAACCAGACCCCTAAAATCACGGACTTTCGCTTTTCTTTGTGAAGATATGGGAGCTGAACATACATAAATACATCATTATTGTTTTAATCTTCCTCCAGGTGGTTGTCACACGGTAAGGTGTTCAAACGCGTCTACCAATTAAGAAATAAAATAGCAATATTCCTGAATGCGGAGGGTCATAAATATGCCAAAGATTTCTACAATTTCTCATCAAGTTCTCCTACTTACTTGGCATATTTGCAAAACTTAATTCATTAAATTTTCAATTTCAGAGAAATAATACAGCTATATTTAATTTAAGTGAAAAACAAATTAAAAGAAAATGTCTTGGAGATGTTTCTAACAATGCGTAAATTATTCAGAGTTGCTCGCCGGAATAGAATCATAAAAAACTGTTGTTGGCCAGTGGAAGGTCACTTAGAAATTTTGAGCACAACTTTCAGCAACTACTTTTATGCAGAAGAAGATATTAAAATGAAACAAAGCCTGGATAAGCTGTACCCATTAAAGCAGATACATATTAGTGCTATGTTTACGATTTTCCTAACTTTGGAAGTTCGCGATGACGCGACGTCGAGCACATGGAGGAATAATGTTAACCAGCGCCATACAACCCTCTCGGTGAATTGCTAACGCAGTACACTACATCCACGTCTTGTTCAGTTTGGGGTGGTTGTTTACTTTTATTTTCACGGATTTCGCTGCAACCGGTTAGTTCCTTGGCAGTTTACTTGAGTTATATTTATTTATGGTGTTGTTACAACTTTATTTGGTGTCGGGTTTATTAATTTACATTATTGATGAATCCGATCACGGATGTGGTTTGCATTTTGTTGAAAACTCCATTTAATCGATGGAAGGAACAAGATCAGAGTTTTAATCGTCATCTTAGTGGTATTCCCTCATTTTTTCATCACTCCGCCAAACGAACGTATGCTCTTACATCTGCATCTACGAGGCGTATACCAACAATTACAGAAACTCGTTGGTCTTCTTCTTTCTGGCATTAGTGTTTAATGACATTTTTTCAATCACAGACCTACTATTTGCGTTCTTCAAAAAAAATCGCTTGACATTCATTTTTGCATATCCAATATAAAACGCTGCGTGAGGCTCTTTGTAAAAAACGAAATGAACATTTTTTTAATACCATGTTTGATAAAGCAAAGTCTATTACAGAAATAAATCATTACAAACGTGAGCTTGCTAAGCTTTCACCTGAAAAAATTAGGGCTTTTTTATGAAATATTGGACCATATTTTAATGGAAATGACACTAAGCTTTCAAGACTGTGACAAACTTACATTTTTATGTTTGGCAGATTCTGCTAAATTTTCCGAATATAGTTTAAATTTTCCGACTGGCCCGTTTGAAAATTTGTTACAGTTCTATGGGGAAATATTTTCAAAAAGTCAACGACATAAAAATGAGCTTGGTCTTATTTTTGCCAATGACAGTAATTGGAATATATCGCTGCAAGAGCAAGTGAAAAAAATTAATGAAAATAAAGATATTTTAACCAAAGTGTTTTCCCTTATTTTGACAATACCGTCGACAAGTGCTTCAGTGGAAAGAAGTTTTTCTTGCCTCAAACGTGTAAAAATTATACAATATCTCAAGAAAGATTTCCTTCTCTAGGCAATATTTCAATTCAAAAGGAATTTCTGGAGGAGATTAGGGCAACTCATCAATTTTATGAGGATGCTATAAATAAATTTGCTGCTATGAAGGATAGGAGGATTGATTTAGTATACAAAATTTAAATAAGTCGTAAAAAAATATTCTACCCCTTCCACATAAAAAAAATTCTGAAAAAAAATTATTGCGATATTTTCTTGCTTCATTTGCACTTCACTTACTTTTTCACCCGCGAGCCGCCACTGCTTTAAATATTATTGCAAATTTAAACTTGAATAATAAAAATGTGAAAAAAATAATTCTAATGTCCTGTTTCTTTATTCAGCTGTGTTTTTGGTTAGCATATAGATTTGAGTCAAATGTGACTGCTCAAGAAATCTCATTATGAACTGCAAAACAAGAAAGTTTATAAATAACTTTGTTTAATACTCCGTTTTTTCTTGAAAAGGATAAGAAATACAATCCAAAAAACTATATCTGACAACAATATGTTAGAAAATTAATGAAGATATCTATCGCGAAACGTCGGGCGCTAGGACCAAGTATATCTAGCCACGTGCAACTACAATTGACTTTTAAAACATTCTCTTGTTTCAAATATATCGCTTTCACAATAACGAATTAACATTTTAGTAACGGTAACATTTCTTTTAAAAAAGACATTTCATTTTTATTGTTTATGTTAAGAGTCAGGAAACAAACATAAACGTAAAACCCCCCAGAGGAACAATTCGTCAAAAAAAAATGGTATCTCTGAAACAGTGATTGTACCGAATATTTTTACATGACCTCATCAGATTTCGTTATCATTACTATACATTTTTTAATTACTTTTATCATAATTTATAACTTATACTTGCTACTTCCGTTGCACACACAAAAACTAGAGATATAACTACAAACTTAACACAGCACATTACCACAATCTTTTCAACTTTAAATATCGTAGCTTAATTTTCTTAAAAATTCTTGTGATCTTAGCATATAATCTAGAAATAATTGACAATGTTCTCATGTCTGGAGGTCTCGCTTAATCAAGTGTACTGCTAAGTCTACACTGGTGAATGACATGAACATGAACTAACGAACGACATTAAAATATTTTATCTACACTAAAGTCAAATATCGTTATTATCGCATTTCTGTGTAAAGTAAGCATATCAGGTTTGACAAAGCACATGTGAGTCACTCAGTAATATAGGCCAGTTCAAAGTTTCTTTTCGCCTATTTTGACACATTTAATGCTGTTAAAGAGTTATTGATAGTGATTACGGTTAGGAATAATGAGACATCCATCATTAACATTAAATATTATGAAGTAGGTATTACAAATAAAATGGACACCACGATTGTTTGTTGTAAATTAAATGTATAATTGAATAATCAATATTTGTCTGCTGGAGTGGTGTATTATTTGGGGTTAGAATCCAATAAAAAACAACAAAAACAAAACTCTTTTTTTAATTTGTCGACGTTTCGCAACTTTATTGTTGCATCCTCTCAGGGCACTATAATTCTCTGAAAAGAAAAACATATTTATGGGTTACAACATCAGTTAAAATAAAACAATTAAAACATTTTCAAGACTTAAAATTTTTAAAAAATACACAAATTGTTACAGAAAGGACCAGATTAATAAGGTCAGTTTTAGCAAAATGCAACCTATGGTCCAACCTATAGGACAATCACAACAAAAGTTATCAATAGGAAATTAATTGTTATACTCACAATTAAGTTTGACTTTTGGAGTTAAATAAATAGTTCACAGTAGGAGAAACATAGGTATTTATTATGTAGTTTCACCTAAAAATATGAATCGGAAACACATACAACAAAGGACTGGAAGATGATAAAAATATTAACCTAACTGCTTTTTGCCTTTAATTTTGATTTTTTCATTGTTAACAGTAGTATGACCAACAAAAACATTTTTTAATTTCTCTGTTACTTCGTATTCTGATTTAATATTTTTCTAACTAAAGAAACCGAGTAACTATTTTTAACCAACATACTCTCAATATATTCCAAGTTCTTTTTATGGACGCTAGAAAGCTCTATATTTTAAATTTTTAATTATGTTGATATTTTGTTATAACGGATGTTGTGAATTGTTGCAATTCAAGAACCTTTCTGAGAAGGATGGTTTGTGATACCAGTCAGAATCTCTTGTTCCATCGTTACCCCTGATCAATTTAACGTGGAGAAAGGAAGTATATTGTTGGTTCTCTTTTTATTACAGTATATAACTGTAGTTTAGGGCGATAACTATTAAAAATTCTCAATAGAGTGTTACACTGCGTTTTAAGGGTTAAGGCTAAAATGTCGTCCACGTTTGTTTTGTAAACAGGTAATGAAAATGGAAGCAAAGATATACAGCTCTCTTGTAAATCCTGCATAACTAGATCAGAGCAAATCGGCGACAAACAGTTTCCCATTCCCAACCATGGTCTGTAAAATTCATTATCACACTGAAAGTTGTTGTTTTGGAATACAAAAAAACTTAAAACAAGTTCTGCCATTCCACCAAAAATGTACTTCCAAACTAAAATACATAAAAATAACATACCTCTCAGACCAATAGTATCACTCGTATGTGCGGTATTCGTTTGAATTTGTGACATGTGTGAGAGGCTGACTTTATCGAAGAATTATGAACTTATAACTCTTAATTAATGTTGATAATATTAAATGACTTTATTACGGACACAAAACTTTTGTCGTATCAATAACTGAGGCGTGTGGTAGGGGAGGCGGTGAAATATAAAGAAGGGGGTTCGGGTTACCAAAATATGGAGTTTTATATGGTTTTCGAGTTTTTTTTTAACAATATTTGTATATTATAATAATAACTGTCAGATTTGATGTCCAATCAGGAACGCCGCGCCATAAGGTTACAATATTTGGCAGGATCAACAATGGTTAAGATACTGGTGGGTTTGAATATGTACAAGTTCTAACGAATTGCTTATCAGTGGTACGATAGCGCAATTGGTTAGAGCAATGAACTAGTGACCCAGACGTGCGGGTTCGATTCCGCTCGTACCATAACTTTTGCTGTTCCTTGTAAATATTTCTAAAAAAATATTTGTATTGTCGAAATCAATTTACGCGTTTTTACAATACATTTCTTAATGTTTTACCGTAGCAAAATCTAAATCAATAATCACTATGATCTCTAGTTATTTGTTAAATCCGCAATGTTTTGACTCCGCCTGTCAAGTTCTCAAAATATGTTTGTTGTTAAACGTGTGCCACTAAAAATATCATTACCAATGATTCCAGCAATGTTATGACTTAAGAACATTTAGGTATAATATGTTTAGGAATAATATTAATAATAATAATAACAATAATGTTAAATAAATAGATAAAAAAAGATGGAGCTCCTGCTCATTTTAGCATTTCACTCCAAAATACGCTAAATGAAAAATTTCCAGGCCGTTGGATTGGAAGACGGGGATCTGTTTCGTGGCCTCCAAGGTCACCAGATCTTACAAAACCTGATTTATTCCTATGGAAAAGATTTGGACTACAGAAAAGTTTCAACTACAGCACAAAACATGCGGGAAAGAATTAAAGAAGCATTTAATTTAGTTGCTCTCTTAATGTTACGTAATGTAAATAGGTCTTTAACCGACAGGTTCAATATATGTTTGGAGCAAAATGGTAGAGTATTTCAATATCTAATGAATTAATTTTATGTATACGGCAATGTTATGTTAATTTACTTATGCTATGTTTATTAATCTTTTGTTTTAAATACATTTATTAAAATTAACTATGAAGTTATATTTTATTACCTATCCCTAAGAGTAGTAATTGTTGCGATTTCTTGGCCGGCAGCGATTTTTCCGATTCCTCTGTGCGAACTTGAGGAGAATTCTTAATATCTCACAATGATAAAGACAATAATAATTTTCATAATATTAATAATAATAATAATAAGTCTGACCGTCTAGGTACTGCATCCAGCAGTATTGCGGACGCTACGGTAATGCGTAATCCGTACTGTCAGCGGAGTCAGCTGTCCGCTGTCCTAAATACCCAGTATCCCTACCCTCCCCACACCCTAAACCCGTCCTAACTTTTGAAACCGCACGGAGCAACTAGCCTCAGTTAAGTTGCAAGAATTTCATCAGAGCCGACATTGTTAGAGACGGAAGTTGTCTGTTCCGATCAGTCAGCTTGCTCATATACGGCCATCAAAACAATCATGCCAAACTTAGACAACTACTACAAGTTGGTGAGCAAAACTAGTACATACGGAACGAGCCTAGAGATATTTGCTCTCTCGGAAATCCAAAAGAACAATTTCTATATTTTCTCAAAACCAAGAACAACAAGAACAAAACAGATGTGCATTAAAGAGAGACCAACAATAATAGGCAAACAGACACACGATAAAATAATCTACCTTCTACTAACAGGCGATCAAATGTCGGGACACTTTGAGCTTCTAATACTACAAAACATCAACCCAAACAACAAAGCATCATTAAACGAAACATCGGGCCAGCAGCGTAACGGTCGAGGACGTTGCGGGGCAGAATAACTCGACCGAAACGATCACGATCAAGAAAAGGAAAATAGACCTACCAAAAGTATTTTGCCGGCTAAGCTGGCACCCACCAAGGCGGGAAAGGCAGGAAAACGCATGAGCCGCATTACAGAATCGAGAATTACGAGAATCAAATGGATACACAAATACATCTGACACAGATGCTAGCCAAACACAACTTAAGCCCATTACAACAGGGGATATATCGTAACGACTACCTGCAACTACCAAGGCAGGTAAACCAAGGAAGAGGTTAAAATGGACAAATGAAATAAATCGAACGGTGATGCATTCCTACTACACCGCTACCAAACTTGAGACAATTTCATCAGGATACGGACATAAACTGCATACACTTTTCTTAGCACAATGTCCAGAATACAAATTACTTATAACAGAACAGAGAGTAATAGATCAAAAAAGAGTCGTCACTAAGACCAGTAAACTCAGACCACTCGCATTGCAAAACATCAAAACTATGGTAGCTGCTGAACTAAACATTCATCAGCCAGACATTGAGGACAGTGGGGCAGATGCCGAACAGATCCCACATACAAACCAGCCCAACTTTGCGCAAGAGGATCTGCAACCTCACTCAATATTCAGTAGGGGCGAAGCTCCCAGCAACAACTTACGACAGATGACAAACACCACATAGCACATAGGACAAGTGAATTATTCGCCCAAAGCGCCATACACACAGCTACACCTCGGACCGTCTTTCACACAAGCAATCAAAGTAGAAATGGAGTCACATCTAAACAAATGGTCAGGCACCAATCCTACAACAAGAGATGCTATTCCTCGTGTAATCTTTAAACGGGACACATAAAAAATCCTAAAGACCATCAACGAACTCATAATACCCGAGTACATAACGAATGCGACCACAATTGAGGATATTCATAGAGTGATCTACGCAGCAGCTATAACCACAATAACGCAGAACAATCAAAAACTCCCGCCACGACACACAAACACCAACAGTATAAAACCAAAATTCAAATGGCAGATAAGGATCGAAAACAAAATTAGAAAAGAATTGGAATATCTTATCCAATTCATGAACGGCAACAAGTCAAAACGTAACACACAGAATGTGGAGAAAATCAAATCTACATCTCCTGATTACACGCTTACAAACATCCTTGACACCCTGAAGCAAAAATTATTCGTGTATGCCGCAGGATTCCGAAGATACAAAGAGTCAAATAAAAGAAAGGACGCTAACAACCTCTTTCCAAGAAGCCAAAAGCAGTTCGACCAAAAACCATGAGCAATGAGGAGGCGTGAGTAATAGAACCACCGACCAAACAAGAAGTCACAGAATATTGGAAAAGCATTTGGTCAGAACTGAAACTACACAATAATAACGCTTCATGGATTAAAGCGGAAAAAGAGAGTCACAAGTGCTTGGAGGAACAAGAGGACTTTGCAATGACAACACAAGAAGTTGCAGAAACAATCAAATACACGCATAACTGGATATGTCCTGGAATAGATAACATTCATAACTTCTGGTACAAACAGTTTCCCGCCACACATGAAGCTCTCACTCGCCAAATTATTGAAATTATTTTAAAACCTAGCACACTCCCTAGTTTTCTCACCCAAGGAATATCATACCTTAAACCCAAAAACTGAGAACTAAAAACCCGTCAAATTACCGACCGTAATACGTGCCTTCCAACCCTATATAAGATCATCACAGCCAGAATTACCAGGAGAATAGAACAACATCTAGCGCACAAAAACATTCTAACGG
The DNA here is from genome assembly GCA_030620095.1 of Kuschelorhynchus macadamiae. Taxonomy (NCBI): domain Eukaryota; kingdom Metazoa; phylum Arthropoda; class Insecta; order Coleoptera; family Curculionidae; genus Kuschelorhynchus; species Kuschelorhynchus macadamiae. The sequence goes on along the minus strand of JAUTXW010000961.1, from coordinate 689,415 downwards.
AAGAGCAAAAAGGGTGTAGGGAAAACAGCCGAGGATGCAAAGAGCAGCTAATTATAGACAATTATAAACGTCATCATGGAACAAACCAGGAAAAATCATAGAAACCTTCACAATGGGTAAAATCGTGTTTTTTTATATTTCCCCTGATTCTACTTCCAAAAACTTTTTTTTGATATTTTGTCTACATTTTCTTCACTGCATGTTATAAGAACTTTCCAAAAACAAAAAAAAATCTTTTAGTGAAAACCTGCCTGCATAATTTTTGAACTTCCAAAGTTATTGACGTTTTAGCTATATTTAAAATAAAAAACAGCTATCATGTTTAATATGAAAAGAAACGCCAAAGTGTCTGCTTTGAGTAACAAAAATCGTCTCGATAGCTTAATTAGTTAAGAATATATTATTCCAGAATTATTTACTGCACTATAACCAAAATTTTAAATTTCGCGCATCTTAAAAAATCGTAGCACCTAAAGTATGAAAGCTACACTAACGATTTTGCTACTAAAAACTTTTTTGATATTTTGTCTACATTTTATTCGCTGCATGTTATATAAAATTTTCAAAAACAAAAAGGTTTTTCGATTAGTGAACACTTGTTTACATAATTTCTAAAGTTTCAAGTTCATCGATGTTTTAGCCATATTTAAAATCAATAATAGTTATCATGATTTACATGGGAAGAAGCGCCAAAATGTCTGCTTTAAGTCAAAAAAAATCGTCTCGATACCTTAATTAGGTAGGAAGTTATACGACGGGAAACATAAAAAAACACGATTTTAAAAAAATAATAATTTTTCCAGTTTTTTGTAAATAAAAAAAGTCGAGACCGCAAAAAAAAGTAATATTTTGTGACTTCGTATATACAATGATCCATTTAATAAAATGAGGTATATATCGGTGTGTTCTAACGCAAAAAAAAATCGAGAAGGAAGCGACTTTTGCCCCGTGTTTTACTCCACTACTTAGCCAGAAGCGAATGTTAGACGCACATTTGTGGCAGCAGTTATGGGGAGCCCAATTTTTATCGTGCTCTCCAACTTTGTAGCCAAAATACAAGTGTTAAGCCTTTTTTATTAAAGGGCTAAGAGTATGTTTTTGTTTCACAAGTCACTTCACCACATATATAACATGATCGGGCTTATTTACACAAACTCGCGACGTGTTACTTAACACTCCCTAATTTCGCAAATACGAACAGCTCTCGATCAACTGGTGGTTGAAATACAACTAACTAACAATTTATTTTATATGTATTTAAACCCCTTATAAAGTACAACTGGTATGAAAAATCCAGGTGTTTTTCATTTAATGGTCCAACTTTCCCATGCATTAAGGGCATGTAGGTAAGTTATCATAATAAGTATGGATCTATAAAACCGGAGCTAACTGAGAATTTTGCAAGATAGATAGTTAATTAGTATAATAAAATAAGTAAAATTTTTTTATTTTCGTCTCGGAAATGTTTTTGCTGTTCCCGAGTGTAATCATTCGACTATTAATTCCTTGAAAATATCGAAAAACTACATGCACCCTCCCGTATTTTAGGGAGTAAAGAACATCGAAAATACTCATATTTTTGAAAAGTTTTTTGATCACAAATGTAACAAGAAGGTGACCAAATGTTGAACTTCGAACTCTAACCTGCCTTTTTCGATAAACTATTTTTTCCGCATACATGATAGCAATAGAGAAATGAAAAATACATGGACAATAAATAATACCAGATACTATGGATACTTATCGGAAACTATCGATATATCTAGGAAAGCTGTAGGTATAAATGCTATAATACATACCTCTTCAAAAAATCGGTATACTCTGCCTGCCTGATTAAGCCTGTTCTCATCATAATAGTCTGGAAGCATTGTCGCTCTATGGCCCATAACTTGCAATCTGTAGCAGCTTTGATTGTGGCTGTTCTTTGACAATTGTATAGTATTGCCAACTCTCCCAGGACCTTTCCTCGGGTGAGTGTGCTCAGTAACTTGTCTTCCCTGGAGACTTCGACACAGCCCTCTGAAAAGATAAAAAATATAGTAATAAATGAAAAAACCCTATTATTCTCATTTGTTCAGAATCCATATAATTTCACAGTACTAAAATAAAAATATTTAAGATACAGCAAGTGACATTCATAATTTTAATGTATTCGTGCGAATTAAATCGATATCTGAAAAAAAATATGGTTAAATACGAATTTTTTTTATATATTATAATAGTAATTTTGATGGCTAAAATGTCTATTAAAGCAGTTAGTTTTGCTTTCCAACTATAGCGTAACTAAAGATTAAGAAAAAATTCATAAAAGAGTTTTTTTAAGAACTAAATAATTATGTATATTTAAGCAGCCCTTTAAGTTAATTTTCGCAAAAATAGCCATCATTCAGGAAAAAATTATTAACATGCAGCAAAATCTATAAAATCTCATAAAGAAGTGAAAGCGAATTAGATAACATTTTTTAAATTCAGTCTATTGATTTCCCGTCATCATCATGACTTCTTCTTACCTAACATTTTCTCCTAGGAAGGAAGTTCGTAGAAGAAAGTACGTTGCTGTATAACGATTGTTTAATTTACAATGAACATTCCTCGTTTAATAAAAATAAAAATCACGAATTACCTATAATGTTTCAAGTTACTTCCGTTAGAATCATTACGTAATATTTTCAGTGACCCTTTTCTACCTTTATTTTTTTATGAAATAACTAAATTCGCATATTGTCAAGATTTTGCTTCACATGTATAATTTATTTACACCAAAGACTAAAATACATATGGTTAAATTAAGATCTGATTCCTATAAATAAATTTTACTTTTTGATCTTCATGTTTAGTGGAAAAAGACTGATCTTTCGTAACAGATTACTAAAGCGACATTATACTGAACATATATTCTTGTTGGCAGAGATTTTTTAGACACTCAATTAGTTGGACTTAGTATGTTTGATGGATATTTGGATGTATGGATATACTGTAAATTAAATATTAATTGCTATAGGTGCAATTTCAGAAAAAAAAAACAATTTAATCGTGATGAATATAGTATTTGCTAGTGCTGCAAATTAGTAGCTCGGACCCTCCGGAACAAACTCGGTTAACCGATTGTTAAATATCCGGATCAAATAATTACAACTTCAAAATGTTCACGAAAATCGTCTTTTTAATCGGTTAAGTTTTAAATAACTGGTTGACTGATCACAATTAATAATTTTGAAAGCAATTGACTAGTGTTTGCCCTTACAGGAAGACAAAATCAAAACATGAATAATTCAGTGCAAGTAACCATATTATTTAATCATAATCTTGGAGACAGTATGCCTGTACTTTAGGTATAACGCTGGCCTGATTTTTTCCCACTGGATTTTTATTTATGAGTGTATTTCAAAATTAAACACAGCATATATTTTTTTGAAAGCTAGAGAAGGGGGACATTTAGAGGCAATGGTGACCTATTTGAATAGCAATGTAACAAACTAGGTGGCATGTCTAGGACGGATTTCTAAAGGAGCCAAAAATGCTGTTCTAACGATGATGACCAGTTTCAAAAAAGAGGAACCAAACAGAGTTTTCTAAAAAAGGACGGGAACAACGATCCGTTTTCACTAGTTGATTTAGAAAATATCGGTAAATTTTCTTTTTCTCGTTATAGATTCATTTAATTAGGAATAGTGCAGAATAGAATGTTTTGTGTTTTCTTTCACGTTTGTAGAAAAAACGAAAGACAAAAGAAATGATTCAGGAGGGCATTTCGGTATAAGTTCCTTTATGGGTTGGTTGTATCCAATTATCCAGAAGTTTCCTCGTAAGGAAAATGCTGCTTTTGTCTAGAAAAGTGAAACATAACCCAATTTATAATGTAACTTAACTATTGAATATACTTTATGCGAAAGTAATTTGAAACATACTTTATTATTCCTACTAAAAACAAGGATTAATAACAAAGGAAGGAAATTTACCGCTTTATTCAAACATTTTACTAGGCCATCATGTTGAATTCGTATCAAAATGTTACCAATTATTGAATAAGAGGCTTTTTAGCGCTGATTTTATTTGGCTGCCATTTTGTATTCATACACAAATTTTACCAGTTTTCGCTATTTCAACGAATATGTAGTTTTAACTTCCCTCGTAAAAGGGATCTTTAGATCTTTACGTTTCAGGGTCCCTAGGTGACGAAAAACATGTTTTCTCTATCCCATCGATCTGTCTGTCTGTCTGTTCGCGGCATAGCTACTTATACGATTGACTTCAGATTTTGGTCAACAATTAAAAGTCATATGGAGATGATCTGACATTTGGCAAAAATCGAATATGGCGAACACAAACATGGCGGCCTAGTTAAATGTTAAAAAAAATTATTGCTAAAAAACTACTTATTCGATTTACCTCAAATTTGGAACAAAAATCAAGTATTAGGTAGTAATTAACAAGTAAAATACTGGTACGAATCCAAGATGGCGAAACAAAATCGCGCCTTAATAAAATATTTAAATACTCCCTTAGAAATTACTTAGTAGATTAATTTCAAATTGTGTGCAAGAATTAACTGTAGTATAGAGATGAGGTGATAAAATTGTGTATGAATTCAGATGGCGGAACAAAATGGCGACCAAATTAAATATTTGTAATATCGAAAAAAAAATTAAGGTTTTACGTATCTTTACGTTTTAGCGTCCTTAGATGCCAAAAAACTGATTTCAAATTTTGGTCAAATTTAAGGGTTAAGTGGGGATGATTTGGTAATATTTTGGCAAAAATCCAATATGGCGGAAAAAATGGCGGCCTAGAGAAATTTTAAAACCATTATTAGTATTAAACAAATTATCCAATTTACCTCAAATTGTGAACAAAAATCTGTATGGATACTGTATTGTGGCGTGCAGTCGCGCAAGTTTAGTTTTTTGTCGTGGACATTTTTATCGGAGAATTAAACTCGTTTCTTCTACCTTGACATTAAAATGGCTTCTATTTCGGGTAAAAAACGAAAAATTAGTGAAGAAAAGAGCATATGTCAAGAAAAGTGGACTGAGGTGGACTTGTTCGTTAGTGTTAAACAAAAACCCTTCTGTTTGGTGTGTTAAGAATCCCTTTCAGCCTTGAAAGAATACAACTTAAAAAGACATTACGATACAAAGCATGCCACAAAGTTTGGGACATTCAAAGGACAATTATGGAAAATTCACTAAAAGAACGTGCATCGAAGTTCCTATACTATTCTGGTGCACTCGACGAAAGCACAGATTTAACCGATACCGCTCAATTAGCTATATTTATTCGGGGTATTGATAATAATTGTTAAATCACTGAAGAGATGGCTGCCCTTTTCCCGATTAAAGGAACTTCAAAAGGATGTAATATTTATAAGTGTTTGATGACAGCACTGAGACGATATAATTTACAATTGACAAACCTTTCTGCAGTTGTAACAGACGGGGCACCATCAATGGTCGGAAAAAATGAAGGGCTCGTGAGTTTGATGAAAAAACAACAGAAAGATTTTTCTTTTATGCATTACCATTGTATCGTTCATCAACAATATCTTTGTGCAAAATCCACAAATATTGATGAGATGATGAAAGTGGTCGTAAAAACTGTGAACTTCATTAAATCACGCAGCCTCAACCACAGACATATCCAAAATTTTTTAGACGAAATGATAATGTGACATATTTTTCTGTTGGTCGTTGGCTGAGCAGAGGAAAAATGCTAACACGCGTTTTTGAACTCAAGAAGGAAATCCCCTCCTTCATGGAAACCAAAGGGAAACCAGTTCCTCAATTTAGTGAAACCGACTGGCTGTGCGACTTTAAAAAACGGACATCACGCTACATGGAAAAGAAAATCTCATCAACAACCTACTTGACACAGTGAAGGCATTTGAGTTTACACACTTTCCTAAATTGAAAAGTTACGAATGTTTCAGATGTCGATAAATATGTCGCAGCGCTAGATTTACTCAAAAAAGAGTTCCAATCAAGGTTTTTTGACCTCAGAGATAATGAAAATTACATCAATCTCTTTGCCCGACCATTCAGTATATCCGTTGAAGACATGCCAGAAAATTGTCAGATGGAGCTTACCGATTTGTAGTGTAATTCGGAATTTTTATTCAAAATATGTCGATTAAAACTCGTTTCCTGAAATCCGAAAACGTATGTGTGCGAGCAGCTGTTTTCTCGTATGAAGAATGTGAAGTCTAAAATAAGGTCGAGAGTTACAGACGCACATCTGGAAGGAAGTTTGCGGGTTGCAACTACAAAAATAAAACCAAATATCGACACAAAAATAAACAACGTCAAAAATAGAATTGATTGATTGAACTTTTTAACCAATAAAGATTATCACACTTTGAAATTATGTGTTTTTTATTTTATTAATATGGTGGTAAAGTAACCTGGATCATTATGGCCCTTCGGACGATGTGAAATCGATTTTTGGCCCTTGGACTAAAAAAGGTTGAAGACGCTTGTACTAATCCAATACAACAAAACAAAAAGTACATTCAACCTTACTTCCTGAGAAGTAATTTTAGAAATTAAATTAGGAAAAAAACTATTGCATGTCATAAAACTTAATTTACCCAATTTCTTTTAACAGTAAAACGCAATGAATATTTTGTATTTTATTATTTTTCTTTAATCCTCCGCCTATGGTAGGGATTTATATTAGTTAAAACAAACGTGTTAATTTGTATCATTGTAATGTTCTACTAAATATCTGATTATTATAAAAAAAGGATTTTCAAATGTTTAAAATAATGAAACTTTCAATCACTAATCTTAATTACGTTTGCTGTATAAATATAGACATGTTTCAATTAAAATTGATTAATTAGCATTAAATAATATCAATATCATATTATTACTTATTTCTATAAATAGAAACAGCGATTATTAGCACTAAATTTTCCCTTGACATAAGGAAATCGTGTCGTTTGCATAAAAAATACCTTTACGTTGCGGAATTATAATGGGTGTGTGATGCAAGACAAATTTCACTTTCTTGTCTAACATTTATCGGATTCACAATCGGCTTCAAATAGACGTTCTAGTAACCAGTTTTTTAACTTATTTGTATTTACTCATTTATTTTATTGCAGTTATTCTTAGATTTAATTAAAATACCAGAATTCCATGAACATTTTTATACTGTCGGATGACCACAGACTAATGTACGCATCCTTTTTTAACCGACTTTAAAAAAGGAAGAGGTTCTCAATTGGACCCCACGTATTTTTTTACTTCCCCGTATAACAGCCCATATGTAATGTCGTAACACGGTCTTTCCAAACCATTTTATTGGGCGCCATTTTGTTCCACACTATTAGATTCGTAGCAATATTTTACCAGTTTATACCTTTGCTATATGTCATTTTTGGGCAAAATTTAAAATAAATTATTTTAAATTATAACATTATATTTGCCCGCCATTTTGCTCTGCCATCTTGAGTTCGTACTACAATTTTCTCTATATTACACTTAATTCTTGCATACAATCTGAAATCCACTTAAAAAGTAATTTTTTTTTAGGTTGATTTTTCAAATAATTTATTAGACCGCCATTTTGTTTTTCTATCTTGCATTGTACTAAAATGTTACCAATTTATTCCTATCTAACCCTTGAATTTTGGGCAATATTTAAGATAAATTGGTTAGTTAGTTTTTTAGTAATAATGTTTTTAACATTTCCCTAGCAAGTACTCCATTTTGTCCACCCTATTTGGAATTTTTTGCTCCTGGCAGACAGGCAGACAGAACGAGGGAATTAAGAAAACAAGTTTCTTGGCATCTAGAGACTCTAAAACGTGAAGACCCGTAAAAAATGTGAGGTACATTGGTTAAGCGTTTTTTAGTAATTAATTTTTTTTCATTTCACGAGGCCGTCATTTTGTTCCGCCATATTGGATTTGTAGTAAAATGTTACCAGATCCTCATGTGACTATATTTTTGACTAAAGCTTGAAGTAGTTTCTTAGCTATGCCGCGAAAAGACAGACAGATCGACGGAATAGAGAAAACGTGTCTTTTGGCATCTAGTAGCCCTAAAACGTGAACATTTATAAAAACTTAGGAGAGTGATTTTTCCGATTACTCTTGCAAGTGTGTATGGATATGTGTCAATTTTGCACGTACGATAACTTGAAAACGGTCGAACAATATGATTTTAAATTTGCACCATAGTCTAGGCCAAGTCAATGTTTCGTGCGGATTAGATTTGGGCTGTTATGGATAGATCTTTGACAATTTTAAGAGATGAAAAAAAGTGAAATATTTGTATTTTGACAACGTGGAAACCGATTTCAGTCAAATCGAAAATAGAAATTGTTGAGGTAAATGTTTTGGCATAAAAAAAATTGAAAATCATTGGAGTAGATATTTGTTTTTTTTAATATAATAAAATACTTCGAAAAGCGGCGAAACTCATCAAATTTCTTTAATTTGTATTAATGTATATATATTTTTTTCAATATACAGGGTAGCACTAAAAGGGTGAAACAATTTCCTGGATACGAAAACAATAAAAAAAACGGTGTTCCACCAAACTCCTTTTTTATATAGAAACATCTTTTCATTTTTAAAAAACTATGAACTATGTACATCAAATTTATTTTATCTTTTTGAATATAACACATTGGATACATTTTTCAGGAAGTATTCAGGTAGGTAAAATGGTGGAATGGTGCAGTTTTGAATCTTTTTCTGCGAGAGACTTTACGAGATAACTTTGGGATAAGTGACCAAATTGTCTTAAAATTTGGTGTACGCAGTATATATAATTGGTGTTTATAATAGTAAATAACTATGCTGGGTACGATTTTTTTTGTGTCAATAAGTAAAGTGTATGGTGGATAAAGGGAAAAGAGAAAAAGAATCTAAAACTATCGAGTTTCTATGGTTTTCTTTGATGAATTTTTCAACAAGTATTTAGGGTGGTGTCAAGGTCATTTCATTGCCAGCAGATTAAAAAATAATAATAAAAATAGTGTACAATTTTGATTATTTTGTTACCGCGAGAGAATTTCCGCAATGACTTTGCTATGTGTAATTTTAAATCTTAACGAATAAGCAAATAACTTTTTATGGACACATCTTTTCTTGTAACTAACTGGGGAGGAGGTAAAATTGAAAGCAGGGGATGATCTAAAGTCTGTTTCATATAGTTTAAGGGTATATGAAGTTCAATTTTACTAATAACTCTAATTTTTGGCAATTTATATTAAAGATTCTCTACTCCTAAGTATAGATGTAGTACCTGATATAGATATTGTAATAATTATCCTTATTCTAGCAAAGATCAATGGACCCCTGTACTTGTTTATTTTATTAGAGACGTTTAACATTATAATCTAGGTTTAGACCTCGAACACCTTGAGTCTGATTTTTACAATATAAATTCTTAAAAACACAAATAAATCCGATCTAAAAAAAACACGGAAAAGAAAAAAAATAGATAAAAAATAACTGACAAAAAAACAATTGACAACATAGTTTGCGTATGTGCAGATTCGACACTTCCGTTAACATATTTTACAGATTGTTTCGATATTTTTATCGCCATTCTCCACCCATAATTATATAGTTACAATCCCGAGGTAAGTCTGACCTAGAAAAGGGTTTTAATTAGAGTTGCCACCCGTACCGTAATATAAAGTATGGTACGTTATTTCTAAAAATGGTACTCTATATTTTTTAACGCAATAAATGCATTAGCCCAGTCACAAAGATAGATTTGGTGGCTGTCATAGGAATAAGATAATTCTGGACTTTTTCTGCTAATAGTACCTCTCAAGGGGCTATTTAGGAACGAACAGTGCTCACACGTAGGTCGTCTGATTCACAAAAAACAAATAAAAGTTAATTTCTTTCAAAATATCACAGATAGAGCAAAATTATTTAATTAAAAAATGTAGATTGACCTTAAAAACTAGTTGTACAATTTTTTTTCTGCAGTCCTCATAGCTTCTGTGAAAATAAAGTTTCAAAAAAAATAGTTTTTTGAGGTTATGTTATGTAGCCACGAATGTCTCCTTCTAAACGCATTTTGAATTATAAATTAAAAAAAAAATTTACTTGAGTTATTTCGAAAATTTTCCACTCGATGCTAATAAATTCAATAATTTTTCTCTTCATCTCTTTAGTAAAACAATTTCCAAATACTTTGGAAAATATTGAACAAAAACTGCTTTTTTGATCTTTTTGGCCATTTTTTTTGTACGTGTGAGCACTCTGCACATTCTTAAGCATTCCCTCAAGAGGTACCACTTGCAAAAAAGTGCACTTTAGTATTTTGCGCGTCCACAACCCCCTGATTACTAGACTACATGGCGTAATGAGAGAAATAAAGCTACTATTCTCAATCCAACAAAGAGTGAATTGTATGTGTGTGTAAATATTTTTTGAATATAGCTAAAAATATGTATAGAAAAATAAATAAATAAATATTAAAAAGCAATTGTACTTTTATTTTATTAGGTGTACTTTTTTTTCTTCGTTATAAGTTGAAATATACTTTATTCGCTTTAGAAACATTACTAATAATAATTTGTTCAAAAAGTTGACATATTGCCTAAATTGTGTTCATTTTCATGTGCAATATCTGCCTATACTTGTCACGCACTCAAACTTTTGGAAAACCCCCAGATTCAGCAGACAGCTGAATTAAATTACGTTCCTTTTGACACCGGTATAATCATAAATATTTTATTATCAAGAGGTGCTGGCGGTGTGCTTTAGCTGTGCTATGTGTCGATGCTTGATTCTCTTCGTGACGCGACAGTGCGTCGTGCTTATTGAGGGACTGAGGGAGTGAGGATTTCCTTCCAACTTGGCAGTTTAAATTCAGTGATACCTCTCCTCAACGTCACAAATAAAAGCTTATGAAGAATTGCTACTCAAATTTAAAAACACTTCCTTTAGAAAGGAATTAAAGACAATTAAGGAATCTCAACGATCAGTTGCTGGCTGACGAGAATGAGAATTACAAACCACATTTGTGTATTATCACAATTTGTTATTTCATTAGATCAAGACACACATCTTGGAAAAGCATTTCTAGGGTAAACACGGAATATGGTTCCGAGAATATGGTAATATATTTTTTCATCTATATATTTAAAACACGATTTTTATCCAGTTTCGCTTGCAGCTCTCACTTGGATTTTTTAAAAGCTCAGCACAGATGTGTTTTCGTTACTTTTTATTTTTTCTAATAACTTTCACATATAATTTTAAAATTACAGATACCGTCGAATTTTATGTATTATAAGTCCTTACTATGTCCTTATTATATTATTATAAGTCCTCACTTATAATAATATGTTTTCGCTACTTCTCTTTTCGTTGGGCAACATGGCCAGGCGGTCCAAGGCGCTAATTCTTTAGGGACAAATCTAAAAGCACGTTCCGTCATTATCAAATACGTTTTTCTATTTACGATGATTAATATATATAATCAATCAAAATATAAGATTGTATTTTCTATCCACATTAATTTTTTAAGATCAGGAATGTCTGCCGATTTTGTTGATAAAGTTGATGGTTAATAAAAAATATGCTATTATAAAGACATTTACTTTGGCAAAACTATTTCACTGGGTCTTAATAAATTACATTATTTATAACAGATTAAGATTACCAACACACATTACACCAATACTGCCAGATCTCAGAGTTTTATAAATCGGTGTGACGTCAGTGTTGTTTTTAATTACGTTATCAAAAACCTGTTTTAAAAATGAAATTACTGCAAAATGAAGTATATTTTTCCAATTCCAAATAGCGCAAAACTGCTTTGGATGTAAGTTCTTTTTGTCCCATATGCATTTTCAAGTACAATATTAGTGGAGATACTGGTGCAACTAAAAGGGAGACAGAAAGCCATGAACTCTCTAAAACCCATTCAAAAACATAAGAAAAACTGAAGTGTTTGATTTGTATAAATATGTTAAGTATTTTATTTGCAAACCTTGATTTGTGTTATAGCAACAATTTTTTTATAATGGATTTTGGATACCAAGAAGTGACCAATAAGTGTGAGAGAGTAGAGATTCAACTTTTGGTGATTTTTTCCGTATCTAAAATAGTTTTGTACCTAATTTTTGCGAATGATGTATTTTTACATTTTTCATTATTCTCAACGATTTTCGATAAAGAACAGCGAGGAGAACAGTATATGGGAAGAACCATTCCGGTCCTGTCCATGAATTCTGTTTAGGTTCTAAAACAGTTTTGTCTAGCAGATTTTGCTAATAATGTATTTCTATATTTTTCATTATTCCCAATGATTTTCTATACAGAAAACTTTATGAGAGAACTATTCCGGTCCTGTATATGAACGAGCCGAAAACCTGTATTCGAAGTCGTTAAAAAATTACACCATATCAAGATGCTATTGTCTTCGCCCTTCCATTTTTTATTTGCCTATAATATTGGCTACGTGGGTATTAATTGCGCTTTATGATTATCATACTTACATTCATTCTAATTATAAGAGAACATATTCTGTCTTCTATCCTATAATATTTCGTGGTGTTCCTAAGCTTATCGGAGTGCTATTTGTAAATTCAACTCTACTCACGTTAAGTAAGGAACAAAAATTTTTACAATACTATTTTCCAATGGAGGAAATTATAAATAATATACTTACTTTCTTATCAAGAAACCATCAAAAACAATTAGTACCTAAACAAATGGAAATCGTGAATGTCAAAGAAATAGAAAAAATTACGGAAACTATACAAACCGACACAAAAAACATTTGCTAAAAAAACAAGAAGCAAAGCCGAAAAGTTATGAATGTTAGCTCCTCTCATAGAAAAAAAAACTACCGTAATTAATATTCCCCTTCATTTGGTTTTTGTAGATTAACACAATGACTCAGTGGAGATTTTGCAATTTTAAAAATGCTAGAATCGACAATTGTTATGCGATATTACTTAAATACGACGCTATTACAAGTCAAGAGAGATGACGAAATTAACACGGACAAAATAAAAATGGAAAAAGGTATCCGCCAAGGCGTCAACATTCCTTTAAACCTTTAACTCTCACTTTAGAAGACATCTTCAAGACAATCCATTGGAAGTATAGATGGATCTCATCTTTGTCCTTTTCTCCGATGATATCGTTATAATTAGTATTAGCTAGCATTGAAGAGCTGAAAGAAATATTGAAACCGCTAAAAAGAGCTTTAGAACTAATTAGTTAAATTGAACACACTTTGAAACAGATGGCGATATTGTAGGGAATATTTTTATCATCATTATTGTTGAGGTTACAACTCTTCATAAATCTTAGCAGTGTTTACTTTGCCTTCCATTCTTGTGGATCCTGTGAGACTATTTCCCGATGTCCTATATCTTCCCTGACAGCATCTTTATATCTTTTTGTAGGGCGACCCACTGATCTCCTGTCACTGAGCCTTTCCCAAAACACATTACTTACAAGGCGATTATCTCCGCTCTTTATCACTTGTCCTGCCCCCTTAGTTAACTTTGATGTACCGAACTATATTTCCATTGCCGAACTGTAGCTCTAGTTCTTGGGTATAACGGAATCGCCATTCGTTTGTGATGTTATCCTTAGACGTAGAATCTTACATTCCCATACTAGAGCTTGTCTATCTCTTTTTTATTAATTTAATGTCCAAGTCTTATTTCTTTAGGTAATTACTGAGCGTATTATAGTCCTACACATTTTGACTTTTGACCTCCTACTAAGAAGCACTGATCTAAGGAGATATCGAATTGAGAAAAATGCTTTTTTCCCTGAAGTATTCTTGCCTCAAAGTCCACTTCTACCGTGTTAAATTGGTAATAATTGAAATCTTTGACAACTTTAGAATTGCGGTGACTGATAGAGATATTCTATAGGTACCCCCATAAATTTCAGTTTCAAGTCGTTTATTTTTAGATCCATAATAAATGCAGAGTTCCCAAACCCCAAAAATATATTTTTTACTTCTATCGTTGACTGAACAATGTTGCCGAAGTCATCAATAAAGACTCATTTTTGACCCAACAGCAGAGTTACCAGGCATTTGTGTGCACTCTTCTCCTTGCATTGAAAGGTTAAATAAGAATGGGGATAGAGGATATCTCTGTTTCACCCCAGAGTTAACGTCAAAACATTTGACGTTTGCAAGAGATATTTACACACATTTGTGTGTGTTTTTTTTTGGGAATACTCAATTCAATCACGTTGTGTACAGTGCTTTACAATAAACTCAGTCGTAGTCCTGTTGAAATCAATAAATAGTAATGCACATCTCGGTTATATTCCCAATGTTTCTAAAAAAACTTTCTAATTTTAATCTCAAGAAACTGTCGAATTGTAAATATAAACTGTTGATCTATCTCGTCTAAACACACCAATTATCTCTTTGTCATCACTCTCTTTAACAAAACATTGGCCAGTACCTTATTTATGGTGTAAATCAGAGAGATTCATTGATAGTTTTTTGCCTTCGTCTTTTTCACCCTTCTTGTGCATTGAAACAATAACACTTCCCCTCTATTCCTCCCGCATTCCTTCTTGTTCCCATGCTTCCTCTATAATTTGGAGTACTTTGGCTTTTAATTCATAACAGCCTTTTTTAATTAATTTAGCCTTGACTTTTGTCATTTTTAAGAGAAGGTAAGTATAGCTTTATTAATTGGTTCTAAAGTTGGTAGGTATATTTTTATTTCTGGTGATTGGTATTCGCAATCTATAATATTTTGATTATTATCATTGTAGATATTTGGACATTTCGCAACTTTTTAAAATAATATCCTTCAGGGTGCCTAGATGCCAAAAAACACGTTTTCTCAATTCCATGCTACTTACCCGATTGACTTCAAATTTTGATAAAAAATTAAAGGTCATATGGGAATGAAATGGTAACATTTGTCAAAATCCACTATAAAAATCATTGTGAAGAAATACTTTTTCTATTGATTTCAACTTTTGCGCAAGAACTAAGTGTGATATAGAGATGAATTGATAAAATTATGGGACGAATTCAAGATGACGAACCAAATGACGGACAAATAAAATGTTTAAAAAATCGGCTTGAAAACCTTCTTATTCAACTGACTTCAAATGTTGCACACATTAGATGTGATGTGATTTCCCCAAAGAATAAGTGTACGAATCCAATATATTGGAACAGAATGACGGACTATTAAAATGTTTGAAAAAACATTTACCCGGAACTTTCCTTATTATTAATCCTTCACTTTATTAGGAATAAACCAATCTGTAAAGAAATTTAACCGGAAAAAGTTAAAGAAAACACAATTTATATGTGTTACTAACTGACGATGTGCGGAACTGAATAGCATCATTCTTTACTATTCCTAATAAAAGAAAATTTTCATAATTAGGGAAGTTTCGGGAAAAGGAATTTACGGTTTTTTTAAATATTAAAGATAAATGCCAGAAACGTGACATCCTAAATTATATTATCATATATCGTTGAATTCGTCTTTTAAAAATCTCATAATTGGTATCAGTATACAGCGCATTCTATTTAAAATAAAAAAAAATGTTTAAAATAAGAAAAATACCCAAAAAGAAGAACTAAACACCCCATTTGGAGCCCCATATACATTGTACATAGATACAAAGCCATATAAATAGTAAAAGCTTAAAAACTTTTCTCTATATTCGAATCTAGTTTTGTACACTATGTCCACGAAATAAAATTGTTCAAATACACAGAAGTTTATGGCGGGAAATATTCCTGTCCTGTATATAATCGAGTAGCGAGCAGAAAATCTGTACTTAATTAAAGTCGCAACAATCTACCAGCTGATAACAAGATGCTATTGTCTTCGCACTTACGTTTTTTATGTGCTTATAATACGTTGGTCTAAACTGAGCTTCATGACGACCTTCCTTACATTCATTTTTATTATCGGAAAAAATATCTCACCTTCCCACCTATAACCTTCAATGCTATTCTCTAGATACCTGACTGCTATATTACTTATTATTATTAGTTAATATCTACGTCTATTTCTTGATGTAAATAAAAAATACTCAAAAAAAATTATTGAAAATAAAAAAATTCCGTTTCACTTAATTATCATCTTCCTTTTATGTAGTCTTGAGCGAGGGGCGCATAAACCTTTTAATATGGTGATGTCACTCCTAAATTCTTTTAAATACCTTTCAAATGCTTATTTAATATGCTTTTTTTTAAATACGTTTCCATACACTTTAAATATCTTTCAATACATTTATTTTTTTTCAATATATTTTTAATTCCTTTATATATATTTGACTGTCCATTTTTGTCTATTAGGAACTAGTGCTAAAAAACACTGGTAAAATAAAATAACAATATGTTGCTTTTTTTATTTAGATCTCTCTTAAAATAATATGTGCTGGGTTATTGTATATTATTTGCTATTCCTTTAAAAATGCATTTAAATACATGCAAAAAAATCTAGAAATAGCTTTTTTACTATTTACTCCAAAAAAAAAAAAATATTACAAAGAAAAAAACAAATAACCTTCAGAAAACTAGGGAAATCTTAAGAAAAGTTGTATATTATGCCTTAACTGGTTATAAATGGAAAATTGAGACGTCAACGTAAAATGGGGGATAATTTTAAATGGGGACACACTTGTTAAAAACGAGTAACTATCTCCCTGAATAGGAGAAAACGAATGGTCACTTTTTATAAGCATGAAATATAAGCGGGGAAGGTATTATTGAGATGTAATGAGCGTAGATTAATAATATTTTTTTGGGGCTTAAAATATTCTGAAAAACATGCTAAGAACACTTAAGCCAAAATTCCAATTAAATTCAGAAAAAAAAAGTTACGTAGGTATGAGGTCATAAAATTGCGAAATCATTGGCCTAGACACTTGGATTTTTTAAGGGAATTATATTATGAATAATAAATTAGAGAATACAGAAGCCAATTCAATTTCTGTAAACTTTGAAATCTTAAAACATACTCATTGGTAACATAAAACATTTTCTGTGACGCAATGGCAAGAGAAGATATTTTTGAAACCCTCTAAGGGGATGAAAATGGGCCAAATATTTTTTTTGGTACAATATACCTTCAATTAAATGATTTCCTCGATGGATTTCAAAAATAATTATCTTAAAATCGATTTATCGATCATTTTAAATTTTCCCTTAAGTTTGCGCCAAACGATTAAATGTATTTACACTTATTTACTAGATGAAGTTTTAAAACGCTTCTTTCCTCAACGACATTCTAAAATAAGAATCTAAAAATATATTTTTGCATTTTAAGAATGAATATGTATCATTAAAAATAAAACGTTCAAATTTGGCATGTTAAGTTGATACCAGATACGTTAATCATTTTCACAAATAATTATTTATGAATCGATATCAGAATTTTTCCAAATTCCACCCTTAAAGAAGTGACTTCGGGAGTGCCAGAAAGTGAAATGTGTACCATTAAAGATAAATATTAAAAACAAATTGAAAAACCACAGAGGATACAGCATTCCGTGCCAGGACTGTGAAAAGCTGTACGTGGGGGAAACTACCAGAAGAATATCAGCAAGAGTAGAAGAGCATAAACCCAGCATCATAAACAAACAAACCTTCGGCCCCGGGTGGGGGTATAAAGGAAGAGTCGCAGTCACTAACACTTATTATAGAAAAAACAAAACACAAGAATTTTCAAACATGTAATGTAATAAAGACAAAGTCAACGATCTAATGCCCCTAAACCATGTTGAACCATATTGTCAAAAAAATAAGTCTTAAGACATGTCTATATAATTTATAACAGTTCGGCCGTTATCTGCTGTTCACGGTTCCCAGAATGTAAAGTAACGGCAAGTTGAACGATAGGTACTTTACGGTTTCGTTTCTTTTCAGACTGAAAGTCTAGTCAGACCAGTAGTGAATGATAAAATTGACCAACTGCAAGAACGTATTCAATTTGTTAAATGGTCGCTGGCTGAGAGAATATAAATATACATCATTAGACAAAGGTTAAAGATCCCGAGTTATTATTTGGGCTACCATCTATTCTATTACATTAAAAAATAGTTTTGTAACGTACCTTGAGGGTGTTATTTTTATAAAAAATCCTCGATTTTGGTTTTTTTTGCCATATTTTAGAAATATTTCTTAACATGTAAAACTTAGAGATACAGGGTGTCTAAAAAAAGGGACCACATGTTAACTTATATTTTTGAAATAAAACACACCATTTCTTTTTAAAATTTTGGAATTTCCAAAATATTCTACATATATTATATATATATATATATATATATATATATATATATATATATATAATTTTGCATCCTGTACCTAGCTTTATAGAAATTTGGTGTTTCATTAATATACTAAAATTTTAGCATGCCTCTTTTTAAAATTTCATCTATATAAAAACTACACACTTAATGCATTATGCGGAATTTAAAGAATCGTGAAGATATTTAAGCATACCCAAGTAATGATATGTATGGTTCCTCAAGAATATAGCTATAGTAGTTTCAAACTATTTGTAGTTAAGTCAACTTTTAAGTTAAAGTCCTTGCTTTTTGTTGTTAACTCAACATAAGCTTAATACCCTAATATCCTCATGAAAAAACACTTAAAATAATCGTAAAAGACTGTTTACTTTCAAAAATTTTGCTTTGGGTATTGGCCCTGGGGAGCATTTGCCCCCCCCCTAAATACGCCACTGCAAGAGAATATCACCCTGAGGATGATACAAATCGATCGGTGTCGATGATAGATGAAAAATTAAATATAAATAATTTATAACTTAAACTTGCATAGATTTCTTCTGTTGGCAAATTAATATCTTTTTAACCGTGACTTCAAAAAAAAGGAAGTTCTGTTTTCGATCCCTATGTGAGTTTGTTTGCGATTTTCTCGGAAACTTCTGTACGGATTTGAATAGGGTTCTTACGTTGTTTTAAAGCAACAGTCCAGGGTGGTTGTAGTATCAAAAAGAGCTCTCTATGTTATAAGAGACATGCACAGTAAAATGTGTGGAAAACGTGACTATCTGACCAACTGCTTTAATTACTTGTATGGAAATTGTTCTTAATTATAATACATTATATAGTTGTGTTGATGAACACATAAATAAAAAGCACCATATAGTTGAACAGAGTTTTCTCACTGTCCACTTTAAAATTCAAATAAAAAACTAATCAATTTAAAAAATTCTATAATTTAAACATTTTTAAGCAACGCTGATTAAGAAATAGTGCAGAATAAAATTTCTTTAGCATCCGTTGTTTATTAAAATTCAAAATAAAGATAAAAAAATTGTAAGCACAAAAAAATAGAAATAAGGTTAAAATTAAAATAAAACCGACTTGAAAACCTGAAATGTAAAAAATTTCATTTTAAAAGTTTGACTTATGAAGTCTAACTGGAATTAGTAGAGAGTTCGTTTCATGAGGGATTGTACTCCAGTCATCAATTGCCTTACCTTTTTTAACAAATAAAAAAGATCAAAATGGCGGTCATTTAACAACTAACTTTTTAGAGTTTAACTAATAATAACCTAAAATGTGAGTTTTGAAATTAAATAATTTCTCAAATTTGCCAAAAAAATTGTTTTGTCAAATGATTACAAAGCTTACTGCCTACTTTACAAAGGAGTGAGATGAAACCCCTGTTACCATTTGCGGCAGTTTTAGAGGTAAGTTTTTTTTCTAGACTTGTTATTTGCATTCATATTAAAATGTAATATATGATTTTATTTCTTTGACTTTTGTAGAAAGTACAAGCGCTGGGATTGGAATTACCACCCTTAAAATGATCAGTTCGCCTGGGATTAGAAACAATGACTAATATAATGCAGCCACATTTGCAATTCAGAGATCTTCAAAGGGTTTGAGCCCGTCATAAGAAATAGAACTCTGTTATTTTAGTTTATAGTTTGTATTCTTGGTTTTTGTACATTGATGTTTCGCTGGGAGATTTTTGTTGGCGTAACGATGAAGTACAAATCTTCGTGAAACTAACTTTTTCCAGTAATCAGGTAGTAAGTTTAACACTGCTTGAGTCAAATTTTGAATTGAAATGTCATTTGTTTCTTTTCAGTGCGTTTATGAAGTCGGTTTTTATATTAACGCCATCTAAGTATTTAATAAAATATTCAATGGCAAAAAAAAGTCTTTACTTTATTATACCTAAAACGCACTAACATTGGCTCTGGGAAGGGAGGTTTGCGGTCAATCCCGAAAAAAGGTCCTTACTTTATACCATTTAAGCTTAAATATTAGAGCCTCTGGGAGGGTTTTAACAACGTAGTCTACTGTAGTCCACAAAGGCCACAATCCGACGTTGCTTAACTTTAATGGTCGTCCATTACTGAATCAAAGACAGTCAATGTCGCGCGGACTGGTAGCTAAGATTTCAAAATGGTGAAATTTTAAATTTAAAAACAGCTTTATTTTACCAGAAATATTAAACCAAGTTCCAAGTAAAAAACAATCGATAATTTATGTCAATTGTGGTAAATGCTAACGGTTTGTCGTAATCTGATGCTCGTGTAATTAACTCCCTTTTAATGCGAGGGCAACAGTATCTGTTTTCTCTTCGTCACCACATCGTATTGACACACAAGTGTTGACCTATCTTGGCTATGTTGGTTTAGACTCAGTTTAGAGAGAACTTGCATATTTAAACGAAAATAATATAGCTTTGCGCGAATTGTTCTCGAACTATTTTTGTGCTTCTTCACATATCTTGGTGGATATAGTTCAACAAGACTACAGTTAAGAACAAATAATTATTCGGAACTTCCCTCGTTATGCATATTTCCTTTTATTAGGAATAGTGAAGTGTGGGACAGTCATTTAGTAACACATATTATCTTTTCAAATATTTATATTGGGCGCCATTTTGCTGCATCATACTGGATTTCTATCAATATTTTACCAGTTTCTACGTATGCTACACTTGATTTTTGGACATAACTTAAAGATATTCAATAAGTAGTTTTTACATTGATGCACATCGTCATTTTGTTACGTCATGTTGTGTTCGTACCAGTTTATCCCTATATCATATTTAAATTTTCTGGAAATGTTAGTCAATTGATTAAGATTTTTTTAGGCTAATTTTTTAAACTTATTGATTATTTGGCCCTCATTTTGTTCCGTCATCTTGAATTCGTACCAAAACTTTAGCAGTTTATTTCTATAATACACTTAATGCTTGTAGAAAATTTGAAATTAATCTAATGAGTAGGTATAGTTTTTCCAGGCCGATTTTTTAAAATATTTGATAGGCCGGCATTTTGTTTTGATATCTTGTATTTCATACCAATTCATTTCTATGTAACACTTGATTCTTGTGCAAAACGTGAAGAAATTGAATAATTAGTTTTTTTAGTAATAATTTTGTAACGTTTCACTAGGCAGCCATCTTGTTCGGGTATATCTAAAATTTGAAGTCACTCTGATGAGCAGTTTTTAAGCCACGAACTTATAGACAGACAGATAGACCGACGGAATTGATAAAAATATTTTTTCGCATCTAGAGACGCTAAAAATTGAAAATATGTAACCGGAGAGGGTGATTTTTTCACGATTAGAAAATATTTTATTTCACCGCCATTTTGTTCCGCCATCTTGAATTAGTACCACAGTTTTACTAGTGGACCTCTATAGCACAATTAGCTATGGCATACAATTTGAAATCGGTCCATTAAGTAGTTTTTCAGGCTGATTTTTTAAATATTTTATTAAGCCGCCATTTTGTTCCGCCATCTTGGATTCATTCCAAAATTCTACCAGTTAATTTCTCCATAATACTCGCTTTTTGTGTAAAATTTGAGATAAATTGGATTAGCAGTTTTTTAGTAATAATTTTTTGACATATCATTAGGCCGCCATTTTGTTTTGCCATATTTGAGTTTTACCAAAATGTTACTAGATCATCCCCATCCGACCCTTATTTTTGACCAAATTTTGCTCAACTCAATTGGGGTAAGTATTTTTTACATACGCCGCGAACAGACAGACAGACAGACCGACGAAATTGAGAAAACATGTTTTTCGGCATCTAGGAACCCTGAAACGTAAAGAACTGAAAAAACTCAAATTTTTTCACGATTAAAATACTTCTAGTTAACGAGGGAAGTAACAAAATATTCATTTCAGCTTAAGCCATCTCGATATCTAGTCTGGCATCGAGTGGCAGGGAGGGCAGCTCCTTCCCGTGTTTTAAATTTGTATTCAAAAATACACCTTATGGTATAAACGTGACGTAAGAAAATACAATTAAAAGTAACTACTACCAAATTAAAAAATTATTTTTCTCGATGGTCTTTATTTTATGTGTAACAAATTTTGTTATGTTATAATAATTGTAATAGTCAGTAATCTGTAGAACAGTTGAAAATTGTATCAATTTTAATTTAACCGGTATATTAATATCTCCAGGACTGTTTCTAGGGGTGGGCGAATAAGGCGACGTGTCAATAAAGGCAACGAAAGGAGTTACTAGTAGAGCCATGTAGCTGGTGCGAATGAACTATATAGTTTAGACCTCTACCCCCCTCGACGTTTTTTCTGGCTAAGCCAGACCTTATGTAAGTTAAGGCATAGTACAAATTAGAACCAACTATGTGCGGGGACAATTCTTTGGATGCATGCACATCACTGGGTGCCGCGATGGCCAATCATGGACTATCGTATACAGGACCATCCAAGAGTACATTTATTCAATATTAAACAAAAGAACATAGTTTCAAGCAGATCAGTGGTTATTTTAGTTATTAGCCTAGAGTCATAAGTTTTATAGAAATATTCTAATATACATATATACAGGATCGCTGGTACGTATGGAACGATCGATTATCTCTAAAAGTAAGACAGCTAGCATACATGTATCTAACTGTAAACGGAAAAGTTTTTGCTTTTTTAAAAATCCACTGCAGAAACCTGGCATACATACAATCAGCCAGAAGAGATGTGATATACAAGGTAACATTAAAACCCCTACGTAAATCTGAAAATTCCTATAGTTCTAGTATAGATAATCAAGTAGGCCACATAATATGTTTATTTAAAGGCAGGGACTTTAAAAATATGTATAATTAAGACAGTTTTATTTACAATAATTAATGGTGTTTAAAAAGCAATGTGCAAGTGACAATTATGAATATTTTGTTGGATCTTACCGCAAGCACCTCACGGTAAGGCTCTATCTTTACAAATAATCGAGAAACTCTATAATATCCAAATCCGGGCGTTTACACTTCAGCACTAATTTGTAACAAGTTTGAAGTTCATCAACCCTGTGCCCACTATTAGTAAACTTCTCTTACTCAACATCAAATGTTTTAAGATAACATTGTCTCTTTTTTTAGTTCTTTGGTAGAAAATCAGTAAAGTCATACTTTTTGAAAATAAGTCATCACTTCAGCATTTGCTGAAAGAAAAATCCTAAATAATTCCTAGTGAATATGAATTCAAAGAAACTCTAAAATAATTTTTGCAATTTTTGGGTACTTTTAATTTGGTTGTGAGTTCCAATTTTGATCCTGTATATGGCTAAAACGCCACAGAAGCGTTAACAAATTTAAAAACTAGATAAAAAGATAAAAAAAGTTTTTTGATGTCAGATTAGAATTACCATCGGAGTTAAATTTTCAAAAAAAAACGAGTGGTTTACTTCGAGGGACCGGTTTAGCAACCAAGTAAAACATTAAACTCGTATGATTACAAATCGTACAACGTTGTGAATTTTAAATTGAAACTGTTTCTAAAATACCTGTAGATTTAGTAATTTATAACGGCAAGTTAACATTGTTTTTACGTTGTTTAAGATTGTGTAATATAATATGATATAAATGACATGACATGACGTTTATAATTAAACCTAATCGGAGTCACTTTGCAGTTTTATAATAGGTGTGGATTAGTAAAAAATTTTATGTATTTTGTACAATCTAATTGAAATATGATTGGTTACAATTTTAATACATTTTTCACAAAAAATTGTGCTCGAACGAAAAACGGTGGAATTTTGGTTTCTGTTTTTTTTTAATAGTCCACTGAACACCGCAAAGGTTCATTAAAAATGTTAAGCACAGTACTGTCTATAATCTTTGTGAGAAAGTTTTTAGTTGATGTTAAAAACCTACTGATGCTAAGCTTGCCCACACTAAATTAGAGTGTGAAATGATGGCCATTCAAATCTGTTGCTATTTTAGTGGAGTAAATCTACCGGAAATTTTCGTGAAAAAGGAACTGCTCTTTCGCCTGAGTTTTTTTTGAGCGGGGTCAAAAAAAGAAAATCCTGAATTTTTGCATTGCATAACGACCGGAAGTCATATTTTTTTGCTATTTAGAAAAATGGCGTTTCTGGCATTTTTATTGAACAAAGAAGTATAGATTCTTCTGTTGGTCTGATTGAAAAAAAAATGCAATTTATTTGTTTTCAAATTTTCGACAAAACTGCTGGTTTCATACGTCTATGTCTAATACATAAGCGACAAAATAACAAAAACCATATGGCATAAATCATTTTTGAAATGTCTTCATAATTTTATTTGTGTTTAATGAATTTTGGTAAAAACCTGTAAATAGATAATTCTCGTATAGTCACTAATAAGCATTTACTGTCTTCAAAACAACATTAAAAACTATTTGTTAAATACGAACTTCTGTTAAATTCCTAAATTTAAAAAAAAAGGAAAATCAAATAGTTCCAAAAGAATATTTTTAAGCAAAAAAAATAATTTTATTACTTCCCTCGTAAACGGGAATGTTCTAATCGTGATAAATTCGCCCTCCGAGATTTTTTCAGATCTCTACTCTTCAGGGTCTCTAGATGCCGAAAAACATGTCTGTCTGTCTGTTCACGGCATACGATTTACCTCAAATTTTGGTCAAAAATTAAGGGTCATATGGAGATGACCTGTAACATTTTGGTATAAATCCAATATGGCAAAACAAAATGGCAGTCTAGTGAAATGTTAAAAAAATTATAACTAAAGAACTACTTATCTAATTTATCGCAAACATTGTTGCACAAAAATCAAATATTATGTAGGAACTAACTGGTAAAATTTTGGTGCGAATCCAAGACGGCGGAACAAAATGGCGGCTTAATAAAATATTTACAAATTCAGCCTGAAAAAAATACTACTTCTTAGTGGACTGATTTTAAATTGTGTACCATAATTAATTGTACTAATAATTCAAGATAGCGGTCAAATAAAATGTTTGTAATCGTGAATAATCACCCCCTCGGGTTTTACATATCTTCACGTTTTAGCGACCTTAGATGCGAAAAAATATGTTATCAATTCCGTCGGTCGGTTTGTCTATCTGTCAGTTCGCAGCATAGCTTAAAACCTACTCTAATCAGATTGCCTTCAAATTTTAGTCAAACATTAAGAGTCACGGGGGATGACCTGGCAATATTTTGGTAGAAATCCAATTTCATTTCCATTTATAATATTTTTTCAATAAAAAGGAATATCATTAGTTAATACAAAATATGAAATAAAATGTATTTTATTTAAAAATAAAATTGTATTAAACTAAATATTTTTTTGTTTAAGAATAAATTTCCAATTATATGTCTTTCCTTTTGAGAATGCGCTCTTCTTCTCTACATTTTATTATAAAAATAGATATTTAAAACATTAAAATACCAGATTTTGTCAAATTTGTTCTCTATTTCATGAAATCAAATAAAATTTTGTATATAAAAAATAATTTTCAGGGTCCTTTTGAAGAGAATAAAAAAATATATTTAAGAAAATGAAACATTCAATTTTGTCGGTTTGTACAAAAATTACAGTTAATTCAACAAGAAAGTCTCTTTTCACGGGTTTTTATTAAAACTTATTAAACATACGTAAAATTACAGAGAAAATTCGCACACTATTTGTGTCATGTGGTTTTAGTTGTTTTGTACTGGACATAAACGTCTGAAAGTTTTATCGGAAATTTGAAAACGAATAAATTGTTGTTTTCTTCCGATCGCACCAACGGAAGCTGCTATACTTATGTGTTTTTTTTTAAATTGTTAAAAATGCCGATTTTCTAAAAAGGTAAAAAAATATAGCTTCAGGTCGTTGTGCAATGCAAAAACTAGGATTCCCTTCCTTTGTGATCCCACCAACACGTTTATACAAAAGAAAACCTAGGGGAAGAGCAGTTCCTTTTCACGAAAATTTCCAGTAGATTGACTCCACTATGTAACCAAGCGCGTAACCACTATGTAAACAAATCGTGGAATGAATCGGTACCGCCTATGGAACAAAGCAATTTGTAAAACGACTGCCCTAAAGGAAGATGCGACAGTTTTTCTATCAAGTTTGGCTTTCGTAGACCTACACAATATACGTAACTGATTAAAACGAGAAGAAACCAGGTGTAAATTCACTATTCAAATTCAAAATACTATGAGTTGCTAGACGCACTATGCACAATCAGCTTAAAAAAAACCTTAACAATATGAAGCTAAGCGTATCTTCTCTTTATAGAGATTACAAAAAAGAGGAAATAACCCTATATTAACTCTCCGACTGACCTATTGTTTCATCACTTCGAAAATCTATTATAGAAGAGGATAGTATAACAACACCCGCCAGGGCCGGCTTAACCCAATGTGGCATCCTAAGGCACAATATTTGTTAACGCCCCTTATGTATTAATGTTTTTAAAGTAAAACAAAGAAATAGAACCATGCGTATACTGAATAAAATAAATTAAAAATCGGTAAATTTCCTTTATCCGGAACTTCCCTGCTTGTTTTTTTTTCCATTTGTTAGGAATAGTGAAGTGTGACCCAGTTTAGTTCAGTACATATTCACAGTATATATCATATACTGTATTTTCAAACATTTTTGTTGGGCGCCCTTTTGTTCCATCATATTGGATTGCTACCAATATTTTACCAGTTTTTTTCCACCTATGCCACACTTGACTTTTGTGCATTATTTAAAATATATTCAATGAGTTTTTACATTGACACATACCGCCATTTTGTTACGTCATGTTGAATTCGTACCAGTTTATCTCATTTTTACATTTAATTTTTCTGCAAAATTTAAAGACTTTTTTTGATTTTTAAAAACAATTAATTGGTCGACATCTTAAATTCGTTCTACAACTTTACCATTTTATCTCTATATCACACTTAATTTGATAGTTTAATAAGTAGTATTTTCAGGCTGATTTTTTAAATATTTTATTAGGCCGCTATTTTGTTTTCCTATCTTGGATTCATATTAAAATGTTACTTGTATATTCATATTTAACACTTAATTTTAGTTTTTTTAATAATATATTTTTCTTTAAATTGTTCCGCCTTATTGGATTTTTACCAAATATTATCAGATCATCCCTATATGAAGTCAATCTGATAAGTACTTTTTAAGCTGTGCCGCGAACTGACATATTTTGGCACCTAGGGACACTAAACCGTGAAGATATATAAAATCTGAGACGGTGATTTATTTGGGTGCCATTTTGTTCGGACATCTTGAATTGCTACCATAATTTTACTAGTTGATCCCTATATAACAATTAGTTATGGCACACAATTTGAAATCAATCCATTAAGCAGTTTTTTCAGACTGAAGGTTAAAATATTTTATTAAGTCGCCATTTTGTTCCGCCATCTTGCATTCGTATCAAAATAATACCAATTGATTCCAACATAATACTTGATTAAGAAATCATGGTTCTTGGGATTAGCAATCGAAGGTGAGTTTGATTTTTTCACGATTACAAAAATAGAAGTAATTTAATCTAAAAAAATTATGTATATTAAAAAAAATTAAAGGTATTTTATTTTTCGCCTTTGCAAAAGCAAAGTATCTAATAGTTTACTCAAATGAAATTTTCTTAGTAAAGTTGGTTTCTATATATAGAGAAGCCAGACTACACAACACGTCTCTGAGCTATTTTAAAGTCTATTCAAATTTAAGATGGACTGCATGTAAACAAAAGTTAGTGTGCGAGCAATACGCATTTAAATAAAGGTTGCCGATTATGATATAAGTTTTTAGCAAACTTTTAAAGGCGTATTGCACACACAGTAACTTATGTTTACATGCAGTCTATCTCCAATTTGAATAGACTTCAGTTTAACGAGGTTCAGCCAATGAGTTAAAAATGGGAAACGCGTTGAACATCTGAAAAAAAATTCTAAGTTTGAAAAAATATCTTGCAGTTCTTTCTCTCTCAACCATCTCAATGAAATCCTGGGATCACAGATCACAAATGTCACTGCCGCAGGTCTTGCTCATTTTCCCCTTTTTCTTTTATTGTATTAAAACTAATGTCAAGTACGTGGAACAAAACATGAACATTTTCTAGGGTATCCATGTAAGCTTGATACAGACGGTCCATCTTCAAAACAAATTTCGCCTTTATCGCGATTTTCGCTAATTTTAAGGGCTTGTACTTGCTCTCTTTTGGGTTTGTAATATTTGTTTCCACAAAACCCAATAGCCTTATTTTTCATAGTTCACAAAATATTCATGAATTTATTGAAAATGAGACGGCAACAACTTAAAAAGGTTAATTGTTTCAGCTAAATTTTTTTATTGTCTTATGAACAACAAATTGGACATGAAAGTCTTTAAAAACTTCCTATAGAGACAGAAAAAACTTTGCAAATTTCTTGTAGCATACCACAAAACGAAACAGCTTTTAGGCAACACTGACACCTACTACTAACTACTAAAAATATGACATATGAAACTACAATTATTGTAAATTACCGTACATATTCAACACATCTACGACTTAATACAATTTTTTATAAAAAAATGAAACCGACTTCGGACAATGCACTAAAAAGTAAAAAATAATATTTTATTCCACCTTGAAAATTTTACTCCGTGAATTCGGCGCCAAACTAATAAAGACAGTAAGATCTTAAATGGGTAGAATTAACTGAATACATGATTATATTTTTGTGTTTCAATAATTAAGAATACGTTTAGCGCCGACTCTATAGAGTAGAATTTTCAAGGTGGAATAAAACATTATTTTTCACTTTTTGGTGCATTCTGTTTAATTTTTTATAAACATTTTTATTTCATCATAAGAGTTTTATTGTAAAAGTCAGGTTTAAGAAGTAGTCCACTAGATAATTTTTTTCCTGACATAATGGTGAACGCGTAGAATCGAGACGCGAGAGTAGAATATTAAAACCCTTCTTGCAATATATCTTGGAACAACAAACAAAATGGCGCCATTCCGCCATTTTGTTTTTTGCTCCATTTTTTAAATATTCTTGCTATAGGCCCATTCTGGCAATATCCTGAATATCCCTTAAAAATTTTATCTAAATTGGTTAAATCATCGCGGAGTAATCTATGTATAAAAAAAAAACAAAATGGCCGCCATTCCGCCGTTTTTACCATTTTTTTAATATGCCTTCTTTGGACTCCGGCAATATCTTGACTGTCCCCTGAAAATTTCATCCAAATTGGTCAAACCATCGCGGAGTATTCGATGTACAAAATAAAAAAAGTACATTTGGTCAAACTGGTAACCTGCTCCTTTTTTTAATTATAATGAGGGAAGTAGGTTCATAACGTTTTTTGTTTGTCAAATAAAATAACAGATTTTGAGTTTGCACACATTTTCATGGTCACCCTGTATACATAAAATTACCTTACGAGATAGCAAAGGAGATACGTTTTAGCTAATGTATGTCTATTACACACCACATGCTATAGCTATCAATCAACTCAAAAAAAAAATGCTTTATGACCTTTGTACGAGCTATAAATAAGTAAATATAGAAGATAGAAGATTCTCTTGGAACTTTTAAATGTATTAGACCTTGTATAATGTTACCTTGCAAAACAGACACTGCGGTTCTATAAATAATAACCAAGCTTGTAATTGACAGATTTGCATTTGCCTAGAAAAATAACTGGTTACATAATTTCTCGTCACTTTATGGCTCAATAGTCAACAGCAAAGTTCGAATCAATTTATTATCAATTATAAATATGTATTTTTTAAACTCATTTCTTACTCTAGGATTTAATTATATCCATCTAGAAACGGAAATGACCACAATGATGTCATGCTATCGTTAACGAAGACAGTCTGTGGGAAACAAGTTCAACATTAGCCTTTCATATGTCTAAGTTTATTATTCGCGAGGAAGTCAAATAAATAGATGTTAACTGATCTAAATTTATCTTAGCAAAACATGAGTTAATTTCCGGTATTTTAATCACTGGCTCAAAGTTTTTAGATTGCGCCGATCGCGATGTGTAATTTTTTGGAATACCATTATTATTTAATACTCAATGAATAGTATTTATACAATACACTATTGAACAAAAGTAAAGCAACTTTTATGATAAACTCAAATATTCAGATATTTAAAATGGAATTAGCAACCGGTGAAACCAAAACTCATGTAGTTTAAGGCATCATAGTAGGCTGCTGTCATAGGTAAAATCTTATTGTCTATAAACGTCAGATAAGTTGGGGTGTGATAATTTATTTTATTAGTGCGATAAACGTACGGCAGCTATTATTTAGTATAAATAAAAAGTATTTACCATAAAGTTGAAACAAATGATAGTAAACCCCTTTTTAGAAGGAAAGCAGTTTAACTTGCCCAAATACAGTCTGTCGAAAATAATTTCACTTTTTAATGAAAGAGTACATGTAGAAAAAAATGCCAAGATCAGGGATGCCCAGGAAAACTACACTTTGGATGGATAGGAGAAACAAGAGAATTTCTTAGAGGTCCGCGGTTGTCAGGACCAAAGATAATTGCTGAAATTCTTGAACTGCAAGTTAGTGCGAGGACTATTCAACGACAATTGGTTGAGGAAACATTTTATAGCTGGCGTCCAACCACTGGTCCCTCAGAGAAATTGTCTTGCCAGGCTTAAATTTGCACTGTGACATTTGAAATGGACCGCTCAAGAATTGAAAAAGGCATTATAGCGATGAAATTCGTTACAAAATTTATAATTCTGACGGAATGATGCGTGTAAGACGTCCGGTTAATAAAAGATTTCACCCAAAGTATGATACGCCAACAATAAAGCATGGGCAAGGTAATGTATTTATATGGGGTTGTTTTTCGTGGAATAGAGTAGTTTTGTTTAGAAGTGGTTTCAGGAGCATTTTAAGGAAATAAAGGAATACTTGAAGGCAAATAATGATCAAAATGTTATATTTTTAGATTTTTCGTTTGCAAATTAATTATTAATTTTATTACAGTCCAAACAATGATCAAATGTTTTTATTTCTAACCGACTTCAAAACAGGAGGAGGTTCTTAATTCGAACTCGTATGTATTCTTTTTAGTTTTAGTTCGCGCATATTGTCTAAACGGCTTGGTCGATTTTGATGAGTCAAACTCCAAATTGTAACATTCACCCGTTTTTTTTGTAATAATTATATTAAAAAAACACAGGTATAACTGAAACATTAAAGTGTATAATAGACATACAACCCCATTTGCTAAAAGGTATTGCTTTTGCTATCCCGTTAAGTAATTTTATGTAAACAGGGTGACCATGAAAATGTCTAACCTCAAAATCTAGTATTTTACTTGACATTTTCGAAAAATGAACATTCGGTATAAAAAAAAAGTTATTAACCGACTATAATTATAATTTTTAACCGACTTTAAAAAAGAAAGAGGTTATCAGTTTGACCCTGTGCATTTTTTACTCCGCGATGGTTTGATCAATTTAGATGAAATTTTCAGGGGTTATTCAGGATATCGCCGGAGTGGTCCCATAGCAAGAATATTTAAAAAATGTAAAACATGGCGACATGGCTACATTTTGTTTTTTGGGCCAAGATATATTGCAAGAAGTTTTTTAATATTATACTCTCCCGTCTCGTTTCTACGCGTTCAGCATTATATCACGAAAAAATATTATGCAGCGGATCATTTGTTAAATCTGATTTTTACAATGAAACTCGTATAGATAAAATTAAAAAGGATGAAATAAAAATTTTTATAAAAAAATAAAACTTCACAAAAATGCACTAAAAACTGAAAAATAATATTTTATTCTACCTTGAAAATTTTATTCCGTGAAGTCGGCGCCAAAGTAATAAAGATAGTAAGACTTTATACGCGTAGTATTAGACATCAAAACACCGAATTGACTGAATACATGATATTTTTGTAATTAAATAATTAAGAATAAGTTTAACGCAGACTTCACGGAGTAAAATTTTCAAGGTGGAACAAAATATTAGGTTTTTCTTTTGCAAACTAATTATTAATTTTATTACATCCCAACTCCTCGAGGCTTGAACCTTCTGTAAGCATTCTAAAGAGCATTGAGGTTAAGGCTAAGTACCCACAATCGACAGTGGTGCAACATAAACGGTTAAACTGGTCAGCTCCGGGTGGAACTTTTTGAGGTCCGGGCTAGGGATGGGCGTCGTATCGATAGGTCAGCGACATACATATCCAATATCAATAGGTAAATAAAAAAATATCGTTATTTCGATATTCATCGATAGGTAGCTGATAATATCGAGAGGCGGCCGAGAATATAGATAATTATGGACGAACGGATATTTACAAGAATGAGGAACTTTTTTTGCTTCCTAATATCTTTGCGACCAAATTATGCACTATATGAAAGTGAGGACCTTTATTTTGCTCCTCAATAATTTTTGGCTCCCAACCCGTCCCGCAAATATATCAATAGAGAGTAGCAAATACCGATAGATAGCAATTAACTATTGATAGGTGATGCGCTACCGCCTATCGATAGCTAAAATCTAATATCGCCCATCACTAGTGCAGAACGGTGGCTTAATTAACAATAATAGAAACACTACACAGAGACCGTAGTCGGCTGATAATACTTTTAACAGTTCTAGTTCTATTACACACTAAGAGAACATCTGAGATTCAGGGATCTAGCAGAAAATGTACAGCTTAAAGGTCACATTGATACTACAAGTTCAATGATAACTCACATAAGTAGTGTGAAGCAAAATCAATTAATAAATTCCTATAAATATGAAGTTGTATTTCACTGCCATCTAAAAAAAAAATTTAGGTAGGAAAGAAATATATATTTTCGTCAGAACTTTTCTTCGTCCGGGTTTTTATATAAAAGAAACACACATTTCAGCACAAAATTTAGACCTTAATTTTTATGCCATTTTTCAGTTTTAAGAATGATGTTTTTAAAATTCCCTTTGATGAAAAGATTATCTGCTACTGATAAAGACTGACACTGACATTTTATTAGACCGACATTTCGGTTTCACACCAAAATCTTACCGGTTCATCCTAAATCACACTTGACTTTTGTTTACCGATTTTTTAAAATATTTTATTAACCTGCAATTTTGTTTTGGCAAATTGGATTGACACAAACATTTTAGGTCCTGCTTAAAACATACCTGATTTTTGTGCAAGCCCTGAATATGTTGGTAGTTTCCTGAACTGACTTTAAACATTTTATTAGACCGCTTGGTTCCGTCATTTTCGATCCATACCTTGAATTTTGTGGACATACAAATATTCACTAACGTGGTTTAAATTTAGAGCAGTCTAACTTGACAGTTATAGGTTTAAGATGACATATGCAACAATTGAATACATTTTTCTAAATATCATAATTCCAAATTGACAGTGACACAAGCAAAACATAACGTACGAACTATCAGGTTTATTGCCGTGGTAACTAGATCTGGTCTTACTGTTAAACCTTTTTAGTGAGTACAGGGCATTAAAGTCAACTAGATTTGTAGTGGCACAGACAGACAGACGGACAGACCGACGGAAATGGGATAACATATATAAAATATTTTTTTGAAATTAGCTATTTCTATTGCTTTCGAGAAAATAACCGACTCATGTGGCACCAGAAGAGCAACAACGACCAACAATCTCTATTTTGAAGGTCTGTAAAAATCTCGGAGGGTGACTTTTTTATGATTTTAATGCTTCCCTCTTACGAATTAAGTTAAAAACTATAACCTTATAATATAACGTAACAAGGAATGCTTGTATTAATTCCACTTCCTTGTGACTTGATGTAAGAGAATACGGTTTAACATTATAGAATTACATATATATAAATTTATCATAATTCGATACCTTTCTATGGTGAATGTATTTTTGTTTAACCTTAGCGGATATATGGCCGCCTTGTTTTTATGCTTTATTTAAATTACTACAGTTACGTAAAACTAAGGAATTGAAGTTGATTAACCTTCACGTTCCATTAAATTAACATTAATAGAAAAAAATTATACTTTACACATTATTTCGCTTGACTATGCAGTAATAGTGCAATATTACATTACTTAGATGAGGATGTTAGATAATATTATAATGATACCTGCTTGGAAACATATACGTTGTAAATAACCTTCAGTTTAGTATTATTAGAGGTGTTATGTTTGGCTCGACAAAAAATACGTTCACTGTTCTTTGGTCATTTAGGATATGAAACCATGAAGAGTCAAGATTCAGGTTTTTCTCTAATAGAAATAACAATAAAATGAAGGCGCCAAGTAACAACCGTGGGTTACAAGTACAATATTATATGGATCATGAATTCAGGGACGTACCCCCTTTCCCAAGAGTCGAGAAAGACCGCAAAAATGGTTGAACTCTTTTCAATTTATTTACTTAAAAAACGGTACATAGGTTTTTACTTTCGTAACGGATTCCACCACATACCTATATATAAACCTACAGTTTATATATCCATAGAGTTGTTTGGCATAATAAATTAAGGGGCTAATTTAGCTTTAACTTGATTAAATTTATTAAGTCCAGTGGCATCCCGAGCGGCACTTTAACGAATATTTTTGACAAAAAAAATGTACGCTACAGAATTTCTCGTAATTTTTATATTTTCTTTGGATTAAGCAACTAAAAATACATTTAACATGTCTGTTATTTATTAGAGGGTGTTAACGGTTATTTGAGTGATTTTAAGACAAAAATTGATTTTTCGTAAATATCTTAAATATCCTTTACCGAACGGTTTATAAAATTTAAAAAAAGTTATTTTTAATTGTTCTAATCCCAAAAAAAAGGGAAATATAAAAAAGCCTTTTCTTATAAAGATGTAAAGATTAAAGTCTGTAGCGTTTCCGAGATACAGATATTGAAAAAATAAATAACACACATGTTAAAAGTCTTTTATTAATAATTGTAACAACAACAAATAAACAGTAATTTAAATACATATTCTTAACATCTAAACTATTATTAAGTTGAACCATATTGGACAAAAAATAACTCGAAAAAGAATCACCAAAAATACTTTTTATAAAAATTACAAATTATTAGCTTATAAATAAGTTGATAACGGTTAAGTTGTTTATCAAATGCTGCAATCGTTTTCCAAGGCAACCCTTGATTATTTTATATTTTTCCCCATGTCTCTTACGTGATCCAGGGGTATGCAATTAAGTGGATTGAATTTTTAGTTGCTTAATCCAAAGAAAATATAAAAATTACAACATATTCAGTGGCGTAATTTTTTTTTGTCAAAAATATTCGTTAAGATGACGCTCAGGATGCCACTGGACTTAACGAATTGAATCAAGTTAGGGCTAAATTTGTCAACACTACAAATAATATTGCCAAATTACAACAAAATTGGGTTAAAAATTTACGAAAAACCAATTTTTTTTTAAAAAGTTTCACACCCTGTATCTTCAAAACGGAGTATTTGTGGGTCCATGTTTATACGAACTTTTTGTCTCCAAATCACCCAAAGAGTCGCCTATTAAATTTATTATATATACATAATTAGCACCTTGTATAAATATGAATATGTCAACTTTGATTTTATTATAATATCGATTATTGTGCCTGCTTTGCACTAAATCTCCTAAAGTAGTAAAAAGAGAGTTTCTTGTAATATATTATTTTTTGATTTTACTGAATGCATATTTTTCTGCATATTATGTATATAACAATCGAGAATCGAAAATTTCAATTTTTAGGTATTCTAAATCAGTTTTCTAGATTAAAATATAGCCACCTCAACTACTTTTTCTGAAAAATAAAAAAGAGCTACTATTCTAAACTAGTATAATTAAGTATTTAAATTTAAAATATAAATTAGACGGGGTAATCCAAGGGTAATCTGGGCTTATAATTTAGAAATGTTTAGTGTTTGAAAACTCCAGGCCTAAATTTTAAAGTTGAAGTTAAATCTATAATTACACACATTTCGGTTTATTAAACTTGGAGTTTTATCCGAAAAAACGCATTGCAAGAAACACTGTTTGGACATATTTTATATTTCGTGGTCGTGTGACTCATTTTGAAGCGAACGTCGTGTATGTTGTAAAATAAAAATAGAAAGCCATTATTCTAGTATATCATTTCAACGTAATAAATAAAAAAAAATATTTTTTGCGTATTTTTATCCTAGAAAAGAAAATATTTAATATGAGCTTAGATGTGTTAATTTATCACATCTATATGCATCACACTGTATACCCGCATATATGCAATTTATCATGCGTATGACCTAGTAATGTCAACATTAACAATAAAGTAATACCGATTTCTCAATAATAAACATCTAATTATGTAAAAACTATTAATTATTTGTGTTGTTGGTATTAGCTTGTTAAAACATCGCAATTTCAAATTATGTACCATTATTTTCTTTTATTGATATATAATTTATATTGCAGCAATTCATGTTAATTGTGGGAAGATGGAAGGGATTTATTTTTAGTGTATTATGCAATCTTTGGGTAGTCTGTATTTGGCTCTCTCGTTTGAGAAAATGTGGGATGCTTGTATAAGGATATTTTGAGATAAGTCAGCCCTAATCTAGTAATTTGTGTTTAGTTTGCCAATAAAATCTTTTAGGTACTCCATTTTGGTGTCAGCGTTTAGGATTATTCTGAGTGTGCTCCAAGTTGGAGAACCGTATGTTAAGATAGATCTAATGTAGGATTTGTAAATGGTGAGCTTAATGCGTTTATCAAGTTTGCTTTTTCTGTGTAGAAGAGAGTAGAGTAAGGCAAAGGAGCCCCCAGCTTTTTTGATGTTTTGGTTAGTGTTAGCAAACCAGTTCAAACATCTGGCGAGCCTGGTGGTCTGGTTAACTGTACTTGTAGAAGCCCAAAAACAAATTGCTCGTCTGGTAGGATTTATTTTTCCGTTATTTCCTCACTGAGTTTATTCAGGATGGCTTTTTCAGCTACTTTCCCCAGGGAGGAAAGCAGGCTGATTGGCCTGTAGATGTTTGGGGAGGAGGGGTTTTCTCCTTTCTTTTTTATTAAGATTATCCTCGCTTTTTTCTAAGGTGAGGGAAAGTGACTTAACTCTAGCGATCTATTTACAATATTTACAAGAGAATTAATAATCTTGAGTGGAGCTTTTTTGATGGCTATGTTGGGTATTGTGTCTATGCCGGGGGCTTTTTTGGTGTTGAGAGGTTTTATGATTTCTTGTATCTGTTTCATGCTAACTTTGGGGACTGGATCTGTAGGGGTTTGTTTATGAATATTAATGGCCTTTGTGATTTGGGCCTCATGTTGGGGGTTGTGGGAGAAAAAGTTGGAGAATTGGTCATATAGGACGTCGGCAAAGAGTTCAGACTTTTCCTCGGGGTCAGAAACCGGGATATTTATTGGTTGTAGGGTTATTTATATGGGGCATAGGCAGTTTTGGGCCCTTTTTGAGCCGTGAGGTTAGTTTGAAAAATTTATTGTGTTCCTCAGAGTTAAGCGCAATTAGTTTGTTGTCCCAATTAGTATTTAATAACTCTTTAAGTTTCGTTTTGATTTGATTAGTTGCTAAGTTGGCCTCTGTTTTGATGTTGGGGTCGCCGGTGCGATACGATAGGTTTTTGAGCCTGTTTTTTGCTCTGATTTCCTCTCTTAATTGCACGGGAATGTTGTCATACTTTGTGAAATTAGATATTTTAACTATTGTGGAGGAGGCGATAGCATTCTGAATAAGGGAGGTTATTTCGAGACCTAATCCTGATAGTCCTGTCTAATTGAAGCGTTTTCCCAAATTAGAAAATGGGGGGGGGGGCGTTAAAAAGAATTCTCTGGTATTTGTACCAGTCGTTTATTTTTTTGGGATTTGTTCTTCGTTGTTTGTTATTCTATCGCCGTAATCAATCAAGACCGGGGAATGGTCTGATGACAATTCAATAATAGCTGGGGTGGTTGAGTTTTCCGTGTTTTTTAGGATAAAAAAGTCTAGTAGTTCGGGGCTGCTTTGGGGGCAGATATGTGTGTGTTCTTGGGAGGTTAGGATATTGTATTTTAGTATGTCTTGCGAGTTTAATAGTACAAGGCCTCTGGTATTGGTGAGGTTACAGCCCCAATCGCGGTGTTTAGTGTTGAGATCGCCACCAATGATTATAGAATCGTTGGACTTAAAAATATTGTATACATTGTTAAAATTATAGTTTTTTCCTGGGAGGGGCCACAGTAAACAGATCCTAGGGTTAGTTTTTTGTCACGCATATATACTTTTATATAAGTCCCTTCTATTAAATTGTCAAGGGAGGATTTCGTAGGAGATGAGGTTTTTCTTGGAAAGGATCATTGTGCCTCCTACAGGGGGCTCCTATCCTGTCGGATCTGAAAATGTTATATTTGGGAAAGGAGAATTTCTGGAAAGGTTTGAGCCATGTTTCTTGAAGAAGTAGAATATCGATCTGAAATGTTTCTACAAAGTTCAGAATCTCTGGCTTTTTGTTTTGTATGGAGTTAATGTTACAGGTATCAATTCTGATTGAGAAGGGACGATTTTTTATAGCACTCATTGAGGAGTTGGGTTCTGGTTAGGTGTCATCATAGGGATCAGGTGCTTGAACTGGTCTTGCATAGATTCCGTGAACTGTTTTATGAAGTTTTGAAGTTGTTGGTTCATATTGTTAAATGTGTGTATAAACACGGGCAGGGCGTCTACGCCACTGGTGCTGGTTTGCTGGGGATTAAAGTTATTTTTTTTATTTAGAGCTATGTTATCCTTACATATCTGCTGGCATTGCCCCCCCCCCATTGACAATTACCAAGTTCGTTTTTGTGTTGAGCTGTATGCCACCCCACACCACAACAACCTCCGCCGTCGCTTACCCTAGACGAAAAATGGTTTTGCTCAAAACGTTCTCCTGTTCTTCTATAGATTCGTTCACGACCATCCGGTGATTTTAAATACAACCCGTAACTCGGGAGCAGTTGCAAGTCTTCTTGCGTGTAATCTATTGTCAGATGGCCTGCTTCTTATCGTTCTCTCGCTTCGCTGCCGAACGTACTCCAATCTGCTTTTACTCGTAGTAAAACGTTTAGAGCAATAAAACGATCATCTCGTTCATTCTCACATCTTTCCGTACCATACTGTACTCGCCATTTCCTATTCAACCGATTTACAGCCACAACAATAGACATATTCATTTTAAAAAGTAAGAAGTAACACATATTCATTTACAAAAATGATAATTTGATAGCTTTAGAAAGTCGTTAATGACATCTTCCAGGTATGGAGAAACTGTCACCTTCATTCAGCCTTCTTCTACAGAAGGACTGATAAAACTTGCAATGTTTTTTTAAAAAATCCATATATTCCAGAAAAATAAAGATATCGGGGTGAACCAAAAAGAAACATGTTAAGAATAGATATAACTTGAAAAAAATTAATTTAGAACAATTTACTGTTACGCCACTCCACAGAATTTCTTTGCTACTAAGTTTAAAACTTAATATGTCTGTTTTAGATACCACAAATAGAATGCAG
This sequence comes from Kuschelorhynchus macadamiae, assembly GCA_030620095.1. Classification (NCBI taxonomy): domain Eukaryota; kingdom Metazoa; phylum Arthropoda; class Insecta; order Coleoptera; family Curculionidae; genus Kuschelorhynchus; species Kuschelorhynchus macadamiae. Next base: position 649,717 of record JAUTXW010000961.1, on the reverse strand, counting down.
TTTCTGCGTTGAATATATATTATTATAATACTTAGGACACAGCCTAAAAAGCTATGTATTAAATTGTCTCAAAATGTTCAACGCTACTCCAATTTCGCAAAAGTTATTTTATTTTATTTAGTCTCATAATATTCTTAGAGTATTTCTATTAGGACAATTTCGCTGTTTTTTTTCCGTTACCTCTGTCTCTATGGTAGAAACTTAAAAAAGCTTTTAAAGAAACGTTTATGGCGAAAAAACTATAACAAGAACTTAACATTTTTTCAATCATCAAATATTTATGTTTATAAATGTTTTAAAAAAAATGGAATTGGAATGTTTCAAATGGGGAATTATCTGGGACAGGTGACTCTGTTACGCGCCAGAATCCTATGTGAAGCCCAATTTAATTTAATCCTTTGAGGAACCTTTGATCTATAGAACATCATATTCGAAAAAAAATTATTTTATAAATATGGTTTTATTATCACTCTTTTTACACAAATATTTACAAGAATTGAAATTTATGGTACATATTTTGAGGCAGTAGCTCTAATTTAAAGCTTGACTTTTTTGTCAACTTTAAGACTTTCTGATAGATAGATACTAACCGAAAGTTATGATCGAGCTTATGATGGAATCAATCTATCTATCTATCTAATCTATTTAACGCCAAAACCGTATTGGAAATCGAATCCAATTGGCAATTTCCTTAAAAAAAACCAAACTATTTTAGCACAATTTGATTTGTAATAACCAGTTGAATCAAATGATAGATCAGTAATTAAAATTAACTTGTATAATTAATTTAATTGGTTTTTATTTTAATTTACAATGAAATAAAACCGAAATAAAACAATAATTTAAAAACGAACTATTCCTTTTCGATATTATATTTAATCCAATATTTTCAATAGAGCGCTACTGACTACAATGCAAGTTGTGAAACAGGTGATGAATCTTTTGAATGAACCTGTTCTTCACCGCTTTGTGTAAGAAATAAACCTTAGAGAGCTTGCAGCTAAAACGTGATACTGGTACAGACCCTCGATTTCGATTTTTAACCAGTTAATATAATGCTTAGCATAATTGTCAAATACTGTCGTCGTAACACAAACTATAATTTACAATAAAATTTTGTAAATTATATTTCCTTTGTCATTATTCATGTATTCCCGTCGAGCTATTGATTTTTTAAACACAATGTCAAACGATGCATAGTTGTTCAAATGATATCGAATGTTGAAAAACTAATAAGATTTGGGGTTTCTTCGAAAAATGTTAATATATTTTACTTCCAGCTATGCTCTAAATTTTATTAGGATGTAAAGAAATAAAAAAAGATTATTAACTTACAACACATTATTGGGTTGCAACGATTTAAAAATTCAATCCTATGGAAAATGCATAACATTTTTTAAATATTAAAACATGTATGATACCATATAGCTAATTTAAACACTTCTCGAAAAAACAAAGACACAAAATGGAATAACAGAAAAAACTACTCCGCTGGCAAATAACACGACCGGCATTGAATTACATTATTTATTCCTGACTTTTGTTGGGAGAAATAATGTTAATATATTTTTGTTTTACGTTACACCAAAATTGGTGTAACGGAAAACAACTTAAACTGGTTTATATCATCTGCTGATGATGCTAACTTGGTTAGCGAAACGCGCGTCCAGAACGTAACAAGTTGTGGTGTAGTGTGGTTACAACTCTTGTATTTTGATCTATCTTCCACCACAGGTTCCAGTGTTAGGACTATAATATGAATGATTAATTGTTTAGGAATATTCGTGAACAAAGAACCCACGTCAAGTGATACTAACTGGTAGTCCGAGGGTATTATTATGTTTTTCGTATGCTCAACAAAATCAAAAGCATTTTTTACAGTAAAATAATACCTAGACGGTATTGGACTAAGCACAGAATGTAGATGGCGAAATTGTAGCAAGGTGTATTGATGCAACTCACGATGGCTCTTAGCCTAAAATCATGCTTATGTGTCTTTCTTAAACCAAATATTCTAGGTGGAGTGGAGTTGTGAGTCTTCATATTTCTTTCTTGGATTCCTGTTAGACAATGGTATTCTCTTAAAAAGTTCGCAAAAGAATTGGCTTTTTCTTGGTACTTTTTTGTTGGATCTCTTGTCGATATTTGATAGATATTAGTGTCGTTGATCATTTCTAACATTATGCTGTCATATTCACTTCTTTCCATAATGACGGGAGAACTTCCCTTATCTGTTCTTCCCACCATGACATTCGGGTGTTCTTTTAAAAAAACGTTTAGTAATTTGCACATTTTTAAGTAATGAATTATAAGATTTTGATGTTTGGTAATGACTGTAAAAGTTTGTTAAAATGTTAGTAGTTTTACATCTTTTGGTTTTTTTTCCTCATCATTTACGGGTTTTTGGCTGATCTTTAATAATCAATGGAATAAGGTACTTCAAAGGCTTTCAATGATAGACCAAACTTTGGACCAAGTGCAAGAGTTCTTTTCATTTAATGTTGGAAGGAAACTGGTGAATTCAATTTCTTAATTATTAATTTTCTTTAAGTTGTTAAATTTATTTTTTTTTGCACTCTGTTATATTTAGTATTAATTAAATTTAATGAGTTTAAGAATATTTTCTCTGGTATTAGGGCTCTTAATTTTCGTTTCCATTGTTGTACAGTCTACACTATCTGAAAATCTTTTATATTTAGAGAGTAATGCATATTTCGATATGCATTACATACATATTAAAATCGATTTTTTTGAAACGCATGTAATGTATTCAACTTTCTTTGTGCAAGCATGATTGTCAAGGTTTAATGGATAAAGACATTTAATATTATTTGTTATGTGCTTTGGAAATATACCCTTATGTCTACATTGGAGTAAAAATATTTGTCGATTTTTTAATGCATAACTTATTTTCGTTATTAGACCAATCTTTCAGAATTGTGCATGCTCTGTTCCCGTATGCGTGTTTTATCTTATCTTAAAAAAACCCTTATCATTAAGCATTTTCTTCAAAAATTTTGTTCTCTAATTATTTAAAAAATATTTTCTTATTCGTGGGTTAGGAAAAGGCTTAAAAATACACTGATTAATTTTTGTGCGACGTTTCGTATTTTTATTGATACTTTTTCAGGCACTGGAAACAGAACACAGAGTAAAAATTGAAAAATAATAAATTAACAATAAAAATTTAAATTTTTGGAGCCGTTGTGTCCGCATTTTGCCCATAATTCGTAGAAGTGACGTGAAGGAAAACATTTCACAACAAAAACACACACACACGAAAAACACTTCTCTAATCACAACCTTAATAAGGCTACGTGTGGTCCAAAAGTACTGATTTGTGCGTGTTCCGTTGGAAAAGACACAGCTGAGTTGATGGTTTTCTATTATTTTTTTCCCAATTGATTTAACGGTGATATGAAATGTTTTCCTTCACGTCACATCTAGGAATTATGGGCAAAATGCGGACACAACGACACTAACAATTCAGATATATTTTTAATGTTAATTTATTAGTGTTTCCAGTGCTTGAAAAAGTATCAATAAAGATACGAAATGTTGCACATGAATTAATCAGTATGTTTTTTGATCCTTCTCCGAATCCACGAATAAGAACATATTTTTAGAATAATTGGAGAACGAATTTTTGAAACAAAGTAAAAATATATTGACATTATTTTTTCAAAACGAAAATTAAGAGTCAACAGTGTAATTCAATACCGGTCATGATATTAGCCAGCGGATTAGTTGCTTCTGTGATTCCAATGTATTTAATTGTTGATACTTTATAATAGAAGCAACAGTAAAAAAAACTCATAATTAAATTCCATATAATAATAGTTTTAAACAGAAATTCTATTATCTAGTCAGAGTAACAGCAAAATTATTTTAGTATGTATTTTTTAATCCAAACAAAGGATCTAAGTATTATATGAGTATTTTAATGCCTGCTTGCACGATTAAAAAAGATTTTTTTAAACTGCTTTTTTATGTATATAACTTTCAAATAATAATTTCGTACATTCCAAAGTAAATTTTAATTTTTTACCATTTAATGTGCAGTTTTTTACTTCCCAGTATTTTAACAGTTAAATTCACCCTCCGAGATTTTTCCATAAAAATTAGGTGTGACATAGGAAGAAACTGGTAACATGTCCAAGATGGCGAAAAGAAATTTCATCCTAATAAAATATTTAAAAATCAGTTTCTGAAACCTATTTATTAGATTGATTTCAACTTTTAAAATTAGATATGATAGAGGGATAAACGGGTAAAATTTTGGTACTAATTCAACATGACGGAACTAAATAAGGTCATACTTCATTATTCCTAATAAAAGGATTCATAACGAGGAAAGTTCCGGGTAAAAAAAATTACCGATTTTTTTTAAGTTCTCAATGATTGTCCAAGATATTTACCAATTAAATTTGTGATTTCATTAATAACCAGCTGAAATCATAAGAACTTTCTTTTTAAGAATATCGTTGACATTAGATCCATATTTTCAACATGTTACTAAGTAACAACGATTTCAAATAATTTAAATTTATTTGGAGCATAAAATATCGATTATATACTAAGCAGTTGGTCAACAATAAAATTATGTTATCAATGTAGCTGCCAATTTATCATAGTTCTTTGACTTAATTATAATAGAATCAAAGCATTAATCTCGAAACCATACTTGTTTCTTGACTATTATGAGTTTATTAAACATTGTAAACGTAACAAGCGTGAAACAGATTTATCTCCATAAAATCGATTTAAAAAATTGCATATTTTTTTCATAAGTCTAACCTACTCTTTATTACTAGGCCTTAGAAACACAAAGTTCTAAAGTAAAAGTTTTATTAGAAACATTCTATCAATCATTCATTCATACGTAACTTGTTCCCCTTCTATAGTAACAGGTAAAACTGAATGAAAAATTACCAAGGAAACACACATTTTATAATTAAATGAATATTACATTCATTTATTAATTTTATGCAGGAGAAAAGACAAAAAAAAACAAATTTAAATGTCAGCAAATGCGTCCTAAAGGCGCTAAAGTCTAAAGAATAATTGTATTTATAACTTTAAAGCCCATTTCAGTACATTTTAGGTGGTAGCAGTACGACAAGTGTACTAAAATGTCTATTTGGGGATCTGTATTCGAATAGATTTGACTTTTGTAAATAGATTTGCTCATAATGCTGTTAATATTGTAGTTTCTGTCATTTGAAAAAAAAAACGGAAGCAGCTGATGTGGAGGGATCACACATTTTTACAACAATTATGTCTGAGCAAAACTTAACATTAATGTAATTTACGCCAATAGAAAATTCATTAATACAGAACAGTAAATTAGAATTTTCGAATTTTTGAATATCGATGACAAATCGTTTAGCTGGTTGTATTAACGTAACTGAAGGTCATTTAGTTACTTCCTTTTAGTGTTGTTTTATTTTTATTTATTATCAGGATTAAACATGTAACCCATCTGCTACCCATATTTACTATCTTTTAGATTTTCTTTGAAGGGTTCTAGCACTCTTAGAAAGCATTTATCAATATATTTCCATCTGAAATTCTTCCACATTTTACACGTAATTAGCCCTTAAAATATGGCAGCTGAATTTCTGGACGCACAATATTGGCAATTATTAATAGTTAATTAATAGATGAATCTATTAAATTCAGGAAATAAAGTAAAACATAAAATTGGTAACTATAGTATTAATTATATTTATTTATTTAATAGTATTAGTATAATTATTTAATGAGAAATCACAAGTTTCAGCTGGTGTTTTATTTTATACTTAAACTTACCTTCAGTTTTCGTATCAACATTCTTTACTCCACAACTACTACCAGATTCATAATTACACTCCGTCACACTATTCTGTTTAATGAGATTTCCAGTTCGTCTTCGTCTTACTGCATACGTATGAACCGGCACTAATAACTTAGGTCTAGGAATCGAAAAATCATTTCTGCCAATGGTGGAAGAGGGGGAGATTTTTGTAGTCCTATTTGTCACTTTAGAAAATTTCATTGGAGCTGAAATATAGGCAGGACTTGCATCTTCTTTGTAAATACTGTACACTTCATCGTAATTATCATAGTCGTCTCTAATAATATGGGTTTCTTCAATGTCAGCATCCAAATCAGGTTCTGTAGAAATATCAATTTTTGCATCATTGATTTCCGCACTTGATTCACTGCTGGATAAAGATGTGGGATAAATGTGCTTCGGTGGAAGCCTTTGTCTGATTTTTTTCGTGTGCTCGTAGTAGCCACTATCGTTTCTACTGAGATCTTTGCCAGAGCTATCGCTCGTGTCCTTGACAGCTAGGAACTGATTTTGCGTATCCACCCATTCACTTATTCTACCATCGACTGCAACTTCAGTATTAATACTATTACCGATCTTCTCCAGGAGTTCATGTGTTGGATTGACTATTACCCTAACTTGATTTTGTTCAATTACAGAATCCCTCTGTCCTATTTCTTGATCAATGTCAGTGCTTACTTCATCAAACCTAACACTTTTCTTCATTTGTCTATTTAAATCGTCTAAAACCGTTTGAAACTTATGCCCTTGATCGACATCTTGAATGTATAATTTTGCTCTAGGTCTAGGAACTGGTGGAGGGTTGACTTTTTCTCTGAAACTCTGTTCTCTGTGAATCTTTTGTGATGGCAAAAAGTATTTCTGTAGAGGTTCCTCGATACCTTCTACTCCTTTGGAATTGATTTTGGACAAGATTTTATCACTATGATATTTTATTCGAAGACTATCATTGATTTTGAGTTTCTGAGGAACGGCATATAGGTCTTCATTATTATCTCTACGAATTTCCTCCAAAATATTCTGGTACTGTCCTAATCTGGATGTTACGGTCCCATCGCTTTTAGCGCTGTATTTGTCCCATGAATTTGAAGAGGAACTAACATTAGACAAGTTTTTTTGCGTATCTAACCAGTTGGCTTCATACAGCTGCCCTCGGGCATGGTTGGGAATATCCATCTCTAACCATGCTGGGTCGTTGATCACGACTTTGCCTGGATACCGTTTGATCTTCATGATGAGCGCTTCTTATGAATTCTTTGCATCCTCAGCTGATAGGTGTCATTTTAGTACTGAAATAAATAATTAAAGTAAGCAAAAATACATATAGTGGGCGCTAACCTCGAAGTACTGCAAATCTTATAAAAATTAGGACGGTTCCATTGTTACGATGATTTTAAATAGCACATTTGTCTACCCAAATTTATTTTCATAAGTCACAATTAAATTTCAATATGTTTTTAATTATCCTTAAAAAACATGCATACGATTTTCGCAATTTAAGGACACATCTTTAAACAACGCCCAATATATTCAGTTTCAAACTTTGCAACTGACTTTTTGTATCTATGATTCATTCTATGTATGTGCACTTTTGGGGTAGATCACGAAAAGTAACAAGACTCCTTACTTAATACCTACACTACACGACACAACTGCGTAGAAGACAAAGGGAAATCACTACGTAGGACATATTCCCTAATATAATGGTCTAGCGGGCGTGCATCAAAGGAACCAGATACATCTTAATAAAAGATAAATATCAAGGTACTCACTAACAATCGCCAACGCCCGAATACTGGTAAAACAGTAATGGAAAAAGTATGGAAATATTTTTATTTCTTGAATTGCTTCATAAAGATGAAAAAAGATATATTTTTCAGAAGATTTAAGAAATAGAGCATAGCCTTTGCAAACCGAAAGGATGAAATAATGAAAAATCAGTGAATGTGCAGTTCCAAAAATGATTAAACAGGTTAAGTTGATCGGTAGTATAAATACTCGCAGAAAACGGGTCATCCTAGAAAAACGAATCTCAACGTGGATAGAAGTATAAAAAGAATTTCAATCGCCGTCCCCAAAATTTTTACCTCAAGAACTAAATATAGAAAAATTGTTTAAAATTAAATAAATAAAACGACAAAAAAAAACCTTGAATGATATATATGATTTTTTACTTGTAAATAAAAACAAAAAAGTTTAGTCTGTCAGGCTTTTGTCTATAGATACTGATTTATAATTTAATGTTAATTTAAAAAAATATCCGTTTCTATTTAAAATTTTCGATAAGATTCAAGACAAAGAATGTCAGTTGAAAGAACTACTGAAACGTTTTCAATAGGAGACGAATACAAATGTTTGCATGTTTTATTAGGTTGCTTGACGAAAACGCGGTCGATGATGTGAGAGTGCCGCCATATTGATTTTAGAAACAATGTCTCCTGCGAGGCCACTTTGAAAACAAATGTCTACTTATAAAATGTCAATGAAAAGAAGATATTTCGCGCTCTCAAATGGTGCAAAAATATATAAAGGGTTTCCTTTAAACTTCTCGACTTAGTCTACTTCCGGTTACACCGGAAGTCATATTCACTTGTTTTTTCACGGAATGTATGTGTCCTAAGGACTTATAACTTTGATCCAAATACCAAAACTCTAACTTAAAAAGCAGCTGAATGACGCCTTGGCCAATGATTTCGTTGTCACCCGGTATAACAAAACCAAATTTAAAGAAATAGATAATAAGATAATAAAAATTTCAGCTTTTCATAATGCAATCCCATTTAGTTAAATTATAAATAGAAACGAGAGCGTAAACCCAATGAACGGCGAAGTAGTATTACGAAATTATGTAATGTTTTAAAAAGTCCACAGAATGTAATAACGGTATTTCATGAAGTTGTATACACATAATATCGCAATGGGTTACGGGTTGAAAAACTTTAATTTATAAGGAATAGTACTGCTTGAAAAGGTCAAAGCGCCAACATCGTGGGTTTGCAGCAATTTATCTCCCAATCATGAAGACTGATATTTTATTTAAATATTGCTCGTTCGTATGCGATAGAAACTAAGAATGCCGAAGCTTCGTGAACAAAACTTAGAGTTTTATTATATTAAACTTGTTAAAAATCGACTATTTTCCGAACTTTCAAATTAAGGCATTCTTATTTTTTTAATAATAAATTGTAAAAATGACATCGATATAGTTTGTTGTGTTATGCTTTCTATTCATAGCCGCATTTCTTGCTATTAATATATTCTCATAGATGAGTTCGATTTGCTTCCATGCAGCATAACCATAAATAATAGGCTGATAGTGTCACGGTCTAATTAGGAATATTATAATTATGCCAAAGACCAATTAGTTAATTGTAATGGAAACATTTAATTGTTTATTTAAAAAGTAATAAGGTGTTAAAGTACGATTAATATCTTGATCGTTTTCGGCAATGAATAAAATTGGAGATGTAACCAAAAATAAAAAAAAATCAACAAAAACAAATACTTAATATTTTTAAAGGACGTTTTCACTTGTCGGCGATCAGAAATGCATCACAGATCGAAACGTGAATAAATTAAAGTAAAAACTCTGCAGAAATAGTAATTGTCTACAACTTATCCTTACAATTTTAAACATATTTCTGATGTAATAAGTCTTAATGCGGCATATTTAATTAAGTAACGTAGTTAGGTAAGGGGGCAAGTACTAGGCGCTATTTTGTATTTTCGGTCTCGGAAAATAAATTTGTTTTTTGAAAATTTTACTTCATTCTTATTATGATTGCTCCCTCCGACCCTAAAAACCGGCTACTCTATTGATCAATTCAAGATTCTGATTCAGTTGAAAATTCTAAAAGGCGATCAATTAATTTCCAATTTGTATTGAATTGCTAAATGCTCAAACATATTCAGATATTTCATGTTAGAAGTAAACTAAAAATCACTTTTGAAAAACGAACTTTATTATAAGATGCGTACAATGTCGCTTATAACCATACGATATTAATTCTTACGTCTAACTAACTGCTAACTGCTAACTGCCTCCTAAAATGTTCCCTGCCCTGCTTGTTCACATCAATACTCTCGATTTGAGAATGGTTCTATCAACAAAATGTGTCGATAACCGTTCGCTTGTTTGCTTCTCGGAAAATATGAACATAATCTTACATTCGGCCATCCTAGACCCGTGGTAAGTTTCGTACCGCCATGCAATAATTCAAATAAACCTCATGATAACAAATAGACAGTAACGGCCTCAATTGTTATCACTCTGTTTTCCACGACTATTGCCTATCGTTATATTTTCACGTCAACTCAGTCTCGGTCCCAGTTTTCTTCCTCGTCGTCACGTACTCATATAACTCTTTCCTTTTTTACGTCACATTAAAGAATAAGCAGATATCGGCCTCGGCTGTTATTAACTTACATCTATGTCTCAAATCAGGTAACAAAACGGACAGTATCGATCCCAGTTACCATCTTTCTCATAGCCACATAATTACAACCCCAGGCAGACAGTATTGGTCTCGGCTGTTGTTTTCCACGTCTTAACGTCTTGTCTCCCCAAACATCAATTTTATGTTTACGTTAATGTTATCTACCTTTGCAGTTTATCAATACCAATATTACGTTTTCGTACACCTTTTCGTAAATTTTCCAATTCATACCTGTCCTTGAACAACACTATCACAACCCTAAACGGTTCTTTAAACTTTGATAACAGTTTGTTGCTCACCTCGTTGTTATCAGTACGCGGATTAAATCACCTATTTGATAATGTTCCGCCATGCGCCGATATTTATCGTGGCGCGCCTTTTGTCTCTGCTGGTCCTGAGTAATATGACTTTATTTTATCTTTTGTTCAGAAATGTACGATTAACAGCTATTAGCGATTGAATCTAAATTAGTAAATTGCGTTCTGCCATCGTCCTTGGCTGATAACCAAACAAAGCTTCAACTAGAGTAGTGTTTAGGCTTTTATTAAAAAATGTATTTAAAACACTTTGGATATTCTTGCTGTTTCAGTTCTGGAGGCTCGTAGTAAACTTCTTAACTTGCTCAAATAGCTGTAGAGTTCACTAATTCTGCAAATTGCGAGGATCTGGCGGATCTAGCTATATTTTCATCTGTGCATCTATTACTGCATCAACTAAATAACTTTCTGGAATTTTCAGCTTTAGAGATTTCAATTTGTCCAATGTATTAAAATAATATTCGCTTAGGTCTTGGCCGTTATGTGTTTCATATAACGTGGCCTCTCGAAGTAGCTTCGCAAATGGTAAAGGCTTTGCAAATTGTTTTATTAGAAGTATTTTCATACCATTCCAATCCAGTGCTAGATGATCAGCGCCGGTCCATACCGACTAGTCTATTGGCAACTAACTTAACCACTAACAGGTCATCCTATTTGTAAATTTTGGTTAGATCGTCAACGGCGAACCCCAGTTTCTTTTGACTGTTCCGATCTGGCGGATCTAGCTATATTTTCATCTGTGCAAGTACTGCATCAACTAAATAACTTTTTGGAATTTTCGGCTTTAGAGATTTCAATTTGTCCAATGTATTAAAATAATATTCGCTTAGGTCTTGGCCGTTATGTGTTTCATATAACGTGGCCTCTCGAAGTAGCTTCGCAAATGGTAAAGGCTTTGCAAATTGTTTTATTAGAAGTATTTTCATACCATTCCAATCCAGTGCTAGATGATCAGCGCCGGGCCATACCGACTAGTCTATTGGCAACTAACTTAACCACTAACAGGTCATCCTATTTGTAAATTTTGGTTAGATCGTCATCGACGAACCCCAGTTTCTTTTGACTATTCCGATCTCTGCGACTCAAATACAAAGATCATTTTTTCATCCCCTGCGTTAAATTGTTGTGTATAACTGACACTTTGCTTAAAATACCGTTTTCTATTGTTCTGTTTACGTCTAACTGCCTCCTCAGTGTCTGTAGAGCTGTCTCTAGGACTTAAAGATGTCGAACTTGATGAACTCGTCGATGACCGACCACTCCTTCTTTTACTGATCGACTTTTTTTTGATTTTTTTATACCTTCTAGACTTTCGCTTCCGTTTATTCGATTTCGTTAAATGTTTTTTGTGGGGGGTAGGAGATTGAGTTATGGGGTGAAGGTTCCATAAATGATTTCGGTCTTAAATTATTGCCCGACCTAGCAATTTCGGATAATCACTTTAGTCAGGTACCTGTGAGTATAAATCCAGCACTTCTGATTTCTTAAAAATAAACTAAAAATCACATTTGAAAAATGAACTTTATTTTAAAATGAGTGTACAATGTCGCTTATAAACATACGATATTAATGCTACGTCTAACTCCCAAAATGTCCCCTGCTTGTGTCCACCAATAGCTGGTTATCTCGACGTGAGATGATTCTGTCAGCAAAATGTACCGATAACCGCTAGCTTGTTTTGCTTCTCGGAAAATATTAACGTAAACATTTATTCTAACATCAGTGAAGTTCGTAATGTTTTGGAAATTTTTTGAAAGATGCCACCTTTACATAATATACACCTAGATCATATCAAACACACTGTGACTTGGACAACTACAATAATACAGGACGTCACTGTTTGATAAAACATGAGTACTAAAAACGAATAAATTTTAACTATATACGTTTTAGAATCTTTTTATTTTTGCTTGCTATATTGGATGGGAAGTCAATATTGAATATACAAAAAAGACTACCTTAAACTTAAAAAAGATTCAGGAAAGATCCATGTTCGCAAGTCTCTAGTATGAAGATGCCAAAACTTACTCTCTAGTGCGGGTTACACGACACGTGTAACAGAATAATACGGTACGTTGACAGAAGTAAACAGTTCGAACTGCTAATACCCGTAGTAGACATGGTAATTTGTCAAAGCAGAGAATTTATAGTAATGCAAAAACAAAAACCAACTAATGAATGCTTTCGTAGAACTTACATTAAAAGTAAAACTTTTATTGCACAGTATTTTGAGTCTTACGAGTCAGGAAATTATGCTTTTAGCTATAATATACACTGTTTGATGTGAAATTTTATAAATAGATAAAATTCATAAAACTTTCTACTATCTAAAATAAAAACGATAATATTGTTCAAATAATTATTCTGAAAGCTTGGTGAGTAAATAGTGATAATTTAACAAACCAAAGAATGGTTAACTATAATTAGAGGTGATGTTATCATGAACAAGCTCGTAAAATTTGATAGTTTGATAGTAAAAGTGAAATTATTGAGCCAGATGGTTTTTAAATGGATGAATGAGCTACTTAATTTCAATGTAAACGATTTTATTAAATAATATTGCTGGTCAATAAGGAACAGGTATGTTAAAGAAAGTCAAATCTATTTTATTTACTGCTTCTAGTTCATAAACTCAGAATGGTGTTAATTCTTGCTACTGCTTGTAAAAATATTAGTGAGAGCTGATTGGATTCTAGAAAAATGTGTAAAAATTTCATACCTAAAAAAAAAGATTCTTAAAAAACTAAACTTCTTTTTACTTCCCTTCTAAAAGGGAAGTATTGTATTCGTAAAAAAATCACCCTCCGAGATGTTTTCAGATCTTTTCGTTTCAGGGTCTCTAGATGCCGAAAAACATGTTTTCTCAATTCCGTCGGTCTATCTGTCTGTCGGTGTGCCTGTTAGCTAAAAAATTACTTACCCGATTGACTTCAAATTTTGGTCAAACGGGGTGACCTGGTAACATTTTGATAAAAATGCAATATGGCAATACAAAATGGCGGCATAATAAAATGTGAAAAAAATTATTACTGAAAACCTACAAAACAAAATGGAGAAAATATTTAAAAAATCAACCTGAAAACACTACTTATTAGATTAATTTCAAATTTTGTGCAACCATTAAGTGTGATATAGAGATAAACTGGTAAAGTTGAGGCACGAATTCAAGATAGCGGAACAAGACGGCTCCCAAATAAAATTTTGACTTTAAATAGAAAAATTAAATGTTATATAGGGATAAAAAATGGCGGTGTGTTAATATAAAAACTACTTATTGAATTTATTTTAAATTATGCCCAAAACTCAAGTGTGGCATAGGTAGAAACTGGTAAAATATTGGTAGGAATCCAATATGACCTAACAAAACGGCGACAAATAAAAACGTTTTAAAAGTGTGTTACTAAATGACTATCTACTGTGTGAAATTGGATCACACTTCACTATTCCTAATACAAGGAAAGATTCATAAGGAGGGAAGTTCCGGGTAAAGGAAATGTACCGATTTTTTAGAAACTTAATTTGTTAATACCTTTTGAAATTGTTTATGTGCACTCATATTTTTACTACTATCTATCTTCATATTACACTTGAAAATAAATCTATAATGTTTACCAAGAATTAACACCATTTTGAGTTTAAGAACTAGACTATAAATGTATATTCCGGGTAAACAAGCCTTTAAGTTAAGAGAATTATTGTAATTAGTACATTATTGCCCTTGTTGAGCTTTTACCGAAGAAGAGATATTCTCGTATGTATATAGATACTTGAGAGATACAGTTCCTTGATTAAGCTTTGTATAAAATACCGTATAAAATATTCATACTATATTGATCTATAGTTTACAGACTTATTTGAAAGAGCTATAAAACAAAAGTTTTAGGTTTTTATCAAAATTTTTAACGTTTAATTTGGTACTAGAAAAAACAATTTATTTCTATTTTATATGAAAGGTCCCGTATTTTTCTAGAATTCGACAGGTCTTTTCATAAGGAAATCATTGATATTAGTTTTGATAGGTCTCACAATATATGTGATGTAGCAAAAACCAAAAAAATATGGTTATTCTTATTTATTATACATTAGGCTTATGCGAAGATTTTATTTAATTGTGGAAAAACCATTAAAGATAAATCTATCTAAGCTATATTAATGAATGTGTCGTGAAAAGATATATCGGTTCCTTAAAATATATACAAGATGTTCCTATAAACAAATAGTTCATTTATTATTACTTTTGGATTTATATTTTTTTAATAATCTTTAAAATAACAGTTAGCATTAGAAGGTATTTAAGAGTGCAAATTATGAATTTAACATTTAAAAATTCAAAATAGAGGCGTCAACATGGCCGATGAATTTAGTAATTTGTATAAATTCAACTGAAGATCTGAGGGTATTTAAGAGTGCAAGTTAAGAATTTTTAGTCAAAATACTAAAACTACAAAAGGTGGGTATAAGTAATTCTAATACAGCTTGACAGCTAATTACATTTTTCGTTATACCACTACACTTAATAAAAAAAAACAAACGCAAATTACTAAAATAGTAAACACAACCTCAAAAGCCTTGGACCCCTTGATAAGATGCAGTGCCAATATACTCTGCTTCAAAACCATATATCTTCAGTAATAACTCATACAGGGAAGTGATTAGAAAAACATAATGTCAACAAAAACCAGGGCTACCACTACTTCTTATCTGGAGCACTCAATTCTGTTCAGAATGCTCTTTCACAGTGTTTAGAAAAAATATAAAAATTATTCGAATGTTAATTAGTTTTTAAACGTAGAGCATTCTGATCACAATTTAATGTCCAAGTTAATGGGGCAGTGGTAGCCCTGTTTTATGTTCACAATAAGTTTTTTAATCACTTCACTGTATTAGTTATTACTGAAGATAGGCAGTTTTAAACCATTGTATTGCATCTTACTAATACTTTTGATGTGTGTATGATTTTTAGGAATTGTAGGTATTTTATAACGTACTTAACATACATTTTTCAATGAGAAAGTTGAAATTATGTTTCAGGGTTAAGTCAAAAGTTGAAATTGCAAATTTAGTTTTTACTTTTTAAGTATACTAATGACATATATGCATGTATCAAATATGCAGTACAACTTAAAGTTTAATTACTTCTGATTAGTCAACGTCAGTTCTTTTGACGATTAACATTAAACGCAAGAAAGTTTCTAGGCCATCTATTAAAGTAAGTACTCTGAATGTAGCAACGCATTTGTAAAAAGAGATTTCTTAGTTCAAATCTTTGCATGTCTCAGCCTAACCTACTTCCTGTAAGATAAAACAATAACAAATGCAAGTTGATGACATCACTTTAAAACTGGCTTTATCTAGAAGCCGTACAGTAAGCTGGCTAAATATGGGATTTGTTATGGCCGATATTGTTTATATACCGTTTGATACTACAGTCACAGTCTGTGACTGATCTAATGAATCGTTTAAAAAGACAGAGATTTAACTTCGAACAAAGAAAACATTACATATCTACATCTAATTATGACAATACATTAAATTTGATCATTTTTTGCGAAACGAGCGTGTAGAAGTTCAGATCAAGATCTTTCGTAAAATTTTACTTATTTAGACACCTGAAATTTTTTGTATTTTTGGATATATTCGCTAAATTATTTTTTCTCCCCGAGATGTTTTACATATCTAATATGACAGAGCAAAATAGTGGTCTAATAAAACCTAATAAACCCCTATCGGTTTTACTTTTAATAAACAAAATAGAAAATGACATAAATTATCTTATTTTATATTAAATTTATGAAAAAAGTAAATATATGTAAAAATAAAGGAAACAAAATCGATAAATTAGTTTTTATTGGCAACTCCTCTTGCTATATATCCTTCCCTTTAACAAAAAAAGTGTAGACATATTCCTTAATTTCACACGCAGGTATCAAGTACATAGGTAATATATACAAATTGTATTCTCCCTTTCCCTGATAAAAGAGGGGCTTCATTATTAGTGCAGTTTCACGTAATTGAGTAACACTATCCAGAACTTCCTTTTCTTATTAAACAAAGTGAAACATTAAACAGTTATTGAACTGAGAATTGATGAATTAAGAAAAATAATAAATAACTGAAAAAATGGTGTAGTTCACAAATAAATTATCAAAACGCTCAGTTGTGTCATTAGATCAATGGGCTATTTGCTATAGCAACTTTTATTAAACTTTATTTTTTTATACACTTATTTTGCAGAATACTTCAGTTAGAATAAGTTAATGTAGTAACTCAATTACTCAATTCCAGTGATGTCACACTTATCTTGAATATCTGTGTTTTGTCTCGCCTAAAATATTTTATTTTTACAAAAATCTATTAAACACTGGAAACAGTGCTGTAAGTCTATCTAATGTGAGATTTAACTTCGAACAAAGAAAACATTACATATCTACATCTAATTATGACAATACATTAAATATGATCATTTTTTGCGAAACGAGCGTGTAGAAGTTCAGATCAAGATCTTTCGTGAAATTTTACTTATTTAGACACCTGAAATTTTTTGTATTTTTGGATATATTCGCTAAATTATTTTTTCTCCCCGAGATGTTTTACATATCTAATATGACAGAGCAAAATAGTGGTCTAATAAAACCTAATAAACCCCTATCGGTTTTACTTTTAATAAACAAAATAGAAAATGACATAAATTATCTTATTTTATATTAAATTTATGAAAAAAGTAAATATATGTAAAAATAAAGGAAACAAAATCGATAAATTAGTTTTTATTGGCAACTCCTCTTGCTATATATCCTTCCCTTTAACAAAAAAAGTGTAGACATATTCCTTAATTTCACACGCAGGTATCAAGTACATAGGTAATATATACAAATTGTATTCTCCCTTTCCCTGATAAAAGAGGGGCTTCATTATTAGTGCAGTTTCACGTAATTGAGTAACACTATCCAGAACTTCCTTTTCTTATTAAACAAAGTGAAACATTAAACAGTTATTGAACTGAGAATTGATGAATTAAGAAAAATAATAAATAACTGAAAAAATGGTGTAGTTCACAAATAAATTATCAAAACGCTCAGTTGTGTCATTAGATCAATGGGCTATTTGCTCTAGCAACTTTTATTAAACTTTATTTTTTTATACACTTATTTTGCAGAATACTTCAGTTAGAATAAGTTAATGTAGTAACTCAATTACTCAATTCCAGTGATGTCACACTTATCTTGAATATCTGTGTTTTGTCTCGCCTAAAATATTTTATTTTTACAAAAATCTATTAAACACTGGAAACAGTGCTGTAAGTCTATCTAATGTGATGTTTTGATGCGCAAATTAGCATGACATCATGATGTAGGTAGAATGAGTTCCTGTTTTTTCATACAAACGTCATTTTTTTGAATGTGTATCTAGCATCTCCACGGCATGTCCTTATTGACCAATTATTTTTTAATCTACTCGTGACCAGGTAAATGGCGGTGTCAGGGTCCGTTGCTTGAGTTTTTATATGCTGTTTTGTTCCTTCAATATCGGTTATGTAGCTTTTGGTCTATTTAAATTAAAAGAAGATTAAGCTGAGGGGTCAATGAACTTTAGGACTTCAAACTCAAGACGAAAGTACGGGTGGCTGGAGGATCTATCCCTCCAAAAATGTTTGGGTTGGGAAATTAGCTTCCCTAAGTTGGGAAAACTTGTTTGTAGTTGGCAAAAACAAAACATGAATTTCCCTGACTAGTTTTTTAAACTCCTTCATTGTTTCTGTATTTGTATTTCTGTTTTTGCTCAACTGTATCATTCTTATTTTCTATCCTTAAGGCAGTGGCGTATGGGGAGGCGGGCGCAAAAATTCTGGAGCTAATAACCCGAGCAAATTATTTGAAAGCAAAAATTATTTTATGACATTACCACAAATTTTATTCGCTCACAAAATTTTTTTTTTCATAGAAACAGAAAGCTTCCTGTAGGAGACCGTGAGCGGTTGCGGTGCGAAAATGAAGAGTTGATTTGCATTTACTGACATGTTTAGTGATAGCTGTATGTTTATGTCAATTGTTTGTTTGGATACCTCTAAATATTATTGGCCTTCATCAGATGAAGAAGCTCTTTTGTTATCAGAATTAGTTTTTGCGTTGAATATATTTTGTATTACGTCAGCGAAAGCTTAAAAAGATTTGTTATACAGAAACTTACAATATTCAATATGAATTTTGTAAAAGTTATTTTTTTCTTAGTTAGTCCCCCCATTATTTTCTTCGAATCCCTCTTTCGGAATAATTCTGCCATTTTTTCGAAATTTCTATGTGAATGGAAGAATTTGTTTTTTAAATAAATTTTTTACCTTTCAAAATTATTCGTTGATTTCATTGCTGTAATAAAATTTACCTGGTATCCTTAGCCGTAACACTCTATAAATATTGGCTTCCTGAATACAGGTTTGGTTGCTAAAATGTTTAATTACAAATACTAATATAAAATATTTTTTATATAAGTAGTAATTGTGCGTTCGTCAAACGGTGCATTTAGTAAAATATCTGTTAACTTTTCAAAAATACAGCTGTGTTATTGTCTTGTCAGTTAAAAAAAGTGGCGTCCATGAACGAATGATGGTAGTAGTGCAACCGGAAGTGGTATCTCAAAAAAAACTTGATGTGAAGGAAATTGAAAAAAACATTTATTTCTCTTTTAAAGAAAGGGTATAAATAAAATGAAAGTTTGAGCGAAACGTGCTTTTTAACCAAAGTTCCTTTATCAACGGTAAAATATATGGTGACCAAAACCAATACACCAAGGAAACAACGGCCCGACGCCGCGACGTCGGCAAATTTAGAAGTCTTGAAGAAGCAGATAAAGATTTGATTCCAAAAAAAAATTATGATGTATGTATAATAAAAAAATGATTACTTCAATAGATTCTCCACAAAAAGTACATACAGTAGACGAAATTAACATTGCATGTAGCAGGACAAACCTCTGGAGAATTGTTAAAGTAATGGGTTTTAAATATCGGACCATAAATAAAGCGCAAGTGTTAATGGAATCCCAGCGATTACAAGTATGTCGTCGTGATTATTCGAATTCCATACAGCAGAAAATCGTCCAATCATATATCCCGATGAAACTTGGTTTGATACCCATGGTAACCCCAAAAAGAATGGAACGATTCAACAAGTAAGTGCCAAACCATAACTTTCTCAAATAAAGGAGTGATGGACAACGCTAGCTACGAATAAATAGCCGAATTCAAATAATACAAAAAGAGAACTTCAAAACTGTATGATGAAAAATGATATATTTTAAAGAAGTTTATACAACAAACATTTTTTAAATGTTTTAAAAACATATGATATTAAAAAATAATATATTTGTGACAATCTTGGTAGTTGTCTCTGTTCATACAGTTTTGCGTCTTCCGCCGTATTATTGATGAATTAAAAGCGATGGTTAGGAGAGAAAACTCTTCTCTGTTGGTTAGAGCTGCGCCCTCCCTTTGAGGCCCCAATTTTTTTTACATGACAAAAACGAAGGTTATAAAAAAACTTGATTACGTATTTTTGGATTTTAAAGAAATCCTATTCCCTGCTCCTCTATAAGAAGCGTTTGGTTTAAAGTCCCCTTCTTGTATAAGCATATTGTAATTGAATTATAAATTAAAGTTAAGTATACTGTTAAGTAACACATGTTTCAAAATAACATTAGGTATACACAATTTTTTTATTAAATGCTAACTAGTTGAACGTTTATAAAATCGAAGATATTTATAATTTACATTATATCATGACATTCGTACTTAGTATTGTGGCAGCACGCTAGTACAAGAAGTGAAAGTACGAAACGACACAGAACTAAATTATTTATATTTGCACAATGAAAATTGCAAATTGTTAAAGTGCAAGCTTTAGACCGCAAGGTTATGCAAAGAACTTTTGGTTTCCTAAGAAACTGGTACGAGGCGTACATAAAATATTTATTGTATTGTTTTATTTAAACACAATTATATGATATTAATGTATGCAGACATTGAGAGTAAAAGGAAAATTTTGTCTAAATCGTTCATTCCATTTCTGTTCTGAACATTGACGTCGGGACCGCAGCCAAAAATATATCTCAAAACAGGGGGGGGGATGGCTACAAATCCCCTCACGGTTTTTGGCATAGCCATTGAATTGTCAAGGGTAGAATGCATATATTGTAACAAAATATTTTAATTAAACTACATTATTTATACTTTTTAGGGCGTTCCTAGTTTTTTTTAACTATAATCTATTTTTTACTTTTTAGTTTTAAACTATCTTTAAATAATATTGGTAGTGTATTAGACTCGTCAAAACTAACCAAATGAGCCCAAACTCGAGGGGTTTACTAGCTGATCCCAGAGGTACAATTTGGTATCATCGAGCTGATCAGATCAATTTGAAGAGAGGAAATTATTTATTTTCATCAGAATTGATACACTTGCAAAATTTCAAAACGATTTAACAATTAGAAGTGGGTTAAAATCGACCGGTACTATTTGGTACCATCCAGTACCAAATTATTGTATTGTCAGCCGAATTATATAAACTGACGATTTCAAACAATAATAATTAGAAGTAAGTTAAGTAGGTCAGTACAAGGATATTCCAGTTAAATCGTAAAAATGTGTTTTGGCAAACATAGTACTTCCCCATAAATGTACATAGGTACGTCAATGGTTTTGAGTTGAGGTTAACATGCAATAAATATAATAAATTGATCGCGTCTTGTGGTTTTTAAAAAATATTAATAGTTTATTTATTAAAATATAGCGTTTTACACCCTAAAAAAGAAACGTAAAATTTGAATTCTGTTTTAGAGAACTGTTTCACCTATCCTATATGTATAAAGGAAAAAATGCTTATGTGTGCAAAAAAGAAAACAAATTTGCCCTGTTTGCATTTTTAAGGGATTCTTGTATTCTCTAAGACTACACTGTAGAGTGAAAAAAACATTTTATATATACAAATAGATAAATGAAGTTTGACATGATTTACCGTTTGTTTTTCTTTTCAAGTAACCGCTTTAAAAGGAAAAATATTTTCCTTTTTTGGGGACTGCTTCATGTCTCTAGTTGTATAAAAAAATGTTTTTTAATACATAACAAAAAAATTTAACGTATTTTATTGTCTGCTAAGCAAACGTCATGCTTCCTAAATATATATATATATATATATATATATATATATATATATATATATATATATATATATATATAAATCAATAAAAATGCGCTTTTACACAACTTTATCAAAAGTTCTTGGCCAGAAAAGATATATGTAGAATAGCAGAAATACATAATTTCTGCAGGTGCAAAACGGCCTACAAGAAGAACTGCTTTCGATTATGTCACAGGGTACCCTCCTGCGATCATGATTTCTGGGCCTTTACCCTCATCATCTATCATACTGGAACAGTACTACATGCTAAGTATAACACTTACCGTCCTATGGGTTTGCAGCCGGAAACCACCGGAGCCCCAATATGTAGATATATATATATATATATATATATATATATATATATATATATATATATATATATATATATATATATATATATATATATATATATATATATATATATATATATATATATATATATATATATATATATATATATATATATATATATATATATATATATATATATATATATATATATATATATATATATATATATATATATATATATATATATATATATATATATATATATATATATATATATATATATATATATATATATATATATATATATATATATATATATATATATAATTATATATACAGCGTTTTTTTCTTTAATTCGTCCCTATTTTGAATAAAAGAAAAAACCAATTGTCAGCTGTCGGTCCGTGGAATTAAAACTTTTTCTTTTTTATAAACTCATTATTTCGCCAATTAGCTTCTTCAGTCATATCCAACTTGTAAGAAATTACGATTATTTTTTAAATTAAGAAGAAATTTTCTCATAAACTTAAAAACAAAATAATACCTACGAAACTCGAGTTGGACCCTAGAATTTACTATCATCTTTGTTCGGTATAGTGGTCAACTAAATTCAAGTGAACGATTTTTGGAATATCAATGTGTGTATCACATACATATCAGTGTACGTGTCAGTGCATACGAATTTTATTTTAATAGTTACAGTGAATATTACTTACTTAGCATACGAATTTTATTTTAATAGTTACAGTGAATATTACTGAGCTGATTGGTACCAGATTTATAGTTGATTGCTGTGTATTTATATAATACATTCCATGAACAAACGATGTCTATAATTGCTGCCCTGATTTAAAATTTTGACATTATTGTATTCAAAATGATCATTCAAAATGATGTCCCGTTTTTAAGTTATGTTCAACCACAGCGTATGAATTTTTACCTATTCGGCAGTAACTTTTATGTTGCGTAACCCTTTGTCTTAACCATTATGTCGTTTGGCCAACAAACGTAACAGTGCATACAAAATTATTTGTAAATCACATTGCTGTTATATAACAAGGGTGTTTTATCTTTGACTTTAGGAAATAAGTTGAAATTCTTAAGATTGTTATATTTTACAATTTTGATGTTAGCATAATTTTTAAACAAATTACAAATTTTGTTAGTTATGGGGTCAACAAATAGGAGTTTTTTTACATGTTGTTTGTTCTTGATTTGATTCCTCTGTGGGAGTGCCAAATTATGAGAGTTGTAAATTAATTGTTTTAATATGTGTTTTGGATAACCATTGTTGATGAATATAATATAGATATAGTTCTTGTAGAAATCTGTCGTCACTGATATGTAATCATGTGTAATTCTTTTGTTCATTGCAATAAGAATAATAAACTTTTGATTTTTAGGATGATGTGAGTGATAATTCAGAAATGGAACACTACAGTCACTCTCGATCTCAGTTGTAAACCTTAGATTATTGTGGAACGAATTGAACTAATCCAAAATGATCTGTGTGTCATCCTGGTAAATAAATGAAAGTTTGAAAGGCAATAGAGGAACAAAATTATCCAATAAATGACTGCTAAATAGGTAAACATTCAGGGGCTGTAGTCGAACATAACTTAAAAACTTAATCTTTTTGATTACAATAATGTCAAAATTTTAAATCGGGACAGCAATTATAAGCATAGTTTGTCCATTATATAAATAAAAATATCAACAAAACAATTATAAATCTGATACCAATCAGCTCAGTAATATTCCCTGTAACATATTAAAATAAAATTTATATGTGGACGTTGTCGTAGACCTTGTATCTATACATCTTCAACAAAAAAGGTTATTGTCATCATTGGTATTCCAAAAATCGTTCACTTGCATTTAGTTGACCAATATACTGAAGAGAGATGATAGTAAAGTCTAGAGCCTAACTCGAGTTTCGTAGGTGTTGTTTTGTTTTTAAGTTTATTCGATAATTTATTCCTAATTTAAAAATAATTGTAATCTCTTACAAGTTAGGTTTGCTAGTTTATTTTCCATTTCTCAAAATATATTTTTTATGTTTCTATACCCTTTAAAAATATCTCTACACTCATGGCATCTAAAAGTCTCCTCGCGAGACGCTAACCTAAAATATTTTTGGTGAAAATTTGAAACGAATCGGTTTGACCATTCTGAAGTTACCGTTGGTCAAAATTTATATTTTTCTAAAATGTTTGCGATTCCAATACTTCCCCTATATAGCGTGTATAGTGTACTAATAATGCAATATTTTGGCTGTTATATAGAGAAGTAAAAATAGACTATCAAAAATCTGTTTTCGTCTGTTGGTATGAAAACTATATTGAAATGAAAATAATCATATAAAATCTAGTTAAGCAATTATTTTTTCGAAATATAAATCGTATAACTACTCAATAATAAACTTGTCATCTGAGTGTTTATTTTTGCCTAACCAACAGGTAAATATTTTGATAAAAGCGCATAAGTTTATCGGTTCAACGACTCGTTTACATTTGGGAAGCTAATTATGGTTTATGTCAGAAGTCTGTTGTTTTTGTACTTCCGCAGTTAAAATCTTATTTTAGAAGCAATGTCCACTCTGCCATACCAAATGTTAATCTTTAAAATATGTCTGAAATATATAACAAATGGAGAACTTTTTTTTTCTATGGCATATATACATTTCAAATTTTAAATAGACACATAATCAACCCCTAATAATAATCCTGTAAATAAACTAGCATCGCGTCCATGTTTTCGCCTGACCCCTAACAAGCAAAATCAATAGAATCACTTTGGACTTGAAATTGAAACTAAATTCAATTCAAACAACGAATAATATGGATGAAACCGGTCGAGAGTTTTCGAATAGTTGGGCTGAGAAATGCCGTACAACGAAGCGTTGGCATCTTATTCATTTACCTAGGATATACGTTAAGGACATCCATATTTATTAAAAAAATGAGTAAATTTCCTTTACCCGGAACTTCCCTGTATATGATTTTTTCCTTTTATTGCGAATAGTGAAGTGTGACCCACTTTAGTTCAGTAGTTATTTAGTAACACACTGTCTTTTTGAACATTTTTTGGGCACCAGTTTATTCCATTATATTGGATTCCTAACCAATATTTTACCAGTTTCTACCTATGCCACACTTTTGGCATAATTTTAAATAAATTTAAATTCAATTAAGTAGTTTTTACAACGACACACACTGCCATTTTGTTACGTCATGCGTCATGTTGAATTCGTACCTTTTTAGCCCTATATAACATAACATTTTTCTGCAAAATTTATAGTCGATTAAATAGGTTTCTTTACTTTGATTTAAAAAAAATATTTTTGCCATTTTGTTTCGCCACGTTGAATTCGTATTTACCAGTTTATCTCTATATCACATTTAATGCTTGCACAAAATTTGAAATTAATCTAATGAGTGATTTGCTATCTTATATTCATACCACAATATTACAAGTTCATTCATATGTAACACTTGATTTTTGTACAAAATTTGAGATAAATTGGATAATTAGTCTTTTTAGTAATATATTTTTTAACGTTTACTAGGCCGCCTTCATGTTCCGGCATATTGGATTTTTACCAAAATATTACCACATCATCCCATATGATCCTTAATTTTTGACTCAAATCAATTTGATACGTACTTTTTTAGCTATACCGCGAACTGACAGACAGATAGACTGACCGACTGAGTTGATAACATAATTTTGTGAATCTAGGGAACTTAAAGATATGTAAAACCGCAGAGGGTGATTTTTTCACGGTTACAAACATTTTATTTGGCCGTCATTCTGTTTCGCCATCTTGTATTAGTACTACAGTTTTACTAGTTCATCTCGATACTACAATTAGGCATGGCACACAATTTGAAATCAGTCAATTAAGTAGTTTTTCAAATTTTGCAGGTTGATTCTTACATAATACTTGATTTTTGTGCAAGATTAGAGATAAATTGGATAAGCAGCTTTTAGTAATATTTTTTTAGGCCGCCATGAAAAGTAAAGATCTGAAAAAATCTGGGCGATTTTTTTACGATTGCAATGCTTCCCTTTTACGAGGGAAGTAAAAAGGCTATAAGAGAAATAGAGAAATACGTATTTCGGTTCGCTTTAGTAGTGATTCCAATAAGTG
This sequence comes from Kuschelorhynchus macadamiae, assembly GCA_030620095.1. NCBI lineage: Eukaryota > Metazoa > Arthropoda > Insecta > Coleoptera > Curculionidae > Kuschelorhynchus > Kuschelorhynchus macadamiae. The sequence continues at coordinate 623,513 of JAUTXW010000961.1, read as the reverse complement.
CGACAAACTTCAGGGGGTGATTTTGCATGAAAAAATACAGTTTGCTATATAAACGTATGTCCGCAAATGATTCGTTTTCCGAGATACGGAGTGTTAAAGTTTTTGTTAAAATCTGACGATTTATTTATTTCTCTAAAACCGGTAGAGATATGCAATGAAATTTGGTGGGTTTTAAGAGATAGTTATTGCGCATTTTTTGACATGCAATTATGATTTTTATATTTATCATTGGCGCGCATACGGGTAATGATCTCAATTTTTTTAAAAGAAAAAATGGTATGCAACTGAGACATTTCAAATTAAAAATCATTTTTAAGTTCCTCGTTCAATTTGTAACAAAAAATCTTTTTTGCGTTTTTTTCGTATAGGACGCGGATTTTATGCAAAAAATAAAACATCTTAACGCGTATTTTTCATTTCTTTAATACATTATCTAGTAGGCTACTGTCAACATGTATCTGTTAAATATGAATATTTTAACTCTTATGGGCTGAGGAAAATCCACATTGAATCTTTGAAGCTCATTTTCAGCATCAGTTTTCCACAAATGTATGGCTTGGGGTAATTGATGATCATTTAATCAGTCCATATTTCCTCCCACAACGACTAACAGGCGAATCTTATCTTAATTTCCTACAGGAAGAGTTAAATATTTTTCTTGAAGAAATTCCTCTATAGTTGAGATAACACTTATGGTTTATGCATGATGGTGCACTAGTCCATTTTAGCATTAATATTCGTAATCCCTTAGATATACTATATCCAAAACGTTGGATAGGAAGGGGAGGTACGAAAAATTGGCCTGCTCGATTTTATTTGTGTTATTTTCTGTTATTGTTCTGGTTTAATATTACTGTATTAGATATAGGAAATCAAAAATGAATTTTAATTTGAAATTTAATTGAAACATTTTTTCTTAAAAAAAAACTAAGATCATTACCCGTATGCGCGCCAGTGATGAATATACAATTCTTAATTGCATGTCAAAAAATGCGCAATAACTACCTCTTAAAACCCACCAAATTTTATTGGCATATCTCGACCGGTTTTAGAGCAATAAACAAATCGTCAGATTTTAACAAAAAACACCCCGTTTCTCGGAAAACGAATCATTTGCGGACATACGTTTATATAGCATATTGTTATTATTTTTTCATGCAAAATTACCACTGAAGTTTGTCGCACTTATTTACTAACACCCTGTATTTACTGTCTACGTAAGACACAAATAGAAAATAATTTTATATAACTGACAAACGGCATACACTTTCCGCTTTGGTTCACCCAAACACACCCGTTTAAGTAAGCGATAAAATAGGAATTAACGCCACTTTACATTCCAACATACAGACAAAACTATTCGCCGTTCACGGGTTCGCGGGTCGGAATGAAATATCACTGACACATCTTAGGTGCTTTGGATAAAATCACTTTTTCGAAAAATTTCGCCAGCATTAACGAACAGGAATTTTGTGTCAAATGTCCAGGGTTGGATAATTAATACGATTTTAAAAATAAAAGTGGGAAATATCGCTTTTAGTTCTTGACAGCCTTTTACACCTCCTTATTTCTGAATTATTCTACTTAATTGGTTAAATGATTTTACGATACTGGATATGGAAACTTACATAGACCATAAACAAGTCGAAGGCTAGTCAAAAGCCAGGTGTGAAAGTCGCGAAACAGAAGCTACCTCTCAAACAAATACCTTTTCCTTATATTGGGTTAAGAGAAAGTCGTATTGCAGAGGCAACAAAGTAGACAGTCTAAAAATGTAGAAACGTAGACAGTCTAAAAATGTAGAAACGTAGACAGCTCTAACCTGTTGTCAGTTGCAGCAGTGATATGAATCGTCAAAGAAGAATTCTACCCAGTTCTGGGAAAATACTAGTAGCTGCAACTTTGTTAGGGAGATCCTAATAAACCCCAGTAAGACGGCAATAACTTGTTTAGTGATGTTTAGAAAGCATTTTTGATTTTTAATAGGAATTTTAACAGGACTCTGCCAGCTAAAGAAACATCTCATTATGAAGTAGAAATCAAGAACCAGTGATCACCATAGAAGACGGAGGATTTTTCGGGTCGTAGGTTGGAAGTATGGAACAAAAACAATGAGATCCTAGGACAGGTAAGACCAAGCAGAGAGAGAGAGAGAGCAACTAGGTGTAAAGCAATCGTTGTTTACTTGCGACGGTGGGTAGTTTGTACACGAAAAACGACGCATATAAAACGCTTCTTACCGACTATGGCTTACTTAGGTTATTAGCAATATAATTCATAGGATTACGAAAAAAGAAGAAAACGAGGTGCAAGTAATTTAAATTATAGAAAGGACTTAAGTAGATTAACCGTCTTAAGTAGAAGTCCGCCCTTCAAAGTGATATAAAGACTTCCGCGATTCCAATTGCGGATACAAAAGGCTGATTAGATTGTGTTTTTCGATTTACTCTTTCATTCAGTAAAAGTTTTTTTTACACAATGAAAATATATGCCTCTCTCAATTTGTATGTAAATTTTGTGATTAAAAGCTAATTCGATTTATTCGATGAAGTTCAGTTCTTGGAGAGAGTTACCATATTAAATTTTGAAGAAAATCTATAAAAACGAAATTACGAACATACGGTTATCTAGATACACTCACTTAAGTAGAAAGTTTGCTGAGTATATAGTTTCGTTTAAAATATTTTTAGTTAGATATAATATTAGCGCTTGTATAGGTTTACATATTTCCCCATATTTTTCTATGCCATAAAAGTGTAACTCGCAAAAGCTGTAGCGGATAAAAAATAACAGATTTAAAAAGATGAAAATATTACAAATATGCAATATATACGTAATTATTGATAATTAAGGTTTCTATGTTTACGATTAATATGTTCTAATTGGCAACCAAAAGCCTATTCCTTTTCAACTAACCAAACAAGTTTGCCCCCGAAATAAATTTTTAATACAAAATATTAAAATATTTCGGCACATCTAACAAGAAAAAAATGTATTTTTTTAAAAAGAGTTTATATTGACAAAGAAGATTTGAAATTAATCCCATAAAGTTATTTTCCTAATTCTGCACAATATGTCTAATCTACACAACTTTTTGACCTGAAGAACTAATCTTGAATATTTTCCTTTTTAATGCAGTTTTAATGCAGAAAACTATTACAACATTAATATTTTCCGAAAGGTAAGTATTAACAGGCTTCTTTGGAAATAAGAAGAAACCGTTATCCAGGGAAACTGTTAAAACGAAATAAGTATAACAAAAATACAATAAATCCTGAGATAATTAAACATAAATGCATTTAACTGTGTGCAATTAATACTTAAGACATTCTGCTTATCTTAACGCAAATCCCCTATACGTAGATCTGTAATAATAGTAGAGCGCTCAGTAGGATACTAAAAACCATAAATCAAAAATTCAAATATTCTAACTTTCCTGTCAATATCACGTTCATATCGATATTTGAAGTAAACATAATTAATTATATAACTGGTAAATATTATCTAAGACTTTGATCTTAAAACAAATCCAATATGCCTGAAACCAGAAGAGCGACCAAACTGAACAAAAAAGTTACAACTGAACAATGTAAGAAAAACTTTCTTGAATGAAAAATCAATAAAAAGTTAAGTTAATGCAAGCAACTGTAGCAGAAAAAGAAAAATGATGTAATTTCCAACAAAGCTAAAATACGGAAATGTGTCATTAGTCTTCCTTTCTCCCTTGCATATATAAATTTTAAACAGACAATGAATTTTATATGAAATACATTGAAGTAAAGTGAATTACATGGTCTAACGAATTCCCCAAGTGATTTGTGAAGTACGAGAGAAGTGTGCAAAATGTGACCTAGATAGGATCTCATTATGACGAAATACTAATGTCCTCTTTTCTGCGTATTTGAACATTACTTTTCTGTTTGCCTTTTTTATACAGAATATATAGTGTTTCCGAAACGCAATCTGCTAATATTAAGTTAAACATATACAGGTATTTATTAACTGAATAAAAACCACTGATCAACAATTCAATAATTATTTTATATATAACTATAGTGCTTAACATTTAAAAGGAGCGCTGTAATTTTGGTCAATATGAATATTTGCAATTTCTTTTTTTTCTCTATGATTTTCACCGTTAGAGAGCGGCTTAAAAATAAATATTATAAATTAGTCCAAAATATACAGCAGCAGATATATTTTCCATAACAAAAGGACTTGAGTAAGAAATGGGTTGCCTCCATTGCTTTCTTGTAGTGTTGATATCCTAAGGAGAAGTATCATTAAAAAGAAAGAAATGTTTGTTAAATAAACTGCTGGCCACTTGAAACAGTTCACCTGCATTTTTATACTGAGGTGCGGTTCTATATATATATAACCGATGTTAGGCGTAAAACTTACCTAAGCTAAAAAGTTATTTATAAAGGGAGTTACAAGACTCTGCAAATTTTTCAATTTTTTATTTGTTCCGAAAATATACAAAAACAATTTATTAGTTCTAATTGTCAGATTAGCGTAATCCTTGGTGAAATTGTAAAAAACAATTTCAAACTTTTTTAATATTTTTTGATATACGATTTTTTATTAAAAATTAAAAAAAAAGTTTGAAATTGTTTACAATTCTACCGAGGATTACGCTAATCTAAGAATTAGAAATAAAAAATTGTTTTTGTAGATTTTCGAAACAAATAAAAAATTGAAAAATTTGCAGAGTCTTGTAACTCCCTTTATAAATAACTTTTTAGCTTAGGTAAGTTTTACGTCTAACATCGGTTATATGTAATAAAATTTGCAAGATACAGTTGAAAACCGCACCTCTCGTTTTAAAAATATTCCTTCTTAAATTTTACCAAAATACGCAGGTGAACTATTTCAAGTGACTAGCAGTTTATAAAGGGCAACCAAAAAAGTAGGTCTCTTTCATAAAAGAAAAAAAAAATCAAACATACAAGGCAATCACAGAAACAGTAAAGATAAAGACGAATAAAATATAACAATGAAGACGCACAATTTTGAAACTGTGAAGGCATAAGGAATTTCATTACATCGGAAAAATTTAACACATTCAACAATGGTTTGAGTGCAAAATTCTAATAATGGTGAGGTAACGTGAGGTAACATCAAGGCGTACATAAATACTAGAAGAAATTGCAATACCAACAAACTGGCAAATATTTATTTCAACGGTAGGAAATTTAAAAAAATGTCGAGGTAGGTGGCATTTGATAAAATAAATTAAAGGAAAAATTGCTTGACTTTTAAAAAAATAATGAATGGGATGCAGTTTAACAGAAATTTATAAAAAAATTCTTTTTATGGATGACAAAGAGATTTATGCTAAACATATACGCATATACAGGGTGTTAGGCGTTCGACTATAAATATTTTAACACATGATAGTATGCACTATTTTGATTACAAAATGCTTAAATAACATAGGTTAATTCCTTATCATTTTTGAGAAAAACGGCCTTAAAGTTGTATTTAGTTTTATTAATTTTTAAGCACATCGTTAACATATTTATTAATTTTATTATGTAAAACAATTAATTATATGATTTTCTACAAAATGCCTACACATTTTTTCTTAGTAAAATATCTGATAAATATAACCATATAATGCTTCTTTGAAAACGGCAACACTGCCCACGGTCGAGAGATGAGCAGGCTTCAACGAACATAACAATTCGCAAACATATCAGTTGCAATTGTCCTGTTTTTTTGGTTCTTGCAACTTAATTTTTTGGCGTATGAGGCAATTTCATATCGTTTTAATACGTAATCGGGATTTAAAAACTCTTTAAAAATGTATACTAATATTGAATATTCAGACATGTTACTTATTTATGGAGAGTGTAGACAGAAGGCTCATTTGGCGTGCCAAACATACTGGGAAAGATATCTTAACAAGAGGTATCCTAATGACGGAACATTTGTGGCGGTTTTACAAAGAGTTCGCGATTCTTAATGCACCTGTAAATATGTAAATGTAAACCTTCGTCAAACTAATCGGGGGCCTGAAAGGCAAATAACACTCGAAAACGAGGAACATATTTGAGCCCTAGTGGATGCAAACCCTGGTTTGAGCACTCGGGAAATCTCGCGACAAGTTGGATTTTCTAATTGAACCATTCATTGTCCCTTCGTGAAAACGTTCGTATAATAGGGTTGAAATTGAACACGAAGATGACCTTAGAAACCGTATTTTTGCTGCAGCGGAAAAAATTAGACAAAGACCTAATGTTCTTGAATCTGTTCAAGAAAATTGGCTTCGTCGTATTCGTGCGTTTTAGTGTACCTAGTGATATAAATTAATATGCTTGGTATGTTCATATTCTTTATTAATTTTTGGAAACTAATAAACTTGGGTTGCACAGTTAAAAACTATACAAATAAATATTCTAAAAAGTTTTAATAACAGGTTTTTACTATTTTTTTTATACACGCCGATCTTATGCTAACAAACCATAATTTATTAAAAAATGAGTTCATACATTCCAATAAAACAATCAAAATAAAATAATTGAATCGTTTTCAAACCTACAGGTTTTTTTTATACTTACTATTATACTTTGTTGACAAAACACAGTTGATGAGATTGTCATCATATTGATGTCCAAGCAAATAGCAATGTTGCCATGTTATCTTGGAATTAGTTGAAACCTTCTCCAAAATTAAACATTTTAAAATTAAATATCTCGAAAACCCTTTCGAATTTACCGATGGTTTATAAGAATATTTTGTCTAAAATCGTTCATACTATCCTATGTTAAAATCTTTGTAGTCAAACCCCTAACACCCTGTATAATAACAATTGAAATACGTTACTTTTCTAAATTACTAACTCCGTAGGTATAAGCAGTTGTTTGACATAAAACAATCGGTAGAAATCAAATACCATTTACCTGCAAATGAAACAGACTGATTTACATCGGTTTTGATATTTATCAAAATGTCAAAAATGTTTAGGGTTTAATTAAAGCAATCAAGTGATATATGACTGAACAATGTTGCGCAAAGGAATTTTACATTATTAAGCACATTTTTCTAAGGCCTTGCACAACAAGCTGTAATCATTATTTTCATTCAGTTGCAATAGCAGGTTGGATAAATTTATTGTCTTCAAAGTGAAACAAATATATAAAGAAATGATAAAGTTGACAAACTTGTGACACCCTGCACTAAATAGGGTTTCGGTTTTGATAGCTAACGTATTTACTATTTAGTTATATCTGAGTTATCTGACTTAGCAGACTACACGAAATGACGGTAATTAGCACCTACGATTACGCTCATTTAGCATACATTGTTATTATGCTATTATTATCTTTAACCTTAACAAATTACCTAGACTACAATAATTATTTAAATTATTATTAATATAAAAGCATAAAGTATTGAAAGAAATCGTTGAATTATTCATATAAAATATATGTTTTTGTATAAGTTCTCATAAAAATTCTAGGGCGATCTTCATTGGAAAGCGCCAGTTTCTACATTTTCTATTATTTCTGATGAATGCGGAATACTAGTTTCTTAAACGAGCGTTAATGGCTATTTTTACGTAGCTAAACTTGCCTGATGATATACGAGTACTATAGATCAAAGTTGCCAATGATATTACCTTAACGATATTGTATTTTCTAAAGAATTTCCTTGAGAGTTAAAAACTTTCTATTATTAGCGCTTAGGTGTTTATTTTCTGTTATGAACGATCAGAGAAAAAAATCATAATTTTACAAGGTGTTAATTGAATATGTCGGCAAGATTAAATGTATCACTCTGATTGATTTAAGTAAAAAAGTTCGTATAAACATGGATCCGCGATGACTCCGTTTTGAAGATACAGGGTGTGAAAGATTTACAAGTATTAATTTTTAACCCAGTGGAAATAAATGCAACATCTCATAAAGTCTTACAGTAGGATGTATGATTTCTGATGACGTGCTTCTGACACCAATAAGTTTGGAGGTCTACCCTCTACAATTTTGTGAGTCAGTGTCAAGTTTAATATCCATATTCTCAAGTTAAGTATATATAAATATATGTAACGCCAATATTAACACTTGCCTCATCTAAAGGGTCTACATATTTTTTGTTTATACATATCAGTCATGAACTTTGTTGTTTCAACGACTCCAAATGAGGTAATCCGTAATGGAGAAGAATTTATGTAAAACGAATATCGGCATTGTCATATACAAAAAATGACAGACAATTTTTTTAAGCAGATCTTACTAAATTTGAAAAAATATGATCCCCAAATTGTGGCTACCTTATTTAGTTATATTATACCTAATATACAAATTTTCTCCTAGCAATCTCAAAAAATCCAAAGAAATCGGTTTTGAGGCCCTAAAATTATATGAATTTATTTAAATATATACTCATTTATCTCTGACAGCTACTGGATGCTTTAGAGTTTTTCAATATATAATAAAACCGTAAAATATATTTGCAAATTCCTTTCAACACACAGTAAATTAAAAAGTTGTAGAAAATACATTAAAGTTTTTGAATTTCCTAAGCTTTTGTGTAAAAAAAGTAAATCACTGTGTTTATACTCAATTCCAAAGCAAGGAAATCGTTTGGTTTTTAGGTCAATTTAAAAAAAATCGTAACTTCTTTTAGTTTCTCTCCGATTTTTTGGCAGGACCTCGTAATATCGACGTACTTTTCGAAAAAAAATACTACAGAATTACAAAGAATATGGCTAAAATATAACAGAGTTTAATGATGGTCAGTGGATAAAATCTGCAAACGAAAAAATAAATAAAATGTTTGCACGCAAGTAGCAAAACATTTGGCTTCAAACTTTAAACGCAGTTTTGTAGTTTTTTGTCTTCTTATTTTTTTGTTTTAAGTTATTTTTCACCAGAACAAATTTCTCACGAATCACAGAAAGAAATCATCAAAAAAAATTTTAAAAATGAATTTTTTCAAATAGGCTGCGATAATCGTAATTTGCTTACTCCTTAAAATCCAAATCTGTCAAGAATATTTTTTCGTATTTACGCTCTTTCAGAATCTTGAACTGTTTAGGCATCAGAGGACGTTAAAAAGGCCCATCTTTTTGACCTATAAAAGTTTTAAAAATTAAGAAATAAAAAGATTTTTCGAACTTCGAACGATGTTAAAAATGGGAGGGATCGCCCTCCCATTTTTAACATCGTTCTAAAGTACGCAGAGAGGAACGTTTTACTGAGAATTTTAAATTAATATTTCAGTTTCAAAACCAAAAATGTTACGAGAATATTAGATCGTTCGAGAGCCCCAAGCGTGCTTTGAAAATATAGCAAATTTCAGAAGTTTATCTGCAACCGTTACCGACACAGTTACCGAAAAGTAAAAAGAACGTTTTGCCACGACGACAACCACACCACCAATTTCTGACCGACAAAATCTGAACCATTTGGCACGCGATTGTACACTTTTCGTATTTTGTTATGTTTCTTTCTACATAATTAATTTGAGCATACCCTGCTTATATTTGAATTCAGGTGTAGAAAATATTGTATTCCATGACTGCGACAAAATTTCTTAAATTCTTTAAAAGTTCATAAAGCTTTGTTCTCACTGGATCGTCTTGGCTTCTTACTTCTATTAATATATAAGTGGTCATTTTCTATTTTTAAAAGGGAGATAATCAGTCTGGAACTAAAAACTTTTCCTTTTTATATTAATAAAGTTAATAACAATAACAATTAAGGAAATATAATTCAAACTCGCCGGAATACGGGAAATAATGGACGGTTTTGACTGGTGACGCATAATTCGTAATCCCCAAAATTGTTTAATTTTAAGAGTTCGAGAAAAAATTGTCTAATATAAAAGATGAAGGCTTTATTAAATATTTTATAGAAAATCAATATTTATCTAGTCAGAATGTCTCAAAAATGTGTAGCAGACCCAACATTTTCTTAATTTTCTTAATCAAATGGGTCTTTTGCTGATTATAAATATATCAGGTTTTATATATCCAAGAACTCTCGGAAAATTTGAGCAAAACCCTGCCACAAGAAGCAATGCCATCCCACTAACGTCGTTTCAAAGATATCAAACCTGGTATAATTTATAATAAGCAAGAAGAGACCCATGTTATAGACATATAATATACAGATTGTTTCATTTATAAAAAAGTATGTTGGGTCTGCTATACATTTTCGAGACATCCTGTATACATAAATCATAATTTTAAAATAATAGTACTAAATTCTACAACTTTTTGTATCTCTTAAAATTAAAACAATTTTATGGGTGGCGAATTATTAGCAAAGACCTTGTATATTTTTCTTGTAGCAAATGTTGAATTTTGAATAAATGTGTAAGAACCCTAAGTATTGAGTATTCCTCTGTTTCCTATCTGATAATTATATAAGTGTAATAAATCTAAGAAAATAATATAAATATGAGGATCTTTTTTCAAACAAATGCCTCGACAAATCCGTCAAATAAACCACCTCGTAAACCACCCAAGGAAAATTATGAGAAATTCAGTTTTTGACAGTTATTAGAAATGTACCAAATTAACAAAATATATTTTTACTTCCCTAGAAAGAGAAAAGTATTGTAATCATAAAAAAAACTCCGGGATTTTTTCAGATCTTTACGTTTCAGGGTCCCTAGATGCCAAAAAACATGTTTTCTCAATTCCGTCGGCCTGTCAGTGCGGCAGATCTTAAAAACTACTTATCCGATTTATTTGAAATTTTGGTTAAACTGGGTTATATTGGGATGACATGGTAACAATAAGGCTAACAAAATGTTAAAAAATATATTAATAAAAAATTACCTGATTTACTTTAAATGTTTCCCAAACATTTAATGTGATAAAATGTTTTGAAATTTATCGCAAAGTGTTATATAAGAATCACCTGGAACAAAATGGCGGCAATGTAGTAAAATAGCGGCCTTATAAAATGTTTAAAAAATCGGTCTGAAAAACTTGTTTATCGATTGATTTAAAATCTCGCACCACAATCAAGCGCGATATAAGCATAAACTGGTAAAATTTTGGTGAGGAGCTATTATGGTGAAACAAAATGGCGGTCTAATGAAATATTTACAAAATCCATTTTCTACAATAAAAAACCTTCTTTTTATGGAGAAAAATAATAAACGTCTTAATTTATTATTTTTTATTGATTATGCAAATAAAGTTATAAAAAAAAAATAAATAAAATAAATTATGTATGTTTGTGTGTATGTAAGTATGAATGTATGTATGTATATATGTACGTACGTTAGATCTATCCAGATGAAAAGAAATTGTGGATATAAAAAGGAATATTTGTTTTAATCTAAATGAGTGATATGAGAATGAAACAGATGTATTGTCATAAACTATTATTTGCGCATGCGAAAAATAACTATTTAAGAGAACAGGGACTTTCGGCTTGACAAGAACAACATAAAAATATAGCAAAACCGTGAGAAAATTATATACGAAAGGGCGAGACAAAATGAGTATGAAGAGGAAAAAAATTTAAAAAATCGGAAAATTGGCCTTTACCCGGAACAATCCTCATAACGAATTCCACTACACACAGATAACATAGTTCATATATACATATGTTTATTTGGCAATACTGAATAAATTGTTATATATTTAATTTTTCGTAACAAAACGAGAATTTTATTATAAGGTAAGTTCTTGCTACTTTGGTACAAAAATAGTTAAAGCCCATTTAACAAAAAATTCCTAGTAATCAAACTTTCTCTTTGTCAAGAAAAGTAACACATAAATACTTAAACGTAACCACACAAAAAAATACTCGTAGCAGTGGTTACTCTAAATAAATAAATATGATTAACGACGATTACGACATTTACGTGTACTATTATGTCAATAACTATACCTTGCTTTAGACTCTGGAGGCTATTAGCTATTTATCAGAGTCTGTATACTATTAGGTAAATAACGGATGATTCATTTAAATTTGCATTTTTAAACCATAATTTTCCGTCGTAGTATATCAATTGATATTAATGTTATTGTATATATTATCTATGTGGCTAAATTAGTGGCAAGTGTTTATCATCTCGAAATCGTGATCCTTTCTGAAATCGTGGCGAGATCCGAGACGAGATTAACGAAGTCCAAATCTAGACTATAAAATTAAATGTTTAATTTTTATAAAATAATGTATTGAATGTATTCTTTTTAAAAAAACGTGTCAATTGTTGTTTGCCTTAAACCAGTAACTTCTCTAGCTATCCGGAGTAATCCATTGATGACAGTCTTTTAATTAAAAAATTTTGAAACTTTCTATAACCCCTTGGTCCAGTGGTTGAAAATGAGGAGTTGTGTTTGGCGGTAAAAATATTAATTTTAAAATTTTTAAGTGCAAGTTTTAGATGAGACGCGGTTGTCTTTAAAAACAAAAGTACCTTTCTATTTTGCCTTTGCATCTTTATGTGAAATTTGGCTAACCAGTCTATCATTTTCCTTGTCATCTATTGACATTCCTCGGCTTCTTGTTATAATACCATTCTAAAGGCTGTTTGTCTACGCCTGTCCCCTAAAATACCGAGGATCCTAGCTTTTTCCAGTAAACACTGGTTTTTCTTTTTCCCAATCCATATTGGAACAAAGAAGAATGGTAAGTCTCTATTTGAAGATTTCCCACCAGAAAACTTTTCACCTTTAAGGTCAACATTTTGTTCGACAAGGTTCGAAAAAAAGTCCTGTTTCGTCTGCAAATATGTCCCGTGGGGAATAACCTTTTAGAATTGTAACTAACTGTTTTTTTTTTTAATCAAAAACTTGGACCAAAACACACGCTGGTTTACTACGATAGATTTAAAAGAAATCGTCATTTGCAGAACTTTTCCATATCGTTGGGCATGGTACCGGAGCATTCTTGGATTGTACTTTGCAAAGCCAGTTGTAAACAATTTGGTCTAATGCAGCACTTTCGGTTTTCGGTAACTTTTTCTTTTGTGCAGTAATTCCGGATTCAGCAAGCCGTTTATTCCAACTTGAGTTTTCCCGACACAAAATGTTTCCGCTAATTGCGTAACACTATGCTGCTTATGAAGCAACACTGAAGGTAAAAAAAAACGTCACTATGCCGGACGTATGTAAACGTTTACATTTAAAATATAGGTATCAACATTTTTTTCACTGGTACATCATTACGGAACACAACGGATATGTCAATGATATGTATAAACATCCTTCGTATACTCCGAAGTGCGAATAGATGATTCAGTAAATAGATAATAGATAAATAGACCCCAACGTTACCGTCTTTCAGTAGCATCAAGAGATTTCAGCGGAAATCAAACTCATATCATGACCAGAGTTGCCAGTCCATCCTCCGACCTATAATTAGCAATCCTATAGCTAATGCAGAGCTAATGGCTGGCGTTCTTCTATGCGGCGCAGTTTAGTTCTAACATGCAAGTTTCAAAGTTTACTTCGCGTATCTTCTGATAAATTCTTCTCCTCAATTGATCTTGATTTTGAGCCTCCCATCTGAAATCTGAAAACGACGACCCAATTGTCGTGCGTACGGACCAACAGTATTTTGGGCTACTTGAACCAATCTGTTGGCTTAAACTGTGGACAGTCTCCGTGGTCGGCCACTTTTCAGTAAATTAGAACTTGGTATTCCTTCTTCACACTCATGAATTGTTTAATATATTGTTGACAACGAAATATTCTCATTTCGAATAATATTAACATTTTCTTTTTTTGGCATTTTAAATGCTTTATAAATGCTCCGTCTTAACTCCAATTTGTAAGCCATGACGTAAGCAGATAACACAAAAGTGAAATGTCAAATAGATAAACAGCGTATCCAAGCAATGGACACCCATTGGTTTTAAAATAAAACTAATCGTATATGACTTTTTTCTGAAAACTTTTGTGAGATAATTTATTGTGAATTATATTCTTGATAAATGATGCTCGCATTTTTCTTAGGCTCTTAATGGCGAATCTACATTTTCCGCGAAATTGATGTTTAAATAAAATGATAGTCACAGAGTAGCTATGTGAGAAACTTCCGCAACTTCTTTTCGTAAGTTAACTCTCTACTAAGATAATTGTCACTATGTTTATATTGTGAGTAAGTATTTTATAGGTGAGACTTTCCAAAATTTTTATTAAAAATAACAGGTTTGTCTAGACATTGTCTGCGAGTCTATGAGAGTTGGCCATTCTCGCACATATCTGTGAGTGGGCCCTTAAGAGATGTTTTCACATATGGAATTTAGATTTTATTGCCGGGTTCGAGCAGCGATACTATTTGGAAGACTTTTTACTAAGCATAATACTTATGGTGGTTTGCCATGATATGGTGCTGTTTAAATAGATCTCCCTGGTAAATTCATTGCTATTAGTTGCATCTCACAGCTTTTTGGGCCTTAATATTTATTGGTCTTCTTGTTAAGAGGAGCAACTGTATATTATTTTAAAGATTTTTTTCTCATTTCTTATTATTTGCAAAGGAAGGTGTCACTTTTCTTCAAATTATGAAGATGTTTCGTCAGCTCACAGAATTTCCCGACGCACTTTTTCCCTCGCTATCAATTCTCATGATTTCAGCAGAATGCCACTGTCATCATCAAACAATTCCTTACGTATCCATTTGCCTCTAAATGCTACCATATGGGCTCTCTGAGGCATCGACGTGAAACTCTTTGCTGGGGAATTTTAACGCGTAAGTCACCCCTAGGGTGGCGAAATCATAATGATATTTCCCTTCCCTCAGGAGTACGTCGGAGAGGTAGCTCAAACTCCGAAGCCAATAACTTAACATATTTTCTGGGTTGAAGCTTAAATTAACAAAATATACAAAACTTTTTGCAATAAATTTATTAAACCTAAATAACTAGATATTGAGTTTGCAATAAGTATGGATATAATAAAAGCTTTATCCGATATCTTAATCAAATATATTTAAATATTTTGTTTAAACAGTTCTAATTTCTTTAGGAAAATAATATAAAATTCGTTCCAATTTCATTGTCCATGTATGTCTTTTGCCGATAAAAAAAACTCACAGTAAAATAAAAGAAAATCGGAAATGGTCTTTACTGGCACTTTCCTTTGTTATGAATATGTGTTCGTTTGTCAAACAAAATTAAATAAAACATATTCTTTGTATCTATGTTTATATTATCTTACATTTATTTTCGTTATAATTATAATTTTAACCTCAACTGATGAAAAAATGGTTCACTGTGAGGGGTAAATGACAACGATGAATTGTTTGAAGGTGGTAGATAACGCTTAATGTCCACTAAACTCGTTCTGCATTATCTCTGATTTGAATTTATTTCTTGGATTTCACAACGTTTCGAATGGTAATTATCAACAATCACTTTTAAGTGTAATCTGTAAAAAAATGAAAAGAAAAAGTCTAATGAAAACTACTGAAAAGTGAAGTGTACCTGATGTAATACCTAATTTTCTAACTAAGTGAATAAACTAAAATAAGTAAAATATACAAATACAACATAGTAATTATATAATAAATTTTCAGACAATGAAATTATACAAATCCGTACATTTCTTTTACCCGGAACTTCCCTCGTTGTGAATTTTTCCTTTTATTAGGAATAGTGAAGTGTAACCCAATTTAACATAGTCATTTAGTAATACATATATACTGTCTTTTCAACAATTTTTATTGATACCAATATTTTACCAGATTCTACCTTCGCCACGGGCATCATTTAAAATAAATTGAATACTTATGCAGTTTTTCATTGATTTTTTTAAGACCTCCATTTTGTTCCGTCATGATGAATTCGTACCGGTTCAGTTCATCCCTTTATTATATTTAACGTTTCTGCAAAATTTGAAGGCAACCTAATGTGGAGATTTTTATTACGTTGATTTTTATTACGCTTTGCCATCTTGAATTCGTACCACAATTATGCCAGCTCTCGTTTTTACCACAATGAATTCTTGCATAACATTTGAAATTATTCTATTAAGTAGTTTTTCGAGCTATTAAATGTTACCAGATCAGCCCTCTGTGACCCTTAACATTTGACCAAAGATTGAAGTCAATCGGGTAAGTAGTTTCTCAGTTATGCGGCGAGCGTACAGCCAGACAGACAGACAGACCCACGGAATCAAGAAAACATCTTTTTCGGTATCTAGGCATCTTCAAACGTAAAGATCTGAAAAAATCTCGGATGGTCAATAATTCCCTTTTACGAGGGAAGAAAAAAAAATTAAACATTTACAGCAGATCCAATAATTAATCTTTTGATAAAATATGTGCTACGCGGCTCATGTAACATGAGATATCGACTTGTTCTGAATTTTATTTATTGTCGTCTTTACCCATTTAAAATCCTTTATAAATAGTGGCCCCGAAGTTAATGATTCACGTAAAGGAAAGTATATTATTACTGAACAATTACTCACTATATTATTTCAAGACCTTCACGTATTCCCGAAACCGCGATGGCTAACAAAAAACCCACCTCACTTAATATTTCTTTACCTTGAAAATAAAATGAAAGTAAAATCTGATTTGCAGCACCTCGACTTTTGTCAGCGCTATGTAAGCAATTTATATCACCTTAAAAGAATAGTATTTTACTATACCTTTTTCGTGGAAGAGAAACGACGTAAAATTCCATAAGAAGAGTACCAGATAGATGTTTATTAATCCACTTTGCCACCAACTTAACCAAATAATCGAAAACTGTCCCTTGGGGCCTCCGAATTCACCCGATTCGTGTTTCAGTGACAGCGAGTGTCGAACTCAACGAAAGAGCTTGCCACACAAAGGACAATGCACCTGCATAATAAATAAACCGCGAAATTGCAACAACGATACTCAATGTTGCTGAGAGGCTTGAAAACCGAACAGACTTACAACCAAATGTCAAAATTTGTCGCACGCGGTTCAAGCCTCACGTTAACGGGCGGCGCAACGATCACCTACAAAGTATGGCGGTGACTAACCGAAACCGAGAATCCTGCTGTCGACTGTTGCAGTCTTAGTAAAGAAAAGAAAGAGCTTAGCAGTAGGAATGTTCGCAAGAGACGCAAATACAAGCGCCGGGACGTAAATTTTCAGAGCATACAGAAATTTATAGTCGGAGGTTAGTCCAGTATCTGAAGGATCAAACCTCAAGAAAGTTAGGAAGTATGCTAATTTTTTTAAATTGTACTTCTTTGAGACCTCATTTGATCAAGTCACACTTCATATTGCTAGGCCATCCACAAGTTAAAAAAATTGGCACGTTTCCTTTACTCAGAATTTGTCTAGGTATGAATCTTTTTTTTTATTAGGAATAGTGAAGAGTGACCCAATTTAGTTCCGCACATAGTTTCTACATATGCCACTTTGATTCTTGGGCATAATTAAAAAAAAATTAAATAAGTGCTTTTTACCTTTAATTTTTCTGCAAAATTAAAAGTCAATTGAATTAGAAGATTTTTTTACGGTGATATTTTAAACACCTTATTTGGCCACCCTTTTGTTTCGCCGTTTTGAATTTGTACCACTATTTTACCATCTTTATCTCTTTGTCACACTTAATGCTTGTTGAAAATTTGAAATTAATTTAATAAGTAGTTTTTTAGGTTGATTATATAAACTTTTTATTAGGTCGCCATTTTGTTTTGCCATCTTGGATATGTACCAAAATTTTACCAGTTCATTCCTAAGTAACACTTGATTTTTTTGCAAATTTTGAGGTAAATCCGATAATTTGTTTCACCAAGCCGCCATTTTGTTCCGCCTAATTGGATTTTTACTAAAATATTACCAGATCATCCCCATACGACCTGGTAAGAACCAACACCTAAAGTCAATCCGGTAAGTAGCCACGCCGTGAACTGACAGACAGATAGACAGACGGAATTGATAAAACATATTTTTGGAATCTAGGGACGCTAAAACGTGAAGATATGTAAAAACTGGGAAGCTGATTTTTTCATGACACAAAAATTTTATTTGGCAGCCATTTTAATCAGCTATCTTGAATTCTTACCACAATTTTAACAGTTGATCTCTATACCACAATTAATTCTTGCACGGAGTTTGAAATCAAGCTGTTAAGTAGATTTTTTAGGCTGAATTTTTAACTAATTTATAAAGCCGACATTTTGTTCTTCCATCTTGGATTCGTACCAAAATTTTAACAGTTGATTCCTAGGTAATATTTGTTTTTTGTGTAAAATTTGAGATAAAATGGATAAATAGTTTTTTAGTAATAATTTTTTTTAGCATTTCACTAGGCCGTCATTTTGTTTCGCCACGTTGGATTTTGACCGAAATGTTACCTGGTAACTTCCTTATGTAATTCTTAATTTTTGACCAACATTGGAAGTCAATCGTCTACATAGTTTTCTAGCTATGCAGCGGACAGACAGACAGAACAAAGAGTATGACAGAAGTAAAATACATTTGATCCTATTAGTTCCCTCGTTTTCTTTTAGTAGAGCTTTTCAGTATTAGTATATATTTCAGGCCGGGCCTATCTCTCACCAAAATTTCAGCTTGCTACTACTTTTATTCACATAACATAATCTAGTGAATTTAGCACCGAAGAACATTTAATTATCAAAACATTTTCCATAAAACTTTGACACCTTTAACTTATAAGATGCTAGCCTTAGAATTCTTTATTTATTTTTTTGCTACATGACCATTTCCTTAGAAATTTAAAGTATATAATTATTTTCGTAATATTGAGCCCCTGTTATTATAGGCGAAAACTATTATTAACAAGAAAAAATTAGTACCGTGAATATAATTAAAAATATACTGGAAGTGGTATACTCACCAATATAAAATTAGATTGACGTTGACGACTCACCTAGACAAAAAATTAAGTCCATAATTTAATTGCCTAATTCTCGATAAGTACTAATCAATAATTAACTGTTAATAGCTATTTGTTCCAACAGACTAAAAAACTCATGAATTTTCATAAAACTTAGAATTAGGTATCAACTCTATATACTGATATCCTTTAGGACATAGGCATGCGGCAACTTTTTAAAAATAAAGAACAATATTTGTTATTAATATCATGGAGTGATGACTTACTACACTCTACTCGGCGCCTATGCTTTAAGATTTATACTATTCCAGTATATCAATAAAAAAATAAAACCGATTTAAAAAAAATTAAAAAATAATGATTTATTCCATCTTGAAAATTTGATTTTATGAAGTTATTTATGTTATAAGGATCGAAGTAACGATCATTATGAGGCTAGCCGTGAATATTATCAGACGAGACGTGTCTTATAACGATTGTTTGCTCTCCGAATAACATACACAACTTTATCTTCAGGCGTTAATTGATTCACATACTGTGCAAATTTCATTAAAACATATACCCGAAAGGCAGTCGTTTTCTCTTTGTTAAGTCGTTGTTTCGACACTATAATCCATTATCATCCTAGGACTACAGTGACTCCATTAGAGTACTCAATCTGAAAGAAATGTGTCATTTTGACAGTAAAAATGACGATCAAATTGATGTCATTATGACACGCCAGAAGATAAAGACATTTTTGACATTGAATGTATATGTTTTCACATGCCGAATTCGCCTATTCGCCAAAATAAAACACTCATTTTGCGATATGTTCAAAGTCAAATGATCAATTGCCGAAAATATGCTCTATAATCTGTTTAAGCTGATTTACACATTTGAACTAATCCAGAGTTCGCAATTCCCGATATGTTGCATCATCGGTATACGTTTGCCGTCTCTGCACGTCTCAGCTTGTTTAAGTAAACAAAGGAAGCAAGTGGTGTGCCTATTTGTCTTGTGTGTAACTAGCGGTAAACTAGTGCCCTAATATTCTTCTTGTATTGAAATTTTGTGTGTTGATTGTGAATTTAATAAATGAACATGAACGAAACAGTGAGATCATCCGTAAATAAATCTGAATTCTATGACAAAGTGAAGGAAAGTCTTTCGAGAAAAATTAATAATGAAAAACTCACTTCATTGGAATATCGCAGATTAAACAGATTTGAGATTCTTAGCATTAGGGAAATGGAAAAATTAATACAGAAGAGAAAAGATGAATCAGATATTATAAAATATTACATTACAGTGTCAGAATTATATAATATTCTAGAAAAAGCTCACCACGACACTGGACACAAACGAACACTCGGAATGGAAAAGAAGGTAAATAAAAGCTATTAATATATAAAAAGGACTGGTTACAAAACCATTACTATCCAATCAATTTAACAAAAGAGGTCAAGTTGATCTCATAGATATGCATTCTGAAAAAGGCGGAGCATTTAGATTTTATTGAATTATCAAGATCACCTTACCAAATTTGTGTTTTTTCGACCTTTGAACAAAGAGGGCCGAAGAAGTAGCTTAATGGACATATTTTGTACAATTGGTGTGGCATGTCTACTCTATAGTAACAACGGAAGGGAATTCGTAAATGCTGTAATCAATAACTTAGCAGATATGTTTGAGGCAAAAAATTATTCACGGTAAACCACGCCATTCTGAAAGTCAAGGACCTATGTATAGGGCAAATCAATATGTTCGTGATATATTATATTGAAAAAAAAAGGATTAATGAAAATAATTCGACTAAATGGTCTGAGGGTTTACGGTTTGTACACATGAACAAAAATCCTATAACAAAGGCATTTAAAAAACTTCTTATGAGGCTTTATTTGGAGTTTTCATGATTAATGGTCTTAAAGACTCTGACTTACCATTACAAGTTGTTAAAAAATTGCAAGGAGAGGAAGATATAGAGAAATTATTATTATCGAACGAAAATATTATGGAAAATGCTGTAACAAATCCAAATGACTCTTTTAATGTAGAACCTGAAACCGAAGGAAATGGAGAAACAAATGCGACTTCGGAAGATACGATGCAAGTTTTAACTGAGCAAAATGAAACTGGGGACTGAATATATAATAACTGATGAACATCGAAAACGGAATTTTAATGACAATTTAAGTAGCACCGAAGAGGTCGATAATGTCGGGTAAGTTTATCTATCGAAGCCTAGCGTACAATCTCTTTTTCGAGTCCGGTTTTGAGTGGATTTTTCTCTTTTTCTATATTTTATTTTGTTTCAGTAAACTTAATGCCCGGACGGCATTAATCGAGAAAAATAGAGCTGGCAGTGCACATGGGTTAAAAAGGCAGACGGATACGATGTTAAGCTATAGTGCAAAAATGTTCCCTTTGGTTACTGTTCGACAGAATGTAATTGTAAAAATTCCTGACGAAGACAGAGGACGCGCGGCACCTAGAAATATTTTGGCTATGGTGATCTCCGAAGAAAATGGTTTTTATAAACTAGGTACAGCTAATGTAATCCCGGAGAAAATGTAGGCTAGGAATGAGTTTCAGGTAGTAATATTTTGTTTTTGTGTATAATGTTCTAGGCGTATTTAACCAAAAATTTCTCTTGCAGTCGTCTCAAAGTGACGTTAATGGAATATATTCCATCCTAACTAGGTACAAGCAGGGGTTTCAATGCGATTGCAAAAAACAATGCCAAAATAAGAAGTGCAAATGTGTTTCAAGCAATATTAAATGTAACAGCAAATGCCATGATAGTTCTTCTTATTGCAATAAATAGATAATATTAAGATTTCCATTTGAGTTATAGGCTGCCTTTCAGAAATAAATGTTGTTTTCCTTAATAAATAGAATTTTTGTAATGTTATTCATGGTCTGAACATTCTTAAATTTCACAATCGGCAAATTCTAAAACTAAATATGATCAACTGCCAAATCATGTTTATATTCGGCAATTGAGCAACTCCGAATGGCTCAGTTCGCTAAACGTCCAAATCAACTTACCACAGATTCCGAAATAACACATTTTCTCGGCAACCGATCATTTAGCTCTGAACAAATGGACGAATTCGGCATGTGGGTCTAACGTATGTATAGGTATGCCGCCAGTATAATGTTTATTTACTGACTTTCTTAGTTTGATGCCGACTTCATAAAGTCAAATTTTCAAGAAGAAATAAAATATTGTTTTTTAATTTTTAGTGCTTTTTTCTGAAGTAAGTTTCATTTTTTATTTCTCTCTTTTCAGTTCTATTATTACAATAGCTGAACTGAGTCCATCGCATATCAAATTTCGCCAGATCACGGTACTAATATTACATAAAAAACCAAAGAACCCCAATTTAATTTTCTGTTAAAAACCTCCCTTTTCCCCCTTACACTTCGCTCATTGACACAAGAAATTTGTTTGCGCCAAGAATAGCATTTTCAACACTCACTAACAAAAAAATAGACCCCCTTATGGCCGTAAGTGCCCTAGGATGCGACGAAATTTCTCTTTTGGTTAATAACATTTCATACGCAAAATTTTAAGGAAATAATATTACAAATTTATCGCGGAAAATCTTAGGTAGAAAAAAATCATTCCGCCATTTTAAAAGTTTTCTCGATATGTTTGCTATGGGACCACTCCGGTACTACCCTGAATGCTTCCTGAAAATTTCATCCAAATTGGTCAAAGCATCCAGGATATCCACGGGATGACCGCTAAAACAATGAAATTTGGCCAACTATAGACACGTGTTTCAGACTTAAGGTCTTTACCAGTACAGTAACTAGTTGAGAGACGAATACAACTAGCGCCAAAATTAATTCACAAAACCACACCAGAGTCAGCAACAAGGGCAAAACCGACCTCCAGGAACTTTCTTCGTTATGAATCTTTCCTTTAATTAGGAATAGTAAAGTGTAACCCAGTTTAGTTCCGCACATAGTCATTTAGTATACTGCCTTATCAAACATTTATGTTCCACCATATCGGAATCGTATTAATATGTTACAAGTTTCTACCTAAGCCACACTTATTTTTTGGCTATTATTTAAAATAAATTGAATTTTTTTAACACAGATTTTTTGGAACCGCCATTTTGTATCATCATTTTGAATTCGTACCAGTTAATCCCTGTACGTCAATTAATTTTCTTGCGAGATATTAAGTCAATTGAATAAGATTACAGTGATTTTTTAGACATTTTATTTGGCCGTCATTTTGTTTTTCCCTTTTGAATTAGTACCACAATTTTACTAGTTTATAGAGATAAAGTCACACTTAATGGATGCCCAAAATTTAAAATTAATCTAATAAGTAATTTTTCAAACTGATTTTTTAAAATACTTTATTAGACCACTATTTTGTTTTGTTTCCTTGGATTCATACCAAAATATTACAGGTTGATTCATCGATTTTGTGCAAAATTTGTGGTAAAGAAGATAATTTGTTTTTGGCAATAATTTTTTTAACATTTCACTAAAGCACCATTTTGCTCCGTGTACTGACAGACAGATAGAGCGACAGACAAATGGAACTGAGAAAACATATTTTTTGGCATCTAAGAACGCTAAAACGTAAAAATATGTGAAACCTACAATTTTTTTTACGATTATAAATAAATCATTTGATCGTAATTTTGTTGCGCCATCCTGAATTCGTACCACAATTTCACCAGTTCATTTCTATAACACAATTAATTCTTGTACAAAATTTGAAATCAATGTATTAAGTAGTTTTTCGGCATCTTGGATTCGTACCAAAATTTTACTACCTAATACTTGATTCTTGTACAAAATTTGAGGTAAATTGGATAAGCAGTTTTTTAGTAACAATTTTTTTAACATTTGACTAGGCTGCCATTTTATTCCTACATCTTGAATTAGTACCACAATTTTACTAGTTCATCCCTATATTACAATTAGTTATAGCACACAATTTGAAATCAGTCCATTAAATAATTTTTCAAGCAGAATTTTTAAATATTACAAAATTTTACCAGTTGATTCCTACATAACATATGATTTTTGTACAAAATATGAGATAAAATCCCCACAAACTGACAGACAGACAGACCCACGGAATTGAAAATTTTTTTCGGCATCTGAAACGTAAATATCTGAAAAAATCTCGGCGGGTGATTTTTTTACGATTACTATTCTTCTTTTTTATGAGGGAAGTAAAAATAAATCTGACAATAAAAGAGCAATAATAGGAGCCTCGCTTCTTTTAAACTTTTTTAGACTCTTTATTCATGGATTCCGATATATGAGTTGTAGTGAATAACTTGGAACACCTTGTGTAATGTAATGACGCAGTTGTCCGACTTTACCAATGTGTAATAACGACATGTTGATTTATTTCTTCAATTGAAAATATACTCATATTTATCAAAAGGCTATTGCTTTTTATTCATAAAGCTACAGATATTTACGTATCATATAAATTGTTTTACATATTTTTAATTTACTAATGAACATAGCGCAGATAATAAAGCGATTTACGAGCCGCTCATTCAAAAACAAAGAAGTGGCCACTCAGTATCGAGACAGCCTTGAGTAGATACCCTGAAGTGAAATCGTATGTACCGGCTGGGTACATAGTTTATGTAAAATGGTAGTACTGTTTCTGGGTAGGCAAACGATGCATACAAATATATAGCAATATATTCGCAAAAATAACTCGAGTTGAGAAATTTAAGTCTTTTATTTTTAGTCACAGAAGGTTGTGTGTTATTTCGAAGGATTCATTGTTCAAGGTTATTGGTTATAAATGCACCACCCTTTAACTGTTATAAAACTAGTTTCAGAGCAAAATGTTTTATATACATTCGTGTTCATTTGAAGTGTATAGCATGAAATGACTATCAAATTCAAACTGTCATCTATACAGGGTGTTTCCTAACTACGGTACGTAACTCCCGGTGATTCCTTAGGTCATTTTAACAAAAAAAATCTCGAATCTGAGATACAGGGTGTTAAAGTTAAAAAAAAATCGTTTTTTTATAAATATCAAAAATATCCTTAAGCCGATTTGGTTGAAATTTGGCAGTTCTATTTATAGTACTAAGGTGCTAATTTAGCCCTAACTAGATTCAAGTTATTGGATCTAGTGGTGTCTCTAGGGGCAATATTGAAAAAAAAAAGAGTGTCACTAACCCTCTTTGCAGTTTTTATAGCTTTTTCAGTTTAAGCAACTAATAATACTTTTTGGCCTCTTGTATTTTGTTCGTATCTAGCTTCGTTTTCGATGAAAAAGATCACTTTAAACCACTCCAAATCTTTTTACACCTACCTGGGATAGTTTACCTTACTGGTATCAGCATACAGTGATAGTAGTGTCACTGTCATATCAGTAAATTTTAAAGTTGTCAATTAGCAGTGATTCCATTATGAATAATTTTAGTAATTATGAAATGACTGACATGCACTTTATTTATAGATTAGCAAATGGAAATTCGGACACGGAGAATTTACCAAGGCAGATATCCTAACAGAGTAATTCCATGTGCTAAAACATTTAGAACCATACATGCAAGATTAAGTAAAACTGGTAGTTTTAATAAAAATACAGGTGATGGAAGATAGAAACTGTAACAATGCCTGAACTAGAAGAAGCTATACTTAATGGGGTCGAAGAAGATCCTTCAAATAGTACCGGGAAGAGTGCACTGCAGCTCCAGCTCAACCCAACCCATATCACATACCGCCGGTTCAAGCTTTACTGCCTTGGGATTTTCACCCAAGATTAATGTTTTGTAGGTGGTTGCTTCATATGGTGGCACACAATAACGATTTTTTACCAAACATTTTATTTACGGACGAGGCAAATTTTTCACGAGATGCTATCATTAACTATCATAACAACAATTTTTGGGCCGACGAAAATACCCACGTTAGAGAAAGTCATTTTCGGCAACAATTTTCGCTGAATGTATGGGTAGAAATTATTGATGAGTTCCTAATTGGTCGATTATTTTTACCAGCAAGATTAATAGGTGAATCCTATACAGACTTATTGCGAGAACATCTAGCCAATTTGTTAGAAGATGTATCCCAACATGTAAGGGCGATGTGGTTTATGTACGATGAGACCCCAGCTCATTTTAGTGTCCTTGCTCGTCAGCATCTCGACAGTACTTACCCTAATCGCTGGATCGGACGTGCAGGACCTCAAAATTGGCCAGCTCGTAGTCCTAACTCCTATACTAGATGTAAACGACTTGAAAAATCAAATAATTGCAATGTCATAAAGAATACTCCAGAGATTTTTGAACGTGTCAGACCATCAATGACGAAGCGATTACAATCGTGTATTTTATCAGATGGTAGTCGTTTTGTTGGTTCGATGTATTAGGCCCTAAACTTCACTGGCCCAAACAGTTAATACCCCTAAAAGACATTTGCCCGAACCTACATTACACATAACCGTCACTGGCGCTAACAGTCGAAATCCCGACACATTGGAATGCATGGAATTTGTCCTTGGCCTTAAACGTCGAAATACATAAATATGTACGCCAATGACGTAAGAAACTTCTGTCACTGTTGCCAAAGTGCGTTATTGTTCAGATGAAGTACATATTTCCGAAAATATTAGTAAAATAATATGGTGTTTTTTTTAATTTATGGTTGATAACATGTTATTAATATTCCTAAATAATAAGTTTTAAATCGTTCTCAAAGAATTTTGTTTATAAAAATAGCAAATAGCTACGTATTAATTTTACTGCGTCGTATCAGTGTTAGAATACAATAAAATAAATTTTACTAACATGATGTAAATTGTTAGTTGGTTCGGTTGTGAAACATGCAGAAATAATATGCAAGAATGCAAGCTTTTACTGTGTTCCGGATACGTCCTGAATTCTCAGCTCTTCGCCCATTCAAATGCGATTTCAAGAAAGGGAGTACTAGAAAGTTAGATTCGGCAATTTAAAAGGACTATCAATATTAGGACATCAGAAAGTATATTGTAATGTACAAATTTCATATTGGTAAGTCACCTAGATTCTTTTTTTGTGTAGGTATACATTTTTTTCTTAAATGTTCCTCTTCGGATTTTCTACAATATATTGGGTTTTTAATGTATAGTGCACACTAAATGTTAGTTAAAAGAAAAACCTCAACAAAAACATTTGTATTTGGATGATAACATGATTTTGACATGTAGTTGTGTTTGCATTTTTACAAAACCATGTAAATTCATGGATGTATCATCCACAGTGGACTCCATTTTGGCAAATCGGGGTATGAATCTTAGACAACAATAAAAAATGAAAATCAGCTTTTCATATAAAATTATGAGTAGACAGACATAGCAGTGAGGAATGGTTCTATGATCCATCTGAGAATAAATACAGAACTGCTGAGGTAATTCATATGTCAAAATAATTAGATATTTTAATAGAAATGAGGCATTTCTCCTTTTCAAAATATTTTCTTCTTACAAAGAAAACTTTGTTAAATAGGTTGCTAAATAAAGTGCTTAGAAGAAAAATAATATTTTATTTCCTCTTTAAAATTTTAGTTTGTGAAGTTAAAGCCAAAAGTGTTATTTCCTGATAAAATGGTGAACGCGTTGCGTCAAATAAAATATTTAATCTAGCCTCATTCTGCTATTCTTTAACTTTTTTACAATAAACTTGCTGGGAGACCACTTCGGGAATATCCTGAAAATTTCATCCAAATTGTTGAAACCACCGCAGAGTAATCGATATACATACATAAAAAAAATACATAGGGTCAAATTGATAACCTCCTTCTTTAGTCTTTTAAAAATTGCATTAATATTTGTGACATGGCCATCTAAACAAAATAAAGAAAATGCCTGCAGATCCGCCATTTTTTGTCCGATTTCAAACATTTAAAAACTGATATTCATAGAATTTAAAGCTTTATCGGAATGTAAAAATTAATAGATAATAATATATTTTATTCCCATATATCTAGGTACCCATTATATAAATGTCTGTGATTAAGTTATTAAGAATAAGTTTGGAGACGACTTCATAAAGTCAAATTTTAAATGTGGAATAAAATATTATTTTTTACTTTTTAGTTTTGTTTTTTTTTTGAAGTTTTTTTATTTTTTATAAATATTTATGTTTGGAGAACAAAGCTTTCTGAAGTAGATATTGTGAAGAAACGCCCCAGAAGTGAATCCCATACCTTGTGTCTGTGAAATCGAAACCAAACTTATTCTTAATTACCTAATCACAAAACTATATTTATGTAATCAGTGTTTTGATGTCTAATACCAAGAGTATAATGTTTTACTATCTGTATTAATTTGGTGCTGACTTCACAGACTAAAATTTTCAAGATGGAATAAAATATTATTTTCCATTTTTAGGTGCATTTTTTGAAGTTTTATTTTTTTATACAGTTTTTTATTTCATCCTTTTTAGTTCAATTTATATGAGTTTTATTTTAAGTTATATTTAACAAATAACCATATATATCTATGTAAATTCCTAATAAAATGGTGTACGCTTTTATTGCGTCGAATAAATATTTAATATAGCGTCATTCCGCCTTATTTAACCTTTTTACAATATGCTGGCTGTGGGACCACTCGGGCAATATCCCGAATATTCCTTGAAAATTTCATCAAAATTGTTGAAACCATCGCAGAGTAATATATGTACATACATACAAAAAATTCATAGGGTCAAATTGATAACCTCCTTTTTTGAAGTCTGTTAAAATTTGCATTAATATTTGTGACATGGCCAGCTAAATAGATCCGCCATTTTTTGTCCGATTTCAAACATTTAAAAACTGACATTCATAGAATTTAAAGTTTTATCGGAATGTAAAAATGTATAGATGGTACAACTTCTGATTAAATCAAATGTATTTATAACATGCCTAAGATAAAACTAGAATAATACTTCCACAAATAAGCATTTAGTATGATCAATTTTTTTGAAATTATATGGGCTCATTATTTAAATATAATATGTAGTTTTTTTTTTGTTTTATTTTTAAAATTCAAATAGCATAAGTTCACCAGGACCTGGTTATTTTTCTAAGTAGTGCAATATCTATTTCATTCATTTCTTTTTTTTTTAATAAGAGTATTAATTTTTTTGAAAGTAATTAATAAAATTCTTTATTTTTAGTATGCCTAGGGACGACCACTATGTAATAAGATCACCAACAAGATGTAAGCTCTAGAAAGTTAGTATGTATGTCATTGATTAAAATCTGGCCTTCTTACCAACTACACCAATTCAGTTATTGCCAGGGGCGAGGCAAGTGAAAACAATCCCTTTGTGAGTTGAGAAGACTGATTACATCATACGAAGAAAATATTTACTGTAATGTGTTTTAAATAAAGTTAATGTTTAATATAATCTTAGGTTTAGATTTATTCTAAAAATAAACTATATCTTCACCATTTTGTCAAGTACCATACAATGTGTCTGACCTACAATGAATAGACTTACTTCTTAAAACTTTTTATTATTTTTTATTGCTTTATTTACCAACAGTACACTCAAAGAATCTATGTTAATTTAATTAAAATTTGGATGATTAATTTATGCAATTGAATAAGTTAGTTTTCTTTACATTAAGGGTCAGTTATCCAAAAACTATTTAACCTTATTCATATCCTCAATTAATAAATACTGCAATTCTTCCCATGTATTACTGGGGAAAATCAAAGTGGAGTCATCAGCATAGGCAACCACTTTACCCCCTCGTGCCAAGATTACAAAGAATGTTGATATACATGTTAAAAAGCACAAGACGCAGCACTGTACCTTATGGTACTCCAATTTTGATTTCTTTAGGCTTACTCATAGCTCCTCCTCCTACTTTAACATAATTAAGTAGATACATTTTGAAATCATTCAACACGGATTCTCCACATCATATAGCTATCCACAATGTCCAGTAACAAAGACATATAACTTTTACAAATATTTGTGATTAAATACATAAAATGATTTAAAGTATCATTTTTTAAAATATAGCTATTATTATTACATCCAGGGTTAGGCTAACTCCAGACTGGACTGGAAAAATTCATAAACACACTCAATACATAAACTTAATTAAAGTTATCATAACAAAAACACAGTTGTCTGTATTTTAAAAAGAAGGCAATCTATCTTGTTAATATTTTCAGAATTTGAAAGCTTGCTTCTTTAGCTTTAAGAAGCCAGTTATTTTGATAACATCTTCAATTTGTTAAAAATAGTTCGTTCACACCTTAAACGTATCTTCAAAATCCACCTAGCATATTTAGTCAAAAGTAAGGGTATCTGTAATTAATTTCTTATGAAATTATTTGTAATCACAGACTTAAATTATTCATATTGTTAACAAGTGATATGATTTGTAGAATTTTAATCAAAACCAATGCAAACTAAGCTTCAAAAATGATCATTGGAAATTGAATATCAGTATTTTTTATTGTAAGGTTAAAAAACTCACAAAATTATACCTGGCTTCAAAACTGTTTTTGTAAAATTAATAATTTTAGTCTGTTGCATTTGGAGAAATTGAAAGAGCAAAACATAATTATAGGCTCTGTTTACTATATCCGAGCTAGGCCCTGAAGAATGTTGTCACACCAACCAAGTTATTTGTTTGAAATTGTTTTTAAATAATTTTAATAAGAAAATTGGATTTTATTGTATTTAATAAATCAGTAGTTCACCTGCCCAGACAAATTGGCATTTTATCACCTTAACAAAAATATCGAACCTTATATTTTTTTTTATTTGAATTAATCTGTGCAGGTAATTTTTACTCGACTTCCAAAAGGAGGTTATCAATTCAATCCTATTATTTTTTTTATGTAGGTACATTGAGTACTCCTGATTTGACCAATTGCGCCCAAGACAAAATATCTTACATTCACCATACTATCAGGAAAAAAATATGCCTGTTAATATCATGATTTGAGTTAATGTCACAAAGTTCAATTTTACTGATCATTTTAAATTTTAACAGTGAATATGGCTAGTTTTCTATAAATGTGTAGAGATGGCACATTTTATACAATATTAATATGGTGATTGTGGTTAGCTACTTATTTATTTTGGATGGCTTTACCAAGTTTAGGTAGGTAGTAGGTAGACCAGGTAGTAGTATATACATATATATATATATATATATATATATATATATATATATATATATAAGGTAATTGTATGATTAGTATGCATCTGGGCACAAACAAATTAATCAGTAAAATTATGTGTTTTATTTAAAAAATTACAAAACTTATTCCTAGCTATTATATATTATATTTATTTTAGCACTTAATTTTTTCTTTTAGGGTTAAACTTACATTTTACTTCTTTTAGTATCTGAGTTTTATTACCTGACTGTATTAAATATTTTAAGACTCATTACTTAACTATTGTTCTATGTTTTGTTCTGTTTGTTACTATTAAGTGTATTTTCTTTTGTAAAATTATGCTTTTTTGTATAATAATATATTAAATAAATACAAACATTGTGAAATTTTAAACTATAACAATAAAATATATTAACAATGACAGGCAAATAAATAGTATTTTTATCATCTACAATGATCAATTATCATCTAATAATGTACGGGAATATTGATTATAAATAGAACCCTCAATTTTTTTATGGGACACCCTGACTATTATATGCCCATTAAATAGGCATCTTTTTGCTAATCTTAAATATGTTAGATTTGATACCTTTACCTTTAAAGACAATGGAGAAAAACCATGCCATAAGAGGCAAGTTATTAATATCGGTGTTATGTTTTCTCTGACATCTCTTATAATAGGTATATTGTCAATTTTCTCAGTTGTGATTCACGATAAATGTTTCAAACCTAGTATAATTATAATTAGCAAGAAGAGACCCATTTGATGGACATATACAGGGTGTACCAGTATAGATAGAAAATAATGGATTAAAAATCTATAACTTCTACATTTACCAATTTTTTTTACAAAAAAGTTAAATGAACGTTTAATTTATGATCAATCAAAATTCGTATGCAATCATGAAATGCTTACTTCATTTGGAAGTATTCAAGATTTTTGTTTAATTATATAATATGTTATATATTCTTGGCACCATTTATTATTAGTTTATTTTGACAAATAATGACATTATGTCAAAGTCAGTTAAATAATAAATAATAAATATTTAACATATAATGTTTAAACTAGATTTTTGTCAATTAAAAAATATTCTTCTTAGTCGGACATTAAACAAGGCACTACAGGTATTATATGGGATAATGCTTTCAGTCAATGTCTATCCTTCTTGAAACACTGTCTCAACCTTAAGTATTATTAATCTTATAATATAATACCTTAATGTACAGCTGATTTAATTGTGATATGACAGAATCTATGTATAAAGCTATTGTAGGATACCTTTTTTACTGGTTTGGAACTATTTATTTAAAATTAACATTTTCTTGAATAAAGACTATACCATAATTTTTTCAACAATACGCAGTCTTATAAGTTTGACAGCCAGTTCCCAACATATGGTAAAATCAACGATAAGATCTAATATTTTTACGAAATTTTATAAGATTAGGCCATAAAAGTTTATATTTTAATAAGTTAATTGATAAAATAATTTACAAGATCTAAACTACTTTATACCAGTTAATAAACTTAAGAACCTGAAAGCATGAAATTAATTGAAGGTATCTTCGAAAGACTTTTGTTCTTTATAATTATATCATCTACCTAACTTTTTCTTAAGGTGAGATGTGCAATATCTTGCATACTTACTAAATTAACTTATTACTCAATTGTGTATATCAAGTGAAGAAAATATATAAATAGGCCACAGTTAATATTTTTAAAATATGGGGAAAAAATCTTCAAATTTCTAATCCACTTTAGCTATATATCTTTAATCAATATACAAAATATGTGATACACTTTAAAGTTGACCCTACATTTATCATATGGTGCATCTTTTTTAGTTCTTAAACTACACACTTTCTCAGCAACAGTAATTGTAAGTACTCAAGTATCACTATAATATACACGTCACTACTATCTGCAATGCACATATGAGCAGAACTAACTTCCTAAGCCTTGTCTACGATACCTATATCAAACATCAAGAAGACTTGGTCCTAAAACAAATTATAATTAATAAAGTACCTGCACGAATAACAAGCTTAGGGAAAATCATTAACAATCTTATAAAATACTAATCAATATGTGTCTGATAAAAACTGATTTTTAGATAGGTATTTGCTTGGGATCAGGATACAAAATTAAAAAACTTAAAAAAAAAGTTGAAATTATGTGTCTCAAAAAGCTCACAAAACATATTAGTTAAAAGATACATGTTCAAGCATCAAGGCTTTTGTGGATTTTTATATGGTCTTTAGTAGACAACTTTGTTTTATTTTTAGGTAGGGAACAATATCCACATTAATAACAGATGGGGACTCAATCCTATATACTAACAAATAAGATTATCTGAGTGTAAGAGTCCAAAAACTGAAATGGTTGCAACTTTATACCATATTCACACTATTCTAAAATAAACATACTCACTTTATATGTAGAAGCCTTGTTTATATATAGACAAGGGTAGAAGGTTTAAAATCATCTCAATGCAAACATGCAATAACCTCTTCCTGGGCTTTCCAACAATAATTTTTTTTCAATATTCAATCTCCATTAATTAGATATTATCCTGTGATAAACAAATGCTTTATAATAAACCAAAAAAAAAAACAGTCAATATACGGTTAACAACAAATATATTTATTTTTATCAATAAAACTTGACAACACAGCAGGCCTATTTAAAGAATTTTTAGCCAGTAGCGTAGCTCGCCAATTCGGTATTTAAAGTGTCGGGCTAGCGGCGCATTCCACACATTCCAATCTGTCGGGATTTCGACGGTTTGGGCCAGTGAAGTTTCGGTCCACTAACTGTTTGGGCCGGTGTGGTTTAGGGGAAAATACGCACTACCGTTTTGTTCATCTAATTTAAGATCTAAATTACTTATTTTTTACTTTTCCGTAATTTATTTATAGTAATTAATACACAGTTTTTATTTTTTTAATGTCGTCCATCGATAATTTTTAAAGTGGTTTAAAGTCATTTTTATTTTTTTTCTCGAAAACGAGGCTAGATATGAACAAAACACAAGAGACAAAAAAGCCGTATTTTTAGTTTCTTAAATTGAAAAAACTATAAAAACTGCAAAAAGAGTCAGTGACGTATTTTTTTTCACACTAATAATGATTGTGGTGCCCCTTGAGACGCCACTGGATTTAATAACTTCAATCTAGTTAGGGCTGAATTAGCGCCCTAGTACTAAAAATGGCTTAAGGATATTTATGATGTTCACAAAAAACCGATTAAAAAAAAAAAAAATTAACACCCCGTATCTCAGAATCGAGATAGCTCTTTTTTTCTTAAAATGACCTAGGAATCACCTCCTGGAGTTACATACCGTAGTTAGGAAACACCCTGTATATTTAAAACACTAAGCTAAATCTTTCAGCCAGTTCGTGAGAGAGTTGTACTACACCGATTTATATAATTTTTTTGTAAATGATCGTCTGGTGACCGAGACCATTCAACACTATTTTCTGTATTGTAACAGGGTGTTTCAAAAATCGGGTCACTGATTATTCACGATTCTGCTCAACCTAAAAAGCTGCATTTTGGCACACAAATTGATAGTAGGATGTAGAGATTCGTTCAGAAGGGATTTTTCAAAACTAAAATTTCAAGGGGGTGAAACTCAAAGTGTCTCAAAAAAATGGAGCCACTAATTAATCACGATTTTGTTCAAACCGCTTGACATAAAAAGTTGAATTTTGGACTGATACTACGTTCGGACTACCTTTTAGTTTTTGAATATCATTGATGCAGTTTAATAAAAACCGCATTATCTTATAATCAATAATATTAAAATTATACTATAGACTTTTTTACCAAGGTTATTTAATTAGCCATATTCAAAAAAATTCACCATCATATTAGCATTCATAGCTGTGACAGTTGACACTTTTTGAATATTATAAATGCCTCGTTTAGGTAGTGCTCAGTTAAATCGTGCTGAAAGTATTCTATAGAGATGAAAAAAGATATATATGTAAAGAAATTTTAATTAGATGCTACAGGGTGTTCAAAATAAATTTATACATTTCGACTATTTTAATTTGAAAAATCTCGACTTTTCTAAATGGCACACCCTGTATATTATTATTCTTATAGATTTTGCAATGTTATTCAACTTTTATTGAGTATGTCATATAGTTAGTTATTTTTTAATAGTTTGAGATTTATTTTGGATTTTTCAATTTTTACTATTATTTATAGTAATTTTTTTTTATAGAAATAGTAATTTTAATATATATTTACTTTCTGAATGTTTTATTATTATCACGTAATAAATGTTCAAACATTTGCCCGTCTACATGAATACACATGTTAGTCGTTTTACTGTATTTTCCTTCAGTTTCCTTAGCGTAAAAGGAGTTATTGCCCTGCACGCGTCCAAAATCCTATTTTCTATATCTACTGGAGTTGTAGGGGACTCCCAACATGATCTTTAATGTCGCCCCACAAAAAGAAGTCTAAAGGTGTTACACTATTTTTTCTTGCTTAATAGATATGTTAAAATTTGACAATACCTACATTTTTGTTTTGTCATGGCCACTATGATGTTATAGCGAAAGCTTATTAAAAACAAGGGTAAAAATTGAAAAACTCAAAATAAATAGCAAATTACCAAAAATGGGCATATGACATACTCAATGAAAATTGAAGAATTTTGTGAAATCTATCCAAAAAACTAATAATATACAAGATGTGCCATTTAAAAAAGTCAAGATTTTCCAATTTTAAATAGTCGAAATGTATAAATTTATTTTGAAGATTTTGTAGCATCTAACTCAAATGTCTATACTTATATTTTTTATCTCTATAGAATACTCATACCAATTATGAGTGTTCTACCTTCAGAAAGATTGGCGCTACTTGTTTTACAAAATACAAAACTGGTATATTTTTAAAAAAATTGAAATATTAGTAAAACTACTAGGTTTTGGTATATAACATTATTCATAAAAAAGTTATAGAATTTTACGCAGAATCTAAAAATAAATAATTTTCCGTTAAAAAACATATTATATACGCTACATGTTTTTGAACCTCCCTGTATACTCAAACATAATTTTAAACTGTTCATTAAGAAATTTTTTGCTCCGTCTATCACCCTGTACATAGTTAAAAAAATACATTTTTTCGGTCGGTTACAAATTGGTGTGACTTGCCAACAATCGCTCCGGAATTCAACAAATATTAAGAATTTGATGATGAAAACGATATCAATCACGACTTTCTTGATTATTTTTCTACTTAAAACTCTAGAATTCAAAATAATAAAATTGTATACAAACATAAGGATCTTAATTCGATTATAGATATTATTAAAGTAGAACCACAGTAAATAAAAAGAACTTAAGATAAAGCTACTACTGTTCCTTTGTTATAACCAACAGTAGTGAAATATCTATTCTTAAAATTTGCTCTGTTACATTTCCATACCAGCATGTTGAGAAAGTCGTTTTAAAGGTGAACTAAAACATAAACAACTTTATTGCTAAATTCGATTAGTTTTATTACAAAGCGACCTGATTTTTTTAACTTCCTGATAGATCAGTACAATATCCAATAACAAATATAAGAGCATGTCTACAAAAAACTGTTACGTGATAATAGTAATGGACAAGCTTTACCATATCTATGAGTAGTAGATCTAATAAAAAATGTATACAGGATGCCTCAAATTGCGGTGGCATCTTCCTTTTGTGGGTATTAAAGACTGTGCGAATGTTATATCTCATCAGACTTCTTGCCATTTTATCTGTGGTACCCTCAATAAAAGGTAAAATAGCATTACTTAATGGCAGGGGAGGATCTAGGACATTCTAGGATGATGTTGAGGGAATATTTTTTTGGTAGTCGAATTGTATTAAGGTGTTTAAACATATCGTGAGTGACAAAAAAAGGTAAACACCTAGATGTTCTCATCCGATTTTAATAACTTTTGTTATACATGTTTAGTGCCTCTTACTTAGTAAATGATTAGAGTCTGACCTTCGTTAGACAACTCACTGAAAAATGTGATTCAATAGTGTGTTGAAGACCCGCGATTCTTTATGCACTCATTGATATGCCTAGGTTCGGTTCTGAAGAAATTGTCGATATCTTCTTGGGGTGTCTCATGCCATGCTACCTGAACTTCATGAGTAAGGGCTGCTAAAGTCTGCAGAAGGTACTGCAAATTCAACACCCTGTGACCAATCGTGTTCCAGACATGTTCAATAGGAGACAGATCAGGTGATTTTGGGGGCCAAGGTAAACGGTTGATGTCATGTTGATCCATGAACGCTAACATTTCTCTGGCAATACGCGGTCTGGCATTGTCATGCTGAAATATAGCATTTTGGATGGTGTGAATGTATGGAATCACATATGGCTGGACTACTTCCTGGATGTAGCGCCAGGCTGCCATATTGCCTCTAATGAAAACTAGTCGGTGATTGCTACCATAAGCAATGGCACCCCATAGCATGATGCCCACGGTGTGTTGGACATGATGTTCTCTGTCAAATTGTGGATCACGTCCTTCACCACGTCGCCTTCTCACCCTTGCCCGATCATCGTGCATTCCCAGACAGAAGCGGACTCATCACTAAATATCACCTGATTCCATTCCTGGTCACATTGAATTCTCTCCCTACACCAGAGCAGGCGGTTACGACGACGTAAAAACCAAAACTTCGTATTCGGCGATATACTGTACGCTTACCATGCTCTTTAAACCACTGATTTACGATAGTCCGCGTGTTGCTGAATCTGTCTCTAAAAACCAGAAGTCTCAATCGGCCATCTTGGCGCTCTGTGGTTCCTCTGGGACGTCCAGAACCCCTCGTTCTCGGCTTTCCTGAGTCCACGCCCATTCACACTCCAACATAGCGCGCAAAAATCTGTCAGTTCTTCTGGAAACCTCTCTTATCGACAGACCAGCTTTACGCAACCCAACAATTCGACCCCTCTCAAAGTCACTAATCTGGGTAACCCGACGAATCCTACGCACTCGAGGAATTTTGACCAATTCAAAAAAATGATTTGCAACAAGCTACCAGATTTTACAATTCAAATATGACCGTGCACACTCTGGAAAACTAACTCCACCTTTAGCACTAAACGACCTTGCAGACACTGCAAAAACTTAACAGATGAACTTGAAAATGTAAACACTTTTTGTTCGTTGCCAGATACTTCGATACGTAAAATAATATCGAATTCTAAAGAACATATTTGGTTGTTTACGTTTTTTTGTCAGTCAGTATATAAAACAGATAAAGGGTGGACCCATAGACCTCGCCCAGGGTGGAGCGAATTACGACTTTCAACTGATGCAGTGCTTGTTTTATACATAACATTGCAACCCCTGGGTATGATCAGAGAAGGGCAGTAGCCCTTTCGCCCCCTCTAAAACCGCCGCTGCTTGATGATTGAGTAACCAATAACGGTTGAAGTCTGGGAT
Organism: Kuschelorhynchus macadamiae; assembly: GCA_030620095.1. Classification (NCBI taxonomy): domain Eukaryota; kingdom Metazoa; phylum Arthropoda; class Insecta; order Coleoptera; family Curculionidae; genus Kuschelorhynchus; species Kuschelorhynchus macadamiae. Next base: position 585,176 of record JAUTXW010000961.1, on the reverse strand, counting down.
TATTATAACAGCTAATTGTACTTTTAATATCTTTATTGATTGCAAAGTATGTCAAGAAAAGTTGAAATAGTTACTGCGAATCGGGAAAAGATCACCAAATACTAGGGATCAAATGATTTAATTTTAGTACATTTTGCCCTATTATCATTAAATTTTATTTGTTCCAACTATTTTTAAAGAACATATGTTTATTTGGTTGGTATAGCGTTAATTATATTAAGTTCTTATTTTCGATAATCGTAGTCTTACTAACTTTATTCAAATATCTGTTAGATTTTAAAACTTCAGCCAGTTTTCCTGTTTCCTTCAGAATTAAATTGAACATATTGACAAAGCCGTAAGAAAAGATGGGTGATAACTAAAATCTAAATATCTATTCGTATGTGTCGGTTTTTCTGAGAGAGCGACCCAAAGTGACGTTCTCTTTCTTTTGTACTGTACACATCACGAAAGGGAATGGCACCATCTGATTTAGTTTCTGTAATGAATTATATATTAGAATGTTTTCGGTTTAGATGATTTAAAAATATAGCAAATTTTCTTCTCCACGTGATCACATTACAAAAGTATTTTCGACATATCGACAGCTTTTTACCGTACGAAATGCGTGAATAATACCGAAAACGTGCTCCACATTTAAAACTGTAATTTCAGTGTTTTTTTTTTTTTGAGGAAATAATTATCAATTTTTTGATAAAACGGTCGCACTATAGTTTTTCTACGTGTTGTTAAGTGAACTCGATAATTTAAAAAAAACTAGTTAAGTATCGTTCTGTGTTTCGCGTCGATAAAGTTGTACGGTTGGTTCTGGTTATCATGGTTCTGAGACGAGGCGCTTACAAAGTCGACTCAAAATCAGACGACGACCTCGAGAAGTTAATTAATAAAATATACTCTAATTTCATCTTTCGATTGAAGGTAAAGTTTATTGAAAAGGTTAACCAGTTGGTTATGTTTGTCAGAGCTTGAATGAAATTGCTCTCACACAAGGGCTAATACAGATGCCATAGCAGTGCTTCAGAACAAAGTTGAGGAATTAGATCAATACTCAAAGTATGCGCATTTGTGAATATAGACTACGTCTATATTCTCAATGGAACACCGAACATTCAGTGTCTCTGTTGCCAAGTTTGCGACAAGCTTAAGCAGATACTCAGGTTTAGTTATTTTAATTAAAATTAAGTTAATTAAAATTCTCCTCGGGCATCCTAGTGAATTTTGTCTCTAATCTCAAGCGCAATGAAGTTTTTGCTGCAAAAACATTTTTAAAGGGGGCGGGCTGGGCTATTTACGAGGATCTTACTGCAAGCAAACAAGGCCAAAAAAAATTGGTAAAAATAATGCTTCGTCAGTTGGCGGCAAAATTTATTATGTTGAAAAACACAGTCATCACACGTGAGGATAATCTTTTAAGTGTGTGCCGACTTATTGTTCTGGTAGGACTATAATTTTACCTAGTGTTCACCTCTTCAATAACACATATTTAAAGCTTTTTTTTCTTTGTCTTTTTTTTACTGTATCGGAATGTGAAACTTGGTTTGCATTCCATCTCCAAAGAATCAATTTATCACGTGCCTACGGAACATGTTATTCGTCTCATTTTGGCTATTGTGAACATGATAAATATTTCAAGAACATTTAATTTATTTGTTTTATAGTTAGTAAAGATATGACAGATAACATATATAGTATAACTATAAATTGTTTTCTTTTTTTCTTTTTACTTACCTAACTCGACAAGATATTTCCGATTCTCAAACATTGTCATTTTATATTTGCATTTATTTGATAAAGAATGTAATTAGTATATATATATGATATTAGGTTGCGAATTATGCTTATATGTATATCTGTTATTATTATAATTATTATTAGTATTATTATTTTGATAAAACTTGTTTAAATACATACGAGTATTTATTATTTTTGTATAAGCAGAATAGGATGTGTTCTGATTGATTGAATGTAGAATAGCATAGTTAAGTATTGTAATAATAAACTCAATTTTTCTCATTTCAATGTACGTTTTTTGTTGTCAATATTTGATAAATTTTCTAAATATATTGCTGCTTGAGCTTGATGTAGTCGGTCCGTCGGATACCTGGTTGCGTTCCGATTTTCGTGATGTCGCATTAATAATGATTTGAAAATCATTTACAAAGTTTCTTTGGCACATGGCCTACTCCTAAACAACAATACAACCAAGCTTCTAATATTTGGTTGCGATAGAGAATCTATTGAGAATAATACTGATTTTTATCTCTACATGAATAATGTTAAAGTAACTGCCTCCAATGTTTTCAAGACCCTTGGGCTTTTAATAGATACTTAGATTTGACGACCACGCCGCCTCTTTGATTCAGAAATCAAATGTTAAGTTGAAAGAAACTCCTTTATATTTACAGGGACATTCTTACGACCGATGTAAGATGTAACCAATAAAAAGACATTTTGAATTTGAATTGCATTTGAATATTCCCAAAATATAAAAATGGAGATTCCAACAACATGCCAAATTATAGACGTTTCTTAAGTTAATTATATTTGGTAAGGTGTTTGAATGTGCTGTTGTACACGAATATTTACTAAACACTTTTAAGAGAAGTATTATTTCGGAACAACACAGATTCTTTCCTAATCGATCAATAGAAACCAACCTTCTGCAATATACAGATTTTATTTTAATTTGGTGGATTCACAAATACAGGTAGATTCCGTGTACACAGATTTCAGCAAGGCCTTTGAGAAAATAGATCATGACATCTTAGTGTGTAAGCTGGGTAAGATCGGAGTACTTACCGATTTCCTTTGGATAGCCTCGCATGTTTTTAATAGAAACCAATGTGTTGTTATAGACATAAATCAAGATATTACAGAGTAACTTCGGCCGTAATCCAAGGGTCACCCTTAGGACTCCTATTATTTTTAATTTACGTAAATGATATTAATAATTGCTTTAAATTTTGTAATTTTTCCTTTTGTCATCTTTGTCGTTAATGCTCTTTATATCTGTTGGGTACTTGATTTATAATGTGGACTGTATGCTTTAAAACTCCTTTTAACGAAAAAATCTGCTTTATTCCAACTATTTTAAACGTAAGAAATACAACCCGTTACATCATATTTGTTTGCTTGACGACGACTCTCTTCTAACACTGTTGTCATATTTCTAAGTCTTCTGGTTACACTGTTTTCCAATATTTACGTCATAGACACGCACGTTGAAGTAACGTATGCGCCGCAACAATATCCTTTCTACGGCTGATAAGTTGAATTTTGAGGGTTTAGAGCTGCGATTCATACCAAAATCATGGTTTCATATCGAACTGAATCCGTCTGTTCTGTGTCCACTAAATTTAAGGAACATGAAATATATATATAAGTAAATGACAAATTGTTCAATCCGCCTGTAGCTGAACACCACAACTCAGTAGGACACATGATTAATAATGTAAAAATATACCAAGAATCTTGCATCAGTTTCGAAAGGAAAATTAGCGAATCAATTGCAATAATCAAGTATCCTGAGACAATGAGATGCAAGCTACGTGCTACATCATGATATTAATTCCAGCTTTGACACTGTATAAATCCAAGAACCTTCTTTTAGCCAAAGGTCCTTAAAGTAGGTACTTAAAAAGTTATTTAAGTATTATAGTTAGTTGCTAATCGTCTGAAGTTGCTTTTGCGTATAGAATAGTTTTAAGCGAATCTATTCGAGCGTTTGCATCCAACTGCTTTTATTTTAACACATAAAAATTATCCTGTATCAACTTTTCACAATTATGCATGAGGTGGTAATGTTTGATATTACTAAAATGTGTATTTAAAGACTGGTGTTCCTAACATGATATTACGATTAAGTTAAAGAGAGATAGATAGATGTAGGTAGATAAATATATGGAGGAGTGACTTTCGCCAACCTATTACTTAGGCCGGTCAGATGGGCCCATTGTACCCTCCTTTGGATTAGTTAGTCCATTGATGTAGTTCAATACTGTGGTGGCCGAGCATCTACCGATTGTGGCCATTTCTGGCCATCTTTCCCCATAATGGGTTATCTAGTATTTACGAGAGCTGGACAGCAGTTTCGTCGTCCTGGTTGCATCCCCCACAAGTTGGATCCGGGAAGAAGCCCAAGGTGTGAAGGTTTTTCTTTAGCTTACAGTGTCCCATTAGCATTCCTATCAGTTTCTTGATATTACCTCGAGAGAGCCCGAGGAGCTACCCTGTCCGAGCGGCCTTATGGCCACGTTTAGCGGTACCTGAGTGTCTGAACTCTAGTCTCTGTCATCTCTCCCTTAGAACCTTTCCTGACTGCTCATTCATCTTAAGATTAATCGCCTTAGAGGACAAGGGCGCGAAGGGTTCTGCCGGTTTTTCATTTCCTTCGATTCCGCTATGACCCTTAAAGAGAGATATAATAACACATTGTTTACATGCCGCAGAATGTATAAATTCTCTTAAAAATTAGTTTTACCCTAAATGCCCTAAAGATCCCCATAATAAATCCTTTTACCCAGGAAAGTGAAGTAAGATAACACTACACAGTGATGCTTTACTATCCATCATAAAAGAAGGATGTATGATGAAGGCAATTCCGGGTAGAACCAATTTTCCGACTTATTTTTTGTTTTAGGTTATTACAATAGGGATAGAAAAACTGTCTACAGTTTGTATTAAAGCAGAACAAAACCATTTAACATAGTTCAACAAACATCCTGTGCAAAAACTTAATTTGCCTTTGGTAAATATACTCACACCTATTACTCGAAATCGCATTTTTGATCTAGATAATTTGCTTTAATCCCTGTACGGTATAATTTAAAAAACATAGTGAGTTGACTTTTTTCAATATCAAACTAAATTACAGGTACCGAAATCAATTTTAGATCATATTTATATAACTAGTACATATGTTATATAAACCTGAAACCTGTTTCAAACTCATAAACTGTTTAGAATCATTGCTGCCAGAACAATTATAATTTTATTATTCAAACATAAAATCTGCATATCACTGAATTAATTTAAAAAATTAATTATATAAGCCGCATACTGACTTACATAACTTTTAACCAGCGCAATTTTATTAAGGTTACCTGTTAGACTGCTTAGCATACTAAATAATTTCAGAGAAACATTTTTCCATTTTATTGTTTTTTTTATAGAACTCATAGTATTTAATTAACCTTTCTTACAGTGATTACGATTAAACCGATATCAGTAATGTATGGATAACTAATTAATCACTGGCTAGTCCAGTGTTAATACAGAGTGATATATATTAAAAATAATACGCTAAAGAAAAAAGTAAAGTCAACCAACGGTAATTTTAGTAATAAAACTCAATTTTAAAATTAAATTATTAAATAATTACCTGCACTTCTTGTTTTAACGTGCATGTAAAGTACAAGGTATTCAATTTTTGGCACTTTTGTCCCTTATTTTTAAACATAAAGGGTTTTCGCCACAGTTTGCTACTTTAATTATGAAATTAAAGAAGATGCCAGCAGAATTTTCATAGCTCTTCTGGTTTTTGACATACAGGGGCTTTTATAATAATAATATCTTACATATAACCTATCAAAAATGCGAAAACTGTTCCTTATATGACTTTTCCGTAGAATTCAACGCCGCTTTCATACGGGGTCAGTCAAAAAGTTATTGGACACTACTTTATTTTTTTTAATGCGACACCCTGTATATTATTCTTTATATTTATTAGGAATAATGTGGGCTTTCCAAAAATATATACGTGTAACATGTAGTTATTTTGAAAAACGAGCTTCTAATTCGAGATTTTCTATAATTTTCTTTTGTGTCCAATTAGTAGGTAGTAAGATATGGCTAAAATATATTAAAACAAAATTTATATAAGTAATTATTATACTAAAGTTGTAATATAAATTTTTAAATACAAACTGATCTTTCATCTTGGTCTTTATATGCTTATCCTGGAGCAGTCTAGCTTGTAGGAATCCTAGGTATTTGTAGGTCTCTTCTTGGTTCATCGCTAGAACTATTTCTCCATTGGGTAAGGCTACATCCCATACATTAATGACTTTGCCTTTTTCGATGTTTAAAGCTTTACATTTTTCCATTCCAAATTCCATATGGATGACATCCGAGAAGGTGTATGTCACGTCAATAAGCTTTTTTAGTTGATTATGGTTTCCACCATAGAGCTTAATATCATCCATATACAGAAGGTGGCATATAGTTCGGGAATCGTCTCTATTGACTTTGATCTTGAAGCCATGTCCTGTATTGTTGAGCAACGTGGAGAGGGGGTACATCGCTAAGCGGAACCAAAGTGGACTTAACGAGTCTCCTTGGTAAATTTCCCGATTGATCTGTATCTCATCGGTGGTAAGAGATTCATCACCATTATAGATCCTCAGGTTCATGCTCCACTGGTGTTTAATAGTTGCCAGGAAATTCATGATCATAGAGTGAATTTTGTATATTCATAGTACGTCTATGAGCCAGATATGTGGTACACTGTCAAACGCCTTTTTATAGTCTATATAAGCAGTGTGTATGTTGCGTTTTTTTTTCTGTGTCTGCTTAATATCATTATTATTATTATTGTAAGGAAGTATTTGTACGTGTATATAACAACTATAGCCAAATTAAGGTGAAATTGGTAGGAAAATAATTTTATTGTCGCCAGGATATATTTTAGAATATCAGAAAATGTAATTAATTTTAATGCTGATGTAGAAATGAATAGAGCTACATCTATTTATCTATTTCGTCACTAAAATACATTTTACTTACATATGCAAAGTGATTTTAAAAATCCATCATTTATGAGGTACAACAGGTTATTCACTGCATCTGACGTATTTGTCTATAATTACAACAGGTAAGATTCCCAAAATACCAAAATATTTGTTGCTTACTGGACTAAAGCTATAATTATATAGACAAACCTACTATGTAATCAAAGGAGTGAAAGCAATAACACCTACCACATACATAACTAATATTTTTTGCAAATTGAAAAGATCAAGGTTAAAACGTAATGGGCTTAAAAACCTAGTAAATATAAAGAACTCAATTTTCTTACTGGTTTATAGACAGATCTATAAATTAAACTAAATATATAGATTAATTTTATTATAATTTTTACGAACCCAACGTAATTAACTGTAATGAATAGCTAAGATTGTTTGAAAAAATGAAGCTGTGTAAAATCAGATATTAGATGGTGTATTTAATATTGATAGTTGCCAGTCGTTTTTCAAATATTATTAACATTCATAAATACTGCCGCGGTTATTTTAAGAATGTATATATTTTTTATAAATCAAACTTAAATTTGAGACAGACCAAAAAATTAAATTAATTTACTTCAATTAACTATGCATTTTGTTTGATTTTCATGAAATAATGCAAAAATAAAATACAAGAAATGATTTTTTATTTTTTACCCTTAGTTTACTAGTGTGAAAACTAGTTTATTTACAACCACATATGTAACGTTGACGTTACTAACTTTTTAAACATTTGAAAGTGTCACATTATCTTCCTTTACTTCTCTCTTCCATTTCCCTAATTCGTCTACTCTTACTTTTCTCATTTGTTTCGATCGACATGTATTCTTCTCTCATTTCTCCCTCATTTAATAAATCCGGGCACATGATTTTCCCTGGTGTAAATGTACTTATAAAAACAGATAAAGTGTTTTCATCATGCTTCGGTTTCACTAACCGTTGGCCTCAAACGTTTAGCACTGGTCTGTCAGATAATGACGTCTTGATCGCGTCATGTGTAGAACATGGTGAAAAAGTGTGGTTACCGATTTCAAGTGACAGCTAAAGTAAATGATTAATTTTGATTTTGCAAAAAAAATAGTTACAAATATGTAGAAACAATTAACAGTATATGTGTAAAAGTTTATTTTTTAATAGCAATATTGTACCTGTAATAAGCAATTTGTCATTTTTCATAAAACTCTTAACGTCAACGTGCAAAAACCCAAATAATATCAAACACAAAACCAGAGATAACACTAGAAGACTCTAAAAATCATTTATTTAATGATAAAAATAAATAATTTCGCTGTTTCTAATTTGTAAACAAACCGCTCTATTTTGTTTGTTTCTGGAATCGCGATCGAGACCAGATCCCGACATGGTTAGCAATTTGACAGACCAGTTATCGAACCATTCAGCTGGTGAGGTCGCTACTTACATTATGAAATCTTGCGGTTCGAAGCGGTGAACCGAACCGGAGCATGGTGAAAACTTCTATACAGTACCTAGTCATGATGACAATGTCAAAACTAAAATGTCAATTTGATAATAATTTAAGTCATTATCAATGATATTTTTATATTAAATAGAATTAAATGGTAGTCCCAACTTCTCTAAAAAAATGTCTATAGGTAATGTAGCTATTTTGTTAACGAGTGACTTACTTTTTGTTACGGTAATACAAATTTTTGTGCAAACCAAGTGTAAACGCCTGATTTACCAAAACTCACAAAAAAATGACATGAAGTGTCAAGCAGATGCCCGGATTTTTGTGATTGCAACTGTACATGTCAAATCAAATTAACGACATTGACATAACCTATTTAAAATAATGATAGGTGTGACGTCAACAAAATATATAAATATCTAAAAGTGTTAGGTCAAAATGTACCCAGCACAAAAAACACAAAAAAAAGTGTAGAAAAAAGAACACAAGAAGCGTAGTGTGAAAGAAGTAAAAGAGAACTGACGATATAGAGAAAAAGAAAGAAGTCTGTTGAAAACTCTACTAGCATGTACTTTTAATTTTCTATTCATTGTCCAGAAAGTAAATATTTGGTTAATTTATCTTTAAAGGGTAGTACTGAGAGTGTAGTTTGTGATAACTCAAGAGGTTTTGAAGCATGATTCTACATCATAAGAAAAGCAACGTTTAAAAAATCATGTTTATGTCTAGGGATAGTTAATGTATTTCTCCTAAATGGTGAACATCTGTTCTAAATTTTATTTTATTATATAAATACTGATACAAGATTTATTAAAATTTTGTATTACTCATATTAAGCCATGAAAGTGCTTTAAGCTTGTGGGATACTCGGTTTTCTCTTCTGATACCACAAATTAGTCGGATGCAACAGTTTTGAATTTTCTGCACTCTGCACAAATCAAGCTGTACACATTATTGCAATGATTAAAGTGTGACCGGATCAGTGAGTTACATATTCGTTTTTAATATTATTATCTAAACTGCTGGCGAGACGAACTTACCCAACCAAATTTTTAGGCTAAATTCCAATTTAAATAATTTCTCACAGAGTTAAGGTATTGAGTTGCGGCTTCCGACATTTCATCGCTCGTAATTGAAGCAATCTTCTCGGAAATAGATAGCTTCAGAGCTACATTACAACTGTCTTATATAAGGTGTTATGTTATACCGTGTCATTTTTGCAAAACTTTATATCAACAGAACTTTTTTAAAAAAGGTAATTTTAATTATTTTTTCTAAATGGGTTAATTTACACCTAAATACCAAAAAAGAATTGCTAGCTATTTTTAATTTTTTTCTCCTTTCTTGATATACGAGGTTTTTTGAAAAATGTACATTTTAATATTTTTCTTTTATTTGAGCCTTTTGTATTTTTCAAATAATTCTTTCATGATCAAGGGTAATGCCTCTAAAAATGTTAACATAATCATTATATACAGAGGAGTCTCAAAAGCTGGGCACCACCATTTAAATTCAAATATTCTGTTTTTGATTTTTTAAAATTTTTAACCAAGTTACAAGCTCTTATTTTTACTTTGTTTAACATAACAATAAAGTATTCAATAAGTATTCAGTTACTTCTTAACCACAAAAAAAGACAAAAACTTTAAATAAATTAATTTTACGCGCTAAACGTTCTAAAAAGATTTGCAATTATACAGGGGGAATGCAAAAAAGACGATTAAAAACTTTTTTTTCATTTATCAAACGGTATCTTAAATTATCTTTCAAATATCCTCATTATATACTCAAACGAGAAAATGTAGTTAGGAACAGTTAAATATAGAAATAAGGTGTGTTAAATCAAATATTCTTGAAATTGTATTGTAGAATCCAAAAATCCAATAAATACATATCTGAAGAGATCTTAAGGGCGTCATTGAAAAGAAATAGGCATGTTGTCATTTTTTCTGCCTTGACGCCACCAAAAAACTTCTGTTTTTTTGTTCTAACGTATTTCCCTCGAGATACATCGCTGTCTGAATTTGAATGCACCCTGTATAACGATGTAAGAAAAATGATATTTTTAAGGTCAGGTAAGATTATACATTTTATATCTTAACTAAATTTTCCCGTTTGAGTAATTCTTGAGGATACATTTAAGTGTTCTTTTTTTGCATCCCCTGTATAATTGCAAATCTTTTTAGAATGTTTAGCTCGTAACTGAGTACTCATTATTGAGTACTCTATTATTATGTCAAAATGTATAAATAAGAGCTCATTTGAGGGTTTAAAAATGAAGCAATTTTCAAGATTGGTACTAAAAGTTGTGAACTCTAATATTCTTGGAATTAGTGTAACTTGTTAGTTCGTTAAAAATCAAAAAAATATCAAAAACAGAATATTTGGATTTAAATGGTGGTGCCCAGCTTTTTTAGAGGCCTTACCCCTGATCATAAATCAGGTCAGAACCAATTGTTTGAAAAATATAGAAGGCGCAAATAAAAGAAAAATATTAAAATGTACAAATTTTTGAAAAAACCTCGTATATCAAGAAAGGAGAAAAAAAATTAAAAATCGCTAAAAATTTTTTTTTGGTATTTAGTTGTACATTTACCCATTTAGAAAAAAATATTAAAATTATGCTTTTTAAAAAGTTATGTTGATATAAATTTGTGTAAAAATGGCACTGTATAACGTAACACCTTGTATAGGACAGTTGTGATGTAGCTCTGAAGCTGTCTATTTCCGAGAATATTCCTTCAATTCTGAGCGATCAAATGTTGAAAACAGCAGATTGGATAGTGCCTATGTATATATAATGATTTTAATCCGCAATATACTTTTTTAAGTGTAAAAGATATGAGATTTTTAAAACGAAGCTGAGATTCAAGCGTTAATCATAGGTTTTTGACATTTCCACAACGGAAAGTCATCTATGTTAATTGACCAATCCATCACATTATTTATATCGTTAATGACATTTTTGTTGCCAAACAGCATTACTACGGACCTACTTGGATTTAATTTTAGCATTAAGATCAGTAGATGTCTTAAATAGTGAATATAAGTCGGAGTCAATCTTATTTTTGGCATCAATACCCTCAGATGGAAACAATGAATAATACGTCTATGTATTATCAGAGTATATATGATAGAGAATTTAAAATTTGTATAAAAATGGCTAGTATAAATACTAAAAATTAATCGGCCTAATATGCTACCTTGAGGCACCCCAGTCGTTACATTAAGTGAATCTGAAAAGTGATTTCCAATCTTGACTGCGAACTATTAGTAAGAAATGATCTGTCAAAGTTGATGCATTATTAGAAAAAAACAAGATAGTTTAATATTTATTTTAATCAATAAGCACATTACAGGCATGCCCGAATCATAATCTTAATATCAGTACAACACAATACAAATGTGATTACTTATATATGATACAAATAACAAACGCTTTTATATAATAAAAAAAAATAAAATGACAAATATAAAAACATACTTGCATAAAGATACAAAAATACATCAATAAGCCGGTCTTAAAACTATTATATGTCCAGTATACGTAACATTTTGCTTTTAAAATATTTCGGTGGACAATATTTAATATCTACTCTTTCTAAAATTTTAAAAAACGTCGGTAGCACACTAATCGACCTGAATTGACTCATGTCTTTGGGATCAGAAACTGTTGCTAACGTTGTAACTATAGCTTCATTCCAACATTTCCAACTGACAGGAAAATAATTGTGCATAATACATTCGTTTCTTATATGAGTTATATAATCAATAATACGCGGATAGCACAAAAAATAATAGTTATATTTCGGAAATCTGAATCAAAAGCTTTACTTTTAATTTTATTAATGATTTCAATTACATTCCGATTATTGATTTTTTTGAAATTTATATGAGTAACTATATTATTTTTAGTGTTTTTAAAATAAAAATTTATTATTTCATATTTAGGAGAGGAAAGGGATTTAGTTGAGTCTAAATATTATCCTTGATTTTAGATGCTATCAATTTATTTAATTCCTGCCATTTTTCATTCATTGTAGCATTGTAAAATTTATATCTATAATAGACTTTTTGCCTATTATAGATATTATTGCTATTTTTCTAAGTTTCTAAGGGCCTTATCTCTTAACTTTTGTATATGCTTTACATTATTTGTTAACCACCGTTAAAATGGCTAATTTCGTTTAGTAAACTCTTTTATAGGAGCATGACAATCGAATAATGTCAGTATATTTGTATTTAAAAAAATTATTTTTTTCATCTACATCTTCAATGCTATATATAATATCGAAAGGATTTAATTCAAGGATTCTTTCAAATAAAGATAAATTAATATTTTTTAGTGGTTTGTAATTTATTGTTCAAGGAGCTTTAGGGCCCAAAACATATTCTACTTTGCAGAAAATAGAACAATGATCAGAAAAATTAGAAGAAGCAACACCCTTGTTAATAACTTTATCAGAATTAGTAAAATTAAATCTATTAGAGAAAAACGTAAGACTGATATTTTGTTAGATCAGTGATTATTTGTTCCAAATTAAAAGTTTCTATCACTGAAAGAAGCTGGGTTGTTAAAACATTGTCATACTTTCCAAGTAAATACCCAAATCTTTAACAAAAAACATCTCAGCAAAAACAACATTGTAAATAAAATAATCAGCAGGAATTATATTTTTTAATCGACTTAACCTCATAAAACAACACTTATCAAAATTTAGTGACAAGTCATTAAGCTGACGCCAAGACAAGACCATATCCTATGTATATGAAGATTTAAAGAATATATAAAATTTAGTAACGTGCTACATGGTATCTATCCCTCCTATCCTACATATTTTTAGTTAACTTAATATGCTGTTTATATTCAAAAGCATTATTATGTTAAAATAACAAGACCACGAAATTCTGAGCCCTCAAAAATTATTGTGTTCAATAACCGTAATAGATATTTACGATACAAGTGAGTTAACATCATTAAGACTACACAAGTATCATAATGAGGTTAACTCACATGTATTGTACAACATTTTATCTACGTCTGACGCTCAACTGTTAAAATACATACATATTTTTATTAAAAAAAAATTTCAAAAAGTTTAAAGCAAGCATAAAACACTTTTCTATTAGTTTTTACCTGTTTGTACTTTAATCCTGCCACTCTGTGTTACCCCGGGCAATGTCAATTTAAGTAACATCTTATTGACAGTTTTAATTTCTTTAGTTAAAATGAGTGATTCAGAAAGAAGCATTTCTTCGGATATTGAGCAAGAAGCATCCAGGGCAATTAACGGGTTGCTTACCGAAAAACCGAGGCCAAAATCTGAGCATATTTTCAATAGGTTCCAAAAATGGTGAAGAGAGAAGAATGTGCAGAACTATGGGAATAAAAAGGTACTTACTGTATACTTCGGGAGTTATCTACTAATTATAGGCCTTCATCTCTCTGGGCGTTTGATGATGAGAACAAGACATTTAGTCGCCCTCTTCAAAAGAAAATCTGAGGGATATCAATAAAAAAAGTCAAGGGTATTAACTAAAACCAATATTATAATATTCCTTCTAAAAGCGGATGACAAAAAATACTTATTTATGAAAGAAGCATTGATTATTGGGTTTGTAGAAGCTTGCAGGCGAGAGAAGTTGACAAACTTGTTGTTGGAAAAAGTTAAGGGTGAAGGGCGTTGTTTTCACAACACAAACACAACGAAAACGAAAATTGCCAGAGTATTCTATGTAATCTGGAAATATTCAAGAGATAGACATGGTTCAACTAGTTCGAAAATACATTAATCTTCGCCCATGTAACATCGAGCATGGTAGTTTTTTCATCCAATTTCGAAATGGTGTGTGTATGAAGCAACCGGTTGGCATTAATTCTTTTGGATCCTTGCCAAAAACAAATTGTTTTGTATCTCAAACCCAGAAGAATATACGGGGGCATTGCTTCCGAAGATCATCTACGTTCCTATTGGCAGATTCATTTAGTTACATTGAAAATTCAGCAGAAAATAAAAGAACATTAGCATCCAAAATTCTGGGTAAAACGGGACAAACTTTGGACTAGACCCACAAAAAAAATGAAACAAAGCCATCAGACGACCAGTTTATATAATGAAAACAATGTATTGACTACAAATTTAGTAAGCGTGGTTGCTTCGTCAGGAATTTATTTGAAATATTGCAAATATTGTACTATTAATATTTATAATAAATAATTTCTCATGTACTACAGTTTTTAATAAAATAATTTATAAAAATCTTCTGCGCTTTTTCTATATTACAAATTTAAAATTAAAAAAGAGTGAATAAGTGAAAACACGTGCGGCAATAAAAAGGAGTGCGGTAATGAAATTGTTAACTCACGCAAAATGCGTGGATTAAGAGCTTCTTAACTCACGGACGTATATTAATGTTATTTCTTAATATCATCCTTGGATCACGTAGGCAATATCAAAATTAATCAAAAAAGCAATATAAGAACAAGATATGACTCGAAGCTATTGTCTTTTTAGAAATCGTGAACCAATAAATTTTGCAGATATTTTGTCAGTTTAAAATTAAAAAAAAAATACATTAACGAATTACAAGTTCTATTTCTTTACTCTAATAATCAACATATTTTCCGCTTGAAGCAAGATCGAATCTATTTGATTCCTTAATTTTCTACGGTGCATTATTTTGCATCAAATCGTATTTTAATTGCATATTATTAAATTTTATTTAGATCTCGTAACAGATTTAGCTTTCCCATCTGACCGACTGGTGAAAAATGAAATTCTCCCGTTGGTTGCTGTTCGATTAATAGCCATCAATTTGAAAGAAAGTTGAACAGATTAAAAAATTAGAAAAAATCAGGATTATTTTTCTCATTTTCGTATAACAAGTTACTTATATAAATGTTATAAATGGTGTTTTCAACTTTGGACTAATTTGTGTTCATCGAGTTCCGCCTCCATAGTTGCTTGCCGACATAAGTTAAACATTTTTTGGGAAGCAACAATTATGTTTACATCATTGCCAACTTTTTCGGGTTGACCATGGGAATACGTATCTCCAAAAATTATCCCAGTTCTCCATGTTTTGGGTGTAGCAATAGATCAATATAGCTATGCAGGCTTTGAAAAGCCTGTATCCATCCGAGAAATTAACGCGCAATATTGCCAAGTGTGTTGAGGAAGCCGACAGACAAGAGTAGCGCCTGCAGACTTTTACCAAAGATAATTTACAGCTATCCCCCGATGAATATATTTTTCTATGGAGGCTATATTAAACTTTATTTTAAGCTAACCTGTATCAAATTCCAAACCTAAAGATTAACAGCCAAATTCAATATTCTTCTTTTAACTAAAAGATCTCTTTTATTACTCAGTGATTGGAAACGACACGTCTCGTTCCCGTTCGCGATTCGAGGGTTACTGCACGAAATAAGTTTCGGAGAGCATTGATGTCTCCAGACCGATTCAAGGAGTCCAATTTAAATGAGTTATCTATAGTATAACCTATAATGGATTTTTGGTGTAGCCCATGAAACAGCCAAGCGTGCAATTTCGGATTAAATATTCGCAAAAGCTAATCAATATTGGCATGGATTGACGTTTGTCTCAGGCAAAGGCTTTTCAACAAAATTAAGCTTGAAATTGCATTAGGCTTTACACTTGCCGTTGCAGTTTAAGAAATCATAATTTCCATGACTTAAAAAAGAATGTGGTCTATACATGGATGTCGTCGAGCCAGCGACATGTGCTGTGTGAATGCCCGGCGGCTGCCAGGATCTCAATATTTGGTAGGGATATCTTGATGGTAGAGTGGCCTCCTCAAATGCAATGATAAGACTCATTGAAAAGTTAGAGTTGGTTGAGGAAGTGTAATTACAGACGTGAGCCACAACAATAGAACGACGAGTTGCAGTCGGGGGGTCGATATGATCTAATCAATTTTAACCTAAGCTGAGAGATGATAGTTCTTGATACTAAACCCTGCCAGAGATCTTTACTAGAACTGAACAATGAATAAGCTCGGAGAGCTTCACGCGGGATTTTATACCCGACTAAAGCTTACCGAACCATGATGAGATCCGTTTTCAGTAGCGTAACCCGTATCTTTATTGAAATGTTTTAGATATTTAAAAATGTTAATAGATTCTTTAATTCTATGTTTATAGAATCCTGGAAGTGCCATGCTCCCAGAACCTTTTTTCTTTTACATCTTTTACCCTTCCAGTGTCAGTGGCATCAAGAATATTGGACAATGCTTGCTATTCCCTAAATATGGTATAACTTTTAAACAGGAGTATATAAAATGTCTTGTTCCTGTGGAGAAATGTTCGTTGTAGAAAGAGGGCGCTCAATATCGATTAGACTTAGGAAAATGAATGATGTATAAAAAAGAAATAATCAATCTGCTGTAGCTGAATATCAGCATACCATTCGACATAACACAGATATTCATTTTGGTTTATGGGCATAAATTAAAATAAATTAAATTAGTTTTTACATTGATACACACCACCATTTTTTTGTCATGTTAAAGTCACGTGAATAAGAAGATTTTCTACGTTGATATTTTTAACATTTCATTTGGCGCCATTTTGTTTCGCCATCTTGAATTCGTACCGGGACTTGTAATTATTTTAATAAGTAGTTTTTTCATTTTTTGGATTCAAAATTTGAGATACATTGGATAATTAGTTTTTTAATAATAACTTTTTAACGTTTCACTAAGTTGTTCCGCCATACTAGATTTTATCAGAATATTACCAGGTATTACCAGGTCATCCTCATAATATGACCCTTAATGCTTGACGACAACTTGAAGTAAGTAGCTTATAGGCTATGCCGCGAAATGACAGACAGACACACAGACCGACGGAATTGATAAAACATATTTTTTTGGCATCTAGGAACCGTAAAATGTGAAGATATGTACCTAGTGATTTTTTTCGTGATTACAAACACTTTTTTTGGCCACTATTCTGTTCCACCATCTTGAATTATTTGTACCACAATTTTACAGTTTATCTCTATACTATAATCAATTATTGTACAAAATTTAAAATTAATCCATTAAATACTTTCCTTCAGGCTGAGTTTTAAAATATGTTATTAAGCTGCCATTTTGTTTCGTCATCTCTGATTCGTACCAAAATTTTATCAGTTGATTTCCACATAAGACTTGTTTTTGTGCTAAATTTGAAGTAAAGTGGATATGTATTTTTAAGTAATATATTTTTTAACACTTTACTAGGCCGTCATTTTATATCAAAATGTTACCAGGTCATCCCCATATAACCCTTAATTTTTGACCAACATTTGAAGCCGATCGGATTAGTCTTTTAGCTATGCCGTGAACAAACAGACAAAGTGACGGAATTGAGAAAATACGTTTTTCGGCATCTAGTGACCTGAAACCTAAAGATCGGAAAAAAACTCGGAGGGTGATTTTTTTACGATTACAATACTTCTCTTTACATGGAAAGTAAAATTTAGAGAGTCTATTGAAACCGATTTTAACGCCTGAATCTCTTAGTGTTCAGATCATCTCGTGGAGTAAAGACCCTAGTAGATGTCTCGTGATACTGATGGCGAAACATCCCGTCCGGCTAGTAGTAATTTAAAATTTGACACGGTCTAATCTCAGGAACCATAAATTCTCAATTGACCAAAGCCGTAAAAGCTTTGATTCTATGCTAACCTAACCTACCTATCCGAAAAAAAATTTCGTCTTATTTAGTATTAATTTAAAATGTATTTGACTATAATTAGCAATCAGGGCTAGAAAAAATATTTGCTATTCCTATTAAGTATTTATTAAGTGAGATGTATTTTATTATTCGGGATTTTTAATGGTAACATATTTATTGAAAGTAATCTGTTTACTGAAGTTGTTTTAGATGTTATCTGATTAAGGACACTTGAAAGTAGATTTTGTTTATTTATTTGAACAAAAAATCGTCAGTGAGACGGCGGAAAACTTGAAGGTTAACTAAGATCAAAGAAACACCGTTGTAAGTTAAAAAAAATCTGGGGTAAAACAAAATAGTCACAGGCTTCTTTGCTAATGTTGTGAAATAAGGTAGGGCGAGATTTTTTCTCACTTTTTGTTAAAATTTGTTGTGATAATGATTTGCAATTTGTATATAACATTATTTTAGTGTCTACAGGGTTATCAAAACATAAGTGTGCTTTTTAAACGAAAGACTTATTAAATTATAAAAAGAGTTCGATATTCGATATTCGTAGTTTATAAACTTACCATAGATTTTACAATATTTTTTTTTATACCGTTTCATTGCGAAGTATTGCTTTAGAATGCAGGGGTCAATTGTGAATTACTCAACAGTGAAGATAATGTAAGTTTTTTTTATTTATGTGGTGTGAATGTTTTCTGTTATGTGTTACAGGAAATATTCGATTTCAGGACATACTAGTTTACCCGAGAGTTTATCTTAGGATATAATTGAACTTCCTGCCGTTACTAGGCCGTTTGCATATTGGCTAGGATATACTAGTCTAGTCTGATATATTTCGGGAGAAACTAGTAAGTACAGCCTGACTGAAAGTGATTTTTTTGACTGAAGTCGAAGCCGATACGGAACTTTGGCTTCCCTCACGTCGAATGAATTCTATCAGATATAGCAGTTCGTCACATTTTTGGAGTTGTAAGTTGTAATACGATAAGCAGAATTTATTTGAGGTTGTGTTTTTTAATACAATAGGAAAACTGACTAGAAATGATACTAAAAAAAACACTTACCCCCGTATTCACTAAAAAGGTTTAAGAGTTAAACCAAATCTAATTGACATGGTTGTTGTGTTGTGTTTCGATTATGTCACTGTTATTTTGTAATTTAGATATTTAGAAAAATTAATTGTTCATTTGTTGTCAAATGTCATTTTAAACCTGTCTAATAACTTTAAACAAATCTTATAAACTGTCATTCATTTCAATATTTTTTTAGTTTTTAATTTATTTATTATTGTTATTACTATGATTATTTATTTTTCACAACTTTATATAGTCTATAAAAAATAAATTATGTCCTTTATTATTTTCTTTTCTAAAAAGAATGTTCTATTCCAAGAAGTGGAGTTGTATCGAATATTTAAACATTTTGTTAGACCGCTATTTTGTTTTGCGATATAGAATTTGCATTATTACATTCTATCCTTATTTCACACATGAGTTTTGTGTAAAATTTCAAGTAAACGCCGCCATTCTGCTCCGCCATATTGGAATTTTACCAAAATCTAACCATTTTATCCCTTTATGATTGACCAAAATTTGATATCAATCGTATGAGTAGTTTTCGAGCTATGCCACGTAAAGACAGAACGACAGACACATACAACATCTCAATTTGTGGACAGGTCGTTTAAAACCTAGGGAATAAAACTACAACCTTGAGTCTTCTTGTATAAATCGATGCTCCTTAAAATGTTGTGCAACTCGCAATAATCTCGATACCTGCTTTTAAAATTTATCAAACATTTCATTTCAATCGGTCCACTAAAACTTACTGCAGATTAAACTTGACTATAATTTTTTGTGTGCGTTTTCTTGGTAGGAGGAAATGTATATTTCCTACATTTAGGGCATACTAGTTTCTTCTGCAATATATAAGGATATTCTGGTCTTAGAAACTTTGGAGACGTAATTTCTGTTACATATATATTAAGTTACAATCCCTGTATATGTCGAAAACCACGACGATAAAGCTATATACGCTATACACCATCTACATATGGATAGTAGATAGTTTTCAAAATTATTTAATACATAGGTTTCAATACTAATAACTAACCTTTTCATATTCCTGAATAAAACTGAAAGTAAAAGTTATAATTACATATAAAATTACGTATATTCTTTGAATGAACTAGGAAATAATCCAAGAGATTGGAAGATTACATGCAGAACTAGGAAATGAAAGTTTCGTCTTTTGAAGTTATGGCATCGTGACAGTAATGTGACGGGTCAACGGTGTCAATCTGAGAAAATCTGTGCATTAATTGTAACGTCTTCGGAAACGTTTCATATACATGGTATCCCACATAAGATCCGTTACCTTATTTCAAAAGTTTTATGACGTAAAAATGTTAAATACGAAAGTTTCATGGTTTAATCTGAATTTTTAATATGAATGTGTTACTAAGACACAAAATTTAGTGTATGTGTTACCTTATTTCAAGTTTTCAATTTTTTAAACAAAAGAAATGGTGCAGTTGCGAAGTTTTTAGTTTTCATAATATTCTTTTTTTAATGTAACCTCCTGTATATTATTTCAAATTTAAATATAACATTAAAGATGAATATAACGGTATATAATACCATGGGTTTACGAGTTAACGTTTATGAATTATTGACAGTTATCTTCAGAACGTTTTATTTTTATGTGAATAACTACGAAGGGCTTGCCAAAATTTAATTAATGAAAGATAACGTATAAGCGGAATAAATAAGTTGAATAAAAATAGTAATTGTTCAAAATAATAAAAATGACCTAATGAATAATAAAATACAATATTATACAGTGGATATTTGTTAACTTGACTTTTACAATAAAACTCGTATAAATAGAACTAAAAAGGATAAAATAAAAATTTTTATAAGAAATAAAATTTTCCGGTTGAAGTAAAATATTATTTTTAAATCTTTAGTGCATTTTTTGAAGTAGGTTTTATTTTGGTTTATAAAAAAGTTTAATTATCACGTTTTTAACATGCGAGCAGAAAACCGCATGGGTGGACATCCGCTTTAATGATACTAATTCCCCCGGCCCTCGGTTGGCGGAATTGTCATCGCAACTACATAAAACCGCCGGCGGACATTTCGCTCCCTCGTTGCAAAAATAAAAATCTTGATCTAAATCGGCCTTCCTTATAGGCATCTTTGTTCATCCTTTCTGAAAAAATCGTACATCCAGGTCTTTATTACTATAAAATAAGTTTCATTCCTCATTGCCTCATGTCTCTTCTATGTTCTGAACATATAAGATGTTTATCATTTTTAGTATTTTTTCCAAGTGAAGATTCCAAATTAATTTACCACCGAAGGTTATATTTAGACATTTCATCTCCGACGCAAATTTTAGTGAGATATTTAGGAGAACAGCTGCCGTCATTTGCTCTAAACCTTTTTCTCACTAACTTTTTACTGATAACGGCAGAGATGGTTTTCTTTATGGTAACTATAAATATAACGATATTTTATATGTTTTTAGTTTACTATTATTGAACATTTTTAATGTGTATATGTCACATTTTGTACTCATCACAAAAGGACAGAAGAGAGACAAGAAATAATCAATTGCTCCATCAAGAAAACTAATGAAACTTTATAAAGGCAAAATAGGACCGTGGGAAAAAAGAGTAAATCAGACATTCCAAACATACTTTAAAGTTAGTTTCTAGAAAATTTGTTAGAGAAACTAAATACCGTTACATATTTTGAGCATTATTTGTATTTACGCAACTATTTCCGAAAGATATACAGTGCTTTTAATGGCTATTTTGTGGTAAAATGCAATTTACCATTTACTAGTTGCTTTGATCCGGGATAGATTTCAATTTCTGATAGAGTTGCAAAAGCAAATTAAATCCTGTGATTTGATTGGCTGCTGTTGGCGAGAGATAATGTATAAATAATTTTTCAAGTGACTTTTCTTATTTTTTTTTAACAAACTTACAATTAATACATTTTCATCACACGATTCCGAGTTTATAAAAAAATAACAGTACCATAAACTGAAATCTGGCTTGATCCGGATTACGGAGATGACAGATCTTACTATTTTGACGCATGAAACACCGAAAAAGCAAAATAGTAAAATCTCTAACATAAATGTCCCAGAAACATTAAATACCGTCCATACAATCCTACGTTAACTAATATTACATAAGAATGCGATTCATCCTGCAAGGGAACTTTATTTTTAAAATGTTTGGTATACATGCTTAAACTGTTATGTTTAACACTTGATTAAATATTCAGGTTAATTTGACCGAAAATTAGATTATATTGAATCTAGAACTAGCTAAATCTCGTGGAGTTTGTTGCGTCATAGACCTATTATACTCCGAATAGATTGTTCTCGGGTAGTTCCACAAATTCGCCACATCACTCGTTCGTATCGTAGTTTGAATAAAATATGCAGCTCACATTCAGCAAGAGTGAGTTCGATTTACGTCTATACACATTTGATCCTAGTCCACTGAGTAAAAATCATAGTTGAGAACCTTCTAAGAGGTATTTATTTTCTATTTGTTGGATATTTTGTTCAGAGTAAAAGCGGTCTTGCGCGTAGAAATTGAAGTGGAGAGATGAGAAGTCTGTAAATAACAATGTAAAATACATTTTTCGTCTGTCCTTTTGAAGCCAAAATATTAAAACACGTAGTACAGAACAGACCATACGAATGAGTTCCAGTAATTCATACTAATTTATTATTTTTAGCCTGTACAGACATTATGTCTGTACAGGCTTTTGTTGAAATCTGCATTTAGATATAGATATGCCTAAAAGGTTGCTTTTATCTTAAGCTTTCAATTGATACGAAAAGCCAGTCTGCTATTAATGCTTTTTTTAATTAGCAGTAATTTATAAATCGGTAAGGCAGTAATTTATAAATCGGTAAAAGTAAACGACCAGTCATTTTAGTGAATTTCAGTCACTTTCAAAAATGATCGGTCATTATGAAAGTGACGCCCAACACTGGTAATCAGCAATAGGGTTTTTCCAATCAAGCTTCTGAATAAGTCTCTACGCCGCATTTCCAAAATTGATTCCTTCTTATAGGAGCGGCTAAATCTCAGGTACGGATTTTATTTTGAGACTTAGAGAACAGAAACCCAGACAAATACTATGGTCGTATTCCGTTTCCAATCTTGGTTTCGGTTTCGTGGTCCGTATTCATTAATCAAGTTATTTACGGAACACGGTCCTGACAATAACTGTCAACAGTGTTACCAGAACAATCGATGAATTTTGTTGGTTGTCGGGTAACCAATGTCTGAACTGTCAATTATTCAACTGGCGGACAGTTTTTTATATTATCTTTGTCAAAATTAATTATATAATATATATATTATATATCTATTTTCTAAATTATATATATTTTCATCTTGAAGTATATATATTAATATTTTTTTTTTATTCTATATATATTTTTTATATTAATATTATTATTATTAACTATAGTAATTTTATTTAGTAAATCAATATTTATATTATTATATATATTATCATCAATTTCATTTTCTATAAAATGTTTAATTATATTAACATAATTTTCTTTAAAATTTGATATACCTTTTAATAATATATTAAAATAAAACATACTTTCTCCAATTAATATTAGAATTCGGGTGTTTCGTTTTTAAAAGGTTTTTCGGAAATCGCTGTCAGACTTCTGTCATTTGGACTGGTTAACCAGGTTTGGAAACGGAATACGGCCTTTGAGAGTAGTAAAGAGGAACAGCTAAATCTCAATCACTTCGCACTGACTGTGGCGTCACTTGCGGGAACTTGCTTAAATTGGCGATGGAAATGAAAATATTGAAGTATACACAAAGTTCATTAAGTTTTTAGTGTCACTGGAATCGCATTGCAAAAGTCGTGAGTTTCAACTCGGACGGAAGATGTTTTTTTTTATCAAAATCTATAATTTGGTACGTATTTAAATAACGGACTGTCTTTTTCTGTAGCCCTGGCTAGACCTTTTTTTTGGTTGATGTAAAAAAGTATATCTAGAATAAAACAATAAAAATATATTTAAGCAATCTTCGAGGCAAAAATTTTGTATTTAATCGTGTTTTAAATATCGGACTGCGTTTTTGGTTAGCCCTGGTATTTTTGTTGATGTAAAAAAGTGTATTTAAAATAAAATATGTTTAAGCAAATCGCCGCAAGTGGGATACAATCAGTGCAAATGCTTGAGATTTAGCCGTTGCTTCTTTCTACTACCTTTTGCCTGGGATTCTATTGCAAACGCCACGATGAAGAGGAGCGATTAATTCTTAAAGTAAAGTTCGTCACTGTGGTGCCACTTTTATTTGCTTAAACACATTTTTAATGTTTTATTATAGATACACTTTTTTACACCAAACACAAAAAATCCTAACCAGGGCTAACAAAAAGCGCAGTTCAATATTTTAAACTCGATAACATACAAAATTATTTCATAAATTTTCATAGGCAAAAAAAATTAAAAAAAAAAAAACATCGTCCGCCGGAAATGGAACCCAATACTGCTTCAATACCCTACCATGGAGCTAAGATAGCTTATACTAAAACCCAAACGAACTTTCGTTTAAACTGAAATAATATACAAATCCCCACAAATGGTGCTACAGTCACGGATTTCACTCTGATAATTAATCGCTCCTGACCTGAGTACAGTACGAACATCGTTCTATGTTTTCTTTTTGTTTACTCTTGAGATGTCCGGCTCTCGTTGACTTAGGCAAATTTCATAGCCTCTATACGGTATTCGGTCTATTCCTATTGTTTTAATAATATTTACTGTTGAATATTTATCGTTGAAATACTTTTTTAGGTAAAAACGTAAATACTACAACACAAAAATAGAGATTATCATGCAGGGTGTTTTACTTTTGAAGTGTTACTTCTGTTTTGTAATTCCTAAATTCCAATCTTGGGCTTGACTAAAACTTTTGCTGCTAAATATTTTTTTTTGTGAAGCACTATAACAGATGAAATGTTATTTCAATTCTTTTTCTCGTTTAGATATAATATTACTATTGTACTTTGTTAAAAGCAAATAGGAAAATATCCTATATTAACTATTAGGTAACATTATATTATATTTTGAAAGTATCCAATGGTAACGAATGAGATACAGAATATTGATATTTTAAAGTATCGATACTATCGATACCAAAATAAAATATCGATACTTTATCAGTATTTCATATCTTTAACTAATGATCACATCCGTTTACAAGATATCTGTTAATCGGTACCAGCGAACAGAATTTTATTACTACTGGTACTGCCATCGTACGTTGTCTCAAAGAACACACATGTACGTAACTGTAAAGAAATAAATATTTCTGCTAGCATAAATGATCTTTCCTTTAGCAGAACAAGAAGGTAAACATTATAAAACAGTGGTTTGAGTTTTACGTTGTAGATGGCGATACTGGAATCCTTTGGTCAGTTACATTTCAGTAGTATAGTTTATTCCCTTTTAATTGCTAATTGTATGCTTGAATATTTATTTGAACGCGTACAGTTTAAGTTATAAATATGCCAGAGGCTAAACTATACAGAATTGTAATTATTTATTGTTATTATTACAGTTTTAATGAAGGTTTTATTGACGAACCTGGGCTAACCTAACGTTAACGGGACAGATTCACTTAACAATATAGGTTTTGTTACAGAAACATCCCCCTTTCAATACAGATTCGGAATTCGCTTGGCGCGCTACCGCTCGCTTGCTTTACAGAAAACCTAACCTAATCCGAATTTTTATTAATTATAAGTTTTGTCATAAAAAAATTTAGTTTAACGTGTATCATAACTTATAGGTATTTCGTTAATTATGAATATGACAACGTCGCAAATCAAATTAAAAACAAGCACGGCGATGGGAACAGTCGGAAAGATGTTTGAAATCAAAATTACCTTTAATTTGTAGAATTATCACATCTTAAAGTAATTTTTGAGTACTGATGAGAGTTTTCCACACATTTTCTCAATTTGGACTGCTAGAATGGTGGATAAAAACAAAAAAAAACAAAAATAAACGAGACTTAAGAGTGTCTACATAGTTTACCGAAACCAGATATATGAATATTTTCATTTTGGTTTAGTACACGTATATGAAATATAAAGTGACCATAATTTTTTTGGGATAAAAGGTACACTATTTTTTGGTGGTGATAAAAGAGAAGAATCTTCAAATGGGATTTTTTTTACTTTAACTGGCAATGCAGCAAAATAAAATATCTGTCAGGTAATGTTACAGGTGACATAATTTGTTTCTCTTATTTTCCAATCGATCTGATAGAACAACAACTTTAGGACGATGTGTAGATAGATTGATAGCATATTTTTGTAGAAAATTTTGTATTAATGGAAAACATCAATGAAAAGAAAAAAATCTTCTTACGTGATTACAAACTTTGAGAATTCTTTCTAGAGCTTTGTATTTACATCGGATTTTGTTTTTTATTTACTTTATGCCCAAAATGACAATAAGATACAACTGCAAAAGTAAGTGCAGTACAGCTATAAAATCAATAGGAAGGTATTGTCAGCGTAACTCAAAATTAGTATTAAAATGTAAATACTTTTACAAGTAGGCAAACTGAGTAGCTCCAGAACTCAAACCTGTTTTCATTCAAAAAATTAGTTAAATTTTTCTATTTTAAATTTAGTTTTATTTTGTTCCCAAAATAATTTACTTCATATTTTATAACTTCAATTTTAATTTTCAAATTTTCGTTTTTTGATAATTTGCCAGTTGGTATTTGGTACAGGTATTTCATGTTTTGTAATGTTAATATTTGGACTTTATATTTTTTGTATTTATAACCTCTACGTACTTGCATATAGATCGAACCATTTAATAATATCATCTTTATTACGAACGTTGAAATATTCGTGCATAATGATTTCAGAGGAAGGAAATTTGAATATTAGCAAAGCAGAAGAGCTGGATGTAGGAATTATCTGAGCCAGAGCGGTAGATGTAACAAATACATTTAAAAATTCAATGCAGTTAGTTGTTACCTGATGGAAAGTCATTATACATAAGTATACATAAACAAATGTTTAGAAAATTTCCTTTATATTACAAATATTGACAGCAAAATAGTTAAAAACCATTAAAGAGAAAACAGTTCAGAATAATATTGTTTTTACGCTAATAAGGGAAAAACAGTTATTACTATGAATAAAATAGATTACATTGACAAAACCGAAAATTTTTTTAAATTTACTCCTAAATATAGCATAAAAAATACTTTTCAATTAGTTGATAATATTAAAAACATAGTCACTCCTAAAAATGCTTTTTTTCTGTCTCGTTCGATGTGCAGAATCTGTTTCCCAGTGTCCCTCCCATAAAAGCAATTAAGTTAGGACAAATTTTGCGAAATAAAAATAATATAAATCCAGCCATTAAAAACGATATTCTGGAAACATTGTCAGTATGTTTAAATCAGAACTACCTTGAGTTCAAGGGATCAGTATATCTGAGTGAGGAAGGTTTTATAATGGGGAGTCCACTGAGTTTTTTTTTGCATAATTTGGAGTCGTTGATACACTAACACCTTTTAAGCAAAAATTTTATTTAGTGG
Source organism: Kuschelorhynchus macadamiae (assembly GCA_030620095.1). NCBI lineage: Eukaryota > Metazoa > Arthropoda > Insecta > Coleoptera > Curculionidae > Kuschelorhynchus > Kuschelorhynchus macadamiae. The sequence goes on along the minus strand of JAUTXW010000961.1, from coordinate 557,637 downwards.
TATAGATACGTAGATGATATATTAGCTTGGTTTACGAGTACACAAAAATAATTGCAAGTTTTCCTAGAACACATCAATAACCTGAACAAAAATATTAAACTTACAATTGAATTACAACAATAAAATAAATCAACATATTTTTTAGATTTATCTATCTCAAACATAAACCAAAAACAACTTAGAAAAGCAATTAACTTAGTTTTTGCTAATAACGAGTCCAACGACAATTGTAATTTTAAACTTTTTACATACACAGGAAAAAACACCGCTAAGTATTTTCAGAAAAATAATACTAAAATAGCCTACAAAACTAACCACAATCTAGGTAGATATATAAAAACAATAAACCAAAAACAGACAAAAGCCTAAAATCAGCGGTAGGTATATGAATTAGGTTGTAGGAACTTGTAATAAAGTATACGTAAGTCAGGGAGACAATTTTAAACGCGCATCAAAGAACACGAAACTTCTTATATTAAGAGTAAAACTGATTCAAATTATGCCAAACATCTTTTGGAAGAACAACACGATTTTAAAAACGATTATAAAGTTTTCCATATGGCTAACAAGAGTAGAAAATTAATTATTTAGAAATTCTAGAAATAAATAGACGTAAAGCCCGAAATATTTTGCTCAACGACCAGCTGGACTTTGGTGTTTCCGCATTACTAAATTTATATATTTAAGTACTATATTACGTGTCGTGGGTTCCATCATAAAACATAGCAATATGATAGGTTAAATTTTTTGTGTTTGAATATGTGTTTGAAATAATGTTCTGACAAAAACACAGTGTTGTAGAAAGAGCTGTCAATATTTGTTTTTCTAAACATGTGTTTATTTGTACTTGTAAATACATTTAAAGGGCGAGCATATGTTCCTTATTTAAAAACCCAATATGTCTCTTTTTCATCAATTCTATAATAGTCATAAATATAGGTGAAAGAAATTCTGACTTACCTTCTAGAACATATACAGTGCTTCCAACATCACCCTCACGGATAATTAGACTCCCGGCTTTATATTCTTCTGGGTACATGCAGTCTACTATTTCTCTGATCTGGGTTATTTCCAGATTTTTCATAAAGTCATTATCAAGAATTGCTGCCTTTATGAGCTCCCGCGAACTAAAAAAGAAAATTAACATAGAACATTAAATAAAAAAAATTATACGTTGCTACAAATATACTGATAAATGAATTTCTGAATGGTTTTATGATCACAAAATCAGAGAGTTTACTGCCTCACGATGCAGCTTATTTAATACTACATACCCAGATTTAAATTTATCTTAAACAAATAATAATAAAAAATAAAACTAACAACTGTTGAAAGTTAATTTATTCAAACTTTACAAAAAATAAAAACAAGTTTAATACCTATTTTTGACAACACAAAACTTCCTTAGAAGAAACCGTATGTAAAAATTAAGCATAGTATCTCGTCTTTACAGATTTCGGCTTACATTGGTGTTTGTCAGAGCCTTTTAAATGTTTTTTTTACCCAAAGACATAATATTTATATAATGATACTACAAATAGAACAACATAACCTTATAAATTATTAACAGTATAACAACTGTGTCACAGATTAATGTGAATGACATATCTATAACCTTTTAGTCAAGATGATGTGTTATAATATTTAAACAGCAATCCACTTCAGTCATTTAAGTTTAAATACTCGTATATGCAATTTATATCATATCATCTTCTTTTGTTGAATTTATATAATTTCGATTTTTTTTTTAAATAATTTTATTATATACACTTCTTGTGTAACCTTTTATTGTAAATATGTTATGTTGCCAACACCTAAAAAATTAATCCCAGAAAAAAAAAAACGGCAAACCCGATTAAAAGTATTCCTTTCTATTTCCAGAATAGCTCTGTGAAACAGGGGCCGATTCAGATATAGGCAAGGTTGTAGAACATTAATATTAAAGGGATATTGTGTTTTTGGTTTTGCTGATTATAAAAATTAAGGGCAGGCAAATATTGACATCATTATTACAGAATATAAAAAAATATAATTTTATTAATTAATACAATTCACAATATATTCGTTTCCGTTATTCCAGACAATTATATTTGGCATAGACATTAGACAGTCCATCAGTCAGCTTCAAATTCACCATATCCATTGTTCGCGTAGTCTACATTCAGTTCGGCTGGGTCGAACCAATTAAACGCCAAAAAAACCTCAAGAAATCTAAGGACTACTTTATTTATTTGTAGCCTTCAAAAGGTAGCTCTCGTGAGTTAACCAAAGTTTAAATTGCTAGATCCTGCAAATGAAGCAACCAGTTACAAATATTCGTTTTTTGCCAATGTGTCTCTGGTAAAATATGTAGGCACAGATATTATGAAAACGTAAAAAAATTAATCTGAGGCTATCCTTAGTAAAAATGATTTTCTGTCCTAAATACGATAGTTTATCTTTTGCCACTGAAACCTCTGCCAAGATTTTAATGTTTACAAGTGAATTTGAAAGGAGGAATCCCTGGTTACAGCATGGCATAATTAGTTTTACCTGCCAACTTTTCAAAATATGCAGAAAGAAATATTCATTATTTTTGCCTAACATTTACGTTTTTATATACGTCGTATTTTCATAGATGAGTGTATGTTATCCGTATGGTGTTATCTTCCATAAAGGGTTTAAGACAATATTGTTGCTTTGAAAACCTTCCTTCCATTATGTAGTAAATAATTATAAAATGTATCCATGTTACTTTTCAGTACTTTCTGGGAATTTTCCAAAATCTCATGATCAACCGGAAATAATATCCTTAGAAATTATGACATTGCTTTATATTGGAAAGCGTCAAAATACTACTTTTTAAAGTTTTATTTTTCCTTAAAAGCTTTCCGTTTTTTGATAATTTTTAAATATGCTTCACTGTCAAAATGGATGATTTTTTTTTAAATCGCATTTTTCTTTATTCTGAGGTGTTTTTATTTTCTTCCTAAAAGGGAAGTACTGTAATCGGGTATAAATCACCCTCCGAGATTCTTGCAAATCATTGGGTTTTAGGTATAGATAGGAGTGTCAGAATGAAGTAAATCAACGGTAAAATAATATTTTTTTGCAAATACCAAAAATACAAAATAATGCCTAGCAAAAACAAGTGACGACTAAAAAAAAGTTCATCAAGCCGTATTTAATGAAAATTGCATACTAAAAAAGTGGGCGGGATTTACCGAAAAACATAGCCACCAAAAGAGGGCGGAAGACGGGGGGGCAGAATCCCCACTATAGCGACCGTAGCTACGCCACTGCGTATAGATCTCGAAAAACATGTTCTCTCATTTCCGTCAGCCTCTCGGTCTGTCTGGCTGTTCACGGTATAACTTAAAACTGCTTATTCGATTGACGACAAATTTTAGTAAAATATCAAGGGTAATAAGGGTATGAAATAGTTAGATATTCGTAAAAATCCATTATGGCGGCGTCACAAAAGGTAAAAAAATCATTATTAAGGAACTACTTACCTAATGAACTTTAAAATTTAGGCAAAAATAAAGTTTGATATAGGGATAAACTGGTAACATTTTTTGTGTAAATCTTTAAGATTGATTTTTTAATATTAAAAAATAATAATTTTTGTAGGAATTATTATAAATTTGGTCCAGGGACGTATTTATAATTTTCCGATTTTCCTTTGATATGAGATCTTAGTGGCAGAAAAAATGAACTAGCGAATTCTGTCGATTTTTGTTTAGGATATTCCTAACCTTCATTTTTTACATTTACATAATTGCCCCCTTTGCAATATTTTGGCAAATAAAAAAAAACGGGGTTGGCCCAATTTCGAGTTAAAAAATTGCTCTAGTAAGCAGAGCCAATATGGAACTATTAATCAGCAGTTGAATTCTATTTTCGTAGTCTAAATTATGTCAAAAGCAAAATAATTTCAAAGTTTCGGGGGGGGGGGGGGGGGGGTACAGTTGAAGAGGTCCAGACCCCATTACCCGCCCTTGTTTATTTAAATTAAAATTATTAAAATCCAAAACTAAATTATGTTTTTTAAAGGGTTGAATAGGACAGCTAAAAATAGACCGGAGACCACCGCAGACTGGCAACTCTGAGATCATGAGTATTCTCATTCTCATATCTCGATGGATTCCAACCCAATAAAAGATCATTACCATCTTTGGTTATACCATAGACATTAAACAGGGGATCCCCTATATCTAGTACTGTTTCATTCATAAAATCGAACATGTTTTGTTGCAAATATTAAAGTAAATAAATACAAAATGTAGTGCAAGTAAGTATAAATATATAAATATATATATATAAAAATATATATCTTCCTTGCCGGACCTAAGTTTAAGCAACGCTTTCATTTTTTCCAGATAATATGCAAATGCCCATGAGTGTAATAACATACCCCTGTATATTGTTATTTGATTTTTTAAATTCTACTGAGGATCTAATATAATGGTCAATGTACATGGCACATTTAGTTTCTGGTTATTAGAAACTAAATCGTTTGTAGTTAATACCCCTGTATTAAATGGACAGAAGATTGGAATAAAATTCATAGTTTTTGAGCGATTTTTTTTGAAACGCTAAAACACGGTAATTGATCTTGACTCCTTCCCATTTTATAATAATTAATTTTTCTTCAACCTCCTAACCCCATCCACCCCAACTTTTTTTTTCAAATGGAGACATATGTATTGTGGTGGCTCGTTGAAAAGCTTATGGAAAACGGAAACTAGCATACCAGATAAACAAGTTTTATGTTTTCAATCATCAAGTTTTTTGATTTAGTTATTGAAACAACTTCTTAAAAAATAAAAGTTTAGTAAGTTCTATTGTATCAATAAGTGACTCAATGCCGCAAATGCCGAAAATATCCTCCATTCCAATGATTTCAGTTGGTACATTATGTGCCTTAACCGTAATTTTGTTGTTTAAATCCTGAATATTATCTGGTCTATCTTGGTAAAATCTTTCAAATATCTCCAAAGAAAATAATCCAGAGGCATTAATTCGGGGGATCTTGGCGGTCATTCAACTATACCCCGTCTACCAATCCAAAGATTTCATCTAAGTATCTTCGAAAATTAATATCGAAATGTGGGGGAGTGCCATATTTTTGGAACCAAATTTTTCCATTCGGTATATCTGGATCTATCCCATGAGGGAAAATTTGAGCTAGAGAAGGTATCATATCAAATGTTAGGAAATCTAGGTAGCTTTCGGCCGTAAAGTTTTCATTAAAAAAGGATGGGCCCAAGATTCTGTTGTTGATGATACTTGCCCATACATTAATTTTCTGAGGGTGCTGCGTATGCGCTTTGCTTATCCAGTGTAGATGTTCCTGGTAGTAAAAGCCATAATTGTGCCTATTAACCACTACTTTTAAATAGAACCTAGCCTCATCCGAGAAAATTATGTCTAGTGGAAAACCATTATTTCACTAACTATCCCTTGAAAGATTTGGTTTTCGGGATATTTCGCATTAAACAAAGCCCACACTTCACGCTGACTTCTTAGTTTGTCTTCACATCCAAGCAACATCAAGATTTCGATACGCTGTCTTTCCGATGATATCATAGCGATTTAGTAAATAGCTTGGCATTGACATTAGGGTAATGTTATGAATTCCGATCTACAACTGAAGTGAACAATTAAGCCAAACAACCTGGTAGATGAAAAAAAAATGAAAATATCTTATTTCTCGCTTTAGCAATAAAAAATGATTTTAATTCTTTGGATTGATAAATTTCAAAGTTTATTTTTTCAAATAAGCCCTTACTACACTATAAAATTCTTCTTGGGCAACGGTATGAAGGATATTAATTTTATTTGAAAACATAAAACTGAAAAACTGTGAATGACTTCTGGCCATCTCTGTATATTAAGGTATATCAAATAAATACAGTGAGTACGGATTCACTATTATTGGGATCTTGCAAACTACTACTTTACTGTTAGTTCTAATTCGAGTTCTAATATAACCAGCTGCATAATTTTGATTTAATACTTAATGTTGAATATACAAACAACTTCTTACGTAAAAACCACTGTAAATTTTTTTTATAAATTATACAAAAAATAAGTGCGGCAAAGAGAGTCTTTGTTCAGAGCGGAGGAAAAGGTGGATCGATTCCAGAGACTAGAATAATTCTCACTATCACAGATGATTACTTAGTTGCTATCAATGTAAAGGACCGTTGCAACATTTAATTTGCCCAAAATTGTATTATAATAAATCATTCCAATACATTGGAAAATAATTCAAACCCCGTTAACGGCAATTAAAATAATTGTCCCATACAAGGCGCCACCATGCTCGAAATCAGCAACACGCGTACCAATTTCAACACTGGTACTAACAAAAAATGAAGAGCTCCATTTTCATGTTAATGTAAACACCACTTAAAGGCTTACGCTATCGGCGGAGAGAAAATGATAGCTGTAGGCAAGTGCGGCTGTAATTACAAAGCAACGCAAGTCGTTTTTAACCGTTTGTCACTTAGCAAGTTCATTAACTTATCGACATCGAAATCTTTAAGTATGGTCCTTAAAAAGATGCTTTTTGTTTCGCGCATTTACGTATCTAACAACGTTTAATATCTTTAGTCATTATCAAGTGCTGACTAGTCACGGTATTCCATGGTATATAGACTAAGCACACTTGGCTTGGCATCCTGATTGGCTCTGCTCTCTTGTGTGTTTTCGGGGTTCAAAATTGTTTACATTAAGAGGTCTCTTTATTTCATGTACTCACAAGGGATTTGATAAATACAGTTGTTTCGATCACTAATTGTATTTGGTTAAAGAAGGGAAAGAAGTCCTCTTTAACTGTAAGTAATTAAAAACCGACAAAATATGCAGCTCAACGAGGTGTGATTGAGTTAAACATACATCTGAAAATCCAAGCAAATGCCCAACCACTAAAAGGTACACTTATTGAATGAACGGCTGGAAACAAGATGAATAGGAAAACCTCTAGCAAAAGAGTAAATATATTTCTTGCAAGGTATTCTCAAAGAGGATCCATGCGTAACATACATGCTACTTGGATCGAGCTAGAGAAAAAGACGGTCAATAAGTTGGTGATCCAAAAAACATCAAATGGAAAGGGAGTCTGGTTGGATACATTTCAAAACTTCTGGCTAAAACAATGTTCAGTACCGCACAAGCATTGTACAGCTAATTTAATCAAATTATCAGGGAATCAAAACACACCCCCTTAAAACTTGGGAGAGCAAAAATGATGATGAACCATAGCAACGGCTACACGAAAACAGAAATTATATCGATAAAGCAAGACATTTTCGAACTGCCGTTATTATATTGTTTTGTGAATTACTCCTACCATTCACTAAATTTTTTATAAATAAGATCTCGATTGATATTTTAAACAAATGAGTCAAACCAACCCCGTGGAATCAGCTCACAATGATAAGATAAGATAAGGGCAGAAGATAAGACAAGCCAAAGTGTAACTCTTAAAATACAAACCTTTACTTGAAAAATTATTCAATAGCCTAAACAGTCCAGGTGCAGATAAAGAAGCGACCATGTTACTACTATGCAAGCCAAGTCTCAAAGAGAAGATAGAAAATCTAATAGTTTCCACATCAAAAGTAAATGGTTCCTATACAATTATCTATAATAAAAAAGGACACATGAGGGTTACGTTATGCTCCAAAGACGCCGAACTTGTTTCGAAATTTAAACACCTCAAACCTGAAGTTAGCAAGTGAAGGTTAGAGTTGAACCAATTGTATGCGGCATCAGGCACACTGTAAACATTATTACATCTGAAATTGATCCGTTCAAACCCAAAATCAGAAAAAATCCAAAGGACTACTTATTATTAACAATAATAAACTTATTATTATAAAAAATAATAAACATTATTTACAGGCATGTCCGACAATAAGCCGTTTATCAAAGGAACAAATCAGTAAAATCTAAATACTGTTCAATATCAAATTTGGTACGACTAGAATACTTAAGAAGAATTCGACCATTTAAAACAAGCAGTGAAATGTGAAAACTAGTAAATTAATCTTTTTTGGGTAAGGGTACTGTGACCACATATTAACCAAAACGTTATAGCAAAACAAGAGTTTAAAATGTTTCCGATATTGTAACTGAAATTCTTAAACTTTCTTTATTACCTATGTTTACATAATTTTAGCAATTTAAATTAAAAAGTAGAACCATGTAACTTGCATTAAATCATCCTGAATCCTAAAATATGTCGTCTTCACTGTTCTTCTAAAACCGTATATGTATTAACACTATTCAAACATGGCCTGTAATTATAAACAGAACTGCAGAAATTAACCTGTCGAGGAACATGAGCCTCACATAACAATTTTCGCACTTCCTCTATAAGATATTATCTACAGCTTCTTTTTGCCTGAGCCGAGAAAGGCAATGGCGTATTATTAATAAAGGAAATCGTGGGATTATTTTCGAGTTTAAATATCTATGAATGGATCCTGAAGATTAAAAGCTTAGATTCATTATAGGATTCAATTTAAATAAATGATCCGAAGTTTTTTGTAAAGGTTAATTAACTCTGAATTAATTCTATTTTTAGAATCGCCAAATTCTTGTTCAGATAGAAGGCAATTTGGTCCACATTGGACAACGCTCAAGTGATGTTTGGATAGATAAATACCTGTTCTTAGTGTCAATAATGTTAAGGGTTGAATGAGAACCTGTTCCCCACACGCTGTCTCTGTTATCTGTATATATGCACACACGGGTAAATAATTATCACCATTAAAGATAAGTAACCAACGTATTATTGCTTTTTGCACGTAACATTATTTTGTCTCTATACCTAATCACAACCTTAAATGCAAATCTTTAACTTATTCCTTTTTTATGCCATGATAATGAGCACTTTAAAGTCAAGCACATCAACATATGATCTTTAAAGCCAATTAAAATAAACTTTGTGTTGACGGCGCGGACTTTTGAAACGTGATAACGAAATCTTGAATAAGCAGCTTGGTGTATATTAACATAATTACGACCAGACATATTTACAGAAATCTAAAAACTTGACGGATAAAGTATATACCTACATTTGAACTTATAAAGAAAACTTAAAATATGATATATTTTCCAAAATGATGAAATCCCGATATGAGGTTTCATTTGAACCAAAATAAAAGTCAGTAGTTATAGAGTAAAATGCAGGTTGTAGATGGGTAAATAAGACCACAAAGTTGAATGAAAGGCAGGAAAATTAAATCTAAAGAAAATTAACGATTGTTTTCTCTTAAATACCGAATCTATAGAATAGTTGTTTGGCTGGCATTTTGGAGGACGTAAATGTTCTTTTGCACCCTCCTATACTGCTGAAATAAGACCCTCAAATTAACCATGTACGCATGAATGAATATTGTGTTGAATAATTTCTAAACGGTGCAAAATACAGAAACAAAATCTAAGAGACCAAATTCTAATCATTTTTTTTTAAATACATAATTCACTCCGACATCCTTTGAATTATCAGATTGTAAATAAACTCGTAAACAGTTCTGCTATAGATAAAAGAACAAACATCCTAAAAACCTACGGTCTACTTACATTAATTATCACTGCTTCGTTATTATTTTAAATTGTTTATAAATATCTTATATGACCTCCTAATTTATTTATTAATATTTTAGTTGCTTATTGACATATCTATTAGTTCGGCTTTGTTAATTGTTAAATAACCCAAACTGTGACATTGTAATTTTCCCTAGTAGACCAATCATACTGTAGATCATTTATAACTTCATCTACTACTACTTTTAAAACGGTTCTTTAGTTAGTTGTTCTTGGTATTTTCTTGTAATGACCAATTGCTCATGCTCATACTAGCCCACAATGATTTTGTTGTGGGTTTGTCAGGAATGAATCAAAATGTTGCCATCTGTTTTATAGCGGAATTAGTTCCTTTAAAGCTGATTACGTTTAATTAACTTTTTTTTATTAGCTAGTCAAAAAAATTCAAAATATATAAATTGAATCAAGCTATCATAATTAATTTCTCAATAAACTAAACTAAAACTAAAAAACTGCCAAACTAAGTACGAATTAATATCTAAGCAAGGTTCAATTTAAGTTTTTCAGCATCGGATTACAGTGGTAATATTTCAGTTTCAACATAGGATTACAGTTGTAATGTTGTTTATGAACTCTTTACTTGATGAATATGACCCCGAAATAGATAGTTGCGACATGGGAAATGATGTTACGAACATCTCTCATTTTAGGGATAGTAGAAATAGATTAAATTTGCTTCACATAAATATTCGTAGTTTAAATAAGAGCTTTGACAATCTTCTTTTGGACTCCCTAAATAGTAATTTTGATATAATTGTTTTATCTGAAAATAATAGTAGAAATAATAAATACGATGGCTCTTTGTTCTATTGCAAAAGTTCACTGATAAAGAACAGTAATGTTATTGACATTAACAATCAAAAGTTTCTCAGAGTTGTCTTTGGGATATCTGTTGGAATAGTTTCTCACTACCGTTCGCCTTCAATTGGTTCCAAATCTTATGTAGATACACTAAACCTGTTATTTGGTGGTCATTTCCTTACTGTGTGTGATATCCAACTCTTTGCAGGTGATATAAATATTAACCTTTTAGAAAAAAAAAATTGATGTGAATATTTAAACTGTCTAAATAGTTACGGATATTTATCTAAAGTAAACCAACCAACCAACTATAATTGATATTCGTATTCATACCTGCACTGATAATGTATTTATAAAACGTAAAAAAAAAAAATTTAAATTATTCAGCAATACTTGACTGCTCTGCATCTGATCATCAGGCAGTCTTGTGTGGTTTTAGTTCGAATACACAATTAGACTCAATGACAGGTTGTAAACATAGAATTTTTAAATGCACTAACTTTAAAAATATAAGACAATCACTTCAACTTGAAAATTGGGAAACTGTCCTATCGACTCTGGATCCAAATACTGCCTCTTTGACTTTTCTAAACATCCTGAAAGAAATTATAAATTCCGAAACCAGTGAACGTAAAGTTCCTAGCAAGGAAATTCGCCTAAAACCATGGATCACCCCTGGTCTATTAAAATCTATAAGATCAAGAAATAAACTACATAGAGTTTGGGTTCGAGATATTAATGATGATGTTGCGTAGCATAATTTTAAAAATTTCAGGAATCAATTAAGTAAGCTTTTAAATAGTCTAAGTATATATACTTTAAACAAAAATTAGATGCCATAAATCATGGCATATGGCATAAAATGACAACACGCACAAACCCAAATCCAACTTTTAATAAATAATAAAAGAAAGCTATTGCAAATGAGCTAAACTACTTCTTTAACTTGGTAGGACCAGATTTGGCTTCTAAAATTAATAAATAAATTTAATAGAGAAAAACCAACATAGATCAATGATTTTATATCCAGCTAGAGGTGAGGAAGTTATTTTTTAAATTAATGCGTTAAAAAGCAACCCTTCCGTTGATTATTTTGGAATATCGAACACAATAAAATTGTCAAAATCAATTATAGATTAATTAATAGTACTTTTACACAAGGGCGGCGACAGAACGGATGTTAACAACTATCAGCCTATAGCCTTAACTGCCCCTATATGTAAAATTATTGAGAGATGTATAAAGGATAGGCCATGTAGGTTCTTGACTGATAATGACATTTTATCTCAGTCTCAATATGGCGAGAAGGTCTAGGAACGGAAGATGCTTTACATCATGTTAAACAGTTTTATCCTAGACAGCTTTAACAATAAACTTAAACTATTGGCCATGTTCCTGGATCTCTTGAAGGCATTTGACACTGTTGATTACCGCACATTGTTGGATAAATTGAATAATATTGGAATAAGGAAACAGACCCTTGTACTCTTTGAAAGTTATTTAAAAAATGAATATCATAAAATTAAGCTTAATTCCGTTACTAGTTCTGATTATATGTTGTTATGTCGGGTTCCGCAGGGTACAGTACGTGGCCCCGTTTTCCTTACAATCTATTTGAATAGCTTACAAAGACTGCTCACTAATGCACACTAAAATGGTTAGTTATGAGGACGATACTGTTCTTTTATGCAATGGAAAATGTTGGAATGATTAATTTCATATAGCTGAGTCGGCAATATCTCGTGTGAAAACATGGATGGACTCTAAATGCGAAAAAAACTTAATTTCATGTATTTCTCAATGAATAGTAAAGGACTACCAAATAGATCTCTTATTAATGTTCGTTCTAGTAAATGTAAAAATACTGAAATGTGTAATTGTTCGGGGATCATAAAGGCTGTAGAAAATATTAAATATCTAGAATTATATTTTGATAATTTTCTAAAATGGAATGTCCATGCTGATTGTGTAAAAAATAAACTTAGGAAGTTTGTATATAAATTTTTGGAATTAAGAAACATATTAGATAAGGATACTATTATTAAAGTATAGAGGGCACTTGCTGAGTCTTGCTTGAGTTGGTATAATATGTTGGGGTTCTACTAGAGTAAACATTTTAGAAAGAAACTGTTTTTGTTATCAGGCGTTTTAGGAGTTTGGTATTTTTACCATATCCCAAGTCTATATTAAAAATATCCTCAGATTCTCACCAAGTAAAAAATATTTTAATAATGTTATAAACCATAACATTATGACTCGGGCTAATACAGATCATCACTTGGTTGTTTCTGGTGGCCAGTACGATACTACTCAGAGAAGTATCTCATTTATAGCACCAAAAATTTTACATATATTCCCTGCACAATTGAAGAATAAAACTTTTAAAAATATAAAACAAAATTGAATGAATGGATCAAATTGAATACTCAGCATATTAGACACATGATTGAATTTTTACTCTGATTGTTGAATAAAGTTGCATTGATGGATGGGATGATCTTTCTGTATTTCGCATGCATATCTTGAAATAATCCCGATTACAATTACGATTAATGTTAAGATATCTAGTGCACATAAATAAAATTATGACATAATGCTTAACAGTGCACACACAGACTTTTTAGTTCACCAGTGTACACCAACAATTTGTAATGATTATTCATAACTAAAATTATAATAATGATTGAAATAAATAAATAAAATAAATAAATATGTATTAAAAAAACTTACCGAGAATTTTTGAGGATCTTTTTAATCTGTAAGTCGGCTTTATTCAAGGTCACCGGCTCAGCACTAATGCCTTCTCTCTTACTTCTCGATGGTTCTTGAGTTTGTGTATCCTTCGCATGGCCATTTTTTTGATAAATACCATTTATGGCCCACAGATCATCACCCAGTGATATTTGTTTAGTTATGATCTTTTGTGTTATGGGTCGGACTACTTGCCTAAACTTATCTATTTCATTTTGGAGATATTTTATCATCAGTTCTTTGTCTTCGAGTTTTTTTTCTAGTTGAGAGATAACTTCATCCTTTTTAGAAAGTTCCTTATTTTTTTCTTCCAGAAGAAGTTTGTAGCTGTTAATTATTTCTATTTCATGAGGAGACATTTTCTTGGAGCGGTGGATCAGCTTATTTACAAAGCTGTAGCAACTCATTTTACAGTTGTTCCTTATGCATTTTGTACACAAACACTAACACTTACTACATATACAGTTACGAGTATTATAGCACTTGATTTATTTATATTCGCAGAAATTCTTAAAAACGGCATCAAAAAGTTATGAGCGGATATTCTACAGAACTATTTTTATCAGTAAATTATTGAATAATAAAAATACATTAAACACTTTTGGATTTTACTAGACAACTTTTGCACTACACCTGCATGACGTAAGGAATAATTTTTAGTACTGCTGCCTGATACGTTATCATACTTTCAAACAATATGAGAAATCTGCGATTAAGATAAGTTTACGGAATATTTTGCTATTAAAGCGGTCTCGAAAGTACGGAATGTTTTTTCAGGATATCAACACAGATCGTCATGTATTTTAACAAAAGAAATTTTTTTTGTTTTTGAAAAAGACAATATATTAAAGCATGTTTGCCTGAATCTGCACCATTAGATTTATTTCTAAAGATGAATCATTTTGAGTTTATTAGGGCATCATAAGATCTGCAATATAAAATAATTTTAGAATCAAAGTTTATTTAGTACAACTTCTTTTTTCATCCAATTTTTGGTGAAGGTGAGCTTTATAAATCCACAATTTTTACACTTTTATGATATTCTTTTGAAGGATTATTGTAAATTGGACATTTTTAAACATAACTCACCTTGAGAGAGCCAATTTTTTTTAATAAAAAATCACTAAAAAATCTGTTTTATTCTCCCTCTTTAGATACAATTTTTAACGCTGTTTGCGGAAGTTTAAGCTTGTATGGTGTTACTAATAACTAAAATACGCAATTCTCACTAATCATTATTTATAATAAATGTCTTTTTTGTAAAACTTACAGAAAACTTAAATAACTCACTTTTCTTTCTATTTTACTGAACGACTTTCATCTATCTTTTAAAAATGACACTCTATTCCGACGTAGTAATTTTGTAATATATTTTTTAGTTCCTTTTTTTAATAAAACTTATAATTAATAAAAATGACGATTAAGTTAGGTTAGGATTGGTTAGCTTTCTAGAATCTATATCAAACCAGAGATTTTTATTATTTCATCATTAAATCCATAATAAATAATTATGGACTTAATGATGTTAAATAAAAATCTCTTGTACTCAGGGTTTATTTTTGTAGATAGAAAAAAAAAATAAATATGTTGTATGGATTTCAGGGAACTTCCTAGAAAAAATAATTTTGAATATAGACGGTGAGTCAGAAACTAGTACCATACTAAATTTAGGTTTTTTTATTAAAATGCCCTATATATTGTTGATTTTTTAGATTCTCGTTATTAATTCTTTTCCAAAATGTGGATATGTCTATACTAGGATCGGTAGTTTTTGAGCTATTCCACTTCAAACTTCCCCCTTAACTGAAATTCAACATATAATATCTTAGTTAATTTAAGTGAAAACGTGTCTAAGGTGCCTTGATGATAATGAAAAAAATTATTAATATGATTTTAAAGTAAAGAAATATTTTATTATGAATAATAAATATTAAATAAAAATTTATAAAATGAAAGAAAAAATTACAAATAAAATTAAAAGGGATAAATTCTAGTTATTCACATGTCCTCCTTGGTTGGCGAAGCACCTCTCAATATTTTGTTACAATTTGCGATTAATGCAGTTAAAAATAAAATCAGAGTGTGATTTTCGCTTAATCTTGCAATTTCTTCCCTAATTCTCTGTTCCAATACAGCTATATTTTCGGATCTATTGTAGTAAATTTTGTTGTTTAGATAACCCTATAGAAATACGTCAAGCGGCGTCAGGTCTGATCTGTTTGCCTGTCATTTTATATGTCCATTTCTTCCAAACGAATATAAATGTCTGATTTAAAAATTTTTATCTAACTGCTGTTCTATATAACTTTCCAGATATTGGAGATATCTGACACCAGTAAGACTTTCACGAAAAAAGATTGGTCCGATAACCTTATTTTTTAGAATGCCACACCAAACATTTAAACTTTGTCGTCCTTGAATTTTGTGAGGATTGTTTGTCGCCCAGAAATGTTTATTGCGACGATTAAACATACCATTAGTAGCAAATGCAGCTTCATCGGTAAAAAGTATATTGTGTAAAAAGAACGGATTTAACAAATATCTTCTTAAAATTTCTAGACATAAAATTAATCTTGTAATTTATGTTCTTCAGTTAGACCATGAAAGGCTAGAAATTTATATGGGTGATAATTATAACGATGAAGAGTTTGTTGAATTTCCAAATGATTTTTGAAAATAAATCGCTGCATCAGTAATTGATCGTTCAGGGTTTTCTGCAATAAAATGAACCAGATATAGTTCTAAGTATAGAA
The DNA here is from genome assembly GCA_030620095.1 of Kuschelorhynchus macadamiae. Classification (NCBI taxonomy): domain Eukaryota; kingdom Metazoa; phylum Arthropoda; class Insecta; order Coleoptera; family Curculionidae; genus Kuschelorhynchus; species Kuschelorhynchus macadamiae. The sequence continues at coordinate 541,729 of JAUTXW010000961.1, read as the reverse complement.
AACTTTTTTGGGTTTATAAAGCTCATGCGCACCCATTTTCTTACAGATTAAAAGATTCAATATTCAATTTTTCTTTAATGTATTTTAAACATGCAATATTTTACATGAATATTATTTCTTCTACCAATGCCGGAAAGAATATTCGATGGTTCCTAATGTCTTCAATATTAAAAATATCATTAATAATAATGGTGATAATCAAAATAGAAAAAAATGCCAGTGAAAAATTTTCAATAAAAATTGCCTTTTTGCTGACTAAAGAGCGATGGTGCAGTTAAAACAAATAAAAAATACAGGAACTTATTTTTAAGAAAACACAAAAGAAGGCCTCTCTAAAATAATATTATACTGATTTTATGTATAAAGACTTAGTTTTGTCGGTATATTAATAAATATGTAATAGGTTTTGAACAGTAATGCCTAAGAACAAAATTAATTAACTATCAACATTCATCATCGTGTTGCATGCCCCATATTGTATCACTTATCACACATTTGACATTTTTAATATCTTCAGAGAATTGTGTGCATTTTTCAGTTCAAGTAATAAATGACACCATTTTCGTAACTGGTTATTTAAGAATTCTGAAGAGGTTTAATGTTGATAAATGTAATCTTCATATCGTAAATATAACTTACGGAAGAATAAAGACACCCATAACGGTAAGTTAGTATAAACAACGCCCATAATAAATCCAGAGAGGCAACTAATTGTACGTTTCGATTTCATATGGTGTTTAATGTTTCTCAAAAGTAAATATTTTGTTCGAACTGATAGAATCAGTGAACGACACTGACGGCATTTTTAGCAATTGGATACTAAAATAAATTAATATTAGATATTTGTTTTCAGTTTGTACAAAAATAATATCTATGTAATGACAAATTGCATTTAAAAAAATCTTTTAGCAAAAGTAACATTTTTTATTTTTATTCGGGACACACGCTTCCCGAACAGGGAATAAAATTACTTAATTTTTCCACTAAAAATGCTAACTCCTGCATAACATCTGCCTTGATCTAAATGAATTTGCTTATTCTATATGCCTTGTTTTTTTTACGTCATTAAGCGTAAGAACTATCTCGCGCCAAATAAAACACACCCTGATCCCTCACTATCGAAAACATACAACAGACGCTTGTCACACATGGGAATATAGATAGAGTCACACACTTCTCGTTCTAGGGCTTATGCATCAGGGTGAAAATAAATATTTAAAAATACTATTTTAAATATTTATTAATAATAAAGGTCTGTCTCTTCACCGACAAATTAATTTAAGTGGATGGTCCTTCGAAATTAAAAGCAAGCAAAAGCTTAATGGCCCATTTGATTATGTATAGTTTCTTAGGAAGCCTGACAACCAATTCTATAAACTAAGGGTATCAACTGTCATAGTAGGTAGATACTGAACCTCATAAACAGTGTTCCAAACTCAGATAAACAGATACAATGTGGTTTTTAAAAGAGGTATTAGAACTGACACTGGAATATTGACTAAAGGTTGACTAGATTCCGTACCTATGTAGAGTTGTTGCATAATATTCTATGATTTTTTTATTTCATCATATTATATCAGTCATAATGCATTACTGGTTAATTATCGTATCAAATAATACATTTTAATAGGCAAATAAGGTTTAATTATTCGAAAAATGAAACTGCAATTCCGATAAACGTGCCAGAAACTTGTAAATTGGATTCTAATCTAAATTCTCAAGGAAAGTACGCATTAGATTTAAATAGTGGGTGAAGTTAACATTCAAATATTTTTTTATTCAACTGCCATTACCGCTTATTTAACTTATGAAATATATCAAAATTGATAATAATGTTTAATTTTTACAGAAGTTGCCAAGTAAATTCTCTTTACATAGCTGATCGGTATTAAATAAATTGTTAAACTTAAAAACAGTTTATACTTAAATTTGGGACTTTGCCTTTAGTGGGGGTGGGGTTAACCCCTCCAACCTCTCCCTTTGAATACGCCACCGAATCGTATTAGAAATTGTGAAAAATTCTTAAGATTTACTTTGCGAATTATTACAAAATAATTAAACTAACCAGAATACCGGTTTTAATTTTTTCTCGGACAAGCCAGCAATTTAACGATAACAACAGAGTGACGAGGAGTGGAAAACTCCAGTAAGTCTATGTACAAGCTAGCTGAAATAATTAAAAAATGAGTTAAAAGTAACCCAAAAGTCAGTTAAAAATCGTTGAAAAGAATTAAAATTAATTTAAATTCCTATAGAGGATTTTAATTTAACCTAAATTCAGTTAAAGTCTTATATTTGAAAGGCACTTGAGATTTATGTTTTACGTGCTAAACCGTGCACTTCGTTGCACGTACATCACATATACATTTCAACGGAAAATAAAGAAATGTCTATAACAATAACTAATATCTAAAAATGATAAGGATATAAATTATTGCTTTATTGCTATTATTGCACATAAATCATTTCTTTTGGTAACTCTGTAAGAGGCCATCCAGTAAACTCGTTTTTAAATCTCTTATAAAAGTTGATTTTTTTTAACAAACATCGATAAATACCGTTTTAAAGAAAAAACATAGTGGACCCACTCAAGGGTGAAATTTTGACCAATCTCTTAAGCCATATTAAATAACTATTTTTAAAAGCCTTGACAACTAAATAATTTTTAAATATTATTTTCTTATTTTGTATATTAGGTACCCTGTATATTATTCGATAATCGATATTTCCATTTCTCTCTCCTTTTAGCAAAATTTGTAAAAAAAACTAATGTACCTAAATTCAGTCGTTTCCGAGTTAACGAGGAGTTCGAAAATAATAAAAACTCTTTTTAAAAACTTTTATTTATAAAATATGTTAAGAATTTAATTTATAAAAACGCACCACAAAATGTCGAAGAGTTACAAGCAAGAATAGTGCATGAAATTAACAACATTCCTCAAAATGCTCTGTAGAGTCGAAACTAATTTCATTTTCTAAATGTAGTACAAAATTTTGTTCAGCGAATTCAATATTGTCAGAAAGCCAATGGTGAATACTTTGAGCACTTTTAAAGATAGGACTCTAAACAATGATTTTTTTATAACAATCGTTTATTTTCAGAGCCAAAGAAAGTTTACACAAAAAAAATTGTAATTTTATTATTTTTTTTTATTTAAATACTTCTAAAATCTTTACATTTTAAAAACTTAATAGCGATTGTTAAGTTTTGTTTAAAATTGGGAGAATTGAAATATCGAGCAATATGCAGGTTGTTCCGTTAAAAAAATGCAATTTTGGTCTACACGACAACAGGGTTGGCCTGTATAATTAAAATTATTACTGCTTAGTAAAGACGTAAAAACCCTACAATTTCTGTATTAAACTTTTTTCGATTTATATATTTATTTTTGTTCTTTATATTTTTTTGAGACATCCTACACATACAAACATTAAACTACGTGATAATTATTTATTGTGCGCTTGCTTATCACGTAGCTAAAACATTGGTATTATTATGCTTATTATTAAAATATATTTAAAGGCACAAAATTAAAATCTAAATTTAAAATCATCATCATCAATCATTATATTTCTTAAATTTAAAAAATTTAAGAAATATATTTCGTTTTCTAAAAAACACTGATGGTTTAAAAACAGTCCAAAATTTGTTCAATTTTTGCAATGAGATGTCTCGACCCCTTCATTCTCGTCTCGAATGTCAGGCCTCAACGGTGTAGAGACGAGGCGAGAGTACAAATTTTGTTTCGTATCGCGGCATCACTAGTTTTCATTGACTTGCCCTGAAAAGACAATTATTTTCTGTCCTACACTTACTGGTATAATTTTGGGACACGAAGCATTCATTAAAAAATAAATAATAAAATTTGAGTTTATAATAATTGAAAAATTACAAAAAATAACTCAAAAAATAGTAGAATTTAAGCGTTCAACCATAACTGATTTACAAAAATTACAATAATACAATTATTTTTTAATAGAAGCTGTCACAAGCAGCGAAACATTGAATGACTTTGTTCCAACCGCTTATGGCAATTAAAAAAATGTGTACATGCACAAAAATGGGTTAATTGCCCCTGAATTAGCCAGTCTTATTTATTTTGATACGAAAGCGAGGTTAAAGAGTATTTAATATGCATACTATTATTTCTCGTTGGACCTGCCATGCCTGAATTTTATTGGTCGTAATTACAGTACATGCATGATAATTGGGCAGTGCAATAATGCACATCGAAAAACATTTAATTTAAAAACGTATAATAATCTATTTTAAATGTACTTATTAAACATCAATAAAATACAATTCAGAAACAAAAATTTTTGAATTTAGGAGGTTAAAATTAAGATACATCTGACAAGCATTCCGATTTGCTGCTAAGAAGCTATTGTCTTGCCAGTTAGACTAGGAAAATCCTTTTTGAAATTTTTTGTCCGTTATCACCACCAAAAAATGTATACTTTTTCTCTAAAAAAATATATAGCATCGTATGTATACTAAAACAAAATAAAAATATTGATACAAAATTTTATTATAAACCGCTCGACAAACAAAACTGATACGCCCAAATGTCTGCAAAAAATCAAGTTTCAATAAAAATTTAGATATTGAGTTGCGTCTGTCGATATTGTTAGCACTAGACATATGATTTCTGCCCCAGAGGGTCTATGTACAGAGTACAAATCTGTTATACAGAGTGTTACGTAAGATCTTGTCACGTTTTCAAAATTTTCATAAACGATTACTGTTACAAAATAAAATATTTTTTCTAGCCAAGATAATTTACTATAAAACGATTTTTAGATATTTTGTACGTTTATTTGTGGGATTTCAAACAACTGTTTCTTACCTCAGTTATGATCAACAGTAATACCTTTAAACGTTTTAACATGACTATTGTACTGGTTTATTTTGAGAAAACGGGAAATGCAAATCAAAACATGGATAGAGGGTATTACATGAGTGTCACTAAGGTATATTTTTAATGCAAAAAAATTATTCTATATCTGTGGATGGAGTTTTATAAACCAAATTTATACCAAAATAGCCGTGACTTTGGATTTCGTTGGCGAAATGTGGATTTCTGTACTTCAATAATTTTCAGTTTTACGATTTCGTTTATCGTTGCTTACAAATCTGCTTTCTTCAGTCGAAATTATATGAACAAAAAGGTAATCAGTAATTTCCAGATGTATTTTTATTTGCCCAACAAAATCCCTTCTTAGCTCCACATATGCCTCTGCGCAGATATTCTAAATTATACAGTTTCATTTTACAGAATTTTTTTTTACTACGCTCGTGAAAGGGAAATATTGTAATCGTGAAAAAATCACCCTCTGAAATGTTTTCAGATCTTCACTTCAAGACCTAGATGTTGAAAAATATGTTTTCTCCATTTCGTCGGTCTGCCTGTTTGTTCGCGCCATAGCTAAAAAAGAATACTTACCAGATTGACTTTAAATTCTGGAAAAAAACTAAGGGTCATATGGGTATGATCTGGTAACATATTGGTAAACATCCAATATGGCAAAACAAAATGGTGGCCAAGTGAAATTTAAAAAAAAATTATTATGTATTAAAAAAGTACTTATCCATATCAAGTATTATGTAGGACTCAACTGGTACAGTTTTTTTACGAATCCAAGATGGCGGAACAAAATGGCTGCTTTATAAAATATTTAAAAATTCATCCTGATACGACTACTTATTGGATTGATTTCAAATTGAGTGCCATAACTAATTGTGATAGAGGTAAACTAGTAAAACTTTAGTACTAATCAAGATGGCAGAACAAAATAGCGGCCAAATAAAATGTTTGTAATCGTGCAAAAATCACCGTCTCAAGTTTTACCAACTTCGAGTTTTAGCGCTCTTAGATGCCAAAATGTTTGTTTTGTCAATTACGTCGGTCCGTCTGTCAGTCAGTTCGCGGCATAGCTCAAAAACTACTTCAGATCAAAATTTCTCCCAATAAAAATGTTTGAAAAGACAGCATATAAGTTTAATAAGGTGTATCAAATACATTTTCTAGGACGTTCTTCAAAATACTCTACATAGATTAACAACAAATCCACTTTATCTACCTGAGTAATCATTATTAAAAATTACATATTTAATAGAGTATCCAAACGAATAGCAGTAAAAGTTTCTGACATAAGCTCAGTTTCATCAGCTGTCCCAATGGTACTTCATTTATATGGACTACTCGATTTTTGGCTAACCAAAACTTCTTATACACATAAAATAATAAACTTTTGTATATTTAGCGAAATGTTGTCTTATAAATTAAATAAAAAGAGAACAGAAATTAAACGCCAAAACATTAGAATCACTTATCTTTTATATAAACTTCTTTTTTAAACTCTTAAATAACCATTTGAATTTAAAATAAAACATACGAAAAACTGAATTTTTTAATATAATGGTGGCGTTCATCTTTTGACAAGTCTTTATGTACAATAGACATGCCGTGATCATAACTGAGACAAGAAACAATTGTTTATTTAATATCTCCAGGAGCTGACAACAATATATTCCGAGAAATTTACAATTTGTACATCCAATGTATATCAGAACAAGAACCGAAAGAAATTTAAAAAAACGCTGAAAATTGTTTTTTTATCATTTATGCTAGAAAAGACCAATAAAATGTTTTTTATTTTGTAACAATTAACGTTTAAGAAAATTTTGGAACAATTACAAGGTTTTGCAATGTCTTATATAATTTTCTGTATTATGTAAGACAATTCTATAACAGATTTGATGTAGAACTTCGCATTTAAGAGATGAGGACCACATACTCTATGCTCGCAAATAAATATTTTAAATCTTATTGAAAACACTAATATAACTTTAATTTTGCCCTAAGCTTGTCATGTACACGTTCATCTGTCTACATATACCTTCTAGGGTTTATTTAAAACATTTAATATATTCGTATATTTGAGTACACGTACCACTGTCTAAAAATACGAAAGTCAGTTTTAGATTCCATTTAAATGACTTTAACTATCATCGCGGCTAAACAAATATGTAAATTGCATAGTTACAATCACAGGTAAAGGTGTTTTGTAGGCGCATGTAATTATAGCACAACGGGAATATTTTCCAAATACCTATATTTATCTTTACGGTGTTTAGATGTGACATTCAATTCAGTAATTGACTAAATAGCGCTGTGTTGAAAATGTTTAATTGTTTAAAACCTAAACTGAAAAATTTTATAAAAAAAATTGAACCGATTTTAAAAAGGCACTATAAGGTATAAAATAATACTGTTTTCCACCTTAAAAATTGACTTTATGAATTTGGCGTCAAACTGAATCTTAATCACAAAAACATTTATGTATGGAATGTGAGTTATAATACACAGTAAACCGACACTGTCACTATTTGTTTGAAGCCGACTTCATCAGTTAAATTTTCAACTTTTTATTGCATCCTTTTTACTTTTATTTCTACAAAGTTTAAGTTTCGAGGCCTAAAAAAAACTTAGGTTAACATTCTGGACGTCCCTAATAAAATAAACAGTAGCTAGTGGGTCCATTCCATACGAAATTTTGCCACTATGTCTAATATTATATAAGAAATCAAAGAAAAGAGCAACACACATTGTCAACATTTTAAATAATGAGGAAAATTGAACTGCCATTAAAAATCCCGAAAACCACATGAAACTCGATATTATTGTAATATCCCATTTTTTCCTTTTAGTCCCCTATAAACTAAATCCCCAGGGGTACCTCAGAGTGCGGCGAAATAATTTTTTTGGTTAATTACATTTCATACGCCAAATTTCAAGACAATATAATATATTAAAGCATTTCAAATTTATGGCGGAAACTTTTAGACTGAAAGAATAAAAATAGCAGCATTCCGCAATTTTTTTTTCAATAGGCTGTGGGATCACTCCTGCTCTATTCTGAACACTTCCTAAAAATTTTATCGAACTCGGCTAAAGTATCCCGGAGTAATAGGTATATGTTGTGATATTAAATAAACTCTAAAATAATTATCGTATTATAAGTATGTTAAGAATGACCTTTTTGTCAACATTTTCATCGAAACCGCTAAAAGAACTTCCTCGTCAAATTGACTCCTGGCAAAATGATCTGTCCGCTAAAACTCCCTTCCGCCAAACTGGCCAAATTGACTTCCGCCGATATGACCACCGCCAAAATAACCGTATCTCTTTTTAAAAACTCTCTTATAAAGAAGTGGCATATCTTTAAGACAGTAATGAATAGACTTTAAACAAAATGATTCAATTTGAATAGATTATTACGAATAATTGCTTATCAATCAATTCAACTGATTATTATTGTTACAATAAAATAATTCATTGTAATTGTCCACGTGCTTTAAAAAATGGTGAACCGCGAGAATATATAATTTGTATAAGTGTGTGTACAATAATTTTGTCGTTTTATTCTATTACCAGGATCGGATTAAAGTAATTTCAAGCCTGCGACACTAGACAATTTCCCATCTCAAGCCCTTCTTAAAAACACTAAAAACAAATAATGACCAGTAGCACTAGTTTAAAAACCAACGTTTTGAAAAATGTACTCAACGGAACAAACAAAAGGCACATTTTAAAAAATAAAATAACAAAAACATAATAATAAAACAAAACCTCTCTTTCAAAAGTCTTTAAAATCAATATGAGAGGATAGGCTCAACACATTTTTTGAAACTAATGATTTATTAAATAATCATCAATTTGGCTTTAGAAAGGGATGTTCTACAATTATGACAGTCAGTGAGGTCGTGAGCAGCATAAGTGGGTACTTCAATCAGCTGTGACAGTGTGTGACCTGACCAAGGCATTCGACTGTGTCAATCATGCCCCCTCCAATTACAAAAATTAGAAAGGTATGGTATCTTCAATCAATCTCTAAATCTACTACGCTCTTTCTTGGAGGGCCGACAGCAGTATGTAGCGATTGGTTGTCAGCGTTCACAATATCTTCAGGTGAAGCAGGTGTGCCCACAGAACAACGATTTGGTTTGCCTAAGATTATTTGAAGTGTATCCAGAAAAGTCACAAATGTTAACATTTTCGAGTCTGCAGGTTCGTATGATCGCTGACCGGTCCATGTGGCTATTATCCTTGACAGTTCATTATCTTGGTCCAGTCATATAGGTTTGCTTAGTGGAAAATTATCAAATATTGTTTTTCGGGTAATACAGCTTAAAAATAAATTCTCGCCAACTGTTTTAAGGACTGCCTATTTTGCCTCATTCCACTCTTGACTAGCTTACGGTATAACATTGTAAAGATGTTCATCTAGAGTAATTAGGGTCTTTAGACTTCGGAAGCAGGCAGTCAAGATTTTATGTGGTGTTTGCCGAATTGAACACTGCATCTTTATTACCTCCGATATTTTAACCCTTCCTTCGTTATTCCTTATTCAGGTTTGTGACACACATAGGAGAAAATATTTGTAGCGCACACATTCAGAAAATCATATTTATCTGACACGTTCCACTAATCTTATAATAGCACCCAATTTAAGAGTTACGAAATCTCGTAATTCGGTAAATATTAAACTTAACAACGCTTTGCCATAGGTCGATAAGGAACTGAAAATCGATGTCTTTAAAATTAAATGTAAAACTTTCCTCGTAAAAAAGGATTTATTCCATACTGGAATATTTACATAATATTGAAATCTCCACTGCAACCATCTGACTTTCTTTCCGTTGTTTTAACTACGTACATTATATAAATATACGGGGTTGGGAAAATGTTCCGGAACCGCTTAATTATAGGCAAACTATAAATGCCAAAAATCTGAAAATTTGGCCCTATACTATTGTGGATAGGGGCCATCGAATTAGAATATTTTCAAGACGGCTCCTCCGGTTATACGGGAATTAAATGTCAACTTGCTAATTTTAAATGGGACACCCTATATATTATTGCATATCTGAATTGTACGTAAAATTCCACGATTTTTTTGTATTTAAAGTTTTGACATATGATCCCTTGTTTTCGAGGTAATGGCAATTGAAATCTGAATATTTAATAATTTGGAGGGCAGTTAAATCTTAAAGGATGAAGTCAGAGTAACACGGTTTAAACTATCCTATCTTAGATTTGAAGACTCTTATCTAATGACACTAGTTTTAAAATTGACATTGCCACTTTTCGTTTGATCGTGTTGTGTCTAAATTCAATTGTTTTAGAATTGACATTAAAAAAATTTACCAAATAAAAAATAATAAATAACTCAAACGAATCGTGGATTGAGAGAGGATTCTAATTAAACAAAGGAAGTAATATAATAATAATAATGTCAAAATAATAAACAACAATTAAAGTAAAAAAACTATTTGATTAAATGTTCGAACTGCTTTCCTTCAGCGACTTGGCTGGCCTATCCGTGAACTCGGAAAGAACATTCTGCGTGTTGATGAGTTATATCATGTACTGCATATACAATTCTGTTTTCTAGTTCTTCTAGAGTTTCCGGCTTGGTTCGAGAGACAGCGGTTTTCAAATGAGCCCAAAGAAAAAAATCTAGGGGGGTCAAATCAGGTGATCTAGGGGGCCATTCAATGCGTCTTCGTCTACCTATCCACCTTCCAGGAAATTTTCTATCTAAGTAATTTCTAACACTGAATGCCAAAATGTGCAGGTGCTCCATCTCGTTGAAACCAAATGTTGTTCTGTAATAGCTGGTTAATAATAATAGCTAAATAAAGTGGACATAATTTTGGTCTTAAGTAAACGTAAGTAGGAGTTTGCAGTAAAATTTTCGTGGTGAAAAAAAGTCCAATTATTCCTGCCCATACCTTTAATTTTTGAGGATATTGCATATGGTGTTCCATCATCCTGTGAGGATTGTGATCAGACCAATACCTGCAATCTGTTTACAAAGCCATTAAGAATGAACGTGGCCTCATTGGAAAATAGAACATGACTCACAAAGTCGGGTTGAATATCGATGAGATTTCTTGACAGAAATCCAATCGTCTAATCTGGATCATCTTCTGAGAGTTCCTGGAGCAATCTGACCTTATAAGGACGCATTTGATTTACATTAAGGATCCTTTTTACTGAACTTTCGCTGTTAGTGGTTCCAAAGCAAGTTTTGGAACGGAAGTTCGTAGTTCATCTTGTAGAGCAAGCAAAATATCCAAAGACATTTCAGCATTTGTGGCTCTTTTTGGTTGACCCGATTTTGGCAAATTTTTTATAGTACCTGTGACCTTAGAAATAGGATCATGTTCGGGGAATGTTTCATTAAAGAGGTTGGTTGCTTCTTGGAAGGATCTACGCCTATCCCCGTACCTTATCATTCTAAGTAAAGTTATGAGTTCTTTTTCCGCTAGCTTGACCATAGTCACTTTAAGAAATGGTAAAAATTTACTGATATATTCGTAAAAAATTAATACTACTAACTCGGAATATTAACGTCAAAACATGTGTCAAAAAGACAACATTTATCATAGTAGTCATGATAATTGAAACGGGTTCCATACATGCAACAATAGAACTAAAGAAAGCTATAAAGCAGGTACAAGTTCCTTGATTATATTTTTGAACTTAACTTCCAATACCAATCCAAAACACTAAGTAATACCTATTTAATAATTTGTGAATTTGTGTCTTTAAAAAGAGTTTTAAAAACTAATATAGAATAGATCCAAAGTGTTAAATTTTCAAATTTCAACTGCCTTTATCTTGAAAACAATTGAAACGTCAAAACTTTAAATACAAAAAATTCGTAGAATTTTATGTGCATTTCAGATATGCAATAATATATAGCGTATTCCATTTAAAATTAGCAAGTTGACATTAAATTCTGGTATAAAAGGAAGTACTGTCATCTTGAAAATATTTTAGTTAGATGTATCAACAATTGTATAGGGTTAAATTTTCATATTTTTGACTTTTATAGTTTGGCTATAATTAAGCCGTTCCGTTACCGTTACCAATTATAATCAGAAAAGCAATGGAAAACAACTGAATACACTACAAATTCTAACTTTGTATTGTATTCAGTATAGTTGGAATCTAGCGAGAGATTTTCACGTAGCCCAACTAGAGTTGCCAATCGACGACGCACAGCATCCGACCTGCTGGTTAAATTAGTTTATAGATCGGGTTTACGCTATGATCCGGCAATCCTATTTTTCTCTTTAAAGTATAATTTTTGCTTTGCATTTCTAAATAATTAGACCCAAATCACGCTATTGGCAATACCGAGTCTAATATTGTTGCGTGCGTGCTAATATTAGGATTAAACTACTACAATACTTACCCTTTTACGAGGGAAGTAAAAAATCGCAATTTAATAATTTGCTTTACGTGTTTTAGCATTCTCATCAAAAATAATTTTTTAACTTTTAATTAATTGACACACTGTATACGAAAAAATATTGTTTAATCCTTTGGGTTTAATTACTAATAAAGGTGTTACTTATTTTATTACAATCAATAGTTTGTGAGATATTGCGATGGCAGCTTAGAATAACAACACTATTTTTAAGTATTGACCATGTGAAACACTTCCAAACTTTGTTTATAGCACATCTATATTATTTGAGTTGAAAAGTGAGGATCTGGCTGAGAGGTAATGGAATTAACTGAAATAGATAAACTTTTGAAATTCTTCGGAGATTTATTTCATTCTGTCATTATTTTCTTATTAGTGAATATTTTCGGAGTTCAAGTTAAACTTATGATAGAGTGATCAGATTGAAATCAAAAAGTACTTTATTAAATAGCTAAATTACATAGTTTTCGAAATATTTGCAGTTTTATTTTTTTTAGTATCTGTGTTTCTAAAATGCCAAAAGTTTATTTAAATCAAAATCACTTTCTAGATTTTGAAATGAAGAATCATCGCTTGCTCTGATATCCTCTTAAAGAAACCATGGCACCCCATATTAAATTAAAAACGTGTGTTTTATTATTTGTGTTTAAAATATCCATTATACCCTCAACTTAGTATATTTTGGAAAGTTTTGAATAAAACCCGAATTAAAATAATTATTCTCAGATTTATATTGGACAGTTTTATAGCCGAATCTCAATATACCTACAAATCATAAAAATATATTACTTTATTCTAATTTAAAAATTTTATTGTGGCGTTGTTAAATTGTGATATATTTTAATGTTATTACCAAAACAAAACTTATATATGAATTTTAATTAAAGGGAAATATTTAAGCAACTTTTTACCTGCTCATAGAAATAAATTATAATAAATTGTAGTGATGCAGATATAAAAATGTAACCATTAATTGTGAAATAAATACTAATTATAACGAGGAGGGATTATCTCCTGACAACTAAAATTAAGTATATTTGCCTCATCATCAGCCCTATTGGTATTTTGACCCAAAGGGGAGAGTTGGTAGTAGAGATGGGACATGTAACTCATTAGCAGTGCGAGATGTGTCGAGATTTCATGGTTAAAGTAGGAAGATCGATTTGGCCAATGAATCTCTTCTATACTCATTTCCTATATCTGAGAATTTTAGATATGTATTAGAAAACTTAAGCTAACCTAACTCTTTTTTCGACCTACCCATACATTTGCCTTATTAAATACTTCCTAAAAAATTAAAATGCAAACATTGAATTCATCATAGTCCATAATACTCACTAAAGAATCCACTAATTGAAAATTTTATTGTAACCGATAAATCGGTAAGAATATGATATATATTGATACCTATCGATAACTATCGATATTTCATAATTTACCTATTGATATTCGATATATCGATACTTGGCACTAATAACAAGTATTGTTTTCTAGAGCACTAATTGAAAGTATTATCTTAATCTAGAACATCAAAATGCTACCCTACTATTTGCCGAAACTACTTTAAAATTTATGATTGACATTAGACGAAATTGGGAATACTCGCACGTCGTATTTCAGAGAGACCAATAAATCTGATAAGCATTTTAGATTTATTGCAAAAATCACGTATTGAATGTCGATGAAACAAACCACCACCAAAAAAAGATAAATTTTAACGGAAATTAAGGCTTTTATCTACAGTATGCGTGCCGTTTCCTGCTATAGCTGCTCTAGTACTCTAGAGCTGCTCAAACCCAGACTCAATCTTTTAAGATTATTACTGACAGCGATATATGTTGTTCAAAGCTTCTTACACTGCAAGAAGAATTGTAACTTTCTTTATCATCTGCCAAATATATCTAGTCTGTTCATCAGTTTCTCATGAGTTATCTGACCATCCAACCAAGGAACCTGCTGACACAGCATATTAGATGACCGCTAATATATGCGAATTTCTGCGACGCGAGGGCAGTCAGTTGAAAGCATCGACGTAAAACATTTTATTTTTGTTTCTAAATAATTTGTATTTTTGAAATAAACATTTTTTTAAAAAGGCGATTCCGTAGTCTCGTTTTGTAATTGGCGCAGTCGTACGGATTTTCGGAAGTTTATGAATCGCTCATAATAACTTTTTCGTTTTAACGAATTAACCGGAAAGAACCAATTGTTGTGACATTAGGTGAAGTGCTTATTATAGAGCGGATTGATCAAGACATCGATCGATTCCCAATTCATCGCGGATCTGTAAGAGCATTCCATTTGATCGAACATCGAGGGATAGGACCCACATTGTCTGTCTCTGCAAGTACCACGCTTTGGAGAAGGACCACATCGCCGAACCAAGTTTGGAACTTATAGAATGACTAGGATCGCCATTCTTCTAGTATTGTAAGTGCAATTGATTTTCTCTCATATTGATGTCGATTGAAAATTTAATTTCTGAATTAGATAGCCTTCGTTTATCACCTTCAGCTGACTCTGTTCCTCAAAATAATTTAGGAGCATTAGATTTAGAAGTAGGAGTAGAAAATATACAAAAAAATTTTGAAAATACAATTTCTTTAAGTAATCATTTACTAATTAATCAATTATTAGAATCAAATATGTCCCAATTTAAACCCGAATATTTAAACTGCGTCCCAGTTTTTGACGGAGACGCAAATGATTTAAATAGATATATATCTACATGCCAATCACTCATTGACGCATTTTACGATGCAAGCAACCCGCGAAATTTTCAAAATATTTATTTGTTAAATTCTTTAATAGGCAAACTTACAGGTCAGGCTAAACTAGTTGTTAACATACAAAATGTAACAACGTGGGACGAACTTAAAGACACATTAAGACGAAATTTTGCAGATCAAAGGGATGAAGCGTGTTTAAATCGTGATTTGGTTATGTTAAAACAAAACACCGGTGAAAAACCAAATGATTTTTACGATAGAGTTTTACATATTTTAAATCTGCTGTGTTCATTTATTGATGCGCATGAGCTAACTAATTCAGCTAAAATTCTAAAACGAGAACTATACAATGAATTAGCTTTAAAAACATTTTTAAGTGGATTACGTGAACCATTAGGGACAACAATAAGATGTATGAGGCCTGAAAATCTTATGCAAGCTTTACAATTTGTAACACAAGAATATAACGTGAATTATTTTCAAAACCAAAATAAATCCGGACCACTCTTAATAAAAAATAATACCAATAACAGTAGCCATAACGTTTTTAAGCCACATCAAAATTTCCAACCGAATTTTATTCAAAGACCAATTTTTAACGCAAATACGCCACACAATGCATTTAGGCCTAATTTTCCGTCACAGCCTATGAATATAAGACCCAATCCTAATAGGCCCCAACCGAGATTTTTTACAAATAATCAAGTTTTTGGTAAGCCTAGAACTAATGTGTTTAAGCCAAATAATCAAAACAGGTTTCCACCACCAAAACCAATGTCAGGCGTAGAAACAGCTATATTTAAACCATTCGCTAATAGACCACCACAAAACAACCAACAACAAAACTCTAATTTTTATTCTCAAAATCAAGGATTTAATCCACCTAAATTTGCTTTCGAAGAGCTTCATAATACTGAAACTCATAACATGCCCTATTATGAACAATATTCGTATGAAGAATGTCCACAGTCTAGCACATACGACCCGTATCAGAATGTGTATTGTGATCAAAATTATTACGCCCAAAAGACCGAATTTTACGAATATGATTCAGAAAATAATCCTATTGTGACATTACCTGACTCTGACTTCCTAGAAAATACGAATTATTACGAAGAACAAACTGACCGCGAAAATTTTACCAAGGTTCCTCCAGACAACAAAAAACCTTAGAACCTCAATTAATATCATTCAATATGTCAAATCCTAGTGAGTTATCTTATATAATTTTCCCAGAAACAAACCTAAAATTTCTTATTGATTCAGGCTCAACAAGATCTTTTATCGATCCGAATCTTGCAAAAAAAATTTACCCAAATAATATAATAAATGATCCTTTTATAGTTTCGACCGTTTTCCAAAAATCAGCCCATCAATATAGTGCCTTAATTCCCTCATCAAACATTTTTAATTTGCCGGAACAAAAAGATTTGAAATTCTATCTATTTAAATTTCATAATATATTTGACGGACTTATCGGACTTGACAATTTAAAAGCACTTCAAGCTAACCTCGACTTTGATAAAGGCTTATTAGTTACACCTTATACTAGAATTAAATTACGTTTTCACAAAACGCAAAATGAGTTAAATTTTATTACAATCGCCCCACGTGTCGAACAAGTAATACAAGTAAAAACATCGGTAAGGAACGGTGATATCATAATACCACACCAAAGGTATCACAATTGCGAGATACCGGAATGTCTAACTGTTGCAAAAAATGGTTTTGCGATAACAACAATTCTTAACAATACTTGTGAAGAAGTAACCTTAGACTTCTCACAACCCATAAGCGTAGAACGTTTTTATGCGAGTGAATATGAAGAAATAAATTTAAATAATTTTAACGATTGTTCCGAATTAAAAAATTTGGATTTTTCAAAATTTAGAACAAACCATTTAAATTCAGAAGAACAAGCAAAGCTTTTAAAATTAATTCATGAGTACTCAGACATTTTTTATAACGAAGACGAACCTTTGACATTTACAAATGAAATTAAACACCGCATAAGAACCACAGACGAAATCCCGGTTTATTCTAAATCGTATCGCTACCCCTTTATTTATAAGCAAGAGGTAGATAAACAAATAAAGAAAATGCTAGATCAAAAAATAATACGACCGAGTAGCTCTCCGTGGAGTTCACCCATTTGGGTGGTACCCAAGAAGCTAGATGCCTCAGGGAAGCCAAGATACAGGGTAGTAGTCGATCTAAGGGGTGTAAACTCTAAGAGTTTAGATGATAAGTATCCTCTCCCGAATATAACCGATCTATTAGATAAGTTGGGAAAATGTCAGTACTTTAGTACCCTAGACTTAGCCAGTGGATTTCACCAGATCCAAATGCACGAAGATGACATCGAGAAAACGGCATTCAACACAGAAAATGGACATTACGAATTTCTTCGAATGCCCTTCGGGTTGAAAAACGCACCCGCGACATTTCAACGTGTCATGGATAATATCCTGAGAGGAATTCAAAATGAAAAATGCCTTGTATATCTTGACCATATAATTGTATTCTCAACATCATTACAGGAACATTTAGAACGGCTAAAATGCGTTTTTCAAAGGTTAAGAGATTCTAACTTTAAAATCCAGTTAGATAAATCGGAATTTTTAAGAAAAGAAGTGGCATATTTAGGCCATGTCATCACGGCAGATGGCGTTAAACCAAACCCTGACAAAATAAAAGCAATCAAAGAATTTCCAATACCAAAAACAACAAAACAGATAAAAGGCTTTCTAGGTTTACTTGGATACTACAGACGGTTCATAAAAGACTTCGCTAGAATTACGAAACCACTCACAAAGTGTCTTAAAAAGGGTGCAAAAATTGAACATGACAAAGAATTTATTGAATGCTTTGAATTATGTAAAAATCTGCTAATAAACGAACCAATACTTCAATACCCTGATTTTACCAAGACATTTAATTTAACGACGGATGCCAGCAATGTGGCAGTTGGTGCTGTGTTATCACAAGGACCAATAGGACAAGACTTACCGATCGCGTATGCTTCGCGAACTTTGAATGATTTAGAAAGGAACTATAGTACCACCGAAAAAGAACTTTTGGCAATTGTGTGGGCCACAAAGTATTTTCGCCCATATATTTTTGGAAGAAAAATAAATTTAATTACAGATCATAAACCCCTACAATGGCTAATGAACCAAAAGGATCCCAGTTCTAAATTACTACGCTGGAGAATAAAAATTGATGAGTTCGACTACAACATTATCTACAAACGGGGTAAATTGAATACCAACGCGGACGCACTTTCTAGAATCGAGTTGCATACCAAAGAAACTGAAGACATTTTTTCACTAAAATCATACGTAGAAAATTTTAATAAATCTTTAGAGGAAACAACCTCAAATGAAAATCTAGACCAAATATCGACCATTGCACAAGCAGACGACAATGAACCCGCGCGTGAGGTCGGTCACACCACAAATAATCAAACAGCTGATGACGAACCACCCGACGACAACATGACAGTACATACAAACCAGAGTGAAGACCCTATAGTAGGAATTCCCATTTACGATATTCCAGTAAACTACGGATCAAATCAGATAATAATTTCCTCTGTATTTCATTCACCTGCACGACCTAAGACGACAATACTATTCGAGAAAAAACGGAGAATCTCTGTTCAAATTTCTGAAAATAATTTTGAAAATGATATCCTAACCTTTATTAAAGAATTAATCATACCTGATAAACAATATCATTTATATTTTGAGAATGCAGAAATGTACGAGCCTCTCTGCGAAGTAATTAGAAAAACATTCAAATGGCCTTCGCTAAAATTTAAGCGCTGCCTGACAAAACTTATTGACGCTACAGACAAACGAGACATACCAGAAATAATTAAAAATTACCACGAGTCAAAAACAAACCATCGCGGTATTGATGAGACTTTGAGCAAAATAAAGGAACGCTATTATTGGCCGAACTTAAAAAATTCTGTTCAAACTTACATTAATGATTGTGAGACATGTCAATTAAGTAAATATGAACGACATCCTATCAATATAAAAATGAACGTAACACCAACTGCTTTAAAACCCTTCGAGATAATACATTTAGATACTTATACACTCGAACAAACCAAATTTTTGACAATAATAGATAGTTTTTCAAAATATGCTCAAGCATATTCTTTGCAATCCCTCGCTGCTACAGAAATCGTAGACAAACTTTTAATATTTTTCTCACATCATAGTATTCCCAAACAAATAATTGTTGACAATGGCACAGAGTTCAAGAACACAATAGTGACAGAACTTTTGAATTTACATAAAATAAAGGTACACTTTTGCTCTCCTAGTCATGCGCAATCAAACGGGCCCGTTGAACGGCTCCACTCTACTTTAGCAGAGCATATAAGGTTACTAAATAACCAAACCTTTAGTAAAACACCAATAAGTCAAAAAATGATTTATGCCATTATTGCATATAACCATTCAATTCATTCTTCCACTAATTTTAAGCCAATTGATGTTATAAATGGTCATACTACAAATAATGATCCTTTTGATATTAAAATAAACCAATTACTTTTAACAGATTATGTCAATAACCATAAAGAAAAATCACAACTTATGTATGCCAATATAAATCAAAAATTAATACAAAAGAAAGAAAAGGTAATATCTAAAATAAATGAAAACCGAGACGACACTGAACTATTTGAACCAAATCAAGACGTTTACGTTAAGAAGCATGTTAGACAAAAACTTGCTGACAAATTCGAAAAACCGACCAAAGTTAAATCTGTAAATAAAAACCGTAAGACAATACAGACGCAACTTCGTACTAAAATTCACATGGACAACTTAAAACGACCTTTAAGGAGAACTTACAGCTTTGACTAAAACAAACGTATTATATTTCAGCCTGGTCGCCGCCGTTATCGGAGACAGAGAAAAAATTATTATCAGACAACTAGACGACAACCCAGGAATCGTGCCGATTAAGCTAGGACAAGCTAAACTTACAGAATACACGTATACCTTAATTCACTATTATGACTTAAATCCAATAATATCTGAAATTAATAAATTAAACGCAAAATCAAAAAATATTACAAATTCATTAATTATACATAAAGAATACTATGCCGAATCATCTAATTACTTAAAAATTCTTGCAATTTCTCAAGAACGCGTAGAAAATAAAATTAAAGAAATTTTACCCCATCCATTAAGAAATAAAAGAGGATTAATTAATGCTGCAGGGTCTGTTTTTAAGGCTGTAACGGGAAACTTAGATGCGGAAGATGACGCTCGCTACGAAAACCTAATAAAAAACTTACAAGGAAACCAAAAATTATTAAGTAATAACATACGTAACCTAAATCAGATTTCAACAAGCGTCATTACGAGTTTTAACACAACAATTCAAGAAATAAGCCAAAATGAAAAACTTCTCGAGGGTAAAATAAAACAAATAAGTTATATTGTACAAAAAACAACGTACAAAGAGAACATGTATTTTATTAAAGACACTCTTGATCAAATTATTAACTTGTACGAAATAATCGATTCCATTTTACAAGATGTTGAAAACTCCGTTACATTCGCAAAGCTTAAAATATTTCACCCGAGCATAATTCAAACCAAAGATCTTTTAAATGAACTCAAAAAACTCGAAAAAATGGTAGGTTCAAAACATTTAATTTTGCCCACTAACCTAGAAAATATATTTTTATTCGAAAATATTATAGACGTCGACTGTTTTACCCTAAACAACCGTGTAACATATGTATTACGAATTCCAGTAACCAATCCAAATAGTTTTTCTTATTATCACTTGTACTCTATACCAATTGAGCATCAGAGTCTGTTTAAGGTTGTTATACCGCGGAACAAATATTTACTTAAAAATCAATTGTACTTTACTCATCGTCCGGACCCTTGCCAAGAAGTTGTGCCCAACCTATTTCTTTGCAAAAAAGAAGACCTCACAGAGATCACTTCAAAAAGTCCTTGCGAAGTACAGCTCTTACAGACCACAAAAAGCACTTCTACCTGCCAACAAATCGACGTTACAATAAGTCGACCTGTAATAAGTCAATTGGATAATTCCAATCAATGGATTGTAGTTTTGCCAAATACCGAACTAGTAGAACTGCAATGTGACTTCCAAGAAGAACGCCAAAAACTACATGGAAGTTATATGTTGACCCTTCCAACAGGATGCCAAGCAAAAATCAACGATATGTCGATTATCAATAATCAAAACGACGTCGATACTAACAAGCAACCCATCCTGTTCCCGGACTTCCAAGATACACCTGAACAAGACTTTCCCGTCCTGAATTTGAGCTTCCATTTACAAGAAATCAAATTAGACGAACTTTACAAAATCAAAAACAAAATTGAAGAAAATCATGTCCCAGAACTTTTCGACCGAATTTCGAAATTTCCAAGCCTATAGACAATTTTTATATACACCCTTTTTCTAACTATTTTTGGATATTTTTTGTTTAGATATTTTATCCGAAATAGATGTTTGAAAAAGATGACCGCAACCACAACCACAACAGAACCGAATCCGAGCCAACTCATTGAACTACCCCCTATCAGGGTTAGTTAAATCTAAGAAGGGAGGAGTTATCTGACCATCCAACCAAGGAACCTGCTGACACTGCATATTAGATGACCGCTAATATATGCGAATTTCTGCGACGCGAGGGCAGTCAGTTGAAAGCATCGACGTAAAACATTTTATTTTTGTTTCTAAATAACTTGTATTTTTGAAATAAACATTTTTTTAAAAAGGCGATTCCGTAGTCTCGTTTTGTAATTCATGTAAAAAATATCGAGTACAAAAAACCTTGTATGAGCTAAAATAAATTAATCCTACGAGCTTAGCAGCTGATAGAGCTTTTTCCGTTGCGGGTTATTTAGCAAGCAAAATTAAAAGTAGTTTGGGGGTATAAAACCCTTGATCCGTAAATATTCTCAAAATAAACATAATATATTAGCTATTGTAACTCAAGAAATAGATATTTATTCTTTACAACAATAACGACTTATTCAATATAAGCGGGATCCCGCTGATATTAAGAAGGAAATCTTTGATCTTGTAAATACCGAGATCACGAACTTACTGCGGCATTGGAAGCCCTATTTGAGTAGAGAGTATATCCGTAGCCAACTCCTCGACCCGCTCATTCTAAATTTCGGATGTAACATGTTTTCACCTAGCTTGGCATATTTTCTTTCAAAGTATAATTCAAATTCGATTTCAAAAACTATTTATTTGCTGAAGAAATATCAGTTATAACAAAATTATAAATTATAAATATTAAACTAATTATGATTATATCTTAGCAAAATGGACCTTTCGATGATAAAAACCGTTCACCTTGCACACTTTACGATAAAGACGACCCTTAGAATTAATAATATATTAATCGTTAACAAGAATTACGAAAATAATGTATGTACTATTTTAGCAATATGCTTGTTAAAATGAAAGTTTTCCTAAATATGTTTTTCATAAAAAAAATATATATATGCAACCAAATAGTTACGGGGGGCTGCATAGAAGCGAGAAATAAGACAAAAGCGACGAGAAGAGCGAGGGGCGGCAGGGCGAAAAGCCAAAGCGTACGCGGACGAAGCAGTAGCGCAACCGGACGGCGGCGGGCCAAATCAACCCATCATGGAAATGCATCATCAATATATACAAGTTAAAAAAAATATTTATAACAATTTCGCCTAGACATGTTTGGCAAAAATGACAAGGGGTAGGTGCCTAACCCTCGCCGAGAGACCGCTCCACATCTGAATGGCTACAAATGTAAAAGAGCGTTGAAATGTCGCCGTCCTGTGAAGAGGTATGACAAAATTTCGATTGTTTCTGGTTTCGTGAACGTGCCCGAAACTGGAAAATCTAGTACTTAAATAACGTGGCCTATTTCTTTTAAGTATCCTGTAGATAAGAGTGTACATGTGATATCTTCTCCGATTTTGCATATTCAAAATGTTTGCATCGTTCAAATGCGGAGTAATGTGGTCCGTATAGAGGATATTAAAAGAAAATCTCATGCAGCTATTTTGAACTTTTTGTATCATTCTTTTCATAAGCCATGACAAAGATTCTCTTTTTCTATATTGCAAATAGTTTTTACTCTTCATTCTCTTACATTGAACAAATTACCAGAATAAATTTATGAATAATAATAATAAAAAAAATACCAATATAACAATAGCCCTATGAACTGAAATCTTACTTATACTAACAATAATAATAATAGTAATAATTGAACGCGCAAGAAGCAAGTTATTAGATGTACATTTCACATAGTTACTTATTAATTATTATTATTAATTATTCAAATTTAAATAAAAATGTGTATTATTTAAACATTCAAATAAAAAAAAATTAAACAAAAACTAAACCCATGTACCTAGACATCGATAATATTCGAAGCCAATATTGTTTATTTTTCATTATGCAATTTTGAATAAAATATAGACTATAAATATCCGTGTAGGTGGGGGACGATAGAACTTACAGGAACCCCCGAAAATGATTAACGCAATATAGTTTGATACAAGTTGACACTTACATAAGAAAACCCCTAGGAATCCAGACTTTTTTCCCTCTTCACTGCACTAATATTGCTAAGAGATGAGATTCTGTGAACTACATCATTACACTTTACATATATGTTTCCATTTAGGATATACGTATTTTTACTCATATCCTCACGAATAATGCAAGCCGTACGTAGATAAGATCTTCCTTTGTTCATATATCACTGTTTTTTAATTGTTTTCGTTCTCTCAATACTGATACTCCAGCCGAATCTGTAGAAAACTCCACTAGTACTAGTAAACCACCGTTTATCGTTTGCAATTTTCGATGAGATACGATGGTAATTTTGAATGTGGCTGTTTTTAGTGGTCGTTTTTAGTGTTTTGTTAAACAAATTCAGAACCTCGGCCCACAAATCTTGACCATCTTGCACTGGCAAACCGAATATGCGCACATTCATACGGCGTGATGTTTGTTCCTGACTATTAATGTTTTTAAACCATTATTTTCAGATTGAAGTTTCAGAACTTTGTCCTCCAGAGCATTGATGAGCGTTTTCTGGGCTTTAAATTATTCCTCAACCTGTTTTTGTATGGTTTGTGCCACCTTATCGATGATATCCTGCAGAAACTTTTCATTAAAGGTGTTGACAATATCTTTATTTCCCGCAAATCGTCAGATGGCAGGCCCATAATGGCGGATGATTAGTTTCACTATTTATATCCGTACACATTCTGACAATAAGTTGGACAACAAAATACTGCAAAACTTTTTAAAATGTTTCACTACAAATTAATGCAACTAAAAACTTTAAAAATATAACTTTTTGAAGGAGCGACTTAACGTACGTTGTCTACCACAGAAGCTCCATCTACATCCTCCGCGCATCCACGCTTTTAGTAAGTTTAAAAATCCCCATTTTAAAGATTTTTTTTTTCGAAATTGCACAAAAAGCATTTTATTCAATTTTAAAATAATCACATGATATTTAACCAATTACGAGAGAGTTTGAAATAACCCAACAAACCATTAAAATATCGGAAATAAAAAAATATATATTTTTGTTTATTACTTCTAAGCCGTAAACTATTTCTCCGAATCTGACTAACACAAACAACCGATATCTAAACAAATCATAAAATAACGTTTAGTACCATACCGCTAAATGAAATATTATTTTAAGAAATTCTATTGTGATGATGCGTAATTTATTAGATTTAAAATTTTTAAATAAATAAACTATCTGCGAAAAGCATGCGCATTAGAATTATATTATTATTATAATGCTAAAATCATATTTAATACAATTTTATGTTTCAAAAATCAATTACCTAACCTAGGGTATAATTACATTATACCGAAAATTGATACGTTTCAAGAAAACCTGTGTGAAAAAGCACCTAATTAACTGAGAAGAAAATATTAAACTTGCCAAAGCAGCTAGCCGGTTTTACAACCCATTTCTTGTTAAATAAATATTTTTAATCAGAGAGTATTTCGAAAATAAATGAGTAGAAATCCCTGGACTGATGATAATGTAGAATAACACTGGGTATAACTGACCTATAACAGTAACATTTTAAAAGATGTTTTTGATTGATATCCAACACTTTTTGAGTTGTAATGTCCCATTACTCCCATTTAACATCGTATAATATTTAAACAGGAGAATAAGGCGTATCAAAAAAGATAACAACTAAGTCGTGTGCGGATTAATATTAATATTAAAACCGTATGATTTCCCGACCTAAAACCAGTTGATATTTATCTGCAAGTCATCTAAAAATGATTTAACAAATAACAAATACATATTATTAATGTGGTTACGGCTGAAATGTAGAAAGAATTTAAGGCAATTGGAAATCGTCCACAATATGAGCCCCGTCGACATTTGATGAGAGAAAATCGAGCTTTGTGAAGCTACCGACAATTAGAGATTTTCTATTTTTGGATATTACAAATAATAAACCAATCTGAACTGTTTTTGATGATATATTACCGAACATTTATTCATTCCTGACAGTTTAATTTGAACAAAAATAAATTGGAATAGCCTCGGCAACAGAAACAGCTTATATTTTTTATCGAATTCGTTATAGTCTTCAACGACGACTATAACATACATTTTTATTTATTCATGATCTCGTTAAATTTTTCTTAGTTCTACTTCTGAGGTATATAATAAATACTTACAGATAGTGCTACTGCTGGCATCTTTATGACGCCATATTGTTTGCTTTAATTGCCTATATATACGACTAAGAATACTGTATGTAATTGGCGGGTACTTTGTTAAATTTACCAAGGTACAGGTTTTTTACTTGTTTGCGCTTTAGGCTGGGCAGTGGGAGTGGCTGGTAATGATGTCTTCATTGTACATGCATGATTGTGTATGAACAATTTACTGGAAATACGATACTTTAGAGGACCAATAAACAATCGTAAGATTGTCACAATTGGGCCACCTATATTTTTCAAAAAAACATGTAAACCTTGTACAATTTGTTCAAAGTAATCATTTCGTCTGCAAATCGTTAATTACATTCTGCTAGATAACTACATCATGCAGTGGCGCATCCAGCAGGTATTACTGTGAAGGATTGTAAGGCCTTCTTGTAAATATCATAAGCAGGGGTAATTTTTGTTTGCGAATGGTCGAATGACAATAGTTGCCCCTGGGAGAGGTAATTACTAGTGATGGGCGTTTTATCGATAGCTGGGCGACATATTGAATAATAATAAGTAAATAAAAAAATATCGATATGTATCCGGTGATATCCATAGGTAACTGATAATATCGATAGGTAGCGGAGAACATCGATAGTTATGGATAAACGGATTACATATTTGCAAGGAAGTTATGCCCAGAAAGTGAGATTTGTTTTTGCTCTTCAATAATTTTGTCGCAAATATATCGATATATACGTAACAATGAACTATATAGGAATACCTATCAATAGGTCGACAACTATCGACACTTCGATAAATAAAATATATCGATAGATGATGTGCTATCGCCTATCGATAGGTAAAATCTATTAGCGCACATTTCTAGTAATTACCCCCTTTATCGCACTCGTTGTTCTACCCTTTCTGACCTAATAAAGTATTCGACTCGCATCTATAAATATTTTCATCATTTTATTTCTAAAGTTAACTAGCGATAACTAGAAATTCAGTTTAAAAAAAAATTGTTTTACTACGTTACAAAATTCGAGATTGGATTCTTACGATTCGAAGTCTCAACTCTGACTGTCCATCAAAATTCGGTACCTTAGTTGAAATAAAGTAATTATTAATGACATGTTTATATATAAGAACAAAAAAGTAAATAACGTCCGTAGATAAATTAGTAGGAAGTTTAACGGCCATTCGGACAAATAATTCTGCCTTTGATAAGCTTATTCAGGTATAGGGTCCAAAAATCATGGACCATTAATACCGACAAGCCTTCAAGCATTTTTCATCATCTCTACCGGCACAATTGACGACGTTTCGCCCTTTTGGGGCTCATCAGGCCAATGCAGCCATATGGTAGAGATGATGAAAAATATTCAACGGCAGTATGAATATATACGATGAAAATTTAAGGCAGTAAGAAATTAACCCAAAGAGTAAAGAGGTGTCATCTATGGGTATCAATGTGAGGCTTGTTATTTGAACCTCTAGTAGACATGTAGAAGTATATAGATGCAAAAGTTAAAAACACAAGCGCGATATGTATATATATATATATATATATATATATATATATATATATATATATATATATATATATATATATATATATGTATCGCACGGCAAACAAAAAATTGAAATCCTACGCATATCGCGCTTGTGTTTTTAACTTTTACATCTATATACTTCTACATTGCTACTAGAGGTTCAAATAACAAGCCTCACATTGATACTCATTGATGACACCTCTTTACTCTTTGGGTTAATTTCTTACTGCCTTAAATTTTCATCGTATATATTCATACTGCCGTTGAATATTTTTCATCATCTCTATCATATGGCTGCATTGGCCTGATGAGCCCCAAAAGGGCGAAACGTCGTCAATTGTGCCGGTAGAGATGATGAAAAATGCTTAAAGGCTTGTCGGTATAATGGTCCATGATTTTTGGACCCTATACCTGAATAAGCTTATCAAAGGCAGAATTATTTGTCCGAATGGGCGTTAAACTTCCTACTTATGTATATATAAAAAAATATATATATATATATATATATATATATATATACATTATAAATATATATATATATATATATATATATATATATATATATATATATTAGGATTAATAGGAATTACGAGGAATTACCAGAACAGTCGATTATTTCAAGAGATACGGGAGTTATCAAAAATCTCTTATATAAAAGTTGTAAGGCTTTTAAAAATCTACATATCTGTAATAAATTGTAATTTTTATGGAACACCCCTATATTACTACTACTTTTTTGATCGTCCAGTCAATCGTTAAGCCTAAATTCATTAGTTTTCTAGATACTGCCGTTTCAAATAATAACGGATAACAATGCATGTTTGAACGTAGTCATATTTACCCGAGCAACAAATTAGGTATGGCCTTTGACAATAATAATATGGTATTTGAAATTCAAGTTCTGCCAGAATTAAATAAAGAAGGAAATAGCATGGCGTTTTTTTTACTGAAACAAAGAGAATATTTTAATTTTAAGGGGTATGGCGATAAACAGAGATCATATCAGGAAGTATCTGGTATTTATAACAATTTGTTCCCAGACACGCAAGTTAAAATAAATACCCGTTTTTGAACTATAGAGCGTTACACAATGACTGGAAGTGTAAAAAACCGATCAGGATCTGGAAGACCTAGGAGTGCTACAGACGATGATATAAAATTAGATATTCTGCTTTCGATACAAGGAAATTCCAGACGAGCCACCAATCAGCTTGCTTTGGATCATGAAGTTAATCAAAAATCCATAAAAACCATTTTTTATACTGAGAAAATCCATACAAAGTTCATGTTGTACAAGAACTTTGTGACGTTGACTATGATGGACGACTAGAATTTTGCAAAATAATTACGAGAAATAATATGTTATTGGACCCTTTTTTATCGAGGGAAATTTGACCGGTGAACATCTCCAGCTTCTTCTGCCGATATTAACTTAACCTGGTATCAGCAAGATGGCGCTCCTCCGCAGTTTACTCGTAAAGTTAGAGATTTTTAGATTTATAGGAAGAAGATGGCCTATCGAATGGCCTTCACAATCCCACGATCTATGGCCCTTAGACTTCTATTATTGGGTCATCTGAAAAACAATGTTTATCGGAATAAATTCAATAATTTAGAAAAACTAAAAATTATTAAACTTTTAAATAAAAGTGAGATAATAATAAGGGAAATAATTTTAAATACCCAAAGACATTTTTGCGACAATTTATGTTATTGACAGTTAGTAAATAGGGGCCATTCATCATTTATTAAATAGAGCCGATTTTCTATGACTTGTTATACCCCATTTTTTTTCATGATAACTTATTAAATTGTTGTTTTGTAATTGAGTAAAATGTCATGATATCTCGGAAACTAATGAGTTTAGGCATCAGGAATGGTTAATAAAAAATGTTCTAAATTAACTGGTCTATTAAAATAAGTAATAATATACGTGGTATTCCATTTAAAAAATATAATTTTAATTCTCCACAACTTTGTGGGCGAACCTGTATATTCCAATTTATTACAGGCATATAGATTTTTAAAAGCCTTTCAAGTTTTACTTAAGACAGATATATATTTATCTTTATTCCGTCTATAATACAGTGACATGGCCATGAGGGTAGATATTATCTCCCCCCCAAGCGCTAAGTCTGGCTACGCTACTGCTACTATATAAGAATATTATTGCAACGCAAGTTAAAGTTTTACTATAAACAAGCTTAGAAAAAACATGTTTAAACAACACACCAGAGCTCATTCAGTATTGTGACTTCGTGCAATAAAGATCCTGAAGACACCTTATATACTCGCGCGAAACATCGGAAAGTAATTATCATTTGACACGTTCTAAATCCAGGAACCATGTTATGTTCAATTGTCTTCTGCGACAAACTCGTCGCAATGTAACGATCTAAGTTGTTTGGATAGGGTAAGTAATTATCCCATTACCCCTCCTCTAATATGCGTCTGCTTAGGCGTGTATAGTTTAAAATTATCCAAGTGCAATTCTTCCGTATTTTTCATTCTAATTAATATTTTTCAACATGACATGTCCTTAATATTTATAGGTGGCTACCTACTAATTTACGACCACTAATAAGACATTATTTTTTCTCATTAACAAGCGCAAGCAATAAATTAATTCCGGCTAATCGATAATGATTCCAATTCGAGTCACGAAAAAATAAAAAGCAGAAAACAGACGTATTAGCAATAAGTTCTTTATAAGATTGTAACGTGTGAAAGATACTAACTGATATAATTAATATCCACGAGCTTCGGAAAAAAATTCCATCACACTATTCGCACAAAGAGCAATTTAAAATTAATTGGCTGATTTGTCTATTTAGATTAATTGATAACTTATGGGGATTTCGGTTGACATTGAAGTGGTACAGAATTAGTAATAAAATAATCTATCATTTTGCTGTTTATCCAGTGGTAGTATACAGTGGTCAAATCATATTTATATTTATTTACGTGACGAACAGTGTGAAATTAAATAAGAAGGTTATTTTAATGCAAAAAAAAAACATTAGAAAACCCCAATGGCTTTTAGGAAAAAAACGTTTTTTTTTTAACATACAACGGATGCTTTCACGGCTTTAATCAATTAAGAAATCATAGTTCTTAGGATTAGAACTTGTCAAATTGAAACTACTATCCAACGTTTTGCCTGCGATTGCATGAGGCATCTTCAGCGGTCTATACTCCACGAGATCTGCACACTGAATGAGCTCGAAGAGATCTGAGATCCGGATCTTTATACTGACCCACGGGAGCCGGGTCTTGAAAATATTGCGAACCGGATCTTTGAAATAGAGACAAAGCGAAATAAAGCGTCCAGGTGCGTATCAGTCAGTTCTTCGGTTCGTTCAATGCATCATCATTGTTTGTAGGTCTCGAGTCGGGAGCTGAACCGACGGCCGATATAACGCGATTTTCGAACCGGTCTGATTGATAAGAAGAGTAGGATGATGGGGTGGATGGGTCGGTCGGTCATTAGCTTGTTGAATGTTGATTGCCATGAAATATGAATTTCTGTATAGCCAGAATCTGGTGTAAAAATTTAATTTGGGGTTGATTAGCTTGTTGACTTCGTAAATCATCGTAAAAACATCATATTACACCAGTTTTTAAAACTTAGATTTATGTTGTGTGGATTAGATAATAGATTTAAATTTCTACTTTTTTTGTGCGATGTGTATATTGAAGTTCAGATTTTGATGATAGTGTTAGTGATTAGTGATGATAATAGGATGATAGTTAATAAAAAGCAATATAAAAGTCTATATTTCATAATAAAAAAAAAACAAGTCAAAACATAGTTCATGTATGTAAAATTGATTTTATGAGAAATAAATTAATATATTAGTAAATAAATAAATAAATAAAAACGGGAACTTAAAAAACTTCAACTTCAAAACCACTATAGCAAGACTCTTAAGCCTTGTAAGTTAAAAGTATAATATCTTTAAAAATTATTATTTCACTTAAAACGCATCCCTGTAAATCGCATACAAGTTTGTAAACAAAAAACTAGACTGGTGAGGTCGCGACTCATTTTACTCGTCGCGAAAAACTAAAGAAATGTTCGGACAGTACTATCTATAAAACCGATGTTGCATGCTTACAAAATTTTCAAATGGATGAAGCTACGCATACATACCTACCCAATGCCCAATACGACGAATATGGCCTATTTTAATGAATTTAAAGAGATCCGAGAACCGGATCGCTGATCCAGGTCTTTAAACTGACCCAGATCCGTTGACCCGGATCTTTAAAAAGATCCAGATTTCCCATCACTATTCAGGCGGGCGTTTATACCCGACTCGTGTTCACCCTGTGTAAAGATCGATTTCCACGTGTGATGTAGACTGTAACCCGTATCTCTATTAAATTTTTTTGTATCTTTAAAAATGTCTATAGATTCTTTAATTTTTCGTATATAAAAATCTGAGACCGATAATAAAACCTTGGTTTCTCTCTTTTCTCTTATAATATGGCCTCTTATAAATTTTCTCTTATAATATGGCCAGTGGTATGCTGGTATTCGGCTATAGCAGATTGAACAATTTGTTTCGTTTTAATACATTGTTCATGTTCCTTAAGTCTAGTTAACACTGAGGGTCCTGTTTCTCCCACATATACTTCTCCACAGGAGCAAGGAATTTTATATAAGCCTTCTGTTTAAAAAGGTACAATATCTTTCGGGGATCGCAAGCACTGTCCAATTTTCTTATGTGTATAGAAGATTCTACGAATGTTGGACCGTCGAAATAATCGCACTATTTGGTCTGTTTTGCCATGTATGTAGGGAAGAACAACACTACCTAACGGTAGCCTTCTTATCATTCTCCTTTGGCGGAGTTGGATTACTATATATTTTAATCGAACGAGTAATATCTTCAGTGCAAAGCCATTCTGTCTGAGAGCTTCGGTCAGTTCGATGTTTCCGTTCAGAAAATTTGGATCAGAAATTGAAACAGCTCTGAATACTAGTAAGTTAATAATCGATTTCTTTTTTGCTGGAGGGTGATGAGACCTTGCATTTAAGTATCTATTTATATGCGTCGATTTTCTATACACAGAATGTCTTAATGTACCACTTTCCTTCTTCTAGAAAGGGAATCGTTCCATTAAATTCAATTTCCATTATGAACTTGATATTATAATGTTGTTGATTAAAGTGGTCCAGAAATATGAGGAAGTTATCAAACAACAAAAGTATAATTTACATATATAAGCACACGAAATGTGCAGAGTTTTTTATAAAAAAATCTGTTTTTCCAGTAATTGGATTAAGAAAATTTGATAGATATTTACCTAGTTTGTATGTGGGCGAGTCTATTGCACTGACGATCGGTCGAAGTGGTACTTTGACACGGTCTAATCCCAAAAACCATGATTTCTTAATTGACCAGTGAAAGCCTTCGTTCTATGTTAGCTAACCTCTATGGGGACCTAACCAAGAAGAATGCCAAAACTTTTGCCGATCTCCGGAACAGCAAGAAGAAGTTGCATTGCCATTTGGCCTTTCTCTACACCACAGGTGAGACATCACATTACCTCTAGAACTGCTAAGAATATTAGCAGAGCCAGTAATGCATTAATTAGAGAAAGGATTAAGGCAATACGTCGTGATTTAGATACAAATGTCTGCTAACTACTAGAAGTTCATCTATAATCAGCTTTTAGAGCAGAAAGAACCCTATTTACAACTTTGAAAACGTCACCAATGTACAGGCCGAAAAAATCCATCAAGAAGTTACACTTAAGCAATAATAAAAGTTTGAAGCACTCCTGAACAGAAAAAATCCAATGAAACATAGTATCCTCCGTTGAAACAGCAGTCAGAAACTTGGAACAAGCCGATGAAGTAAGATATGAGAGAGCGATGAAGACGCAAACATTCTGGTCCTTCCAGCAGATAAAGGCAACGCCCCAGTCGTCATGGACAGAACGTGGAAATATACGTGGAAAAGGTAACTCAACTTTTGGATAACAACAAATAAAAGGTTATGCAAGGCAGGCCCTTCAAGTAGAATAGAAAGACCCATCACCATTCTGATTAACCAGCAGCGGAGAAGAAATCATTGAAACCAAGCAGCTCCAAGATCCCCAGGTTCTACGGTCTTTCAAGGTACACAAGAACAATTTACCAGTTCGACCAATCGGCAGTGCAATAGGCTCGCCCACATATAAACTATGTAATCATCTTTCAAATTTTCTTAAAACATTTACTGGATAAACAGATTCTTTTATAAAAAAATCTATACATTTCGTTGAAAAACTTAAAACAATCCAGTTGGATCACGAAGGTATTTTGGTCAGGGTCGATATAGAAACACTGAACACAAATTTTCAAAATTTCAGGACATTCTGTGCATAGAAAACCGACGCATACAAATATTTAGATACTTGAATGCAAATTCCCATGACCATCCAGCACAAAAGAAATCGGTTATTAACTCAATATATTATATTGACCGGAGATCTCAAAGGGAATAGCTATTGCACTGAAGATATTACGCGTTTAATTAAAAGATATAGTAATCCAACTCTGACAAAGAAGAATAATAAGGTAGGTAGTATTGTTCTTCCCTACATACATGGAACTACAAACAAAATAGGGCGATTACTTCGGCGGTCTACGTATCGTACAATCTTCAATACACATAAGAAAGATTTTTAAACAGAAGAAGTATATAAAATTCCTTACTCCTGTAGAGAAGTGTATGTCGGAGAAACAGGGCGCTCAATATCAACTAGACTTAAGGAACATGAACGGTATATTAAAAAGAAATAAATCGTTTAATCTGATGTAGCTGAATACCACCATACCACTGGTCATATTTTAAATGAAAAAGGAACAAAGGTTCTAGTATCAGTTCCAGGATTTTATAAACGAAAAATTAGAGAATCTATTAAAATGTTTAAACATACAAAAAATGTAATAGAGATACGGGTTACGGTTTACATCACACGTAGAAACCGATCTTTAACACAGGGTCACGTTTCGGCGAGCATGAGTCGGGTATAAACGCCCGCTTGAATCTCCTCGAGCTCATTTAGTGTTCAGATCTCGTGGACGAGTAAAGTTTCCTGAAGATGCCTCGTGCAATCGAAGGCGAAACGTCGGGTAGTAATTCCAATTTGACACGGTCTAATCCCAAGAACCGTGATTTCTTAAAGTTTTTTTTTGTAAATCATTGGAGATTAAATTAAATTTTATCGATTTGGCGTTTATAAGAACACCTTTATGAATACAAAATGAAGTTAATAAAAGGGCTATTATGCAAAGCGTTTTTTATTTATGACTAACTATGATATGACAGCTCATCGCAAAACAATTATTAAGTTTTTTTTTTAGATTTTAATAGTTATTAGGCTCTAAAATATGTTTGTAGTAATTTTTTTATAGAAACAACAATTTTACAATTAAATGTTAATATGTCATTATAAAAGGGACATACAGAGCATTAAACGTTTTAGCACAAACCTCGCCAGTACACTATCGTTTGTCAAACAAGACTCGTGTGTTTAAACCATGTTTTATGAAACGCGTACCTATATGCGATTAAGGTGTTAAAAAGATTGTTGATTTTTTTATATAAAAATATTTTAAGCCTAAGAATGTAGTATGTAGTCGAAACACTTAAAAATGACAAAAGTAATTATTTGCTCGCCAAGATAATCCACGTTAGACCAAACAGGAACTAATAACGTCAAACAGAAATAATCCATAAAATAAATAAATATTTATTTAAGTGATTGTATGAAATCACATCCGGTTCCAAGATGATAAACTAATTTAAGGCATATACTCTAAACGCCAGAATTAACAATTTAACTTATTCTTAAATATATTTTTATAAATTTGTCCTTTTAATAGAAGGGATTTTTTTTGTTTAAATTTTCGGTTAGTCATTTTATTGACGGTCTGTCTGTGTGTATGTATAAATCCATTATGACGGAACAAAATGACGACGTCACAAAATGTAAAAAGAAATCATTATTAAAAAGCTACTTATCAAATGGGCTTCAAAATCTGCTCAAAAATAAAGTGTGATATAGAGGCAGACTGGCGGTAAAATTCCATTTTTTGGAATAAAACCTTTTTATAGCGAAGAATTGTAAATGACAAAATTTATTTTTGGTAGCCTACGTAAATAATGTTATGAAAAATAAATAATATTAATAATAAATAAATAAATCAACAACTTTAAAGAATTGAAATAAATTACGGTTTATAAGATTTGTATAAAGTTATTATCAAATAATTTATTGATTTTTTGACTAACCCCTGTATACTAAATGTATGTAAAATGTACACCTAAATTCTGAAATATATTAACAGTAATTTGACTTCATAAGAAATATTTTCTGTGGCCCTAAATTCGAAATCAATTTATCCGTTTGCATTATATGGAATGCTTTTAATTAACACCATGCATCTCGGAAACTAGTCATATGATTGTTTTGTGTCTGTAAATAACTTTAACCAGCAGTTTGAAATACATGATATACTAAAGTTTGGTAAATTTTGGTACAAAAGTAGTTAATTAAGTAAAATGTAATTTTTTTAGAGCTAAAAGAAAAGTACACCTGCTCTTTTGAATGTTCTCAAATTTTTTAGATTAAAAGAGGCAAGGAAACAAAAAGAGAGTTTATTTTACGTCTTTTTATAATTGTTTGTAGTAGTTTCATAGAGATCCAGCGAATTTTCGTAAAAAAAAAGGAAAACCCGAACAAAAAAACCTATCTACAAAAAATTATCAGAATCGGCGATAGTGTAAATAGTAACCAAAGTTTTATTTTGTTTTTCTTACATAACTTAGAAAAGATATTAAAGGCATTGGCAACATAGCATTCCCAACACATGAATTCTCTGTTTATCACTCAGCTGAATTATGTGTCATGCTGATATCAAAGATGGTCAACAGAATATCTAACATATTAATTAGGTACTTTTAGTTAGAAATAATACATTTTTGTATTGTAAAGCATCAAATAATCAAACTTCTACGTATTTTATAATTTATATTTTCTGAAATCTATGTTTTTAGCCATATTTCAAAAACGAGTTAAGTGCAACCTTCCAAAAACATAGTTTTTATGATTCTAATTTGAAAAAAAAGTGGTTCATTCATAAATTTTTTGTGTTGGAATTATTAAAAAAAGGTAAACAAATTACAAATTTGTCAAATTCCGTGGGTATAATTCATTTACAACAACTATAAAAATATCCTAATCGAATTCCAACAGTAAAGTCTGTTTACTGTGTGCAAAATTTTTGACAAAATCCACTGGAGTTACATTTTCCGACACTACTGATTACTCTAAAGATGTTTCCTAAAATGTATTTAATTTCGAAATTCAATAGTTTTTGAGTAAAGGATGTTTTTTAAATACCTAATAAAAATACTAAATACCTAATAGAAATACTAATTGCAGCTAAAAAAATAGATTTTGAAAATCATATCAAGTGCTTAAATTGTTGTCCATTTTTAGTAGAATCGTACAATTTAATAAAATATAGGGTATATACGATTGTTTCAGCCGATACTTGGTGAAAATGCATAATAAAATTATGTAAAATGTAAAAACAAAACGTTTTTCACAAACACTTCCACTATATTCATACAAAAAAAATAAAAATAGGTGTTTTTACATTTTACATAATTTTGAATACGGGATATTCCATTTAAATACAAAACTTCCCATTAATTACTGAAAAACTGTACCTAAACCTCGAAAATGTTACAAATGTCACCCCTGTAGAATAAAAGACCTTCGTAGTGAAATATTATAAACACAGAAATCATTCCAAAAATTTTCCTTTTGCTACTTTTATGTATGCCATTATGAAATTTGATACTTACACCTATATAAGACCTGTCCTCATTTTTTCCGACAAAACGTGAAATGATATACACACACGTGGGATTTAAAACGGTGGCACATATTAATATAAAAAAAAAAATAAAAGCTTGGAATGGTTTTCTCGGAGAAGTAGAGATGAAAAACTCATTTTAATGAGTTTTATTATTAGAATATGACACAAAGGTGAACATGTATTATAATCTTGGCGACAGTAAGTCTAGCCTGATTGTAGTTTATCTTGTTTGTTTGAACTCTCGTTTTAAATCGAGATAGCTATTGTTAACAACTAATCACGAATTATTTTTCCGCCTGAATAAATTTAATATTTATTAATTTATTTAAAGAGTTTGTATGCATTTAGAATTAATTAAAAACTTTACTATTATAACTATTATAGAGGGAACTGCGTCCTTAAATGTTATAGGACGTGGTTCTATAATTAATTTTTTCAGACCGTTAATAATGCTAAACTCTCAATTACATTTTCATTCCCAACTTTTTTTACCACTCAGTGCATATGCAAAGGGGTAACATAAATCAGAACGAATTACTCTTTATAAGTTAAGCAAGAAACAAGCTTCTGAGAGCAGTTTAAATTTGGAACTGTTTTTCGTCTATCCTTCTTAATAGTGACTATTTCACTAGAGTTTTAATGCCGACAAAATTCCATGACATATATTCTACTGTTTTCTACTACTATAAATAGACGATATCAACTCAACTATTGATACATTTAAATTATCGATAGTTATTGCTACCTATCGATAGTTATAACAAAAGTAATTTTCTAGAGGGGTAACATCCTTGCTTTCTGTTCTGATCTTCACAAATATGTAAGCCATTTAATAACACTGGGGAACAAATTTCAACTTTTTTTGGTTTCTTGAACAAAACCTATTTCTTTGGTGTCATCTACACTCCAGTAACTAAAAATATCTTTTAAAGAATTTAAAACCATAAAAACAGATAAAATACAGAGAACAATCTATTGTTGGTTGAATAAAAGCAATTAAATAGCACATTTTTATCATTAAACCTAGAGTTTAGACACTCATTTTGCGCTTCTTGCCTGCCTTTTGAAAGCAACCTCTGGGGCATCTCTTGAAATAGTCCGGCAGAAGCCGGCTAACAGTTCACAGTTCCATTTTCCCTGATACCTTATTTCCATGTTTGAAATATCCTGGTGAAACCTCTCACCGTGCTCGTCACTTACAGGACCAACATTTTCCGGAAAGTAATCCAGGAAATGAATTTTTAATAACATATCACACCCTAGGTTGTGATAACACAA
This sequence comes from Kuschelorhynchus macadamiae, assembly GCA_030620095.1. Classification (NCBI taxonomy): domain Eukaryota; kingdom Metazoa; phylum Arthropoda; class Insecta; order Coleoptera; family Curculionidae; genus Kuschelorhynchus; species Kuschelorhynchus macadamiae. Next base: position 503,264 of record JAUTXW010000961.1, on the reverse strand, counting down.
AAGAAATTGGGCAAAGCGGTCTTTATATATAGTTTTCTGTTTTTATGTTTGTTGCAACCATTTTAAAGCTATTCCAAGCGTCTTTTTCCCTGTGTTCAAGTATGGAATAGAATTACTCATATCCGAAAAGTTTTCTAATCTGGGGATCCACAAATATTCCCTCTTTAATTTTAGCGTCACTGATTCTAGGGAATTTTTTTTTTAAATAACTGAAAGCATGGCCTTCACAAAGTTTTCCCAAGTCCCAATTTTATATAAAGTGGCGGTAGTAAAATCTTTTCAGGGGAACTAATGGCGCGCTGCTTGTGTTTTTTTTCCTAGCTCAAAAGTCTCTCTCGGTGGCCAAATTTCCTTTCTGTAGTAATCCGTTGGTGCTCAATTGTCCCATTCGCAAAGGAAGCAGCAGTATTTGGTATAACCTAGCTGCATTCCAAGCAAAATCACCACATCTTTTAAATTCTTACAAATTTGCCATTTATATCTTTCATATTGTATGGTCTCCAGTAACAATTCCAAATGTCTATACGTTTCTTTCATTATGGACTGCATGACCAATTGGGACTGAAGGCAACTTATTTCCATTGGAGTAACACAGCTGTAAGACTTACTTTTGAGGAATCAATGAAAAGTCTCCAGTCTTTTGGATCACAGACCAGATTTAAAGCTGCCATTAATCCCTCAATGTCCCTACAGGCTACCAAATTGTTTTCCATGTTAAAAAATGGTGTTAGGTTTTTCTGACGGCTTCGGTACACAGAAACTTTTACTTCCTCTTGAAGTAAATTCTGTTGTTGCAATCTTGAGAGCAATAGTTCTGCTTTTTTCTTGGGTACTTCTAAATTCCTTATAAGGTCACTTAATTCACTATGACTTATTTTGTGAGGCTTTTTTTACTGAGAAGTTCACAAATAAAATCGGAGTCTTGCGAGGTTGATTGGCCGGCGACATTTTCCGGTATACTACCGTTTGGCAGGCAATTCGTCAATATGAGGCATCGGGCGTGTGGCGGAAATTTGAATCTGTATCGTAGACCTTTTTTTTCTCCGAAAAGTCTTTTTTCATGGGAGGTGTCAAGCAAAAGTAACCGTGGTATTTCGGTTCTCGCCAGATCATTTTCACTGAACGAACTGCAAATGTTGGACGCACATTTGTTGCAGTCGCTATGGGAAGCAAAATTTTTATCCTGGTCTCCAATTTTGCAGCCAAAATACAAGTGGTAAGCCTTCACCACATATATAACAAAAATTATTAGGCTTGTTTACAGAAACTCGCGACATGTTGCTCAAAACTCTCTAATTTCCAAAATACGAACAGCTCTCAATCAGCTGGTGGTTGAAATACTAACTAACAATTTAGGATTTATGTTATATGTTATCTAAATCCCTTATAAAGTACATCTGGTATAATATATCCAGGTATTTCTCATTTAATGGTTGAACTATCTCATCTATTAACGGCAGGTAGGTAAATTATCAATAATAAGCATGGATCTATAAAACCTGAGCCAACTGAGACTTTTGCAAGACAGTTGTTAATTAGTATAACAAAATAAGTAAGATTTTGCTATTTTGGTATCGGAAACATTTTTGCTGTTCTTCAGTGTAACTATCGATAGTTATCGGATACCTACCGGTATTATTGAAATATATGGGTATTTATCGGATTCCTACCGCTATATCGATATTTTTTTATTTACCCATTATTATTCGATATACAGATAACTACGTATATATCTCGAAAAAAAATCGTAGCTCTACTTGCAAAACCACTCTCATTTTGACAAAATTAACATGATCTGATTACAGCGACAAAATTTTGATGGGTTAGATATTTTTTAATTATTTCCTTCGCAATTTAAAAATTGCCGAATAAATATTTTGGAGTTAATTATTTGTTTTTCTTGTGCAAGATTCATGTCACTAGAGCAAAAAATTTGCAGAGAAAATTTTCCTTTTGTAATATTCAAGTCTGTTGCTTTTTGGCAATTTCTCTCGCCTGAAGGAAAAATGTCATTCGCGAAATTGCCTAGCAACAAACTTTCATAACCATCGAAATGTTTTGCTGTCAAAATGTTCGCTCTTCTAGTATTATAGATGACTTATTTTATTAGTGTATAATACTGTCTATTTCACTCTTATAATTTGAATCTGTTTTAAATCAAATAAATAGGTAACATCAAAATTTTATCAGCCTTTTGAACCAATCAGCAGTCCTTAAGAGTCATTTCAACTCAGTTTTATATTGACAAAATTTCCATAGTTACTCTCATTGTTAAAATTATTATCAATTGACATATCAAGTAGTTGTCATTTTTCATCCGAAAAATGATGCAAAGTATTTTTAATACGCGTTCTGGGCAAGCTCCATTAGAACAAATACAAAATTGTGTTAAAAAATCTACTCCCATCAACACAGTGGAAACTAAATCATCGATTTGGCATTAGCTTATAGAATTTTGTAAAGAACGGCAGAACGAATTGTTTTCCTCTACTGCTTTAAGTAAAATTGCCGGCCTTCTAGAAGACTGGGGTTTCAATATGAAAAGGAAAAACGGGGAAGACTACAAGGAGAATTGTGTAAATTCATGGAATACTACTGCGAAGATGATCCAGGAAAAGTATTTTGACGAATTCAAAATATCCTTTGGTCCGTTTGGTGACATACGTTTTAAAAAAGCTCGTGATGAGCGTAATGCGAAAAGAAAAGTATTACAAGAGATCTTAGACAAAAGAAATATTAGTGCGTAGGCTTTAACTATCCAAAATATTTATATTATGGCTTCTTTCTTGGATAAAAATTGTCCAGATGGTTTGCAGAAAACATTCTTCTATATTATGTGCTTTTGCCTGGAGGAGAAATGAAACGTTTAATTGCAAAATATCTTTCTTCAAACATGAGACGAATTCCAGAATAACTTTACTGGAATAATCGAGTATAATACCTTATTTTCTAAAAAACAAAAAGGTGGATCGAAAAGCTGTGCTAGTAGTAACTGGCTAATACGAAATAAAAGCAACTTTGATTTTTGTCCAGTAAGGCTATTACAGAAACTTTCGTGTAAGCGGAGTGACAATATAAAGACTGATAGACTTTCCTTGAATGTAAATCCTAATTAGAAAAGTGGTGCTCGGTCCAAAAACACGCCTTTAGGGATAAACTCTCTTGCGAAATAGACCATAACTTCGGCGGAGAGAATTGCAAAAAATAACAGGATCACTAAGCAAGAGTTAATAAAACTGACTGGGCATGCTAGCACTCAGTCAATTAAACCTTACCTGCAACTGGATGTAGAGTACCATTCCAGCTTGATGGAAAACATGAGGAACAAAGTTACAAACAAGCCTCTAGCTCAAAATTCTTAGAAAATCCTCCTGTGGCAGCCTACCAAAGCAACGGAAATCTTACCAAAAATCCGATTACATATCAAAATTCTTTTAATATTGTTAACAATTACCTTGCTCTCAATTTATTCGTGAAATGTCATGTCGAATATCACTCGGAAGAAAATTTTGCAGGGGAAGTTTTTTTATTGTTTTACTCAAGTTTGTTGCTGTTTGGCAATTTCGCTTATGATATTTTTACCAAAACCAGATCAACAAATTTTCATATTAATCGAAACATTCTGGCAAATTTGTCTTTATTGTAGTATTATATATATCACAAAATTCCATGACAACGATCTGTTTTCTGCGGGCAAAACGACTCACCTTGAGAAAATCAACATGATGTGATTAAAGAGGCAAAATGTTATTGGGTTAGGTGCTTTTTAATTACCCCCTTGGGATAATGAGGCAAAAAAGCTTCTTAAGGAAATAAGCTCAAAAATATTGTGCAAGAAAGCAAAAAGCTTCATTACCTAAAGAATCAGCCTCGCTATTCAAAGAGATAATGCGGCTTCTGTGTTAGGTACTATCGAGAATGGAACAGGTTTGAATGAATTTTATATTTGATTTTTTTAAATTTAATTTAATTTTTAGTACACATTTTGTATTGTATATATATTAAAGTTTATTATTAAAAGTAACATTATTTAGTTAACTTATTTTTAAACTTGCAAGCCTTGTTGAATTAACATATTTAGTCACCCTAATATAATTTTGAATTAATTAAAAAAAAATCTAATATATTGTGATGAGTGCACCCCCCTATGAGTACTGCTCGGCGCCGGGGCACTTCCCCCTGTGTCTACACAGTAGTGAAATCACCTTCAGATATTCATAAATAGAAAACAGACAAAATCAGGGTAAAACAAGCAGCTATTCGTGGTAGCCGTGTCTCTTCTAGAAATAACTATAAATAATTACTTTATCTCTCAAAAATAGAAAAAGCGTTATTAGAATCACAGCACCTAAAACCCATTTATTTGCACATTCTCCTTGGGGCCTAGTGCTCAATCCAGACTAATTAATGTTCACTTGATGAATATCATCCCGAATTTGTTTTGCAGATAATCTAGGTTGCACGTGGTTTAGTATTAAATTTAATAAGAATATTGTTTATTTTAGAAACATTATAAAAGATCAAACGTTTATTTCGGCACATTTCAAGAAATATCTTCATGACTTATGAGATGTAAGTCTCCAAATTATTTATTTTCTTTCCAGCAGCATGGCGATTGCAAACAGCACAGTAAACTGAAAAATCTATTTTCGAAGTAAATTATATTCATCTGCAGATAAATGGTTTTTAACACCACATATTCGTGATGTTAAGTGTAAGTTTCATTTTGGCTTTAATTTCAGTTTTAATCTACACATTTAACATGTATCATAAAATATTTGTTGAGTTCTCTTATAATAAATTGTTTTATAAAAAAATATAACCCACTTCAAAAAATGCACTAAAAAGTGGAAAACAGTATTTTATTTCATATAGGTTTCCCTCTGTAGTGAGCCCCAAACTTACTTACTTAATAACAAAAATATATTTGTGTACTGAGTGTTTTGATGTATAATTGCACGATTATACTCTCTTTATCAGTTTGGCGCCGACTTCACAAAGTAAAATTTTCCACATGAAATAAAATATTATTTTTCAGTTTTTAGTGTCTTTTTTTTTAAGTCGGTTTTATTTTTTTTAATTTCATCCTCTTTAGTTCTATTTATACGAGTTTTATTGTAAAAGTCTTTAACAATAACCACTGGGCTACTGTAACACCACTGTTCAATAACATGTCTTAAAATATATAATGTTTAACATATACGTTTTCTTGAAAACTTGTACGGAGCTGTGTACACGTGCGAAAGTATTGAAACAAAAAGGTCTGTCTGTATAACCGGTATATTATCCAAATCCAAAATTAAAGCAGAGCGCTTTAGACTAATTAGTCATCATCAATTCTACTCGCCAGTAACCAGGCAGAAAGATACATGGTTCTAAAATCAGTGAACTTAAAAGCCTCATGCCTACGTAGAATATGGCTGCTTTTTAAGCAATAAAATCATTTTAAAATGTAATTTGGTGTTCGCCAACTTTGTTTTGTCTTTGTTCCCTGAAAAAAGCTTTTGTAGATTGATTTTAGGACCATGTATCTTTCTGCCTGTTCACTGACGAGTAGCATTGATGATTACTAGTTAGTCGAAAGCGCTATGCGATAATTTTGGATTTGGATAATATATATGTTATATAAACAGACCTTTTTGTTTCATTTCATATTTTTTCTTCCTGACAGAATGGCGAACGCATTATTGAATTTTGAATATTGCTCAATATAACATATTATTAAAAAATAATATTGTTAAGAATTCTCTTTACAATAAACACTTCTTTACAACAATACTAACTTTATTAAATACTCATCGCAATATAACTCGACTACTATATACGGTAATACATCTATTATAAGATTAATTCTAAATCGTCAACGCCACAGCAAACTGAAAACTAATTCGCTATATCTGCCTGAATGCCTTTTTATTGAACTGAACTCAATATAGGATGACGTGTTTGTTTATTTCTACTCCATAAACGTTTGATAACTCATTTGGGTAGTTTCCGCAAGACCATCGTCACACTACCCCCCTCCTAATTACGAGCGTTTTCATAGAAACCAACTGAGTTGGCCATGATGTCATATCATGATCTTCATTCTATCAGTGTATGATTTTATGCGGTTATGTGTTATCTCGTGAATATGAAGATGACGTTCATGTTTCATTAGGAAATCAACACCTTAAGTGACAGGGGAATCGTAATTCTCTTTCAAAAATAATTTTGGCTGGAGTCACACCCGTGGAATCACGAACCGCTGTTCTATAAAACAACAAAAACAAGGGTAGGTGTTGATCGCAGTCGTGCTGAATTCTAGCATCAATTTTGGAGACAGGTTCTGTTTAGTTTTGTTAAATTGCTCCATTATGCCATCTGACTGGGGATGTAGAGGTGTTGCTTTAATTTTTCATATCCGCATGATTTCCGAAACTTTCCTAAAAATGCTGACGCAAAATTTGCGCTCTGGATTTCCCACCATGGAGCTCTTGTAATATGCCCAGAATTTTTTTCCTGGGAATTTCTAGTTGCGTTTTAGAAGTCTTGCCATCAGCACTTTCCTAAACCGTTTCAGCAATGATCAATGACTCCAATTGAGGCCACGCAGTGTCTTGAATGCAAGGTTTTTGTCTAACATTGGTACTGTCTTTTTCGTGCAAAATTGGTCCAATATCGGGTTCTTCTAGATGACCTTCACGATATTTTTCTGTTGACACTCGTGATATGACTTAATAGTAAATCCTTTAATTTCTTTGTAAACATAACCCTCGTGATGATTTCCACAATGCTTGCAGTCTTCTTTACATAGATGTCTGGATAAGGTATCAGCATTTTTTTGTTGTCTGCCGGATCAATGTTTAATTTGGAAGTCGTACTTTTGTAACTTTTCTAGCCATCTGGCTAACTGCCCTTCTGGATTTTTTATTTCCATAAGTTATTTTAATAAGGAGTTTTCGTTCAAACTAATATTTGTGGAAATAGTAAACGGCTTTAAAGATAATTCTTTTCTTGTTACAACAGCCGCACTCGGCAATTATTACTGTCCGCGTATTTTTCTTTTTAGACCGGAAATTTTTGAAATTGCGTATTTTGACCTAATATCCCCAGCTTGGGAATGGTACGTCAGGGAAATACGCTTCTATATGGCCGATCGTAGAGAATAAATGGGCGCTTCTTTTGGTATAAACGCGATTTCGTTGGGGCGTATAATAAGGCGGCATTTGCGTCCGATATGGGCACTCTTTTCGAAATCCCGATGATTCAAAATGCAGGTCTCTATGGTTAATTTTCCGAGGTGGGACATTTTTTTTTTCGGATTTCTCGACCAAAAATCTTGTTAACGAGCAATATCGGAGTACGTGATGTCGTTTAAAAAAATAAAAAGGGAGTAACTTTGAAGGCATTTTCGACTTTTCAATTTTCCCATATTTCACCATTTTTTTTTCGAGAAGAGTAACGAGGGGCGGAAATTGATTATGGAACCCCAAATCTCCCCCGAAGAATTGAAAAACCACGTTATTCTCCAGTTTATACAAGGTAAGCCATTTAGAAAAAAAAATTGCAATGTTGTTCTCATATATTTCCCAATGGTTTTACATTTGGACCTGTAGCATATGAACGGTTGAACCTAGACGAATCAAGTAAATACGCAAAGAAACGTCTATATTTCTTTTATAGACTGGTGTGGCAATCAGCTCGATCAAGGTTAGGGGTGAATTTTAAGAAAATTTTTAATTGTAGCGTGCACGAATTCTGTTTGTCATTCTTTGGCCCTTCGTAAAGTCGTATCGGTGCCTCCCGGGATAAAAACGATCAAATATATCAAAAATTCTAACTTTTTCTTCAATCTCTTAAAACAATATATAACATCTAAGGGCTGACCCAATGGTTTTAGTTTAATTTTAAAGTAGCTTAAAATATTTATTTTGGGTTTTCGATATTAGATAAAATTTCTAATGTATCCGATAAAAATATTTGACAGTTTGTTGCCAATTTTTAGTCCAACATTTAAACGGAATTTTAAATGGTATCTATTTAGGATTTTGCGTGCTACACACTATTTTGGATACACACTTTTTACATTAAAAATTGACAGCTGTCAAACTGTCAAAAATGGCAACAACAGGGGCGGGATTTCTATCTATATGTTGATGTTTGTTTGCGTGCCCAGACCCCCCCCTTCCGTGAACACCGTCGCCAATTTTTGATAATATATTTACTTTGTCAAAAATAATTTAAGCTTATTCCACAGTTCCAGTGCATATGTGTGATTTCATACACTACTCAATGAAGTAATATAGATCAAGAAATTACAGTCCCAAAATCTGACAACCTTGTCAAGGTTGCCTGTTATGTATAACGAAACTTATTGCAAAATCCTTTTCTCTAAACGACTGGGCAAATTGAAAAATCAACATAAAAAATATATATTTTTAATATGACTGAATATTTTTTATAAAACAACGGATTTCTTGGTCTTATCGTTAAAGAAACAAAAACGTTTTATACTTTATACTGGTCATGGAGTAATCAAACTGTAAAATATTTAGTGTAACATTGTGTAGATTGTAGAGCACGATTGACTGATAACAAGTAAACTAACTGGTTGACAAAAAAGTTGTATCATAGGATAATAAAACTCACTCCTTATAGAGCTTAGAGGCTTATTTTTTTCCATTGCCACTATAAAAGCAGTATATACTAAGGGAAACTTAGAAGATATTATTTCCCGCTCTTCCCTTAATCATGACCTCAATTCCTATTCAGCTAAAAAACTATGTTTAACCATCTGTTTCGAAAGCTCAAGACAAGTGTAGTGAACAAAAAAAATATTGCGTATAATACACATGATTATATTCCAATAATAAACATTGATGACATTCGAGTGATTCAAGAATTAAACCAAGCTTCTCCTCAGGTTGACCATGTGCTAACAGAAATGATACAAAAGAGTTTTCAAAATTCAAATAATATACATTATTCAAGGCGAACGTAGCGCCAATGGCTGTGTGTCTGGCTGTCGGTGCTCAAGTTTCCCGGCTAGATTCCGAGCAAACTTTGCTAAAAGTACGTTCGTCTTCTGATGGGTTGATGGTTGCTCTGTCAGTAATACGCCAAAATCACCTCTCAAATAACGTCATTCGGATCCGACGATAAACTGTAGGTCCCATATACCTCCGTAAATAACAACTAAGACACACATCATAGGTATGAGCGAGAGGTAGGCCGATATCCAGCAGTAAATGACTTCCACTACCAGTCACAGAATTAATCGCTTAGAATGGAAATTGTGCAAAAATCAAGAAAACATAGAAACACAAAGAACAGGATGCGTTGTTGAGCAAAAACACGCCGCTGAGAAAATGCTAGAAACATCCAATAGACAACTTAAACCATCTTAAACCTGTAAATATGGCCAGAAAATCGCTACAGAAAATTCTAAAGTAGACAGATCTCCTAAAAATAAATAGGAAGCTATTTTAAAATTTAAAAATGGAGTGTATTATATTGAGTCACTGGTTTTCTCGAGAAACAGCATTGGTGAGTAAAATTCCAATAAGAGCAGCCGTTGGATTTACAGGGTTTCAAAAAATGTGGATGTAAACCAAGTAAATTTTAGTTACGAAGAAATAAATGCTAATGTGCTCTAAAGCAGAAGTAATTAGAAATAAATTATTACTGAAAAAACAATATACCTAGAAAAAAATCATTGCTTTAATTTTTTCTGTGACCTATTTTTAAAATATTGGAACTAAGAAAAATGGTGGCTTAAGTTTGTACTACTAGATAAATGAGAATTTAAGGCAATACTTTGTGTATTTCAGGTCTAAAGTTATTTCTGTTATATTAATAATATAATGTTATACATACTTTATATACCTTCATATAGTCTAAGTATCTAAATACATTATTTAAAATTATTATACTTTTCCTGTTTTTTTTTTTGCGTCTGCTTCTTGATCCGCCCCTGCGTAGACCTACACCTTTAACTTAAAAATAACCACGTTGGGTATAAATGTATTAACGATTTAAATGTTCTAATATATTAGGTAGTCTTTCGATGTTATACCACGTTAATCTTGCCATTTTTAAAATGTTACGAGAATAAAAGTCTTTATTCCCTAAAGTGCTTAATTTACATTAAATAAAGGCAATAAAAAATAACAGTGTCATGAAACACGTACGATACATCAATTTACACAAGAAACCATATAATTTTGCTCATAAAAGTTTATTACTGGCCTAACCTAAAAGTTACGTCAACCTTAAGAAATGTACCTGAAAGATAACGTGGATCTAAAACACGACCAAATGCACTATAATTTTTGAGTATTCTTTTTATTTAGCGAGAAAATTCTGAGCAGCTTGGCCTTCCATTATAAAATGAATTACCCGGTAAAACCATTCATATTTTCTTCCCCCACTTTTTGAGCAACACCTTAACGTTGCAAGTGGAAAATAATCATAGCCAAAAGTCCGGCTAGTTTATTTTCATGTAATTATATTTTCAAAAAGAAAAGCATCCTGATCTATTTAAAAAACAATGCTTTTTTTAGTAGATCCGGCATTGAGAAGATTAGCAACTTTTGGGGATAACGGGAGTTGAGTGGAAACCTGAAGATGGTCCAGTAGATTACATTAGAGGAATTTGTTTCTGTATTTTTTTAACTTGCGGAGTCCAGCAATGTTAATTTTGTCTAGTTCAATAGAGCCCACCAAGAGCTAAAATTTAAAAAAAAATGGCTCTGTTTTCTGAACTTTAGTAACAGTTCTCTAACGATTGGGGGGGTTAGATTACTCACTACTCGGGAGAAAAAGGCCTGTAGATAACTTGATATAACATGGTAGTAGATTATTTTATATTCACTAATGTTCTATCACATGTAAAAATGAACCAAATATTAATATTTGTAGCAAATACGTATAATGTCGTACATCCTATTTCCTATTTCCTTATTTAAATTATCCGTTAATTAATGTACAAAAATTAAATTCAAATGCCCCTTATCGTTATATAGGCTATATGTGTTTTTCACACAACAATCTAATCAATTATTGCCTGTTAAATTAACACTTCTTACCAGCAAATGATTTAGGCAAATATAACGTCATTCGATATTTTATATGAGCGAAAGTTGCTTCTAATGCTACATTAATTGAGTAAAGAGTAGGAAGCAAATAGAGATTTTGAACATTTCTTTACGGACTAAAAAGTATCCTTTATAACAAATTTCATTTCATGTGTTTTACAGCCCTTGCTAGTTTGTTTTCCAATGTTATTAAATTTAGTGTGTGTATTAGCTGTAGTTGTTATTGCGAAAAACTAAAATTTTATGGAAAATGGCATACCTAACTGTAAAAGTACCACCATATTGAGGCCGATAAAATATTTATCAACGCCCTGTTAGACAGCAAAAAGCGAAAAATTTGGCTAAAAACAGCACGACGTGATACCAAAGATATATTTGTAAAAGCAATATATGGGTTTAGGAAGACCATTTTAATGTATGTATTATAATAGGAAGCGTCTAACGAACAGACCAATAAACCGTGTACTCACAAAAATTGCTGCACCGTCCACACATGATTATCTTACATTTAATATCAGATTTATTATGGCTTTAATGATGGTTTTATTGAAAAATTTGGTGCTAATATAGACACAGTTTTTTACATCACCTCAAAAAAAACCTAAGCAAGGCTAACTAAAACGCAATCTACATACAACATTAAGTTTCGCTAAAAAACACTAACAAAAAACTCATCGCCGGATTCACCTCTCAATATTTTTCTTTCCAGTTCATTAACCTCCAAAATTACAGAATAAATTTTGTAATAAACTCTGTCTTCGGGGTATATCTTACACATCACTGTGCAAATATAATTTGCATGTTTGACCTGCACATATCCAATGGTTGCATCTCCATAATTTTCGCTCTCTGCCTTGTAACAATAGCTAACTTCGTATCAATATATTTGTGCATTTTGCAACCCCTGTTCAAATAGGTAATAATATAAGTTTTTTAGAAATAATTATGAAAATTAAAAAACTAAACTAAAACAGAAAATATTTAGTCGTTAATTTAGTGTGAAACAAATAGAATACTGAATAAATTCAGAAGAACATAAATAAAACTTAAGTATGTATTTAACTATTAACGATTATGCCCTTACCTTTTGCCTTTATGGGTGGAAAAAATGCGAATTACGTTAAACGTTATCTTTATGTGCTTTTCGGAGTTTTGTTAGACACTTTTTTGAAATATACATTATAAACGATTATATTTAGTTCCAACGTCAAAATTATCATCCATTTTTGTACCACAAATGTCAGCAATGCTCCATTTAAGTCAAAATTAGAGAACGATTTCACTAAACACAATCTCACAAACAATAAAACTATAAAACAATGTCACAAGAAGAAGGGAACGGCAGTATTGAATATTAGTCTAACGTCGACGCAAAAAACATGCTTCGTGACGTCACAGCCAATTACAAACCGTTTTGATGCGAGGTCATATTAAAAGGGGTTTGCGTTACAATTTTAAATTACAATTACGCTACAAATATTTTTTTGTGCAAAAAGAATTGACAATGATGTTTTTATATACAAAGGTAGTACTTATTTGGTGCTTGCTTATATATATATATATATATATATATATATATATATATATATATATATATATATATATATATATATTGTTTCGTAGTCTTGCACGAATGGAAAAATATGATGTATTTTCATTCCTGGTGTACACATCCGTTCATCACTCTCCTTCTGCCTCCACTGCTCCTTTCTCCAAAATCGCATTTAACATTTTCGAAGCTTTCTGTTTGGCGTTCGATTGAAGTCTTCAATCGGACGCAAAACAGAAAGCTTCAGCATGCCGCACATTACTATAATACGAAAAAGCCGGTTCAGGATGCACTCTGTTTTTCCTCCTGTTTCAAATAACTTGCGCTTGACCATCATCAACTCACCGCCCATCGTAAATGCAAATTATATTTTTGGAAAAATATTGTTTATTTTGTGGTTTACTTTGTCACAAGAAAGAAAAGGCAATTCTAGTCGCCTGAAAATTTATCGGCAGCAAATCCCATTATTTATATTAAATTTGCATTACTTATCTATTCTTGTTATATTTAACTGAAGTAAAAATTTGCTACTGGAGGTATTGCATTAATATAACTTTGTTTTAAGTTCGTATCTATATGGGGATGTTATACTTTTATACGATTTTTAAATTTTAAAAAAACTATTGTCATTTTACATATATAAATATATTATACATTTTGCATATAATAAATATAATCATTGTCTATGTAATCTTTGAGATGAGAAAGCAATGATTTCATTGGACAAAATTTGATGATAAAAGGATTTGATCACTAGTATTTTCATCTAAAACTAAAAAAGCGATGATTTAGCTTTGCAGGGCCTATTGACCTTTTGAAGATGTACCAAATTTTGACATGATATCTCTGACAGTTACGGAGATAATTAGCTGGAACAGTTGGACGTCACCATAAGGTTCCATTTTAACATTCTGATGTACGCAACCCGGCGAAATACTAATATTTTCCGTTGAATTTAGTTCAAACTTTTCTTCTATTATAATTTTCTGGTTATAACAGTTATATGAGCCCCTTAATATAACCTGAACTTATCATTATTTATGAACCAATGACACATATTAAAATAATTACTATTTTCATCATTATTTACTAAATATTTCTCATACATTGGTAATAGATCATTGCTCTTTTACTACAAAAAATACGAAACAATTTGTTTCTAAGTACTGTAATAAGCAATAAATGTTATTTTGTAACTCTTATCAAATACTTGATAGTAAATGTATGATTCGTGAAATTCTACTATTTAACGACCTTGATTAATAGATTTTACCTAAAAAGGTTGTAGGAGTAGCTTCTGGCATTCCAATAGAAAAAAACACTACACGATTTTACTCTAAGACGTACAAACATGTTACAAAGAGATGACCAGCTCTACGGAAAAATATTATAAAATGTTTTAAAATTACAAAGTACTTTCTTATTAATAGTGCCTAAATATGGACAATGATCTAAAAAGTATAAAGCAATTGTATTTTTTATAAAAATAAATATTATATTTTTATTTCTGTGTAATATTTTTGCACATTAGATTTGCAACATAAGATATATATTTAAAATGAATTATTAGTAGTAAATAAATTCAAGACTTAAGTGACCTAGACCAAGATCATAACGGACTGCTTTGATTCTCAGTTTTGCGAATTCTGAGGTATTATCTTACAGGCTTCACGACTTCACGATCTTACAAAGTTCTTGCAGCCTTACTTTTTAATAAGACAATCCTAACCTCTTTTTTATAATCGTGCTGGATACAAATTAATGTATATCACGAAGATAGTAGAAAAAATGTAGTCATTTAAAAATTATACGATACACGTATTCTTCTCTATCACGCAATTTTCTGATGATACACTGAAAATAATAACAAAGTAAATTGGAGGTATTTTTAGAAACATAGGATTATAGAAAAGAACCTGATCTAATTTTAGACATACGGCGGATTTGAAGGAGGCAGAAATCATTACAATATACGCTGGAAGTCGGCAATATATATTGCAACACATTGAATAATTTTCTTTTCCTGAAACGTGATATTTTTTTATTCAACCTGATACATTGTTATGAAACTAAATGGATATGTTTAAATAGACCCTTAAGGTTGAATACTTAAATGTGAAAGGATATATTTTATTTTATGACTTTTTACGTTTATCCTCGGAAACCGAACTTCTACATTTAATTCAATTTCGAATTGAATTTATTTTAGCATGATAAATAAATAGGTATTTTTACATATGTCAAATACATGTATAAAAGTATTTTCCTAGGGACATATGCAATATATTATAAAAACAGATTAAAACAAATTTTTACAATATATTTTCACATAAAAATGCATTTATGTAGTAATACGACTTACCTAGGAGTATTTTTTAAATTTCTTTTTTGAAACACATTAATATCAAGTTTTTTAAGTTTTCATCTAGCCTATTGTGAATAATGATTTATAGAGAAATCTTTAGTTTATAACTGTGTTTATAATATTTAGTTTTAAAACCTGTTATTACTCAATCTCAAGCAGTTTTTACCCTTAGTGTTACAATTATGTGACGGGAGGATTTTTTGATATGATCCATTAAAATGCTTCACTCATGGAAGCACTGTCTTATAACATCCCAAAACTTCAAATCATTCATGCCACGCATGACTATTCTTCGAGACCCAAAATTACATATGCACTATGACCCAATATTAGCAGGCCATAAGAACACACAAATTCAAATATACCATATTTTT
The DNA here is from genome assembly GCA_030620095.1 of Kuschelorhynchus macadamiae. NCBI lineage: Eukaryota > Metazoa > Arthropoda > Insecta > Coleoptera > Curculionidae > Kuschelorhynchus > Kuschelorhynchus macadamiae. The sequence goes on along the minus strand of JAUTXW010000961.1, from coordinate 487,898 downwards.
TTTTAGTAGTATAGTGTCCTTATATTCCTCAGAGTGGTAGGTTGTTTTTGTGGGTTCAGGACAACAAATGAAACCTCCTTTTGTTTAGAAAATGACGACATTTTGACCTTTACTAAGTCTTTATCAACGCTATTCCAACAAGAAAGAAGATTCTGTCAGCAATGTTGAAACTCATTACACTGTAAATGTTCAACAGTCCTGACTTCTTTCTGAATCTTCTTTCTTGTTGAAATAGCCTTATCGTCGGCATTTTCTAAATAAAAGGAGGTTTTATTTGTTGTCTTGAACCCACATAAACAACCTTTCATACCATAACATATCGTTTTTAAACTTTCATTAGATAGTCCACCATATAGCTACGGAAATAAAAAAGTGTATCTTGACAACTTACTTGAAATATTTAATACACGCGCCTCCCAAGGTAAGCCAAATTGTTATGGGTTAAACAAATTATTCGAAATAAAATGTGAATATATCTGCTTTTTTAATATTATTGTAAGAGTCGAAATTAAGGCAATAGGCTTGTAATTTTGAGCTTCATTTTTAGAGCCGTTTTTAAAGACTTTAGATATCTTGAAGCACGTTGGGAAGTATCCTAATTTTATGCACTCATTTATCATTTTGTTAAGTGCGGTATTAGTAGATCTTTTGTACATTTTATAATTTACGCGTTTATATTGTAGAAATCTTTACTTTTTTATTTTTCAATGAGTGCACATGCAATGGCTTCTATGTAAGAAAAACTGTTTGTTTTATATAATTTATAGGGTCTTCATTTGATGCTGGCAGGGCCTTGAGTATATAATTTGGGATTCTAGTAAAATAATTATTTAATTTCTCTGCAATTAAAAAGCCAGGTATTGAGCCGATGTTTTATTTGTAATTATTTTTTTTATTTATAAGGTCACAGGCCGCACGAGATTTGTTATTAGCAGTTACAATATGATTGTCACTGGCTCTATTTTTATCATCCTTTATTTGTTTCCTATATTTAAGTTTTGCTAAATTAAGATCACGTTTTATATGCGGACTTGGATAATTTCCGAACATTTCGCTTAAAAAAGTTACTCGATTCCGTGTTGCCCTTAACTCAATTGTAATTATTATTTATTTTATTGTTTTATATAGTTTATAGGAGTCTTCATTTGATGCTGGAACAAACTTCTACTTCATTTGACATGAACGGGGAAAATTTCTTTTCCACATGCAACGATTTGTCACAAATAAAACTAACATATTTTGATATAAACTGTTTAAACCTCCTTTTGTCACCGGGCGGTGATACTTAACAATATTTTTCTGTTTATTCAAAATTGATATTTCAGCTGTGATGGCAAAATGGCCACAGAAAACAGTATTTTTATCAAATCAGTACTAATCTCTATACTAGAATGAACAAAAACATTGTCAAGTGTATTCTGTTTTCTTGTAGAATAAAAAATTTGCACCCGTATTCACTAAACAGGTTTAAATATAGACCAGGTCTAACTCGACAGTTATAAGTTTAAGATGACATTTTTAACAATTGAGCAAATATTTTTTCTAAATACAATTATAAAATGACAGTGACATAGGCGAAACATAACTGGAGCACTAAGAGTTCTAAGTACTCTGGCAACTAGACTTGGTTTAACTTTTAAACCTTTTTAGTGAAAACGGGGGTTAATGTTTAAAATCATAACTATCAAAAAACTTTAATACCAACCTCCTAGTTGTATCATCCCGTATATTTAATTTTATTAGGAAATATTTTCCAACATTAGTTTCAACAGCTGTCGAAAACTCGGTTGATAACACTTATTAACTCACGCTTTATTTTGTAACACCGAAATGTCCCTGATGCCTTATCAAATCAGCATAAGCGTAATAATAAGTTACGTGAATATTTACTTAAAAAAAAAAGTGGTGCTTAATGCTTTCCTATATTTCAATTTCATACTTCCATAGCTCAGAACCTGTGGAATTACAAGACATAAATGCACAAATTGTTAATTCTTTGGGTCAACACAAGGACTCCTCAGAATAGATCGAAAGCAAGCTGATAGAATATCTCTGCTTTTATGAAAAAAATATAAATGCTATTGATTTTATTTTCAAAGGATTCGCTTCCAACGCAGTCTCTCAGAGCTTAATCAAAAACACTAGAACATTTTAAATAACTAATAACTATTTTTAAAATGTATAGCAATCCTTTTTCAGTATGCAGAACTCAATTGCGATAAAATATTTATCTCACCCAACACAGCAAACAATGAATAAGATTTTATGTGGTCGCGAGATGACTCATGTTTATTCATTTTTGCAGCAAAATGGTGTAAATTAATTATTCCTTGCCGTGTAATAAGTTTTTCAATTCACATCCACATATCGAGTTAATTTCTTTTTGTTTCTTTTGAAAACCAACGCCGTTTACAAGCTTGAGTTAGTTTTAAATCTGGCAAACGCCTGCCAAGCTCTTTCATTTTTAATCTGCCAATGAAACATTGTCAAAATTAGTTTGCACAAGACAGTATACGGTATTCATATTATTACATCTAACTGGATCAGAAAACAATCACATATTACTTATAATGCCAATAATTATCGATCCGACAGTTCGCAAACGGACTCCCGAAATCGAAATTCTACAAGACCGCCATGCGCCCCTTAACTCTAGAAGCATAAACAAATTAATATATGCTCATCGCTAGGAATGTGCGACAAAACCATCCGTATAATCGGGTCATCTCGGCTGCTAATCATCGTAGTGCCATGCCACTCGCAGCCTATAATATTTGCCACAGCGCTTCAGAGCCCCAATTATATGTTTGAATATTCTCACCTATCAACGAGGACGGATAATCAGAGATAGAAGCTGACGCTTTTTTGTTGAATTTTTCACATAATATTATATTAATATGAATAATTTATAAGAATCGAAATTTGTATGTTACGTTAAAAATTTTCGGGAGGGGCTCGCGGCCAGGCAACCTAAAAAAGCAGCCGGCACTGTACAAAATATGGTAGGTACCAGATACATGAAACGCATTAAATGCACATGCATTAAAACAGATACACAAAGAGCTCATTTTTAGAACTGCTTCGGCATCCTTTCATACTGATGACACAAATGTATTTTAGTCTGTATTAATCACTTTATGTTCTATAAGTTAATACATGTAGTTTTTTTACATGACCCACATAGCGTTAGTTCCGGGTCTATCAACATCGTGATTATATTTCTAGTATGTTTGTAGTATATATATTAATAAAAACACTGAAAAAGAAAAGATAATGAAATAATAATGTTGGAAAATATTGTTTTTTCCTTAGCAGGTTATCATAATAACGATGTTATAACCATTACACCACACGACCATAAAATATATGCTATTCATGTTCAGTGAGTAAAGTTAAATATGCAAATTTTTATGCTCCACAATATTTTAAATCCCATATACGGAACTTAAGTGATGACATTCAGGCACGAAATACATATTTATCACACGCTAACTCATTTTTCTTGGTCCTCTTTCCACCTGTGTATTTTTCAACCGACGTCGAACTTAAAAAGTAAGGCTTATTTACTTTTAATTGGTAATAAAATATTCTCAGGACACTTAGTTCCGAAATATAAAGCAGATTTATAAATATATATATTATTCACCATTCCGTAATGGAGTATATTTTCGTTTAATAATTAAACGGCATTATAAACTATGACATCATCTCAGGACTTATTGCGAATCCCCAAATTTGCAACAATTATTTTTTGGAAACATACCTGAGCTAAAAATGTGTATTCAAAGGGAATTGTTGAGCAGATACTAAACACCTCGTGTGTTAAAAGAGGGAGATCATTACAAGGGAAGTTCCATGCTACTTAAACCAAATTATGGTTAATCTAACCAACTATTTGTTCAAAATATGTTTTATATTTTTTTTAATTTTATTGGAAAAATGTTTGACTGAACGGAGTTTTTGTTTCCCTTATATAACTGGATAAACCCACTTAAATATAGTATTATAAATAATGTTATTAGTAAAAATGTCCCCTCATATAGGGCCAGGGGTGTAGCTGCCCGACTTATTTTAAATTTTATACAATAAATGCAATAAAAGATAAAATTAAAGCGCATAAACTATACAAAATGCATAAAACTGATATTTATTATCGAATAGTTTCACCGCTAAGGAGTAATTCCAAACTAGTAGGATCTACTTAAATTATCTTGATAATATGGAAGCTCGGAAACCGTTAATGACAGAACTTAAGGAAAAACTATTTAGTAGATCATTTTCAAGTTCGAAAGTTGGCCGCTAGGGGGGCGTAACAGCAACACAAAAGTGTAAATGCCAATTTTCTCTTAAATTGCCATAATTGAGGTATATTGAAGATATAAGCATTGCATTCTTCAACCAATTACGCACTTTTTTGCTTCAGACCATTTTTGTCTATTTTCAAAAATGAAGTAGTGAAGGAAGGTCAAACATTTTTAGTTTCAAATGTAGATATCACTGTTTTGGATGAACCGATTTTATTCAACATCGTGTCGAAAAAAAGTGTTTTTTTGCTCTACTTGTGGAGCCATAAACTGTACCGTAATGACTTTGTTAGTGGTCACTAGATAGTGTTGTTTCGGAACTTTCCATGCTGATATTCTTAAAAAATCAAATGGTACGCTATGAATTTTATATCACAATTTATTTGGTATTTATGAAGGGCATTGAATAGTGAAACAAAAAATCTGGGGCCGCATTTAAATTAAAAAAGTCGATGATGATCTCTCGAATCCGAAACGTCGGATTGTAAAATTAACGTTGCCGTTTTGTAAAGGAAAAAAAGTGGAAACGACAAAGTGGAAATTAGTTTCATCTTTCACTTCAATTAATCCTGAAATTTTAGAAAAACAAAAAAACTGGAAAAAAACAAGGCTCCAATAGAAGCTTTAGAAAATCGGTTCATCTAAATAAGGACATCCGAGTAAAAAATTAAAATTCTCGATTATTATGCAGCATATAAACTACATGTTGTCTATAGAATGAAATGTCAATATAAGTGGCCAACAGGAACAGCATTAGTCTAGTGAGGGAGTCGGATTTTTAGCCAAATACAAAATATGGCACTTGATCTTGCCGAATGAATTTTGGTGTAACAAAAAAGTGGTTGTTAAAAAGTTATAATAAAGTTTATTTCAATTTTACAACAGATTAACCGAAAGACCATATTTTTTTAATGCACAAAAAGATACAATTTTTTGAAACAGAGAAAATTTTAAAACAAAAAATACTGACTCTCCTATAATCTTAATGGAAAAATAAATAAAGAAATAAAACTTTATATGGAAAATTTATTTTCGAGTTGCTCCGATTTCTTCTTAAAGCAAATATGTAATAAAATAAATTTAATATTTTTAAAACCCGGTTTTTCGGAAACTAGCACCCAAAGTGCATACAACGTTAACAACAGAATTAGCAGATTAAAAAAAATATATAGATTTTAAACTTAATACAAAGGTCAGTGTGAAAAATTAATATCAGTTTACGGCACAAAAAAACGCCACTTAAAAGATATATCAAGTAAAGAAAAGCTAATATTCACCAAAACAACACGATAAATACTCAATTTACATCCAAAAAAAAGCTTAATAATAGCATTTTAGGTATTTATCAGAATTAAACTCATGCTGTTTACGTAAGAACTTTTTAATTGGGTAGGTGATGATCATAATCTGAATCATTCAAGGACTTTATTCAGACAATCTGTGAGGTTAAGTGCTGTAAAGAAGTGTTCACAAACTGCGCCCAAAAAGCAATACATATTAAAATCGGTGAATACAAAGCTAATTAATTTTGTCGACAATATGATATGAAATATTGAAACAATATATTGTTCGAAAATTCTGAATAAAGTTAGATATTTCTATCATTTTTTTATAATGAAATAACAAATGTTTATTGTATTATTTTTATATGCTTGGATTTGGACGAATGATACTTTTAATTAATTAAATTGATTACAAAGAAATAATAACTCTCCGGAATCCCCACCTTATGAATTATTCATTCACTTACAAACTTGATGGCATTTGCTGTTGCCTTTATGTTCCTAAAAAACTACTGAGCTTTATTTTAAATTTATACCTATATTGTTTACAATTTTAAACACCTAACAAAGGAAATACAAAAAGATTTCGAAATTCCAACTGACCCATTTTAAAGGCCTATAATAAAATAAATTAAGTAATTCTTAATATTCAAATGTAGAAATCTGTTTGGTTACCCAGGCCAGGGAGTCGTCAGAAGAAATATAAAAAAAGATATTCTACCTTAAAGCAGTATTCGCTATATTCTGTACCAGAGGGAGGCTACGTTCGATGAAAACATTATGATGCTCACAATAATCTGAAGTGTGACCTAAATTAATTAAAATTATTACTGAGGTCGTAAGTTAGTATATATTATGCAAATTGACTAATTGACGAGATGTAGCAACGATGCAAACAAATCGTGTAATCCAATTTTCATCCACTTTTCGATAACAGGTTGAGTTATAATTTTGTACACATTTATAAATCCGATGACATTGTCACATTGTGGTCACAATGTTTTGGACCATGCCCTTGACCGTGACTTTACTCAATCAATATCATTAAAGAGTTCCAAAATTAGCATATATGACAAATTTTAGCCACACGAGCTAAATAATAGATGACATATTTTAAAATCGAATTTTAAATCCGATGGCAATGGTCAAAATGATCTGTACTAACGACCCCCCTGATCTTGACTTTGATTGACGCAAATCTTCAAAATTCTATTTTACATCGCTAATAACTGGCTTACCATTAAAGATGTATAAAATTAGCATGTAAGCCATTCATGTTGAATATTAAGCGATAAAGGACAATGTCGCAATCAAATCTTGTCTTGTAACCGAATTTTCCCCACTTTAGGATTTAAGTTGAAATTTTTAACACAGGTAAATCCAACGACAATGCAATGACTCAAATCATCAAAATTATATTTTACAACGATAACAACTGGTTTATCATCAAAGAGTTCTAGTATATATACCAAGTTTCAGCTATCAGAGTTTAATCAAACTCTTACTAATTTTCTCTCAACTGATTGGATGAAATTTTGCAGACATGTGTAAATCTGACACATTGGATATGAACTATGACCTTGATCGTGATTTTGATTGACTTAAATCTACAAAATTCTATTTTACAATGTTAATACTTTTATAGACATATAATAGGCAACCAAAAAGAGCAACTAAAAATATAGGTAAACATTTTTTTTAAAGATAAGCTTTTATAAAAATGAATTAACAGGAAAAAAATATTACAGGTTTGATTGACACAGTAGACAATGGGCTATATTAAGTAAATGCTTTTACTCTAATGCTAAGTATTTGATGTTTTTTTACGTGTATAAATCTTTCTCAAAGACTCTATCAAAAACATTTGCTTCGACTGTATCCATATGATCCAAGCCCAAGCAGGCACAGTGCACCTAGGTGGATGTCAACAAAGATAAGTTAAAAATTATCGAATATACCTAATCACATTTTTTTACTATTTTTATTAATTACTAATATTAAAAGCTTGTCGCGTGTTATGCACGACTTAAGAAGAATAAAATACCATTAAAATAAATGATTAATTTTTAACTTACCCTTGTTGATTATTAAGATTTATTGAACTTTGACCGAGACGCCTCTCACGTTGAATAATTATGGTTCAAGTTCAAAGTCAATTCTAAAACCATGTCACGTTGCTTTGTCAAGTTTTAAAAACATTGTATCTTTTAGATTTTAATCAAAGTAAAAAAACTGAAAAAATAATTGGCTAGTGCTGCAAATTTAGAATGTAGGTACTTAGGTTTATGCGATACTTAAGTAGTGAAAGTGATGATTCTTCAGGTGTAAAATCACATATAAGTTAATTAACACAATTTTAAGAATAAATTTTATCACAAAACATTAAACATCGTTTAGGCTGTCTTGAGGAAGGCAATAAACAGTTGCCGAAAGTTTCGCAAAGCAATAAAGTGTTTTAATCAAAGGTCCCATCTCCATGACTTTGTTCCTACAAAATTAAGAATGTCTTGTTCTAACTAGCAAGCCATAACTAGGGTGTTTTATCGATATATCGATAGGTAACCGACATATTATAACAAAAGGTAAATAAAAGAATATCGATAGTGAAGGATAAACGGATTAGATATTTACAAAGATGAGGACTTTGTTTTGCTCTCTAATTATGCTCCATATGAAAGTGAGGACTTTTTTTGCTCTTCAATACTTTTTGTCTCCCCAACAGCCTTTGTCGCAAATATATCGATAGCTAGTAGCAAATATTGCTAGGTTGCAATGAACTTTTGACAGACAGGAATGCCTATCGATACCTATCGACAAATAAGCATTTTGATGGGAATCAATTTGACGGATAGACCATTTAGCCGGAAGTCAATTTCTCGAATAGATCACTGTTTTTTGCGGAATCGAAAATTTAGAAACCAAAAGTAATTCAGACCCACAAAAACTGGTAGAAATATTACATACATAAAGTTATCAGTAATATACCTGATGTACCAGCAAAAAAAATCGTCATATTTATAAAAATTAATTAGTAAAGTGTAAATTAGGCATATGACTGTCTATTATTACATTTAACAGTGTTTTGTTCAATTTTTATCTCTTAAAATGACTAGAATGTGTGTGTTTTATAGCAAATCTTGTACTACATATAGCGTATTTGAGATGTACTACTATGAGTCACAGTACACCCTACGTAATGAAATATAATATTAAATACAAAATATTTTTTTAAAGGAGCACTACATATATCAGATCAACCTAACAATCCGACAGATTTAAGGGTATTTTTATGCAAGTAAAAAATATGAAAAACAAAATAGAAAATGCATAAATATTGAACCAGCTAAGGTGTTTTTATTTTGAACACGGTAAAAATTAAAAGGGCACTAACAAGGGAACAAATCTGACATAATACGTATCGGAGGAGTTTTGCAATATTATGTTAATTTTCAGTCTATTGCTTATTTACTAAACACTAAAGCCTTTACAGTAATTTTCATTTTTATGACACTAAAAATTGTGCCTAATGTTAGCTAATCAAACATATAAAAAGTAGGCAATTCTGTCAACAAGTGATACATTAAAACACTGCTCAATTAATAATATAATACTTCTCTCTTACCAGAGAAATAAAATCCTAAATAAACTGCTTTAGAGTTTTAATGTTTTTAATTCAAGATTTCCAACTGTACAAAACTTTAAATCAGCAGTATCACCGAGATAAAACCCAAATACTAGCTAAGCATTGCAACATTTTACTATTTTCTATATTATAATTGTAGATATGCGCTCTTAACCCTTTGACTACCTGAAAAAATCTAGCGAACAAACCGGCACCCTAATAAAACTTTGGTAAGTACTTTTAGCAGAATGGGAGGACTAAGAGCCTCTATCAAACCAAATATATTCCCACTTTTTATTAGACACACACATAGTTTAAACCACTCACTGTTATTGCTTAAAACACACATTAAACAAACCGATCCAATTTGAATAGAAACTTTTATTTGAGATATTCCGGAGTATCAGCGTACGAAATGAAACACGCGTTGGGCCGGACTGAAACGCCGGCACCGCGTCTCGTCGGCAAAACCGTTTGTTGCAAGGATATACACAACACACACACTCCTGCTGATGAGTTTCCAACGTAATCAGAATATCAACAGTATTATTAGTGTATGTGGCTTTACATGTAAACAATTTGGCTTCGCTACCTGAGTGAGCGAACGGCCACTCCAAAGATGAAATCTCGGGCGCAGGTAAAAGCATTTTTGGATAGCACGTATACAAGTGCATGACATCATCCAAATCATTCATAAGCACAATGTTCCCGCATAACATCGAGGGAGTTTTGAAAAATCATGGTAAGCGCCAAAAATCAAATTTTAGAGGAAACGATTTTTATAATAGAAACTGTATTTTTGAACATAAATATTTGCAGGATTATTGTTGTCTTGTTTAAAAAGCGTATAAGATTATAAAAGTAAATGAAATCCTACTTTTTCATGGTAAATTGTAACATAGATATTCTGTAGGCACTCTTTTTGAAAACATTCCTATTTAGTTAGGTCACTTAGATACACATACATTATTTTGGGGATATCATATATTTAAAGAAAAATAAATATCAGTTCAGCAAATTAAAAAAAATATGACATAGCTCACCTGAATTTAGATCAAGAGAAAAGGCTATGATTATAAGATAATTAATAATTAGTAGCCATTAAGGCTAAGTAGGACATTAAGGCTACCCAATGTCCCCTTGAAAAACGCCATTATTACTTCTAGTCATATTTATATTCCCCCACACCTGTAATATACATGAAAAACTAAAAAAAAAAGCTATATTTAAATGCGTTATAGTTGATTAATTAACCAACGCCCCTATCGAGAAAATCAACTGTTAAAAGATACAATGGCATGTTTATTTTAGTTTCATTTCATATTAAAGTGTGACCTTTATATACCCTTTGATATACGTGGGACTTGACTGGGACACTAACTTCCTTCAAGAAAATGTTATTATGTATTTATTAGCATACATTCTCTCGATACGGGTCTGTGCAATATTGCGAATATTAAAAAAGTTTTTTTAATTTTTGACCTAACTTTGATTATGTAAAATGTAAGTATTGTACATTGTATTGTTCCTTGATTGCCTACCCCTTACACTGCCGATGATGGGCTGGTTTTAATATCAGTGAAGTTCTTGGGCGTCATTTGAGAAAGAATGCAGAAGGTCTGTAATATTATAGAGGCATGGTGTGACGAGGCAGGGCTCACGGTTAACCCGAAAAAGATCGAAATGATCCTTTTCACAAGAAGAAATAATTTAGAAGAGTTTTGTCCCCCAAGACTTTATGGGTTACAATTGACTTTAGCTAAAGGGCTTAAATACTTGAGGGTCAGAGTAGATGCAAAGTTGACCTCGAAGGCGCGTGTTGACAGGCTAACTAATAAATCGACAGCGACCTTCTGGCAGCTACATAGGGTGGTGGGCTCAAGGTGAGAGCTGACTTAGGATTGCATGGGCCTCGATAGCATGGAGGCCCTCAGTGGAAAGGAAACCATTCACTCTGACTGGCGAAAGTCCAGAGATTGGCCAGTCTATCGACAAACTAGAAATGGGAACAACACCATCCAGCTTGGGATGTCGTGCTGGGACTGCCGTCTTTGAAGGCTTTTATTAAAAAAGAGGCAATGGCAGCTCACGTGAGAATGAGAGACGTAGAAGCATGGCATCCCAGAGGGGAGGTTGTGGGTCATGCAAGGATCTCATATATTGTAGAAAGGGAGATCCCGATGTTTTTCTATGGAGTAGTACTCTCTCAATTCCGAAAAAAAGGGAATGGGAGAGCAACAGGATGAAATTCTCGAGGAATGCACTTGTTGATTATACGGATGGATCACATATATCATTGTTGCACTCCTCTCGTGCCGGTATATATATATATATATATAGACGCCGGACAAATCGGGTCCAACTTCCCTTTACGAAGGTTTGCAACGGTGTTTCAAGCTGAGGATAACGATGAAGGAAATCATAGAAAGGGTAGAGGAGGAGATTGTCATCTGCTCAGATAGTCAAGTAGCACTTAAGGCGTTGGACTCATCCGTTGCGGGATCAGTTTTGGTGCAGGTATGTGCTGACAGGCTGTAACAGCAAAATGATACACACTTCTTGCTGATTTTTTACCAGTTTCATTGTCTTCCAGTAGTAAGTCTGGGAGAAAGAATTTTTGTATAAGGAATTACTTGAATCGTTCCCTGTACATTTTCCTTGTTCTGTCATAAATAACATGTCTAAAGAGTAGTACATACACCTAACCTTGCGTTGAAATAAACAAACATTATGTGATTCGAACTAAACTAAACCGAATTTTACATATATTATTTTGCAATCTACTGAACAAGACAATAGCGGAATCAGGTCAGGTTATCTGAAACGAAATAGGATAGGAATTAAACATAACTATTTTTATTACTGACATAATTTCTGTTTACTGCACCCAATCATTGGAAGTATTTTATTTCATATATTTATGTTAAAACAAGCGAAATACTATTAGGCAATTACGCTCGTGATTTTTTTTGAACTCTTCAAGATTCAAAATAATTTTATTCTTTATAAAAACTGTTTAAGTAAATTATCAAAAAAAATATCTTATAATGGTCTAAATGAATGTAAATTTATTTCTCTCGTAGGGGTGGTCTTCAGGGTCCTGTGTGTGTCTGTGATTATGTTCGGTCAAAAACTTTTACGCAAAAATTATATGTAATGGCGCTTCGAGTTTGAATGAAGACTGTAGAATATATTGAAAATTGGCAGAGACAAAGATAGTTCAAGGAAAAAGCTCTACTTAATCAATAAATCATATTTATTATTATTCCTATTATTTATGAGGAATTGATTTAGTATTAAGTTATGAACGGGGACAAATTTTTTGTAAACTGAAAAGAAGTTGCTTGTTATTAATACAATTTCTCTGTATTTTTTTTATTTTAAGTTTATTGGATCTATTAATTTATTTTAATTGTTTCCAAGAAAAAAAAAATTATTCGTTAGTACCATCAAGACCCCGAAAAGACAAGTTTTAACATTCTAAGAATAAGAATTCCTTAAACTCCGCATTGTTAGTAACCCAAATTAGCGATACATCAAAGGCGATCGTACTTCTCTCGTACAGAATTCCACTATGTACATATAATTATTTGGTCATAGTTTTATACAAATCCTGTAAACTCAAGTTTATTTAATTTTTTTAACTGATTACTAAACAACTATACGGAATTATAAAATATGTTTTCTGTAAACTGGAATGATGTACGAGGAAAGTTGTGAGTAAAGCGGAATTTACCGATTTTTTAAAATTTGTTATAAATTTAATTTAATATCATTATTATTAATACTAAATATTTTACAAACCTTTTTTTACATAGTTTATAAAAATAAATTATGTAATTTACTATTCTCCTTCATAAAAGGTTTTATTTTAGAAAATAAAATTTTACCGAATATTTAAACATTTTATTAGGGCGCCTTTTTGTTTTGTCATATAACATTAAGATTGTCACTCAAATGTTGCCAGCATATCCCTGTATTACACTTGATTTTTGTGCAAAATTTCACGTCAGTCGAATATGTACGTTTTTAAAATTTCAGAAGGCCGCCATTTTGTTCCATCATAATGGGTTCGCACCAAAAATTTTACCAGTTTGTTCCTATATTACACTTGATTTTTATGCAAGATTTGAGGTCCACTCGATAAGTAATTTCTTAATAATGATTTTTTTTACATTTCGTCAGACCGCCATTTTGTTCCGTCATATTGAAAACTCACAGCCTACTGGATAAAAAAATTAAATGTTTTAATAAAATATACCTATTCCATAAAACAATATAACAACGCTGAAACAAGTGCGGGCACAAGTTAATTTCCTTTTCTCTAATAAATATAGCAAGAGTTTTGTGGAGTTTTAGCATTTCAGTGGCAGATACTTTGGGCACTTCGTTTTTTTTGTTGCTCCGAAGGGAAGGGAATGTTATCATCTCACCTGGATCAAAATTACGTATGATTTTATTTATTACAAACTGGAGTGGTCTCGTTGCCCCTATTATATGTGTGATCTCTATTATGTGCTCTATTCAATAAATATCGATAGGTCTTTACAAAACATTGTAAGCGACAAAACTGTTTTTATCAACTTAAACGATTTTTTAATAAAAACAACAATATTCCCGTCGATTTAAAAAATGTTTAAAAATACAGCTACTGTATTACTTAACTTCTAAAATGTCTAGAAATATTGTTGTTTTTCCTTAAAAAGCGTCGCTTACGATAAGTTGTTAAGAACCCATCGATATGCTCGACCATTGATAGAATATAATACATAGGATAAAAGTATTATTAATTATAATAACAACAAAAAATATTGAAAAGTTATGAGGACGCTAAGCTCCCTTGCTTCATCTGAAGATAAGCCAGTGATCAAATGTGATAAAGAGATGAAATGGTAAATTCTGGTATAAATCCAATATGGTGGAACACAAATGTACCAAAAAAAAAATAAAACCTTGGCATTAATAAGAAAAGGGGTACATAACATAAATTATTTTATTTCAAAGTTAATAATCGAAAAAGTAAAAAAAGTTACAATTTTTTTTTGGATGTGCGAAACCGACAAAGAGAAGTTGCGACTAATTTTAAAGCGGACCGCAAGCGCAAATTGTATCGAAATATGATTAACGTAACCAATTATTTGGTTAAAAAAATCGGTAAAGCCTTTACCCGGAGTTTCTTCTGTAATGGATCCTTCGTTTTAGAATTTAAAGTACAAGGTTTTTGTTTATATTTTGGATGATGTTTATAAGCTTTATTTGAAAAAATAGAAAAACATTTAAATATAAGAGTTTTAAGATTTTTAGTATATTTTTTGCTAGGTTTTTGCTTCTCTAGCTGTCCCAACAAGTCACTAATGCGTGGATTGTTTTAATTCTCCCTTTTTATTTACTCGCCATTTAGGTACTTAATAATAGAGAATCGACAGAATTCACTACAATTATTTGACGATACTAGTATATAGCTAAAATTTACTAAAATAAAGAGCCATTCAAAATGTTTTTAATTTTTTAAAGTTAAATAAATAAATTATTTGATTTTGGTTGATATTTTTATTGTATAAAATCTGAATTTAATCATTCTGCGGTTTTTTCTGTTTTCTGTTTAAAAATAATTTGACGAGATCTCTTTCATGGCATTCGGGTATTATTGGGTGATTTCTTGACCACTTTGTTGCTTTAATTGGTAAATGTTGGTAGGAGGGTTAACATACACGTTATGCTGTAAATATTTTTATAAACAGTTTATTGGCACGTTCGTTAGATTAATGAGGTTTCTGTCGGAGGCCCACCTCAGTCTGTCACACAGCAGATATCATGTGATTCGCATTCAGCAGAGTCGATAATTTAAAATCACCCGATATCCACTTAAAATTGAATTTTTTTTTCTACAGCCGTGCGGAAAAATCAATTTTTCGCACGGATATCCATGTGGAAAATTGATTTTTCCGCACGTAATATTTCAAAATTAATTTATTATTTATTAATTAACCGTCTTTGATACATATCTCAGAGTGTGTAGCAGGCTTAATGCATTTCGTTTTGGTTAGCTACCAGGTTTCCAGGTTACTAAGGACGCTTAAAGTCAATTGTTAGAAATCAACAAACTGACATTTCGACATATTTATTTGTCATTAATTGCCCATATATGTGCGTATTTTCCGTAATTTTGCATTATTACAATGATTTTAAGTGAATTTGACAATCTGGCCATGCAAGACGGGGTTCCAGAATATATTATGAACGCAGCAAAAGAAGAAGATTTGGATTTTCTTCCAGAAAAATTCAAAGTCATATACATTCACAAATACGCAAAGTTCATCAAATGGTGCGCCAACGAGAAAATCAACAAGATTAGTAAAGAAGAGGTGCTTCTAGTTTACTTTCAAGATATTTCAAAGAATTTTCAACCTTCTACAATGTAGTTCAAGTACTCATCTATGCTAAAAATGAAGAAGACGTTGATATTAGCAGGCGATTGCTTGCTTAAAAAAGAAAATGGTAGGATTTAGACCCAAAAAGTCTAAAATTTTAAACCACGAACATGTTGAAAATTTTTTAAGCATTACGACTGATACTTATTTACTAATAAAAGTCGCAACAGGAGTCTGCAGGCGTGAAGAATTACCTCATCTGTTGTGTGAAAACTTTGTCGAACAAGAAGATTTGTTTCTAGTGAAAATACCTACCAGATAGCAAGACTCACCGGAGTAGAAGCATTGTTATAACTGAAGAAAAAAATCTTAATTTAATCAAGAAGTACATGTCTCTGCGTCCCAAAAGTACACCGCATCAAAGGTTTTTTACTTTTTTGAAAATTCCAAATCCGGAGACCCTTACTGGACACTGTTATAGACGCTCTTTGGCTACTATGTTAGCAGACGCTGGAGTGGATATTACTAATTTGAAACGTCTGGGGGGCTGCCAATCGACAAAAGTTACAGAATCATATGTGGACGAATCCATGGAGAACAAAAACGCACCGGCAACCAAAGTCTATATTCTACAGGAGAAGATTCCAAGGAAAATTATGATGATAGTGGTATGAAATTGATAGTATTGCTGACAACAATGGACCAGTGAATCAGCACCAACATGACAAGTTAAGAAAAAAAAGTGTCAACATTATTGCCAGTACCAAAAAGCTAACTATCAAAATGCTACCAATTTAGTTAATAATGCATATAATTGTCAATTTTCGGTTACCTACCATGTTAATTACAACAAAGAATAATTGTTTTAAACAGTTTTCTATAGCTCTATGTAGTTACTACCTTTTTCCAAATAATTAGTTACCTTTAAATATATAATAGTTTATTTGTTATAGTTTAATAAAAACTATTAAATCACTACTAACTACACTTTAACACTTGCGGAAAATGTTTTTTCCGCACTCGGCTGCAGTGAACAGCAGACTTGTGCGGAAAACTTCATTTTCCGCACTTGTTAGGTAAACAGCTATTGGGCGACCCGTTACTTCCTTAAATCCAGAAAAATACTTATCCGATTGACTGCTTGGTCTAAAATCAAATTTTGGTAAAAATCTAAAATGGCGGCAAAACGAAAGGTTAAAAAATAATTATGATGAAACTACTTATCAATGGACTTTTCGCACAAAAATAAAGTAAGATATAGAAATAAACTGATACAGTTTTGGTGTAAAGCAATTATGGCGGAACTAAATGGCCGCCTATTGAAATATTTAAACGTTTAGTATCAACAAAAAATACTTATTTAATTGAATTGAAATTTTGTACAAAATCAAATGGAAGAGAGGGATAAACTGGCAAAATTTTAGTACGAATCCTATACGGCAAAACAAACTGGGAGCTTAATAAAATGTTTAAATTTTAAGCAGAATTATATTTCCTGGAATAAAATAATAAATTACATAATTTATTTTTTATAGGTAAATAAAGTTACGAAAAATTAATAATATTAATAAGAGACGAAAAACTAACACATATGATGACTTACAAGCTGGCAGTGCAATTAAAAGTTTAAATGATGAAATGTATAAGTATCTGGGTCATAAACACAATCTCACCATCAATCAAAAGAACGCCAAGAAAAAGACAGAAGATAAACCCGTAGATATGCTTAAAAGATCTTAAAATAACTTGAAAAAATGTCCTAAAAGCCGTAAATACATGGGCTATACCAGTAGTTTTACACACTGAAAACAGAATACATCACCCCCGAGCATGAACGGAAAGGTTATACTTGCCTCGATCGAGTGGCGGAAGAGGACTAGTTGATTTGATCCAGCTACAGAGACAACAACAAACAACTTGTAGGATACAAGTTAAAGTAATTCTTCTAATGAAAAAAAGTTACATCGGCACTGCATAGATTAACCAGTAGATGAACTTAAAGAGGTAATAAACGAATAAGACGTTGCATGGAAGATATCCGTCTGTACTAGAATCAGCGGGAAATGAAGCTTGGCTTACCAAGGGGCAGCTCTCAGGACAGAGTAATAGCAACACGGAAGTACACATACATAACGATAAATGTCGAATGTGCAATCGGATGTTAGAAACGATAGAGCATATTACAGCAGGATATGAAACTCTAGCGCTGACAGAATACATGAAAAGGCGTAACCTGATAGCAAACATTACCCATCAAAAGTTAGCAATTATATGCCACCTACTGGGAGAGGAAGAACAATATTTCTAATACGTACATCTCCAGTTCTCGAGAACGAATCTTATTGCTTATACTGGGACATTACTATTTTACATGGCAAACCAGTGGCTAGTAACAGACCAGATATTACACTTGTAAATAAAATTTATAAGGTTGCATATTTCATTGATATTTCCCACAATTCCGATCACAGTTTAGAGAAAAAGGAAAGAGAAGAAGTCAATAAATATTTTGATTTATCGGAAGAATACCGAAATATACTTACTTTAAAGGGCGAGCATGTGATTCCGCTGGTGATTTATGTTACAGGATTCATAACTAACAAATTTGCTGGCTTGAAAAAATAATATAACAAATAAAACTATAATAACATTAATGCAGAAGTCGGTTGAATTAAAACGTTTCAGAATAGTAAGGAAAACTTTGAATATACCGGAAGTTGACATTTACTTACCCTACTGAAGTGATTGGTGAAAACCCCACTACAGTTGTTGCCTTATTGAAAAGTAGGAGGAAAAATAATAGTAATAATATTATAAAAACTTCCCTCGCATAGAATTCCACTACATACAGATAACATAATTAGGAATATAGATACTTAGTAATAATTTAAAAAGGAAATAGAAATACAATAAAGTCTAAATAGAATTTGTATAGTTATAACTAAATAATTATATGCATATATAAATTGTGTTAAATGCACGTAGTGGAATTCTATACGAGGGAACTTCTTGGTAAAGCTAAATTTACCTGTTTTTAAATTTTTTCGCTTATACTGAAATTAAATTACACTGTTCTATTTCGATAATATAAAATATATGAAATATTTAATTACTCGCAAAGAAAATATGATTGAGAAGATTAAATGTATTAAATATCGATTAATTAATAATAGATTCTGGAGTGAAGATTAAGTACGTAAAAAATTCCAATATATTTAGTTAGTAATTTATCGAATTAGCCGTTACTTGACGGAAATTCATTTGCATTAATATAAGAAATAAGCAAATAATTAATTTCCCCTAATTTATTTCAGTTTGATAGCTGTTTCGATTCCATATGTCTTTTTCAAAAACCAACTCAAGACTAATACTAAAACTGGAATATTTGACAATAATAAAAGAGTAAAGTGTCTACCCACTTAACCCACGCAGTCATTAGGTATAAAAGTTGAACAATGGGGAGCCGTTTAAGTACGTTTGATCGTTCAATAAAATATTACGGTAGACTTAGATTATATTAGACTTTCCAAGTAACGTAACTTTTATTGGCTGAATGCAACATTTTAAATTCATTGTTAAAATTGTAATTTGTTTCTAGTTAGTGTTTTGCATAATTAGAATATGTTTTCTGTTTAATTTATGACGTTTTGTGAATTTTTATATGTAAAGATCTACTCTTTTGACCAATATATACTTTTTCAAAAGAGCCACATTTTAATTCACATACCTCAGATTTTAGGTCCTTATTTGTATTATTATTCTTAATATATCTACCTAAAGTATTATTTGTATAAAAACCTATTTTATAATTTTTTTTGTTAAGATATTTCACTATTTGAATGCTAATTTTCCCGTGTATGTTAATATGTTAAACTTAATATTGTCTTTTGTATTCAAAATTGCGATAAATCAAATTCAATGATTTTTTATATTATTTTTTATTTGCAATTTTTTTTATTTTGGTTACGTCATAACCATTATTAACTACAATATTTTTTATAATATTAACTTCATTGTCATACACTTTTTGTTGAGAAAAGGGTACATTAATTAAACAATGTACAAAACTATGAAAAGCTGCCATATTATGGTGAAATGGTGGATTAATGTATTTATTATGTATTGTAATATCGGTATACGATGGTTTGGGATAAATTTCAAAATCGTGTTTATTACTGTTGTTCCTGATTTTTAACTCTAAAAAGTTTATGGACTCTAGTGCTCTAATCCTAAAGTAAATCTTATATTTGTATACAATTTATTAATATAATTTATAAAGAGGCTAAGCCTCTCTAGGCGTGTGAAACAAGGCAAAATATCGTCAACATATCCGTACCAATAAATGAACGTGTCTCTTATAGGGTTATTATCTATAATTTGTTCTATGTTATTAAGAATTATTTCAGCTAAAATAGGACTATAAATTCAAAATAATTTTGATCTAAACTAACACTTAACACTGCTAACAAATTTAATATGTCATTCTTAACAATAGGGTTGACTTTGATTTTTATTAGCAAATTGTTCACTAAGTTCATAAGTCAACAGAACAGATTGCAGTTAATAATAGTGATGAGGTAACCATAATAGAAAAAATTGTAAGTCAAAAACATTATAAAAAAGCACTCAATTTGGTTTATCCTAATTTTAATATGAAAGACAATATTAAGTTTAACACATTCACATACACATAAAAATTAGCACTAAAAAAGGGAAATATCTCAGAAAACAAATCATAAAGTATCTTGTACAAATAATATTTTAGGTAGATATATTAAAAATTACAATGGTCCTTGTCAAAAAGTATATAACGGATAAATCTTTTTATAAACGTAGTATAAAAAATACAAAACATTACATATTAAATAAAAAACAGGGTCTAATTAGGCAAAACACTTATTAACAACAAATCCCAATTTTAATAATGAATTTAAAATATTGCATTCAGCCAACAAAAGTAACAAGTTAAATTGCTTGTAAAGTATAGAAATTAATAAGAGGAAAAACCGTAGTATTTTATTGAACCATCAAACGGGCTTTAACTTCCCATTGTTGAACCTTTATACCTAAGTCTGCGTGAGTTAAGTACGTAGACACTTTACTCTTTTATTATTGTTAAAAATTCCAGTTTTAGTATTGAGTTGGTTTTTAAAAAAACACGGGGAGTCGAACAGCTGTCAAATTAAAATAAATAGGTGGAAATTATTAAACAAAAATAGGTTGTTTATTTATTATACATGTATTTAGGTACTGATATTTCAATTGTTAAACAAAATAACCAAAATTAGCAGGCCAGATCAGAATATAAATATTATGTTTCCTGGTGTGTTTATGCTTGTTATTTCGTATTAAAAGTTTCTCCTGGCTTTAGAACATTCCCAGAAGCTCCCACATACGATTCTGCCAATATTATTATGCAAGTATTTATTTCTGGATGACGTAAGCATTAAGTCTAAAAATGACCCATTGCAAAGACGTTTCCAAGATATACCAAGGTCGCGAAAATGACTCTAATTATGTCCTACCGCGAATAGATTTTATTCCACACGCGGAACACCTGACGAACAAAATTATGGGATTTAGTATATTATACATTATAATGGGTGTTACATAACTTTTCATTACATTTTATTTGTTCATAAGGATGTAATCGACGATTTAAAATAACAATAAAACTAATCTGGGTTTATTACAGGTTATTTAAAGTAATGGTTATGTGGCAGGAATTTCTAAAGAATTTTAGAGATATTTTATATAATTCCTTGTTAAAAACTTCTGTTCAGCATTCACTCCTATTCACCAGAAGGATAAAACATGTTTTTCTACGTTAATATTTGTAACAATAAAACTTTGAAGGTTCTAAACTTATAAGAATAAAAGATGTAACAGTTTTTTATATACGTATTAACTTTATTTCCAATTATCCCATAATCACTAATGTATGTAGTTGCTCAACAGCACTTTCATTAGGCGTATCGTATACTTTTATTTCGTACGCTGTATAAATCTGCCCGGTATTTTCTTCTTTCGCATTCCGAAATAATAATAATCTCTCTTATTTCTTGTTAACAAAATGTTACTATGACTCCCACACGAAAGGACGAAAACGTGGTGTGGGGGCGAGTCATTTCAGAAAACCGTGTTTTTCGACCTTTCGGCGGGCATATCTCCCAAACTATAAGAGATAGTACATCGAATTTGATATGTATTTGTAGAAGAGACGTGGATGTCGAGATTTTTCTATACCACCTTTGATACCGAAGATATGGTATCGCAAAGTTGACCAAAAAAATCAACCTCGATGTAACATTTTTTTCTGGCGAAATTTTTGGAACGATGGTTCTTCCGATTACAGAACTCTATTGTTTTTGGTTGAGTTTCGATATCGTTTGACGATTTTACGAATTTTTTCAATTTTTTTTCAAAGTAGGTGATTCCTATCGAAATTTTCCAAGAAACGTTTTTCATAGGAAATATCTAGGAGAACAAAAACTTAAATGAATCTCTATCGGAAAAATGGCAACAAAATAGAAATTAAAAAAAAAAACTAAAATATTTCGAAAAAGTCATAAAAAAAATTAATTTCTTTAGTCAGTTTTTTATAAAAAAAAATCAGAAAACTAATTACGGCACCGGAAAGTGCTTAAAAAGCTACACAAAATGGACTAATTAGGAGGGGTTCTGGATTATAGACAGAGTTTATAACTTTAACGATTAAATTACTGAAATTGTTGTTTGATAATTTAAATTTCAAATTTAAACTCATTTTGCCGCTTACTGCGAATAGTAATGGAGAATTTTCCAGACCCGCGGGGCCACAAGTGGTTTAAAATTCCATTTAAAGAAAAAAGTGCACATATCGGTCAAAAATCGATAGGTCTCCATATACGACATGAAATGGTGGCCTTGGCCTAGGATGATAATAAAATTTATTTGACATGACAGTTGCGATAGATGTCACGGCTGAGTTTTGGTTTGTTTAAAGCAAATATTTATCTGATATTTTTTATCGCTTCGATTTATGTTTGTGCATTTACGCGTTAAAGACGATTGTATTTTAAACTTACTTAGTTTTTCAAAGAGAATTTGTCGCAAAATATAAAGTGGTTCAAAGCATCTGCCCAGGCAGTTTCTGTGAAGTAACCACCATCTCCGTTTTATAATGTAAGTGTTGGGTTATTAATTTTTTTAAAAACAAAAATCAAAGTTTTGCAATTAGTAATGTCTTAGTATGATATTTTACATATGTTTGATAACGGTGATGTATTTTAATTATACCATGATTACTTTATTGTGTTTTGAATCGTTTTTATTTGATTAATAGGTGTAAATTTGAATAAGTTCTTCCGAAAAAGTTATCGACTTTTGAAATATTTAAAAAATGAAGACCTCGAAGATAAAACGTCGGATTTTAAATCTGAGTGTGTCATCTTATAGAGGAAATAAAGATGCAATTTTTTTTTATATCTTCTCAAATTCAGCTAAAAAAAAAAATGAAAAACACGTTTTCCAGAAAGATACACAAAATGGACGATTTAGGAAGGATCTTGGAATATATACAGGACACAAAAACCGTTTTTCCCTTAACTTTTAAACTGCTTAAATTTTTTAAATACGGTTTTCAAAATTCGACATAACTTTTAGGTAAGTAATTTATTTTGAAAAAATATTGTGACAGCTCTCAAAAAATTTTTTTCCTGTAACTTGTGAACTGCTTAAAAATTTTATATACGGTTTGCACTGTTTCATGTAACTTTTAGGGGCGTCATTTATTTGAAATTTTTTTGACATCTGTCCAAAAAAAATGTTCCCCATAATTTCATTTTCAAATACGGTAGGTACGTTTTATTTAAGTAATAAAAAAGAATTGACATGTCAAAAAAATTACTTTTCCCCATAACTTTCGAAGTGCTTAAAATTTTTAGAAACGGGTTTCACAGTTTCTTGTAACTTTTAATATCGTAATTTATTTTAGAGAAATATTTTTGCAGCTGTCCAAAAAAGGTCTAGTATTCCTAACTTTTAAATAGCTTTTTTTTTTAATGAGATTTTTACAGATAAATGTATAGCATATATATCCGTAACCGGATGTATCGGACTAGCGGACGTTTGTTAATCAAAAATAGCCGTTAAAGTTATGATAATAGTAAAATACGATCGAAAATATGTGTGTAGGACTAGACACCTAAGGTCATGCACGTATGTTGGGATTCCCAGAAATATTAATTAGAGTCCGTTGGGTTAGATTAAATTATGTCGATATGCTTTGTCCCCTTAATTTCGGGTTAGTAGGCGAAACGAGTAGGTTTTATGGCAGTGTCGGAAACGTGATGTACGAAACGTGAATAAATCTTCAGTAGAGGCAAAATGATGACCCTGACATTTATATGACAAGAAAAAATAAGCAAAGACTGAATCCGAACTATACGGATAAATGGATCATAATATCAGAGATATTACATATAATAGTCATTGATCGAAAAAATATAAAAATTACCAACCCAATCAAACACGAATCTATAAAAAAGTGTAAAGATAAAAACTTCGACTCATTTAGGTAATTCGGTTTACCAGTTCTCGACCAGTGTAATGATCTGAATCAATGACCCATACAACGGATCATTTAGATGTCTTCGTAAAAGAGGTCGCCTTGGATGATGATCAGATTTGGAGAAAATAATATAAGAAAAAGTCAAAGTTAGATTTCTTTTGAAGGTGTTTTATGTTTAGATTTCCCCCTCCCCTTATATTCAATATTTAATACCGTTAGGTGGGTCCATCCCGGATTAGCACCAGATTTGTAAAGAAAGCCACCATTAAAACCATAATAGAAACCTGGAGGTAGTTTTCCTTTATAAATCTAGAACTGCCTCTTAAATCAACAATCGTTGCTTCTGGGGGGTTCTAATCTGTTTAACAAAAATTTGAACAAAATAGTATGGACAACCAAAAAAAAAGTCATTAATTTATTTTAGCTATAAGTAAAACTGGCTATGGGAGGGGGGTGGGCGATTAACCGCCAAACCCCGAAAAGAAGGTCCTTACTTATAATTTGTATCGTTTTAGGTTAAATAAAAGTGATTCTGGGGGAGGGGTTAATTCCCAAGCCCCCTCCTTAAATACGCCACACTGGACTCATCTTTTAAAAACATATTAGTTAATGCAAAAAAATGAATAAAATATCGCAAAATAATATATAGCATATGAGAAATAGTTTTTATTCACATATTGCAAGTATTTGAAGGGAAACTTAAAGATCCAATCTTAATATCTAGATATATTATACAAGGTAAGTAAAAATTTAAGCGCAAAGACATTCAGATTACAAATAAGCTTTTTTTCAAAATATTCAACAGAGTGGTATATTATAATAGCGATGATATTTTGATAACAGATTAAAATATTGAAAGGGAGGAAACTTCCTTTCCCCCCTTATATTCTGTATTTGAGATCGTTAGATGGATCCGCGCCGGGTTAGTAGCAGGTCTGTCAATAAAGCCATAATTAAAGCTACAATAGAGACCTGACGGTAGTTTTGCCTTATGGAACTGCCACTAAAATCAACAGTCGGTCCGTTGTGTGGATCCGCACCGAATTAGTACCCGGTTAGTCAATAGCCATCGTTAAAGCCAGAATAGAAGTATGGCAACAGCTGTTAAATATTAATGCAAAAAGGTGAATAAGTGGCGCCAAAATATATTTTTTCGTTTGCATATGGATAAGATTTTTATTTTAAAACTAAATTTAGTTTCGTATCCAGATGTTACACAGAGCGCGTAAAATATATAATAATTAATGCGAACATTTAATAAAACATCGCAAATCGATATATGGCACAATTTAGCATATAGTTTTTTTTTACGCATTGAGAAGATTTAACTTTTGAAGCAAAATCAAAAAAGCACACAAATATTTAGAATACAAATACACTTTTTTTTTTAATATTTCCAAATGTCAACAGAGCTGCATATTATAATAACGACAGAACAAGACTTTTTACTATTACAAAGTACAAGAACAAGATTTTATTTTACCTGTTTATAGTTTCACATTATTGTCTTTGGTTTTTTGGTCATATATATTACTTCCCTAGTATAAGGGAAGTATTGTAATCGCAAAAAAATCACCCTCCGAGATTTTTTCAGATCACGTTACAGGGTCCCTAGATGCCGAAAAACATGTTTTCTCAATTTCGTCGGTGTGTGTCTCTCTGTCTGTTGTCTGTCTTTTCGAGGCATAGATAAAAAACTACTTACACGATTGCCTTCAAATTTTGTTCAAAAATTAAGGGTCATATGGGGATAACATGGTAACATTTTGGTAAAAATCCAATATAGCGACCTAGTGAAATCTTAAAAAAATTATTATTAAAAACTACTTAACCAATTGATCTCAAATTTTGCACGAGCAACAAGTATATGTTGGAATCAAGTCGTAATATTTTGGTACGAATCCAAGATGGCGGCTTAATAAAAGATTTAAAAATTCAGCCTGAAAAAAACTGCTTAATGGCTTGATTTCAAATTGTGTGCCATAACTAACTGCGATATAGGGATCAACTAGTGAAATTGTATTACTAATTGAAGATGGCCGAACGATATACCAGCCAAATATAATGTTTGTAATCGTGAAAAATCACCCTCTCAGGTTTTACATATCTTTGGGGTCTCTAAATGACAAGAAACATGTTTTATCAATTCCGCCAGTCCGTCTGTCGGTTTGTCTGTCTATTAGTTCGCAGCATAGCTTAAAGATTACTTACCCGATGGACTTCAAATTCTGATAAAAATCAGGAGGGCATAACAAAATAGCGGCTTAATGAAATATTTAAAAATTCAGCCTGAAAAAACTATTTAATGGATTGATTTCAAATTGTGTGTTATAACTAATTGTGGTATAGGGATCAACTAGTAAAACTGCGTTACAAATTCAAGATGGCGGAACAAAATATAACGGAATGACCTGGTAATATTTTGGTAAAAATCCAATATGACGGAGCAATGTTAAAAAATGTATTACTAAAAAACTGATTATCCAATTTACCTCAAACATCAAGTGTTATGTTAATTTTGATATGAATCCAAGATAGCAAAATAGCGGCCTAATAAAATGTTTAAAAAGTCTGAAAATACTACTTATTAAATTAATTTCAATTTTTGTGCAAGAATTAAGTGTAATATAGAGATAACCTGGTAAACTTGTGGTACGAATTTAAGATGGCGAAATAAAATAGCGGCCAAACAGCAAATTAATGTAAAAAGATCTTGTTGAAATGCTTAATGTTAATTAAATTAAATTAATGCATGTGAATTCACGAATCGAACCGAATAGTAAGTAGCAGCCTTGGCGTTAATGGATCTATGATCCGGATCACTGGTTAATTTGATTCGAATCGAGCAGGTGAAGTTAAATATCAGATATCGAGTCACTACCTATCTTTAGAAAAATGGTTTCGATAAAATGCCTTAAAAATTTTGTATGTTGTATTTCGCAACTGTCTGACAAATTCGTTCGAATTGTTTTCGAGATACAAGCTTAAACTTTCCCCAAATCCCATAAAAAATTCATAGGAAAAACGCGATGACACAAAATAAACTTTTTTAACATATTTAGCGTATAGTCCTTTCCAAATTGAGAAAAAAATTATATGAATATATGTTCGAAAAAGTTTTGTTTTCGAGATATGGGGCAAATAACGCTTGTAATGTATATCGAAAACAAAACATTTACGAACCTTCACTAAAATCATAGTAGAAGTAAACCAGTAGCGCCACTCTCCCAAATATTTTCCGCCTGCCGACAAAATTCGGCAAATTGTTGCGAGCGATTCAGAGCGGATTCAGTTGAGATCCGTCCTTCGAGCTACGAGGTTTGAGTGTTGCGTTCCAGAACAGAGGCGAAGATTGGCGAAAATAAGTACGTTACTATGTGTTGCACGTCGAAAAAATGTTATATTTTCTTTTATGACTTATAGTTTGTTTAGATCTTCTAATCGGTACATTTCAAATAAAATATACAATATGTTTCTGTTTAATATTTTGAAGAAAATCTTGTTTTGACGTCACGTAAATGTAAAAAAATCAAGCTGAGTTTTTAAAATTTAATTCTTCCCCATTTTTAAACTCCTACCAATTTCTGAATTGAAATGTTAAATAAATTGTACAACCTATTTTTTATTTAACG
Source organism: Kuschelorhynchus macadamiae (assembly GCA_030620095.1). NCBI lineage: Eukaryota > Metazoa > Arthropoda > Insecta > Coleoptera > Curculionidae > Kuschelorhynchus > Kuschelorhynchus macadamiae. The sequence goes on along the minus strand of JAUTXW010000961.1, from coordinate 460,135 downwards.
TGTCAAATTCTAGATTTGTTTTTGGGTGCCCAAAATTCGTAATTTAATTAATTTTATATGATCATTTAAATCAGAATTAACGAATTTGTATCTCTAATATATATGAAAAATAATTGTATGTTCGCCAGAAGCATTTAAAAACGTACCACGCCAAATTGTTCCCATGAAAATAAACACTAACTTTAGAATTAAAAGTGTGTATACCCAAAAGTTCGATAAGAAAATACTACATGATTTTACCCTAAAAATAATTTTTGCTCATTTCATGCCTTTTTTAAATCCTTCATCTATATTGATTATGCCCAAAATCAGTCCGGTTAACTCGTGAGCTAATAGACATACCGAGATATTCTTTGATGAAAATTGGTTTTTACAAGTCGGCGTCGTGAGAAATTGGAGACATTTAAGAAGATTTATGTAAAAAAATAATGTTTTTGTTGTATTTGTTCTCATTTTGCAGATGCAGATGTACTATTGCTTAGGTCAAAGGTTTTTACAATATTCCATTTTCACGTAATTTTTCATCCGATGATCAAACGATATTTTTTATTTTATGCCCATATTTTCCTAAATACATCTCTGACTAGGGCCCGGCTTTACTTTGCCGGCCGCGGCGCTCGAAAACTTCTGCGAAAAAATGTGGCAGAAATAGATCAAAGGATTATGCTAAAATCCTTCTGTCGGACTTGCATTGTTTTTATTATTTCGGTTTCACAACGTTTCGAATGGTAACTATCTCCAATCGTTTTCAAGTGTAAGCTAAATGCAAACTCTAAAGCTACGGGCTTATATACTAGTCGTGGGCGGTGATGCGCGAAGTCTCTGCCCTCTGGTTACCTGAACCACGAAGTTTTAGGAAGTCATTTTGAAACAGAAGCGGCTTCCATATATTTGGAATATCGACGCTAGGCTTCCTGAAAGTGCCTTGATTCCTTTTTATGAAAGCTGCTTCTATAAACTTTCGCCAGTGTTAATCTCTATGCAAAATTTTAGCCTTCGACCACTCCATCGAGTGTTGGTTTACCTGATTTTGACTTTTGAGTATGATTAAAATGCTTCTTGACACACTAAAACGGGATTTGGTAAATTCATTCTTTTTTCTTGTCGATGTCCTTTGGCTTTGTCTTTGTCAGAAGGCTCTTAACGGATTTCCCGATTTTAAAGCGGTTTTGATGTTGAAAATAAATGGCTATTCCTCGAATCTTTTCAGACGTTCCCTTAATATAGGGTATTGTGAGAAAGGGTGATGTTTCTTATGGATCGGAAAGTATCGTACCATGGTAATCTTTTGTAATTTTAATATTGTATTACTTATTAACCTCTCAGAGTAACCATTCTGCAGAAGATCAGCAGATTTTTTTTATATGCCTCAAGATCCATCGTATTATTACAAGTTGTTACAGCTCTGTTCTAAAGCATTTTTATGTGTCCTCTTCTGTTGCTGCAGAATGGTTAGAACCCTGGTTAAGATATTGTCCAGTGTGTGTGGGTTTTCGGTACACTGTAGTTCTGATACCCTATGTAAATCGCCTAACTAGCACGTCAAGAAAAGTCAAAGAAGATTTTTTTTCTTTCTCTATTGTAAATTCAATACATGTTGTTATGCTATTTAAGTGATTGAAAAATTCTGTCAAATGATTATCATTTGCAGTCCAAATAATATAAGTATCATCTACATACCTAAACCAAAGTTTAGGCTTGATTTGAGCAGTATTTATTGCGTGCTCTTTGAATCACTCTACATAAATGTTGGCTGCAATCGGAAAGAGGGATGACCCTATCGGATCACCATCATCCTGTAAGTAAAAACCTTTCTTTCACTTGAAAGTAGGAGTTACGGAGACAACATTCCAATAGATCCATCACACCCTCGAGAGGCAACGTCGTCCTTTCAAAGGGTATATCGTCTATCCTCAACTTTTGCCTAATTATGTCTAATGATTCACATATAAGAACATTTGTATATAAGCTTTCTACATCAAAACTACCAAATATGTCTTCTTGCCCTAATGTAATGCCCTTAAGAATATTAACCAAATGGTTAGAATTTTGAACAAATGAATTCGTCTTATCTTGTAAAGGTTGAATTATTTTTAACAAAAATTTGGCTAAAGCACTTGTTGGTGAGTCTAGAGGAGCTAGAGATTCTTATTAGAGGCATGTTCGGCTTGTGGATCTTTGGCAAACCCTAGAGATGGGGTGACTTGCTGTAATGTGGCGTTAACTTGCTGCGTATCCTGTCTGGGATGCCATTCTTCAATGTCCTGTATACCTTGCTTTCAATTGCACTTGTGGGATCCTTCGGTAGTATTTTGTAGTTTCCTTTCGTCAAGATTTCATCGTTCGTCTGGTCATATGTTTCGGTGTCTATAACTACTGTAGCATTCTTTTTGTCTGCAGGAAGAATCTTTATGGAACTGTCTGGAGTCTGTGTAGTTTCTTCTTGTTTGGATATATTATTATTGTCACTTGCAGTCCAAATAATAAAAGTATTACACGTGAAAACATTGTCTACTACCTTCAAACAAATTTACGAATCTTGTTATACATGTTTTCCTTACTTTATAAAGCATTATACGTTAAGCATGATAAAGTCTTGTTTTTTCCCTGTGTATTTTATATGGGATTTCAACAAATTTTAATATCCTGTATTTCGAAAACCACTCAAACCATTTTGTTTAGACAGCTGCGAACTACACTATACTAAATTTTTAAGGGATATAATCGAAGCCACTTTTCGATAATATTGTGTGTGACCTTTGAAAGCAAGTATGGTTAGTTGCTTTAAAAGGCAACTTGGTGATGTCATGTTGCGGAATTATTGTTCACATATTTTTCTACTACGAAACAATTTTGCACACCGGTTAAAAAGAAAAAAATACACATTTCCAAAACGTGTCGCCCATAAGAAAAGATTGCTTTAAAGATGTTTTTGAAGATTTCAATACTTTATTAATGTCGACATATTTTCTTTTAATACTCTCTGCTCTTCTTAGAATAACGTGTGTAAAAAGTACCAATAAACAATCTGAATTTGAATAAACCGAATAAGTTTTTGTTATAGGATCATATTTATAATTATTTGCTAAACAAATCCGAGATACATTTCTTTCCTGCATGAGACCAAATCATTTAAGTAAATATACCCGAGTAAAAATCGTATTTTCAGTATTAGACAGATTACAAAGTTATTAGCACTTATGTGTCAATTTTTAAAATTTAAAATGCAATTTCACAACTGGATATACACAAATAAGTACAATTAAGGTATATGTCTGTAAATACAAAATAAATACAATTGACCTGCATAACATTTAATAATAAAAAATTAAAGATAAATTTTTAAAATGCCGATGACTTTTAATTGTCTCAAAATATCTAGGTGAAGCAAAAAAAAATACATAAAATATAATTAACTTTAAAATGATATAGATAACGTTGTAGCTATCAGAAAATTTTAATTTAGTAAATTACAGTACTGCAATCAGGGCTAAGGGCGAGGAGGTATTCAAGCCACGTGCGCTCCCTTTGACCAGAGATTTGCGTTTTTGTAGTTGGTTGAAAGAGCTTTTTTACGATTGTCTCAATATTAAAAATGTCTGATGTTTTTTGCCTGGTTTTTTCTTTTTTTGTTCCTTTCGATGCTCTTGGCCTGGTTACGCTAATGGCCACATATATTGCTAAGAATGCCCTTTTGATGTTAAGTTCCTTTAAGCGGTTACGTTAGATAAGCCAGATCTAAAAACCATTTCTAGACAGATATGAAACTATAATATTATCCTTGATTTTTCTTTTTTATTCGCAGGTTGGACAGTTCGTTTTTTGCTCTACGTTATTATTTCAAACGGATAAAAGTTGGACCATACTCCGTTACCGGTATGCCGATAGAAATGTGGCATTATTTTTATCCAATCAGGATATTTTTCTTTATCCATCACGGCCAGGACAAGCAGATAGAACTAAACTGCTGTATGCAGCCCGATAAGGGCAGCCTCAGGACACCATCGCAACTGTCTTATACAAGGGGTTATATAAGACCCTGTCATTTTTTTTGAAATTTTGTTCGACCAGAACTCTAACTATAGAAAATTTCTTTTTCTCTTTGTGTAACCAAAATAATCTAGCGCTAGGTGCGAAAAAACAATTTCTAGCGATTTTTAAAATTTTTCTTCGTTTTCGATATACGGGGTTTTTACAAGAAATTGATTTTTTTTTAAATAATCTGCTGAATCCTACTTGTGATAATCATAGGTATATCTATTAGATTATGAGCAAGGTTAGCACCCTTAAATTTTCCAACATAAATATTGTATACGGAGTTCACCAAAAACTAAGAGGTGGACGTTAAATAGTGATTTGTTGGGTTTGGTTTTGTTCGACCAGAACTCTAACTATAGAAAAATTCTTTTTCTCTTTGTGCAACCAAAATAATCTAGCGCTAGGTGCGAAAAAACAATTTCTAGCGATTTTGAAAATTTTTCTTCGTTTTCGACTTTTTACGAGAAATTGATTTTTTTTTAAATAATCTGCTGAATCCTACTTGTGATAATCATAGGTTTATCTATTAGATTATGAGCAAGGTTAGCACCCTTAAATTTTCCAACATAAATATTGTATACGGAGTTCACCAAAAACTAAGAGGTGGACGTTAAATAGTGATTTGTTGGGTTTGGTTTTTTTTATCAATCTTGAATTCGATGTTGCTTCTAATGCCACTTTTAGAAATAATTTATTACATTTTTACCGAAACGGTTTTTTACATTTGAAATTTGCTTTAGTTCCTTCATAGATATTGCCTTTAATTTAAAATAATTTTTTGATAAAAAATTAAAAATCGGCTTTTATCATTGATATAATTCTCTTTTTCCCAATAAAATACAGTTTCACATATTATTTTTGTTTATACAAACTTAATTAAACTGTTTACCCATCATTTCGAATTAACTGATATGTCCCAATGATACAATGCGTAACAAAGCTCTAGAATACTGCCTACCTTGCGGAGCGGAAATTCAACAATGTTAAAGTTTAGAATCGGTAGATTTTTTGGCGCATCCTGTATATTGTATACGATTCATGGAGGAATGGAAGAGGAATGGGTGCCAACCCTGTTCATAATCTGATAGGCCATACTGAATCTGATTGCAATAAGTGTTTTTTTTGTACCTAGCTCTAGATTATTCTAGATGCACAAATAGAAAAAGAAATCTTCCACAGTAAGAGTTCTGGTCGAACAAAATTTTCAAAAAATGATAGTGTTTTATATCACACCCTCTATAATACGGTTGCGATGAAGTCCTGAAACTGCCCTTATCGGGCTCCATACTTTAGAAATTGACCAAAGGCAGAAAACTGTAACTCAAAATCGTCATCCGTTTTGGAAACACTTCATTTTGAATTTCCAGTAAAAATTTTCTTGGTGCACTTCGAAGTTCCATAGAACGACAATGATGTCTGTGCATTTCTAAATGTTGAATAATGGCATATAGTAAAGAAATATTTCAGTTTTATGTAGGTGAGTGTTTTTAGAGGCTAGTAGTAAAAGTTAAAAAAACCTTTAAATTACAATGTTGGCTACATCTTGTAATTGAAACAGAATTGCCGCTAGTAAAATAGTCTGCAATAAAGTTTGCGTCCAACGTCTTGCTGGTCAATATCTTGCTACAACAGAGTTGCAGGTGGTATTGCAGACTGTAAAATATTAATCTTGTAGATTTTGTTTAATTTTGATCTAAGTTTAATAATACACCTTTTTTAGTAAGCCGACGTTTCGAATAATATATATTCTTCCTCAGGGCTCTGAAACCAAGAGAAGTTCTTTTCAATTTTGATTTTTTTTATAATAAATATGTTTAAGAACAAAACATGTATAATAACAGAATAAATAATATTATAAGTTTTCGATTTTCAATGTGGATTTAGATAATTATTAAGTTAAAAAAAAAACCATCCTTTTGTAAAGAGACCAGCAATTATTTATAATTATCTAAACCGATATTGAAAGCCGAAACCTTATATTATTTACTCTGTTTTATACATGTTTTGTTCTTAAAAATATTTATTACAAAAAAATCAAAATTGAAAATCTTCTCTTGGTTGCAGAGCCCTGAGGAAGAATATATATTATTCGAAAAGGTCGGCTTATTAAAAAGGGTGTTAACTTAGTTCTTACCAACCCATCAAAATAATCAACATTATTATTATTATTAGACTTTCGAAAAAAGTTAAAAAATTTAAAAAGTTAAAAAGTTTAATCATATATAACAGTAATAAATGTTCGAATTATTCACCATCTATCATGTAATCTTGTAGTCTTTCATTTTCTTTCATAAAATAATTATACACTTTTTGCTTTCGGTATCGCTAAATTAAAAAAAAAGTTTTGTAATTTCAAGATCCAATCTCGTAGTAATCTATTTATATTTGGAGAGAATAAATACATTAAAAGCTGAAAAAAATTATTGATTTATTGCAGTCGATTTTCTTGTGTAAGTATCATTAATTTCGAGGTACAAAAATGCATTCAGGGATTTAGCAAAACGTACGCTAATTGACTTTTTAAAGATAAACAAACTGATATATAATTAAATTCGAAGAACCGTGAAATGAATGCTGAGTTTTATTCATGTTTTCACTCAAGTCGAACCTAAAAAAAAATCGCAGATTGTTAACGAGATACTCCTCAGAGTGTCAACGAAAATTTAACCAGACAGGTAAGGATTGATCTGCTTGCATGTGTTAACATCCTCTTCTTGTCTTTTAAGTTGGGTATATTCCGAAAATATGTAGTCTCTCTACTTCTAGAATGAAATTGTTTATGTTTTGATTTCTTCTTCTTAGACTGCCTGTCCACTAATGGATATTTGCGGTCACATATGTGTATCTCTCTCTGCCCGATGCGGTGTGTATTAGCTCTCCGATAGATCTGAGCCCACTTTCAGTCTCTTATGTCTCTAAATCAAGACATTTTTTCCTCCAATACCACGTTTTCCCTCAATTATGAGTTCAAGTAGGAGGTACCTCGGATTTTTAATTATAAGTCCGAAATAATTGGTTTTCTGCTTCTTTATTGTCCTTATCAGTTCACTTTATTGGGTGACTCTCTCTTTCAGTAATCGGCGGTAGGTCCACATTACAAATTTTTCAAGCTTATTCAATAGCCTTTATAGTCCAAGTCTCCATACCATATAATAGAATAAACCACACGTAGCATCTAGCATATGGTGTTCTCAGTTTTAAATTGATGCGACGGTTGGATTATTTGGATCCCAGCTTTTGTGTAACCAACGTCCTAAGAATCTGTATCGAAATACTCTTTCTATATTATTATTATTATTATTATTATCCACCACTTAATTTGCATTTTGGTATCGTATTTTGTCTCTGCTTATAATAATACATTTTTTTTATTTGTGTTTATATTTGTACCATATGCTTTACTGACATCATTTAATCGATTGATATATCCTTCTCGGCGACGTCAGTTTTCTTCAATATTTCAATTAGTTTGCCATGCTGAACTTGGTCAAACCCTTTTTCATAATCAACAAAGCATAGGAATATGTATTTACGTACATCCCGGCAATTTTAAATTAAAGCTTTAATACTGAAAAGAGCTTCTGTTGTTCCCAGAACTGCTCTGTGTGTCTTTTATTAGTCTCGCATTTCTTATATATTCTGTTATGAATAATCTTTAGATACCTAAATTTTTAATATATGGCTCATTAAACTATTCAAGCGGTGGTCATTGCATTTTTCAGCATTTAGTTTCTTTATGGGAATGGAATACATAGTCATTTTAGGCAGTCTGTAGAGGGAACGGCTGTTGAAGAGTGTAGCATACAAATCTATGCTATCTTCGTCGACCATTTAAATAATTGCGATTGGCAACTCATTCGGTCCCGGAGCTTTATACATTTTAACGTCTCTAATAGTTTTTCCAATTTTATCTTTCATTATGGATGGTCCCAAAAGTTGCTTTATTATTCACGACTCTATGAGGTCTAGTCTGTTATCGTCGTTGAAGAGTTTTCTAATATAATTTTTGCATTTTTCAATTTTTCTTGAGGTTCTATAATTACTTTATACTACTTTTATTGGGTTCTTTTCAACTGTTTCTTATATACTCCTGTTTCTTTAAGTTGTTTTTGTTCTCTGTGTGTATCGTGTTGTTGCTCAAGTCTTTCTTTTTCTTAGCATTCCACCTTTATTAATTCACTTTTTGCTGTTCTGATCACAGATTTAATTAATTTGATAATTCTTCTGTGTTCATTGAGGTCAACGTTTTTTTGTTTTCGTCTTTGGTCCATTAATTTTAAGATCTTTTATGTCATACATTTGTTTCGTGTTTTAATTCTAATATCCTAATTTATCTTGTTTTGGGTGAATTTTTTGTTTACGAACTACTCCTAGTTTCAGATGAAACATCTGCTCCTGGATAGGTTGACACTTTGATGTTGCAGGTACTCAGATGAATCGTCTGTTATTAATGTAAAGTCAATTTGATTTCGGACTATATTTCCTTCTATATATTGTGACCTTTATAACAGCAAACAAAACCAGGTGTTCATAATCTTGAAGCTTTCTTCTATCTAATATAATTCTTCTAGACCATAGGAACCAGCAATTCCTTGTATAGTGCCTTTATGTCTACTTCTGAATTGAAATCTCCTTGTATAATATTTACTTCGTGTGGTTTTGTGAGTTTCAATAATTATTTGATTTCTCTGTCGAATAGATTTACTTCATCATCAGACTTGTCGAGGGTCGGCGCATATACTTAAATTATATTAAAATTTATCGGTTTGGCGTGGATCTTTAAAATTTCGCTATTTCCGTTGTAACTAATATTCCTACTCCGTTTCTTTGGTATTTGTCCTGTTTTCCGAAAAAATACATTGTTGCACCCTTTTGCAACACTGGTCAACACTTGGTCATCTGGTTTGACATATTCCTAAAATAGATAAATCCAATCTTTTCATTTCCTGGATCGATTTTGCTTGTTTACCAGATTCAAATAACGTATAGACATTCCAAGTTTCTATTTTGATTGTTTTTTTGCCTCCGGGGATTCTTAACACTTTCGTTTTGCTGGAGACTGAGAGCCACTTATTTACTGATACTTCCTTATGACTTTCCTGGGACAAATATTTCAATAGTATCCCTTCTCTTAGTAAAAGGCCTCTAACATGTGATCAGAAGTTGTTTGTAGCCGTTTCTTTAAAAAACAGACAGACGTTACGTTGCTAGTTTTGGAGCGCTCGGAAGTATTTCATTTTCTTAATACCACCTATATTTAGGAATCATTTATCTATCTGCCACCTGGGGAGGCGCCCGATGGCGGCCTATGTTTTGATAATGTGTATTTAATAACAATAACTTATGTATTTGTGAATGTTTTTTCTCAACTTTGGGTCGCCAGAAACATATCAAATCCCCAAAAGAACTCGTAACTCCGTCCACGTTGAAGGGCGTATTTGCTTATAAGGTCCAAAGGGTACTGGCTGACCATGGTCTTGTTTTTAGTTTTTAGGTATAAACCAACATCATATTGACATGCATAGAGGTAACATTTATTCAGGGTACTGATAAAGTCCGGAATAATCGATTTTTTAGGAAAATGTTTGCCTTTCATTTCGTATCCCATACATTATATGTTCTTAAAATGGCGCTATTTGGATGAATTTTTCAGTATCGTATGACCCTTGTTAATGTTATCCTACCAGTCAGGTAATAACCATTTTGTTTGTCTTCTAAAGGGAGACTTTTTATACCTATTTGGTCTATGTATCTTATGAGTCCTTTGCTGTCGTCACTACGTCTAATAGATTCTTAAAAGCAAATCTGGCACAAATAGTATAGTTTATTTAATCATTAGTCCTTTTGATTTTTGATCAAGAGTTCATCAGAAAGGGAGAAGACTCACAGCCGGTTGCACAAAACTTAATTGCTGTTTAGAATATTTAACCGAGCTTTGGGATTTGGCAATCTAGGGTCTCGCTATCAAATTCCAAATTCTGCAACCGGCCGTGAAGCTCTAACAGGGAATGGATATGGCTCAATAAAATGATATATTAATAATAATGTAAACCCCCGATACAGTCACCATTAGGTAACGATATTATTTCCCTCATACTGTAACTTGGTCTCTTGTAGGGAAAACAATTTTTTCTTATAATAGCTGTTGTCGTGCGAACGGTAGCTCTTCGTCAGGTGACAATAGTGGGAAGTGAGCTAGGAATGCTTACACTTTATTTGGGGCGCCACTCAGTTTAAATATCTTAGTGTTTATAGAGCCCTTGCAGAAAAGGCTACGGCTCGTAAATTTTCTTTTATTTTTTTACATATTAGAAGTTACTCAATATTATACGGGGTGTGCCAGCTGTGACACAGCTATCAACTTCACTTACTACTACTACATGACTAAAGTCAACAGATTTTGAAATACAGTTCTTCATGACGAATACTTAGGTCAGGAAAAATATCGTACAAAAAGAGAAGAGTATTACTTATTTTTTAAATACTATGATATTAATTAAAACATTACTAACAAATTACAAACAGGAAAATTTAATTAATATGGATGAAACTGAAACAAGTAAACAATCGTTTTCCTAAAAAATCGGTTATTTCAGCACCTTGTATATGTATTAAGCATAGTAATGCAAAATGCAATTTTCCTACCTATAACCTAGAAGACTCTCTCTCTTGGTACCGTAATAACATTGAGTGGAGAAATGGAAATTTTACATGGGCGCCGGGGGAGAGGAGGGTTGACCCCCTCTTGGAAATACAAATATATTATATTACAAATATATTATGGTAAAAAATTGATTTTGCCCTCCCCTGGAGAAAATAGAGTTTTCTTCCGGACGCTTTTGGGGTTACATTTATATACCAAGTGGATTATGGATGACTTATTTTTTATTAGTCATCAGTTAATTTTGAACATTGTTGCCCCACTCCCCCTGGAAAGGGTTCTGTGGGCGCCCATGAAAATTTGTTAATACAATATTTAAAGGCGTATGGATGAGTGCAGAATTTTTTTTGAATTTGTTTTTCTAAAACCACTCTACAACTAAAGCGTTTAGTGATAATTCTAAAGAGTTGGGTTTACATAGAACAGAATCTTTCAGAGCTTTCATTGAATAATAGGAACTCGACATTTTTTAATTAGACCAAATATAACTAAGCAGGATTTTTAAATCTGAGCACGTATTCTAATTGACTTTCTGATAACGTTTAACTTAAAGTTTTTTGGTAAGCAAAATCAGGAGGATTGACGATATATTACATCAAATACCGACACCAGTGGCGTATTTAAGAAGGGGTTGGAATTTAACCCCCCCCCCCCAAGAACCAGGTTTACTTCAATAAAAAATGAAACAAGTATAGTACAAAGTAAGGTCTTTTTTGTGCTTGAAAGTTAAATCCCCCTCCCCGAGCAAAGATTTTTCTTTTATTTTTAGTCATCCAATTAGAATTGTACGAACAATTATGTAGAAAACAAAAAACGGGGATTTTTTTTAGTCATTTACGTTTGGATGACCAATTGTGTAAATTAAAACTCCCGTAAACGTTTAACGTAAAAACTAACCCACAAAAACGAAACTTAAAGAGGTAGTTCACATTTGTGGTAAAAAAAGAGGTGACAATTTTGACGTTGGAGCTTAATATAACCGTTTTTAACCTGTATTTTAGACAGAGAAACCACCGAGAAACACATAAAGAAAAATAAAATTTGACATAAATCGGCATTAACGATTGACGTAAATTGCATTGTGTTCCGCGCTTTACAGAAATTCTTTAATGGCTTGCTGTTCCTAGTGGTATCTTTGATTAACACTTCAACGCACATCTACTAATTTCATGTGCATTTTTCAAGGGAAAGTTTCGAATTTCCCGAGCCCCCAGAAGCATTATCTATATATGTCACTGATCGAATTGGATATTGTTATGTTTTAATATTTTTATTACTCGCCGAATGCCACCACTGTTATGATTTAATAATTTTAGTATTTTGTATTAGCACTGGTAGTAAATGTAAACAGTTCAACTTGTTTCAAATCTCTCTATTATCTTCTGTACAAGAGGGACACTTCTTACTTCTAACAAATCTTTACTCTTACTGTGTCCACTGACTTAATTCTACTGACAATATAGTAGACATAATGACTGACCTGCTCTATACTGACTACCTAGAACTTATTTTTATATGAATTCCCTAATTTGAGATGCAGTGGCGTATCTGTAAAATTGATTAAAAAAGGTGTCTATAAAAGTAATTTGGGGAGTATTTGCTACGCCACTGCTTACTGTACTACAATGGTTTCTTTTAATGTTTTTATAGCTGAACCTTCCCAAGCTTTATCGACATAGTGTAAATGAGTTTACGATTGGTTTTTTCGGGTATAATAATATTTGGGGCGGAAGAACGTGCATAAAATAGAATTTGAAGTAGAATTTAAAATACATATTGTTTACTTAGAATTTCCCTTGCAATAAACGACCATTAAAGCAGCTTTTGTCGGAAGGTTCCGCCGAAATATAATGTATGTCTAAATATTGCATTTACGTGCCAAACTATCTCTAGACTAAGGAATATATAATACTTAAGACTATTCACAAATAAAATGACTATTAAATAATGGGGTCACAACAATATGTTATATATTTTTTGAATTTAGCTAGCGTAAGTTTTTCCCCATTGTTTTGCATTACATGATGCAAGATATAATAGAGAAGTTTAAATTTCTATAGTCTATAATTTACAAGAGAAAAATGACCAACTAGAGTTGCTATTCCCTCGTTATATAAATAATTCTTTCAACCTTGAAAAACTGAGAAGTTTCGAAGGAATACTAGTCATTGTAAAATGTGTTAGAGGTTGATCATATTTTCGGTCATACAATTAAGGATTCCGGATTAAGGAAACCGTTTTTAAAAAGAAACAAATTTTACTGAACACGAAGCTTTCTGTATTGATACTGACTATTACACGTTAAGGGTCTTATATTTATAAGGTTTATCCTAATCAGCTTAACAATAACATTAGAAAGTATACATAAACTAAATATCTCCCTAATGGGTTCGAAAGTGTGTGACGACATGGGCGACATCTGGTATGCAGGGAAAGCATGGTTCCTTAATTCCTCCCTTCTTAGGCTTGGAACTCCCGAGACAAGCTAGGAACGACTTGGATTGCATTGAGAGGTTTTAATTGGTCATTATTTGCATCTTCGGTCCCATTTTCTTTTGTAATTTTCCTGCAATTTCTAATTTTCGACCTATACTTATATGCTAAATACATTGTACATAGAAAAATTAAGACGATATATATACTAAGAGAAACAGAGTGATTTTGCCATTTTAAATTGTCTAAAACTACATTATGTTGTAAATCTTCAATTTTTTTCTTAATACTATCATACGTGTCTAAAGGCTGAAATGAGATTTTGTGTGCTGTAAAATCATACATATCTATGCTAGGTTCTTTAATATTATTGTTCATTGTTTCTTTATAAATGTAAGTGTTTTTAAGAATTGATATTTTACAATATTTATGAACTAAAGTCGGATTAGTTATTACGATTTGTGTTTTATTACAATGTTCAAATAATAACGTTTTCTGATTAGTATTTATTAATAATTGATTATTTTTCATAATACTAACTTGCGAATAATTACTACTATGAACAATTAGACATTTTGACAATGTTCTTAAATTACATTCATTATACATAATTTTATAACACAAAACTCGATTAATACTTAATTTTATACAGGGTTTTTCTAAAAAGTTTATGTTTTCATCTTCTAACACATAAGGCGTTGGTGTGACAAGTAAATTAGTTTGATTAAATAATACAGGATATAATTTTTGGTAGTTATAAGTAATACTATATATAATAGGAATTTTTAGTACAAAGATTATCTCGTGATCGGAAACTATAACGTTCAATTTGCAGAGATTCATGAACTCGAAATAATATAATTTAGAAAAAGGTATAAGTTCATTACGAGAAAATATGGTATTTAAGAATTGTTCGATTTCGATTATATCTAAAGTATTTATTAGTAAGAGATTTATTTCCTCATTAACACTAAGGGCGATAATATTTAAGAGCTTATCTAAATAAGCTTCCAAAACTTGCACATTAAAGATTTCGCTAAGAATAGCTTCCTGTAATTTTATTTCTTCGTTAATGTTATTGAGACTTTTTGTTACTTGCTGAAATTGAGAATTTATTTTATTAGTGTCATTTTCGAATTTACTTTGTAAAGAATACAATAGAGACAAAGTTTTGGTATTTTGAGTTTTTATCTTATTTTCATTATTTCGTAGAATTTGCATATTTGCCATGATTTCTCCTAAATCATTCTGATCTAGATTACCAGTAATATATCTAACAGCAGTACCTAAGCCATTAAATAAACTACGTTTATTTCTTTGATGTGTTAATAATTTATATTTTTCACGAAGAGATTTTACCGTTTCTTCTAAACGATTAAATAGTGTATTATTTTTATTGTTAATTTTTAATTCTAATAGAAAGGCATTGGTTGCGCAGCGTTGTACATTCTTATTAATAGAAGTTAAATTAATATGAAAATATGTCTTATGATAATAATTTACAAGAAATGCTAAATCTAAATTTTTTTGGATATATGGTACATTCTTAATCTTTAGAACTTCCTGGCTGTTGACCATCCCTGGGATCAGGAGGATTGTCGTAGTCCTGCAAAGAAAATTGTCGTCTTTGAGGCTTGACATTTCTCAAATGGAAACTTAAGTGGGGTTCATTTGCAATTTTAATTTTTTCTTTCTCTTGTTGAATTTTATCTATCTTACGGTATAACGGACGAGTTTTATTACCTCTTTGAGTAGAAGTTTTTAAATATATTGATTTACTAAGTTCAACATTATTTTCAGGGGTATTTTTATTTCTTTTCTCTAGCGTTTTGCTAGCCTTGTCTTTCATGTGGTGAGAAAGTTTTTCGTAAAAGGGGAGTATTTCTTTTCGACGTTTTTCGTTATAATGTTCGTATATATTTTCACTGATTTCTATTAAATGTTTATTTAAATTTTCATAGGGGCCGTACAATAGCGAAAAAGGTGTAAAATTAGTGGACGAATTTACACTTTGATTATAAATTAAAATTGCGGTGATCATTAGATCTTTAATGTGGTCATCTTTATTTTGTTGGCGTAAAATGCGTAATTTCTCCTTTATCGTGCTATGAAATCTTTCTAAAGGTGATAATGAACTGGGATTCATGGAAGAAGTGACGTGATAGTCAACGTTGTGTAACTTGAGATATTCTTTAATTGTATGATTGTTAAATTCACCAGCAGAGTCAGAAGTTATTTGATCCGGAAAATTATGATGTGTCATAAAATGGCGTAATTTAGTTAAAATATTGGTTGCCGTTTTAGAGACGACGTGGTATGCTTGTGCATATTTACTAAAAAGATCAATAATAGTTAGGAAATGTTCATTTTCAATGCTAAAAGTATCTATAAACAAGTGTTGAAAAGGTTTTTCAGCGATTAGGGGACCCTTAAATGGTGTTTTATAGGGGTGTCTTTCATATTTAGACATTAGACAAATTTGACATTTATTTATATAATTCGTAATAATTTTTTTTATATTTGGAGTATATACGAGTTTTTGAAAGTGATTATAAGTTTCCTTAATACCGTTGTGGGTTTGACTATGATAAAGAGATAATTCTTCGTTAAACCTATTTTGATCTAAGAGGATTGGTTTAAAACCAGCTTTGACAAATTTTAATTTTTCAAAATATTCCTTAAGGAGTTTAATTATTATACTTTCGAGTAGCTGTTCCTCATAATAAATACCGTAGGTTAAATTTGGATTTATATATTCTTTGATAAATGTTAGTATATTATTTTCCTCATTACCATGTCTTAAAGTAACTTGGAAAGAGTTTTTTCTTAAAATTTTTACGGAGTAAGAATCTTCTAATTTTAATATTATGTAATTGTTAAAAGTGTATAAATTTTTCTCTGAATAGGTGAGACTACATATAGGGTTTTCCTCAGATGTATGCACAGTGATGTCATCCTCATTATCGTCATTTGAGATACGTAATCGGTCTGCTAAAGGTAAATCATCGAGTAAGTCTGAATCTGAATTTTCAAGATTACTATTCAGTATTTCGTCGATATCATCAGGACTTAGCTCAATATCAGACTGGACGTTGGGTAATACGGACAGCAAATCGTCATCTTCATTTAATAGATTATCTTGTGTTTGTTTTCTTGTTAAGGCATTAATTTCTATCCTACTTAGAGCGTCGGCTACTTTATTTTCTTTGCCTTTTTTGTATTTAATTTCAAAATTATATTCTTCTAACTTTAGTTTCCACCGAATTAATCTTTGATTAGGTTCTTTGAGCGAAAATAACCAAGTGAGAGGTTTATGATCGGTTTCAATTGTAAATTTCTGACCAAACAGATAAGGACGGAAATGTTTGCAAGAATCTACAATCGCGAGTAATTCTTTTTCTATTGTGGCATAATTTCTTTCTGCCGTATTTAATGTACGTGAATAAAATGAGATTGGCCTACCATTTTGTGATAGAACTGAACCTATAGCTATATTGCTAGCGTCGGTTGTCAAGAAAAATTCTTTTTTAAAATCAGGATACGCAAGTACAGGGGCATTACAAATAGTTTCTTTGCATATGTTAAAGGCTTCTATGTATTTCGGATCATTAACATTAATTTTTTCATTTTTTCTTAAACATCTTGTAAAAGGTTTTGTTAGGTGGGCGAAATTTTTTATAAATTTGCGGTAATACCCTATAAGACCTAAAAACGCTTGTATTTCTTTTTGATTTTTTGGTAAAGGAAATTTGACAATACTTTTAATTTTTTCTTCGTTCGGTCTAATACCTTCGGGGGTAATAACATGTCCAAGAAATGGAACTTCCTTACGGAGAAATTCTGACTTATCTAATTGAATTTTTAAATTGAAGTGATTGAGTTTTTCAAAAATACGCTTTAAATGTAAAATATGTTCGTCGAGAGATTTGGAGTAAACAACAATATCGTCCATATAAACAAAACAAAATTTGTGAAGATATTCTAATAAAACATGGTTCATCATTCTTTGAAATGTGGCCGGGGCATTTTTTAAACCAAAGGGCATTCTTACATATTCAAAATGACCATTTTCCACAGTGAATGCAGTTTTTTCAATAGAATTGTTGTCTAGGGGTATTTGGTGAAAGCCTTGGGCTAAATCAAGTGTGCTGAAATATTGGCATTTTCCTAAATTTTCTAGTATTTCCTCAATTCTAGGTAATGGATATTTATCTTCAATCGTTTTTTCGTTGATTTTACGAAAATCTATGACCATACGCCATTTTTTCTCGCCTGAGGCGTCTAGTTTTTTTGGCACAATCCATACGGGACTAGAGTAAGGAGATATAGACGGGCGTATTATTTCATTCTCTAAAAGTTTAGTTATTTGTTTTTGAATTTCTTGTTTCAAATGGTAAGGATATCTAAAATTTTTTACATAAATAGGATCATCATTTTTTGGTCTGATAAAATGAGAGACAGCGTTACAAGCAGTGAGTTTTTCCTCTGGGTTATAGAATACACTTTTATGCCCATAGCATAGCTTAATTATTTTTGCTTTTTCTTCGCTATTCATGTGATTAGTTCTGATAACTTTCTCTACTTTTAAGCAATTACTTTCCTTAACTTGATTGTTTATATTTTCAATTTCAAAATTATCCAGAGGTTCAGTCTGAATATTATCGATATTTAAATTGTTCAAATCATAAGGATAATTTACTATAAAATTGTTAACGTTGCATATACTTTCAGGTAGAACTACTTCTTTGTTTATTTTAATTTCTGGCACTAAAACTTGGCCATCTTTTATTTTACTTATTAATTTCTCACTTTTATTAATATCTTCTTGATAGTAAATTTTTATATTAGGCATTATTAAACATTTATTTTTTAAATCAATGGTACATTGTAAATTTTCAAGATCCTTAAAACTAAGTAAACAATCGAATTTTTTATGCCAGGGTAATATTAAAAATTCAATAGGCTTAAAATTTTTAAATTCTGCTAGGAGCGGAATATTAACAGCATATTGACCTTTAATGGTTTTATGACATGTAGTAATTTCGAAATTATGTGGATATATAGAATTAGGGAATAACTTAAAAGCTACTTCAGGGTTCATTATACTAGATGAAGCGCCTGTATCAATAAGAATATTTATATTATATTTACTGCTAAAAATAAAGGGTAAGCGGGTTTGATTTGTATAATTATTTAAATCTAAGTTGATTCTTGTAGCGGGGCTTCTTCTTGAAAATTTTGGTCTTGAGGTTCTTCCTCAGTATTATGTATTTCTTCAATAATAATTCCGGGATGTGAATTAACTTTTCTAGCGAAATGGTTATAATTATTATTGTGAGGCGGACGATTATTCTGGGAATTTGAACGCACAGTATTGCGTGAAGTAATTGACATAGGCGTCGGTTTGGGGAATTGTTGCGCATTATTTTGTGGCGCGAATACGTTTTGTTTGTTTGTTTGAAAAGTTGGGGAATTTGAAGAAAAATTTCTTTGCGGAGGTCTGAATACGGGACCTCTAGGGAATTGATTATTAGAAGGTTGATTATTTGAGAATATATTGGGGCGTGAAGCATTTTGGTTTGACAAAAATTTATTATTAAACGAAATATTGTTTGGAGATACATGACGTGGTGTATTTTGAGTTGGTAAAGGATTTTTAAATGAATTTCTTTTTGACATGTTTTGTCGCAAAAAGTTTTTGTAATTAATTTGAGCTTGAATATTATCATAATCCCTGCAAATATTTACACATGCATTAAGGCTAACAGGGTTTTGTTGCCTAACGAATGAACAATACGGTTCCTTTAAACCTGATATAAACGCGTATAAGGCTTGTTTTTCGTAATCTTTATATTTTAGTTGCAAAAAGGTAGGTTCATTAGAATATTCTATTTGAGCGTTTTCTTTTAATTTGTGTAGTTTTTTGCTAAGGTCTAATGCAAATTCTTCAAAATTTTGATTATGATTTTGGAAACTGGTAGTTAAAATAGTTAAGAGATTTTCTTCACTACGTGGATCTTTATACTTATTTAATAATAATGATTTTAATTCGTCAAATGTTTTGGGGTTATATAAAGTTATTATATCTCTAGCCTCTCCTTTAATTTGTGAAATAACGTATCGGAAGAAATAATTCGAAAGCACTTCGTCAGTAAACGTAAATTTTTCTAAAAATTCTTTGGCATTATTTAAGAAATAATTTAAATCTTTTGAGCCTCCGAAATATTCGGGGACCATGCATTTAGCAAAATTAAACTTAACTTGAATGTCACTGTAAGATACTGTGTTATTTCCTTGCATTTTGTTTTCTGTAGAATTAACTTCAATCTTAATTTCCCTACCCAAAGGTGATCTATCGCGAAGCATTAAATATTGATAATCTTTGTATAAAAAAAATTTCACTAAAATATACTACAAGTGAGACGTTAAATTTATAAAGATTTACAAATAGGCAAAAATAAATATTAATTGTTTTAAATATTACTTACAAAACTAATACTAATAACATCGGTGCAGGAAGATCGGGGACGTCGCAAATATGACCAATTCTTCTCTCCCTTTTCGCCGTGTCTAGTGGTGAGTACAATACGTGGCTCTAAGTGACCCAAGATTTCAGTGAAGGAACTCTTCTAGGTTTACTGTTGAAGGCTTCTTGTAGTAGCTTCGAGTATTTTCTTTGGTTTCTTCTTATTTAAAAAGGTGAATTACTTCTAAAGAGTTGAAACTCTCTTGACCACAACGAACAATACGATAAAGGGCCAATGAAGTAATAATGTTCGCAGCGCTAATTAAGGATTCCGGATTAAGGAAACCGTTTTTAAAAAGAAACAAATTTTACTGAACACGAAGCTTTCTGTATTGATACTGACTATTACACGTTAAGGGTCTTATATTTATAAGGTTTATCCTAATCAGCTTAACAATAACATTAGAAAGTATACATAAACTAAATATCTCCCTAATGGGTTCGAAAGTGTGTGACGACATGGGCGACGTCTGGTATGCAGGGAAAGCATTGTTCCTTAATTATACGAGGCCTCATATAGATATTGTTTTCTGTAGATACCTGAATCGGTAAATTATGTATGACAAATGTGGTCTTATTTATTAACTTGTCTATTATAGCTCAAAATATCATAGTCCTATGAAGAAGATTCTGATATCGAAGAGTACTCCGCATGTCGAAGATATGGAAAACATATTTTGTTGACTATTTGCAGACATCGCACCTTAAAAAAATAACACGTTTCGGACAAAAAGCAACTATTCATCTGATTTACCAATCGAGAATTCCGAGAAACTATAAAACGGTGTACGCCCTTCCATCTCTGTTCATCGCCACCAGCCTAATCGCTAATAAGAAACATGTGTAACAAAATCTACAAGTTTTCAGTGGTGCGGTGACTCATACAATATATTCATTTCATTCGTGTGATATAAGAAGTGTGGTGATGTTTAAAACATATACGTGTTACTATAGATTTCGACATTTTGGTTAAATTAATTTTTTTTAATCCATATTATAGAATATTGAGTAAATAATCTCAATTTATTTAATCATTATAGAGAGTACTCTCATTATACTCCAAATCAGGCAATTTCATAAATTAGCTGCATCAATCGGTCGTGTCGCCGTTTAGTCGTAATATGCAGCTCACAGCAAGAATAAATGAAGAGAAATGGTTTCAGGCGCCGTTTGAGCCATTGGATAAAAATCTTGGAATGCTGTTTCCATTTCAATCAGATAAAAGCAAATGAAGATGTATTTTCGTTCCACTTTTTAAAATGATCTTGAATCTTTCTAGTTTTATGTGAACTTTTAATTCGTGGAAAGCAGAATTTAAAATTAACTAGCAAATGTGTGATAATATGATGCAAATATGTTATATTGTATATATATTATTTATATATCTATTATCGGAATATTACAACATATTATAACAATACATAAACTTACATAATTAACGAGACCGAGACTACCCTTAATAGGCTTCGAGACTCTATTATAGGTCCCAATCTCTAAAAAATCACAAAATATTCCATAATTTTCATTATTTCGTTAGTAATTCATATATCGTAATACTATACATGGTGGTCCATCGAAAACGTATCAAAAAGCGCAACTGCTTGGAAAAGATCTTGTCGAAAAAAAACGTGAAGCTTGACTGTCGGAGAAAAGGGACAATTTTTGACGCAAAAATTATAGCTCAAACTTCAGTCTCCTAAGCGGGGGTATCATTCTCTAAAACTTTTCGAATGGGTGGGGGGGTCAAGTTGACGTCATTGTAAAGGGTTTTTGATTCCCCAAACATTAGCGCTTCGTTTTTGAAATACGAACAACTCATTTAGAAACTACGAAGCCTTAAACATGCATTAATACATTTGTCTAAAAGTGAAATAAACTTTGAAAATCTTACGATTTCTTGACCTTAATTTCTACAATCACACATTTCTGAAAAAAATTTTCCAGTTTACAGAATACTATAAGTTGAGTCAGTCTTTTGATCTCTACAGAAAAGCCCTCGTTTTCATAGCGCCTCGCATATTGACGCTGCACGTGGTTTTATACTCTGTTTGCTTGGCTTACACCAGCCATGTCAAACTCAAAGTCACTGGTGGGCCAAAAGCATGAAGGCCATCGACTAGGTGGGCCGCAAAACCTTATCTTAAAGAAGACAAACTACTGAAAATCTTGAGAAAAAGTACTATTATAGGACAAGTCTGTTTATTAAATTTCCAATAAAAAGGACATTACAAAAAACTAAAAACATTAAATTCTTTTGCCAGATATTTGACATCTTTTGTCTTTAATTAAGTTGTCTATTTGTGGCGCGAATTTATCGGCGGAAATAACTTTTAAAACTGCGTCCAAGTGTGCGTCCATTAATCGCGATCTTGCGGAAGATTTGTTTCCTTTCATCAAAGAAAATAGTTGTTCACACTTATAGGTACTTCCAAACATTGACAGGATTTTACAAGCAAATTTTCTCATTTGTTGGTATTGAACAGGCAAGTGCTTATAAAATTCGAATGTACCACCACTATCAATTGCAATTTCGTATTTAAGTCCGACAAGTATTTTGTGATATCTACCATAAATGAAAGATCTTGTAAAAAAGGTACATCGCGTAAATAAGCTGACATCTTCTCCTTTTGTTTCCATGAAAACGCGTTTTTCTTCTTTGAGTTTCCAAAACCGGTCGAGTACCATAGAACACGAAAGCCATCGCACCTCTGCATAATATGGTAAACCAGTGTAGTCACTTTGTAAATCACGTAAAAATGCAGAAAACTGTCGCTGATTAAGGCCTCGTGACCTTATGAAGTTTATAATTTTTTTCACTGACTTTAAAACACTTTCCAACTTGATCACTTTTGAGCATAAAACTTCTTGGTGGATTATACAATGAATATGATGAAAATATGGTTTGTCAGTGCCCGTTTCTCTGATCTTTGTCTGTAATATTTTAACGAAGCCATTTTTTACTCCAGTCATTGAAGGAGCTCCGTCTGTTGCAACGGAACACAGTTTTGACAAATCTAAATTGTCCTTCAACAGCATTGAAAATATCCTTCCCAGTTGTTGTATCATGCAATAGTACTAATTCTTCATACACATTGATATCTGTATCAACCGCACGAAGAAAAACAGCGAGTTGCGCCACACCACAAACATCCGTACTTTCGTCACAGGCAATAGAAAATGAAATGAAAGCACTTATATTGGCAGCCAACTCAGTAATTCTTTCAGCGACAGTATTCCGGGACAATGATATATTTTGAAATGCCTTCACGCTTCCGGGACTTTACAAGGCACTCTTTTATAAATTCACCTTCAACAAATGGTTTTGAGTGTTTCGCGATCAACTTCGACAGTACGTAGCTCGCTTGAAGGACAGATTCATTTTCTTGCTTTGGACGTGTAAACATAAGCTGCCGATCTTTCAACAGTGATTTTAACTTATTTAACTTTTCGTTTCTGACCATACCTGTATACTTGTCAAACATACTTTATGAATATCACAGTGAAGTTTTATATTATATAAATCTGGGACACCGACTGTACTATTACAAATCAAACAAATAATTTTTTCTTTCACTTCACAGCAAAAAAATTCTAATTCCCACTTTTCTTGAAAGATACGATGCTCATCTACAAGTTTCCTCTTCCTTCCACTTTGAAAGAGACATGTGAAAAACTGTATCCCAAATAAATTATAATAAGTACTGTTAGGTGTTGTAACAATAAGTGCGCAACTCAACTCGAAACTCTATCGCAACTGACTCATAACTGACTAAACACTGAACGACTGAACTCAATCGAACACGGCTTATATACGGATTGTTATTTCTAGAGTTCTTTCCAGAATGTTCAGATAGCGTCATCTGTGTTTTTGCGCGATAGAATTTCATGGAACAAGCCAGATAACGTTTGGCTTTAGGTTTTAGGTTGAGTATGTGTAGTTCATCCTCCTAAACATAGATGGCACTATGTACAATTGTACATTTTATTATACTAATCGTTGTTGCAGCGGCGCGCGCTTTCAAAAACGGTTTTCAACTTGTTCGCTGGCCGCATTATCTATCTGTTTTCAAAACTGATTTGGGCCACAGAAAAAAGCTCACTGGGCCGCATGTTTGACATGGCTGGCTCACAGGAATTCAAGCCGATTGCACATAGATTATTCCTTAGGTTGTAATTTGGGCTTATTCGTAGTTTCTTTGTGAGTAAAAAGTTATCGTGGTTTTGTTCTCCAAAAATTTGAATTGACTAAGATAGGAACATTAGTTTCTAGATAGCCGTCTTGTGACTTATGTTATTAGAGTACTTGAAAGTTAAACATTTCAATTAATTATTCCAGAGAGAGTGGAAATAATTGCACTTTATTTTAAAAATAACGAACGTGGGAACAGAGCCGCAGAATTGTATGTGAATTGGTGGCGAAATTTCGGGAAACTGGTTCTGTTCAAAATAAAAAGAGGTAAGCAAAAAATTTGGTAGGAAATGAAACTATGGAGGTTATAGTATTGGGGTCAAGTTGCAATGGACAATACGGTAAGTACACACAGTAAGTGTCACTCTTAGAAATGTTCAGCGAATATTAAAAAGTTCCATCCGTATAATATTCAATTACTGCAGGAACTCACTGAAGACGACTTTGATCGTCGCTTACAATTCTGCGAAATCATGAATTCATGAAGGTGAAATGAAGACAGACAATTTCTTATTTAATCTGTGTTTTCCGGAGGAGTGTATCTTTTTGTATAGTTAGGTTAATCGTCACAACTATCGTTACTGGGCCGATTTCAAAACCTATGGTATTTCACGAGATACACATACAAAATCCCTAAAAATTGGGCTGGTATTTTTGGATACTGCCCTTGGTGGTCCATTTTTTCTTTCTGGAAATTTAACAGGGAACATGTATTTAGATTTGCTTCAAAATGCTATTGACCCAGCTTTAACTAACATCATACAGCACAACGCTGCATACATTGAAGAAGAAATAGTATTCCAACAATCCTATTAACATTTTCAAGATTTACTTCGTTGATATGTAGAATAACAGAAATATATAATTTCTGCAGGTGCAGAGGTGATATGGTAAGTTTTTACGTAAAATCAATTTAATTTTTGCATTTTTCGACAAATGTTTTACAATTATGACAATGTTAATGCACTTTTAAGGCTTCGTAACTGCTAATTGAATTGACCGATTTTCAAAAACGAAGCGCCGATGTATGAGGAATCAAAAACCCTTTCCAATGACGTATCACTTGACGCTTAGGAGGGTGAAGTTTGGGCTGTGATTCTTCCGTCAAACTTTGTCCCCCTGACAACCAATCTTTTCTTATCAGTTATGTCTCCTGATACGTTTTCGATGTACCACCCTGTATTTTTGTAATTTTTCTAATTTTTAAATAGACTTTACGTACGCACCTGCTGGTCAAATCGTATGACAGAAAGTATAGGCTTATTGATTACAATTTGACCGCCCCCTTAGTTTACTTATTTTTAAAGGGAAGATGATCATTTTTTTAATTAGTTTTCTTTTACAGAAACCGCTACATTTTAGGCTTTTGGTAACACCGAGTTAAATTGGAAGTAAACATTTCCGGCTTAGCCCAATTTTAATATCAAAAACTAAGATATGGAAAGCGCAAACTGTATTGCTTTCGTTTCAACCGTTCTAATCGTACAGCTAGTTAAAAAACGAAAGTGAAAATTGGTTTATTTTTATAGTTTTTGTTGGTGACAGTAACGTCACATAAGACTACAGATTAGTAGGGCATAAGATGAGTCTAGAATTAAAATATGTAATAATATATAGGGTGTCATATTTCAGAAAATTTTATGAAAATAATGTGGAAAGTTATTAGAATCATGAAAATTTCGACTTTTGCTAGTAAGAAGTTTTAGAGTTAAAGGGGGACAGGACAAAAAAAATTAACTAAAACACTTACAGACGTCATTCTTTAATGAAAAAAAATATATAAACAATTCACATTTTTGTCATGGGTCTTACTATATTTGCCAAAGTGTAATTCAATTCAATTAAAAAACTAAATAATTTCTAATTTGATAAAGAAAGTGATCATTCTGGCTTCATACCTGCATAATGCAAAATTTAAATTTTAGAAAATTGTCATTTATTTGCGTGTTTCTGAGAAAAAATGCATACTAATATATATTTTTGAAAAGGTCAAAAAGAGAGAAATTTTAGTCTATAAATATACAGGGTGTTCCATTTAAAAAAATAAACTAGGGTCCGATAACTTTTTGACCTAACCCTATATACTAATTCGGAATTGAATTCTACGGGAAAAGTTATATAAGAAACAGTGTCCACATGTTCGATATGTTATTTGATAGTTGGGATACGAGGGGGGTCCCTGAAAATGCAACATTTTAGCCCTGTATCTTAAAAACTAAAAGGGCTACGAAAATTTTGTTAACGGCATCTTTAGTTTTACGAAAAAGTAACATACTGTCGCGAAAACCTCAACTTTCTATCTATAAACATAACGGAGATACCCCGCAAAAGTACCCAAAATGGGACACCCTGTACACGGCTGGCAGGAAAAAAGTACTTTATCTTCAAAACAAGTTTGCCGATGTGGCAAATTGTGCGATGTGATTATGCCAACGGAAATCTATGATAGGATTCGATTATTAATTTGAATGATATTGGCTATTTCGTATTGCAGGATAATTATTGAAGAGACTCTGGTCAGAACTTTGTCTTAGTAATGGTAAACTGTACCTGGCCCTTTGCTTCCCATTGTACGATTTTAGAGGGACTAAATCATCTGTGAAGCTGTGGATAGAAAAAACTGGTATAAAGAAGCAAGTCATTGAGGTACAGAAGGAATAGGATAATGCTCAAATGTGTAATAATACTGAACGCTGTAGAATCTCTGCATCGATTTCGAAGAAACCAGACGAACGATTATCAATTACTACAGAAATATTTCAGTTGCAAAGAAAACTTGAAATGGATGCATAGAACCTTAGACGAAGATCGTAGGGTACATCAAGGACTCGATCAAGGACAACCATCTTGGATTTGCCATAAATTTGATGCACTTGTTTCGCTGTTAATCTGATCCGAATATTTAGTGGCGAAAGCCATATTGTCTGTCAAGGATTAGCTTACATCGTTTCATGGAATGTGAAGTCAGACTTGATGATCAGATATGATGAACTTCTCCAATGCCTCACCCCAGTCATAATTATTGAAAGAAGTAGTTAAAGAAACAAACTGCACTTTAACAGAGTACACAGTTGTGATAGAGGTGAGTTTGGAACATCATTTTTTGCTTTAGAGCTTAACCGCTAATATGACGGAAAAGTAATAAGTTCAATTTTCTAAAATAGCCATATAAAAACATAGTATTTACTCTAACATAGAACGGAAGTTCGCTTGGTCAATTATGAAATCGTGGTTTTTTTGGTTAGACCATATCAGATTGGAATTACTATCCGCTGTTTTGCCTTTTATTGTACGGGGCATCTTCAGGGATCTATACTTCGTAAGATCTGAACAATTAATAAGATTCAGGCGGGTTTTGATAATAGATTTGTGCTCGCTAGAACCTTGGTTTATTTTACATTTATAATATGTCCGGTGGTATGGAGGTGTTCAACCATAGCAGATTCACATCGTTCATGTTCCATAAGACTATTGATTAATGAGCGTCCTGTTTCTTCAAAATACACTTCTCCACTGAGGCAAGGAATTTTATATACTCCTTGTGTTTGAAAAAGTACAGCATCTTTCGGGGATTGCAAGCGTTGTCCAATCTTCATATATGTATTGAAGATTATAAATATGTTGTATCGCCGAAGGAATCGTCCTATTTTGTCTGTAGTGCCAGGTATATAGAGAAGAAAGAAGAACAACATTACCTAACCTGCCTCTTTATCATTCTCCTTTCGCAAAGCTGGATTTTCCTCTAAGAATTTAATATTATAGTGTTATTGATTAAGGTCCTGAAATATAAGGAAATTTTCCTGTTCATGAGGCCAAACAACAAGAGTAACATCTAAATGTCTAAACCAGTGTTTTGGTTTTAGTGAAACAATATCCTCAAATGCCATAAAGATATTTGCTACCACAGGTGACAGACAAGATCCCATAGCTGCCCCCAAGGTTTTGTTTATAAAAAGTTCCCTGAAAAATTAAATAAGTAGATGTAAGACAAGCTTCCACTAGGTCTATTAAGTTAGTATCAAGATTATCATGTTCTAGTATGTCTGATATAATAGAAATTGTGTAGTAAAAAGTTTCTTTAGTTGCCTCGTGCAATCGAAGTCGACACGTCGGTTAGTGATTCCAATTTGACATAGTCTAATCCCAAGAACCACGATTTCTTAATATTTACTCTCTCCCGGATTATTAACTCAGCATAATATTCCTGTTGAGTTCTAAGATAAACAACTTTATAAACCGTTTCATTCAAGGCAATACCTGCTAAATTACGGTCATACAGCAGCTTAAAATTTGTTGGTCTTTAAATTCTCTTTAGCGAACAGGTTTACAAGAACCTCTTTTTTTTTTAAGTCATTATTTTTATGGGTGGTTTTTCGTTAATGTATAAGGTGGAACCATTTAATGGCCCCAGACGCTAATGACCAATAAATTTTGTATGATCATTGAAGCATTCCAAATTATATACGTACATATATTATCACAGGAGTTGGGTTCCATTTAAGTTAACATAATTTGCAATAAAAGTTCTACATTTTTCGTGGGCAAACTTCTTGCGATCCACTTATACTTGTTGTATGTAAATCGAGAAGAGCAGGCGTGGTTTATTTATTCGATGTTTGCGTGTCGATTATAAGAGTGTGCGAACTCGTGTGAGAATTATATGACCATATACTAGCTGAGTCTTTGCAAATCGTTGTACCTACAAATCGGATTAATGAAGGTGAACATAACAATAAATAATAACTAAAAATAATAATATGCGAAATGGATATGCGAAATTTTTTTTGAATTCTATAAAACCTCCTGAATGCGATAATTAAAAAGCTTCCCAGTGGAAACTTCCTATTTTTATTTCATTTATTAATTTATTCTTTTACCTTTTTTTTAAAGCTTTCTGAATGTGGAACTTAAACAAATTTCCTGCTGAAACTCGTATTTTCTCTTTTATTTATTAATTTACTTTTCAACTTTTTTTAGCTGAATTGTGATATATTCACTGCAGAAACTCACAATTAGGGTTTTATTTATTTATTTAGTGCCTGATTTCTTTAAAGTAATTATTCTACCAATGTTTAAATAACAAACTATTTGATTTAATTACTTTTTGTTTCGTCTGATCGAAATTACTTTTTTTTTTTGGGTAATTTAATCTATTTTATTTACTTTAAATTAATTAACCGAACTCCCGGTATAATATTTTCGCGCGTCATGTGACAATCTCCCCATATGGCCAGGAAGAAATGTGCACTGCGCGCATGACCTCGGAAGTAGCGAAGGAAGCCCTCCAAAAAAAAAATTAGCTGAGCACTCTCTCGATACTAACTCGACTAAGAGAACACATGTGAGAGTGCACTAAAACCCCCTTTTTTTAGCCGGCTAATATTAAATATAACCCCCATGTAAACATAAACAGTACTTTAAAAGTGCAAGGGAGTGAATCCACCCAAAAGAAAGTTTGAGACATCGAGCCACCATAAGGTAGGCCATTTTTATTAAGAAATTGTCACATTCGTTTTTTTTACGTTTAGAGAGACCTTGCCAATGATTATAAGTTACAATTCCCTAGAGCTGCTGAAGTGTTAAAAAATGAAACCTACGTTGATGATGTACTCTGTGGAGCAGAAACTGTTGAGTCTGCACTCACACTTCAGAGGGAGTTAATTCACCTTTTGACCTTAGGTGGTTTAGAACTTCGAAAATGGGCGAGTAATAACCCTCGTGTCATTTCTCATTTGAATGAGTCTATTCCTCAAGCCCAACCCCGCTCTCTTGATAAAGAAAGCGCCTCTACTATAAAAATCTTGGGCCTGCAATGGAATCCATCTTGTGATGCATTTACCTATAAAATTGATTCAACTAAGGTCAAATGTACCAAAAGAAATTTATTATCTGATTTAGCCCGTATCTTTGATCCCCTTGGGTTTTTAACCCCAATTACTGTCATGATTAAATTATTAATTTAAAACTTGTGGTCTTCAGGACTTGAGTGGGATGCAGTTGCACCTGACAATATCAATGCTTGTTGGTATTCCTATAAAAATAATCTTTCTGCATTATCATCACTCTCAATACCTCGAAAAATCATACCCCCAGAAATAGAATTCAGTGAACTGCATGGTTTCTGTGACAGTTCTGAAAGTGCCTACGCGGCAGTCGTTTATTTGAGGACAGTCTCTAAACCTCTAGGAGTTAGTACTTCTTTTTTATGCGCAAAATCTCGAGTTGCTCCTCTACAAAAAATATCTCTTCCTCGTCTTGAACTATGTGCTGCAGTTCTGTTAGCAGATCTTATGCATGCTGTTCAAGGCGCCTTTAAAAATAATTTGGATATTTCTTCAGTATTTGCCTGGACAGATTCAACTGTAGCACTTACGTGGATTCGCTCTTCACCACATAAATGGGTCACCTTTGTTAGTAATAGAGTAACCTATATTCAGGAGAAATTATCTCCGAGCCAATGGGCTCATATATCTTCTGAAGAAAACCCCGCAGACTGCGCTACTCGAGGTATTCTTCCACATGAATTAATTCCAATGAAAAAATGGTGGGCGGGACCTCCATTTTTAAATTTTAATAGTGAACGTTGGGTTAATCAGCCTTTAAAAACTGATGAAGATAAAATGTTGTTAGAGAAACGGAAAACAACTCTTATTGTTTCTACATCAAAACCTAATTTTTGGGATAATTTAATGGAAAGATATTCTTCTCTTTCAAAATTAAATAGAGTTTTTGCTTACACACAGCGCTTTGTTTTTAATCTTAGACATTCTAAAAATATTTTAAAAGGACCACTTTCTAGAAATGAACTAGAAAAGGCACTTTTAACCCTGATTAAAAATGTTCAAGGTGTTTCGTTTCAAAAGGAAATATGTGAATTGTCAAAAACTAACTCGGTAAATTTAAAATCCTTTCCCAAATACTTTCGAAAACTAAGTCCGTTTCTTGACCAGGATGGTATCCTTAGGGTGGGCGGTCGATTAGTTCACTCTTCTCTCTCCTATGATCACAAGCATCCTTGTTTACTACCTAACGATCACCATCTTACTCGCCTTATTATTGAGTATACCCATATAAAATATTTACATCCCGGATTTCAAACAACCCAATATTTATTAAATCAAAAATACTGGACACCTTCGTCTAAAAGAACCATCAAAAGGATTATCTCCTCTTGTATTCGTTGCTTTAGATGTAACCCTTCTGCTAATGTACCTCAAATGGGTAATTTGCCAGCAATGCGTGTCACTCAAATAAAATGTTTTACAAAGTGCGGTGTGGATTTTGGCGGTCCATTTTTAATTACAATGGGAAAATTGCGAGGCGCAAAAACATATAAGGCATATATCTGTTTGTTTATATGTTTAGCAACTAAGGCACTTCACTTAGAGCTAGCCACTGAGCTTTCTAGTGACGCTTTCTTGGCCGCATTGCGGAGATTTGTTTCACGTCGTGGTACCATAACGGACATTTATAGTGACTGTGGAACAAATTTTGTTGGGGCTTCTAAACAATTGGTTGAAAATATGCGAAATGCATCCTCGAACGAAGGTATTAGGTGGCATTTCAATCCTCCGTCAGCCCCAAATTTTGGAGGTATTTGGGAAGCTGGCATTAAATCTGTAAAGAAACATATTTCTCGTGTCATTGGAACTCATATACTGACGTATGAAGAGTTCAATTCTGTATTAATTTCAATAGAAGCTGTTTTGAATTCCAGGCCTTTGTTCCCAGTCAGCTCTGACCAGAATGATTTGCAGGTTCTTACCCCAAGTCATTTTTTAAATCTAAAACCCCTTAGTTCTTTCATTGAGCTAGACCTTACGGATGTTAAACTTGGGAAACTTTCACGTTGGCAACTTTTACAACGCATGCACCAGGATTTCTGGAAAAGGTGGCATGCTGAATATCTCCATACACTTAATCAAAGGTCAAAGTGGTATGACAACTCTAATAATATAAAAACTGACTCATTAGTTTTACTGAAAGATGAACTTTCACCCCCATTAACCTGGTATTTAGGGCGAATCGTATCCGGGCACAGACGGTGTCACTCGCGTAGTCTCTGTTAAAACTCAAAAGGGTATATTCAAACGTCCGGTTTCAAAGATTTGTCCTTTACCAGATTATTAAAGTATTCTTATTATTATTATAGTTAACTAGAAAATCATTTTCTTTTATTTTTTTATAAAATATACCATTTTAGGTGAGCGGTATGTTTCGTCTGATCGAAATTACTTTTTTTTTGGGGTAATTTAATCTATTTTATTTACTTTAAATTAATTAATAAATATTTCACGTTTTATAAGCAAACTGAAATTATTGATAAGTTTAACCGAATTCCCGGTATAATATTTTCGCGCGTCATGTGACAATCTCCCCATATGGCCAGGAAGAAATGTGCACTGAGCGCATGACCTCGGAAGTAGCGAAGGAAGCCTTCCAAAAAAAAAATTAGCTGAGCACTCTCTCGATACTAACTCGACTAAGAGAACACATGTGAGAGTGCACTAAAACCCCCTTTTTTTGGCCGGCTAATATTAAATATAACCCCCATGTAAACATAAACAGTACTTTAAAAGTGCAAGGGAGTGAATCCATCCAGAAGAAAGTTTGAGACATCGAGCAACCATAAGGTAGGCCATTTTTATTAAGAAATTGTCACATTCGTTTTTTTTTACGTTTTTTGATAATTAGAATTGAGATTAAACTAAATTTCCTATAAACTACAGTGCACAAGCTCTTTCTCGCACACTTTTTATATTAAAAATTTTGTTTTTGACCAGAAAATCCAAGGTTTTTTATTTTTATGTTGGTAACATAACCTGAAAATGTCAATCAATTAAAGCAGCGCTAACTATTCAAATTCAAAAAAACAATTGTTTTTATTTGTGTCTAGAAAGTTGTTAGGTAAAAATTAAAATGTAAAAAGTGGCGCCTGTTTATATTTTTTTCATTTGCATAGGGATAAGATTTTTACAATGTGGAATGCAAAGTTTTATATTCATGTATATTATACAAATTGCGTTAAAAATATAAGGATTCATGAAAAGAACGTGTAAGCATCAACTTTAATTATTAACTAAAAGCCATAAAGGTTTTAAAAATCTCTTTTTCTCACGAAACTAAAAAAGATGAGAAGGTAAAATTAATTTTCAATTTTCAAATATTACTTAAAATTTAAAACAGAAATGTAATTTAAATTTCTCGCGGGATATATCAGTGTATTTTTTTGTTATTAAAGCTGAATGAATATAATACACAAAGTAAATGAAACAATTTAGGTTATTTAGTAGATGTTATAGTCATTGCTATTGAGTGAATGTATTAGTTATGTAAAGCAATATTGGACCTTTTTATAGTGGATAACTCAAGAACGAAACTTCGCCGAAAAAAATCTGATTTCGGATTCGTGATCGGCCGAAAACCTAGCAGTGTACTAAAAATCATCAAAATCGGTGATGGTAAGTGTAAGTAAGTAATCAACATAAGAAAAAGGCAAAAAATAAATAAAGTAAAAATTGAAAGTTTCCGAAGAGAAATTTTTTAATTGCCGCATTCAGGATGGCTTATAGAAATAAAAAAAATATTTTGTACATATATAACATTTCAGTTAAAAAAAAGTTGAAAAATAAATATAATAACAAATAAGGGTTTCTGCAGGAAATTTTTTCAAGTTCCACATCCAGAAAACTTCATAAAAGTTAAAAAAAATTATGTTGTGAATATATATCACATTTCCGTTAAGAAAAAGGTAAAAAATAAATAAATAAAATAAAAATTGAGAGATTCCGCAGAGATTTGTTTTATTTACTCCATTCAAGAATATTTATAGAAGCAAAAAAACAATTTTGTTATTATATATCATTTCAGCTAAAAAAAAATTGCTACATGGTCTCAATAAAGTATATTTT
The DNA here is from genome assembly GCA_030620095.1 of Kuschelorhynchus macadamiae. NCBI lineage: Eukaryota > Metazoa > Arthropoda > Insecta > Coleoptera > Curculionidae > Kuschelorhynchus > Kuschelorhynchus macadamiae. The sequence goes on along the minus strand of JAUTXW010000961.1, from coordinate 426,377 downwards.
AGTTTGTCCCTTTGGCAGGGCTGCCATATCTTCAAAGTTAAAATAACGGACAAAAAAACTCTATTAACTGCTTGTAATTTTAATAATGTCCCTACAAAATTCTTATCCGCGAGACTTAAAGAAGAACGAGTAAGAAAAAGTTCCCCTTTAACGTACGTTTAAAGATTCGTATGAATTCCAGTTATCAATCAAATATATTCTCTGTTTTATTAACATTAGATATAATATTCAGAGTGATTCGATGTATGACCAATTTAAAATAATGCGACAAAGTACAAATACATTTCCAAGGAGATTTCTGCATCTTTCATTTCTTTAAAGAGACCTTAAATATGCCTAGATGGCTTCCAAACTGTTTAAATTAAGGATATATCATCAAAATCTTTAAAGATGTTTGCAATGTATTTTCTTGCATCGTGACACCTATATAAGCATTTGGAATTTTAAGTGAAACACCTTGTAATTATTTATGTTTTTGCCATTATTCCATGCCATAAATACATTAATAAATCACTTTAAAATATGTACAATTGTGTATCGTGTGTTTATTTTTACCATTTGGCTGAACGGGCTTATCATGTAATCCATAAAAATGCCCGAGACCCGAGATAAATAATATAACTATATACCGTTAGAACACACACTATACCGCGGATTAAATAATAAATCTCACAATATGTCAGATTTTAGAAACAAGACCACAAATCAGAATAATTCGGGTAGAGTAAAGATTTCTCAAGAATATAATTCAAGGAAGAATAATCTAACTTGGAACCAAACTATTCATATCTGTTTATTTTCATATAATGACAATAAAGATCTTAATGATAATAATTTGTTTTTCTTTTCTTTGTTAATATTTTTATTAAACAGTATAAAAGCTTTTAAGTTACCCACTACAGATATAAAGAAATATGTGCAACACAGAACTTCAGTTATTCAACGAGCAATAAGCAGGAGGATGAAAGTGTCAACTCGAAGGAAGCCGGTGTTGTAATTCTACGAGTAATAACTATTAGATGTGCGAGTAAAATACTATGCGTTTTTTACGAGTAGAAAACTAAATGTTTTTGAGCACTGAATAAGTAACGTGCCCATAATGAAGATGCTTTTTATTTCTCTAATCTACAGAATACCCGAGAAACTCGTTTTCTGTAAAAGGCAGGGCCGTTTTTAGGGGTATGCACGGTGTGCCGGCACAAAGGCGGCCAAATTATTGGGGTGGCCGCAGGCCGCCCGCCAAAAACACAAAATTAGCCATTTGATTACAAAAATATACCTATATTTTTGTTTTCAAAATAAAGAAAAATTAAATTACATTTTGTTAGGCTTTTAAGATAAAACATTCATAAGATATTTATTACCGGTCATTTCTTTTTTTGCTGTGCATGAGTTGCCGAAATTACAATAGAACTATTTATAGCAGCGTTCCTTGGAAAAGCAATAAAAATGATAGATAAGGGCGGCCGCCTTTCAATGCAAAAATGTTTGTTTATACTTCATAATTGGTATGTGTACAGTATATAGTTTTATATAGCTCTATATACTGTAGAATGGGGCAGTTTTTAAATGTTTTGTTTTTCTTTTTAGTATTCGATTAACTAGCGAGAGTTTAACAGTGATATAAAGTGTTTGTTGTTTAGTTATTTTTTTCTACATTTTGCAAAAGTGAAATTTCAAAAGAAACAAATTTTCGTAATTTAAAAAGGTAAGTTCTTCGGATAGATATTACTTTACTTAATATTACCATCCAAATCCGCATCTTACGTTTTGGATTTAATATTAAACATGTGAAAAAAAATTTTTTTAGCTTGAGATCAAAAAGTGGTTTATTGTTAATTTTATGTCTAGATTAATTTTCTATATTTCAAGTTTTAAAAAATGTATAAAGTAGTTGTACTAATTTACTTATCTAATAAAAATATAATAATTATATTTATTTTTTGGGTCATTTTAAAAACAAAATCTGATGCTAGATTACAATTTTACTTATTATTTATAAAAAATTCCATTTGGTGCGAACTTAATTGGGGATACTATAAAATTATATCTTCGCAAATTCAGAACTATTACATAAACTAAATTTTCTAACTTTAATTACCTTTCAATTTTATTTCCAGATGTCCGATAGAAAAACAAAACGTTTATCTGGAGCTCAATATAAAAAAAGAAAATTAGAAAAGGAAGAAAACAAAAAAAAAATTAAGTGGATCTTTGCAAAAATATTTAGTTCCATCAACATCGTCACAGGGTACAGATACAATTGAGGATGAAAATGTAAAGGATGCACATAAAGTAAGCGACCCTGAAGAAAAAAAACACCCTGAATCAAATACAGAAATAGATAATGAAGAAAAGATGCTCTTAACCGATGATAATCCTAACTTAAACGAAGTTATCCCTGAAACTAATGATGATTTTGATGTCAGCGACCCATTCACCTGGCCGGATATTTTACAAAATCAAGTTATTGAGCAAATAGTACAAAACGATTTTCAGCATATAGAAAAAAAATTTCCTTCTGATGAATCGGGAAGGAAATTTTCTTCAACTCAATATTTTCGAATTTTGCCAAATGGTGAAAAAATTAAAAGAGCTTGGTTGGTATACTCTTGTAGAGCAAATAGCATTTTTTGTCTTTGTTGTAAAATATTTTGTAAGGAAGTGTTTAAGTTAAATAGCAAAATGGGGTATTCTGATTGGCGACATCTTTCACATATTTTATCCAAGCATGAATCTTCTGTACATCACTTGCAAGCTAATCAAAAATGGGTTGAGTTAAAAATGTCATTAAATAAAAAATTAACTATTGACAAAGAACGGCAAAATTATTTTGAACTTGAAAGGGAAGGCTGGCGCTCTATCTTAAAAAGAGTTATTGCAATTATTCAATTTTTAGCTGGACAATCATTGGCATTTCGTGGAAAAAGTTCCGTCTTATACGAACAAAATAATGGCAATTTTTTAAAAGCTGTTGAAATGGTGGCAAAATTTGACCCAGTGTTATCCGATCATCTAAAAAAAATTACAAAGACCCAAGAATCAAAAAGTAAAATAACTCACTATTTAGGAATTCATTTTCAAAACGAAATAATTACTTTGCTAGCAAAAAATATTTGTCATCATTTTACGATACTCTTAAAAAAATCCAAATATTCTTCCATAATTTTAGATTCTACTCCAGATGCAAGTCATACAGAGCAAATTACATTTGTAGTCAGATATGTAGACTGTAACGAAGAAAATGTTGTCATAAAAGAGTGTTTTTTGGGTTCTTTTCCTATTTTATATACAACTGGGGAAGGGATTTTTAACCTATTGGTTAATGATATTTTGCCTAAGTTTGAATTAGATATTAGGGATATAAGAGGTCAGGGCTATGATAATGGGGCCAATATGTCTGGAAAACATATCGGACTTCAACAAAGGGTAAAAAAATGTTAATTCCAGGGCTATATTTGTTCCTTGCACCGCTCACACACTAAATCTAGTAATAAACGATTCCGCTAAAATCTCCCACGAAACAATAATTTTTTTTTAACATCGTGCAGGAACTGTATGAATTCTTTTCTTCTTCTCCTTTTCGTTGGGATGTTTTAAAAAAAAATGTTAGTAATTTAAATCTTACATCGATAAGTGACACCCGATGGGAAAGCAGAGTTAAAGCGCTTAGACCACTTCGGAATCAACTAGGAAATATTTGTAAAGCTTTGGTTGAGCTTTCAGAAGATGTTACAAGAGACTCAAAAACAAAACTAAGTGCCAATTCATTATTAGAAAAAATAAAATCATTTACTTTTATCTGTAGCTTAGTCATATGGTACGAGTTATTAGTTAAAATTAACGTAGTCAGTAAATTATTGCAAAAAATTAATATTGATCTGACTCAGTGTGTCACATCATTAAAACATGTACTTAACTTTATTAACGAAATGCGATCGGACCAAAGCTTTAACACTTACATAGAAATTTCATCCAATTTAGCAAATGAAATTGATGTGGAACCAGATTTTCCAGAAGTTCGTATAAGGCGGAAAAAATCCCAATTTAGTTATGAAAGTACAAACAATGTATTAACTAACGAACGAGAGAAATTTAAAATAAATTTTTATTATACTGTTATTGACCGAGCTAGAATATCAGTAGAAGAAAGGTTTAATTCTCTTTCGTATTGCAGTAATATTTTTAACTTTTTAACACGGTTTCATGATGTGACATCGGATGATTTAAAACAAAAATGCGTTGAACTTGAAATCGCATTAACCGAAGACGAATCGAAGGATATAAGTGGCGTAGAACTATTTGAAGAAATTGTTACATTTAAATCTCTAACAGATCAAATCAAACCTATTGAGATTCTAAAATTTATTTATAGTAATAATTTGGTCTCATCTTTTCCTAATTTATGTATAAGCTTGAGAATTTTTTTAACAATACCAGTAACGGTTGCATCTGGTGAACGGTCATTCTCAAAATTAAAAATAATAAAAAACTATTTAAGATCTTCTATGTCACAGGAAAGGTTTACAAATTTAGGTATAATTGCCATTGAAAATGAAATTTGTGAAAATTTAGACTATAATAAAATAATAGACGAGTTCGCAAGTACAAAAGCCAGAAAAATATTTTTGAAATGAAGAGGTTGTTTTTTTATTGGGACTTGCTTAGTTTTATACTTAGATACAATATAAAAGATACCAATTTTTGTTTGTTTGGCTTTTATATTATTTGATATTTAAATAATTAATAGTTTAAACATTTGTATTTTGTTTTATGTTGTTTATTGTTTCGTTTAATAGATTATTACCTTATGTTATGATTGTTATGATACAATGTTACTTGTTAATGTATACGTAGGAACTTAAATATATTTTTTTGTTCAATAAATATTGTTTTTTTTTTGTTATAAAAGGGCGGCCGTTTTATTTCTGCACAAAGGCGGCCGAGGGGCTAGGAACGGCCCTGGTAAAAGGAACTAATACTTTTCTTGATGCGTCAATTTATGGAACTCGTAAACGAGAGTATTTCAGTCATGAAAAAAATCACCCTCCGAATTTTTTGACTTAGAATCGAGATTTTTTAGATTTAGAATGGAGAACGAAACTTCATTGTTCCTCACACATTTATTTTTTAAAAAAGTTAATTCTTCTGCTATACAAGGCCTAGCTCCTTTGGGAATCCTCTTCAAACTTGGAACTGAGGACTTTAAAAGTGAAAAGTACTTTACAAGAAAGTTATTATAAAAGTTGAATTTATTGAAACCTTTTTTGGCAAAAACACATTCCAAGTCTAAATTAAAGACTTTTAATATGTCTGATAAGGCAAGGCATTCAATAGGTGTTCCAAAAATTCCATTTTGCATATTTTCACGCAATACTCGTGTTTACTTAGATTTGCCTCGAGAACAAAATCCTTTAGCTTATCCCACCATTCTTTATATATATATATATATATATATATATATATATATATATATATATATATATATATATATATATATATATATATATATATATAGATACCTTATAGATTCCTCTCTTAGAATTTTGAAATTGGTTTGTGTATTATATAAAAAATAACTCACGGATCTAAAAAGGCAATTGCCTTCTCCTATAATGTCAATTTTTTTAAAGGTTGACATCTAACAACACTGTCAGGATGACTTTCAAAATCTGTCAAAAAGACTTCCACAAAAAAATAAATTACTTCCAATATCCTGAAGCTACAGCTTATTCTTCTTTTCTTCACCAAGTATAAATTTTAAATTTCGATTGAATACACTTTATGTATATGATTTCTTCCTACTTTCTTCTAAAAATGTGTACATTTTTGACCATGTAAAAATAGGTGTGTAAGGTAAAATTTTTTTCTTACTTTAAGTAATAGTTGTATTAATAGATTGGCAAGAATATGAAATAATGAAATAAAATCCATCAGATTCATCGTGAGTCACGTGAGTGTTTGAGTACTCGAACAGTAGGGCTAACAAAGACGTCGCAGTGCAACGATGCCGTTTCATTGATCTTATTTCCCGATTTACTTTTGAGATGCGCTAAGGACAAATTGATACTCGGGTATTTTTGAGGCAAGTAGTAAAAAAGCTTTTATCTAATAAAAGACAAATAAAAACTGTGTTTATTAAAAAAACCGTACTTTTTACTCAACTTGCTCCGGGATACTTTGACCGATTTGGATGAAATTTTCAGGAAGTTTTAAGAATAGTCCCTGAGTGGTCATATAACAAGCATGAAAAAAAAAAAAGAAAAATGGCGAAATGACTCCATTTCGAATCTTTTTCTAAGAGATTTCGAGATACATTTGAAATGTTTTAATATATTAACTTGAAATTTGGTGTAACCAAGAAAGTAATTTGGCTGTATTCTCAGATACTACGAGTATATACCCCCCTAGGGGGAATCTATTTTTCATTTCGTTTATTATAAATCCTACTGAAAGTTAAAAATATCAAATAGCATTATTCTTGACACAAACATATTATCTTGGGGAAAAAGGGGGTATAGGTATAGTATATGTTGTTTCATATGGTTTTCGGGGTTTTTAATGGCACGAAGTTCAATTTTACTCTTCATTTTAAATTTTTACAATGTGTATTGCTAATTTTCTGTAAATGTGTAGTTATGACGCTTTTTATATAATATTAATAAGATGATTCTGGCAAAATTTCATATGCAATTGATCCAGTAGCTACTTGTTAATGTATTTTTGTTTCACGTTACACCAAAGTCACAACAAGGATACGATGATCCCTGTCTGGAACATGTCCTGCAATATCGCAGGAGCAATGGGGGCAAACGACGATCGCGATTTTGCTCTTTTTAGAGCTCATCAGGCCGCCTTAGATTAGCGAGGCCAGTGTAGGGCAAACGTAACGTACCTAGTTGGTTCTATGATTTTATTTTGTGATGGTAGCTACTTGTTTTTTTTATTAGGGACGTCCAAAATTTTAACCTAAGTTTAGTCTATATAAATCGAACATTCAAAATACATAGCTTATCGAAACAAGCAACAAAAACTAGGGCTAATTGTGCAACCTGAATATAAAATGTAAAAACACTTCACTTAAGTAGAGTAAGGTTAGTCAACAGTAGAACCTTGCAGTTTTCAGACAAAATTTAAATTTTTAAGAAGTCTCTGCCTAAAGTTAAAGTTTGACTAGAAATGTGACTCAAAAGTGAAAAAGTTCTTTTTAATTTATTTCAGATTCAATTTTTGTTGGCTCTGTATGCCTCTTTTAACATTTTTAATAAGTTCAATGTTTACAAACTTAATGTCTACATCGTACATCGTAAACCAAAATAAAAAATTTTCAAGGAAGACCTTAACGAGTACAAAGTAGTAGAATTTATATTATAACCACATTATACAACGTACATGATATATTTATTACGTAAATAAATGTGATTTCAGCAAATATTTACAGCCTTATTTATTCTAATTATTAATATAACACTTCTGTTTGATTTTAGTTCAAGATCTTCATCATTCTTGTTTCAATTTTTATCGCTTATTTTTAGAAAATAATATTTCCAATACGGCTTTGACCTATTTCTAAGTATAAGTGGATTGTTTGTGGATTGTATTTGCACTGATTTTCATATTAAGAGGCTTACTGTATGTATTAGTTAAAACATTTTTTCTTTATGGTGTGAGAAATAGAAAATTGTATAGCTTCTGGCTGATACTTAATTATTCATTCTTGAAATTACATACCTACGGAGGTTAATTCAGTATTTGACTCGTTTACTTTTCGCACGCTCTTGAGTTAGGGAAATGGTTACATTTATTGTCCTAAAAAGTTCGGTCTAAAAAATAGAGATGGCACTGTACAGGATTTAGTACATACTTCGCTTGATACCTACGTTGCCACAGTTCTTATCCTTGTGCAACTGAATTGTATTATTATTTATTGTTTATTATGGCTTTAATGATGGTTTCATCGACGCTCCTGGGCTAACCTACCGCTAACCGGACAGATCCACCTAACAGTATAGCTTTTGAATAGATGTATTTTATCAGTTTATTTTTAAACTGTAAAATATATTTTTAGAAATATTTATAATCAACAGCAAAAGTTATGGTACGAGCGGGGATCGAACCCGCACCTCTGGATCACTAGTCCATCGCTCTAACCAATTGCGCTATAGCACCACTGATAAGCAATTCGTTAGAACTTGTACAAATTCAAACCCACCAGTATCATAACCATTGTTGATCCTGCCAAATATTCTAACCTTCTGGCGCGGCATTCCTGACTTATACGGGCATAACGTAAAATTATAAATTTACTAATATGGACGGCACCTACTAGCGATGTCAGATTTGACGTCCAGTCAAGAATTCCGCGCCATAAGGTTAGAATATTTGGCAGGATCAACAATGGTTATGATGTCAAATTTTAAACTTTTATTTAGGTTTATCTTGGAATGTCCTTTATAAAACAATGTGAAATAAAAATACAGGGAAAGAGGTAAATTCCGCACCAAGAACCCTTTTATCCTAGGGTCATTTTGTAATTGTTATAAATTATTTCAGAGGCATTTTGTGCATTGAACCAACAACTCCTAGAACAAAAGGACAAAGTGCTTATTTCTAAAATTGCCTTGACGTCACGTTCCGTAGTTGAACGATTAACGAGGTTTTGATTGGCTACCACGTTGACCAATAAGTGACCGACGGTTATCTTTGAATTTTGCTGCCGCCGAGTTCTCTTCGCAGCAGCGTTGCCAGAGTGGTCAAGTTTATTTTAATACCAGGATCTGTTTTCTTTTTAATCAAAGATATTTTTTGGGAATATTACCAATCTTATTACTTCCCTAGTAAAGGGGGAGTATTGCAATCAAGAAAAAGATTTTTTTCGGTACTATATTTTTCAGGGTCCTAGATGCCTCAAAAACATGTTTTTTTAATTTGCGGCTTAGCTAAAAAATCACTTTATCGACTAACTTAAAACTCAGGCCTGGATTAAAGGTGGGAGGGGCTACATGGGCTATAGCACAAAGCTACAAAGCTTTTTCTTAGTAAAATGTAATTTAAAAGTTGCCAACCTCGCCTAGATAAGGGGCCCCTTCACACTTATTAGTCCCAGGCCTCGTAAATAATTAATCAGGCCCTGGTAAAATTCTGGTAAAAAAACAAGAGTAATTTGAAGATGAACTCGAAATATTTTGATAGAAATCCAATATGACGAAACAATGTGGCGGCCAAGTGAAATGAAAATATTACTGAAAAGCTGCCTATCCAATTTATCTTTTTTGCACAAAAATCAGGTATTAGGTAAATTTAAGATGTAGAACAAAATGGCAGTCTAATAAAATATTTCAAAATAAAGCCTAAAAAACTACTTGGTAGATTAATTTCAAATTTTATGCAAGAAATAATTGTGGTATAATAGAATACAATTTTGCCACAAATTCAAGTGACGGAACAAAATAACGTCAATAAAATTATTGTAATCGTGGAAAAAAACAGAGTTTTTCATATCTCCGCCTTTTAGCAATCATAGATGCCAAAAAAATAGTTAGTAAAAGGAAAGGTTTACAACAATGGAAGTCAGGTAAAGAAAATTTACCGATTTTTTTCTAAATATATTTGAAATTTCAGTATTAGTATTAGTCCAGCGTATTACATAATTAAAAATCATTTATTTCCTTTAAGTAAAGGCGGTGGAAGTTTGTCAACGTCGCACTTCGTCTCAGCAATAATTCTAGAACTTAACCTAGTCTTTGTGTTTTCGTTTTGTGCCGGCCGGCTTTTCGAGTTGATTTATGTAAACTTACACATTTCATTTGTGGTTTTACTGGTTTTTATTTAAATAGTGGTGTAAATAGACAGTGTAGCATTATGCCATATATGTGTTGTGTGCCTTTTTGCAAATGACACTATTCCAAAGACACTAAAGCCAGAGTTTTTCGGTTTCCTCGGAACGAAGAATTACGCCGAAAATGGTTAAGTGCTATCCCCCGTAACAATTTTGTTCTAACTGATAATAATCGTGTGTGTTAGTGCCATTTCGAACCTGAGGATTTTATTCGGACAGTTTTACAACGGGATTCCAAAACTGGTGAGATCCTTAGTTAAATTAAGTTTGCCACGGTTAAAGGAAACTAGCATACCTACTAAATTTCCGAACTGTCCCAAATACCTATGCCAAAAAGCTAGAGAGAGAAGGCCCCACGCTTTTGGCATTCTTTTAGGCAAAACCAACTAAACTAACCCACACTCAAGGGGTATACTAGCTGATACCATCGGTACCAACTAGATCAACTCGATGGTACCAAATTACGTATTGGACTCGTCAAAACCAAATGAACCCAAGCTCGAGAAGTTTACTAACCGGTACCAGAGGTACCATCGAGCTGATTAAATACACGTGTAAAATTTAAAATCGATACGTCAATTATAAGTAGGTTAGGATCGATCGGTACCATTTGGTACCACTGCGTATCAGATTATTGTATTGTCAGCCGAATTACATACACTTGCATAATTTTACATCGACACGATAATTATAAGAAGTGGGTTAAAATCGACGGTACCATTTGGTGTATTTACATATACTTGCACAGTTGGTGACTGGCAGGATATCATGAGGAGGGACAACATCTTGTTGCCATATCAAATTAAGATATGAATTTATCGGCAGTTGCTCTAAATGAGACTCGATTTAATTTTGGAATGATTCATGATACTTGATTTGTCGATACTATTCTTTCCATTTCCTGGCAGAAAATCGGTCCCTTTTATTTTGATCTGCCAGCTCTTGCATAGGTAGACACTTATAGGGCTTGTATTTATAATTTATAAAGCCGAGTAAATTTCGCAATCCGACAATTAGCAATAGGTTAAAATCAACTTCCTAGATTTGTTTACTTTCATAGTTAGTTAATTACATACAAGCGAATCTAATAAAAGCGTGTTAAAAATAGGTAATTAGTTTCTTTAATTATTTTTTTATAAGTAAATGTTTAATTTTTCCATATGAGGTAATTATAATTTTTTGTTGATGTATGCCCTTATTCGACCTAAAACATGCGGAAAATGTTATTATCTAGTTTCATTTAGTAATATTAATTGTACAGTTAAATAATTTCGTAAGGGCGTCTATTACAGCACTAGTGTTGCAATGACATTCATTAGAACACTAATGGTGTCACGTCATTTTACATTGTTTACCAAATATATTTTTCTTCGTGTTATTAAATGAAAGTGGATAATATTTTATACAATATTCTTGTCGTAAATTTATATTACTCAATGTTTTGTAATATGAATTTTTACAACACTTATATTGTAAATAACTCTTGCTAGTTCCGCACGCGACTGCAGTTCACCGAATGACGAGAAGAGTACCACTTTCCCCACTTATTAGATAAAATACTATTTAGTTTATACTTCACTAGTTGTTGACCAACTCGTAATGTATTTTCTTTTATTTTTTTGAAATACAAACGAATATCTTGTGCGCATGTCTTCACGTGGCGAAGACTATCTTCATTAATAAATATGTCACAGAAAAACTTGTTTTAATTTTAGGAACGAAGAACGCGGAAAAACGCGACTATAATAAGGCTGACATATTTGTAACAAATTGCAATTCAATTTTAAAATTGAGTATAAAACCCATCACATGAATCTATTAATTTCATTTAGACAAATTAGTTTCTTACCAAAAAATGTTAAATTAATAAATATAGTTAGTAACAACACTAATGGTTTTTAGGCATAACGAAGAGGGAAACTAGCAAAATCTAAATCAAACTATCAGGGTTAGCCTCCATTCCGCTATTTGAACTACGAGATACTGGGTCACATGACAATAAATAATTATTGTTATTTGTACGATGGTTATTAACCTCTTGTTAACAGAAATCATAAACATTCGAGTGGTCACGCGGAGAACCCAATTGCGTATTCAATTTCACGTCATTATCAAATTAACCATAAGTACACATATATATTTATATGCGCCATTTTAGACTAAAGTGCTGTGCTCAAAAAATTTTGATAGCAATATGCAAAATGAGAACAAGTTAAAAATACAGTAAATTATCAGACCCATGGTATTGTTCTTTGTACATAATATCAGCTAAGTATCCAACTGATTCTAGCGATGCCGTAAATGCCGACATGTGACCTTTTTATATACATGTTTTTAAGCATTTTCACACAACACAAGCTTTTTAATAAACATGTGTGCTTTCTGCATATTCCAAACCAATTAAACAAATAAATAAACTCTTGTGATAAAATTTAACAATACAAAAATACAATACTTTTTTAATCTAGAATATTTATAATCTTTCAAAGGAAAATAATTAACTCAGAGTATCTACCAATTTAGTTCTTCCCGGAAACTGAAAGAAATCTGTATAATCTGTATGACTACTTATAAAGAAACATAACGAAATAGATGAAAAATAATTTGATTACTGCCCAGGCATATTATATCGGAATTTAAATTTGCAGAATACTCTTCAGAGCAAGACAGCATCGGAATTATTAGTCTTTGGCTGCAGGGTTTTATTGGTTTATAAGACACCAATCAAAGTATAAAAGTTATGTATTTCATCAGAGAAAATATTGCAGTAAAAAAGAAAGAGAATTGTATACAACTTCTTGAAGTTTATAACGATAGGTACCTACATTTGAACCATTACATCATCTCACTAGAGTCTATATTTCTTTCTTAAACTGTGATCTTACAGAGTGTCACTAATAAATATTTTTTCAGTGGGCCTGGAGTTACTGGAGCCTACTTCTCCTACATCTTAAACATAAGATTCGCCAATATGTCAGGAAATATAATTTGATAACTATTTGACTAGCACGGCTCATTTTACTACTTCTATTTTACTTTTTTGCAAGCATTTTTTTACGGTTTTTGAGAAATGATAAAATAATAATGTAATAATATGTAGGCGACCAAATTTTATAGTTCAGTTTTCATTCACTGCTCCATTAAATAAAAAGCTGGCTGATTTGCTGTTCCCTATTTTAAATTATAAGGAAAAGGTAAGAAATATCCGCTTATATAGTATATTATTATAGTATACGCATAATTATATTTTTATTAAATATAAGCAAGGCCTATATATGTTTGTTATATTTCGGTGAGTTTTCAAAACGACTTGAACTTGAAGGTCTAGCACCCACCTTGCCCTCCAAGACAATAGATAAGAGAGTGCAAAGAAATAGGGGCAAATTGAGTTAAGTAAAAAGACATACATTTATTTATAAAAAAAATGTAGGCAAAATATCAGTGATGCATGATGGGAGTCATAGTTAACATTTCCAGGACATTTCCAAATAATTGATGCTAACAGATATAAGGGAGATCTGTACCAGCGGCGTGATTTCTAAATCTATTAGACTTGTGAATGTCAACGTTCTAATTGGTCAAAAATTGCTGCATTTGTTTATAAGCATTTTACACTAAAACAAAAAAAAGGCACAACCTGGGTTAACCAAAAACGCAGTGCGACAGTGAAAAATATTATATATGTATATATATATATATATATATATATATATATATATATATATATATATTGTGTTTTCTTAAACCATAAATATTATTCGACAATGACGTTTCGGCCGTCCTAGCAGGCTTTTTCAAAAGTTTGTTTAATTATTTTTCGTGGCAACCAACAAGTGTTTAAAAAATGTAATAATTAAAATACATAGATTATAAAAATATTTGGTGGAACATGTACATTAAAATATTCTTAGTCAGAGATTAAAATTTAGCTATATACAAGTAAAAATAAACACAAAAAACAACACTTGCACGAAAAAAAATTAAACAAACTATTGAAAAAAGCCTGCTAGGACGGGCGAAACGTCAAGAAGATAGCGTAGTTTCATTTCATCGAAAAAAACCTATACCCAAGACACATACAGGATATATATATATATATATATATATATATATATATATATATATATATATATATATATAAATACAAAATAACGGATTTTGATTAAAAAAAAGTTCTCACACACACTCCAGGTTTGAACGGCAGCATTCCTCACAACAAAATTAGTAGGAGCCCTGACCAATAGGAGCCTTGAAAATAACAAGTCTACTAGGTTTGGAAATAAAGCGCACCGGCCTATCCGAAAAGAATTCTAAGGATAAATTCTAGGACATATATTTAATGAAGCTTATAGAGTATTTCCTCTTTGGAGTTAGAAATAAGAACGGTGGCCATAGTTAATAAAAGCGACTAAAAAAAAACGCGTAGAACAAAAAAATCACCTAGTAATACCATTCGCCGCCTATAGGTATTAATAAACCGATTCAATTCGAATTAATATCATTTTAAACATACCTATTGTTTATATTATAACATAGAAAAAAAAGATAGACACAAGATAGAAAAGTTTTAAAAATCTATGTAATTAAGTTTTGATTTCCAAATTTCTCAATTTTGTGTGCTTGAATTTCTACTTGACTGTTAAACCGGGAATACATCTCAGAAATGTGTTCCTATTCGTTTAGTCTGGCATCATTAACACTCGTTCGTAGACATTTACAGAACGAACAACCAGCATATTTATATTTGCTAACGTTTTACTCATTTGCGAGGATGCGTTGTTCATGTGAATTTCAGGTGAATTATGAGAAAAGAAAATCCATTTAGCTTCCTTGGACTGACACAAAATTGTAATTTTGTCAACAGTCTACGTTTCGACCTCACCAATCTGTGTCAACATTCAGGACACACCACCAAAGCGCATGACAAAAATAAGGTTTTCTGCCATGTTGTTGTTTAAGGACATTATATTAAATAGATATTGGCCAAGATGACTAAAATGCAGTAATTCCAAAATAACGAATAAATTCTCATGGGCCAGTGGAGGATACAAAGGGTATGAACCCTTTGTATCCTCCAGGGGTCATTTGAATGGTTAGGATTAAATAAATAATAGTATTTTATTTTATTTATTAGTTTTGGTTTAGGAAATTCAGGAGTTTTAAAATGGACCTCCAATTCTGTATCCTTAAGAAAAAAGTGGTTTATTTTTACTTGACTGAGCATGCAAAGGAAGGTTATATTACGCCATAAATGCGTTTAACTATACTTTATATATTTCTCTTTGTTACAATTTTCAGGCTAAACCCTCGACTGATTTTCATAATAAAACATCAGAATATTCGTCTGTATTCCGAGACTATTCTAAGCTTTACTTGCTTCAAAAAATCAAAACAGATAAAGCTATGCCTCATTTTGTCTAACATCCAAATTATTTTCATAACTCATCGTAATATTTATCGAGGCTTATATTTATACAATAAACTTATGTACAAATCTTCACTAGCTAAAAATCTCAAAGGAACACCAAGTCTTTCTTCTGGTATGGCCTGTCTAAAAAATGTATTCTGCTTAACAATTTTTGATATCCCTTGATCATTTATCCCGAGTACCGTGTAAGTTGCAAACTTTTTAAAAAATATCTAATAAGAGTTGTTATTTTTTCAGATGCCACGATACTACAAGACCAAACCAGGTTCAAAGCCGCGAAAAAAAATATGAAGAATCCATGAGATTAGCTGTGTTAGAGGCAATACAACAAGGAAGCAAAATATTAACAGTAGCAAACAAGAATGGAGTAGACAGAATGACTTTAAAAAGATATGTAGCAAGATACAAAAAAAGAAAGAAGCAGAAATGACGCCCAATTATCAAAGAAAATTGATATTTTCTAAAGAAAAAGAAGTGGAATATCCCAAGTAGCACCGTTAGTCATAAAAACGTCATTGTTATCAAGTATTTTCATTGAAGTAATCGGAACTTGCTGTCCCACGTTCTATTTAAGCTGAGACTACGTAGTCATTACCAAAATGGGGAACAATTTTTTATAAAATGTGGCCGAGTGACGAAAGCTAATTTTTTTCTTATGGTATGTGAAGCCAATGTGAACCATTTTAACTTGTTACTCGTAGACGATAACACAACACATACACGACTAATTAATAGCTGTAGACCGAATTACAATTACTTTAGAAGGACAGTGGCGACAATAGAAGCCCACCCGCCAAATTGATGTAAAATTTTTAAAGGTTTAAATGGGGACACCCATATTCTCGTTAGTTTTTCGCAAAATATGACTAAATTAATGTACTTTTATATTGACAAACTCTGTCAGCGTCAGCTGTAAATGTGAGGTTATGTTAATGTTTTACTTTATTAATCTATTTGAACTATCTAGTACAAGCTTACTTTTTCATTTAGATTTTTAACAAATAACAATGTTTGTGCAAGCGATTAATGAGAGTTGTCTGTAAAGTGAATTTAGTAATGTAATATGTACTGAAGAGAGCCTACAAAATAAAGTTTCTTTTATGCTAATCTTAGAGAGCTTCCACCTCAAATTGAGGTGCTGAATGAAGTAAAACATACACTAAGACAATATTGCCTTTTACAGCAAAATAAAACCAAAATATAATAATGTACAATATTTAATAACTTTTCTTGGAGTAAACTTAAACTTAAGACATTTACGGTCATAGTCATTTACACATTCATCACAAACACTTTATAATTACAAGCAAAAAACAGGTGAACCGGGCTTAAATACATTTCTCCATATGGCCAATGGCTGAAAACTTCTTGTTTGAATCGATAATCATCTTAATAACCTCATAAGAAACACACGAAAAGTAAACAAAAATATTTTAGCAGCAATATGGCCGAACCAAGCAAAAATTGGTTACTCTATTGTTGCCACTGTCCTTATAAAATCACCGACCGAATCTCGTACCAGCGCCCCCTATCTCCGGAACCTCAAGTACAAAAGGTAATTTACTTGTAGTAAATAATTACTGTAATTCTTACTTCTAAGTTGCAACAGAAGAATAACGACTGGTAATAGCCAGTTTAAAGTAGCAGTAGACGATAACTTTTTCTACTCTGTTGCAGACTCGTTTTACTTTATAGTAATACGTTATAGGAGTACATTTGAACGTAATGGAGTAGTCTCTGCAAAGTTCAAGAAGGTACCGATACTTAAAAGTTGTAATTTAGTAAACAGCTTAGAAACAGTAACTTTGATTAATTACTATTATGTAACGGAAAAGAAATGACGATCTTGGAGTCAATTCCTTAAGTAGTTGCTTGGCACTAGTTATCATATAATTACTTTACATGAAAACTTACTATAAAGTATTATTCGCAGTAACAAATACATATATAATACTTAAAAACGTGCAACCCAAAGTGTTTGTTGATATATAGTAGGATTATTAGTAATAAATACGTAAAAACTCTTAAAGAGTAGTAGTGGAAACAGTTGTAGCTACTTTAGAGCTAGCTGGGATGGAGCATATTTGATCTAAACTATAGAAAAATTACAAATTTAGCATATGAGCTAGCTGTTACAAATAAAATGTCGAGGCCAGAAACTTGGGATACAATCGCATAGTACCAACTGGATGAAAGGATTTATGAAGCGCAATCCTTCCTTTTTTTTTAAGAACCCCTGAGGGAACTAGCTTCAGCAGGGCCATCAGTTTCAACAAAAATAATGTAGGGGATTTTTCTTTTGGGTATTTTGGAAAAAGTATTGAACAGGGACAAATTTACAGAAGACGACATTTAGAACGTCCACGAAACTGGTTATACAACAGTATAAAAAGCGAAAAAGGTAATACCTCCAAAAGGGCAAAAGCCGTGAGGCAGGTTAGCTCTGAAGAAAGGGGACAATTTGTAACGATATGCTGTGGAGTTAGGGCATCTGGAAGAAAAATCTCACCATTTATGATATTCCCTCGAGTTAATTTTAAGCCTGTTGTGTTAACTAACGGGAGGGAGGGGGGAACCGACTGGCGTCGAGTATTTATCTGGGAGGATGATTGGAGAAAGTTTCCTCGAGTTACTAAAACATTCATTTTTCTATGTTAAATGTACGAAGGAAAAGAAAGCGCTCACAATTATGAACAATCGTGACAGCCACATTTCTCTGCAGTCTTTAGATTTTGTAAAAGAAAATGGGATTATAGTGCAACAATAAACTGCAACCATTAGATGTGGCTGTTTTTTCTTCATTCAGGAACGCATGTGACAGAGCTGCGAATGACGGGATGCTTGATCATCTGGGAAGAGAATTTACGATGTTCCTAGTATTATAGGAAAAACTTTCTCTCCCTCTATGGCTCCTGAAAACATAAGAAATGGTTTCAGAAAAAGTGGCATACAACCATTTAATCCAAATATTTTTAAACAAGAAGATTTTTTGCCAGCCTTTGTTACTGATAGAACAGAACAGAGAATTCAACAAAATCTTCAAACTGGTGTTCATCTAGATGAAGGTCTTCAAGACCAATAACTGGCAGATATAAACGTAAATACAAATATTAGAACATCTCTTCAGCCAAGCACATCTTCATTTGCTATTAATCCTGAAGTTTTGTCACATAACATCAATATGAAATCAAAATTAAATAGCTCATCACTTCCATCAAATGTTTCTTCGTTTTCAATCAGTCCCAGGGAAGTATTACCGTTTCCTAAAGCTGAGACGCGTAAAAACTTAATGAGGGGAAGAAAAAAAATTAAAATGTGCTATTATAGCAGACACACCAATAAAGAATGACCTAGTGAAAGAACTAACCGCAAGAGAGACAAAAAAAATCAACAAAAACAAATCATTAAATCTTACAAAAAAAATATTGAGAAAAAACTAGAAATAAAAAAAAACTAAGATTCAACAAGTGAAAAGAAAAGTTTTCTTAGAATCATCGTCTAGTGAAAGTGAGATTTATGACCTTTTTCTATGGAGAAGCGTAGATTCTGGGAACGAACTACCTCACGAGTTTGACGATCTTCTTTTAGCTCTCCCAAAGAATACAAAAAAAGGAAAATTCGTGATTGTAACTTTTAAAGGTGGCTCAAGGTTAACTTCAGCCTGTGTTATCGATGAAGTCAATCAAGAGGAAGTGGAATGCAGGGTAATATCAGTGAAGTGCATGAATAGCACTGACAAATTTTTTTTTTAGTCGAAACAGATGTTAATGATGTAACTTTTTAAGAAATAGTGGGATTAGGGTCTGATCCAGCTATTATAATGAGAGATGAAAGACTGTATTATAAATTTCCTAATGATCTATGACCAAAGGGCAAAAAAAATAAGTTGACATTTTAGATGGCAAGTTTTGTTTTATATTAAATTTTTTTGTATATAACTTGTAACAAACCAACATTACACAAGTTCAATCTAAAAAACCTTCTATATTAGTTACGTTTTTCTAATAAAATTTAAAAATTAAAACTGTGGTCAACTATCCCCCCTCTCCCCTATCTATCTAAACACGTCTTTTTTTTTTCTTTTCGGCGCTGTATAATTCTACTGATAACGATATACGAAGCACTTATTAACTCATTTTTACTGATATTTTCCTTTACCCTAGTACGAGAGGACACAGAGTGAATTCATTCTGTTAACGATAAACTGTAGCAAACGATCTTCGACACTTAACAAACGTATGTAAATAAACGTCCGATGACACGAACGAATAGTAACATTTGTCAGACGCATTCCCGGCATTACGTAAAGAGGGCGTTTTGTGTCGCCAATGGTTTATGGATAAGTTTTTGTCAAAAGAGTGCCTTCTTTTGTTGCGCCAGAGTGGTTAGGATCCGCATGAGGTATAGTACAGTCGTAGAGGATTTTCAGTACGTTGTAGCTTTGATGCAGTTTTCTCATCTTGGTTTAAAGCTTAGTTTAATGTTTGGTGGAAACTATGGACGCAGTCAAAGAAGTATGCCAAGTATGAAAAACTCTTTATTTTATGATCTGATTTTTGTAAAAAACACAAAGGAACAATTACAATTTATATTTTTCTTTGTCCTCTTACACGCCATGATTGAATTATCTTTTTGAGGTTGTCCGAAATACTTAGAATTCAACAGATAAAAACGACATTTATTTAAGTTATTAGTAGAACAATAAACGTTTTAAAAGCAACTGGACTGGTCACTAAACGGGGCAAGTCATTTCAGAGACATATTTTCAACATAAAGCAATTACAGAAGAAAGCAGCTACTATACAAGAAAGAATGTCTCGAGAATCACGGTAAACAACCTCTTTAATTAAGTACTGAAGAATGGGGCACAAAAAATGTAAAGCTCACGCAATTTGCTTTATTTTTATCTTAGCATTGTTGGTCGACCGGTAGGCTGTAATTATGTGGACACGTCCAGCGACGGCCATGACTAAAAAATGGCGATTACATGTTCTACCTGCAGCAATGTTAAAATTGGATATTTACGACCTGCCAAATTGCCTCAAGCCATACTTAAGATATTCCGAAATTTGATAATCGTTAAATGATTTTGAACACTGGGATTAAAATACTATTTTTACTACGCTCATAAGAGATGCAATGGTAAAAAATCGGCATATTTCCTTTTACCGTAATTTCCCTCATTATGAATCTTTCCTGTTATTAGGAATAGTGAAGTGTGACTGAATTTAGTTTAGTACATAGTCATTTAGTAACACATATATACTTTCTTTTCAAATATTTTTATTGGGCGCCATTTTATTCCATCATATTGAATTCCTACCAATATTTTACCAGTTTCTACCTATGCCACACTTGATTTTTGGCCATAATTTAAAATAAATTCAATAATTAGTTTTTTATCGACACGCCGCCATTTTGTTGCGTCATGGTGAATTCGTACCATTTTATTCATATATCATATTTAATTCTTCTATAAAATTTGAAGTCAATTGAATAAAATCTTTCTACGTTGATTTTGAAAAAAAAAATATTTGGGCGTCATTTTGTTGCGCCATCTTTAATTTGTACCACAATTTTACCAGTTTATCGCCATATCACACTTAATTCTTGCACACAAGTTGAAATTAAGCCGATCTTTTAAATATTTTATTAGGTCTTACCAGCTCATTCCTACGTAAAACTTGATTTTTGTGCAAAATTTGAGGAAACTGGATCATCAGTTTTTTTAGTAATAGTTTTTTTGACGTTTCACTACGCCGCGATCTTGTTCCGACATACTGGATTTTTGACTAAAATTTGAGTTAAGTTGTATAAGTAGTTTTTTAGTAATAACTTTTTTAATATGTCACTAGGCCGCCATTTTGCTTTGTCACTTTGGATTTTTACCAAAATGTTAACAGGTCATCCCCATATGGCCCTTAATTTTTGACCAAAATTTGAAGTCAATCGGATTACTAGTCTTTTAGCTATACCTTGAACACGCAAACCGACAGCCCGATAGACAGACAGAATTGAGAAAATATGTTTTTCAGCATCTAGGGTCCCTGAAATGTAAAGATCTAAACAAATCTCGGAGAGTGATTTTTTCACCATTACAATACTTTAAGTAAAAATCACTCTCATTATCAATAATTTTTTTCGGATCTTCACATTTCGGGGCCTCTAGATGAAAAAATAAATATTCTTCGAATTCCGTTGAAGTGTTTCCCTGTCGGTTCAAGACATAGGAAAACTGCGCCCAATACAATTTATTACAAATTTAGGAGAAACACCAAAGGTCATATGGCGACAAAAATTATAATAATAAATAAATTAAAATCTTGAAAAAAATTTAAACGAATTAAAGTTTATTTAGCATCTATATTTATATGCATATATAGAATTTGCTTTGTTAGTAGTGGAATTCTTTACTGTAGGGAAGTTATGGGTACAGACGAATTTGCCGATCTTTTTTAAATCAAATACATTTTACTTCATCTAAATTAATAATACTTTTTTTTATTGAAGAAAATATTATTTAAAAATAAAATATTATTAATTTAAAAGTTTAAAAATACGCCTTTGTAATTTTTTAGTTTTCATTTTAAGTATAATGCAATTTTAGAGATTAAAAAACCTACATTTTAAAAATGAGACATTTGATTTAGCTTGTTTGCACAAAAACTACAGACTATCCAATTATCAAAATGAATTGCAGTTTGCAGCAACAAGTAGTACAAAAGGCTAAAAGTTCGGTATGGTTATTAGTGACTATTAAAAATAATTTTTATCAAAATACATTAAACACAAGTAAAATTCCAATTGGAGCAATAGAAGCCGCTATATTTATGCTTTTGTAAGAAATCGTCATCAACATGTTTATACAAAGATCCAGGGGAAGAGCAGGAAGTATTGTAATCGTGAAAAATATCACCTTCTGTTAATTTTTCGGATCTTTACGTTTCATGGTCCCTAGATGCAGAAAAACATGTTTTCATGATTTCGTCCATCTGTCGGTCTGTCTGTGTGTTACCCGATAAAATCAAGTGTCATATGGGGATGACCTGGTAACAGTTTGGTAAAAATCTAATATGGCGAAAAGAAATGATGACCTAGTGAAGGGTTAAAAAATTATTACTAAAAAACTATTTATCCAATTTACCTCAAATTTTGCGCACAAATCAACTGGTAAAATTTTGGTACGAATCCAAGATGTCGAAACAAAATGGTGGCTTAATAAAATATGTAAAATTTCAACCGGAAAAGAACTAATTGCGGTATTGAGAAAAACTGGTAGAATTGTGGTAGGAATTCAAGACGGCGGAACAAAATGGTAGCCAATTAAAATTTTTGTGTCGTGAAAAAAAAATCAACCTCCCAGGTTTTTTACGTTTTAGCGTCCCTAGATGCCAAAAATATGTAATCTTAGTTCCACCGGTCTGTCGGTTTGTCTCTCACCTCGCGGCGTGGCTAAAACACTACTTATACGATTGACTTAATTTTTGGTTAAGAATTAGGGGGTCATATGGGGTATTATTTTGGTAAAGATTCAATACGGAATAGAATGGCGGTCTAGAGAAATGTTTAAAAAAAGTATTACTGAAAAAATAATTAACCAATTTACTTCAAATTTCGTACAAAAATCAACTGATACATAGAAATGAACTGGTAACATTTTGGTACGAATCCAAGATAGCAAAACTAAATGACGCCCTAATAAAATGTGTAAAAAATCAGCCTGAAAAACTACTATTAGTAAAATTGTGGTATGGATTCAAAATTCAAAATGGCGGACAATAAGATGTTTAAAAAATCAACGATATACAATTGATTTCAAATTTTGCAGAAAAATTAAATGTGATATAGGGATAAACTTGTACAAATTCAGCATGGAGGAATTCAAAATGGCGGTCTTAAAAAAAATCCGTGCAAAAACTACCTACTTATTCAATTTATTTTAAATTATGCCCAAAAATCAAGGGTGACATAGGTAGAGACTGGTAAAAATCCAATGTGATAAAGCAAATTGGCGCCAAATAAAAATATTTAAATATATATAAGTATATAGGTTAGTAGATGATTATGTGAGGAATTAAATTGGGTCACACTTCACTATTCCTAATAAAAGGAAAAACTCGTAAAGAGGGAAGTTTCGGGTAAAGGAAATTTACCGATTTTGTACAAAAATTTTCGATAAACTGACTTCACTATTAAAAAGAATTTATAATTGGAATTTAACAAATATAATAAGTTTGTTTGCAAAATAAACACAGAAATGCTACTCTGATTATAATAGCTAAGGGAGATTGCACTGCCTGTTCATATATTATTGAAGTAACTAACCACTTTAATGTATTATTCGGTTGTAAAAACATCATCGTTCGTTTTACCTAAAATTACTTAAAAAAAAATAACGATTATAAATAAAATATTTAAACAACTTTTTTGGACATTTTTATTAAAAAATGTCCAAAGAAGCTGGTTAAATCTTTTCTTTTGAATTATATTGTGGACAGAGCTTCTGCAACGGTTTTTAAAAGAAGATAACCTGATAGGATTATATTTCATACTTACGGTATTTATTACCAAGACTGCGTGAAACAAGATCTTTTCGCAATAAAAAAAGGAATATCTTAAATTATGTAAGATCTGAAGAGCTTCAAGTGGCGGTTGTGGGATGCATATTGCCATGCATCCTAAAACAAATACAAGAAAAATCTCGGGTATTTCAGATATTTTCCGTATAAACAGTCAGAGAATTTATCAAAGTCACCTATTTTATTATCATAAAAATAAACCAATGCAAGACCTCAATGAAGTTAAAAATGACAATAGTTTTGAAGGTTGTGGGGTTATAACGGGGCAAATCATTGCCGATTCGAAATTTCTTTTTAATGCTTGTTTTTCAGATGAATGTTCAGTTTTATTCGTGGTACCGTCAATGTGCATAACTGTCGGTATTAGTTGGACTTCAAGGTTATTTCGGGAACTACAATTCCAGCTTAAAACTTATACAAATTAAACGTCTGGGCGGGAATTTTCGCATTGATCTCTATTGATTCAGTATGAACAGCTGCTATCGAAGACATCATTCTCTTCAATGAGAGCCGGAACTATGAAGAAACTCTCATATTCCAGCAAGATGGTGTTCCTTCCCACTATGCGAGGACAGTAAGGCCATTTTTGCATCCACTTTCCTCAAAAGGTGGGCTGAGAAAGGTTATATATTGAATGGCCACTATGCTTACCCGATTTGAATCTTTGGACCATTCGAAAACACAAAACATAATTATTAGTAAAAAACTATGTATCCAATTTACCCCAAATTTTGCACAAAAATCAAATACTACGTAGGAATCAACTGATAGAATTTTAATATGGATCCAAGATGGCGAAACAAAATGACGACCAAATAAAATTTTTGCATAGTGAAAAAAAATCACCCTCCCAGATTTTTTACGTTTTAGCGTCACTAGATGCCAAACTTACGTATTCTCAGTTCCGCCGGTCTGTTTGTAGGTTTGTCTCTCACTTCGCAGAGTAGCTAAAAACTACTTACCCGATTGACTTTAAATTTTGGTTAAAAATTAAGGGTCATATGGGGACGACCTGATACTATTTTGGTAAAAATTCAATATGAAACAAAATGGCGGTTGAAATGTTAAAAAAAAATTATTATTTAAAAACTAATAAACCAATTTACGTCAAATTTTGTACTAAAATCAACTGTTACATAGAAATGAATTGGTAACATTTTGGTACGAATCCAAGATAGGAAAACATAATGACCGCCTAATAAAATGTTTAAATAATCAGCCTAAAAAACTAGGTATTAGATTAATTTCAAATTTTGTGTAAGCATTAAGTGTGACATAGAGATAAAATGGTAAAATTGTAGTACTAATTCAAAGTGGCGAAATAAGATGTTTAAGCAATCAACGTAAAAAAATATTCTTATCCAATTGGTTTCAAATTTTGCAGAAAAATTAAATGTGATATAGGCTTAAACTGGTACAAATTCAACATGACAGAACAAAATAGCGGTCTTAAAAAATCAATGTAAAAACTACCTACCTGTTCAATTTATTTGAAACTATGTCCAAAAATCAAGTGTTGCATGGGTAGAGACTGGTAAAATATTGGTACGATCCAACATAGTAGAGCAACGCCCAATAAATATATTTAAAGACACTATATATATGTTACTAAATGAATATGGGTGGAATTAAATTGGGTAAAAATTAAGGGCCATTCGGACAAAATATTCTGCCTATGATAAGCTTATTCAAGTATAAGGTCCAAAAATCCTGGACTATTACACTGACAAGTCTTTAAGCAGTTTCCATCATCTCAACCGGCAAAATTGACGACGTTTCGCCCTATATGGGCCATGGGGCTCATCGGGCCAATGCAGCCATTTGGTACAGATGATGGAAAACACTCAACGGTATTTTGAATAAAAACGATGAAAACATGTTTATACCTCTATAGTAATGTTTAAAACCATTATATAGATAAATCGAAAAACTAAGTTTGACAGATTTAGGCTTTTATTGTTTTTGTGTAAGCCGTGCGATACCAATTATTTTATTGGCGAAACGGCGTCCCCAAAGGTATGAAAGCCATGATACTGGCTTTTTAGAGCAAATTGTTAATGAGAAACAAATATATAACGTCCGTAGATTTATAAATAAGGAAGAAATTAAATAAAATAATTGGTATCGCAGGGTTTACACAAAAACAATGAAAGCCTAAATATGTCTCGCTTAGTTTTTCGATTTATCTATATAATGTTTTTAAACATTCCTATAGAGGTATAAACAACAAACCTCGCATTTATTCCCATAGATGGACCTCTTACTCTATGGGTTAATGTCTCACTGCTTAATATTTTCATCGTTTTTATTCAACATACCGTCGAGTGTTTTCCATCATCTCTACCACGGAATTACTATTCTATTCTATTCTACTAATTCTCAAATTACTAACCATATTGAGGCCTCCAAATATTCAGAGAACTGAAAGTATCGGACCTCTAGGCTTAATGTTTCCAAATCTAGTTAACGATATCAATATTTTAGATACGGAGTTAAGGGAATTACAATATTCACACTTTGACTTTTCTTTGGATGAAACCGAATTTCGGAAAAAAGTAGTTATGAAATGACAAAAGGATGACAATATTCTCGTCTTTCCAGAGCTTTCGAATTTTGTAAATATTTTATTTACATTACCGCACAGCTGCGCAAAGTGTGGAAAGAATATTTTTTGAAATTAATTTAAACAAAACAAAATTGCGAAATAGATGAGGCTCAGATATTATTAGTAACTACAATAATGGTACGTATAAATAATTTTTTTCATGTTATATATATATATATATATATATATATATATATATATATATATATATATATTGCATTATCAAGATTTTTGTTTGACTCACTCCATCTCGTCGTAATAAAACATGTTTTAAATCACTATATTTAATTTAATTTTAATTATTGTATGTATCTCCGATCTCTTATAAATACATGAAAAATATAAAATCTGGTAATTTTTTTTCAAAATCTGGTAACTTTTAAAGCAAGTGTTTGGTGATTTTCAGTTTTTTGACCTGGCAACAGTGGTAAACTGTCTCCACTACTAAAAATAATTCATAATTGGAATTTAACAAAAATAATAAGGGTGTTTGCAAAATAAACATAAAAATGCTACTTTGATAATACTAGCTAAATGAGATTGCATTGCCTGTTCAAATATATTATTGAAGTAACCACTTTAGTGTATTATTCGGTTGTAAAAACATTATCCTTCGTTTTACCTAAAGTTTAAAATTACTTCTTAAAAAAATAACGATTCTAAGAGAATATTTAAGCAGCTTTTTTGGACAGTTTTATTAAAAAATGTCCAAAAAAGCTGATTAAATCTTGTCTTTGAATTACATTCTGGACAGAGCAGATGCAACGGTTTCCAACAGATAATAGGATTATATCTCACACTTACTTACGGTATTTGTTACCAAGACTTCGTAAAACAAAATCTTTTCGCAATAAAAAAGGAATATCCTAAATTATTTAAGATCCGAAGAGCTTCAAGTGGCGATCGTGGGGATGCATATGGCCATAGATCCTAAAATAAATACAGGAAAAAATGTTTTTCAGGTGAATGTGTAATTTAAAATTCTTCAAAACGAATTACAGCATTTAAGAAACCTTTCTTTTGAAATCCAAAATCAATTCTATATATCAGTTTGATTTTTAGAATAACATAGATAAGGAAAGAAGTCATTGTCAGAATCCAGAATACAACATTTTAAAAACCTAGCAAGTACTAACTGAACTAATAATCATAGTTTATAAATATTTAATAGTTTGCCTTTAGTTTTAATCTTTTTTTTTTCAAAAAGATATATTTTTCAGCATTTATAACTGACATAAAGTACATATTTTTGAAATCTGGATAATTTTTTTTAACGAAATAAAAATATACAGGGTTTTTATTTAAAATAACAAAGTCAATGTTATTTTTTTACTTTGCAATAGTCATTTGTTCAGATAACAGACCTCTACATAAAGAAAATCGTAATCAGAATAATAAAAATGGTTCAAATGTAACGAGTGTTTGCTCCTGTTTCCCCTCCTCGGGTAAATATCGAAAACGGTCTCTTCGGTACACTGCTAATTGTTTTATCAATCATTATTCAAAATTTGATGTATGTAGGGTACAGTGAAAAAAGACCGGCATATAATTTTTAATTCAAGGCCTGGTAACCGCTGAGGACAGAAAATGCTTAAAATTCAAAAAAATGCTACATGATCACGAATTCATGTAATGCAATTAAACTAATTAAATGTAATTTGTCTGCAATTTTTTCACCTGCATGCGGGGATCGTCATTGAATTGCCTATTGAATGCACCAACCTTGATGGCAAATTACAGACCTGCCTATTATGGCTTAATTTTTCTCGGGCACGTTGTTTAGGTGACGGTTTAGACTCCGTACTTAACGAGCTTGCATAATGAGAAAGATGTAAGCCAAGGTGGAAGGTTAAGGATGCATATTTATTTTGATCTGAAATAAGAAAAGATGTACCTAATCTTTTATATTAAAACTATTTGATGAGTCACTGGATTCGGCGTAAAAATTAACTAAGTTATAAAATATGATATCTTATCAATTTGGCATAGGTCAATTTCGAGGATTCGTCATTTTAGTAGTAGTAGTAGTAGGATATAGTAGGCAAACCGGTCGCGCCAGTCGAACAGGAGGACGATATAATATATAATCTAATTCGGAGAGATTCGTAAAGTGTTAAATTTCTACATTTTAACACGATATTGGTCCAGATGTCTGCAAATATCTCATCAAATGTTTTGCGGGGTGGATCGAAAAGTAGAATACATTTCAAGGATAATGCCCAAATTTTGTAAAGTTCTAATGTTATATTTCGAGCCGAATTTTGTATTACAAATCCAGATTAAACAAGGGCAGCCAGCATCAGATCCATTGAACGAGATTTGTCAAAATTTTAATTTATGCAGTTCGACTTTGGGCTACTCGGGTAGGCCAAAAGTGGCCGTCTGTCTCCGTTTGTCATATTACTTTATACAGGGGCCTTCATTCTGAAGTACTATACAGGGCGTTTCCTAATTGCGTGCTGATGTTAAAGGGCGTATTTTTATGTCCTAAAAGTCTTAACTTTTGAGATACAGGATGGTAAAGTTTAAAAAGAAAACATTTTTTTTCATCCTAATTCTGATGCTATTTTGTAGATAACTGCATGAAATTTCATACACGTCTTCTATGCATTAAGTAATATACGGATTTATCCAGGTTAATTACATATGCACGCCACTGGTAGAAATTTCAAAAATTGATTGTTAATAAAAAATGCCCTTTTACGCATAAAAGACGTGTATCAAATTTGACACAATTATTTATCTATAATAGCATCAGAATTAGGATTTAAAAAAAATGTTTTTTTAAAACCCTGTATCTCCAAAGTTAAGACTTTTTGGTTCATATTAAACTTTTTTCTTAAAAAGCTCCAAGAATCACCGCCCTTTAACATTAGCACGCAATTAGGAAACGCCCTATATAGTACTTCACAATGACGCCCCCTGTACAAAGTAAGATGAGAGACGAGGACAAATGGTCACTTTTGGCATACCCGAATAGCCCAAAGTCGAACTGCATAAGTTAAAATTTTGATAAATCTTGTTCATTGGAATCAGTGCTGGCTCCCCTACTATAACTACATTGATGTGTTAATTTTACAAAAATATGAGTTCTGTAGATTTTCAAATATTAATAGCAATATTAGATATTTTTTGACACCCGGTATTGAACAGAAAATTAATTATTTTGAAGCAGTTTATTGACAGCTACTTTATGAACAATTTTACAAAATATATGAAAAAATCTAAGCCATTTTTGAGGTTGACGGCTGTGATTCTAATGGTTCGATTCCTTCTAAATCGTTGTCTTCTTTTGAAAAAAATGAGGTTTCGTCGTCACTACTTGAAGATCCCAGTGTGATAACTAAATCATCGATAACCGTTTTAATTTTGCCATCTGCTTCCCAGTATTTATCTTCAATAGAACGATATTGAGTCAATCGCTTCTAATGTTATTTTATTTAAATCTTTAATTGAAAGTTCACCGGTGTTGCGCTCTCGAATATATTTTTTTACTCCTGCTCATGCAAGTTCAATAGGGTTGAGGTCGCACATGTATGGAAGTAGCCTTAAAGGTGTATGACCGAGGTTACGTAAAAGGCCGTCAATTTTATACTTTTTTTCTCTAGGCTTGTTGGCTGATATTACTTCATATAATTGATATTTTCTCCATGTTGGATCACATATAAGATTGTTCGATTTAAGCCACGATATCATATGAGCTTTTGTAGAGTATTTAGTTGGCACTTTATCTTCTACGTGAGAATGATAAGACGCATTATCCATTACCACGACCGATTTGGGAGGAATGATAGGTAGAAGCTTCTCGAGCTACCACTTTTCAAAATTATCTCTATTCATCTGTCCATGATAGTCTCCAGTTGTTAGTCCCGAGTGAAAAACTAAAGCAGCACATTGAAAAAATCCGGCTTCTGAACCAGCATGAACTATAATAAAGCGCCAGTGAAAAATATTTGGTCTCTCAATTTTCGTTTATTTTGCCACTTGCGCCAAACAAAACCATTTGATCGTAAAAGCCGATTTACGGTTTTATACACGTACGGAAAATCTATTTTGTTCTTTACAGCACGAAGTAGGGGTTTGCAGGTCGGAACCTTCTTCAAGTTTATATAAAAATCCTCTATTGTTCGTCGAATTACTTGAAAATCACCATCGTCAATTTTATCTTTGTATGATAATCGGGGTCTTTTTTTACCAGGAGATTTTAAAGGTGAAGTAGAACCTGAGCGATCATTATGTACTCTTTGAATTTTTCTTACACTACTTTCCGAAACACCAGTGTAAAATGCAGCGCGTTCTGTTCGATTTTGAATTGGAATAGTCAAACTATTATTTGCAGCTTCTTTAGTACAGGCCTCTATAACGCTCGCAATAACTTCACGTGCACCACTTCGAATTGTTTTTCCTCTTTTGTTCGCCATCGTTACTTCGAAATAATAATTTAAAATCAAGGCAACGCATTTATATAGAAATGAAAACAAATGCTCCAAATGTATAGGCGCCACTAGGAATAGCTAGAACCTTCTAGCGGCAAGTGCATGGAGACTCTAGGCACATCCCAATTACAAGTGGACCAGTGCGAAATTCACTAAATCCTTTATAGGTGAAGCGGCAAACTATTACAACAAATAAAATATTATAAAATTTATTTGCGTACACAAATTTTACTATTCCGCTTGCTTAAGACTATGAACCTTTATTTTAAGGACCGCCCGGTTTTCTTTCGTGTCCCGCAGTTTATGTAACTATGTACCCATTGTTTGCTATCATCTACAGGTTTTTATAATTCAATATAATCAAATTGAAGAGCTTAAACGCTAATTCTAAATATAATACCTATGTTTATATAGTATACACGGTGTCCTAAATATAAGCAATATTTCGCTTTCAGCCCTGTATCATCTAAACGGTTGATCTGAGTGAGTGAAGTAAATATATTGAAGAAGTAGTAGTATAATATTCAGCACAATCTGTGTCAAGGCTGATTTTTGAGACATTTTTTAAATATAGCGTACCCGAATTATTTGCTTGCTTTTTAGCTTTCGTACCTACGTATCGGTACCTCCTAAGTAGTTGGTGTTTTTATATAATTTATACTTGTTTAAATATTTTATTTCTTTGCGTTTCTATGGTTACAATTCCTATGCAGCTACATGGTTATCAACTTCAGTATTAAATATATATATATATATATATATATATATATATATATATATGTATGTATATATATGTGTATATATATATATATATATATATATATATATATATATATATATATATATATATACCTTATTTTCTTGGGTTAGGTTAACAATGAAAACCAATTTCTCACTTTAAATCAACGTTTCGCCCATTGTGTTGAGCTTCCTCAAGATTTTATTGTCTCCTGATTCCTAAATTTTTTTTCCATTAAAAACACAGTAAAAATATATACATACATTTACTTAAACATCATTATATACATTAAAATATTAAATTGCTTAAATAACTAAAATTGTACACTTTATAATGAATTTAAAAAGACATGTTTTAGTTAGTAGACACAAGTTTGAAAACAAATATCTATTATACTTATAGTTTACGGTACGCACCATGTAGAAGCAATTTGCTTGGTGGAAAATGTTAATGTGGTGAAATTATGAGACTGATCGGGTCTAGAATATTTTGGTTCTCATTTTTTTTTGCTATAAAAACTCTGTACTTTATCTAATGCTTGGCACCTGTGAATACAAATAATAAAATATTTTTAATTGATAAACAGAGGCAAGTTGAATTTCTGTTTAAAATTTTATACAGGGTTGAGAGGATGAGATTTTGAATTTGTATTTCTTTTCGATTAATTAATTAAGTTGAAATATATTTGACTTAAACCACTAATATCTCTTTTAATAATTAACTGCCTGGCTCTCCTTTTTTATTGCGATCATTTCCTTAACTGTTAATTTATAATAATTTCTATCTTGGGCTAAAATTTCGGTTGCGTTAAAGTTAAACTCATGTTTTGTTATATGTTCATGTTTATGAAGAGCATTAGATTTAGCATTTTTAGTATATTTATGCCCTTTAATACGGTTTTCTAAGTATTGTGTTGTCATACCTATATATTTCTTAGGACAATTTAAACATGAAATTGAATACATTACATTTGATTTCTTTTTTTGTGGAACTTTACTTCTTAATGGTGTGTACAGAGATTTTAATAAATTTTGTGCTTTATGACAAACAGTTATGTTATGTTTTGAAAGAATATACTTTAATTTTTCTGATAGGTTATGTATGTACGGTAGTGCCACGTATTTAGTATTTTGGTTCTTTATTGGTTCTTTCTTTTTGTTGTAATGAAGATAAGTTCTTTGTTTAAAAATCCTTAAAATATTTTTTTCTGGGTAATGGTTGTCTACTAATACCTGTTTAACTTTTTTCTAGAGCTTCTGGTCGATATTCTGGAGAGGTTAGAGCGATTGCGAGGTCCGTTAATCCTATTATTACACTATTCTTTTGGTTGTTTGAATGGTTGGAATTAAAATTTAGATATCGGCCCGACCAGGTTTCTTTGGTATACCATTTAGTTTTTAATTTGTAATGTGCAAATTCTCTGATTAACGTTAAATCTTAAAAATTAATTTTATTATTTTCTTTAATTTTTATTGTGAATTGTAAATTAGGATGAAAATTATTAAAGCCGTTTAGTAGTTTGTTAATTTTATCTTCTGGAATGGCTGTCAAACAATCATCAACGAATCTTTTGAAAAAAATTATATTAAAATCCATTTTCTCTATAACATTTTCTAGAAAGTTAAACAGTTATTAGTAGACAAGCATATATTAATGTACTAAAGTAAATTAGACTAGTCCTTGCATATATAGGACGCTAATTCTTTTGGACTTAAAAGTTTACTTGTCGTGCTAAATACTGAAGTAAATATGACCAGAAATCAAGTCATAATTGCCTTTTCACTGTCAACATCATTATTTGCATGTAACTGTTTGTAATGCAATCAGTTTAATCTAATTCAAGTACATTAAACGTGTAACCTAGCAATTTGTTATTACATAAGAGCGTAATGTAACAGTGCGAGCAATGAAAAATGTACAAAACGTTAGTAACATATTTTTGTAATTGCTTAAACGCAAAATTGCATATACAATTATAAATTAGGCTCAAAGTCAAGGGTATCGGTACCTACCTACTATTTAACCTTACCGTAAAATATTAGTATGTAGCTGAAAAATGGCATTTCGTTATAGTTACATACAGTTACAAATAAGCCAAAACACAAATGTAATATTTAAATTTTGGTCTACTGAATATTTACCCAGTACTCTGGGAAAATATATCATTTTAGTCAAAATATAGATCAGATGTGAGTGACTTTTACCTGCGACTGAAAATAAGAATTAAACGTTTATCTTTCATGAAATATTATTTAGTAATTTTCTGAGCTATCTGTGTGTAACAAATTAAATAGATTTAGGGTCTATTTATACATATCCATGCCGATGTAGTTCGGCGTGTGCCGGATGTGTGCAAACGTTTTCATTTAAACTATAGGCAATGATATTTTTCCTTGACACTGATACGTCATTAGGAAACTGAACGGACACGTTACTGATGTATAAACAGACCCCTATATTGGCAATATGGTAGTGTTTTAGCTTTATATATATATACATATATATATATATATATATATATATATATATATATATATATGTATATCAATAACTCGAACAAAGTTAGAGTACGTCTTAGAGTAATTTTGTTTCCGAAATTCAATAGATAGATAGATTGTAAAATTAAATAAAAATGAAAATTATTATTTTTTTATACAATACTTTACAATAATTTTGCCTTTGAAATGCATATATTTATATATATATATATATATATATATATATATATATATATATATATATATATATATATATATATATATATATATATATATATATATATATATATATATATATATATATATATATATATATATATATATATATATATATATATATATATATATATTGTTAGATTGTTCTAAAAATCATTCGGAAACGTAATCTATTATTTTTTCTTGCGTTTGTAAGCTAAAGTACGTTTATATAGAGTGTGGTAACAAATATCATGGCCAACTTTTTTATATTTAATAGAAATCCCATACTTATTGTCATATGTTTAAAGAACGTTTAAAGTCGCATATTTGTTCCGAGCTTAACTGCTCCATCTTTTAGATTATATGGAATTCAGAAAAAATTGTAATAAAATGTGATTTATTTATTTTAAAATGTTGCAATTCCATTTGCTGGCAGCAACCTAGTCGAAAATAAAATCAAATTTCCTACATTCTAGGTAACCTACAAACCCGAACTAACCTCTAGTGTAAAAAGTCCACTGCTCATATCTTATTCCTTCTTTTAATAGTCTCGGGTTTGTTTTATGTTAAAAACTTTACTAACCCCATTGGAAAACATCTTAACAAAAAATGAAATGAGAGAGATCCCGAGACCCTGGTGGTCATTCCATTGAACCCCTTCTGCTAAAAAGACCTCGCATAATAGGAAGGACCCCCATCATGCTAAAACCAAATATTCGCATAAGTGCATTTGTGGATGCTACGCACTGGGATATCACACTGTTAAATTTGGAACAAATTCTTGGTTAGGAATTACAAATATCGCTCTCCAGTTAAGTTATTGCCAAAACATATGGACCTTTTTACGACATTTCTATTAATTAGGTTAATCTTTTCCTCACAAAACTATATACTATCTGGGTCATCTTTTGCCAATTCATGTACAAGTTGTATTTTGTAAGAAAATATTCAAAATCTTTAAGGGTGTTTATTACAGAGGTCTGACATCTAACATTTTCTACTGCTAGTTGTAATAAACGGATTATCTTTTAGTATGTTTAGGTCTTACATGTTCCATTTTCTCCAAAATATTTCTCAATTTTAATTATTGTACTTTGAATTACTAGGGGCAAGTCTGGGTTTTTTCCCTAAATAATCTAACCACTTCCTGTTCAGCTCGAATTACTTTAATACAATACATTTCTGTTAAATGACATATTTTAACCACGATTTTGTACAAAATTTTGAAAAAGGTCAATGTCAATATTATTTAAGTCAATGCTTAGAAGTTGTCAGGTTGTAATTTCAATAATTACACGTTCCTCATATATTCTTTATCTTGCCAAAAAATTTAAAGATTTTTCTTGCCTAAAGATTATCTTTCAGACATGAGAAATAAATATTATTTACGACTAGGTTTCTGCCAGCAAGTGAACTGATAATTTCAATACTTTTTAAAATAAATGTGCTACATTTTATTAAAAATATTTTTGAATTTTAGCTAATCTTTTACCCGCTCTGTATAAGAAATAATTTAAAGTGGAAAAGTTAAAACTCGGCACCAATATGCAACTGTAGGCGTTAAAAATATGCAAAACTAAAAAGACGTTGTCCATAGTACCTAACTTTGGGTCACCCTGTATACACGTACTTTAATTCATAAAATCCACATGGAAAAATAATAGTTTACGTGTCTTAGTGATTTTTAGAAAAATCTATGATTGACATAATTTATTCCATAGTAGATGTTCACACTGTCCCTATGCATACGTGCACTTTGCCGCAATTTATTTGTATAAGAAAATAGGCTAATTCACAGAAAGATGTTACTTTTGTTAGTAAATTGATACATGAATATTGTCGACCGATTCATTTAAACTTGAAAAAAAAGGTATTTTCGATTTATTGCTTAAAATGGTTTCGGAAAAGAGACACTACTTGTCAGAAGTTTTGAAAAATAGCACTGCACTACTCGGCAAGCAGTTATAAATTGGACCACACATATGAGCAAAATCGATTGCTTTTAAAATATGCAAACGCGTTTTAAATTTACATATGTTTCCTTAATTAACTCTCGATTAATAATGATCTTTTTTTGTAATGTTTGCAGGATTATATTTCAGTTTTGAAGTATTTATTGTTTATCTGTTGTGACATTATTAAACTGATAAATTACCGATTTTATATGTATGTAATCTGGCATTGCATTGGAAATTGCGACCTTAATTTGCAATCACAAAGGTACAAACAGGTTGATCGCAATTGACCGGGCGATCTTTGGTGATCGCCCGGTCAATTGCGATCACCAAAGGTCATAAGGTCAATCGCCAAAACTTTTAAGGTCCATCTGAGAAAAAAGGGGTATTCAGGCTGCTCAGGTAAAAATGTGGCCACCCTTGGTTTAGAGTAAAATAGGAGACTATTGCAGGGAAAACAATCTAATGATAGTTGATCCGAAGGTTAACTCACTGACCTAGAAAAAAGGCACTTTCGTAAAAGTGTATTTAAAATGGTTTTAGTATTGTGTGTACCATTTAGAAATTTTATAAATCTAGGCTCAGTATTTAAAAAAAATTTGGTTGTGTCTATATAGTTGGCATAATTCGAGTCATGGCAGTCTCGGCATACCAAGCAGTACCCGGTACAATTATAATCTAAGTCGGCATAAACTAGGTAAATAGGGAGCAAATAACCTTATTCAGTTTAATGCCACTCAATCATGTGTGTTATATAACAAGTTATCTTCCAATACCTACACTGTTCAAATGAATAATTAAATGCTTGAAGTCAAATATTCCTTTAGCCTAGATGTATAACTTTTAGAAAGATCTTCGCTAGCATAATCACATCACCTCAATATATTAACTTATAGGGAACAGTCTCTCCTGCAATCCTTAATATCCTTGATCCTGTCCAAAAAAGAGCTAATCACCTGTTTGATAATTTAAACACCAGAAGAAAGTTTGTATCCCTAGAGCAGAGGTGCTCAAACGGTCGATCGTGAGTGCTTTTTGAGTAGATCTCGAGAAGAAATTTTTTTTTAATAAGTAGGTACTTAACTAAACTACAAAAATTTATTACGTAATAAAATAACACTCTCTAGCGGTAAAAGGCGGCTTTATCAAACGAACGCGCGGTACTTGTCAAAGAAAAGCCGCGTTTTTTATTCTTGCCGCTTTTCAAGAAATTTCGGGCGGCGCGTTTGACGGGAACATTCGAGACTTTCGTTCACGCCGATATAAATTTTGCGCCTGCAGGAATTGGACTCATTCTGAATTGCAACTTGAAGGCAATACTACGTCGATACAAAGTTTATTATTAAATATTACAAAATGAGTGCAGCGAAGAAATCTAAAACGTATCATTTTAATAACGATTGGAAGGAAGAATTTTTGTTGTGTATAGTGAAGGATAAGTGCATTTGTCTTATTTGTCGTGCGTCAGTTGCAATACCTAAGCGTGGTAACTTAGAGAGGCATCATAAAACGGTTCATAAAAACTATGAAAAGGATTTTCCGCCACAGAGTGAATCAAGAAAACGAAAAGTACGTGATTTGATATCTTGTTTGAAAAAAGAACAAACCATGTTCACAAGACCAGCCAAACAATCAAAAGCTGTTACGATCGCGTCATTTAAAATATCTCATATATTGGCGAAACACAAGAAACCATTCGAAGATGGATCGGTTGTGAAGAAAGCATTTATTGAAGCCGGTGAGACTTTATTTGGAGATTTTAAAAATAAAACAGAAATCATGTCTGCTATTAGAGAAATTCAGTTATCTCGTCCGACTGTCACAAGGCGTATTGAAGTCATGAGTCAGGACATGGCAGATTAACTAAAAAATGATATCATGGAATGTACATACTTTTCTTTACAGTTCGACGAATCCACCGATATGACAGACACTGCCCAGCTGTGTATTTTTATTCGGATGGTATTCAGTGACATGTTGACTAAGGAAGAATTTTTGACAGTCATTCCTCTGAAGGGGAAGACCCGTGGCGAAGATATATATGACGTTTTCTTCAATTTTGTAAAAAACTACAAGCTACTAATATATAAATTACTGTGCATTACAACCGATGGAGCACCAGCAATGACTGGAAACAAAAACGGTTTTGTGGCATTGTATCGAACTAATGAAGATTTCCCTTCATTTTTGCAATCCGTTGCATTATACATCATCAAGTTTTGTGTTCAAAAGTTTTAAACACGGAGGAAATTACGGGCATTGCAACAAAAATTGTGAATTCCATCCGTGCACGTAGCTTGCAACGGCGGCTCTTTAAGTTGCAGTTGGAAGATAGGGAGTCAGCTGAACACACTGATTTAGTTCTTCACACGGACGTCAGGTGGTTAAGTCCCGGAAAATTCCTAGAAAGGTTTGAAAAATTATTGCCCGAAATAACAGCTTTTCTAGACGAAAGAGGTGATGACACTCAGATGTTGAAAAACGAAAAATGGCTGACTGATTTGGCATTTTTGAATGACATCACAATGCACTTAAACACCATTAACTTGGAGCTTCAAGGTAAAGGAAAAACTCTTACTGAGATGATTAGCGCAGTAAACGCATTCAAAAGTAAATTGCAACTTATGATAGATCAACTGAAAAGAAAGGATCTGAAACATTTTCCGTTTTTGAAAGCAAGGATTCCTCAGTTGATTTATGATACGTATGAGGCTGAATTATCAAATATTTTGGGAAAATTCGAAAAGCGTTTTTATGACTGTAGTAAATTGGCAAATGTAGCATCATTTATGAGTTATCCTTTTTCATGTAAAAACATTGAGGAATTAGCTACTGAAATAGCAAGTCAGTTTAATATGAACTCATGTTCTGTTTAAAATGAGTTGGTGCAGATTATATCAGATATACATCTCAAAGCTACAGCATCTGATACAAATTTCTGGAGTTTTATATCTGAAGATAAATATCCGAATCTAAGGCAAATCGCCCTTCAACTGACAGCAATGTTTGGGTCAAGTTACTTGTGCGAGTCTGCATTTTCTGAAATGAAGATAATTAAGTCAAAATATCGCAATCGACTAACTGACGATCACATGTTATCATGCTTGCGATTAGCACTCAGTGGTTACGTACCATCTTATGAAAAGTATGCTGAGGACATGCAGTACCACGCTTCAACATCCAAAGTCACTCCTTAGTTAAGTTTAACACCATATGTAACTCTTTTGTTTTGTAACAACCAATAAACTCGCAATTTTGAATAACTATGAGTTTTTTCATTGATATTGAAGAGAAGAACATAACTAAACCTAACCCAAACCTTGACTAAAATAATGTATATTGTGCGGAAAGCTAATATCTATATATGCTACGGCACACCCTACCTAGGTAGGTAGGTAGGTAGGTAGGTAGGTAGGGTGTATGTATCGTGTATGTACGACAACCCTGCATCACACATACTTGCAGCCTCTCAGAGTCGATCGTAAGTAGTCTAAAAATATTGAGGTAGATCGCCAGCAGTTCAAGTTTGAGCACCCCTGCCCTAGAGCATAGTCGAATTGTGGGCGATCTGTGTCTCTTTGACAGATACAACCACGGATTGTGTTCTAATGAATTATCATCCATTATGCAAAGACTAAGGGCCTATCACTTTGTTCGCTCCTTTATTCCCAGAATGTCCCGATTATGGAATAAAAGCTACGTATTCTCTTAAGGCAGCCACTGTACGGCCTTCAGCCTTCGTGGTCTGCTCATAAATAAAAAAACTACAAAGATGGACCTTTTACTAGCACTCACTAATTCTAAATTCGAGACTAGATTTGAAAGGAAACTTACGAATTAAATAAGCTATTGGAATATGGTTTTTTGTATTGGATAGGCCATTTCTTCTAGAAAAAAGTTATGTTATTTTATTTATCTAATATTTTCTATAAAAACAGCAAACATGTTTTAATTTATATTTGAGACATCAAATTAATTGATGTGATATACTATAGAAAGTAATATCTTAAAATGTTGATAGAAATTTATTTTTTTCGAGAAACGTGCAATTTGTCGAAATATTCTTTTCCAGGTTAGACAGTTTGTAAGAAGAACGAAATTGATTATATGTTTTTTACTTTTTATAAGTCTTAAAAATGTGTCATAATTTATTTTGAATCGTATTCAGCCTAGCTTGAGGGGCGTGCCAAATGCAGTTGTACACTTTTTTTCCTTACTTTCACCTTAGTTATTTATGCAAATAAAACTTTTTTTAATTTAGGGACAATTAGGGTATACCTTCAAACACTATTTCAGTTTTTCGGGGAAATGTTACCACAAGGTGAATCCCTAAGAAGGACGCTACTGGCTCTGGTTTTTAAAATTGATGTTATTTTTTCTCTTCAGAATACTGAATTGTAAACTGGTTTTAATGGAAATCTATCAGAAATACTGATGACTGCGATAACACGAAAGTATCGCCTTTGGGGTTGGTGTATTTTTTATTTATATTTTTAATGTTTTTTATGTAGCGTTAGCGCATATCACATATACTGTTTATATGTTTGTTAGAAATAATAAAAAGCACAATGAGATTGTATGTTCTTTTCTACTCTGTGTCCTGGATACTTAACTTCTATGTTCTGGATTTTATACATTTATTGGCAATCTTATCTTACTTTAAGCTATATCACTCTTATTATTTCTTATAACCTTAAAATAATAAAAAAAAATGTTTTCAAAAAGTATTTCTTTGTATCTTCAATATTGTTGGTTCTGTCTGCGAAGATGGGTAATTTATAATTAGAACTACGATACGCCCAAAAATCCTGTATCCAGGAAAACAAGTAAATGTATAGGTAATAATAACGTGCTCTTCAATACGCTCACACCAGAATAATCCTAAAAATTCACATACTTGAACTTTTCTTGGTATAAAGGATGTGATAGATTTAATTAAAAAAAAATGTTTTCAAAAAGTATTTCTTTGTTGGTTCTGTCTGTGGGTAATTTATAATTAGACCGACGATACGCCCAAAAATCCTGTATCCAGGAAAGCAAGTAAATGTATAGGTGTTAATAACGTGCTCTTCAATACGCTCACACCAGAATAATCCTAAAAATTCACATACTTGTGCTTTTCTTGATATAAAGGATGAGATGGATTTTTCTCACTCTTTATCACTTGCCTACTTGAACTCAACTAAACAATGTGCACTATCTAATAAGGGCCATGGAGATCATGCTACGATTGCCTCTACTATATTTGGATATAGAACCAAACGTAAGATGAAACAGAAATCGACATTGGAATTTACCGTGAATAGCAAATAGATAAACATGTTAGCATTGTTCCAAGCTGAATTATTGGATAAGAATATGTATCACCTGGTATGCTGGACGTTAAATCGTTTATAAACTCTTGAGAAATTAATTCCCGTTTTTTGTGACAACTTGAGCAAGTTAAATAATAAATGAAATCATCGCCATACAATTTCGTAAAATATGAGAATGTAGGTAGTATTTTAGAAAATAATACTTTCTGTGTTTTTTTTTAAACTTTAATTTCAGGTATAAGCGCACTGTTAATCTGCTAATAAATTACAAGCTGATTATTATAGATTTTTCAGCATATATTCCAGTGGTGAGTACAGATTTGTTTTTGGGATACCCTTATATTTTTATCATTAGACTATCCACAAAAATCTGCCTGTTACTAGATTAGAAGATAGGAAGCAGAAACAAGAGGTGCTCAAATTTCATTTTTCTTCAATGTCATTTCAAAATAATTTTTAAGATTTTGAGGGTGTTCTATTTTTTATATTGGGTTATGGCCCTGAATATGGTAAACACAACACATTTCAGCCAAAGCGTACACAAAATTAAAAACTAAACACAATGTGAAATTAATTGAACTAGAGTTAACAAGTTACACGGAGGAACAAAAAAAAACGTGAAGAAGAAGTGAAGAACAAAAATCTTACTTTTGATCAACAGCAGAATTCACCAAAGAAGTTTAAACTTAGACCAGGTGGCAACTTGACAGTTATATGTCTAAGATACATGAGAAACAATAGCCTAAATAATATTTTTATCAGTTATTATAAAACGTAAGGGTAACATAACCAAAAGGGAAGTGGCGAACTAGAAGTTTCAGTTGCCATGATAATTAGAGCTCCTAAATTATTTTAGTGAAACTGTTGTTTATTTATATCTACGTAATTCAAACGTATTTAGTTATTTATTGCGTCCCGTTTAAATGTATAATATACCAAAGGACAGGGGCAGGGACAGGGCGTCGATAGGAATTTTGAAACCGATCAACCATCGAATACAATGTATAGCAATCCAAATATTAACATTTTTTGAAAACAGGAAACAGTTATTTTTGAAAAACATCTAATTCTTGCTATAAACAAAAACATATGGACTATTGTATTATATAAATTTGTAGCGGTATGCTTCGACAGCCTATAGAGTTTTCTGAAATAGATATAAAAAACTTTTGATTACAGAAGTTTTCATCTAAATTTTTAAAATCCGATACCAGAAGAAACACATTTGAAACATATTTATAACGTTTTTATACACAAAAGCACCAGCATATTTTTTTGGAAATCGATTTCTTACAAGAAATTTATTCATATAAATTTTTGGTGATTTGGAGTAACTTCAATGGTTCTCCCAAAATTAAATAAAAGAATTATTGAAAAGTTTTATTTAACTGTGGGAGAATCATTGGAGATACATTTGTCAAATCCTATATATCACTGACTTACAGAGTATTCCATAAATAAATACTTTTGTGTAAAACTTTGTTATTTTTGCGCATCAGTTGTGTATTGGGACAACAAATTTTAAAACTTTTGTTATATTATATATTTTTAAACTCTTAAACGAACACCAGTAGGTTATGTTTAGAGCCGCACCCTGTATAACTTGAGTATTTTAAGGCTGTTCTATTACTCTCACGTAACGATATTAATATAGTTAATTTATGATTATTATTAGTATCTGGAAAACAAGATTTTTTTAAAATAATTACCAATCGATTACCAATTCGCCACGATTGGTATAGAGCAATCACTTACTTTTAGCCCTAATCGGTTAAGCTTCGCCTTTGTATTGGTAAATGTTCTTAATTTACATAATCGTGATCCAAAGGTGTAAATGGAGGTCAATTATTTTCAGAATTCTGCCTCAAGCTCAACGAGCCTATAAGCTTTTATCGTGCAAAATACGTATAGTTTTAGTTATACTTGGAATTGGCAAATATGGAGAAATGCGATTTGGTTTTAAAAACTTACGTTTGTAATAAGAAGATTAA
Organism: Kuschelorhynchus macadamiae; assembly: GCA_030620095.1. Classification (NCBI taxonomy): domain Eukaryota; kingdom Metazoa; phylum Arthropoda; class Insecta; order Coleoptera; family Curculionidae; genus Kuschelorhynchus; species Kuschelorhynchus macadamiae. The sequence goes on along the minus strand of JAUTXW010000961.1, from coordinate 382,795 downwards.
AATATATTTATTTTGCATTTAGCTATACATAATTAGGATAATAACAATAAATAAATGTTTAGTGAGCCAATTAACCGGAAATTTTCTTGAAAAATAAACTGCTCTCCTCTTCGGATTTTTTTGTATAAATATGTTGGTATGATCACAAAGGAAGGGAATCCTAAATTTTTGCATTATTTATTATATAATTATATAATAATAGTTACAAAAGCTTATTTTTAAACAGAAGATTAATTAACGAAATTCTATTGTTAAATAAAATAAATTTCACCATTTTCAATAAAAATAATTATTATTATTTGTTTAAATACAAAATATTTATTTTAATTAAAAATTAATTCATATTAATTATAATTCTGTTTTTCTGTTTAAAAGAGTATTTTGAAACTACTTGGCTTTCCCTTTAAGTATAATCACTCTTCTCTACACGTTTAACCATACACATAAAAATTTAACCCGTAAAAAACCAGGTTTTGTCAAATTTTTTTTTAAATTAAGACATTAAATACAATTTCCAGGAGATCCTTTTTCAAGAAAATTTCAGGAACATTGACTCCAGTGTCAGTTTAAATGCAAAAACTCTACAAATATAAAATCTAACAAGACTATAGTAAAATTAAATTTTCTAAAGTTCACAAAAAATACCAAAAATATTAGTAATTTGTTACCAGACGATAAACTTTTAACATTAAAAGAATATTATTAAATTTTATGTGGGAGGGTAATTTAAATTTCAACTCTAAAAAGCTGAAGAAAAAAACAAGTATTTAAGAATTTTTAGATTTAAATTTAAAGTATTCCTCAGTTGCTTTTTATCTTTTTTATGAGCCTCTTGTCCTCACTGCTCTTGAGAATGAACTTCACTATATACCTCTTAGGAAAGCCCCAATAAACGACTACTTCAGGAACTTTTCCTTTGTTGCTACAGAGTAGCAACGAATATTGAAACTAAACGTTATATTATCACAAAAGGCTATTTTTTGTTTTTAATCACCTGATCAACATAATGATCATGAGAACATCATTTAATATATGTTTATATTATTTTTACGTTGCCAAAAATTTCCTTTAAAACAATATCTAATAAGTTTTAAGGTGGTCGAGAGCAGGCAAAAACAAGTTTTTTAAATGGATAAATCAAAAGAGAAGATTTTTAAGTAAACCTTTACGTATGGAAAAACGCGGAGTATTTTCATTTCTACTACTCTTGTTCTGAAAAGAACAATTTTTATGACGTTTCGCCAAAATAACATTTGGCGTTTTCAAATATTTTTCTTCTCTGTCTCCATTCTGATGGATACTTACACAAAAAAAAACGTAAATAAAAGACGTAGATAAAAAAAACTCTAAAAGCTATAAATTAACCTACACAAAGTTCTTAAATAAATGTGTTCTTGAAACTTAAAATAACAAACCTAATGGAGCAACCATTCCGTACTTAACTCCTTCATTTCATACTACAGTTACATACAAATGAAAACTGTAAAAAATTAAATTGATCAAAACCCTTAAGGGAGAACTGCACGCAAAAAGTGAAAAACCAGCGACAAGGTCTAGTCGAGTTGAAAGTAAGATGAAAAGGTACCTACGCATTAAAAAAAACTTCCTGCACGTCCGACCTCAAAAAAATGTGTTATGTATAGGTAATTTAAATTATATTTCGGTTAAAAATGGGTTCAAAAGGGTTCACGCGCTGCAGAAATACAAAGACATGAGTACGATTTACCATTTAAAATTTTGCAGTTACGTAGACAAAGGATCAATGTAAGGCGGTAAAGAGCCATTTTGTGGAAAAAAAATTATATGCGAAGACATGTGCGTCAAAAAGTGGTCAAAAAATGGTCGAAAATGGACAAATCTACTTTTATTTCATAACTCTAGATTTGATTTTTTCATAAAAATTCGCATTTAGCGCCCAACTATAAATATTTCCCTATTAAAATCACATTGAAGCTAATACATATCTCTTATAGTTTTAACATAATATTGCAGCGGCGGAAGGCTTGGAAATGATCCATATTACTGCGTCCAGTTCCCCCTTAAACGCGCTTATATGGTGGTTCGTCAATACCTGCCTCCCCCAATTATTTACGTGATATAGTTTGCTGGGATTTTGTTTATTCAAAATTGCGATTTTTTTGTTCCCCTTAGTCATAGTTTTTTTGCCAACAGTCCGGTGAACTATTATGTATTACTTTAATATCCTTTATGGTTATCAGTATCGGTCCTAACCCATACAACACATCCTAGGGATGATCTGTGATGTATGGTAAGTCTTTTTGTTTTGGTTGCCATGTTTTATGTTTTCACACCTTTTCGCTAGACACTAGTTTATTTTCTGGAAAAACTGAATAACCTTTCAGTCGGAGAGGGCACTCATCATAGCCTTCTCAATATATAGTGTAACCAGTAGTCTTCATCATAGATTTTTTTTAATAAAATCAACCTCAGTAAAATTTGAGAAAGTTTTTGCTTGAAAAATAACGCAAAATGAAAATAAAAAAGTAAGAGGCGTGATTTATCTTACCTGTCAAATAAGACTTCTTTAAAAAAACTATTTCTTTTTTCTTTGTATATATTAAATGCCAAATTTCAACTGTATCTTTTTTTCGTACCATGTATCGTTTAACTTCAAATTTTTCTCTTTTTTTATTTATGTTTTTTTGCCTTCGTAACCGAATGTAAGCTATTATTAAACTATCACTGCACTTTTATTAATAGAATAAGAAATTTACTCAATTGTTTACATAGGGTGCTTTATAATTTGGGCTTTATGTGGTAATTTTTTTACTTTAACAAAAATATTCTATTTATTTTTAATAAGGGAGATAATGAAATAAAAAAAACGCTTTTCTCAGTTTTATTATTCTTAAAAAGTGAATAAATATCCGGGGTGTAAGAACATAATTTTTGATGGAAACGTCATAAAATGTGCTCATTTTAAAAACGTTAAAAACACGTACATAAAAAAGTTAAAAATAAAATACTTAACATAAGGGTTGATATATAGCAAGTAACGCAGAGATCGAGAAAAATAGCAACAAACATATAACAAAAACAAAAGCTTTAACATAGTGCAGCTAAACTTGAGGAGGTAATCTTTGATCGCGTCCCTTGTGCCAGGTATTTCGATAATATAACGAACTACTAAAACTGAGTTACGTACACACGTTTCGGTTTAAATCCGGGTTACAGCTAAATTGAAGATAATGAAAACGTAATTTAAAATGCTGTGAATTGACCAGACTAATATTTTTATTTTTAAAATATGCTTGTTAGTGACTTTTTTTATTTTAGGACCTAATCATGCAGGAGCAAAACAATACCTTTGCCCCGCCCTACATCAATAAGCATGGAGTGCAAAATCTCTCAAAATTTTAATTTTAAGAAAAAAATATCAAATTTGGGAGTTGAGATAAATCACACGACTAACTATTTAATGTCATTTGCGCAAAATCTTCTTGAAAACTAACATTTTACTTAGGTTAATTATTACAAAAATATCCCATATGAGCAGAATTTACTGATCATACTGTATAAGCGCTTGGGTATATATATATATATATATATATATATATATATATATATATATATATATATGATTGTTGACTTTGCAATCCCCCTGGACCACAACATGTCTCAAACATATGCCACAAAAATAAACAATTACACCGCCCAGTCCAGGGAAATGAAAGCCATGTGGAACCTGGATAATGTCAAAATTATGTCTATTATTATCAGCACGAATGGGCGGGCTCGTGCACGTCGACACGATCCGACACCTGAGGGAGCTGGACCTGCCCGACACAGCAGTCCTATGGATGCAAAAAGCAGCGATATTGGGCACGGTTGGAATCATCAGACAAGTAGTCTTCCCTCATTGACAGCGGCAGGCGTCCTTGGTTAAGGCCCGGATGCTTGTTGAAACACAACTTCCAGTGTGAAAAAAAGAAAAAAAATATATATATATATATATATATATATATATATATATATATATATATATACCATGTACTTATATAGATTTGAAATCATCTTAGCGAGTTCTTTAATTTGATACCCGTCATGATCGAGTTAATCATTAAAATCGCTTTAACCAATTAAGTTTTACGAGGTTTTCAATCTTTTTTCTTTTCAAGAAGACGTCACTACCAACACTAGCGGGAAATAGACAAGTCCTTTGATGCATCTTTCATGAAAATCGGTCCATTTGTTTTGCATGTAGCTGATAACAAACAAATGATACATATAACTAATATATAACTATAATACTATAGTTAACTAAATTCACTCTTAAAGGCTTAAATACTAGCCGTGTGAGGTGATGCGTGACGACTTCGCCCCCTAGTTACCTGAACCGTAAAGTTTTGGGAGCTCAGTTCCATATATTTGAATTATCGACGCTTGATTCCTTTCGATAAAAGCTGCTTCTATAAAAATTTATTTTCGCCAGTCCCGCTCCCTATGCAAAATTGTAGCCTCCGTCCACTATATTCAGAGTTGGTTTGACCAGACAGACGTGTTTTGCTGTGCCTGATTTTGACGTATTTCCCATTTGAATGTGATTAAAATGCTCCTTGACTCTTAAGGGCGTTTTGTCTCTCCAATGTGCTATTCACGACACTAACACTGGATTTGACATCCTTTCGCTTAGTTTTCTTCAGAAGGCTTCTTAATGTATTTCTCGATTTAAAACTGGATTTGATGTCGAAATCATTGGCTACTCTTTGAATACTCTCAGATGTTCCCTTAATATGGTGTATTTTGAGAAACGGTGATGTTTCTTCTAGATCGCAATGTATTGTAGTGTGATGGTCATTTTATAGGTTTGTATATATATCTTTTTTTATGTATTCAATTTCTGTCTCAGTGTCTTTCGTATTTTACAAGTTATTACAGCTCTGTTAAAACCCTGGTTGAGATATTGTCCAGTATGTGTGGGCTTTCGGTACTCTGTAGATCTTATCTTTCTGCAAATGGTTTAACAAGAACTTCAAGAAAATGCAAAGAGGAATTTCTTGTTTTACATTGTAAATTTATTACATGTTCTAATTGGCATTTTGTACACTGTAAACTAAACAGGCACGTGAACTGGGGTAAACGAACAACCCCTGTTGTCCTAACTGTGGGGCTGGGGAGGAGGATTCCTATTCAGCGTTGAGTATTCCCCCAAGGAAGAATTACAACAATTCGGCTGGGACAAGATGCTCTCCTTCATTAGAAAGACGGGTCCTCTTCGTAGAAAAGTAGAGTGAGCTAGGTGGGACCGAGGTTAGCGAAAAGGGCCTTTTATGCCTAGTTGCTGGGCTTGTTCCCCCATCTTACTACTACTAATACATGATCTTAAGCTATTTAAGTGACTTAAACACTCTATTAAACTATTATGGTTTGCAACCAAAATAACAAAAGTAACATCTATAAATCTGAGCCAAATTTAGGGTTGATAAGAGCTGTACTAATTGAATATTTTAGTCACTCCATATTAATATTGGCTGCGACCGGAGAGAGTGATGACCCCATCAGAAGACCATAATCTTGTCCTTTATTTGAAAGTAGGAGTGACGTCAATTCATCTTAACTGATCTCTACCAAAACACTTATTGGTAAGTTCCTGGAGCTAGTAATTGGTCTTAGAGGCATGTTCGGTTTGTAGATCAATAATAACATTCAACCTGTCAAACATCAGATTTAATTTTAAACGTGATTTTGAGAGTATAACCTCGAGTATAACCAAATAGATATTTTTTCAGTTATGTAAAGTTGATACCAAACATTGTATTGTTTTCTAATTTTTACAAAAATATAAGATAGTTAATTTTGTTATATGCGCAGAAGCATTTTTTCATAACCTGTATATGGATATTTGGTGAATCTAAAGCCTTTGTAAATAGTTACTATAAAAGGCAAAAAACGCCATTTTTCTTCCCGCATTACAGAATATGAACAACACCTTGAAGTTTAGGGTTCGTTAAGAATATGCTTTTTTTTTGGGATCAACCGGATTTTTTGTTTTTTAATAATTTGCCTTATTATAATAAAAAGAATAAATTGTCTTATTTAACATTAAAGATATAAATATATAAGAGATAAAATGTCAAAACAAAACTATTTTTTACAAAAACTTCTACTATATTTGTTAACATATAATATGTTTCGCTTCACAGTAGCTGCTTTGGAGTTACATCTCGAATGAAAAAATTAGTTTTATTTTCACATTTTACATAATTTTCTTCTCTTTTAATTTAGATAAGCGTGATTGTGCAACGCCCTGCCTTAAGTCCGCTAAAGGTCTGAGATTGAGAACGTGTACTTTTCGTAACTTGTTTACAATATAATAATGACCAGCTTATCCGAATACCTTCCTAAAAAATTGATTCAAAGTGGTGGTTTACACGGCCACGCACCACAGACGGGTAATTGCTATAATTTATAAAACTGAATTTTCTTATAAAATATATTCGAACATAATTTGTTGCATGTCGTTGCATATAATATTGCTGCGATTTCTTTTAAATTACAATTGGTGTTTTTTAGTAAGTGCAATGCTACATATTTTTTTATAAATAAAAACTTAAATTTTTTGGATTTAAATAAAACTCTGTTTTAAGGTCACCAGGATTCATTTGGAAGCTGTTTCATTTTAACTTGGATGGATCATACATCGTACTTGTTTGCGTCTATATTTTTTACATATATCACAAACCTCAGACCAATGGTATGGTATCCTCAAACTTGAAAAAAAAATCTTAGCATGATTTTTTCACGACTACAATACTTACTTTTATCAGGTATACAGGTGTCCCAGATTCGCTTCTCTATATAGGGATCTCGGCTCCTATTACACCTACAGCAAAGGTTAAATGGAAAAAGTTTTAGAGGAAACTCAGCGCATTCGATATCCGGCTTCAGATTTACGATCGGTCTAGGAGGTTAAGATATTGGACCATTTAAGGAAATAATTCTCTCGTCAAACTGCTCTCTTAAGAAGTTCCTGGCTTGAATGGTGTTGTGAGCCGGACATCCATCCTGTTGAGACCAGATTTTTCTAAACTCATCTTCCGTTAGAGTAGCTCGTAAAGCCGGTACAACCTGGTTTCGCCAAAGCTCTAGGTATCTCTGTCATTTTAGGTTGTAGTCAAACAAAAATGGTCCTAGAAGTCGATTTATTAAAATGATTAATACTTTATAAATAGGTGCCCAATTAAAAAAGGTAAATTAGATTAAATTACCAATGATCCCATACCAAACGTTACTTCCAAATCTGGTCTGTCGACTTCTCTCTGCCACTTCGTGAGGGTTTTCCATAGCATAATGATGACTGTTGTGCCTTTATGTTAAAAACTCCACAATTCGTAAACCTCATCGGACCACAAGACATGTTTTTACAATTTTTTTTAACATGTTATTGTATTTAGCTGACAAATTATAATTTACATGTTATTGTATTTAAGTCACTAATAAAATAGTTTTGAAATTGAATTTGAATTTACAAAATCGGGATTTTCATTACACTTCCTGGTATACCATCACAGAAGCGCAGTCGTCTTGGAAAATCAGTTTCCTTAAGCCCGTTAACTATTATCGGTTTGTATGGATGGTCTTATTCTTTTTTAACACTTTCTGTACCGTTGATTTTGGCACATAAATTTCCTGTCCTACAGTTCTTACCGATGCACTAGGGTTTTCGTTGATAGCTTGTAAAGTGTTTCCGTCGCGATTTTCATTGTCAATATTCTATCCGCTTCTAGGTTGTTCGAGTTGTTTTATGAGGCTGCCGTCGTTCGGGGTACATCTCCAAATACCTTGCTGAGGTAATGTTAAATAGGGAATACTGGCCATTTTCAACAAGTCTCGACGATTTGTGAGTCAGATTTATGATTTTATTAAGAGAAAAGCGTACTACTTATTAAAACACAACTTTCATACTTTGAATTATTTAACGTCAAAGTCAAAACTCACTTTTGTTACTTTGTTACAAATAAATCATGGCCTCCTTAGAAAAAATTGAGACCTAACTTTACGAAGTGTGATATTTCGATGATACTCAAATCTTTTATGCACTTGTGGGACATCACTAGACTGGAAATTTTACGTTCTTTCCAAAAATCGAAATATCCGATATGGTGGCCATAAGAAAAATGAAAGTTGAGGCGAGTTGCGGGATTATAAAAGACGATAGAGACATGTCGTACACGCCATCTTATTGGATTTAAAAAAGTGTCCCCTGAGGATCACCAAGGGATCCGTGGTCTGGTGGCTGGTGGTGGAGAAGGTTGCATATTGACAAAAACTGGCCGGACTTTAAAGACTGGCCTGTTTAGAAATTGCTAGAGTAATATAACTAATGGTAACTATACCAGGCAATGCTTTCTTGGGGCTCCCAGAGCTTCCGATATGGATAAAGAGGGATGCGCAAAAGGATGGAACGGGGCACATGAAAATCGCTATTATAATGTGCCAACAGATTCCTCTCTTAACCATGAGGGTGATTCTTCCAGACAGTTGTCTCAGGCTTACAAGGTCTTTTGAAATTGAAATTCAAACAAGGTTTTCAATAGAACTAAAATAGAACAGTGGTTCTATTGAAAACCTGTGTTAGTGTGTGGTAAGTGGCTTTTAAAGCTTGTTATTGTGGCTTTTAAAGCCATCAGAAAGCCCAGGATGAGCTTAGTTCTGATAGTGGAACACAGATATGCCCTAAATGACCTAGCAGAGACTAAGGTGGTGATTAAAAGAATCGCAGGGCAAGGAGAAAGGGGATCTAAGACAGCTTGGTCGATATTAAGGAATAGACAGGTGATTAGGGACCTAATTGGCATTTTGACAGGACACTGTAAACTAAACAGGCACAAGTGTAGTGTAGTTATAAGCATGTTTTAATTTTAAAATATAAATATATTTAGTGAAATGGAAATAATTATTGGTACTAGACTATAAATAAAACTCTGAACGACTACGAAACTTTTCATGATCCAACTGATAAAGTGGATGTATTGCTTATTGTATGTTAATTTATCTACACAAAATGCAGTAATGCGAAGGTAATTTGGATCATTATAAAAATAGTAAATGCCAATTTAAGGTAATGTATGGGATACAGAGAGAACTGCCTAAACAATAAAAGGAGATAACAGCCGGTCTTGTGGTATCGAATGTAGAACAACAATATAATAGTATACTAAAATACAATCTATTTATTATCCCTATTAACCATATAAAAAATTAGATATTTTTTAACAGATTCTTTAGTTTTATTTTCTTAAATATAGTTATAAGGTATAACTGTGCCACAATGACTTTGATAATAATGTGAACTACGTGACACGTCCAAATAATACACAAATATAAGTTTTCAAGAGTTTTTAAAACATTGATTGCAATATTAAGATAAAAGTAAAAGATATTTTGTAGCCTAAATCTTTTATATTTTTTTTGTGAAAGCTATTTTTTTCAGAGTAGAGTAGTATTCTTAAAATTATGTTTTCTTGCAGTTCTTTTCCCAGTTATTTGAAATGCTAAAACAATAGAATGTTTTGAAATTTGATATGTTGTCTTCCTAAGTAATGACAGATATACAGATTATATAGCCGCACATATACTACAGTTAATCTACCCAAAAAATATTGGAGAAGTGCTAAATTCTTTATAGTTTATTTCTTAAAAAGGTACCATCTCAAGTTGGCGTGTCCACACCTGTCTTCCTTCATCGCAATATTGAAAAAAAAAAGATTTATCTCGCTTCCTGTTCGTCGAAGGAAAAAAGGTGTGTAGAGCTCGAAAATCTCAACATTTTTTGTCTCAGGATGAAGTCTCTCTGAACTTAACTTAATTCCCAAGAAGATATAGGGCGCCAAAGTTTCCAAATATCAGTTTTTCCATTTATCACGTATTAATTAATTTATTCTTTTGTTAATATAGTAGCACGAGATATGACTTATGCGACTGATTACTATACCCATCTATTTTCTAATCGAAATGTAATTTTTAGAGATCATTATTAACAGAGGAACAGCAGAACTAAATAAAAATTATATATATATATATATATATATATATATATATATATATATATATAATATAAAGTTCAACGGACAAATGCATTTTTTTTACTTCTAATTGCATATAATTTTGATATTTTCCTTTTCAACTAGTTTACTGACAATATACGAATGTAATTCTTCTATAGATATATGTTATTACCTGATTTGGTGTTATTTATTCTTTGCAATATTAGATTTTATATTAGAAATAATTAAATTAACTATCAGCAGTTTCTATTTATTACCGTCACGATATACTAGACTATTACTCTATTATTAAAGCTGTGGGTGGGCTCCACGGGCAATATTTCTAGCATAACCAGCATAACTATGTGTATATACCTGACACGATGGCGAATGCGTAAACAATGCATATAAAGGGCAAGTTACTCTTACTCTGTTCTAAAGATGTTTAAAGAGACATACAGACGAGGTAAATATTTATTGATATAGGTATATTTATAATAAAAACTTTCTTTGTTAATGAATATGTAAATCGGTATATTTTTCCGAAAAGCCGGCAAAGTTTACCCAGAACTTTCCTCGTACGGAATTCCACTACGTATAGATAACATAATTCATAACATATACTTATAAATAATTATTTGGCAACAACTTTATACAAATCCTGTAAACTATAATTTATTCCAACTTTTTTAAACTATTACAGTGGAATTCCACTGTAAATGTTCTTCAGTGATCTTTTTTGTAAATCTTCCTTTATTTCCGATTGATTGCGTAAACCACAAAAATATGTCTATAATCACTGAACAATAATAATTATTAAAGCAACACATAACCAGGTTAATCAAGCAAAAAATAAACATAATCGTTAAAGCAGTAGTGTTAGGTGTTAATACAATTTAATTATCATTTTTAGGTTTTAAATGTCACGTATTATATTACGCCTCGTCTCGTAATTACAAACACTGTAGTACCTTCCACTTCACGTCTAACTACACGCATTTTAAAGATATCGATTTTTTGGTTCCCTGTCCCCCGCTGACCCATAATATCCGTCGTTCCTATTCTCATTCTTTCGTAGCGTGTCGAACTACATGCGTCGCGTCGTTCGTTCAGTGTTCAGGTGGTTTGTATAGTGGTGAAAATAATCGATTTCTTAACTTTTTTATTCGGTGTTAGTGTATGTGCGTTGTTTTGTTGACATTAAAAATGCCTAAAACATTATAAAGGAAGCTTCTTTAGCTTCGCTTCAAAGATATTTGCAGCGCACGCAAAGTTCTGTCGCTTCTTTTGTTAAAAGGCGCGAAGATGACGCCAGTTCATCTCATTTTCTAGACCATGTAAATGTAAATAGTAACCAAAAATCGTTGGGTCCTGACAACAATGTCTCTGACTCCGATAGTGACATAAGTCTGAATCAAGATGTGCTTTCCCTTTTTGGAAAAACTGTTATTCAGCAATCTAGTTTAAGCCCACCAATTCAAAAGGATCTTTCGGAAATATGGACAGGAATATTAGTTAAGGGCCTTAATGATGAGGAAAGGCAAGAGCTTATTAAAAAATTTCCGTATCCGGAAAACTGTGTTGCGCTAAATCCACCTAAATTAAACCCTTTGGTGGCAAGTGCCTCCTCTGAGTCAGTTGTTCGTAGAGACAAAAGGCTGTCAGACTTTCAAACACAGATTAGCGCGGCTTTGTCAGCAATTGGGCTGTCTGTAACAACCCTCTTAAAAAGTAAGGGGGGGCGACACCTGGAAGTTATCAAGCAACTAGGCGAGGCTGGGCGTCTATTATCAGATTTGTATTGCCAGGAGACGCTCTCGCGTAGGGAACTGGCGGTTATAAACCTTAACAAGAGTTTAAAAGAGACTTTGTTAGATGCGCCTAATGACGAGTGGCTTTTTGGAAAGGACCTTGAAGAGAGGGTGAAAACTCACAAAAATTTGGCCCAATCCAGTAGGGATTTAAGAAATGAAAAAATTCCCTCTGCTAGATCATCCTTAAATTCATTCTCGAGACGTCCTTTAAACCTCAAAAGTCCGCCTCGAAAAATCCAGGGGTCGCGTCGAGGCGGACGCCCACATCAGCAATATCAGCAATCTCATCACCAATATCAGCAACCTCGACGAGATACCAAGATGTCGGACAAGTGGTTTCGCAAGATGGGACAGGGACAGGGACAATAGAGGACCAGAACCAGACACCCATATTAGACCCGAAGGTTAGTAATATTGCTGGTAGACTTAGACATTTTTACCCAGCATGGTCTTTGTTAACAAAGGACAAATGTGTTTTATCTTGGATTCAAGGTATTAAAATACCTTTTACAAAACAACCTTTGCAGTTTAGTGCACCAATTGAACCTAATTGGTCTTTGACTGATAAAAAACAAATTCAAGATTCGATTAATGAGCTTTTAGAGAAAGGAGCTATAAATAAAGTTAAACCTTGTGAAGGACAATTTATTTCTAAGGTATTTCTTACTCCTAAACCTGACGGCTCTCAAAGATTTATTTTAAATCTTAAAAAACTCAATACATTTTTAAGGGTTGATCATTTCAAAATGGAAGATCATAAAACTGTTGTAAAACTAATAACTAAAAATTGTTTCATGGCAACTTTAGATCTTAAGGATGCTTATTTTTTATTGTCTGTCAATAAAAAACATAGGAAATATTTGCGATTTCAATTTAATAATTCACTGTATGAATTTACCTGTATGCCATTTGGTTTGAGTTGTGCTCCCTTAATATTTACCAAATTAATGAAACCTATCTTAAGTTTTTTAAGGAAAAAAGGATTAGTCTCTGTGTTATATTTGGATGATTTTTTGCTATTAGGTAACACTTTTTTAGATTGTAAACGTAACGTACAGGAAAGCAATCCTGCCCCCCTGCAAAGTTGCACCTTTTTGGGGTTTACATACGACTCGATAAGTATGTCCATTTACTTACCCGAACTCAAAAAGCAAAAAATCATTAGGCTTGCTAAAAAATTTTTAAAATGTAGGAATTGCATAATTAGAGATTTTGCTCATTTTATTGGTGTTTTGACATCAGCTTGCCCGGCAGTTAGGTACGGGTGGTTGTACACAAAAAATTTTGAAAGAATTAAGGCAAATGCGCTCATTAAATCTGGGGGAGACTTTAACTCTATTATGAATATTCCGTTTGAATTATCAAAAGATTTTCTTTGGTGGATTACGAATATTTCTAATTCTTTTAATCATCTACCATCTAAAGATTTCAAATTAACCATTTTTTCCGATGCGTCATCAACTGGTTGGGGCAGTTTTTGTGAAGGAAAAAGGGCTCATGGTTTCTGGAATAAGGACGAAATTCGGGAACACATTAACTATCTAGAACTCCTTGCTGCCTTTTTTGCTATAAAATGCTTTGCCAATAATATGTTTAATTGTAACATTTTATGTCGAATAGATAACACTACAGCAATTGCCTGTATAAACCGAATGGGTTCGGTTCGATATCCTAAGCTTAACTCACTAGCAAAAAGAATTTGGCAATGGTGTGAAAACAGGAAAATTTTTATTTATGCTTCATATATTAAATCTCAGGATAATATAGAGGCAGACAAGGAATCTAGGCAGTTAAAAACTGAAACCGAGTGGGAATTAAATAATAAAGCGTTCAAAAAATTAACGCTTGAATTTTTTATACCCGAAATTGATCTATTTGCTACAAGGGTTAATAAAAAATGTAAACGTTTTATATCCTGGCTGAGAGATCCAGAAAGTTATGCAGTAGATGCATTTACTGTTGACTGGTCAACTTTTAGTTTTTATGCATTCCCGCCTTTTTCGATAATATTACAGTGTTTACATAAAATTATCGAAGATAAAGCGATTGGTATTTTTGTTGTTCCCTACTGGACCTCTCAACCATGGTTTCCCGTTTTTAACTCATTGCTTGTTAGTAAGTTAATTCATTTTACACCAAGTAAAGATTTACTTCTCTCTTTTGATAGGACTCCTCATCCATTATGGAAAAAGATTACGTTGGTAGCAGGAGTCTTATCCGGCAAGCTTTGCAGTTAGGCGGTGTGCCCGAAACAACATTGGATATTTGTATGGCTTCTATCACCAGTGGTACTATTAAACAATATAACTCCGGTTTAAAACTGTGGTGGAAGTTTTGTAAACATAGAAATAAAGATGTATTTTTAGTGTCTGTGCCAGATGTATTAGAATTTCTAACATTGTATTTTAATAAAGGTGCTGCATACGGCACTTTAAATTCTTATAGATGTGCAATAGCCCAAATAGCAGGATCGGATTTTGCAAATGATTTTAGGCTAAAAAGATTTTTTAAAGGAGTTTTTAATTTACGACCCAATGAGCCCAAATACAGCACAACCTGGGACCCCTCTATTGTGCTTAACTTTTTAAAAACATTTCCTACTATTGATATTTCTTTACAAAAATTAACCTATAAATTAGCAGCACTTTTAGCACTTAGTACCGGACAAAGGGTACAAACTTTGGCCAGTATTGAAATCTGTAATATAGTAATTGCTGATCAAGGTATTATCATAAAAATTCCCAAGCGTCTCAAAACATCTGGCTTAAATAAATTACAGCCAACTTTAGTTTTACCTTTTTATAAAGCGGACACTTCATTATGTGTAGCTACCTGCATAATTCAGTATTTGAAGAAAACCCGTAAATTAAGAGACACCCACGGCAACCTGTTATTTATTACTTTTAAAAAGCCCTTTAGGAATGCAACACCTAACTCAATTAGTAGGTGGATAAAAGTAGTTCTCAAAGGTAGTGGTCTTGATACATCCATATTTACTGCCCATAGTACGAGACATGCTGCCACATCTGCAGCGGCTCGTAAGGGAGTAAGTATGGATGTAATTAGGTTGGCAGCTGGTTGGACTAACAAATCTAAAACTTTTGCTAATTTTTATCAACGCCCATTAATAGAAAAATCTAACTTTGCCGAGGTTGTTTTGGGCTCATAGGTTCTAAAGATTTGTATTTTTTCTTTTTATAATGTTTTTTCGTTTATATGATTTAGTTTAAGGTATTATGTTAAACCTTTTTTGTCCCTCTTTGTAATTATCAGTTTATTCTATTGATATGTTTTTCTTCGTTTATTATTAGTCAAACCAATATCTAATTATTAGATTATAAAAAATTTATTAATCTTTAATAATTTAATGTTTACTGTTTGGCAATATGTTTTTGTGTTACTAATGTTACTATGTTTTAATATGCTTTTGTTTATTTGAAAAATAAATGTTATATTATATTTATAATTGTTGCATATTTCTTTAAACATCTACAGTGTTTTTAATTACGAGACGAGGCGTAATATAATTAACAGATCAAACGAACTTACCTGTAATGAAGTTCGATCTGAATTATATGAAGCCTCGTCGAAGTAATTAAGTCCCTCCCAACCCATAACCCAGGCATACAATTATAAATAAATTTTTAGTTTGCTTTAAAATGAATGAGAATAGGAACGACGGATATTATGGGTCAGCGGGGGACAGGGAACCAAAAAATCGATATCTTTAAAATGCGTGTAGTTAGACGTGAAGTGGAAGGTACTACAGTGTTTTTAATTACTTCGACGAGGCTTCATATAATTCAGATCGAACTTCATTACAGGTAAGTTCGTTTGATCTGTTAATTATGGTTCATAAGATTTTAAATTTGTATTTTTTATTTACATATCATCGTCTTTCGTAGTGTTATGCAAATTTCTCTCACTTTTTATTGTTTTAAGTTATAGATTTAAAAGAATATTTAAAGTTGTGTCTAAAAATAGATATAAACAAGATCTAACAGGCTACAGGAATAAGTACAGGAAATCTACAGGTACAGAATGGAATTATCAACTACTCTCAAGAATACAAATACACTTGCGAAGTTGCATAAGGATAGTCAAAGCAGAATAACACAAGAACGAATGACAATTCAGAATTGTACTCCATTTTGTGGTAAACAACATAAAAGCAAACACTAAACTTAAGAGATATTGAGTTATCGTGGATCCCGTTACAACGTATAGAGCAGAATGTTGGCAACTCAGCAACTCAGAAACAGGTATACGGTCTTTCCCGGATAGATCTTGTAACTTGTAAGAATTACTGAAACGAGAGGTAGTCTGTCTAAGTTAAAAAACTACTTACCAGATTGACTTCAAATTTTGGTTAATAATTAAGGGCCATATGGGGATGACCTGGTAACATTTTGATAAAAATCCAATATGGCAAAACAAAACGCGACCTAGTAAAATGTTTATTAAAAAACTACTTATCCAATTTTTATCTCAAATTTTGCACAAACATCAAGTATTGTTGGAATTAACTGCATGGTAACATATAGGTATGAATCCAGGAGGTCGGAACAAAATGGCGGTTTAATAAAGTATTTAAAAACTACTTAATGGATTGATATCAAATTGTGTGCCATAACTAACTGTGCTATAGGGTTCAACCAGTAAAATTGTGATACTAATTCAAGAGAGCCAAACAAAATGGCGGCCAAATAAAATGTTTGTAATCGTGAAAAAATCACCTTCTGACGTTTTACATATCTTCATGTTTTACCGTTCCTAGATGCCAAAATATATGTTTTATCAATTCCGTCCGTCGGTCGGTCTCTATTTCTGCCTGTCAGTTCGAGGCTTAGCTTAAAGACTACTGACTTCAAATTTTGATAAAAAAATAAGGGTCATATGGGGATGACTTGGCAATATTTTGGTAAAAATCAATACGGCGGAACCAAATGGCGGCCTAGTGAAATGTTAAAAAAATTATTATTAAAACTGCTTCTCCAATTTATCTGAAATTTTGCTATTTGTGTGGTCAACTAGTAAAATTGTGGTACTAATTCAATTCAACTTCGTCGGTCTGTCTGTCTATCAGTTCGGGGCATAGCTTTAAAACTACCAGATTGACTTTAAATTTTAGTCAAAAGTTAATAGTCATATGAGGATGACCTGGTAATATTTTGGTAAAATTCCAATATGGCAGAACAATGTTAAAAAAAATTACTAAAAAAACTACGTAATTATCCAATTTACCGGAAGTTTGCACAAAAATCAAGTGTTACGTAGGAATGAACTGGTAAAATTTTGATATGAATCCAAGATAGCAAAACAAAGTAGCGGCCTAATAAAATATTTAAAAAATCATCCTAAATATACTACTTTGTTAAATTAATTTCAGTTTTTGTGCAAGAATTAAATATGATATAGAGATAAACTGGTAAAGTGGTGGTACGAATTTAAGATAGCAAAACAAATAAAACTTTTAAAAAATCAACGTAAAAAATCTTGTTCAAATGCCTTTAAATTTTGCAGAAAAATTAAATGTGAAAATGGGATAAACTGGTACGAATTCACCATGACGTAACAAAATAGCGGTATGTGTCAATGTAAAAACTATTGAGTTTATTTTAAATTATTGCCAAATGGGTATAGGTAGAAAGAAAAAGTGAAATATTGGTAGGAATTCAATATGATGGAACCAAATGGCGCCCAATAAAAATGTTTGAAAAGACAGTATCTGAGAAACATATATTCTGTGACTATGTACTGAACTAAATTAGGTCACGCTTTACTATTACGCTTACCTAACCTAACAAAAGGAAAAAATCATAACGAGGGAAGTTCCGGGTAAAGGAAATTGACCGATTTTGTTATAGGTAAACACAAAGTTATGCCGAGGGCTAATTAAAACATGATTTTTACCAGAGGCCGATCTCAAATAAATGTCGCCGTTTAATCAAAATCTTAGCTCGTATGCAACAATATTAGGCTGGATAAAACGGAAAAGGTGAGTTAGGTCCATGTGTTTAGAAATATTTTACGTGTAATTCAATTCGGAGGTACGAGACTGCTACGTGCTGGCAACACTAGCCCTGAAATTGAACCGAGCTATGCAAAATCTCTCGATAGATCCCTTACTATAGAGAATACAATGCAAAGTTGGGATCCATTTAGGGGGTTTTATTTAAAAGTGGATAGGTCGTATATAGGGAGTATTTTCTGTCTTTGGTTTTACTTTAAATTCAACACATATTTTATCCAAACAATTGACTTTAATATGTAGGAAAATGTGCCCGAATGAATCTTGTTATGATCAGTGCAGGAAACATGTTGTTACCAATTTGTTTGAGGGCATTGAAATTATCTACAATTTTAGGCATTTTAACGTGAATATCCCTGTATCGACCCCTGTTTATAAAACAACAATACAGACAACAAGCTTAATACGTGTTACCAAAAACTTCCTAAACAAAGCACTTTTTATTCTATATAATGAATATATTTCACAAATTCGAAAAGTAAGTCGTTCTTTTCATACCTACGTGAATTCACAGTTATATTTATGAAGTTTTTCTTGTTGCTCAATAAATTTTCCATCTTGCCAAAAATCATGATTGTTAAGGCGTTCTGTTAAGCTTGCTTAGAAAACATTTATAGTAATATTAATGTCTCTATTTCTCTTCGAATTACTCATAGTGTTAAGTGGCTGAGGGTCAGTCACCTATCTTTTGGCAATGCATGTTTCCTGGGTAAGATGTGTTCATTTAAATGTAACTGATTTGCTCTTTTTAATGTACTACTCCACAAAGAATCAAAACCATAAATGATCCTTTTAAACGGCAAAAGTGTATTTATGTTCTTAATTTTATCCATAACTAAGTGGTTTCTCAACATAATTAACAAATCGAAACATAGTTTCAAATTCCTACAATACTTTAGAAATTCCATTAACCTTTGTCCCATTTTCTATTGTTTTAATCAACTGCAAAAATGTGGTGATATAGTGGCCCCGTAGCAAACATATTGATTGCTGAATGTAACCATTTTGAAGGATTTGAGAATTAGTTTGACGTCGACTTCATAAAGTCAAATTTTCAATATAGAATAAATGTAATTTTTTTTATGGTAATCAGCTTTAAAAGAATATACTGGCAAATTTTTTAAAATTTAATGATGGAAATTTTTCTAACCATATATTAGAGCAAAATGATTCTAAATTAAAATTCAGTTTAAATTTGGCTTTTTTGGAAAACTCTCGAACTTTCTAAAAATGTCTTACACCAAGAATAAACCGTGACCGATGACTCCATCATAATACTGGCCCTTACATTGTTTAACGGTAAGATATAATAATGTATTGGCGTCGATTTTAAAAGTTCCATTACAATACGATTGTAATTTACTCTTTCACGTATCAAACAGAAATTTCGTGGAGCAAAAACGAAAAAATGCTCGAAATCTTTAATGATTTTAAATAGAGTTCAATCATAATGGTGAACATTTTGCTTGTATCATGAGATATCCATCTATCTATAAATCAAGCGGTTAGACCAAAATTTTAAAATGGCAAATGCTCTGTTCCTCTGTAGATGTGGATGGGTCGGATTTATATTTTAAGAGAGAAGGTGGAAGCGTAAGTGTATTGGAAGCATGCAGTTGATCTTCAGTAGATGGTAGTAGATATGTGCCACAACTTTTTCTTATTATAAATTCGTACATTTCCTTATTTAAAACAGAACTGCATCGTGTCGTGTGACAAACAGCTACTGCAACACATTCATCCTCTAATAAACATTTTTTTTTCATGTCGGGCCGCAGGGCCTTGGAACACCCATTAAGTCGGCACTGCTCACCTCTTAATTTTTATTTTTGCAAATTTTGGAATGAAGTGAATAAGAAGTTTTTTTAACGACAGGCAAGCAGCTGAGAGACTGAGGACATATTTTTCGGAATCTAGCGACCCTGAAACGAGAAACTTTGAAAAAACCGAAGAGGGTGATTTTTCTGCAATTACAATACTCTATATCGTAGAAGACCTATATCAAATTTCTGTATCTTTAAAGACAAAAAAATATCGGAGTGGATAAATCACGTGATATTTGCAGTGTGACAGGTCGATGTTGGCCACCCACAGACACCTTATTTAGCGAATGAGTCGAATGATTATGACCTGGTAAAATATCTACCGAATATCACCAATAAAAGGAATTTTTCCTTGCCTGAATCGCCATAAAACGGAAATCAGGAACGGGACAGCACCGAATACTAAACGAATTTCCCGAGCTTTCCAAACCGCAAAATAAAGCAGATACCAATCATAATGTTCTTCAACATTCGTTGCAATATTGCAATGGTTGCATATCCTTTTCTTACATATACCGTCATTTTCTTACAATATTGGTCTACAATTTTGGGTCTCTGCTCATTTCTCTTTCCATGGAAGAAAGTCATTTAAGGCGCATTTACTTTACTGTCTGGGAATATTTAAGATACATTTAGATGTGCAATTTGATAATGAATTGCTATATATTTTAATCAACTCAACTTGATAAAAGTATAACTCAATATTTAATTATTTTAATAAGCCGCCATTTTGTTTTGACTAGAATTTTACCAGTTTATTTCTGTTTCACATTTGATTTTTGTACAACATTTCAAGTCAATTGGATAAATTGTTATTTGTTGGTACCAAACTGATAAGTTTTCGAGCTAAGCCGCATACAGATAGAACGACGGAAATGGAAGAACATGTTTTTGGTGGCCTAGGGACCTTAGTAAGAAAAGACCTTCAAACATCTGGAAGGAGGGTGATTCCTGTTACGAGGGCGAGGGAAGCAGAAATACATAAAGGAGTTTAAAAACCTACTAGGTACATATCACCTTCAGTTCAAACCGTTTAATTTTAAATATACTTGCTGAGTGACGCTATTAAATGGAAATTACATGCGATGCATTTTTTTAAATAATCAAGTTTATAACCTAGACGAGATGTGCAACGTACAAATCACAAACCTATTTATAGTTCAAGGTTGTTTTATGCAAGTTTGCTAATTATAGGCAGTATTTGATAAAACGGCAATTTAATACAAATTAAAAATGGGAAAATAAGATAAGAGTTACCGTTAGCCACTATATCCAATACGGAATTTTTAAACATATAGATCAGGAAAGTAGATATATGTAGGTACTATGAATTTCTGACACTGACATATTAATAAATATATATTATATTAAAAGGTTGGTTATCATATGGTATTGTATACTTCTCACAGTAGCGTCCCAGACAATTGGTAGGCTAAGACAGGGCCATAGGAGGGTGGGCGAGGTCGGTCAGATTTATTTTTCTTAACCTCGCGTCATATTATATAACTAATTCAGTGTTGAAATGCGAGCGTCATGAGTGGAAACGTGGGGGTAACAGCAGTAGAATCCAATATTCTATAGATTCACTTCTTTTCAAAGCCTGCATTTAGTTGTTATCAACACTATTTTAAAGATGGTAAATCTGAAAATCTCTCTACACAATTTTTTTCAGTATCCAAAATTAGCCAAAATTTATAGTGGAAAAACTATTGGATTACTACAAGTAAAATATCCAGACATTTGGCAGTTACCAAAGTAATTATTTCAAATTATCAAGAAAAAAATTACTGGGGATCAAATTGTTAAGAATACAGGTTATGACAGTAAAATACATTAACTTTTCTCGAGCCGTTAGATAATGCCCTTCAACGTAGGGCCATTGATTGCAAAAAAACTTTGTCAAATCATCTCCGTTTTTGTTTAAGTGTTTAGACATTTTTATTTGCAGTTTTTTTCATATTAGATTTAAAGTTATTTTTGTAAAATATATTTTTATAACGTTTTATTCAATAAAATATTTAAATACATAGGGTTTCACTTAAATTCCAAACGTCGATTTCTCCCACATCACTGGAGATGTTAAAATTTGATAAAAAGCAGCTTTTTAATTGAGTAAATTATAACTTTCGCAAACTTCTCCAATGCTAGATTTCAATTTCCCGTCCGCTTGTTTAATAGGACATACCTAATTGGCTTATATTGAGTCACGTGACGTATTGGCCAATCCTGTTCAATAATATATACGTTGATTTCGGCGTTGTATAAACAAGTTTTGAAATAGGTCGATCATACACTTGTAAGGCGCTCGTGTTTTAGTTTTATTGAGAAATATAGCTTTAATGATAGTTTTATCGACGAACCTGATGCTAACCTAAGGGACAGATCCATCTAATAGTATAAGTTTTGTAAAAAAATCTTGTTTTAATATAGACTCGGGATTTAGTTGGCGCGCTACCTCGCGCTTTCTTTACAGCAAGCCTAACCAATCCTACTTAACCTAACTGTAAGAAAATAAATAATCCGCATTTTTTTCTTCAGTAACAATCCTAAATGGCCTTATTCTACAAACTAACAATAATATTCACTTTTTACATCATTTCGAAAAAAGGCCTGAACAAACGCAATCCTATTTTTAAAACACAACTATATATAAAAATAAATATAATAAATATACTATATATTAAAAAAAAAACAAAAAGAAACTTTTCACCCGAACCGGGATTCGAATAGGCATCCATTCCACTGCAAGTGCAGAATCTTACTTCTGCGCTGACCTAGCGACGCTTGTTTAACGAAATTTGTTTCTACGCGGAATGACCCCTTAAACAATAGAAAGACCGATCAATGCCGCGTCACCGAGGCTCTAATTAAACGTTCAAGTAAATTCGGAGTTTCTCCAGATATTAATTTCAGCACGCATGAGCTTCCTGGCTCGGCAGTAGGATACCCAGCTCTATGCGGTGCATAAGTTTTTTTAACAAAACTTATAATTAACAAAAATGCAGATTAGGGTAGGTTACGATTGGTTAGGTTTGCTGTAAAAAAGCGGTTGCGCGCCAACCAAATGCTGAGTCTATTAAAACAAGGATTTTTTAAATTTAACAAAACGTATACTGTTAGGTGGATTTGTCCCGTTAGCGTTAAGTTAGCCCAGGTTTCGATAAAACCATCATTAAAGCCATAAAACCATCATTAAAGCCATAAACCATATAAATAACACCTCAAATATTGTCTATATTTCATGTCTAAAGTAAAATTTAATATTCGTGGGTTTTAGCTAGCCAGTGATGACGTGATTTTATTTAGCCATTAGTTGATTTTGATGACAGTTAACCTAATACAAAAGGGATGACCTTTTTGAAATCATTCGTTGGGAAATCAAGAAATGTAATTGGTGATTTTAATATTGATGTAACAAAGGAAATCCCAGATAAGGATATGTTGTTAAATTTAATGGACTTAAGCAAAGGATTGTAGCATTAACACGGGTAACAAAGGAAACAAGAAGTATTATTGATCTCGTCTTTACAAATAATGAAGAAATATCTATCTATCTATGTCTTGTTGGAACCAAAGATAAGCGATCATGACATTATTCAGGTTGTAATTAAAACACAGAAAGAAAATAATGATGCTTTTGTTAAGGTTAGGCCTAATGCAAGAAAAATAGTGAATCACGGTTTTCAAACTAGGTTGAGGAATCGAACATGGTTGGATCAGGGTAATATTGAGGAGCTGATTGAAGACTTTTACCCTAATGTGTGTGAGGTAGTGGATGCAATTGCACCAATGGAACTAAAAACACTTTCATTGCATAGAAATAACCCTTGGTTTGATGATGAGCGAAAAAGGGAATTGCAAAAAAAGAGATGTTTTCTATCAAAGAGCAAGATATGTGGAAGATGCAAACAATTGGACATTATTTAAAAAGGAAAGAAATATGATTACTAACATGATAAGAAAAAAACATGTATTTTGGATTAATGATGGATCAGAATAAGAACAACAGTAAAAAACGTGGAAAAGCATAAAAGAAATTGTGGGAAACAAGAAAAATAAAGAGCCTATAAAATCGGTTTTATGGAACAGAAACAGCCACATTAAAAGATCAGATAGCAGAGGCTTTTAAGAATTCCAATTTATTGGGAGTATAGACCAGATTATTGCCACTCATATAGGTACCAACTTGCCAAGGCCTAGAAACTCTTTAAGTTCTATCAATCGATTTGAAGAACAAGGCATGCAAATGCAGGGAAGTGATATTCAAAAGACTAAAGAAAGACTCATCAACTGATGAAGTTGATTTAGAAATTTTTAACAAAGGGGGAGAAGTTATGTTGAATAAAATAACAAAAATTATTAACACATCAAATATTGAAAGCGGCAATTCCTGATAGGTGAAAAATATCAGTGGTATCCCCAATTCCCAAAGTTCCTAGTGCTAAAAAACTGGAAGATAACTATTGGATCACTTCAAAATAAACAAACTTCTTACAGATAGTTAAAGTGGCTTTCCAGACCGACATTCATGTGAAACCTCATTGCAGCTTTTAATTTCTAAATGGAAAGAACCGATAGGCAGAGGGGAAAGTATGGACCCTCTTTTCTTGGACTTTTGAGGACGTTTGAAACCATAGATCGAAATATTTTATTAGAAAAACTGTTAAAACATGGGATTAGAGGGAGTGCATATGAATGGTTTAAGGTCTATCTTAGTAAAAGAAACAAACGAGAATAGGTGATTTCATATCTGAAAAGAAGCAAATATACTATGGAATGCCCTAAGGAACAATACTGGGACCAATTCTGTTTTTAATTTTTATTAACGATATTGTTGATTGTTTTTGTGATAGTACTTTGTTGAATTTGTTTGCTGACGATACATGTATATCTGTAACCAGTGAAAGTACTCAAGATGCAATTGTCAACATGTCTAGTGAGTTAAAGAAGGTTAAGTAATGGTTGTTAATAAATAAGTTATTTGTAAAGACCAAGAAAACAAATGTTATGATTTTAAATAACCAAATTAATGTTAATGCTACAAAATTAAGTTTGTTTAGTGAAGAACTATAATATGTTGACTAGTGTAAATAATTGGGAATAATATTTGAAAATAAATTAATTTAATTTTAAAAGCCATGCTAACTTCGTAATTAAAAGAGTAAATAAAAAAATTGAATTTTTTCAAAGAACTTGTCAATCACTGTCTCTCAAGTCTCGTTTTACTGTTTATAAAATTGTTATTAATCCATACTTCCACATATTGTCCGACTATAACACTATTTGTCAATCAAACTGAAAAGGATATGTTTCAGGTATTGCAAAATAGGGCTATGCGTATAATTTTAAGAGTCGATCAATATACAAGAATATCTGATATGTTGTTTACTTTGCAATTTATGTCTATTAGCCAAATATTAGTTATGTTAAATATGTTGTTTATTTTTAAGTTAATTCACACTGTGTTACCTGACTATATGTGTAAGAAAATTATTTTGTAAATGGTATCCATGTATATAATACACGTATATCTTCAAATATATATGTTCCAATGGTGAAAAAAAAATGGCACACAGAATGCATTGTTTTTTAGAGGCTAGGTTTTGTAAAAGAAATCAATTAGGTGATTATTGTTACAATTGTGTATAGTTTATATCGAGGTCTATATGTATTTATTATGTGCTGCTTGAGATTGTTTTACTTACTCTAACAAATTTTCAACAGTTTCTTAAATGGTGGGAAAAAAATGGGTTGAAAAAAAAACGCCTTTACAAAAATATCTGATGGAAAGGATCTGTAAAATTTTTTGCATAATCTGCCAAATGTAAAAAAATGGTTCGATAAGAGCCAGGAGGCCTGCAACAGTCTGGGATTAGAGTTTCTCAAGCTTATTGCCCTTTAAAGAACTAGCTATTTCCCCATCTAACTATGGGAGGAATTAAGTTACCATATTTGTGTTTCCTCCATACTTTCTATTCTTTTTTTAATAGTATAGTCCCAATACTCTGCAATTCCGTCCGACAATGTCGTTTCTTGTTTATTGTATTTTAAAGGATCATCTGACCAATCAAAATAAAACGCCCTCTGTTATGTTTGCTAGTTGATTCAATATATATCAATAAAATATTTTACACAAACCCAGGTTTACTACGACAAAATCAAACCTCGGTGCGATCCGATTTTTCCCATTTTACTCATCATTTATTCGAATTTTATTATATTTACGTAAACGTATATCTTCAGTAATACTACTGATTGTTCTTTTAGGCATTTCTGTTACACTTTACTAAAAACACACAACAAACTAGAAAAATACGATGGCAGAAGACAATATAACAACTAAGACACGCTGATATTTGTTCGGAATATGAACGAAGGATAATCGATGAATCTACGTGCATTAAATAATTACGAAATTGTAGTGGCGGATTCATCATTTGAAACAATTTTTTTGGGTTTTTCGCCATAATCTTAATTCAAAAACAAGATAACTACCTGATAAGTTCAATACACAGTCTTAAGTTCTGGGTCCACTATGAAGGTACTCGAGGAATGATACTGAAAAATATCTGTTTTCTGGACTTTTCGGGGAAAACTCTACCCCTGTCTTCAGCAAATCTACAAATAAAATACTAAAAGCAGAATATTTCTTGTTTAGTATGTAGCCATTTTGGTTATAGAACAGAATATTTTTCAGTGTCGTTGATCGGGTATCTTTATAGTGGGCCCAGAAGTTAAAACTACCTATTGAACTTATCAGGGAATTATCTTGTTTTTCAATTAAGATTGTGTTTGTGGCGAAAACCCCAAAAAATAGTTTTAAATTACGTGCATTTCTGAACAAACATACAGTCCCGAATCTTCGTTCAGTTGTTTACGACTAAATCGTAAGTTGAAGTCGGTTAGTGTAGTCTAAAAAAGGGACAGATTTAGGCCGGTCGGCAAACTATATGTGTATGAGGTACTTTAGGGATGAAGTCATTACTCTACTCCTATTTGTAATTACTAATAAAACATTTCGGGAAATAATTGAATTATTATTTCCCGAAGTAACCGTGGGAAAATAAATATACTTCAGGAACCGATCAAGCAATCGTGACAAAACTACATATTAATTTATACATAAGAAGTTTTCTCAGTAAAAGCAAAACGTGAGTAAAAATGTTAATTTTTATGATGGTGTACGTTTACATACAATATTTTGTTAAAAAATCTAAATATAACTAACGATATAATGAATCAATTGCTAAGATGTCAATTGTCACTATATTTAAAAAGTATCATTCACAATTTAAGAATAATCTAGATTTTAGACTTTTTTACCGTAGACACTATAAAAACTTACCTCTGCGATTAAAAAGTATTCACAAACATTACCTGAAAATAAAAAATTAATATAAATCATTTTATTTGTAATAAATATGAAGAAACAAAACATATCATGTTATAGTTATTATGTATACTCTTATGTTTAAAAATATTTTAGAGAATTTAAACTAAATAATAAAACATGACAATACTTTAAGCTACGACTATACGCCTATTAAAAAAAACCTTTAAGATTAGATGACTTAGCTGATATTATATAAAGTACATCCCAGAGTGTAAGATTCTATCTTTTTGCCTTTTTAATAGTATAATAAATACTATTAAGACTTTATAGATAATTGCCAGGTGTTACGGTTGGATGTGTTGCTTCATACTCTCGATGAGAGCGGAGTGTATGATCAAGGCTACGCTGATGATCTTGCCATTATTATAGTAATTGGCAATCTCCCAAACACCATTATAAGGCTCATTGCACAGGACTTTGACAATGGTGGAAAAGTTTTCCCAAAAACACGATCTGTCTGTTAATTCGGATAAAACCGAAATGGTACCATTTACCCACAAGAGAAAGTGAACCTTGAGAAGTGCACCCTTCTTGGGAAATTGAAAAACTTGAGACCTTCCGGGTCGGTGAAATATATGGGTGTCTTAATAGACTTCCGACTGACCTGCAGGGATCACGTCGGAAGGATCACAAAAAGGACCACAGCATGTCTGTTGGCGTCCTTCGGATCAACTTTGGGACTAAATCCTCCTATTGTGCATTGGCTTTACACGCCAGTGATTAGGCCAATGATCACTTATGACGCTCTGGTGTGATAGCCCGCCACTCGCAGGCCAATATAAAGGAGGAAGCTTGACAAGCTCCAGAGACTTGCCGGTCGGGGCATAACTGGAGCCATAAGGACCACACCGACCCGAGGCCATTCTGGGACTAAGTCCTCTACGCTTGCTTGTAGGGGAAAAAGCTCAGAAGGCGTTTAAATGACTGGGGTCGTTGGATACACAAAGACTGGAATTTTGGGCATACGCGAGTCTGGACTGAAATGATCAGACCAAACCCTCTTTTGGCTAGGAGAGATGCCATTATTCTGGTCTCAATAGCCTCTAAGAGGTTTCGTGTAATTGTTCCTGACAGAAAATAATGGAGGGGTTCCTCCCCGTCTTTTCTCAAACCGGAGGGCCTTGTCTAATGGACCAGGGACCTGGGGCGGGAATCTATGGGGAGAGACCCAGGGTAAGAATTAGTCTTGCTCTTGGACGGTATGCGACTGCATATCAGGCTGAGATTACAGCAATCTTGAACTGCGTACAGGAACTCCTTTTCATAGGATATCCCGACAAACATACCTATATATGCTGTCAAACTGCGATTAAGGCTCTGTCGAGCAGATTCAATTCACTGCGAAGACTTGAATGCAGGAGAGCCCTAGAGAGGCTGTATAAGTTCAACAGGGTTAGCTTCATTTAGGTGCCTGGCCATCAGGGCATTGGGGGTAATGAGGGGGCGGATTAACTGGCTCGGGAAAGTAGCAACACTGCTTTCATTCGACCGAAACCTGCTCTTGGAATTGCTCCTTCAGCTCTCAAGGCTAGAATTAAGAATCGCACTGTCGAAGAATTCCGTGCTGAATGGCACAAGCTAGCAGGACTCGAGACACTCTGAGGTCTTCATGTTAGGCCCTTTTAGCCGTTCTGAGACTAACAGACTTCTAAAACTAAACAGAGGCCAACTTAAAACCATTACCGAGATCCTAACTGAAGACTGGCCTGTGTAATATTACCTGCATAAGATTGGATTCGGCAACGATCCATACTGCAGGTTTTGTGCTGAGGTAGATGAAACTACCGAGCATCTGGTCTGTCGATGTGACCCGTTAGTCAACGCCAGACTGCTTTGCCTGGATGACACCTATGTGGAATCCGAGCTTGTGGAACGTCTCGACCTGATAGCACAATGGGCCCTAGTGAGCTTAAGTGTTGCCCTTGTCGGGCTCCCCATCTATGTCTAATGTCTTATGTCAGGTGGTATGGTAAAAATATTTTTATTTTATTTGCTTTGCTGACCCTATTTATATAGTGCAATTATATTAGACCTATTTTTACATATATATTTACTATTTGATAACCCTGTTTGGAATCCATTAAATGTTTAGTAATATACTGCTGAGCATAGTCCGAAATAAAATTGTAAGTGTTTATAGTGCAAAGAATTTATTTTTTTTGTTTTAATTATGTGACGTCTGTAAGAAAATTGCAATACTGTATATCGCAAGAGAAAACATTTATCACTTGACACTAAACAAATAGTGGAAAACATTTATGAAACTTGATAAAAAGTAGTTTTAATAAACAAATTGCTTTGCAAGAAACCAGTAAACTGCGACATGCTTATATACAACAAATTAAAAAGTATTCGATCAAACAATAGGGCAATAACTTACCTTGATGAAACTTGGTTCGATACCCATCATACTGTGCCAAAAGATTGGATTGACAGCAGTATGAAAAGTCATACCCTCAAAGGAACGCAAACGAATCCCTATTTTGCATACGAAAAATGAGTTTTTAATTGTCTATAATCTGCATAGTGTTATGGAAAATGTAAATCCGAAATACAGGAATATATATAATATATGTTACAAAATGAAATCTATCTAAAAAACTGAACTTTTGAAAGTTTTAAAAGACTATTAACTGAAAATGGAATATTTTTGTGATAGTATGGCTAAAAAAACACACTGTTTGCGGCTTCCTCCATAATATTGTATGTTTAATCCCATTGAACATATTTAAATCAATAGTAAGTACACAAAACGATTATCCTACTCTAGGCCTGTCAGTGCTTGAATTAATACTTATATAATAGTTAGAAATGATAAACCCTGTGAAAACTGGAAGAAGTCCATTCAGTTTGTTGGAAAAGTTGAAGATTTGTATATTTATACAAATAATATAGAACCACCGATTAATGATCATGATTATTTATCTTAGCTGATGACAGCGAATTAGTGTGCAATTAAAATTTATTTTTATTTCTAAAATATGTCCCCATTTGGGGACATACTGTATACCTGTTTTTAATGTTATGTTATCGTTGCCTTTTACTACTCACTTTTTATCCATTTTTTACACGCACCCACTAAAATAAACATCTCATCTGTCTATCTATCTGTCTGTCTCATGTGCATTATTGAATAAAATACTGCATTCGTGCAGTATTACATAAGCAGATTACTTACAACAGCAAAACTCAAGATATTATATTTTGGGATGTACTTTACTTGCTGTCAGTAGTTCTATAATTTAAAACCATACATTTCCTGGAACTTCGTGTGTCTATAATTTTATATGGTAAACGATAATTTTCTTCAATTTATAGATATAGTAGATTGTTAAAGGTGTCTAAATATCACGATTTATCATATATGAAACGATACATAATTTTATTATACAGTTCGTTAGTTCTGAATTATTAGAATGCTTTTGGCGAATATATTTAAATAACAGCCTTAGAAACTGTTATGCAATCTAAATTTATTTATTCTGGTATCATACCAAATCTTAGCTTCTATAGTTTTGTAGTTAATTATAAGCACTCTATTTTTGCAAAGTTGAAAGTGAGGTTGAAAGGTTCAGAACAATGATCTTAAGAAGTTTTGATGACAGTTTTTACACTATTGTGCTACTTCTTTTATGAAACTCAACACGTTGGAGAAAAATTTTTTTTTAGTCTCGAGTCCTTTGTTTCCGATATATAAAATGGAATTACACATTTGCTTTTTATATATTTGAAGATGAAAATTAATTTTTTGGACCCTAAGCACCATGTGAAATATTTTCTAGACTTCTGACTAAAAATGTCAATATTTATGAACAAAAGGCCTATTTTTTTTCTTGTACTAACATTAATTCAATAATTAACTTCTCTGAACTTTTGCGATAACTCCGACAATCTTTCCAGAGAATCTGACCGATAATGCTTTTTATTTTACACCCTTAGAGGATGAATTTCCTAGAATTCTTTTTTATTCCTTGCTTAGGTCACAAAAAGGAATCTACTGTCCAAATTTCGTAGTTCTGGCATCAGTAGTTTCAGCTCTGCTTTGATGGGTCAGCCAATAGGTCAGGAGTCACGTCTTACCTCTTTACAATATTAGTATACATAATATGTCTGCTTTAGTTACAAATCAGCGTGGAATTAGAAAAAGAAAGCCAAAACATATCTGGACAAATACGCAATCGTGCGTGCAATTCCAGTATCTCCTTATTACATTAACACATGTCGGCATTAAGATATGTTTGTTTAAATGAGAACCCCAATTTATTTTCTTTATTTTGATGCATTTTACGTCAAAAGTTAAGGCAATATTTTATTTTTTATAAATTTGCAGTGTTGCCACGTTTTTATTAATTTTCATTAAATTTGATGAAAAGCGTCATAACATAAGTGTTATTATAAAAACAGTATTTATGACGTTAAATAAAAAATATTCGGTACATTATAAAGGTGAAAGAATTGATGCAGTGTCTCGATTAACTAGAATTCTCAAAGCCCTTAAACAATGTTTTCTACAAAAGTGCGCAACTGACAACTTTAAAATATTTAAATCTTGATTTTATTAAATAGAAACACCCTGTATGTACCATTTTGTAGGCTTCGTTAGCCTCTTCAGATTTTGTTATTACAAGTAATATTCTAAAATTATCCGTTTTCAAAATATTTAGGATTTTAGCAAAAAGCAAGGGAAGCTGATTTTTTGATCCATGTTGGCCATGATTTTAACATTTTCAACATTTGTCATTTTCGTATTATAATAACAATATATTATTCAATTTTATTATTAGGTTTAATTGATATATTTTTCTAAATTACTAATATTATTCCTATTAATTAATTGAAAGAAATAAAGGTAAGGTTCAAACTACTATAAATTACACTAGCACCAAAATGTTAATGAAAAAAAAAAAGCAGAAGTCCTAAAGTAAATGTTCAATATATCCCCAGTTTATATTTAAATAAACTTGCAAGTCCTCGAATAACCAATTCACTTCAATTGAAATATTGTCATTAATGTTCTGAAAAACTGTACGGTTTATCATATCGTTCTCGTATACACCTGGTTTTTAACATATCCTCACAAAAAGAAGTCTATTTTTGTGAGATCCGGCGACCTAAGTGGCAATTTAATTCTCATCCTAACCATCTTTCTGGAAATACATTGTTAACATGGTGATTACTTAAAATTGTATGATGCATTGGTGCTCCATCACGTAAATACCACATTCTTTGCTTTATGTTATCTGGTAAGTGTTGAATTAATTGTGGCAGAGTATTTTCCAAAAATTGTAAATTAAATTAGACTATTCACTGTCTCTTCAAATCAGTACATATTTAGAATAATTCCTTCCTTCTTTTGTTGATCCCATTTGAAAAATTCTACTCTCTTTTCCAGATCCTGGGGTAACAACACAAAAAATATAGATCTGTGGTAATAACTCCTGCATCAGTTGTATGTGATATGGATTAATTTTGCTTTTATCTAAGAACTTTTTCACCGTACTTCGATTCTGCAGTGGCGCACATTGCCTTTTGAAACAGGGTAAGCAATAATAAATTACAATGTTCTTAAAATTACTTACCTTCGAGCTTACCCCTTAAATCAGTATGTCCATAAACAGTTTAAACTTAATTTATAGTGACTAACGGACTAAACCACTCTAAAAAGACTAACATTTTTTGTCAAAAAAAAATGCATTAGTTCCTTGTAAGAAATGGGTTTAATAATGTGACTATTTTGTTTAACTCCTGTAACACTAATAGTTAAAATCTTTAAACATGTGTTTTGCAAATAAGTCACTACTGACTGTAATTTTATTGTTATTAAATTTGTTAACTTTAATAATTAAGGAAATAAACGACACATTTTCTTATCTTCGCAAAATTTAAGCATTTCGTATGGACTAAGTTTATAATATTAGGACGAAGAATTTAAACAATTAAATTAATTTCAGTCTGTCAACTAAAAATCACGATGTCAATATGGCTGATTGTTAGTCATGGCTAACTTGTGGAAATTTCTTGCATTAAAAAAAGTTGAAGAGGCTAACGAATACTACAAAATGATGTATAAATATACAGGGTGTTCCATTTAATAAAATCGAGTTTCAAAGATTTTAAAGTTGTCAATATTACACTTGAACTATCCTTCGACTTTGCTGGTACCGGATACTTTTTATTTAAGGCCATAAATACCATTTTTCTAAAAACATTTATGGTATGACGTTTTTCATACAATTTATTGAAAATTAATAATAACGTGGCAACACTGCAAGTTTATGAACAACAAAATATTGGTTTATACTTGTTTTTTACACAAAATTCATCAATACTTAAAAATTGGGTTATTGTTAAAAAAAACGCAATTTTGTATTCTTAAAATTAAAGGAGATACTGGATTTCCTGGCGCTAAATAACCACTCTGTATATCTTAAAAGTTTATTGGACAAATTACTGTAAAGGCGATTTTAAAATTAGCATAACTATAAACCACGTTTCATTTAAAACCATACATTGAATTCTCACCTTCCATAAAATTCTGTAATAAAAATGAATTTTACATTTATTTAGAGTATCTCCTTTTTTGTAAATATCAACAACCAATTTATCATAGAAACTTCTGAAAATAAATCATAAAGAACAGCTGTTAAAAAAAGTTTACCAGCTTGTTTTATAACCGTACCTCATTTTTATTAGCTGCCCAACATGTACCTTGCATTTTAGATTAGTTAAAATGTCAACATAGCAACTTCTTCCAAGGCATAATAAATTTCGTAGATGCCAATTTTATGCGAATATAAATCAGAACTATTAAAGCCTAAAGGTAAATAACATAATGTCATAAAATATTGACACAGAAATATTATTGCAGGTATAAAAAAAACATGTTTTTGTAAGGTAACATTCATTAACCACAAACCACAACTAGCATATAAGGAAAAGTTGACGTTTCATGTTTATAATGTTTACGCTGCAACGATTTAGATTGGCTTAGGGGCTGATGAAAAAAAAATATATAGTAGACTCCTGAACCTGACTCCTGAATCGCCTGAACACGCGTTTGAGTAAACCACCCAATAGTATGAACAGCCAGAATAAATCCATTATATACCCAGCAGTGTAAATAATAACTAATCTCGATAGTATGAACAATTTATTTAAAAACTTGATTGACTCGATCGTTATTTGATGAATATCTATTATCAACAATGTAAATAAAACACTTTAAACTGTTTTAGATTTTCACTTTTATTCACAACTTTTGACATCTTTCTCTAAAAGTGTAGCTCCGTCAGACAAACGGTATTTAAACTTACAATTCTCTAAATTTTTATAAGAACATATTTCTAGGTAAAGTCTTTTATAGCCTATATACGAGAGTCCTAAATAACATCTGGACGGGCATTTTTTTAACAAAATATGTTCGAAAGAGGTGACTTATTCATATCTAAATGGTCGTTTAAGAGATACTGGGTGTTTTTGCGTTTATTAATTTTCATTGACACTAAAAGTAACAATTTTTACTTTTCAAATCCAAATTCAAAAGGCTTTTATTGGGGATAAATACAAAGTTAAATACATATTTAGAAGTGGTGAGATCCAGCATAGCTGCTCACCTAACAACCATAAAAAAGAACTAAGGTAACAATATTTGTACTAACATAGTCTTTAATAAATAAATAGTACTTGCGTGTAGATAGCATAAACCAATAATGATAGAAAAATATACAAGTGATACAAGAGTTTAGCAGTAATTCATAAAAGACATGTTACCCAAATAGTAATTGAAACGATTGATGGGAGCAAACAGTATTTATACCGAAATAAAAAAGAAAGAACACACTTTAACCTCTGGTACTAAGTAAATAATGACGGTACTGTTTTTTCATATCAAGAATCGATGAGCAAGTCTTAACGTGTTCAAGCAACGTGTTATAGAATCTAGCAGCACAATATGAGAAGGATCGCTGAAACGTCGCTGTGTGTTGTGTCTGGGAACAG
This sequence comes from Kuschelorhynchus macadamiae, assembly GCA_030620095.1. Lineage (NCBI taxonomy): Eukaryota > Metazoa > Arthropoda > Insecta > Coleoptera > Curculionidae > Kuschelorhynchus > Kuschelorhynchus macadamiae. The sequence continues at coordinate 347,729 of JAUTXW010000961.1, read as the reverse complement.
TATACAAATTACAGCGCCTTGTAGCAACGTTATGAACATCTGAGCCTTTGACTTTTCAAAAAGATAACGGGGAGACTCAGATACCCTGATTTTGAATACTCAGCAAGCCATAATATGCAGTTTAAAATGACTTCCCTTGTGACATGGTCGAACTTTCTCAATCCGTAACGAAACCTTATACAGAAATCCTGGAGTATTTGTAGATTGTTTTTACTCTTTTGAGTGAGGGCTGTAAAGAATGTCAGCATACCCAAGTCCCGATAAGACCAAACTATTACACAGCTGCAAACTGACGTCGGCACTAAGAAAATCTTTAAATAAATATAGTGTTTTTAGTTTATAGTATGAAATTTGCAGCAAATGTGATACGTGAGTGTCAAAGCGCATATCACCATTCATATGTACTCTGAGGTTCTTGCGGGCTCGGGAGTAATTTAAAATATTATCTAACTCCAAAACAAACTGTTCATCATTACAGATTAAATATCTGTCCTTGCCAAAAATAAAAACCATTGTTTCTAATTATTACGCGTTAGTTTATAAGCCTCTGATATTCTTACTATACTTGCAAGATCCCTGCTAATAAAAGTGGCAGCCTCTAGGCGTCTGCTATATGAACATGCATGCCATCACCCTATTGATGAGATTGACTACAAGAGAGAAAGTTAGAAAAATCTGCTGTATATATAGAGAACAATAAAGGCCCCAAAATATTTCCCTGTGGTACCCCTTTTTTGACTGATGATACGTTCTTGCCCAATGTAACTCTTTGCTGTTTATCGCTCAAATAACTGTGCATAAATTCAAATACCAAAGAACCTTAACTTTGTGGTAAGAGTAGCATGACATAAGGTGTCATATGCCTTGCTGAAGTCTAACAGGATTAAGTAGGAGTTTTTCCCACAATCCTGGGCCCTCAGCAAGTCATCCGACACCTTTAGAAGGGCTGTTGTAGTGCTGTGACACAGACGAAATCCAGACTGAGTATCTGGTAAAATTGGCGGTCATTGTTGGGATGGACTCTATTTTCGTATACATCAGAAATAACTTCTTCATAATTTTTAGAGAAATTGGAACACCGTTGACAAAGGTGTCATTAAATGATACAGCTGGATGAGGAATATCAGAATTGCATTTAGGCTTAGAATTTATATTTAAATAGTTGATAGTGCGCCAAAAATCAGTAGAATTCGATTTTAATTTATGGTTTACGTATGCTTTCTTTTCATTGTGAACAGCCATAGTGACAAAATTACGTATTTCCAATTGTTCGTGTCTAGCAACATCCGTTTTTAGTTTTTTATATTTAGAAAGAGCTTCCTTCCTAAGCTTCATCAGTAATTTTAAATTGTCAGTCAACCAGGGCGCAGGCGGCTTTGTGAATCTAGACGTTTTTAGGGGAACATGTTTATCGAATAGAGAGTTAAGAATATTATTAAAAAATATAATATATTAACGTGGTCAAATACAAAAATAGAATCCCAGTCTACTCCTACAAGGTCGCCCATAAAATCGCTATAATCAAAAGAGCTATAGTAACTTTTCATCGAAAGGATGGTTATTATCTGACAAATGTTCGGCGTACGCTGAATCTGTTTTTTTTTTAATAAGATTCCTTTTATGATCCACAGTTTAATTTATAAACTCCAGATAATGTCCGGATTTATTATTTTTATTTGTTTTTTCTTTGTTATTTTTTATAATAATAATCTAAGAAAATTTGTTGGTAAAAATCGAATATGGCGAAACAAAATGGCAGCCTAGTAAAATCTTAAAAAAAATATTACTAAAACTACTTTTCCAATTTTTTCAAATTTTGCACAAAAATCACGTATTCTGTAGGAATCAACTGGTAAAATTTTGGTACGAATCCAAGAAGGCTTGAAAAAACTATTTAATGGATTGATTTCAAACTACAAAATCATATTAACTATGGTATATAGAAGAACTAGAAAAATTGTTGTACTAATTCAAGATAGCGATTCAATTAAAAAAAATCAACGGAAAAAATCTTACTCAATTAACTTTAAATTTTGCAAAAAAATTAAATGTGATATAGGGATAAGCTGGAACGAATTCAATATGACGTAACATAATATCGGTGTGTCAACGTAAGAACTACTATTTTAAATTATACCCATAAATCAAGTGAGGTATAGGCAGAAACTGGTAAAATATTGGTAGGAATCCAATATGATGGAACAAAATGGCGCCTATTAAAAATATTTGAAAAAACAGAATGTATGTGTTACTAAAATACTGTGTAGAGAACTAAATTAGGTCACACATTATTATTTCTAATAAAAGGAAAGGTTCATAACGAGGGAAGTTCCGGGTAAAGGAAATTTACCGATTTTTATAATTTGTGATTTATTCTTATTATTATTACCATTATTTATTTTTCATAACTTTATTTACATAGTCTATAAAAATTAAATTATGTAATTTATTATTTTCCTCTACAAAAAGAAGGTTTTATTCTAGGAAATAGATTTTTTTTACAGAATATTTAAATATTTTATTAGGCCGCCATTTTATTTTGCCATATAGGATTCGCACTATTTATCTTTATAATTGATTTTTGCAAAATTTCAAGTCAACTGAATAAGTAGTTTTCTGGTAGGTACTGAGTATTTTTCAAAATTTCAAGTCCATTCGATAAGAAGTATTTTAATTCTTAATAATAATGTTTTAACATTTTGTTACAAAATGTTACCATTTCATTCCCATATGACGCCTAAAAGGTAGGCCGACAGAATTGAAAAAAATTGGCATCTAGAGATCCTGAGCGTAAAGATCTGAAAATAATTTCTGAGGGTGATTTTCTAACGATTACATTTTTTCTTGATTTTTGTTCAAAAAATGTCAATCGGATAAGTAGTTATGTCGCGCACTAGAATGATAGACCGACGGAAATGGGGGAACATGTTTTTCGGTATCTACAGACACCAAGACGGAAAGCAAAAATCTCGAGGGTGATTTTTTTACCATTACAATACTTCCTTCTTACGAGCGAAGTAAAAAAGCGGAATCGCGATCGTCGTTTGACAAAAATGGACCATTACATGCGCCTGCGGCATTGTGGGACATCTTCCAGACAGTGGTCATAGTATTCTTGATAAGATTTTGGCCTAACGTGACATAACATTGCATAACGTTGCTTCCAACGAAAGTCAGCAGCCAACAATAGTGTAATATAATGCTGGTAAAACGAGTGGTCTTTGGGGGAATATTTAATAAATCAGAATAAGACAAATACATTAAATATATTCACTCAAATGTGAGATTTGAAAAAGGTGAAAAAACTCTATCAAACCTTCACGAAAACCAGGTATAACATGTTTCTTTTAAGTTGTAATATAAGGGGTTTGTCTTGTCCCCGCAAAAAAGGTATAGCGATCTTAAATCAGGTGATTGCGAGCAAATCTGTCTTTTTTTTTCTTTTACCTTCCTCGTGATTGGTAAGTTTGTAATTGTAATATTTTTACGTTTCAGCTTCTTCCAAAATCTGTTTAGATATTGTACTTCAAAATTTGCAAAAATATTAAGTGTGCTATCGATATAACCTGCTAGAAACAACAGGGATATAATAGAATATTTAAAAAATCTATACGGATACCTTGTTTTCAAGTAATAAAAGGTCTGAAAGTAGAAGATAAAAAGCATCCAATGGAATTAGCAATATTTCAAAAATAAAAATAACTATATCGAATTCATCCACTCAAAAAAACTCTTAAGCTTAGAAATAAATTTAGTCTCGGCTGATTTTAGGGGCCTCTTCAAGCCGAGCATGTATAAAAAGGCGAATAATTACACTGCCTGTGATAAAAAACCTCTGCTTATACGAGGAAGATCCCTGGTAACAAACGGTGTAGGTACGATTTGTTTTTCTCTTGTCATTAATATACAGTAAAAATATGATTACCGTGCATTGACTATATTAACGGACCTTGCTAGAATAACGAGAAAAAAGGGACATACATATTAAGATAACTAGACATAAGAAAGTACATAATTAAAATATCTTATTAGTGAATTAGCAACATCGGATATTACAATTTACTGACTCAGCAATACGTTTACGGATATACTAAACCAGGTTTGATTTACATTCGCATTTTCCTTTTTCTAATGTTGAAATTGTGACACTGCACTTATTACGAATTTATGTTATGCTTTAATTTCAAGCCATTATATTTTCCTTCCAAAGTTCCTGATTAATTTTAAATAATGTAATCTAAAACACCTTTTCTGTATTCGAATAGTTGACAAAATTTAAATAAAATCGTTTTTAAAAGTTCCAGCGTTATAGTGTTGCTACTGATTTATTCCTATCCTAGAATTATTATTATTATTATCGAAACTGACAATCAGTTTCTCCACAAATGTTGGGTTTCAAGCCCATCCCGGATGCACTCATAAAAAGGAGTGGGCTGGTTTCTATTAGTTTATGTGTTGTCATGTAAGAATTTTCTCACTATGTGGTAAATACTGAGCAGGACTGCCTTCTGGATGTCGATGAAGGTGTTAGTATGCAGTTCTATGATTTTCAGACTCCGTTCTAGTGTTTTTGGAACTAGTCCAGTTGATGATACGATGATCGGTATCACATGAACCTTATTCAGTTGCCACATCTGCTGTATCTCGATGGCCAGCTCCACATATTTGGCTTTTTTCTCTTGATATTTATCCAACACGTTGTTATTGTTGGATACAGCGACATCTACCAAATAAGCCGTCTTTGTTTCCCTATTTAACAGTACCACATAAGGCCGATTATTCGTCATCCGTCTGTCGGTGATAATTGCCCGGTCATAGTATAGTTTGAAGGCATTATTTTCAAGCATCGAACTTGGTTGGTATTTATAATAGGGCACAAAGGTGTTCAAGAGCCCGTATTTATTATCAAGCTTCTGATGTATGATGTTACACATCTGGTTATGTCGCTGGAGGTAGTCCGTGTTTGCTAGGTAAGTGCAACCAGATGTTATATGCTGTATAGTCTCTGATCTCTCGCTACATTTTCGACACTTATCGGATTCAACGGACCGGTCTTTGATGATGAATTTCGTGTGTTAATAACTTGGTCCTGTATTGCCATCACAAATCCTTATTCTGGGTAGGGCTTCATCACCATTAATAACTTTGCCCTTTTCGATATTTAAGGCTTTACATTTTTCCACTCCATATTCCATATGGATGTCTTTCGAGAAGGGGCATGTCACGTCAATTGCACAAGATTTGAAGTAGTTTTTTGTTACAAGTTCATTTTTATGTAACACTTTATTTTTTTGCAAAATTTGAGGTAAATTGGATAAATAGTCTTTTAACGGTTCACTATGCCGCCATCTTGTTCCAGCATGGATTTTTACCAAAATATTACCGGGTTATTCCCATATGAGCCGTAATTTTTGTCTAAAATTTGAAGTCAATTTGATGAGTAGTCGTTAAACTATGCCGCGAACTAACAGACAGACAGACAAACCAACAGACGAACCGACGGACTTGATAAAACATAATTTTTGGCATCTAGAGATGCCAAAACGCAAAGATGTATAAAACGTGAGAGGGTGATTTTTTCAGATTATAAAAATTTTATTTTGCCGCCATTTTGTTCCCCCATCTTCGATTCATACGACAATTTTACCAGTTGACTCCTACATAATACTTGATTTTTGTGCAAAATTAGAGATAAATTGGATAAGCACTTTCTGAGTACTAATTTTTTTAACATTTCACTATGCCGCCATTTTGTTTTGCCATATTGGATTTTTACCTAAATGTTACCAGGTCATTCCCATATGACCCTTAATTTTTGACCAATATTTGAAGTCAATCGGGTAAGTAGTTTGTTAGATGTTGCGAAGAGACATACCGACAGACAGACCGACGGAATCGAGAAAACATGTTTTTGGTCATGTAGGGACCTTGAAACGTAAAGATGAGGAGGGAAGAATTCTCCGAAAATGAAGAAAAACAAAGCGAAAGTTGATACAAATACCGTCGTAAATGGAACACAGACAGAAAATGTGAAAGATTATGTATTATTAAAGCAACTAACACTAGGGAAGAACTAGATTGGGATGGGCCGTTTTTGGCAAACTGGCACACGACCTAAAAAACAAGAAAAACCCTTAACACCTTAGAATTTGAATATATGATCGTGGATCCTACTTGTGATAACATACATGGCAGAAACATGGAAAGAGTGATGGTGGAAGTTACCCTGCACTGTAACTGGCAGTTATAAACCTGAACGGAGGTGCAAATTGCATGCAATGGAAATATTGGCGAAAATATGCAATCTTCAAAATGAGGCTTGTCAATTGTAAACGTGGGTGTTGCAAAAAGTAGAAGATAAGCTAATAGATATTTCTGAAATGTGGTGTCAAAGTCGGATGCTTCGAATTCAGTGGACGACGCATAGAGTAAATGCCTCCCTCTATTATCGAAGAAGTGAATATACCAACAAGGTTTTGTAACATTTGTTTAAGGGAGAACTGCACGCAAAAAGTGAAAAACCAGCGACAAGGTCTAGTCGAGTTAAAGGTAAGATGAAAAGGTACCTACGCATTAAAAAAAATTCCTGCACGTCCGACCTCAAAAAAATGTGTTATGTATAGGTAATTTAAATTACATTTCGGTTAAAAATGGGTTCAAAAGGGTTCACGCGCTGCAGAAATATAAAGACATAAGTACGATTTACCATTTTAAATTTTGCAGTTACGTAGACAAAGAATCAATGTAAGGCGGTAAAGAGCCACTTTGTGGAAAAAAAAGTGGTCAAAAAATTGTCGAAAATGGACAAATCTACTTTTATTTTATAATTCTAGATTTGATTTTTTCATAAAAATTCGCATTTAGCGCCCAACTATATATATTTCCCTATTAAAATCACATTGAAGCTAATACATATCTCTTATAGTTTTAACATAATATTGCAGCAGGCTTGCAAATGATCCATATTACTGCGTGCAGTTCCCCCTACAATATTTTTTTGTATTTACCCCTTTTCACTAGTTTCTACTAATAAGTGGATGGGAAATATGAAAATCTAATTTTTGACGCAACTTAAAAGATCTGTGTAAAAATATGGTTGAAAGTTTCTTTGACCATTTTGCCAAGAAAAAAACGTTTATTGGCGACGGCTGTAACACTAACATTTTTTTTCTAGTTATGTTATATATTATGTAATATTTTATGGTCGCATGATTAAAAAATATTCTATTTGAATACTAAATTTTATTTACTAGAAAAATGTTTCATGGGGAAAAGGGTAAATACCCTATTAACCCCCCAATGGTTTCGTACCTACAAAGATTTACGGGGAAATATAAAATAAAACACAACAATTACGGAAAAGCATATAAACTGCGACATTTCAGGGAAAAATCGTCATAAAATTACTGTACTAATAAAAAGGACTATAACTTAGTTAATCTACGAACAACACTTACAATTTAATTTATAGACCGTTGACTTAAAATAGATTTATGTTAATGGCATACTCCCAGCCAACATTAAAATGCATTCTTGGCGAAGCTCGAGTTCATAACTACTTACATTTAACTAACCCTTTAGTAATTTTTATGACATTAAATGGCGATCAATTAATGATATTTGGCAACTTATTCTATGTTTTGTTTAGATAATTTACACCAATAAAATATTACATTCGCGACAAATTACAAATCTTGAAACTTATTTTACTAAATAATTATTGAAGCAATGATTACAGCAATAAAATTTGACCAACTACTAAAAATTATTTTAAACATAACAAAAAGGAAAGGGTTTATTTTATCCCCAGAATTAACTACATTAAAAAAAAAAAGAAAAGTTGATAAGCATAAAGAAACCAGAAAATATTTAGACAAAATCTACAGGAAGAAGACAAGTAGAACACGGCAAAAATAAATAATTTAGATAATAAAACAAAGACAGTGTGGCAAATTATTAATCCACAAAAGAAAAACCGTGACTGCAAAAAATATTTAAGTGTTTAAGAAGAGAAACAAACAGAGAGTAGAGAAATAGCTGAGGTTTTAAAAAAATTTTACTTATTAGACTTTTTAAATGCTAATGTCCCTTGCTGTCCCATCCCAATTTTCCTCTTTTCAATCTATGAACCGGAGCGCTACCCAAAAAGCCTAAACCTTCAGCAGTGATTCCTATTTATAAAAAATATCCAAATGACTACAATAATTATAAGCCAAAAAGTTGGTTGTCAAGTATATCAAAGATTTTGACCCAAGTATAAAGGACATATTAACTGATTTTTTCAATACATATCTTGGAGGCACAACACGTATTTTCAAGACTAAAAAGTACTAAAACAGCGCTTTGTTTTTTTATAACGAGATTGTTGATGTAATTCATAAAAAGATATACGTCAGGGTCTGTTTGTGGACTTTTCCAGAAGCTTTCGATATAGCAAACCATCCGATTTTGTGATCAAACATTTATTTCTTGCCCCTTACCTTGAAGAACGCTTTCAATATGTAAATATTAACAACAAAAACAGCATATCTAAACTCTTAATGCAAGGTTTTTCCCTAAGGAACAATTTTGGGCCTTTAATATTAATTAATGTTTGCTAACGACCTTATTCTATATCTCATTATTTGCTGTGTTTGTTATGCGGACGACACAAACAATCTGATCGGTGGGAAGATCTGCCGTCTTTTAGAAATATCGCGGAGGATGTTTATAGAAAAAATAATTGTCGGATATTTAATCTTAAATAATATTAAAACAAATATTCTTTGTTTTACCAATTCGAGACGGGATAATGATAATAAACTTACAGTATTCAAAAACTCAACCTACACCTTGGAGCCCATAAGTAAAACGAGGATCTTAGGTATGGATTACTCATAGAGGCATTGTGTAGCAGGCTTCAGAGAACCTATCATATATAACTATCTTAGTAATCACTATGTGGACCCTTTATTTATCTTGTACTAAGCAAATTTTCACTGTCACGTCAAATATGGTATTCTGATTTGTGGCATAAGTATAGCCGGCAGGCAGGTCTTTCTATTGCAAAAATACGCTTAAAATAATCTTCTACATAGAGTCTTGTAAACCAGTGTTTAAGTAAACCTAAGTTTAACAGTTTTTGATTTATACATTTTGGAATTCTATGCGTTCAACAGACCATCCCACAAGCATGACACACGTGCGAAAGATGTATTATCTGTTGCCGGATAGCCATCATACGGATTTTTTCAAAAGGGCACCTTGTATTCTGCTTGTAATTTTTTTTATGCACTTGAAGACGATATTCGTAAATCCCTTAGTACTCCTATTTTCAAAAATAGAGTCAAGAAAGCGCTTTTGGGGAAAAATTATTACTCTCTTCAAGATTTTTCTATTACTTAGACTGATATGTTTTTGTTTTGTTTTCTTACCTTACCAAGGCAGCAGATTAAATGGGTGGCCATTAACACTGAACTTGCGAATGGCGCATACCTCTCATTAACAAAAGTGATCCGATCTCAAAACTTAACACGACTAAAGGGCTATGAGAGTAGAATGTGTACTTGCCAATATACCTTAGCTTTTGTCTTAGCCTCTGTATACATCCCGCAAGATGCACCTCACCACAGTGGTGAGGTGCATCTTGCGGGATGTATACGAAAAATTGAGGGCATGCAAAAATAGAAACTTAACATGTGCTATGGTATTAATTTGACTGGAGCAGTGCGAGCAACCATGAAAAAGTTAAGTCTATTATTTCTAGTTTCAACGGCTGAAGCAAATATATATTTCTTTTTGATTGTCTTTATTATATTACAAATTTCCCAAAATTATTCAATCGGCATTTTTGACAATTTTTTAAAATTGAAAAAGTTAACTTGTCTTCGCGGGGTTTCGAGTCCAGGACTTCTCAGTTTCTAGCTGAACGCTTTGACCAATAATCCACGAAGACCATGGGCTCAACAATCAACAACAATTATTTAATTTATTCCATCTTATATTGGTAGATTTTTACGGTATTGTGGTGTACGCTCCGATTCTCGGGTCCAGAACCCTGCCTGGGAATAAGTAAACAAAGACAAACTGGTCAAGGGCGAACTACTACAGATAGGCAAAAGCAATGTTACCCAACCCATGCAAATCTAAAGCAACTTAGTTGATGTCAAGGAGTCAGCAGGTGATTGGGGAACTGATTGGCATTTTGGCAGGACACTGTAAACTTAACATGAACATGCACCAGCTGGGTCTAGAGGGGAGGATCCCTCCTTCAACATCTTATTGGTCAGTAGCGGCTAGCTGGCCCAAAAAAAACCTGACAAATTATTCTTTAACACATTAAAAATCAATACAATATATAATTTTCAATATTAAATCTTTTCAATATTAAATTTAATTCATTTCATAAAAAATTATCAATAATTGCAATGTTAAATTTAATGCATTCCTAGTATTGCCGCTGGCCGCTCGTCAGACACCTAGAGGCAAACACAAAACGAAATGACATACTTGCGCGTATTAAGCAAACCCGTATGTGCACCCACCGCACCGGCGGCGAACTCGTTTGCGTCGATCCACCAACGGAAGAGCTTGGTAAAAATCTTCCAGCGAGAAACGAAAACAATGCCTGAAAAAAATGCGTTGCTACGAGAAAGAGAATATCGCCTGTACGAAGACCGCGCCTCTAGGGAAGAGCAGCAATTTAACGCTTCGTATCGTACGTAAGTAGATCGCGCTTTATTCAGTATTTTATCTGCGGTCTTTTATTTTATTCTTTGGAGAAGTGGCACGTGTGTGTGGCTGAAAATGTATTCGTTTGGACCCGTTAGTGAAATTGTTTGTAGTTTGTTAGAAACTCCATTTTCACGTTAAAAAGAAGATAGCACAAAAAACCTTCTAATTACGGGTCGACAAACAAGTGTGCTGACAATTAGTGCTAAAAAAGACATTACAAATTCTGGTAAATCCTACAATATTCATTTCAAAAATTTTTGGTTTTCTGAATTTAAGTGGCTGTGTAGCAGTGGATATTTGCAAAATATGTTTTGCATGCAATGCCCATTTTATAATTTGTCTGTCCTATTTTTCCCCAACACCTCCCCTATTTTTTTACCCACGAGCTGCCACTGGTATTGGTACGTGTGAAAAGTATGCAAGACTATGCTAGAATATCTTTGGCGTTGGGTCCCTCCCCAAGAAAGAATTACAAGACCTTAAGTGGGGAATAAGAAGGACGGGCCGCCTTAGTTAACAAAAATGGCCTTGTCCTCCCCATCATCCTTCTATTATTACTACTATGGTATTGCAGCCTTCGGCGGCCCTGACCCTTGTTCATTTTTATTAGAATAAGTTACACTGTCCTAATCGGTTGTTGCGCTCATGGTCTTCGTGGATTAGTGGACAGACCATTCAGCTAGAATCTGAGATGTTGTGAGTTTGAATCCCAGAGAAGGCAATGAACTTTTTCTATAAGAAAATGTCTGAAATCCGATTAAATCATTTTGGGAAATTTGGAAAAATAGTTTGGAATTCATGAAGCTAAAATTCAAGATACACCACAAATATCTAATAAATTAAATATAAATTGGTAAAATTATTGAAATTTATAAAAAGTTACGTCAAAAATATCAAAATTGAAAGTACTAATAATTGTATGTTTCAGTAAAAAAAGCAGTGCTGAAGATTTCCCTTTTAACAATATTGAATAATAAATCTTTCTATTCCTTGTAATTGTTTTATTGATGCATGACAAATTTTATATTTGTATGTTTACAAACCTACACTTTAACATAAATGCGGGTTATCTTATCTTATTACCTGCACATTTTTAAAAAATAAATATTGTTTTCAAAAGTACATTTCATAGCCAACCAAAATGTAGATTAATTTTTCAATTTGTTTTTTTAACATTTATATTAAAATAAATTTGTTGGAACAGTCCAACGAATTTCTTCCTTATTATGTTTCAAATATTTTCTGGATTTCTGGAACAATAATTTTTTCTTGAGAAAGTATACTTCGAAACCAACCTACTGGTAAATCCCAATTTAAACTACTCTCCAGTTCAGTCACACTTTTTAGAGCTTTATAAGGTTGTAATTTAAAAGTTTTCAATAAAATAGCTTTTTAGAAAAGAATCTTTTTTCCTTTTGTAGGGGTACTTTTTAAAAAAGTAATGGTTTTTACGACAGTTAATCACGTTTCATTTAGATTTTCCAATCGCAAGTTGAAAATGTAAAAAATTTCAATCGAAAAAAATAAATTGATTTTCCTAGTATTTAAAAATCATTTCCCACCATTTTCTCTAGCTTTAGATTTCTAGAATTCCTAAATAGCTCTGACGCCTTTCAATCAAATCTAATGCAAAATTATAGAATCGATTTTATAAATTGCTAAATATAAAAACAAAAATATTAAAATTTGCATTTTAATCATAAACTCACCTTTCATTCTTATAAATGGTAGGGAATATTGTGCTGCTCATTTCCAAAATACTCTTTTCATTCTGTGGCTCAGCTGATATACCAGCTCTTTGTTTTCTGGGTCTCAGCTGACTGCCTAGCCCTTTAGGACTTGCAGGATTGCTATGAGTGATAGCCATAACTGATTGAAACTTATCTAATTGAGAACGTAATTCTAATATCTCTTTATTTCGTTGCGCCAATTCATTTTTTAATTTATTAATTTCTTCGTCTCTTTCCACCAATAGCCTAAAAAAAATAATTAAATAATAAAAAATACTACAAATGAAAAACAATTTGACTTGAATTTAAAACACAAAATAGTGTCCAGAAACACAAAAAAATTAAAGTATCCAGTATTGTAGATAGTTTTCCTTGCCCTAAGTGTAATGGTAACTATAAAGAACCAACGTTCAAGGTCTTAAATAAAATTTAAATACACAATTGTGCAATTGAAGTGTTTTTTTTTAATTTAACCTTATATTTAACATTATGTTTTGTTAACATTTTTGTAATATGCATGTTTTAAGGGTTGCTTTGGTCCGGTATATACGAGGGATAAGACAAAAGTAGTTTTTTTACATGAAATTTGTCAAAAACGAAAATTTGCAAATCTGAAACTATTTTAATTTTATATGTATGTACTTAATAAATGGGTTCTTAGGAAAACGCTAATTTACCAAATGTTGATATCTGATTTGTTCGTTTCTTTAATTATTTTTTTTCTTATAATACGCAATTTTTCTTCATTTTTCTCTCTAAATTAAACACTCTTGTTAAAAAGACTATTCTTTTAATCGTTTAGGCTTCTCCAAGGACGTTTTGAAAAAAAGTAAATACAATTTTGCTTTTCCGAATGTTAATTTTGCTTCAGAACCTATTAACTAATTTCTTCAGACCGTTATATATCTTTCGTATTTTCTTAAATTAGACTTTGTCCCCTGAATTTCTTAAAGGGTATTTTAACTTTTTCGTATTATTTTTGATAAAAGTGACCTCAGACCTGGGGACGGTTTTTTAATTTCATAGAATAATTACCCGTAGTGTGAGAATTTGGATTATTTCTTAAACTTAATTTTTTCAACATGAAAACTACTTTCTTTTAAATTGCCAATTTTAGGCACTTTTTAAATAGAGTTATGCCTACTTGAATATGTTTACTTCTTTATTAGTGAGTTTTCGTATACCGAAAATATATATAATGATTAAAACCAGGGTGGTGCACAACTTACACGTCCGTCTCTAACTACTGAACGATACTTTCTTTTTAAATGAACCTTAATTAATTCTCTGAAAATTACACTTTTATCCTGAATTTTGTAAATTGCATTTTTACTATTCTTTGTACAAGAGTGGTTAATGACTTAAATTTCATGCAAATATTAACCATAGGCAGAATAATTTTTTAATATTTTATTCATCTCGGTTATGTTAATGCATAAATTTTTTTTATTTAAAATTTTAGCGAATTTTTTAATTATGTATGTTATTTATCACGAGTTTTTCGATACCGATTGTATAAAAAATATATAAATAACATAAAGTTTATACAGGCTGTTGCAAACTCGATGCTCATGCTCAATGGGATCTTGCAGAAAAGTAAGATGTAAAATTTTAATAGCGGCAAAGTTACGCAATGTAAAACCACTTTTTAAGGACTGTCGAAAACAAAAATTCAAATATTTTAATTGATTTTAATTTTTTACCTACTATATTTGAGGCATTGCAAAATGGCATTATTTAACTTTCTCTTCCGACGGTTCGGTCCCAATCCCCAATCACATGAATTTAAACATGATACCGTATGTTCTTCACCCCGTATACCTGAGAATAACTTAGAATGTAGCTCTATCTGATCTACATATATCTTGCAAGGTTGATTTAAAAAGAAAGTTCAGTTCAGTAGTTAGAGGCGGACGGATAAATTGTGCCCCACCCTGTATAAAGGTTTTAATAGTTATATATTTTTTGGACACTCGCTATACGAAGACTTACTAACAAAGAAGAAAACATACTCAGTTAGGAATAACTTTAATTAAAAAGCCTAGATTTAGTAATTTAAAAGAAAGTAGTTTTTAGGTTAAAAAAAATTAAGTTCAAAAATAATCAAAATTACTCAGACTGCGGGTAATAGTTCTAGAAATTAAAAAACCGAACCGAGGTTTCAAGCCACTTTTATCAAAAATAATAAGAAAAATTAAAAATACCCTTAAAGGAATTCAGGAGATAAAGTCTAATTTAAGAAAATAAGAAATACATATAAAGGACACAGGCCACAAAAATATTGACAAAACATAAACTTTTAAATTTAAAAAACCATTTGTAAACAAACCATTTTGTTTACGAGTTATAACCCTTTAAATTTAGGTTAAATTTGAAAAAAAATGCAATTCAATTGAACAATAGTGTATATAGAATCACCTTATCTAAAAGTAACTTCAACTTTACTTCAATATACTACAAATTATGCCAACAAAACAAATTATCGTGACATTTATTTACAACTAAATTTACATAGCAAAAAAAATAATTTCAGATACAAAGTATCAAAGTTGTGCTCGCAATTGTTTTCCTTTGATCTCTTGATTATTACAATTATAAATAAAGTTATCAATTCGATAATGGTCTTAAAATTTGGAATGCTGATAATACAATTTAATTCTAGTTCTGCATCATTATTTGAATACTGGCAATTTTTTTTATTGTGTAGCTGAGAACTATTTCGAACTTTCCATTAAGCAGTATGGCAAGATGATTTGCGTAAACAACTGTGTGAACTAGTAAACTAATTTGTAACGGTGTACTGTCGTGCGTTACGGTCAGAGAATTTATCATGATAATAATCTATATTTTTTTTTAAGTAAACATATTTAGTATTGGATAATTTAAATATTTTATTACTTACAGACTTATATTGCGCGTATTAAATTTTTTAGACTCAGTTAAGCTTGTTGTACGTAAATAGGCTAATTATAATTTTTATGTATATTTAAGTAGTTATATCACTATATTTCAGTATTTATTTGACGCTAAGGATGCATGAATCCTTTCATTTCAGTGATATCATTTATTTGGTTTTTTTGGATACCTACGAATCCCCCTCGTATATGGATAAATTTCGCTTTCCTTGTTCCTCTTAATGCAGATTTAAAAATGCGTTCTTGTCGCACACTCAAATAATGCTTACTTCGTGGGCGAATAAATGCATGCATGTTGTTGATCCTAATAAATACAAGGGGATTTGATATTTAATATTATCATTCAATTGGGAAGATAACATAAAGATTAAAACTTATTTTTCCTAGCTTTTTTTCTGTTAATATTGGTTTGTTTAATTATAATATTTATATAGCTCTAATTAATTGAGTTAATTAAATTGTTCTAGTATATATTTAAACAATAGTTTTCCTTTTCAATTAAAATCATTTAATATATACGTTTACTTTGGGGTTCTAATTTGCGCCGTCAGCCCAGCAAACCTGTGTTGAGATTTGGCTATCCTATGTTAAAAAAAGGGAACATTTTTTGAATGTTGTTTCTATGCTAAACGTATTGGTTTCACGTTTAGCAAGCCATTTTATCTTCAGAACTTTACGCAAGTCGGAAGCCATTTCGACGGGTCAAACTCTTGAAACAAAATTTGTTAGTTTTTCCCAGAGTTACATCAGTCAGGTAATACATTAAAATTTGTATTTACATTATTGATTATTTAGATTAATTTGTTGTTAAGTGTAATTTTTATATTATATTACTTTCTTAATAGTGTTTAAATTATTGGCCAATTAGGGTACATATAATTTAATATTAGTGACCGTAATTTTACAAATTATTTTATTTCACAAGAATTTGCCTTTTAATTATTGCTAATTTTTTTTTAATTATTAAATAATTCACCTGCTACGTTGATTTTGAACATTTCCTTTAGTGTAATTTAATTATTTTATAATAAATTTGGTAACTTGTTGTTTAAATAGTTTTTTTTATTTGGTTAAAGTACAGACAATAATATCTGAAGAAGGATTTTCCACAAAGTCCGACTATAACATTTAGCACATTTATTACTTTCTTTATTGCGGATGGCGCCCCTATTAATATCTTACTTAAGCTCCGTGTTATAAGACGTGTCTTCTGTAAAGGATACTGTGTACATTCAGCTATCGAAAAGGACAGAATAAATAATTAAATTAGTTAAAACAACCCCGCCTGTCAACTCATGCCAGAGCCGGCAAAAGGAGCTGTCGTGTCTAGGCCCTATTATTAATAAGTTTGCCTAGTAATATTATGTACGCTATAACACCCATACTACGTTACAAATTAAGTGTTTGTCATTTTCATCATGCCATAACGTAATGATTTCCAGGGAGCACTTTCAGCATTTTTTCTTGAAAAATCTGTTTGCATAAAAAGAAGTACAAGAAAACATTAATTAAAACAAATTAAACATTGCATACATATAAAACTCACCTGAGTAATTCTCTACTATCACCTGAGACGGCTCTATAATCGTAACCTTCCGCCATAATGATAGTTCCGTTCGCTCGTCCGCCGTGGACTTCCGGTCCAGAGCTAAACACCAGGGGTCCCTCGCCCTCGTTCGAAACCACCACCTGGTGAGCAGCTTCCTCGTCGGACGCCGTATTGAGCCTCGACGAGAAGCAGAGGGTGCCGAAACACACGCGCATTCACCTTTTTTCGCGACGGAGTCGGAAAAACCCGTAGCGAGTACGATGGCGGATGCGGTTATGTAGTCACGCGTATCGCGTAACCAAGCTGCGCGGTGGAACTTGGTAAATTTATAAGTCACTACACCGACACTAAGCACTGGGTTGACACATCAAACGAAGGTGCTAGCTATTTAGTTGTTTACTGAATTGGTCGATAGACTGGTGCTTGTAAATTTGGTAATCTGAAACAAAATAGAGCATATAAGCTTTTATTGTTCATTTACGATACACTTCATAACTTTAATTTTACTTACTATTAGTTTAAATTTATATTTAGTGTTGACATTAATGAATAGAATGAACTGCTTACAGAACTCTTTAAACCTGATAAAGCATTTCTAAAATAACTCAAGGCCACGATAAGCTTTTACAATCTAAACAACCATAAGACAAATCTGGTATGATTTTTCTAATGCAAAAAAAATCTGTACATGCTATAATATGACTAACTATCCATTTTTGGGTCAAATGGATATACAAATAATACAACACAAAAAAAAAGTTCCTTCGAATATGCTAGAAAATAAACAACTGATATTCGGAATTACAAACTCTGAGGATATAAGTTTAAAGGCCTTAAGAATTATGGTTACTTAAATTACGATGTGTATTTCATTAAATAAATAGAATTTTGATGTATCTAGCCATTACTAAGGCCTGTAACAAGATAACCTTTTTCATTACATGGAAGCATTGTGATCATTAAAACATCTAGCCATTACTAAGGCCTGTAACAAGATAACCTTTTTCATTACATGGAAGCATTGTGATCATTAAAACATCAAAAGATATCAATTAATCAGACTAGCTAGAAGTATTAGAATGTAATTTAGTTGACGTAATTTGCGTTTTTTCATTCAGAAATACGATCAACATGTAATAGCCACAGATATCAAATAATCACTCTAGACAGATGTATTAGAATACAACTTCATTTGTTCTATTTTGCGTATTTTCATGCAGAAATGTGATCAACAGGTAACAGCCACTGGTTGTGTTCACCTTATGCATTTAGGCTTAATGCCCAGATTTCAGACATTTGGTTTTAGACATTTATAATTTTAACCACGTTGCTTAATTCTAGTGACAACTCCTTTGTAGAAAGGCAAATAATAAAACAAATGCCATGCAACATCATGGATCCATTCGCCTCAACATCATGGATGAATCTATACACACGCCTATACCAAAGTTAAAAATCTTAATCACGTTTCTGAATAATGCATAGCTAACTAATTAACATATTAAAAATTTCAGGTCGATTTGCTAGCATGTACGAAGAAAAGGAAATACTTCTTATATTCGTGCACAGAAACTCGCAATTATTATTTGGGTTACATCTGTCGAGTAGTATTTCACAAAACTCTAGCAAATTTCTTGTTCTTGTCTTGCTCTTGCTGCAAGAGCAAGACAAGACTCATTTAAATTTCTTCATAGACAAGAAATTATTTTGCAAGAGTCTTGCAAATTTTGCAAGAAGTCTTGCTCAAATGAGAAATCTTGCCAAAGGAACATCTTAAAAAATTAAAATCAATATCTATAATAATAATTTTTGTAAAACATTAATTAGAGAAATAGTTAAAAAATCAGCATAAACATAAACAACCCGGGTATTTAAGAATAATTAATTACTGTATCGATGTGTATTCTCGTATATTATTTAGTAATATTTTATTCATAATAAATTATGTCTACAGCCACTCACAATCGAGAATTGGCGTTATTACGCCGTTTTGGCGCCATCCTGACTTCATAAACAAAATCATTGTAATTTTGAATCTGGTAAATTCAAATACTTCAACAAATACGTACGGTTGAGTATTTCTAAACTGAATTAGTTTTAATTCATTTAAAGTTGATTTTAACTATATTTTCGCAAAAATAACTAGACGACTATAGAATAGTTGTTGTTGCAGTAGTGATGCTAACATCTATTGATCTTTCTTTATAACCCTGTTTCGTTTCGTGTTGGTGTTGTCTATACGTATTGAAATCCACCAGCATCAGAATAACTTAAAAGAGAAAGACAGGTTTTAGATTTAGGTATTTCGAATTGAATTATAAACTCATAAAAAATATATTTTAGGATAAATAAATATAAAGAAATACAAACAATAATAATAAAAATCTAAAACCGCAACTAAAATACAAATGCATAATCTTAACTAAAATTAACTACAAGGTACCTATTTTTAATTGTGATACTCCTTATTTAATATGTATACAATTGTGTTATTAAAATATCTATAAGTTTACTTTTCTAAATTTAATCTAAATTAACAAATATTTAAGAAAATAGGTTGATGTGGTTACGCAATGATATTAGGTACATTATTTATTATTATAGGCAAATTTCTGATTATTTAAGTTCTGACTTTTTTGCAACCGAACTCAAAATGTATAAATGTTTACTTGAATAATAGTAAAAAAATTATTTTATACTTTTTGTTGCACTTTTAAAGTTATTGGGTTTCATTTAAATAAAAACATAAATAAAACTATTTCTATAATCTTCTCAGATGGGTAAGACAATTTTTAGTAGATATTTAATACAAAAAAAAAAGCAAAACCTCGTTTCAAATAATAAAACTCGTCATGTGGATGGCCACTATGGTAAGCTTTAAAAAATATTAATGCTTTGCTCTACGCTAACGTGTTTAGACAAGCTATACACATAACGATAATCCAAGAGTCTTGCTAACAAGAGTCTGAGCAAGAGCAAGACTCTTGCGATGACGTCACCAAATAGGAAAAAACAAGTTTTGCTTGCTGCAAGACAAGATTTTCCGCAGCAAGAGTCGCGAAAGACAAGACTGAGTTTGATTTCTTGTCTTGCTTTGCAAGACAAGACAAGAATAGGCTAAACAAGATAAGAAAGCTTGTCTTTTGAAACTTTTTCACTGTTGCCTTACCTAATAGTACAATCAGACTTCGGTAATACAGAACTTTACAAGTGTTCACCTACTGTGTGTGCTTTAGCAACGCGAGAATCAAAATATTTACATTTACTGATTTATGAATGTAATCATCTTTAATGGCACCCGGCTTATGCTGACTAAAGTACTGAATAGCTAAATAAAGTTGGCTCTTATGTCCGAATAATTTTACTAAAATAGGACTATTTAGATAAATTGTTATCAACAAATTGAACATTTTATTAAAGCTTTAGTTATAGTCCAGGCTATGAGGGGTTTCTATTCGCAAAAGGTTGGAAATAAATTAAATTTGGTGGAATGCTAGACATAGGTCCCTTGAAAGAACACCTGAGTTTGCGACGTCGGGGATTGAGCCCGAGGGGTGGGGGGAAAACTCTGTTTCGCGACGTTTTTCAGAAAATAGCGCCGTTGTCGTAAGCGCTATCGAAAAAAGAGAAATGAATATATGGAGAACAAAATTATGTACAATTTTGTTCCTTACATTTTTCGTATGGTATCAAACCATTCTGTAATATTTTTTTTCTGAAAGAGTTCTGAGAGTCTGAGAGGGGATGTTTTCTGAGTCTGCAGATGTCCGATTTGATACATTTGGTCTTATATAATAAAATGTACGATATTTTGAGGCGCGTCGCTATATACTCCGTTATAGGTATTTTTTAATTATCATTATCTGCGGTTAATATTTCCTTATTATTGTTGACCTAAGCGCGACATTTATTATTTGGATACATGATACAAGAAAATATCATTTTTAACTGTTTTCGCAGGACGTCAGAGTAAAGCGTAAACCCAGAACCGAACATTTTAATCCTGCTTTACGGCAACCACAAGTAAGCCCACAACCTTTCGGGCATCTGCACGAGATGCTTTTAAGTAAAACCTCTAGAGCTGGTTCCTTTGCGATCCGTATTGCGTCCAGTTCTGTGGGTGTTATTCTCCATCCATGATCTTCTGGAGGTTCCTGAACTCCCCACTCGCTCTGTACTTGATAAACGCCGCGAGATTGAATTAATTTTTGGAGACGGCCCGTACAAAGTTCGTATACCGCAGAGAGTCGAATTTACGATGTTTGCTTCCTGCATCATACTGCCACAACATAAACTGTTCGCTAGCTGCAACACTTCCGTTAATTCTGCATTGGGTTCTTTAAATACTTGAATCGCGTATGATAATGTTGGGTTTTTTCTGAAGTTTTAAGGAATCGAATCTTGCCTTGATTAAACAAATAATTTTTCCATTTTTAGAACCACATTATAATAAATAGTAAGTTGAGGCCGAACAAGGGGCACGTATCTTATACCCCAATCAGGATATTCATGACCACTAATGCACAAAAATAATAAATGTGGCGCTTAGGTCAACAATAATAGTGAAATACTGACCACATATTATGATAATTAAAAAATGTCCATATCGGAGTATGAAGCGACGCGCTTCAAAATAACGTACTTTTTATTATATAAGACCGTATCAAATCGGGCATCTGCACACTCATAAAACATGACTCTTTCAGAAACAAAATATTACAGATGAAATACTGATTTTGTTGAAAATAAATCAACCCCCAACTTTGGCGCGCCATAGAACGGAAAGAACAAAATTGCATTTTGTTCTCTAGATATTTCATTTGAACTTTTTTTTCACACACACAGCACTTACCACAACTGCGCTTCATCTTTCATCCCCCTACCCCTCGAGCGTCAACCCACCGAGGTCGCAAACTCAGGTGTACTTTCAACTTTCAGGGGCCTATGTCTACCATCCCACCAAATTTCATTTCTTTCCGACCTTTTGCGAATAGAAACCTTTTTTTTGTACCCATGGCTTGGAGTATTATTGGAATGAAATTCTTTGCTGTTAGTCAAGGGAAGTTTTGAAAATATTTTATAAATATGTCTAAAAATTGCGTTGAACATTGGTTCTAATCTAGATTGCGGATGAGCTTCAGTCCTTTCACGGACCGGTACCGGTCATTCCATTCTAGGAGAACATGAACCTACCATTAAACTACAGAAATCATCATCACCTATTTTGTAAGAAAAGTTGATAGCCTAGCGTAGGCTATGTTCCCAGAAAGGATGCACAAAGGACCGGTGGGAACTAGGTACTATGGGTCTTGCGGGCCACTCTCTTTTCATTACAGAACAGAGATGTTATTTTTAAACGTGTTCAGGTTATTTCTTGAGTTTAGAATGACAAACAAAAATCTTTTTTGGCTTTTTTTGCAACTGAATACAGAGAATTAATAATACTAAGGTAAGCAAGGTACATACATTCATATAAATAAATCGGGGAAAAATTACGTTTTGTGTGAAGGAAATTACAGGATTTTCTTTAGATTTTTAGTATATGTTTATGCAAACCACTTCATAAATAAAACATGAACTCTTACGTGTAAGTATGTGAAATCTAACACATGCATCATAGTATTCGAGAACAAACCGTGCATTGCGCAAGAAATTAATTTTACATTTTACACTTTCTTGTTTATTTCGATTAATTTATTCTAACAATTTTACACATTATTGTTGTTAAATAAGTAAATGATTAGCTCTCGGATTACTTATTCATTAACCAATATATTGTCCTGCTTGTGGAAATTAATTGCTATGGGATTTAAATTTAAGTTATTAACATTTCGTCATAAATTTAGTCGTTGACTTAGTATCCATTAACTTCTAGCGTAAAATATATGCAATTGTTAGTTGTTTTAAATTGTTTATACATTGTTAATAGGCCAACGACTTGATTTATCGCATAAAAGCGAAGAAAGTTATATATGAATTTTGGATTTAGAATTAATTGTTCAAAAAGTATCCAATATTGACAATTACTAGAAATTAACTTTAGTTTTTATGTTCACTATAATTATAATTTTTGAACAAAATATAATCACTATGGTATATGATTTAAATAAAAAATATTTAAATTTGTTTTTTAAATTTGAATGTGCCTACTACAACGTCCAATGGACGTCAGTTTTAAAAAAAATTGTAGCACCGTCCAGTCGATTGAGACAATAAAAGTTCCCGATTGGGTCACGTGACGCATATATTGGCCATAACGTACCTTGTGACCTTCAGTTTTCGGTCCGCCTTTTAATCAGACTTTTTCTTAGATTGTTGTTTGAAGAAGTTATCAAACAACGCTAATATATATAAACTCATTTCGGCCGAGTATAATTTTATAAACAAGGTTCGTTAAATTTTGGTTGTAAAGCCTGGTAGGACGAAGAGCATTGCAGAGGTCATGTATTCCAGTCCTGTGGCTCGGTCGGTGATTTTTTTTTGATTTTTTTTTATCACAGCCTATAGTGTTATGTGCGGCCTTCCGGGGTTAGTACCAGCTTCGTCATTAAAACCACACAAATAATGAAATAAATCTGATACTAAGCATAAGATAATCTTGGGTGGACGGTGCAGCAATTCTGGACGCTGTAGATGCCAGTTCCTATTTTGAAGCAATATTGGCCAGAATCTGAGTTTGCCACAACCGTGCGTTCCATTGCATAATTTTGTGCCGCTCTCATGTCTCACTTTTTTTTTCATATTAATTTCCTTCTTTCTTGATTAAATAAAAAAATATTTTAATATTCATATTTATTCTAGGGAGAATGACATTTCTTTCATTCTTTCGAATTTTTGAGCGTACAGGTTTCTGTTTATATTTTGAATGGGGTCTACAAGTTTTGTATTAAAATTAGTGATCGACCGATACCGATATATCGACCATATCGGCCGATTATCGGTATAGTTGAAGAATATCGGCTCGCAGGCCGATATATTCTTTTCATTTTAATAATTACTTAATATTATCAAAAATTGTAGTTTTATTGTATTTCCATTATTATTTAAATTTAATTTATTACAAAATTTAAACCTTCTTTATTAAGATACCTATTGAGTGTTAAAGTAAATAGTATAACCTCCGAAATACAACACTGTAAAGAACTAACTATTTTTGTTAACTCTTCAAATGGTTTTAGTAGGTTTAAAATACTCTCAACTAGTTCCTATTCAGAGAATGTCACAATCGTGAGCGTTGGATGGTCAATAATATATAAATTTACTGCTCTTTTTTGTTCAAAAAGACGAGAAAGCATGTGGAATTCCATCGTGTTTGGATATCTTGAATAAGTTTCTGTTTTGGGAGATTTAGTTGTTCCTGTTAATTATGAGTTGCAAAGTATGAATGAAACATGCTCCATAATTTACTTCTGCCCGAAAAAAGCCATTTTCATATTTGCAGCGTTATCAGCTAATACAAGGTGGATTTGATTTCTATCTATTTCCAATTCAGTTAATAAGGAGCTAAATGCTTCTGATATTGCTGCTCCCGTGTGGTATCCTGGAACAAGCAGGAACAAGTGGAATTTTTGGTCCAGATTCGTACTATCGAAGAAATGTATTGTGAGAGAAATAAAGGAATTGTTTGTATATTTACACGTCCAAATATCAGACGTAAAAGATGCTTTTCCAACCATGTTAGCAATTTTTTGGGCTATCTATTTTATTAACGAAAAATTGTTATTTTTTACCAATTAACCCCCTTCCCTTCCACCGATTTTAGTCAATAACAATCCGTATCATTCTCATATAGATTACTACTTATGTGCCAAATTTCAAATCGATAGCACAATTCCTTCGAAAGTTTTCGCGTAAACTAACAGACAGACCGACAGAAATTTTTTTTCATCGGAATTTATGTTTTTGTAAAATGTAACAAATTAGTAAAAAGCTAAAACATAAAAGATAAGTAAATTAATCTAATAAATCTAATTACATAATATATTTTATTTATCTCAGATCCTTCTTTAAAAAAACAGTTGACCTAACTTAATTAATCTGATGTAACGGAGAGAATACGAAAGCCGGCGGAGAGGTGAAATAGGAGCATCCCGTGATTCTGTTTATCAAAAGGCTTTTTAAAATTGATATAAATATTGTTATAAAATATTCCACCCGCAGAAATTAATTGAATTTTTCTTGCCAGATCTTGGACCTGGCAGAATTTAATAAAATATTTTGTGCCCATATAACAGCTTTTATTTGTTCCATTAAAATGTGTATATAACAGAAAATTTTAACATCAAATGCCTGTTCAAAAATAAATCAGAGTACATTTCAGTTAATTTTAGATACCCTGCAAATATCATACAAACGCAATGCAAATAAATTTAATGTACCTACAAAATCGTGAAAAAAATCTTAACAGTATTGTAGGGTTAAAGTCTGCAATATTGTAGAAATATTCACCAAAACGTATCAATAATTTAAAGGCAACGTCAAGGATTTATTTAAACAAATTACGTAATTTGATTCTATTATTATTAATTTTTTTACAACAATCTAGAATTTGATTCTGCAGTTTATAGTTAATGTTACAATAATTAAATAACTTTCAGATTATGTTCGTATGGCATTTTTGCCACAAATTATTTGTTCATTTAGCGGTAATTGCAACGCTAATCAGTAAATTTAGGGTAAAAAAAAATTGACAATTTTAATAATTGATCAAATTGTAAGATTTTTTCTACATTTTTTCGCTGTGGCTTCCTAAGACGTTTTTGTTACACGAACTGTTTTCATTACATACTTAGGAAGAGTATTCAGTGATAAATTCGTCAATATATTTTGATCTGAGAAAGGTGATCTGTATAGGGTTATTCATTATATTTTGAAATCCATTTTTTTTTGGAAATGGAAAAACACTTTAAATACCAAAGTTGTAGGATTTTTACTCTATTATCTTTTAATATTATCACACTTTAAAATATTTTGTAAATATATTAAAATTGAACCCAACGTAGATTTATTTTTATTTAAACACCCTGTATATTACATACAAACATCCTACAACATTTGTGAGTAAAGTTGTTTTCTATTACCAAAAAATAAAGGCCGTAGATTTGTGTGTCAAAATATAATGAATAAACCTGTACATTCAAATTTCAATAATTGATTATCTTCTCTTTGATATAAAGCTTGTATCTTAATTTTTAAAAACACATAACTACCGATAGAACTGCGTATATGCGAAACCACTAAGAGGAAACATTCCAAGATTTATGCCTATTTTTGTTAAAAAATAACTAAAAAACCTACTTACAAAATGGTTGTGGTTAGCATTTCGTTATCGGCAGTGTTTGGAAAATTTATCGTAGCACTATCACAACATAAGGAAATTTTGTGGCACTATTTCAGCCGGAAAAAAAAACGATGATTAATTGTGAACTTACTACCTAAACAAAGTCAAATAATTGCCCCGGATTTATTAATTTAATTATTATTAATTAATATTAACTGAAGATAATATTTTTATATACATATACCTATATTTATATTTTCAATCGTGATGAGCTTCCTAGTTTATTCAAATGACTAAATTTCGAAACTATATCTTAAGTGTATATAATTCTATAGATCGCGAAACACTAACAATTCGATATTCGTCAGAGCCCCACACTTATTTTCGGGGAACACAATAATTCTTCCTGTGTATTTGGCAAAATTCCAAGCATGTTTTCTTAATATTGTAATATTAAATAAATTCAGAAAGATCACGCAATATGTTTTGTATTTTAGTTAAGTCAGCTCTGAAGCAAAAAAGTAGACTTTTACTATTTCAGTTCCTTATTATTGTAAGTGGTACCATAAATATTACTATTACTTAAAATGTATGGTACTTAATTATATTTTAACCATTAATTTTGAACCCCGTAAAATTGTCACTGGAATGTGTTGATAAGAAAAAATATTTATTGCAAACTATAAAAATGCTAAGTAAACGAGTTTTGAAGAATTTAAGAGAGTTATAACTAATTTTGCATTTCTGAGCACTTATCTAAACTACTTTAAAAAAGAAAATATGATCACTTGGTATTTTCCTTAATAAAATAAGTTCAAAAAATTAAATGAAATGACAAATATTTATCAGTTTGTGCTAGTTGACTGGCACAAAATGGCATTCTTAAAAGTAAGCTATTTTGTTTAAACAGGGGAGGCAATCAACTGACTTAACCAAGATTTTTTGACTTACATTAAATACTTACATTACAATATACAGAAGTTCAACATTTAGATTCTAATAATTCTTTTCTGAACGTTAATGACTTTTCTACTTTTTAACTTTTCGGAATGAATCGAAAACCAAATTATAGGGTTGCTTAAATAGTTTTTTTTTTATTTCTTATAACAAAAGATTGTCAATTTTACAAGATATAACCATAAGTTGTATTTTTTTTATTAGACACCTTATATATTTTTTACTATTTGGATAGTATAACCTGTTCTTATTTTCTATAGTTAGTTACAATTTTTTCAACACTAGTGTTGAAATATACAAAATATAAAATATAATAATTTTACTGAAAATTGTGAGTAGTCGTAGGAAAAATAGAGTACACTTCTAGTGTCAAAGTTATTGTTTTCACTCACTCAGCAGACCCCTCGTTCTAAATACCTCCTCGTTTGAAAACTACCACTTTCAACACTTGTTATGTAATATACTGTTATGTTTTCGTTGGACGTTTTAATTTATTTGCAAATATGTAAAATAATTATATTGCATGATAAATAGTGCCATGGAAATAAAATAAATATATTGTGTTTGATTTTATATTGACATTAGTAACAAAGTAATTATAATTATCGTAATGTCTTTTACCTACTTCTCTCGTAAATTGGAAATATGGTAATCGTAAAAAATCTCCCTCCCAGATTTTCTCAGATACCGAAAAATATGTTTTACCATTTCCGTCAGTCTGTCTGTCTGTCTGTTCGTGGCGTAGCTAAAAGACTATTTTTGACAAATGTAAGGGTCACATGGGGATGACCTGGTAATATTTTCGTAACAATCCAATCCGGCGAACCAAAATGGCGGCCTAATGAAATGTAAAAAAAATATTACTTAAATTGCTTAATTAATGTATTTAAAATTTTGTAAAAAAAAATTAAGTATTACAGAAGAATAAACTTGTAAAATTTTGGTAGGAACAAAAAATGGCGAAACAAAATGGCAGGTAATAAAATATTTAAAAATTCTGCTTGAAAAAAGTTCTTAATAGATTTTTATGCAAGAATTAACTGTGATATAGAGATGAACTGATAACATTTCAAGATGGCGGAACAAAGTGGCGGCCAAATAAATTGTTTGTTCTCGTGAAAAAATCATCCTCCCAGATTTTACATATCTTCTCGTTTTAGTATCCCTAGATGCCAAAAATATGTTTTCTTTCAGTTCGCAGCTACATACCCGATTGACCTCAAATTTTGGATCGAATATGGCGGAACAAAATGGTGATATAGTGAAATGTTAAAAAAATTATTACTAAAAAATTAATTATGCAATTTACCTCGAATTTTGCATAAAAATCAAATGTTACATGGGAATGAAAATGGCGGCCTAATAAAATGTTTAAACAATGAGCTGGAAAATTACTGGTTATATTAATTTCAAATTTTGTGCAAGCATTCAGAGCGATACAGAAATAAACTGGTAAAATTGTGGTACGAATTCAAGATATCCGAACAAAATGGCGGACAAATAAAATATTGAAAAAATCAACTAAAAAAACGTCAAACAAAATAGCGGTTGCAACTGATAAAATATTGGCCCGAATCCAATATAGTGGAAGAAAATAGCGCCCAATAAAAATATTTGAAGATATTATGTATTACTAAATTTATTATGTGCGGAACTAAATTGGGTCACACTTCACTATTCCTATTAACACGAAAAATTCATAATGAGGGATGTTTCATGTTCCTCTTGAAAACAACTAGCCTCTATGGCACTGTTTATCAAGCAATATATTATTTTTCATATTTACGAATAAACTGAAAACTACTGCATGAAAACATAAAATGTAACAGTACACCCATGAAAGCCGAAAAGAATATGTTATCTATATTGGAAGTCCCAGTAAAAAAATGCTTATGGTAATATCTAGTAAAACTGATACTCTTTTGTTTTTTTTTGAATTATTAGAAAAAAACTTGTTAAGCAACCCTACAATGTTTTTTGGTTGTTATGGCTAACTTTTAAAGTAATTGATCGCACACAAAAGAAGTCCTGACTTTTGCCACTGTAAGTGAACAATAAAGGCATTCTGACCATCTGATTATGAAAAACTGCAGAGATGTCACTGTTATCAGCTAAGTAGTCAGTGGTTCTATATTATTTATATACGTGTACGAATCTTCAACTTTATAACATGCTGAATGGAATGCTTCCAGCTTTCACAAGGTATATAATTTAAAACTTTAAATAAACAAAAAATTATTTTAACTTAAGCCTAATTCAGTTTCGCTATCACTATTATCAGCTAAGATAATTATCAGTGGTTCTATATTATTTATATAAATATAAAATAAAATTCTTCCAGCTTTTACGAGGTATATAACTTATAACTATCATGTTTTTCGCAAATAATAACAAACAATTTGAAACACAGAAATTTTCAGATCCAACATGCAAAATAGTTTTTCATTTACTTTTATTTGAGGGTGCTTTGGTTTAACATTTTGTACTGCTGCCAACCCACCCTTTTGGCATAGTACCATGAGTATCGAACTAAGTTTCACCAAGGTAAATTATTAGCCTATTGGCTGACCGATAGTTTTTAATTTGTTGCTCCTAATGATGTTCTTTTCACAATCGTCTACCTGATGTTTCTGAATATTTTTCCATTTTCCAACAATACCTTTAATCGTGGGAATTGGGGGTTTTGTCCGGTCACTAGATTATTGCAAAAGCACTTTGTGCATTAAAACGTCTTGTTTATCAAAGTTTCGTTAACTTTTTCTATCATTTGTTTAGCGTAGCAATTTTCTCATGGATTTCTAATTAAAACAAAACGAAATAAACACTTTGGCTTGTAAGCACTTAAAACCACCTTTCGAAAATAATTCGGACCTGTGGCCACCAGACTATATTATAAAACATTCAATGGATTCTAAGCAAGGTTTCCAGGTAGTAAATGCGAATAAAAATATTTTTACCCTAACATCTGGCAAATATGTATAAAATCTTAATACGTAGTATTTATTGCCCTATAGAAAAGGCAGAAAGGTAGGATCTCAAATATTTGAATGTACTTTACTTAGTACTTACTGATAAACTAGGATCATAAAACGCAAGAAAGCAAAACAGCAGTCTTTTGTTTTTTTTTTGGAGAAAGAGAATTATTGGATACGAAAATTCACTAGCAGCAAAATTTGTATAGAACTAGGCTACTTCTTACTTATAAATACATTAACAATGGGTATTAAATAGATTGTTGCAGATGTTTCAAAAAAAAAAAACATGAGCTATATTTTATTGAAAGCGGCTAATAGATACACAAGCCAAAATTGGGAACTGACTGACCTAGGCTAAACATAGTACGTAGTAGATACAGAACCGGCAAAAATACACGGCCAAGCATTGTGAGGTTTCAACATCCACAAAATAACTACAGGTACGACTATCAGGAAGCACTACTAAATGTCTCTTAAAGAAATAAAGTTTGGCGTTATGTTTGTTTCTATCTTCATTATATTTGCATCAGCATATCTGCATCAAAAATTGCCTTCTCGAGAAAATGTATAAACATTTATAAGCACATATGTTCCTGACGTATTATATAAAAGTTAAACAATAGCTCTAAAGTGTTATATGAAATTTGAATCGACACAATGTGTTACTAATCTTCCCGAAATAGATCTATTTTTTTACAATTTTTTTCCTACAGTATGTTTTAACGATTATCCTATAAACATAGACGTGATTTAAGTGACCTTTGGTATTTAGTCGTAAAATCATTTACCTGTATTAACAGATTCCAGAACAATTATTAAGTATTCTAGTTTTGATCACAAAATATGCACTTTTTTCCACTACAGTAAACCGCGATCGCTTAAAAAGTTTAATACAGACTAACCTATTGTTTTAGATATTATTTATTGAACCAGATTTCGTAGTGATTTTGCACTCGATTTAAGTGATTAGCACTTAAGTTTGATAATGAATTATCACCTAAGCGCCAACTACAGGGTTGCTTATTTTTGTTTATACGAAAAGTTTGTAACATTACTGCTCTAAGTAAAACCATCTTGTAAATTTTAGGTTTTTATTGTAAAAAACATTTTATTGTATTCTATTTCTAGAAAAATCCCATTTCGTTTATTGCCAGACTAATACAAACCGATTTAACAATTTCGAAATTTATAATTTACAAGAGGAAGCCCTTTATATTATTTTTCGACCTCCGTTTGTAGTGATTCTTCTCTATGTTCCGGTTATTAGCAGTCACGAAACTTTGTCAACCAGGAAACTTTTCCAGGGCTACTCAAAATTTTATGTTAATTGCAAAAGTCCATAAGGATCGGTTTTCGCATAATTTGTATTGTAATTTACTATTTTTTACTGTAAATAGAATATTTCTCTTTTTATTCCTTCTGTTAAGCATTTCCCCGTTCAAAACATGTCACAAATATAATACTCAAAAATACGTTGGCACAGCCACATCTCCAACGCCACTAACATTTCTGAAGATGCTTAAGTCAAAGTTTAGGCCTTGGAACCAAACAGGAGCACTAAAAATACATAACATTTGAGTAAATTAATTTTGATGCTAAGTCTTGGCTACAAAACAGCGGGGGCCTTTTTAACGCATTCATTCTGGATTTCTCTATTTACAAACTGGCTGTTGTTATTAGTCCCTTACAAATTGGCTGTTGTTATTAGGTAGGTATACGGGTTAACACATTCAGCTGCCTGTGTGATGATAGTGGATGTTGATAATAACATGTATTTTGTTTTTCTGGTTTCCAGACCGTTACAGTTCATGGTAGTGTTGGCATTTCTATACATTAGATCTTGTAGACCTTTTATAGTGTCGGTGAACACGATTGTATCATCCGCATATCGGGTACTATTCAGGCATTCACAGTGGATTTTAAGTCCTATGGCGACATTGTGCAGGTCTTGCTGGATATAATTGTTCGGAATGTAGCTATTAAATAATAACCGAGACATTACATACCTACATACCTGCTTGACTCCTCTCTGTATTTTGATATCAATTGAATACTGTCCTTCTCCTCTAACTCCGGACGTTTGATTCCAGTATATGTTCGTAATAATACGAAAGTTTTTGTCATCGACGTCTATATTCTGGAGATTATTTATAATTTTAAAATGTTGGAGTATAGAAGGCCCTCTAGTAATCTATAAACTCAATATGTATGTCAATATTATCATTGCGCGAACAAAACATGTATGGAAAATATGGCTTTTCTGGTTGCTGCCAAATCCAAATTAAGTTCTATCAAGGACTGATTATATTTTGAATAGATAGTCCATCAGGAACTTTCGCCACATCATTCGCCAACATCGCCGTTTAATCGTAACAATAGCTAGAATGCAGCTTCTATGGTTTTAGAAATATTTTAATGCGTGTTTCAAGACTAATGAAAATTAAAATGCAAAAGAAAATTAATAAGTTAAAGGCCGCCACACGCCGGCAACATTGGCAGTGATATAAGCGAAAATCTATCGATTGATTTCAACTATACTGAAAGATGGGCCAATTGGAATTTATTTAAGGTTTTTTTACGTTGGATGGATAGTCTATGTGGAGAATATATAATTTTGGTTCAAGTTCTTCACAAATCTCGATATTGATAAATGGGTGATTTAAAAAAAAACTTTTAAGAGACAACCCATAAGACTTATAGGTATATAGTTTTCATACTTAGTATCTCATTTTTTCGGGGTTATTAGAAATGCGGAATTCATCCATTTTTATCATCAAGCAGTTTTAAAAATGCCTCGAAAAAGCCATCACGATCTGGAACTTTCAATTTTTTGATTATGACACAGCCCACCTCACTTTCTCAGCTGTTATAATCGATCGCTCTTTCCTTGATTCAACAATTAATATTATTGTTTTGTTCGGCCCTCAAACATCAGACGTATTTCCTACTATATGTAGTATGTATCTCTAAATACAGAACTTTTAAAGTTTACAGAAACATTATCGTTTTGTGTTGAAAGCGTTTAAAATAATAAAATAATTCTGTCACGTACGTTGCTTGCAGCTTCTTTCACTTTTCTGTACCGATTAAAGTTATTATGCATCCTTTCCAGGTAATTTCGTGTTAACTTTTTTCACATATCTTTCATTCTTCCTTTTCCCTTCTAATTTCTCTGATATATTCTTCATTATACTTCTTATTCACTTTTCTTCTTTCATCCATCTGCTTCATGATGTCTTTGGACATCCATTCTTTAGTTTTTGGTTCTTTGTCACTTTTTAAGAATAATTCAATTGTTCCTCGAGTTGTTGCCTGTGTTAAGTTCTACATTTTTATCTTCTTTTAGTTGGTCTAATTTTGCCGCGAGATTTCTTCGAACTTTTTTTGTTAGTGCCTCATTTTTTAGTTATTTTCCATATGTTCTTTCGTAAAATAAGCAAACAACTACTAACTTGAGTAAATTAAACTCTCAATACATCCGTATCTACTACCCGAAGCATCTAGTACTGCAAGAAAAGTAACACACCTTTACAGGCGATTTTGAAAATAACTAATGTTATATACCCAAAGACCAAGTATCTAACTAACAGTTGTTTTTCTCATTAAAATCAACTTTAACATACATTTTATTCGAAAATTTGATAAGAATGTTAATTAACAAATGTTAAATAACTATTTTCAAGATAGAAATTAATGTCACTGTAGGTTTGGCCGGTGTATAATATATAAAATGAATAAATGCATGATATGAAATATTTTACGTTTTCTTAGACTTTAAATATCTTGTTTTTTAAGGTGAGTTTACTTATTATTAATGTTATGAAATTTTTATGTAAATTTGCAAGTTAAACATTTTTTAGTTGTGGTAATTTCCGTTCAGCTTTTGAAATTCCTGGCTAATTTTCTGATTTAAACAGTCAGTGTTCCTAAGTTATTTGTATACTAGACTCTTTAATTCATAATATATTATATTACTATCTTTAAAAAACATTATACCAAGTGTTCATGTGTCAATTTTTTAGGCAAGATGGATAATTTTTTGCTTGTCATTTTTAAAACACATATTTTCTTCATTTAGTCACTTGCGATAAACGGCTACTATAAATTTGGTTAAACTATATTATTTTAATCATTATATATTGTAATTGTATGTTTTAATTTTCACCACTCCGTTTAAATATAAATTCAAAATTAATACATATTTCTGCTATTAAATAAGTGAACTTTTATTTTGTAAGTATACTTATATTATGTAGTTTATAAAAATATTTTTCATATTGTAAAATATTTCTCAGAGTTTAAAACCTCAAAAAAAAACACGTTTTGATTCAACAACACCTATACTTTTTATGCTAATTAAATACAAAGGTCTCTAACAGACTATATTCGGTCTAAGATAGTCGACACACCAATATAAAAGAACATAATGTATTTTTCATTAAAGAGCACGCCTCATTTTCCACTGGCTGAGAACATGGCGACAACAGAGCATATATTTTCTAGTAAAAATTATGGCTTTCAGTCGTCGTGCAATGAAAAAAATCGGTAAATTTCTTTACCCGGAACTTCCCTCGTTATGATTTTTTTCCATTTGTTAGGAATAGTGAAATGTGGCCCAATTTCGTTCAGTACATAGTCACAGTACATATGTTACATATACTGTCTTTTCATTTTTATTTGTTCCATCATATTGGATTCCAATATTTTACCATTTCTTTCTACCTATGCCACACTTGACTTTTGGTCATAATAAAAAAATTCAATAAGTAGTTTTTACATTGATACATATCGCCATTTTGCTACGTAGGGCACACAATTTGAAATCATTAAGTAGTTTTTTGTTTTTTATTTTCTTCCGCCATCTTGGATTCGTACCAAAATGTTACCATTTCCAAGATAATACTTGAATCTTTTCTGGCTTTTTCGCAACTGAATAAAAATTTGTTTTTGTCATACTCGATTTTTGCCAAAATATTACCAGATCATCCCCATATTATTATGACTCTTAATTTTTATCAAAATTTTTAGTCAATCGGGTTAGTTTCTAAGCTATGCCGCGAACGATAGACAGACCGACAGACGGGCCGACGGAATTGATAAAACATATTTTTTGGCATCTAGGAACGCTAAAACGTGAAGATTTAAAAAACCTGAAAGGGTGATATTTTTCACGATTACAAACATTTTATTTGGCCGCCAATTTGTTTCGCCATCTTGAATTAGTACCACTATTTTACTAATTGATCCCTATATCACACTTACTTATGGCACACAATTTAAAATCAAACCATTAAGCGGTTTTTTCAGGCTGAATTTTTAAATATTTTATCAAGCCGCCATTTTGTTCCGCCATCTTGGATTCGTACCAAAATGTTACCAGTTGATTTCAATATAATACTTAATGTTTTTACAAAATTTGAGATAAATTGGATGAGTAGTTTTTTAATAATAATTTTTTTAACATTTCACTAAGCCGCCATTTTGTTTCGTCATATTGGATTTTTACCAAAATGTTACCAGGTCATCCCATATGACCCTTCATTTTTGACGGAAATTTTAAGTCAATCGGGTAAGTAGTTTTTTAGCTACGCCGCGAACAGACAGACAGGCAGACGGAGAGACATACAGACAGACCGACGGAATTGAGAAAACATGTCTTTCGTTATCTAGGAATCCTGAAACGTGAAGATTTGAAAAAATCTCGGAGAGTGATTTTGTCACGATTACAATACTCCTCTTTTAGGAGGGAAATAAAAATCAGTCAAGATTTCCAATAATCCTTTTTTACGAAAATTTCCGGTAGATTAACCCCAGTGTTAAGAATTCAAAAGAATATATCGGAAAAAGCTATCGTTCTAAAATTAATTACTTCCGCTTCGGCCGAAAACAAAATATCTACTTAAAACATAATTTAATGTTTTAAGAAATGCCAATAAAAAACTACACACAAGTATATAAACATTCATATTTTAGGTTTTCAATTTTTTTTCTTAACAGATTTTACACGTTCTTGTGGTGATCAGATATTCACACCAATTTTTTTATTCCATGCCGAGCTACAGGCATCACTCAATTTATTCAGATCACGATAAGTGAGACATTAAATATATCGTCGTAATCTACAATAATTAATTTCTGTTTATCTGGTGTTTGATATTTATAATACAAAATATTTAAAAATATCTAAGGAGAGCTAAGAGATAAGATAACGAAATACCGACGTAAGTTGTGCTCACGATTATATGCTTTCTATTATTTTCTAAGCAAAGCTAACTTACGAATCTATTTCCGTTTAAATATGTTTATATCATGATAATAAAGGATATTATTATTATTACTTATATAAGTCGGCTTAGTTACGTGTTTGCGTAGACCTGGGCGATATTAAAAATAGATATAGAATATCTATACGAAAACTTATCGATAAACTTACTACATCGACTTATAATATCCTTATTTCTAGAAAATCTGTTGTTTATAATATTTACTACACAATGGTTTATATTTACTCAAAATCCACCGAAAATTTTCGTGAAAAAGGAACTGCTCTTCTCAAGTTTTTTTTTGCATCCTATAAATTTCTCATTGCACGACGACAGGAAGCCAGTAATATTTTGAGTAAAAAAAACGGTGAATTTCCTTTACCCAGAACTTCCCTCGTTATGATTTTTTTCCATTTGTTAGGAATAGTGAAGTTCAGGACATAGTCACAGTATATATGTGTTACATATACTGTCTGTTCCATTATATTGAATTCCTACCAATATTTTACAAGTTTTTTTCTACCTATGACACAATTGACTTTTGGGCATAATTTAGAATAAATTCAATATGTAGTTTTTACATTAATATACCGCGCAACTTTGTTAAGTCATGTTGAACTCGTACCAGTTTTAAAAAAATATTTGCCATAATTTTGTTTCGCCATCTTAAATACGTACCACAACTTTACCAGTTTATCTTTGTATTACACTTAATTCTGGCACTTAATTTAATAAGTAGTATTTTCAGTCGAATTTTTTAAATATTTTAATAGGCTGCTATTTTGTTTTGCTATCTTGGATCCATATCAAAATGTTACCAGTTCATTCCTATGTAACAGTTGTTTTTTTGTGCAAAATTTGAGATAAATTGGATAATTAGTTTTTTTAGTACTAATTTTTTTAACATTGTTTCGCCATATTGGATTTTTACCAAAATATTATCAGGTCATATGGGGATGCCCTTAATTTATGCGAACTGACAGACCGACAGACGAACCGACGGAACACATATTTTTTGGCATCTAGGGACGCTAACACGTGAAAATATATAAAGCCTACAAAGGTAATTTCAACATTAACAAAGATTTTATTTGGCCGGCATGTTGTTTCGCCATCTTGAATTAATAACAGAGTTTTACTAGTTGATCCCTATACCACAATTAGTTACAGCACACAATTTGATATCAATCAAGTAGTTTTTTCAAGCTGAATTTTTAAATATTTTAATAAGCCGTCGTTTTGTTTCGCCATCTTGGATTTGTACCAAAATTTTACTCGTTGAATTCAACATAATACTTTGATGTTGGTGCAAAATTTGACATAAATTGGATAAGTAGTCTTTTAATAATAATTTTTATAATATTTCACTAGACCGCCATTTTGTTTCGCCATATTGGAATTTTACCAAAATATTACCAGGTCATACCCATATGACCCTTAATTTTTGATCAACATATCTGAAGTCAATCGGGAAAGTAGTTTGTTAGCTGTGCTGCGACAGACAGACAGACCTACGGAATTGAGAAATCATGTTTTTCGGCATCTAGGGCTCTTGAAATAACACAATCTACCAAAATTTTTCGTGAAAAAGGAACTGCTCTTCTCCTTAAGTTTTTTTTGCATCCTATAAGTTTCCATTATACGACGACGGAAAAACCAGTATTATTTATGATTTTTTTGAGAAAAAAAAGGCGATTTTGAAATGTTTAAAAACATAAGTATAGCAGGTGCTATTCTCGGACTGTGTTGTTTAACAAAAATATCAAATACAGCATGGGATTGACTATTTGCTTACTTGTGTGTATGTAAAATTTTGATGAAAAGTTGTGAAAATCTACGACTAGTGGTCACTAATAAGTATAAAAATTTTTAGATCTTTGTAAATAATAGAACTTTACTTTTTACTTCACTCGTAAAAGGGAAGTATTGTAATCGTGAAATAATCACCCTGCGGGATTTTTTTCAATATTTTCCGGGTCACTAGATGTCGCAAAACATGTTTTCTCAACTCAGTCGGTCAAGTTATTGTATATATTAAGGGTGATATGGGGATTACCTGGTAGCATTTTGGTAAAAATCTAATATGGCGAAACAAAATGGCGGCTTAGCAAAATGTTAAAAAAATTATTATAAAAAATTTTTTTTACCCAGTTTATCTCAAATTTTGCACAAACATCAAGTATTATGTTGGAATTTACTTTTAACATTTTGGTACGAATCCAAGATGACGGAAAAAATTGGATTTAATAAAATATTTAAAAATTCAGACTGAAAGAACTGCTTAACGGATTGAGTTAAACTTATGTGCTATAATTAATTGTGGTATAGGGATCAACTAGCAAAATTGTGGTACTAATTCAAGATGGCCAAACAAACTGGCGGCCAAATAGAATGTTTTTAATCGTGAAAATAATCACCCTCTCAGGTTTTACATCAGTTTTACGTCAGTTCGCAGCATAGCTTAAAAACTACTTACCCGATTGACTTCAAATTTTGAACAAAAATTAAGGGTCATATGGGGATGATCTGGTAATATTTTGGTAAAAATCCAATACGGCGAAACAAATTTGCGGCCTAGTGAAATGCATGTTTTATTATTAAAAAATAACTAATTGTGGTGTATAGGGATCAACTAGTAAAACTGCGTTACTAATTCAAGATGGCGGAACAAAATGGCGGCCAAATAAAATGTTTTTAATCGCATCATTTCATTTCGCCGCATAGCTTAAAAACTACTTACCAGATTGACCTCAAATTTTAGTCAAAAATTAAGGGTCATATGGGACTGACCTGGTAATATTTTAGTAAAAATCTAATATAGCGGCCTAATCAATTATTTAAGAAATCAGCCTAAAAATATTACTTATTAAATTAACTCTAATGTGTGTAAGAATTAAGTATGATATAGATATAAACTGGTAAAGTTGTGGACGAATTTAAGATGGCGACCAAATAGAATTTTAAAAAAAATCAACGTAATTTCAAATTGAAGTTTCTACAGTTGCATTAAGTACAAATATCTAAAATTTAGTATGTTTATTATTGACCACTGAAAGTATTTTTTGGCAATGAAGAACATGAAATTTGTTATTTTGTAGGTTACCTATTGGACATTGATGTCTAATATCAACGCAGTTCTATCATTCATTCGCAAAAGAAGAATTTTTTTTGTTCAGATTGAACCAATAGCTGCCGGTTAATTATGTTTGCGTAAAAAAAATAGCCAAAATGGCCTTTTGTTGTCAGAAAAGTAAAAAAAAACTTCCAATCGTCGTGTGATGTAAAATCTTAGTATTCCCTTCTTTTGTAAACTAATCAAAATGTATATATATAAACAAAGCCGAGCGGAAAAATAGTTTCGTTCTCACGAAAATTTCCAGTAGATTAACTCACTTTGTTTTGTCAAATGCTATTGCAATTTAAGATTCTATAATTACGCTTGGCTACACTCAAAAATAAACAGTTACTCATTTAATCAAATTTTAAATAGGCATACATTTTGTATACCTTTTTTACAGATTTTTGTTAATAGTAATGTTTCTTTTGTTGGGAATATTCGACAATAACAATCACTGGTTAAAAGGTTTGCAAAAAAATAAATTCTTAGGTTATTCTAGTTTACGAGGACATCGGGGTGAATTTAAATTTTTTATTTTGCTGCTGCACATCAATCATATGATAGAAGAAGAGATTTAAACGCGTCTTCTGGAAAAGTTTTTCCTTTAAATGCATCAAAATTGCAGAGCTCGAGGAATTTAAAATAATTTAAACCGTTAAATCTATAGTTTATTTGTTGCTGAATTTGATCGATTATTTCATAAAAGAGGCGTCTGTATGATGTTTGAACATCTCCCACCTTGTCTGTTCGAAGACGCTTGGCTTGTGGCTCTACATTTAACGTCATCGTTTTCTCCCAAAATAGGTCAAAGTCATCTCTTTTTTGGCTTAACATGTCCGAAAATGGAAATATTTCTGAAAATATATTCAACAAATAATTAAAATTAAAATCTCGTTTCAAATAGTCCAAAAACCCCCTCGAACTATTTATTGCTTCTGAGTCCCACGTTTCATTATTTTCTATTATATTCTCAAATAGTTCAATCAGTGATTCACGATTTTCAGATACTGTTAACACAAGTCTTCCATTATAGTTCCACCTAGTAAGAGCTATTTTGGGCAATCGTTTGTAGACAATGGAATCCAAAGCTTGTATACGTTTTGTTGACTTGCAAAAAAAAGCAGCCATGCCTCTTAAAGTAACGAAAAATACTTAGACTCTTTAACGTGATTGATGGACTGGGATAAAACTAAATTTAATTTATGAGCAAAACAATGGACAAACACAGCACTTGGGAAAATTTCTCGAACTTTAGCTTGCACACACCCTAATTGTCCATCACTGCAGCTCCATCATAGCGTTGAGCAACTAATTTTTTCTCTCCATTAATTTCTTTAGTAACGTTATAAACTACGGTATATAATGCATCTGCTGTACGATTTTCGGACACATTCTTAAAACCAAAAATCGTCTGTTTTAACGTAGCGTATTACTATAGATAATTGGCTAAAATTAGATATTTTGTATAATGGGACATTTTGTTGGCGCTGTGATGTTTATCTGAAAGAGATTTGTTTTGTGAGGTGGAGAAAAGACTGGTTATTTTAATGTTAATTACTATATTTGGTTAGATGTTTCATTTTTGATTAGTTTTAGTACGGTATTTAAATAGTTGTTATTTTGTGGATTGATTGTTGGCTGTCACATAGTGAAAAATAAGAACCCTTGTTGCCTAATTATTAAGTAAATGAATTGTTACAGATATGTGTGTATATGTTAATTCTCTAAATGCTTTTTGTTTTTTTTAGCATATTCGGGTATTTATTACCTAGTTGCTACTATTAGAATAGATTATTTATAATTAATATTTAGTACTGATCTTGTACATTTTTTTGTTGTTGATTTTGAAATAAATTGAAATTGTTGTTTCGTCCAGAGCAATAGCAATGAACCGCGCCTCGCCAATGTCCTGCTTAATTCTTTTTAGAATAATGGTTGCAAGAGCGGAAATTAAATAATTCTGGATTCGATTCGACGTTCCGCGACAAACTCTAGACTGCTCTAAATGATTTTTTAAGCAATCATCATATTTAGCCATTAAACTAAATCTTGAAAATTTCATCTATTTGAAGAAACCTTTGTTTCGTCAGGACCTCTAAATCCCAATTCGTGCTGTCCGAGACATCGATAAGTCTTCTTAATATTTGCCTATTTTTATCGACTAGTTCATTGCGTTGGCGGTGACTAATTTCCAACTGTTTATTAAGGGCGTGTTCAATTCCGGTTTTGCCGAAGACTTTTTCTTTTATGTTGGCCTGCAAATGCGCTTTGGACATAATGTGTCTTTTTACAGCTTTATGGAAATTGTTAAAATAGGAAAAACCAGTTTTATTCCAGAGATCTTTTTCATTTTCAAAAAGCATTGCCAACAAAATAATTTACTTATATTTTCACACCCTGTTAGCCATTTAAATTGTTCGTATTGTTTTTCCGGATAAAAATGTCTAATACAGTTTTTCATATTTATGGTTAAATTTTTCATAGGCGGTTTTGCCCTTCCTTTGGAAATTATTTGAAGCTTATCAGCGAAGTTTAATGTTGAAAATCCCTTTATTATTAAGACACAAACCACACATTCACGCACGCTCTTGTTACTAAATTCTCCAACATTTTCAACGTTATTACCAACAGCCGAAGTTGACGGTATTTCCATATCCACGTCCGTATTATTGTCTTATCATACAACACACGGATAGCCATTCAACAAAGAACCTCCTCCTCCAATGATAGCTTCCGCCCCCACTTAAAGCACGCGACTGAAATGCAAAAATTGCAAATAGCCGGTAGAAAGTTCAATAACCTCTGGCTCGATTCACAGGAAATCAAGCATTAAGGAGTTGGCTGCAGAGAAGCTAGCGCCCGCGTAGGTTCTATTCGATTTGTATTGTGGCTCCGTCGGAGTCAAGTCCGCATTTATTATGGGCTTTATAATTAAGATAATATTTTAGCATTTTTAATATAAACTAAATTAATGGTTTCCTATTTCAAAAATTACATTTTAGAAGATGTTTTGTAATTTTTTTTGGGGAAGCATTGCTTCCATGGACAGCACGCCCCTGCATAAAAACAAAATATAAAAAAATACTAGCTTTTGGATAATCTTAGCGAAAAAACAACATACTTTTTTAGGGCCATTTTATCTTTCTCGGTTAGTAAATAAGATGTTGAAAAGTCAACGCGTTTTAGTGTTACTGCGATATCCTCTTAAATTTAATGGAACTGTATTAATTTTTTCCATTTACTAAAATATAAAGATAAATCAATAAACATGTTTATTCAGCATTCTTGCGTGCCAATTCCAATTCAACCAATTTAATAATAAATATTTTCGAATTTTTAAAACAGTTTTCAATAAGCTATGAACTCTTCAAATAGGATACCAAACTTAAATAACATTATTAAGATATCAACTGACAGAAAAATATGAGCTCATTTCCTTATGCTAACAGCCAAGGGATTTTGTAATCTAACATATCGTTGTTTAACTCCATTAGCACCGGTTGAGAATGTTAAGGCGCCACGCAAGGTCAGATAAGTTGGTGGCCGGACATTTGACAACATATAAGTTTATTTTTAGAAGTTGTTCCTCGTAATGTGGGATGTTTTGCTTTTATTATTTTTATTACTGATAAAAATTGCTGATGTATGTTGCTTACTTTAAAAGAATGTTAATCATTGAATGTTTGCCCAACTCTCGTTTAAGTACGTGAATAGTAAAGGACCTCACACACACACGCTTCTTATGGAAAATGGCTTTCGGTGAATTTTTCTTATTTTTATTTCCCTCGTAAAAGAGAAGTATTGTAATCGTAAAAAAACCACCCCTCGAGAATTTTTTTACGTTTTAGGGTCCCTAGATGCCGAAAAACATGTTTTCTCAATTCCGTCGATCTGTCTGTCTGTCTGTTCGCGGCATAACTAAAAAACTACTTACCTGATTGACTCCAAATTTTGGTCAAAAATTAAAGGTCATATGGGAATGACACGGTACCATTTTAGTAAAAATCCAATATGGCTAAACAAAATGGCGGCCTAGTGAAAACTT
Organism: Kuschelorhynchus macadamiae; assembly: GCA_030620095.1. Classification (NCBI taxonomy): domain Eukaryota; kingdom Metazoa; phylum Arthropoda; class Insecta; order Coleoptera; family Curculionidae; genus Kuschelorhynchus; species Kuschelorhynchus macadamiae. Next base: position 304,184 of record JAUTXW010000961.1, on the reverse strand, counting down.
AAAAAAATTATTATTAAAAAACGACTTCCAGTTTCTCTCAAATTGTGCAAAAACATCAAGTGTTATGTTGGAATCAACTGGTAACATTTTGGTACGAATCCAAGACGGCGGAACAAAATGGCGACTTAATAAAATATTTAAAAATTCTGCCTGAAACAACTGCTTGATGGATTGACTTCAAATTGAGTGCCATAACTAATTGTGGTATACGGACTAACTAGTAAAATTGTGGTACTAATTCAACATGGCCGAACGAAAAACGGCCAAATAAAATGTTTGTAATCGTGAAAAAACATCCTCTCAGGTTTTACATATCTTCAGGTTTTAGCACTCCTAGATGTCAAAAAAATATGTTTTATCAATTCCGTCGGTCTGTCAGTTCGCGGCATAGCTTAAAAACTATTTACCAGATTGACTTCAAATTTTAGTCAAAAATTAAGGGTCATATGGGGATGACCTGCTAATATTTTGATAAAAATCCAATATGGCCGAACAATGATTAAAAAACTATTACTAAAAAAAACTAATTATCCAATTTACCTCAAATTTTGCACCAAAATCAAGTGTTACTTAGGAATGAATAGGTAATATTTTAATATGAATCCAAGGTAGCAAAACAAAATAGCGGCTAATAAAATATTTAAAAAATCAACCTGAAAATACTACTTATTAAATTATAATTTCAATCGTTGTATCATAAATTTTTGTGCAAGAATTAAGTATCATATAAAGATAAACTTGTGGTATGAAGTTAAGATGGCGGCCAAATAATTTTTTTAAAAAATCAACTTAAAAAATATTATTTAAGCGTCTTTAAAATTTTGCAGAGAAATTAAAAGTGACAATGGGATAAATTGGTACGAATTAAACATGACGTAACAAAATAGCGTTATGTGCCAATGTAAAAACTACTAATTTTAAATTATGCTCCAAAGTCAATTGTGGCCTGGGTAGAAAGATATTGGTAGGAATCTAATATAATGGAACAAAATGGGGCCCATAGAAATGTTTGGGAATACAATAAGTATATGTATTCCTAAATGACTATGTACTGAACTAAATTGGGTCACACTTCACTATTTCTAACAAATGGGAAAAAATCATAACGAGGCAAGTTCCGGGTAAAGGAAATTTACCGATTTTTTTATGTAGTGTTCGACTTATTGATCAAAATGTCTCAACCATGGTTCTATAACAAGATTTTGAGATACAGGGTGTCAAAATATTGAATTTCGTTTTTTTTTTAATTCAGCGACTGCCAACAATATTTATTACTATCTTCACCAATTTAACCAGTTTCAGAAAAATGAAATGTATTTGGCTTTAGGTTATTATTTAGTCTTTTGTTGGGCATAAAAAAGATTAAAAACAGTTGTTTGTTAAAGCAGTGGCAGGACAATATTTTCCTCGGATACAAAAATGCTGAAAATTAAAAAATAAAAAAAAATTCTTCATATTTACTAAACAAAGGCGAGATTTTGGAAATGTTGGATCAGATGTATGTAAATGGGTAAATGTGTACACCAATGCCCAGTCGAAGAAGTCCCTTTAACAGTTGAGGTTATATAAAATATTTCTATGTATTCGGCTTTTAATTTTATCTTTAAACCGGAAACGACACCGGAAGCATAAACTTTGTGGATTACCCCATTACATTTTTGCACAAATCAATCTTTTTCTCTTGATTTCAGAGTTATATGGATTTATATATTTATCTTTTAGAGTTTTCGAGATATATGTATTTGAATATTACCACAGCCTACTATTGAATTGCATGATTGTATTGGCTTCTGGGGGTGGGGGGTCTTGAGGCGATGAAAATTTTTTGAACCAAAAAAAAGTCTTCAGTTTTTTTTTACTTAAGTTAGCGTAAATAATATAAACGACCTAAAAAAAAGGTCATTACTATATTTTCACTATAAGTAAAACTAACTCTGGTGGAGGGGGTTTTATCCGGCAATTCCAAAAAAAGGTCCTTACATTATATTCTGTGTAACATTTTATCTTAAATAAAAGTGGCTCTGGGGAAGGGTTAACCCCCAAACCTACTCCTTATATACGCCAATGGTATGTATTACTATAGTGTTATAAATAAAAAAAACGTTTAGACATTTTGGAATAAATCTTTATAAATAAATAAAAAACTGTATTTTCTTTCATTAAACCATCAATGACTACTGATCATTTAATGTAATATATATTTCTTTGTCTATTTAACATAATAACACATAATTTATTAACATTTTATATAACAATTAACGTTCCGCACAATTTGTTTACGTTTCATTGCATTGCTTCTGTGTTTGACGGGCAAGATAACTCGTCGAAAAGAATCATCCGTTTTAATAAAGGAAAAATTATTGTATTCTAAAATTTTTAGTGTACTTTTATAGAAAATAATATTTGCAGATTTGTTGAAAATCTTTGTACATTGTGCAGAGCTATAGGTATTAATTAAAATTGCGAAAACTTATAAAAACAGTTTTTTTGGCATACTACTTTAAAATAATTCTTGGCAAAGTTATTGCTAAAACATATTCAGCAATTTTTCAAAATATTAATTGTTTGTTATATTAAATACCATTTAAAAAAAAGTTTTTTTTAAGATAGACGAATATTACCCGAATATTACCACTTTGTAATTATGAGCTTCAAAAATCTTGAATTTATTCTTTTTTTCTTTTCAAATTCCTAAAAAAGCAAAATTTCAATAAAAAATATAATAAAAATTTTCGATTATAAGAAATTACGTTTTTATGTCTTTACATATTCTACATCATATATGGCCCTCCACCAACTCCAATCCGGCCCGCGGGAGATTCAGAAATTTCAAACAACGCGCAAAAAAATTTAGTACACATAGTTTATTTGTAATTACTGCCAACCACCCTAAAACTGTATTCTTTAAATCATAAAGACTAAAATCGATAAAAAATTTTATTAAGCATACGCAGTGGAACGGCACAAATCGAGTCAGAAATAGTCGTTAGAAAGAGACAAACAGATACACATTCGGGAACCAGCCCGATGACCTTGAAACGCTTCGAGCGATACGTTATGAATAACAGTCAGCTCTGAGCGCTCGCACCACTTCGGGACGTACGATCGGGACTCTCGATTCGAGAGTATTCTAGTTCCTCATTGCGGGTAATATATAAAACGCTCAGCGAGCGTGTCAACTCATTGCTTTTTAACAACTAATAAGAAAAGACGCTGGAAATTTTCACTAGTAATCTCCTCTCCCTAGTGCTAGAATTATTACCGGAAATTATTTGCGAGCGGACGAATTTTTCGAAAACTCGTCGAGTCGAAGACGAGGGAAAATTTTCTTAAAAAATTCGTCACTGAGGAAATAATTTCCGGTATTAATTCATGCATGTGGAAGATTCGGTAAGAACATTTCGCACCAAAATTTATTTTTTATTTTCATCTCGATTTTCGTGTAGTTTGATGGCAAACGACATATTGTTGTTCAATTATTGTTTAATCGTCTGTGAATGATGAAAAGTCAATAACTAGACCACCGTAAACTAAATCAACAAGAAGTCTGTCATCCGTATATTATATAGTATAATTTTGGTTCTTATAAAAAACATTTTTTTTTAGGTTTAAAATTAAACTTTTCTAAAAATATTTTGCACTATCTTTAAAACAAACTAAAATTTTATTTTTATTTAAACTTATTTTAAGTATATTTTATTAAGTAAAACTTGCCAATTTAATTAACTACCAACTACTTACGGTCATGTAGGAGTTTTTGTTACCTAGAAAAAAACTAATTTCCGTAAACTTTACTAACGAGAAGTATACTTTATCAGATTCAGGACATTTTAAAGTTGAACTTTTGCCCTATTTATTATTACTAAACTTAACGGAACTGCATGCAATTTATCCTGAGAGTAGGTACATTATGTAGGTATTATGTACAATATTTAAATTATCATATTAATCGTAAAACCGAGATTGCCACGGCTACGACAGACAAATGAATGTAACTAGTAAATTAAGAATGACAGTAACACTTACATCGCGCAACGTATATGTGAAGATTTTTTTAAAATTGATAATTTAAAGAGTTACACTTTATATAAGTTTTGTAAAAAGATTAACGATTTTAAAATAAACCACAGAACATTGCCTTGCCTAATAAAAGTAGAAGAAAAGGCGGCTCTCTACTCTTTCCAAAAAAGTCTCTTTGCGAATGTCAAGAAAATAGTTTATCAAGAATCTTCTTTCTTGGACCGATTATCCCGAAGTAAGCAGAACAAAATAGTGTCCCAATATTATATCTACTTCCTGAAACCTTTATAGGAATCTGATGAGTTTTATACACCTGAAGCACATCCTTACTCCCCATTAAGAAAGGAAGAAGTTGTTTATCTAAAGTAAATATGTAATATATGTTATCGACCATATAAAGTTGTTTTATTATTGAAAGCCCAAACTTTATAATAAAATATCTAAACAATAATGCAATAATGTAAATTTTCTGTCTTATGAAATGATATATGTCAAAAAGATTTCCACTCTAATCACCTACAGCTTACCCTGGAGGCAAAACATTTCGGGAAATCCGACCCGTTGCTATGGTAACGTTGAAAAATAAAGGCATCTGATTGGCTATAAAGTAGAGGTGTGAAATTTTCAAGCAAATTCAGCTCAGAAGAAAAAAAATCTATCAAAATGTCTGGTTTAAAAAAGCGGAAAGTGGACACAGAATGTTATCAATTCCAAAACAAATGGACTGATGAATACTTTTTTATCATGCACAGTGACAAACCTTTGTGTTTCTTGTGCAATGAAACAATTTCTGTTTTTAAAGAATACAATATCAAGCGGCATTATCGCAGGCAAGCATTTCGTTCAGTATAATTTACTTATTGGCTAGTTAAGAAAGAATAAAATTAAAAAACTCATTACCGATTTAGGGAAACAGCAAGAAATGCTCCATTCACTGTTGATGAAGAATTTGTAGTGACAGAGGAATTACTGGCATTACGCCCACTACAAGGGGCCACTACCGGAAAAGATATTTTTGCTGAGGTGCAAAGTACTTTTGAGCAATATGGTTTGTTGTAGTGGTGTAAATTAGTTGAAGTGTGCACAGATAGTGCCCCTTCAATGATTGGTTCACGAAAAAGTTTTATCGGAATTCTGAAGGAAAGAGCAACCGCTATGAATGTGCAAGAATGTAAGGTAATAATTCTGCATTATATTATTCACCAACAAAACTTTTGCTCTAAGTCCATTTGACTGAAGAATGTTATGGATGTGGTAGAAAGTACCATCAATTCCATTAGATCTCGCGGTCTTAACCTTAAAATAGCTGATTTTATGGAAATGAAAGAGAAAACAATGCCGCAAATTTGTGATCCAACATGACTTTTTGACTTTGCATATCTAGTGGACATCACAGGATACTTAAACGACCTGAACTTGAAGCTTCAAAAACAAGGGCAATTGGTAAATTAGCTATACAATCCTCTTAAAGCTTTTCAAAACAAAATTCGCATGTGGGAAACACAAATGAGAAGTAAAAACTGTTTTAATTTCTTAACATTATCCAGTAACGAAAACATTGAATACGGTCGCTATGCTGAAGAACTGAAACTACTGTCAGAGCAATTCACTGATCGGATTTCCGATTTTAAGAATATGGATACCACTTTCAATATTTTTGGAAATCCTGGAAAAGTGTAATGTGGAAGACGCTTCGCTTCACCTACAAATGGTTTTGATCGAACTTCAAGAAGGCTCATATTTGAAGTCTAAATTTGATGACGTGGAACTAAGCGAAAGTAATTTGTACATTCGGTAGCACGTAAAAATGTGAGCAGCTTTTTTCAATCATAAGTATCGTGCTCGGCTTACAGATGTTAATTTAGGAAACACTTTGTACTAGTGATATTGGCCTCAATATTGATCATTTTGTTTCTCAGCTTCAAACTCAAGTCTCTCATTAATTTTCATCTGTTTTTGTTAATTTATTTATTTGTTTGATTATGCTATTATAATTAATAAATAAAAAAATGTGTGAATTGTATGAACTACCTACTTATTTCTTACCTACGGCCCGCGACTTTATTAGGTCCCGAAAATACGCCCCAGCTAAGCAAAGGCTGCCTATACCTGCATATATTATGTTACTAAGATCATTGAACTTTAGTTTTAAGGGACCTGTGTTACCTAAATTGTCTAATGGGCAAAAAAAACTTTTTCCCACAGATGCAACATCTGTTCTTGGCCAAATAAGCTGATTTCCTATGATAATTTTTAAGGAATTTCATTTTTATCGTTGAATCCTGAATAACACTGATACCACGACCGATATAATATGTTTGATCATAGAATACAGCATAAGATTCAAATAATGTTTTAACGTTGAAGTTAACTTTAACTTATTTTGCTTTGAAAGGCAAGCAACAACAATAATTTAGGTTTAACAGAAGTTCTTTGGAGTAGCTATATTATTTACCCATGCAAGCAACTCTTACCTACTTGCTTTTGCTTGGCAGCAGATTTGGCAAGTTGCTGGCAATTTTTTAACCGACTTTAAAAATGGGTATTGATTTTTTCAAAAACTTGTTTCAGTCACAGGTACAATTCTTAGTTTTTCGGGATTGCCATTTAAATTACTTGGCCGATGTATCTCAACCCCACGATAAAAATGAAAATATAAACATTGATGTCTTTTCTATCATCCATTAGTTTTGTGCATACACAGTGACTAGAAAATACATGTCAGATATTTAAATTTGATGGCATTTCCTCGGAGACTTTTAAATAAATACAGAGATTCGTAGAATGAAAAACAATTTGTGGAGAGGGTGAGAACAAACAAATACAAATATTTTAAAAATATAAATGGAAATGCGGCTCAAAAACTATTTATATAAGTCAAACGGCATTTTGTAAATTCTCGTAACATCGTTATAGTTTGCAGTATGTACAGAGTTTAATGACAGGTTATGTTTTATTAGCAAATATAAGGTGGGCAGATTTATTTAGTCTCGATTATTTCCCAAGTAATCAAGAAGGCAAAGACGCATTAAAATACGGATTAATTCACGTCGGCTAAATGACATATCCCATGTCTAAATCACTTAGTCTTGTATACAACGTTTTTTTAAAATAATATTTGTAATTCGATTTTTATTGAAAATTACGTAGCGTAGGTATTAGTAACAAAATATAAATAACGCTACAAAAGTTTTATTTACGTAATTGATATGATAAACATGAAACGACAAAAATGGTAATGGTTAGTTGGTAGAAACCTCGGTAGGAACAGTAATAAAATCTTGGCACCACCAAAAAAAATTAACCTTGTATGTCAAAATCTGGTAATAGGATCAAGTTATCATTACCCATTTTGATCAGGAAGTCGAAAAGTTCATTATATCACAAATTTAGAAAAATTCATTGAAAGTCGTTTTCCATAAGAAGTGTGAGATGTTCTTTCCATTGAGAAAAAGTAACACTATTTATTAACCCTAATACGTAGAAATATTTTACAAAATATAACGTGAACTCCGTTCCTCTCGAATAGTATTTAAAAATTTAAATTCTACCCCCCAATAGTGGATGTTTGAAAAAAAAAAAAAGATTTTGCTTCTCCACATTTTTTTAACACTGTATTATCGATAACTTACTAACTTCTTTCTTCTTCTAAGTATTATTTAATTACAACTTCCAACCGGTGGGGGGGGGGGGGTAAACAAAACAAAGTAGGAATTATGTTCCTGGTTTAATCAAAGACCAATTATAATTCGAATAGGCAGTACATAAATTAGACCTCAACAATTGCTTGTGGTGCCGCGCCGTTCAGTCGTAATATGCAGCTCATATAAAGCAAGATTTGGCGCAACGTAACCATTAGTGCGATTTAGGTCTATAGCGACAGCTAAATCAAGACCTATCCAGAGGTTCAAAGGACGTCACGAACTGGCAACCCTGCCCTAGGAAAACTTTCGATGGATCCCAAGGCTACTGAAAGACTAAAAGAGAGCAAAATTGGAATCCTTTTTTGGATCTTTAGTTTTCCATTTGTTGGATTGTCTATTAAAAGTATGACCGGTTTTTGGTTTAATTAAGATAAGGAACTTGAGAATGTATGTCCATTTTTATTTAATATTGCTCTTCTGGTTTCTTCGGTATTATTTCTTTTCTTGCTTTAAACTCCAAAATTTTGTATTAAGAAATCATGGTTCTCGGGATTAGACCTTTGAAAGGGAACCATTTTCCGACGTTTAGCCATTGATTGCAAGAAGTATCTTCAGGAGAGATTTAATCCGGCAATTTATACCCGACCTGTGTTTACCGAACCGTGACCCGGTGTAACGATCGGTTTCCACATATGATATAGACTATAGCCCGTAACTCTATAAAAATTATAAGAATGCTTATACATTTCAGTAGATTCTCTAATTTTTGTGTGTTGAATATAGTACGTATGTTTAACCTAAGAAGTAACCTTGCAATCTTATCTTTGGTTCCATGTATAAATGGAAGGACTAAACTTCCTCTCGGTAACTCATTAGTTCCCTATCGTGGAGTAGGGTTGTTCAATTTTCTAATTAACCGTCTACTATACCCACTGTAATATCCATTCCCTCGTAAAGCTTGAGTCAGTTTCTCTATTTCCGATTGTAGACTTTTGGTCACAAATCGCAAGGGCTCTGTAAACCTAAGAATTAATAACTGATTTGTTTGTTTTGTGATGGATAAGGATGGGAATTTGCATTTAGGTACCTATTCGTATGCGTTGGTTTTCTATATACAGAGTGTCTTAAGGAACCATCCCCTTTCCTTTGTACAAGAACATCTAGAAAGGAAATCGTGACTTCTGATTCAATCTCCATTGTAAATTGTATATTAGGGTGTTGCTGATTTAGGTGATCAAGAAGCACGGAGAGATTTTCTCCATCCAGTTCTTCCATTTACACATGGAACTACAGACAAGATTGCAAGGCTACTTCGCCGTCCAAAATTAGTCATTTATAGAGCTTTTTACGTTGAATTTAGTGGCGTTCTTACTTTTTTCTATCTATTCCAATTTTAAGATATGATATAAAATTATGTTTCTTTCAGTGGGATACTCTGTATATTTTGTTCTTAGTCGATTGGAAATTAAATTACCTTTCCTACGGTACTAAACACTTAGTTCACTGAAGATATTACTCTCAATTTTAACAATTCCTTAAAAGTAATTGAATAAATCGCAAAAAACCTACTTCACTCAATTTTTGGGATTCTTAATTATTACTGCCTCTTTATGTCTTTTTCATTTTTTCCACAACCTATATGAATTAATTTGGATAATAAAAAGTACTGCAAATGTCACTTTTAAAAGTATATAAATAAAAATATGTAAAACAAACAGGTTCAAAGCCTGCTTAGAACCGAATTGACTATGGAGCTCACGCAGGGGCATTTAAATTTATTTATATGGAGTCAGTTTTGGAAACAATTGTTTGACGACATCTTATCCAATATTTTGGCACTTAAAAGTTTGAGCTATACATATTCGGATAAGATGGCAAACGACAATATGCAAAAATTCAATATGCTAAAGTGAGTTCGATAAAGACAGTACTCCTGCGTCGAAACTATATTTTAGAAAGTAACCAGAAAGACGGCAGCCCCATGCCGATATTTCTAAACTACTGGAGAAAAATCTTAAGCTGCATGGGTACTTCTAGAAGCCAAGGCCAAAGTCATATAGAATGGAAAATAATGAGATAGAAGAAATCAACACAATTGTAGTGAATCCAACTTCATCTTCGATATAATAGGCGTCAACGGAAAAAAATAAGGAGACATTGAAGAAGCACAAATTTTCTTAGTATTGCTATAGGAAGGTTTACACCCAGGGGACGCAGAACATACAATAATTTCTTTAGAAAAGTAATATGGGCAGATGAAGTGCGCATATCTAGCGATGGAATATTCAATCGCCATAATAATTTGTATTGGTATTGGGCTAATGAAAATCCGCACATTGCCATCAATAGAACATCACAGGGTCGTTTTGGAAGAATATTATTTATAAAAATTCAGTTTCAGACGTAGTTTCGGAAAAGTGACGCGATTACCTACGAGTCAACGCTGTGTTGAAAAGCGCTGCGGAGAATGCTTGGCGAATAATGGCATCCAATTCAAAAATAGAAGATAAGTTGATATGTTAAACTTTTTTGTTAGGTACTAGAATTATTATTGCTGATTTTATTGTTTATTGTTAGTTATGTTTATTATGTGTTGCCTGTAACGTTATGTTGTTATTTAGTTACGTTTATGTTTAGTTTTGTATAAATATTTGAACTTCAATAGAGAGATTTCATCCAAAGCGTTAAACAAATTTACTTATTTTGTTTAAAACGCACTTATATGGAGAATATAAGAAAATAATTATATTAATAAATGAGTATTTTGTAAAAACTCGGACACTAACGCCCGTATTCACTAAAAAGGTTTAAGAGTTAGACCAGGTCTAGTTCTGTTTCGCTTATGTCACTTTCATTTTGTAATTGTGACATTTAGAAAAATTATTTGTTCAATTGTTAAAAATGCGTCATCTTAAACCTATAATTGTCAAGACCTGGACTAAATTTAAAACTCTTTAGCGGGTGTAAGTGTTTGGTATCGTTGAAAAGTAATTTAATTTCTAATCGATTAAGAAAAAAAAATAAAAGGTGTCCCACTAAAAAAAAAACATAGCTTTATGTCGTAACTCAAAAACGGAAATAGACAGAAAAAAAAGAAAGAACGCCACTGAATTCTACGTAAAAAACTTCATAAAGCACTAATTTACCTTTTTCTTCTATCACCAATAACAAGCGAGATTAGTGTTTTAACACCTAGGAAAAAATTACCGTTTTTTTTTTTCCTTTTTTTACCAAAGATCTGAAAAAAAACAAAATATGGAAAGATAAAAAGTTTACAATTATTTTTAGTCTTTATTAAAAATAAGTCAAAAAAAAATTCCTCACAAAAAACTATAATTCTAAAAGTTAAGTCTAAAGATAAAGCTTGCTTCTAATAGCCACTAGCTTTTCCATCCTTTTATCTAGTAATCTATATCGCTTTTTTGTGTGAATTAATTGAATGTAGACCAATTCCTTTCAGAGATTGCCCATGACGAAACTAATTGTAGTAATCGCGATGCTACTGGTGGCAACGGTTGTTTTTCACAAAGACCTTGCTACTGGATCGCAATCATTTTGATTTGTAACTTCCCATTACCTTCATAGAAACCTTTTTTTGATTTGTACAAAGTCGCATTGGCAAGCACTCCAATAGTTGGCAAGCTAAGAAGATTTGAAACTTGTTTTATTATCTCAAGACAATCCAGACTCGTCTGAAAGACATTGACTTCCAAATCGAGGATCTACATAATATGCGGCTTTATGTATAGGCTTACAGCAAAAGTCAAACCTTTTTGATAAATGTTTCAGCATTGTATCTGAAATACTGCTATTTAAAAAACTAGAATATTTGTTTAGACAAATAATTATTTGGTTTGCAGGTTGAAAGTATGACTCGAAAAACAGAGAAACAGTTTTTTTTCCGGTTTTTCCGAATTTGAAAAAAAAACGAGTTTTTTGAAACACTAACCGAGATACAGAACTCTATCAAAAAACGCAAATTTTCGAAAACACCCCATAGTTCAATAACGAATCAATTTAGCCATAATCAGTAAGAATGGTTAAAGTTCATAATTTGTAAATCGAACTCGAAAATGTTCAATCATTTTTTGTGTAGCACCTACAATTTTGTCAGAACTCCCTAAAAGTATCGAAAATGCGCCACCCTCTTGCTTCAGTTACGGGATTCTATAAACGGGAAATATGAGAGTCTTTTGTCACCGAACAGAAGTCGGGTATAAATAGCCGGCCTAAATCTGCCCGAGTGCATTTAGTGTTCCGACCTCGTGAAATGAACATCCTTGAAGATGCCTCCTTCAATCGAAGGCGAAACTTCGAAAAGTGATTCCATTTTAACACGGTCTAATCTCAAGCACCATAATGTCTTAATTGACTACAGCCTTTATACGTTTAAAAGGCTGTCGTTTGAAAGGCGTGCAAATCTTATTTTCACCTATATAATCCATCCATCATGTTTCACCATCACTTCTAGGATACCCCAAGCATATATACTTCGAGTCCTCCAAATTATCTTACTGGAAAATCAGTAGCACGATTGCTTAGGCAAATATTTATGCGTTAATTATGTAATCTAGCAAATATTTGCATTGCAAATGTTATGGCAGCATGGTTTTAAATAGTCTGGATGTAAACGATAACAAGCGGAACATTTAGTAATATGTATTTAGGTATTTATGTATATTTATATATCGGTGGTTGGAGGAATACTAGTCAATACAATAAATACTAGTTTTAAACTAAAAGTGATGTTTATAAAATGTTAAGAAGGCTCATAATAGGGTACATGATCATTTTTAAATGTTATTTAAAGTGATAGTGGCCAATTAAGTATGAAAAAAAGATGTTTGGGTTATATTTTTAAACCACCTAAAATATAGGATAGATTTGGCAAGGTGGTAAATTTACCTTGAAATTTATTTTATAATCCCCTCCCCCAGGTAATTATAACCTAGAAAAATATCAAACAATAGCAGCAGAGATACTGAGGTAAAACAGAAGCATAAAAATATTTAAAATGAGCTCCAGTTATTCCTACTGTGCTGTTAAAAATCCTTTGGAACGTAATTTCCTTTTAAATTCGAAGCTGAAAATTATGTCGTATTTATGGTAGGTCAGGATTAGATTCAAGTCCTGTCTATAACTTATAAAATAACTATAAATACAAAATAACATTCACCAATATTGCCAGATTTCACAAAACATATTTTACAAATCGGTGACGACACTAGGTAAGTAATCATCAATCATTTTAAACATTTAGTTGTAACAAATGGAATTTTATATTTCCAAATATTCCAAAGTTCTCCTGGGTATAACACCTTTTCATTCCGTATAAGTTTTCAATACGAAAAATTTTGAGTAAGTTTGAAGTTCGTTGAATAATTAAAATTTGAATATGGCCAATATGCTCGAGACCTATAGGGTTGCCATATTTTCAAACTTCAAATGTAGAACAAAATTTCGTTTAGCTGCATGTAATTTAGTCATCTATATATTTAAAACACGTGAGAGGCTTGTACTGCACCAATTTAAATGATTTGTTTTCAAATTATTGTCTGGTTACCGAGACCTTGCAACACTTTTTTTTTTGTATTGTTTTATTGCATATTTTTTCTATAAAACCAATGTTTTTTCAATAACATTTCTGGACAATGTGGTGAATGCGCCTCATATTTTTATAATTCCACTGGAAACTCATCGCGCCATCTAATCGAAAAGGCAGAACAAGTTCTAGTTAATACTAGCATATTAATTATAAAGATTTATCTTGTAGGTGGAGTGGGTTAGTATCTTCAAATTATCCTGACAAGCTCTAATCTTCCTTTTAAGTTTGTCTTGTCTTGTCTCTTGTCTCACACAAGTATTCATTAAGTTTCGGCGAACACGCAGACCAGTCTAGAACATTCACACATTACGTTTTCAAAGAGTCTGTGGCAACTCTGTTGATAAGTATGTAAATGGCAAATTATCATGCATAAAAATGAAATTGTCTGCAAAAGCACCTCTCCAAAGCCTAACTATGGATTCTAGCACAAAACCAGCATATTTCAGACCTGTTAAACTACTCTGAAAGTAAATCAAATGAGTTTTTATACCTAACATAATACTCTCCTCAGAACATTTTATTCTCCGTTTATATTTTGGAGCAGATATGGCAACGACCCCCTTAAAATTCTACGGTCATGTTACCATTTTGATCACATCTGAAAAAAAGACATCTTGCTATTCTATAATGTTCTAATTTCGATGCTCAAGGCACGAAATAAGCCGATCAGATTTGTTCTGTTGGGTTAACTCGGAAACTCGCAGTTGCCTCCGGCTATATAAACCAAGAGAACGGAGTCTTTTTGTTGTCTCAACTGAAACATAAACATCTGCTACTGAGCTTCTCTTTTGGTATATGGATGAGAAGCAGTTGGACTTCTTGCAATATGGCATAAGACAGTCCAGTTGGTCAGAAGTTACTCATCGACGGCTTTGTCTACGCCCGTTGAGTCTTCCCAGTTGCCCTTTTGCACATCAGATAATAATTATTCAATGTAAGACTTACTGTTTTCTTTCAACAAATCGAATCATGGATTATTAAAAATGTTGAGATAAATGGTTTCTACTTTTTGTTGCTATCCTTGTTTTCAACAAAAAACGTTAGGGTTTTGACAAAATACCAAGTTCTTCTGTCAACAAATCGATTAGCATCAAATACTAGGTGATTCCTTATAAGTTTGGTTGTATTGTATGTATACTATTTTGGCGGTTTCTGATAACTCTGCACGATCCGTCTGTATGTCCAATTTTTTGCAGCTAAAGTTATAAGATAGATGCATAGAACGTCTAAAATTATTAAAATGAATATATGTGTAATATCAAAGACCCATTCTTCGAGTTCATCAAGCGGTTTCATAAATTCACCACAACAATTGCTTATGCCGCCGCTTAATCATAATATTAGCATGCACGAAACAATATTTGGAGCAGTAGTGTGATCTCTAGATGGATCCCATCTTAACTGAATACGACACTAAGTTGGGATCCATCTAGGTGGTCTTTTATTTTTTATTTGTTTGAACACCCATTTGCGGTACAATAGGTCATTGGTAATACGTAGGAGCAAAACATTTTTAATTGGAAACATTAATTATTAACAATTATTAATACATAGAAGAAATAGGAGGCTGTTGCCGCCTTTGGTTTATAAATAAATTTTCCAATTTGCAAGCTACCCGCTTACAAATTGGATAAAAAGAAATGGAAGGTTGCTGCCGCCTATGAAAGCCAAATCCCATGGTAATTATTTGCGGATAAAATTAAAACTGTACATCAAATATATTTAAATTTATTCATGTAAAAAGCCACACTTCTGACCTTGAAGACTCCCAGTTTGACTTAGCAACTATTAGAATTAATACTTGTGATACAACTGATACTGGTTTATTTATAAACCCACTATAAAACACGACTATTAAAAATATATATTTGTGAACACAAATTCTCAGGTCGTTTATCTCACAGTTTTTATTATATACAGGATAATATTTTTATTGTCACTAGAATAAAAACCAATGGTTTACGATGTCGATGATAATGTTAATTTCAAAATGATTCGACAATTATTAATAAAAATTAATTATTAAAAGCAAAAACCAAATATCATAGAACGTCAGCAGAAAAGAAACGAAAGTTTTTAGGTGGTTAGAAAACATTATTTACAAAATTTTATTTTAAACATTAAATAATGTTAACTTAAAAATAGAAATTTTCAAGTTAAATTAGATTTTAAATATTACACGTTATAATGTAAGATAGATTAAATAATCTGTCAGAAACAAGACTATACTGATAAAAAAAAAACAGAGTTATCAAATCATCTTTTCGGTAGTTCCCTGTTAACCCACTAAAATATAGAGGGTGTGGATAAAGTCTGAAGCAATAGAACTATGTAGTTTAAAATCCAACGACTTTTGGATAAATCACTTGACTTGACGAGGTACATGACTTTTTTAAATGAAACTCCTGTATATTGTTACATTTGTGGATTCTGCAAATTAACAAAAGTATATTTGAAGTAATTAATGTAACATGTCATAGGTCTAAGTTTTTGAGATACTGACATTTAAAATTCGATACCTGGCAAGCTATCAAATCGAAGCGGTTAAAATTTGAACAAAACAAATTGCAAATTTATATCTTGGTTTTTCATGGCCTTTCTGCTTTCCAAAAAAAAAATAAACTTTTTAAACCGAAAAGTAGCACCAAAATACCAGAAATTAAACAATATACAAGGGCTTTCATTTAAAAAGTAGCCTGTATATTTCAATTTCATATAAAAACTTGCGTAACTGGAAAGGGTCTGAGCGATTTTACCAAAAGTCGTAGAATTTCAAATTATTTCTAATAGTCCAAACTTTATCCACACTCTGTATAATTAATTCATAAGTAATCGCTTTTTTTATTAAATATGAGATTTCACAAATTAATTTATTTTTTTAGTCTGGAGATCGTTTTAAAATAATATAACCCAAATGGTTTATTTTTTCATTTTACGTCTTGAATTGAAATTATAAAAAATGTTTGTGTTTAATTCGATAGTGCAAAGAAACGCTGCTGTCATTTTATATTACCAAACGGACCATACCGGCAGGGGCGGCTTGCTCCATGAGGCAGTGTCTCACCAATAAATTTGGAAAATTATGTGTTAATCGATTATATCATTTTTATTACTTTTTATTCACTTCTTTAACCTCAATTTTACATTTTTACTATTTGCATCCATAAGCATTTGCAGAATAATTTTGCTTCATGAGAAATCCATAAAATACGGCCCTGCCTTTTACCTTCTCCAAACCAAACGCGCATCGTCAATCGTCATATCGGACGGGTTCTGTGAGTCCATCTCATTTATTTAGAAGAGTTATTGTTGAGAGGCATGCGTCGCGCTTCCCTGTCTAGCGTATACTAATTTGTCATTAACTGTCCCCGGGCTACTGCCTACGTCCACTATTATTGGTCCACCCAGTATAGTGATACACGATTTACAAGTCCAGATTTTACAAAGGCAGCCAGCATCAGATCCAGTGAACGAGATTTATCAAAATTTTAATTTATGCAGTTCGACTTTGGCCTACTCGGGTATGCCAAAAGTGGCCGTCTGTCATATTACTTTATAGAGGGGCCGTCATTGTGAAGGACTATACAGGCCGTTTCCTAATTGCGTGCTAATGTTAAAGGGGGTGTTTTTTATGTCCTAAAAGTCTTAACTTTTGAGATACAGGATGGTAAAGTTTAAAAAGAAAACATTTTTTTTTATCCCAATTCTGTTGCTATTGTAGATAACTGCATGAAAGGAGCATACGGATTGTATAGTACTTCACAATGACGCCCCCTGTACAAAGTAATATGATAGACGGAGACAAACGGTCACTTTTGGCATACCCGAATAGCCCAAAGCCGAACTGCATAAGTTAAAATTTTGATAAATCTTGTTCACTGGAATCAGTGCTGGCTCCCCTACTATAACTACATTGATGTATTAATTTTGGAAAAATATGAGTTCTGTAGTTTTTCAAATATTAATTGCAAAATTAGATATTTTTTGACACCCGGTATTGAACAGAAAATTAATTATTTTGAAGCAGTTTATTGACAGCTACTTTATGAACAATTTTACAAAATATATGAAAAAAAACTAAGCCATTTTTGAGGTTGACGGCTGTGATTCTAATGGTTCGATTCCTTCTAAATCGTTGTCTTCCTCTGAAAGTGATGAGGTTTCGTCGTCACTACTTGAAGATCCCAGTGTGATAACTAAATCATCAACAACCATTTCAATTTTGCCATCTACTTCCGATTTCCAATTTTCAGCCGATATTGAATCAATCGCTTCTAATGTTATTTTATTTAAATCTTTAATTGAAAGTTCACCGGTGTTGCGCTGTCGAATATATTTTTTTACTCCTGCCCAAGCAAGTTCAATAGAGTTGAGGTCGCACATGTATGGAGGCAGCCTTAAAGGTGTATGACCGAGGTTACGTAAAAGACCGTCAATTTTATACTTTTTTTCTCTAAGCTTGTTGGCTGATATTACTTCATATAATTGATATTTTCTCCATGTTGGATCACATACAAGATTCTTCGATTTAAACCACGATATCATATGAGCTTTTGTAGATTATTTAGTTGGCACTATCTTCTACGTGAGAATGATAAGACGCATTATCCATTACCACGACTGATTTGGGAAGAGCAACCACTTTTCAAAATTAACTCTATTCGTCTGTCCATGATAGTCTCCAGTTGTTAGTCCCGAACGAAAAACTAAAGCAGCGCCTGGAACAAATCCGGCTTCTGAACCAGCATGAACTGATGATGAAGCGACTACTAGAGATTCCCTGAACAACACCTGTAACAGCTTCACTTTGCCAGCATTTGTTCACTGTCATATCATTATCTACCCAGGTTTCGTCTAGAGACACAATATTGCGTCCTTCTTGCCTACATTGCTTTACAGTTGATAGACATTTCACCGCGCCAGTGAAAAATACTTGGTCTCTCAATGAGCCATTTTCGTTTATTTTGGCACTTGCGCCAAACAAAACCATTTGATCGTAAAAGCCGATTTAAGGTTTTATACCCGTACGGAAAATCTATTTTGTTCTTTACAGCACGAAGTAGGAGTTTGCAGGTCGGAACCTTCTTCAAGTTTATATAAAAATCCTCTATTGTTCGTAGAATTACTTCAAAATCACCATCGTCAATTTTATCTTTGTATGATAATCGGGGTCTTTTTTTTACCAAGAGATTTTAAAGGTGAAGTAGAACATGAGCGATCATTATGTTCTCTTTGAATTTTTCTTACACTACTTTCCGAAACACCAGTGTAAAATGCAGGGCGTTCTGTTCGATTTTGAATTTTAATAGTCAAACTATTATTTTCAGCTTCTCTAGTACAGGCCTCTATAACGCTCGCAATAACTTCTCGTGCACCGCTTCGAATTGTTTTTCCTCTTTTGCTCGCCATCGTTACTTCGAAATAATAATTCAAATTCAACGCAACGCATTTATAAACAAATGAAAACAAATGCTCGAATTGTATAGGCGCCACTGGAAATTGCTAGAACCTTCTAGCGGCAAGTGCATGGAGACTTTAGGCACATCCCAATTACAAATGGACCAGTGCGAAATTTACTAAATCCTCGATTAATTTTCCGTACCGCTTAGCTGGCGCACTTTATAGGTGAAGCGGCAAACTATTACAACAAATAAAATAACATAAAATTTATTTGCGTACACAAATTTTACTCTTCCGCTTGCTTAAGACTATGAACCTTTATTTTAAGGACCGCCCGGTTTTCTTTCGTGTCCCGCATTTTACTAAATCACTATGTGCTGAGATAAACTAGGCCAGACTTGACTATTCCTAATAAAAGGAAAGATTCATAACGAGGGAAGTTCCGGGTAAAGGAAATATACCGATTTTTTGTAGAACCTACGGTATTTTTAAGAGAAATTAAAGAAATTATAAGAACTTATTGGGAGCTTAGGAAAAATTAAAGACATTTAACACAGCTACTTTACGTCTTACGGACTTGAAAAAAAAGAATTGGAAATTTTATAGTTTATTTTTATCAACATTTATTTTATTGTTTAAATCCCTTGTAAGTCTATCTGCCAAATATACTTGAAAATATTTCAGCTTTTAGGTTCTTTCAAAGAATATATTGCAATAACGCTACTTAAAGGTAACAAACTGGCGTGCAAATTTTAACAAGCACACTCTGTTAGTATTTGGAGTCTCTAAAAGCGATGACTATAATATTTAGATAAGAGTGAAGTTGAATAACAATATGACACGCTCCAAATGGTGGCTGGCAAAAACAATTAAAAACCAGCGAAAACCATTAAAATAATTTGCATACAAACTGAGGATATTATTTTTAAAGTAAATCCATTTGCCAGTAGCGTTTCTATATGCTAAATTTTTACAGCAATATTCATTCCGTTCATATTCCGAATAGTAGTTTGCTCTGTCGTCATTACAATTAGAAAAAAAATTTTATGAAAAAATGAAACCGATTTAAAAAAAATGCACTAAAAAGTGAAAAATAAAATTTTATTCCACCTTCAAAATTTTACTAAGTGAACTTATTCTTAATCATTTAATCGCAGAAATATAGTCATGTATTCAGTCAATTCGGTGTTTTGATATCTCATACTAGCCGTATAAGGTCTTACTGTCTTTATTAGTTTGGCGCCGACTTTACGGAATAAAACGTTCAAGGTGGAATAAAATAATATATTTCACTTTTTAGAGCATTTTTTTTGAAGTAGGTTCCATTATTTTATAAACATTTTTATTTCATCCATTTTAGTTTTATCTATACAAGTTTTAATGTAAAAATCAGGTTTAACAAATGGTCCACTGCATTATATTTTTTTCCTGATATAATGTTGAACGCGAAGAATCAAGACGCCAGAGTAGAGTATTAAAAAGCTTCTTGCAATATATCCTGGCGCAAAAAACAAAATGACGCCATTCCGCCATTTTAAATATTTTTGTAATAATCTTGCTATGAAACCATTCCGGCAATATCCTGAATATCCCCTAAAAAATTCATCTAAGTTGGTCAAACCACCGCGGAGTAATCGATGTATAAACAAAAAAAAAACAACAAAATGGCCGCAATTTTTAAAAAATGCTTGCTATGGGACCACTCCGGCAATATCCTGAATGTGCCTAGAAAATTTCATCCAAATTAGTCCCCGAATTGTTCAATAAATTCTCAAATTTCCAAGGATGTTATCAAAGTCAACTATTTAATTGATAAGTATTGATATCTTTTACTCGGTTAAATTAGATATAATGCGCCTTTTTCGGAGGATTAATGATTAAAAATCCGTTTACCGAATAGTCAAATTTGTTTTTAGTTTTTGAATGTTTAGGGAAAAAATGCGAAAAACGACCAATATTAATTAACTTTTTGGCCTCCGGAAAAAAGTTAAAAATATTCTGCAATACCTTTTGCCCATTTGTGCTATTCTGCTCACGCTCGTAGAAAAATATTGGTTTTCATCGATGTTTTCACGTTTTGTATCCTGTAAAGTAACATGCGCTCAAATTTTATAACCAACATTTGGTGTACGGGAGCCCAATTCTCAGACAATTCATTCTTCGGAAAATTTGTTCTCTTCTCCGGACAACTTTATTCATGTCTTGAGATTAGTATAGATTAACAATATTTTGCTTTAATTTGCTGACAATTAAATAAAGTCAATTTAGGTTAGGTTAGGTTAGGTATGGTATAAGTTAATACTACTTCGTTTTTTGCTTTAATCTCTAGATAATTTTGAACACAAAGTTATTTGATTTATGTAACGGGGACCGACTGACCAAATTGGATTTTATATGTTTTCATTATTTCTTAAAATATCTCCCATTATTATAAAATATAATAACCAGAAAATAAACTAAGGTATGTAATTCTGGATGTAATCTTACGCCGTTTTGGATTGGCGTGACTGCACCAGTGCAATATATTTTTGACCCTATGTTGTTTTATATATTTTTTATTTATTTAAGATTTTTACATACCGTTTTAACATCGCATACATTCCCGAAAATTTCCTTGCATTCCCTAAACATTCCCGATAAGTTGTACACCTATATCGTAGTGGGACACTTCTCGATCCTGTTTAACAAGGACTCAACGTGTGCGGTAACACTTCCAGAGCATTTTATTTCAAGATATAAAACCTTATGACTTAAAAATTTTTTATGTTCCGCACGAGAAAAATATTGTACAGCTGCTAAGAAAAACATCTCTTGCAGGGGTTGAAATACTTATAACTTTTTATTTTTACTTCCCTCGTAAAAGGGAAGTATTGTAATCGTGAAAAAATTACCCTCCGAGATTCTTTCAGATCTTCACGTTTCAGTGTCCCTAGATGCCTCAATTCCGTCGGTCGGTCTGTTCTCGTTAGAGCTAAAAAAACTACTTATCCGAAAGACTTCAAATTTTGGTCAAAAATTAAGGGTCATATAGGGATAACCTGGTAACATTTTGATAAAAATCGAATATGGCGAAACAAAATGGCGGCCTAGTGAACTGTTAAAAAAATTATTATTAAAAAACTGCTTATACAATCGAACTCAAATTTTGCACAATCATCAAGTATTATGTTGGAATTAACTGATAACAAGTGGCCGAACAAAATGGAGGCTTAATAGAATATTTAAAAATTCATCCTGAAAAAACTGCTTAATGGATTGATTTCACATTATGTGCCATAACTAATTTTGGTATAGGGATCAACTAGTAAAATTGTGGTACAAATTCAAGATGGCCGAACAAAATGTTTGTAATCGTGAACAAATCACCCTCCCAGGTTTCACATATCTTCACGTTTTAGTGTTCCCAAATCCCAAAAAATATTGTTTTATCAATTCCGTCGGTCCGTCTGTCAACCTGCCGGTATAGACTACTTACTCGAGTGAAATTTTGATCAAAAATGAAAGGTTATATGGGGATGACCCGGTAATATTTTGGTAAAAATCCAATGTAGCGAAACAAAATGGCGGCCTATTGAAATGTTAAAAAAATTATAATGAAAAACTACTTATTCAATTTATTTCAAATTTTGCAAAAAACATCAGTATTATGTTGGAAATCAACTGGTGAAATTTTGCAACGAATCTAAGATGGAGAAATAACATGGCGGCTTAATAAAATATTTAAAAATTCAGCCTGTAAAAGCTACTTATTGGATTGATTTCAAATTGTTTGCTACAACTAATTGTGGTATAGGGGTCAACTAGTAAAATTGTGGTAATAATTCAAGATGGCCGAGCAAAATGGAGGCGAAATAAAATGTTTGTAATTGTGAAGAAAATCCTCCAAAAAATCACCATCTCAGGTTTTACATACCTTCACATTTTAGCGTCCGTAGATACCAAAAAATGTTTTGTCAATTCCGTTGGTCCGTCTGTCGGTCTGCCTGTCTGTCTATCAGATCGCTAAACTACTTAACAGATTGACTTAAAATTTTAGTTAAAAAGTCATATGGGGAAGGCCTGGTAATAGTTTGGTAATAATCCAATATGGGGGAACAATGTTAAAAAAATCATTACTAAAAAAACTAGTTATCCAATTTACCTCAAGAATTAAGTGTGACATAGAGATAAACTAGTAAAGTTATAGTACGAATTTAAGATGGAGAAACAAAATGGCGGGCAAATGAAATTTTTAAAAAATTCAACATGACGTAACAAAATGGTGGTATGTGTCAATGTAAAACTCTCGGTAAAACTACTCGAATTTATTGAATTGAATTTATTTTAAATTACGCCCAAAAGTCAGTGGTGGCATAGGTAGAAAGAAACTGGTAAAATATTGGTAGGAATCCAATAAGATGGAACAAGATAGCGCCCAATAAAAATGTTTGAAAAGACTATGTACCGAACTAAATTGGGTCACACTTCACTATTCCTAACAAATGGGAAAAAATCATAACGAGGGAAGTTCTGAGTAAAAGAAATTTACCGATTTTTTAGATCAAGTAATTTTTTGGGTTTAGTCCGAGAGTTTACTGCTAATGCTATACGAGGATCGTTAAGATTTTGATATTTCAATATTCTATGTCTATATCTTATATAACTGTACAAATAATTTTTTCTCATTATACGCTAAAATAGCACATGTATATTCTTTATGTGCTGCTTCGTCGATTACACAGCGGGTGATAAGTAAGTGGCGAAAATTTAATAACAAATTCAAAAAAACCTTTAAGATTTATTTCTTGGGTCTGATGACTAGCTCTTAACTAACTTCTTACTTACCAACCTACATCTTTAAGGTAATATAACGATTTACACGGACAAAAACGCTAGAGTATAAATCAGTCTCAATTATAGTTGGAAATTTAAGTGAGACATTTACGAAATCAAGGCAATTTTTAAAAACAATATCTCACACAGGAAACCATATATTTCGTAAGTAAGGCACATTTGTTTCAAAAAATATCTAATAAAATATCGACAGGCTGTCATTTACCTCGATAAAAGAAGTAAAAGTGAATAAATCCTTGAATTTGAAATTAATGTGCATAACAGAATAGTCCATATAACAGGCAAAACTTGAGTTTACTTTATGGCTGATCTTTTTGCTACCATCATTGTTTACATTTTTACCTCAATTAAAGAATTCAAGGCTCTTGATCAATGATCAATATGGTAGGTTCATAAGTTAAGACATTAAGGGTTTGGTATGTTGTCTATCTACTTGTAAAACTGCATGCTTTAATAAATACTAAATAATAAAATAAACCAATTAACATTTAACGATAGGGACCAATGAATGGAAAAAATCATATGTATAAAATAAACTACCTAATAATTTATTTATTTATAGTAATATCCCATGTGGTATCTATCGGTCACCACAGAGGTAAATATTCCCAGGTTCTTGAAAATGCTCGTGAAAAATAATTTCAAGCAGGCGTATTCTGAGAAAAGTACATTTCGGCACCTGCACTGTTAAAAATTGGGTTAAAATTAGATAATTTTAACTGTAAAAATAATAAATGGATTCTGCTGTTTTAACTTATTTATTTAAATTTTACTTAATTTTTGTCAATGTTTTAGTATTAAAATGTGTTTTAGTACTCTGCGAATTCATCAAACATCCCTGAAAAGTACTTCGCGAATTTACCAAACATCCAAGAAAATTTATTATGCATCCAAATTTTACTAAAAGGCTGATGTACTATTTCATGACTGTACCCGACATGGCACGTAAGGCTGACCAAAAGCGAGAGAATAATAAAAGAAGAAGAAATTCTTGACATCCACCCTCACATTTGCAATTGTTATTGTCCTTATCCATTAATCGTTTGGTACTGCATAGCTATTTTTAGGTTTAAAGTGTTTCAGTGCGCGTTTTAGTGTAAAAAATAACATATCCTGTAAAATTAGACGTCCTAAAAAATAACCTTTGGGTGATAGTAACTTTTGAGTTCAAGCTCCGAGAGTTCAAGTCTGATACTTATTTGTGTAAAAATTAGGAGAGAATTTTAAAAAATGTTATATTGCAACATTAGATGCATCTTTCACTATACTGTAAGAAGATTTCCATAAAGACTTGTTTTCAATAATTTTAGTTATCTGTTTTTGTTATAATTTTATACCATAAAATATATTTTTTAAAAGCAAATTGTGTTTTTTTTTTCGAATAAGCTATATCTACCTACTTTTGTTGTTAAAAGCACGCTCTTTTATCTATATATTTCAAACACTAAGCTAGATTTTTCAGCAAGATTTGTTATTTAAATTTGTTAACTGGAGAATCAGAACTCAAACGAAACATAAAATAGCATTTTATTTTATTTATTTTTTAGCAATAACTTCTGCCATACGACTGAGACGTTAAAGTTATAACACCGATACCGATCTCTTTAGTGTCATTAAAAAATGAACGGAGACGCAGGGTTTATGAGATTTTTAGTAAAATTTTAAGTCTAACTCTAACGTAAAGTTTATTATTTTTAGTTAAGCAAATCTGATAATAACCACCTGAATAACCTATATAAAGTAATGTCCTTGTCCATGATTTTACCTGAGAAAGTAGGTATTTTTACATAAATTCCATATTCAGTAATATATGTATTGTTTTTAGTTAGTTTTTATTGTAAATTTGGGTGACAATACAAAGAAATAAAATTGTTAAGTGGCACTTAATGAAATTTTTCCTGCAATAAGTTTACATTTTTACGTTCGGCCCTAAGTAATACGAAAAATTACATTTATGCTAGAGAAAAAAATTGCTATGGAAAACAGAAAAATACATTGAGTTTTGTAATTTTTGAATCCCCATTCCGAAAATATACTAAAATAGTACTCTAAAAATACGGTTTCAATGTTTCAATTTTTACTGTAAATATGACGGAAATTTCAACTATAATTTTACCTCTAGAAATGTGTTTTTACTATCACTTGCTTATTTTTACACTTTAAAGTAAAAATTCGCGAAATTACTTCTGTAACATCATTACAATGTTTGTTGTATGTAAAATCACAATTTCTTTCTAACAGCCTGCCTTCCAAAAGTCATTATTGACTCATTGTATGATTCTGCATACTACAGAATGTCACGTGTTATCACCCACTAAACAAATTAATGTTTTATCATTCTAAAACCCACAAACATTTTTTGTGAAGAAGACATTTTTATATTTTTTACAAACACCGGAATGTAGCATTTTTTTTCTTATCTCGAACGTGATAAATAATCTGTATTATACTTGATGTTGCACCAAATCGGTAAACTTTCGGTTCAATATTGCACAATTTTTTAAATAATTATCAAAGCAAAGTGATATTGAAAGCGGTTATACTTGAAAGTATATCAATATTTACATGATTTCCTATAGTCATGGCGATGTTTAGTTAATTAATCAAACCTTGCTGATTTATTTATTAAATAACATGCTAAGACCCTAAGGGAAATATTGTTATCATTTTTTACCTTGATAAATAGTGATTCTATCGTAATATACTTACGTAACAAATGTATAAAGAATTACTTTTTCCAGGTATGAGAAGTTTGACTTCAAGCGCATGAGCCGAAGCAGAGTACTTACTTCAATCCCATGAGTAGAAAACAATGGAAAAATGCGTTGTTATACATGACTTCCATATAATGTTTTCCTTCTCTGTTTGCCAATAACTTTACTTAATACTTTACTTATATGTTGAGTTTATTTTAATAATGTTTGGCATAATTTTAAATTAAGATATCTCGGACACGATTGCATTTATCGACTTAACTAGGAGTACCTTTTTTGTGTACATTAATCAGGGAATAAGTGCCATACATTAAATTGTCAATGCCATTGCTTTTTTTGAAAAATTACCTTGGGAAAAATATTGGCTATGCTGCAAAAAGACAAAACTGTAAAGTAGAATGTCCTTTTTAGTGAAAAAAAGGGAGATTTGCTAGCGAGGTCGATATATAAGAGCTGTAAGGAAGTGTCGTGGAAACAATCTAAATATGTTATTTGGACGAAACTTGGGTAAACGAGGGATACGCTGTTTGTAAAATATGTCAGGATAAGAACGTAAAAAGCTTTCTTATAAGGATTGTCCCCTGAAATCGAATCTGGAATTAAAGCGCTTTCTGGCAAAAAAGTCATCACACCCATACTAATGATAAAAATGAAAGAATGCATATATTGTCCATGGATATTTTGAGCGGATGCTAGACCTATTTATCATTCTAGGAAGCTTGAAAAACTACCAAATGCTTCATGGTGATGATATTATTCAAAAACTTACTTTAAGCGAATTACTTTAGACGGTGTCCCAGCCGAAACTGAAGCATTTTAGTTGTTTGTGTCTAATAAACAAAAAGCGATAAAAGGATGCGGTTTGCACCATTGTTTCTAATTATCCCGTAAATGTTTAGCCCTCATTGAAAGAGAATAGAAAAATATTTAAATCAAATGTTGAATATGCAGACCGTTCTCCGAAACTGAATTTTATCAGAAGAATTTTCTACCATTTCTTGAGGAATCTCACTAATAACTTCACGGCTGTTCCTCTTTAGCTGCTCAAGATTATGTGTAATGGGATTATAGCACAAATCTTTAAAATAGCCCCATAAAAAAAATCGGGGAGAGTTCAGCCCGGTGAATAAGGTATGCATCTCGGTGTCCATGGTATCGGACTGTCTGTTCCTATCACCTGTTTGAAAAAAAGGGCTCCATGGATTCCCTGGTTCTAACGTCTTGTTGAAAATCAACACTTCTAAAAATTCCATGCAGCTGTAATTGTGTATAGAAAAAAATTCTAGCATTTTGGTATAGATTGCACCCAAGATTATTGATGATTCAGTGTTCAGATTTCGTGGAGTAAAGATCCCTGAAGATCGAGCTGAAGCTGCCTCGTGCAATCAATTTGACACGGTCTAATCCCAAGAACCATGATTTCTTAATTGTTGCTTCATTAAAAAAGAAGAGTCCATACATTTTTAGTACCCCAAATTCTACAATTATATTTGTAACAACGTCCACTTAAATGGAATGTGGACTCATTAGACATGATAAGTATGATAATATAGTATAATGCGGAAAACGATTTTCAATGGGCGCAAAACATTTATAGGGTAATTAAAAACAATGGTGCAAATCGCATCCTTTTATCACCTTTAGTTATATTTAATTTAGTTATATGATATTAAAACGCTTCAGTTTCGGTTGGGACACCCTGTATAAAGATGCCATTATTAAAAATGAGTTAGTCTCGCAGTTACTTGAAGCTGTTTATTTAAAAAAACCCATTTGCACAAAATATGTGATTTATGAGATGATTCTAAAGCGAAATATTATAGTATTTCGACTTCCACTATACGATTTTGAACTAAATCCCATAGAATAGGTTTAGGCTGAAGTTAAAGGTTTTGTGGCAAGGCATAACAACACTTTTAAAATGAGTGTTGAAAATAGTTTTCAAAAAGTTTTAAAACGAGTCGATTTCTAAAAGTGAAGTAAATGTATCGATCATGTAATTAAGCAAGAGGAAAGAATGTGGAAACTTGTTGGTATGCGAGATGGGACTATAAAGTCGCCAATCTATCCCAATAACGACAATAAAACTGACTACTGAGAAGACAAATATGATGGAACTCGGGAGGGAAAGATTTTGCAAAAAAAACAGCTCTCAGCCAAAATCTCGGCCAAAATATTGATTCATTTTTACAAACTACAAATTACTACCTGCCGATAGAAACGCCGCTGGCATACCATTTTGCTTTAGAAATAATAAAATCCCAATCTGGAGTGTGTCAGCCATAAACCAATAAAACAACTTAATTTTTGTGGAAATATGTTACAATTTTTTAGTTGCCAACTCTGTAAAAGACGAATTTTCTGGAACTAAAAACTATGCCTTTTTCAACTGAGGTGGAGGATTATTTAACATTAATATTTTGAAATCGGGGCGCTAACATGGCGGGCGATTCTAGTTATTTGTACAGATTCGTCTGAAAATCGACATCTGGGGTATATTTAAATGTGCGAATTATGAATTTATAACACATGCAAGAATATGAATTTTATATTGTTTGTTGTTTTGCTCCTAATATAATCGACATAAACAAAATTAAAATTTATTTTCTTTTATTTGTCTGTCTATTCTGTTGTACAGTTTTATTTATTTTAAGTTAGGTCCTTTAAATAAATTTACAACTTTTGAAAAATGGAAATCTATACATCTATACATACAGGGTATTACAAACTCGATGGGATAGAATTCCACCTTTTAGTTTGGTTTCGCGGGAAATTTGAATACAAATAAGGTAAAAAAATATACAAATAATGTTCCATTAGAGACTATGTAAAAGCATTTCGGAGTAAATTTAAATTCTAAGAAATATCTAAGCAATATGTTGAAAAGTAGATGTTTTTTAGAGTTGCTCCGATATATTCTTACCACTAGAATTTAAAATTAGTTGCGACTACACATGACGCTTCAGAAAAGTGCGGTGACAATTTAACTTCGTTCAAAAAATGGAACTTGAAAATTTAAACGCGTTATACCTACCTACGTCAACTGCTCGATCAACTGGTATAGCTGAAATGGCCTGAATTTAAGAAAAATAATTCTACCAAATATTAAAGTTATTTTATATAGAATTTACAACTTCTGATAAATGGAAATCTATACATCTATAAATATATAAGAGAGGATTTTGTCAAACTCGCCCCTAGGGGGGTGAAAAGAGGTAGAATATGATTCTCTTATTTTTTCAATATCTTTTCAACTAAATGAGTTTCCAAAAAAAAATTCAGTTGTCAGTGGCTTTTAAAACTAATTATATAAAAATCGATTTCTGGATTTTTTGAAATTCCTCCCTCGAGGGGGTGAAATAAAGTGAATGTTTATGTTTATTTTCTTATTTCGTTTTAACAATATCTCTTCAGTTAAATAAGTTATTAAAATAATTTCTTTGTCAATGGCTTTCAAAAATATTTCTCCAAAAACTATTTTCCAAATTTTTTTAAGTTGCTCCATTAAGTGGGTGAAATAGTGTGAATTGTGTTTTTCCCCTTTTCTACAATATCACTTCAACTAAATGAGTTTTTAAAACACTACTTTCCTAAACACCTTTCAAAAATAATTATCCAAAAACCAATTTTTGGAAATTCCCTCGGTGTAAAATTTGATGTTATTTTTTAACGTTTTTTTACAATTTCTCTTCAACTAAATATATTTTATAAACAATTCTTTCTTAAAATTTTTAGAATCTAAAAACCAATTTCTGGATTTTTTTAAAATGCCACCCTTAAGGGGGTGAATTGTATTTATAATTTTTTACAATATTTCTAACTAAATGAGGTTATAAAAACAATCCTTTTGTCAATGGCTTCCACCCTTCCTTAAGGAGGTGAAATATGTCTTAATTTTTTTAACAATATCTCTTTAACTAAATGCGTTTTTAGAACAATTTTTCTGGGCACTAGCTTTTAAAAATAATTAAAATGTTTTTGGAACTTGAAATTCCACCCTTAGAGGGGTGAAAAAGGGTAAATTGTGTTTTTACTTTTTTAAGAATATTTTTTCAACTAAATGAGTTTTTAAAACAATTCTTTCGTCAGGTTTTTGAAAATATTTAAAAATGGACTTTTGGATTTTTCGAAATCTCACCCTTAAAGGGATGATATGTGTTTTTAAGTTTTTTTACAATATCTCTTTAACTAAATGAGATTTTTAAGACGATTCTTTCATCAGCGGGTTTTAAAAATAATAACCTAAAAATCAATTTCTGGATTTCTCCACATTTCACACTTAAGGGGTAAAGAGGCGTAACATGTGATTTTATTTTTTCAAAATATCTCTACTTAAAACGAGACTTAAAAGTAAATAATATTTTAAAATGATTCAGTTCGAAACCCGTTGACTTTTGAAAATAGTTATTTATTACGGATTTCTAGATTGTTCGAAATTCCTCCCTTAAGGGGGTGAAATATTTTTTTTTTAATACAATGTTTATCGGAATGTTTATTTAAAAAAACTCGACTTTAAGGAGACGAGAAATTTAAAGGTGATTTTATAGCCTGCAGTTACCGGAAGGAATAAGTTATGTATTTAGGCGCGAAACCTGCAGACTAAAAATGTAGTTTATAAAAAGCACTAGGTAATTTAAATGGTTTCGCATATCCCTATTATCATTTTTGGATATTAGTTATTGTTAAAGACAAATTTTTCGTTTTCCCATTTCGATTTGTAAAACATAAATCTCAAGTTATTTACTTAAAAAAAAACTTGGAAGGTTTTGGTGACTTTCAAATATATGGCTTTAGCTGAATTTAGGGGATTTTTAAAATCCTCTATAGGAATTTAACCGAATGTTTATTCTTTTAAACGATTTTAACAGACTTTAGGAGACTTTTAAGTCCTTTGGAGGACTTTTAAGTCTTTTGGGTGACTTTTAAAGTCATCTGAAGGAATTGAGACGACATATAGAGACTTTAAGTCATTTTTCTAAAGACTTTGGTTAGCTTGTACATAGACTTACGGGTGTTATCCGCCCCTCGTTTCCATGGATTACTTTACTGGTAAGCTAAAATACTTTTCAGACATTATTTTGTTTTATATTTAATTTTTTCTTTGTCCCTCATTTCTGTCGTATCATCTGTCAAATGTCACTTCAGTTTGATCCGAGTGTATATCTTTTGGTATATCCCAAAAACGAATGTTGCATTCGCTTCCACTCGGTCCAAATCACTTGAAAAAAAGGATTGACTTTAAAATTCGCATTTTTCGTGGATTGGTTGCATCTGATCGGTTGAAGCGGCTTTGGTTTCGACGATATACCCGTACTCATTCACAAAACTCTGTTGCTGTTGCTAACGTGTATTTTTTGTGTAAATTGCAAATATTTTTATTCTTTGCGATATATATCGTAATATACCTATATCACTTTTTTTCACAGAAAATGTTTTATCTTCATTAAACAAAAATTAATAAATTATAAACTTCTGGAAATAATATATTATAAAAGGAGTACCATTATAGATTACAGTATTTTACAAATCAACAGTGAGTCTATTCTTTCAGAACAGTGCATGCGTAGCCATAGTTTGGAAATGAGGTGACATACAGGTGGAAGTCGGTGGAATTACATGAGTTATGTGAAGAAGTGAAAATTATTGTGAAATATATGTAAATACCTTCGCTATAAACGTGTTTGCATTGCATTTTTCGGAAGCTTCGTTGTACCGGTATGACGGTAAATGAAATTTTATGATTAAAAACGGGTCCACTTTGAAATAGCGAACCTTTGGAATTGTACTTAGTGTGGGATTAGGCGTTGGAAAGCTTTGACATTTATAAAAATATTTAGGTATCTACGAGGGTATTTAATACAAGCATAGGCGCCGTCAGAAGAATTTTCGGAGGAGCGCAGCAACAACAAAATTTAAAGTTTATACCTTTCTTTCTAATATACATAAAATATAATAGTAGAGCAAAATTGCATACCTACCTAATATTTTAAAACTAAGAACGAAAAAGAAAACATAATTAAAATCGGTTGGGGATTTTACACGTCACATGCACTGCATGTACACTATACAAATTTAGCAAACTAGTGCGTTAATCTCAGGGGTAAAGTTCATTGGAGAAATAAGGTAATGCATCGGTCATACGTGAATCGGTTGTGTATCTAGGTTTTGCCGCTAAAACTAAACATGAAGAACCAAATTGGTAAATATCACTTGTGCCTTTGTATGAATGTATCTTTTGTATGAATGACGATGCCACATTCGTTATTAATACTGGCATTATCTCCAACATGGAATGAAGTATGATTGTATAATACATTTATAAGTTACTTACTTAATTAACTAATTGGCAAAATCCTTTAAAGCACTCTTAAATAACAATACCACAAATATTCACTACATATATAAAAAAATAAAATGACAATCTAACAGAAGATAAGATACACAAAATCTTTAAAACTTCACGTGTACGTTCTATCGTGTAAACAATGCGTTCACGTGCATCAAATATTTTCTTCCGTCAGACTTTCAAATCGAAGAAAACACTTTGCGAATGTAACTTAACCGGTCCATTTTTGACCAGCTTTCGCGACAAAACGGCTAAAACTATGTCTTTTGACCCGTCACATAGTTATTTGTAATGAATGAAAATACTTTGAATGAAAAAGATGAGCACAGCAGAACATAAGCTGGCTAGCCGGCCACAGGCAACCAGCGAGTTGTTCGTGTTGTAGTCCCGATATTGTTGTATTCGCGCTGTTGCCACGACTCAAATAATAGTTCTATTAGGTATAGTCTAATTAAATTGATACTACTTAGTTGGCGTGCTGTGTAAGTATGTGGTTAAAGATCTGCACGAGAATATATTGAGAAAATCAAATGAAAATTAAGTGGTTGGGTTGGATTTTGCGTATATGAGTCAAATGATATAAAATTATACATAAGAAGTGGTTTTTAAGTATGTACATGTTAATAGGTCTATTACATCGATCACTGGCATAACTAGGGGGGTGGGCAAAGGGGTAATTGCCCCCTTCAAACTCTGTTCAAATTTGCATTGATAATATGATTAATATAGAACAGTTTTGTATTCAAAAATACTTTATATTACACAAAAAGCTTTTTTTAGTAGTAGTAGTTTTTCATTCGGGCGTCGTTTTTTATTTCCCCCACCCTCGATAGTGAGGTATTCTAAAAACGAAGTGCCCCGAATTTGCTGCGCTAAATTTTAAAAATGTTATGTTTGCCCCCGTAGATACGCCACTGTTTGGTACCATCGAACTTATGCCTTAAGCAGGGGTTGGAGAACTTTTTTTGAACATTATAAATGTTCCAGTGGGCTAGTGCAACATTTCCATGTGATTTCAGGTGTACATATTGAAAACTTAACATTTTTACGACCAACTTAAGGACAAAGCACAAGAAAAGTGGCTAAATTTTGTATGTGTTTGTTTGTACTTTGAGTGGGTTAGAATGTAAAAATAAACAATATTTGCTTTGGGTGCAGATGCAGTATATTCTCAAAAAATAAATGTAAATGTAAAAAAAAATCGGCTACTTCGCTGTTTTAGTACATTTCGGACGGAACAGGATTCATTTATTAAACAACCGAAGTCGTTTAGCAAAATAATTTAAGAATATTGAAAGAAAAACTGAAAGAAAAATGGAAATTAAGGTTTTACTTAATCTTTAGCATACATATTCTCCCCATTTAACATATGAAACAGAAAATAAGAAACATTACAGACCAGTAAATATCTGCTAAATTAAAGTCAAATAAAATGCAATGGATGGAGTTATTTCTTACTTTCCCATTAAATTTGAGATAGGAAAAACAACAATAAAAAGGACAAATCAGGAAAGTCTGTGTAAGCAACAGTAGCTTAACTACAAAATGTTTGGCACCTTCCCCAGTTTTTAACAAAGGGCTTCTTATATACCGACAGAAAATAACTGAGGTTGGAGCTAGGCCACTGGTGAGGTTGAAAAGCTGCAACTTCTTTGACAAACAAATCTGTATTGAATCTACAGCACATATACATTGTCTGTGTTTCAGTGGCGGCTTGCGGGTGAAAAAACAAGTGAAGTGCAAATGAAGCAAGAAAATATCGCAATAATATTTTTCCAGAATTTTTTTTATATGTGAAAGGGGTAGAATATTTTTTACGACTTACCTAAATTTTGTATACTCAATCAATTCTGCTATCCTTCATAGCAGCAAGACAATGGACAAATACAGCCTGCGGCGCTTTTTTTTTTTTTTGTTTGAAGGCCATTTAGATGGCCAGACATCACACTTGCGCCATCGTAACATTGCCCTATTAATTTATGTTTATAGTCAAATTGGTCCAAAATTTGATCAAATAGAGAATATAAATTCTCCGACGTTCTATCGGAGCTGACATTATAAAATCCTAAGAATCTCTCGACTACTGAACCTTCTGAATTAACGTATCTTTCGTATCGTAAATTATGGAGCATTGGGAGGTTTGCGTAATATCAGTGGTGTCATCCATTTGCACAGAAAAAAACTGTGTATTCATTATTTCATTTTTTACATGATCATTTAAATAATCAGAAATGCATTCAATTATTTCGTTTTGAATAGTTTTCGAGTCACCAGTAAAAACATTTTTAATTTTTTCGTGATGATCTTTTAGTTCTTGGGAACTTCTCGATATTAATAAACCTAAAAGCTTTTTAAAAATACCCCCTATTTATTGACTGGCTGCTCTCATCATGGCCGCAAAAGACTAACTCTTGTTTCGTAAGGTGCAAAACTGCGTTAATTACCAAACACATAAATAGTCTATTTAATCGAACGTCTTCGTTAAAATGTATTCTATAGCTTAGCATTTTCTTTTAAAGGGTCAGCTATAGTGCTTTGATTTTTTACAAATGTTTTTAGCATTAATTCGCATTTTAAATGTTCCACCGAGTCTTCATGTTTATGTAAAGACCTTCATATATTTAACATACCTGCAAATCCTTCCCTACTCCACACAGAATATTTATTGGAAACTAGTAAACAAGGCCAGTTAAACAATTTTTGTAATATTTGACTACTACATAAACATTTGTACGCCGAAAACCAGAATGACGATTAAAACTCTGATCTTGTTCTTTACATCGATTAAATGGAGTTTCCAACAAAATGCAAACTACATCCGTGATCGGATTCATCAATAATGTAAATTAATAAACCCGACATCAAATAAAGTTGTAAAAACACCATAAAAAAAAATATATATAATATATATATATATATATATATATATATATATATATATATATATATATATATATATATATGCTAAGGAACTAACCGGTTGCCGCGAAATCCGCGAAATTAAAAGTAAACAACCACCCCAAACTGAACGACACGTGGGTGTAGTGTTGTATGGTGCTGGTTAACATTATTCTTCTATACTCTTGACGTCATCGACTACGCGTTGTCATAGCAACGTAGTAGGAAAATCGTAAACTAAACATAGCACCTTCAGCAAAGTCGAAGCGGTTTGCGCCACTGTTATCGTTGTTATAATACAGTTCGACCGAAAGTTTTAAAAAGACATGCCGCCAAAGGTTAAGTAAAATATTTATTCGAGATGTACAGTTTATTTTTTGCTATTTAGGTGAATAAATGCATGTAAGAACTTAAATTTTAAGAGATATATAATAAATATAGTTAGATGTTTGCTTGTTTATTTTTCCTGGTGAAGTAGCACTTCCCCTACTTCACCTGAATAGCCGCCACTGCTGTGTTTACAGATTGTTTAGGCTCTTTAAATGTATACTTTCGATTTGTGGGTTTCTTGCCTTTAGCGGCTGATATCATCGGATGATAAACTTTAAGAGTAGGTGAAAACTAAAAAAAAATCTGAAGATATTTATAAAAAAAACCTAAATATAATAAAGAAATAATATCGGTTTAATGGTTTTAAGACACAAACACATTTCCTAGAATTAATTTGTCTGCATTTGGCTATGACATTAAAAGACGGGACTTTCATCATTCGAATGTAAAAAAGATATAAGTAAATTTTACTCACACATTTATTTTTGTAAAAAGTGTCTTTAGGTGGGCAACTATTTTTTTTTAATAAGAGTAATAAAACTTAAATTTTAAAATATAAAAACGAACATGAGAGATAAAAAAATTGTGTCCAATTGCTGCTCTTCTTGGATTTTCTCCGAACTGCTAAGTTTATCTTCTGTACCACAAAAAAAAATTAGGGTTCGTTTGTAAGTAGATTTTGTAACAAATTAATTTAACCAAACTATTTTGTTTTCGTTTCCCCAAGGTGTTTAAAGTTCCTGTAAAAAAAGATAAATTCTAGAACTTGATTTTTGTTTTAATTTAGACCATATCTTACAGGAATAATCTATGTGTGAAGGAAATATTACTAATCTTCATGATTCAGGGGGAGAGGCATTTTAAATACATTCGAAATTATATTTATTAGCTACCGACTTTTTGGTTGATTCCTTGTGACACATTTTGGTTTTTTGAAATATTAAAAACTTATTGAGCAAAATAACTTTTTAATGTTGCAGAAAGACAAAAATGTGTCACAAGAAACCAACCTAAAAGTCAGTAGATTGTATTAAGTATCTATATTTATTTTAAGCTAAGACAAAAAACTGCAATGTGTTGCATATTGGATTGGTATAAAAAAATGAATCACTTTATTTTCACATATGACAAAATGTACATCAGAATGCATTTGAAAAATGTTTTGCTTTGAAAGATGTTAAAGATTAATGGTAAAAAAGGCGCATCAAAACTAATTTTTAAAAATATGTCTCGAAAATTTAAATAACAAATGATACAATTACAAAACATTCTCTTAAGAGCCTATCGATTCCATTGAAAACAAATCTTTTTAGCAAGACTGTCCTGTGGTTACAAAAAATTATCTCTTTAAAAGCAGTGGCTAAGTCAAAAATACCCTACAAGGAAGTAAAGTATTTTTTCATTATTTATTCAGCAGAAGTCGATAGCTTTAACTGTTTTCTAAGGAAGTGTTTAAGGCGACACCCGAGCTTTGTATAAAGTTTCCTATTCTTTTCGATTCATTCAAAATAAGTCCTTAATAAGCAACTTATAATTATTTACTAAGAAGTGCTACTTATATCTTTTATTTAAGGACATTTAAAGAACATCGGCGACGTTGTTATCCACTTGCTCCGTGCTTCGATCGTCTATAATCGCCTGACAAGTATTCGTACTGCTGTGTTGTGCTTTGCTATAAGTAGTTCTAGGAGGTCTTTGACAGTACTATCGCTGTTGCCGTCTTGTGCAAGAATTACTTAGAAAAATGCAATAAATTTATTATTTTTTAAGTTATTGATCTATTGAAAAAAATAAGTGAATGCATTTTTTAACGTTTTAGTTTGTAATACCTTTGTTTTAAATATTTTTGACAAAATTTAAATAAACTCAAAATGGATGTGTAAAAATACTTTTTATGTGTTATACAGGGTGCCCAAAACTTATTTGACCAGGCGGTATCTTAGAAACTAGAGGCATGAAAATTGAGGGACTATTTTGTTCTTCGCTCGTTCAATTTAAGACACGTGACAGTGACAATTTACTTAAAAATAAAAATATTTTTAAAATATTAAGCATTTTATAATCTATATTTTTATTATAAAAATGCAGTATATTTTATATAAATTCACATTACTTACTTAATTATACCATTATTTTCTATTAAAACTAGTGCGTCATATCAGTGGCGGCTCGCGGGTGAAAAAGTAAGTGAAGTGCAAATGAAGCAAGAAAATATCGCTATAATTTTTTTTTCCAGAATTTTTTTTAATATGTGAAAGGGGTAGAATATTTTTTTTACGACTTACCTAAATTTTGTATACTAAATCAATTCTCCTATCCTTCATAGCAGCAAATTTATTTATAACTTCCTAATAAATTGGATGAGTTGCCCTAATCTCCTCCAGACATTCCTTTTGAATTGAAATATTGCCTAGAGAAGTAAGTCTTTTTTGAGATATTGTATTTCTTAAATAAGTTTTTATACGTTTGAGGCAAGAAAAACTTCTTTCCACTGAAGCACTTGTCGACGGTATTGTCAAAATAAGAGAAAACACTTTATATGCTTTGGTTAAAATAACTTTATTTTCATTAATTTTTTTCACTTGCTCTTGCAGCGATATATTGCAATTACTGTCATTGGCAAAAATAACAACAAGCTCATTTTTAAGTCGTTGACGTTTTGAAAATATTTCCCCATATAACTGTAACAAAATTTCAAACGGCAATAATTTAAACTATATTCGGAAAATTTTGCAGAATCTGCCAAACATAAAACGGTAAGTTTTTCAGAGTCTTGAAAGCTTAGTGTCAATTCCATTAAAATATGGTCCAATATTTCATAAAAAAGGGTTCTTTACTTAGCCCTAATTTCTTCAGGTGAAAGCTTAGCAAGCTCACGTTTGTAATGATTTATTTCTGTAATAGAATTTGCTTTATCAAACATGGTATTAAAAAAAATGTTCATTTCCTTTTTTACAGAGCGCCTCACGACAACGTTTTATATTGGATGTGCAAATATGAATGTCAAATGATTTTTTTTGAAGAACGCAACTTGAACAATCACATTAACTAACTTCGCCACGTAGATGCAGATGTAAGAGCATACGTTCGTTTGGCTGAGTGATGAAAAAATGAGGGAATACCACTAAGGCTTGCAAAAAAATTCGTCAGTTAGAAATATTTTTAAACTTTGCCGCATCAGGACAAATACAGCCAGAGGCGCTTTTTCTTTTTTTTTTTTTGAAGGCCATTTAGATGGCCAGACATCACATTTGCGCCATCGTAACATTGCTCTATTAATTTATGTTTATAGTCAAATTGGTCCAATATTTGATCCAATAGATAATATAAATTATCCGACGTTCTATCGGAGCTGACATTATACAATCCTAAGAATCTCTCGACTACTGAGCCTTCTGAATTAACGTTTCTTAAAATTATGGAGCACTGGGAGGTAATATCAGTGGTGTCATCCACTTGCACAGAAAAAAAACTGTGTGTTCATTATTTCATTTTTTACATGATCATTTAAATAATCAGAAATGCATTCATTTAAATTCAATTAATAATTAATTATTTCGTTTTGAATAGTTTTCGAGTCACCAGTAAAAACATTTTTAATTTTTTTGTGATGATCTTTTAGTTCTTGGGAGCTTCTCGATATTAATAAACCTAAAAGCTTTTTAAAATTCCCCCTATTTATTGACTCGCTGCTCTCATCATGGCCTCGAAAGACTAACAACTCTTGTTTCGCATCAATTACCAAGCACATAAATAGCCTATTTAATCGGATGTTTTCGTTAAAATGTATTTTATATAGTTTAGCATTTTCTTTTAAAATCTTCATGTTTATGTAAAGACCTTCATATTTTTGTCATACCTGCAAATCCTTCCTTATTCCACACTGAATATTTATTGGAAACTAGTAAACAAGGCCAGCAAAACAATTTTTGTAATATTTGACTCCTACATAACCATTTGTACGCCGAAAACCAGGATGACGATTAAAACTCTGATCTTGTTCGTTCCATCGATTAAATGGAGTTTCCAACAAAATGCAAACCACATCCGTGATCGGATTCATCAATAATGTAAATTAATAAACCCGACACCAAAAATAAAGTTGTAACAACACCATAAATAAAAATAACACAAAACAGTCAAGTAAACTGCAAAAGAACTCACCGGTTGCAGCGAACTCCACGAAAATAAAAGTAAACAACCACCCCAAACTGAACGACACGTGGGTGTAGTGTACTGCGTTAGCAATTCACCGAGAGCGTTATATGGCGCTGGTTAACATTTATCTTCCACGCGGTCGACGTCATCGCGGACGCGTTGTCATGGAAACGTAGTAGGAAAATCGTAAACTAAACATAGCACCTCCAGCAAAGTCGAAGCGGTTTGTGCCACTATTATAGTTGTTATAATAAAGTTCGATTGAAAGTTTTTAAAAGACATGCCGCCAACGGTCAAGTAAAATATTTATTCGAGATATACAGTTTATTTTTTGCCAATTAGGTGAATAAATGAATGTAAAAACTTAAATTTTAAGAGATATATAATAAATATAGTTAGATGTTTGCTTGTTTATTTTTCCTGGTGAAGTAGTACTTCACCTACTTCACCTGAATAGCCGTCACTGCGTTATATACTCAAAAAATAATAATGACTTAAAAACGTAGCGCGCTGAACACCTTTTCATAAGAGCGACCCGTTGAGCAGCAGTAACAAATTCCGCATCAGACTCCCCCCGCACGCACGCTTTAGCGCTTAGATTTGTTTACGGCAATTGCTATGGCAACGCAGTGGTGAATATCCGTAAGCCAAATGGAGATGGGAGCGGTATGAATTGCTGCTGCAGGCAGCAGGCGCTTGTTCGCTTGTTGTAGAATTAATGTAAATTAGTGCGCTCGGATCATCGGAGGCGGAAACAGTTTTGCATCGATCGAATCGAATCGAAATTAACTTTAAGATATATAGGTACATAACTGTTTTTTAAGAACAAAAAAATATATTTAAAATCTTATTATAATTCATATTATTTCCCCTCTCTTTAAAGCTATGGATAATTAACATCTTAAAAAGGTTAAAAAATAGCCATTTTGGGCGAGGTAGCCCGAAAAATTTTAGTCTGCGGCGCAATTTTTGTCAGCTGCGCTATCCACCCAGCTATCTGCCCGTCACCTGTTCCTATATCCACGAGCCGCCACGTCACGTGACATCGAAATCGACACTTTTTTCCGATGCGGTTTACAAATACCGTAGAAAATTACATTTTTTCCGCCCAAGTCCAGTTGTACATGACTAGGTTCTAACCTGTAATATTATCTTTTAGAAAAAAGAACCTTCGTGTCAGTTATTGACTAAGTAAAAACACTTGTTTTCCAATATTGACATCCTTGTCAATTTTTGGAAATTTATATATCAACGGTTTTGCAAAGAGATTGATAGCCTGCATTTGCCCGATGTTGCCGCTGTTTGTTTTAAATCGGTAGACCTGTCTCATCGAATCATTTGCTTCCTATGTCACTCTTTTACATGAAAACTGTCAATATTTGGAACAAGATATTTGTATTTGCAGATAAGGCATGGGGCCTAAGAATCTCTATAAACCATGGCAAATGATAGCTGCTCTACAATATACTGAAGCAGGAAGGAATATATCCTTATTAAATGGATTATATGACTTTCTAGCATCCAATATCCCATTTTAGAAACCGAGTTATTTGATATTTTTCACAAATAATTCTCAGCATAAAAAGGGAAACTCTTAAATACGAAAGAGAGCGCATTCTTTCTTCAGCCCGAAAGGGAAGGAAAATTGGTCCATAAGGAAGAAAAAATGTTTATGTAACTTGTAACAGCTAATGTAGTTGGTACATTAGCCCACCGATGGTTTTATTTAATTATGTTAGGATTCCTGGATACATCTTCACCAGTATTCCAGATACATGAGGAATAGGTTGCCCTGAAAACAGCTGGATGTACTTCTTCTATAAACGCATAACAAATGTATTTTCACCATGGTTGGACAAGAAAAATACTATTTATCGTCGGCCATGTATCACACATGATTTTACATGATTCAAACTTTTGTATAGCTAATGGAATTGAACTGATTGCACTTATCCCAATTCCACCTATCTATTGCAGACGATTGAGGTTGCTTTTTTAGACCACTTGAGGAGCGTAGAAAAAAGAAGTGGAGAACTAAGAGATCTAAATATTAAACTGCAGAAACTTATTTTTGGACTTATTTTAAACTAAATATGTTTTCTATCTGGTTTTCCGTGAGTTCAGAAACTCTAATAAAATGTTTCGAAAAAAGATTAAAAAAGGAAAAACTTCTCTAGATTAAAGAAAATCTAACCAAAGAACAATGATGTCTAACCAGAACCTGGGAACAATGGTGTGGTGAAGTTGAGGATAAATCTCTCTTTAATGTTTCAAAAATTTTGTATTTTGATGTAAATACAAACAAACAGAAGAAGAAGATACATTAAAAAGTAACGAAGAAAATACAGAAACCAATGAGACCACTGATAATTCAGAAAATTTATATATTTGAAACACTAGGCTACATTTTTCAGCAAGTTCGTGAGAGAATTTTACTGCAACAATTTACATGATTTTTTTTTGAAATGATCGTCTAGTTACCGAGACTTTTCAACACTATTTTGTTTCACTGCGTACTTTTTTTTATAAAACCAATATGTTTTTCTTCAATAACATTTCCGGACAATGTGGTGAATGCGTTCCATATTCTTATAATTCCACTGGAAACTCGTTGCGCCGTCTAACGGGAAAGGCTGAACAAAGTCTGCCGGGCTAGCTAGTTTAAGTTTAAATACCAAAAGCATTATTGATCCTAAACCTGGCACATCCGAGGATGAATTATCAGACGAACCCTCTACAATCAGCTGCGCTAATAATGCGAAAAAATCAGATCTAAACTCGTGAAACGCGTTTCTGTTTAAAGTTCCGTCTCCTATCAAAAGTGTTTTATGTTTTATGTAATTAATTTACACCCTGTATATAAACTCTATATTCCTAATATATGTTGCGCTTACCCGGTATATGAAAGACTTTTGGTAAAGAAAAAACATATTTAAGTATAATTTTACTTAACAAAATTCGTTATCCAAATAAACAAAATTGTCCGCATGTGGCTAATACAAAACTAAAAACCATTACCAGCTTCAAAACACAGATACACTTAAAATCAAAACTATGTAAGATTCGCAAATTCTCGCTTTTGAAAAAGTTCATGTAAAAAATTACACTTTTGTATTACGAGATCAAAGCAATTTTTATATCTCAGATCTCAATTTTAACAAAACACGCGTCTACACAATGTAGCAAACTGTTTAAAAATAAACCATTTTGTTCACATCTTATGGCCACTTAAATTAATGTTAAAATTTAAGAAATTGCACTTGATTGCACAGGAGTTTGTATGTGAAAAATGAAGAACAAATCCTATAATAAATATGTGTTATTTGACTTTATCAGCCGTCATCTTGTTTCTTACGGGCTTCCCATTGTAAAACATTCATTTTCAGTGTAATTAATAATTCAGGATCTAAAAATTATACCGACTAAAAAACAAACCCAAAATCATTATAGTGAATAGAATAGAATTATTGGGAAAAAAATAAATTCTATCTCGGAATATTGGGTTTCTAGGGCAATTTTGAAGCGGATTAATTTCCTTAAAATGGTGTTTAGGATATACTAGTTTAACGAATGAAATGCTGTTATTGTTTAAAGTATTGTTAGTGTAGAAAAGTAAGAAACTTTGTTATTATTCTAGGTTACGGGGCTGTCCTGTCCTACTAAAAACAAGTCGGGGAAGTCGAGGCGAGATTACTGCAGGGGAGATTTTATCCAGAACAGTACAGCTTGACTTATGATGGGTTACCGTCAAGGTAGAGATAAAGCTACTAAATTCGTTTTTTATAATATATCATGTACCAAAGTTTGTATAAAAATCTTTAAAAATATACGAGATGCATCAAAAAACGAAAAATATAAGAATTTTTATTTCAAAAGATCTCAAAATAATAACAAAAATTGAAAATATCTTATAATGTTCATTAGGACGCCCCTAAAGCAAATTGATAATTAGAAAATTAAAATTTTAATCAATTGTTTTCAAGCCGTCTTTAACAAAACCAAAAAAATTAAAAAGTTAGTCTATTTAAAAAAAAAGGGTTTAATGTTTAATAATAAAATGTTGGAAATATGCATATTTAAAAAAAAACAAAATCAGGGCTTTATTTGAAATATTGAGCCGACAATATCGCCATGGTTTCGTCAACAGTATGACGTGAATATACATTATGTCGGTTATGAAGTTCACACTCATATCACAACTAAAATATTTTGCCGGGAGATTCAAATAAAGCCTCCCAGATATAAAAATTTTGAGGAATTACTTTTTCCTAATAACGTATTTATGTTTTAAGATACATTTAAAATCAACATTACGTAAGATTTGAATATTCACGCTTTTGGAAAAGAGCGTGGAAAAAATTATATTTTTAACTTTTATAACTCAGATCCAGATCCCACAACAATTTTAACAAAACATACACCTACACAATGTAAAAAACCGTTTAAAAATAAACCATTTTGTTCACAAGTTATGGCCGCTTAAATTAATAATTTATGGGGTTAGCCGTTACATGATGGAAATTCATTATCACTGGTGTAATAAATAAACAAAATATTTTTGTTAAGTAATTTCCACTAATTTATTTCAATTTGATAGCTGTTCAGTCTTGAACT
Organism: Kuschelorhynchus macadamiae; assembly: GCA_030620095.1. Lineage (NCBI taxonomy): Eukaryota > Metazoa > Arthropoda > Insecta > Coleoptera > Curculionidae > Kuschelorhynchus > Kuschelorhynchus macadamiae. The sequence continues at coordinate 259,622 of JAUTXW010000961.1, read as the reverse complement.
GGTTTTTAAAAAGACACAGGTGGCTTCCTATTGTAAAACACCAACTTTTAAGATAAAATTATACTAAAAAACAAAAACCGAAAATCATTCTTCTTCTTAGGGTGCCTTACGTTTATAGGTACCATGTACCATCCATCAGACCCTAGATTGTGTGAAGAGTGCCTTCTTTATATATAAATATATATATATATATATATATATATATATATATATATATATATATATATATATATATATATATATATACATAGGGATGAGGATTGTTTTCAGAAGGTCGTATCGCGGCCCTCTTAAGAGGTAAAATGTCTTTCTTTGCTTCACGATGTTCAACAATAATTGTCGATCGGTTTTTTGAAATAATTTGATTAATTGTATTCTAAAATAATTGACTATCCTAACATCTGGGTCGTAATTAGGCATCAGGTATGACAAGCACAATATGATCAGCGTATACGATAGCAACCACAGAGTTTCCATAGATTTAGTGTTGATTATGTGGTTTTATTTGATTTCATTTTCTAAATTTTAAGAAGAAGGATTAATAATTACCTTTCCGTTTTTTCCGCGTTTATCTATTTCACAAAAATCAGAAATAGTAAGCATTAAAGTTGTAATATTTATTACCTTTTGTTTATATTATTATTGAAAGACGTTAAACACACAATGATGATGAGTTAATTATAATATCAAAGTTTAATTTTGTTTTAATTTTTTTTTTAAACATATCCTTGACCTTGGATTTAAAAACATGCATAAACAACAAGAAACTGTTTTATATTGCTTAAAACACATATTTTGTTTAAAAAATAAAAATATATATACAAATGTGCAATGCGCCACAGGTACATCTTAAAACACCTAATTTGCCACAATTGATATATTACGGCACCAGAGTGGGAAAATCGAGAAGTTTATATAAAATTAAGATATTATGGTGCGTAAATCGTGTGTACTTTTTGTAATTCCGTAGTTTTTTATAATGGTTAAAAAAACGGTAAATTTCCGTTACCCTGAACTTCCCTCGATATGCATCTTTCCTTTCATTAGGATTAGTAAAGTGTAACCCAGTTTACTTCCGCACATAGTCATTTAGTATCCTGTCTTTTCAAACATTTTTATTTTTATGCCACACTCAATTTTTAATAAATAGTTTTCATACTGATTTTTTAAGGCCACCATCGTATCGTCATGTTGAATTGGTACTAGTTAATCCCAGTATGACATTCAATTCTGTTGTAGGATTTGAAGTCAATTAAATAAGGTTATTTACGTTGATTTTTTAGAGATTGTAATTGGCAGCTATTTTGTACCACCGTCTTGAATTTGAAACATAATTTTACAAGTTTATCTCTTCATTACACTTAATGTTTGCCAAAATTTGTAGTTAATCTAAGTAGTGTTTCAGGCTGTTTTTTTTTAAATAATTTATTAGGCCACCATTTTGTTTTGCTGCCTTATTGATTTCGATAAAATATTGCAGATTGATTCCTATGTAATCTTGATTTTTGTGCAAATTCTAAGGTAAATTGGATAATTTGTTTTTTAGTAAAATTTCTTTTAACATTTCACTAAGCCGCCATTTTGTTCCGCCATATTTATATATTTTTTCCAAAATATTACCGGGTTGTCCCCACATAACCCATAATTGGAGAACGGAATGAGAAAACGTATTTTTTGGCAACTAGAAATACTAAAACGTAAAGATATGTAACCTTTTTTTTCACGATTATACACATTTCATTTGATCACCATTTTAATCTGTTATTTTGAATTCGTACCACAATTTTACCAGTTCATCTCTATACTACAATTAATTCTTATACAAAATTTGAAATCAATCTATTAAGTAGTGTTTTCAGGCTGAATTTTTAAATATTTTATTAAGCCGCACTTTTGTTTCACCATCTTGGATTCGTAAAAAGATTTACTAGTTCATTACTATGTAGGTAATACTTGATTTTTATGCAAAATTTTAAGTAAATGAGATCAGTAGTTTTTTAGTAATAATTTTTTTTAACATTTTACTAGGCTGCCATTCTGTTTCGCCATATTAGATTTTTACCAAAATGTTACTAGGTTATCCCCATATGACTTTTAATTCCTTACCACCATTTCAAATCAGTCGGGTAAGTACTTTTTTAGATGTGCCGCGAACAGGCAGATCGACAGACAGACAGGCAGGCCGTAATAGAGAAAACATGTTTTCCTGCATCTAGAGTCCCTGAAACGTTTTGAGAGGATCAGAAAAAATCTCGGAGAATGATTTTTCCACGATTACAATATTTTCCTTTTACGGGAGAAGTAATAATAACATTTAATTTTTACTTCCCTTGTATAAGGGGAGTATTGTAATCATGAAGAAATCATCCTCCGAGATTTTTTCAGATCTTTACGTTTCAGGGTATCAGTTTTCTCAGTTCCGTCGATCTGTCTGCCTGTCTGTGTGTTCGCGGCACAGCTAAAAACTACTAATCCGATTGCCTTCAAATTTTGGTCAAAAATTGAGGGTCATATGGGGATGACTTGCTAATATTTTGGTAAAAATCCAATGTGGCGGCACAAAATGACGGCCTAGTGAAATATTCAAAAAAATATTGTTAAAAAATTACTTATCCAATTTATTTTGCACAAAAATAAATTATTATGCAGGAATCAACTGTTAAAATTTTGGTATAGCTTAATAAAATATTGAAAAATTCAGCCTAAAAAACTACTTAATGGATTGATTTCAAATTGTGTTATAACTAATTGTAGTATAGAGACGAGCTAGTAAAATTGTGCTATTAATTCAAGATGGCGGAACAAAATGGCGGCCAAATAAAATGTTTGTAATCGTGAAAAAATTACACTCTCAGGTTTTGCATATCTAGATGCCAAAAAATCTGTTTTATCGATTCCTTCGGTTTCTTTGTCTGTCTGTCAGTTGGCGGCATAGCTTAAAAACTATTTACCAAATTAACTGCAAATTTAAGTCAAAAATTAAGAGTCATATGGGGACGACCTCGTAATACTTTGATACAAATTTAATATACCGGAACAAAATGACCCCCTAGTGAATAATTAAAAAATTATTACTAAACAAGCTAATTATCTCATTTACCTCAAATTTTGCACAATAACTAGTGTTACATATGAATGAACTGGTAACTTTTGGGCATGAATCCAATATAGCAAAACACAATGGTGGGCTAATAAAATATTTAAAAAAATCACACTGAAAAACTACTTATTAGATGAACTTGTGCAAGCGTTAAGCGTGATATAAAGATAAACTGGTGTAAGTTGTGGTACGAATTCAAGATGGCGAAACCAAAATGGCGGCCAGATAAAGTTTAAGAAAAAATTAAGGTGTAGAAAATCTTATTCAATTGATTTTAAATTTTTCAGAAAAATTAATCGCGGTATAGGGATAAATTGGTACGAATTCAACATGACGTAACAAAACGGCGATGCGTGTCAATGTAAAACCTACATGAGAAAATCGAATAAAATAAGAACAGCTGAACATGCCAGTTGTCACAAAATGTCACATATTTGCATTTTGTCAGAAATGTTTTTTTATATTAAGATCGTATATAAAATAAAATTTTTGGAGGAACCTTTTAAAAACCAGCTAAGGAAACAAGGAATTAAGGAACATAAAGAAAATCGGGAATAGAATATAAGATGGAATATTAAAGGCGATGTATTGCAAGACATAAAATATTATCCTGTGTAAGAAGACAACAATAAAAGCGATATATTTGTATATCCTAACTGAAGTGCAGTACACAGTCGGTTATGATAGAATCGCTGATGGTGAAATTGCAGCTGAAGCTTGTGTATTGCTCATTGCAGTTACTAAAATATATATAAAAAATAGAAACGACGAAAAAAAATCGCTAAAAAGTAAAAAATAATATTTTATTTATTTCTTAAATATAGACATTTTGAAGTCAACGCCCAAAGCAGCCTCACCCAGCTATTATAAAATATAGTTGAAGTATTTTATATTACATTACATATAAAGCAAATATGTAGCTAGCCTTTGTGCAAACTGCTATTTCGATCCAATCTCTGACTTCCTATTGGACATTTATAAATGCCCAAACACACCAATAACGAATTCGCATTTTGAGACATGCGTAGAAATATTCTGGGGGCCTTGCAGCTGTTGGCTAGTGCATACGTCATACAACTGACAAGGTGTCGTCATTAATTACTACAATAAAAACAAAATACAAAAGTATGATTAAGGAATACAATAAAAACCAATAAAACTACTTTAAACTTTATTTTAAAAATCAAATGAATAAAGGCAAATTTCCTTTATCAATTTAATAACCAGTGTCCTAAATTTTTTTCAATTTCCTTCCTTTTGGATTTCTTCAGGCAATCCCAAAAATGCCTTGACAGCTCTATATCTGGGTCCCTTTTCAAAAAACGATTTTCGATGACTAGGATTAGTCAGGTGATTCTTTGACTGATGGGTATACTGGTTGCTCTTTTATCTTTATTTGTCAGAAAAAGATGAGGTGTTTCTTAACAAACAAAACTAATGCTAAATAATACAAAGGAGTAGTCAAAAAGCCCAACTGGCCAAAACAGGGCTTACACCACTCCCGAGGATGCAACCCAAGAATTCAACGGATCACCCGCTCCTGTGCAATAAATATTTTATTAGCAGCCGAAGACAAACCCCAAAACATGATTCCATAGGAGATAATGGATTGTACGTATGAAAAGTAAAAAATACGCAAAATGTCGATATCTGATTTTTTATTGAACGAATAACCACACAAACACTATTGAGTTTGGACTGCAGATGTCCAACATGGTTTTCACAGTTCAGTCCTGCATCAATATAAACTCCTAAGAATATCTCGGTTTCAAGAACTGGAACAGACTTATGATTTAAACAGAAGTAAAGAGAGGAAGTCCGACCACCGCTACCGATAGCGAATTCAATAAGTCCAGTTTTATGGGTGTTTAAAACAATGTCATTAGTATGACACCAATCGGACATTTTATGAGCAGTTTACAGAGGTATCGTCAGCAAATTGGCAAGTCCTTCCATGAGTCAGTTCCCCTGGAAGGTCATTGACATACAGCAAAAAAAGCAGGGTACCGAGAATGGATCCCTGAGGAACACCTCTCGAGACACCGACATGCTCAGATATAGAAGGACCTTTTTCTCCATCAACAAAAACCCGTTGATTTCTGTTGAATAGATATGATTCAAGAAGTTTAGCCACAATTCCTCTCATCCCATAAGCCTCCAATTCTTTTAACAGACGCCGGTGGTCAAGGGTCTTGAATGCATGGGAAAGATCAAAAAATAAACCTGCGGATTTACTTCTTTGATCCAATTGATGACAAATGTGATCGATTGAGGCAAATATCGCTGTTTCTGTAAACTTGCTAGGTCTAAACCAAAACTCATATGAAACCAGAACATTATACGGAACAAAAAATGTAAACAGTCTGTTGCAAATTGCCCGCTCTAAGACCTTTGAGACAGAGGGCAACACGGACACTAGTCTATAGCTGCCAATATTAGTTCCACTGCTTTTTTTAAAGATGGATATCACTTTGGCTTCTTTCAGTTCATCGGGAAAAGTCCCTTCATAAAAGTATGTGTTTACTAAATCGGTCAAAGGCTCGGCAATCATCAGATCTGCAATTTTCCTCAACATAAAAACCGGAACTATCCAAACCAGCAGATTTTTTATTAGGTAACGAGATGATAATATTTACAGTTTCAAAGGTGCAAACTGGAGTCAGAAAAAATGTTGGGTAATTGAGGTCAGCTTTAAATTCCTCCTTCTTAGATGGTTCAGCTGATAGATGAAAGGCTCTGTTGAATAATTTGGCAATCACATTTGTATCTGCAGTAATTCCCAAAGATGTTTCAAGCCGAATATATTTTCTTTGACTCTTCTTGTTTGTGAGAGTATTAAAAATATTCCGCATAGCTTTATTTTTATTTTGTGATTCATTTATTAATTTATTATGGTAATTTTTCCGTGTTGACGAAATTTTCTTTCTAAACATTTTCTTCTTTTTTTTAAAGTGACTGAGGATGTTAGAATTTTTAGCAAGTTAGCAAGTCTATCTCTGATATTACTTAATCTCTTCCTTAATTCATTAGTTATCCATATATTGGATTTATTTCCTACTCTAACTCTACGCAAAGGAAAGATCATATTAAAGTAGAAATAAAGAGTGTTTATAAAATATTCATACTTATCATTAGCTCCAGCATTCAATCTCATATCATGCCAGTCCTCCTTGCCCAGTTCATTTTGCAGCTGCAAAATACCCCCCTCCATGTAGAATCTCCTATTAATGTGTTGATCAACTGGAAGTGTCAATGATATGCCTATGTTTAAAATCTGGCCGTAATGATCAGAGATATTACAGTGCAGACTTCTAAAGTTTACTTGATTGATATTAAACTTAGTAAAAACCTTATCAATTTGGGAACCACATGAGTAGCTCTCTCTCGTGAGACCAATCACGTGAGGCATCATACCATAACCTTGGCAGAGTGATACGATGGGTTCAGACTCGGAGCTTTTATGTCCGAAATCGATATTAAAGTCACCAGCCAAGATGAAATACTTTTTTGGTAAGAAAGTTGCCTCTATTTTATCTTGTAAATTATTCAAAAAAACATTAAAAGGACAAGAAGGAACGGTATATACATAAACATATACATTTAAAAGTATTATATTCGAAATAGCATGCCCAACGCTCAATGTCTTCATCTGAACAGTTCATATCAATCTTCGCAACTTCCAAATACGGGGTATCCTTGGCATATATAGCTGTACCACCACCTCTTCTCTCCACCCGGGAAGAAAAGTACGCCAATCTGTAATTGCCAACATGGATTGATTCAATGTCAGTGTCCTTAAGCTAGTGTTCGGATACATAGAACAAGGTTGGTTGGATTTCTTCTAAAATAATATTCAAGTTCAGAATCTTGCTCTTAATACTTCTGACATTGAGATGAAGAATTCGTAAGTGGTAAATGTTTGTTTTTTTGTTTGATATTATATATTGTCTTTCAAAAATTCTGTTATTGATGTTCGAAATGATTATCATCACTGCAGATGTCCCGGCCTCGAACACATACCCCCCCGAGCCTTGCTTAGGTCCATACTATGATTAGGCAACGAAGTTTTTAGCAAAGCCTGTTCCTGTCCTTATTTGCTAGTTCTGCTTCTTCATTTTTTTGTTTTAATTCCAAAATTGTTGATTTTTGATGTTCGATAGTAGTTAAGTATTGCTTTTCTTGATCGTAAAATTCATCTTCAAATGTTTTTGCCATCTCCTTTAATTTTTCAATATGCGGATTCTTTTGGCGGATTTCTTCGCTCAGCTCCTGAAGTTTTTGCTTCATGAATTAAAGAATATCCATGTCATCATAGCCACCATTCACCCTCTCTGCACATTCTCTTGAACACAATATTAGATTACTGCCTATAAGAGTATGCTGTTTAATATCTCTTTTTGACAGCTAGAGTGAAGCACACAGTGGCATGATATGCAGACTAAATTCTTTTCAGGTTTTTTGCAAAATTTAAAAAGCTCTGACTCAGCCATTTTCTACTGATGTAACTCTCCCGTTGGCACTCTACTCAGTTCATAGACCAAGAGGAAAATCCAAATCACTTTTAATATATGAGCCAAAATACAGGACTCTCACATGTGCAGGTAATAAAATTGCATTGCATATTACGACATATGTTGAACTGTTTACACTCCCAAATTTTGAATAAACAGGTGATTAGGAGGATATGTCAATTGTCAAGCCTCAGTGTAACCTTAATTTTCTTATAATACCGCCGAAAACGGCTGAACTTTTCAGCAAATTTTTCTATATATCCGAAAATTCTCCTTAGTTATCTTTATTTCCAGGTGATGCCAATAATTTCACACACACAGAATTTTTAACGAGTCTGGTTCCCTTGTACCTTGAAGGTTAGAAGGTTAGTAAGTTTAAGGTTACTACTAGTGAGTATAGGTAATACGTGTATGTATATTATTTTGATATACATATATATATATATATATATATATATATATATATATATATATATATATACTTAAATGTTAAACTCTGTAAAACCCGTTTTAAAAACAATTTTTATTTCCAAAATTAATCTTAACAGTTCAAGATCTGATTCTAAACTAAACTACTTGGTTCACACGCAAAAAGCATCTCGGCGACGGAAAACGCTGATGTTGCTTGTTCCCTGGTTCAAGGTTGGCTTGCCTACGTGAGAACAATGAAGGTTATTATAATAACACGGATAAGGTGTCCCATAACTCCTCCACCCTTAGAAGGAAGCATCCCCTGGGAGGCTGATTTTCTTCGCTACTTCTTCTGACTTGGCTTCTTGCACCACGGCTGGGTTTCTTCTTTTCTTCCATTTTAGTACCAAGTATATAATAGTGGCTATTATGGAAACATACAGGATGATTGTCCAGATGCTAGGAATGTGAAGTTGGACCGGTTCTTCATCTGCAATTGGTATAATGGTTGTAGAAATTAATACTTTTTACTTATATTGTGCATATTTACGGTTATTAACGGACCGACGACCGTTGACTGTTATTTCTCAAAACTGCTGATACAAATCAACGGCTTTTATAATCTTAATAGTTAACCGATTTTTCCAACGAACTTTTTTATTATAAACAATATTGTGTCACTTTTCTAGCACAGTACGTTAGAGACTCTCTTAAGCGACAGAGGGTTAATCGTGAAGTATTCACTCATAACCGCAACGGTCGGTCATTCCATACTATACTTAGTTTAAGATCAAACTATGTAACGTCAGTCAATAGAACAATTACCAGTAAACTTGCCGGTCTTTTCTTTATAAGAAAAACGCGCGCACATTTGGTCCTTCGAGTATCGGATCCGGGAAAACGAGTACCGGGTGCTAAAAGCAAATCAGAACTTCTTCATTGAACGTGAAGATCTACATACCTACGAAAAGTGCACCACTTACGAAGTCAATCAACGGAGAGTTTATCCAGGAACGGAGTTGTGTCTACAGCAGCTTTAATCTTCGGTAAGTGGAATTTGCTTTTTCAAAAATTGTTATTTTAGTGTTAACTATTGTTCTTTCGAGTATTTTTTCGAATCAAACAAAATGACGTCGCTCGCACATTTGAAACGTTTAATAATAAAAAAAGAAGTGATAAAATCACAAGTTCAAAATATCGAGACATTCGCAAATCAATTTTCTGCTATCAAAGACCCGCGCGAATTAAAAAATCGCATCGATGAAATGATCAAAATTCGCGAGGAATTCGATACCGTTAGTCTTGACATTGCATGCTGCGAACTAGCAGCTGATGATCAGGATAGTTCGTCCGATATTCAAAAGTCATCTTTGGATGAAATAAATAATTTCTCAGCAACTTGGCATTCCGTCTTGTCACTGTTGCAAAATTTATTTGAACAAAGTTCTCCCATTAATCAGGTCAATATTCAAAATAACATGCCAAATGTAACAAATCAATCGACTCCTCAGTTCAACGTACGATTACCTGTCATTAATCTACCTGCATTTTCAGGGAAATATACCGAATGGTTACCTTTTTACGATGCATTTCAAAACTTAATTCACAATAATCAATCTCTTGACGATTGTCAAAAATTTCACTACTTAAAGTCATGTTTAAAAGGTGAAGCCTCTCGTGCAATAGAGTCTTTATCTATATCTAGCGATAATTATAATTCTGCGTGGACTACTCTCTAAAAACGGTATAAGAATACGCGTCTAATTATACAAAGTCACGTACAAGCTATTTTAAGTGCTCCTGAGATCGGAAAATGTTCTGCGGAATCATTACAAAAACTTATCGACGATATAAGTAATAATTTGGAGGCGCTAAAAGTTTTGAAACAACCTGTAGAAACATGGGGCGCAATGCTAGTCACAATAATTATGAATAAATTAGATTACCAGACAAAACGCGAGTTCGAAAATACCCTAGATTCAAACCCTATAGCTTTAGAACAGTTAATACAATTTTTAGAAAAAAAACGAGTAGTTTTGGAATCTTTAAATCAAAATTCTAAACAAGATCACAAAGAAAAACAGCAACAAAGTAGTAATAATATGTCCAAAATCGTAAATAGAAATGTACATCAGTATCGTATTACGAACGCCGCGACAGGAGGCTTATCGTGTTACTTTTGTAAAAGGCCTCATTTAATAAACAAATGTGACGAATTCTTACGCTTGACGGTTCAAGATCGAAATAATGAAGTTAAAAAACGCAATCTTTGTATAAACTGTTTGAAACCCGATCATTTATTATCCGAATGTAAATCCTCGAGCTGTCATATATGTAGGTCTCGTCATCATACTTTATTACACGGTTCTAGATATTCAAACAATAATATGGCTGCAAGTCATTGCACAGCTTTACCGCAAACTCAGGTTATATTGTCTACCGCGATTGTTTTAATTCAAGACTCTTCCGGAGTTTTCCACAAATTTCGCTGCATACTAGATGGAGGTTCACAAATAAATATCTTGTCTGAATCAGTATGTGAGTTTCTAAAATTAAAAACCAATAAAACAAATTTAACAATATCGGGTATTAACGATACATGTAGCAATACCGTAAAAACTTCTAGAATTAATTTGCGTTCGATGCATCACCCTTTTCGAAAATCAATCGACTGTTATATTTTGACAACTGTTACGGCCAATCTCCCTACGGAATCCTTTGACAAAAATGTATTACAAATTCCTAAAAATATAGAATTGGCTGACCCTCAATTTAACGAAACCGGTCCCATAGATCTATTGCTAGGAGCAGAAGTATTTTGGGATATTCTGTGCGTCGGTAGAATAAAATTGTCAAGCCCTAATTTATATCTTTCGAAGTCCTTACTAGGATGGGTAGTAGGAGGTGCCTACGAAAATAGCGGATGTAATACGGTTATGTCCTCTAATTTAGCTGTTAAAAGTAACCCAAAAGACGAGTTGAAGAATCTGATTGAACGCTTTTGGATTCAGGAAGAAATCGACGCCACACATAACAACTGGTCTGCGGAAGAAATTGAGTGCGAAGAACACTTCGAGAATTCATATCGACGTGATCCAGAAGATGGACGATTTATAATAAAATTGCCATTTAAACAAAATAAAATTAATATAGGTGACTCATCGCAGAATGCAATGCGGAGGTTTTTATCTCTGGAAAGAAATTTCAGAAGGGATGTCAACTACAAGGAAACCTACAATAAAGCGATATTCGAACTTCTGGAAAACGACCATCTAGAAGAAATCACTTCTAAGGATATTAGTGAGACAAACTTTTATTTACCACACTCAGGTGTTTATAAACAAAACTCACAAGGTGGAAAAATCCGTATAGTGTACGACGGTTCCGCTAAATCAAGCAACGGGCTAAGTCTAAACGATAATTTAATGACTGGTCCAAATCTACAAAATGACTCTTTTGCTATATTGATAAGGTTCCGTACACACCAAGTGGTTTTATCTTGCGACATGGAAAAAATGTTCCTGCAAATAAAAGTTGACCCAGAAGACACACAATATCAACTTATACTATGGAGGCCTAACGAGTTCGAGCCCGTGAAAATACTACGACTTAAAAGACTCGTATTCGGACTAACAAACTCTCCATATACAGCAATTCGATGCATCCAACAACTAGCATTAGAAGCAAAAAATAAATTCCCTCTCGCTGCTCGCGCTTTGATGAACGATCGCTTTACAGACGACATATTGACTGGGACCGCAAGTGTTGAAGAAGGTCAAAATATGCGAGATCAGCTGATCGAAGTTTTAGATCAAGGAGGATTTAAATTAGCAAAGTGGAACAGTAATGTATCAAATGTAATATCGGACTCAGCGATTTCTAACCCAAAACAAAAGGTAAACCTCGACAAATCGGAAATTTCCAAGGTTCTAGGATTATTATGGGATCCTTGTAAGGATGTTCTAAGCTATCAAATACAAATTCCAGAAGTTAACAATATTATTTTGACAAAACGAATAATATTAAGTTCTATCGCCAAAATTTATGACCCTATAGGTCTTATTTCTCCAGTCGTGACGAAAGCAAAAATTTTAATGCAAGACTTGTGGGCATTAAAATTAGATTGGGATGATCCAGTCCCACAGGACATTAGAAACCAATGGCTGAAGTATGTTGGTGAACTAAAACACCTCGACGAATTGACAATTCCTCGAAAACTAATTCCAAAGGCCGATTTACAAACCGATCTTGTAGTGTTCTGGCTTATGGTGCCGCAGTTTATATTAGAACCAAAATAGGTGAAAATAATTTTGAAACACATTTGATGTGCAGTAAATCACGGGTAAGCCCTCTCAAAGTTGTGTCTCTCCCCCGATTAGAACTTTGTGCAGCGGTACTTGCAGCTAAATTAGCGGACTCCGTATCTCGGGAACTAAACTTAAATTTTAAACGAAAATATTTCTTTACAGACTCAATGATAGTTTTACATTATCTAAGTGCATCTGCCAACACGTGGCAAGTGTATGTAGCTAATAGAGTTTCATTAATACAAAGTTTAACTAATATCAAAGATTGGAATCATATTGAAAGCAAAAACAATCCCGCAGACATTCTGTCTAGAGGAGCTTATCCTAAACAAATAAACAGTCAGCTGTATTGGAAAGGTCCGGATTTTTTAAAATACGACCATTTAAATTGGCCGACTAACCTATTTCGTTCAAATATTGATGACTCGCTTCTTGAAAAGCGAAAAATCTCATTAATGGTTAAACCCGAACAAGAATTTTGCTTACTTAATAAATATTCATCCTTCACAAAGTTACAACGCATTTTAGCTTTATGTCTTAGATTTATGTATAATTTACGTAATAAAACTAATAAACGTATAGGTATATTATCTACATATGAGCTTAATGAATCTCACTATAAAATTATGCATTTAGTACAAAAACACCAATTTTCTGAAGAATATATGTGCCTTAAAAGTAATCAGCAGGTTAATAAAAATAGTAAACTATATAATCTCGACCCATTTATCGATAAAAATGATTTAATAAGAGTAGGAGGTAGATTACGTAATTCACCGTTGAACTTCGACAGAAAGTTCCCTATCATATTACCGACAAAACATTGCGTAACTCGATTACTAATAGAAAAAGAGCATATTTCTTTATTGCACGCCGGAATAACTCAAACACTGTCATCGCTACGTACGCGATATTGGCCTCTAAGAGCCAAAAATGAGGTAAAAAAGGTAATCCATTCGTGTATCACGTGTTTCCGCGCTAGTCCTATTTTAGCGGACCAGAAAATGGGAGATCTTCCAACAGACAGAATTACTCCGGGTAGGCCCTTTTTGAAAATCGGACTGGACTATTTTGGTCTTATAAACATTAAGCATGGGGGTAAACGAAGTACAAAAATTTCAAAAGCGTGGGTTGCATTATTTGTTTGTTTGACTACGAAGGCAATTCATTTAGAGGTTGTGGGAGATTTAACAACTGAATGTTTTATTAACTGCCTTAAACGATTTATGTCAAGACGCGGTAAAGTATCTCATATTTACTGTGATAATGCGAAAACATTTATAGGGGCGAAAAGACAAATAGATAACATTTTTGCAAATTTTATTCGTAAAAATCAGAATCCGTTAAAAACCTTTTTCTCTCAAGAAAATATAATATGGAAATTTATACCACCGCGTTCCCCGAACTTTGGAGGTCTTTGGGAGCGACTAGTAATATCTGCTAAATTTCATTTTAAAAGAATAGTAGTTAATGCTAATTTAACCTTTGAAGAGGCAGTAACCCTTACCGCCCAGATTGAGGCTATTGTCAACTCTCGCCCACTGTCGCCAATCTCCAACGATCCACTCGACTTTGGAGTGCTGACCCCCGCCCACTTTCTTATCGGAGAAAGTTTGACGGAGCTGCCCGAACACACGTACACAGAGGTGGCAGAATCTAGGCTGAGCCGTTGGGAACGAATCCAGAAACTAAAACAGCATTATTGGAAACGTTGGAGCCTGGAGGTCCTGTCACAACTTCAGCCTAAACAAAAATGGTGCCAAAAAGTTCCTGACATTACAGTTGGTACTCTCGTACTTCTTTTTGAGGATAATCTACCCCCTATGAAATGGAAAGTGGGCCGTGTCCAGAGGGTGTTCCCTGGTGCCGATGGTCTTGTACGGGTAGCTGACGTACGTACCAGCCATGGAGTTTTCACAAGGTCAATTCGAAAACTCGCTGTTCTTCCTATCGACGAGGTTGGTCCTTCTGTTAATAAGGACATTCTTCCAGTCAGCGAAGCTGGTCCTCCTGTCAATGAGGACATTCTCCCAGGTAACGAGGACATTCCTCCCGTCCTTCCTGTCAGCGAAGCTGTCCCTCCAGAGATGTGAAGTTGTGGGTGTAGTTAGTTAATTGCGAACGAGGACGCGTTAAAATTTCATTTAATTGTTAATTTTCCATCTTTGTTTAACTTTGTAAACTAGTTATTTTATCAATTAGCCCTATAAATAACGCTCTTTAATGTATTGAAGTAATTATTTATTATTATTGCATTTTATTTTTTTTATAAGTACATTTTATTTTTTTTTATAAGTTTTAACGTTAATTAGATTTTTTAGGATTTTAACTGCTTATGTCTTTAATTGACATAAATAATATGTCAAGAGAGGGGAGGAAATGTAGAAATTAATACTTTTTACTTATATTGTGCATATTTACGGTTATTAACGGACCGACGACCGTTGACTGTTATTTCTCAAAACTGCTGATACAAATCAACGGCTTTTATAATCTTAATAGTTAATCGATTTTTCCAACGAACTTTTTTATTATAAACAATATTGTGTCACTTTTTTAGCACAGTACGTTAGAGACTCTCTTAAGCGACAGAGGGTTAATCGTGAAGTATTCACTCATAACCGCAACGGTCGGTCATTCCATACTATACTTAGTTTAAGATCAAACTATGTAACGTCAGTCAATAGAACAATTACCAGTAAACTTGCCGGTCTTTTCTTTATAAGAAAAACGCGCGCACAATGGTATTTGCAGGTATACCTTTAAAATCTAATTTTTTAAGGTCTATTTCAAATTTTGGGCTACCATGTTTTTGTTTCCCTAATTGCAGGTTAAAGTCGATAATTAAAGGTTTTCCGTGACTTGCTTCTTGAAATGAAATTTCTTTGCTCCTAAACGATATTTTGCAAACGTCCTTTTTGATAAGGAAAATCCCTTTAAGCGAATATGTGTCTATCGACTTTTCGCATTCGACTTCGATTTTTTCCTCTATTGGAAAGACTGCAAGATACTGGTTTATTTCAAAAATTTGTTCAATGTGGTTCGGGTATTTTGAGTTTGACAAAAACGCAATTACTTGAATTTTGATTGGCTAGAATATTTTCTTCGCAAAGTGCTCTGTAATTAGCCATGTTATTTTTTGGACAATGATACCATTTACCTTTAGTGCACTTGTCGAATAGAGGCTTTATTGAACCGTCGTTTTTGTTTTGGAGTATATAATTATTATTTGGTACTATTGTGAAAAATTATGAGTCCTGTTTTGAAGGAATAGGTAGTATATAGAATAAGTTAAATTCATTATCAAAATCGATAGGAATGGACAAGAAATAAGTAATTTGATTAAAGTCAATTTTGCAATTGATTTTTAGAAGGGATTCGAAATTTAAGATGTTTTCGTATCTTAGGTCGTAAGGTAAAGAATTTTTGTAGTGATATGCGATTCTTGCAATTTCATGGAAAAGTTCTTGAGAGTTTATTATACTAGGATGTAAGGTGTTTAATTTACAAAATGTTATTGAATTTTCGATATCTTGGAGTGTGTTAAATATTGCGTTATACAGGATGTTTAGCTGGTTAAACAAGTCCTTTGCAAGTAAAATGTTATTATTTTTAGAATTCTCTTTAACAATTTGGTGAAGTTGTATTATTCGTGATTTAAGAAGTATTTCGTTATGTTGGATATTTTGTACTGTCGAATTAAAATTATCAATTATTTGTTTGTTTACAGAGTATTGATATTTTAATTGACTTTGTAAGTTATTTTCGTTTTTCTCGAGATGATTTAAAATTTTGTATATTTTTTCACCGTCAGAGGCGTCTAGATTCCCTGTGATACTCTTAATTATAGAACCAAATCCATCGATTAAACCTCTTTTCGAGATCTTATTTTTTCCGTGAATTCTAATGTTATTTAGTTTTTCTAAAATTAATATTTTACTATACTTAATTATCTTATCGTAGTTTTCTAATTCTTTACTTAACATGCTATCATTAATATAACTAAATCTAAGATTATCATACTGCATATTTAACTTATCATACTCCTCGTATAATGGTTGGAGATTATAATAATGTACAAAAGTGTGTTCGCTTCTCTGAAGACGTGCAGGGCCCAAGTCTATGGGAAGTACGCCTAGGTTTTCGTTTACGTTTCGGATTTCTGTCCCTTGTCCGAGGGCGAGGAACCTGAAATAATTTGGTAAGAATGAGCTTTCTTCTTTTTTGGTCTTTTAATATTTGAAGCGTGAATTTTTAATGTTTTATTGCCGTGAGTAGGTGCAATTTTGGCAGTTTTAGTATTTGGATCTACTGAAACAATATTTTCGGGTTTGTATTTGTTCTTTGTTTTACTTTGTTTTTGGGTATTTTTAACAAATACTTTTTCGGGGATTTCTGGGAGTTTCTCGCGATTTTCGTTAACTTTGTTTATCGAGCTAATTTTTTTGTTTTGAATGTCTTCGTTAATTTTTTGGTATAATAGTCTAACTTTTTCTTTATGATTTTCGACATAGTTATTAACTAGCTGATTTTCTAAGTCAATGTTAAAAGGGGATTCGGTGTTTAAATGCCCAGTTATAATTTCATATGGTTTCAAGTTCGTAACAGAATGGATAGTGTTATTATATGCCAAAAGGGCATAGATTACCTTTATTTCGATAGGTTCCGATTTGTATTCGCTCTGATTATTTAGTAATCTCACGTGTTCGATCAAAGTTGAGTGGAAACGTTCGATTACTCCGTTAGATTCAGGATGTTGACTACTGATAAAATGAACTTTTATTTTATGTGTTTTAAGTAGTTCTTGGACTACAGTATTTTTAAATTCGTTCCCGTTATCTGAAATGATTTGTTCGGGTATGCAGTGGTGTGTGAAATATTTAACGAGCTTATTAGACACTTCGATGCCTTGCGCAGAGTCAAGTTTATATGCTTGTGCATATTTTGAAAATGAATCAATTATTGTAAGAAATTTGCAATTTTCAAGAGAAATAGTGTCTACATGTACTATTTGGAATGGTCTAGTGGCTCTAGGCGTAATGTTGTATTCGACTCTTATGGGTCTGCGGTCGTATTTTGTATAGTTCTTTGCTGGTTTGGCCAGTAATAAGTTGATTTTATTCTTTTCTCAGTTTCTTCTATTCCTCTGTGGTTAGTCTTTCCTTCATGATGGTTTCGTATAATTTGGTCTATTTCCTCTTCGATTGTGACGTCAATCAATTTCTTCGTACACTTTATTAGTTTTATTTGCGAATTTTTAAAGTATTGTTGAAGGACATTGCTAAATGTTTCGTATATAGGGTCTTCAAAATATACATAATATTTAGTATGAGGAACTATGCGTTCTTTTAAAAATTTAACAATATCTTGTTCTAAATTATTTTGGGAAAGTTGAATGAGAGTGCGTTGTTTTGTTTTGAATAGTTTTATTACGGACGGTTCTGCGGGGTTAAAGTTTACCAGAGAAATTATGATTTGATTTTTCCCGTAATTTACTGGGCAATCCACGATTGGAATACCGATAAGTGGGTTTTCGTGACTAGAGTGTACCGTGGCGTCGTCTTCTACGGCGTTCAATTGATTGTCTAAGTCTCCCGCTTCTGCAATTACTGGCTCAGCATTTTCATTTTCCAATTCCCTATGAAAATTCTCCATATATCCGAAAATGTCTTGTATTAGTTTCGATGGTTCTGTTTCGTTTAGGTTGAGTTCTATACGAGATAGGGCATCTGCGTTTTTGTTCAGGCTACCTTTTTTGTATATAATCTCATAGTCAAACTCTTCAAGTTTTAATCTCCACCTGACCAACTTGGACTTTGGTTCTTTCAGAGAAAACAGCCATTGTAGTGGTTTGTGGTCTGTAACGATTTTAAATTTTCGTCCGAATAAGTATGGTCGGAAATATTTTGTCGCCCACACTATTGCTAATAATTCTTTTTCGATCGTTGAATAATTTATTTCCGATTCGCTAAGTGTTCTGCTAGCGTACGCCACTGGTAAATCTGACCCAATTTTTCCTTGTGATAATACGGCTCCTAACGCAAAATTACTTGCGTCTGTTGTCAGTATAAACAATTCTTCGAAATTAGGATATTTTAATATGGGTTCATTAGATAATAGTTGTTTACATAATTCAAAACAGCTGATATAATCGGGGTCTTTTACATTGGTAATAGCGTCCTTCTTTAACCGTTTTGTTAATGGTTTAGTGAGTTTTGCGAAGTCTTTGACGAATTTTCTGTAGTAGCCTAATAGACCGAGAAAGCCTTTTAATTCTTTAGGATTTTTAGGAATTGGGTATTTTTGTATAGCGCGTATTTTATCGGGATTTGGTTTTATTCCTTCCGGTGTTACGATGTGTCCCAAATATGCCACTTCCTTTCTAAGAAATTCTGACTTGTCTAGCTGTATCTTAAAGTTTGCAGTTCTTAGGCGTTCAAATACCTCTCTAAGCCTTAGTATGTGTTCTTGTAAGCTTGTAGAGAATATTATAATATCATCAAGATATACTAAACATCTTTCATTTTGAACACCTCTCAAGATATTGTCCATTACCCTTTGGAAAGTTGCTGGTGCATTTCTTAAGCCAAAAGGCATACGCAGATATTCATAATGGCCTTGCTCAGTATTGAACGCTGTCTTTTGTATGTCTTCTTCGGCCATTTCTATTTGATGGAATCCCGACGCTAGGTCCAGGGTTGAAAAATATTGGCATCTGCCTAATTTATCGAGTAAATCGGCAATATTTGGTAGCGGATATCGATCTCCTATCGTTTTATCGTTCAACTTACGATAATCTACCACAATTCGCCATTTCCGATTTCCTGATGCATCCATTTTTTTGGGAACTACCCAGATCGGTGAAGACCAGGGTGAACTAGAAGGTCTTATGATATTTTGGTCTAACATATCTTGAATTTGTTTATGCACTTCTTTTTTGTGTATTTCAGGGTACCTGTACGACTTTGTGTACACCGGTATTTCGTCTTTAGTCTTAATAGAATGTTTGACTTCGTTAGTAAAGGTCAATTGATTTCCTTCGATATGAAAGATATCAGAATATTCCTTAACTAGGTTTAAGATAGCTGAACGCTCTTAAGGATTCATATGTTCAGTTCTAACTTTTGAAATATCGAACCTAAATTTTTCCGTGTAATATTGATTTAAATTAGAACTAATCTGGTCCCTACATTCAAATTGATTAAAATCAATAACATCGATTGGTTCTAAAACTTCGAGTTTTTTTGAATTTTCCGAGGGATTTAAAATAGTACATATTGCCTCGTATTTATTTACACGCGTCACACATTCCGGTATTTCCACTCCACATGTTTTCATATATCATATATGGTATAATAACGTCACCGTTTTCAATATTATTTACTCTTATCTTAACTACTTGCTCACAGCGAGGTTGTAATATGATGTTATTAGAGACAACGTTCCTACTTTCGTGGTACAATATATTTGCCTGAATTTCAGGTGTAACTAGTATATTTTTATCGAGAATAATATTAGCATTTAATAATTTTAAATTATCTATTCCTAATAGACAATCGAATTGGCTATGAAAATTAAACAGATAGAATTTTAAACACTTTTTGTTTTTCCCGAATATTTTTGGACAAGGTATAACAGCGCTAAAGTTTTCTATAGATGTACCGTGTACTGTAAAAATTTTAAATGGATCCTTTTTTATTGAATTTTTATAATATTTTTGAGCAATTTCAGGTCGTATAAAAGATTTTGTACTTCCCGTATCGATTAAAACTTTTAAGTTGTTTTCTGGGAAAATAATAAACGGTAGTTTGCTATCGTTTATATAAAGGTTCATTAGTTCGAATTTTGGGGGTTGTGGTTCTCCACAATTTCCGTTATTTCCGGTATATTTGTTTCCGAGGCTGATGGGTGAAAAAACTGATCAATTAGTTCAGTATTTTCATCCTCTAAATACTCTTCTGAATATTCCGCTGGTTGGTCTTCGATATTATACAATTCTTCTACTACGTAATTAGGCCTTGAATTTGTTTGCCTAAAATTTTGGGAATTTCTTCTAAAATTATGATTGGGTTGTCTAAAATTTTGATTGCTTTGATTTGGCCTGAAAGTATTTACTGTTGAAATGCTCATGGGTGTTGGTTTAGGTAAATTTAAATTTTTATTTTGGTTTCCACCGAAAACATTTTGATTGTTAACAGGCACACTTGGACCTGGTCTAGGGGTAAAATTATTTTGACTTGTAAATAAGTTTTGGTTATTGCGATTGAAATGAGTAACATTGCCTTGATTGTTAAAATGAGCTAATTGAAACGGATAATTCCTTCGCACAATTTGTGTGTGGGAATTATTATTATTCTTATTTTGAAAACTTGTAGATGGTTTATTTGGCGCTTTGTTTTTATTTTGACATGATTCTAATTGAAAATCATTCGTTAACATGCCAAGAGCTTCATTCAAATTATGCGGATTTTTGGTTCTCATTAAGGAGCCAATGGGATCTTTGAGGCCTCTAAGTAATACTCTTAAAGCTAACGCATTATGGTATTCTTTAAGTATCAAACATGCATTGTTTGCGCGGTGTGTTGTAATATAAGAACAAATTAAATTAAGTATTTGTTGAATTCTTGAATTAAACTCGAAAGGAGATTCATTTTGTTGTTGCTTATAGTCTGCCAATTCAAGAGCTAAAGTGAATAAATCTCTTTTATCCGCATATGCGTGAATAAGAGATGTTTTTAGGTCATCGAATTTTCGTATGACACAAGAAGAAATATTAATGGCAGCTTCACCTTTAATTTTTGAAATTATACTAGATATGAGATATTCATTTTGAAAATTATCCTCATCCTCAGTATCGTAAAATTTCGTTACTAATTTTTGACAAATCTCTAAAAATCTAGGGAGAAGCTCTGCTTCACCACAAAAATCTGGGATCATATTTAAATATTCAGATTTTAATGTTGGGGGTGCATTTTTTATTCTAATTTGGCTTAAAGAAGTTTCAATAAAATTTAATTCTTTATGAAATTTATTTTCTTGAAAATTTTTTGTAATTGGAGATCTCGAACGTGATCTACTTTTTTTTAAACGATTCAAGAGGGGTGAGTCAGAATCAGAATTAGATGTACTACTAGATTTACTACGGGGGCCTCTATAAGACATAAAGAGCACTTACAGCGTTAGCATCAAAATCTCCATGAAATAATCCAAGAGCACTGATTTTCCTTCAGGAACTCTTCTCACTAGGTTACTTATCCCTTTCGCCTAGCTGGACACTTATATCACGACTTAGAGAGTTTTTTTTATACACCGCGATATGGTATAAAAAAAAATGTTATGTCCCTTAATGCCGTTTTGACCAATCCTACCGACTGCGCCACTTAAATGTTAAACTCTGTAAAACCCGTTTTTAAAAACAATTTTTATTTCCAAAATTAATCTTAACAGTTCAAGATCTGATTCTAAACTAAACTACTTGGTTCACACGCAAAAAGCATCTCGGCGACGGAAAACGCTGATGTTGCTTGTTCCCTGGTTCAAGGTTGACTTGCCTACGTGAGAACAATGAAGGTTATTATAATAACACGGATAAGGTGTCCCATAACTTATATATATATATATTTATATATATATATATATATATATATATATATATATATATATATATATATATATATATATATATATATATATATATATATATATATATATAGTCATTATTTTATTATAATACAAAAAGTGACGAATAGAGAAGCAAACGATACTATTAAATTTAGATTTTATAATAATTACTTAGAAAAAATAAATAAAAGTAAATTATTTTTGACATCTACGTTTTTTGAGTTAAACATATTTAATACTTTAAAGATATTTTAGTTTAACTACTTTGATAATGATAATAATGTATAAGTATCTAAACCTAATTTAACTCTTACTCCACAAATACTAATAATGAACTCAAGACTTTCAAATTAATAAAATTACTTAACGAGATAGCAAAAGAGATACCTTTTAGCAAATGGTTTTCTAGGTCTATTACACACCCCAATGTTTTAGTGTGAAAAGGGTATTTAACAAAATGTAAATTTAATTATAAAACTCGCTGCCTTTATAGCTCTTATATCTGTGTTTTTTTAATATATTATTATTATAAAAAATGGGATTTGAAATCAAAATATATTAGACCACCAGAGAAACGTCCTTTACAATTTGGCGTTTGACTCATCAAAATCGGCCAAGCGATTTAGACAATATCCTTTTTTCAAGTCGGTTAAAAATACCGAGCAACACTGTATATAGCTAAACCAAGTATCTTCAAACTAAAGGGTTAAAGTAAACAACGGCTCGAAATCAAATAATATCACTGAAGCAGTTAGTTGAAGCTATCACAAATAATTTTGATAATATTTACACACAAGCAGAAAATTGCCCAGCAACCATTTACCAACAGTAGCGGCTATTCAGGTAAAGTAGGTGAAGTGCTATTTCACCAGGAAAAATAAACAAACAAAAATCT
Source organism: Kuschelorhynchus macadamiae (assembly GCA_030620095.1). Lineage (NCBI taxonomy): Eukaryota > Metazoa > Arthropoda > Insecta > Coleoptera > Curculionidae > Kuschelorhynchus > Kuschelorhynchus macadamiae. The sequence continues at coordinate 236,777 of JAUTXW010000961.1, read as the reverse complement.
AACTATATTTATTATATATCTCTTAAAATTTTAGTTTTTACATTCATTTATTCACCTAATTGGTAAAAAATAAACTGTACATCTCGAATAAATATTTTACTTGACCGTTGCGCGTTGGCGGCATGCTTTTTTAAAACTTTCAATCGAACTTTATTATAACAACTTTAACAGTGGCGCAAACCACTTCGGCTTTCCTATTATGTTGTTGACAACACGTACGCGATGACGTCGAGCACATGGAAGAATAATGTTAACCAGCGCCATACAACGCTCTCGGTGAATTGCAGTCGCAGTACACTACACCCATGTGTCGTTCAGTTTGCGGTGGATGTTTGCTGCAACCGGTGAGTTCCTTTGCAGTTTGCTTCACTGTTTTATGTAATATTTATTTATGGTGTTGTTACAACTTCAAATTCGAAGTTAGTAAATGTGATTGTTCAAGAATGGAATAAATTAAAAGAAGTCTTTGAATTTATTACAAACTGTGACAAATCTGATGAAAAATCAATATGCCTTGAGAAAGGATTTTTAGGTGAGATGAACGATTTTGAATTCACGTTTCTAGCATTAGTGTTTAATGACAATATCTCAATCACCGACATACTAGTTGACGTTCTTCAAAAAAAAATCGCTTGATATTCTTTTTGCATATCCAATATAAAACGCTGTCGTGAGGCGCTCTGTAAAAAAAGAAATGAACATTTTTTTAATACTTTGTTTGATAAAGCAAATTCTATTACAGAAATAAATCATTACAAACGTGAGCTTGCTTAGCTTTCACCTGAAGAAATTAGGGCTAAGTATAAAACCCTTTTTTATGAAATATTGGACCATATTTTAACGGAAATGACACTAAGATTTCAAGACTGTGAAAAACTTATAATTTCATGTTTGGCAGGCAGGTTCTGCTAAATTTTCCGACTGAAAATTTGAAACAGTTATATGGGGAAATATTTTCAAAAAGTCAACGACTTAAAAATGCTCTTGGTCTTATTTTTGCCAATGAGAGTAATTGGAATATATCGCTGTAAGAGCAAGTGAAAAAAATTAATGAAAATGAAGATATTTTTACCGAAGCATATAAACTATTTTCCCTTATTTTAACAATACCGTCGACAAGTGCTTCAGTGGAAAGAAGTTTTTCTTGCTTCAAATGTGTAAAAAACTTAGTTAAGAAATACAATATCTCAAGATTATTATCAAAGACTTACTTCTCTTGGCAATATTTCAATTCAAAAGGAATTTGTGGAGGAGATTAGGGCAACTCATCCATTTTATGAGGATGTTATAAATAAATTTGCTGCTAGGAAGGATAGGAGAATTGATTTAGTATACAAAATTTAGGTAAGTCGTAAAAAAATATTCTACCCCCTCCACATATAAAAAAATTCTGAAAAAAAATGATTGCCATATTTTCTTACTTCATTTGCACTTTTCTTACTTTTTCAACCGCGAGCCGCCACTGTTTACCAAATGCAAATGTTGAAACCTGTTTTCCCGAAAAAATAATGCGGGGAAAATCATGCATTACATACTATGGCATTTTTCCACGTAAATCGATTCGAAGATATAAAGCAAAATGTTCCATTAAAGGAGAACTAATTAGCTGTGCTTCGTGTTTCGAATTAATTATTGCTAAAACTTTAGATAATAAATAAATGACGTGCGATTAGACGAGTCTGACATTAATGATGTTGGCGATTTCAGAAAAAATGTGAAACTGATGCTTCTGTTGGGCTTTCGAGGATATGTAAAAAAGCGTGTATTGCAGTTGTACTTGCCTTGTGTTTTAAAAGTTTTAGTTAAATACAGTTGCAGACAGCCGATTACGGTTGATGATGAAGTTTTGGAAATTTTTTTCAATGATTTCAAAGTAACTTAGAAAACATTTAGTAAGTTAAATAACATTTTAACCAATAATTTTGTTATTCCTTAAAAGTTTTAAGTATATCTCATATGTAATTGTATGTCGTTACTGAATAAGATCATTTGTTTTTTTTTCCAAATTAGTTTGTTGTTTTCTGCCTCTTTGTTTTATTGGAAGCAGTAATTCAATAAATACATGTGATACATAAGGGAATTAAAGAGATTACCTGGTTTTGGTTTTTGTTAGACTTAGTTTGCAATTTGTAATATTGTTTTAGACATGTATGCATTATTCTTGTATTATATCAAGAAGAAATATTTTGTTTTCATATTAAACCCACCATGACGATGGGATCCCATAAGGTATATCCGACCTATTTTTTATATGCTAGGAAGCGTAAAGCAAAATCCTGTACAGGATGGCGGTTTTTCGACATAGATAGTAGATGTAGGTTTTTGTCGAAACTATATGAGATAAAAAAAATTGACGATTCACACACGAACTCAATTTTGAATATAAGTTGATTCCCGACGACAGATCAAGGCTAACTTGATTTAGTTTTGATATATAGATCATTTTTCAAATTTTGCCATTTTTGAATACCCATTGCATCTGGTTAATAATTAAGATATAAAGAAACTTCAAGTTAATAAGTTTTTAGATTCTTACGTAGAATTCAGTGGCGTAACAAATTTTAATTTGTCTCTTATAATTTCGAAGATATGACTCAAAGTTGGGTTTTTTTACCACCCTGAATATTTTTTAACATTTCGACTAGACATTGTAATAATTTTTAAAAAATATATTCTAATAAGAGAGACGCTATATCCCAGAAATCAAAATATAGTCATCAATTTGGTGCAAATAACAAAAACATCTTAAAAAGTAAACGTAGATATAAAATTTAAACTTTTAAAGTTTCTACAGTTGGGTTTGTTTTTTCTTGGCGTCGAGACGCCTGCATACTAAAGTCGGCGCCGACTTTGTTTTAACTCTTAATACTTAAAATATACTGAATTCAAAAGCTGCTTTTTACCAAATTTTGATATCCTCGATAATTTGTGAGAGAACGACGTTTGGAATTTAAGTGAATCACCCCGTATATCTTTCACATATTCACATATATAACAAAATAGTCGTAATCAATTGTGTGGAAAACTACTTTGTAATAAAAATCTAAATTTGTTGAAAAATTTTATTTTAAGATAAATAAATCTTACGAATCCAAAAATTAAAATTTGACGTAATTAAAACAAGAAAAAAGTACCAAAAAAGTAGTCTTATAAAAAGATCCAACCGTAGACCTTTAAACTCTCTAAACCAAATTCTTAAGCACTACGTTTGCGGGCTTGCATCTAAAACATAACATTTTTTTTACAACTAGGATTATTTGTTATATCGAAAACTGTTTTAAAGAAGGTTTTTGGTTTTCTCGTTACGCAAAAAAGATATACCAAAACATACTAATTTCGTAGGCAACAAATAAATTTTCGGTCAGAATATTTCTATTAAAAAATATTTTTTCTTTAATGTGCGGTATGCTGACGAAGCCCCGAAGGCTGATAATATGAATGCGGAAAGATTTATAGCTACATTTCTATACAAAGTTACAATAAAAAACAAAACGAATGTTTCTAAATCTTGTATTGTAATCGTAAAAAAAAATTACACTCCCAGGTTTTTACAGATCATCACGTTTTTGGATCCCTGGATGTCAAAAAAACATGTTTTTCTCAGTTCCGTCGGTATGTCTGAGTCTTCGAGCTGTAGCTAAAAAACTACAAATTGTGGTCAAAAATTAAGACTCATATGTACACATTTTGGTAAGAATTCAGTGGCATAGCTAAAAACCTACTTACCCGATTTAAATTTTAGTAAAAAATTAATATTGACTATTTTGATTGATTAAAAATCTAATATGGAGGAACAAAATGTCTGCCGAGAGAATCGTTAAAAAAATTATTAGTTAAAATCTGCTGTTAGAAATGAACTATGTAGTAACATGTTGGTACGAACGGAAGATCTCAAAATAAAATGGGGGCCTAATGCAATGTTAAAAAAATCAGCCTGCATTAAGTCTGATATAGAAATAAACTGTTGAAATTGTGGCACGACTTCAAGATGAACGAACAAAATGGCGGAAGAATTAAATTGGGAATTCCTAATAACGATTATTTAGAGTTCTATGTTAGGAGTCGGTTGAGCTACTTGGTCCTAACTCTATAGGATTTAAACACTTAATGGAAAGTAACACAACTCAGCGTTGATAAACCGCCTAGTTTTTTAGTTCGAAATATTTTGACTCAAAATCTATCAAAACTCCTAAGGGTCTGTCATTATATTGTCTGGTATGCAATTTGTTTATGGTTTCCTGCTTCTTAAAACGGCGGTATTCTTTTATTCCCTATAAAAATTGATTTTCACCTGTACACTTTGCATTTTGACCTGAGAATCCAATTATTTCTGTGTTAACTGGCTATCCCACTTCAATTATTATTTGCCCGGCCTGAATTAAAGAAAACATTATAATACCGTGGTACAGGCATATATTATAATAAATTAGTATTCAGAAAAGACAGGATGAGATCATTAAACGTACTAACTGGGCTCTAGTTAGTTTAAAAGCATGAAGTCGTCGGCGATTTTTCTTAGGAACTTGTTACCGACAAGATTGTCTGGCTTAGTAGCGGTAAATGAGAAAACATAAAAAAAACACGACTGATCAAGAGAGTTTAAAATCTGAATTGATTGATTCGTTAGGTGCAAATGAAGAAAACACTTTAGAGAAAGAAGAGATAGTAATCAGGAATGTAGATTATTAAAACTTATTGATCTAGTCTATTTTTGACATTAGGCAGGGAACTTAATTAATTATCAAACGATTTAAATTGAAGTTTTGTGTGAGCGTCAAAGCGTTTGCTATCAACTAAAGCGTATTTCAATTTTAGTTGTGGGGGAGGGATAACTCGTCAGGTTATTTCGATATTTATTTTTAAGTGGCACGCAATACAGTTCTACTGATTATTATATTTTCGACACTGTGTATTGCTGATTCTCTATTAATATGTCGGTATAAATGGCGCTTTTTGTATACAATTAATTACTGCGATTCTAACAAAATGTCATAAGCAATAGAGCTATAAAGTATATGTATATTTTACTAGGGACGTCCAAAAGTATGGCTTTAGGGGTTTCACCCCCCGATTGGTCAAACGAAAAAGAATTAACGTTTTCTTAAATAATAGGTAAGGACCTTTTTTTTAGTTGATAACTCGTTGTCTATTTCTTAGTAGGTTTTCAGAAACCATTCGGGAAAGCTCTGTTTTAGTCATCAGTGGAAACTTGTCTTTCATTCTTAGGTGCCCCAGAATGCCCCAGATTGCTTTTGTTTTCTAAAAGGTGGCAATATGTAAAAATATTGTGTTGGTAATTTTTAACCACACCCCCCACCCCATCTCAAAAGTCTAGCTACAGCCCTGAGAATCGATAATTTTTGAAACGACCTTGGCAATAAAATTTCCTATAAATAGAACTTAAAAGTGTGAAATAAAAAGTTTTATAAAAAAATAAAACCGAACTCAAAAATAGCGCTTAAATATAAAAAACTATATTTTATTCAATCTTCAAAATTTGTCTTTATGAAGTCAGCGTCATATTAATAAGGATACTACTGTAGTATGGTATAGGCGCAAATAATATATTACATTACATATAGGTTATTTTAATTAAAGTTATAAAATATTGTTTCTGCCTCCCGCCCATTAGCAAAATCCTTCTGGCTCTACTACATAAATAAATATATGTGTTTTTTGTGATTCACTTTTACGTCGAATTCATAAAGTCAAATTTTCAAGATGTAATAAAATATTATTTTTTACTTTTTAGTGCTTTTTTTATGAAGTTGTTTTTATTTTAATATAAATATTTTTACAGATTTTACCGTCGTATGAGCGGTTATGCCCCCGGTTATACAATGATTTTACGTTCGGCAGCGATATATTGAAAGCTTGACACGTTGGCGAACGCGCTACTAAATATATTATTTAATGGCCTTTCTTTTTTAGTAAAGTTTGAAGTCTTATTATACAATGCTGGTTACATGTTGCATATTATCATTTGTGTCGAGTTACTCGAGTTATGTCGTACCACATAAAACTGCATGCTGTTTATTCATTTTTGTTCAATTATGGTTTATTATATTACGAATAAAGGCTTCTCATGTCTTCCAGTCTCTTGTAATACAAATGTTTAGAGTACTACGACATCTAACAAACTGCAGTCTAATGTGAGTGATCAGAGAATACCAACTTTTTTGTTTTTCAGGTCCCTTATTTAATTTTCCCATTTCCAAATTACAGACTACCGTTCTATTTTCCTCCTTATACTGCGTTAATGAATAAACGCCTCGCTAGATGTCACTGATAATCAATTATATTAATATCATTGTTTAATAAGATATTTTATACAACATACAATATTATAATATGCCATTACAGTCCGAATTTTTTTCGACATGTTTTTGAGATACTTGACCTTTGTACAACGGCATATTAATGGCGTACCAACACGCAGAACATATTTTAAAATACTTCTTTCCAGCGGCGGCTTGTCAGATGAGGCAACTCGCTTTCCTATAAATATACAATTTTATTTTCAAAATTATTTCCTTCCAAGTTGATACATTATTCTCTGAAAATTGTCTCAAACACTATGAAAATTTCATCAAATATGCGTAAATCATAAATAAACACTTTACTAACCAACAGTACAATGTCCAATAACTGCAATATCATTTCTTTTTTATTCGACTTTACCTATACGCGATGCGAATTGCGCCTGGGACACTTGAATGGTATTTGGATTTTTAATAAGTCTGAGAAAGAGGGAAAAGGGTCGTGTTGCATATGTAGATTCATTCCATCTCTTTTTATTGCATTTGAGGCGATGAAAACTTCGCTTAATGATTGAGACGTTGCCATTTAATGTTAGCACAGATTGAATATAAATGGAAATAATTATTATTTATCGGTAAATGACAATCGCGCATCCGGCTGCCAAATGCAAGCCGTTTTTGTTTTTGTTGATATTTGCGTGGGCGTGTGGGGTATTCGTATTTGACTGTTACCGGTAACGGTTTGAGATTGAGCGGGAAGTGGGTGGATATTGAGATTATTCGGCAATAATTGAAAGTATTTTTGACGTTGCGTTAGTTTAATTATTGAGTAGATAGACTGATAGAGTAGTTTATATGAATTAGTGATTAAAATTTAAAATAAACGAAACGTGTGAACTATGAATCCAGTCCACGATATCGTTATGTCACTATTGACAACGGCATTTTCCAGGCGTCCCGAGGATGAGAAAAAAGAAATTCTTCGCGGAGATAGACCCATGCCGAAGATAAGTACCTTAAGTAGTGATAAAAAAGACGGTCGACAATATAAACGATCATTTCAAACGTCATGGTATCAAACACACACTTGGATTTGTGGAAGTGTTTTTAAGCAGCGTTTATATTGTTGGCCTTGCTTAATACTGGGAAAAACAAAAACAGTATGGACTTCTGATGGATACGTTGATTTTAAAAATTTTTCTAGAGCGGTTACAATGCATGAAGGGTCTAAAGACCATATTCAAAATACCTTGTTTGTACGTTTGTCTCAAAATATGACTACAATTAAAGATGCACTAATCGAAAATGCTCGTTTATCTAAATTATTGTACAATGAAGATGTTAGGAAAAACCGCTTGCTTTTGACATACCTTATAGATACGACTATATTACTGGGAAAACAAGAACTGGCTTTTAGGGGGCATGACGAATCCGAATCTTCTTTTAACAGAGGGAATTTTAAGGAAGTTTTTAATTGCTTAATTAAACGTAACACCGAACTTGTAAAGCTTTTAGAAGAGAAAAGTGTATTTACGGGACAATCGAAAACTATTCAAAATGAATTAATATTTTGTATTGACGAACATATGAGAGACTTTATTAAACAAGAAATATCGGAGGCTACATTTTTCTCATTAATTGTAGATGATACGACGGATATAGTTGCAAAAGCCCAATGTTGTGTAACTGTTAGGTATGTAAATAAATTAGCCGAAATAAAAGAACGTTTTTTAGGCTTTTTTGATATAAGTGAGGATTCTAGAGCTACTGCACTCTATAACTTAATTGTAAGAATCTTGGACCTTTAAATTTTAAACGGAAATTAGTAGCACAATGTTATGATGGAGCTGCGGTTATGGCCGGAGAATTGAGCGGCTTACAAACATGAATAAGATCAGATGCCCCACAAGCAATGTACACTCATTGTGCTGCTCATCGTCTCAATTTAATTTTACAACAGGGTTCAAATTATATTAAGGAAAGCAGAATCTTTTTCGCAACTTTGAAAAGTTTGCTTGCTTTTTTCCATAAATCGTACAAACGCACATCTATATTGCAAGCAAGTGATACAAGGTGGTATTCTCGATCAAAAATTCTAATTTTTGTTGCAAATAATTGGGAAGGACTAACCTTAGTTTTTCAGGACATAATTGAAAATCCAGAATTAGACTCAGATACTATACACATAGCCAAGGGGTATCTAAAAGACCTTTCCGATTTTGAATTTGCTTTTTTAACTTTTGCATTTAAAGAAAATTTTTTGTTTCTGATATCCTGTTTCAAGTTTTTCAGTTAAGTAACCTAGAAATTAATTTCTGCATTTCTCAGTTGAACATCGCCGTCAAACGATTAAATGAGCTGCGCTCTGAAAATTTTCTTTAAATCCATTTTTGAAAAAGCAAAATCACTTACCGGATTGCCATGTAGTAGACAAACCTGTAGCATGAACGAATCAGATTTTATGGAAAATCTGTTTTATGAAATTTTAGACTGTATAATTTTTCAAATTAACATCAGGTTTGAAGATTTACACAAATTGGAATTTGTGAAACTTCTAATACATCAAAATACAAAGACTTTGCCACAGAATTCCCTATTAGTCTATTAAATTCGTTAGAAAAAACGTATCCAAAAATGTTTGACAATGACCGCCTCAAAAATGAGCTAAGCATAATTTACCGAGATGAACAATTTTATAAAGTCAATATTCAAGAACTCCTTAAACAAATTAATAGTTTAGAATTAATTTCAGTATTTTGTGAAGTATATCGACTTGCGACATTAATTTTGACAATCCCCTTAACAAGTGTACAGGCCGAAAGAGATTTTTCGTGTTAAAGCGAATAAAGACCTACTTACGAAATAGTATATCTCAAGATAGGCTCTCAGCCCTGTCGATCATGGCAATAGAAAAAGAGTTATTAGTTAAACTTTCTGAATGTAATGGTGACTTTTATGACAAAATCGTTGAGAAATTTGCTTCTTTAAAAGACAGGCGCATTAATTTAATTTACAAAATGTGACTTAACTGCACCATCCACATACCTATTTGCCTAAACAGTTTTGGTTTTTATTAAAAAATTACTATCCACACCATATTAGATTATTACAGGTTTATTACACTTTAAACTCGATTCTGACTATTTTGATTAAGTATTTTAAATATTTTTTATTAAAAAATCCAATGATGAAAAATGTGTATATTATATATCTTTGAGAAGAGTATATATGTACATATATCTGAGGATAAAACGAACTACATGAAAATTGAGTGAATATCTTAAAGATTATTATTTTATTTTTATATATATGTAATAATTTTTATTTTAAAAATTACTTAATGAAAAATTGGGCATATATCTTGGTATTGGTATGTAAAAGACAAAAACAAATCATAAAAATGAGTCAATTTGGGCGTGGCAGCCCAAGAATTTTTCGCCTGCGGCGCCATCTACCTATTATATGTAACAAACCTTTTCTCGCCTCACCAGTTTTAGACACCACGAGCCGCCACTGCTTCTTTCATTGACGGCACTTAAACCACAATGTGTAGTAAATAAAACCTAAGTATTTTGCAAAATTATATGTTTTCGCATTTCCCTCGCTCTGTGAGTCGCGTATACAGCTTGGAGTTATAGGAAGGGTAATTTACAAGTTTTTCCTACGTTAAACAAAACTGACGACAAAAAAAAGTAGGCACTTTTCATATATAGCACACAAGCCTTGTATCCTTGTTCTTACAATATAATACATGAATTTTAATGTTCTGAATCCGCGGATGTGAATTTTAAATAATATTGCCATCGATACTTATAGGGGGGGCGGTAATTACCCTCATTACCCCCCCCCCTCCTTGTCTGCCAATATTACTCTTAGCATGTCTTCGCTTCAAGTAGGGTGATATATTTTTGTCTTCAAAATTCGTCTGTCAGGTTCAATCCTCTGGTTAGGATTGTGGCAGCCAATTAAGTCATCTCATAATTTAAAGGTGCAAAGATGATTCATATATCCTGTGTTTAGCATCAAAACGAATGGTTGTCCTCTTCTAGTATACACATAAAGATATATATGCATAATGTAATAACAATTTCCGAGGTACGTATTAATTTTTCCTGTTTGTCTTTTGTTTTTTTTTGTGTTTTTTTTGTTGTATATAGCTAAATTTTAATCTCTGACTAAGAATATATTAATGTACATGTTCCACCAAATATTTTATTTTGAAAATATGTGTATTTTAAATATTACATTTTTTAAATACTTGTAGGATGCCACGAAAAATAATTAAACAAACTTTTGAAAAAGCCTGCTAGGACGGGCGAAACGTCAAGAAGATAGTGTAGTTTCATTTCACCGAAAAAAACCTATACCCAAGAAACATACAGCATTATCGAATAATACTTATGGTTTCAGAAAACACCAACAAATATGTATATATATATATATATATATATATATATATATATATATATATATATATATATATATATATATATATATATATATATATATATATATATATATATATATATATATATATATATATATATAGAGAAATGTAATTTTGAAAATTGGCTGCCAAAGTAATGGAATTTGGCCAACTATAGACACGTTTTCTTGAGGTTTTCATCAATACAGTCAACTAGTTGAAAGACGAGTACAACTAGCGCCAAAATGAATACACAAAACAAACACCAGAGTCACTAACAGGAACAAAAAAGACATTTGTGATTGCCAAGAGAACATCCAAGTAACTCTAGAAAACTAGAAACTCAAGACTAGCAAATCAAAACTAAGAAAATATTAGCGCGGCAAGAACTACTATATAGTAGAAAATGGATTTTTTTGGGATGAGCGCTAAAGCAAAACTAGGTAGTTGACTGTGCTATTCTTGGGTTATGTTTCGCCACAGGTATATATGTTGCTCCGTGGTAAATAGAGTATCAAGTCCGGCGAAGATTTCGGATGTTCTCTTGGTAATCACAAATGTTGGTTTTGCTCCTGTTAGTGACTCTGGTGTTTTTTTGTGTATTCATTTTGGCGCTAGTTGTACTCGTCTTTCAACTCGTTGACTGTACTGATGAAGTCCTTAAGTCTGAAGCACCTGTCCATAGTTTGCCAAATTCCATTGCTTTAGCGGTCATCCCAAAAAAATCCATTTTGGGTCTAGTCTTGGGTTATGAGTTTTGCCACAGGTGGCTATATGCTGCTCCGTGGTAAATAGAGTATTAAGTACGGCGAAGATTTCGGATGTTCTCTTGGCAAGCTGCAGCAGTCGGTTTACAGGTATTGCCCGAAAATCCCTCCATAGGTATGAAAAAAAATACAAAGTTTTTACATAATGGTGCGAGAAGAAACAAGTAAAATCTCTTAAAGATGTGGTCAATTTTTTCAATGCTCAAATTGTTCATCAAAACAATAAAGATGTGGATATAGATAAATATTCAAAATTAACAACATTTTTGAAACGGAAACCGTCCAAAAAAATCCAAACTTTTTTCGAAAGCGGAAATTGCAAATTTTTTTCCGAGGCACCTGATGATGTCTATTTGTTGATTAAAGTTGCCACCATTGTTGGATTGGCAGGTGCATATCGTCGTGAAGATCTTACTAAATTAACCGTTGCTGACATTGAAGACCAAGAGACCCTACTAATCATCAAAATTCCTGACAGTGGCGTAACAAGGCAACGTGAGGCCCTGGTGCGAAATCGTAAAACCGGGCCTGCTCCCCACTCTATAATGAGTACTATAAATAAAAAAAATTTGGAGATTTCATAATAGTGTCCAAAATATTGAAATCTTGTTTTAGCATTCAGAATAGCTCCAGCAAATCAGATAGATATCACAGAAAAATGAAATAAGGTTGTATATCATCCCTAATATATTCCAAATAAAGTATAACAATAATTATAATTACAACGACTTACGATTAGACGACTGGCTGGTGTTACTTTTGTCTATAACTTAAAAAAGAGTGTCTATTTTTTAAATGCTTTTTCAATTTTGCTTCGTTTTCCGCAGCTCTTTTTCTTTTAGCTGCACCGATTGGTATTGTAATTCATTTTATCACAACTAAAACGCTGAATACCCACAATAAAAAATCAGTATCACTGTCTGTTTTCGTCTAGCACCCAACACAGAACACAAAAAATTAGCACCCAAAGCCATTACCACATCTACAACTAGGCCCGCTTAAGATTCCGGGCCCTTATTGGCCCTATCCCCTAAAAGCATTGCAGCCAGTGCCGGATTAATTATTTTCACTCAAACGTATTTACGGGCTCCAAGCTCGTGGGAAAAAGTGACGGCAAAAAAAAAATCCTCTCCTTTAAGATAACAATATATAAAAATTACCTACCTACTGATAAAATGAAACAAGGAAAATTATATAAACGATTTTTGTTGCAGCAAGCGGGCCTAATGGGTAATGTCCCCAAAGCAAATAGCAAATAATTTATAATAAACTATTAGTTCAGTAATTATTTTGCATCTTCGCTCCCTATTCCCCGTAGAAATTTTGTTCGATTGACCTTTACCAAAGTAAAGCGGTTTTTGTCTCCTATCGATAAAAGTCGCTTATTTTTGTAAATATAATATACTGAATTAAATGTACGATTTTATAAATCGATAGTTCTTAGTTCTATCGCTAGTTCTAATACGATAGTTTTTTCTGTAGACTTTAGCAGGGCTGCCGGGCCCACAAAGGCCCGGGCCCTGGCGCAACTGCATCACTCGCACCATTGTAGTTATGCCACTAATTCCTGATACAAAATTTATATTTCCAGAACATTTTAATTGGTGAAGAGGCAGTTCACCTTCAGCTTTATAGGAAATATGTAGCTCTACGTCATTCGAACACACCTCATCGTCGTTTTTTTAGAAACTATAAACAAGGAAAATGCACAATTCAATGTGTGGGGATTAATATATTTGGGAAGACGCCATCCAATATTGCCGGATACCCGGGATTGCTAGATCCAGAAATGATCACGGGTCACAGTTTTCGCCGATCTTCCGCCACAACGTTAGCTAATTCAGGAGAAAATATAACTAATATCAAAAGGCATGGCGGATGGAATTCTCAATAGAGAACAATTGGAATTCTCAATAGAGAACGAAATACAAATTGCAAATACAATTTTTACGGAAAAGAAAGTTGAAGGTTCCATTATCAAGTAGTACAACTTATAATAAACAGTGTTTAGAATTGACATCTCTAAATGTAAACAATCCGACAAACTGTACATTCATTATAAACGTTATAACCAACAGTAAATAATTGTTTAATAAAATAATAATTTAAAAATATTATTATGTTTGTAACTATTTTTGAAAGTCGCTATAGTTAAATGCATCTTAGGAATTCTGAAAATCACATTTGATTTATTTTAAACTTATAATTTGTGATCAAATCTAATCTGAAGTAATCAATTCTAATAAATAAAAATTTAACATACTTCATTTCACCCTCTTCACTAAACTGCATTAGCTAATACATAGGTACGTTTTTTATGCACGTTCATAGGAAAAATTATGTACCTAACTCGTGCGGAAAGTTTTCCGCACTCGACTACTTACAGCTTACATTGCAGTCGCGTGCGGAAAAGTATCGCTTTCCGCACTAGTTATTAAATAACTATTATCTGTATACATGTGCAGTTTATTCCTTTATATAGGTTTAATCTAAGGGAGTAAAACAGCTCCCCAAAAATAAAATTTATCTTTGTTTTAAAGGGTGTAAGACGCTAAATTTTAATAAACCTATTGAAATATAAAAAAACGGCAAAATACCCCCAATTTTATTATAATTTTGCATATAAACCACAACTTGAGAAAAACATTGACGTACCTATGAGAAATTATTAAACATTTTTGTAAATGATTTGTATGGGACATTAATATTGACAGATATTGGCACAATTAATCAATTTATGCATCTTTCTTGCATTTTTTTTACTTTCGTCAGGTTCAAAGAGCTACAACATTTTCCGGTTTAAAAATAGGAACTAAAGGAAATCTAAACAAAAACAAGATATATTTTTGGCCTAAATATGTAAATAAGATAGAAGGTATACAGTCTTTTACATTTGCAAATGAAATTGTGGTTTGAAAAATGTGCACAATCATGCTGAGAGTAGGGCGCTTTTAATTATGGGGCCCTATTCCTAGGCATACTGGAAAAATAAGCCTTGCCATCTCGCATAGAAAACAATAAAAAAGTGTAATTTAATTTTTTTTACGATACTAATACCACTGCGATTCATTAAAAACGCATCCAGCGAAAAAAGCAAAGACAAGACGAAGCAAACGCCGAATTGGCCAACTGCGACGAGTATCAAGAAAGGGGTCGGAAAGTGCGGCGCATGCATGCGCGCGGGCATACGGGGGTGCAAGCTTTGATCTCGCCATATCTTTTACGAATGCAAATTTCATTTTGCCCTGCCGTACCCCATCAAAAATATGAACTAAACGATAACTGTATTCATTATTCATACCCGGGGCACTAACCGCTGCCGCGGCATCCCACCCCCTGAAGGACGGGGGGTGGCAGTGGAGTTTTAACGCGCTAGAGCTTCGAAAATCGCGTCATGGCTTTATTGCTAGTAGCCGGCAATAAAACCATGGCGTGAATTGAAAGCTTAAATAAGGGACTGGTCTTTGATAGTTTTTAAATTGGCAATTACTTCTAGCACTTTTTGTTAAATATGGGCAGAGAGCTATAATGGTACTTGGTACCATGGTTGTTATAAGTAAAAAAGGGACAATTTGTTTGCTAGTAGTAGCAAAAAAGAGGATATTTTGACCCTTATAGTAAACCGTGAAAGAACCCAAAGAGTGAAATCCTTATTATAACGTGAAATAAATAAGATATAAATCATAATCCATTCTAACGAAAGTCAGCATTTAACAGTGTGTTTCAATGCCGGTCGTGGTGTTAGCTAACGGAGTAGTTGTCTCTGTGACTAAGTTTTTTTGCATTTGCCCTACATCTTTAAAAATGGCAAAATTGCGATCGTCGTTTGATATGCTCCACACAGGGATTATAGTATCCTTGTTATGACGTTAGTATACCGTGAAATAAAGATATATTCACAGTGGAGGAACTCGTGGACGCAATTTTGCTGGCATGCAGACATGAGACATATGCGAAAAATATGTTTACTTCATTTAGATCTACCATGGATTTACACTGCTGTAGTAACTAGGCTTGAAATTTCTTGCGGCCCTGCTGTCGGTTGGGTAGGGGTAAATAAAACCACACTACGTAAAGTACTTATGAATGTATAAAGAAGAAGCTATGAGGACAACAGACACATCTCCACTTGACGGCTTGCTAGGGCTGCTACTTTTCAACCAAATTCAATACAGGAGAAAGTTCTCAAATCGGCTCCATGAATGTTTTTAAAGTACATATGTACATGTAATGATTTGACCAATTTGGATAAATTTGCGAGCAAGTATTCAGGGTGGTGCTGGAGTGATTCTATAGTAACCATATTAAAAAAAAATAATAAAAATCGAGAATCTGTATTTTAAGTTTTAAGAAAACATTTTTTTTAAGGATCGTTGTACAATTTACTTTAATAGCATAGAATTTTTTATGTACGTCTGATATATATGTCGGTCCGAATGGAGACTGCCTCCGTTCGCACGCGGAACAGAAAGATTTGAAATCAAAAGCCACACGACATAAGAATCTGTTTTGATTTATTTTTTAGGTATTCTGGCAACATAAAAATATTAAATATATATTATTAATAATGTTCTTATGAGAATTCCATTGATCCGGTGATTATAGACACCAAAGAGATATTTGTTGCTATTTCACTAGAGTACTTTATACTAAAATTTCTTGACGTCTTTTCTACTGGCAAAACGACACACTTTGAAAAAATCAAAAACCCGAGAAAAGATTTTACAGGGCAAGTTTTTCTCTTGTTACCAATCGAAAAAAATACTATTTTTATTTCCAATATACGCTTTTACTGTAGCAACTGCAAAGTTCCTGAAGTAGTGGTTTGTTGGGTTTTTTCCAAGAGATAGTGAAGTTCATTTTCAAGTGTAATAGGTGCAAGAGGCCAACAAAATTGATAAAAAACTGAGAAATGCCTCAAATTTAAATCTGTTAAATCCAAATTTTTTTAAAAAATGATTAAAAAATTTTAGAATTTAGACAATTAAAATTACCAATTAGGAATAGTATTTCTAATTTTTATTGCACGAGAGAAACGAAAGGAGTGAGATGAGACGAGGGAGAGGGTCTCTCTCGTCTTGTCTCGAGATATTCTTGGAGAAATAAGAGGGTACCTTTCTGTCGTGCCACGAGAGAAGACCTTTTCTCGTTTCGTCTCGTTTCTCAGTTATATCCTGAACGTCGCTCCCTAAATAAATATACTGACAAGTTCCCAGGCGTGTCGCTGTAACATTTTCAGTAAAAAAGGCATTTTGAATCTTTAACTTTTCACAAAATGGCGCTGTTTTAAATCTTTAACTGAAAGGGAGATTTCACGATGAAATGTTTTAATATTTTTATACTTAGCGGTGTTGCCACTATGGCGCCGTCGTCTGGGACTTCAGACGATGATTCCACTAAGGAAAATGTAACCTGTAAAAAGTGCAATCGAGTGGTACAGGATAGTGATACATCCATTTTTTGTGAGGGAAGTTGTCGATCGTGGTATTATCAAAACCAATAAATCAAATAGATGCTCTTAAAGACATTATCACATAGATGTGTAAGAAATGCTGCAGAAAATCTGCGTGAGAAACTAAGCAAGATAGAAGAAAAAATAGATTATCTTAACCTAAACAACCCTGTTTCTAACTCTGTTACGACATATGCAGACACGCTCTCGAGAAATGTTAAAAAACCGGAACCTAGAGTGCAGTTTGTTTCGTACACAAAAACCCTTATTGTAAAACCTAAGAAAAATCAGTCGAAGGAGATAAGCCTACAAGACAAAAATCGCATTAATCCAACCCAGGCTCGCATACCTATTAAATATTTTAGTGTAACAGGAATAGGAACTTCATTAATAAAAAGTGATAGTCCTAATAACATTGGAAAATTGACAGATTATGTTAAACCAATTTTGCAGTCAGATTATGACATAACAGTTAGGGAACAATATAATCCACGCCTTAAACTTACTGGACTTTCGAAAAAGTATACACATGGACAGAATCTCCTGGAGGACCTTAAAGTACTTAATTGTAGTGTAATAAGTGATGATGATGTAATGAAGATTGTTTACACAAACCAGTCGAAAAAAAAACTAAAAAATGGACCATCCATGTGGAAACATCAGGTACAACTTTTAAAAAACTTCTGAATACAAGATTAGATATGGGATATACCGTACTGGAGGATTTCAGAATGTTAAAGTGTTTTAACTGTGGTGTCTTGGGGCATAAGGAGATTGAATGTAAAAAGTCAAAGCAGTGCTCATATTGTGTGGGTTCCCACGATAGATTACAATGTAATAAGCATATTAAAAAGTATGTCACATACATACTACCCATAATGCGAACCATAAATATGATCACGATAGTGAGAATGAGATGGAATACCCTGTACTCGCAAAAAAATACCACTTGGCAAGGGAGAAAATTAACTATGATGCTCCACTTCCTTTGGATTAAGTAGGTAGAAAGAAATAAAAAAAAAACAAAATTATGGATTTTTCGATTGATAACGTGTTTGACGATATTGTAAAAAATCAAATTGACCCCATTATAGTTGAACCAATGAGTATTAAGCAAATAGATATAGAAAATAAAATTGTTAGTATATTACATCTAAATATAAGAAGCATAAAACAAAATTTTGATAATCTATTAACTTTTTTTGAAACTTACGATGTTAAATTCTGTGATATAATTATTCTTAGAGAAACCTGAAGTTGAGACTCCAGATTTCTTTAACGTACCAGACTATTTTGCTTACTACAATTTTGGGAATTTCAATAAAAACGATTGTATTTTTATATATACTAAAATCGATATTAAGGCAAATATTAATGAAATAAAACTTGTTAACTCAGATTAACAATAAGTAAAATTTTTGTTATAATTGACAATGTAAATTTTTCAATCAGTGCACTTTATAGACCTCTATCATCTGATGTATATCTGTTTTCTGATGATCTTAATGTATATTTTTTAAACACACATATAGATATATTTATTGGTGATATCAATATAAATTTATTAGAGATTTTACAGATATCAACTGAGTACAACGCTCTCTTGAACCAGCACGGTTTCTGCTTATATATAAATAAAACAACTAGAGAAACTAACAACACACACACACACATGTATAGACCACATTTTTCTGAGACGAAAACTGAAGAACACATTCTCAGATTATCAGTCTTATATAATACACACATATATAACAGATCACTATCCTATAATGCTAAACATCAAGAATACCTCTGGACTTACAGAACAAAAACTCACTCAAAATTACAATGTTACCAGCATAAATTATGTTAAATTAAATAATTTGTTAAGTTTGGAAAATTGGCATGCGGTGTTTAATAGTGATAACCCTGAGTCAGCTACCCGTCTATTTATTGATACATTTCTTAAATATCTAAACCAGTCTAGAACAACTAAATTTTACAATTATAAACATAGGAAGTTAAAACCTTGGATTACTGTTGGAATATTTACCTCAATTAAATACAGAGATAAACTCAAAAAACAGTTACTCAAAAAACACAGTATAGAACTTGAAGGTCAATATAAATTATATAGAAATAAACTTAAAAAAATAATAAATGAAACAAAAAATTCTTACTATAAAAATAAAATTTCCAATAATTTTCATAATACAAAAAAGTATATAAAATTATTAAGGAGGCTACCAATGAAAAAACTAGGAAAAGTACATGTAAAACTGAAATAGTGGATGATAATGGTGATCTTTTGTTAAATGATAAGGACCTTGCTGATTATTGTAACGACTTTTTTATTAACATTGTAAAAATGTCAAAAAACAGTATTAGACCTGCTAATCCTTACAAAGTTAAATACAGTAATGACAAATCAATGTATCTCAGACCAGTTTACGAATATGAACTTATTAAACATATTAATTCACTAAAAAACTCAGGGGTTCCGGGTATCGATGGCATTTCTGCAATTACAATAAAAACTGTGCATAAACATATACTTAAACCACTTGTATTTATTTTTAATTTTATTTATAAAAAGAGCATAATACCAACTTTTTTTAAAACCTCTGTAATTTCACCTTTTATAAATTTGGTAATACAAAGGAAATTACAAACTATCGACCGATAAGTCTTATTAATAATTTTAGAAAAATTTTAGAAAAAACTCTAAAGGAACGATTACTAATATTACTAACTCAAAAAACATAATATCTTCAAAACAGTTTGGCTTCATGGAGGGTACTGGAACATCAGATGCAATGGATTATCTTGTATCTGAGGTTACAAATAAAATGAATAATAATAAAAACACTATCGCCATCTTGCTTGACCTAGCAAAGGCGTTCGACACAGTCGAACAGTCCCGCATTATGCTCTGTTAGATACATTACCGAAATATGGTATTCGCGGAACTGTGTTAAAGGTTTTTGAATTTTATCTAGAAAACAGAGACCAGGCACTTAAAATTAATAACTTTTTTAGTAAAACAAATATTTTAAAGATAGGTATTCCACATGGAACAGTATTAGGTCCCCTTCTCTTTATTACATTTATCAACCCTCTTCTTAAGAAGATCAATATAGAAGGAACAATACTGTCCTACGCCGATGATACGGCGCTAATAGTTGCGGGTAATTTGTGGAATGAGACTAGAGATAGTGCTGAGAATGCTATTAAAATGGTTAAGAGGTGGTTTGATTCATTCTATCTTTCTCTTAATCTCAAAAAACTAACTACATTGCTTTTTCGCTCACTAATAAAAATAGACCAACATTTAACTGTATGAAAATTGTGAGTGACTCGAACGAACATATCATAAATGAAGTAGAAAATGCCAAATATCTGGGTATTATAATAGATCGACAGGATAAGCAAGTAGAAAAGATTGTGATTGGGATTAGGGGATTGATCTATAAATTTTACTTACTTAGGGATTTTTTGAGTGGAGGATTACTTATCTCTGTTTACAAGGCACTGGTTGAATCCATTATTAGGTATGGGATCTTGGTGTGGGGTGGAACTTACAAGACTACTCTTGCCCCACTGAATATTGTTCAAAACTATATTCTAAAAATAATTTTTAAAAAACCGAGACTTTACTATGCCTCGCTTCTCTACTCTGAAAATATCCTTAATTTACGAAGTCTATACGTTTTGTCTGTTTGTAAATTTATGTGTATAAAGAGGAATCAGGGTACAGATATCACATAAGTATGAAACAAGACTAAATTGTTTAGATAAACTAATAAATTTTATTTCTACAGTAATTAATCTACGTCCAATAGGGTTAAATCCAGATCACTACCTACGTGCAATAAGACTCAGTACCAAAAATCAGTTTTATACTTAGGACCAAAGACATTTAATTGACTACCTTCAAACATCAGAAAGTTAAATCTCAAAAGTAAGCAGTTTAATGTCAAATGTGCTGCATTTATACATTCAAATTATAATGCGTATTTTGCTAAATTATTTTAAGTTTTTATATGTATTTTATGTTATAAAGTATGCGAATGTCTTGCTCAGAGGTTTAAGTTTTTGATCAGTTTTAGTCTTCGTATATTCGTATATTCTTTGTTTACGCTCAATTGTAGATTCTTATAAAGGGATAAATAAGAATTTTGTTGCCTAATCTTTTTTTTTAAATAAATCACCTATTAAAGATATATGTATATATCTATTTATCAAAATTATTTTGATTTTTAGCATATACGGGTATTTATTACCTAGGTGCTATTATTATAGTCTATTTGAATTGTTGTTTATTAATTAGTATTAATGATGTGCATTTTATTGTTATTTTGAAATAAATTAGAAATAAATCTTACCTAAAAAAATTGGTGTATAAATTATGATTAACCAAAATAATAATTGCGCGAACGGGGTTTTTAGGTGAATAGATAATAATTTAGGTAAATATTTTGATTTTATTAATTTATATATATATATATATATATATATATATATATATATATACATATATATATATCTATATATATTTTATATAGGGCTTATTTGTTATTTCGGCTCCATATACATGCCGGATAAATAAAAATGAAGTAATTGCGCCATTTTAAATCTTTCTCTGCGAGAGAGTTTAAAAGGCTTGAATACTGATGCTTCAATTGTAATTAACCAAAAAAAAAAAATAATACATGTTGATCTATCCTTCAACTTAAGGGCGGACAAACCTTTCTTGTCAGGCTATTTCGGTAGGTAATTATAAATTCTAATAAATTGTGTTTCATTTTCATTATACTTGTTCTTATACTCATTACTAAAACAGAGTCCTAAAAACAAGTTATCTTTGCCGTTTTTTTTCTAAAATTTTACTGCGACATGCCTGGGAAGTATTCAGTATATTTATTAGCGACGTACGGGTGATACTAACTCTATTAATTAGATACATTAAACAAACTCGTATTTAGAAGAAAAATATTTTTATACAGAAAATCGTCAAAATTACAATGTGTTTATATTTTAGGCATTTAAAACAAATAGTTTGGTGCAAAACTGAGGTAAAATTATCGATGACACACCCTGCACTAAATTGCACACAAAATCTGCTAAATACGTCTTTGTCTACAAAGAAACTTACCGAAGTGCAACAATAAAAGCTTCCTTATAGGAAATATTGGCAGGTTATAATATTTGGGCAGACATTGGCAAAAAATTAATCTTTGAATTTTTCTTACAATTTTTTTTAACTTGCAGAGAGTCTAGCAATGTCATCTTTGGCTAGGTCGCGGACTACTAGGAGTTAAACATTACAACCCACCCCTCTGCCCTTTAATACATATTCCTACTGCTGAAGCGCACAAACCACTAAAATTTGCACTCTCAAGGATGTGCCACCTCCTTACGAGTAATTTGTAATTGAATTTTGAATTACATTATCTGGAAAAATAATTTGTAATTTAAATTAATGTGTCCAAATCTGTCACAACAGTAGTATATGAAGTTAGTAGAGTCTGAAAAGAAAAGCCTACATTTTTTTAGACAGTTAAACTACCCCGATTTGCGGAACTAGAGCAAGCTCTGCTCTTCTCAGCGAGTGTATGGATGTCCTAAAGCACTTTTTTCAAAGTAAATCAATGGCCCTGGTCTGGGTTCCTGGTCACCATCAGGGGTGCCGGGTATTGAAAAGATTGACGAATTCGTTATGCTCAGAACCACTACCTCCTTGAAAGAACTTAAACCGGTATTAACAGCGATAGAAAAATACATATTTTTATAAATTAATTTTATTTTATGAAGTTACTTACATTACTAAGTACATTTACAAAAAAAGATAAATGTATAAAGAATCTTAATGCCTATAATACTTAAATTGTAAGGTATATTTACTGTTTTTATTATGTTGATGCCGACTTTATAAAGTCAAATTTCCAATATGGAATAAAATACTATTTTTTACTTTTTAGTGTTTCTTTGAAGTCGGTTATATTTTTTACTTTTAATTCATAAGAATTTATTTTTATTAGAAGTTTTATTGTAAAAATCAAACTTACAGTTTTGGAGGCCTGAACCTAGGTAAAAATGTTGGATGAAATAATAATAAATCTATACATATCTACAGGGAATCAACAATACCTTGTCAAAATTAAAATGATTAATAGAACTGAACTTCATCCCCCTAAAAACCCGAAAAACATATGAAACACACTATTTTGGAACATTATCTCTTTTTAATTTCACCCTTCCCACCACCACATATCTCAGTTACTTTACATCAAGAAATATTCTGTGTCCAAAATGAAGTCATTTAATATAATGAACATTCATTAAGATAGAACTGAAACTTCACGGCTTTGGTCCATTAAGAAATCATGGTTGTTGGGATTAGACCGTGTCAAATTGGAATCACTATCCGACGTTTCGCCTTCGATTACAAGAGGCATCTTCTGGGATCATTACTCCACGAGATCTGAACACTGAATGAGCTCGAAGAGATTTAGGCGGGCTTTTATACCCAACTTGTGCTCGTCGAACCTTGACTTTCTGTTAAGATCGGTTATCTCTACTGAATTCTTTTGTATGTTTAAAAATTTCTGTAATTTTTCGTTTATGAAATGCTTGAACCGATGCTAGGACCTTGATTTCGTTTACAGCTATAGTATGACCAGTAGTATGCTGGTGTTCAGCTAGAGCAGATTGAACAATTCTTTTCAATACAACCTTCATGTTGTTTAAGTATAGTTGATATTGAACGTCCTGTTTTTTCCACATACACTTCTCCACAGGAGCAAGGTATTTTATATACTCCTTCTATTTGAAAAGGTACAATATCTTTCGGGGATTGCAAGCATTGCCCAATCCTCTTATGTGTATTGAAGATTGTCCATATTTTGAACCCTCGAAGTAATCGTCCTATTTTGTCTGTAGTGCTAGGTACGTAGGGAACAACAACTCTACCTAACGGTGGCTCCTTATCATTCTGGTTTCGCGGAGTTGTATTATTATATCCTTTAATTGAACGCGTAATATCTTAAGTGCAATAGCCATTCCCTCTCAGAGCTCTGGTCAGTTTCGATGTTTCCGATGTTAGAGAATTTTGAGTAGAAATCGAAATACTAGTGAGTTAATAACCGTTTTCTTTTTTACTGGATGGTGATGGGAATTTGCATTTAAGTATCTTTTTGTATGCCTCGGTTTTCTATACACAGAATGTCCTAATGTATCAAAATTATTATGATCCAATATGTTTAATATAATGGAGTCGTTGACAGGAACATTTGTGTATAGTGATTCTACCTCAAAACTAACTAAAATATCTTCGGGATCCAACTAGATTGCCTTAAGTTTTTCTATGAAATGTGCAGAATCTATTTTAAAAACGCCTTTCGATAGTAATTCCAATTTGACAAGGTCTAATCCCCCCAAGAACCATGTTTTCTTAACATTCATTAAGATTTATAATTGCCTACTAAAATAGCTTGAAGAGAAAAAAATGCACCCCACCAGCTAGGTCAGGGGTGTAATTCCAATTATGTCTAAATTATTTTTTGTGGTTAAAATTTCAAGGCGATATATCAAAACGTTTTACAAAAATATTCTAAGTGGCGCTATAACCGGTCATTTTAATTTTTTTAGATGCTCGCTATGGGATGACCCTAGTACTACTCAAAATAGTGTTCGAAAGATTCATTCATCCAAATGCGTCAAATATTTCAGGAGCAATTGGTATACATATAACCAAGGAAACTAGTAATATATAAAAGCGCCACCCATACATGGGCATACAAAACCAGTAAACTAAACTACCAAAAACTAAAATAAATAGTAAAGTTGAACTACAAGCTTTTAAAAACCCTGAAAACTATCTAAAACTTAATATTTTTAGGTTACTACTCCTTCATCACCACCACAACCTCTCACGCCATATACTTAACTTGTTGACATTTTTTTTCACTATGAAAAAATTATTTAATATTTTCAATAGCTATTAAGATTTATAACTATTATACTTTATAACAAAACAAATAGTGTGAAAAGTTCTCAAGTTTTATTTAACATGAAAAAAGAAGTCGATTGTTAAATAAAGAAATAAATCCCTTGTCTTTTTAAATAAGACACTATGTTAATTTTATATAGATATGTTTCATGTTATAAATATGCCGGCTTTGATTCATATACCGTTATTAGTTTTTTAAAATAAGGATTTTAAATCCAATATATTTAAAATCAGGAAAAAAGGCCCAGCTATAGAAAATAAAATGTACAAAGTGACTCATTTAAGAAATATAAGGTATACTTATATGTTTTCATTTCATCATACAATTTGGTTTTTTAATCATTTTGACATCTTGAAAACTGAGAAAGTTATTGGAGTCTACAATGTGGACAAGTTAAAATAACAACGCTGTACATACAGAAAAAATACATATAGTCGAATTGAAAACCTCTTCCTTTTTTGAAGTTAAACTATATACGATACACTGTTTGGACCAGCAGTGACAGCAACCCTAAGGATGCGGCAGGGCTATATGCTTAAATGGCTGAGTAGTTAAAATAGGGGAGCGCCTCCTCCTCCTCCTCTTCCTCTCTCATGTCCCTCATTCTTATCTTCCTCCCTTTTTATTCTCATTCGCATCATATTTTTAATTTTTTTCTTTGTCCTCCAACATTTGATTTTGCATTCTTAAGTCTTATAAATAGGTGCATCAAGATCATTTTAGTATGCTAAGGTACGAGTGACAGTTAAAAGAAAAAAAATCTGTTGATTAAATTTATTAATAATATTAAAATAAAATGAGTGAATCAGTTGGAGAAAGAAATCGATCCATTCCGCTTCAGACAATTAGCCTCGAAGAAATTATACCAGGAGTTCGAGAAGAAACTATACCATTAGTTCGAGAAGAAGAAAATGGGATTGTTTTAAAAAATTTGAACAAAACTGAGAGTGAAGAGAAAAAAGTGTTTTGTGTTTTTTTTTTTGAAATAACCGAATATTATGATTCATGTAGACCAAATACATGTTCCCACATTTTTTGTTTAAAATGTATTTTAAGATGGAATGATGAAAATTGTTGTTCTATAATGGTAAACAATTGTCCTGTATGTCGCACTAGATATTACTATTTGGTACAAATCTTCAAAGATGTAAATAGACATCATTTTGTTGTAGTTTTAAAAAGAGGATAATATTTTTCATAATTTGTGTTTGTGAAAACTCTGGTCAAATAAATTTGTAAAAAGTAAATATAAATATATATAATAATTGACACACAGTTTTTCCTTTCCCTTTTCCTATATTGAAACGACAATATTCTTTAAGTGTTTTAATACATACTAATTTGTTATGGTTTGACATTTTAAAATAAACAGTGGAAATTAAAAGTTATTATTTTTTAATCATACTAATAATAATATATTAATTAATATATTTTTTTCCTTTTCCTATATTAAAACAAAAATGTTCTAAGAAGTTTTTTAATACATACTAATATTCACATTACATAACAAAACAATTGTTATGGTTTAACATTTTTAAAATAAACAATGGAAATTAATAGTTATTATTTTTTAATTATACTAATAATATTAATATAATTTGCATCAACAACAATGTTCTAAGAAGTTTTTTAATACATACTAATTTTTGACATTACATAACAAAACAATTGTTATGGTTTAACATTTTTAAAATAAACAGTGGAAATTAATAGTTATTATTTTTTAATTATACTAATAATATTAATATAATTTGCATCAAGTAAGAGAAAACTCAATTGAATACAGAAACAAGCGTTAACAAAATTTTATGCTAATATATGAGCGCTTATAGTGTTAGTTTACATAATCTACACATTATTTTTACATATGATTAGCTATTTTATTTTTTGTTCTTGTTGCAATAAAAAAAAATAGAGGGTCAGATGTTAGAATAAAAAGAAGTATTTTGCATATAGCACTGAAAATATATAACCGCTTATAGTAACAGTTGACATTTTTTAAAATTAATATTGTTGATGTATTCTACTTATTATCTTTACAATTTATGTTTAAAATTAATATTTTTGACATTATCTACCCATTACGTTTATAACCTATATTTAAAATTAATATTGTTGAAATAATCTACACATCACCTTTACAAACTATGTTTAATATTAATATTTAACAACATAATCTTCTATCTCTTTTTTTTCATTTTTATTGCAGTAAAAGCAAGCATGTTCAGGAATTAGTAGAAAAAGATGTATCTTACAAATAGCACAATGTAAATCAGAAGTACTAACAACATAAGCTTTTGTAGTGGCAGCTCACATGATCGGACTCCCCTCTCCGTAAATATCTCATGTGAATTGCACCACAAGGAAGGCAAATAGCAAATGTTCCTAGTCTTCGACTTTCAATTTTAGTGTAGCTTTGTATAACACATACATCTTTTTCTTCAAAATTATTAAATAATTCACTAGCCCTAACTTGCTTACTTTTACGTCAGCCTCGGTTCCTAAATTTAGCAGTTGTCCATCCATGTCCACTCCTTCGTCAATTTCCTGATCATCTTCCTCCTCAATATAATTAATGTCGATGTTAAACAAGAATGATCTTCTAACAAGCCTAGATGATTTGTCCAAAAATGAATGTTTATAACTGATGGAATCGCCTTCCAAGTTAATAAAAATTTCTTCAATTTGAGCGGCGTTCTCCACATTATTTTCTTCAATTTGGTCAGCGTTTCCAATCATATTTTCTGCCATCGTTAGGAGCTTTAGATTTAGATAGATATATTTGATAAAAAAAAATTTTGGTTATAGTTTATAAATAATATCGACAACTGATATTACAGCGAATGATACTGTATGTCCACCGAGTGGTTGTTCTGAAGTATATATCCCATTGACCACCACTTTCACTACCTGCGTCATATCATTCTCAGATCCAACTGAGTTGTTTTTTTTTTCTCACTGTCCCTTTTCCTGTCACTTTACCTCGGGGGGCGGGGGGGGGGGAAGCGCCAAGGGGGGCTTCGCAAACCCCCCTTAACCCCCCCACCCTCACCCCATCTTCTTTCTCTCCCTTCCTTCTTTCTCCTTTTTTCTTTTACTCCTTTGTCCTTCCTTCTTTTTTTCCTTCCTTCTCCTTTTTCCTTCCTTCTCCTTTTTCCTTTCTTCTTTTTTAACCTAACCTAAGATCCCCCTTTTCTCCCTTCCTTCTTTCTCCTTTTTTTTCTCTCACTTCCTTCTTTCTTCTTTTTTCTTTTTCTTCTTTTTCTCTCCCTTCCTTCTTTCTCCTTTTTTCTTTTTCTCCTTTTTCCTTCCTTCTCCTTTTTTTCCTTTCTTCTTTTTTAACCTAACCTAACCTAACCTAACTTAAACTAACTTAACCTGAAAAGGGTAGCCTGTAATTGGGGAGCCGGGATTTGAGTCTCGAGAAAATTCTGGGGTCCGGGGAGAGGGGAGGGGAGGGGGAAGGTCGTTGCTTGGCTTGGGAAAGTGGTTGTCGTTCAACTTTAAGTAGGACATATTTTTCATATAAAATCGCCTCAGCGAAGAGACGAATGCAATTGATTTCTGCATTCACACTGTGCACGGCTCGCGAGTTTTCTGGTGTTTTCATTGTGTCTATTTGGTAATTTTTTAAATTTTATTTATATTTCTAACATTTTTAGTTGGCAAAATTTAATTCTTATTTATATTGGTGACATTTTTATTTATATTTGTGACACTTTTATTTGGTATTTTATTTGTTATTACGATTTTTTTCATAATGGACAATTTTTTGGCATCGAGTAGCAAAATAATTGACAATGACTTTGACTTATACACATGTACTCAAATGCAAAATTTTGCAAACCAACAAAACTATGAAACAGGCGTATTTATAACTAGTCAACAACAAACTATTCAGGACTTGAATGAAATTATTTACAATAGCCAAGTTTAGAATAATGCCAACAAACACAACAACGAAAAATATTTATTTACAGCTACTCAACAACAAACTCTTGACGATCTTAATGACATTATTGACAACAAAACGGACTTAATTACAACAAAAACTAAACAAACTCTTGAAGAACTGAATGACATTGACGAAAATCAATTCGAAAATTCTAGCTATGAGGATATTGTTTGTTTTCAAAAATCTAATCCAAATTATTTAACATTAAAATCGCCAATTAATTCTCCGAGACCAATTTGCTCTCCCTTTTTGTTTAGTGAAAATTCTGATTCGGAAGAAGAACAAATTGATCAAAATTTAAGTTCGGCTATATCTCCTATTAATTCACCATATGATATTGTAAATTCTGATTCGCAAGAAAAACAAATTGAAGCAAATTTAACTTCGGATATTTCTGTTAATAATTCACCAGTTGAGCAAAATTCAATTTCAAAACCATCATTTATTATTAAAAAAAATTTTAAAATTAATAAAAAAAATAAAAAACAAGTAGCAAACCTTAAGTGTCTGGGTTTCGCTATTCAAAATTTAACTGATTTGATCACAATTAAACAGGGAGACGCAAGTACGGTGAATTATGTTAAACAGGCCTTCGACAAATTAGTTGACTCATTTGAAGAAATGGATTCATAAAGTCAAATAATTTCTATTGCTTTTTTCAAAATTTGACTATAACTAAATAAAAATGCACAATATTAATTTTATTATTATTATCCAGAAAACTTCAAAAATGCAATTGCTTTTTTCAAAATTTGACTATAACCAAATAAAAATGCACAATATTAATTTCATTATTATTATCTAGAAAACTTCAAAAATGCATAAGTGTGTAACATGTAATAAAGTCTTCACTAGAAAGGATAATTTATTGCGACATATTAAAAAACATGTTTGCGGAAATTCCACAACACTCACTAGTTGGTTGAAACAACCAAAGCTTGTTAAAGGTAAGAACATTTTAATTTTAATTTTTTATTTTGTAAAATATTTTTTCTTAATTTATAGATTATACAAATATTGTAAAATATTGTAAAGAATGCAAGAAAAATATAAACCAAAGTCTATGGGGTGGACATCTTCGATCTAGTGTGCACAAGAACAATTCCAAAATAGGCTTGGAGGAAGGTGTTGAAATTATCAAGTTGGCATTCAGGGAACGAATAATATCTTATAGGATTTCCTCACCCCAAAACTTTATAAAAGTGAAAGAATATTTTCAACATTTGGAATACAAAATTGTACATCTTATAGATCAAGAACTGCAGAAACATAAATGTATCAAGCTAAATATGGAACTGTTCGGTTTATATTTTAACCCCAGCAGCGACAGCTATGATGTCAAATCTTTTAATGCGCCGTTCCAAGTCATTTGCCAGGGAGATCAGACAAAAGAACTTTTAGAGCAAATCTGCACCATTATTGACCAGAAAGCTGACGAATTTGCAGAAAGAGATTCAGGTAAAGAATTTACTTTCTATTTTACAACAGCAACAAAAAAAGTAATTTTTTAATTTTTACGTTGCAGGATGGGCTTTGATGAATTTACTTCATTTGGAAATTAATGTTAACAAGCACAATCCGCTGAGAGCCTCATCTTTTATCGAACTTCCTCAAGAGATCAAGAGACGTCAAGCTGTGATCAACATTAGGAAGGATGACAACTTTTGCTTCGCCTGGGCAGTTGTGTCTGCTCTTCACCAACCAAGCGGATTAGATTTTGAAACTTCATCCTACCCACACTACTCTTCTGTTTTGGATATGTCAGGTATAGAATTTCCAATGTTGCTAAGAACATTAAGATTTTTGAAGAAAAAAATAACATTTCTATTAATGTATATGGATTAGAAATTATAAATCCTAAAAAGGGGTATGAAGTAATTGGTCCACTTTATTATTCATCGAATAAAAAAAATCAACATGTCAATTTATTGTTAATAAGTGATGACGATGAAAAAACTTTTCATTATTGCTATATTAAAGATTTATCAAAATTAGTTCTACACAAATGTCTAAACATCACGGAAAAAAATATATTTGCGACGGTTGTTTACAATATTTCCCTACAGAAGAAAATTTATTACAACACAATAGCTATGATTGTGATCATTTACGAATTAACCTACCTTCTAAAGAATTAATAAAAGATAAGTTTGGAAACTATTCATATGATAATATTTTGAAATTTGTAAATTATCATAAACAAATGAAAGTTCCTTTCGTGGTGTATGCAGATTTTGAATGCATTTCAAAGCCTTTAAATAATGACAATGATGACAAAAATCCTAATACTTCATACACCTTAAAACAATATGAACATATTCCACATTCATTTGCCTATTACATTAAATGTTCCTTCGACGATACTTATTCTAAATTTGAAAGATATAGAGGTCAAAATTGTGATACATTATTTATAAATTCTTTAGAAAGAGATGTGTATAACATATACAATAAATTTTTAAAGGTTCCTAAAAAGATGATTCCTTTGAACGAACTGGACCAAATTTATCATAACTATGAAACAGTTTGTCATATTTGTAATAAACCTCTTTTAAATGACAGGGTTGCAGATCATTGTCATATAACTGGTCTTTATAGAGGTCCAGCTCATTCACTCTGCAACATAAATTACAGAATACCTAACTTTATTCCAGTTATATTGCATAATTTGCGTAATTATGATTCTCATCTATTTCTTAAAAATTTATGCTTAAACAAAGAACAACTAACAGTTATCGCACAAAACAAGGAAAAATATATTTCATTTGAAAAGCTTATTCATGTGGATAACTATTTTGATAAAAAGACACAAAAGGCTAAGAAAAAAAATATATCGTTAAGGTTCATTGATTCTTTTCAATTTCTATCCCATTCTTTATCAAAACTCTCTGAAAGCTTAAAAGATGAACAATGTAAAGAAATAAAAAAAAATTTCAATGGTGAAGAAAAATTTAAACTTATTCGCCAAAAAGGTGTATTTCCTTACAATTATATTGATGATTATTTAAAATTAGAAGAAACAACTTTACCTCAGAAAGAGCAATTTTATAATACTTTAACGGATGAGCACATCAGTGATGCAGAATATCAAAGAGCTGTAAAGGTTTGGCAATTGTTTAAATGTGAATGTCTTGGTCAATACTCCGACCTTTACTTACTCTCTGATACTTTACTTTTGGCAGATATTTTTGAAAATTTTAGAAGCACTTGTTTATCCACATATAAGCTCGATCCAGCTCATTTTTACACTTTTCCAGTTTATCCTGGGAGGCGTGTCTGCGTTACACTGGAATAGAGTTAGAATTGTTAACAGATCCAGATATGATACACTTTTTCAAAAAAAGCGTTCGCGGTGGTGTGAGCTCTTGCATTTGTAGAAAATCTGAAGCTAATAATCCATTTCTTTTAAATTTTGATCCTTTAAAGCCAACTAAATACATAATTTATTATGATGCAACAAATTTGTATGGTTATGCAATGTCACAGCACGTTCCAACGGGAGATTTTGTTTGGTTAACAGATAAAGAAATCAACGATTTAAATATTATGAATATTTCTAAAAAATCTAATAAGGGATATGTTTTAGAAGTTGATTTAGAATATCTTACAAGTCTACATTCCGATTATAACGATTTTCCGTTTTGTTCTGAAAACTTTAAGCCGCCAAATTCTAAATGCATAAAATTAATACCCAATTTAAATGATAAATCAAAATATGTTATTCACTATCAGTTATTAAAACAATGTTTGGAACATGGACTCAAGTTGACCAAAGTTCATAGAGTTTTACAGTTTTCTCAATCTGATTGGTTGAAAAAATATATAGACTTGAATTCAAGATTAAGAAATGATTCAAAGAATGAATTTGATCGTAATACTTACAAGTTGGCAAATAATAGTATTTATGGCAAGACTATGGAAAATGTTGATAGGAGAATTAACGTAAGACTTGTTACGGAGTGGGTAAAAAATAGAAGAAAAGATGGTGCTGAGAATTTAATTGCAAAACCATATTTCAAGGACTGAAAATTTGGTAGCTATTCAAATGCAAAAGATTCAAGTTACTTACCATAAACCAATATATGTAGGCTTCTCAATATTAGATATATCTAAAACTGTCATGTATGATTTCTTTTATAATTTTTTAAAACCTCTTTATCAGGAAAATATTTCACTTTTATACACCGATACCGATTCGTTCATTTTAGAAGTCACAACTCCAAATATTTATTCTGACATGATAAAAAAATATTCACAAATTTGATACATCTAATTATGAATTTGGTAATATTCATGAAATGCCTATTACAAAGTCAGTTATAGGAAAATTCAAACATGAATATGCTGGTCAACCCATTACTGCTTTCTTTGGTACTGGAGCAAAAGCATATTGTATTAAAACGGAAAATAGTTTAACAAAAAAAGCAAAAGGTGTTAAGAAAAGTGCCATTAAAAAGCAGTTGGATTTTATTCATTATAAAGATGTTGTTGAAAATCATTCTAAAACCTTTTGTTCAATGTATGTTTTTCGATCTAGACAACACACAATTTTCACCGAATTAATTAATAAATTGGCTTTGAGTTCTGAAGATGATAAGCGGTATAAAATTCCCTATAGTTTTAATACATTAGCTTGGGGACACCAAGATATTCCTTTGTATCAATGGAATGCAGAACATGAAGATTTAGATATATTTATGTAGATATTATAAGGTATTTAAATTTGTTGTTTTTGAAACTAAAGTTAGTCTTCATAAGCCTTTCACAAAATGTGCTTAGAAACTTTTGACAAAGAAATTGATAATAGTTATTTTAAAACATATGAAAAACGACTTTCCACTTTTAAGAAATGGAAAGGAAAATTGAGACCAGAAGTGTTGGCTTGAGCTGGCTTTTACTATATTTCAATCAATGATATTTGTAAATGTTTTTATTGTGGTATTGAAATTTTTGATTGGTTAAGTTATGATGATCCTATTGTGGAGCATAAGAAATTTGCTAGGAATTGTGATTTAAATAACTGTTTACGGAAAAATAGGAATCGAATAATTGTAACCATTCAAAATAAGTCTTCAAACTACACATTTTATATAGTATTATTAATATCCTTATTTATGAACTTTTACATATCTTTAAATTAAGTATTTTATTGTTATTTTTTTACAACTACTTTTGCTTTCGTGGTGAAAGTATCTGCTTAATGTTAATAAATTTGAAATATAATTATTAAATTGTTTCAATGACTATCAGTAGATCGCAATTCATTCTTTTTTATTTTATTTTCCAAAATTTTCCCTGGCGTAACACAGTGTGAAATATGTTTTTCTAATAAAACAGACGTCACTCTAAGTAAATATTGTAAATTTATGAAAATTGGATTAATTAACAATAGTACAATTAGTTGGATGGAACGAATAAATGGAGATGAAAGTGCAAGTAAATTTTTAAAAATTTTGTATCATTATCCAAATCGATCTATTTTTGATACAAATTGGATCGAAAGGTTAGAGTTTAAAAATAATCAGTTACAAATTATAACCCCCAACCATACCAATTATTATGACGGATTCAAAAATTATTACTTTTCTATCATTAGTGTTACATTAAACTTTGCATTATTTTTATATATTACCATTTTAATTATGTATCTTTATTACAAATTTCAAACTGGAAATTTATTTTTTCATTAATCCATTTTAATCGAAACTTTGAAGAAAGTGGGGATGAGAATATTTAAGTACAAGAATAACGCAATATGTTTCAGTCTCGTTTAGTCATTATGAACAACGCCGTGGTTCATAAGCCTTTAGAAACGCTTCTTAATTCAAAAATTTATTTTTTAAATAATTCTTTGTCAAAATTTGTTCTTGTTGGCATTAGTTTAAATGATTTTTCTCCAAAAATTGTAATTAGTAGAAAAACTGGATTTTTAATCGCACTAACCGAAGAAAATTGGAAAGACATTTGTGTTCATCAAGGAATTATTGTAAACAATTTCTACTTTCCTCAAGTTGATCAAACCAGTGTGAAGATAAACAACACTCATCTGCAGGTCCAGAAAATAAATGATATCCCTGTTCTGCAAATTACAAAAGGCCCACACTTCCTATACTTAGGACAAGAGTCTTTGGACAATTTGTGGCGATTGAAGGAAATTATTGATTATAGATTATCTATAGTTAAAAGGCAAGAATTCAATACATATTTCAAAATATTTCAAAATAATATTTCAGCTGATTGTGGCGACTTGTGTACGCATGTTTATAATATAATAAGTCCAATACAAAATCCTAACAGTGAAAATGTTTCAACTATGATGGAATTACTTGCTTTATATCCTGAAGAAATGGAAAACAAATTGAAGCAAAATGGAACAAAAAGAAAATATTACGAAGAAAACAATGAAAATGGATCAAAAAGAAAATATTACGAAGAAAAGAATATATTTTCTGGAAGAGAACAATAAGGTGCATGTGTTAGTGAAGTGGAGCTTTGCTTACAGACAAGCCCGTAGGAGTAACTTTCAGATGTGGTACTTAGATAGACTCCGTTTTGAAAAAAGAATAAATGATTGTAAACTTATTCTAGATTCGATATTATCTGAGGAACATAGAAATAAAATATATTTGACACGTTTTAATAAAAATTGTATTTGATGTTTTACTTAATAAAATTTTAGTTTAGTAAATGTGAATTTTATTTGAAATTAATTAGCACATTAAGACTTTGTAATTTGTATCAGCTAAAGCATAAAGTTTGTCATCTTAACTTCTTTAATGTGGAATATCTCATTTGACCAATTTGGTGTGTAACCTTTCGAAAATGCCTCTCGATGCTTGCTTATGCGTACGTGATCACCCACTTTAAACTTTGGAGACTTTATATCTAACGTTTTAGCATGAGTAAATGCAGATTTCAAGATTCTCTTTTCATTTGTTTTATTTACTTGTTTTGGCTTCATTCCTATTGAAGAATGTTTTGTATTGTTATATTCTTTTACAATATCCGCTAATATATTAAACCATTTGTAATTTCCTTGAATGCTAAATATTTTCCACATATTATTCTTTAAAGTCCTGTTCACTCTTTCTATTATACTCGCTTTCAAATTGGAAAACGTGCTATAATGGTTAATTCGAAATTGTTGCATCAAATTTTAAAAATTTACATTGAAAAACTCTCTCCCTCTGTCCGTTTGCAAGTTTTTTGGTGGAGTTTTTGTACTGATTAATATTTTTTTCATTGCCGCTGTTACGTCTTTTCCAGATTTAGATTTTACCGGTTCGGCCCAAACATACTTAGAAAATACATTTATGGTAATCAAGATATATTTAAATCCCTTATTAAATTTGGCATAGGGTAACATTTCAACCAAATCAGCTTGAAAAAGATAATTTAACCCTTTCACCACCACCCTTCTGCGTTTGTAGTTTTTTCTAGCAGGTTTATGTAATTCATTAACGACTTGTTGTTTAACGGTTTTCATGACAACAAACTTGTTTATTCAATTTAAAGGAAGTTCAATTTCTATGTTTTGTAATAATTCGAAATATAACTTTTATATGTTTTTTCCCATTCATTCAATTTATCAATTTGTATTGTATAACTTTTTTCATTTAAAACTTTACTAATTTTAGTAATCTCCCTTTCTAAAGCATTAAAGGAGTTTTTTATCTCTCCAGTTAAGAAAGTAGTTGATCTACTATCACTATTTTTGAATTCCTCCTCTGTTTTATTTAATTCTTGTTCTAATTTCTTAATTACACTAGACATTATCTTTCCAAAGGAAATATATTGTTGTTTTTCTTCCAAAGAGAGTTGGCCAATTGTTCTACTGTTAAGAATACTATTTTGATTTCTTTTTTTTTCATCATCTAACCTTTTTATAAGAGTTCTTAATTGTTTAATCTTTTCCTTGTGTTTTTCAATTATTACTTCTCTTATATTTGTTTCCATTATTTTATTAATTTTGTTGATATCATCACTTAATTTTTTGTCTTCCTTTTTAACATGTTCATTTAAAAATTGCAAATTTTTACTTATTTGATTTAGCGTTAGCAACTGTTTATTAACGTTTTCAATTGAGGTATAACATCCTTTAATTTGGTTTTCATACTTTAAAAAGTTTTCATCAAAAACCTTAAGCTTTTTAGCAAAGATTTCATTATTTGTTTCATTTTCACCTAATCTCCTTTTTAAATTATTAATGTCACTTATTCCCCCTTGATTTTGTTTAATAAAATCTAACTTAAAATTGTTGAGAATTTTACTTTCAATATTTGAATAAATTGTATTTTCCAAAGAAGCAGAATTTATTAATTGACGTTTTGAAATATGGCGTCCAAATTTATCAACTGTCATGTTGAGCTTTCATTAAACAATAAATATAATTATATTTAATAGCTGTTATTTATAGTATAACTTTACCTTCTCTTAGTTCTTCAATAATAGAGATAATCTCGTTACTATGAGCGTTATTTCCCGCATCACTTGATGAAATTAATAAACGTAGTCTATCAACAATTTCGTTTATATTATTCCAGTATACATAGTCTGTATTTGATCTGTTTGTTTTCAAAATTAATCCCTTTCCTGTTGTTTTGGCTCTAGTTGTTCTAAACGGAGGTTTTGGTTTGTTAAATGCTGTAACTAATCTTGGCAAGGTTTTTGTCTTTGTAATCCCCTTTCTTTGTAAATATGGTCCTATTATTGTAACATATTTGTGTGATGTATTTCCTTGAACTTGTTCATTTGAATCAAAATTCCTACGATATACATTTATTTTAGCTAGAATGTTCATGTAATTATCTAAATCTTCCTTCTTATAATCTTTCGATTCTTTTTTGAAAAGCAATTCGTATAAACCTGGCGTGCCTGTGTACGTTATTCCTCCCACTTTAATGTCTTTTCCAATAATTTCTACCGGTATCTGTGTTAAACCAAAAGAAAACTTATCCGTTTCGAGGTCATGAACTATTCCATAATAATGGTCAAATTTATGTTGTGTATCTTTCACACCCACATCAATATATGATCTAGGTAATTCATGAAAATCTGCTAAGTAATCTTTATATGACGGTGTACCAACATAGGTTTGAATTGTTTTTCTAGTTTGTTCCAATATGTCTGACAAGTTTAAATTTGTTGTTGTGCCACTAGAAGGATCTGAGAGGACGAAGTAATACTACTGTCATCTAAAAATGTTGGTAGTTCTGTGGGGAGTAACGGAGTTTTTCCTGTTTTCTGAATAGTTTTCGTCGGAGTTGATGTTTTATAAAGCTTTGTAGGTGTTTTGAATTCTTCATACTTTGAAACTCTCTCTTCTTTTAAATCGAATGGTTCGGATTTACCAATATTTGAAATTAGCTGTTTAAGAGGTTGTGTTATTGGTCTATAAGTTTGTTCTAATTCAGACTGAGCGGTAGAAGTAGCTAATTTCAAGCTTCGATATTTCTGCTTCACGGCTTGTCTCGATTTTATTAATTCTTTCGCTAAACGTTTATCCATGCTGTACAAGTTTTAAATGAAATAAAACTGCAAATTTTTCACTTTTATAAATATATAAAGGAATCGAATTTACTCCTGTATCTGCCGTGATTTACTTCACAATCTTTGTCAATTACAAGAAAGCCATATGGATCCATCCAACAGTTAGCACAAATATTTTTAAACTGATCAAATGTCATATCCAATATACAGTGGTCGTTATATATGTTTTAAACTCAAACAGTCCTGTTTAAATAAAATTAATAAGTTGGAATTTTCTCGAATTAGACGTTTAAGGATTGAGGAATATCCTTGAAAAATAAAAAAACAATCAGTGTTTCTATGCCTTCCATGCGTGAAATAGTCCCTAATAATAGATTGATTATGACAAGGAATATCATCAAAAATGATAACGGAATTTGGCTTTATCTCATGAGGTGAAATAATGTTCTCATCGCTATCGTATTCAAAGTATCCAATTTCTTTCATAGGCTTTAACAACTCTCTTAAATATTCATATTTTGGTTGATCTAATGACTTTGAATAAACATAGACATTTTCAAACCTAATTCCATTAGGATGCTCGAGCAGTGTAAGCATAACGTTGGTTTTACCGCTACCACTGCAACCAACTATGAGTCCTCTTTTTGAACCACCGCAAAATAAGTCACCATGCTTTCTCAACTGTTTACTTAAAAAAATTTCGTCATGATTATTTACTGGTAAAGAGAATTTTTGTTTTTCAATCCTCATTCTTAATCACACTAGTAAATATTTTTAGCTGTAAAAGTATTTATACCAGAAAAATGTCAATGTGTTTTTAGTATAAAAAGAACTTCAATGACTGTGGGTCGGCATAAGTTGAAAAAAACTATCAAAAGACGTAATAGAAAAGGCTCTGGTTTAGTAAATAAATTAATTAGTAAACTACCATTCGAAGTTCATATACCAGGATATAATTATTGTGGTCCAGGAACCAACTTGGAGAAAAGATTAACTAGAGGTGACGTTGGTATAAATCCATTGGCTTCCGCTTGTAAAGAACACGATATATCATACTCTCAGACTGAAGATTTATCAAGAAGACACATATCTGACCAAATATTAGAAAAAAAAGCCTGGGATAGGGTAAAAGCTAAGGATTCTTCTATTGGTGAAAAAATTGCAGCTCTAAGTGTTGCAGGAATAATGAAGGGTAAAAGAAAGTTCGGTATGGAATTTAAAGATAAAAAAGGGGGTAAACTTAAATCGAGAAAAAAACGTATCATTCGAACACCCAAAAAAGTTGGAGGATTTCTACCTCTTTTGTTTCCCATTCTTGGCGCCCTGGGTGCACTAGGTGGAGGCGCGGCAGGAATTGCTAAAGCAGTAAATGATGCTAAAGCAGCTAAACAGCAACTAGAAGAAATACATAGGCATAATATTGCAATGGAAAATGCTTCTAAAGAAGGCAAAGGATTATATATTAGACCATATAAAGGAAAAGGACTATTTATTAGATCTTATAAAGGAGGATCAGTCAAGATGAAAGCAATCAGACAAAAAAAAACTCAAAATAAGTTTTCCAAAAAGAGCACTTACGAACAATGATATTATTAAATATGTAAAGCTGTTAAAAATAACTGGCTTTAGAGGTGTTTTTATGCTCGATGAACTTCCAAAAAAAATTAATCTTAAAGAGTGTGGTATTGTAAATTTGGATAAAAAACAAAATAAAGGATCTCATTGGACTGCTTATATTAAAAATAACAAAAATGTAATATATTTTGATAGTTATGGAAATTTAAAAGCACCTTTTGAACTTCTCAAATATTTTAATTCGAATGGCAAAGTGGATGTATTTTATACTTATGAAAACAAACAAAAATTTAATTCATATAACTGTGGTCAGCTATCCCTAAAATTTTTGCAAAAAAATATATAAACTCATTATTTGTTGTAATATCTCATTCATAAATAGACTGCAATGTCCACCACAATTGCCATATCAGGAAACAGTTCTGTTTTGTCTGCTGATTTTAATCCGCCCATATATTTAGAGGATGAAAAACAATATTACCTGGGTTTAGCTGATTTTGAAACGTTTATGACTATTCCCAATATAAAAGGATATAATAAATTTTATATAGATAATAAAGTAATTGTTATTCCCGACGGAACTTATGACATTACAGATATAGAAACATACATAAGAGAAAGTATAGAAGATTTATTTCCGAATGAAAAAATTTTTTTTCTTTTAAAAGCAAATGTTAACACTCTAAAAACTTTTTTAATGTGTAGTAGAAAAATTGATTTTACCAAGGAAGATTCGATAGGAAGAATGTTGGGTTTTAATAGCAGGATACTAAAAGCTATGAAAGAGGAAGAATCAGATAATGTTGCAAAAATAACTAAGGTGAATGCTATTTGTATTAATTGTAATATTTGTGTCGGTTCTTACAGTAATGGTAAACCTGTTCATATTATTCACCAGTTTTATCCAACTGTAGCTCCACTCTATAAAATAGTGGAATCTCCTTTGCCCATTTTGTATTTTCCAGTTAGCGTCAAAGCAATTAACAATATAACCGTTAAAATAGTTGATCAAGACGGAGAACTTATCAGTTTTAGAGGAGAAACTATAACAGTAAGGTTACATTTACAAGCTAGTGACATATAAAATGGTTGTTAGATATAATAGAGCCCTTGGAATGAGACTTGCACCTACCACTATCAACAAAGTAAAAACTTATAAAAAGAAAAAGACTAAACAACAGTTCAGTATCAAATCCAACACCAACAAGTTAAGACAAGATAATCGTAAATTTCTCACATCTTTGGGTTTCACTGTTTTAAAATAATGAACATATTAAACGTAAACGAAAAGCTTTATGTAGACAATTCCATCGTTAGTTCAGAGCTTCACACATATCAACCATATATTTCTTCAAAATTCAATTACAATGATGAAACAAGGATCCCAATTCAAGAACTCGATGTTTACACTCTACCATCAGATAGTTTACTTTATATCGAAGGAAAATTAACTAATACAGAAGGTAAATATAAGAAAGAATTGCTATTTATTAACAATGGTATAGCCTTTTTGTTCAGAGAAATCCGCTATGAACTAAACGGAATTACTATAGATTCAATAAGAAATGTTGGATTAGCATCAACCTTAAAAAGCTACCTTCCCCACAATACCAACGAAAGTTTAAAACTGGAAAATGCAGGTTGGTTTCCACATCGAAAAGAAGGAGATACAATTTTAGTTGATAATGATGGAAAATTCTCCGTATCCATACCACTAAAAATGCTTTTAGGATTTTTTGAGGATTACAGAAAAATTATTATGAATATGAAACAGGAATTAGTTCTTATTAGATCAACTGATGATTTAGATGGTGTTATCTTCAAAGAAGATCCGGCACACCCCGTTAGTGCTCCTGACACTCCATTGGTTATTTTCGATAAAATTTATTGGAAAGTTCCTCACATTCTAGTTGATATGCCACAACAACTTGCTCTATCAAAAATATTAGAATCAAATAAAGATATATTGATAGGATTTAGGAGTTGGGAACTTGTTGAATATTCTTCTCTAACCGAAACAACCCGTCACACATGGCCGGTAAAAACAACTAGTAAACTAGAAGCTCCTCGTCATGTTGTGATTGGCTTTCAAGAAATCAGAAAAGGGAAAATTGCTAAAGATATGAGTAAATTTGACAATATTACCTTGTCAAATATCAGAGTATTTTTAAATTCTGAAAGATATCCTTATCACGATTTGTACTTAAATTTCGAAGAAAACAAATTTTCTGCTTTATACGAAATGTTTGCCAACTTTAGACAGTGTCACTATGGTGTTCCAAATGAACCCATTTTTAATCCTGAACAATTCAAAAACATTAGTCCTATTACACATATTGATTGCTCCCATCAAAAAGAAACAATTCAAACGGGATCCGTAGTAATGAGAAATGAATTTGAGACACACAATGCAATTAAAAATCTTATCTTATTTTACATGACAAATTATTTAGCTACAACCCTCTTACTAAAATTGTGAAACAATTATAAACTTTATCCCCACTCTTTCCATACTTCGATTTAATTTAAAGGCATTTTCAAAAGCTTATAGTTTTAGTCATGACATCAAAACTACAACAACAAATTGAAAAATTTATTTTTAAAATTAATCAACTGAAAGAAGAAATTGCAAATAATTCAAGTAAAAAAATTCTCATTAAAAAATTTGCTCCTTTGAAAATATGAGATTGGTTATGGATATTCAAGGATTCAAGGATGAAAAAATAAATTTATACCGAAAGAGCTTGCAGCTTTTGATGGTTATGAAATGACTCATTACATTTTTAAAAAACCTTTTCCAATGGAGTTTCTTTCACATGATTGTCAGAAGCAGGCGGTATGGCTAATGAAACATCATCATTGTATACATTGGAATAATGGATTTACTCCATTACATCATTTCCCAAAAATAATTGAAACACTTACGAAGAAAGCAGATTTTGTTTTTGTAAAAGGAACCGAAAAAAAGGATTTTATAGAGAAATATTCTAAAAAGCCTGTGATTGAAATAGATGAACAACCAGCGCTAAAGCTAATGGAACCAAAATGCTCATTCAAAATCACCTTGTATGTGTGCTTTGACAAATGTGTTATTTTTATATGACAATTGTTTTATGAATGAATAAAAATATAAAAAAACTTAATTACATTTTTATTTTGCATTAACTAACCATGATTGAATACAATTAATATGATACCTTAAATCTAATTTTCTAAATTCATTTAAAAGTTCATACTCATTTTTATATTTTAAATAATCATTACAAAATTTAGCGGCTAATTTACATTGTTCCATTCGATCTATATTCTTAACGTATGCTGACAAATCTTGTGCCTCTGCGTCTTCTTCGCCTACAATTGATACATATTGGAAGTATGCAGCAGATATAATAAACTCTTCATACATTTCAGTAACTACTTGCTCCATTGTGAATATTATTAAATTTATTTTTCCTTCTCAATTTCTTGAAGAATAGTATCCTCGTCAATAAATTGCTTCAAGTCTTTTAAATAGTAACCAAAGCCAATATCTTTTAGATCTCGAATAAGTTGAAAAACATTTAATGTTTCAAAGTATTTGTTGCAACAGAGAGCAGCCTTTACGAATTCCGCAGATTGATTATAATAAAAGTCTATCCACTCCGGACCACTTGCCATAGAATATGAGAAATAGGTTTTTGAAAGATTACTAAATTTGTCCTCTAATAATTTAACTGCAATCAGCAACTCAGCCATTTAATTTATTTAACATAATATCTTAAATATGTGGGAGGACGTCTCTTGCGAATAGGATTAACTTTTCTTGATGATACCTGTTTTTTATCTTCGTATAATTGAAACCTCTTTTGGGTTGCAATAATAGCAGGTATAACTTGGCAATCTTCTCCTATAAATTCTAATAGGTGGCTTAATTCTCCTACAAAGTATGATTTCCCAAATGTATTGAAAAACGTAGTAAGGCTTATAATTCCTTCTAAATAATCATCATAACAGTCAATTGCTTCCAAATAATCTCGTTTCAGTGGATAAAACAGCTTGGTGTATTCATCTTTCGAAATCACTTCAAAGAAATTGAATAGATAACTTTTAACTGTCTGATAGATGTAGCTAATTTTTCGCGATTACACATAATTCACTTATTACTTGATACATTTTTTCTTTTTGTTTTATACACAATTGGTGGAAAAATTCAAAAATAACTTTTTACGCAACTCGAGCACAGCTTAGTAAATGTGCCTCAGCATACTAAAATGATCTTGATGCACCTATTTATAAGACTTAAGAATGCAAAACCAAATGTGGGAGGACAAAGAAAAAAAATTAAAAATATGATGCGAATGAGAATAAAAGGGGAGGAAGATAAGAATGAGGGACATGAAAGAGAGGAAGAGGAGGAGGAGGAGGCGCTCCCCTATTTTAACTACTTGGCTGGGGTCGTTAAGTACAAAGAAACTGAAATTTGGACATATGTTAGTTTAAACATAAAGCTGACAGATCCGTCTTCTAACTAGTATCTTCCGGCTTCAGTAACTTCCGACAGGTTTTGTGTAGATGAAACACGAGGAGCTAAGCATCAAACCATTCCATGACTTGTTTTTTATAAATACACATTTTACTTTAACCAAAAAACCACTGAACTAGCAAACCTCACATCAAATACATAATGACCCTTTTTAATATCCCACACTCATGAAATAATATGAGAATTAGCCGCTAATGATAAAACTATCTAGCGTTTAGTCTGTCAATGTAAAGCTTTGGTCAACACATGTGATCCTTAGAGGCTAGAGGATACCTACGTGATACCCGAGTTTGTAAGACATCGTGGGTCTTAAAGGGCCCTTTTTTATTTTAACCGACTTGAAAAAAGAAGGAGGTTATTAATTCGGCCCTATGTATTTTTTTTATATACAGGGTATTCCATA
Organism: Kuschelorhynchus macadamiae; assembly: GCA_030620095.1. NCBI lineage: Eukaryota > Metazoa > Arthropoda > Insecta > Coleoptera > Curculionidae > Kuschelorhynchus > Kuschelorhynchus macadamiae. The sequence goes on along the minus strand of JAUTXW010000961.1, from coordinate 191,934 downwards.
CTCGATGGTATGTTGTTAAGGTATCTGGAGAACGAAAAGAAAAAACATTTGAAATTTTGACCACGGCGATAGGAGGCTGCTCTCTAGGTTTTAAAAATAATTTTACGTTTGCGGTGTTGCCAGATATACTGATAACTGGGATCAAGTTTGGAATTTTAAATGGGACACCCTGTAGTTTATTTTATTTTTAGATTCTGCGAAACAATCTGATTTTTTTTGGATAGGATATTTTTTCATTTCTCTTACTTTTTCTTAAATATTAATTATTTTGTGTTTTTTTCCAAAACTATGTGAATTAAAACTTCAATATTTTCTTCTCCAGATGTCAAATCAATATAAAATTTTATTATTATTTAGACAACATGTGGTACTTTAACTTTAGCAACATAGGATTGCCGACTTGTGCGTCGTGAGTGTCCAAAAAATTAACTTCAAAACAAGATTTTATAAATTTAATAAAAAGTGACCTTGTTTAAATAGAACATTCTGTATATTATTGGAGCGTTGAATAGAGCGTACAAATTTGAATGTTTTTCATATAAGGTTTTTCTATACCTATTTTAAACTGTTTTCGAGTTATAAGTGATTTTATGAATAATTATTACTATTATTATGTATTAATACGTCCGATGTTTAAAGTGCTGATCATTTACATTATACGGTAATTCATTTCATCACATGGCAGGTAGTAGCTCTTTGAATGTCTGATGGATCAAGTGGTTTAAAAGCGCGCCTTACCCGATTTTCTAGATCTTCTCTTGAATTTACTGGTGTTTTATAAACTATTTCTTTAATCTTACCTCACAGAAAAAAGTCTAATGGAGTAAGATCTAGAGATCGCGGTGGCCAACTCCATGGTCCTTTACGTCTTATCCACCTATCTTCAAACATATCATATAGTTCGCCGGAAACTTCATGGGTACAGTGGGCAGGAGCTCCATCCAGTTGATATCACCAATTTATCAAATCGATAAGCGGGAGATTATCCAAAAAGTCATATATTAGAATTTTAATATATTTTTCACAAGTCGAATTTTCGTATATTGGAAATTGCTTTTCCACCAACAAACAAAATACATTAAAACCAAATTTTTGTTGGTAACCTTTTTCTTTTATAAAGTGTGGATGTTCTAAAGCCCAAAAATGATTATTTTGACGGTTAAAAATTATGCTTCATCACTCCAAATAATTCTTTTCAGAAAATAATTTTTTTAATTTACAGTAATTGGGTGAAATTGAATTCTTGCAGCCTGCACAGTTCCAAAATTTAAAAAGTTACCTTCAATTCTGAGAAATTTCCTTGGGTTTACTGGTAGCAAATTCGGAAAAAGGGCTTTAAATCTTCTGCAGGTTCTTGCAATAATTAATTGACACTCACCGTGAATGTAAAACAAATTTAAAATATTAATTACTATTATTCTCCATTTTCGTTAATTTAGTCTGACATATACCAAAAGTGAGACATGCGATGCTATCATCGTTACGTATCGCAGTTGTTAGATCATAGCCCACTTCGCGTTTTAGATCTTTAATGTCTTGTCGAAAAACGAAAAAAAAAAATGAAAATACCTTATAAGAAAAAAAATCAATTTGTCCACTCTATTCAACGCTTCAATAATATACAGGCTTAAAAAGTGACTACTTTTGATCAAATTTAAAAAATCTGAATTGCAGTTAATTTTTAGGACACTCTGTATAAAAGTCGGCGATCCTATATCGCTAAAATTAAAGTACCACATGTTGACTAAATAATACTAAACTTTTCTTGGAGACGAAAATATTGAAGTTTTAATTCACATAGTTTTGGTAAAAAAAATACAAAATAATTAATATTTGAGAAACGGCAAGAGAAATGAAAAAATATCCTATACTAAGAAATTTAGAATGTGAAAATGAAACAAACTATAGGGTGTCCCATTTAAAATTCCAAAGTTGATGTGAGTTACTGTCGTCTGGCAACATCGCAAACGTGAAATTATTTTTAAACGCTAGAGCGCAGCCTCCTATGACTGTAGTCAAAAATTCAAATTTATTTTTTTTTTCGTTGTCCAGATACTTCTAACGTACCATCGAGTATGGAATACCCTGTATATACATACATCGATTACTCCGCGATAGTTTGACCAATTTGATAGAAATTTTCAAGAAATATTCAAGATATTGTCGTAGTGATTCCATAGCAAGGATATTAAAATAATGTTGAAAATGGCGGAACGGCGCCATTTTGAAATGTTTACTCGAACAAGACAATATATTGGGCTCACCATAGTAGCAGGAAAATAATAGCTTTTAAAATAGTAATAGAGTCCGTGCCTTGTCCGACGCAAGGTTTCTAAAAATTTAGATTTGGTGAAAAGGTAATAAAATAATAGATCTATAATACTTATATGATTTTTTCAACATTTATTAAAATTTAGGATAACGAAAAAATATAGTCCCCCTTAAGGGGAAATGTACCTCAATTTTTTTGTTCTTGGCCCAAAACATTACTTGTGTGAGTAAGTCAAGTATATAGCGAAGGATAAGGAACTGCAGCGACAAAGGGGAGTATCAAAAAATATCGTGTTTCATATGGTTTTTCGGGTTTATTAATGAGACGAAGTTCAGTAATCAGGAATTTAATTTTTGACAATGTGTGTTGCTGATTTTCTATAAACAAAGACCGACTATACTTCGTACAAACAGTCCATCAGATATAAATAAATTACCCACTAGTTGCAGTTTAATTAGAACGCACGCACCAATATGTGGTTTGGTGTTGCCAGAGTCGTCTGCTTGTTTAAAAATACAATAAAAAAATTATGCTTATCTATAAACGAATTTCACCAGCTGATCGGCTGAAGGACGTTGCGGAATCGTAACGCTGGGCATTGGCTTCTCTTATATAAAGTCAATGCTAGTAGGGATAGATTTAGGGGGTATTTTCTTTTACATTGCAAGAATCGTTTGATGATGAAAAACTGCATATCCAATAGACCGAGTGTCTAAGTACTTTTGTATTTTATTAGAAACGTTCAAAATTTAAAGCTAGGTTTCGGCTTTGAAAACTTTAAAGCTGATCTTTACATTAAAACGTTATATAAAAGGGTGAAATAAAAATATTTAAAAAATATCGATTTCAAAAGAGTACTAGAAAATAAAAAATTATATTTTATTCAATCTTGAAAATTTGATTTGATGAAGCCGGCGGCAAATTAAAACAGTAAATGGACTTTATATTGGTGGTACATGTACTCGTGGTATATATTGATAATAAACATACATAACAGTCTTTTTACTTTCCTCGTAAAAGGGAAGTATTGTAATTGTGAAAGAATCACCTTCCGAGATTTTTTTCAGATGTTTCAGGGTCCCTAGATGCCGAAAAACATGTTTTCTCAATTCCGTCGGTCTGTCTGTCTGTCGTGCTGTACATACCCGATTGACTTCAAATTTTGGTCAAAAATTGAGGGTCAAATGGGGATGACATGGTAACATTTTGGAAAACATCCAAAATGGCAAAACAAAAGAGTGGCCTAGTGAAATGTTAAAAAAAATATTACTAAAAAACTACTTATACAATTTATTTAAAATTTTGCAAAAAAATCAAGTATTATGTAGGACCAACTGGTAAAATTTTGGTATGAATCCAAGATGGCGAAACAAAATGGCGGCTTAATAAAATATTCAAAAATTCAGCCTGAAAAACTACTTATTGAACCGATGTCAAATTGTGTACCATAAATAAATCTGGTACAGAGAGGAACTAGTAAAACAGTGGTACTAATTCAAGATAGCAGAACTAAATAAATGTCAAATAAAATATCTATAATTGTGAAAAATTACCCTCTCAGATTTTTCATATTTTTAGGTGTTATATATAATATGTATTGTCAATTCCGTCGGTCCGTTTATCGGTTTGGCTGTCTGTCTGGTACTGCCTGTCTGTCAAACTACTCATCAGATTAACTTCATATTTTAGTCAAAAATTAAGGGTCATTTAAGGGGGGTAACCTGATAATATTTTGATGGCGGCCTAGTGAAACGTTAAAAAATAATTACTAAAAAAACTAATTATCAAATTTCCTCAAATTTTATTTTGCACAAAAACAAGTGTTACATAGGAAAAAACAGGTAACATATTAGTACGAATATAAGATAGCAAAACAAAATGGCGGCAATATTTATAAAATCGGCCTGAAGAAATTACTCATTAGATTAGTTCCAAAATGTATACAAGCATTAAGTGTAATATAGAGATAAACTGATTAAGTTGTGATACGAATTCAAGATGGGGACCAAATATTTTTTTTAAATCAACGCAAAAAAAAATTATTCAATTGAATGTGATATAGGGATATATTGGTACGAATTCAACATGAGGTAACAAAATGGCGCTGTGTGTCAATGTAAAAAATATTTTTTGAATTTGTTTTAAATTGTCCCCAAAAATCAAGTATGGTATAATTCAATATGATGGAATAAAATGGCGCCCAGTAAAAATGTTTGAATAGGTAGTATATATGTGTTATTAAATGACTATATAGAGACCTAAATTGGGTCATACTTCACTATTTCTAAAAAAGGAAAGATTTATAAGGAAGTTTCGGGTAAAGAAAACTTACCGTTTTTTGTGATTAGGTAACTATGAATTAATTTGCTTCGACTTCACAGTGTCAAATTTTCAAGATGGAATAAAACATTTTTTTATTGTTTAGAGTTTTCTTTAAGTAGGTTTTATTTTTTATATATAAATGTTTATTAAATATAATATGAAAAGTTTAATTATTAATAACAACTAATCAGCAGTTTATTAAATAAGATGCCTGATGAGATTTAATAAGCGAAAGAAAAGGGCTAGAAGAGCCTCAAGAAACATGTAAATTGGGATCTTAACTGACGTTGAAAAAGGATAGTCGTAATATCCCGGCGAGGAACGTTATCCTAAATGGTGTTAGGGAAAATTTGACTTGAAATGGCCGTAAATCTAAAATGAATAACTCATTTGTGGCTGCAACCCGATTACGCTGAACGCTATGCGCCTCGGGTTAACTGTACAAATTTAAAAATTGTGTTCATAATTCACTACGGAACGGCGCTAGCATACTCCCACTAACAGGTAGATTATTATATAAAAGAGTGAACAACTGTTCGCTGGTTATTAGTGATCGAGTTACAACATAACTTCTGCACGGCACCTAAGATTTTATTTACATTTTTATTTGCTGTCATTTTGTTCCATCATGTTGGATGGAATGGAACCAATATTTTACCAATTTCTACCTATGCCACCCTTGATTTTTCGGCATAACTTAAAATAAATTCAATAACTACTTTTAACATTGACACACCCCGCCATTTTAGTTTTTCTGCAAAACTTAAAGTCAATTGAATAACATTTTTACCTTGATTTTTTAAAAAATTATTTGGCTACCGTTTTGTTCCACCATCTTGCATTCGTACCATAACTTTACGAGTTTATCTCTATATCACACGTAATGCTTGCTTTTTTAAATATTTTATTAGAACACCATTTTGTTTTGCTGTCTTATATTCACACCAAAATGTTACCAGTTCATTCCTATGTAACATTTGATTTTTGTGCAAAATTTGAGGCAAATTGGATAATTAGTTTTTAAGTAAGAAATTTTTTAACGTTTCACTAGGCCGCCATCTCGTTCCCGCATATTGGATTTTTACCAAAATAATATCAGGTCATCCCCATATATCACTTAGTTTTTGACTAAAATTTAAAGTCTCTGTTATAAGTAGAGTATACCGCGAATTGACAGACAGGCAAACAAAATCGACAGAATTGATTATATTTTTTGCATCTAGGGCTAAAATTTGAAGATATGTAAAATCTCAGAAGCTGATCTTTCACATTACAAACTTTTTTTTTGTTTTTGTTTTTTGTTCCAACTTGAATTAGTACTAGACTTTTAGTAGTTCATCTCTATACCATAATTAGCTATAGCACACAATTTGAAATCGGGCAAGTTAAGTAGTTTTTCAGGCGGAATTTTTAAATATTTTTTAAACCGCCATTTTGTTCCGCCATCTTCGATTCGTACCAGAATTTCACCAGATTGCTACATAGTACTTGACTTTTGTGCAACATTTGAGATAAATTGAATAAGTACTTTTTTAGTAATAACTTTTTAACTTTTCACTAAGTGTCTATTTGGTTTTGTCTTATTGGATTTTTACCAAAATGTTACCAGGTCGTCCCTGACCCTTAATTTTTGACTAAAATTTGAAGTCAATCGAGTAAGTCGTGTTTTAGATATGCCGCGAACAGACAGACGGACGGAATTGAGAAAACATGTTTTTCGGCATCTAGGGATTCTGAAACGTAAAGATCTGAAAAAATCTCGGAGGGTTATTTTTCACGATTACAATACTTTCCTTTTACGAGGGAGGTAAAAAAAATATCTTATTTAATTGACTTCAAGTTCTGTAAAAAAAAAATAAATGAAATAAGATGACAAACTGGTGCGAAATGCGGAACAAAATGGCCGTCTTAAAAAATCATTGTAAAAAACCCAAAAATCAAGTAAGGCATAATTAGAAAGTGACAAAATGACGCCCAATAAAAATGTTTGGAAAAATATATGTGTTATTAAATAACTATGTGGGGAACTAAATTTGGTCACTCTTCACTATTTCTAATAATAGGATAAATTATTCATAACGAGGGATGTTCCAGGTAAAGGAAATTTAAAAAGGACTTAAAAGGACTTTTTAATATAGTATATTTTTAAATCACAAGAGGAAAAGAAACTTTTTAAAAGGCAAAAAGTAGAAAGTTAAATGCTTATGGTTTATAATTTTGTACAGACTCATCATTTCACTTTTACTTCTTTTGCTCTTTTAAAATGTTTTTTTGTAGAATGAAAAATCGAAAGGTAATGAAATTTTACACCCTACGCTATTTTCACCAAAGAAAAGGAATAAATAAGTAATATAATTCGGCTCTCACCTACAAAAGTGTGTAATGTTATAATTTAAAACTTCGCTTGAGTTTTAGTCTTTTCCTTTTTTAAAATAACTCTAAATTGTAATTTTACAGGTCGAATGCCAATGTATGTTTATAGAAGTATAAAACACGTCATCACTTGAGATTTGTATATTTTTTGTAGAATTTCAACCTATTTATAGTTGACTATATTATGATATTACGTACTTATAAGATGCTGACTCAGAAACTAGAACCAGTCTATTCTTCTAAAAATCTTTAAGCTGGTGATGGTGTTTAGGTCAGCATTTTTCTAAACTTGATTTTCTGATTTATCAAATAATAAAATACACAGTAAATGTGTCATTATCTCATCTTGTTATTCTCAACCTCTGTTAAGCAATCTCTCACCTAGCTTTATATTACGAAGAATTTGTATTTGCTGACAATGTCCAGTCAAATTCCTTAGACAGTTTGTCTCCGTCATCACCAGGTAATTTTAAAAAATCAAGTTTTTCACCAAGACACTTGATTATACTACTTTAAAAAGAAGAATACACTAGTTTTTGTTGCAGTCAGATATATGAAATTTAGTTTAAAAATATTTTAGTATAACACATCTCTTTTAGAAATGTTTATAATAAACAGCAAAAGTTATGGTACGAGCGGGGATCGAACGTGCACCTCTAGATCACTAGTCCACTGCTCTAACCAATTGCGCTATCGTACCATTGCAGCATTGATAAGCAATGCGTTCGAACTTGTACATATTCAAACCCGCTAGTATTATAACCACTGTTGATCCTGCCAAATACTCTAACCTTGTAGCGCAGCATTCCTGACTGGACGTCAAATGTGACATCGCTATTAGGTACCGTCCATATTAGTAAATTTATAATTTTACGTTATGCCCATATAAGGCAAATTTTGAATAGAAGAATTTGGACTAGTGATCCAGAGGTGTGGGTTCGATCCCCGCTCGTACCATAACTTTTGCTGTTGATTATAAATATTTCTACAAAACATTTTTTACAGTTTAAAAACAAACTGATAAAATACTTCTATAACACATCTTCTGATGTTTCGGTCATCAGTCCTTAAAACTAGATAGTCCTTTTAAACCAAAGTTAAAAATTATTACACATTTTACATGTTAAACGACCATTAGTATTTGCCTTATATGTGAAATGTATACCCATTTTTAATTTATCCCAGAACTTTTCAAATTCATTTCATTCCTTCATTATGGGTGTCCCCAGGTTGGATGCCGGCTTGGCCAATTTGCCTCAACCTGCGAATGTCTCTTTACCCAACAAATAGAAAATCTTTTTAAAATTATGTAAAACGTAAAAGCAAAGCTATTTTTTACAAATATTTCTACTATATTTGTTAAGAACATGTAACATATTTCGCTACACAGTAGCTTAATAAAAGAGTACAGGAATATTTATATATCTAGGTCTAATAAACGATTTGGGAATTTAAATAATATAAACTATCTTAAATTGTAATATATGTTAATAATTTTAGATAATTTAAGTTTATGGCTAGTATTTAAAAATTTCCAGACTTATAAAACATATATCAGTGCTCCGGTTTTTTGGTATTTTATATTTTTTTGGGCCAGCCATTTTAGTTTCGATCATACTGGCAAGTTTACTTATTGGCCATTCACAGTCACAGTAAAACTGAAGACTTTGCGAATGAATAAACTCAACAACCTCCTTTGTTTTTCAATGTCTGCCAAATATGTACAGGATTTCTGTTTATATTTTGAATGGGGTCTACAAAACAAAAACAAATGTTAAATAGAAAAGTTTTAAGTTTTCATCTAAACCTCCTAAAAAACTAAAAAAAATCCCAAATATTGTCTAATTAAATGGGTATCTACTTTCTAATTATAAATATACCAATTTGTTACCTTTATCTTTAAAAACGACTGATAAAACTGACAAAACTGTGCAATAAGATTCAATGTTTTAGAAAGAGAGAGAACATGCTAACTATACATTGGAATATATTACTTCTTATGACAGGATTTGGGTCAATTTTCTGGGTTGTCTTTAAAGATTAAGATACTAAACTTGGTATATTTATAATCGGTGAAAAGAGATCCATTTGATGACACGATATTATAGAGGGTGTTCAATTTAAGATAGCAAAGTTAATACTCATTTTTTTACGTTTCAATGGTTGTTTGTTTATTTTTTTTATCAAATTTTGGCGGTTCTTTTATACTCAACATTTTCTTTTATCTGTTAAAATAAAGCTTGTGAGCCCCGTTCAAAATATAAACAGAAATACTGTACAGGATATCTCCGTTGTCACAGGACAATGTTATATTATTAAAGTAATTGGATTTTTATAAAGAATTCAGATTTCTTCGAAAAAGCAAATAAAAAAAATTGTAATGAGAGTCTCATTTTAAATATAATGAATAACCTATATTTTAGTACGTTTTAGAATCTACGAAAAAACTATATAAATTTTCTATAACATATTATATATAAAAATATAACCGTTTTCGAAATATTTAAGGTAAAATATCCAGTTTTTTTAACCTCGAATACGCGTTATGAAAAATCGATTCTTAATGGAAACAAATGAAGTTCATGTTCCTATTTTATTTTTTGATAATCTCTCCAAAAGCAAGAAAAAAAAATGTTATTCACTAAATCCAAGTGGTATAGTTCATATTAACCTTTGGACAAATATTTTAAGTAGGCTTTGAACAAGTAAAGCAAAAAAACTGTAATATCTTGGTCCTACCACGCGAATCTACAAATACGAATGATTGCCATTCATTATTCCAGGCAGATCCAAGGAAAAAGAGGTTTAGGACGCAAATGGACTCAGTGGTATGTAAAGACAACGCTAGAATTGTTTCGTGTTATCTCAAAAATTCAAATTGCCCTATGATATTCATAACATTCTAATTTTTGGAGAGATTATAGAAACATGGGCTTCATTTGTTTCTAATAGGTATCAATCATTCATAAAGGGTGGTTGAATTTGAGAAAAATAGTATATTTTTAACTTAAATATCTCTAGACGGTTTTATTTTTATATACAGCTTATATAAAATTTGCCTAGTTTTTTCGTAGCTTTTAAAAAAGTAGTAAAATAAAAATCATTACATTTAAAGTAAGAAACATTTTAATAGTTGTATCATATGTTATTTATTTGATACTAATTGTTTTTCGAAAAATAAAAACCCCAATTTTTTTATATTTAACATTTTTTTCTGACTTATGATAATAGAGATATAATTAGTCTTCTTTAGATCACCCAGTGACCATGTACAGCCATATTTATTAAAAGGTATAAGAGTTAGGCTAGATCTAGTTGCCACAGTAATCAGTAATCATCATAAGTAATCAGTTGGCCAATTATTTTATGTTTTTCTTGTGTCGCTGTCATATGTCGGATTGACAAAGAAAAATGATTTCTTCCATTGTAACGAATTTAAAGTAAATTATAGTTTCCAGGGCCACTTCACTTTTATGACGGACTCAAACAAATATTCGGCACTTGTTTATTGGCCATCGTGCGTTGGTAAATGTGGCACAAATTAAAGGGTGATGTATAAATGCATTCAGATGTTGTCAAATACGCAAGTAGTATGATCGAGCATCTTGAATACTGGCCAGGTGCACATTTATTTGTGTATTTATCAAATACGCCAATCGCTATTGATCCCAATACGATACAAAATTGGGGTCGATTTAGGAGATATTTCAAATTAATGTCTTTTGGTAAAACTAAAAACCGTCATAGTCAACAATGTAAAGTTTGTATATTAAACTTGACGATAAAATTATTAATACTCTTGTACTCATAAATCAAACTGTAGTGCCATATTTTTAAATAGCGTTTTCTTAGCTAACATCGGCCAATCTGAATGGGCTCTACATTTTACAGCTTAACTTAAAAGAGTCGGGTGTAGAATTCGGAATAAGGTACATATGAAAAATCATGCTTTCTTTAGTATATTCTCTGAAATGGTGCTTATAAAAGCCTAACGCAGACGTATAGCTAAAATGCAAATGTTTATAGAGTTTGAACAGTGATTTGTTTTTTTAATAGCGTCGTTTCGCCACAAGGAAAAATAACTATTTAACATACACCTTAAGTCTCTTAAAACGAATATATCACCTCCTTCATATTTTACAGTTCGCAAATTGAACATTGTTTGACACTCATGTTTTATATGTTTTCGCAATATTCAGCGAACAAGTGTGCTAGGGAAAGCCTGGAATAGTGTATGTTTCCCCAGAGGTTTTTCCAATGTATTGCCTGTCTGTATCGCTCAGACTGTGGCATTTATCCTATTCGCATGCAAAAATAACTTCGCTTCTTAAAGGATCAGGATAACGCAGGGATAAGACCCAGGCAAGACGGACAAACAAGACTCTTCAAGGATTTATGGGTTTTTATTCAAATGCGGTTTTACAGCAGGCTTAGATCATATTTTGACGTGTCACTTACTTTAAGCTTTTGAATGGTTTATAGCTGATAGTGTGAAGGTTTTCGTAATATTAGAACGATTTGCAGAAATTTAATATGCCCAAGTTTAGTAGGTATTTAATTCACATTTAATGTTAGCTGGAAAAATGAAAACTTGATTTTTACTTTGTTTACATTTAGAATTACTTTCGCAGTAGATACTTTTTTTAAATGTTTTTTTCCATTCCGAAACCTATAGAGTGGCACATAAATAAGTAAATAATAGTTTTTATTAAAAAATAATGTTTTTTATATTTGCCGGTAGCGCACGTGTGAGCCCGAATTACTAATAGCAGGAAGAACATAAAGTGAATCATATTTTTAAAACCTAATATGCGCAGAATGTCAACAGAAACTTTTAATAGAAAAGTGCTGTATAAAAATTTAGATGAAAGATGTTTTTAGATATATTTTTTTTTAAATTAAATTTCATTATTTTGATCAAAAATGGATAGGCGAGGAGACTCAGAGATTCTAATGCAACTTTTGAGATCCATTTTGAGAGTTGATTTTTTTGCTGTTTATAAAATAAATCTCTGATGCTTTAATAACTAAATATATACAAACAAAACATTTGAGCATAAAAATTAAATTTATATATTATCTGTTACCATCATCAAGATACAATACATTTATTTCAGATGATAAACATTTATTAATAGGATTATTGCCAAGCATAATAAAAGGATGGCTCCTAACGGAGTTATAATAGGGGAGCGCCTCCTCCTCCTCCTCTTCCTCTCTCTCATGTCCCTCATTCTTAACTTCCTCCCCTTTTATTCTCATTCGCATCATATTTTTTAATTTTTTCTCTTTGTTCTCCCACATTTGATTTTGCATTCTTAAGTCTTATAAATAGGTGCATCATGATCATTTTAGTATGCCGAGACACATTTACTAAGCTGTGCTCGAGTTGCGTAAAAAGTTATTTTTGAATTTTTCCACCAATTTTGTATAAAACAAAAAGAAAAAATGTGTAAGTAATAAGTGAATTATGTGTAATCGCGAAAAATTAACTACAACTATCAGACAGTTAAAAGTTAAATATCTCAATTTCTTTGAAGTGATTTCGAAAGATGAATACACCAAGCTGTTTTATCCACTGAAACGAGATTATTTGGAAGCAATTGACTGTTGTGATGATTATTTAGAAGGAATTATAAGCCATACTACGTTTTTCAATACATTTGGGAAATCATACTTTGTAGGAGAATTAAGCCACCTAATAGAATTTATAGGAGAAGATTGCCAATTTATACCTGCTATTATTGCAACCCAAAAGAGGTTTCAATTATACGAAGATAAAAAACAGGTATTATCAAAGAAAGTTAATCCTATTCGCAAGAGACGTCCCTACATATTTAAAATATTATGTTAAATAAATGAAATGGCTGAGTTGCTGATTGCAATTAAATTATTAGAGGAGAAATTTAGTAATCTTTCAAAAACCTATTTCTCATATTGTATGGCAAGTGGTCCGGAGTGGATAGACTTTTATTGTAATCAATCTGAGGAATTCGTAAAGGCTGCCCTCTGTTGCAACAAATACATTGAAACATTAAATTTTTTTCAACTTATTCAAGATCTAAAAGATATTGGCTTTGGTTACTATTTAAAGGACTTGAAGCAATTTATTGACGAGGATACTATTCTTCAAGAAATTGAAAAGGAAGAATAAATTTAATAATATTTACAATGGAGCAAATGGTTACTGAAATGTATGAAGAGTTTATTATATCTGCTGCATACTTCCAATATTCATCAATTGTAGGCGAAGAAGACGCAGAAGCACAAGATTTGTCAGCATATGTTAATAATATAGATCGAATGAAACAATGTAAATTAGCCGCTAAATTTTGTAATGATTATTTAAAATATAAAAATGAGTATGAACTTTTAAATGAATTTAGAAAATTAGATTTAAGGTATCATATTAATTTTATTCAATCATGGTTGGTTAATGCAAAATAAAAAGGTAATTAAGTTTTTTTTATATTTTTATTCATTCATAAAACAATTGTCATATAAAAATAACACATTTGTCAAAGCACACATACAAGGTGATTTTGAATGATAGAAGCATTTTGGTTCCATTAGCTTTAGCGCTGGTTGTTCATCTATTTCAATCACATGCTTTTTAGAATATTTCTGTATAAAATCCTTTTTTTCGCTTCCTTTTACAAAAACAAAATCTGCTTTCTTCGTAAGTGTTTCAATTATTTTTGGGAAATGATGTAATGGAGTAAATCCATTATTCCAATGTATACAATAATAATTTTTCGTTAACCATACCGCCTGCTTGTGACAATCAGGTGAAAGAAACTCCATTGGAAAAGGCTTTTTAAAAATGTAATGAGTCATTTCATACCCATCAAAAGCTGCAAGCTCTTTCGGTATAAATTTATTTTTTTCATCTTTGAATCCTTGAATATCTATAACCAATCTCATATTTTCAAAGCAGCAAATTTTTTAATGAGACTTTTTTTACTTGAATAATTTGCAATTTCTTCTTTCAGTTGATTAATTTTAAAAATAAATTTTTCAATTTGTAGTTGTAGTTTTGATGTCATGATTAAAACTAAAAGCTTTTGAAAATTTCTTTAAATTAAATCGAAATATGAAAATAGTGGGGATAAAGTTTATAATTGTTTCACAATTTTAGTAAGAGGGTTGTAGCTAAATAATTTGTCATGTAAAATAAGACAATAAGCAGAAGTATCTTTTTTAATTGCATTGTGTGTCTCAAATTCAATTCTCATTACTACGGATCCCGTTTGAATTGTTTCTTTTTGATCGGAGCAATCAATATGTGTAATAGGACTAATGTTTTTGAATTGTTCAGGATTAAAAATGGGTTCATTTGGAACACCATAGTAAGACTGTCTAAAGTTGGCAAACATTTCGTATAAAGCAGAAAATTTGTTTTCTTCGAAATTTAAGTACAAATCGTGATAAGGATATCTTTCAGAATTTAAATATACTCTAATATTTGACAAGGTAATATTGTCAAATTTACTCATATCTTTAACAATTTTCCCTTTTCTGTTTTCTTGAAAGCCAATCACAACATGACGAGGAGCTTCTAGTTTACTAGTTGTTTTTACCGGCCATGTGTGACGGGTTGTTTCGGTTAGAGAAGAATATTCAACAAGTTCCCAACTCCTGAATCCTATCAATATATCTTTATTTGATTCTAATATTTTTGATAGAGCAAGTTGTTGTCGCATATCAACTAGAATGTGAGGAACTTTCCAATAAATTTTATCGAAAGTAACCAATGGAGTGTCAGGAGCAGTAACAAGGTGTGCCGGATCTTCTTTGAAAATAACACCATCTAAATCATCAGTTGATCTAATAAGAACCAATTCCTGCTTCATATTCATAATAATTTTTCTGTAATCTTCAAAAAATCCTAAAAGCATTTTTAGTGGTATGGATACGGAGAATTTTCCATCATTATCAACTAAAATTGTATCACCTTCTTTCCGATGTGGAAACCAACCTGCATTTTCCAGTTTTAAACTTTCGTTGGTATTGTGAGAAAGGTAGCTTTTTAAGGTTGATGCTAATCCAACATTTCTTATTGAATCTATAGTAATTCCGTTTAGTTCATAGCGGATTTCTCTGAACAAAAAGGCTATACCATTGTTAATAAATAGCAATTCTTTCTTATATTTACCTTCTGTATTAGTTAATTTTCCTTCGATATAAAGTAAACTATCTGATGGTAGAGTGTAAGCATCGAGTTCTTGAATTGGGATCCTTATTTCATCATTGTAATCGAATTTTGAAGAAATATATGGTTGATATGTGTGAAGCTCAGAACTGACGATGGAATTGTCTACATAAAGCTTTTCGTTTACGTTTAATATGTTCATTATTTTAAAACAGTGAAACCCAAGGATGTGAGAAATTTACGATTATCTCGTCTTAACTTGTTGGTGTTGGATTTGATACTGAACTGTTGTTTAGGCTTTTTCTTTTTATAAGTTTTTACTTTGTTGATAGTGGTAGGGGCAAGTCTCATCCCAAGGGCTCTATTATATCTAACAACCATTTTATATTTCACTTGTTTGTAAATGTAACCTTACTGTTATAGTTTCTCCTCTAAAACTGATAAGTTCTCCGTCTTGATCAACTATTTTAACTGTTATATTGTTAATTGCTTTGACGCTAACTGGAAAATACAAAATGGGCAAGGAGATTCAACTATTTTATACCCTGGAGCTACAGTTGGATAAAACTGGTGAATAATATGAACAGGTTTACCATTATTGTAAGAACCGACACAAATATTACAGTCAATACAAATAGCATTCACCTTAGTTATTTTTGCAACATTATCTGATTCTTCCTCTTTCATAGCTTCTAGTATCCTGCTATTAAAACCCAACATTTTTCCTATCGAATCTTCCTTGGTAAAATCAATTATTCTACTACACATTAAAAAAGTTTTTAGAGTATTAACATTTGCTTTTAAAAGAAAATAAATTTTTTCATTCGGAAATAAATCTTCTATACTTTCTCTTATGTATGTTTCTATATCTGTAATGTCATAAGTTCCGTCGGGAATAACAATTACTTTTTTATCTATATAAAATTTATTATATCCTTCTTTTATATTGGGGATAGTCATAAACGTTTCAAAATCAGCTAAACCCAGGTAATATTGTTTTTCATCCTCTAAATATATGGGCGGATTAAAATCAGCAGACAAAACAGAACTGTTTCCTGATATGGCAATTGTGGTAGACATTGCAGTTTATTTATGAATGAGATATTACAATAAATAATGAGTTTATATATTTTTTTGCAAAAATTTTAGGGATAGTTGACCACAGTTATATGAATTAAATTTTTGTTTATTTTCATAAGTATAAAATACATCCACTTTGCCATTCGAATTAAAATATTTGAGAAGTTCAAAAGGTGGTTTTAAATTTCCATAACTATCAAAATATATTACATTTTTGTTATTTTTAATATAAGCAGTCCAATGAGATCCTTTATTTTGTTTTTTATCCAAATTTACAATACCACATTCTTTCAGATTAATTTTTTTTGGAAGTTCATCGAGCATAAAAACACCTCTAAAGCCAGTTATTTTTAACAGCTTTACATATTTAATAATATCATTGTTCGTAAGTGCTCTTTTTGGAAAACTTATTTTGAGTTTTTTTTTTGTCTGATTGCTTTCATTTTGACGGATCCTCCTTTATAAGGTCTAATAAATAGTCCCTTTCCTTTATATGGTCTAATATATAATCCTTTCCCTTCTTTAGAAGCATTTTCCATTGCAATATTATGTCTATGTATTTCTTCTAGTTGCTGTTTAGCTGCTTTAGCATCATTTACTGCCTTAGCAATTCCTGCCGCGCCTCCACCTAGTGCACCCAGGGCGCCAAGAATGGGAAACAAAAGAGGTAGAAATCCTCCAATTTTTTTGGGCGTTCGAATGATACGTTTTTTTCTCAATTTAAGTTTACCCCCTTTTGTATTTTTTAATCCCAAACCGAACTTTCTTTTACCCTTCATTATTCCTGCAACACTTAAAGCTGCAATTTTTTCACCAATAGAAGAATCTTTAGCTTTTACCCTATCCCAGGCTTTTTTTTCTAATATTTGGTCAGATATGTGTCTTTTTGATAAATCTTCAGTCTGAGAGTAAGATATATCATGTTCTTTGCAAACGGAATCCAATGGATTTATACCAACGTCACCTCTAGTTAATCTTTTTTCCAAGTTGGTGCCGGGACCACAATAATTATATCCTGGTATATGAACTTCGAAAAATAGTTTGCTAATTAATTTATTTACTAAACCAGAGCCTTTTCTATTACGTGTTTTAATAGTTTTTTTCAACTTATGGCGACCCACAGTCATTGAAGTTCTTTTTATACTAAAAGCACATTGACATTTTTCTGGTATAAATACTTTTACAGCTAAAAATATTTACTAGTGTGATTAAGAATGAGGATTGAAAAACAAAAATTCTCATTACCAGTAAATAATCATGATGAAAAAATTTTAAGTAAACAGTTGAGAAAGCATGGTGACTTATTTTGCGGTGGTTCAAAAAGAGGGCTTATAGTTGGTTGCAGTGGTAGCGGTAAAACCAACGTTATGCTTACACTGCTCGAGCATCCAAATGGAATTAGGTTTGAAAATGTCTATGTTTATTCAAAGTCATTAGATCAACCAAAATATGAATATTTAAGAAAGTTGTTAAAACCTATGAAAGAAATTGGATACTTTGAATATGATAGCGATGAGAACATTATTTCACCTCATGAGATAAAGCCAAATTCCGTTACATTTTTGATGATATTCCTTGTCATAATCAATCTATTATTAGGGACTATTTCACGCATGGAAGGCATAGAAACACCGATTGTTTTTTTATTTTTCAAGGATATTCCTCAATCCTTAAACGTCTAATTCGAGAAAATGCAAACTTATTAATTTTATTTAAACAGGACTGTTTGAGTTTAAAACATATATATAATGACCACTGAATATTGGATATGACATTTGATCAGTTTAAAAATATTTGTGCTAACTGTTGGATGGATCCATATGGCTTTCTTGTAATTGACAAAGATTGTGAAGTAAATCACGGCAGATATAGGAGTAAATTCGATTCCTTTATATATTTATAAAAGTAAAAAATTTGCAGTTTTATTTCATTTAAAACTTGTACAGCATGGATAAACGTTTAGCTCGAGAATTAATAAGATCGAGACAAGCCGTGAAGCAGAAATATCAAAGCTTGAAATTAGCTACTTCTACTGCTCAGTCCGAATTAGAACAAACTTATAGACCAATAACACAACCACTTAAACAGCTAATTTCAAGTATTGGTAAATCCGAACCATTCGATTTAAAAGAAGAAAGAGTTTCAAAGTATGAAGATTTCAAAACACCTACAAAGCTTTATAAAACATCAACTCCGACGAAAAATATTCAGAAAACAGGAAAAACTCCGTCACTCCCTACAGAACTACCAACATTTTTAAATGACAGTAGTATCACTTCTTCCTCTTTTGTAGTACAACCATTGTCATCAACTGTTATAGCAGAAACTTCAGATCCTTCTAGTGACACAACAACAAATTTAAACTTGTCAGACATATTGGAACAAACTAGAAAAACAATTCAAACCTATGTTGGTACACCATCATATAAAGATTACTTAGCAGATTTTCATGAATTACCCAGATCATATATTGATGAGGGTGTGAAAGATACACAACATAAATTTGACCATTATTATGGAATAGTTCATGACCTCGAAACGGATAAGTTTTCTTTTGGTTTAACACAGATACCGGTAGAAATTATTGGAAAAGACATTAAAGTGGGAGGAATAACGTACACAGGCACGCCAGGTTTATACGAATTGCTTTTCAAAAAAGAACCGAAAGGTTATAAGAAGGAAGATTTAGATAATTACATGAACATTCTAGCTAAAACAAATGTATATCGTAGGAATTTTGATTCAAATGAACAAGTTCAAGGAAATACATCACACAAATATGTTACAATAATAGGACCATATTTACAAAGAAAGGGGATTACAAAGACAAAAACCTTGCCAAGATTAGTTACAGCATTTAACAAACCAAAACCTCCGTTTAGAACAACTAGAGCCAAATCTACAGGAAAGGGATTAATTTTGAAAACAAACAGATCAAATACAGACTATGTATACTGGAATAATGTTAACGAAATTGTTGATAGGCTACGTTTATTAATTTCATCAAGTGATGCGGGAAATAATGCTCATAGTAACGAGATTATCTCTAGTATTGAAGAATTAAGAGAAGATAAAGTAATACTATAAATAACAGCTATCAAATATAATCATATTTATTGTTTAATGAAAGCTCAACATGACAGTTGATAAATTTGGACGCCATATTTCAAAACAAAATCAAGAGAGAATAAGTGACATTAATAATTTAAAAAGGAGATTAGGTGAAAATGAAACAAATAATGAAATCTTTGCTAAAAAGCTTAAGGTTTTTGATGAAAATTTTTTAAAGTATGAAAACCAGATTAAAGGATGCTATACCTCAATTGAAAACGTTAATAAACAGTTGCTAACGCTAAATCAAATAAGTAAAGATTTGCAATTTTTAAATGAACATGTTAAAAAGGAAGACAAAAAATTAAGTGATGATATCAACAAAATTAATAAAATAATGGAAACAAATATAAGAGAAGTAATAATTGAAAAACACAAGGAAAAAATTAAACAATTAAGAACTTTTATAAAAAGGTTAGATGATGAAAAAAAAAAGAAATCAAAATAGCATTCTTAACAGTAGAACAATTGACCAACTCACTTTGGAAGAAAATCAACAATATATTTCCTTGGAAAATATAATGTCCAGTGTAATTAAGAAATTAGAACAAGAATTAAATAAAACAGAGGAGGAATTAAAAAATAGTGATAGTAGATCAACTACTTTCTTAACTGGAGAGATAAAAAAATCCTTTAATGCGTTAGAAAAGGAGATTACTAAAATTAGTAAAATTTTAAATGAAAAAAGTTATACAATACAAATTGATAAATTGAATGACTGGGAAAAAACATATAAAAGTTATATTTCGAATTATTACAAAACATAGAAAGTGAACTTCCTTAAAATTGAATAAACAAGTTTGTTGTCATGACAACCGTTAAACAACAAGTCGTTAATGAATTACATAAACCTGCTAGAAAAAACTACAAACGCAGAAGGGTGGTAGTGAAAGGGTTAAATGATCTTTTTCAAGCTGATTTGGTTGAAATGTTACCCTATGCCAAATTTAATAAGGGATTTAAATATATCTTGATTACCATAAATGTATTTTCTAAGTATGTTTGGGCCGAACCGTTAAAATCTAAATCTGGAAAAGACGTAACAGCGGCAATGAAAAAAATATTAATCAGTGCAAAAACTCCACCAAAAAACTTGCAAACGGATAGAGGGAGAGAGTTTTTCAATGTAAATTTTCAAAATTTGATGCAACAATTTCGAATTAACCATTATAGCACGTTTTCCAATTTGAAAGCGAGTATAGTAGAAAGAGTGAACAGGACTTTAAAGAATAATATGTGGAAAATATTTAGCATTCAAGGAAATTACAAATGGTTTAATATATTAGCGGATATTGTAAAAGATTATAACAATACAAAACATTCTTCAATAGGAATGAAGCCAAAACAAGTAAATAAAACAAATGAAAATAGAATCTTGAAATCTGCATTTACTCATGCTAAAACGTTAGATATAAAATCTCCAAAGTTTAAAGTGGGTGATCACGTACGAATAAGCAAGCATCGAGAGGCATTTTCAAAATGTTACATACCAAATTGGTCAAATGAGATATTCCACATTAAAGAAGTTAAGATGACAAACCCTTGGACATATTTAATTCAAGACGAAGATAATCAGGACATTCTGGGTGGTTTTTATGAGCAAGAATTACTAAAAGTAAAGCATACCGATGTGTATCTTATTGAGAAGATTTTGAGAAGGAAAGGAAACAAAGTTTATGTGAAATGGTTAGGACTTGATAAAAAATATAATACATGGATTGATAAAAAAAATATTGTTTAATTAAATTGAAATTAAATTTTAGTTAAATTTGTTTTATTTCTGTTCCTCACTTTATGCTTTAGCTGATACAAATTACAAAGTCTTAATGTGCTAATTAATTTCAAATAAAATTCACATTTACTAAACTAAAATTTTATTAAGTAAAACATCAAATACAATTTTTATTAAAACGTGTCAAATATATTTTATTTCTATGTTCCTCAGATAATATCGAATCTAGAATAAGTTTACAATCATTTATTCTTTTTTCAAAACGGAGTCTATCTAAGTACCACATCTGAAAGTTACTCCTACGGGCTTGTCTGTAAGCAAAGCTCCACTTCACTAACACATGCACCTTATTGTTCTCTTCCAGAAAAGATATTGTTTTCTTCGTAATATTTTCTTTTTGATCCATTTTCATTGTTTTCTTCGTAATATTTTCGTTTTGTTCCATTTTGCTTCAATTTGTTTTCCATTTGTTCAGGATATAAAGCAAGTAATTCCATCATAGTTGAAACATTTTCACTGTTAGGATTTTCTGTTGGACTTATTATATTATAAACATGCGTACACAAGTCGCCACAATCAGATGAAATATTATTTTGAAATATTTTGAAATATGTATTGAATTCTTGCCTTTTAAGTATAGATAATCTATAATCAATAATTTCCTTTAATCGCCACAAATTGTCCAAAGACTCTTGTCCTAAGTATATGAAGTGTGGGCCTTTTGTAATTTGTAGAACAGGGGTATCATTTATTTTCTGAACCTGCAGATGAATGTTGTTTATATTCACACTGGTTTGATCAACTTGAGGAAAGTAGAAATTGTTTACAATAATTCCTTGATGAACACAAATGTCTTTCCAATTTTCTTCGGTTAGTGCGATTGAAAATCCAGTTTTTCCACCAATTACAATTTTTGGAGAAAAATCATTTAAACTAATGCCAACAAGAACAAATTTTGACAAAGAATTATTTAAAAAATAAATTTTTGAATTAAGAAGCGTTTCCAAAGGTTTATGAACCACGGCGTTGTTCATAATGACTAAACGAGACTGAAACATATTGTGTTATTCTTGTACTTAAATATTCTCATCCCCACTTTCTTTAAAGTTTCGATTAAAATGGATTAATGAAAAAATAGATTTCCAGTTTGAAATTTGTAATAAAGATAAATAATTAAAATGGTAATGTATAAAAATAATGCAAAGTTTAATGTAACACTAATGATGGAAAAGTAATAATTTTTGAATCCGTCATAATAATTGGTACAGTTGGGGGTTAAAATTTGTAACTGATTATTTTTAAACTCTAACCTTTCTATCCAATTTGTATCAAAAATAGATCGATTTGGATAATGATACAAAATTTTAAAAAATTTACTTGCATTTTCATTTCCATTTATTCGTTCCATCCAACTAATTGTACTATTGTTAATTAATCCAATTTTCATAAATTTACAATATTTACTTAGAGTGACGTCTGTTTTATTAGAAAAACATATTTCACACTGTGTTACGCCAGGGGGATGATGAACATAAAAAACATTTTGGAAAATAAAATAAAGAAGAATAAATTGAGATCTACTGCTAGTCATTAAAACAAATTAATAATTATATTCCAAATTTATTAACATTAAGCAGATACTTTCACCACGAAAGCAAAAGCAGTTGTAAAAAAATAACAATAAAATACTTAATTTAAATATATGTAAAAGTTCATAAATAAGGATATTAATAATACTATATAAAATGTGTAGCTTGAAGACTTATTTTGAATGGTTACAATTATTCGATTCCTATTTTTCCATAAACAGTTATTTAAATCACAATTCCTAGCAAATTTCTTATGCTCCACAATAGGATCATCATAACTTAACCAATCAAAAATTTCAATACCACAATAAAAACATTTACAAATATCATTGATTGAAGTATAGTAAAAGCCAGCTCCAGCTAACACTTCTGGTCTCAATTTTCCTTTCCATTTTTTAAAAGTGGAAAGTCGTTTTTCATATGTTTTAAAATAACTGTTATCAATTTCTTTGTCAAAAGTTTCTATGCACATTTTGTGAAAGACTTATGAAGACTAACTTTGGTTTCAAAAACAACAAATTTAAATACCTTATAATATCTACATAAATATATCTAAATCTTCATGTTCTGCATTCCATTGATACAAAGCAATATCTTGGTGTCCCCAAGCTAATGTATTAAAACTATAGGGAATTTTATACCGCTTATCATCTTCGGAACTCAAAGCCAATTTATTAATTAACTCTGTAAAAATTGTATGTTGTCTAGATCGAAAAACATACATTGAACAAAAGGTTTTAGAATGATTTTCAACAACATCCTTATAATGAATAAAATCCAACTGCTTTTTAATTGCACTTTTTTTAACACCTTTTGCTTTTTTTGTTAAACTGTTTTCCATTTTAATACAATATGCTTTTGCTCCAGTACCAAAGAAAGCAGTAATGGGTTCACCAGCATATTCATCTTTGAATTTTCCTATAACTGACTTTGTAATAGGCATTTCATGAATATTATTAAATTCATAATTAGATGTGTCAAATTTGTGAATATTTTTTATCATGTCAGAATAAATATTTGGAGTTGTGACTTCTAAAATGAACGAATCGGTATCGGTGTATAAAAGTGAAATATTTTCCTGATAAAGAGGTTTTAAAAAATTATAAAAGAAATCATACATGACAGTTTTAGATATATCTAATATTGCGAAGCCTACATATATTGGTTTATTGTAAGTAACTTGAATCTTTTGCATTTGAATAGCTACCAAGTTTTCAGAAAATATTGTTAAGTCCTTGAAATATGGTTTTGCAATTAAATTCTCAGCACCATCTTTTCTTCTATTTTTTTCCCACTCTGTAACAAGTCTTACGTCAATTCTCCTATCAACATTTTCCATAGTCTTGCCATAAATACTATTATTTGCCAACTTGTAAGTATTACGATCAAATTCATTCTTTGAATCATTTCTTAATCTTGAATTCAAGTCTATATATTTTTTCAACCAATCAGATTGAGAAAACTGTAAAACTCTATGAACTTTAGTTAACTTGAGTCCATGTTCCAAACATTGTTTTAATAATTGATAGTGAATAACATATTTTGATTTATCATTTAAATTGGGTATTAATTTTATGCATTTAGAATTTGGCGGTTTAAAGTTTTCTGGACAAAACGGAAAATCGTTATGATAGGAATGTAGACTTGTAGGATATTCTAAATCAACTTCTAAAACATATCCCTTATTAGATTTTTTAGAAATATTCATAATATTTAAATCATTGATTTCTTTATCTGTTAACCAAACAAAATCTCCCGTTGGAATGTGCTGTGACATTGCATAACCATACAAATTTGTTGCATCATAATAAATTATGTATTTAGTTGGCTTTAAAGGATCAAAATTTAAAAGAAATGGGTTATTAGCTTCAGATTTTCTACAAATGCAAGAGCTCACACCACCGCGAACGCTTTTTTTGAAAAAGTGTATCATATCTGGATCAGTTAACAATTCTAACTCTATTCCAGTATAACGCAAACACCCCTCCCAGGATAAACCTGGAAAAGTGTAAAAATGAGCTGGATCGAGCTTATATGTGGATAAACAAGTGCTTCTAAAATTTTCAAAAATATCTGCCAAAAGTAAAGTATCAGAGAGTAAGTAAACGTCGGAGTATTGACCAAGAGATTCACATTTAAACAATTGCCAAACCTTTACAGCTCTTTGGTATTCTGCATCACTGATGTGCTCATCCGTTAAAGTATTATAAAATTGGTCTTTCTGAGGTAAAGTTGTTTCTTCTAATTTTAAATAATCATCAATATAACTGTAAGGAAATACACCTTTTTGCCGAATAAGTTTAAATCTTTCTTCATCATTGAAAATTTTTTTTATTTCCTTACATTGTTCATCTTTTAAGCTTTCAGAGAGTTTTGATAAAGAATGGGATAGAAATTGAAAAGAATCAATAAACCTTAATGATATATTTTTTTTTTTAGCCTTTTGTGTCTTTTTATCAAAATAGTTATCCACATGAATAAGCTTTTCAAATGAAATATATTTTTCCTTGTTTTGTGCGATAACTGTTAGTTGTTCTTTGTTTAAGCATAATTTTTTAAGAAATAGATGAGAATCATAATTACGCAAATTATGCAATATAACTGGAATAAAGTTAGGTATTCTGTAATTTATGTTGCAGAGTGAATGAGCTGGACCTCTATAAAGACCGGTTATATGACAATGATCTGCAACCCTGTCATTTAAAAGAGGTTTATTACAAATATGACAAACTTTTTCATAGTTATGATAAATTTTGTCCAGTTCGTTCAAAGGGATCATTTTTTTAGGAGCCTTTAAATATTTATTGTATATGTTATACACATCTCTTTCTAAAGAATTTATAAATAATGTATCACAATTTTGACCTCTATATTTTTCAAATTTAGCATAATTATCGTCGAAGGAACATTTAATGTAATAGGCAAATGAATGTGGAATATGTTCATATTGTTTTAAGGTGTATGAAGTATTAGGATTTTTATCAACATTGTCATTATTTAAAGGCTTTAAAATGCATTCAAAATCTGCATACACCACGAAAGGAACTTTCATTTGTTTATGATAATTTACAAATTTCAAAATATTATCATATGAATAGTTTCCAAACTTATCTTTTATTAATTCTTTAGAAGGTAGGTTAATTCGTAAATGATCACAATCATAGCTATTGTGTTGTAATAAATTTTCTTCTGTAGGGAAATATTGTAAACAACCATCGCAAATATATTTTTTTCCGTGATGTTTAGAAATTTGTGCAGAAACTAGTTTTGATAAATCTTTAATATAGCAATAATGAAAAGTTTTTTCATCATCATCACTTATTAACAATAAATTGACATGTTGATTTTTTTTATTCGATGAATAATAAAGTGGACCAATTACTTCATACCCCTTTTTAGGATTTATAATTTCTAATCCATATACATTAATAGAAATGTTATTTTTTTCTTCAAAAATCTTAATGTTCTTTAGCAACATTGGAAATTCTATACCTGACATATCCAAAACAGAAGAGTAGTGTGGGTAGGATGAAGTTTCAAAATCTAATCCGCGTGGTTGGTGAAGAGCAGACACAACTGCCCAGGCGAAGCAAAAGTTGTCATCATTCCTAATGTTGATCACAGCTTGACGTCTCTTGATCTCTTGAGGAAGTTCGATAAAAGATGAGGCTCTCAGCGGATTGTGCTTGTTAACATTAATTTCCAAATGAAGTAAATTCATCAAAGCCCATCCTGCAACGTAAAAATTAAAAAATTACTTTTTTTGTTGCTGTTGTAAAATCGAAAATAAATTCTTTACCTGAATCTCTTTCTGCAAATTCGTCAGCTTTCTGGTCAATAATGGTGCAGATTTGCTCTAACAGTTCTTTTTTCTGATATCCCTGGCAAATGACTTGGAACGGCGCATTAAAAGATTTGACATCATAGCTGTCGCTGCTGGGGTTAAAATAGAAACCGAACAGTTCCATATTTAGCTTGATACATTTATGTTTCTGCAGTTCTTGATCTATTAGATGTGCAATTTTGTATTCCAAATGTTGAAAATATTCTTTCACATTTATGAAGTTTTGGTGTGAGGAAATCCTATAAGATATTATTCGTTCCCTGAATGCTGACTTGATAATTTCAACACCTTCCTCCAAGCCTATTTTGGAATTGTTCTTGTGCACACTAGATCGAAGATGTCCACCCCATAGACTTTGGTTTATATTTTTCTTGCATTCTTTACAATATTTTACAATATTTGTAGAATCTATATAAATTAAGAAAAAAATATTTTACAAAATATTTTACAAAATATGACATGAAAAATAAAATGTTCTTACCTTTAACAAGCTTTGGTTTTTTCAACCAACTGTTGAGTTTTGTGGAATTTCCGTTAACATGTTTTTTAATATGTCGCAGTAAATTATCCTTTCTAGTAAAGACTTTATTACATGTTACACACTTATGCATTTCTGAAGTTTTCTGCATAATAATAATAATAAAATTAATATTGTGCAATTCTATTTAGTTATAGTCAAATTTTGAAAAAAGCAATTGCATTTTTGAAGTTCTTTGTATAATAATAAAATTAATATTGTGCATTTTTATTTAGTTATAGTCAAATTTTGAAAAAAGCAATAGAAATTAATTGACTTTATGAATCCATTTCTTCAAATGAGTCAACTAATTTGTCAAAGGCCTGTTTAACATAATTCACCGTACTTTCGTCTCCCTTTTTAATTGTGATCAAATTAGTTAAATTTTGAATAGCGAAACCCAGACACTTAAGGTTTGCTATTTGTTTTTTATTTTTTTTATTAATTTTAAATTTTTTTTTAATGATAAATGATGGTTTCGAAATTGAATTTTGTTCAACTGGTGAATTATTAGGAGAAATATCCGAAGTCAAATTTGCATCAATTTGTTTTTCTTGCGGATCAGAATTTACAATAGCATATGGTGAATTAATAGAAGATATAGCCGAACTTAAATTTTGATCAATTTGTTCTTCTTCCGAATCAGAATTTTCACTAAACAAAAAGGGAGAGCAAATTGGTCTCGGAGAATTAATTGGCGATTTTAATGTTAAATAATTTGGATTAGATTTTTGAAAACAAACAATATCCTCATAGCTAGAATTTTGAGTTTCGTCAATGTCATTCAGTTCTTCAAGAGTTTGTTTAGTTTTTGTTGTAATTAAGTCCGTTTTGTTGTCAATAATGTCATTAAGATCGTCAAGAGTTTGTTGTTGAGTAGCTGTAAATAAATATTTTTCGTTGTTGTGTTTGTTGGCATTATTCTGAACTTGGCTATTGTAAATAATTTCATTCAAGTCCTGAATAGTTTGTTGTTGACTAGTTGTAAATACGTCTGTTTCATTGTTTTGTTGGTTTGCAAAATTCTGCATTTGAGTACATGTGTATAAGTCAAAGTCATTGTCAATTATTTTGCTACTCGATGCCAAAAAATTGTCCATTATGAAAAAAATCGTAATAACAAATAAAAATGCCACAAATGTACATAAAAATGTCACCAATATATATAAGAATTAAATCTTGCCAACTAAAATGTTAGAGATAAAAATAAAAATTTACCAAATAGACACAATGTAAACACCAGAAAACTCGCGAGCTCTGCACAGTGTGAATGCAGAAATCAATTGCATTCGTCTCTTCGCTGAGGCGATTTTATATGCAAAAGTTAATCACATGTGTCCTACTTAAAGTTGAACGACAATCTCTAAAAACCACTTTCCCAAGCCGATCAACAATCTAAAGCTCCTAACGATGGCAGAAAATATGATTGGAAACGCTGACCAAATTGAAGAAAATAATGTGGAGAACGCCGCTCAAATTGAAGAAAGAAAAGAAATTTTTATTAACTTGGAAGGCGATTCCATCACTTATAAACATTCATTTTTGGACAAATCATCTAGGCTTGTTAGAAGATCATTCTTATGTAACATCGACATTAATTATATTGAGGAGGAAGAAGAAGAGATGGAGGAAGATGATCAGGAAATTGACGAAGGAGTGGACATGGATGGACAACTGCTAAATTTAGGAACCGAGGCTGACGTAAAAGTAAGCAAGTTTAGGGCTAGTGAATTATTTAATAATTTTGAAGAAAAAGATGTATGTGTTATACAAAGCTACTCTAAAATTGAAAGTCGAAGACTAGGAACATTTGCTATTTGCCTTCCTTGTAGTGCAATTCACATGAGATATTTACGGAGAGGGGAGTCCGATCATGTGAGCTGCCACTACAAAAGAGCTTATGTTGTTAGTGCTTCTGATTCACATTGTGCTATTTGTAGGATACATCTTTTTCTACTAATTCCTGAACATGCTTGCTTTTACTGCAACAAAAATGAAAAAAAAAAGAGATAGAAGATTATGTTGTTAAATATTAATAATAAACATAGTTTGTAAAGGTGATGGGTAGATTATTTCAACAATATTAATTTTAAATATAGGTTATAAACGTAATGGGTAGATTATATCAAAAATATTAATTTTAAACATAAATTGTAAAGATAATAAGTAGAATACGTCAAGAATATTAATTTTAAAAAATGTCAACTGTTACTATAAGCGGTTATATATTTTCATTGCTATATGCAAAATACTTCTTTTTATTCTAACATCTGACACTGTATTTGTAAATGAAATAGCTAATCATATGTAAAAAAAAAGTGTCGATTATGTCAACTGCCACTAGAAGCACTCATATATTAGCATAACATTTTGTTAACGCTTGTTTCTGTATTCAATTGAGTTTTCTCTTACTTGATGCAAATTATATTAATATTATTAGTATAATTAAGAAGTAGTAGATTAGGCTATGCCGGTCCGACAATCAAAACCGTCATTTTTACATGTAAATTCCCATAAGAAAATTTAAGCTTCCATTTGCAAAAGTGGTGCCATTTTAGGGCGTGGCACTTTTTGTGTAAACCCATAACAATTGTTTTGTTATGTAATGTGAAAATTAGTATGTATTAAAAAACTTGTTAGATCATTGTTGTCGTTTCAATATAGGAAAAGGAAAAAATGTGTGTCAATTATTATATATATTTACATTTACTTTTTTTTTTACAAAATTATTTGTTACCAGAGTTTTCACAAACACAAATTATAAAAAATATTATCCTCTTTTTAAAATTACAACAAAATGATGTCTAATTACATCTTTGAAGATTTGTACCAAATAGTAATATCTAGTGCGACATACAGGACAATTGTTTACCATTATAGAACAACCATTTTCATCATTCCATCTTAAAATACATTTTAAACAAAAAATGTGGGAACATGTATTTGGTCTACATGAATCATAATATTCGATTATTTCAAAACAAATAGCACAAAACACTTTTTTCTCTTCACTCTCAGTTTTATTCAAATTTTTTAAAACAATCCCATTATTTTCTTCTCGAACTAATGGTATATTTTCTTCTTTAACTCCTGGTATAATTTCTTCGAGGCTAATTGTCTGAAGCGGAATGGATCGATTTCTTTCTCCAACTGATTCACTCATTTTATTTTAATATTATTATTAATAGATTTATTCAACAGATTTTTTTCTTTTAACAATCACTCGTACCTTAACATACTAAAATGATCTTGATGCACCTATTTATAAGACTTAAGAATGCAAAATCAAATGTGGGAGAACAAAGAGAAAAAATTAAAAAATATGATGCGAATGAGAATAAAAGGGGAGGAAGTTAAGAATGAGGGACATGAGAGAGAGGAAGAGGAGGAGGAGGAGGCGCTCCCCTATTATAACTACTCATAATCTATGGCATAGTTAGTCATTATATTAAATAGAATTTCTGATTTTATTACATACCTCAAATTTGCGCTAAATTCTAAAGAGTTTTCGTCGTCCTTAAACTCTGATGTTTTCGAGATATTAACAAGAACAAACATTGACAATTTGAGATGCTGTAAATTCTAAATGGTACGATACAGGCTAAAAGAAACTGCATATTTCTATCTTAGGTCTTTGTGGTCTCTCTTATGATGCCACTTTCCAATTTAACATGACAGAGAGAAAAACTTTTACTTATGTTTAAACCAAAAGTTGATTTTATCAGAAAGACCATAAAACACGAAGATGGAAAAAATACTGAAAAGTAAAAAATAATATTTTATTTTATCTTGAAAATTTGACATTTTGAAGGCAGCGTCCAAGAAAGCTATAATAATTACAAGTTCATCACAAATAAGACAATCGGGTATTAAGAGTCTTAAAGTAACATTTCCAACATAGAATAAAATATAATTTTTTAGTTCTCAGTATTCTTTGTCGGTTTAGTTTTTTATAAAAATGTTTATTTCACCCTTTTTAGTTTTATTTATAAAAAGTTGTACCGAAAAGTTCAACCTCAAAGTACTTAAACTAAGTCTAAAATATTTGACGCCCCTAATAAAATAATATAGTGTTGGGGCCTGTTGCAGTTAAAATCTAGAACATCGTAAAAAAACGCTATCTATAGGTATATCCATACATATTTACAGATGATCAAATATACGAACTGTGATTAATTAAAATTATTAGTAAATTTTATGCACCTAAAAAACTCAAAAACTATATAATCTCAACAATTTCACCGCCTCTCTCACTACATACCTTAATTACTCACACAGTGTGGTGTTCAGAAAAAAATTTGCCGCTTCTTTTGCTTTATATTTTAATCACAATTCATACACCAATTGCAAGGCCATATACTGAAGCCTTTTAAAGTTACCCCGGAAACTCCTAGATAAAGATTCTCGCCAATTTGCTATTTTTATTTTTTTTATATGATGTTAGCTTAGGATAGGTAATACATGTAAAAACAACTTTTTACATCGCATTTAACAGCAACCATAGCGCCGCTAAACACATATAAAAAAAATGTTAGTATAAAGAACAATTTAATACTTGAAGATCAACATTAACGTCTTTCTATACTTAGAGGAAGAATAAAAATAGAGTTCATTATTTACATATTTAGCCACTGCCAAGATTACCTCACAGTATAAGGTCGATCGTACGACAATGGCAAGCCTAGCCAGGAACACCAATGTTTATACCAATTTATATTACGGTGAATATGTTTAAACATGATCCAATAAAATTTTCATACAAAGAATAGTAATGTATTTCTAGTATTAGTTTCTAAGCAGTATAAAGAAATTACTTTTATTGCAAAATAGTAAAATACAAACTAAAATACCCAAAGCCTCAGATCAGATTTCACCAGTAAGAAAAGTTTTAGTTAGCTATGGCAAACCCTATCGACAAGTCCACGTATTAGACCATCCCACTGTGGTATTAGATCATCCCACTATCACTGACAAGGGATCCTTATAGTAAAAAAGTACAATAGTGTACAGTAAACATTGTTACAGGGTCACGTGACCGGCGTGGCTTAAAAACCAATAGCGGGGTGGAACTAAAATAAATTTTAACATTAAAGAAATTAATTTGCTAAAAAATATTTTTTTAACGTCACTAGTATATGTGTTTTAATGTATTATTGTGTATTTGTTGATATGGCTCAAATCTTCTAATTATATGTTGCCTTACTTCAAGAAGCAGCGTTCTAAAGGTGCGGTGACATTAGAAGAACATTAATTTTTAAAATAGTTAATAAATAAGTTTTATTTACTTTATCTTAGACATTGCGAAACTAGGAGCTTTAGTTGATCTTATTATGGTGCGGCAATGCGAGTTTGTAAAAAATGGCCGTTTAAGTTTGGAATTTTCTTTTAATCACTAAGTAAACAGCAAGATTTCCTTTCCCAGGAGACATGTCTAATGGAAGATACCTTATTCATTTATTTTGGGTCACATGACATATTGACCAATCCGGTTCAGTCTAATAGAACTTTTATTTCGTCGGGGGTCATGTGAGAATCTTCAGAAGCAAAATGATACAAAAAAGACTCTGAGGTGATGCCGATTGCAATAGTTTTTCCTATCAGAGAATTAAAATAATTATAGAATATACCTATACATTAAAATAGTCGAAGGGCGTCTCACGCTGGATGATTTCGCGCCTTTTTTAATTTTCACTTGAGTTGGGCCAATTTTTTATATAAGTGTTGTGAGGTAAAGGAATTTAAATGGTGATTCTTTGGGTATTAAAAGTAAAAATGTGTTAGTAAACATGTTCTAAACTGGTTAGAATTTAAGATTTAGGATATTGAAAATTAAAAAAAATCTTTTATTTTTTAAATTTTAGCTATTAACATGGAAAAACAATATGACAATTGGCTATTCTATTCGTATCTAATAGCGCTCGATTTTTTTTACTTTCCTCGCAAACGGAAAGTATTCTAGTTACAAAAAAACATGTTTTCTCAGTTCCGTTAGTCTATATGTCTGTCCGCGACAAAGCTCAAGAACTATTTGTCCTATTTACTTCATGTTTTGGTTAAAAATTAAATGATGACGTGGTAACATTTTGGTAAAAATCTAATATTGCTGAACAAAATAGCGGTTTATTGAAATGTTAAAAAATATTACTAAGAAACTGCTTATCCATTTTATCCAAATTTTGCAGAAAATTAAATATTTATTACTAAAATGTATGAATTGCTCACTTAATATCGATTTTTAATCAAATCTGTATAAATATTAAAATTCGCTCGCATTCTAGGCATTCCTACTCTCATTTTTTAAATATTTACTAAAAATGTATGATATGTATTCTCAAATACCACCAGATTCCTACTTTCTTTCAGCCAAATCTACAAAAATGTTAAAATTCCGCCGCCATGTTGGCATTACAATCTTGAATTTTTACAATGTTGACATGCCGAATTTTAATCAAATCTGCAAAAATTTTAAAATTAGTCTGCTATGGTGGTGCCGCCATTTTTAATTCTCAAATATTGACTAAAATTTTATAACTTTTATTCTTAAATACTTCTAGATACTGATATTTCAGCCGAATCTGTACAAATGACAAAATTCGTTCGCTATATTGGCTCGACCATTTTAATTTTTGTTGTGCATTCTTAAATAATCTCCACAAATGTTAAAATCATCCGTCCGACCTGTTGACATTGTCATTTTGACACCGCTATTTTGAATTTTTAAATGCTGACACTTTTAAATTTTCCTAGTCACTGATTTTCAGTTTTGGCTACACAAGTAACAAAATTCGTCTGCCGTATTGGCGCCGCTATTTTGGATTTCTAAACATTGACTAAAAAAATGGGGATTTTTTTATATCCGAAAGTGTATGCATGTCAAATTTGAAAATAATCGGTAAGGGAAGTGCTAAAAAATCCATTACAAGATTTGAACCAGACATACAAACATACAATCAGACGAATAGGAAGCCAATAAAAGCGCGTTAAAAGCATTGATTTTAGTTTAAAACTCTAACACCCGTAGTCACTAAAGAGGTTTAATTTTAGACAAAGTCTAACTTGACAGTTACAGTTTTAAGATGACATTTTCAACAACTGAACAAATAATTTTTCTAAATGTCACAATTACAAAATGATAGTGACATAAGGCAAACATAACAAAAAACTAAAGCTTAATAATATAGATAATATAGAAATAATTAATTTCCTTTTAAACTTACCTAACTTAATGGTTTGATTTGAGATAGTGAAGTAGAGAACGATTATTTCTTTGAAGTTTGTAAAAATACCTAGTTGCCTCATCAAGGAATAGGTAAAAATCCTTCTTTTTGTCAACGATAATGAAGCATGGCCCATTTCTTCATTTTCGTATAACAAATATTTTAACAGGTCGTCATTGTGTTTCGCCATATTGAATTCATACCAATATTTTACCAGTTTTTTTTATATCAAACGTAATTTTTGTAGAAAATTAAATAAATTAAAGTTAATCGAGTAAGTGGATTTTTTAACTATACCGGAACAGACCGACAGTAATGGAAAAACAAGAGGATCTGTAAAAACCTGGGACGATAATTTTTTCACGATTAATGATATTTTCTTGTGCGGGAAATGAAAACTCACGCCGTCACTGGCATTCGTCAACAAATGGCCACGGCTTGGGCATGGGCCATCCCCACTTTTTGGTTTATCGTAAACATTGGTCTATAGAATATGAAAAATAGGAGAACCATGTTGGCGTATACCCCTAACGTGATCTATGAATGAGTTGTGATCTCTACTTTAATTTTTACTCTAAGTTTCTATCTATCTATCTAAGAAATCTCTGATAGGGTAGGCAGCGAATGATTCATCTACGAATAAATGCTAAAATCCGTCCACATATTAATAAAACATTATTCTTGTCCTCGTTACTCTTTTCTATACACAAGTTGGTTATCCTCGTTGGAATACATTTTTTAAGATATATATTTAACGTATTTCCAAATATACAAGGGAAATTTAAGCTTCTTATTCACATCCTTGTTTTTGTCGAGTAGAACCACCTGAGAAGGCACCGTAGATAATTTCCTTGTCTTAGTAAGTTGAACAGTACAGTTAATAGTTCAGGTTGAGTCGCTGAACTCGTCGCTAAGTTGGGTATGCCTCCCCATCTTTCGTAAATAAGACATCGCATATTGTATGTAATTAATTAATAATTAATAGTTGATTTTTAAGTATTAAAGTCGTCGCCCGGTTGGTCTAGCTATCGCTCGTTTCCTGTGACGAGATCACTAATGAATTAATAAAGTGCCAAGTTAAACCTCGCTGTCTATGACTTTGATTCCAAAACCGCCTTGAATTTCTGTTTTTTTTTATTGAAATCATTTAGTTCTTTTAATGCCATAGTGTAGTGTGCATACTAGTTTGATATTTTAGGCAAACTATGTACCTGACAAGTATTAGTCTTCACATTTATGAAAGGATTTTATTAATCTTTCTGTTGTATACAGTGATACACAAATTTTACTTAAAACTATGTTTGTTGTTTTTTATCGGATATAATTAAATACATTTAGTGTAACACTGAATTTGTCACTATCATTTTAACCGACTATCTAAAGGAATTTATTGATGATTATTCAAGAGAATACTTTGTCGAGCTAGTTTAAGATATAATTAGTTGAGTGAATGAATGAGCGAACGTTTTTGTTTCTAAGAATTTTATTCGTTTTCATTTTTCAACTATGTTTATTGTTTTTTATCGGATATAATCAAATACATTTAGTGTAACACTGATCTTGTCACCATCATTTTAAACGACTATCTAAAGGAATTTATTGATGATTATTCAAGAGAATACTTTGTCAAGCTAGTTTAAGATAGAATTAGTTGAGTGAATGAATGAGCGAACGTTTTAGTTTCTAAGAATTTTATTCGTTTTCATTTTTCATTTACAATATATCTTTACATTTTTTTTAACACTGAGTTTTATTGATAATATAAATATTTAATTGGCTCTACAAAAAGGCAAATTAGCTATACAGAATCAGCATCTATAGAAATACCAACCTACGAGTTGTTTTATTTAATTATATAATCATTTACGCCCTGCTGGTACTTTTCACAAACATGCTCATGATTTGAAAAAGAAATAGAGGTTTTATATTGTAGGTTAATAGTAATGTTGGTAAAGAGAATCGACAGATATACAAATAAAGGTTAGATAAAAAATGAAGTTTACCTCTTTTCTGGACAACCGGAAAATTTGACAACATCAATGTCCATCATGGGCGCATCATCAGTTATTTAAATGTACCAGATTTGGTTTACTTAAGTCTGAAGGTACTAATATATTTGATAGTTCACGTACTTTTTACAAAAAAATCTGTATTCTTATATCTTGGAAAGCAAATAAAATTGAAAATAGATAATTTGGGATCATAATAGGCGTTTCATGGGTAAGCGAAAAGAAATAAAATTAGTAAGGGGTTAAATTTAGAAAAACAAATTGTTTTCTGGTACACTTAGCAACATTGCCAATATCATAATAATATCTAATATGACCAATAACCCACGTACACAAAGATACTTCACCGGTACGGTTCTTCTAAAGTACCCCTCCCAGGGGGCTGAGTAGATAGCATATCTTCTTAGTACGGGTCTAATGCACCCGAGGCTCCAGTCTTCTGTTTTCGTATTATATGTTATGTTATGTTCGTGTCTGGTAATACAGATCGCCTCTAGAATTAAAATTGCATTGTGATCCTCCCTCAGAAGATCTAGGAGACAACATGTCCTCATGGTTCGAGTGTGACGCCACCGAGGCTTCAGTCATGTATGTGCGGTCCGGTCCCGTCCCTCTATGTCAAACTAAATAAATATGGAAAACACAACCAAAACATCAAACCTTACGGAGCAGGGGGTCAGATCCCCAGTTCCGATCGGTGCAGCAGGTAGTAGCGTGGACCCCTCTCGACCGTCAGCCAGCGACCATGCTGCATATCCAGTAGGAAACCAGGCTGGAATGCAATCTCATGCTACTGGAATATCATATGGGCTCAAAAGACCCAGAATCGACTCACCGGCTAATGAAAATTATCCGAGATTTTTTGTTATTAAAAGAAAAGAAGGCTCTTTTAAAGAGGTTTCTTCTTTTGTAATTTTTAAATCCCTTCAAGGTTTTTTTGGTTCGCTCAAAAAACTAGGAAATTACAAGATGGAACTATTCTCATTGAAGTAACGAATGAAAGTCAGTCTAACAATGCACATAACTTGAAGAAAATACATCTATATGAGGTAGAAGTTACTAAATATAACTCTCTAAATGTACTTAATGGTGTTATCACTCGCTCTGATTTAGCTTAATGCACAGATGAAAAAATTTGGATGAACTAAAGAGCCAGGGTGTCATAGACGTATTTAGAATACCATCAAAGGATCCAGCGAAGAAATTCAACACATTTATCCTTTCCTTCGATACTCACTCTCTTCCCCCCAAAATTAATGCAGGATATCTCTCTATCAGAGTCAGAGTGCACATCCGAAATCCTCTTCGCTGTTTCAATTGTAACCGCTTAGGACATACTGCTAATAACTGCAAATTTCCCAAAACATGCCCCTCCTGTGGTCATTCTTCCTATGACGTCTCCTGCTCTTTGTGTGAACTGCGGAGACGAACACTCTCCAAGATACAAGGGATGATCTATATACAAGAGAGAATTTGGCATCCAGAAAATACGTACCATTGAAAAGATTCCATACTTTGAGGCTAAGCAAAAATATAAAGCACTTTATCCCCTTTTCATATCCCTCTACAATTCTATTTAAACTCTCCCACCTCCTCCCTGCTCCTCTTTTTCCTCATCCTCATATAAGATACCCAAAAACAAAGCTCCATCTGACTCAACGAAAAATAAGCCTACAGATAATCAGATATGATAGTTGATGATGATATGGATCAAAAACCCTCACAAGAAAAATCCAAAAAAAAGTAAACTTATAATCATACCTTATGAATATTTCAATCTCAAATAGTAATGACCCTTTTTATCCATCTATCCTACAATGGAACATCTTTGGATTCCATAATCATATTAATGATTTGAAATTATTGATAGCTAGACATAGACCCAAAATCATCCTACTTCAAGAAACTTTTACCCGAAAAACAGCTACACTAAAAAATTTACACATTGTTAGAAAAAACCGTACTGATGTAAGAAAAGCCTCAGGTAGTGTCGCTATTTTGACAACAAATATGGAAGCGGTAGCAATTAGAATTCCTCATCAGAATATTACTCTTTACTTCTATTTATATTACGCTATCATTTCAACTCAGTATGGAATCTCTTCAAATTCTTATTGCACAGCTCCCAGCTCCTTTCACACTGGCAGGAGATTTTAACTCTCATAATAATCTCTAGGGCTCAACTTATATATATATCGCAGAGGCTCGCTCTATCGAAAACTTATAATATTTCAATCCTCAACACTGGCTCACAAAACTTCGTCAGCTCCTCGTCAGGCTCCTTTTCTTCAGTTGACCTTTCCTTATGTTGTAACAATCATTTTGAAAATGATTATTACAACGGTCAAGTTCTTAATTATCACCTATTTATTCACAAAAAATCTGATATTTTGTTTCTTTTAAGACAGTCAAATATATAAAATACAAACCAATAATTATCCTAAATAATAAAGCAACGACCCGACAAGTCCCTAATGTTAATAAAATCCGAGATCGTTGTTTCGCTACACCTTACTGCAGGCAACCCGTTATACCCTATGTTTTATTTCCAAATTATGTCAGGGGTTTCAAAGTCTGAGGTTATATCAGCTTATTTTGTCTCGTTAGTGGTGATCGGTGGTGGTGTTCCGTAGCAAAGGGAGATGTTTTGAGACTTTTCGGGATGATAAAGTGATTTTTTTTATGTCTGTCGAGGGTTTCTGTCATCGAGAGTACTAGGTTGGTACCATGTACCGGAACAGGATACATAATTTTTTTTGCTATGTTAGGACTATAAAAGCTTTGGACCGAACAAAGAGATCCTCTCTTACTACCTCTCTGCAGAATAATAATGAAGTGTTAGTTCTCATAGTTTTTTTGTGCCGCCATTTTACACGACGTGTAAGAAGTTTTACTGATCGGCGAATTCTATGAAGCCTTAATTGGGATTGGAAAGCACTTCAAGACTACTCAAAGCCATAACATCAGGTAATTAGTCATTCAAAATTATTAGAAAATCTTGCTAGGGAGATGGTTCATGGAATAGTCGCCACGTGGGTTGGCACTCAGCACATTTCTCTATCTTTTCAGGCTTTTAACGTACTGCAAGAAGCTTTTATCCTACTACAAGGACCTTTTAACCTACAGCAGGAGCATATTTTAATTAATTCCGCAATTACAATAAAATCAACATCACTCTTTTATTGTGGGAAGAACAGTGGCTTAGGCAGGTCAACTTAGGGACATCAGTCAGAAAATGCTTTCAAACATATTCTGGAGTTTAGCTTAAGAATCACTGCTGCACATATACAGAACAGTTATTAGATCCAAAATAGACTATTGCTCCATTGTATATGCTTCGGCCCGAAAATCCTATATTGGGTACCTTCAGAACTAGCCCTATTCCTTCCAAGTCTTCGATGTTTAGCTTCCATTAATTACCTTCAACATCGAAGAATGCATTTGCTTCTCAAATACTTAGATAAACTATCGAGTACTCCTCTACACCCCTTATATAATTCCTTTTATCCTAGAAATCCCCATTCACTTTACGTAAATTCAAATCACACCCTTCCTCGTAATATAATTTTTCTTTTTTTCAAAAACGAGCACAACATAGCCCTTACCAACCCCCTCGATATACACTCGCTCAGTGGACTGTTAATACTTCTAATATCAACTTAAATATGCTCATACATGACAAACGCTCAACTAATTCTACAATCCCCAAAAAACCATTCTAATAATATATGCCACACTGAATTCCCAGACCACAAAATTATGTATATTAACGGCTCTAAAACAACGGGTTTTGCATACTGCTCTCGTCAATTCTACCAATCGTACCGCCTTAATTCTTATAACAGCGTCCATAATGCGGAACTTCTTGCCCCACAAAAATGGCCCATTGCAACAGACTCGAAAAACTCACTAATTTTAATCTCCAAACTAAATTGTGATCACTCAATCGTCACAGACATTCGTAATTTGTTAACAAAATGCATCCTATATCGTTCCTCAATACATCAATTTCCTGAAACAATTACATTGATCTAATTTTCTCCAGCAAAGGTTTTTTACCTCTCATTTCCCAGACCATGTACAACATGTCTCCCTCTCTCTCTGTGCCTTTAAAAAACCGTAGAAAAAAGAAAAAACAGGGGTTCATAAAAAAACTCAAAACTAAACTTTTAATGAATCAAGGATTCATTAAACTATGCGACGTTTTTTTAAAACATGTTAACTTAAAAAAATATAATGCGAATGGAGGTACATTGTACGTAATTACTTAGTACCTCCTTCTCCATTCAGTGTCGCGTTTAAACAAAAAATTTCTTTACGATATACCACTCTATCGTCTTGTCTCGTCTTTCGTGGCGAGAGAAAATTCCTTCATTTATTCCAATGACATTTTTAATATTTAGAAATAAACAGTACAAATAAAAGCCATACTTCACGCAATCTTGAAAGAAATCAGTAGAAAAACCGACATGTAATAAAATATTCTGTTCAATCCAGTTTTTATCACTATGATAAAATGATTTTTCTTGTTTTTCTATACCCATTTCCGATAAAGATATGTTTTTCCATTTTTGCCGAAATTCAATGTGAAATACAT
Source organism: Kuschelorhynchus macadamiae (assembly GCA_030620095.1). NCBI lineage: Eukaryota > Metazoa > Arthropoda > Insecta > Coleoptera > Curculionidae > Kuschelorhynchus > Kuschelorhynchus macadamiae. The sequence continues at coordinate 151,119 of JAUTXW010000961.1, read as the reverse complement.
TTTCAATGAATAATATATTTGTTGCCTCGCAGGCTCCGAAAGTTACGTCTTTTCATTTCAAATGCATCGATATAAAACACAATAGATGTTAGAAATAGAAATAGGAATTTTAGATTTTCTTTATTGAAACACTGTAGTATGTGATTTCTAGTGATTGAAAAATGAAAATAGCTCTGAGGGGAAAATATACTCCTGTTATTTTATTTGCGTACGATTCCAATTATATTTACGATATTCATATGTTGATAGTAAAATCTACTATAATTCCTATACTAACTAGAAAATTGATGAAACTGGATTGTTCAGTGCAGAGTTTACATACTCTCTGTCCATTATTTTTTGTCACGTAAAAAAATTAAAATTTAACAAACTTCAATATGAGACCAAATTCAATTTTGTAAGCGGAATTTTCAAACGACGTCAGGGCTCCGTGAACGACAAAATAACCTATATTTCAAATATATGTTTTAGTGATGAAAGGACTTTCTTTTTGAATGTTCATGTACCCAGGTAAAATGTCCTAGAGCCAATCCACATGCATTTCCTGATACTCATACTAAACAATGTCAAGAAAAAATAAATGTATTAGTTGTATTATTGGGGAAACATATTGTTGGGCGCCTTTTAAATTGAAAATTTCTCATGGACATATTGAATACTGCAATAAAACAAATGAATATACAAAGCTTATCCTGACGAATTTGCATTTGCGCGGAAATAGTAGCAGATAGTTGGATATTGCATACTCTGAACGTTGGATTGATTGCTGGAGGTCATACCGCATGGGCTGCAATGTCGTCCGATTTAAAATCCATGGATTTCTATCTATGGGGCTATTTGAAACACAAAATGGACGTGACCCAGTAGAAATTTATATTTTTATTTAATTTAATTAAAAATACTAAACCCGAAATATGTATAAGGCTGAATAAAATTAAATAATAATTAAAAACTCGACGAATCTACACTAAAAATGATAAGATAAACCAAAATTAACAGAATATATTAAAAATCAATAAAATAAATTCGATAATAATTAAAGATAATATCAGTTTTTAATTAAACCCATACGTCAAAATGACATCCGCCAGATTGTCGTCGTTTGGATTCGTCAAATTGCAGTCCAAATTCACGTATATATATATATATATATATATATATATATATATATATATATATATATGTTTATAAATAAAAATTAAAAACTCGACTAATTTACACTAAAAATGATAACCAAAATTAACAAAATATATTAAAAATCAATACAATAAATTAGATAATAATTAAAGATAATATCAGTTTTTAATTAAACCCATACGCCAGATTGCCGCCCGCCAACTTGACGGATTACCAAGAGAACATCAGAAATCTTCGACGGACTTCTTTTCATTCCGGGTGTACATCCGTTCACTACTGTCGTTCTGAAAAGAATAGTTTTGCTGATGTCCTGCCATAATCACATTTGGCATTCGAAGCTTTCTTTCTCACGTCCGAATATGGACTGAAGTGTTAGTGATAGCGAAGCTTTCTTTTATACCTCCACCCGGGACCGAAGATTATATGTGACTGCTCTTTGGTCGATTATTGTCTTTCATACTTTAATACATACGTCCCATTTATTTAAATCACCTTGTTTTTCAATTTCTACGGCTTATTCTGGTCTTATAATACTCTATACTGGTAATCTCCCTATATTTAACAAAATGTATTTTGCGGCCGGGTTCCTGATGATGTAGGAATAGGGCCGAGGTTGTTTGTTTGTTTTTGATGCTGAATTTACGCTCTTGTACTCTTGCTGATATTCGCCGGTTAGTTAGCCCACATACAACTTTTCACAATCTATAGAATGCTGTATACTCGGTGGCTTTTCAAAGTAGTTTACCTATAGTTGTTTGTGGCTTGTGTATTATTTGTATGTTGTGTTTTCTAAGAATTCTTCCGATTCTGTCTGTTGTGCCTTTTACATTACTACTTGTCGCCTTTTCAATTCATAATTTTTGGTGTTCGTTACCGGGCATTAATAGCTTTTTCTTTCTCTATGGCGCGATTTGTGTAGCCATTTATGTGCTGGGTGGTGATGTGATCTTGTATTTATATATCTGTCGGTAAGTGTTGGTTTTCTATACACGGTGTATTCGAAATGTCCGTTATGCAAATTTGTGACCAGAATATCTAGAAATTAAAGTTTTCCTCTAATTCTAGAGTAAATTGTATTCTGGGATGCATTGAATTTACCTGAGTCATAAATTTTTCGAGGTGTGTATCACCATGTTACCATATAATAGGTATGTCAATCAATAACGAATCCATAATTTGGAATTCAAACTTGCTTTCTCAAGAGCTCAAATACTAGTGAAGCGATGACCCCATTGGAGCACCATAAATTTGTTTATACATTTGCCCGTTAAATGAAAACTAATAAGTATTTTTAAAGTAATGCCCTGAGAGTTGTATTATTTATGCCTGGAAATCCTCGTTCATAGCAATCTAGGATACAACGACTTTACATCTAGGCTTGCTATGATAGGTCTTTTTCGACTGCTGGTTACATAATTTCCGCAAGGTATTTTTCCAGTTTTTGTAGCGTCGAATTAACGGCACGGCAGGTGTGATGGTTGCTCCTGGTTTGTGTATTTTTGGTAATCCATAAAATTTAGAACATCTGTTCGAGTCTTCTCGTGGTATCATTTTTTGTTTTATTTGAAGGGTTTATTGGCGAACCAATAAGTTAAAACACAGATGGGACTGGACATTTCCTTAATAACTGATAATACGAAACTAATATAATGTTGTATTACTGTATGTGGCGTCGAGGTACTTTTTTCCCCTTTCAATACATAGGTTCGTTTTTTTTAATTTTATACGAAGTAAGTAAGGTATTTTTTATTCTACCGGGTTTGTTTTATACGTTTCTCAACATTTTATTCCTTCCTGTTTTTGCGTTTACAGTATTGGAATTTTTTTGGATGTAAACCATTTCGTAAAATTACCTTTTTTTATGTTAGTTTAAAGTATTTTAGTGTCACTATAGTTAAAATTATGTTTGGTTTCAGTAATATGTTTTGTGAGATCTCTTTTATTTTTTTTTCGTACTTGTTAATCCGATTTTTTTGAGTAATGGCTAGTCTGCCCAATATATACTTTATTGCAGTAACTGAAAGGTATCTCGTATAAAATATTTCTCTTTTTTCTTTTGGAATAGTTGTTTTTTACTGAAATTTTTGTTAAGTAAGTTAAAACCTTTGTGACTTACCTTTGTGTTTTCGGGACTAAATACGTTTTTTACATGTTCAGAGAAACCAGTATGTATAGCAATTGTATGGCAAGGTTACATATTTTGATGTATGTATTTTTGAATGTTATAGAATGTGTGGATACTTTTTTTAAACATAGGATCTATAAGGTGTTTTGGGTAACTGTTTGATATTAATGCTTGTTTTGCTTTGTTTATTGCTGCTTTTCGGAACTCAGGGTCAGATAAATTTATGGCTCTATCTACGTGTATGTATGTATATTACTTATATTTAATTCCAAATAAATTCATAGAAAGGAATTTTCTTAAGCTTTATTGTGGGGGGAGGGCAGGGTTCACCCCGTGTGCACGACTATAATGGCATATTTTATTTATTGGATTTATTTAGTTCAGTGGAGTAGCTAATAAACTAGACTTCGCCAGAACATAAACATTATTAGGTTAATAGTATGACACCAATATATTCTGTATACTTCCTTTTTGTAATATAAAGGCCTCACTCATTTTAAAACGTTGTAATCACAATTGAAAGCAAAATTGAGTGCAGAATGCAAGCACAAAGAACGTTAGTTAGCGTCTCTGTGGAAGGTTAACTTTATCACGTTTTCTAAACCAATTCTGTCCAATGTAGTGCAGTGTAGCGACACTAACAAATTCGCTTTCTCCACTCACTTATGTGTGATCAAGCCAAAGGCTTTCCGGAGTATTCTGAACACGTCACGCCAAATCTTGTTGAAGTTTGATTGCGAAATTCGATAGAGGAAAGTGAAGCTGCGTTCTCGAATCAGTTTAGATTTAACATCTAACACATAATAGCTAGAATTTGACAAGAATATTATTTCCTAAATGATACGGTCAAAGTGATTTTTGATAGGATACTGAAGCAACTTGCAACATAATTTATTTAGACAAAGGAATTTTTATACATTCTATCTAGCTTTCTAACTGAAATTCTATAGCATTTAATCCTTGATAGTTTTTTGCACCACCTCAATAATGATTCTAACCAAGCGCATTTCAGATAATCTTGCCATATTGCTAAATGGAATCGATATGAATCAGTCTCAGTGGAAAAAAAAAGGAGCCAATTAAAAAAACAATTCCCATCCAAACATTAAATGAAATTTGTTGAATGGGTCTCAACCTCAACGTGATTGTTATGGAAGGTTTATATCAGTCATTTCTTTATATGACTTCAAATGTTTCGGAAATTTTACTTACCCGTGACCATACCTGTGTGATTAATAAGTGAAAATGTTGCAGGCAATATGAACTATACTTTTTTATATCTATATTAAATAAGTTCAATTAAATTAGTACAATGACTACAACGACGCGACTGTCATATTGAAAAATTGTTTTTATGATGTATGTCAACAAATTTGTTATAGAATAAGTCTAGGCTAACTATGAAAATAATTTTTTTGAATGCTCTTATTTGCCAGCACTTTATTCACGATTTTATTATTATATAACTAAAGATTAGGGAATTTAGAAAATAACGTGATTTAATTTTAAATCACTTTATTTTATAGCTTAATGCTGTCAGTATCCCTCCATGATATAATAAACGGAAAGTATGATATCTAGACGGTCTCAATTGCGTCCTGTTCTCGCAGTGACGTCATTGCGTGCGTAGATTTTTAATTTCCTTATGGAGATGCATGTCGTTTCTAACGTATAGACAGTATATTACCATTTTTTTCAATTAAAAATGTTTTTCTAACGAAACATTGACGTATAACTCACTAAAATAAAAAACTTATGACTTGGTAGTTATGTATTTATTCAATAAAAATACAAAAAACACGCTAACGAAAGAGTTAAGTTTGTATAACATCCGACAGTATTTCATTTTATACCGTTATTTTGTTATACATGTTTATATTTAATTCAATTTAGAACTAAAAAGTGCTATATCTGTGTTTTCTGATAAGTACAGGGACGTAACTAAGTCCCATTTAAGAGGAGGAGGTCTAATTATAAAAAATTCAGGTATGAGAGGGAATAAAACAACACACACTAAACAAGTTTAACCTTTATGTGCACAAGCTGCCGTTTCTTCCTATATTATATGTAATTATGTAAAAAAATATAAAACTTAAATAAAATATAGCTTTATTCTAGTTGAAAATTTCTTTATTAAAAATGTCGACTATTTCGTCCAGATTTACATTGTTGTTTTTTTATATAGATATCGTATATATATATATATATATATATATATATATATATATATATATATATATATATATATATATATATATATATATATATATATATATATATATATATATATATATCATATACATATAGTCACTTTAAAAAAAGCATATCCGTGCCAAATTTTTATTAAATTTAGCTCTCCGTTTATACAAGCGTGTCCATTCACATAAACATTTTTTGTTTTTAGGGAAAGTAAAAAACCTTATATTCCTAAAAAAATTCTTTGCCTGATTATCCCCGCCACACCCGAACACAGCACACCTCATATTTATTGTTGTTTAATTAACTAAATATAAAAAAGGACACAGAAAATGCACTGAAATCATATGACCGAAGTTTAATGACAGCAGGCGTTAATTACGCGATGACGTAGCAGATCGATGCGCGATATCATACTTTCGGTTTATTATATCATGGTATCCCTCTGAGCCCTAGCAAAAAAATATAAATAAACAATTAATTGTTGATCGTCATTTTTCTATTAAATATTTCATTTTACGAAGCCGTTAGCAAAATAAAAAGATAATCAGATTTAATTTTTTATTTTGATATTGAATTTTTTTTTAAAATTTTGAAAAACTCGGAAATGTTCGAAGCTCTATGGAGACTTCAAATTAAAATTCATAACGAGTTTTTAGAAAAATATAATTTCGTTTCTTTATAGATATTAAAAAAGTTAAATATATACGTTTCTTATTTTTTTAGGGTAGTTTGCAGATATACAGGGTATTTAGTTGTTCTGAAACCCACGTCAACTTTGGTTTCTTAAATGTAACACCCTGTAGTCCAGCAAAAGAATCTCTTCTTGCTGACTATAAATTCAATGTGTCCGAAATTTGAGTCTATCTTGCTTTTATAAGAGACAGAGAAATGGTTAAATGGGAAAAGTTTTACACAATTTTGTTACAAGCCTAATAGCACCTGCGGATTCTAGATATTTGTTTTTTGAGATATTTAGACAAAAATGAAATATTGCGTCTTCTAAATTATGATTGTTTACGTTTCGTGAACGAGAATCTATCAATTTATGTTTTTTAAATACGGACCTGGATACTTTGTTTTTAAGAAGCCTTTGATCTCGCAAATCCAATGGTGTAACACACTCATACATTAAACGGGTTTGATCCATTGTGAATTTGGGCTAATTCTGGATTTCTTTTCCTTTCTAACACATCGCCACTTAGGGGAACATTTTAAATAGATTCTACAAAAAGTGAAAAATCCAGGTTCCTATTTAAAATATCGGTAAATTAGTCTTTACCCATAACTTCCCTCGTATAAATTTCCCCTACTTACAATATACAGCGAGGTCTATATATCCACATAATTATTTGGTAAAATCTTTATACAAATTCTATTAACTGTAGTTTATATACATTTTTTAAGTCTACAAAAAAAAAGTTATTTTCTTTACTATTTTCCTACATAAAAAGAAGGTTTTACCGAATATATAAATATTTTATTAGGCCACCATTTTGTTTTGGCATATAGGATTCGCATTAAAACTTTACGAGCTTATGCCTATAGCACACATTATTTTTGAACCCATTCGATATATAGTTTCTTAATTATTTCCTTTTTATTACATTTTGTGAGGCCGCCATTTTGTTCTGTCATAATGGATTTTTCCAAAATGTACTCATTTCATCTCCATATGTCTCTTAATATTTGGCCAAAATTTAAAGTCAGTCAAGTACGTAATTTTTAATCTATAACGCGTACAGACAAAACGACAGACTGGCGGAAATGGGGGAATATGGTTTTCGGGGACCAGATCCAGGGCCAAATATTATTAGGGAACTGAAAAATTAACAGTTTTAGTTCGATTAAATTGCTTCGGGCCTTTATTATTTTCGATTCGTAAGAAAGCCCCGGATGTTCAAACGCTGACTACCCAGACATACAATCAGTCCTCCTTACGTTGGCGGTCGGCCTGAAGGCCGCCAGTGTCCATACACATAAGCTATCATCTATTCAAGTCGCCTTAAAGCCCAGAGTACATACACGACGTGTTTGGTACTTTTCTCATAATCATGCTCAGTAAGCGAAATTGTCCTGGAAAAAATTGTAGTAACAAAGCTACTTACATACATTAAAAGAAAAAAGTGTCTTACAATAAAAAAGGTACATATATACATATACATATATAGTATATGTATATATATGTATATATATATATATATATATATATATATATATATATATATATATATATACAAACAAGCCTTATTATTGAAAATTGGTTAAAAATAATATACAAGAAAAAATCAAATTATAAAATTAGCTAATAACTATAACGATCAGAACCTGGCATTATTATTACTGACCTGTTGGTGTTAGGTGCTGTTTCTATTTGTGACTGGTGGTGCTGTGACCTGGAATTTAAGTTTCTCCCTGTATGTGTGTGTGTCACCATCATGCATACTCTATGCTTTTAAAACCTGAGGTCATTTAGATCTAAAATACAGTAAACTCCGAACGTAGTTCATGTAGCTTGATTGCATGATACGATGTTAGTATTGGATGCGACCCTTAAGGTTTGTTTTGCGGCCCTCAAAGACAATTTTGTTTTCAATTTAACGAAAATTAATAATTAATAACATATCTAGTATTTTTACTTCCCTCGTAAAAGGGAAGTATTGTAATCGTAAGAAAATCAGCCTCCGAGATTTTTTCAAGTCTTTACGTTTCAGGGTCCCTAGATGCTGAAAAATATTTTTTCTCAATTGCGTCGGTGTGTCTGTCTGTCTGTCGGTCTGTCTATTCGCGGCATAGCAAAAAAACTACAAACTCGATTGACTTTAAATTTTGGTCAAAAATTAAGGGTCAGATGGGGTTGACCTGGTAACATTTTGTTAAAAACCCAGTATAGCACAACAAAATGGCGGCCTAGTGAAATGTTAACAACATTATTACTAAAGAACTACTTATACAATTTATCTCAAAAAAATCAAGTCTATGTAGGATTCAACTGATAAAATTTTGATACGAATCCAACATGGCGGAACAAAATGGCGGCTTAGCAAAATATTTAAAAATTCAGACTGAAAAACTACTTGTATTTAAATTATGTGCCATAAAAATTTGTGGTATACAGATGAATTAGTAAAACTGTGGCATTATTAATTCAAGATGACAGAACAAAATGGCGGCGAAATAAAATATTTGTAATCCTGAAAAAATCGCTGTGTCAGGTTTTACACATCTTCACGTTTTAGAGTCTCTAGATGCCAAAAAATATATTTTATCAATTCCGTCGGTTTGTCTGTCTGTCAATTCATAACAGAGCTTAAAAACTACTTTCACGATTGCCTCCAAATTTTAAGTAAAAATTAAGGGTCATATAAAAACTAACTAAACTAAAACTAAAAACAATTTATGCAATTTACACAAATCCAATTGCCAACGTTACAAAAATATACTGAAAAAAGTAATTATCCCATTTACCTCAAATTTTTTACAAAAATCAAGTGTTATATACAAATGAACTGGTAACATTTTGATATGAATATAAGATAACAAAATGGAGGCCTTTTAAAATATTTAAAAAATCAGCCTGCAAAACACTACTTATTAGATTAATTTTAAATTTTGGGCAAGCATTAAGTGTGATATAGAGATAAACATAGTTGTGGTACGAATCCAAGATAGCGGAACAAAATCGCGGACAAATAATTTTTTTAAAAAATCAACGTAAAAAAAATCTTATTCAATTAAATTTAAATTTTACAGAAAAATTAAATGGGATATAGGGATAAACTGGTGCGAAGTCAACATGACGTTACAAAATGGCGGTGTGTTAATATAAAAATTACTTATTGAATTTATTTTAAATTATGCCCAAAAATCAAGTGTGGCATAGGTAGTATATGATCAAAAAAAATGGCGACGAATAAGGATATTTTAAAAGTCAGTATGTATGTGTCATACTTCACTATTCCTAATAAAAGGAAAGATTCATAATCAGGAAAGTTCCGGGAAAGGAAATTTAGCGATTTTTTAAATATATTTTAGTACGAACATGACTGGACTATTGCTTAATAGATTTTGTTATTGTTATGAAATTGGGCAAATTATAGTATTGTTTTAGTACTTCGTTTCATTTTTCCTTTAACTCAAACGTGCAAATAACGAGTATTGATTAACTGCAAATTAAATCTTTGGATACAAATGATGTTGATACATGTAACAATTTGGAGATGCTACAAATCTTGAATACGCTTATTATAAATTAAAAATGGTTTTGCTTCAAAGCCGTCCATATAAATATGTTTTCAAAGCTAGGTTTTCTACAATGTTTTTTTTCTGTATAATAAGTTGGGAATCGCTTACAGAATAAAAGATTGAGGGTATTTCTTTTTTATGCCTTATACTGTAACTCACTCCTCTAATTCGATTTATGTTTGCTGCTTTGTTAGGGTCCACGATTCCGTGATCAGTTGATGGAATTAAAACCTCGGGAATCGATATAACAATTCAGCACCGACACAAATAATTCGAGTAAAGACAGTAGAGTTTGGTAAGTGAATTTGTAGCTTCTAACTAACTTAAGACCAGCACGATAACAACTAATTCCAATAAGACTTTTATCAAATTTTCTTTGGAATTTTCGTTCGTTATTTTCCCCTTAATGCCTAAATGAGTGAAAATTAAGGAACCCTTATGAAGCCTTGAAACAATAAATATTAGTGTGTAATATTTCATATTAAATATTGATTGAGCTTTAGTTCATCAAACAAATTTTTTTTAATAATATTTATTCAATGGCAGTCATGTTGTTTGCATAGAGCCTTTGGATTTCCTAGGGATAAAAAAGACCTGAAGATCTTAGTTAAATCTTGAGTTAGAGCAAGTATGCCCCCAAAATAAACCAAATTCAAAAGATAATTTTGAATAAGCTGTATCTGTGAGAAGGGGTTTGTTAATGTAGTTTGATTGATTTGAAGAAAAAAATAAGTACTGCTCTTACACCACAGCATACAGAGAACTCATATTAATAGAAATTATAAAGAGAACTTATCAGAATCGTTCATGAATGGAAGGTATGATTTTTTGTCTGCTAGGAAACAGAAACCAAGGTGAATAAATAAAGAACATGGCACAAATAAAAGACAAAAATTCCTGCAACCCATTTGGGTTGCAGGAATTTTTCAACTTTCGTTAATATTTCAGTATGTTGTTACCGACGTTATCAGGAAACTTTTTCGCCATTTCGCCACCTTACAACCTACAGGGTGACTTAGAAACCGAACATCAAAAGTTGTATATTTTCAATTTTATAATTTTTATATAGACAGATTTCGAGCATCGAAAGTTGTTTTTTGTTTTAATCCGATTTTAATACGAAATATTTTATTGCAGGATAACATATAAAACTAGTGCACATTATTTTTAATTTAATAAATGTATTACATTAAAGTTTATACCTCTATTACCGTAATTAAAAATACCGGCAAATTTTCTTTACCAAAAACTACCCTCGTTATGATTTTTTTCCATTTGTTAGGCGAAGTGAAGTGTAACCGTATTTAGTTCAGTACATAGTCACAGAATATATGTGTCACATATACTGTCTGTTAAAACATTTTTATATGGCGCCATTTTGTTCCATCATATTGCCTACCAATATTTTACCAGTTTCTTTCTGCCTGTGCCACAGTTGACTTTTGGGCATAACTTAAAATAAATTCAATAAGTAGTTTTTACATTGACACATACCGCCATTTTGTTACATCATGTTGAATTCGTACCAGTTTTTATTTGACCAACATTTTGTTTGGCCTTCTTGAATTAGTACCACAATTCTACTAGTTGATCACTATACCACAATTAGTTATAACACACAATTAGAAATCAATCCATTAAGCAGTCTTTCAGGCTGAATTTTTAAATATTTTATTTAGCCGCCATTTTGTTTCGCCATATTGGATTCCTACTAAAATGTTACCAGTTGATTCCGACATAATACTTGATGTTTGTGCAAAATTTGAGATAAATAACCAGGATATTAATAATATTTTTTTTATTTCACTAGGCCGTCATTTTGTTTGGCCGTATTGGTTTTTGACCAAAATCTTACCAGGCTATCGCCATATGACCGTTAATTTTATATTTTTTAATTTTTTTAAACTCAATAGGGTAAGTAAATTTTTAGCTATGCCGAGAACAAACAAACAGACAGACCGACGGAACTGAGAAAACGTGTTTTTTCGGCATCCTTGAAACGTGAAGATCTGAAAAATCTCGGAGGGTGATTTTTTCACGATTACCAGTAATATTTTAAAGAAATTTTAAGACTAAAGAGTAAAAATAAATTATAGTTTAAATAAAACTAGAAAACACTTTTTTGTAAGAAACGCACTAAAATTACAAAATAACGTAATTTACTCAAAATATTTTGTTAGGATACTATATAATACATATGCATTCTATCCTTGACAATTCAATAACTATGCCAAAAAGCGTGGGGAACATTTTGGTTACGTTTCTTCGAAAAGCATGCACTTTTAATTAATTTCGATAAAACACCCGACGCTTCTTGGTTTCGTTATTGAATTATCAAGGGTAAAATGCACATGACATAACAAAATATTTTAAGTAAATTAAATTATTTTGTACTTTTTAGTGTGTTACTGGCAACAGCGAATTTTCTAGTTCTTTATCTCCCTCGTAAGTATTGTAATCGTGAAAAATTTACTCTCAACATGTTTTCTCAATTCCGTCGTTCTGTCTGTCGGTCCAAGATAACAAAAACAAAATGTCGGCCTAATAAATTATTTAAAAAATCACCATAATAAGACTACTTATTAGATTTATTTCAAATTGTGTGCAAGTACTAAGTGTAATATAGAGATAAACTGGTAAAATTGGGGTACTGATTCCAAATGGCGGAACAAAATTGCGGCCAAATAAAATTACGTAAAAAAATCTTGTTCAATTGACTTTTTTGCAAAAAAATTAAATGTGATATATGGGGGTATACCGGTACGAATTTAACATGACGTACGGTGGGGTCCAACCGGCTAAAAGTTGACTATAATTGTTAAATTGGAAAGTGATAAAAACGATTCCATTTTGGTTAAGAAATGATACTAATAACCATGGCCACCTTATCTAAATTATTAGAGCATGCGCGTCACTCCCGTATCTTGGCCACGTCAGTTAAGACTTGTCTGCCATTGAAGTGCATTTTATGAATTTTTATAAGGCAAAATAAACTATTTTTATTAAGTGTTGTAATAGTGTTGATGTTTAGTGCTTGGGTAAATTACTCATGGTGGCATCAACATCAGGTATGTACATTTCAAATTTACTGTTATGGTTTTTTTAATGCGGAAATAAATGAAAACATGTATTTTTATTATTTAGTTATAAAAATATTCACAAATGTTTTAGTGTACTTTCAAGCGCTATCAAACTAGTTTTTAAATATGTGCTGACTCGAAATTTCGTCTATATTTAGATTTTTTAAACACTGCACATGTTTACACTTTTAGCTTCCACACAGAAATATATGGTTGGTCTCTCAGTCTTTTTATTTATTTATGTCTGTAACGAACGCTGATAACTGAAAATGTATTAATCGGATTTCTACGAAACTCGGTGGGAATAGGTTTATATTGTGGTCTAGTTGATCTGATTTTAAAGGAAATGAAAACAACCCTCTAACGGGGGTTTTTAGAAATTTTGCATGACGTTACAAAAATGAGCTAGTGAGATATTAGATAATATTCTCACATGCCCACTCTAGGGGTAAAGGGCTAAATATGTGAAGGCTTTGTATTTAAAATAACAAATATTATTCCTTTCTGCTAGTGCTTTTTAAAATATCGTTTTAAATTTGTGTTGAACACAATTCGAATTAAAGTTCTTTGTTTTTCTTTCAGGAAGCAAGTGTTCGCATATTTTTACATTAAGATGGAATCTCTATGACTTAAGAAAACGTTCTGATGCAAAAAACTCTGAAGACCAAAAAAAAAAAAATTAACGGAACATGTCAAAAAACCGTACTACGTACTAACGTACGTGTCCTGATAATTCAATTTCACATTTAACAAAACCAGTTACATATTTTCTTTCATAACTTAGAAACAAGTGGCAAGAGTCATATCGTATGGAGAGTAGATGTTCAAACAAAAATAGGACTTGGTTAGATGCATCCTTAAGCTTTCCTTTTTTTTCTCGTAGAAGAAAAGGCAGGCCGGAAAAACATTTCCATGATTCAACTGAATGCACAAAAGGCCAAAAAAAACGGAAAAACTGCTCGCTGACTTTTCTCCAATAGAATTATCGTATGCAGCTCAGATGAGTTTGCGTTCATCAGGTCACATAGATGCAGCTAAAGCTGTTAAGGATATTACTATGAAGACAGAGACACGTGCTAAGAAATATTAAAGTGCTTACAAGAAACACGGCTCGTTACAAATTAGAAAACTTCCTACATCTGAAGCTTTATCTATGTTCATTGAGACAAATCTCACTACAGAACAATATAATAAAATAAGAAGAAGAGATATAGATCGCTTTCTATCATATAAAAAATTCAATTGACCAAAAAGAAATGCTACCCAGAAAAAGCTTCTTTTAATATATCCGAAACTGTGGCCTAAATAAGACTACAAGAACTTTTGGATCATCCTGCTCGAAGAATTATACAGTCACAAAGTGAAGTTTTTGAGAACTTGCAAGTTAAACAATTATATTTGGTATCGAAATGGGGTTTCGTTGGTTCTCAACAAGCATAAGCATATATTATTTTAAACCCTGAAGCAACTGATGCAAACATTTTCATCGCGTCTTTAGTACCTTTGCAACTTTATTTTAAGAACTCAGATAAAGAAAAATATATAATATGACAAAATAAAAGATGCTCATCCACAATGTTTTGCCGACCCATTAGATTTCAATTTTCACACGAAACCCTAGATCTGTCAAAATTAAAAAAAGCGTACATCGATGATCAAATCAATAAATTAGAACCTAGTATATGTAATGTAAGTGGAATGTAGCTTCAAGTTAGTCACGTTATGTTATTTACGATGGTGGATGGTGAAATGCTGAATGCAGTAACCGATACAGCATCCACACAACGATGTTATGTTTGTGGTCTTACGTCAAAAGATTTTAATAAAAAGTGTCGAATACTCAACCTGACATACATTTAAATTTGGTATATCTGTATTTAACGCATGGATCAGATACTTGGAATGCGTTTTGCATATCACTTACAAATTACCACTGAATACTTGGCAAACACGTAGCAAAGGAAATAAGAGTTTAGTTACCAAAACTAAAAAGGGAATTCAAATCGAATTCAAGAATACAGTGGGTTTGATTTTGAATAAGCCTAAACAGGGTTTTGGGAGTAGCAAACGACCGAAACACTGCAAGTCGCTTTTTCCATGACCCTGAAGAGTCAGCTAGGCTCACAGGAATTAGTTCTGGTCCTATTAAAAGATTTAAGATAATACTTAAAACCTTGGTTAGTGGCCATAACATAGACAGTGAAATGTTTAAAAAATATACGTTCGATACCGCAAAACTTTACGTAAATCTCTACAGTTGATACCCAATGCCACCTACAGTCTACAAAATACTTCTCCATGGATCAGAAATCATTTCCGAGTCCCTTTTGCCAATAGGACAGCTTAGCGAAGAGGCACAAGATGCCAGTAATAAATAAAGTCTTTAAGAGGTTCCGAGAATATTTCTCAAGGAAAATGTCACGTGAGCAGACAAACGAAAATGTGTTAAATCATCTACTTATGTCCTCCGATCCCTACATAAGCAGCAGAGAAAAAGTTAGAAAACCCAATAAAGCTTTCGACAAAGAAGTTGAAAAGGATTTCCATTCCTCTAACAATAGTAGCACCGAATCGGATGAATTTAACTCAAATTCAGATTAATCTGCAGTTTGTATTATGTCAATTTTTAGTTAATAAACATCAATTTATCCCTTACAAGTGTTATTATTGCCTTGCACTAAAAAAACATAAGCTTAATTTTCGCCAACTTTAAACCGATTCGGCCCCACTCTGTGACCTAACAAAATAGCAGGGTGTGTAAAAAACTAATTATTGAATTTATTTTAAATTATGCCCAAGAATCAGATGTGGCATAGGTAGAAACTGGTAAAATATTGGTAGAAATCCAATATGATAGAACAAAATGGCGCCCAATAAAAATGTTTGAAAAGACAGTAATAACTATGTACTGGACTAAATTGGACCACTCTTCACTCTTCCTAATAAAAGGAAAGATTCATAACGAGGGTAGTTCTGGGCAAAGAAAGCTTACCGATTTTTTTAATTAATTTATTAATGTGAAACTGTTCTTAGATTACTAATACTATTTTTAATAATACAGTTAAAAGATGATATCAAATATCACCCTGTATATAGTCATAATACCTAAAGGCATGACCAAATATATTTTTATTTAAAGGTAGACAATGTTTTTTAATCAAAACTAGACAGTTTTATGGAATTCTTTTTAGTATGCCTTGAAATTCGTTCTTTAATGTGAACCAAATTAACAAGGTTATGTCATTATATGTTCATCACCGTGATTTTCATTATAATTAATCAAATAATTTCTTGTCTGTTAATTCAACAAAAAAATTTGGTTCATTCCTTAAAAGCATTTTCTTCTCAAACATAAAAGATGCATAATTAACAGTTTTGGCTTAAATCGTTTAAAAGTACACAGCATTAGGTAATTACCTAACACATCACGGTAATAAAGTGCGATAACAGAAAAAAAATGTCAAAGCAGAAATATCATCAACTCCCTAAAAGCTCTGGATTAAAAAGACCCGACGAATTTATATGCAATTTCGTCACCGGGGTTCAATATTGTCGCTCGGAACATCCCCGGTTGTTACCGAGCTTTATTACATTATTTTAAAGTAGCTTTGATTCTAAATTCTGTCAATTATTCCATTCTCTTTCCCATTTATTGCTTTTGACTTTCCGAAACAAAAAGGAATTTATTATCGACTTACAGAGAATTAACATCGCATACACTTTAGTGAGATTAGCCAATGCAATACGAAAAAATTCGGAAAATTGACTGCCTATTTTTGTACTCAAGTAGGATGATGATTAGACTCAAGTATTATTACAATTTATACAATATCTCTAAAGTTATGACCTAAGAAATATATGCATACATAGACTGTGCCATCTGTGTGTGGTGGAATTCGATAGGAGAGATGTTCCGGCTAAAGGCGAATTGACCGGTTTTTTAATTTTTTTTTATTCATTTTAAATATATTTTCTACTGCGTTTGCTACAGTCTTGTATTGTATAACCGAATCCTTGAGTACCCGGTCTAATAAACCGGTCTCTTGAATACTTATATTACGCATGCGCAAATAAGAATTTATGACAGTACAATTTATATATCTAACAATTATTTAGTTTGAAACAAATATACATTCTTCATCTCCACACCTTTTTTTGCCCAGATCTAATATAAATACATAAGTACATATATAAATTCGTTTACCATACCTACTTAAATAAAACCTCTGCTTTAAACATTCAAATTAGGCCGCGCGCCATCATGTTTCACCATAATGGTTTCTAACCAAAATTTTACTGGTTTATTCCTATATTCCCACATGATTATCTTGCCAAATTTGAGGTAAAATAGATTAGTAGTTTGTATATAATAATTTCCTTACCACATTTTATTAAGCAAGCATTTTCTTCCGCCATATTGGATTTTTACCAAAATGTTACCATGTCATCCCCATATGACCCTTAATTTTTTACCAACATTTTAAGTCAATAGGATAAGTAGTTAGTTAAGACAGACAGATGGAATTAAGAAAACATTTTTTCGGCACCTAGCTACTCTGAAACGTGAAGATCCGAAAAAATCTAGGAGGGTGATTTTTTTACGATTACAATAGTTTCCTTTTATGAGGAAAGTAAAGATGGATAAAAACGTAAACGGTTTGTAATTAAATTTCCTTATTTAGAGAAAATTGATATCAGATATCAGTTTACATATAAATCGGTTTGCGCGGTTTTTTGTTCAACATAAATAAAAGTATTTTTGTTTGGCAATATTCGCTCTTGAAATCGTTCTCGATATAAAATCTGAACTTGCCTACTATTTTTTCAACACTCACAGAATATCAAAAGCATGTCTACATATGCGTTGTATGTGAAGAACGGCATTTTTTTGCTTCTTAGATACCTAAAATAAAACGTAGACTTCTTTCACGACGATTTTGGCACTTTGACAAAGGGTAACAGGTTTCATTAAAATTGCTATAATAACCCATTAAATTTTATAACGTTGAATTCAGCTCACCAAGCCCTATCGAAATCGGTAAAAATATGCAGGATGTCCCATTTAAAAAAACATAAGTTTGGATGGCTACGACTTTATGACGTATGATTGGGGTTGTGTTTTAATTATGGATCAAGAGACCCCAAAAATATTTTCCTTATACCTTTTTTTTCGAGTCTCTTACATTAACGGAGAGATATTGGCTGTCCACAGGCTCGTGAGACACCATATATATATATATATATATATATATATATATATATATATATATATATATATATATATATATATATATATATATATATATATATATATATATATATATATATATATATATATATATATATATATATATATATATATATATATATATATATATATATATACGTATATATACACAAATATTTATTTTCTACAATAAAAACATGTATAGTATAGTATTTAAATTTTAAAATGGTTAAAACATTATTGAAAAAACATCACTCAAAAAAACATTACATTTAAAGCAAACTATGATCATGAAAACAAAAATACATTTAAAACAAAATTAATATTATACAGAGTACGTACCTTGGAAACATGTCAGTTTTACGAATGTTTTGCGATTGCAATAATTTCGACACGTCTGGAATTCTGGTGGATAAAAATGAGACAATTTTTTCTTTTTTTTTTATATTTACTTAGATTTTTATTGCTGTACCGAGTTTGGGTTTATGATCTTACTGAAATGTACAGGTTTTTATGTATAGAGTGGTTTATTTATCTAAATTAATTTACTTAAATATCAGATTATGATAAATTTGGCTTAAGTTATTGATATCTTTTTTATCGTTGACGGCATCTTTCTCTTTTTTAATTTGTATCATTTCTTTTATTGTGAGTTTTCGATAATTAGTTTCTTGCTCTAAAATTTTGGTTTGTTTAAAATCGAATCCATGTTTTTCTATATGTTCGTGTTTGTGGAGTGCAGTAGATGCATTTTTTGTGTATTAGTGGCCGTTTAATCGACTAAGTATTGTGTTGTCATTCCTATGTACAGGGTGGCCATTTTATGGTGATACAGTACCTTATCTAGAAAACGGTAATAGCTACGACAAAAAGTTAAATACAAAAGTTGTTTGAATTCAATTTATTTTTATTTTATTTCACTTTTGCTTATACAGGGTGCGTCGTTTTGACGTGACACATGTCAACTTTCTTAATTTAAATGGGACATCCTATATATTATTACATGTTTCGATTCTACTGTTAATTTGCGAAAGTTTTTATAATAACATCTATATTTGAATTCTTTATCGTTTTTGAGTAAATTGAGTTTTTAGATTTTTTTTTAAAAAAGCATATTTTTTTTAAAAAAATTTTTTACCTATAAAGCTTTAATGGAACTGACTAATATCCTAAACATACATTACTAAGGGTTCAATTCAACGAGTTTCCATGCTGGTCTTACCAATTAATATACAGTTAAAAATGGAGAGCAAAACAAACAGAACTTTAAATGTAAAAATCTCCTGTTTTTGCAAATGGGACACCCTGTATATTTTTATTTCATCTGATTTAGCGTTCAATTACCTATCATTACTCATATATATGTCCTATATCTAAAATGAACAGTTTCGATTTTATTAGCCGTTTTCTGATTTATCCCGGAATTTTGCCAGTAAATGAGATCAGAAACTAAAAAAATCAAGATAGGCTTAGGAAATAACCTAATGCAATTGTTGACTTAAGTTGACATTTGCTCTGTTTGTCGTTTTTGTCAAATTTTTGCTGCGAAATTTGTTAAAAAATGGCTTTATATAGTTTAGATGAACGTTTGAAATTATACAACTGTTTCATAAAAAATAATAAAAGTCCAGGGTTAGTCCAGAGAATATTCGAGGGAATATCCTAATAATCGAGTTCCCTCCAGGAATATATTTTTTCGAATTGTGCGTGATTTGGAAAATGGTGTCCTTAAAAACTCTAAGAAAAATCGCCCCAATTTTGTCCTCACTGAGGAAAAACAACTGGAGATTTTACTTTATTTCGAGGAAGATGATGAAAGATCCCAAAGAGATGCTGACAGAGACATTGCAGGTGTCAGTAGAGAAAGTATTCAAAAAACACTGCAGCTGAATGGTTATCATCCTTATAAATTTCCTCCAACTCAATTATTATCACAATTAGACTTTAATGAAAGATTGACTTTTTGTTGTGATATTATGGACCGGCAGTTCGAAAATGTGTTTTTTTCAAAAGTGCTTTGGACTGATGAGGCGTCATTTAATACGGCGGGTATTTTTAATCGGAAAAACACTCATTACTGGTCTCAAACTAATAAATATCTAATAAAAGAAATTAAAAAACAAGCCCGTCAAACCGTAAATGTGTGGTGCGGAATTATTTGCGACCGTATTATCGGACTAATATTTTTTGACAGGTCGTTAAATGGCGAAAGATACTTGGAGCTGCTTAGGAATCAAATCATGCCCCTTATCAACGACTTGCCAGCAAATATTCGAGAAAATATCATTTTTCAGCAGGATAGCGCCCCTTACCACACGGTTGCACCGGTAGTAAATTTCCTTAATCAACATTTTCCATTGTGGATAGGCAGACATGGTTTAATATCCTGGCCACCACGAAGCCCTGATTTAAGTCCTTTAGACTTCTTTTTGTGGGGTGCACTAAAAAATAAAGTTTATAAAAATAGATCTAATAATAGAAATGAGTTAAAAATAAAAATCAGGGAAGAGATCAATAATTTTAATGCATCTAATTCGGTAAGGAACGCTATTCGAAAAATGGAGGCTATTTACACTTCATGTATCGCAATGGACGGTGGCTATATTGAAAATTTTTTATAATCTGTTTTAATCATGTTTAATACTCAGTTAGTTATTAGTTATACCGTGTGGCACAAGATATTTTTTTGTCTCTCCCTTATTTTCGTAAACATTAAATAATAAGAACATAAATTACATAATATTTCACTTTTATTTGTATTTTCTAACATTATTTATAGTCGCTATTTGTGTTAACGAAATGAGAATAAGGCTTAGTTTACGACATTTTTATTTTAGCCCACTTCATCTGTTTACTTATATTAAAAAAAAATAGTCAAATCAGAAAACTGCTAATAAAATCGAAACTGTTCATTTTAGGTATAGAACATATATATATATATATATATATATATATATATATATATATATATATAATAATAATAGGTAATTGAACGCTGAATCAGATGAAATAAAAATATACAGGGTGTTCCATTTGAAAAACAGGAGATTTTTACATTTAAAGTTCTCTTTGTTTTGCTCTCCATTTTTAACACTCTGTATATTAATTGGTAAGACCAGCATGGAAACTCGTTGAATTGAACCCTTAGTAATGTATGTTTGAGATATTAGTCAGTTCCTTTAAAGTTTTATAGGTTTAAAATTTGTTTTTAAAAAAATATGTTTTTTTAAAAAAAATTCTAAAAACTCAATTTACTCAAAAACGATAAAGAATTCAAATAAAGATGTTATTATAAAAACTTTCGCAAATTAACAGTAGAATCGAAATACGTAATAATATATAGGGTCTCCCACTTAAATTAAGAAAGTTGACATGTGTTACGTCAAAACGAAACACCCTGTATAAACAAAAGTGAAATAAAATAAAAATCTAGTTGAATCCAAACAACTTTTGTATTTAACTTTTTGTCGTAACTAACACCGTTACCAACCATTACCGTTTTCTAGATAAGATACTGTATCACCATAAAATGGCCACCCTGTACATTTTTTGGCAATTTAAACATGGAATTGAGTAAACTAGGTTTGATTTCTTTTTTTTTTATTACTTTGCTTTTCAAGGGAGTGAAAAGGCCGTTTAGTAAATTCTGTGCTTTATGACAGACAGTTATGTCGTGTTTAGACAAGATGTGATTTATTTTTCCTGATAGACCGTCTGTGTAGGGCATTGCAACGTATTTAGTATTACCATTATTTTCTTTTGTTGCTTTCTTTAAGTTATTATAAAAAATGTGAGTTCGTTGTTTAGAAACTCGTAGTATGTTTTTTTCCGGATAATGGTTATTTATTAAAGTCTCCTTAACCTTCTTTAAAATCTCAGGACGATGTTCTGGGGAAGTAAGTGAGATGGCACGATCGGTTAGACCTATAATAACGCTATTTTTTAGATTCTTTGGATAGTCGGAGTTAAAGTTTAAGTACCGCCTTGACCATGTTTTTTTTGTATACCACTTGGTTTTTATATTTTGATCTTTCTTGTTTCTAATTTGGGTTAAGTCTAGTAAATAATTTTGTCTTTGTCTTCAGTTTCCATGGTAAATTTTATTTTGGGGTGAAAATTATTGAAAGCATTTAATAGGTCATTAATATGGTTTTTTGAAACGGCAGTTAAACAATCGTCCACAAATCTTTTAAAAAAAGGAAGGTTAAAATCAAGTTCACTTATCACACTCTCCTCCAGATATTCCATAACTAATTGTGCGACAATGGAGGAAATAGGAGAACCCATAGCGCAACCATCTAACTGTTGATAATGTTTGTCCTCATACTGGAAATAATTATTATTTAGAGTAATGTTAATAGCTTGCTTCTATAAATTCTTTTAATGGAAGTGTTGTGTGACCCTTTAATTTGTCCCATTTTTGTGTTATTATGTCAGATAAAAGTTCATTCGGAATATTTGTATATAGAGAAACAACATAAAGAGATATTAGTACATGATTATCTGGAATGTTTACTTTGTCAATAAATTGTTTAAATTCAAATGAATCTTTAACAAAATAATAATTTGTTTCTGTTATTTTGGACATACAATTAGACAAATATTTCGACAGTTTATAAAAAGGAGATTGGATACATGATACAATGGGCCTTAAAGGTATGTTAGGTTTATGCAATTTAGGAAGACCGTATATTTTGGGTGCTACTGCATTGTGTATCATTAGGTTTTTTTTGCTTCTTTATCAGAAATAACTTTTTTATTTAACAATTTTTTTAAGAGGTCATTATCACAGTTTTATTTGATTTGTCAGGTTTATGGATTTTAATTTGAGGGTTCTACTTTACGAATTGTTTGGTTTTTTTCTGTATGTTTTTTGAAAGTATGAATATTTTATTTTTTTATGTTTTATTTTAAGATTATGGTTTGTTACAACGTTTACAACAATATTTGCGCGAATTGAATGCTTTCTACACAGGCGATATATTCAGTGGTTGGTAAATGTTTTTCAGTTGTTGATGGAAGTGAAAAATGATCACATATATACATATATATATATATACATATATATATATATATATATATCTATATATATATATATATATATATATATATATATATATATATATATATATATATATATATATCAAAAGTAGAAAATATATTACGCGGTAAGAACTAGTATGTAGTAGAAAATGGATTCTTTGGGGTGACTGTTAAAGCAATGGAGTTTGGCTAACCATAGACACGTGTTTCTGACTTAAGATCTTCATCAGCACAGTCAATAAGTTGAGGGATGAGTACAACTAGCGCCAACATGAATACACAAAACAATACCAGAGTCACCAACAGGAGCAAATCGACGTTTGGGATTACCAAGAGAACATCCGAAATCTTTGCCGGACTTGATACTCTATTTACCACGGAGCAGCATATAGCCACCTGTGGCGAAACTCATATTCCAAAAGCAGTAAATCAAAAGTTGAAAATATTTAACGCGGTAAGAACTAGTATGCAGCCATACCTTAAATATTTATACAACAGCGTTGTAGACGAGTTCTAAAACAATATTCTAATTCAGTTATTTTTCGGCAGGTAATTTAGCTTTAGTCTGATACAATAATATTTTCATAAATTATTAAACTATATTCGACATAAATCAAATCTTGGTAATATACACTTTTTTTAAATAACTTCTGTTTTACCTATATAATGTCAAACATTAATTGCAGGAGAGTCATGCTAAAAATGTCTGTGCTGTTGATAGGTTAATGTCGGAACGCCAAAAGAGGTAAATTTCGGACAAGGAAATGAACTCTTAAGGGATATAAAAGCAACTAACCCTCCGCTAATACTCCGACCAATAGCCAGACTAAAAAGATTATCATTTTCCTATACTTTAATTTATACCTAAAATAAGTATATAATTGCTCTGAAATCGAATAGAATAACTATGGAAGTTTTTATATTTAAATAATATTTTATCATCCCTTAAACAATAAAAATTATAAACAATAAAAACAATAAAATATGTAATATCAGACAAAAACATTTTCCCCCGCAATTATCTAATATTCATATTTTTAAAAGCTTTAATATTTAAATTAAATATAAAGCTATTTAAAAACGTCGAATGTATTTTATTTTTAAGTGGATTTTTGGATTATAAATATATAAACTTGCAAATGCAATTTTTATTAAAAGGTTGTGTTTATTTGAACTTCAGTTTTAAAATATTAATTTAATGAAAAATATTCTGCATACTTGATTATAATATAAACAAGATGTCAGGAACATAAATCTATGAATTTATTTGTCGCATTTAGAAATTTGTAAATAGTAAGTGTACTGGTTGGGTCAAATATATTTAAAAGTATTTATGTACAAGGTGTTCACGCATATTTGGCCACCAGCTAGTTACAGACTATCCTTTAGGGATTCAAAAGAAATTTTGCTTGGTGTCCTATGAACTATCAGAATTTATAATGAACAATTACTTGCCGACATGATATTTGTAACACAGTTCAGAGTGGTCAGACTATTATTACCTTCGGAATAATAGAAAGAAAGTCTTGACACGTACTATTTTTCATTGAGCTCAATATACTATCGGGGGCGCTGACTATCTTATATTGGCAGATAATACATTTTATGAGGGTAGAGAATTTTAAAATAGGAAGATAATGTAATATGGATTATTTAAAGCATTACACTTCTTCAGTCTTCTTTTAACTTTGGAAGTGAGTGGTTGTATGGTATTAAGAAAGTTTTTTCAATTGTGTATTTAACTCACAACAACGAAAATGTCAAGGCTGTTTTCTCTAGTTTGATGTTCTAATTGAAGATCAAGGCAAGAAGTGGTCGATGTAAGTTGTAGCGTCTTATTACTGCTGCGGATGAAAGGGAAGAAAAAAAGTACGCTTTTTGCAGTTTCAATGATTTAGTGAGAACTCACCAATCTTCTTTTATTTTGTCATGATAAGAACTGAGGGTTATTAAAAAAAAGCAAAAAATCGAATATTCGAATTTGTCTTCTGCCATAAGACCTTTTCCTCACAATGCAGACTTACTAGTGCCGACTGCGCCTTTAGATTAGAACTTCTTAGTTTCTATTTTAAGAAGTGGAAATTACGAGCCAAAGAAACAAAAATTACGACTTTTAGAAAAATAAATACAACTTCTCTGTATCTTATAATATGGCAAATTCATTATGTTCGTGTAACCATAGTTTAATGCAGGCACTCAATAACGAGCATTTGTGAATACCGTTTATTCATAAACTTATCGATATTTAGTTTAAAACCGGATTACTCTCTGTTCTAGTTACCCATTTAGTGAAGAAGAGTGAAAGAAGACTATGCAAATATCCGCACGATTTTAAATATAATCAACTATAACCCGTACAAAAGGAAGATAAGTAAATGGACATTATGTGACGAAAATTAAAAGGAAAAAGTTTCAACCAGGATTTAACAGTGTGCCTCTTCACATTAAACTTGGACTTATAAATTCCAATTACATTTCAATAAACTTGGACTTATAAATTCCAATTACAATACAAATGATTCCAAATTGCAAGACGGGATTTTTATTGGTCCACAAATTAGTAAACTGCTGGGCAAACTTTATTTTAAAATAAAGCTAATCAGGCAAGAACTCAGAACTTGTTGAATATGTAAGGTGTGAGTGAGTGAGTGTAGTGAGGGATTTTTAGGCAACAAGGTCGATAAAAACTACGAACAACTAGTTAATGGACTTTTAGACTCCTACCAATCGCTTGGTTACCGAATGTTGTTAAAATTTTGCTTCTTTCATTCACATCTCATTTAAGTTTTTTCCAGAGAATTTGGGTGCGGTTAATGATGAGCAAGGTGAAACGTTCTATCAAGATATCAGGACAATGAAAAGTCAGTATCAAGGATGGCGGTATCCAGCCACGATGGGGGATTTCTGCTGGTCTCTAAAGAGAGCAGATGCGAACGTTCATAAAAGAAACAAAAATACATTTAGTGTGTTTCAAAAAAGTAATGTCCGTGTTTGTTTGTTTGTTTCTATCTTAAAAGGTAACTTAATATAAATCATAAATACAGAACGTGTAAAAAGTCTGGAAACGGCTTAAAATCTGCCTAATTTGTTGGCCGACCTAAACCAAATTAGGTTCGGTGTTGTTGCCACATTTCTATTTTTTCAGAAAATATAATAAATTTTAATTTTTTAAATGGAATACCTTGTATATTTTTTTATTTTTACATTTTAAAGTAAATGTTTAATACTTTTGGTATAACATGCCTTATCCCTAAGATCAATAGTTTTTGAAATAAAGAGGTTTTAGGATATTAGGACACCAAAATGCCACTAAGAACCTTAGTCTAGAAATATTACCGTCATTGCTAATGAGAACCCTCGATTTAAACACCAGAACGAAACATCATTCCTAATAAACTCACAAAAAGTGTCAATCGAAGACTATCTATCAGAATCCACCGTTTTAAAAACGATTTAACGATTTAAAGAGACTGGAAATTGCAGAGATAGGCAACGATCAGGACGACTTAATACAGCAACAAATGAATAAAGTTTAGATATTTTACAAAATTTTGTCGAAACCCCTTCTTCCTTAAGAAAAACTTCTCAAGTAGTTGATGTCTGCTTCAAATCCGTGCATAATGGTTTAAGAAAACATTCATATCATCCTTTCAAAATTCATTTAATGCAAGAGTTATTGGAAGGCGTATTTGAGCGATCAATGGAATTTTGTGACATTATAACGTCAAGGTGGGAGCAAAATAACAACGTTTTCAACTTTATGAACTTGATGAAATGGAATTAATAACACCAGAAATTAATTACAGTGCAATTCAATGGTTTTATTTTCAGTTAGCTCACTGTCAAGTAACACAGGGAAAACAATTTGAACATTTGTCATAATTTATTATTTCATACTTTTAAAAAAGTCTTTATTTCGAAAACTATTGATAATAGGGATAAGACATGTTATACCAAAAGTATAAAAAATTTACTGTAAAATGTAAAAAATAAATAAATATACAGGTTATTCCATTTAAAAAATTAAAAATCATTAGCTTTTCTGAAAAACTAGACATATGGCAACAACGCCGATACCATCATTGGTCGCATAATATCCCTCCTTTATACTACTGTACTGAATTTGGTTCAGATCGGCCAACAAATAAGGGAGATTTTAAGCCGCTTTCAGATTTTTTTACACAGCCTTTTTAATCGATATATAGGAGTGATAAACTAGACTAGTAAAATCATTTTTAAAATAAAATTTAAATGGTACCGTTCAGCATAGCCCTTGTTTAATGTAAGAAACGAAGTGTTACGACTTTTTGCTGGTCATTTCCCTATTTAGAAAGGTTCATTCTACTAGAACAAGCTAGTGTGCCAGTGAATTAATGCCAATTGGAAATTAGAGCAATAATATCAACTCATTTTTGTAATACAAAATGTCATATCGGTTACTTCGATAGAGGTAATATATATAGATATATAGCCAGGGCCTGTCCACAAGGCCTGGGGCGCCACCATGAGGGGGCGCCGGGCGCCTCCAATGAGAAACAAAAAGCCGAAATAAATTTTACTTACTATTCGCGGGTTGCGAGGAACATTAGTGGAAATAATTTGAAAAATCAAGGTCGTCGTCGTCCTTTCTCTCTTTTTCATTGCAATCGCATGGAGAAGCAAGGTACAGGTGTTGGCTTCAATATTCGAATTCTAAAAATTGTGTCTTTTATTTCTGTTGTCGACTTTTCGACGACAAGCCAGTTTCCAAACTCGCTACAGGGACTGGTATAAATAATTGGCATAATATTTCTAATTATTTAAAGTCTCATGAAACTGCGGACTGTCATTGTCTTCAAACTTGAAAAACAAAACTGGAATTGATAAATGATTGAGCAATTAGAAAAAAAATCGGAATACTGGAAAAAATATTGAAACGTTTGATGTTGATTATTGGCTATTTAGCGGAACACAATTTACCTTTTAGAGGATCCGTTGATCGTTTGTACGTCCCTCATAACGGTAATTTTCTGGGATTGGTGCAGTTATTTGGCAAATACGGGCAAAAGATATCCATAACCATTATTTGGGAAAGACTATACAAAATGAGCTTATATGTTTTCTAGGAACAAAAATTAAATCGAGTATAATTTCAAAGTGTAAGGAAAATAAATACTTTTCAGTTATTTTAGATTGCACTCCAGATCAAAGCTATATTGAGCAAATGTCTTTCACTCTACGGTTTGTTGACATCAGCGGAGATAATGTTAAAATTAAGGAACATTTTTTATGTTTTTACCCAATTCAAGAAACTAGTATATATGGTCCTGCTAAAAGAATTGGAAGACAACTGTAAGTTGGGACATGAACAATTGCCGTGGACAGGGATATGACCATGGTTCCAATATGGTTGAAAAGAATAGAGGCGTGCAAGCTAGACTTTTGAAAGATTTTCCATGAGTTTTTCAATCCTTGTGGATGCCATTCACCCAATTTAGTAATTTCAGATGCCTCGAAATCTTCGGTACAAAGCACTACACTATTTGGAGTTCTGCAAAGTACTTGTACTTTTCGGCGCCTCTTCTAAATGATGGGGCATTTAAAAAAAAGGGTCTGACAGTTAAACAAATTTTTGAAACGCTAATGAAGCAGAATTGACAGTTTAAGAACAGTTTGTTATCAATTTCCTTTCATTTCTGACGCACTCTAAGATTTACAGCAAACATCAGATGATCCGAAGCAATCTTCAGAGGCGGAGTCTTTGCAAACCCATACGTGTGATGGCGAATTCTTAGTAACCTTGGTGGTATGGGATGATGTCCTCTTTCAATTAAATTTGGTGAGGAAGGGTATGCAAAAAGAAAATATGGACTTAACGACCGCCGTAAAGTGTCTGGGAAAATGCAAGACTTTTCTAATTACTTATCAACAGTAGGGATATATGGATGCGACTTTAGAATCGCTAGTAGTATGTGAAGAATTGGGAATAGAAACGAAGTTTAAACAAATTCGATTGAGGAAAAATAAAGACATTTTCAGTATGAGCACGTAGATGAAACGCCTGTAGATTCTGAAGGCCGCCATAAGGCAACAACTTTTTATCCTCTATTGGATACTGCTATTGCTTTGCGCTGCTTCAGGCCCATAGTAATAAATGGTCTTTCCTCTATGACATGCAAAACATTTCCGATGATCGGGTTATCCTACAAGAACAGTGTAATACCTTTAGTGATATTTTAACAACTCCAGAAGAGCATGACATCGACTGGAGACAACTATGTGGTGAATTATTTCACCTGAAAGCTTGCATCAAAGATACTAAAACACCATTGCAAGTTTTAAATCATTTACTTAAAGAAAATTTGTATAAGACTGTGCCGAATGTTTGGATTAGTTTGCGCATCCTTTTAAAAATTCCAGTGACTGTGGCTGGTGGCAGACGCAGCTTAAGCAAATTAAAGTTAATTAAAACTTATCTAAGATCATCAATGGGCCAAGAGTGGTTAACATCCCTCGGAATGATTGCCATAGAGAATGAACTTTTACATTCTATAGACTTCAGTGAGCCTTGCAGAAGTCCCAGCGAGACATATTCCTTTAAATAGTTTAGTTTATTATTTTAGTAGTTGATAAAATGTTATGTTAAAACTTAAATACACTAGTTTCCAAAAATTATATTATTTTCTATTGAGTTAATTAGGTAAAACCGGGGGCGCCAATTTTTTGTGGGCCTGGGGCGCGCAAGCTCCTCGGACCGGCCCTGTATATAGCTTTTGTAGCATCATTATATTTCACAAGTGATCAAGGACATATAATAGTTACTAATAATGATAAAATTATTTATGAAAAAAAAGATAAAATACAAATGTGTTCAATTATCACTACATGTGTCACGAATCCCTGTTATTTTCGATTTGTTGGATCGTCTATTCGGAGTATCATCGGCCTTTGATCAGATGCAATTATGTTTGGAAATACATAATACAATAAAATTATTTTGTATGGAGTGTAAGTTTGCTGAGTACACAGCGCACAACAGATAAATTGCAACAATTGACAAAGATATTTGCAGACTTGAGCATATCAGTGGGTAAAATAACATGAAATTAAATTATCTCTTTTTAAGATGATAACAAATAAAATGGCGTGGAGTAGCTGTATTTATAGACTAGCTAGAGCTACACTTTTTAATTGCACCAAAATACAAATATTTTTTAATAAATTGTCAGGCGTTTTAACATGTCGGTGCATCTACGGTACTTTGTCCAAGAAAAATATGGGCCCTCAAAGTCTCCGATTATTTTTTTATTTTTTTTTCGTCTCTGCAGGTATGTCACATTCTTGCTTGTACATGTACATGCTTAAAAAACCCTTTGTATATTTTATCTGAAAATACATTCGTTCACTACTTCATCAAAAATACGAAACATTCAAAAGAAGCCTCAATGATTTTGCTTCTAGACACTTACTGTTCTCTAATTACCTACACAAATACTAAACTTACGTGAACATATCGGTGTCATTATAATCTCTTTTCCTCCACACTATTCCCACAAGTTACAGCTGTTAGACTTAATCGTGTTTGGGCTCTCTATGAAATGTTACAGTTCGTTAGCGCATTTACTTAAAAGCAATCCTAGAAAGACACTATTTTTTATCTACCAGAAATTATACGGGATGCATTTCTTAATGCAGTTTATCCTAAAAAATTCATTTATGGACACTCGAAGTGGATATGGAAATCTGTGGGTTAGTTTTAATCACTTGAACTAAATCTTTTAAATTTTTGTTACCGATTACCCTAGTGTACACAATATTCGGCAGTGTAACATAAACGTCTTAGAGGCTTAGCGGGACAGGCCCAAGGGCCAATTTTAGCATACAGGCCAGGCTCCAGCCTCTCCTCAACTACTGCTATTACTAGCGGTGAATCTACAACATCTCTCTACAGAGTGACTGCGCTGTTTATAATAGTTTTTAATATTAGCGTCGCCTAACGGATCCTATATCATTAGTATTTTATCTACGAATTTATTAAATGCGTAGTTTTTTACTTTCAGATATTATCTTAAGTGATTTATCCAAAATTTCCTTAATTTCAATGGTCCAAGTTACAGTTACTATAGATACTACAGTCCTAGTTATTATAGATAGGTACTATAGCACTACTATAAACACTATACAAAAAGGGGCCAGTGGGCTAGGTCCTTTATATGATTGTCCGGTCCCCCCACTTAGAACTTATATCAGAATAATAAATATTTTGCTTTACATTTTATTTGTTTTGTTAGCAAAAAAGTACTTATTAGCACAAATAAAAAAATATATTTTTTTAGGGCTGGTATTTTCAACTCCGTATAATTTTATTCGGTGGATATTTTTCATGGTTACAATTGCCCCAACAATCGTTTCCACGATAAA
Organism: Kuschelorhynchus macadamiae; assembly: GCA_030620095.1. NCBI lineage: Eukaryota > Metazoa > Arthropoda > Insecta > Coleoptera > Curculionidae > Kuschelorhynchus > Kuschelorhynchus macadamiae. Next base: position 119,666 of record JAUTXW010000961.1, on the reverse strand, counting down.
TATTCGAAGAATAACGTTACTTAGGGCTGAAAAGACTGCCCTTTAGAGAAAGAAAATAAATGTAGTTTAAAGCTCTTCATTATTCCTTGGATATTATTACGCAAAATATCTATTTATTTGTATATTTTTGTAATACAATCCGAGATCAAAATGTTGCCAAGAAGTATCTTAAATTACGAAAAAGACAGTGAAAGTAAATTTGACAACATATTTTAGTTAGTTAGGTTTAAAAAAAATCAAAATTGCTTTTTGCGAAATATACAAATTATCTCTACTTGATTATACTTATTTCAAGCTTATGAAAGATCATTTTCTTGCTTGAGAAGACTTAAGACATACCTCCGAAATACCATTATTGATGAGAGACTTTCGGACCTAGCCGTTCTTAATATAGAAAAAATCTTACAAAAAACCGGATTATGATAGAAATATCGATATTTTTGCTTCTGGATCAAGTTACTTTTTAAATGTCTTAAAATTAATATGATTAATAAACTAGTAAGTAGATACCTACTATACGTTACTCGCTAGTAACAAAATAATTCCTTCCACTCAATCAGGATTTCGTCCCTTACACAGTACTACTGCTCTTTTAAAAGTTACTGATGATATTTTTTATGCTTGTGATCAGGGAAAAAATACCTCTCTTGTACTTTTGGATTACAGTAAGGCCTTTGACACCTTGGACCATAGGATTATGTGTGCTAAATTACGATACTTTGGCCTGGATGCTTCTTCTCTTCTCTTTATCGAAAGTTATTTAACTGGTCGGAAACAGAGAGTGGTGATTGGCGATTCGTTATCGGAACTCTTACCATTATCTAGAGGTGTGCCCCAGGGAAGCATCTTGGGCCCATTGTTATTTTCTGCTTATACTTCTGACTTTTTTTGCTTTATGAAAAACTGTAGTTCCCATCAATATGCAGATGATATGCAAATATACTATTCATTTTTTGCATGTAACTCCAAGCTTGCAGAAAAACATATAAATAGGGATCTAGAAATAATATATGAAATTTCTTAATATCATGGGTTGATTCTGAATGGTTCTAAATCTCAGTTTCTTTTGTTTGGTAAACATCGTGATTTATTGTCTTTGCGTCATAACTTTGTTATCAAAATTAACGGTCAACGATTACCACCATCATCCACTTGTAAAAATCTCCAGCCTTTTACAGAGGGGATTTGCCAAGCTCCATACCCTGCGTCTGCATCGGAATTATTTATCTTCCGATGTGAAATTAGGATTGTGTGATGCTTTGATCCTTTCAGGTTTGGGATATTGTGACGTAGTATATTGGCCAACTTTATTTGAAAAAGATAAATATAGTTTACAAAAACTACAGAATGTCTGCCTCAAGTTTGCGTATGGACATCGAAAATTTGACCATGTTACTCCTCTCTTTGTGAAATCGAGATGGTTTACCTTACAGGAAAGATTTCTGTTACATTTGGCAATAATGATTTTTAAAATTATTCAAACTAAACAACCAGAATATCTGTTTGAGAAACTTATCCCTAGATTGAATATTCACAGTAGGTCGACCCAACACTGTGGTCTGCTTAATGTCCCCAGACACAGTACTGCGCTCTTTCAGCGTTCATTTGGCTACAATTCCGCGAAGATCTTTAATTATTTGCCATCAGGAATTACTGCTTGCTCCAGCGTCGAAACTTTTAAGATACACATTAAAGCATTTGTTCAAACTAATAATTATAGCAATTGATGGTTATTATAATGATTATGGTTAATTTGTTACCTAGTTGTTTGGAATTCTATATTTATAGGTACTTCTGATAATATTATATATATTTTTTTTTGTTAAAGAGGCGGTTAGATGTGAGTAGCACTTAGCTAGATCTCGCCGCCATTTTACAAGTGTATTATTTAAATTTTTGCTATGAAATAAAGACATTATTTATTTATTTATTTAAAATGGCTATCGCTAATACGAAATTTAATTTTTCTTAGTAAAATTTAGATAACTAGAAAATCCTGTTATACATTACAAATGCTAAGGCACTTTTATGGAATCAACAGATATTTTGTTGTGAAAGTTAAATTTGTAATAAGAATGGCCTTATGACGCTTACGAAAGTATTATAAGCAGAATTATGACTTTAAATATTACACCTACGGCGGAGGACCAAAGGAAAAAACATCAGCTAGAAATGATAGGTATATTACTACTTTAGTAAGGCGTGATAAAACGTGTTCTTCAGCCTTCCTAAAAATCGCTGCAACATGCTACCACTAGCTGTAGTGTCCTCTAAAAATTATAAGAAGGATATTACTTGCTGATAACCTATTATCGCGGACAAGTTACCCATAACTTTTGCGTCAGCATAGAGTGGCCCGGCTTCATTGAGAAAAGGAATATGAAGACTGGGGAGACAGGGAAATGAAAATTTGTTATTTTTCAGGCGGGTCAATGTATCAGTTGCATCCAGGCGATAACAGGATAAGAGCCTGGAGAGAAACAGACAAAGGATATCGAGAATGTTAAACAGTAGGTAAAATACCGTATGGAGGGGCTTATTAATTGTTTCCTGTGGGCAGCTGTTAAAATGTACTACAAAACTCCATTTGTAATTTTTAGAAACAAAACTGTGAAAGCAGAGCGATATTTCAATTTATTGACTTAGCATGTGCCTGGTTTGTTTAATCAAGTCGGAGTCGAAAACTTTCTCTATATAGATGATAATGCAAGGCCACATAGAAGCATTATTGTTAATGTCAGACTTAAAATTGCAACGAATTCCTGCTTGCAACCCTATTGAACACGTTATAGGATGGATTACAGGACCTGTTGGATGTATTAGAAGTTGCACTTTTGGAAGAGCGGGAAAACTAGAAACAGGTTTTTATAAGAAACCTAATTAGGAGCATGCCAAGTAGAGGTAAGTTTGTTATTCATGCTCGAGGTAGCCCTGGAAAGTACTAGGATTATGTGTTAAACTGTTTCTTATGTATGTAGTTACCGTATTTTCATAACATTCCTAACCACTAGACCCGTAGAATAAATTTAAGAATGCGTGTTTTTATTACAATGTAAAATGTATAAGCATATCTTTCTGATCAACCCTGTCCAGTTATGTCAAAATTCCCTTAAAAGATGATATGTTGGAAGACTCCTAAGAAAAGCAGGAACATATGAAAAACTACGCATTTCATAAATGAAATGGAAATTCATTTATAGAAAAACATTAATGTGATAAGATCCGTTGGGTGCTGCTTGTATGCAAATTATGGACGGTATTAACAAACAGCGCGGTCATTTTCTAGACTCCAAAAAAAGAAAATATTTAAATATGTTTTTATATTTCACCCTATATCATTGATCTCTAAAACTTTTATGTTACACTCACCAATACTGTGTACATTAGGATTACGGAAAAAAAATAAAAAATTTAGTTCAATCAAATAAGAAGCTTAAAAGTTATTTACCTTTGAAACTAAAGCACAAAATTTCGTATCCAATTTGAGTATTATTATATATTCTCTAATAAATCAAATTTTATAATGTAATGGCGTCGAAATAAAAAAGGCCAATGGTTAAACTGTTCCATTGTAGCCAGTTTTTAATTTTGTCCACTTATATCTATCCCATCGATTTGAGACTTGAGATATGTGTATTACCCATGACAATATAATATGTTCAGGTTCAGTAAAGCAGTTAGTTTTTCCGTTTTATATCCCGTTTTGGTTTTATTAGTTACCGAAGTTTGGTTATGTTATCGGTTAATGTTATTATTCGTTAATAATTTTTGTGGGTATAACCTTTTGACCTTTTGTATATACATTTAAAGTATTATCTACATTGTAATTTCAAAGAAAATAAAAAATAACAAGTTTAAAATATATAGAGGCAAAACATTTATTAAATCGCAGGGTGCCGTCTTTTAACAAAACTTATAATTAATAGAAATGCGGATTACGTTCGGTTAGGATTGGTGTAAAGAAAGCGCGCGATAGTGCGCCAACAAAATTCCGAGTTTGTATTAAAACAAGTCCTGTTAGCGTTAAATTAGCCCAGGTTTGTCGATAAAACAATCATTAAAGCTTTAAACGATAATAAAGTTACACCTGAAATAATGGAAAATAAGATTTGAAATACGCGCGTGTGATTAACGGGTTCCAAGGGAGATTTAGGGGTCTTGTCTATATGACTATATGTCTTAAATTGGAAGTCTATATGTCTTAAATTGGGAGCGGCGGCAAACGCGGAAATGCAAAAAATATTTGGCAGTTTTCGCATGAGTCTGCATGACCTCAAGATAGCCAGCTTTGCCTGCGAAGCACGAATATTAGATTTTTTTTATTTCGTATCTGTTAGATTGTGACTTGATATCAATGTTGAATCCGCGACGGTTAGTGTTTGCAACAACAGAGATGATTCTGGAGATTTGGTAGACTTCTTTATTGTTATTAAAAATTATTTTCCCCGGTTCTCCTTGGAAAACAAATTAATAAAAAGAATACATAGAAGAAAGACAATTATGTGATTAAAAGGAAGTATTTTTATTTTGTCAGTGTAAGTTGTAAATCAATTTCCTAATCAAGTCGAAATCCAAATCCGTGGATCTTCAACAAGTTTTGTAACATATTTTAAAATGGAAAAATACATAATATTCAATAATAATTAATTCATGTTATCTCCTAAAAAATTACCCCCGTGATGCTGCCTCCTCATTATAAAAAGTCACGCCAGGCCACTGCTTAAATGCATTTAAAACGAAAATAATATGTCGATATATTGCAAAATTTAAAAGGAAAATATGTTCATTGCTTTGATTTCTAGGCAAAATTATTTTTTTAGTGCCATTTAATAAATAGTTATTTTTAAAATTCTTTTAATTTATCTTAATTCTTTTCCGTTTTAGCTCGCCAATTTCAGTTTTATCTTAGATATCAGCTGGTTTGATATCAGTCCGGTAGTCTAGATGATCAAGCACACCCTTTAAGGTAAGTATTATAAAATACGCGTATTATTTCGCAATTTCAAGTAATAAACGTAAAAGAATAATTAATTTTATCAGTAAAATACTAAAAACTTTTATACTACGAAATTAGGAAGTCAAAAAAATAAAATATAACACAGTAACAAAAAATCGCCAAAATCGATAGTTATTAGAGTTAAATTTTGTTCCGTTTTTAAAAATTGGAAAAACTTTCGTAATTTTCATTTCTTCTGGAATAATTCCTAATTCTAAAGATAATTTATATAAAATTGGAGATATATTACACTTTAAAATGTTTACTATTTTGACAGAAATATTATCAAATCCGCTGGCTTTTTTTGAATCTAATTGTTCAACAAATTCTTCAATTTCTCGTTCTGTAATTTCATTCGGGTCAAAAAACATTGAGGTTTTATTACCCTCTAACTGGTATTTGGTAACTGATACATTTGTAATATTACGTGATAAAATCTGACCAACGTTTACAAAACGATTATTTAGTTCTTCACAAATTTCTAGTTCATCCACAATTTTCTTAAAATCTATAAATAGGCAGTCAATGTCATTATCATCATTATTTTTAATTTTGTTTCTCAAAATTAACTGTAAATTTTCCCATATTATTTTTCTAGTTTTTTTTCGAATCTGTTTTTTGATGAATTTATTATAATTTTTGTAGTTTATATTATATTAGCTATTTGTTGGATTCTGTTTCTTCTTTAAAATAATTATTATCCTTAATCTTAAGTAATTTTGATAATTCAGGATTGAACCAAGGTTTGGAGTTTTCTCTTATTTACGTATTTTATATATGCATATAATTATTTTTATTTGATGTTAACTTTATACAAATCCTAGAAATAGTAATTTTTAAGTTATTAAATTTAATTTATACGAGAGAAGTTGTGAGTAAAAGTTAACTTACATATTTTTTATTAGGTTTTAATTTATTTTTATATTATTATTATTATTGTTGTTAATACTATTTATGTTTCATAACTCATTATGAAATACGTAATTTGTTATTTTCCTTCATAAAAAGATTTTATACCAGGAAATTTTACCGAGTATTTAAACATTTTATTAGGCCGCCATTCTGTTTTGCATTATGCACTAAAATTTTATCAGTTTATCCCCATATTACATTTGATTTTTGTGCACATTTTGAGATCTGTTCGATAAATATAGTTTCACATTATTTTTTAAAACGTTTTGAGATGGGGTCCACCAAACCAAAAATTCATTTTCAGCACCCCATTGACTACGTGCCTGCCAAATAGCATGTTTGTTTAATCGTTGTCAGTTTAACCGCTGATTTATTTGAATTTATAAATATCAGTTTCAATTTAATAATTTGTAATTATCAATCATTCAGAGAGACTTCTGTTCTATGAAAACTAAGCTTTCCCATATTTTAGGAAATTTGATAAAACTCTTTGAATATATTTAGTTGGACGATTCAATGTATTTGTCACTTCTACTATACATCTTGAAGCAGATGGTTTAGAAAGAGAAAACATAAAATTACAGGTTACATCTACTTGATAGGTACCACTGGAATAAAAAAGGAAGACAAAGCAGAACCAGCATTTTATAAAACTTAATTTATCATAAACTTGGATTCATATTATATTTTATTATATATTTGCAGAAACCCCTGCTTTTTCGATAAATTGATATTAATATTATTTTATCGGAATACATTTGTATTAAACACCTAAATAACAATTTCAGGTAAGAAAAATCATTCGTAAAATCAGAGGCGCATATAAAATTCCGCTCCCTGACAACATTCGTGATTTTCCGGTATACGCATCTAACTCAAACGCTCAAGTATGCCAAATGCTCAATCAGAGCTATTTTATATATGCGCATCAAAAAGTCACCGGTTGAGAATACGGCCTCGGATAGAATGACAGACCGACGTAAATGGGAGAACATGTTTTTCGGGATCTAGTGACCCTAAAACGTAAAGATCTGCAAACTCGTAATAATATGTTTTCACGATTACAATACTTTCTTCTACGAGGAAAATAAAAATTATACAAACTGACCAAAAAACAATCTAACAAAAGCTTAAAAATCACACTGCCAGTAATAAATTAAAAACGGATTTATCAAATTTAAAACTTTTTAAATAACTTAAAAACAATTTTATCCAGACTTGGTAATAAGTAAATGAATAGAAATGAGACCGAAAATTCGTAAAACAAGTTTCGCTCTTCATAATTAAGTTGCGGATTAAATCGAAATAATCCAAAAATCCTCATCAAGTATAAATTCCGGCTGAAAATATGATTAAAACTTATAATTTTTAGAAGAAAGAATTCGTGGTTGGAGAATTACTTTTAGCTCGATCCGGAGGTTTCTGAGTAATTATTTTAGTGTGGTTGTTTTAGGATTTCATAATTGATTTTTTAGAAGTATTAATAACAATTTCAAATGAATTATTTTGTCACGTTTTTGTGTAAATTAATGGTACGGGAAATAAAACTTGTTAGAACAAAGAAATTATATTATGTTTGTATACTTCAGTAGTATATATTCACAGCGTAAAAAGGTACACTGGTTGTAGAAATGGGGTTGTTCAAATGCAATGGAAATCTTGAATTATTACAGTACAGTACAGTATAGATAATACCACCAAATCACAAGACACAGAGTGTACGCTGTATAATTTTTAACTGACTTCACAAAAGGAGGTTAACAATTCGTCTTTATCTATTTTTTTATATATGTACACTACTTGGTGATGGTTCGACACATTTTTGGAAAATATTCAGGGTAGCGCCGGAGTGGTCCCATAGCAAGCATATTAATACAAAATAAAAAATGGTGGAATAACGCCATTTCGAATCTTTTTTAACCTAAGAGTTTCCGCGATAAATTTGAAATGCATTTATCTTTTGTTTCTCGAAGTTTGGTGTACGAAGTGTATGTAATTAACCAAAAAAGTCATTTCGTCGCAACTTGAGGTGCATCCGTCTTTTCTTTAGTTTAAATGAATGTTGGAAATATCAAATATCTATTTTTTTTCTCTTGGCACATTGGCACAAAATATTTCTTGTGATAATAAGTGAAATGTATAGTGGAAGGGGTGGGGGTCTAAAAAAAAAAAGAAAAATTATTAATCTTTTTATATATGTTAGTCCTCGAAAACTTTAAAGATTACTTTTGCAATAAAACTTGTTCTAAGAAGGATAAAATAAAAGAATTTGTAAAAAATGAAACTGGCTTAAAAAAAGCACTAAAAGGTAAAAAATATTATTATATCCCTTCTTGAAAATTTGACGTTATTAAGTCGGCGTCAAACTAATAAAGACAATAAAAACTAAATAGGCATTAATTGGTGGTATTACATTTAGGTATTAAATAAATAAATGTCTTTTGTAATAAAGTAACTAATAATGATGACGACTTGATATGGTCAAACTTTTAAGATGAAGTAAAATAATATGTTTTACATTTTAGTACTTTTTTTGAGGTCGGATTAATTTTTTATAATTTTTTTATGCGTTTATTGATACCCAAAATATTGTTCAAAATCTTTAACTAGGTTTGTAATAATAAGCTATTTTATCGCAAATATTGCTTTTTTACTATTAAGTAAAAGATGCACGTAATAAAATTAAATGAAAATAGTAGAAATTGCTCATTAATCGAGATGGCTTCTGATTGAAACCGTATTGTGAGGAAAGAAATATCATTATTATTACTTGTCACCACCAGGTTGTTCAAGAGATCTTTATTTGGAGAGTCTTAATCGCGTGATGGGAACGTGCGACTAACCAAGAGAAAGAACGCGCGTAAATTTGGAAACGCAAAACTTGCATAAAAAATCTAAATCTTACATACACACTCTTGATTAAGATTAAGTTTTAGAACGCATCGCGCATTTAAAACTCTACGTGTAGTTTACGTTAAATCTTTCGCGGTTGGTGTAGAGCGTGGTGTTTGTAAAATTATAAAAGTTGTATAAGAAGTGTTTTTGCAATTGTTGCAACAGGATTGACCAATGTTCCAAAAAGTGCAAGACGTAATTTTGCATAAAAAATTAAGAATTAAAATAGCTACTTATTTTTTTAGTAAAAAAATAAATTGTTTTTCACTTATCACTATGAACATATAATGTCTTTAATTCAACATTTTAGGAAAAATATCCTTTAGATTATAATAAAATATTTAAGAATAGATAGTTAAACACAATAAAAAATAAAATGACTAAAACTGTGCCTCACTAATGAGAAAAGCCATTCCTGTTGAAAAAAAGCTAGTTGCAACTTTAAGATTTTTAGCCACTAACAATTCTTATAAAGATTTTTTCTCACGGGAATATAAGCATCAGCTCTAAACATTTTTTTTTGCAACGAAAAAAAAACATGTGTATTGTTAAATAAACGGTAAATTAAAAAGCATGTGACTCAATCACTCGTTCAAAATTGCCTTCGTGTAAATCTGTCAAATTCTAGTTGCGCATATTTCCTCTGCAAAAAGAATGCTAGATATAATCGCATTTACACAGTATAAAGAATAGAAAACGCATTCAACAAGATCTCGTGTAGTAAAACTGGAAGTTATGGAAGTACAAGTTAAAGTTACTCATAGAAGTCAGTGTTGCTGAAAAGAAAGATGGAAAGGTGAGGATAGCCATTCCTTTATATTTAATCGGGGATGAAGGCTTCCATATATTCAATACGTTTGAATATGAAACTTAATTTATTTTCGAGAAATGAAACCAATTAAGAAAGTTTAATTCCTTATTGACTTAAAAAATCTTACAATGTGAATTTATGGATTATGAAATCTTGTTATGAGACACAATTATCTTAGGAATTGCTGACAAGAAATTCTTTAAAAAAACCTGATCCAATTTTGCAAGAAATTTAGAATGCGCAGTCTAACTAAACAAACTATTCAAAAAAAATCAAATTCAGACAACTCTGCAATATAAAGTCAAGGTTTTAGTAGTGATTCAAAACATCTTTATCGTAGGAAAAATAGTAATACTTCATATTTGGCAAATAACAATAAAATTAGTTGTTTAAATTGTAGTTTAATCAATCTATATTTTAAATAGATGTCCCGCCGATAATAAAATATGCAGAACATGCAAATGTAAAGGACACTTTTATCAGTATTTTAATAATTTTAAAAGAGAATTTCATGATATTGAATTAGATGAAAAGAAGTGTATATTAATACTGTTTTAGAGTCTGATAAATTTGTTTGAGCAATTTTTAATATGCCTATAACAAAATATGCAAAAAATGCCGACGTAAAGACATTTTTTTCAGGTTGTAACAACTTTCAAAAAAATTTAAATTGAATTAGATGAAAGAAATGTTCTATTAATACTGTTTGTTTAGACAATTTTAATTAAAAGTACAAATATTTTAGAGTGGTCTGAAAATGTCGAAGGTATGAACATAAAATTAAAAATTGATACAACTAGTGATGCGAATATTTTAAGTCTTGATGATTTTTCGTGAATTAATGTTTCCAATACTTTATTTAATAAATATAGTTTATTAAAATCACATATTGATCATGAAATACAAATATAAGGCTGCGCTAGTGGTTTACAGGGAATTATTAAATTAAATCTTTTATCTAACGAAAACATTTATTTACTAACAAATCCCTTTTCTTAATTCTAAATAGGTATTATAAAGTTTTTGATGGTATTGGTAGGTTTAAGGATTTTACTTGTTCGATTAAATTGGCTGGAAATGCAGTTCCACCAACAATGAGTGCACCTAAAAAAGATTTTTTGGGTTTAAAAAGTAAAGTAAATCTGAAATTTAATCCAATGTCAAAAGAAGGTTTAATAAAAAGAATCCCTGAACCAACATATTGAGTGTTGTGGTAAGTAAACCAAATGGTGATGGGAGAATTTGCATGGAGTCGAGAGAGCTGAATAAATATATTAAATTAAACAGGGCATTTTGTAATTGGCACATGAAAATATGTTTTCACAATTCTTCAAGTGTTTATTCTGTGTTAGATGTATTCTCTACATTCATACAAAAATCTCTTGAGGAAGAAAGTTCCAAAATGTATACCATTGTGACACCATTTGGTAGATACTATTATTTAGAAATGTCTTTTTGGAATATCTAGTGCTCCTGCTATTCTAAAGTATGTATAGAATGTTTCAAGATATTTCTGGGGTAATATTATATTTTGATGACATATACTTGAAAAAATCGCCTCAGGTGGTATAACTTTAAATAAATAAAAATTAAAATTTGCTCTAAACGAAGGTAAATTTTTAGGACACCCGATTAATAATTCTGGAATTAAAGCAGATGATTAAAAAATGAGCGATATGTTTATTTAAAACCACAAAACGGAAAACCAATCTTTAGGTCGAGTTACGTATTTAGGTAAATATATTAACAATTTATTTAAGAAAACTGGTGTTTTACGAAAACTATTAAGCGAAAAAACTTGTAGTTATGGGATCATAAACAGAATTAATGTTTCAAGAACTTAAAATCTGTCAACACTTCTACATCAGTTTTATCATACTTTTATTAAAATAAAGACACCGTGCTTTCTGTTGATCCTAGTCGTTATGGATTAGATTTAGTTTTAATGCAAGATACTCATCCAATAGAATTTGCTTCAGTTTCTTTAACCACTATGCGACAAAAATATACTCACAAGAAAAGGAACTATCGGCCATAGTTTTTAGTTGTAAGCATTTTAATTAACACTTTTAAGGTATTCAATTTATGATATAAATGGCTCAACAACCATTATTGGGGGTTAATAAAAAACCTATAGAACATATTTCTCCTCAATTACAGAGATTAATGATGCGTTTACTGAGATATGACTATAATTTGATTTAAGTTCCTGGCAAAAAATTACAAACTGCAGATACTTTAATTCTGGAGGCAATGCATATAACATCATTGATTTGGTTAAACATTTGCATGTGTATTCAATTATTGCAACATCTGATGAGAAAAGAATTACTGAAGAAACAGCATAAGATGAAAATTTAAAACAAATGTTAAGTTATATTGAACATGGTTGGTCATTGCACAAGTCCAATATTTTAGATAATATTGCAAAATTCGTAATGATATTTGAAATATTTGTTTTTAAAAACCACTTATACGTATTCAGTCTTGCAAAAATATAGCAAAAGAAGTAGTTTATTTGCCAAATATTATGATAGATATATTAAATTTACTATTTATCAACTTATGGTATACGTCAAAGTTTTTTCAAAAATAATCCTAAATATCCTTTAACTCCTCATGGTGGTACTAAAATGCCTTGGAGTAAAATAGATATAGATTTTCCTTACTTTAATATTATTAATTTTTTTATAGTAGATTACTACAGCAACTTTCTAATAGTAAACACAATTTTTAATAAAACTGCTAGTTCTATTATATCAACTCTAAATAATATTTTTAGTTTATTGGATTTACCAGCAGAAATATTTTCTGTTAAATTTCTGCCAATCTCATCAACAGAATTTCAAAATTTTGTTAAATTATATTAAATAAGTCAAGTTCTTTGTATCCTCAGTCTAATGGAGTGGTTGAACGTCAATACGGAAAAAGCCATGGTTTGCCTTCCCAGCTAAATTATTGCTTAATAGAAGTATCAAAACTCCACTACCGATTTGTGAAGAGGTGCTGAAAAACGTATTTTAACATGTGTTTTTTAAGCGAAATAAGACAAGGAGAATCTGTAATCGTTACGTTTACGTTGTAAGAGATCAAAATGGAAAAATATACAGGGTGTCCGGGAAAATGTGGGAGATCTCTCGGACTCAGATAGAACATTAAAAAATAAGATGACAAGTTCCCATAAATTTTTTTCCTAGCGGCCCTCCCTACGGAGATACGGCCCCCTAAAGGACCCCACTGGAAATCGGTTTTTCTAGAATAACTTTTAAACGACTCAATATAATTTAACGAAAATTTAATATGATAAACAGTAGTAAGGACCTCTCAAAATGCTTCCCTTAAAACATAATTAGCTTGTTTAGTTTACCAGGGACGGACTAGATTGTACATTTTAACGCTCAAATTTTTAACACCCTGTATGATAAGGAGCTAAAAAAAATAAATTTGGATACCTTGAACATTAAGCTAAAGAAAAGGTGCTCTTGTTCATTGTCGATAAAATGAACCGTTTTCGAGAAAAAAAAATAATAAAAGAATACAACTTTGGGAGTATTAAATATGTTTCGATCCTGAACAACCTAATACGCTAAATAGAAAAAAGTCAATTAAAAACTTCATAAGTGGGTTCAACATGTGCTCCGTGATTTGTGATGCACTCGCGGGCACGACGAATAGAGGACTGCTGTACTCGCCACAACAACCCAGCATTGTTCCTTATCATATCGCAATGAAACGTGATTCTCTGTAAAAGTTCCTCCCTAGTAGCAACCGGAGAGGAATACACCAAGGTTTTGAGATGACCCCACAGGTAGAAATCCATTGGCGTTAGGTCGGGAGACCGTGGAGGCCAGGCAATGGGACCTCCTCTGCCTATCCAACGGTTTCCATAGACGTTATTTAGGTGGTCCCGTACAGCAACGCTAAAATGGGGTGGGGCTCCATTATGCATAAAATGCATCCTTTGGCGGGTTTCAAGTGGCAAATGCTCTATTGAATCTAGAAAAGCGTTCTGAAGGAACTCTAAATAAAGTTCACCATTCAATCGTGCCGGTAATACGCATGGTCCAATGAAAAAATTGCCGATTATTCCTGCCCAAACATTAATGGATTGAAACTGATGTTGATGATGATGAACGACAGTGGCATGAGGGTTTTCATCAGCCCATACATGCGAGTTATGTAAATTTACAATACCATCTTTGGTAAATCCTGCTTCATCGGTAAAAAGAATAATGCTAATGAAGTTTGGGTTTGTTCGTTGTTGATCTAACAACCAGTTTGCGAACTGGATTCTTCGAGGAAAATCTTCAGGAAGTAGTTGATGCACTTTTTGCAGATGATAAGGGTATGACAACTGTTCTTTAAGTACTTCAGCAACTGTACTTTTTGACACATGAAGCTGCGCGGCTAATATTCGAGTGCTTATTGAGGGAGTATCAGCTACAGTATCCAAAATATCTTCCTCCAATTGCACCGTACGTACTGTTCTCCTCACACCAGCATCAGTACTCCTTTTTCCAAAACTTCCTAAAAATAATTAATGAACGTCAATAATGTTACCTTATTAATTGAGAATTGCCCACCAGTTTCTCTTAGACGTTGGTCACTTCGCTGAAATGTTTTCTCATTTGGAATATTGCGATTAGGATATCTTTCTCCATACAACCTTCTTGCTTCATAAGCATTGCAAGATGCAAGTCCGTACATAAGATGCATATCTGCATACTCACTAAATGTGTATCCCATTATCGAATTAAATTTACCAAGGTATTCAAAATTTAATAAATTAATATCGAAGTAGGTACAAAAAGATCAACGTGTCAAGAAGATTTCAAATGCACACGTCAATGCGAGATTATTTATTTCGTACCATAGTAACGTTTGTAAAAAAGTGCATTCTTTAATACTGATAAATAAACAATAATAAAACATTAATACTTTTATTATTTTTTTTCTCGAAAACGGTTCATTTTATCGACAATGAACAAGAGCACCTTTTCTTTAGCTTAATGTTCAAGGTATCCAAATTTATTTTTTTTAACTCCTTATCATACAGGGTGTTAAAAATTTGAGCGTTAAAATGTACAATCTAGTCCGTCCCTGGTAAACTAAACAAGCTAATTATGTTTTAAGGGAGTATTTTGAGAGGTCCTTACTACTGTCTATCATATTAAATTTTCGTTAAATTATATTGAGTCGTTTAAAAGTTATTCTAGAAAAACCGATTTCCAGTGGGGTTCTTTAGGGGGCCGTATCTCCCTAGGGAGGGCCGCTAGGAAAAAAATGTATGGGAACTTGTCATCTTATTTTTTAATGTTCTATCTGAGTCCGAGAGATCTCCCACATTTTCCCGGACACCCGGTATAGAAGATATTGTAGGAGTGTTAAAGATTTCTAAGCAAGATATTAAAAAGCAAGACGCAAAATCGGATTATAACCAATTTTCGTCTAATTTGTTTTAAACATACCATTTTTTATTCGAACCAGCGGAATTTCTTGATGATTGTAATGTGTAATATCACGAAGTAACTGTTTCTGAGGTTGATTATAAAGATTTAGTACATGATAAGGAGAAAAGAAAAATAGTATTATAAAACGTCCTGATAGGTTAAACCTTTGAAAAAAGGGCGTATAATATATAACTAGTATGTAGAGGAGTAAACCAGCATCTATCTCTACTTCAACGCGAACCTATCGGTGTACGTACAGGAACCAAAGAAGTTACATTTGTACAGGATTGACATATACTTTTAATATCTTGTCGTTTTAAAATAAAGTTCTTTTTAAATGTATTAAAGTAATTTATAAATTTTAGTAATACAAAGACTCTCATCTCCGTTAACGGCCGCTGTGTTAACGTAATAGTCTAGTTGCCTGTTGCACAAAACTTTTTATCACGTAATAAATTTAACTGACGTTTAGAATCATATTTGACGGTGAAACTCTTATGTGGTCTGTCACAATGCTTAGTTAAATGCTTTGAGAACCCGCCACTTAGAGGCTTTTGTTTCGGTTCCTTTTTCAATTTGAATTTTTTTAGCTAAATTTTTTTTTTCTAAAAAGGTATAGTTCGATTTTTTAAATCTAATATTCATACAATAAAACTAAAATGTAAAAAAAATACCGAATTTGTGCATTGAAAAAAAGGTGTAGAAGATTCACTTGTATGTTGAACAACAATAATATTTTTATCTATACTAACTTACTATTGTTTAAATGAGTCCACATAACTTCATATAAATGTTAGAATACGAAAGAAAATACATGACGATAGGAAAGAAACACTCTTCTTCAAAATTAATTAAAAAAAAACTGCAGTAAAGTGTATTTAGCTTAATGGAGGGTATAAACGACTTAATAATATTTACATTGTATAAAAAAGTTTATTTAAAAAGAAAATCCGATAAAACTCCATGTTGCTATTAGAGTAAGAAAAATGTGGGGTTCAAAAGACGCCTAATTACTTTTGAATAATAAAAACGGGCACCAGAAGAAAATCTGCGCCCCATCTGCCATCCTTCTTGCTTAGGCGAACAAACAAATCTATTAAACCCATCTCGCTTTAATCTGCTCATAAAAAAAGTGTTTAGTGTTTAACCATAAACTGTATCTGTATCCCCACTATTAAGAAAGATCCAGTTTACCGGAAAAGAATTGCCATTGTGGGTCTTTTTTCAGAGCAATGGAAAAACGAGTGTGCCTTCTCTCTCATTGAGCTTTAGCTCCTCCTACATATTCCGGATTTCGGGACGCAGGATCGTCGGGAAGCTGTTAATGGACCTCCCATAGCAACGTGTTTCGCTTTTCGCGCTACATCTCCGCAGAGATAAAACCATTTGAACAGCTTTGGCGGCAAAAGCCCTGCTTGATCGTGAGCTCTCATGCAATTCGCGAAATTTTGTTGTTACGTTTTTAAACTTTCTATTTCGTGAAAATATTTTCTTTTCGGTAACGATGGCCTTTTAAAGGGTGATATTTTATTGACATTTTAAGTGAAGACTGTTTAGTTTCCTGACAGAATTCGGGGGGTTTTCCCCAGAGTTAGCATCACGATTTTTGGCGACAGTCACAAGGTAACTTCAATCTTAAAAATTATTTTACATCCAAATAGACTATTTAGTAATCGTAGTAATTAGCTAAATTTAAAATCGTTTTACGTTTTAATCAAATTACTTGATTTATATTATACTTAAATTTAACGTAGTTATCTAAACTTGTTGTAAGTTTCTGACTTCGGATAAGAAACATTACTTAACTAGTAATTATTATTCCGAAGATAAAAGAAATTTATTTTACTACTGGTTCCAAAAATATTATCTCGGATATAAAATATAATATTTTAGATACAAAACGTAAATAATGAATATCAAAAAAAAAGTAAAATCTCTTCCGATTGTTTAATTTTATTATTTTATTTTTTTAAAGAAAAAAGTTTTTGATGCCTTTTAAACTAAAACTAATGTGCAATACATTTTTTTAGTAAATTTAGTACAAAGTTAATATGTTGTCTCAGACAACCACAAAAAATTATGTATTGCCCTTTTTATCTAAAAAATCAAACTTCTAACCGTTGCGAAATTAAAGTACTCACTGAAATCTGAGCAGACATACAGCCAAAGAGTTTCATTATTTTTATAAGCACTTAAGCGAATATTTATGTCAAAATGTTTGTTTGTGTGTATTATACAGCATATTCGGAATTAGAGTCCGTAATGGTCATCTTATAGATGTAATAGAGAATACTTAAATGGGAAAATTTTACATAATTGTGTCATAAGCTTAACTCTTCTAGTTATTCGGGTTCTTAAAATCCTAATAAAAAAAATAAAAATTGCATTTTTGAAAATATGCTGTAAATTATTTACGTGTAAAAACTTTCGAATTTATTTTGTTAAATTTTGCTTTCGACGTTTTATAAACACGGGCATAACAGGTCTTTTGGAAATATTGCGTGAATTACTTTATTTTCTGGTGAATATTGATATAAGAGTTTTTTCATACTAATATAAAAAAAACGTGCCTCGGCGAACATAATACTTCTTTATATATGTATATACGTCAATGGTTTTCTTAAGTTAAGGATCATATGCAATAAAATCTTATATAAAAAAAAGAGATGCGAGTTCAAAAAAGCACTAAAAAACAAAAAAATAATATTTTATCCTCTTTGCTTTTTTTTTGAAGTCCGTGTTACCTTTTTTATAAAAATTCTTATTTCATCCTTTTTAGTTCTATTTATACAAAGTTTAAGTTTCAAGCCATAAACTTGGGTCAAAATTTCGGACGTCCCTACTAAATTAAACAAGTACTATTTTTTTTTCATTTTTAAGGAGCAGTTTCATCTCCTTAAGGTTGCTGTATAGCTAAAAAATTATATTATAAACAAAAAGATATAATACATTTGACGAGTTTCGCCGTTCTCTAAATATATTTTTTTTTCGGAGGGCTGCCTCAACTCTTTAGAGCTACCATGTATAGTATAAAAATAATCTATACATAGAAAAACGATTTTGACGTATTTCCCCGTTTTTTCCAATAATTTTTTATCGTATATATAAGCGATAAAAAATCAAGTACGCCAATGAATAACTATTTTGAATTTGACTGATATCAGTTTGCGCGTTCTCAAAATATGATTTTTTACGTTTTCATATCCTTTAAAATACCAATGATGTACGCTCATGATATCCAAAGACTATTTTTGGTGCAAATTTAAAACGCATGTACAGGGTGTCCCATTTTCGTAGGTTTTACGGGGTTTCCAGCTTATGAGTAGAGATAGAGAGATGCGGTTTTCGCGACACCGTGCTACTTTTCGATGAAACTAAAGAGGCCGTAAACAGATTTGCCCTAACCATTTTAGTTTCCGTGCTACAGGGTTATTTTGAAAATTTGTCATTTTCGGACACCCCCTGTAACTCAGCTATCGTAAAATATATTTAAAATGTTTCAACTGGTATTTATAGATTTTTTCACGTAGAATTCAGTGGCGTACTCAGATTTTTGCTGAGAGTCATAGTTTTTGACATATTGGCATAACCTACTATTTTTTAAATGGGACACCCTATATATTATTTTTTCATCTTATTCTTCGTGTCGAGAGCTTTTCAAAAACATACCATAAGTCATATTTATTTTCATAAATAACATGAAAAAATGCATTTTTCTTTAAACGGATTTATGGCATAGCAGATCAATTGAAATAAGAGAAGGTGGCTGTGGAGCCATGGAAAAAGTTAACAAATATTTATTAACGAAATAACAAAGTAACAGCATCAGAAAAAATTAGGAAGTAGGTAAAAGGTAATAATTATAATTTCATTAAAACTACAAATATTGTTCAAATTGTAGACCATTATGTGTCCTACAAGTGTGACAAACTTTAAAAATTCTTTTTAATGCATTTTCTATTGTAAATGACTGTCTTTGTAACTCTGCAAAAGCGTTTTCGGTGGCCATTCTTAGTTGTTCTAAGTTTTCGTATCGCCTTACATAAACCTTGTTTTCTAAATAACCCCACAAAAAGAAATCTAAAACTGAGAGGTCAGGGGATCGTGGTGGCCATCGAACAGGTCCTTGTGTTCCTATCCATCTTCCAGGAAAATGGTCGTTAAGCCAGTTTTGACTTATTCTGGCATTGTGGGCTGGAGCTCCGTCTTGCTGGAAATAAATCCTATTTAGTTGAGCCAAGGGAACATCATCCAAAATTCCTAATGCGTCTTCTAGGATTCGCACGTAACCAATCGAATTCAGATTTCCTTCATATATTTGGTAAACTATTTTTCGGTTGAAAATAAAACAGGAGACATTGAATCCAAATCTGCCCTGACGCTCCCTAGGAAAAATAACATGGTTGTTTTCTTGACTCCAAAATCGCGTGTTGTGTCTATTTAAAATCCCTGAACTAGTAAAATGTGCCTCGTCTGACCAAATAATCTTTTTTTCAAAATCGATATCTTCTGCCTTCATATTTATAAACCAATTGCAGAACTCCAATCTGCGCTCTGCATCACCAGGATGCAGATGATGCACAAGTTTGTATTTATAGGGTTTGAATTTGTGCTTTTTAAAAATTTTCTGCACTTTGGTTTTCGGTACACCCGCCTCTTCGTCTATTTTCCTGCAAGATGTTTCAGGAGCTGTCTGAACGAGGGCTAAAACGTTGACCTCAGATTCTTCGTTGTCTTTATTGTAAGTTCGCGATCGAGGCTTGTTAAAAGATCCATATTGGCAAAGATTATTTTTAATTTTTTGAAAAATTCTTTTTTCTGGTTGTCTTCTCTCGGGATATCTAAGATAAAATAAAGCGAACCAATAAAGTCAAAATGCAGGAAGATAAAAAAGAACTAACCTGTTCAGATAAAGCTCTGCCGCCTGATCTGCATCTTCATTAGACAATATAAAACACGCGTTCATATCATATTTCTCAAAATATTCAAATTTTTGATTCTGAGCCATATTAAAAACAATAATTATAATAGACGTCAAGAAAAATTTAAACGCAATAATGCCAAAAATGACAGCAGTAATGGCTGCCTGATCATATTTTTGTTGGCGTTGCCATGGCTACCACAGCCACCTTCTCTTATTTCGATTGATCTGCTATGCCATAAATCCGTTTAAAGAAAAATGCATTTTTTCATGTTATTTATGAAAATAAATATGACTTATGGTATGTTTTTGAAAAGCTCTCGACACGAAGAATAAGATGAAAAAATATAGGGTCTCCCATTTAAAAAATAGTAGGTTATGCCAATATGTCAAAAACTATGACTCTCAGCAAAAATCTGAGTATGCCACTGAATTCTACGTGAAAAAATCTATAAATACCAGTTGAAACATTTTAAATATATTTTACGATAGCTGAGTTACAGGGGGTGTCCGAAAATGACAAATTTTCAAAATCACCCTGTAGCACGGAAACTAAAATGGTTAGGGCAAATCTGTTTGCGGCCTCTTTAGTTTCATCGAAAAGTAGCACGGTGTCGCGAAAACCACATCTCTCTATCTCTACTCATAAGCTGGAAACCCCGTAAAACCTACGAAAATGGGACACCCTGTACATATATTTTTTTAAAATTTCCCTTCATAAGGAAACTAAAACTTCGAAAAAACACAAATTATTTTTTCGATTACAATACTCCATAAAGTATATTAATATACCCAATATATGGGCTGGTACACGGAAAAGTAGTAAACAAATGGTTTATATATTTTTAAATAGTCGACGTTTCGCAACTTTACTGTTGCCTCCTCAGGACAGATATATAAGTTTTCGTTAACGATCTTCTTGTAGCTACGTTAGAGTGGTGTATTATTTAGGGTTAGGGTCCAGTAAAGAAACAAAAGACTTTTTTAAATTGTCGACGTTTCGCAACTTTGTTGTTGCATCCTCAGGACAAATAGATTCTATATCCTGCATGAAACCCATATTATCAGTCTTTACTTACTACGTTGGTCCGCAAATATTTTCCAGATATTTTGTTTCTAAATGGTTTTCGTAAACGATCCTCTTGTTTTTATGTTAAGGTGGTGTAATATTTGGGGTTAGGAAATATCTGCAGACCAACGGAGTAGGTAAAGACTGATAATATGGGTTTCATGTAGGAAATAAACTCTATGTGTCCTGAGGATACAACAATAAAGTTGCGAAACGTCGACATTTTAAGAAAGAGCTTTTGTTGTTTTTACTGGATCCTAACCTCAAATAATACACCACTTTAACATAACAACAAGAGGATCGTTAACGAACCCCAGTTAAAAACTTAATATCTCGGAAGTATCTGCGGACCAGCGGAGTAGGTAAAGACTGATAATGGCAGCCAAATAAAATTTTTAAAAAATCTTGTTCAATTGTTTTTGCAGATAAATTAGATGTGAAAATGAACTAAACTGGTACGAATTCAATATGACGTAGCAAAATGGCGGTGTCAATGTAAAAACTACTTATTAAATTTATTTTATTATCCCCAAAATTCAAGTGTGGTATAGGTAGAAAGAAAATGGTAAAATATTGGTAGGAATCCAATATTATAGAACAAATAAGAACGAAAAGACAGTATATGTAAAACATATATACTGTGACTATGCACTGCACTAAATTGGATCACACACTTCACTATTCCTAACAAATGGAAAAAATCATAACGAGGGAGTTCCGGGTAAAGAATTTTACCGATTTTCTTTAGTTTTTATTTTCCCCAATAAAAAGAAGATTCTATTCCAGGAAATGGAATTTTAATGAATATTTAAACATTTTATTAGGCCGCAATTTGGTTTTTTGTCTTATAGGATTCGCACTAAAAAATCACCATTCTACCCCTGGTTAGAACTTGACTTTTGTGCAAAATATTAAGGCAATTGAATAAGTAATTCTTGGTACTGAATTTTCTAGCATTTCGTTAGGTCACCATGTTGTTCCGCCACAATCGATTTATATAAAAATATATCAGTTCATCCCTATATCACACTTTACTTTTGTGCAAATTTTGAAGCCCATTCGATAAGCGGTTTCTTAATAATGATATTTTCTTTTCAATTTGGTATGGCTGCCATTTTGTTCCCCCGTATTGAATTTTTACCATAATGTAATCATTTCATCCACTTATGACCCTCGATTTTTCACCAAAATCTAAAATCAATCGGATAATTAGTTTTTGAGCTATGCCGCGTAAAGACAGACAGACAGACTGACGGAAATGAGAGAACATGTTTTTCAAAGTCCAGGAACCCAGAAAGCAAATATCTGCAAAAGTATACAAGGGTAATTTTTTTCCACGATTACAATACTGCCCTCTTATCGAGGTGATTTCAATCTGGTAGGTAAAGTCTGTGTCGGTATTTTGCGTGTTCCGCGTGGGGTTCTTGTCTCTTTTTCTGTTATTTTTTTATTTTCCTAGCAACGAATCAAACCTTAATGTTGCGTTAAATAATTCTTTTTATTATTAAAATATAGAAATGCTATGCTTTTAGTCCTTTTTTCAACTGGAATATATGAGTCTGGGTTTACTATAATATCACTGTATTTTTATTTTAAAATTAAAGCAATTATGTACAGATACAGAGCAGATGATATTTTTAACTACGATAAACGATGATATGAAACTATCAAGAAAAACAAACTTTCGCTTTGACGTAGTGGGAGATTCTTTTTTTATGCTTATTGGCTTCCGTTCCTTCGGGATATGATTTGCCAAGGTGGGGGATTCGTTGCCAATGGTTTGTAGATTGAGCATTTTAAAATTGTAGTGAGGATAATCTGGTTCAGTGTTATAAAACTTCCAACAAGACGACAGCAAATTACAATGCCTTGTATCTAATACTACTGTGCAGAATACTCCTGCATTACTGGCCTAAAATTAGACCCCGACCACGTGATAGAAAACTAATACAGAGGCGTATCGCAATCGTTGGGATTAAAGTAAAAATGTATCAAAAATTTCTACAGAACCCAAATTAAAGGTTGGTAAATCCGCAACTACTGAACGAATTTTCAAAAGCAAAGTGGGGTTAAATAGAGATTTAAAATACCTTTCAAATAAGTTATTTAGATCTTGCTTTTTATATAAAAAAAATTAAGCCTATAGTAAAAGTGAATATGGGACATGCCAAAAATTGTATATTAAACAATGGTATAAATACCCTTAGTGGTGTTATAACCTCACTGTATGTATAATTAAGTTATAAAGTAAAAATAAATTAATTTAATGTTTTCTATGCTAAAGTAAATAGTTAAGATAGTTATATTATAGTCTCAAAGCTAATACGTAGAAAAATCGTAACACTTATATACCCTATAATATTCATAGATTAAAATTTTCAATCTCATTAAAGAAAAAAAAATTAAGAAAAGGACTGTTTTTAGTGATTCTTTCAATAGCAAATTACACAACTGGAGCTTGAACTTTTTGCTATGATTTGTGTTAAAAAATATTTTATAATTTAATATTCAATCTATAAAGGATTTTAATTTTGCTAAAATATTAAGATTTTAAAGTTTTATTACGTTATTTAGTAGAAACCCTAAAAAAAACAAAGATTTCAGCTTTTTCCTTTATTCCTTTTTTTTGTACACAAAATATACATTCATTTCTTTTGCGACATCCAATGTAAAATTAAGCTTTCCTTAAATCTGGGGCATATCTAATGAAACCCTGTTGGCTTATTTTTAAGTTATACCAGTTTGTATATTTGTATATACATGATACATAAATGTCACAAAATATTTATTTGCAATATATTTTTAGGATTTCGTAAATTCGTTACAGAAAGAAAAACTGATACTTACCGAATTTTTGGTAAAATTTTAGTCGCCTCCGATAGATATTCAAAATAACTTCACAAAGAAAATTTCAACCTAGATTTGAAAATGAATACCTATTAGATAAAAACGTTTAGTTTAGTCGATAATTTTACCACAGTTGTACACCAAACTATTCGCTTCAGATGCCTGAAATATAGACACAAAGGTTCTATCTTTGACGATTTTTTGTATAAAAACATTTTTCTTCAGATACCAGAATTTTCAAAATATCTAAATAATAAAGTTATATCCCCAACGTCGCCGACGCTGCGTAATTACTAGCTTGTTATAGGTACAAGTACTTTCCAGGTATGTCAGTTGTAATTTTTTTTACCGTGACATTATGTCACGGTAAAAAAATTACAGAAAAGCTAAGTTAACTTGCTTTTAGAGGCCTATTTTAACAATAATGTAAGATGGGGAGGTGTAAAATAAAATAGTTTTATGTATCATAATGTAACAATAATTTAGTGCATAGACAACAAATTATTTGGTGATAGTGTTATACAAATACATTTTAATGAATCCTGTATTTAAGTTTTTAATTTATTATTATTATTTATTTTTTATAACATTATATATTTACGTATTCTACAAAAAAATATGTTATTAATAATAATTAATGTTATGTCCTTTATTATTTTTCTCAGTAAAAAATGTTTTATTCCAGGAATGGACTTTTACCGAATATTTAAACATTTTATTAGGCCTCCATTTTATTTTGCCATATATATTCGCACTAAAAAATTACCAGTCTATCTCCGTGTAACATTTCATTTTTGTGCAAAATTTTAAGTCCTGATAAGTAGTTCTTTGGTAGTGATTTTTTAACGTTTCATTAGGACGCCATTTTGTTCCGACATAATGGATTTCCACAAAAATTTTACCAGTTTACCCGTTTGAACAAAATTCAATCATTTTTTTTTTTATCTTAGCTATGACAGACTGACGATGGTTCAGGGACTCGTAAACGCAAAGATCTGCAAAAATCTCAAAGGGTGATTTTTTCACGATTACAATACTTCACTCTTATGAGGGAAGTAATATGAAAATGAACAAAATGCTTAAAAATAACGACGATAAAAACCCTCTATTTAAAAATATCACGAGCAGTTACTTTCATTACGTATGATTTCTGATGGTGTTTCGATTTGATAACCCCCCTCTATGACTACAAACAAATAAACTAAATCCGTCCTTGGTCAATCAACACAACAACTTACAGTAGGGAGCGTCAGGGGTCCTAAATAAAATCATCTTTACGAAAGTATAGCTTGAAAAATCAGAAAAGGCATGAATATCTAACTAAAAGTAATGAGTGAAAGATAAAAATACTTATCTGATTTTAAATGTAAAAAAATGCAATAAAGGACTAAATTAATTTAGTGATGCATGTAATAGGGTTAAGCGGTGTTAAATCGTTAATACTCAATTGATTCCGGATTACTTCAACTAGAGAAAATCCTAATTGTACTAGTTCTCGATTGGATTATCCAACTGGTTAGATACTGAATGACACTCGTGCAAGGGTGAAGTAAAATAAATACAAGCTGGTGGGAACACAGGAACAACACGTGTCTTTTAAGGGTGATTATTCAGTATTCAGAATATACGGATACATGAAAATGTTTTTAAATTTATGGATATATAGTATGCCCGCTGAAGTGAGATAAGAACAAAACGTCTAAAAATATATTTTTTTCAAAAAAAGCTATCATTCATAAAAAATTCTAATTAAAAAAAATACCATATTGTCGTACGGGTGCATAAAAAATAAAAGAAATATATAACACTGTAATCTTATTTTTATTTTAAGGCAAAATGAAACATTTTAAACTTAACCAATAGGTTAAATCCAAAATATCAAAAAATTAATCACACAAATCTTATTAATTTTAAATGTTTTCCTTTAAAGCATATTTTTGATTATACATTTGAAAACTGTCTATTAAGGTGTTTTTGACAGAATAGAGAAATAAAATTATTGCAGTATTGCCAAACTCACCTGATTTTCCTGAAAGATATGTCACGGTCTATGTACAATACCAAAAAAAACTAATTATTAACAAAACACAAAAACACACACACACATACACAAAATTGATAAAAAAGTTGGAAAGTATATTTTTGGGTAATTTGCAGTATTAAATTACGCTAGAAGAAGGATGCTTTGTTTCCGTATACCTGCCGCCACCATACGAATTGGTCAATAAATTCCGAGATGGAGATTTCATGGCTCCAAGACCGTAATAATTGCTTTAAGCGTCATCAATGTGCCACCACGTGGTTAACCTAACTTAACCTGCGCTAACCAAAAGGGCAGTTTTATAATTATAACATTGATGTCAGAGATGGTTTAAAATATATATGGCGATTTTATTATAGCTTTAATCACGATGCATTCCTGTGCTAACCTTGTACCGATTCATCTAGTTGTCCGCTCTCCGGCTCCCAACCTTTTCCCAATCAGGTATCGATTCATTTATGTAATGCGACAATAGCTTCTCATTTTTAAAATAATGTGGGAAGTCTTTCAGTAAAATAGAAAGAGAATAACTGACTTTTTAATGTTTTCTGTAACTTTTACAAAAAATTTAACATTTATTAATAATAAAGAATAGTGAGAACTACGTAATTTAGTTATTAGTAATAGCATACAAGCTCAAACCTTCCGCAAACAACGGTAAAAGTCCTACCTGAAGATGGAGAATAAAACAAGTTTTTAGTGGTTTTTTTGTTAATAACTCTTCTAAGGTTAGTTATATTTCAAAATATCGGATTTACATGGTTTTCCAAAAGATTGTCAAAAAAATGAAAAATTTTTGAGTTTATAATATTTCCCTTCACCCGAGTTATTATTACAGCATTTTGTTCATGGACGGGGGATTTATTTGAATCTCACGAAAAAATATTACCTGTGAAATTTATCGGAGAAAAAATGGTCAACGCGATAATTCAGATTTCACTTTTGGCTTATTTGAAAAAATATCACTCAATTTGGTAGTGTTGGAAAGCGAATCATTTTAGCCCATAAGCAAGTATGTTTAAAGCTTATCATTTTGACATAAATCGTCGCAATTTTTTAATGTCGACGGCGAGATTTGGAAAAGTGCTCGACCCCTTTATTTCAAAATATCACAGGGTAATTTTAAATTTCGCCGACGTAATTTTCGTTTTTTTTATCTTTGTTTTCGGCATATTTTCATATTATGTTTCTGAGAGTCATTGTTTTTTAAAAATATTATAAAATAGGGACAAAAGTACCAGAATGACTAGAGTAGTTTTGCTAGAATTAGAAATTAAAATGTTTAATCAAAGAATTTTAAAAAATGATCTTTGTAAAAAATATAGTAGATACGAGAAATTTGATGTATTATAAAGATTAATTAATCAAGTATTACCGATAGAATAGGTACCTGAGAAGTTAAAAATAAACAAGATTAATAAAACCATAAGAATAATCTGTGAAAATAATTCCTGATAATTTTGTATAGGTACTTTATGTTTTATATACGTTATATATTTAATATTAGACAGTATATAAATATAAAGTGTTAATGTTAATATTAACATCTATAGTTACTGTATTTTAAATGTAACTTTAATATGCGTATATAGCCTTTGGTTTGAGAAAAATTAGTTTATATTAATATGAAAATATGATTGAATATTAGAATAGATATTAATGTAGATACATGTGTGATAAATTCTCTCTTTTACATCTGAGTAACTACAGATTTACAATGAAAAAATAAGTACTATATTTCCATATGCACTACTGAATAGCTGTTGTTGAAACACTTTTCGAAAAACCGTTCTTAGCATCATTCCATCATGTATCATGCATGTATTTTTTCCTATGTCTCTAGATCTGTAGCAAAGAAAAATATTTCAATTATTTTTAGTTTTTAGACAGCTAAACTTATAAATATTTTTTAATTAAAAGTAAGATCACGTGCTATATTTAAACAAACTAGACATACATACAAACAGATACCCACAATCACATTAAAATTGATTTAAAAATACCAATTAGCAATAATTTTACCCATTACTTATGTAGAAATAATACAAGGCAGGAATTGTACTCTATTTTTTAACCGACTTCAAAAAAGGAGGTTCTGAATTCGACCTGTATGTATTTTTTTAAATGTTTGTTCGCGCATATTGTCTAAACGGCTTTTTAGCATATTTAAAAATGTTAAAAATAGCGCAATGGCGACCATTTTCATGTTTTTTTGTTTGTACATCGATGACTCCGCGTTTCTTTGACCAATGTACATGAAATTTTCAGGGAATATTCAGGATTTTGCCAGAGTGGTCCCATACCAAGAATATTAAAAAAAATTAAAATGGCCGAATGGCGCCGATTTGTTTTTTGCGCTAAGATATATTGCAAGAAGTTTTTAATATTCTACACTCGTGTCTCAATTCTACCTGTTCACCATTATATTAGGAAAAAAATATTGTGTAGTTGACCAATTGTTAAAGTTGTTACAAGTTGTTATTTTTACAATAAGACTTGTAAACTGTAGTACGTTTTATTAAATCTTCTCATAAACTTTAACAAGAAACAAATAAATGTTTCCATATTTTCTACAGAAAACATTTATTTTTTATATATAAAAGGCTAACATGAAGTAAGGACCTGAAGACAACTATTATATTTAAAAAAAGTAATATATACCTTTATAGTAACAAAGCAAATTCACTGTCTTTCATCCGGGCATTCTCTTTTTTTTAAAGGAGCTCTTACAATTTTGGCTTCAATCCTATGGAAAAATCATAGCGAATATGACCAATTTTCTTAACGACTCGCTTTGCCAAACTGAGATGTGACATTTCAAAATCTCACGGACTCTTAATTTCACTGGTTTTAAAAATAAGTCAAAAGTGCAATAAAAGTGGAATATCGCAGTCGCATTTTTTTCATGGATATTCTAGCCTATAAGAAACATTGTCATTTTGACATAAATATCGGCCAAAAAGACATTAAACGAAAATACATTGTTGAAAGTGTTCGTTTTTTAATATTGATTGCAGTAAATTATATGATTTTGTATGCTTCCTTACAGGAGAAATAAAATTTTGATGATAACGTGATTGAAAGATGACGTAAATTTCAATGTTTTTGTGTGTCAAAATAACAATTGAAAATTGCGGCGGCGAGATTTAAAATTACACGTGTGATATTCAAATAAGCCGATCGTAAAAATTTGGAAGACCCCTTAGAGAAAAAGTCTTAGAAAAATCTAACCAAAGTTGGCAAAATACATAATGCCGTCCTATCAAAAACGCAGTATGTTGATTTTCAGTGATTTTGAGATATTGATACAGTCAAATTCTTCGAAACTAAAATTTTTCATTTAATAATACATTTTTTCAAAAATTTTTTTTTTCTTTTCAAAATACTCCAAAATAGTTTGCAGTAAGCTCATCGCGTTAGTTGAACGTCAACGCAGTGAACTGCCAAATAAATTGAAATCTCTTTGTATACGATCACGAAACGTTATCATATCTTTAGAAAAAAATTCAGTAAATTAATATCACTAGGCTAAAGAGCTGTATCTGAGTTATTCTTCTGCATTTTATTATGTAGGCGTGCACTATTACGTCACACTTCTTTTATTACTGATTTTTTTGTGAGATTTAGGAATGATGGAGAATAGCAGAGCGGTAAGCATGAAAGCGCAAATTTAATAATAAAGGGCAGTAATATTTATATACAGGCTGTTACAAATTCGAAGCTTGCCATGCATTGTGATCTTGGAAACCATAAGAAATACGAGGATGGTTAAATTGGGGCAAAGTTGAGCATTTGTGTGCCTAACAATATGCTATTGAGAAACTTTTTAAATTCCGAGTAGTTCCGGAGATATCAGGAAAATCGAAGTTTTGCAAAATCGTTCTTATTTTTTTCCTGACTTTATTTAATTAAATATTTTGTAATAAATGTCACATCATTGTAGCCACTTTTTCCCTCTACTTACATTATTAAATTTAAGATCCGACATTTCCTCTTCGAGCGGCCATCAACTTCATTTTTTGAAACACCGACCTGGACTTTTTATTTCATTTTTTGGAGGCTTATGATCTCCCAAATATAATGATGTATCACGCGAAAAAATGCATAACAAAGAAAATCGCTATAAGGAGCAATGTGTTAAATAGAGATGGTACACGGATCTCTTTAAACAATAAATATGTGTCTGTAACAACATTTTTTTGGGCAAGTGTGATACATCATTGCATTTGGGTGGTCATAAGCTTCCAAAAATGAAATAGAAATCCAGGTCGGTATTTCAAAAAATGAAGTTAAGGACGTAACGTAATTTTGTAGAGGGAAAAAAGTGGCTACAATGATGTGACATTTATTTCAAAATATCTAATTAAATAAACTTAGGAAAAAATAAAAATGATTTTGCAAAATTTCGGTTTTATCCAGATATTTCCCGAACTACTCGGAATATTTAAAGTCTCTAAAGGTATGATATTAGGCACATAAATGCGCAACTTTATCCCAATTTAACCATCCTTGTATTTCTTAGGGTTTCCCAGATTTCAATGGTGAGCTTCGAATTTGTAACAGCCTATATAGGGTGGACTAATTGAAATTCGACAATATATCATCCTCTCCGTTAAGGCCCTCTCGGATGAATAAAAAATAAGGGTTTTGAGTAGCTTCAAAAAGTTGAAAATCACCTTTTCTGTCATATAACGTAATGTACGCATATCAAACGATACTAGGAAAGAATCCAGTATGTTAAAAAAAAGATGACTTACTGCATTGTTTCTTAGGAATCGCTAGTCTAATACCGCAAACCCAAT
This sequence comes from Kuschelorhynchus macadamiae, assembly GCA_030620095.1. Lineage (NCBI taxonomy): Eukaryota > Metazoa > Arthropoda > Insecta > Coleoptera > Curculionidae > Kuschelorhynchus > Kuschelorhynchus macadamiae. Next base: position 88,922 of record JAUTXW010000961.1, on the reverse strand, counting down.
TATTGAACATATTTTTAATAAATTATGCTAATACTATCAAATTAATCTCAAACTACATCTTAATATCTATTGAACTGAAAAATAATTGACCAAAGAATTCGAATATAATAAATTAAGTCAATGTCATTTTTCTCAAAACTGACTTCTTAGAGATACTGCGTTTTTCATTAAGACGACAGCATAGCTGACTGACAGTCCTTAATAAAAAACTATACTAAATTTGCAATGTAACCTTCTTCTTGACGAACCAGGGCCAGATGTAGAGCCTGGCGATAGGAACTGAAATCCCGGATTTTCCACAAAATGTTTAAATTTTTATAAATTATTTCTACAGGTTCCTTCCTTTACCCGTTTTATCTCGCATCAAAATAGGTTTTCGCTCCTTTTCTTTGCCTTCGGAACTGTTATACCTTTAAATCCAGCCCTGTAATGATCACCTTATTTTTGTCAAACTAAAACCATTGAAGATTAAAGGCAGAATAAATCATATATCTAGCAGTTTCCCCTCAGCTAAGCCATAGGCATTGTTACAATTTTCTAATCATAAACCGAATATTAGTGTTCTTACATGGTCTCGTTTATAATCCTAATCAGAATTAACATTTATCATTCATTTATACAGCCCACTAAAAGGAGAGCTACTAAATTACAGTGTTGCTTAATTTATGCAACAGAGCCACTTGTTTGAGATGTTAAAGATAGGGGTGCTAGCACGAAATTAAATTAGAACCTAACTGGCTAATAGAGACTTTTGGTAGACAAATTGCGTCCCTTATGTTATACGAATATGATTATGAGCGGGGGTGTTATTCACGAATCGCATGAACTTTGAGTGAATCTAGTTATTGATCCAATCTAGAAATTTGACCTTAGCAATTTCATAATGAGCGGCACAAAAAAAATTGCTTTTGCTCTATTAATGTATAAAAAAAATTTTAAAAGTTGATGTCCTTGGTTAGAGGAACGTATGTCTCTTGTATATAATTATATAATAATTTAATAGGTTGCGCCGTAAAAAAATTTTTTTTAGCGCTTCCGGCCCCAGCCCTTCCTCTGCGAAATGTCAAGCCGCGATCTTTTGTTCACCTTTTCGCGTTACTTTTTACACACCCCCATATAATATTTGATTATTTAAAAAAAAATAGAACTTTACTTTTTTCCTTTAAATTTGTATTATCAGTATTTTTTCGCGTTCGTACCAAAACACTTCATATAGCAAAAACTAAATTTCTTCATTTTCGTTTATATACACCCTGTATAATATACTCCACCCTTTCCAATACGTAAATTAAAACTATATCTAAGTAATGCCACATGTTAATTTACAATGGTTTTTGATACACCCTGTATAATATATTTTTTTCATTTTTTTGCGCTTGCAACCTATGATTTTTTTGTCTGCTTTTGGCGCATACTTTTTATCCACCCCGTACAATATGTGTAATTATTCAATCGTTTTTTCTTTTAATTACTATATTTTTGCACATGTATAATACATCTAAATATAAATCTTTACATGTTACTTAAAAAAAAATATATTCACCTTCAAAGATTTTTTTTTAGATATTATAAAGTCGAAGTTGTATACACCTATTTACATTAATTTTTATACACCCTGTACATTATGTAAATTTTAAAAATAAGTATTACCCTAACATGAATTAAAAAAAAAAAAGATGGCACCTGCGGCGCCATTTTTTTCCTCTAGTATTTGTATATGCTTTGTTTACCTTTATTACAATAATTTTTATACACCCTGCATGTATTTAAAAAGTTCAAAAATAAATCCTAACCGAGCTTAAAAAAAAAACAAAAATGGTGCCTTTGCAGCGACGACCTTAAACGATTATTAGTTGGTTTTTCTTATATTTTATTAGGTTTTTGTATACACTAGAAAGATGTGAAAAGAATACATAGTCAGTTGAATATAGATTTTTGTTTTGAAAGGTTCCTCTATTAAATTATGATCCCCCCTCTTCAGGTCGTTTGAAAAATAAAGCAAAACTTCTAATTTATTTTACCTACAACCGTTATATAAAGTATACAAGATTTCATTTATTTCCATGCATAAAATACCTTTTATAAAAAGTGTGAGAAATCTAAAATCATCAAATAAAATGTTATAGGCGGGCCACAATGAACTAAAAATATTACTTAGTTTATTGGCGGGTCATTATTTTATGGTTTGCCGCCATTAAAAGCTAGGCTTTGGAATTGCAGCTACAGGTTTTTGGGTTTTATTTCAGCCAGTTAACATAGTTTATTTGAAAGTTTATTAAAATTATTAGTTAAAATCATGTAAGTTTAAAAACCAATATCCACTAGATTACATTGTGTAAATATCATGACCCTGGGCGTGTATAATTAGATTATATAAAATTATTATTATTATACTAAATAATACACTTTAACACATAAAATGTTAATAGTAGGTTTTGAGGAACTATTTTAAATTAAATATGCACTTAAAATATGAATTTCAAAAATGTATCTGAAATTTTGTTTATATTGCGAACTAGTTACAAGAAAAATGCCTTCATGGACAACAGTATTGAAAAACTAAAAATATACTAAAAAAATATTTCCGTATGTTATGATACATTTTTTTGTAAAATAACATGATCGTGGAAAAATATTGCACGTAACTCAAGCATTAAGGTATTTTTTCACTTCTCAGATTGCAGTTCGAAATTTCCAAACTTATTAGTGTAGTGTTACATAAATTACTATTATCGGGTGTGACCTAGATTTAAAACATATTTTTCTATTTCAAATATACTATACATTTAGTGCAGACAAACTGTTTATTTATTCTAGCAAAATGGTTTAATAGTTCTAGATAAACAGTTCACATAGATCTAATAAACAGTATTGCAAAAAAACAGTTTATTAGAACTAAATAAACTTATTGTAGAAAAGGGGGTTATTTAAATCAAATATGCAGTTTATCTGTCACATAATGAAATAAACTTTTTATTTAGGATAAATAAAATTTCACCTAGATTTAATATATTTTTTCTCAGCGTATAATAATCTGAAAATGGCCATTTATCCATTATTTCTATTTCATTTACAAATCTATTGCATATGTTGTTAAAATAAGTAGGTTTTTTACATTTATTGCATAACCTACCGAAAGCTGGAAATTATTGTGTCAGTGTCAATCCGCACCTTCAACAAGTTCAGGTATTTTGTTTGTGTGTGGTTTATATTACCAAATCTTGTGCGGTCCACCTGAGGCTGGATACGTCAATTAGATGTTGTTGAAAACGTTTTTGACACGTTTTTTTTTCTTTGAAAATGAAAATATTTTTCTTCGATTTGATTGATACCATTTGTATGTATTTTTTAAGTTTGCTTTTGTGTAAATTTGACAACACGAACAAATTCTACAGCTGAATTCAATTTAATGTCTCCCTTTCTAATGATTTTAACTTTTGTGTCTTGATCTCTGGAGCTAAGTATCCCTGATTTCATTTTCCTCAAGCTCGCAATAGTAAAAATAAAGTCTTCACATTGGTTAGAAATAAATCAATCGATTCCATTTCTGTATTCTATTGTAGAACAAATGCCTTGCGTACAAAATATTCTTATTTCGCGAACATAACTCTTCAAATGGTTTAGAAACCTTATTAATGTCCTTTACTTCTTCGTTACATGTTTCAAAAGTGTTGAAAAGTCAACCAGCTTCTGGTCCAACTACATTTAAGAAAATAGTTACTTGCCTTTCATTGAAAGCAGCTCATAAATAGCATCTAATTTATTTTTAAGTTTTTCATTAAGCTTAAATTGCTCTGGAAGATTTATATCTTCCATTTTTAATCTTCTTGAATATTTCTTGTATACCGACTGCGCGCATAAGATAAATTTAGTTATTTTTAAAATATGTTTTTAAAATTATGCGGGAAACTCTATTTTATAAGACAAGAGTTTAACTGTTTATTATTATTTTACCACCTTCTGTTTCTAGGTCTAGTACGCCTGGTATAACTAACCTACCTATAACTACCTATCCAACTTTTCTACCTATAATTGCCTTTTTATACTACAATATCGAAAAAATTCAGTAAGTGCGCTCTGTATAGCCGAAAAATCCGTTTAACACAGAGCAATTGAATTTGCGGCACTTAATCCACGCCACACAGGATGCTCTTATTAGTGATATGTGGCATATCAACAAACCTAATTGTAACGAGGTTATTAAACTAATATACTGCAAAACACTTATGCAATAAACATAAATACCGGCAGTTTTTATTACAAGAGAGGTACAAAAGGAACTAAATATAGAAGGACGTTAAGTCAATCGATTCAAGTAACTACATCTCTCATCTTTGGTGAAACTTATTATTTCTGGGGGGAAGTATAGGTTCTATGGAACACTCCGAAATCTTTAAGGTTGTTATAATACGAAAGAAATAAGAAATATAAATAGTCGTTAATCAATTACATTAACTTCATTTCGAATAGGTGTAGTTCATACTCTTTGTTTCAGAGAAACAATATTATCTATCCATTCAAAAACGATATTGGGTTGGGTTTTTATGATGCTTTTATATAGCATATACCTGACCAACCCGTATAGGAAAAATATTTTACTAATTAGTTTATCTTCTAGTAAGAAGTAAAACTGTTTGTTCTTTAAAATGGCTAGGGTTTCTCATTTACTTCTGTGAGGAGTTAGTCCAAGTGATCTGTTATAAATGAAAAAGTTGTTTTTTACATTTTTAATGCCCTCCTTGCCAACAAAAAACCTACTCAAATCCCATTAAAAATAGTTAAAAAAGTTTTTATTGGATTTAAGGAGATTTTATACTTATATAAAAGTGAAAAGACAGATCACCACACAAAAACACAAATATTTTATAATTTTGAATAGATCAGGTACTATTTAATCCACTAAAATATTCTATGCATATTATAAGACTTTATAGGGAACAAATGATAAAATATAATCCACTGTTTTTAAGGGATATTAAGAGATGAGATTCCACGTATAAAACCATAGTCATATAAACTTCTAGAAGTTTTATAAGACTATGAGACATTTATATATATCGAGGTCATATTACAGTTATTTTATAATTTCTAATTTTCAATTTTTATGGGATATAATATCATAAAAATTTGAGGCTTCAGGGCTTTCCAATTATCCCCACCAAATGTATGTATTTAAACATGTGTCATAAAAGATTCCAAAATATTCAATCTAATCAAAGCTTCTGAAACTTTTACAATGAATTATATTATAAAATCTGTTTATTTTAACTATAAAACCTTATAAGGAATCTTCAGTTTTCTAGTTGGAAGTTTCAATAAAACTTATATACTATTATATAAAGTGGGCGTTACTGGAAATGCCTGATAAAATTTTATGTACGTTGCTCTTCATGACTTTTAAAATATTATAGAAGTTTACAGAAGAAAAAGTATAACAATATTTTAAAATAATCTTATAAAAATCAACCAATACTTCTGTAACTTTGTGAATGAATTGTATTATTATCGATCTAGTTTGAATTATTTTCATAAGCCTAAATAAACAAAAAGTCCTAATATTGAACTAAAAAATGCATTTTTTATGAAAACCAAACACTGCTAAGTTTTCATTTTTGTGTACATAAAACTTATTAACTTTAAATAAACTAACAAAAACTTAAATTATATTTGTATTGATAAAATCACATAAAAATTGCATTTCCCTATATTTTGATAGGGTGCCATGAATTTGTATGTAAGTTACTGGTAAATAAAAAAATTTGAAAAATATAGGGAATAAAATTTGTACCAATAAAAATTTTATTAAAAACGGATTAATTATGCTATTTTAAAATAAGAGGAACTTCGTTTTTATTGAATAATTTTAACTATAAAATATTATAAATAATCCCCTATTTTCCAGCGAAAGCGATCACCAAAACCCATAGATTCTTGTAAAAAATCTATGTACCCATAAAAATTTATAAAACCTCATGCAATTTTAACACGTCAAATCATATGTTTTATAATAAATTTTTTCATATCTTATAAAAATGTATATATTCTTATAAAACACGTTCTTTTACAAGCATTTATCAGACTTTTTTGGCAGGGCTTAAACCCCAAATGCAACAACCGGTGTTGCAAAAATAATTGAAAGGTATTTAAAAATGACGAGAATCAGAGAGACAACCAGATACCGACTAAGACGTGAGATAAAAATTGGCTCAGATGAGCTACCAAGAAAAAGTCCCGGAAATTGAGATTAAACATAATATAAAAACCACTATATAGAAAAGGAATTTGGAGTAGCAGAATCTGCAAAGTTGAATGTGCATTTTGGTGCGAAAAACGAAATTATTTTCGAAGAAACGAGTGATACTCAGTTGTTGGTCGGATAAAAGTTTGCGCCAAGTTTTTTTAAAGATGGTCCGCTGGAATTAAGACCCCTTCTGGCAAAGAAAAGGAAGACTTGAATAATCACACATATTGATATTAAAAATGGCTTTATTGGAGTTAATTTTCAATCTATTATTAAAATCTAAAAAAATTAGAGATTATCACATAAATGCAGACGGTTTTGAGGAATATTTTGGATAGATGCTGAACCTAATCCTCCTTAGTTGGTTATCGTTATGAACAACGATAGATACTATTATAAGAAGTGTAAAAAACCAACTGCTTCTTGGAGTTGATCCACTGGCTTACTTTACAAGAACTACTATATAAAAATGATACGATCTAAAAGAAGTAACTTGACATTGTTAATTTAAAAAAGGTTCGTTGCACAAAAAGCAGCATATTATAATACTTGGAATTCACCGTACGTACATTTCGAACTAAAATGAAAGATCTGAAGAAGGTGTTCATATTATCTCAAAGAGTCTTGATTTTCAAAATTGGAGTAAATATGTTATTAGGGAATATAAAAGAATGTGGAAACTTGATGGTGTACTAGATGAGACCATAGAGCAGCTGATTATTTCTCTGGATCCCAATGCCGATGGCACAACTACTCATAAGACGAATAGGACGAAGTAATGATGATGCAAAAAAGGTATTTTTAGTACCAAAATACTGACGTTAAAACATGCGTTTTTATTATCTATTTATTTTCGTAATTGCAACAAATAAAAATTACTACTTGTTCATATAAGCGCCACTGACAAATCAATTTGCTTTAAAAACAATAATGTATGTCAACTATAAACCAAAAACAAGTTAAAATACTATGTGGAAATACAGCGTGTTTGGTTCACCGATGTATAGTTGAAAGGAGATGATAGGTAAGATGGTTTGAAACATATTTGATCATATATAGCATTATACAAAGTGTTACACTTTTTGAGATATCATATTTTTTTCGATTTTTGCGTAACTTGTTGACTTTTCCCATAAAAATTGTGAAAGTAAATTATTCAATGTTATTATCTATTTGTAACTGCTTTTTTTTTCAACTGCCATGTGTTCCATCGAATTAAAACACTTTTTGAATGTTGCAAGTGACTCTTTTATCAAAATTCGAGTTTATAAGCCGTCAAAATGAAACATAAGAAAAAAAGACACGCGCCAATGTTTTTAAAAATTTTCTAGATATTTCCTATTACATACGAAACTGGTAATTTACCTCTTACAGAACCTACGACTAATAGTTGAGGCAGATCCCACCACAAGCACTAGAAAAATTGCAACAATATCTTTCGGGGATCGCAAGAATTGTGCGATCTGCACAATGTGGTGTGCGATCTGCTTGCGATCCCCAAAAGATATTGTACCTTTCCAAACAGAAGGAGTATATAAAATTCCTTGCTCCTGTGGAGAAGTGTATGTGGGAGAAACAGGACGCTCAATATCAACTAGAGTTAAGGAACATGAACGATGTATTAAAAACAAACACAAGTTGTTCAATCTGCTGTAGCTGAACACCAGCGTAAACTGGTAACACTGGCCATATTATAAATGTAAAGGAAACCAACGTTCTAGCATCTCTTCCAGGATTTTATAAACGAAAAGTTAGAGAATCTATTGAAATATTTATACAAACAAAAAATTCTAGTAGAGATATGGCTTACGGTCTACATCGCAGGTGGAAACCGATCTTAACAGAGGGTGACGGTTCGGCGAGCACAAGTCGGGTATAAAAACCCGCCTGAATCTCTTCGAGCTCATTCATTGTTCAGATCTCGTGGAGTAAAGATTCATGAAGATGCCTCGTGCAATCGAAAGCGAAACGTCGGATAGTAATTCCAATTTGACACGGTCTAATTAATCCCAATAACCACGATTTCTTAATTGACCAAAGCCGTGCTTGGAAAGCAGTATTAAAAGTTCGACAGTTTAAAAGGTCTTCTCTACTTTACCTCATAATTCATATACAACCACTCGTTATATTTTGCAAAAAATAGCTGCCTGTTAATGTTTGGCATACGAATCTGAGTCTATGAAAAGAATGTGAGTAACTATGGAAACGGTGCAATGATCATTCGCGGTTGGCTACAATTCTGTATATTCATGGAAACGGCCTGCTTTTGACATACCTCCCTCTTTCGTCGATGTTTTAGATCTGTGTGGTAGTGTGGTGTACTTAAGTTTATTAACATACTTATACAATATTTTGAAATTCAACAAATAGCACCCATATTACTCTTAAAATACAGGGCATGGATGTTTTCCCCATAGTTAAATTAAATATATTTATAGAGGGTTGTTCAGAAGAAATGCACAAAATTCATATTTTCTGTATGAGTCATTTTTCACAAAAACGCTGGAATACTTGAAGTGGTTTAAATGGTTGTTCGCTTTTTGTAATATGTAACCACCCACCTAATTCGGCTAATATAACAAATGCTGAAAGTGATCTCCATCTTCAACTTGACATGCACCAAGTCTGTGGTAAATACCTGAACGTTGTGTGGTCTATTTTTAAACACTCTCTCCTTCAAACACCCTCATAGAAAGAAATCCAATCGTGCAAGGTCCGGAGACCTTGGTGGCCATTCAATAGGACCCATCGACCTATCCACCGATTTGGAAAAATTTTGTCCAAGTACCTTCGAATATTTTTACCAAAATGCGGTGGTGCACCATCTTGTTGAAATTATATTCTTTCATAAAGAGTATCTGGATCACCCTCGTTAGGAAACATTATTGCTAATGCAGGTATTAAATCTAATGAGAGGAAATCTAAGTAACTCTCAGCAGTAAGATTTTCTTGAAAAAAATATGGTCCTAAAATTCGTTTATTTATTATGCCAGTCCATACATTGACTTTTTGGGGATGTTGCGTAGACCCCTCACGTATCCAAAGTGGATGTTGATTAGACCAGAATCGATCATTATATGTATTGATCATTGGATTTAAATAAAATATACCCTCACCAGAGAATCTTCCTATTATTCATTCACAGAATTATAATCTCCTATGGCAGTCATCTTCAAGAAGTTCCTGTACAACATGCACTGTATACGGATGATACTTTTGGCTCTTTAATATTCGCTGTACAGAAGCTCTACTGACATTGTTATTTAGCGCCAAGTTATTAGTTGAAAAATGTGGACTTTCTTGTACTGATAGCAGTATATTAAATTTCTGTCTTCAGTTAAAGCGCGCGGTCGGCCCGTTCTCGGTAAATCCGTAACTGCTCCATGCTCTTCTTCGTGAAATATCCTACTCATACTTGACTGCGTAATTGTATTCTCGTGATACTTTTCATTGAACGACACAGAAACTTCATCCTGGCTCCGTACTTTGTCTCCACAACCCATCAATATCAAAATTTCAATACTACTACTAACACTTGCTTACAATTCAATGATCACACTAAAAGATTAATTGAATTTATTATTTTGTGTGTGTAGATATTTGCCAAATAAACAACCACATGTGGGAAAAACTGTCCTAGAATTTCAAGAATTAGAACCTGCAGTTTGCAATGTAAAAATTTGTGATATTAGTTACTTCTTAACGTATGCAACAATAATCATAACCACTATTGTTTATACAATCGTCTCAAGATAATTCAATGAAATTTTCAAAAGTCATTGAATAGTTTGATAATAATTGATGGTAAACATTCGTTCTGCCTTACATTAAAAAGATTTACTTTGATAGTTAATATTAATGAACAGCTTATGTGGACTCGTTTTACTGTAACGAAATGAGCAACCCCTAATTTGTTGCTAGTATTTGGTTCAGTTTTAGAAGATCTTCGCACAGAGCCGCCACTTGACCTTGGTTGTCATTTCAAAAAGGTTGGAGTGCCTACAAGTTAAGGGGTTGCAGGGGGGGCTAAAAATATTACAAAAAGATGAACAACCATTTAGACCACTTCACCAACTTTTATCAAGAATAAAATGTCATGAGAAATTATATATACATATATAAATATATATATATATATATATATATATATATATATATATATATATATATATATATATATATATATATATATATAATATACAAGAATATCTCGACCGTACGCTAAATCAGCTAGTTTGAATTCTCGGGTAAGCGGTCTGTGGTGTGTGTCAAACAAAAACAAAAAATCTCATTTATCCATGAATCCTCTATATTTCGCCATTGATTAATGGCTTCTTCAGGAGGTAAATAGCTAAAATACAACACTAATGAATTAACAGTACAATCAAAATGATACAAACTTACATTCAGAGTTGCCATACAGAACGTTAAATAAATTTTATTTGAATAACATTGGTAACAAAAAGAACACAAAACAAGCGTGTTGAAGGTCCCCTGGCTAACTGACATCGTAGATGCTTAAAATGAAATGCATTAGGTGTTCGTAAAATACAGAAAGCATTTCAGTTCATGTGCCAATATAAAAGTGGCTAAATATAATACATTAAAAATTGGTCAATTATTGACAAAAACCAAAGACAAAATACCGTATATGCTAAATTACAATATTGTATATAAAATCCCGTGTCTGGACTGTCAAAAATTCTACATAGGTCAAACTAGTCAAAGCTTAAAAAACCGTATTATTCAACACAAAAGCGATAGTAGAATAGATAAAAGATCGTGTGCTTTAGTACATCAGTTTCAAAATCTAGGCCATAGATTTGACTTTAACAACACACAAATTTTAGAACGTGAAGGTAATTATAAAAAAAGAACATTTTTGGAAATGATACATATAAATAAGGATAAAGATAATTCTATAAATTTCAGATCAGATGTTGATCAGCTTAGTACCATTTATTGTAACATTCTTGTTTAGCACCACTGAATTTCTATATACTTTAGTACTGTCGCTTTGTACTTTTGTTGAACCCGTTAGCGTGGTTGCAGGTTTATTGTTTAAACTGTATATTTTTACCTACCGACGCTCCCGCGTCGGGTATAAATTCTGTATTTTACGAACACCTAATGCATTTCGTTTTCAGCATCTACGATGTGAGTTAGCCAGGGGACCTTCAACACGCTTGTTTTCTGTTTTTTTTTGTTACCAATGTTATTCAAATAAAATTTATTTAACGTTCTGTATGGCAACTCTGAATGTAAGTTTGTATCATTTTGATTGTACTGTTAATTCATTAGTGTTGTATTTTAGCTATTTACCTCCTGAAGAAGCCATTAATCAATGGCGAAATATAGAGGATTGATGGATAAATGAGATTTTTTGTTTTTGTTTGACACACACCACAGATCGCTTACCCGAGAATTCAAACTAGCTGATATATATATATATATATATATATATATATATAAATTATTTTATTATATATATATATATATATATATATATATATATATATATATATCAAAAGGTTAAGGATAATGTTTTCTATCGCAAGATTTTTTGGACTACTGTTTTCGGGATACTTTATATAACAACAAAAAACTGTTTGGATTATAGAACTGTTTAAAAAGATGTAGCATTGTTATCGAATTAAACATTTAAATTTACAGTTATTTGAACAAATAAATTGGTTTGGATAAGTATATTGTCTTTATCTTGATTAGCTTTACCAGTATTTATCTTAATGGTCTATATATTATCATGGAATACTCTGTATGCCTCATGGGAAGATAAGTGTTTGCTCCAGCAAACCTTTGTCATAGTAAAAACTTCTTAAGATTTTTCGCTAACAGGGGCTAATTTAATCAGATTATGAACATAAAGCTTATCGGTATTTAATCCGGCGTGTGAATTCGCACTATAAGTGGGACTTCCGTCAACATAAGTGCAACTGGTATAATTTTTAAATGAAGTGCTTGTTTGATCCTTTGGAGAAACATACATATTTTGTATTAATATCAGTTCATCTAGATTAAGATTATTACTATTAAGCTTTATTAAGTGTAGTATGTTCTTTTTAAACAAATTTCGCTAACGGATTTGACAATCTTTGTGTTTCTTCAATTCACCTGATGTAAATTTTAAAACAAGGCAAGTTTTTAAAATCGTCGATACTTCCAAAGATTTTCGTTTCCTCCTTTTATAAATATATTTATCGACAATGATATATAAAAAGCGAAGGAAAATCGAAAAGGGATATATAAAAAGCGAAAAATATAAAACTTGTCTCAGACTACTATATTTTGATGTTTTAGTATCCTAACTCTAATTTATGTGTCATCGACAGTGTGTAAGAACAACTTGGAATACTATTTCTTCTCTATTTTGGTCAATCTTTATACAGACGAAATTACCATAGTCATCAGTATATAATTAATTCTTTAAGATCACCTTCTAATGCTTATAATCCCTAAAGCAAAATATTTCAGTATCTGGAGAGTCGAACCTCAGGAAAATTAGGAAGCAGGCCAATTTTCATTTTAATTGTAGCTCTTTGGGAGATGTTTGGAACTAGACAAAAGTTATGTAGCTAGATCCTCTGCAAGTAAAAAAAATGCAAAAATTAATTTATTCAAATATCTGTTAAAATACTGTGGATAGAGCAATCATGTTAATGAAAAAAACGGTAAATTTCCTTTACGTGGAAATTCCTTGGTTATCAATCTTTTTTTTTATTAGGAATAGTAAGTGAAGTGTGACCCAATTTACATATTATGCCTTTTCAAATATTTTTATTGAGCGCTATTTTGTTGCACCATATTGGATTCCTGCCAATATTTTACCAGTTTCTACTTATGCCACACTTAATTTTGAACAAAATTTAGAATAAAATGGATAAGTAGGTTTTACATTGTTTTTTTTACGGCCGCCATGTTCTTCCGTCAACTAATTAGCAATATTTTATTTTACGTTGACTATTAAAACATTTTATTTGTCCGCCATTTTGCCCCGCCATCTTGAAATCATACCACAAGTTTATTAGTTTATCTCTATAGCTCGCATAATGCTTGCTTAAAATTGGAATTCAATATAAGAAAAAGGTTAATATAAGGCAGCGACACAGCCGCCTAGTTTCTTTTAAAGGGTGGAAGATGATCAATTTGTTTAATTTTTATTCGGTTACACAAAGGGGGTGGGGGTGGTAAAAAACCTTGTTTAAAGCATTTTTTTTAATTTTAGGAACTATAAACATTTTTAAAAAACGGCAAAAAACTGCAAAAACACGTCAAAATTATCATATTTTTTCGCAAATAAATCTCAACCTGAGAAAATCATTTACATACATATACGGGGCAGTACGATGTTTGTTAAAACAAATATTTTTGTATATAAATGCATTTTGTTTTTATTCGCACATTTACTTACCCGCCCTTACCTAACGTATTAGTATTTACCTCTCTCATACACCAAATATATTAGATTGATACATAAATTCGTAATGTTTATCACTTTTTCCCAACGAAGAAATCAGGTTTATAATGACCAATCTTATTTTAACGTTACAAAAACACAAGTTTTTATTTCGTGTTTACTTCATATAAATAAATTTTCATTATATAAATGTGCTACCCATCAAAGAGTTAGAAGTCTGGTGAAAGTCAGTGGAAGTCAGTGAAAATCTAGTGGAAGTCAGTGAAAATCTTACCATAAATGGAAGTCTGGAACAAATTTTCACTTGCGGTTTGCTCCTCGGTCCTTTGTTCCCCAGACTTATTCACAAATTTTAGATTTTTAATTTGACAAATGTCAGTGGAAGAAAATTAACTACAAATTTTGACTGATGTTTCTGAAAAACTGTTAGTTTGGGGAAAAATTTTGTCCAGGATATCCTGGCTTCATTTTCTACATTTACATAATTGCTTTATCTACAATATTTTAGCAGGTAGATATTGGAAAAAATAATTTTTGATTTTTTGCAACATATTTAACTTGCGGATGGTCTAACCATATAAATAAGTCTAGTATAAAAGAGCTCTCGAAGGGCTACAATTTTTAAAAAAGTTGGCCTGCCTCTTAAAGTTCCCGACATCCGAAATAAAAAATGGCTTTGTTTACTGGACTAAAATCAGTTTTAACTAAGTTTATAATAAAATTAAACCCGAAACTATTAAATTCTCCACACCTCACTTTTGAGCCTGTATTACTGGGAAAAATAAATGTTTTCTACAAAGTTTGAAAAATGGTTGCTGTTATTACAGATAATAAAAATGGGAATTTAATCTCAGTACTTGAAAGTAGTAATGGTTCATGAAAAACAAAGCGAAAATAGTTGCAAAACCTTGAAAACTGAAGATTCCTATGCGTATAATAAAATACATTTTTAAGATTTTAAATATTTATGTTTTTTAGGTTCTTTACCAAAATAAGATCTATTCCAGTCAAAACTGGCTGTAACGGACAATAATTTATTCCAATATAAGCTAAGCAAGCAAAAATCGATAATTACAAATGTAAAATATTTTCAGCGGGGTTTTTAAAATCTAATTTAATGCAGCTTGCATTAGAAAGAAGCAACCGAACACTACGTTTCATAGCAATTTAAAAAAAAAGTCAGAGCAATTAAATAAAATAGTTTCCTCAAAACGGGTGAGAATTGATTTATCAGATATACTTACCATGGACATTGGTTCTAATGCTTTTAAGTTAATCTCACAGAGTTTTCCTAGCCTTGACAATTTATTCCTGACCTGAGAGCATTATTATCGTATTATCGTTTTGTCAGCGCCACTGTTTCCCAACATAACAAAACATCTCGAATTAATGTGCTAAGATGCAGGTTTTTATTATTTCGATAAAAGAGATTTTGTTGAGCCAATTTTAATAATAGGACAATATTCGGTAACAATTCTATGATTTTACTTCTCCATTTCGATCCACAGATTACAAACTACATTGAAATCAAAGTGAAATAATTCCAATATTTAATCCAATAAGGAGGTATGTTTTATATTCTCTTAATGACTTAAGCAACGTTCATAATGCGTAATAGGATGAGGGCATCCCGTTAATTCTAGTATCATACCATTTCGTTAGCGTGTTAATGAAATATTATTTAAATTAGGGTTATAACGTTCCTATAAATTTTATTGAGACATACTTCGGTCAATTTGTCTGAATCGTTTTTGAACCCGTATGTATTGACTGAAACTTATTTTAATTGCAGTTTTTAATAATTGATTGAATTTATTAGTGCCCATGAGACAGCTGATGAATTTCTATGAGTACACAAAGGCAAAAGTATTAGGCTTTTAGGTTATTAAAATAAAATATGAGTTTCAGGATTTGTTAAACTTTATAGATTAGATCAGTTATTGCCTTTTAGTTCTAAAATTTGTAGTAAAATTAGTAAATAAATAATATTTAACAAAACCGGTCTAGTTTTTTCTCATACTTATATAGAGAAGCTGCAATAAATGGAGTTTAGATGTGAACTGATCCGTGTCATTTGACATGTAGGAATGACTCTTTTTTCCATATTTTTTTGGCAAAACAAGGTTTATTCACGTAGCCACTAGACTGCACGTCTGATATTATGGATTTAGTTATATCTAACCCCTATTAGGATTCTGGGGGAGGTGAAAGAAATTCAGCCACACCACTCAAAACAATACGTAGAAAACAAATATAATTGAAAATTGCAACCTACCACACTAGAACTCTACTATCAAAGGAACGAATTGGAGAATGGGCATAGTTGAAATGAGTGAATTGAGAAGGCCGAACCTGAAAAATCTAAGCGCTGGACATTTGTTTAATCTCATTAAAGACGAAAATAGGTCAATAGAAGGAGTCGGATTCTCGGTAAAAAAAAACTTTTCCGAAAACATAGTATCCATCTGCCCGAGTAGTGTACGTCATAATACAAAAATAAGACTATGCTCCGACTTCAGTTTATAGTGACACAGACATGGACATTTTATACGATGGAATAAGGAAAGAAAGAAAAGATCCCAATATGCATTTTACTATTATATGCGGGGACTTTTATCACAAAATAGAAATAATAAAGAATCCATCAGAAATGACACTTGAAAACTTCGGGATCCTAGGGCTATGACAGAGGCGAGACGTTATTTCAATGTTTATTAGAAAACAGTTTGCTCTAAATGAACACAAAAGATGGATATTGTAAACTCCAGATGGAAATAAAAATAACTATTTCAAGATGTCAGTGTATTAAACAGATTTACAAGTGGGAGCAACCATAGACTGGTAAGAGCTTGCATAGAACTACACAATGATAAGAAAACGTATCGAATGGTGAAAAAGGAAGCAATCAGAGCATGGGTATAACTTAAAAATAAAACCGAGTTTTAAGACCACATTAGGAATTCTCTCCAGGATAAATCATCGACCATCCCAACGAAACAACAGAAGTACTAATATATTTCCACAAAAAATGCTGTCTCAAGACGGAAGAGAACAAAAAATTCGACTTGAAATAGAACAAAAAGTGAAAGAACGGTGAATACTAAGGAGTACCAGTAATACCAATCAAAATACTAAATACCATAAACAAAGAAATGTCAAATCAGTCATTGCAACGCAAAAACAATATACACTTCAATAAAAGTTATTAATCAGGGACGAAAAATATTTCTGACATCACTGAAGATAAAATATACAAATTAACTTACTGTGTTCGTAGACACTTTTTAAGAAATCAGCAAACACATTTGTTATGTCTTTATTACTTTCATATCTTACATTTTCATATTCAGACTTTTAAGAAATATTACTATTATCTTACTTATTGCTGATAAAATTTCAAAAATGTCTGGGATTATGACACATAACATTTTCAAGTTCTTTTAAAAAATTAATATTGCACCGTCAACTTCTTTTCTCAATTCCTCATGTTTAAGCTCTAAATTTTGTTTTCGTTCTAAATTATTTTTTGATAAATAAAAGCACTTTTTTGTTTTACGAGTTGAATCAGAATTGACAGAAAACTATAATTGTGATTACGAATAAATTCCCTATGTTTTTCAATTGTAT
This sequence comes from Kuschelorhynchus macadamiae, assembly GCA_030620095.1. Classification (NCBI taxonomy): domain Eukaryota; kingdom Metazoa; phylum Arthropoda; class Insecta; order Coleoptera; family Curculionidae; genus Kuschelorhynchus; species Kuschelorhynchus macadamiae. Next base: position 71,619 of record JAUTXW010000961.1, on the reverse strand, counting down.
AATACAAAAGTTTATAGCGAGCTATTGTTTATATTTTTTCCGCGACACCGTTTCATTATTGAGCACACTTCTTAATAACATGTATATTATTTTATATGCAAACATTTAGACAGCTCTATTTATTTTTTATTTATTTCTTGGGAAATAGGGATACAACAAAAAAAAGTCCACAAAACATCCACATCTTACATTATCTGTTAGTGGGTAGGCTGCAGTGCGATAATATAATATATATACAATGTAATTCAATGCCGGTCGTGGTATTAGCCAGCGGAGTAGTTGTTTTTGTGATTCAATTTTGTGCCTTTGCCCTACACGGGGCTCACTAGTCTATGGCGGCCTGATGAGCTCTAATAAGAGCGAAATCGCGATCGTCGTTTGACTAAAATGGATCATTGTGTCTGCTGTGATGCAGAACATGTTCCAAACAAGGATCATTTTCTTGTTATGACGTTGGTGTAAGTAGAATGAAAACATACTATCATTTAATACTCCCAACGAAAGCCAGGAGTCACAATGTAATTCAATGCCGGTCGTGGTATTAGCCAGCGGAGTAGTTGTTTTTGTGATTCAATTTTGTGCCTTTGCCCTACACGGGGCTCACTAGTCTATGGCGGCCTGATGAGCTCTAATAAGAGCGAAATCGCGATCGTCGTTTGACTAAAATGGATCATTGTGTCTGCTGTGATGCAGAACATGTTCCAAACAAGGATCATTTTCTTGTTATGACGTTGGTGTAAGTAGAATGAAAACATACTATCATATATATATATATATATATATATATATTACTTCATAAAAACAATATATATTACGCTAGGGATTTAAAATATTTGTTAAACATGATCATAGATATATTGAATACTTTCAAGCCCTGACACTATCTATTAAATTAGTTTGTACGACTAATCTTGCAAATGGGCGAATGAGTTCTGTCCAGAAATTTTTAAATGGAATCTCAAAGGTATTATGTTACCTTAAATCTGTAATTGATAATACAAAATTTAATTTGTACTTCAATTAATTGGAGTCAACTATACCGTTTATAAGTTCATAAACTATTAGTAGGTCAGATACCATTCTTCTTTTTCCAACGGATAAGCTTATAGTTACTTTGTACTATACCCACATCTATTTTACGTGAAAGAAATCTTAAAAATCTATTTTGAATGCTTTCTAGTCTTTGTTAATAGACGGCGTATTGAGGGTTCCAAACGACTGACGTGAAATATATAGGCGACTATGTATAACAGCATAATATAGACTTAATGGGTTTGGGATTGCCAAAATTATAGCTATTTCGTAAAACAAATCCAATCAATGTATTACACTTATTAACAATATATGCTACATAGAAGCGAAACAACGTTTTCCATAACTACATCTGGAATAATGTAAATTTTGATTTCTAGGGAACGCAATTAATACGCATTTATCTAAGATTAAAAATAAATAACGAGATACACAATACCTCACCAAAAAGTGAAGATCATCCTGAAGACCACCACAATCACCCTGGTCACCAATAGCAAAGAATTTTATTTCGCCTGGGTAAAGCAGGAAGTCTGAATTATTAAAACACTGCCCAATATTATTAAAATAAATTATAAAGAATAACGGTCCAAGGTAACTGCCCTGCGGTACTCCAGAAGACACCACAAACGGCTCAGACTGAAAACCCTCAACCAGAACCAACTGTCCCCTACCAGTCAAATAAGACCATGTCCATCCATCAGAGACTGTTAGGCACACCGACATCAGCCAGCCGCTGAAGGAGGATATTATGACTGATTTTATCAAACGCCTTGCTGAAGTCGGTGTATATGACATCTACCTGCGTTCGACCATCCTTGCCTCTGGATACCAAATCATTGAATTCAATTAAGTTGTTTTCAATCAATTTATGAGGAAAAAAACGGGTTGTTCCTTCAAGATATTATGAACTGTTTTTAAAATTATGTTATGAATAACCTTATCAAACATTTTGCCAAAAATACAAAAGTTACTTATAGGTCTGTAACTTTTAACATCGTGTTTTTTTTTTGTCCTTTGGGCAGAGGAATTATATAGGACGTTTTCCATTTAGTTGAAAAATCTCCAAAGTGTATGGAAAAATTGTAAATATGAAAGAGGGGTTTAATAAGAAAAGCTTTACAATTTTTTATAAAACTGCTTGGTATGTTGTCTGGTCCGGGACCTTTTTTTTACATTGGAATCTGATCTGGAAAGTTTTGTCAGGTTGTGCAAAGTAAGCTAACTTGATCCTAGTATTTCAAAAAAACTTCGATTACCTATTATCATTTTCAAGAACCAGTAAAAAATAATTGGTTTATATATCGTTGACAATCGGACTTTACAGCCGACGAGTTTAGCATTATTTTTTATCGAATTGGAAATACTTTTCTAATATTTTCACACTTAAAACATCCTTACGATGGAAGCATAATTTGAAGTATGCAGTTACACATATATATTTATAGCTAATTTACAGAAATATATGCGACAACTCCCTTACAGATCGAAATACAAATTGTACAGTAACCAACTAATATTGGTAAATACTAATACGGCCTTATTTAATATTATTCAGTGCACTGTTTATTAATTGAATGTTATTGTTTATTTAGATTTGTTAATTAATATTCCCAATTAGCCCTAAATATGTGTACAGTAAATTACACTGCTAACTTGAGTAATGAAATAATAAATGCAATGAATATTTGCTCGTAATTTAATACCGATTATGGCAAAAATTAATACCGTAGCCCGATAAAATAACACTAAGGACAAAAAACTTCAAACAGCAAACGCAATTAATTTTTTTTACCCGTCTGCGCATGCAAATGAGTCTAATGTGTTTAACAGTCATATACATAAAAATGTTAAGTACGTAAGTATTGTTTGTTACTGGTGATGTGGGTCAGAGATATGACCAAAATGACCTAACGATCGTAATGATCTTTTTATTATGTCATTGTCATTGGTCCATTTGGTAATATTCATATTGATAATTTAGATTTTATTTATATATTTGCGTTTGTTGTACTATGGCTCTCACACTCAGAGACGAAAACCTGGTATGGAGCGAGTCATTTCAGAAAACCGTGATTTTGGACTTTTCGACAGGCATATCTCGGAAACCATTAGAGATAGGACATAGAATTTGATATGTATTTTTAGAGAAGACGTGGTTCTCGAGATCTGTTTAAAATATTTTTCTGTATCGCCTTTGATACCGAAGATACGGTATCGCAAAATTGGCCAAAAGAATCAACTTTAATGTAAAACATTTGAGGTCACAATTTTAATTTTTTTCTCACTAAACTTTCTGGAACGATGGTTCTTCCGGCCTTACAGAACCCTATGGTTTTTGGTTAGGTTTCGATTTCGTTTGGCGATTTTACAATTTTTTTTCGATAGAAAAAAGGGTATTTTGGGGTGCTTATGTCTTAAAGTGGTGAGTCCTATCGAAATTTTCCAAGGGATGTTTTACATACGAAATATCTAGGAGAACAAAAACCTAAATGCATCTCTGTCGGAAAAACGGCGAGAAAATAGAAATTTTTAAGAAAAACCGAAATTTTTCGAAAAATAATAAAAAAATTAATTTTTTGAGTCATTTTTTCTTTTTTATAAAAAAAATAAGCATCTGGTCGAAAAATTACACAAAATGGACTATTTAGGAATGGTGCTAGATTATATACAGGGGGTACACTAACGAGGTGAAGTTTGCACCAAATTTCCCAAGAATGGGTACATTTTTTAACATTACCCTGTATTATAAGGAAACTAATACAGCTAAGCCCATAGGATATTTTTCTTCAAAACAAAATATTTTTAGGTAGACCGTGACGAAATTTCGAGTTTATAACTTTAACGGTTAAAATACTGCAATTTTTTAAAGTTGAAAATTTAAATTCCAAATTTAACCTCATCTTGCCGGTTACTGCGAATAGTAAACGAAATTATTTCCAGACCCGCAAATGGAGCATATGTTTGCCTACAAAAAACCTCTAATAACATTTCCCTCTAACTATTCAGCAAGTGGGTGAAAATTCGATTTAAAGAAAAAAGTGCACATATCGGTCAAAAATCGATAGGTACCGATCTATATACGGCGCGAAATGATAGGTGGCCTTGGTCTAGGTTGATAATAAAATTTGCAGACTTATTTGACATGTCAGTTCATTTTTGTAGTTGAATTCTGAAAGAATGCATGTGAGTTGATGCTTGTATCTCCCTGGAAGGGACGACTAAGGAAGGTACAAAGAATGATATTTATCCATCCTTTGTATGGATCATCAATCAGGCGAAAAGCTCTTTTTGAACAAGGTTGTTAAGAACTGAAGGAGAGGCTGCTTGCCATATATGCGAGCAATCTCAAGGCCGGGTCTGATTTGCGAAGTGTAAAGATAAACATCTTTTTGAAAAGTGATACAAATTAGGCTAAATGAATCTTTCGCTTAAAGCATTTGATTATTCGTTGGAATGGTGGGGGTATTGAGTGTATTGGGAGATAATTTGTGGGATAATAATCATGATTGTACCTGAGTGGGCTTAAACTGGACAAGGTTCTTTGCTCCCAATTTTTCGATTAGGGATAAAGTCATTGCTATACGCCTATCATCAATTTCAATCTGCAGGTTTGGGGAATTGTATGTTGGAGTGAAATGTATTATCGTCAGGATAGCTGTGAGTAGGATTGCTGGTAGATGTAAAATAGATTTGTTTAGGATGTGAAAACTTTCATCGAAAATTCTTTTTTTTAAATATATATTTTAGGTTATATTTGATATATGACCACAGGTTTGCCTAAAAAAACCAAAATTACAGAGGTAGAACCCTATTTTGTCCAACATAAAAATATAAATATTTATATAACTTATTCTGACAAGTATCAAATTGAAAAGCTCACTAGAGTGATCCAAATAATATATAGATATGCTAATATAGTATACAGGGTGTCCCAAATATAAGCCATTATTTCACGTTCAGCACTGTATCATCTAAAGTCTAAACGGTTGATCTAATCTAAAGAAGCAGAAGAAGAAAAGTTTCCTCCAGAGACTGGTACAAAATTTAGTCCAAATGGTGTGAAAGCTGATTTTTGAGAAATTTTTGAAATTGCAAATTTTTTTTATTTGGTTTTGAGCTTTCGTACCTGCGTATCGATACCTCCTAATACAAAAAGCAATGGGCAGATCAAAAGCTCCATATTTTTGCTAGAAAATATAGATTTCTTTTTATTTTTGTCCTAGGTCAAGAAATTTTTCGTTTTTAAAGAAAACTGTTAAGTTTTTAAGGTGTGCCCTGCTATAGGAACGTCAAGATAAGCATTTTAACAAGGCGAACTTTTTAACTTGTGGTGGGTACAACTATGTGCAAATATCGCCTCAAATGCTTTTAGTTGCGATACAAATGGAGAATAAATTGCATGGACCTTGTCCAAAATTTGTAAAACCTAACATATATTTCATGCAGAATTTTGTTTACCAAATGAACTCTATTATAACAAAAATAATAAAGGTATTAGTGGTGGAAGCTTGACACCGGTGTAGATGATTTTTTCGATATTCGAGGGACTCAGAAGTAGATTTATTATTATACATGATACAGGGCACGTATATAATAATAATAATAATAATAATGGTCTTTTATTATTATATTATAAGAAACAAAATTACAATTAAATGCATAGTCCGTATTGACATGTTCCTTAAGAACTAGGCGAAGTCTAGCTTTGGGTAGCTATTCATACTTAACCTTCCTATGTTAATATACTAGTTCTAGGCAGACGGGTTTCTTGTTTTTCTTTTATAATTACTTCCCTCGTAAAAGGGAAATATTGTAATCGTGAATAAATCATTCTCCCAGGTTTTTATAGATTTTTTACGTTTTAGGGTCTCTAGATGGCAAAAAACATGTTTTTTCAATTCCGTCGGTCTGTCAGTAGGTCTGCCTGTACGCGGCCCGCTCCAAAATTACTTATCCGGTTGACTTCAAATTTTGATAAAAAATCAAAGGATATAAAGGGATGAATACGTTACATTTTGGTAAAAATCAATTAAGAAACAACGTACGGGATAAACTTCAAAAGTTTCCCCAGAATAAAATATGATATAGGGATAAACTGGTAAAATTTGTGTGTAAAGTCATAATAACGGAACAAAATGGCGGCCTAATGAAATATTTAAAAATTCAGTATCAAAAAACTACTTATCCAATTGACTTTAAATTTTGCACAAAAATCAAGTGGGAAACAGGGATAAGCTGGTAAAATTTTAATGCAAATTCTATATGGCAAAACGACATGGCGGCCTAATAAAATATTCGGTAAAATTCCATTTCTTGGAATCAAACCTTTTTATGGAAGAAAATAATAGAGGATATAATTTATAATAATAAATATAAAAATGTGTAAATAAAAAAAATAATAATAATAAATTAATTAAAAACTAAAACAAAATTGAAATAAATGACAGTTTTTTATAAAGTTATTATTATTTTTATTAATTCCATACAAAGGAAGTTGTGACTAAAAGCGAATTTACCGATTTTTTTATATTTGTCGAATTATATGCTCTATTTATTATGTACTATGTCGGAGCAAGCTAGGCTGATGTGATTAATATAAAAAATCGAATCGTAGTGTATTGAATTTTGAAGAAAAAAAAGTCAAATCATTACTATTCATTGTTTGCAAAGCCTTAATTTTGGAAATATTTATTTTTTTGCTTATTTCATAGGGTTTGTTTTCCCGGACGAGAGAGATAATTTTTAAAAACCGTGATTAAAATTAGCTCTGCTTATTAATTTAAATTTCTGAAAATATTTTTTCGAAAAGTCGCAATAAATAAAAATAGCAAGGGTAGTGACAATAAACCTGTAACTCTATATTTCTTGTCCTACATAAAGCATACTATTAATGGTGGTCTAACATTAACATCCCGTATAATAAAACCACTCGAAAGAGAGATCAAACTACTACCGGTACCCGCTTTAATCAAATTACTTGCTTTGTCTTTACGAACTAAAAATTAGATAATTCACTTATTATGTAATTATATCATATCATACTACATAACTATATCCCTTTGTGTACTGATTATAAACAGGGTCATAAAATTTAAGTTCATTGGCATAATTTCACTGATGACAGTATGAATTTTACTCGTACGTTCGCTGAAATTACTATTGTATTACGATTATTGGGTTAAATTTTAATTTTCATTCTAAAACTATTTCAGAAAATCAGTCGAGGAATATTACCAGTTATTGACGGAAGAGTAGAATTTTACTGAACGCTATACAGAGTGTTACATAATTGCATGCTAATTACTCAGGATGTGATTCCTTGACTAAGTAGCCATAAGGAATTTTTATAAAATAAATCTTGCTGAAAGCAGAAATCCCAGATTAAGTTATGACTTTGAAAGCACCACTAGAAAGTTAAAGTTAATTCCTCATCAGTATGTTTTAAGACATTTCATCCCACACCACAAGAATGAGGGTCTTGAATCGTATAATATTTAAAACGCTATATATTCTATTAAATTTACCCAATTTTAATGATCTTAGGCTCGTTTAAAGAGATATTTCACGTCAACTTAAGATTCGTATCGGATGGCAACCGAAAATTGTCTAGTAAATTTCATAGAGGGCGCTGTTGCTAACCAGAACACTTTTTTACGCTTTTACGCTTTCTTAAAAATGCTAAATGGGGTATACTTTTTTACTGTAACTGTAGAAAAGAGTACAACTCTATTTATCGCTGAAAACCGCTTGTCGATGTCCTTATTCGTTATTGAGTTATTACCAAATAAGTAATTAAATCCATATAATGTTTTCATTTAAATGATAATTAGTATTAGCAAATGTTAGTAGCTAACCTCTACTTAAAGCGATGCGATTAAGTATGTTGTATATTATAAACACTTACCCTCTGCAGGAGCTGAGAATAGCGAAACAAAATTGCTGTGATATTGAGATTGTAACTGACTTATGCGACACCTGTAACATAATCGATCAGAGGAATAAATACACTTATCTGTATAATTGATGTTTATTATTTTCCCTTATTTAATAACCTTTACAAAGCGTATATAGTGAAAAAATTAATTCAAATAATGACTTGTCATTTAAATTTAAAAAATGTATAGAATCAAAAAGCAACATCTTACCTCTTGTCATATAAAATGATAAGCTAGAATTAACGAAATAGCTTGAAAAGTAAAAAGAAAATACAGAATCTTGTGAAATAATTATTTCCTAGATATCTATTTATTAAGTATCTGTACCATTGGATTCAAATACCAATAAAAATCGGTAAATTTCTTTTACCCGGAACTTCCCTCAATATGAATATTTCCTTTTATTAGGAATAGTGAAGTGTGAACCAGTTTATTTCAATACATAGTTATTTAGAAACACATATATACTGTTTTATCAAACATGTTTATTGGACGCCATTTTGTTCCAATATGTTGGGTCCCTACCAATACTTTACCAGTTTCTACCCATGCCACTCTTGTTTTTGGGCATAATTTAAAATGAATTCAAGAAATAGTTTTTAGATTGAGAGACATCGCAATTTTGTTACGTCATGTTGAACTCGCACCAGTTTATGCTTATATTATATTTTTATTTTTCTCCAAAATTTATATTCAATTTAATAAGATTTTTTACGTTAATTTTTTAACATGTTATTTGGCCGCCATTTTGTTCCGCTGTCTTGAATTCGTAACACAACTTTACCAACTTATCTCTATATCAAACAAAATTTGAAATTAATCTAATAAGTAGTTTTTCAGATTGGTTTTTTAAATATTTTATTAGGCCGCCATTTTCTTTTGCTACCTTATATTTATACCAAAATATTACAAGTTCATTCCTATGTAACACTTTATTTTTCTGCAAAATTTGACGTAAATTGGATAATTAGTTTTTTAGTAAAACCGAAAAAAAAACAGACCGACGGAATCGAGAAAACATGTTTTTCGTCATCTAGGCACCTTGAAACGTAAAGATCTGAAAAAATCTCGGAGTGTGAGTTATTCATGATTAAAATACTTTTATGAGTGAAATAATAATTATAACAGTTACACAGTCCTAGACAATAAATTCCGGAAAGCTGAATTTACGGTTAGATTTGTCAATGAATAACTTTTATTTTTCAACCGATTTTAATGATTTTTTCTCCATATTTTAGGCAAATTATTGGGGTTAATCTTGTATTGGCGTATTTTTAAGAACATGTTCTTTTACGCCATGATAATGATGATATACCAGAAGAAACAAAATGTTCGTTTTATGCAATAATTTCAATACACCCTGTATAATAATTGGGCAGTGGAATTATGTCGCACTACATTTTAGCAACAAGGCTCATTCATTCTTGACATCTTGCTTTCTGATTCATCTTAATATCAGTCGTAGTTTAGGATATACATATAGAATTCTAAATAAACCGCTGACAATACTACAGTATTTTCAGTTTATAACCCTTCAATGTTCATTATAATCTAAAAGCCTGTACATTTTGTTTCCTAGCAACTAGAGCAAATTTTATTTATTTGTCATTGTAATCAATTTTTACATTGTAAAGGTGTTTTAAATTTGCTCCTTTTGATATTCATTTAAAAATAACATTTTGCGCTTTCAAAAAAGAACTTAATATGGCATTTTCCCGAGAAAACTTAGCTTAGCCCTAACAACCATAAAACAAACATCAGATTCGTTTGAGAGTAACATTTTATATTAATTTTGAAAGTAGACTTGCCTCCTGTCTCCTACCAAATTTTAAATCCGCCGTTTCGTCTGCTGGCGACGATCATCGGGTCGCCTTTTTTAAATACTGACCTGTATTTGTTATTGTAGTTTTATAAACTCCAATTGTCACTACAACCTTCTGCAATAATAGTTTTCGCAGTAAAACGTTTCGAACACAAGAAAATATCTTCAATAATTTCAACGATTTTTCTCTTTTTAATTTCTCTTTAGTGTTCATATTTGTAATAATCATATTATATAAATTAATGTAAAACAATAGGAAAACTATAAATAAAGATAATAATGTTTTATTTACGTCTCTATGTAAAGCAAGAGCTGAGAAACATTTTAAAGTCATATCATCGAATTAGCTTAATTTCAGTTTCACGCTTTCAGCTTGCGATGATCTTTTAAAATGTCTTTATGTTTAGCCTTTGCTTAAATAATTATCTACTATAATTTTTTTAATTTCCAGTTTGTTTTAAATAAAATTCATTGGAAATATTTATTGAATATGATTTATTTGGTCAAAATGGTTCAATGCGCCAAAACTAATATTGTTACAAGACTGCTATACAAAATACAGGTTTTTGTTTTAAGAAACTTGATCTTATGATTTTGTAATATATATATATATATATATAATAATATATAATAAATACGCATTAGCTGGCATAACATAATATTGCACATCTCAGCGTGGTGACCCACTTTAGGGGTTAATTGAATGTACTTAAAAACCAAGGAATAGAATAAACTACGACACGAACAATGATGCAACCGGATGCATCTCAAAATATCTTTGGAAACCTGTTATTGAAATTCTATTACACAAAAATATTCTATTGCTATAGATTTAACCTTATCTTCTCGTGCAAAATTTTCTTTTTCGATTGCACAGGCTGAAACTGCGCTGAGGATATTATGCAATGGGCCTTTAAAATGTTCTTATGTTCAACTCTTGCTTTCCATAGTAACATAAAAATTTTAAAATTTGATAAGTATTGCCACTCTGTTCGTGTTCATCAATAAAATATGATTATCTACTAAGGTGTTCTTAATTTTTAAATTAATTTAGAAAGTAATATTACAAATGTAAATAGTAAAGAGAAATTAAAAAGAAAAAATCGTTGAAATTATTGAAGATGTTTTATTAGGTTCGAAACGTTGTAATGCGATTATACTATTATAACAGTAGAATGTAATTAGCACTGAAGTTTACAAAACCGCAGTAAAAAATACAGGTCCGTAAAAAAGGCGACTTGTTGGTCGTCGCCAGTAGACAAAAGACCGAAGTTTAAATCTGAGTTTATATATTTATAGGGGATAAAATTTTTCAGTCTATACTAATATAAGACTTAGTTGACTGACTCATTCATCACGTTCCAGCTCAAACCGCTTGAGGTAAAAGGCTGAATTTTGGCATTCAGGTTGATTTTAGGGTGAAAGAGGTTCGATAAGAAGGGATTTTTCAAAACTCGAATTCCAAGGGGGTGAAACCACCCCTTAAATAATACAATATTTTTTTATTTAAAAACCAGTTAGTTTTTCGAAAAAACGCATGAACTCGAGTTTTTTAATTTTTTTTACATATCGTAGGATTTTCAAAAAATTCGTACAATGTGTCCAAAGGGGTAAAATCACCCCTAAATAATATAATATATTTTATTTAAAAAACCGTTGGTTATTCGGAAAACGCTTGAACATAATGTGCTATATATTTTATTTTTTTACGTGTTTTTAAAAACCGAGACAGGGTGTCCAAGGGGCTGAAACCAGCCCTTTAATATTATAGTTTTTATTTAAAAAACAATTAGTTATTCGGAAAAACACTTGAACACGTGCTTTCTATTTTATTTTATTACATATTTTAGGATTTTTTATAAAGTCATACAAGGTTTTTGAAAAAATCGGGTCATTGATTAATTTTTGCGATCTTTCTCAAACCGTTTGCCGTAGAAAGCTGAGCTTGTGCAAAAAGCTTGATTTTAGAGTGCAGAGGTTCGATAAGAAGGGAAACTCATTTTCCAAAGGGGTGAAACTACCCCTTAAATGTTTATAGTGGACTCGAAAGTTGTCAAAATAAAACCGCTTCTTGGTTTAAAGAACGAGCTATATTAACTCCAAAAAATAGCACAGCAGATAAAATAAATCTAGCTTTATTGGAAAAAATTACTGATCGACTATTACCATACTACTCAATAGATGTAGTTATAGGCTAAGAAAATGCGGGTAATTATCCTGTCGAGTTCCTACACTCTCTAAACCCTTCAGGAATCCCTCTTCATGAGTTAACTTTAAAAGTAAAGGCACCGGTATGGCTTATTCGAAATTTAAAACCACAAAAATTGTGTAATGGAACTCGGCTAGAGGTTAAAACATTACAAAACATGTAATACAGTCTACTATTATTTCTGGCTCTGGTCTGGGAGAAACAATGACAAATGACAAACAAATGACAATTAAAAAAGCTCAAGGGCAATCTTTAAGAAGAGCTGGAGTAGACTTGCGCTACGATTGTTTTTTCCCGTGGTCAACTCAATGTCGCATGCTCTAGAGTAAGTTGGCGTAATAGCTTGGCTATTTTACAGCCAGAGAATGCAACAACAAACGTAGTTTATAAAGAGGTACTCAAATGGGGCGATTTAACTACCTCTTGACATCCTATTCATTATAGTCATATACGCGAACAATGCCGCGGGTACCCGCTAGTAACAATATAACTATTAACCACTTTAACCCCCTGCATTTACACCTCGAAGTTATATAGTAACAGTAAAATGCCAAAATGCCAAATAATATATTAAAGTGCTTTTATATGGCAACTAGTTTCTAATCTAAGTATATCGTTTTTTTTAGGTTTTCTTTTCTGTACATAGAAGGAACATCAGTTAGACTAATAATCGTAAATAAAACAAATCAGAAACTAATAGACTAATAAAATAATTGATGATAAATTCCTTGTTGGTAGCGTTCAGTGCTGAGCATAGGCAATAAAACAATTAACTTCTTAATTAGGTTCATCGATTTTAAGAGATTACCACTTGTGAGCTTCATCGTGTGGGACTAAGTTGATAAACATGTTTATTAAATCATAAGACCCATATTACAATTAATTAATATAACATTGTAAGTTAACATTTCAAGTTAAAGAAGTTAAAGAAAATACTAAAGTGGCTTTTTTCTCCATTTTTAAAATTCCTTTAAATTTAAAAGTGACCGATTAGGAAATTATTTACGAAAATATAGGCATATTCTTGAAGAGTTTGATTTTTTTCTTTGAATAAATAAGAGAAGCAATGATTCAAATACAAAGACCTATGATGTATAACTATTAAGGGCTGTGTAAATAAATCGATACATAATTTTATGTATTCATGATACAATTACGCACAAAAATTTCGATATCACCAAGATATTTTTATTTTGCTAAAGAACTGTTACTAGTACCAATTTTTTACAAGTGACGATCCAAAACATGAGCATTTAAAAGAGTCCGCAAAAGCTTCGTTTTCTAGATGACAAAGAGTTAAAATGTTAATTGTTTTTCTTTTTTTAAAGTACATTTTTTCTGTGATATTCTGCAGAGTTTGGAAGGTATTTAACAAAACGACCTGTGCATTGTTAATTTAATGTTTATGATTATTACAATGCATGTGGGAGACGGAAAAATATACCAAGATATCCAAGAGTGAACAGTTCTTATATCTTCTTTTTGGATTCTATGAAAACTTCTAGACCTATTTTATATAACATATGCTATTTAGTTTTTCAGTCATTTTTGAAGTATTTGAATTAAATTTATTTCATATAGATATGTGTGTACAGCCTGCAAATAAGATTTCCTACCTTTTTTATTTTAGGTATTTTAGTCATATCCATGTGCCAATTCATTTGTTATTGCTTCCAAATATCAATAACTACGTAATAAAAGGAAAATTTTGTATCACCTCTGAATCCTTTCCTCAAATGTTTTTCAACCTATCTATCTGGGCCCTCCTGTGTTTTGTGTGTACTTAACAAATGTCTTGCATTGGCCCAGGGATGAGAAGTGTGTGTGCCTGTCTAAATTTCCTTTGCCTTATATACTTTCTCTTTAATTGTTTAGGTTCGTGGCGATTATAAATCTAATATTTGGGATTTTAATTTTGTTACATTTCTATCCTATTATTGTTTATAATAATCAACCTAAGATCATATCGAAATGTATAGTCGGCTTAGATAATTTAGAAAAAAAATATCTTTGTTTCTCGTGGCTAAATGAGCTAAGCTCAAGGCCTAAAAAAACAAAAAAAATATTGTTTAAAATAAATCATTCTGAATAAAAATAAAATGTTTAATACAAATATTACAAACGTAAAACCGCATTAGGTATGTTATACAAAATAGGCCTAAAACTTTTCGTAGAATCGAAAGCTACGATAAAAACCATACCATTTACCATAAAATAAGTCATCAAAATCGATTTGTTATACAATATATTTTTTATTGGATGTTCAATTGTTTCGCTGATAACATTTATAAATGATTCATAAAAATCCACAAACCTTTTACTTTTTATTACCCTGAAACGTATAAACTTATCCACGATAGGCAATACGGTTTCGGCCACCAAAGATCCACAGCAGATCTTCTTATCTTCGTAACCCCACAGCTGGATTAAGTCTATCGAACTCCATGGGGAAGCCCAAATTATTGCCCTCGACGTCGCATGATGCACTTCGTAACAAACTTCCTGCTTATGGTCATCCATCACTTTCTGCTTGGACTGCTAGTTATCTTTTGAACAGAAGGGTTTTTGTATTGGTTGACGATTCACCAAACTTACAGCAAATCAACGCAGGTATTCCACAGGGTTCTATGTTGGCACCTACCTTATTCTTCCTGAACATCAATGATGTGTTTTCTTCTACCAGCAATTCTATCTACAAGCATGCTGACGATAGTACATTCCACTCCAATATACAATTTTACAAAGCTGTCTCTAAGACTGAAATTAATTATAGGCGTACAATAATGACTTTTTTCGGAGCATTTCTTTCAAGGCCTCCGCCTTGAGTATTTCTCGCATATATGGGGAGCAACCTTTAGTCCTTAACATCCTTGTCTCTGCCCAAAGAAAAGCTATTCGCCAACTGCAAAGACCAATGACCTCCAACTTTGTTCTCCCCTTTATTCCCAGAATGTCCCGATTATGGAATGCGTTACCAACAAATGCTTTCCCATTTTCTCCTAATCTGCAAGACTTTAAATGCCGCATCAATAAACGTTCCCTGTCTTCACTTAAAGCAACCACGTTACCTTGTACTTAGGTTCTCAGCTTTATAAAGAAAGTAGTCGACTTTTCAATTTTATATGCATATTTTGCTAAATAACTTCTAAACGGCGCAAAACAGTGAACAGAAAGTTACCGATTCTTTTCTGTATTGACCTTTGAATACCTTGTATCTCGGAAATGGACTTTGTGAACCTCTATTTACAAAAAGGTTTTACTTTTATTTATTATTAAATCATCTTCCAGAGTCTAGGACATGAATTAATTTATAACCTGTATATCAATTCGTATATAATTTTTTTCATCTATGATCTTTTTTTTTTATTTCAGCTGGCAGGTGGGGGTGGCAGGGGAATGTTCTGCTACCATTGCCCACCTGCGTTGCATCCAGGGGCACCACAGCCGCGATTGCCAACACTGGAATATCCTTTCACACCTTCGCATCCCTGTAAGTATTAAAAAATATTTATTAAAACCTAGAAACAAATTTGACGTATTTGAAGTCACATTATCTTGCGATTAACTTTTGACGTACAATTATTTAAAAAATCTACTTCATTTAAACTAAAGCCGTACAGTTTTGAAATAAAATAGTTTATGAAACAAATATATATCATTATAGTCATTTTAATGAAAATTAAATCACATTAAATTTGATGATGTTACAGACCATAATTCAACCAGTTTGTGTAGTCAGTA
This sequence comes from Kuschelorhynchus macadamiae, assembly GCA_030620095.1. Lineage (NCBI taxonomy): Eukaryota > Metazoa > Arthropoda > Insecta > Coleoptera > Curculionidae > Kuschelorhynchus > Kuschelorhynchus macadamiae. The sequence continues at coordinate 55,877 of JAUTXW010000961.1, read as the reverse complement.
TTTTAAAAAAATGTCTTTATTTTCATGCAGAATATATTGACGTGGATGCCAAAATGAGCCAAAACGACTTTTCCAATAACACTTAATCTTTATGGCTATCATTAATTTAGTTTTGAATAAAAATATCTCACTTCTTCCCCATGCTAAAAAATGTCAATTTTTTCATTCGTCTTTTTTTAGGATTTTGGCGTTTATGAGCCTCCTGGGGATTGCTGGTTTACTTATTTAATAATATCTAATGATATGGATTTACGCTATAACATTTTCTTTTATTAAACACACTCTATTTAGTAGCTATTGTAACCACTACCAGCTCTATGAGATAACTTATTTCAGTTTGATAACATTCCTGCCTTTGTTCAGTATGAAAGGGAAATAAATGCAACCATTATAACACATACAAGTATTATAGAAAATTGTTTGCAAAAATGTCCTGTATAACAGAGGGTTCACACCCAATGGCCTGGCAGTTATGACTTTAAAATGTACGATTTTTGTACAAGGAGGAAAGATAATAATTATACCCTCTGATTCAACATTTCTGTCGTTTAATAATTCTAAAAAAAACCTTTGAGTAATTATTATTTTTATCGGGAATTAGGAAATTGCACTTTCGAATAAATAAAATGTTCTGATATGAAACATTTTTCCATTTTTCTAATTTTACAACAATAAGGGTTGAAAATTGACACCATGATTATTATTTACACAAGTACAGCAACTGCTAATCAAGTTTTTACAAACTGTTTGAAGGATTTCTGAAGTATTTTTGTTGCTTTGCTGCTGCAAAAATTTATATGGGAAAATTATTTTCGACAACAATGTCACGACCACGGCACACTTCTGTCTTCATAATATGACTTATAAAATAAACATTTAATAAAATTAGTTTACTGGAATTACATTTTCTGTTTCTCGTACGCGTTAATACTAACACAAATGTTCTATATTGGTCTTTTATATGGATGGATAATTTTATTGCGCTTTACCGTAATAAGCATATTCAACTGTTGTTTACATTTTTCAAGCACACACGAATGTTATTGTTGAACATCTCCCAGTACGCAATTTCATTAACATAAGTAGGTACAAATAAAATAAGTTTTATGTAAATGTTATATATAATGTTGTTATAGAATTATTGTAAATTAGTGCTCTCGGATCATCGGAGGCGGAAGCAGCTTTGCATCGATCGAATCTTATCGAAATTAACTTTTAGATATAGATTCATATTATTTCCCCTAATTATTAAAAAACGCTCCAAAGCTATGGATAATTAACGTCATAAAAAGGTTAAAAAAAATAGCCATTCTGGGCATGGCGGCCCAAAAAATTTTAGCCTGCGGTGCAATTTTTGCCTACGCCGCTGTCCGCCTACCTACCTGCGCTTCACCCGTTCTTATAACCACTTAATATATATTATTTATAAAAAAATATATATTTTAAATATTTATTTTTGGTCTGTTAAGAAAAAAATATCTTTAATAGTTGCACTTTTAAATACCTAAAACCAGTTTATTATAATTAAAAGGATTCTGAGAAATTGACACCGATTACAAGAGATAATTTGTAAGCTGACGATGGTAAACATGAGTTTTCGCTAATTTCACGCCTAATTTGCTTATATATGAAGAGAAAAATTCCAAGGTTGTTTTTTATTGAATAATGCCATTAAACTGACACACATTAATAATAAAAGCAAGAAAAAACTATCTTATGTTTAAAAAAAATTTACTTTTTTCTGTTGCTCGAACCAGTGTGCGCCGGTCCAAAATACACAAGTAAATTGGACAATGTTTGCGATCGCCAAAGGACATTATTCCTTTGTATGCATAGATTATTTGCAATTCCTTGTCCTTATAGGAGATGTCTATATAAGAAAAACTGGACGATCAATATCCACTAGGCTTAAGAAATATGAACTATGTATTAGAAATAAACAAATTGTACAATCTGCTGTATGTGAACACGAGAATTCCAATGGGCATGTCATTTTCTATAAAATTAGAGAATATATTGAAATTTATAAGTATCCAAATAATTTTAATAGAGATACGGACTACTTTAACGCGAGTCAGGGTTCGGTGAACACAGGTCAGGTATAAACCTAATTTGTCAGAGTTCATCCAGTGTTCCCATCTCGTCAAGTTAAGATCACTGAAGATGACTTGTGCAATCGAAGGTGAAACGTCGGAAAGTCATTTCATTTTTACACGGTCTAATCCCAAGAACCACGATTTTTTAATTGACCGATGTTTCTTAACTTAACGTTTAATTAGTTTAATATTATTAGATATACCAAATAACATATATCTTATATAGGCAACTACGTATGTTAACGTATGACGTATTCAAAATTATTTTGGGCAGAATCTCTCTACAGCCAAAAAATACATTATTACTGATCTTACCCTATGTGGATTACAGGATTATTCGATAATAATCACAGGTTGTCGAAAATATTCCTTTTTACGAGTCATACTAATACGATAAGTAAATCTACCCTTAGGATGGCATGTGCTGCTGAAACATGTTATTAGGGGTTCCGATCTCCCTTAGGGCCAGTAAACTGAATAAAAATTAGGTTTCAGTATTGTGCTGTCCTATGTATAGCTAATAAGATTAATGTTTAATGTTCGGTTAGGGAAAATTTATGTTCAAGTGTTAAGCAGGAAATTTTGTGAGGAAAAGCCATTGAAAAAGTTACGCAAGTACCCCTAAAGTTTTGATTATTATTTATATTTTTATTTCGCCGTGTTTATATCTTCAATAAAAATATTCATATACAAAGTTATTTAAAAAGTATCACCGATTATGAGACATATTTATTAGAAGGTGTTTGTTGTTATTTTAACTTCTGTGAGTACTTGAACATATTTATTACAAAATAATTAAAATCCAAGATGAGTTTAGTGGAATATTTGTTGACAAATCATCTGATTTGTTAGGCATTTTAGACTATCAGAAAATTGAATCAGGATTACAAACTAATATTTTCTATGTATAAGCAAATGATAACATTATTTACTAACATGTACATTTTCGTTTATGCTTGGAAGAACAGACAGTTTATTTTGAACTGTTTTATTTTGAGTAACAATAAAATAATATGACTTAACTCTCAGATTTATGATCTCTTAACTATACTTCATTATACAACCTATATTTTAAATGAAATGGACATATCTCCAGGTCATTTAGTTATTGTCAAGTTTTTTGACGCAATGCATTTAAACTAAATATTCTTAAAAAGTAAAAAATAATAAGTCATACAAAATTTTAAGATTAGAGTTAAATAGTTACAAAAACTGACAAAATTACTTTAGAAGAGACAGATCTATATCATTCAAAATATCAAAGTGGACCTGATTTTAACTTTAAAAACCAACACCTTGTATGAAATAATATTTACAAAAATAGTACGATGTGCTGAACAATCGTATAATGATTCTAACATCAGATTTTAAAATTTTAAAATGGCGGTCATATATAATGGTTTTTAGGGTTGCTGTTAAAGAATTGTTGTGCAAAATAAGGTGCCCTACCCCGTTATCCCAGACATTATATTAAATTGAGAACGTTTTCAAAAACACCTGTTTTTAAAAATTTTCAAGGTATCAAAATTCATATTTTAAATAAGATGCTCTGATTCTCTCAGATTTTTAGGAGATGTACTTACACAGTCCGAGCTTGTATTTTTTGTTACTCATAACACAAGGTTACTTATACCTTTCTTTAAATAATCCCGGAGGGGTCTAGAATCCAATAAAACAAACAAACAATAAAAAGATCTCCTGCCAGGGCTACCAGACACCCATTTTTTATTCTTAAACGCCGCTTGCCGAGTATTTCTTTTGACAATCGATGTTTTGATATAGATTTTTTTATATAGATACGATTTTTTCATCCTAAAAAAATGAACTTAACCCTAAACGCAATCCGCTTCTTAAAACACATTTTTATTATACCAACAACAAAAGAAATATTTTAACCAAGACTCGGCAAGTGGTGGGAAGTATAGTAGGAATCGAGAGATTTCCGCGTAGCACAACACCCATGGTCGCCCAGAGTTGCAAGTCGGCGACGTGCAGCATCCGATCGTCTGGTTAAATTCGTTTATGGATAAGCATAATTTTTGTATTGTATGTTTAAACAAGTAAACGCTTTGGGTAACAGTGAACCACATATAGTGTTGCTACATAAACTGAGATATAGGAGTTCCAGTTTTACTTCCCTCGTAAAAACAAAACATTCAGGGTTCCTAGATTTGGAATTTTTTTTTCTCAATTCTATCTCTGTCGTTCGCGGCATAGCTAAAAAACTACTTATCCGATTGACTTCAAATTTTATTCAAAAATTAAGTCATATGAGGACGACCCGATAACATTTTGGCAATGTGGCGAAATGAAATTGCGGCCTAGTCAAATGTTAAAAATATCATTACTAAAAAATTATTTATCCATTTTACCTCAAATTTTACACAAATTATGTAGTAATTAGCTGATAAAATTTTGATACGAATCAGAAGATCAATTGGCAGAACTGTGTTAAGAATTCAAGATGGCCGAACAAAATGGGCGCCCAATTGAAATGTTTTATATATCTGTACTTTTTAGTGTCTCTAGATGCCAAAAAATATGTTTTCTCAATTCCATTGATCTGTCTGTCGGTCTGTCTGTCTGTCTGTCAGTTCGCAGCATAGCTAAAAACTTCTTACCCGACTGACTTCAAATTTCGATAAAAAATTATTAGGGTTATGTGGGTATGACCTGATAATATTTTGGTAATAAAATATTTTATATTATATTTTTTTAACTCTCTTAACAATTCTAAACAACTTTTGTATAACATAATCTATGTCTAAAATGCATAGTTTCCCAAATAAAACCACTTAAAAATGTACCATAATTCCCACTTAATTGTATTTTATGGAAAAACGGAGTAGGCTAAGATAAAAAGAATCACGGTTATTTACTCTATCGATTTTTCAAGTTTTGATCAGACCCTGTACCATAACGGTTCAACAAAGTGTTTTTCGGTTTGGATAAATATTACAATCATAAAAATAGGGTACCTAATTTTCAATTTTGCAGTTGTTTATGAAAGTTAAGTTAACTGATAACTAACTATAAACGAAGTTTTGCTAAATTAAAATAATCATATTAGCATTGACAGAGGTTGCTATGGTTTTTAAAAACACTTGAATTTTGACAAGTAACTTTTATCACTTATGAGCTTTGCAGATTGTTGAACATTTTGTAAATTCTCGTACTTTATTTCGTGTCTCTAATGATGTAGACTAAAAGTTCATTGTAATATCTTTAAAATGGCAAGTTTTACAAGGGCGGAACAAATAGATATGTTTCTCGTTTATCGCGAGTGCTTGCAAAATAAAAGGCAGGCTCAAACATTCTACGCAGAACGATACCCTGACAGAAACCAACCCTGCTATGTCTATTTTCCTCGGCTAGTACAACATTTCAAAACAGAACGCTTTGGTGTTAATGTGAGGCTAGGTTTTTTAGGAAGGAGAATTATGGGCCCAATATTTTTAATGAGCCCCTTACAGCACAAACTTATTTGAACTTTCTAGAAACAATAATAACCGATTTTTTGGACTACTTTCAACAAGATGGTGCACCGGCCCATAATGCTTGAACTTGTGTAAATTATTTAAATGACAGGTTTGGAGATCAATGGATAGGAACGAATTGACACCTCTAGATTTTTTCTTCTGGGGTATTAGTGCTATTAATAATATTAGTATAACTCAAAAGAAAATGTATTACGGAAAATTGTTGATAAATGTGAGACCTGTATTGAACAAGAAGGGCGTGTTTTTGAAAATCTTAATTATGATTAAGTCCGTTCTTTTTTCAATTTCTTTTATTATTAGTTAATATTAATCATCTCTAGGTATAATAAAGTTCGTTTGTTTTCACCTTATCATATTCGTTTCTTTTTTAAAATTTAAATAAATTAAAAGAGGATTCCTTTGAACATTTTGAATCCATGGCCAACTTTGCCGGTGGTATAATTAAATAAGTGTGAGTAATATTGATTTTCGCTTTAGGGGAGCATTAACAACATGAAAATAGGGTATTAAATTTTCAAGTTTGCAGCGGTCTATGGAAGTTGAATTTGTCATATGTGGATAATGGATAAAAAAGTAGGATTTGAGTAGTGAAGGTCAGTTGACTCGTTATGGTACAGGGTCTGATCAATTAATAATATTAGTATAACTCAAAAATAAAATATATTTATGTTGTGATGTTGATAAATGTGAGACCTGTATTGAACAAGAAGGTCGTGTTTTTGAAAATCTTAATTATGAATTAGTACGTTCTTTTGTCTGTTTCTTTTATTATTAGTTAATATTAATCATCTCTAGGTATAATAAAGTTCATTTGTTTTCACCTTATCATATTCGTTTCTTTTTTAAAATTTAAATGAATTAAAATCGGATTCCTTTGAACAGTAGATTATTTTGAATCCATGGCCAACTTTGCCGGTGGTATAATTAAATAAGTATTAGTAATATTGATTTTCGCTTTAGGTGAGCATTAACAACATGAAAATAGGGTATCAAATTTTCAAGTTTGCAGCGGTCTATGGAAGTCGAATTTCTCATATGTGGATAAAGGATAAAAAAATGGGATTTCGGTAGTAAAGGTCAGTTGACCCGTTATGGTACAGGATCTGATCAAAACTTGAAACATCGATTTGCGAAAAACAACATTTTCTTTTTTGACATTTTGTTGGATGAAGGCTTGAATAAAGAGTAAATAACCGTGATTGTTTTTATCCTGGCCTACTCCGTTTTTCCATAAAATACAAATAAGTGGGAATTATGACACATTTTCAAGTGGCTTTATTTGGAAGACTATACATTTTAGACATAGTTTATGTTATACAATAGTTGTTTAGAATTGTAAAGAGAGTTCAAAAAATATAAAATATACAGGGCGCTCTATTTAAAATAACGAAGTCGCGGTTATTTCCGGGGAACTCGGAAACGATATTCAATTGTTATGTTACAAATGTTTACAATATTTAACCCTATCAACACACCAAATTCCTATATATATATATATATATATATATATATATATATATATATATATATATATGGTAAAATCTAAAAGTAAAAAACACAATTTATTTTAAATCATACCCAAAAATTAAGTGTGGCGTAGGTAGAAATTTGTAAAATATTGGTACGAATACAATATAGTGGAATAAAATGTCGCCCAATAACAAGGTTTTAAAAGACAGTATACTAAATGAATATGTGCCGAAGTAAAGTGGTTTACTGTTCCTAAACATTCATGATATGATAGATTTTTATAAATGTGTCAGGTCATTTGTTGCGTTTAGAATAACAAACAAATTTCTTTTTTGTTTTTTTTTGCAATTCAATAAAATATCTAATGTTGCTTTATTAAAACAAATATTTAAGTAAATTACATATACCAACATGCGAACTAATCTGTTCTCCAAAGTGTTTTCGATTGGCTCTAATTTGGTGTAATTTATTAGTGCTTCGTTAGTGCCTCCTAGTGGTTTATTTGGTTTCGATAGTGCTTCCTTAGTTTCGCAAATATTCATATTTTTTAAATTTCAAGGTCAGCCTCCAAAGTTTTCTGAGCGACCCAAACTAGGTGTCGTTGGTTACTTACTTCTATTAGTTTTGTTAGCGCTTGCATAATTTTGGAAATATTCATTTAATCTGTTTCAAAGTCAGCCTCTAAAGTTTTTCTGATCGACCCAAACTAGGTGTAGTTGGTTAGTGTTTCGTTAGTGCTTTTTGGTGCTTCTATTAGCTTCGTTAGCGCTTGTATAATTTTGGAAATATTCATTTAATCTGTTTCAAAGTCAGCCCCAAAGTTTTTCTGATCGACCCAAACTAGGTATCGTTTGTTAGTGCTTTGTTATTGCTTTATAGTGCTTCAAGTAGTTTCTATATAGCTTGCTTCATTTTTAAAAGATTCGTTTATATTGTTTCAAGTCCAGCGCTCAGAGTATTTGCGATTCGTTCAAATTTGGTGTCATTCATTAGTGCTTCGTTGGTTATCTGTTTTTATTAGGCCCTTTTTTGTTTGGGTAGATCAGGAAAACTTTGGGGGCTAACGTTGAAATTGAAAAAAAGTTAATATTTGTGAAAATCAGGAAGCACTAACGAAACCAAATAAAGCACTAAGAAGCACTATCGAAACACTAACGAATTACCCAAAATTTGAGTGAATCGGAAATACTTTGGGAGCTGACCCTCAATCAAAACTACTTGAGGCACTAAAAAGCACTAACGAAGCACTAACGAACGACACCTGGGAGGGGTTGATCAGAAAAACGTTGGGAGCTGACCTTGAAATTAAAAAAAATATATATAATTGCAAAATTAAGGAAGCACCAACGAAACCAATTAAAGCACTAATGAATGACACCAAATTTGAGCGAATCGGAAAATACTTTGGGGGCTGGCTTTCAAATAAAATAAACGAATATTTCCAAAATGAATTAAGCATTATCAAAATTACTTGAAGCAATAAAAAGCACTAATGAACAACACCTAGTTTGGGTCGATAAGAAAATCTTTGGGGGCTGACCTTGAAACAAAATAAACGAATATTTCCAAAATTCGGCAAGCACCAACGAAACTAATCGAAGCAACAGAAAGTACTAACGAACGACACCTAGTTTGGGTTGATCAAAAAACTTTGGGGGCTGACCTTGAATTTTAAAAAATATTTGTATTTGCGAAATTACGAAAGCACTAACGAAACCAAATAAAGCACAAAGGAATGACACCAAATTAGGGCGAATGGAAAATAATTTAGGAGCTAACTTCACGGACCTTATTCGCACCACAAGAAAATACAAATATCATCCCTTTAATATGGAACTATACCCAGAAATTCAAGACCGTGATTTTGAACGAGTAAACTTTTGTACCATCATAAATGGAGCAATAGAGGCCGATCCAAATGTTTATACAACATAATATTTTCTGATAAAGCTAGATTTCGCAGTAATGGAGCAGGTAATCGCCATAACATGCATTATTGTCGGCATTTTGGATCCGGGAAGTTCAAACCGAAATCATTGTTCGTTTAATGTATGGTGTGGAATATTAAATTTTCGAATTATTGGTTCATATTTTTTAAGCGAATTTTTAATTTTAAATTTTTGACATATTTGTGATCATTTGTTAGGTCATAATAATTAAATATTAAGTAAGTTAAACTATATTAAAATTATTATTAACTTACTATTTGTTTGTTTTTACTTTCCTCGTAAAAGGGAAGTATTGTAATAATGAAATAATTACCGTTAGAGATTTGTTTTAAATTTTTATGTTTCTGAGTTCCTAGATGCCGAAAACATGTTTTCCTAATTCCGTCGGTCTGTCTGTCTGTCTGTTCACGGCATAGCTAAAAAATTACTTTCCAGATTAATTTCAAGTTTTGGTCAGAAATTAAGTTTCATATAGGGATGACCTGGGAATATTTTCGTAAAAATCCAACAGAGCGAAGCAAAATGGCGGCCTAATGAAATGTTAAAAAAATTATTACTAAAAAACTACTTATCCAATTTCTTTCAAATTTTGCACAAATCGAGTGCTATGTAGGAATTAACTGGTAAAATTTTGGTACACTTCGAAGAACTGAGAATAAAACGAGTTGTACTATGGAGGTGCATACTCCCTCCAATATTATTTAATTAATACTCGGAAAAAAATCATAAACAAATCCATGGGAAACAACCGGCATAAAAGTAAAGCTTGCGGATAAAATCATATTCATAGCGAAAACTTTAAAATATTTACAGAGAATAATTGAATTGGTGGTAGGATTAAGCGAAGAAAATGGTTTAACATTAAATATTAACAAAACCAAATTTATGATATCTTTAAATACAGCCTAACTTCAAGGAAATATAATGATACATGATCAAGAAGTAGAAAAAATTCGCAAATATAAATACTTTGAGATGATAATTAAAAATGAAAATGATTACTTAGAAAAGCAAAGCGGAAGTAGCCGAAGCAAGAAATATATTTAACACAATGAGGAGCGATACGAAAATCAGAATATTGAGGTGTTACGTGTTTTTAGTTCTATACCATAGAATCTAGGCCTGGATTCTGAAAAAACAAGCAACTAGGTGTAAAAGGCCATTTTCACTAACATAGTTCAACCCACCTCATTCCACTCCCCCACAGAGGCGGCTCGTTCTTATAATAAAGGAGAGCCTCCTTCCCAATCGAGGTGTTTCAATTCCTCTTAAAGGGACTCGACACCGAAGATATTCCAAGGTAGTCTTGGCCACAAGATAATATATGGGCCAGAGAGGGCTGTCGGTTAACCCCGTCCGTACATGTACCTGTTGAGTTTACCTGTTAAAATGCCAATTAGGTCCCCCATCTTTCATCTCTACATGGATTGGGTAGCATTTCGTTTGCCTGTCTGCAATAGTTCATCCTTTGTATCATTTTCCTTTAAACCGGGCCCATATATTTAGGAGCTCGCTCCCATGTAATAGGTCGGAAGATATATAATTTACTACAGATTATCAGGGGAGAAGAAGAAAGGAAAGAAGACGCATTTTTTGGCTGCACAATTTATAAGCTAGGTCAAAATGCAGTTTCCACGGTTTGTAGCATCGAAAAAAGAATTGCCATGATGATGTCCAACCCTTATAAGAAGAAGATAGGAAGACATCGAGCTCATCCACATCCTCCGGTTGGTAATGTACCAATATATTAAAAATCCTCTGGTAACTACGTTATTTAAAAATGGATCATTTTGTGCTCAAAATCACCGTCGTGTAATGTTGAAGGATATGACACTTGACTACATGCTTCAACATTTTCGCAAAAACGTTTTTCAAGCAAAATATTACTTGAGTTTTTTGCAAGTTTTGTCAAAAAGAATATTATCAGTATTTAGTTTGACTTTATCAGAATACATTTCCGCGTGCATTTAACTTTTAATAATGTTTAGGATTTTCTTTTAATATTATCATGACAATGCATTACACCCTCTAACTATTTCTAACTGCCCTCATGACAAAATTGAATTTTCGCATGCCTTCCATTCGAAATAAAATTAGAGAAACAAGCATCAGCAAGAGCCCACTGTGAAAACTTTTTAGTGAAAATTCGCCATTTTGAAATTTTCCGCGTAATTTAATTAGCTCCATGCCGAGGATATATTAATTAAAATCTCATGTATAATTCAGAGAAATTGTATATTTAATCTTATAATCTGCTTTATACCCCGCGAATTAAAACCGCGCACACAAACATCGCGATCCCGTTAAATATTTAGAGATTCAGTATTGATCCGCTCTATACTTAAATTTTTATTACTTCAATACGAACCCGTAGACAGGGTAGTTAAAATATTTTGGCACTGAAAGTCATTAAATATCAAAACCTGTAATGTTGTAATAAAGCAAGTTATCGATGAAAATGAGAGATAGGTTAGATGCTAACATCGAATCCCATGGGATCCTTCCGTTGATCTTGTGGCCAGTCATCAATCAATACAAAAAAGCTGTAAACGGAAATTAATTAAAAAGTGCAAATTTGATTAAAGGCTTTGATGGTTTCTCATGAAACTAAATAGATTTGTTTCAGTATTGAATTAAGCAAGTAAGAAGATAGGCTGTGCATCTTGCCTCACTAATAATACAAATAACGGATGTACTTCTTAAGGTAGGTATGTTTGCAGTTAAAAGAAAAGATTTTTAATTATCTTTAATTTTTAGTTATCTTTTTCGCATGCCTTCCATTCGAAATAAAATTAGAGAAACAAGCATCAGCAAGAGCCCACTGTGAAAACTTTTTAGTGAAAATTCGCCATTTTGAAATTTTCCGCGTAATTTAATTAGCTCCATGCCGAGGATATATTAATTAAAATCTCATGTATAATTCAGAGAAATTGTATATTTAATCTTATAATCTGCTTTATACCCCGCGAATTAAAACCGCGCACACAAACATCGCGATCCCGTTAAATATTTAGAGATTCAGTATTGATCCGCTTTATACTTAAATTTTTATTACTTCAATACGAACCCGTAGACAGGGTAGTTAAAATATTTTGGCACTGAAAGTCATTAAATATCAAAACCTGTAATGTTGTAATAAAGCAAGTTATCGATGAAAATGAGAGATAGGTTAGATGCTAACATCGAATCCCATGGGATCCTTCCGTTGATCTTGTGGCCAGTCATCAATCAATACAAAAAAGCTGTAAACGGAAATTAATTAAAAAGTGCAAATTTGATTAAAGGCTTTGATGGTTTCTCATGAAACTAAATAGCAAGTAAGAAGATGGGCTGTGCATCTTGCCTCACTAATAATACAAATAACGGATGTACTTCTTAAGGTAGGTATGTTTGCAGTTAAAAGAAAAGATTTTTAATTATCTTTAAACGGTGTTTTTCTAACTTTTAAAAAAGAAATTTTTGTCGTAGGAACTTAAAAGTAGCGCAATAAAATGTTTCTCCGAATTGGTACTAACGAAATCCGGCTTTTCTCTTAAACGTGACCGTAACGTACAGATACGAAAATTCGCCGATGACTGTCGCTAATGGTGATGTTTAGCCAAACATCCTGCACACTCCTGTTACTTGTGTATAATATAAATTTTGCTATGCTAAACTATGCTGAAAGTTTTTTAAGCTACTCCCACTTATCTTGATATTATATCTATATCATCTACGTAGGCCATGATTTGGGTCGACTTGTTAATGATACCTCTGGTATCGAGTTCAGCATCTCGAATTATCTTTTCCAATGTTATGTTCAGCTAGAGACATGCCAGCGCATCACCCTTCCTAAACGCCCACTTTTGTTTCAAATTGGTGGGACAATTCTTTTTGAAATTTGTCTGAGCGCACTTCGCCTGGGGTAGTTTGGATAAATGAAGCGGTCTACCAGTTGAAACTGTCGACCGCAAACCCGGTTAGAGAAAAATGTGTATAAGATGATCTAAGCAACATATGTTCACAAAAATATCGAGATAGGATTATTTAAAAGTAAGAATTTCACATATTAATTATTAAAGTTAATTTCATTTTGATTTCGTGTTTAATCATAAATACAAATTTAAAGAGGTTGCTAGCTAGATTTAAAATTATAAAAGTGTATATGTTTTATAGAAAGTATTAGGTGCCAATTCGATGAATACATTAAAAAACAAAGAACATATCGTTATTATTATGGAACAAAAACGATAATACCGGAATGAAAAAATTAATAAAGATCGAATTACTAGTATCATTTTTTAAAAACCCTAAAGCAAAATACAGATTTTTCGCAGAGAAAAAATTAACATGTATAAATTAATTCCTTAGTTATCAATAATATACAATTAAGTGAATATTGGCGCAATCTTCAATTTGTACAAATTTATGTCAACATAATTATAAATTTGAAAAGAAAGCTAAAGAACTGACCAAATAATATTACCACATTTCCTTGTGCAAGCCTATATTCAGTTTTTAGTCACGTAAGGCACAACAGGGTTAAAGGTTACTATAATACGCTTTGTGCCAAGCCGTTGTTCTTATACATTTGCCTTACAATTGGCGTCTATTACGTCTATTGTTTCATTTTGAAAAACTTAAATAATTTACCATTATTAACTTTGCGAAATTTTTTTATTGTATTTAAAGATTAGTGTTTTATTTATTATAACATATTTGTCAACGTATCCTTTTTAAAAGCCAGAGAGTTGGGATTTTTAAGATGTATAAAAAAAATTGAATGAAAAAATAGATGATATTTAATGCAACTTAAAAGGGTAGTAAAAAAAAACGAGTAAAAAAATGTTATCAAATTAACAATGTTTTTAATGCTCATACGTAAACATACGATATTGACCTTAAGGAAAAGTATAAATTACTAAAAAAGAAACATGAAAATAATATATTAAATGCAAACATTTATATAATGACCATTACATATCTATGAGCAATAATGTTTCTAGAGCTTCTTGGGATGTAATAAACAATAATATCAGTACTAAATCTAAAAAAGTATACCATCCCAAATGTTGGACGAAAATAAATCGCTTTTAACAAACAATCAAAATATAGCAAACTCGTTTAATTTATTTTTTACTAAAAATATTTAGAAACTAGTCTCAAATATAAAGATACAGCCTACTTACAACTTAAATATCTGTAATAATAATAAAACCTTTTATTTATTCCCTGTAAGTAGTGAGGAGATTAAGAACATCATTATGTCCGTTTGCTCTAAACGGTCAAGCGGCGCTGATGATGTACCCTTTGACCTTTAGAAAGCATATCGAATAAGATATCTGATATCCTTGCTTACATAATACAATAATACATTTATCTTTTACCACTGGAAACTTTCCAGATCAGTTGAAATCAGCTGTTATTGTTTCATTGTTTCTGGTTGTAAAAGAGATGACCCAATGTCAATAAAAGATTACCGACCCATAGCGTTACTGCCGGCTTTCTCAAAAATGTTTGAAAAGGCATTCCAGAGGCGTCTAGTCTCCTTCTTTGTTCAATCCAAGAGCTTTACTGCGGGCCCTTGCACCCAAAATGCACTATTTTCCATTCTTGAAAATATTGCAAATAACTTAAATAACAAACAATAGATCATCACTTTTTGTTTAATAGTAAAGCTTTTGATACGGGTTGTTACTGCAAAAGTTTCATATGTATGGAGTGCGTGGTAGTGACAATTTGTGGTTGAAGATCTATTTAGAAAACAGGGTGCAGAGGGACAATTTTAATAAATGATACTTTTTTAAGCGACAGCAAGTACTCTTGACATTTGTTGCTGACGACACGTCGTCAATGGACGCTGATCGAGATATGTCTGGCCTTTCCAGGAGGGTGGGTAATTGTGTCAGGGAGATGCAAGCCTGGTGTGGTTTGAATGGCCTAGTTTTAAATATTTTAAAGACCGACTTGCTGCTTTTTTCTTGAGATAAAAAAAGACAAATAGAAAGCTCATTAGTAAGGAGTACAGGTGATATTTGTAATAAACTCCCTGTTGTAATATGGCCCACTGTCTTGGGGAAATAGTATAGGCGTCAATGGTATATTTATATTACAAAAGCGAATATTAAGAAGTATGTTTGGACTGAGAAAAACTGACTCACGTCGTCAATTAACTTTGTGCAATAAAATATTAACAGTATTTAACATGTATATTTTAGAATTTTTATACAGACAAATATTGACAAGTTTCAAAAAGTATGTGACGTAAGTAAATATGAAACTCGAAATGGTCATAAGCTGTACATACTTTTAACACGTTTCTGATAAATCGAGGCCAATATTTACGTCTCTTAGGGTTTGAATTCATCTGCCGGATGATATAAAGAATCATACAAGTATTATAAAATTTAAATGTATTACATTTACATTACATCAAACTAATGTATTCTATTCGTTGTCAGAATTTTTATGCACAATTTTTAAAATATTCTTCTACTGTTATGCTGTTTTTTATTTTTTTTTCCTCAATTTTATTTTCTTTTCATGTATATATATATATATATATATATATATATATATATATATATATTCTAAAAATCGATAAAAATGCGCTCTCACACATCTTTATCAAAAGTTCTTGGCCGGAAAAGATATATGTATAATAGCAGAAATATATAATTTCTGCAGGTGCAAAACGGCCTAAAAGAAGAATTGTTTTCGATTATGTCACAGGGTACCCTTCTGCGATCATGATTTCTGGGCCTCTACCCTCATCAGGCAGGCTTGTACCCAGGGAGATCTGAAATAACTGATTGCTCGATATGACAAAATCGAAAACGAAACGTCTATCATACTGAAACAGTACTACAAGTTAAATGTAACATTTAGCACCACCTATCGGGGCTCCGGTGATTTCCGGCTGCAAACCCGTAGGTAATTTAAAAAGCATGCACTAGCACCATCATGCGGAGAGTAGATACTAAAAATCGATAAAAATGCGCTCTCACACATCTTTATTAAAAGTTCTTGGCCGGAAAAGATATATGTATAATAGCAGAAATATATAATTTCTGCAGGTGCAAAACGGCCTAAAAGAAGAATTGTTTTCGATTATGTCTTTTAGGCCGTTTTGCACCTGCAGAAATTATATATTTCTGCTATTATACATATATCTTTTCCGGCCAAGAACTTTTGATAAAGATGTGTGAGAGCGCATTTTTATCGATTTTTAGTATCTACTCTCCGCATGATGGTGCTAGTGCATGCTTTTTAAATTACCTACGGGTTTGCAGCCGGAAATCACCGGAGCCCCGATAGGTGGTGCTAAATGTTACATTTAACTTGTAGTACTGTTTCAGACGTTTCGTTTTCGATTTTGTCATATCGAGTAATCTGTTATTTCAGATCTCCCTGGGTACAAGCCTGCCTGATGAGAGTAGAGGCCCAGAAATCATGATCGCAGGAGGGTACCCTGTGACATAATCGAAAACAATTCTTCTTTAAGGCCGTTTTGCACCTGCAGAAATTATATATATATATATATATATATATATATATATATATATATATATTTATATGTCTTTTTTAAATAGTCACAAAATACTTATTCGAACGTAATATTTCCTAGACTGCTACCGGGTAGATGGATTCATAACAGAAAATATATTTTTTTTAATAATACATACTTCTGTAGCTGATCTAAAAAAAAATGTGTATTGCTTTATTCAGCTTTTACTGAAAATATGATAATCAGTTGCCCAATATTTGGTACAGAAAAATCTTCATTTTAGTTTTAATGGCAAGTATAATGATTTTTTTTAATAAATACATTATCGTTTTACAACTCTCTATAGCCATTTGAAATCCTTGTATCAATATGTCTTCGAGATGTTTGCAATGTTAAATTCTAATAAATAAATTCTTCTAAATTCTAAGAAAAGAAGTCGCTGATTCTCTAGATTAGCCAATAATATCTAGTGTTTTTATGTTTATATGATTCAATTTTAAATATAACGTTGATGTATATTTTTTTAATTCAGTATTAATTTCTCTTCATTCAAGGTCCATCTAAACAATACTTCAAACATTGCAAATCGTTTAATCTAATGATGATCTTGATTATAGGTTATACCATGTATGTCATTTAAATTCCTCGCATTGCGCCAGGTAATTTCATTCTTTTATTATGCGCCGCTTTATGTTTATTAAAGAGCTTTATCGTCAGACTTTTCCTCCACAGCTGGAGAGTTCGGCCTACCTCTCGTACTTATCTGTTGTTCATCTAATGTGTTTTACACATGTGTATGGGATTTACACTTTCTTAACGAGCTTACATTGTAAAAATTACTCGTATACAATTATTAGAGATAAACAAACAATGAAAGTCTTATGGTTGAACTACGTTTTTTCACCAAAATTAAACATTGACAAATTTGGGATTTCTCAAAGCTCTTGCCGGAACATTAAAATCTAGTAGTGGCAAAATCTCAATGTAACGATTGTTCCATAAATTAATTTATGTACTAAAATAAAAATGCAATTTCTTTTTCTTATATGCAATGGTTGAATTTTAAGTTGAGATTCTAATAAAGAATAATTAATATTATCAACAGGTGTTTTCTTTTTGTAAGCTATATATCGGAGAAATTTTCTCTGAACTCTTTCAACCTGATATATGAATAATGAGATTGAATTAGGTTAAAATAAAATGATTTTATTGCAAACATGTTATTGAAATTAGAGGTATTTCGCTGTATGAATCCCAAAGTGTTCAAAGCCGTACAAAAAATAATCTGTTTATGATGTACGAATGTCAGTTTAGCATCAAACATCACATATAAATCTCTAATTAAATGTATTCTTTCTATTTTGCAATTATTTAGAAAATATTCTGACTAAATATGTTATATACGTTTGCTAAATGGAATGCATTTACATTTAATGGGATTTAAAAGTAGGTGGTTTTGACTACACCAGTGTGTGAATCGTTTTAAGTCCTGCTGCACCAGCTCTGAGTCACTCTTTTGCCATAAGCTTTTTTATATCTTTAGGTCGTCTGTATAGAATAGTAATTTAAAATTAAAAAAGCATTCAGTTACAACATTAATGAAAATACTAAAAAGTATTGAAGTAAGATGTGCACATTGGGGTAGTCCTGATTTTATATTTATTGTACAGGTTAATATGTTATTTATTTCAGCTTGCTGTTTCCTGCCTGTCAGGTAAGAGCGAATCCAGTCATAAAAGCTGCCATGTATACCGCAACAATCAAGTTTATGTTACAAAATATTATGATACACCTTGTCAAATGCCTTAGAGAAATGCGTAAATGCAATCCACCACATATCTATTCTCCAAGGTATCGTCAAGGTAAGATCGATAAGCTAACAAATGTGTCATTACCGAACGATTTTCTGTGAAACCATGTTGGTATTGTGTTTAAATACTCTGAAAACAAAATTTCAGTATCTCATTAAATCAACAAATGTTTCCAAAAGCTTAAGAATGGGCGATAATTTAGAAACTGGTCTCTATTTGATAACTAAATAAAAAGTTTTATCACCGCAATTCTTAAAAATAGGAACTAGATATATATATATATATATATATATATATATATATATATATATATATATATATATATATATTATATATATATATATATATATATATATATATATATTTACTTTAATAAACGGTGATATATTTCTTGGCAGAATTTTTTTATTTGTCTATACACACATTTGACAAAAAATCGGTTAATTGACCTTTACCCAGAACTTCCCTCGTTATTGATATTTCCTTTTATTAGGAATAGTGAAAAGTGACCCAAATTAGTTCCGCACTGCCTTTTCGAACTTTTTTACTAGGTACCATTTTGTTCCACCATATTAGATTCGTAGCAATATTTTACCAGTTTCCACCTATGCTACAATTGCTGCACTTGGTTTTTAGGCATAATTTAATTTTGTTTTGTCATGTTAAATTGGTACTAGTTTATTCTTATATCACATTTGATTTTTGTGCACAATTTGAAGTCAACTGAATAAGCAGATTTATTTGAGTAGGTTTCTTTGGCCGTTATTTTATTCCGCCATCTTGGATTCGTACCACAGTTTTACTAGTTTATCTATATATCACTCTTAATACTTGCATACAATTTGAAATTAATCTAAAAAGTAGTTCCTTCAGGCTGATTTTTTAAATACTGTATTAAGCCGCCATCTTGGATTCGTAGCAAAATGTTGTCAGTTCATTTACATATAATACTTGATTTTTGTGCAAAGTTTGAGATAACCTGAATAATTAGTTTTTAGCAATACATTTTTTTATCGTTTAACCACGTCACCTCCATATTACTCTTAATTTTTGACCAAAATTTGAGGTCAATCGTGTTAGTAGTTTTTAAGCTAAGCCTCGAATTGACAGATAGACAGATCGATGGAATTTACAAAACATGTTTTTTGGCATCTAGGATCTAGGGACGCTGTAGAGATATGTAAAATCTGGAAAGGTGTTTCACGATTTCAAACATTTAATTTGGCCGCCATTTTGCTCCGTACCACAATTTTACCAGTTCATCTCTATTTCATACTTAAATCTTGTGCAAAATTTGAAATCAATTTAATAAATAGTTTTTTAAGGCTGATTTTTTAAAATAAGTTATTAAGCCGCCATTTGTTTCACCAACTTGCATTCGTACCAACATTTTACCAATTAATTGTTACCAGTAGCGGCTATTCAGGTGAAGTAGGTGAAGTGCTACTTCACGAGGAAAAATAAACAAGCAAACATCTAACTATATTTATTATATATCTCTTAAAATTTTAGTTTTTACATTCATTTATTCACCTAATTGGTAAAAAATAAACTGTACATTTCGAACAAATATTTTACTTGACCGTTGGCGGCATGTCTTTTTAAAACTTTCAATCGAACTTTATTATAACAACTATAACAGTAGCGCAAACTGCTTTGACTTTGCTGGAGGTGCTATGTTTAGTTTACGATTTTCCTACTATGTTGCCATGACAACGCGTATCCAACGACGTCCAGCCCAGCGTCATACAACGCTCTCGGTGAATTCCAGGCGCAGTATACTACACCCACGTGTCCTTTAGTTTGCGGTGGTTGTTTACTTCTATTTTCGCGGATTTCGCTGCAACCGGTGAGTTCCTTTGCAGTTACCTTGACTGTTATATTTATTTATGGTGTTGTTACAACTTCAAATTCGAAGTTAGTAAATGTGATTGTTCAAGACTGGAATAAATTAAAAGACGTCTTTGAATTTATTACAAACTGTGACAAATCTGATGAAAAATCAATCCGCCTTACGAAAGGATTTTTCGGTGAGATGAACGATTTTGAATTCACGTTTGTGGCATTAGTGTTTAATGACATTTTCTCAATCACGGACATACTATTTGACGTTCTTCAAAAAAAAATCGCTTGACTTTCGTTTTTGCATATCCAATATAAAACGCTGTCGTGAGGCGCTCTATAAAAAAAAGTCAACAACTTAAAAATGAGCTTGGTCTTGTTTTTGCCAATGACAGTAATTGGAATATATCGCTGCAAGAGCAAGTGAAAAAAATTAATAAAAATAAATAAATTTTTACCGAAGCATATAAATTGCTTTCCCTTATTTTGACAATACCGTCGACAAGTGCTTTAGTGGAAAGAAGTATTTCTTGCTTCAAATGTGTAAAAACGTATTTAAGAAATACAATATCTCAAGAAAGACTTCCTTCTTGTGGCAATATTTCAATTCAAAAGGAATTTCTGGAGGAACTCATCCATTTTATGAGGATGTTATAAATAAATTTGCTGCTATGAAGGATAGGAGAATTGATTTAGTATACAAAATTTAGGTAAGTCGTACAAAAATATTCTACCCCCTCTACGTATAAAAAAATTCTGGAAAAAAAATTATTGCTATATTTTCTTGCTTCATTTCCACTTCACTTACTTTTTCACCGGTGAGCCGCCACTGATTGTTACTTGATTTTTACTGACTTGATTACTTATTAGTTACTTGATTTTTCAGCAAAATTGGATAAATAGTTGTTTAGAAATATTTTTTTTGACATTTCACTAGGCCCCCATTTTGTTCGACCATATTGGACTTTTACCAAAATGTTACCATTTTATCTCCAAATAACCTTTAATTTTTGACCAAAGTCAATCGGATAAGTAGTTTTTTAGCTATGCTGCGACCAGACCGACAGCCAGACAAATCGACATAACTGAGAAAACATGTTTTTTGGCATCTAGGGACCCTAAAACGGGAATTTTTGTAAAAACCTGGTAGGATAATCTTTTCACGATTACTTATTTGCCTTTTACGAAGGAAGTAAGAAGTTTTTTGTAACAGGGAGTTAACTCTTAACTGCTTTGAGGTTACAGATTTCAAAATTTAGAGTTATTTTTTAAGCGAAAACTTTGCAATTTTACTCTCTGAATGTTGCGTTGCACAAATACCCATTTTGAACGCAAGTTAGATTAGGTCATTGTATTATATCTTAATTATTTGTCGCTGTGGTATCTAATTTTTCTTAATCAGAAAACAAATACTTTTGAATAAATAAATTATAACAAATTAATTAAAAACACTTACAATTTTTTAAATTTCGGACCAATTACACAATAATGAAAATTATATGCACGTCAAGGACGAATCTAGTTTTTTACAAACCACACGGTACACGGTTATGACGGCAAAAAGAAACATTTAAGAAAATCTAGAACTACGTTTCCTGTTTCTCGTGCGCATTGACAGTGATACAAATACTATTTTATCGTTCCTTTATGTAAAAATCTTTGGCCACAATCGCTGCAATTTACTACAGGAATATCACTATAGCGCAAATCTCAGCGCCGCAGTAGGTACAAATTAGATAGCTTTTTTACTTAATATTTTTGTCGGTTTACAGTAGCAAAAACAATTTATGCAGCAAGTAAGGTTTATTCTGTGTTGCCGGATTGTACGATTTAAAATAAGGGTCATACAATGATTAAATATTTTTTTGAATATTGCGAATATTTTAAACAAGAAGAAGGATAATACAATTAATAAAATATTTAGTACATTTCTTAAATTACATGATTATATAGCGATTAAGGGGTCCGTACTTTCTCACATTAAAATATCTGTAGTATTTGTCCTTGAGATATAATGCCACTTTGCTTGAGATAGGAAAATTTTCGTTACGAGGACTGTTCTGTTAAAAGAGTTTTACCTATCTTTTACTCAAGTACTCAAAACTTTATAACAAATCGTTTTCTGAATAAAAGAGAAAGATATAATAATGTATATAGGTACCTAGGTTGTTTGTCAAGTCAAAGTTACCGATCTCTTAAATATTCTTCTTGTGTATGCGCAAACAAGAATTTATAACATTCATTTAGATTGTGACGAATAAACATTTTTTCATCTTCTTACCTTTTATTTATAAAACAACAAATTCATTTACATACCAAATCACTGCTTATATTCCAGTTCACCATATTTTTGTAATTTATTATTGAACATGTTTTTCGGGCTCCAAGAACTCTAAAACGCAAAGATATGCAAAAATCTCGGAGAATCATTTTTTCCATGATTACTATACTTAGAAGGGAAGTAAAAAGAGGGTCTAAGATTTTGTGCAAATGCAGAGCTTTACCTGTAATTTATAATTTGGGAAAACCAAACAGACCAATATATGAGGCCCGATTGTTCTTGCGCCAATCCAGAGAGAGAGAGAGAGTTATTGCATTCATACTTCTTTTAACTCGTATTATAACCATTTTTACTCAAACTTGGTTATCTCCCAATTCGGTGCGAATTAAGTCTTAATACCTGCTAGCCTCTAATCTAAGTAACTAGAAAAATTGATTTTGTTCAACTCGGAAAATATTATGATGTTTCTTCTAACTTATATTTTTTGCTCTCGAAAATTGTTTAAATGGAATTTTCGGTGTCTAAAACTTTTATCGGAACATCTAAAGTGATTAGCCGTAGGAATGACCACAAGTCCGACTTCGAAACTTCAAAAGTAGATTTGGACGGAAACGAGATAACTCCATGTAACAAAAACTGTGTTAGGATTATTGGATTTGCAGGGAAAACGGCAAATACTGAGAAAATATTGGAAGCGCTGTTGGTTTAAGACGAAAATCTTAGTTTTTAGAAACTAATAACTCTTTTACCGTAGAACAAAATAAAGGTTTTTTAAAAACTAAACATTATTACATATTAAACTACAAATACTACTTTTAAAAATTGCTTTCCAAATCGTAATAGCAGAAGTATATATTTTATAAGTAAATACGTTGGATACTGATTCTGTATAATCTGTATTGAGAAATATATTTGTTTACATATAAAAAAACCTAAAAACGTAAAGAAATACTGTAACTAAAAAAATATATATTTTTATTTTTAACAAAGGGGTAAACTAAAAAAAAACAGCTATTTTTACCTGAACACCTCTACTATTTTCAAACAAATGTAGTAGTTTTATATAATTTACAAAATATTTCTTAAGTTCTCTACAGTTAACAACTTCCACTATAAACACACTTTTCTAACTACACATATCTTGAGAATTTCGTATATCTTGTGATGACTGAAAATCTAATACTCCAAGATGCCAGTAACATTTTATGATGGAGTGGAATATATTATTTCCATTAAAATCTTCATATCTGGTAATATCAAGTCGGAGTTCTGGACAGCAACTGATCCAATCATTCAAATTCATCTTCGTCCAAGTACGAGTTATACATGTATCATCAGGGTTAAAATACATTTTATTCCCTATATTGTACAATCAGTTGCGTCATTTGAATGTATTGTCTGTGCAATAAAAAACGTTTTTTAAGTGTCAATATGTTTTATTAATATTTACGTCATAATAACTAGAAATGATATCAAATAGTGCAAACTATGAACTTTTAAAACGATCAAATCAGTCGCCACATGTCTGCCGTCATTTGTAAGACTTAAAATTGGTATTTGGGGGATTTTAAGAGTGGAAATTATTTTTTTAATTAATTACATTTTATACCCCAAATTGCAAAGCAATTTATCAAAGCATTTTAAATTTATGGAGGAAAAAGATTATAAATACCGCCATTCCGTCATTTTTAACTTTTTTTTTAATATGCTTGCTATCCGACCACTCGGCACTATTTTTAATAATTCCTGAAAATGTCATTCAAATTTGTGAAAGCATCCAGGGTTAATCGATTTCCATACATAAAGAAAATATTCACAAGGCCGAATTGATCACCTCCTCCTGTTTTTGAAGTCGATTAAAAATGTTAAAAATGTAGTAGTTTATATAATTTACAAAATATTTCTTAATCAGTTAACAACTTCCACATTAAACACACGTTTAACTACACATATCTTGTCAGTAACATTTTATGATGATCCTTCGGGAATAAATTGCACTATGTTAAAAAAAGTGAAATATTACACTAAGATGAGCCAAGAATGGAACTATAAAATAAATAAAACATATATTATAATAATATAACACAATACAATGGCATAAAAATGCATGAGATCCTAATATAAAAAATTAAAAAAAGAAAATAATGTTAAATCTCAAATACTTAAAATACTATACTTAGTATCATAGAAGGTTATCATAAAATTCTGCTGCTACCATTTGGAGTACTATAAACAGTATTTCTAGAGAAATTCATAGTTTTTTGTGTTTCAAGAAATAATTCCCCGTTTGGAACTTACTATAATATTATACATCCCATATTAAAAAAGTTTTCTTTTTTCAGTTAAGACCATTCTATTCTATTCTGTTTAGTACTTAGACAGAGACTTTCAATTTTCGTCATAAATTAAAAACTTTTATATTTATGTTTCCTTATAGGATTTACTGGAAAGTAACTCAAATGTATACATTTTGTTTCAGATACCAGTTATTCTTATCATCCAGCAATACATGACGATACTTTCGTTAGAAGAAAACAGAGAAGAAATAGAACAACATTTACACTCCAACAGGTAACTGTATTTTATAATTAAGAAAAATAAAGATACTTTTATGTTTGTGTTAACTCAAGTAAGCAAATCCAATAAGGTATTAGTTATAAATTACCGGTAATTTTCGTTCAGGTACATTAAAAGACAAAATTTAAAAAAAAATACACTGATGAAAAGCTAATATTTAAAACAAATGAATCACATATAGCTTACTATAATTTCTCAGATTGGAAATGTCAGGAAAACCCGATCATCCACTTGTGTAGTCTCATTTGTCATAAGGCAACTTTCTGCTGTAGTCAAAGTTTCATGGTAGTCGTTATATTAGAATTAAGCATCCAGAGGCGCAATATACAGATATGCCCTTTGTTTAGTTGCAGCGTTTATCATGAGAACGAAAATTGAATTTGTGAAAGATGTGAAGAAAACAATTCGAAATCATGAAAAAATATAAGAAATAGAACCGGCTTCAAAAAATACACCAAAAAGTAAAATATTGACTTTATGAAGGCAACGTCAAATTAATCTTAATTACTTAAGCCTGGGTTATAGATTGAAAAAGTTTGCGTCTTGCGTCGTCCGTTTGAGCTAAGTGTTTATGCTGGTTCTTATCCCGAGTTATAAATTGAAAACATTTGCGCTTTGCGGCGCCTGTAGAACTAACCTTACTTTAATGTTTATATTTATCGCCTTTTTATTTAATGCAATTTTGACTTGCTTGTTTTTCAGTTCATGATGCCTAGTAAAGATTAGGCATTGAGGATATATTAATGTTTGCCGCAGTTGCAAAGTTGTTGAAGAGAAGGTGGTAAAGAAGATCGCGAATTCGGGTGGAAATACTCATAACTCTTAACAGTATTTTCTTAAAATTAAAGACAATGACCCCAAGCAGTTTTTTTAAATGGACGAGGATGTTATATGTCTATATTAATTTCATATTTATTACGGAGGACGAACGTTTTAAAAGGCCCTCTAAAATACAGCAATTTCATTGGTTGCAGCTTAACGCAAACGTCGATTTTCGCCAGCCGCTTCCGTCAAAGTTAAAGGTCGCCATCTTTTCGACGTCTAGCGGAAACTCAAACAGATGGCGCCAAAAATATAACCGTACCCATTGCTTTGCGTTAAGTAAACTTGAAGGACAGCGCACATGGCGACGGAAGACGCAAACGTTTTCAATCTATAACTCAGGCTTTAATCATCAAAATAGATTTATGTATTGAGATTCTTGAATTTAATACTTCGAGTATAACGTCAATTTACTGTCTATTAGTTTGACGCCAACTTCATAAAGTCAAATTTTCAAGAAGGAATTTAAATTCACTTTTTCTTACTTTCTTCTTAAGTGGGCCTTATTTTTTTTTAAATTCTCTTCAGTTCTATTTATACAAAGTTTTGTTGTAGGTTAGTTAGTGGTTAAAGGTCAGCTTTAGAGCTTTTTGAGGCCTTACCCAGGTTAAAATTTTAGGCGGACCTATAAAGAAAAAATAAGTAGCTACTAGATCCATTGCATATGAAAGTTTGCCAGAATCACTACTATTATACAAAAAGCGCTATCTATACATATTTATAGAAAATCAGCAATACACATTGTCAAAAGTTGAAATGATTAGTAAAATTGGAGTGGTGCAATTAAAAACAACAAAAATCATATGAAAGAAGATATTTTTTGCCCATAATCACCCCTCCCCCGCTACCCACTATACACTTCGCTCATTGGTACAAGAAATGTTTTGTACCAGCAATAAAGATATTTGATATTTTCAACATTCATTAAGATTCATAGCAACCGAGATAAGACGAAAATTACTTTTTTTGGCTATTCACATCTCGTACACCAAATTTCAAGGCAATGTTATTAAAGCATTTTAATATCCTCGCGGAAACTCTTAGGTAGAAAGAGATTCACTGTATATACTTTGAAAATTAAATATTAAAAAAAAAACATAAATAAATGCATAGGGTCGAATTCATAACCCTTTTTTTTTTGAAGTCGGTTAAAAAATAAGGAATATAAAAAAAATTTTACTTCATTAAAAAAAATACATTTGTTCGAATTGCCAACCTCCTCCTTTTTTGAAGTCGGTAAAAAAGTAAGGAATATTAAAAACTGTTTTACTTTATTAAAAAAGTATATAATATGTTCTGATTATTAACCTCCACCTTAAGTTAAAGCAGTAGAATCTTTCCGATATTCGTTCTCTGATCTATAAAACCCCATTGTGTCTAAACCGGTTCTACTCATACCGTCACGGATCTATCCCCTTTAAATTCCATCCTCTTTGCATTAATTCAAAATCAAGCTTTCTCCAATACCACCCTATCACTTACACAATTCATCAGTATTTGTCAATTCTTGATACATATGCAATCAATACATATGTAAAAGATGTAATTGCTTGCATCTTATTTCTTGTCACAACATATCTCATACTGATATGCCTTTATTGTTCAAAAATATTCTTCTAATATTTATGTAACATCACAATTAACACAATATCCTAAATCCCAACATATATCAAGGAAGAAAATTTCTACTTATATCAGCTGTAAAATAATTGCCTTTATAACAGCTATAATAAAATTAACTTTAAAGATTTTTTTTCTACTTATCTTACAGCTAGAAGAATTAGAAAGTGCATTTGCTCAAACTCACTACCCTGACGTTTTTACAAGGGAAGATTTAGCAATGAAGATTAATTTGACGGAAGCTCGAGTTCAGGTACGTACATGTAGATAATTAATCAAAAGGAAGATGTGTATTAGAAGTAATGTGGTAAATTCAATGGGCAAAAATTAGAGAGTATTAATTCCATGTAGCGAGAGTGAAAATATAAAAAAGGAAAAAAGTAATAGTAGACTGTGAAATCTCACTGACTTGGCTATCATACTTTAAGGAGGAAAGTGCCGTAAAAAGGGATTGTAATTTTATGTCTGTTCTCAGTCGTCTGGTCACTACGCAAGTGCAGAAAACAAGAACATTCCACTATCTCAAGTGTCCCAATAACCAATGGCGTATATAGGGACTGCTTCTGGATTTTTTCTAAACTTTCGAAATCTAGAAGCAGAGAGGCGATGAAAAATAATTAAAAAAACGATCCTTGGTTTCTGTTTTCTTAAGTAGAGGTTTTGAACTTTTAAACGTAAGTGGACAAAAAAAAGGTCATTACGTCATTTTAGTTATAAGTGAAACTGGCTCTGGAGGGTTTTTACTCGTCCATCCCGAAAAAAAAAATGTTTGCTTTATAATATTTCTATCATTTTAGCTTCAATAAAAGTGACTTTGGGGGGGTTTTAACCCCTCAACCCCATCCCTTAAATATGCCACTGCCGATCACGTCCCATAGTATTCGTAGAGGTCAATCCTGTTATTTCTTAAAGTCTTTCAATTCTGTATCAACGAACTCCCTTTTCTTATTTAAGGCAATTATAGTACCTAATATGTAAACTTTTAGCCTTTCTGACCATTCTATGCATAAAAAAGATCAACAAACCAGATATGTTGGGTTGCAATCGGAGTTCAAATCCTTAACTATATATTTCCCTTTCGGTCTTAGGGGTAAACATATGGAAAATTTATGATGAATATGACTATGGAAGGAAATAAATCTTTCGTTTTATAAATCAAACATATTAAAAGTAAATAAAAAATGATTAATGATTTTATTGCGTAACAGGTATTAGATCAATGACGCAAAGGAAAATTCATTATGCACTAAAGAACAACTCAACCGAATAACGCTCAACGAACCCCTCAATTCCGCATCGAGAAACACAAGTAGCTCAAAAAAGCACGTGATTCTCGAGCCAGCCCACTTTAGGGCATTTTGTTCTGTTTCTCTAATTGGAACGTGACGTTCCTCTTTGTTTTATTATTTTAGCTAAATGTCGCGCTCCCCATGGAGCCTAAACAAAACAATAAGAGACTCTTAATTGTGTTTTGCTCTCATTTTTCTTTGTTGTCGTTGGAATCTCATTAAGTGCTGAGAGGATAAAATATAAGTTGAAAAAGTACTGAATGAATTAAAAGAACTATTAAAATATTAGATATTAAGCCGTAAGATATTCAAACATAAACCTATGTTATTTTTATTTTTTATTTATTATTAATACTATTATCATTATTATTATTATAAACGCTTTTTTTATACCACAGACACGCCGGGCTCGCCGTGAATCATGGCATGTATGCTTGGCGAACCTTTTGGATGTCTTTACAATCAAGACTGAGTAATTTATGGGCGATATTTGCTGTTCCTTAATTCAAACTTTCTTTGTACTGCATTTCATTCTATAAGCCGTTCGTAGATAAATATACGTATAGGAACTATTCCTACATCACGACGCTCAAACATGTCTTTAAGATCTAGAGTCAGTGGCTGAGACCTGGTCTTCTTGGGAGTATGACGTTTCTAAGTCTTAGTCCGAATAACCTTATCCTGAGTGGCAAATAGAAAGAAAAAAATAGATCCGCAGCACAGTGCGTCAAATATATGGAGATTGGAATCAAAAATAACTTGCTAAATGTTTTTTTTCTAATTTTCTCAACTGAAATTTTTATAGAAGGATACAATATAGCATCACATCCTATTTTTCAAGTAAAAATATACAGTGCGAAACAAAAATACATATTTAATTTACCCACGTTAAATATGTTATAAAGTTAGTATTCAAAAATGGTTTTATTACTAGAAGATAAAAGGCAGACATTTTTTCGTGAATCAAATACTAAATACGGTACCTAATAAATTAAATACTGTACAGAGTGAAACAAAATATACATTAAAAATACAAGCACTTGTAAAGAATTCTTTTTATCTAACATAGCTAATTTTCGCTTTCCTCCGAGGACAATTCTTTGGCTAAGTCAATATCGATTAAATAAGGCGCTATATTGTCATCCGATTCCCTAGCTTTCTTGGTGGTAGCTTTCCGTAAACTTCTGAAGTTATTAGTAAATTATTTAATAAGTCTTGATTGGAATGAATTCTTGATGTTTTTCTAGTGTGACCTAAACGATTTTTCCTAATTTCTATGTGTCTTGCCTCTAAGGCTTCTTTAGACAGGTGTCCCCTATTGGAAAACTAAAAAAGAGATGATATCTTTCCCAGGTACAAGTAGCTTATGAAGAGTACTAGGCATATAGCACCAATTATAGTGCTTTACATATAGATCTCTAGTCTCCTTTGTTAAAAGCTCAAATTTATTTAAATTTTTTTTACCACTTGCTACAATTTTTAAAATTAAACCAATTTTGAATATTAATTACTCGTCAATTCCGGTAATTTGAGAACTGAGTTTAGGATTTTCGAGGAAACGCCTAGCAGTATTCCCATTATTAGATGTGCCATATCCAGGTTGTGGAACGTCTATCAACAATCCAATTTTTGTTGTAAATTTTTCCTGAATTTCCCTTTTTGGTAATAAAAGATTCGCTTTATTTTCATTTTCTCTAATTACCCATGACTTAAAAGGCAACTTATAGCTAATATGCAAAGGAGTTTCAAAGCTCCTGATCCAACAATGTAATGAAGAAAGTCCATAGTTATAGCTTTCTATGCTTTTATTTCTTTTTGCAATACCTCTACTGTAGTATTAGTACCAGATAATGTATTAATGGCACTTCCATCGAGCATCGTAAAAAACATCTTGTAGTTTACAATTATTGCTCGTTCATTTTTGTTTATATTGAAACCTTTGCAAATTTTCAACATCTGCGATTACTCTTTGTTCCTCTGCTTTTGCAATATCTTTACATTCCTTAATATGATTAAACCTTATGGGCCTACAAAACATGGTGGACGATAGCCTGGGAAAACTTCTTATTTATTGTTGTCACCAATAAGGTCAGAGGAACAAAAGCTGTTAACATTAAAAAGCATGTGTACTATTTGTGTCTATACAGCTTTGCTTATATGTACTATGTCCACTGCTCCCACCAAATCCCCACAGATTAGGGTTAAAGAATCTGATACACCGTTTAGGGAATCTTCTCTATTGTGTGTAAAATACTTTTTGTTGTTGTATTCAGTAAATCCTGTAAGTTAACTTCTGCTGAAAAAACAGTAATCGAAATGTTGGTTGGTAAAATGGTTTTTCGATACTGTTTTAATTTGTAGTCTTGGAAAAAAAAAGGACATAAGAGATTTACGGCATTACTTAGGATAAGGTATTTGCTCTCAGAATGATCGAAATCTAAATAAAGGGCTAATGTTTGCTCCAGAGAAAAACATTTTTCACAACTTGACGATGACCCTGCTGGGTTTGCCCAAATGCTTAGCAAATTTTAGTTCATCTGGACTCCAATTCTTTTCTTTTTTTTTTTTGAATGGAACTGTCCTCAAAATTTTTTTGTGGTCTACCTAGGAGTCAAATTTTGATAATTATGTAGGATAAAGGACTTAATGTTTCCTGGCAGAGCAAACATTTGGTTGAGCTAAACTTCATTCTACTTGATAAAAGTAGTACGCATTTTAGAACATTTTTTTTTTAACTGTGAGACAAAAGTATTCAGATATTCTATTGATTTCTCTTTGGATAATTTCTGGACCTTCACTTGGATCTATTATTAACAAAAAAGCAATCTTTCTAAGGACTGCTTCAATTTTTTGTTTGTTAGCTGATACTAATGCATTAAAAAGATCGTCATTTGTGACATAGACCAAATCTAAACAAAAAGTATATCGTCTAAATCTGCAAGCTTCTGCAAAAAGTTAATGCAATAACAATTACTATAACAATGTATCTTAAAATTAGAATAAAAATTTCAGACATGGTTTTTGATGTATTACAGAAAAATCTTTAGAAATACTGAACCCAAAGTTTTCATATAATTTTTGCCTTGCATATTTTAAACTGTGTCAAAAAAAACTCATTCCTTTCTACGAAAAAAAAAAGTCAAGGATAAAAAAACACTTGCTTTGAGTATCAACTTCCATCATAAGGTATAATAAAATACTAATACAGGACTTATATCAGAAGATGTAATTTTACTCAAGATTATGCTTAAGTTTAATTTTCTGATTCCGGCCTTCACAACCTTTAACTTTTAGGGCTTGGCACTTTAACAACAAATAATGTTACGCAACTGAAATTGTATTTTTTTTATCTGCCACTTATAGGTTATCAAATTTTGATGATATTAAATATTCCAGAGCCTACTTGTTTTTTTGATTTTTTACGCCTGTTCAACGCACTGTTCGCCGTGCCGTTCGGAGTCAATCTGTTCTCTGTCCTCCATAGTGAGCAAATCTGTCATGAGGAGTCTTGTTCTTCCACTTACCTATCCTTTCAGTTGCTGTTTTAATGATGAACTGATGGACGTCGTTGCAGAGTTGTGAAGTTTTTGTCTTGTCTACACACTGCATTATGTAGCAAATTGGCGCTTTATTTCAAGTATTCCCGCATCCGCAATTCCTCGCAAATAACCTCAATGCTAAGCAGTCCTCTTCCACCGTCACGCTAAGATAGATACAATACAGTCTTTTGATCGGAGTTTGGAGGTGGTGTATACGATGTACAGGTCTGTAAGTAAAAAAGTATTTGATGAATGTATTATATACAGAAAATAAATTTACTTAATCTGTTAAATTCTTAAAAATGTTTGGAATATTTGGCTCATTTGCAGAACGAACGCATTTTAGATCGTTCCTATAAGACCCATAACAATAAGAAGTAATATACCCTTCTGTACAAATTCTTTTAACAACGAATTAAATATCATTCAAAGCTTAGCTCTTAACAATGGTTTTCCAATGAAAACCTTTTACAAGATCTACTATAAGTTTATTAATAAATATAAGCTTTCTTTCAACATAATACATAATAACGGGAACATAGCCCGGAACTTTAGATCAATGACATTTTTCGGTTCTGATTGTCACGCCACCTATGCAGGACAGTCGGGTAGAAAGATTTCCACCAGAGTACAGGAACATCTTTCTTTATTTAATAAATATATAAACACTGATGTTTTCACCACCGTGTCTTCTTTTGCAAATGTATTGTCTTCAAACCACAACTTCTGCATCCCTGAAAATGTTAAATTATTATACTAATGTGACAAGAGCAAAAAATTGTATTGAGAAAAACCAAAGCCAAGAAAAGCCCCATTTTTAATTGCATTAATGATGTTTTTAATGTTGAACCACATTTGGTTTTCAATAACATCGAGTAATACAAACAGCGGTTAGATTGTCAATTGCCAACTTGTCCTTATGTCATAATTGTCTTTCTACTTCTTTTTAAGAATATCGACCTCAACTACCATGACTATTCAGCCGTTATTTCTTTTCATATCTGAACAAACCAGCTCATCTTTCTTTAGCCAATTTCTAATATACCAGTCAACGCCCTGTGTATTATTTTTCTGAACTGCTCTACACTTCGTTTTTGTCACTGTTGTCTACTTAACGTCTATTATCTTTTTAAGTCTGTAACGTTCTGTTTTATTTTTATTTGGTGTTAGTAGGTATAAGTGATTGTATACTTTTATTATTCTAGTATTTAAAATTAGTTCCATTTAAGTCTGATGATGCCCGTTGGGCGAAACTTGTCACCTTAGACATATTAGACTTAGTCTAATAAAATATATTCGCGACCTTTGACCTTTGATTTTAGATTTTTGTTGATAAGGTTTTTAACATACTATAAGAAGTTACTTTTTCCTGTGTTAATGTCTTTTTGTCAACGGAGGGGTCGTTGAGCCATGCGGGAAAATTTCCATGTAAAACTTTGTTCTGCTATGCTGAATGCTTTGTCGCATAAGGTGGTAATATAACTAATAAAACTAAACACACAGAGATCAGCCTAAGACAAAATTTGTTGCAAATTTCAAACTCTAAAGTTTTTGAACTTATTCTTTTTCGTTCAGTGAAGTGAGAAAGGGAAAAATCAATTTAAAGTTTTTTGAAGATGAAATCGATTCCGAAACAGGTGGGAATACGACAATTTGGAATTTTACATGTTCGGCCATCATAAGTAATTACAAAATTCGCACTACCCTTTTTTTCCCCAAACGACATATTGCATCAGTGAGATTCAGCGAGCATATTTATTAGCAAATTGGGCTATACAAAACCGAATACGCACTTTTGTTCAGCATCTTTCATACATTCAAAATTTTCTTTCGAATTTACATTCTTCAAAAATTCGTTATGCCAAACAGTACAAATTTTGAACACACGTTCTATTCAACTTTACTTTCGAAGGGGATTGCCATTACTACACTTTCGTGTATCAACCCACCAGGAGGCGGAAAGTTGACCCTACATTTTTTAATAGAAAAGAGCTGAAATAGTATTTTGTTTTAAATTCTCTTTTCAACGCCCTATATTTTATTCAATTTGGTTTACTGGATATCAAGAAATCGTACTGGAAACTTAAAAGATGAAATTTTTGCATATAAAAGAATTTCGAATATATTTTATTCTTATAACTCAAGTGTCAAAGAATTCTTAAGTAGGTTTCCTCCTCAGTACAGAGGAGTACACCTTTCAATGAGTTTTTTTTTGTTATTCCATGTGTTCAAGCTGTTTGATTTAGTTTAAAACCATGGTTTATTGAACTAATGAAAGGATTATAAGCATCCAACTATTTTGCGAAATATCACATGTACTAGCATAGTCGCAGCCACTAAAGTGTTCATCAAAAACACCCTAACAAACATGTAAATAGAAAGAATGAATTAGAGTTAGTGGCCAAATTAGCAAAATGCAGCATTGAGTACCAGGAAGTGTGCAGCAATAGCAGGGATAACTCGAAGTAACATTCACAGAAAATTGAATTAACTTGTTTTAAAAAGGTCAATAGGATTAATTAGGTCCGGAGGCCGTGCGCCGCGGACTGGTAAGTTTTGGCCGTTGAGGTACAGTGTTAAATACAATATAAAGTTGGGTTCCATTTAGGGCGTCTTTTCCTTTCTACTGTTTTTAATCGTCTATTTGAAGTATAATCGGTCTTATAACCTAATTATTTTAATAAAACTAGTGGTAGCTAATTTCAACATCTATTAAATTAATACTCAGAGTAAGTGAATTTTATTTATTACATTTAAAATACTGTTCCTGAGTAAATAATAAACCAAATTAAATAAACTTGGTGTCGTTAAGTAGACAATGTTACACGTTAAACGAGGTACTACATGGCGACTCTTTCCAATTAAAATTGTAGAAGTCAACCTTAGTTGATGTGGTAGGGTGGAAAATATAATAACCCAAAGTTATGTTTTTTTAAACGTGACATCCAGTATATTTGTAGTTTAGCATATTCCCCTATTTTAGATTTTCAAAATATATAATAGTCTATACTTATTTTTAACAAAAAGTCAGTAATTTGAACTTTTAACAAATAAATCAATACATTTTGTAGTAAGCTCATATGCTAAATTAAAGTATGAATTGTATACAATATAAATTTACAAATACGTAACTAATTAACAATACAACATACTATACCTTTTTTGCTATTTGCGAAAGAACTAAATTCTACATTCAAAACTATCAATAAATGTTTCGTTAAACTACGTGGAGAATTATACAAATTGCTACGTATAGTGAAACCGAAAAGTGTAGCCTATTATCAGATAAGTGAACAAAAATTTGCCGACAAGGAGTATAGTAATAAGCTACTAGTATTATTTCAGAGATATTGCTCAAATTGATTTGCGTTGTATCTTAAACGAGTTCGGCATAATTTCTCATTCTGCGTAAGGCATTTAAGATTATTAAAGGCCGTGCCTGTCCTGAAATACTCTATGTGTGGTATTACGTAAATCATCTGATGTGTTACGTCTAGTCAGGTATATTTTATTTACTATATAACTCTACAAGAAGAAATCGAGAATAGAGAGATCGTGGGATCATTCGAGTCATCCTGCAGGGCCGTGTATTTCAATCTATTTATTGGAGAAATTTAATTCCAAATACTGCCTTATTTTACCGAAATTGTGACCAAGGGCTTCATCTTGTTGAAAATGTATGTCAGTTAAATATTCCAGTTACAGTATTTCAAAATATCTGTTTGTATCCAGGGTCACCTCAAATATGTGATATTTTAGACC
This sequence comes from Kuschelorhynchus macadamiae, assembly GCA_030620095.1. Classification (NCBI taxonomy): domain Eukaryota; kingdom Metazoa; phylum Arthropoda; class Insecta; order Coleoptera; family Curculionidae; genus Kuschelorhynchus; species Kuschelorhynchus macadamiae. The sequence continues at coordinate 19,833 of JAUTXW010000961.1, read as the reverse complement.
CTAGAATAAAACATGAAAATACTAAATCTAAATCAACCTAGTCGTTCACGAGGAAATATCCCACACTACTTATATAGGCCTAATCCGACCATATAATGTTCCTATAAAAATTACAGTCATTATTACACTTTTGCAGATACCATTCACAGAAAATCACACGGCGTCGTCATATAAATGTACCTAATGTACTAATTTTAATTTATTTGGTTTAAAATTTTGTTATTTATAGATCTTCTGTACTCGAGTGTTTGGAACTCCCACATTCTCTTCCATTTTTCTACACGGAGTTGTAGCTTCTGCTTCAACACAGGCCAATATATTTATCACCGCACCCTTATATTTAAGCAACATCAAAAGACCAAACAACGCCATTTGACAGATCATACGAAGCATTTGGCGACTCTATTGTCTTTTGTTATATTCGCGGTAATGGACTACTACAAAATTATGAATCCATTTTAAAAAAATGCAATTTACTGAATGATTATTACAAATAATTATAGACTATATTTTTGAAATACTAAAAGCGAGGCGGTTAAGATAAACTACAAATATACAGGGTGTCACATTAAAACAAAAATAACTGGTTTTATCAAAAAATGACAGTCCGCAGCAAAAATCTAATTACGCCAGTGGATTCTACGTAAAAACCGATATAAGCGGCAATTTTTGCCTTGCCGATAAGATGAAGGATAACCGAGATACTGGGGGGATCCTAAATTTTTTTCAGTCTCACCCCTTATTTTCGCCGATAAAGGTGCATCTTCATAAAAAAACGAAAATAGAGCACTCTGTACATCGTCAAATTTTGAAATTAGCCTCCCCGGAAACATCTGCCGTCAAATTTGCGTTGATACACAAGCTGTATGGCATGTGACGCCATCTTGCTGTATGGCATGTTTGCAATATATACACGTATCGTTCAGAATTAACTGTTACAATCACCCCATTTTTATCATCGAATAAGTAAGGTCCTATAATAACCTAGGCTGACACTCCACATCATACAGTAATTTGTTGGCTATGAGGTAGAATTTGGTAAATTTCTGTTGGATTTTCTTGAGACTTGTAACTAGTGATGTCGCGAGACGAGACAAAATTTCTACTCTCGTCTCGTCTCGACGCCATTCACTCTGGACACTCGAGACGACACAAAACGCGAATGAAAGAGTCAAGACGAGAAGAGAGAGAACAAGTTTTCTTAACCCCTTTTTTGATAATCATTTTGTATAATTACTCAATAGTCTAAAATTGTCTTGATAAATCCTAAAAGGATTTGTTTATAATTATCTCTTGAAGCAGAAAGTAGATGCTCCTTAGAAATAAAGTTGCGTTTAAAAATTAGCAAAACTCGTTTACTTAAATGAGATTTTGCTTTTGTTTTTAGAAATACCTTACCTATTTAAAATATTAAAAATAATTCTGCAAATTTTTAAAAAATCTGAATACATAATGTACATGAAACATTTTATCTACGATCGTGTAATTTTACAAAAAAAAAGTAGTTTGTGAATTTTTATCCAGAATGAAATCATTGCCAAAATACTAAAAATTTCGTTGGTAGAAATAGCGCACATTTCTCAGAGAACGTATCTGCTTGCATACCACTTTGAGAACCTTTACATACCACTTTGAAACATGGATGTAGACAAAAATAGATTTTGGTGGGCAATTTTGGTAGAAAATATATATTGATATCAAAAGAATATATTTATTTAGAAAAATTCAAAAAATAGTAAAAAAACCATAGTATTACTTATTCACATATTTTACAAAAAACTCTTTTTGCCAAATCATGTTTGAAACAGTGGATTTAAATATCTACCCGGCTAAAAATATCGTTGGGCTGAATATTGAAAAAGTCGAAATGCTCTATAAAGAGCAACAAATCAAAAGTCCACTTGACCCTGTTCTATCAAAAAAAAAACTGCCAAATTACTTAAATATTTTGGAGAGTCTTAACATTCAAAATTCAAAATTCTGCATTTGGTTAGATGGCATATTTGACCTGACTAATTTGCCAATTGCACTATATATCGCAATCTTGCGTATATAAATTTACATTCTTAAGAGTACACATAGTATGTTAAATAATTTCGTGCATTTATGTTATTTTTGGACCACTTCAAAGTTACAAAAAACTTTAATATTTTTCTATCTATATTATTTATTGTTTAATTTCCGTGTAATTAGATAATAGTTACTAGAATAGGCATTTAAGAAAAACTTCTGTAAGTGGCATTAAAAACTTCCTAATACCACAGTATCGGATAATACTTTATTAGTTCTAGGCAAATAAAGAAATTAATCTGGCCAAATGCAGAACTTTAAGTATTTTTTTGCCCTCTAGTTATCAGTACCTACACCTTTTTCGTAAAAATGAATTTGCCTTATTCAAATATCTTAATTTTTTCAGAACTTATAGTGAAATTAGTTTCCGAAGATTTAAAAAATTCGAATTGGTGCTTTTTTTAACGAAATTCAGAAAAAAAACTTTGTTAGACAATATCTCAAAAAACAGTGTCTCTTATCAAAATGTTTAATAGGTCATAAAATACTATTATTTATTCCCGTTAACGGTGTCCAAAACAATTATAACATTACGCCAATAAACGTTAAACGGAACTGTAAGCATTGTATTTAAAAAACTTAAATAGTTTACACGTTACGGAAAAACAGAACAGGAAATTTCAGAGCAGCTGTACCAATTTTCAGCTTAACGATATTTTTTGTCCTGGCATTTTGGTTAAATCCTCTGTCCTAATTTTCGAAGAAGTATTAACGAAATAAAAAAATCCATAAAAAAACCAACAGAAGAAGGCGGAAAACAATGTTTACCCATCCCAGTAGCTCGGCTCATTAGACTGATTTCTTAAATTGCTTGCCTTGCTCTTTTAAACACCAAAACAAAAAAAGGTAGGCCTATTTTTGCTGTAGAGTAACACACAGATGTTTTCAATTATTTACTTTTTTAAGCTAAAAGTATTTTATCTTTGCTGCTCATTGGTGGGCCCCAGTGGGGAAGTTAGAAATTCCATAGGGGGAACCGCAACCTTCCCTGGTACCTCTTTGTCCTACGTTCCTGTTTTGAAATCTTCTGCGTTCGACTAGTGTTATGTGAACCACCGTTGAGAACCCCTGCTTTATTATTTTTGTCATTGAAGGTATTCCCATAAAAATCGATAAACTAATCTTGTATTCCCATCAAAATCGATAAACTAATTTTGTATTCCCATAAAAATCGATAAACTAAGAATTTCTCTAGATTACCTATACGCCAGAAGAAATATTAAGGGCAATTTAATTTATGAATGAGATATTTTTTAAATATTGAAATATTTCTTCTTATTTAGAGAGGAAGGCAAAAGTAAATGTCAAAAAATGATTTTATTAAAGCAGAAATTTTGTGTACTTAGTGATCGAACAAAAAAATAGAAGACATTTTCAAGGGATTAACATCATCCAGGTAAGTACGTAGCTAGGTAGCAGGTAGCTAAAATTTCATGTTCAGTCAACATATTTATTTGACCCTTACGAGGATAGGTTAATATATTTAAAGGCGAGATGAGATTTTTCGAAACGAGACCAGACAAGGCCCTAATCTCGTCTCGTCTCGACCATAATTTCGAGACGAGATTAGCCAAAGTCCTAACTGATTTTGGCCTACTCGTAGGTTTCTGCTTTTGGACTGATGCGACCCATTTTAAAGTTGAATTCCGATAAAGAGATTTGAAACGGGTGCCAAAGTGTCGCTGATTACGATGAATATATTAATTATTAGAAAACTTTCAACACAAAATGCCCGATGTTTAGCGAGATTATTCATTCTTGGAGACATCTTATTTCTTTGACGTTTATTTTAACATTTTTCCGATTGCTATGGATATTAACAATTAAAGTTTTTGAATATATTTTCGTACCCCCAAGTATATAAAGAAAACTTTCAATACAAAATGCATTACGTTCAGCAAGATTATTCCTTCTTGGATACAACTTATTTTTTTGGCGTTTATTTTGACATTTTTCCGATTGCTATGGATATTAACAATTAAAGTTTAGAGAATATATTTTGGTACACCTTATATATTTCTACTTTCACTGTATCAAAAAAAAAACTATTTGAGTTTTTTATCAAACAAGAAAACCTTGAAGTTTATTTTATCATTTTTCAAAGCATAGTTATGAGTTTCAAATGCGTCACTTTATTATAGATGGCGCACCCTTTACCTATTTTCTAACATTTTATATCGGCAAAACGGAACTATTAACATACTTTTAATAACTTTTTTGCTTAAATAATGGTTCTTGAGTTCCACCTCTTTTTTATCAGGTTGTTAGTTCATTTAGTCTGAATAAATCTGATCAAAACCGATGTTTCAGCTATCTTTTATTTAAAACGACTACTAAAAACATAAAATAATATTAAATTAGGTACTCCCGTATTAAGTTTTAGTGCAAAATATTACTATATATGTAGTCAGAAATCACAACCATGAATCGAAGCCATCTAGTTTTTATACCTCACTGAATGTTTTTAATGTGATTTTAAGAAGAAGAGAATGAATTTAGAGTTTAAATTCAAAGTATAAAGTATAGAGTTAGAAGTACGAATTCAAAGTTTAAAATCTTAATTTAGAATTACAAAAAAATTGAATTATAAAAAAATATTGTGTGCCCCTTTTACGCTTTCGTAGATTGTGGTCCAGTTTGAAATTTAAATCTACATAATTTATTTATATACCCAAGTACCAAAAAAATTTTTTTTTTACTAGAACTTACAGACGTTACTGAATTCATGAAAGTTTAGAAAACTAAATATACTAAACCTGAATATAAAAAGCAAATTGCCTCAATTTTGGAGAACAAAAATAACTATATTATGTATGTATATGAGTACTAATTCTGAAAATATTTATATCCGATATTTAGCAAAAGAATTATCCTTTCTATTTATTTTCGTAGAAACATTGGTCCTTAAATTTGGAAAAATATTCAGCAACAACAAACATAATGATTTTTCATATCATTATGTGTTGCGGGTTCTATATATAGGAATTATAAAACAGCTCCAAAAAAGGTGGGAAAATTAAGCATATTATGAATACCTCCCATTACAAGAACAAATAATTTTCTATTCATCTTTTCGATCAACATGATGGCACTTCCGGAAGTGTTCATCAGGGCGCCAGTATACAAAACATATCTCAAAATTACAAATAGTTTTGCAGGCTAAACCTAACCTAACGTAACTCAATCACTAGGCTATATAGAGATCTGAAGGTGCATTAACATAATCAAGATATCCACAAAGTCAAAATGTTTTGTGTAACAAATTAACTCCCCGGAATTCCAAGAATGGGAAATCTGAGTGTTATAAATGTTGTTTTTTTACGTTAATTCGGCGCTTCAAAATCAATTGATGTTAAATAATAGTAAAATGCAACAATAACTTTTATAATCTCGCGAGCTAAAATTGGACCGAGTCGGATCAAGTAATTCAGATAGATGTTGATGTTCCTATGGAATCATCGGCAGAGGGTACGGATGAATTACATTTAATAAACACATTTATACAATTCTACGACAAGCGAAGTTATGGTACATGGGAACATGCTCAGTTTTCTATGACTCGTAGAATCATTTAAAAGTACGATGAATTATCAGTCGCTAGTTCAGTCAACATACCTTGAAATCACCACTCCAGGTTCTAGCGACGTATTTTTTAAAGTCTCTTGGCGACGATGTCCTCAGCCTTGTAAACAATTTTTTTTTACCTGACGTAAAACAAAAAACCTAAATAAATATATAAAAAACCAAGTATCGAACAATACATTATATAAAGTCAACTGTCATATCTTTTTATAATATTCAATGTGAATAAAAAATCAATTTTCTTCCATGCTTTTTGATTATTTTACGTTCAAATGTTTTTTTAATGTTATATTTTGTTGGCTAGGAAGAAACTACATAAGTTAGGTTTTTGCATGTAAAGCTGAGTTCGACTTCCAAAACAGAAAAGATATATATATAATATATTCTAAACAAATAACATATAATAATGTTATTTGTTTAGACTATCTGAAAAAACCTCAAGAAGTATTGGAGTTAAAAAATCTTCCTATTTATCTGCAATTAAATACGTAAAAAATAAAGTAAATACCATGATTACATATTAATTATATGCAAAACGGTATATCCGTAGATTATAGCGAGACAAATTGTACTCAAACAGCCCTCATCTGTTTTGTAGTCCTGTATCATCAAGATGGGTTGGGGTCACACATTATTTCAGCAAAGCCAAAAGAAACAAAGTCCTTTGTTTTCGAATGTCAACGCTTTTGTTGCCATTTCTGGCATAATTTTGCGATTTGTGATATTAGGTGTCTGTTGTAGAGGGAAGATCCCGATATTTGCTTACATTTCTTTAACAGCTCATAAATTAAGAAATTATAATAGTACCGTATATAGTGTTTTTAGAAGTCAATAATTTACCCCAAGTGTGGTTGTTATAATATAGCGAGCAAGAACCTAGCAAAATTCAAATTCAAATAATAATATGTTTTAATATATTAAACTATAAGTTCAAAGCAGATCCAGGAACGATGCAATGTAAATCGCAAAGTTTAATTTGATGAACAGGTCTAAATTCGATACAAATGATGACATGATCAGTAAAGGTTATTAATAAAAAGAGTCGATGGTGAGATCGGGATAGCGAGAAAATAAAAAGGGCAACATATGCTTCAGTGCTAAAAGGGTTGAAAATAGAACGATGGCTGTTACTTGCTAAGACCTAGGGTATATTTAGGGAATAGGAATGTTTTTTCGGACGTATTAATCTTTTCCCCTAATATTTTTTATTTTTTTTATATTATGTCTTTTATTTAAAGTTGTCACAATAATATACCCTATCATTTTACGGGATGTTATAAAAATAACTATAAATAAATAGTCAAACAGTGATCGACGCCTAAAAAATAATTCCATTTATGCGATGTTATATATTTGCAGATTTAAAAAAATATTTAAAATACTTAGGACTGCCACAAAAAGTAAGGAAATAAGAAACCTTTTTGAGTTTGCTCAAATTAAACAATATTACCTATATCATCAAATGTTCATGAATCTTTCATATGTTGATTGGTTGGTTTTGATGGTGGTCTGATAGTACCCAAACATATTAAAAAAAGATGCATGATGGTGAAAGGGTGCCCCTTTAAACGTCTTGTTAGCTTTTGCGGTTGCCAGGCTTCGAAATTTGCAATTCTTTACGTGACTAACGTGCTGGATTTAAGAAATCAAAACTAGAAAGACAATTAGGAGCAACCTCTTTCTTCGTAAGGGTCAAGAGGAACATAATTTTTTCTTAAGTTTGTATAGATAGTTGTGAATAAGGATGGGGATTTTATCAATAGCTAATCAATAGATCGAATAACAATAGGTAAATTAAAAGATATCGATATATTGAAAGCTATCCTATAAACGCCGATAGGTATCAGATAATAACGATAGCCATTAAGTGGATTAAATATTTATGAAGATGAAGCCTTTTTTTTTACTCCTCGATTGTTTTGCAGGCAGTTACCACCTCTAAATTTTTATCTGACATCACCTTTGTCGTACTATCAATAGGTAAAATATATTATCGCCTATCTCTAGTTATAAATACTAAGTAAAAAACTGCAATCCAAACTTTGCGTTAAAAAACATATCTTTAATTAAAAAACTTGCTGTACAAAAAACTAAACAACAAACTAATTCTCAAAAATATATGTGGTAGGGAAGGATGTGTAAAAGAACTGGAAAATAACATTAATAAATTGGTATAAGGAACCAAGCAGTAATTTTTTGTTAATTTTGCACTATTTATTTACTCTATCATTGGCGCTTAAATGTTTATTTTCATTTTTTAAGTTGAATATTTTTTTTATTTGAATGAAGAATTGAAAACAGAATAGTGGGAAAACTGTCTTAAACCATATATTGCTTTTTAATATATTATGTGCTCACCAACACAACTTTATTATTTATTACCGTTTCCATACAAGTAATTAAAGTAGTTCGTCCTTCGGCCTCTCCTCATAGAGCAGTTTTTATTTGGGCCCTGTAACTACGTCACACGTATTGTCATTACTAGAGTTAAAACAACAACAAAATGAGAGTGCTGTTATTTCAAGGCAAAGCTCAAGAAAATGGGAAATTTTCTTAAAATGACCAGGTTCTATTTAAATTTTATGAATTATTATCTTCATAAATTAAGATTAACACATTTATCTTGTACATTTGATATTTATTTAGAGCGCAGACCAAAACAAAAAATGACACAAAACCATTGATAATTTGTAGTACTATGAATATCTTTTGTTTATTTGTTCACTTTTGTGTCAGTTCTTTTTAGCAAATTTGACATTACAAGGCTACTAGGTTCACGTTACCGATATTCGTTTCTGACACTAGACCAAGCTCGATGTTCTCATAGTAACTTTTATAATTTCCTTAAGTTTTATGAAAAATCTGAAGGACTGTCTGCACCCGTCCCTTCTTTCATCCTGTCAAATATCAGCATACTATGTGCTGTGCTGATGCTAGACATTGGATACCAGGCCGGTTATTAACAGTTATTACCAGTTTTGTTAATTTCAAATTGTGGTTCTTATGGCTTAGCGTAGGTAAAGATATACTATAAATTAAGACACAGCACATATATGACTAGAAAACATTTTTACCGTTATATAATGAACTGGAACTCCCTATCGTTATCCGAACAAGCACAGAAAACATTTTCTCTTTCGTGCTTTTATCAGTCGGACATCTCCGAGGCACCCCGTTAGCGGTGTTTTTCAAGCTAAATTATAGGATCTTTGTGGAATAAAACAATCTGATAATACTGTCATAAAACAACATGTATGTGAACAAATTTGTGCAAATTTCCATGTCATGCTACCGACTTGTTCATATTGAATAAAATACTTCATATTAAGTCTGGTGAAAACACAGTTGTAGTCTTTTATGTCAAAAATACGTTTTGCATTTTATATTTAATAGAATACGAGGTGATGTTAGTAGAAACACTGAATATATATCAGTAATAATCAATACGTATTAATGATGTTTGCATACCTTAAAATCAATGAAGGTTCGATGATGTTGCTTCAGTAAATTACACTCCTCTACTACAGAATTAGTGGCCCAATTAAGGGGGCTGTCTATGGGGCTGCAGCTCCCTCAAGATCAAATCGTAAATAAACCATGTATATATATATATATATATGTATATATATAGATATATATATATATATATATATATATATATAAAAATATAGCCACTGTATATTTCATTAATTCATACTGTCAATAATCTGTAACTGCTAAGATCCCTTCAATCTTTTAAAGGTTGTGCTGGAAACTTACTTCATGTATATTGTTTATGCTATATACGTAATTAAGGTAAAGTTCAATTGAAACTCTAAAAAACAGCACATTTTTTGAAAAATTTCGAGTAACTTTTGAACAAAATAAGCTACCAATGCATTTTTTTAAATTGGATAAGCCATTTCTTCCAGAGGATATCTTGTAGTATTTTTTCAAAGGTTTTAAATTTGATATGTACAGGGTGTGCAACGAAACTATGATTTTTATTCTAAATCCTTCTTACGCCAAAAATCACCAAAATATTTTATTTAGTGGATATTACGTGGATCCTGGGTCGTAATATAGAAGCGTCTAAAACAATTTTTCAAATATTTGGACCTGTTAGCATCTTTCAATAGAAACCTTGTCGTTTAAGCAGACTCGACACAAAAATCAAGACCTCCAGTTATTTAATAGTGCAAATAATGAATTTTAGTTAAGGTTCCAAAATAAGGGTGTCATTATCTATACACATTCGACTAAAAATCGGTAAATTGGTGTCTGGGACTTTTTATGAATGCAAATTATGACATTTTTGTCACAAATTTCTTATATATATACATATATATATATATATATATATACATATATATATATATATATATATATATATATATGCATATATATATATATATATATATATATATATATATATATATATATATATATATATATATATATATATATATACATATATATGATATATATATATATATATATATATATATATATATATATATATATAGACATATATATATATATATATGTATATATATATATATATATATATATATGTATATATATATATATATATATATATAGATATAAATATATATATATATATATATATATATATATATATAGACCTTGCCTCCTCTGAAGAAACGAATGCAGAGGAGATTCAAGAAGAAGTGGCAAGAATTTTGAGATCAAGTAAACCACCGGAACAAAACCTAAGTACTACTAAACAAAGAGCCGTAAAAAACCTTCGAAAAAATAAAGACATTACAGTCCTTCCAGCAGATAAAGGAAATGCAACCGTAGTTATGAATGCCCAAACTATATACAAAAAATATAGAATATCCTACAGGACAGTTGTTATAAGCCTGTTACAAGGGACCCGACTACGTACCCAGAAAAAATTACTAAAAATAAAATAAAAAGTTCACCAATAAACCCCGAAATACAACAAAACATCATACCACGAGAAAACAGATTTCCTAAACTCTATGGTTTACCAAAAATACACAAACCAGGGGCGCCCATGAGACCTATTGTTAGTGTTGTTAATTTGCCACTACAAATACTGGAAAGATATCTTGCTGAAATTATGCAACCAGCTATCGAAAAAGCCGATTCATTTCACTCGCAGCATTTCACTCAAATTATACGAGACATCGTTCTTGAAAAAGATGATATCATAGCAAGCCTAGATGTTAAGTCGTTGTATCCTAGTATTCCCATCGCAATCCCCAAGCATTAGACAGGATTGCTATGAACGAGGATTTCCAGGCAAATATAATACAACTCTCGGAGCATTGCCTTAAAAATACTTATATTTCATTCAACAGGCAAATGTATAAACAAATAGATGATGCTCCAATGGAGTCCCCACTAACAGCAGTTGTTGCGAATTTATTTAAGATAAAGAAGCTCTTGAGAAAGCAAGTTTAAAGCCCAAACTATGGATTCGCTATGTGGATGACATTTATTACATGGCAACATGGCTATACAGAGCTCGAAAAATTACTGACTCACGTAAATTCAAGGCATCCCAAATACAATTTACACTAGAGCTAGAGGAAAACAACAAGCTTCCATTTTTAGATATTCTGTAATGTATAACAGACATTTCGAATACACCGTGTACAGAAAACTAACACATACCGACAGATATTTATATGCAAGATCGCAACATCACTCACATCATCACCCAGCACAAATTCAAGCTGTCGCCAATACCTTATTATCCAGATCCGTGCGATTAACTGAAACACACACGAGAAAAAACGAACTTAATATAATATCTAATGTTTTAAAAAATAATGGCTACACAAATCGAATCATAGAGAAAGCTATCAACGCACAGGGCTCGCAAACAACGAACAACAAAAAAATTATGAACCGGGAAGGCAACAAGTAGTCTTGCCATATATAAAAGGCACAACAGACAGGATCGAAAGAATTCTTAGAAAACACAATATACAGATAAACACAAGTCACAAGCAACTATAGGTAAACCACTTGGAAATCCAAAAGACAAAATCAGACTGGAAAACCACGGACTATTCAGCATCCCGTGCCAGGACTGTGAAAAAATGTACGTGGGACAAAAATAAAAGGGTCGAATCATTAAAACTACCAACACAATAACTGCCAGCAGTCGCTCAGATATAACCTTGGGCCCCGAATGGGGTTATTAAGGAAGCGTCGCAGTCACTGACACTTCAGTCTCTATTCGGACGCGAGAGTGAAAGCTTCGAAAATGCCATATGTGATTTTGGCGAAACGTCAGCAAAACTGTTCTTTTCAGAACGACAGTAGTGAACGGATGTACACCCGTATATATATATATATATATATATATATATATATGTATAAGTATATATATATATATATATATATGCATATATATAAAAATATATATATATATATATATATAGATATATGCATATATATATATATATATATATATATATATATATACAATGTGTCCCAAATTTGGCTTACATGCATTGCTATCTCGTAAACCGCTATAGCTACAGGGTGGGTTAAATTAGGAAAGTTTTAGAGAATTTTATTACAAATTTGATGACGTTTTGAAGTTTAGGATATCTTTTGTGGTTTTCAAGATAATTGGGAAAAATCAAAATGGTGCATTTTCAACTTTTGCCCGTAGCTTCTAAACGACTCGTATTATGGTTTTATGGTTTATACATTATTAGGGCACTTTTATTAGAGAAACATTATGCAGGTAAAACGAAGTTTCTAGCTTCTATTGTTTTTGAGATATTGGCATCAACTTTTTATTTTCTTACCGACGCCATATTGGATTATTGTATTTTTGGAAAGATCTTTTTAAGAGCTTTCCAATGATGTATAACAAGGTAAGATTATTATTTTTCTTGAGCTCTAAAAACAAAAATAATTGTTTTTTTTAAGTAGGCTTTGATTACGCATGGCGACCATAATGAAACAAAAGAATGCCGCATGTCAACAATCATTTTGTGTTCCTGAATAGTACTTGTTATCATTTTCTCATTGTGCCGAGTTTTTACAAAGTTTATTTGAGTTTCTTATACTACTTAAAATGGAGGGTAATTATTCCAACGAAGAGAATTTGGATATGATAGAACTTTATTTTAAAGCAAATAGAAATACACAAGCAGCTGCGCGTTCATACGAAGAACAATTTCCAGACCGACATCAACCAAGCCAAAGGCATTTCAGATTTCTAATTGTAAACTTGTTAGCTTATGGGTAAAAATATAAATTTAACCATCGATGTTTCAGATTTTCAACTAACATATTATACTAACAGTGAATACCTAGTGACTAAAATGTAACTATCACACTATTGAAAATACCTAACCTAAATTTAAATTAACACATAAAAAAAATATGTTACACCACATGCCTCCCTCCATTTTCCACACATTTTTGACATTTCTCCAATACCTTCCGTGTAACCCTTCTTAAGGTGTTCCTGTTAATATTAGCAAAAACATCTCGGACTCTGTCTTCTAGCTCTCTGAGACTTTCTGGCGGAGAAAATTCGTAGACCTCATTTTTTGCGTATCCCCATAAATAAAAATTGTAGGAGTAATATCCGGTGACCTTCCGGCCAAGCAACAGGGCCATTATTAGCGATAATATTTTCCCCGAAAGTATTTCTGAGGACCGCCATCACCTCTCTGGTACCGTGAGCCGGACAGCCATCTTGTTGGAACCAAATATTTTGCAGGTCGTTTGGGGGAACAGAATTTATAACTTCTGGAATAATTTGTTCCCGTAACAGTTGCAAATATCTGTTACCCGATAAATTTTCTTGGAAAATGAACGCCCCAATCAAACGGTTATCTAAAATACAAATTGTTATGAGTGATTTAAAGCAGAAGTGCATTGTTTGGAATTACCTATAATGCCACACCACACATTGAACCCAAATTTTGTTTGTAAACGTCTTTCTTCTAAATTATTGTGAAGGATTCTCGGTGCCCCAGTAATCAGTATTATGTTTAATTGAAAATTCCACAGTTTGTAAATCGTGTTTCATCTGTCCAAAGTACTTTAAAATGAAAGTTGGTATTTGCTGGCATTTGTTGATGAACCATTCACTAAACATGATTCTTCTAGCAAAATCATTTACCTGAAGACCCTGTACAATAGTAGGTTTATAGGGATGAAAGTGAAGTTTTTTCAAGACTCGTTGGACGGTTGATTTGGCAATTGCCGTTTGTTCTTCAATCTTTCTTACTGAGGTTGTTGGGTTGTCCCTACACTTTATTATAGCTGCGTTTCTTGCTTCATTACCTATTGAATAGGTCTTTGGTTTCGGTTTCAAAAAAGACCCGTAGGCTAACAGGTTAACAATTAGAAATCTGAAATGCCTTTGGCTTGGTTGATGTCGGTCTGGAAATTGTTCTTCGTATGAACGCGCAGCTGCTTGTGTATTTCTATTTGCTTTAAAATAAAGTTCTATCATATCCAAATTCTCTTCGTTGGAATAATTACCCTCCATTTTAAGTAGTATAAGAAACTCAAATAAACTTTGTAAAAACTCGGCACAATGAGAAAATGATAACAAGTACTATTCAGGAATACAAAATGATTGTTGACATGCGGCATTCTTTTGTTTCATTATGGCCACCATGCGTAATCAAAGCCTACTTAAAAAAAAACAATTATTTTGGTTTTTAGAGCTCAAGAAAAATAATAATCTTACCTTGTTAAACATCATTGGAAAGCTGTTAAAAAGATCTTTTTCAAAAATACAATAATCCAATATGGCCTCGGTAAGAAAATAAAAAGTTGATGCCAATATCTCAAAAACAATTGAAGCTAGAAACTTCGTTTTACCTGCATAATGTTCCTCTAATAAAAGTGCCCTAATAATGTATAAACCATAAAACCATAATACGAGTCGTTTAGAAGCTACGGGCAAAAGTTGAAAATGCACCATTTTGATTTTTCCCAATTATCTTGAAAACCACAAAACGTCATCAAATTTGTAACAAAATTCTCTAAAACTTTCCTAATTTAACCCACCCTGTAGCTATAGCGGTTTACGAGATAGCAATGCATGTAAGCCAAATTTGGGACACATTGTATATATATATATATATATATATATATATATATATATATACAGGGTGATTCATGAGGAAATGTCAATACTTCAGGTACATATTCAGGATCACAAAAATTAACATAAAAGTCTATATAAATAAGTGTCCGCAAGGCGAGATACAGGGTGTTAAAGTTTTTATTTCATTTTCCTATTTTTTAAATAAAATCTATGATAATGTAAATAATGGAGTGAAAATTGATATACGGGGGTTTTTTGGTATGCAAAATTCGAATCTAATATTAGTATTGCTCTTACTTGTAGGGGGCGCCATCTACATGACTTTCTACTCCTTCGAACAATCACAACTTTTTGGTACAGTCTTGTATTACATTTTTGAGTAAAACAAATTATTCCCTTACCATTTCTACGTCAAAAAGGTATACCTGTTAAAAGTGGATACGAGCAACCGTTTTCGAGATATTTGGATTTAAAACAATTTCGGCGCATGTAATTTTTTATCGCAAAATTTTAAAAGTTTGTTATTTTGTAGAAATTTAAACGCATCTTGGCATAAAAGCTTTGAAATGAAAGACTAACACATTTTTTGAGGTGTGTATTCAGTGCCTCAGACATAAACTAAACAAAAGGTATTTAATTTTTATTAAAATTGTTCTTATTAAGTGGTTTTTAATAAAATCTAGGTTACGATTTATAATTTTCAAAAATTCCACCATTTCCTTCTAAGCACAGGTCAGCTCTATGGTGTATAGCTCGGGTTGCTCTGTGGATACATTCGGGGGCATTTCTTAGTGTTTGTGCTGCGTTTGTTATCCGATCCAATAATGCTTCTCTTGTATTTACTTTAGTGGAATATACCAGTGATTTAAACCATCCCCAAAGACAATAATCCAAAGGATTAAGGTCTGGCGATCTAGGTGGCCAATTAAACGGACCTCCCCGACCAATCCATCGGTTTGGAAAGTTTTGGTTTAAAAAATCTCTTACAAGTAAACTGTAGTGTGCAGGGGCTCCATCATGCTGCAAATACATGTTTTGTCTTACATTAACATCTTCTAATAGATTTCGCAAGTGATTTTTAAGAAAGTTTAAATATTTTTCTCCTGTAAGACTAACGTCGATTATAAATGGACCATTTAACATTCCACACCACGCATTAATGCTAAATTTATGTTGGAAATTATGTTCTACTGTAGCGTGAGGATTTTCATAGGACCACCGGTGTTCATTGTGAAGATTATTTATACCATCACGCGTGAACTGTGCTTCATCAGTGAACAAAACATACCTATACAACCTTCGATCTTCATTAATCCAGTTACAGAATTGCATTCTCAACTCAAAATCACCCTCCTGCAAATGTAGAACCGTTGTCAACTGAAATGGGTATAAACAATTAATGTGAAGATTTCTCCAAGCAGATTGTGTAATTCGATAAGTATCTGCAATCCGCCTAGTGCTTATGCTTGGATCATTTTCGACGGCATTGAGTATAGCCTCTTCTACTTCAATGTTGGATCCCGATTCCCTTTCAGATACAATTTCGCACTTGGAAACATCCAGATTCTCCGGCAGCAGTGAAAACTTGTTGAAAAACTCTTCTATCTGGCACCCTTCTATCTGGAAAACGACGCTGGTACTCCGCGACTGCTTGAATTGCAACCCCATTGCAGAAGCCATAGACGAATATCATATCTGCATATTCACGATGCGAGAATATCACCGGCATAACGACGTATTTAGATCTAAAGTTTCTTAAACGATTATTGTCAGATAATAAAAGTTATGGACAGAAATTGACAGTGACAAAAACACCAACCAGCAGTTGTTCTGTCAGGCAAGGCTTCTATTTTTTTACAATACATGCATACTTTATGTGAATTTGATAAAATAAATCACATGCGCTGAAACTGTTTTAAATCCAAATATCTCGAAAACGGTTGCTCGTATCCACTTTCAACAGGTATACCTTTTTGACGTAGAGGCAAGGAAATAATTTGTTTTCCTCAAAAATGTAATACAAGATTGTACCAAAAAGTTGTGATTGTTCGAAGAAGTAGAAAGACATGTAGGTGGCGCCCCCTACAAGTAAGAGCAATTCTAATATTAGATTCTAATTTGTCATATCAAAAAACCCCCGTATATCAATTTTCACTCCATTATTTACATTATCATAGATTTTATTTAAAAAATAGGAAAATTAAATAAAAACTTTAACACCCTGTATCTCATAACTAAGGCCTTGCGGACACATATTTATATGGACTTTTATGTTTATTTTTTGGTCCTGAATATGTACCGGAAGTATTGACAATTCCTCATGAATCACCCTGTATATATATATATATATATATATATATATATATATATATATATATATATATATATATATATATATATATATATATATATATATATATATATATATATATATATATATATATTTTTTTTTTTTTTTTTTTTTTTTGGACAACCACTAACGAAGTTTTAATAAACTACGTATGTAATATATAAGCATTTCAATTTTTTTTATAGTTTATGAAAAAAAAATTCTTCGCATTATTATAATTCTATGGGTTTGCACTTCTTAATTTGTTTATCGTGTTAAATATTTTTCCAAAAATGTTTTATTTTTATACTAAAAAAGCTGCACGACCGATTTTGTTCTTTGTATGAACTTTCGCTCTTATGATTGCGTACTACAACATATTACATTTTTAACGAATTTGACTTAAGCAGCTTTTCATAAGATTCGTGCGTGGTTCTTTATCAGTATATTCATTTTTCAGATTAAATGAGACATGGGAATAAATAAAATTTTAATTAGCATTGATGCAGATCCTTTATTGATTTTAACTGGTTCAATTTCTATATTTTCGTCAACGACTAATAACTTTAGATATAAAGGACATATTCAATTTAATCGAAAAGTTAGGGTAAATATTATTCCGATGTCTTGATTAAATTTTAAGTGCAATGTGAAGGGGGTCAATACCCTATTTATGTGTATTTTCTGAAAATAAACCGACTATTGAAGAAGCCATATAAGAAGAAATGCGAATAACATTTTTACTGCCGTTAAGTGTTAGAATTTGTCTCTATTTTCATGGATGGCTTGGCAAGTTTTATATCGTTTTAAGTCGTGACTATTTGCAAATCGCAAAATGGAGACCCTTATTTGTTGGCAGTAGCCCGGGAGCTACATTATTTTTGGCTTGTTTCTTGAATTGGCTATTTTCTTTTAAGGGGTTTCGCCTGAATATGACATAAGGAAATACGGAAACGATTTTACTTTATTATTTGCTCTTGGTGCTTTCTGAACTGCTGGAGGCTGGAAAACTTGCAACAAATAAAGAAATTTCTCTCTCTTTTAAGCTTTTTCTTTGAGCATTGTATTTCTTCCAGCAAAATGCAGAATAGTACGTTCATATTCCCAAACAATGTCTTATAATTAAGATAGTCATTTTTTAAAAATGTTTACTGCGAAGAAACCAGGTACCTAATAATAACTTGATAACCTGATTTTAAAACAAAATTATATAAAATTTTAATATAGGAAACTATTTTATGTTTTATTGTTAGTTTGTTATTCCTAACAAAACCGTTACTTCAAGCCTAATTGTATCAATTTTATATTTTAATTACCTCGCTTGCTCAATCGAATGGGAAGCATTTAAGCGCCATCATTTCTTAATAGACAAAGGGGATGTATTTTTGCATTTTTGTATAACCTTA
This sequence comes from Kuschelorhynchus macadamiae, assembly GCA_030620095.1. NCBI lineage: Eukaryota > Metazoa > Arthropoda > Insecta > Coleoptera > Curculionidae > Kuschelorhynchus > Kuschelorhynchus macadamiae. The sequence continues at coordinate 1,379 of JAUTXW010000961.1, read as the reverse complement.
GGGTTTTATAGATATTTTTTACTATTTTTGCCAAGACCTTTTAAATTTAAAATATATTTTTTTGAAAGGACCGTCTGGTTACCGGGACTTTTCAACACTATTTTTTGTATTATTTTATTGCGTATTTTTTTTATAAAACCAATAATATTTTTTTTAATAACATTTCTGGACAATGTGGTGAATGCGCCCAACATTCTTATAATTCCACAGGAAACCTGTCGCGAAACCTAACGCGAAAGACAGAAAAGGTCTGCCGGGCCAGTTAGTTTCTTTTAAACTAAATATTTTGATTTTTGTTGCTATTTTAGTGATATTTAATTTTTGAATATGCATATGCAACTTTGAATATTAAATTACATGAACAGTTTTGTGTTTTATTTTATTTGAAACAAAAGTGTAAAGTTGAGTGTAAAAATTGCAGGTGTATTAAAAAAAAAAGCCTAAAATAGCTACTATTTTATGAAAATTTGCATCTACAGTTATAAAATACGTTTTACTTACAATATAATCACTATTTAAATGGTTCTCTCATGGCCGTGGTATTTTTGTCAAGCTAGTAAATCCATAGAACGATTTAAAGACTACGCCTAGAGCTCTTATAATTTAGTGAAAATTTTTCGAGATGAACCAAAATAGTACGTTTTTGAAGAATTCATCAACGTCTTCAAATAAGTCAGCAGATTAGCATATACAATCCCACCAAAATTTCCTTCTTTTTAACGTAACTGATTACATTATCGATTTGAGGATTATTTTATATAATATGTTTTGTTCGGTATGTAGCCTTAACAGCTTTTAGGATTGCTAAGTTACATTAAATATGATAACAAAATATGTATGAGATACAACTGTTTGGACACAACCATCCAGAATGTTGCTCAATCAGCTAGAATATTTACTACGTTCTTCCTATAACTTTACTTAAAATGGTATAGAAGAAATTTTTTGAAAAATCTCTTCAATTGCTCAAAGTTCACAACACATGTTCCCGTGAGACGGCCAGAACAGAATCAATATTACAGGGTTTCATAAAAATCTCCAGCTGTGACTAGTTTAAATCTAATTTAACGTCGGGATATTTTTGACGATTTTCTGGTTCCATCCGAGTACTTCGTATATATATATATATTTGCTTCCCCAATTTGCATTATGTTTTATTATATTTCCAGGAAGTCGAGCTTCTCCTCGCAATAGTCGTAGGAGAAAAAATTAAACGATGATCAAATCCTTGTAAAATATTTATCCTTGTAGTTGATCCGTGAAGACTTTAGTCACTTATATTTACTAAAATATCGAATGGTATTGTTGTGTAAATATTAGTCTTTTTTGAAACCCCAGTTTATTTAATACATAAAAAACCAATTTAGTCATACATTTTC